>CM039436.1:15564380-18249380 GCA_022379115.2 Bauhinia variegata | reverse complement strand
ATTCCCTACAAGCCATCATCACCAAAGTTTTCTGCCCAGGCATTTACCAGGTCATCAAGTGTATCCGACTCAGCAAGTGCTGGTTTAGATTCATAGACAAAGTCGGATATACCAGAGGCAACAGCTGGATCACTCAATCCAATGGCGTGTCTGATAGACGTCAATGAGTTCAACACTGTAAAAAATGTACAAAGAAAACATCAAATATCAAAGAGTGTAGGGGAAAAGAAACAATAACTTATTTAAGATGTGATACTGTTAATGACACTAGGAGGCTCCAGTCAAAACATATTTGGTTCAAGATGTAATATAGCCAAGACTCAGACCCCCTTCTTACACCTACTACAATCCCACTACAAATTTCTCAAATGATAGTCTTTTACAACCAAAGAATATCCCTATAGTCTTTCAGAGCAACCCCCTCACTGAGGACAAAATCCTCTATACCATGCCATGTCTTAAACCTTATTACATAACCATGTGATTGGTCAAACAATTCAATTAATGCAAACTTGCACCATTATTATATATATCTCAGTTGTTGACCAATCATATGGTCATGGGACAGGATTTAGGACTAAGTATGAGGTTGAGAATTTTATCCTATCGCTAATTCTATGATGGGATAAATAATAGAGAGATGTTAGATAAGGAGGCCTGAAAAGGAAAAAGAGATAACCAAGAGAAAAGGAATCCCTTTCTGAATTTTCCAAGAACTTGAGATATTCCTAACCTTTGGGTCCAAGAAAAGAACATTGAAAGGATTTCCACCCAAAGGAACACCCCATAAACAAGAAGCAAGCAACTAAAAATTTTGATCCAATCAAAGAAGCAAAAAGAAGAGGGATCGCCACTTTCCACATTAATACCAACCAAACCAATCTTTGCCAAATGATACAGAATGCAGTTAGAGTAAATAAACACCTTATTGGGCCCAAAGGTAGATGTTTTCCTCTTGGAACATAACAAAACAATGAAACAAGGTGTAGCAACCTGTTATAGACTAAACTCACCAAGCCCAAAAACCTACACCCCATCCTCTCTAGAAGAAAAATCTCTCAGACTCACACAAAACAACCCTCACAATTATGCGGTAAGCGTGGAACAAAACCCTCAGGTTCCTGGGTTATAGCTCAAGTGGTAAGAGGCGTCCACAACCCATCTACGATGGAGAGCCTAAGGGGGTTACACCAGCAAAGGTATTGTTCCTCAAGTGAGCGAGCGAGTCCTTGAACCCAAGAACTTAAGGGTTTTGTTTCACGCTCACCGCACCAGATGGGCTCGCCCACACCTTGAGGGATAATACCTCATTGTGGACACTTCGGGAGTTGGTCAACCCACCACGTGGGCATACACCACCACATAAATGGGCGCCTTGCGGTTGAGAGCCTCACGGGGTCACACTAGCGAAGGTCCACAGCCCATCATATAGCTCAAATGGTAAGAGGCATCCACTTGCCCCAGCGATAACGTGGAACAAAACCCTTAGGTCAGATTCAAGAGGTCCTGGGTTCGAGTCCAACCTCGCCCACCTCAAGGGACAATTCCTGGTTGCTGTGGCATCCCCAGTAGATCCTCAACAAAAAGGCGCCTTACGGTGGAGAGTCTCAAAGGGTTACACCAACGAATGTATTGTCCCTCAGGTAGGCGAGTGAGACCTCGAACCCGGCCTAAGGGTTTTGTTCCACGCTCACCGCACTAGATGGACTGTGGAATAAAACCCTCAGGCCGGGTTCGAGATCTCACTCGCCCACCTGAGGGACAATACCTTCGCTGGTGTGACCTCTCCACCACAAGGCACCTTTTATGTGGTGGTGTATGCCCACGTGGTGGGTTGACCAGCCCCCGAAGGGTCCATAGCGAGGTATTGTCCCTTGAGGTGTAGGCGAGCAGAACCTCGAACCCAGGAACCTGAGGGTTTTGTTTCACTTTGTGTGGACGCCTCTTACCACTTAAGCTATACCACTTGAGTTCAGCTCAAGTGGTAGGAGGCGTCCACAACCCATCTGGTGTGGTGAGCGTGAAACAAAACCCTAAGATCTTGGGTTCGAGGTTACGCTCGCCCTAACCTCAAGGGACAATACCTCGCTGTGGACCCCTACGAGGACGAGACCCACGGTTCCTCCAAACAACCTTTCATGGGTTTCATATAGTTTCTTCAGTTCATCATCACTCCATTCTTTCTTAGCATTGTCATGATTGCGGATCTCCCTACTCATTAGCAAAGTTCATGAGCATTTGTAATCAGCAAAATCATATTTGAATAAAGCAGAAAAAAAAAAAAAAATAAATAAAGCATCTCTCACTTGATCAAATCATCTTGTGGTCTATACATTTCATCCAAAACCCTTATCATTGAACTTAACAAAACTCCAAGGCCAGTACCACTAGCTCCTTGATCTTCCCATTACTAAGATGCATATCTGAGAACTATAACTATAGACCACCCTGTGCTAAAGTATGTAGAAATTCATAAATCTGTAGCCTAAAAGGCTCACTAGATCCAATTGTCATTGTTGTAAGAGCTCGAGCAATAATAATTCTAATCTGTGTGTTCATTTAACACAAAATATATAAGTAAAAGAGCAAGAATAAATAAGGATTTAGTAAAATATGAAGCACACATGGCTAACTGGCACTACAAATCAGAGAAAAATGTAAAGGTAAGGAAAAATAATATATTGACCGTAAAGAGGAACTTACTTCCTCTGCAAATTGTTAGAAGCGACTACCATTAACCCACAAGAAGGCCAAGAACACAAGTCTGTCCCAAAATCGTTCCAAACCTATCAAGCCACTTCACGTTGTAAAAACAAGTGGCTGTTCTCTTAAATGTGGCATAGTCACAATTAACAGATAACATGACTTAGTAAGAGAGTGCATAAGCTTAATTCAATCAAATATATCCTCACGGTGTGCTTGCAGGTAGTACCTTCTAGCATGTAATAATTAACAAGAACTATGGGAATAGACAAAAATTAATACCTCCCAGCTACCACTGAATGCACACCTCTGGAGCCGAGTCAAGGCACCAGCTAGAGTAGGATTGCGAGAACTAGCAGCAGCTACCATTTTTTCAGCGTCTAACATCATCAATGCAGTACCAGGAGGAGTTGCAGATTCCCAAGCATACTCAGAAGCTGCATAATTTGCATTTTCTCCAAGAAACCATACCTACAAGTATAAGATCAGCAATTGGCAAACTGATAATTTCTTTTGTAAAAATTATAGAAATAACAGAAGCTGAAGAAAGAACATTTTTTGAGCAAATACTAATGCATACCGCAGCTTGGACTAATCTTTGTAATGCAAGAGCTGACTTTGGATCAGATGCAGACACCCTGTCAACTGACGTAAGACCAAGCATCGTTCCTGGTTGTGGAGGTGGCAAATCAAGAACAATAGTGACTGCTTCTAAAGCTTTATGTTTCCATCAGGACCAGCTCCAGCAAGACAAGTCTATAAACAGAATATCCATTTAGTCAACCATTCATTCTTGTTGAAAATCATAAAAGAAAAAATATATACATAGCTTGAGAGGATTTGTGTGAGAATGCAAGCTGATGTATGAATGCATATGCAAGTGTGCATGTTTTGTTTTAGAAATCCCATTGCTCAGCATGAATCTAGATATATATATATATACATAGATATACTTATTTTCCACAGCAATTGTAGAACATCAGCATCAACCTTTCCTGGAACTTTAGTAGCAAAAACTCTTGCAATTTCAAGAAGTGTAACAGCCATATCTGGAGAAGCCTTTAAACCAATATAGAAGCAGACGTTAGGGAAATTTTATGCTTGCTATTATGCAAATAGAAATATATCAACTTAAAGACTCATACTGAACCTTACAACCTTTTTGTTTGGACAGCAGGATTAAGGATAAGATGAAGAAATAAAGAGAGACAGAGAGAAGAAAGGAAGAAAAAGGAGATAAGATATCCTCTTGAACAAAAACACATCAAAATAAACAAAGACAACACTGTTTATTATGCTAGAGAGTCTCCCTTAAGAGATTATCCACGTAGTACTGAAGAGAAGCTGTAAATACAATCCTAGTTCATAATAGCTGTGTCAAAAAAGTTTCTGTAAGATAAAGAAACATTCCCTCCTTTAGAGAGAATAAGTCTCTGGAAATAGTATATTCCTGATAAGAAATAATTTTCATGCTTTCAAATACTAGCCAAAACCATAGCTCACCAGAATAACCTGGCACCAAAAGCAATTTGCCTCGAGGATATGTGTGGCAGAGGGTAATGATGGCAAATTTTACCAGGTAAAATTTTTGCACATATAAAAATTTAGACATTGTAAAATTCGTGCAAGTTGATCCAAGAGATTATTTAAAATAATAATAATAATAAAATAAAACACAAAACAAAAACAAATCTTTTGATTTATATTTTTAATAACGTAAACAATAGTAGCCAAACCAATATTTACAAAAACCACATCTTCAAGATCCAAAGTCCCTCATTATGTCCAAAAGAGCGCTCAGCTAAGCACATGATATCTAATGTTCTATCCAAACCCTGGCCAAAGAAAGTTCCTTGTAGTTTTCTCAATCTTCCGTGTCATATGAGCAGGGATAAGTAATATAGGGAAGATGGATTTATGCTGACACTGCAACTACATAATGACACTCGTATAATATCCTTTGAGTGCAGTATAATTCACTTTTTTCTAATCTTATAATAAATTTCCAAATAAATCAATACTTTCACATATTCCTCAAAGGGCACAATTATTAAAGGAGAAAATGACAATCCAACAAATTAATCTATAAAATTTTCTATCATAAATCTGAGATCAGTTAAACCAATAATAAAGTAAATCATACATTGGGCACTCATCTTTCAGGAAATGCTTTGTCAAAAGAATATGATCCTGACAGAGATGGATATAATTCCATCATAGATAGTCCATATACCTTAAAACGAGCGTGCAGGGTGAGTAGTATATCATTCAAAAGTGCTGCTGGCCAAGCAGGATCAGAAAGGTCTGGTGCAATAATAGATTCTAGTTCATCAAATGAGTCAATTGGGCTTGCATTCAGATTAATGCCTTGATTACCATGGCTCGGATATAAACACATTCACAGGCAACTGTTGTTCGTACCACTTCCATCAAGGAAGCCAATAAATTTGCAATTGTATCTTTGCCACCAGTTCCATTAGATATTGATGAAGTTCTTCGAATGCCTACATTGAAGTAACAATTAAGCATGCAATCAGATAACAAGCTACCATATAAGATAAGACTACCCACTCCTCAACACGTCCACCATTCAGGTTATCTATAATTCGACTAATTCTGCATATGCTAGAACTTATTTTTCCTGTTTCCTTTTTGAATAAAAGAAGAGATGTTACAAAGAGGTGAAAAGAAAGAGTATTAAGACAAAGGTGGGTAAGATAGCCTCCTGAGTCTAGGAAAGTAGCAGGAAAAACTTCACAAATTCATCAATGCAATAAAGCTACCCAATCGTTCCACACATCTGAAACATAGCTGAATAGCACCCTTAAAAAGAGCATGGGCATAACACCGGAGGGAAGCTATGTGAACAATCAAACCACATTAAATCTGTAAAGACAAATAAGTTCTTGTTAATAAGAACTGACCTAAGATTTACAAAGAATCCCAAATAGATTATTCCATAAGGAGGTCACTTCTGAACAAAATAAAAGAAAATGGGCTGCTGTCGAGAAGTCATTAAAAATTTTGGTATTAGTAGTATAAGTCAGAACCATTACAAAAAGATTGGATGATAACATATTCTTGGCTAGAAATTAATCGCTCAGAAGAATTCATGTGGAAAGTCCCCAGTAGATCAATTTATAAATTCATTTAACCAGAATTTTCAGATTAAAGCTTTTTACCAGGCAAGAAAAAATATAATTGTTTCAATTTTTACACTTTTCTAGACTCTCACATTTCTTAAAACTATCAAAATTTTAGGAACCTCAATGATAGTTTATTTTTTCTTTTGGTACTTTGGGCTATTACCCTTGGGGTCCAACATGGAACCCACAAGCACCTCAGCATAAGCAGTTTGGATCAATGATCGAGACTCTCAGACCTTGCTTTGTTATTTAGCAGTTTTGAATATTTTCATTTCTCTACTTTGCCTGATATATAGTAGATAATGGTAGCATCGAGTAAAAATGAAGCTAGGTCGTCACATGAAAACCATTAAGAGCAAAAAGACATAGTATAGAACCACCTTGGAAAACATCAGAATTCAATGAGCTAAGAAAATCTATAACCATGTGAGAAACTTACTCTGATCTCCTGAGGTTTGATAAAATTATAAGAACATAGCTTCTTATTTCATAAATCACAGAAATCTCCTTTTAAAAATATATTCAAAATGGAGATATATACTATGTTAAAGAAAAATACAAAAGAGGCAAGTGTAACTCAATAAATATGAATGGGAAGCAACCCTCAACAGTAAAATGAGGCTTGTCTAAGTAATTTCAAAAACCCAAAAAGGTTTGTGTCAAATTTTATCAAACCTCAATGGAGTTCATTATAATGTATCCTCTGTCTGTGTGCGTGTGATATATGTTCATATTAACATGCACCAAACAAATAATAAAAATTACTTTCAGGCTGTGCACTTTCATCTGAATCATGCAATTCTGCAGCCTCAGCAAATGTGTTGACAGGTACTCCTTCATCAACATCCTGTAACCCCAAAGAAAAAGCTGCAGCACGACTTTCCCCATCTCCTGCACAACTCTTGCTGCTGCATGAAGCACAGGTCTAGAAAAGCTACGGAACGAAGTCTCCAACCTTAACCGACACGCAAACAAAAGACAATATGCCAAAAGAATTCGACTATTTGTCTACAAGTTTGAGAACTTAAAAATTCAGCCATAAAATTAAATGTGCACGAACACCCAAAATGAGACTTTTTTTTCCTGAACCTTCTCATTACAAGTTTTATAAGGGGTTGTGAACCTTTTTTCTTTTTACATTTATCCTTTGAACCTTCCTTTCCTAACACTTCTGGTAACTTGAGAATCTCCCTGGTTAAACGATACCACCCAACAGCTCGCTCCTCAGTCCTAAAATTTGCAAACCAAAAACAATTACATGCCATTTAATCATCAAACTGTAAGTTGTCAGTGTAGCTTCTCGTAAATACTCATAACTAGTAAAAGAAAGAAATAGGGGATAAGGACATAAATATTGAATGATAAAAATCACACCTCTCAGTGTTATCATATTTTCCAAGTACACATAAAATTGCCTCAAAACATACCCTTTCACTGGGATCCAAGAGAAGTTGATAGAGCACTGAATTGAACTGAGATCTAATATCTGGCCTGTCTGCACATGCAAGAATATCAGAAAATTAATCAAAATTTCCCACGAATCAATTCTCGTTAAAACAAAAATACACCCTCCATCTAACACTCTCGCTCTAGATATTGTATGACACAATCTGGCTAGAGAAACTCTAGCAAGAACATCATGCAGATGGAGAACATCTAGTAGAGCCCCTGCAACCTGCACCAATGTATCATGATCAAAAATTAATTCTGGTAGTTCAGAAAGATTTATGCTTAGGTAAGACACCATTAATACAAAGACCAACTTAGAAACAAAAATGTGAGCAAAAAATAATTTATATCTTTCGATATTTTGATAAACCAAATAAAAGATTTGAATGCCACATGCAATATAGGCGTTATATTTTTAAAATAACAAAAACATAATGTCAATCATTATTTTTAGGAGAAAAAGTAACAATACTTGCGAAAGTTAAAAATATACATATATACTTTTAACTTTTACTTTTAAATTTCTAAAATACTTTTGTAAAATCAATCGAATAAAATCTATCATTTAGTGTTTAAAATTTTAATATTTAGGAGGAATGTAAATTATGCCACGTGTCCCTTTATTGTCCCTTGGATTGACCTGATGGTTGTGCTGCCGCTGCGGTTAGGCCCCATGACGGGAGAGGATCCGTCTCCCTGAGAAAATGTTTGGGCTTCCATTTGTAGGTGGCGTCTGGGGTTTTAAATACCACGTTGGATCGGATATGGGCTTTTCTAGGTTTTCAAGACTGATTACAGCCCGAAATTGCAACGATTCTGTATATTCGCTTTTGCTGTTGGGGCTCTATTAACATTTATGGGCTGTAAATAGGCCCAAGTAGCATTTATGAATGGCTACATATTTTTCACAAGTTTCTTTTTCTGCTACGCATTTTTTTATTCTTAACCACCTCCCCCTTTTTTAACAATGAATTTACTAAAATATCTCTATAAAATAAATTACCCAAGTGGCTTATGAGTGAATGAGATTAATTTTTGCACCACCCATTACACTTTTCCACATGTCAATAGGTCAAGAAAAAATAAATAAATAATAAAGTAATTGTAATGATAGATATTAAGAGTAGAAGAGGAAGTAAGATCATGGTTTAATTGATATTACTTACAATTGTTGTATATATACTATATTATTTACACATAATTAAAAGTTCAGACTTAGTGATACAATATTTATCTAACATGATTTAGTCACATGAGACAACAAGCGTTGACATTATCATCATTGAACATATTACTAACTTTGTCATCTCCTCGTTGAGAAACTGGAATGGTTCCATGCTTGTCCCCAACATTGTAGCCATGTCTATAATAGTTGTAGCTCTCTTTGAACTCGTTCGTGGTATCTTTAAAGTAATTGTTGGTTGACGTAAAGTNTAATGGCGGGTTGGGGTACGGCCAGAATTCGGCCCTTTTTCCAGCTCTCCTTACGGCCTTGAGCACCTTGTTCCGATCAACATACCCAGCAACTGTGACCTTCTCCATGTCTAATTCTACCTCCACTGAATCGATTCCTAACAACAATGGGTATACATATTATAGGCATGTGATATAGTTCAGCTAAAAATTAGGAAATATAGTAAAAAAACAAGGGTAAACTACATATATAAATTGTATGTGTACGTATTAAATGGTTTAGATAAAGTTCGAATTTCTTGACATATGTGGAATATTCACATAGTAATCAATTTTTATGTTTAAATAATTCAAGACATTTTGTTATATCTTAATAAGAGAAAGTAACAGTCACCATATACATTTGTGTGGGACTTTAGTTAGGATTAATTTTATTTTCTGGATTAACTTAATTTTTTCCTTAATACATACATATATGTTAACAAGTTTAATCAAATGGAACTATTTTTCATTATATACATCAATTATCTAACTGATCTCTAAGGGGTTTAATTAAATTGGTCTTTTCTCATAAAAACACTCTGCATGTCGATGCATAGATACACGTCCATATAAGTAGTCATGATTGCAAATTCTCGTGCTTATTTGATTTTATTTTCTAATCAGGAAGTTTCTCGCCAACGCTCTTGCATTTTCAAATACAATTTTAAAATCAAATTTGACACTTAAGAAAATAAATAAGTAATATCTTTTAGACACTTAATACAAACAACAAGATAATCAACCAGTTATCAAAAAAAAAAAAAGATAATCAACCAGAAGTAACCTCACTCACTACAATCAGCTAATTTACCGAAAAATATTATAATAATCAAGTATTAAGTTATTAGCTTAAGTCAGAAGATGGCCCCAAAAAAATTGTAACAATACACTAATTATAAAACAAGTACAAAACATAACATTGTAATAAATATAGTAGTCAGCGTTTATGTTGCTATAGCTAGAATACTTTTTGTAAAAAAGATCAATCAATTATCAAGCAATAGAATGTATATATATTTAACAAAACTAGAAAATACCTTTGAGCTTGTAAATGGCGTTTTTCACAACTCTCTCGCAACCAGTGCAACACATCCTTACTTTCAGCTCAACAGTCTGAAAGGAAAATCACTTGTAGAGATATCATTTAAGTTGATGGTTTTCTTAGATGTGGTATTACATACTTGGTTCTTTTTCCCAAAATTATCGCCATAAAAATTGAGAAATTAATACGAATTAGCCAATTGCAAAACTGTAGTAGGCTTACCAACAAAAAAACAAAAACTTTTTTTTTCTTCTTTGACCATTCCATATTATTCAAGATAGCATGGTTGTAAAGGGAGATGACGCCTCATAAGAGATAGATTATGCTTATTCAATTTTTGTAGAAGTCCCGTTGATTTACATGAATAAGGTACTTTCAGTTATAATTTATTTTCATGCAATATCAAAGGAAAAACCTATACATGATATGATGAATACAAGGTTTGGGGGAGAGAGGATGTACAAATTTCACTTATATATCCTTATCTACTCTGCGGCAGAAATCTCATTAATTAAAAATAATGAGGGAGAAATATAAAGTTGTGAAAGCGGACCTGCAAGGAAAGGGGTCGACCCTTGGGCATGATGTTGTCACTGAAGGTTTTCCGGTGGTCTTGATAGATAAAATAACGGTATACAAAGTTGGAGACTGTGGAGCGAAAAGCTTTCTCTGGTAAGGTAGCCATGGCATATTATATAGGTCATCAAATTTATATATATATAAAGAAGGAAAGAATAACAACTGAAGAAGAACATAACCATGTGGAAGATATTCCTCTGTGGCTTTGGTATCGCTTCCTCTAAGTGATAATATTTTTGTGATATTCCCGGAGTCAAATGATACTATTCCAGATATAAGCGGTTTCCTACTATAATAAACTAAACCAAGTGCCCACCATCGCTGGTATACGCTTTTATAAGGAATGGTATCTAACCCTTCGAAATGTGGGCTAAGCTTTCTAGCTGCTGACACTTGAGAAGGAATAAAAAGACTGATGGGATATGGATGGACTTAAGAAAAGAAAGCAGAGTTTGGATGCAAAGGGAAAATATATTCTAATAATCTACTTTTTCCACTAACTTTGAAAATCACTAGACAAAGATCATAACTTATCTAGAAGCCTCAACAAAGTTTTATTCCAATTAGTTAGGCCTTCGGGTGTCTCCCATTTTTTAAAATATTTCAGAATAAAAGAATATTTTTTAAATTTGTACATATTTCTAAATATCAACTGCATACATACGTGTTAATTTAAGCAAATGGATTCAACAATCTATACAAGATGATCATACCAATTAGAACCACTTATAATGTATTATTCCTTTATCTGTAACCAACTACTGCATGGATCCAACTATCTATCTTTCTCCTATTATAAGAGATATTCGAGTGCTTGAGAATTTTTTGTCCTTTTATTCAGATAGACCCACAGAGGGGGAACTTCTCATTAAAAAAATTACTAGCCAATACTAAGAAGTGCTACCTTTTGCCCCTTCTTTTTTAAAAAAAAAAAAATTACGGTTTTTTCAAATCAACCCCGATATATATGCGTGTGTGTGTGCGCGGTCAATATTTTCAAAATTCACATAGGCAGTCCTAACTTGGCCCCATGTGGGCAGCCAGCTTCATCGGTTCTGTTTGAGCCCTGTACGGTTTTTTTGACTCAACCAAATAAAAATAAGCTTTAAACTAAAACGTACTAGAAATTGTAGTTTATTAAGTAAATATAAACAAACAAGTTGGTATATCATGTATATATACATGAATTAAAAAATGTGTTCTTTTGGTCCATCTCCTGGTTTGTCACTTGATAATCCATCTCCAGTCTGCAGATTGCATAAATTCATGTACGGTTTAAGGCGAACCAGCAGATATTGGCATTATAAACTATCTGAAGCATCGATTTCCAAAGGTTTTCATCCAGTAGCTTCTGACCTTTCATTATTTCTAAAATATGAGAGAAACTTCTCTATAGCTCTTTTGGTGTATGTGGAATTGTGGAGGATGTTATGATGGTAAGAAACAATTAAGCAAAAAGCAATTCAGTTAAACAATTTTTTAGATAAAAGTGGTTAGTTTGTTACTTATTGATTTAGTTGTTCGTTAGGATCTAGTTAATTTTTACACTTCTTGTTTTATTCAATGTGAATGTAAAAAAATATCAATTAAAAAATTTATCCTACTAAATAAAATCAGTTATATAAATTATATTATTTCATTATATTCTATAAAAATCAATATCAAAATTTTCAAAATATTATTAATGACAAAATCT
Source organism: Bauhinia variegata (assembly GCA_022379115.2). Taxonomy (NCBI): domain Eukaryota; kingdom Viridiplantae; phylum Streptophyta; class Magnoliopsida; order Fabales; family Fabaceae; genus Bauhinia; species Bauhinia variegata. The sequence continues at coordinate 18,237,310 of CM039436.1, read as the reverse complement.
TTTTTTTGTTACTTCCAAAGTATTCTTTGCACTTTTTTACTAAGTTAAATGCTATAAAATTAACTTTTTTTAATGACTTCTTTTACACATATCCAAACCACCTTAATCGATATTATCTTTTTCTTTTCAATAAATATTATATTTCATGTGTCTCCTCTTATGCAATTAATTTGTATTCAATCATTTTTTATAAAACCACACATCCATAATCCATCTTAATTTTCTCATATATGCTACCTCACTTTCTTATGCTAAAAAAATGGAGACATGCATATATAATATGAATACTCCATTCTTCTAAATTCCTTCAAACACTGAATGCTTTATTGCTTAAACAAGTGGTAAGTAACACTATATGTCCTCATTCAGCCATGAAGCATGCCCTAACTTGGGAATGGCTAACCTCTACTTATCCTAATCTTTTGTCTGCCAACAAAAAAGTTCTTAAAATTGTTGAAAACTCAAGAAAAATGAAGTGAAAATAATAAGGATATACAAAGATAATTAACTTTAATAAAAACCTGTCTTGCCGTACTTATGTTTATTAGACAAAGCAGTCAAGGTAGTTGGCTATTCACTTCGCATAACATGTCAGGGATTGAAATCCCGTCATATTTTGGTCATTTCTCTAGCAGAAGATATCTCGTATGATCTTGTGCAATGATGACTACTAACAGAAATACAGCCTAATCGAGGCAGCAGGGGCATATTACACAAGTTCTTTCTTTTTTGGTTCAAGAACAGGAGGATCAACTTCAATTCCCATATTGGCGGCAGTACCAGCAATGATTCTCATTGCGGATTCGATGCTGGAGCAATTCAAGTCAGGCAGCTTTTCGGCTGCAATTGTACGCAACTGGTCAATTGTGATCTTTCCTACTTTTTCCAACTTGGGGTCTTTAGAACCCTTTTCCACCCCTGCATAGAGGATCAATGTCATTAGAGAATGTAAACATTAAATTTAGAAGTGACAATGAAAGAAAAGCTCAGATCACTATGTCCTAGTACATATTATCGACATTTCATCTAAGAGTCATCCATAATATAACAAGAAGGCACTACCAATTTCCCGGAACACTACTTGATTCGTGGAATCATGTAAAAACAAAACCAAGGCCAAATTCTTTAATATATACATGCCAAAGCCCAAAGAACGAATTCTTGTTTAAATTTAAGCTGACCTAATAAAAACAATTGGATATTGAACTCCAATCTAAATGAAGTTCAATCAATTTACACTTTTCATCCCTCAGATTTGGATCCAAAAGTAGTCCTCCCTTTCTAATTTTCAACTTTTGCAGTCTGTTCCTATTAATAGCAAATATTTGCATTAACTGACATATGCTTATGTGATAAGTTGCTCGCATAGAAGCATCTTATCATCTGGTTGTGATTATATTACCTTTCACTATAATCTTACCTTATCACAGAAACCAAGTTTCAGTGGTCCTAAATCACAGACATGAAGCAAAGTTTCGGTCAAATATGAGAACAAGAGTCTAATTTGGATCACATGGGCAGGGGATTATGATGGCTATAATATTGTTGGAGCTCTGACCATCTCCATTCACAGAATCGAAGGAGACTTGGACAAATCAAACTCTTCCTTGTCACAACCTAATCTTGTGGCAGAAATGTCTAAACAAAATTCTGAGTCCCAAGGCGATAAGCAAGTTACCAGTTGTCAGCCTTGCTTTTTCACTATCTTCTAGCAGGACTATAAAGCTAAAGGTCCGCTACCTACATTTGCTATCTTGGCTAAAAATGGTTTTGTAAATAGTGGGTCGTTTGAGCGTTACGAATTTTAGGTTGGACAGTTTATGCTAGGGCTCAGACCTGGAAGAGGACTCTAGTAGTAGTAGTTGGTAAATGAAGATGAAAGTGAAGTTTCGACATTGAGCAAAATTTATCATGATGGTTGATTTTGATGGACTAAGGAACTTGGTAGGTCCTTTGTAGAAATTCACTAATGGAGATGACTACCAGGTCGATGGCGGTGATACTTTGGAGAGGAAAAAGCATGAAATATAAGTTGAGTGTACTCATCTACGAAGAAACCAGAAAAGCAATTAATTGAGCACATTGTAGTTGTATGCGTATAAACTAGTATAAAAGTTAATCGACATGGTAACTTCAAGAAAGGGTCTAGTCTGACTTCAAATTGTGCTTTTACCAATGGAGGAGTTATGCAGCCTACCTTTGAGCAGAAGCACTAAATTTCGTGGCAATGAAAGATCAAAAAAATGGAGAAATACGAAGGAATAGTTTGAACAATATGGGTCGTGCAATGTGAAAACACAACAAGGAATTCCAAAGCTGTAGCACACGATATTCCAAATCATCATCATGTAAAAAGTAATGGTATCATGCTGATTCTTAACATAGACAGATGCATCAACATAAGTACTCTGTATGAGAAAAGATCGCATCTGTAGACAACTACTTCGTTAAAAAATTTGATGAAAATACCCCCTCATTTCTCTCCCATAAATTCATTTTTGTGTCAACTGTCAAGCACTGAGAAGAACCATTCAGCAATAACAGAGGACACTATCAACCCATAGGATAACATAACATCAAACAGGTTATGGGCATTGCTTAACAACATACCTGCTGCCTTAAGAAGCAGAACAGAAGCAGGCGGTGTCTTCAATATAAAAGTAAAGCTTTTATCCTGAAATGATATAGCATAATCCATGAAGAAGTAAGAAAGCAAAAGATTTAGAATGTATTCTGCTTGGAGAAAAATCAAAGGCGAGAGAGCAAGAGACAGAAAAAAAAAAAAAAAAAACGCACATCGTAGACCGTAATTTCCACGGGAATGACATAACCGGCCTTGTCCGCGGTCCTGGCATTGTAATCCTTACAGAAAGCCATAATATTCACACCCTTGGAACCGAGTGCAGGGCCGACAGGAGGAGCAGGTGTAGCCTTCCCAGCCTCTAGAGCCAACTTTATAAGTCCAACCACTACATCAGAGAAATGGTCAAAGTACTGTTCACGATGACAACAAATTCTTAAGGTGAACTATGCCAGGATTTTCATACCTTTCTTTGCTTTTCCACCTGGTTTAGGGGGAGCCATTGCAATAACAGTGAGACGCCTTGGATATGGAGATACAGTTGGGAGAGGGTGTTTGCTGGTACGGAACTGGGGGAAATTGTTACTGGGGTAATTTGAATAAAGTTTTGTAGATGAGAAGAATAAGGAGGACGAAAAGTAACAAAATGAAGGAAGACTCTGTTGGCTGGTGAAAAGAGGGGACGCCATTGCAACTTCGACAGAGACGAGTTGTTGAAACTCCCCAACCTGAACCGAACAAGATAATATGAACGATTGGATAAAAGGCGGCGTCATCCCCAACTGGGGCATGGCCAGTCAAAACTTCAAATGTAAAACCCGACAGTTATTTTTTTCTTGGGCCAACCCGACCATTGGTACTTGGGGCCTTGGGGGACACTCAAACTTTATTGTGTTTTGCTTTTTTTAAGTTGAGCACACTCAAACTTTTTTTTTTTTTTTTGAGGACTCTCTCTTGATCATACGTCATCCATACAAATAACTCAAACTAACTTAATATATATATATATAGGTGTTTTTGATGAATAATCACATGTGCTGAGCAGAGAAGCGTAGCTCACTTTTTTTGTGTGTGTCTACTCAACTATCCCTCACGTATTAAACATCCCACTGCAAAGGCCCATCGTTGAACCCTCCTCCACCTTCCTTCTTTTTTCGATTCTTGATTCTTCTTTGTTCCGTCTCTCTCTCTCTCTCTCTCTCTCTCTATCGTTCATCACATTATCAACCATAAAAGGAAAAAAAAGGAAGATATGTGTAAAAAGTTAAAGAAATAAAAAAGTTTTAGACACTTTTTTTTTTAAGACACATTATTAGATCAACAGATATTTTTTCTTGCCTCATTTCACTTTTGTTTGATTAAAAATAAAATTATTATATGTCATATAATATTTAGAATTTTTAAAGTTTAATTTTCTTTTAAAAATAAAGTTTTGTTCAAATACAAAAATAAACAGGAATAAAGTAAAGGCACTCTCAATAAGGTTGGGTTCGGGAAATGGCGATCATGTGTCGGAGAATTATTCCTTGGGTCCCGCCAAAAGTTCATCGTGACGATTATCCGAAGTCCAGCATCACGAGTGTCCAATTGTCCATTGCCTTGCCGCGGTAGAAAACACTTTATCGGTGCAAATTTTATTAACTTATATTTAAGAAGTATTTGTTATGTTATAAAGTATCGCGAATTCAATGTAAATGAAATAAATTTAAATTGTAGGGTTTGGTTGAATTAATCATAAACCTCTTATTTCCTTTTTTAATTATGGCAAAAAAAAATTTAATTGACCGGAAAAAAAGTTTCTCATAACAGAGGAGATCGGTATATAGGAAAAGATTTACATGAATGTGATTTAAAGTGGAAATCTATAATGAGTTTTGTTGGAGGAATTTATCTTTTATAGCTTCTAATTTTGAACGAAGATTAATATTATAAAAAGTGTCAATCAAAAAAAAAAATTATAAAAAGTGTAAAAATATTTGGATGTAAAGAAATATCATGTCACTCTTAATCCACCAGATTTAATTTTATCGAATTTACAACATATTTAAAAGATGAACTGGGCTGAATGGCTGATTTTTTATTTAGTTTTCTATCGATTTCGTGATCTAAATTTACCTCTAGGTTTAGTGAAGCAAAGCCAAACATAAATAATTTTTTTCAGGAGAAATTTTCTTTCGGAAATATATATATATATATATATATATATGTATCCGTTCTTTCCGTCCGCTCCTTTTTATTTTATCTATTTTTATAAATTTCTTTTACCAAAATATCTCTCAGGTCTCAGTTCTCAGGCATAGATAAATTGGATAAGCGTTTTTTCTTTTCTTCAGTCTGTCCAGTGTGTGTAGACTGGGTGAAAGACTCGAGGTAGGGGCGAGCCTGCAATTCCCGGACTTGTTCCGGTCTATCTTGATTGTCCTGATTGCATAAGTGACAAAGTGAGAGTGAGAGTGAGTGTTAAATTGATTCATTGATTACTTAATTTAGTAAAGATCCATGGACTTTGCTAGATTCCGGCTTCGGCGGTGTTGCTCTTGTAGTTTATTTGTCGCTTTTACTATTACAGGTAATGCTGCAATTGCTACTGCTGTTGATAGGAGTAGGAAATTACTTGATTTCTTAACTGACTGACTACTGACTATGTTCGGTGTAAGGGTAGGACTTGTGTTTGCTGAAATGGTTGGCTCAATTGGAATCAATTACGGTCAAATAGCCAACAATCTACCTTCCCCGGAGAACGTGGTGCCCCTTCTCAAATCCATCGGCGCGACAAAGGTGAAGCTCTACGACGCCGACCCCCGCGTGCTTCGTGCATTCGCCAATACCGGAGTAGAATTTATGGTTGGCCTCGGAAACGAGTACCTCTCTAAGATGCAAGATCCTAACAAAGCCCAAGCCTGGATCAAATCAAACATCCAACCATACTTGCCCGCAACCAATATCACCTGCATCTTCGTCGGAAACGAAGTATTAACTTTCAACGACTCTTCCCTCACCGATAACCTTCTTCCGGCGATGCAGTGTGTGCACACGGCGCTCGTCAATTTGGGCCTTGACAAGCAGGTCGCTGTGACCACTACCCACTCCTTAGCCGTTCTGGAGACCTCTTATCCACCCTCAGCAGGAGCATTTCGTCCCGATCTAGCTCCTTGTCTAAAACCCATTCTCAACTTTCACTCAAAAACTGGATCCCCTTTCCTCATCAACGCTTACCCTTACTTCGCTTACAAGGCCAATCCCAAACAGGTTTCCCTTGACTTTGTACTATTCCAGCCCAACCAAGGACTCCTCGATCCTTCCACTAATCTCCATTACGATAACATGTTATTCGCCCAGATCGACGCCGTATACTCTGCCCTTGCTTCCCTAGGTTACAACAAATTACCTGTTCACATTTCCGAGACTGGTTGGCCCTCTAAGGGAGACCAAGACGAAGCCGGTGCCACCCCCGATTATGCCAAGAAATACAACGGCAATTTGATCAAACTCATCTCTCAGAATAGAGGGACACCGATGAGGCCCACCTCCGATTTGAATATTTACGTTTTTGCTCTCTTCAACGAGAACATGAAGCCCGGACCAACTTCCGAGAGGAATTACGGCCTTTTTAAACCCGACCGGTCTCCTGCTTATCCACTACCCGTGATTGCCACCGTCACCACTACAAACACCACTGTCGCCGGATCTACTCCGATTTCTGGGGTACCGCCATACCCACCGACCTCTTCCACCGGTTACTTGTCCATTTCCTCTGCCAATGGCAAGGTTAGTCCTTTCTCTTTTTCTTTTTTGGGTATTTTTTTTCCCGCTTTCATATCTCCTTTTAAGAAATAATAAAGAAAGGAAAGAAAACTAAATTAGTTGTCAGATTTATGAATAAATCAGATAAAAAAGAATTAAAAAATAAAATATCACATGAAAAATATTTAAAATAATAAATGGAGTTTTGATAAATATGACATAGAAAAAACATATGTTCAAATAAATGATCGTGTGAATCATAATAATGAAATACAATATAACGATAAAAAAATCTGTTATAGTGTACTAAAGAAACAAATATGTTATCATATGGCGGCTAGTTGCTGATTTTAGGCATAGAACTCCCTTATCAAGTGATTGATATTTCATGGCCAGAAACTTCAAAGTAGGAATTGTTGATAAGAAAGATTTTACGATATCCTTTCCCACCCTAAATAGATGTTTTATCTCAAATGTACACGTGCTTACATTTGAGTAAAAGATGAATTGCTGTTTCAGTCAAAAGAACATGCATAGAGCACAACTTATCAGAAGAGAGATATCGTACTGAAGACTCAGTACTATTGCTTTGATTTGAGGACTCCCATTTGGCGAAAATAATTGGAGAAATAATATTTGTGTAAAGGTGTAAAAGATATATTTACTGTGTGTTTAATTCAGATTTTTATTAATATTGTATACTTCACATTAAAAAATTTTGAAGTTGACAACTGCTTCTTTTAACGTTAAACCAAAACTAATAATTGTTTACTTAATTAATTGTTATTGCTGCTAGTCTTAATTAATATTAGGTTCTGTTTGGATTCTTTCAGAGGAATTACCGTTTGCTTGGGTCTTCATCCTTTCTGCTGCCCTTGTTGATGGAGCTGGTCTTTTCCAAATTCTGAGAATGCTTCTCCAATTTTTCAGTGCATGAGAGAGAAAAAAACCATAAGTAAAAGGCAGAATGAGAATTGGGGAAAGGTAAAGTGGACAACCGAAACTAAAGTGATTTTCTTTGCTTGTGCGATAGGGTTGTTTTTGTTCGTTCGTGTCACGAGACGCATTTAAAGTAGCAGTAACTCCCTTTTTCTCCCAGATCAAGATGCAATTCGGGACTATATGGCTTGCCTTTTGAGAATATTAACGTTAACATGAAACTGATGATAGCCGGATGGATTTCTTTTTCAGTTGTGTTGCCAGCTGGCTGAAACTTAATATATTCGAATCTTTTACTTTTGTGTCTGCAGGGAGGATGCTTCAACAATTTCTTTACCATTTCGGCACGTCGAAGAAGATGTCTTCAACTCAAGAAAGGAGTCTAGATCCGCCAATTTATTTTTTAGAGATAGATGCGACTTGATTTTCATCTTTTAGAGATTCTTTTTTTTGTCATAAGATAATGAAGGATGCTGACATTTGTGTCATTCAGTCTTTAAATCGCCATCTTACATACACTTTCCTTCGAGGAGATAATTTTATCACATACGTATCATTTTGAACGTTTTAAATTAAACCTCAAACTGCAAGAATATCATCGGCTTTTCTTTTTTAAAAAAAAAATATAGTGTGAGAGGTTTAATTTTCTAAGTTTTTGTAGTGCCATTTTATATTTGCTAGGTTTTTTGTTTTTGGTACAAGATTAAAAAATCTCTTAAATCTTGATTAATTAATATGTAAAATTCACAAGACATCTTTTGTAGTTTTTGTTTTTTTTAGTTAACATAATAATACAAGCTCATAAATAAGTCTTTGACAAATGCTTCAACTAATTTTAAAATACTAAAGTTGTTTGAATGGATTTAAGATTGTCTAAAAAGACTTGTATTGTTGAAAATATCAGTCCCTCGTATATCCATGGTTTTTATTTTTTAAAAGACCTTAAACTGAAATAACTTTCATATTCTTTTATAATTATTTTTCTTATTTCACTCCTGCAAAACAATCTCTATTACAAATTGCACCAACTAGTCGAACTATCAATCCTTTCCAAAAATAAATAAGCTGAGGAATTTTTTCAGCCACCGAGATTATGCGCTACCTAGCCGAGGCCTCACTTCCTGCTAGATATGTTCTACCACCCTGAATTTCCTCCTCACTAAACATGCTTTCCTCGCTAGTATTGGATGATGCACCAACATCCTCATCAGTTAGCGAGTCAACTTTTTGTTGTTTCCTTGTGCTTTGCGCTTGCCTTTAGGAAACTCTTCTTTTTGCAACTCAAAATTCTTCCATCAACTTCTTTTGTAGTTCTGCCCTTCAACTCAAAATGCTCTCCCTCGCTAGTATTGACGAATATTCTTCCTCTTGCACCTATCACAAGCAAACATGATGCACCCCATAAAAGTTCATCCTAATAAGTAATTACGATAGCAGGGTGAGGGGTCACAAGTCTATGTATAAGCATGGCTATCACTGTCTGTATTTTATTCTTACGCGGAGTTTCTTCGTAGAGACAGAGAAGCCCTTATTCAAATAAATCTGACATTACATCAAGTTCAGAAGGGCTTTCTTCTGACGGATCCAGAAGATCCTTGTTACAAAAATGTTCACTACAGATCTACTACAAAATTACGCACGTAGAGTTTAATATGAAATCAATCTGTGTCTTCAGTTGCTCAATGCATAACGCGCGCCAGTACAGTAGGTAACAAAGGGTAATCAGTGCCCTGCCTCCCTATTCTACTCACATACACACTATACATAAAGAGTGCAAGAAAAACCAATTAATGTGTTGGCAGCAAATAATACTTTTTGATGCTTGAGAATATATATACATATAAAATATATAATTATAAGACCTGATTCTGAAAATCAAGAACCTGTCATTTGCGGCTATAGTAACTATTTGAATGAAGAAGAAAAACAGAAAATGTATGAGGTAATCGTATAATCTGTCGTGAAATATTCAATCTCGAAGGATTAACTCCTCATACTTGTAGTTTAGGACACACACTGGAGCTTGGATTTGCCATAGAGCCTGAAAGTTATTTACGTTTGTTAGAAATCAGCAAAATTTTCCTTGATTCTGCAAAAGAGGGTTATACTTACAAATTTCACCATAACAGTGTTGTTTGGAAACTGGATCCTCTTCAAATGGAGGTGGAACTTGCCCATACACCATGTCGCAACTCATATCTTCAAAATCTATTGAATTGAAACACACGAGACTCAAAGTTTGAAATCATCCAACTCAATTTTGGAAGAAGTGCAGTTCATGTTTTGGTCCAGCCATGTATGTCATCATTGTAAAGAGTTTCTGGACAATAATTCAATCAAAGGCAAGAAGACATACTGGGGATCATTGTTAATGGAAGTCCAAATTCTTTAGTGAAAAAATCTTGAGTAGGAATCTTGCACATATTGACACACATTCCAACGCAGCCACTATTTTCCAGGTACCTTTACAAGAAAGTGAAGGGAAAAAAATAAAAGGAGAAAATAGTAAGTAGAGTCTCTGTTTTCTGCAGACTCTAGTAATTAAGAAAATATGGAGTTGAGAATCATCACTGACTTGGTTTCTATCCTTCATACAAGGAAAGGAAACAAAGATGGCTTTAATCTCTAGATGCATGGAATCAAAAGGAGCCTACTTATATGCCTAATTTTCCATCATAGACATGTACTCTACCTGCACTTCTTTATGTGGACTCCACTTTTTTGCTTCAACCCGTTTACCTCTACTTCCACAACCTAGTGTATCTCAAGAATTTGAACATCAAAATACAGGACCAAATAAAATGGCAGATAATATGAAACTTGTAAGCTTAATTTAGTAAAGTGAAGAACTCGAGTTTGAAAGATCCCTCAATCAGCGGTATTCCTTAAACTAACATAATGTTTCAGTTCCCTTAACAGAAGTATGCACAGTCCTCATGACCATGGGAAATTGAAAACCTTTTTCAAACAGACTACCAGATCACGTGATAAAATCTATAGGCAGACATCTCAAAAGGAAGAAAAAAAAAATACTATATTACAATTCTAAACTCATCGTATGAGAAAGAATAAGTTAGGAATTTCGCTTCAAGCGCTCACTAGGGTTCGAAATACTCCCAAATAAGCAAAAAGTTTCGAACAGCAGAATTTGAGGCAAGTTTGGTGGTCAGTCATGAGAGTCTCTTTTAAGGTTAAAAATTCAAGAATAAAAATAAGAGAGAGTTGAGCGTGGACTCTGAATCTGAAGATGAAAATAAAATGGATAATAATTAAGTAGAATATTACCTCAGAAGGGCCAACTAACCAGTGGAAGAAAGGTACAGTCAATGCAGCATTAAACTCTGCTGCCCATTTTGTCGGTGGAAATAATCTCCTAAACTGCAGTAGCATAGTTGAATTAATTAAGAGGGCTTGCGTTGAAAAATAAAAGATTGATGGAAGGAAAATAAAGCGGACGAACCTGAGCAGGAGCACCTGGAGGGAGCATAGACAAGAGCACTTCTCGGACCACCTGCTGTTGCTGAAGACGAGACCTTCCCTGCATTACCCTCTTTGATACATCCACAAAACTCTCGTAGTCATATTCCCACCAACCATTTTTGTTTTTGGATTTTGCGGGAGCTGGAGCTGCAAACTTTTCCATCTTGCGAGCGAAAAGAGTCATGAAGGCCTTCTCGAAAATGCCGTCGTTATAGCGCGTCTTCTGTCCTAAAGGAGCCGGTTCACCCGATGGCTCAGCTATCCCACACCGTACAATTTTCCCTCTCCCTCCTCCACTTCCATTACGCAGTGACATCGACAGCCCCTTCTCATGAGGAGGAGGACGACAAATCTGGACAAGCTGCAACCTCACAACCACCATCAAGAGTTCCTTCCAACACAAGATTTTCAATTTAATTTCCACAGCTTCGTATTGCTTTGGCCGAGATTCACTTTTATTTTCTGGTCACTAAATTTCGACCACACATAATAAATAAATAAATACTCCAGACCACTCTTCATTTAGTTTGTTAGAAGATTTTCCACGTATTTTATTGTTATAAATTAAATAAACTCAAGCAAAATATGTAAACAGCCGCTGAGTTCCCTGCCCCCGTGTTTCTTCTATTTCCTTCCGTTCTCTGTTAAGTTGATTATTGAACAACATGACAATTCGGATATTGGACGTTTATCCAAGGGCAGAAATTGGTGGCTTTATGAACTAGCACATCTGACCATAAGTACTTGCACAGACTTGAGGCTGATATAGAAGCACGCTTCCATTTTAATTACTCTCATTCATTACTTGATTGTTGCTTCTTCTTTTTTTTATTATACCTTTTTCTTTTATCACCTCCGTTTCTCCCTTTCACACTCGTATCCTTTTCATTTCCGCATGTTTCCACCCCCCTTGGTTAGGGATGTGAAAAGAACAATATGGGGTGTAGAAATAAATCCCCTACCGGCCTGCCAATCCACAACAAGTAGCGCTTTTGAAACGCCCGTTCGGGATCCCTTTAATATCTGATTAGATTAAGATCAAAATATAATGAATTGTAAAGAATGAATTTTATAATTATTCCGTTTCAAAAAAACACCCGAAACAGGGCCTCAGGTTTTCACATTGAATTAATAAATCATTAATTTGAATATGTTAATTATAATATATTGATTTTAATTATTTTATTTCATTTAATATATGGTGTAATTAAAGGAGAAATAACGAATCATATTTGATTAAAACCGATAGATGTTGATTTTTCAAACTCGCATATTTTGTCCCAAGAAAATGGAAGTTCCATGTATGCGAGAATTTACATGATGCAAAAGTCAACGCCAGCTGTACAAGAGTTGAGAAATGCATGCACATTTTTTATTTTTTATTTATACTTTTATCAACATAAAATAACAAATAAAAAATAGATATAGGGTAGATTTCCGATTATCAATTAAATTAAATATATATTCCAAAGCGCAGAGAGCCTTGGAATTGGAAAGGCAAAGTCATAAACGTAGCTAGCGGAGTACGTATAGTAACGTAAGTAAATAGTTAGATAAGAAAACACATTAATTAATTAATTTGTGTGTCGTAGGAACTCTCTCTTAAGCTAAAGATGAAGGGATTTTTACATAGGATCGATATAAATGAAGCTCACGACATGCAGTCATCCAAAGTTAACACAGACACAGTAAAACCTGAAATTAATACGTAACGTATGTAGTATAATATTCTTCAATGCAGTAGGCGCAGACGATGCCTTGCGGATATAGTATTTGTTTGGTGTTCGAGGGGGATCAGGGTCGCCAGAGATTCTAATAGAATTAAGGAAAGGGCTCTTATGGTCAAAGAAATTAAATTACCTTGAGTTGCATTGTCAAGTTGGATACCATAAAATCTTGGTATATCTGGTGTAATGTAGTTGAGAACATCGTTAGACCCATTTGTTCAAATACTCTTTTGTGCCATTTTCTCCCATCACGTTCGCTATATAATTAAGGTCTGGTTTGCTCAAACAACTTTACTTGCTCTCGGACTGGAACTCTTCCTAGCTATCTGTATCAATTAACAATATTTTCCTCAGAGATTGCATGTCTGTATTTATGAATATATATACATTATTCATTAGCGAGCTTCTAGAAAAAATTCAGGATATAAATGTACCACGGTACTACCACGTACGAGAAATGACAAATATAATATAATAGTACTATATATATTTTAAGGAGTGCGCGTAATACGACTAGCTAGCTTCTCTTTTTTAATTGTTTGATATTCCTAGGAACTAGTAAGGTGAAGGTGAAGGGGAAGGGGAAGGGGTTAAGATCAGTTAATTTGAATTTTGAACTCAATACTAAAGTAGCTAGGTTGAGGGATTAAGAGTCCGGGCGGGCAGTTGGAATGCTTTTAGTTCTAGTGAAGTTAAGTTGCGTGCGTCATATATTACAGCCCTTAAGTTTTCAAGCAAAATGAAAATGCATGGCAAAAAGAAATGGGATAGGAGTACTAAATAAAGCTAGCTAATTAATGAATGAATCAATGATAACGAAGGAATACTAGCTAGCTAGGATTAATGAATAATGAATTACCGATAATATCCGAAATGGTTCGGCCATCGGTAAATCTTCCAGAGGGTCTGCCACCGGATCCGGATGGCCTGAAATTGATGCCATAATTAAGGAGGTGAAATGTGAGAATGTAGTCATTATTCCCAGAATCCACGAGCCAGTAGAATTAGATGAAGAAGTAAGACAAACAAGGATACCACCATTACCAATAGGCAATTCTCTACAAAAATGACAACCTTATAGATTCTTTCCCTTAATTGATACTACTAGTAGCTAGCTGCTGCAATATACATACAAATCCTTAATATTAATACTCTACCACTACCACCAGGTCCTACCTTTATATATAATTAATTAATTTAGAGTACATGACAAAATAGTTAGACAAGCACGGTTTGCATTCCCTGCAAAAGCCGGTAATGAAATCTTTGAACTCTCAAAGACTAGGTCTACGAGTATCTTCATGACGTAATCGCACTTCTGTTGTGTTATAATCTGTCATATGGAACGTTACGGACTTTAGTCCAAGATGATATATCTATATATATATATACTTAAAGATAATATCATCTTGACTTACTTTGTGCTAGCTATTGGTGACTATTACAGTAAGATAAATTAATATTTGTGCTTTAATTTTTCGTTTTACGTTTTTCTTTACTTTCCTAAGATTTATTTACCCGTATTTATTTATATATTACATATACTTTTACTTGAATATCCTTTATTTTGAAAATAAACAAAGATATATCATATCGTCCAATCTTTAGAAAGATTAGCATCCACTTTGTATTATTATATATATATAAGGAAATTCTAGTGAGTTAGATTTTTTTTCACAATTGAATGTACATCATCTGTCTGTAGGTAACACCGTCCGGCCTTGAAAGAAAAGTCGGTTAGTAACATTGACAAAATGATCATTTTGATTTGAGAACGGTTGGCGAATTGAATTGGAGCCTAAAAGGACGGAACTCGCGCGTCATGGGCGGGTGCAATAAATACTATAAGATGCATGAATGAATGGTTGGATATATTGACCTATGTATATATAATTCAACACATATTAATGAGGTAGGCTTTCCTAACCTCGTAACAGTAGACGAGTTGTACGTAATTGTAAACCTAAACCAGACGGATGAGAAAAAATATGACCATAATTTCGTATGGGCAAGAAATTGAGTGACTTATTGAGATAGAGAGAGAGAGGAAGTGTAATTTGTAGCTTTAGCATATAAATATAAATAAACTACTAAAATGGGGGTTTGTACTAACTTTACACTCTGGCTCAGCTCGACTCGATCAGTAGTATTTGGCTAGCTAAGCTATCTATATGGGGGAATTGTTGTTAATTTCTTCAAAATCAAAGGGGCGTTCAACAACCAACCACCTATCTTTTTCTTTTCTTTTATTTTCCCTTCCTGGCCAACAAATTAATTGAAACCGTCAATTCATTTATCTGCTATCCGTTAGTAATATTAGTGTCAGCGTGGCCGTGTCCAAGTGCAATCTCTCTCTTGATCCACGGTACTAGGTACATGTCTGTTTTTGCGTACGTACGTTTATTAAAAGGTTTTAAGAGAGGAGAGGAGAGGCTTTCATAGAAGGACGGTCTTGGGCGCGATCACTTATTTGAGGACACTCCTATTCCAATATAATATTCCTTTCTGATAGAAAGAAATTAATAAGAATAGCAGTGGCTCATAATTATAACACTGATCGTATCTATCTCTCTCTAGCTGGATCGATGGAAATGCCGGGCATATCAATGGGGAAAAGCAGATGGGTAGTGAGTTTAAGTGGGCGAGTTATAAACGAGGCAGCGAGCTTTGTTGCCTTCAGTGTTCTAGACCTTGTTGATTTTATTCTGTGTTTCGTATTCAAAGTGGCAGACTTGTTGATTGAAGCGGAGTGGAAGCCATGTTATTGCTCTAACTCCGCCATCACCAGCAGCGGCAAGATCTTGATATTTGAGAAAGGCAAATCCAAGATTGTTTCGCTCATCAGCTCAAGCTGCAAATTGGAGTGGGAGGATATCTCCGACACCCTTTATTCTCGTCCTTCTTTGCTGTCCGAGATGTGGTTAACTGTGAACGAGATCAACAAGAGCAAATATAGGACCGCAGTGATCAACTCCACTATCGTTGAAATGCTACAGGGAAAGATTGGCAGACAAGAAAGGCATCCTAAGATTCCAAGATGGTCCGACTGCGATTGCAAGCTATGCACGTGTTGGATCTCATCCTGCTCTACCTCTACTACGATAACAACTGGAGGAAATAGTAATAGTACTAGTCTGTTTGTTAGAACTCAAGGCGAAGGGCCACCTATCAGCAAAGGTAAGATAGTAATTATATACATGCTAATCAATTAATTAGTATGAAGTCTCCAGCTAGCTAGACTGATTATGTATGCATCAGAGAAAGGTGCAAGAGAAGATGTGATATTCATACACGGATTCATTTCATCGTCTTTATTTTGGACGGAAACTTTGTTCCCAAATTTCTCTCGGGCGACCAAGTGCGGATATCGATTATTTGCGGTGGATCTGCTTGGGTTTGGAAGGAGTCCTAAGCCGAGTGAGTCCATGTACACGTTGAGAGAACATATAGAGATGATAGAGAGGTCTGTCTTGGAGCACCACGAGTTGAAATCGTTCCACATTGTGGCCCATTCCTTGGGATGTATTTTGGCCCTTGCACTTGCAGTCAAACATCCTCGTTCGGTCAAGTCCCTTACCCTGCTCGCTCCTGTCAGTAACAATAACTCCGTTAATTCATTTCCTTTCCTCCAATTTACTTACTACTTTATTTATTAATTAATTAATTCATGACTCCAGCCGTTTTATGCTGTGCCAAAGGGGACAACACGGCCCACGCAGTATGTGATGAGAAAGGTTGCCCCGCGGCGCGTGTGGCCTCCCATCGCATTCGGCGCGTCCATAGCCTGTTGGTACGAGCACATAAGTCGGGTGATTTGCTTGCTCATCTGCAAGAACCACCGCCTATGGGAATTTCTAACCAAACTCCTAACTCGAAACAGGTACTCCAATTCAATCTTGTTTTTTTCTACCCACAAACTACAACCTTAAATATTGGAAATAATTTTCGCATTAATTATAGATATATTAATTACTAAGATTCTTCCCTGGGGATCAATCATTATATATATCTAGTCAAATGTCTGTCTGAGACGCTAGCTAGCTGGCTGATTAATTAGACGTAGAGAGTGGTTAATATAATTAATGGTTGAATTAATTAGAAACATTCAATCAATGACTGCTATATATATATATATATACTAGTACGTAGTATATAATACTAATATTGGAGATATGTCCGATGTCAGTGTACGTGTATGTATATAGCACTATATATATATTGGATTGGATTACTGAAGTGATCGAAGTGAACTGGGGAACAGGGTCAGGACGTTCTTGCTTGAAGGTTTCTTCTGCCACACCCACAACGCAGCCTGGCATACCCTACACAACATTATATGTGGAACTGCAGGTAAAATGGAAGCATATCTGGATGCTGTAAGAGAAAACGTCAAGTGTAAAGTTACAGTGTTCCACGGTAAAGACGATGAGCTGATCCCAGTTGATTGCAGCTATGAGGTCCAGAAAAGAATTCCTCGTGCCAATGTCAGAGTCATTGACAACAAAGATCACATTACCATTGTTGTTGGCAGACAGAAAGCTTTTGCTCGAGAACTGGAGCAGATTTGGAGCAATTGCAATTAATTCAATTTAAGGCAGACAAAACACCTTTGCCTACCATGCGAGATTGCTACAAATATCTAATTGACTATATATATGTGAGTGTATATGTATTATGCATGTATGGTGCAGCCTAGCATGCATGCCCATTTGGAAATTGGAATATCCTCCACCTCTATAGTTCATGAATAATCATCCACACAATAAAGACCACAAATTACAACTCATCCTCCTCTTCAGATAATGCAATGTCAGGCCAAATCAAAATTTCATCCATCAAATTTGACGGATTCAATGTTGTATTTTCAAAAAATTGGACAAATTAGAAAAGTCCCCGCATCTCGTCTTTAGTGATAGCCACCCTCCAAAATTATGGGTCCTCAGCGAGATAAAAAAAAAAGTTATCGGTCCTTAGCTAACCTACTAAGAACGAAAGGGTGGTGGTGTATGTATGTATACTTTTTTACATGTACTTACTTTTTTGCACTCTTTTATTTTATCTCTTCAACTTTTTATCTATCTCTAAACTTTTTGTTCTTTCACTTCTTCAATTATCAAACAATAAGTATACAAAAAGACTTATACTAGCAAGTCTATACATAGTATTTTCCACTTGAGAAAATGGATTAATTCCCAAATAACACATCAATTAACCATTCAAACAATGACAACAACATATAAATAAAAGAAAAAACTTAAAATCATTGAACTAATAACATCCCATTACCTAATTTTTCATATCCTCTCTTGTAAGGTTAGAATTTAATGAATATGCCTTCCTTTTCTTTTCTTTAGGAATATCCAAATTTTGTTGGTACGTTTTTCTAAGTTAATATTGTAGCTAGTTGACGCCAGATAATTAGTTCAGTACAATAGCAATTCTGTGAAAAGTTGATGAATTGTCATTTAAGTTGTTACTTAAAGATTATCTAATGGGCTAATATATACTCTTCTAAATTAAAGGGTAAAGAAATGAAAATGTTCACTCTATAGATGTTGAGTACTTCTCCAGAAGCACAGATTCAAACTACACACTATCATTGAATTATACTTCAGGGACTGGAATCCAGTATTTACCCTTTTAGTTGTCTGAGTGCATGCATTGAATCGTTTCACTCTACCACTTTCTGATATTTTTGTAAGTATAATACAGTTTCCAGGACTTGGAAACTAGATAAACAAACAATGTCGCTAGTATACCCGACGCATAGAAGTCATGAAACTATTTTCTTGATGTTGATACTAAAATAACTCTTGCTAAAAGGTTTCTTATCTCATATACATATATATATGGTTTAAGTATTGAGGATGATCACGAGATCATGCTTTTTTAATTAATGTCATGGAAATTGGAGGTGGGTCTCGTGTGTGTGTATATATGTAGATAACTAAAATTAATCTAATTATATTTAAATAATCTATGACGTCTCATTGTGGAAGAGGGAGAAAGATTTACGAACAAATTGAAATGATAGATAGAAATTATACTGATACACATATTTAGGTGGGAGTCAGGGACTAGCTAGGCACTACACAGGACGCTATGAATATGATGAAAGAACTAAATATCACTTTGAAAGTACTGCATGTCCACACAGAAATACACACACACACACACACACACATATATATATATATATATCAATGCGAGCCAGAGCCAATTGGACAAAATTAATAATAATACTTATTATATGATCAATTAAATTTAATTGGGCAGCCTTTGGAGAATGGCATTTTTCATCACCTCCTCTGTCATGAGGTCCTGAGGAACCCTAACCACTATATCTTGGTGCACGATGTCTTTGACGTTAGATATGCTGGCATGCTGAATTTTTAAGTTGAGATCTCTTAGAACATCCATCAACCTTGCACACGGGTGATTCACATCGAGGCATTGAACCCTTATCATGGCATCCATGCCCACGATCTTGACCTCAACTCCCATGGCACTGGCATAAATATTATCGTAATTATGATCATGCAGCAGGAGTGATTGTGAAGGCGAAGGTGAAGGTTCATGTGCTGTGGGTCGATGCCGATGCTGAAACTTGGCCTTGAGCTCGAGCTGATTAATTTTGGCCTTTAGTTGATTGATGTAGTCCACAGCATCCGAAAGGAGGGAAGCTTTGTCCATCCTGGATACGTTGGGGACAACAGAACGGAGAGCATAGAATCTTTGATTAAGTCTCTGTCGTCGCTGCCTCTCTGCTTCCACGTGATTCGGAGGCATTAATTGATCTGACGCTGCCTTTCCAGATCTACCTCGCGGGCGCCTTCTCAGTGCTTGACCGAGCTCATCATCGGAGGAAGAAGATCTCTTCTCCTCTTCTAATTGTATGCCAGCACTCATCGCCGTCTTTTGTTGCTCATTGTGTTTCTGCAGAAACGGAACATTATTCACCAGAGTACCTACAAGGGAAACTTGTGCTGCTGGGTTTGCGGATGCGGTCGTAAAAAGTGACTTAGCCATTTGGACGAGGCCCCAATCCTGCTCGATCAAGTCGGAAGAACCCAGTTCAAGCACTCCAGTTGCAGTGGGAATGCATACGAGAGTTTGGATGCCATAACTACGTGCTTCTCTAACTCTATGGTCACATTCTTCCAACTGAAATTCATTCAGTCCTACCAACCAAACATGTTTGCCCGAGCTAAAAGCACGGCCGACTACGGTGTCATCACCTGCGCCAAACGATCGAGTCATGGATAACGTGTAAAACCATTCAGAGTCAGTAACATGGCCATCCACCACGTCGTTTGGAATTAGCAGCTTACTGCAGCGTTCCTTCTGATTCTTGCTATGGGACACGGACGTCAATTCCCTGCTACCACGCAAGTGCCCATCGCCCCAATCTAACAAGAGGCGGCCGTTACCATCTCTGGAACTGGAAGCTTGCCAAAAGATTGTGTACACCCACCACTCGGGGCAGCTCTCTAGAATGAAGTGGAGAGGCTGATGCTGATGCTGCTCAAGTGCGGCTGAGCCTTCTTGCCCCAGACATACAAGTGACGATGAACCAGACGAAGACATGTACATATATATTAATTAATTTTAAAATGATCTCTTCTTGATCGATCAGTATACTGTTGCCCTTGCCTTAATTTCTTTTCTTGTATATAGCGCCCAACGCACATATATATATATATATATATATATATATATATATATACACACACTTAATGCAGTCACAAATCGACGCACGCGTTGGCAGAGCGAGAGACACCGACAGTTAGGGAGGCAACAGAAGGAGGAAAATCAGATATGCTCCAGGAGAGAAGAATTGGTGATTTATATACATCTCCTTGTGTGTATTTACACTTTAATTTATAATTACGTCAGTGCAAAAGGACAGGACAATTTTGCAGCAGTTTCACGTGCGGCAATAAATAAATTAAATATTCAAATATTATTTTTAAAATAAATGTAACATTCTCGTATACACTAAACAAAAAAAAAAAAAAAACTTATGAGAATTATTTAACTCTCTAATAGTATTGTACTTGAGTTTAAATCTAATACCCTTCTCCTATATCAAGAAACAAAAAAACAAAAATAACTTACAAAAATTCACTCGGTGAAAATTAAGTTACAAATCGACTTATCCTATGATGCACGGGCCCATACTAGTCTTGCCATACGTTGTTTTGGCAATTAAAGGAAGTCACTTGCCCATTTTTGAAAAGAGCTTTTGACGGTTGACCATGAAAATATTTGTTTGACCCCGTAACCCAAACACGGAGAGTGTGAAATTTCCTTAAAGAAGTAGTACTACTCGTAACTAAAACAAACAGACTAAACTCGGTTCATATATATATATAAAAATTTAAGCACTAGGAATTCAATTAATTAATTAGAGGGACAGTTAACAGTTAAATAACAACTTACCCTTGATCCACGCTAAATAGGGAAAGGTTGAATATGTTCATTAGACCATCTCTAGTGGTCGGTAGTTTGGTATTGCATAGCTGTATACAACTAAGAAAGGGGCAGTTCCATGAGTATAGAGTGGTGAGGGAAAAGAGAGAGAAATTTGAGATTTGTTAAAATTTACAATTGTTGTATAGAAAAAAAATAGGCCTCATTTTATATTTTATAAGAAATAAATAAGAGATTTATAGAAATAAATAAAAAAATTATGAAATAGATTGATTAAAAATAATAATATAAAATAATTTGTGAAACTCATTTAAAAAAAATTAAAAAGTTGTATGAGTAGAAAAAATATATATATAAATTGTATAAAGTGATGTGTTATCGTAAGACCCATAAAAATAATATAAATAATTAATATATGAAACTCTAATAAATATCATGACTAAAGATACTCTTATTACATTCACGCATCTTTGCCGCACTTCTAGGATACATTAATAATTAATAATTAGTACATTCTTGAATCTTGATTGCTAGCTCCAACCAAACTGCACATGCCACATTGATCACGCACGCCATCTGGAAAGTTAAGAATGAAAAAAACAACCGTTCTTCCATTTAAATCCTTAAACGTTGCCACGGATTAAAAAGAATGTTCGTAATTCTTATATATATATAATTGCATAATGGATATGCAATGTCCGCATTAGTTTGATATATAGATAGACTAAATGAATGGTAGGTACGTTATCCAAAAAAAAAAAAATGAATGGTAAATAATTTGCAGCATAATTATATTTTTCATTTACTTATACAAATCTTAAATAAACAATGCATAATGTAAAACAATAATGTCTAGTAATAATAGTGGGTCTACTTGATAAAAATTAAAATTGTACATTATAAAACACAGTTCAAGTCTTATTATTAATATGAATACTTTGATAAATAATTTATAAACAAATTACAAGCTTCAATGCACATTAAACTCTAATGAATCTCTAAAATATTTCTTAGGTAGATATTTAGTATTTTAAAAAATAATATTTAGATAGTATTAATTGTCTCAATAAATAAGTCGTGATAATAAACAAGACAATTCATGAAATAATAAATATTATTTTATTAAAGGTAAGAATAATTTTATATTAAGAATAAAATAATTAATTTTTTTTTATCAATATATTTTTTATTTAAATTCTTAATATTATAAAAAGATATAGCACTGAGCTCACATGCCTATGGATAATTAATTGAACGAGGAGGGAGTATTTTTATAATTTATGTCTAAAAATTTGAGTAGAGGAACAAGTGTGAAAGCTGCTCTAAGTACAACTTTTTTGGAACTCTTGATAGAATTAGACGTCAATTATTTCAATCAACATGATGACTTTCTTTTTATAAGACAAAGACCCCAAAGTGTTCAACAAAATACGGATAGATAAATAAATTGAAGTAAAATTCGCAATGTGGACGATTCTCCTTTTTTCAATATTAGAGCAGTAGATGGGATCATTTCGGAACTTCTAGTATTCGATCAATCTTACAAAATTTTCAGACAATTATTGGTCAGCGACGAATCGGAAGGGGTAAGGGTGTGCGGTCTCCCTCCTTTATTTTATTTTTTAAAAAAAAATCATATGTAAATTTTTTTAGTAATTAGATCTGATTTCTATTTTTCTTTTTTAATATTTCCCGGCAGTCCCATGCGAGTAAGTAATGTAGGAGATGTTGCTTTTTAAAGTACTATTTGTTATTCGCATCCAAAAGGTGAAACTCTCTCTGTCAAAAAAAATCTAACGTAGTTCCAAAGACGGATCCACGCACTCAGTGATGATATCCATGATGTGTAATTTAGTAGTAAGCTTATTTAAATTTACTTTTTCTCTCACCAAGTTTTTAATAAAAAAAGGTCATCGATCTCCATAATCTATATATGACTTAATTTTGTTACTTTTTTACATTCTTATTTAAATTAATATACAATTGACATAATTGAAAAAATTAAATTTAGAATTATATCAATTATATTACAATAATATATAAAAAGAATAATTTGTATATAATCTATATATAAAAAACTTTATGTATAACGAAAAAAAGTATTGATGTATGTAAATTACGGTATATGTGGTTAGAGTAATTAAGTAGACTTGCATCTGTTTTGGCAAGGGAGGTGTGAACGTGTATATAATAATGATTAAGATAGGACTTGAAATCAAGTGACAATGATAGTGGAACATACACGTATTAATCCATCAATCCCCTTCAATTTTTCTTGTTCACACTGAATGAAAATCACACCAACTGCGTGGGCGGCGCATTTGGTAAAAGTCAACAATGAAGGATGGCTCTCGCTGTCCACTCCAAATCCAATGTCAAGACTTAGGCCGTCACCTACTCAAGTACATTACATTACTCTGCCAAAAACAAGTCAGTGGCGGTTTAGGGTTAAGTGAGATTGTAGTTTAATAATTTAGTAGAGTTATTTAGTAAAAAAAAAATATAAATATATTTGTAATTTTTGAAAATTAGTTTTTAAGAAGATATTACTTGAAATAATATTTTCATTTTAAAAATTAATTAATATTTGACTTTTAATTTTTTAATAAATTATAAATTTTATCGTCACACTTATTTTAATAGAAAATAGAAAATGAACCTTTCTCTCGTCTCTCATTTTAATTGTTTAATAAATAAATAAATAATAAATAAATCAAATGAGTGGTAATTAATTTTAATATTATATTAATATAATATTATATATCATTTTAAATCATTTAGTGCATTTCAATTAATTTTATTAAATAAATTTAATTTAATCAACCAACTATACGTTAAATTTTTTTAATTAGTTTTACAATTACCAGGGACAAAGCTAGCAGCTCGTTCGGCCTAATAAGTGCCCAAAGGAGGATAAGGACTCTGGTCCCACGGTGTCAGTGTAACGATGTCTTATAGGACTTTGATCCAAATTTGTGGAGCAAGGTTTCCTTTGGATCATACTAATATATGATTGGCCAAAAATTTTTTATAGCACATTTCATTTTTCCCAATTCACATCTCATTTATTTTGAAATTTTAATTTTTAGTGTATAAATTATATTTTAAAAGTTAAAGATTTCAGAATGTATTAAAAGAATTAGCCATATCATTAAAAAAAAAAAAAAAAAAACGGGAATATATATATATTGAAAAGAATATTTTATACGATTTTAGCTTTGTTTTTTAGATTACTCCATTATATTTGAATCAACCCAAATAAACTAATGCTTTTCTTAATAAGTTCTTATAATTATTGTAAACTTTATAATCAATATCTTTTTGATCAAATATTTTAAAAAATGCTATTACACCATAATTTTTATTTATGAATTTTTTCAAGGAACTGATTTCTAATTTAGTTAAACTATTTTCTAATATATAATGTACAAAGTTATAAATCAATCCAATTATTTTATGGTTAGTTCATCTTCAGGCCAGGATTAGGGATTATCTTGCATAAATTTGTTTGGCTTAGGTTATTTCATTCTTTGGAAAAAGAAAAAGCTAATTCAATACTTTATTTTTTTGATGAGATCGTCCATTACAGTTTACACATACAAACATATACTTTACTGGATTTATATATAACAGAGAGAGAGAGAGTAAAAGGGAAAGAAAAGTAGCGATGGATGGGAAGGGGGATTGTGATTAACTAGTATTGTATCAATTGAGTCTGGCAATTAAGGGCCTTTTCAAGCTGAGCCCACTTCTGGTCCAATGTCCCAACGTATCCAATTGACATCCTGACCAGACCCGGCGAGATCCCAGCAAAGGCCTTTTCCTCAGCATTCAACTCGCTGCTGGTGCTACTGCCAGAGCATGACATCAGAGTCTCATAATAGCCCAAGCTCACCGCTACGAACCCAAACTGGGCATAGTTCTGCAATTGGTGCATCAACTTGTTAGCCCTCTCCTCCGTTTCCATGTCTATGCACATCAGACCACCGTATCCGTAATCCTCGTTAGCCATCGATTTCAGCAACTCATGATCTGGGTGATCTTCGAGACCTGGATACACCACCTTCATTCCAGCTTTCTTCAGCCTTGTAGCGAAAACCAGAGCGCGCTTGCAGTGCTCTTTCATTCTAAGCCCCAAGTGGGGGATTCTCTCCGATAGTTCAAATGCCACCTTCGGGTTCATTGTTGGGCCTAGCAACATTAGGCTCCCTTGGTGCAAGTCCATCATCGAGTTCACCAGCTTTGCTGGGCCGCACACAGCCCCTGTCCATTTTTGTTTTTATTAATAATTAGAATAGAAAGATTTTATTAATAGAGGATTGTTTGGCGATCGATGAAGATGGGGGACACGATCAAATCATTCGCATGGGGGTAAGAAGAATTGGGCCATCACGTGAGTATTCATCCACGTGCAATTTGTTAGTTGCAAATTATTACTATTTCGTTGAACCCAATTTTTTTTACTAATAACCGTGCCATGAAAGAATTTTTGTTTTTTTTACTAATAACTGTGGCGGTAATTCGACTAGAGTTAAACAAGGGAGTATAAAACACAAAAAAAAAAAAAAAAAAACAGGTGAGAGCAGTAAAGTAAAGGACAAAGATACCTGCGATGATGTCGGCCCCACCACTGATGAACTTGGAGATGCTGTGAACCACGACGTCAGCTCCAAGACGAGCTGGGGAAAGAACCATGGGAGCGAAGGTGTTGTCGACGACGAGCGTGACTCCTTTGTCGTGGGCTAACCTACTGAGCTCTGGTATATTGGCCACCGTGAGAGTGGGATTAGATATGGATTCCGTGAATAGCACCTTAGTCTTCCCCTGTACCATGGCATTCTTCACCGTATCCAAATCCT
This sequence comes from Bauhinia variegata, assembly GCA_022379115.2. Taxonomy (NCBI): domain Eukaryota; kingdom Viridiplantae; phylum Streptophyta; class Magnoliopsida; order Fabales; family Fabaceae; genus Bauhinia; species Bauhinia variegata. Next base: position 18,211,547 of record CM039436.1, on the reverse strand, counting down.
TTATGTCCACGAACGTCGTCGTTATGTTGCACGCCCTAGGCAGGAAGTGCGTCAACAGTGCATGGGTCCCGCCGTACAGGGATCTTGAAGCCACCACGTGTCCACCGCTGCTGCACAGCTGCAACAGAACCGAAGAGATGGCCGACATACCGCTCGCCGTGCAGTACGCAGCTTCCGTGCCTTCGAGGGCCGCCATCCGACGGCTCAGGTTCAACACGGTCGGATTGAAGTGTCGGCTGTAGATGAAAAAATCACGATCCGGCCCAAGTTCCCCGGCGAACATGCGCCGCATAGTCTCCGGTTCCATCACCGTGAACGTGGCGGAGGCCTCGATCGACATGTTCACCCCGCCATGCTCGCCGAACTCGTGGCGGGCGTTAGCCAATGCGGCTGCGGGGTCCATGCAACATGTGCCCAAGCCTAGTGCGGGTGGTGAAAGCATTGATTTCTTTGACGCGTTATGAGCACGAGCATCGCCGCAGTCCACGTCATCGGCACCGCTGGTGCGCTTTTTGTTGGGTTTGGGGAAAACAAAGCCCGGGGCTCTGGTGCCGGCCATGGATATGTTGGGTTGGAAAAGGGAAAGAGAATAGCGTGGAAGGGGTGAGGTGATTGTCAAGGTTTATAGAAAGAAACTACTAGAATAGAGAGACTAGTTTTGGAAGTCCAATTGTATTTGGGATTTGGGATTTAGGATGGAGAAAAAGTTAGTTTTTGGACAAGTTATTTATGGATTAATGAAGGCGGTATGCTGTTGCATCTGGTCATTTGCTAGTGCATTTATATATACATTGTCAGGATTCAGAGTCGTTTTTCCTTTCAACTTTTTATAATTCATGCAACATAAACGTGTTGCCACAATAGGCTTATATATATTATATTTTTCTAATGCAACATAAACGTGGAGAGTGATTATACATTAGTCTCTAGTAAATTTCGCTGATATATATATAGAATACAATAATTAATGTATGTATGGATTGATATATACACCATACTTTGCTCAGTTTAATTAGCAAAAAGTTTTTGTTCGTAGTGGACAAACATATCTATGGATTGTTTAGATACTTCCAATCCAAACTTACCTAATTTGTGTCAAGGTGAACAAATAATGGATGAACTGTCCATCTTTTTTAAAATAAATAAATAAACATTTGTTTGGTTCAAAGAATCGTAAAAATTGTGTAATTTGACATTAATATCCTATAATTGAGTTTAATTTTTTAGATACAGTTATGTAGATAAAATTACTGTAATTTAATTTTGTCAGCTGGCCAGGTTTTAGTTATTCTCTTCTCTTTTATTACCAAATGAATTGAATTCTTATTGAGCTTGGGTTGATTTTTCATATTAAAGGAAATGGTCCGAATTATTGAAGAAGCATGGATAACAAAATTGAACGATCTGGCGCGCATCTCTAATAACATAAGATAATAACTCACTCGTAACACAAGGAATCAAGGGTGACATGCACATAAATAGCCAATTAGCCACGTGTTATATATATATGAGAATATTTAATTGATTGCTTTCAACCTTTATCTCAATAATTATTTAATTAGGTAAATAACTCACACATAAAACAAGGAATAAATATATGAATAGCCAATTAGCCACTTGTTTGGTGGCAGCGAAAATTGATTGCTTATGTTTATCCATAGGAATCTTGGTGCAGGAAAAGATAAAGATTCGAGTCGGACAGAGAAAACAGGTCCCCTACGCGTTTCAGCTTTAGGCAAACACGGTCTCCGCAGACAAATTATTTGTTTTGTTCGCTCTCTCTTCGCTTACCTAAATTTAGACAATAAAATTAGGGAGTACGATCTCCAATTCTTTTTAAGAAATTTTTTATTTATTTGTTATTTTAAGCATTTAAGATAATATTAATTATCATTTTATCAATTATATATTATCTCTCAACTACAACTCATTAATCCTCTATAGTATTAGCCATAACAATAAATTAAGAATATATTAAAAAGTTTTGAAAAGAATGACATTAATTTTATATTTTAGTCAGTGTGAAAAACCGTAAACAATGATTAACAAAAAATAGTTGTATTCACATATTTTAGTGAATTTCAGTTTATGTGTGTGTTTTCATCTTTTAAGATAAATGTTTTTTAGTTAGTTGTAAAATTATAAATAAAAAGTATGACAAATAATAAAAAATACTAAAAATATGTCTAAAAATTGGCATAAAAGGATAAATAAATATAAATATATACTCCTCCATCTTTAGCTTGCATAACATCTAATCTAATCTATGACGTACCAGTGCTGCAGTAGCATGACGTGATGTGGATAAAGACTGCCACATTTCACACTCACGTTTATATTAAATTAAATTAAAGTGGAATCCTTCTCATCCTTAGCGTGTTTTTTTAAAAAAAAAAAAAAATAGTGGAAAGCTGATCATATCTATGAGGAGATAATAATTAAGAGTTGTATCATGCATGCATATTAGAGCTTGTTCTACACTCCTTGTTCTTTTGTTAATTTATTCATAAATTTACTAATAATTAGAAATTAACAATAAATAATTGTTATCTCAATGAATATTAATAGTAATTACTTTATGAAAGACATATGTACGACGGGATGAGAATTACGCAAGAGATTACGTACGTGGATGAATATTAATATTAATAAATCCATTCATCGTTGACTGTTTAAAAAGACAGCTAGCCAGTAGAAAGTATTTTAGAACGTTGGGATTCAAGCTGAATCACAAACATACTATAATGTAATAAAAAAGTCTTACATTTGGGTGTTAATGACTGGATTATGTCTTAAGTTGGAATTAAAATTGAAAAAGTAGACAAGTGGTCTGTTAGTGTCCATCTTTTAACCTTATCTTCGCGGACAAAAAAAAGCTAGAATGGCTAGCTTTTTCGTGGTCTAACTAATAACAACTCTGCGAATTATTTAATTAATTTGTATTTTTTATCAAATAAAATTAAAACCATATATATATAGGTGGACCAATCAGTTTCGACCAAAAGATGTGGAAACTATACATACATTATTGGATTTAATTTTTTTTTTTAAATATTTTTATGAACTAAAAGAAAATTTGAGTTTAGAATTCAATTTAAATAGATTGGGATGAAAATATGAGAGAACGTCTTTTCATTCGTGAGAAATTTTAGATTTGTCTATTCTATTTTAATTGTAATACGAACACTTACTGAATAACCTGTTAAATATAGGATGATGAATTAACGATTTTAAATCACAAATGCTATTATTATTGTTTCCTTAACTTGGTTGGTAAATTAATTTATTTCTATTTCAATTAGTTGGTACATATATAACATGTGTTGTTCAACAATTTTTTAGCTCGTGTCATGAATGGGGACATAAGGTTGAGTGGGAATTTGGAGTTGAACCAAAATATTCCTATAGCTTTTGGGTGTGAATTAATGCAAGGTTGCTAGTGGTAGGGGTAGCTTCGCGAAGAGCTTCATTTTTAGCTTATTGGGCATTTACTGGGTCATGTCATCAATTAACATGTCATATTAGCCTTCTCCATCTACTTTCCCTAAGCCTAAGATGGATTTGATATATTTTTAAAATGTAAATGATTTAATTAAAAAAATTTAAAGGTAAGAGATTATTATGAGCCAAGCCCAAATGCTCACAATAATGTAATGAGTCAGCAGTCAATAGGATATTATTATTATTCCCTCTACTCATGCTTCGAATATATCGGAATGCATTGGGTCGTATAATCAATAAATGGGCCAATGAAATTTTACTACTTTTCTTTGCTAATTTTCCTTTTCTTTTCTGCATTAAAAAGAAGTGCCACCGTCAAAAGATATTTTTCTTTTTTAGTTCGTACCAACGATTAACCCTAAATATATTTTAACTCCTGTTAAGCTACGATATTACAATATCGAGATTGGTTAAAGTTGAATTAGGTTAATTGAACTTTCAAATCAAGTTAATTCTTTGGTCGATGTAAATTTTGAATGATCTACAAATAATAAGGGTGGTTGAAATTAATGCTTTTAACACTTAAGTTAATGTTTGGATCAAGAAAAAGTTTTATGGATATCTATTTTGATTACTTATTTCATTAATGATAATATGATCTATTTATACTATCTTTATACCGGAGTCTTTTTTGTAATTTTGTCTTAATTCTATTTGTTTGAGTTAAGCCCTTACTTCTAGTTCACATTTTTTTATTATTTAGGCTGAGTTATTAATTCCGCCCGTATCAAATATGAATATAGATTTGATTTTGTCTAAAGACACAAATTTTAAATAAGAAAGTAGTGTTATTTATTATTATTTTGAATAAAATTTGAAGAATTTTTAGTTAGAAATATGAAAATAAGATTTAAATTTAAAGATGATCGAGCTTAATATATATATATTTTTAAAAAAACTGATCATTTTATTATTTTGAAAAGAAATGGAAGAAATTTAGGCCATTTTATTATTTTGAACATAAAGGGGAAAAAGGTATGTATCGGATGCGGTAATGTCCATGGTCCGGTGAAAGAGCAAGTATACCCCTTTCCTTCTCCTCTGGCACTGCCCTGCGCCGCACCTCTCCTCTTCTTGGAGGTTCTCTGTGTCACTTTGATCAGTACGAAATCTGGACTTTTCCTTTGTCCATAATTCTCAGTTCTGTTCTTCCGTATACAAAATGTCTGAACCAGAACTGCAAAACGGACTTCAACCAGCTCCTCAAACTGAAGCTGCACCAAATCCCAAGCCGGATACAGAAAGAGTACCTGAACCGCTACCGACAACAGAATTTGAACCAAAACCTAAACTAGAATCCGGATCAGAACCTATTCGAGAAGCTGAGCCAGCGGTGGCAGATGCAGATCTCAAGCTCGACGAAGCCAAAGGAGCCTCGATCCACTCTAATAACTCCGACAACATTGCCTCTGCTGAACCAACCTCTCATCCTGAGCTAAGAAAAGACGAAGGAAGTCGAACTTTCACGATGAGAGAATTGCTTAATGGATTGAAAAATGACCAGGGAAGCGATGACGCAAACGATTCTGAACCGCAGAGAGAAGACGGAAACTCTCCTTACAGGTTATAACATGTAAATTGAAAGATGGTTATGCTGTAAAGCTTTTTTCCTCATGGATTTCTATAATACTAGTTGTTGTTTAGTCGTAGCTGCCGATACAAGAACCTTGTGCTTTTTCAATTACCCTATGGATTCGTCTAGCTATTTGAATTTGGTGGCTCATTGCGCAACATCTTTTCTATTCTTAAGTTCTACTGTGAGTTATATTGAAAGATATATCAGCTTAAAATAGCAATAGATTTATTTCTTCAATATGCAATTTGACATAAAAATTATAATATTTCTATAACTTATCAAGTTTATCACTTCATGAGTGATTTTGGAGAATGAAGTCACATTGAAATAGTACAAAGGAGTTTAGGACCGGGTCATAGAATTTTATGGGGTTCTCTCACACTCGTTTTTCATGATCAAGGTGATCATTATTCTGTTTGAGTTTTGCCCTTGATTGGTTAATTCAAACAGTTCGCCAAGAAGTGATTCTGCTTTCATTTTTTGAAGAATTCACTGTGCTCAAGTACCTATACGAATGTTTTATTAAGTTATTTCCGTCTTCATAAAGCTTTGGTGAATGAAAAGAATACTAATTGAAGGGTTTTGAGAGATTTTCTTGTCCCACACACATGGACACTAAATTTTACATTTTATTCTTTTTAAAAACTTTCAGCGAAGAAAGTCAACGGCAACAGTACTCGGAGCAGAATAATGCTGCAATGGATTTGATAAGCAGTGTTATAGGTGTTGATGAGGAAGGCCGGTCTCGACAACGCATTCTTACATTTGCTGCCAGGAGGTTCGGTGATCACTTCAAATCTACAACTACAATTAGACCAGACCTAATAGTCAAAACAAAACCTCCCTGCTCATACAAAAGCTCTTTGTTGTGGAATTCCTTGTTAGTTGTTTTTGTCATGGAGATATTTATTTCATAATTGTAATGTGTTAATGATATTTCTAGGTATGCTAGTGCAATTGAGAGAAATCCAGAAGATTATGATGCACTGTACAATTGGGCATTGGTACTTCAGGTCTAAGCAATTACTTTCTTTTTTTCTCATTACTTATCTGTTGATTTTAAACGTATAAATTAATTATTTAGTAGAAGTTATTCTGTTTTCCTTATGAAATGGAATTGCAACTTGTTTTTGATTACATACTAAAGCCCCCTTGGATACAACGCTTCCTTCAGTAATATACCTTCAATTTTAACATTTGCATGCAGTGAAGTCATAGAAGTGCTACGGGGTTGTATTAGAAGTTTGCCATATTTGCTTCAAATCTTTATCAAATAACCAACCTACTTGATCTTCTCTGGCATGCAGGAAAGTGCTGATAATGTTAGTCCAGATTCCACTGCACCTTCCAAAGATGCATTGCTTGAGGAAGCGTGTAGAAAATATGATGAGGCCACTCGCCTCTGCCCCACACTTCACGATGTATGTAGTGGAAACCTTTTATTTGAACTCTTACTGAATGACTGCTATATAGGGAATGATAAAATTAATAGGGAGACCTGCCAATTCTTTTGTTGAATATCATGAGAATAAGTGCCAAATTTGGCCAAGGATGTCGCAGTGTCATTATTCTTGTTTCTCTTGTAAACAAGGGCTGGAATACACCTGTAAAGTATGTATACATGCCAGTAAAAAAGAAAAGTAAAAAGGCAACACCTCTTCTTACGTTTCCATTTTCTTCTAATATCTTGTTTTTGGCATAGTTGGCCATCTTGATATAATAGTATGACATAAAGAGTTTCTTTTTCAAATAATTTATATTAGTATTTCTTTGCAAAATTGATTAACAATTTCATCTCTTCTCTCCCCCCCCCCCTCCCCCTTGGCGGCCCAAAACAAACTGGATGTATCCAGGCTTTCTACAATTGGGCAATAGCAATCTCTGATCGTGCAAAAATGCGTGGCCGCACAAAGGAAGCTGAAGATCTATGGAAACAGGTCTGCTAAAAAGCATTGCCTAGAAGTTGTGGCTTCAAACACATATATGTATTAAGTCATTGAAGAAATTAGTGTGACTTTCTGCAATTTCTTGGTTTGTGTCAATCTGATAATGGAATACTGGATATGAAACTTATATTGAACATGAAAAAATATCCTGCTTTCTAATTTTTAGTATCTAGTCATTTAGATAGGAGTGGGTCGCGATGACGTTCAGTGTCAAGAAGAAGCTTTGATGAAACAGAGGTTTAGTATCAAATAACCTTTTTTTTTTCAAAATTTTAATTTTTGTTTGCAGGCAACAAGAAACTATGAAAAAGCAGTCCAACTGAATTGGAACAGTCCCCAGGTTTGTCATAATCAATTATTAAAATGCTTGTCTTAAGACTTCTCATGGAGCCTGAAATGACTTCTGATATCTGACTTCTGAGTCATTTTTTTTCTTGTTTCCTTATATTAATATTTGCTGTATCCTGTATCAATTATAATGCAATGCTCTCTTTTAATTTGTTTACAAGCATGATCATTTCTATGTTGAACCCTTCTTACTAACCCATAGAAAATCTATTTCAGGCGCTTAACAACTGGGGACTTGCTCTTCAGGTAAACTCAATCACCTAATAGTTATTTTACAAGCCTTCCACCACTGTGTAGAATTTAATTAGAATGGACATGCATGAATATGTTTTTAATTACATTATTCCTATTGTCATAAATGTATTGTTGATTATAATTCTATCTTTAATATATACGCACGAACTTGGTAACAATTTTAACCAAAAATCTATGGACCTTTTTAATTTTTTTTTTATTGAAAGTTTTTGTTTATTATTTTTATATTTTTCAACATTATCGGATACAAATCTGTGATGTAATAACTCACATGCATATAAAATTTTACGTAGAAAAATAAACCCTTGTAAAATTTTATATACGGTTGTAATATCACAGTGAAGCTATTGTAACAAACCCAGCATTATCCAAAAAAAAAAAGAAACATGACATTATTATTGAGATATTTAATATTTTTAAAATTTTTATCATGTAAATATCATCTTACATGCACACATTCATTCATAAGCCACTTGCTTGACTATTCTTTCTTGGCTAAACCAGAATGTTTGACAGACTACTTTTTTTTATTAGTTTTTGAACTATGTGGCTCAAGAGATGTAATACTTTTTAAAAGCTTGAAAGAAGGTTATTGAAACATTCCTATAAATTTATAATTGTTTTAGTTTTCAAAATCCGGTCTCTTTATTTTGCTCAGCACATCAGGTTGCTTTTTCCTCCTTTGTGATATATATCATCATTCCTTGAGAATTTGTTGGTAAACCTTGTGTCTAAATTGTTAGAAAAGCCTTGTTTTTTCTTTGATGCCAGAACCTTTTTATTAATTCCTTTCTTTTCTTCTATTATTTTTTAAATTGGTTTCTCATTTAGGAACTCAGTGCAATTGTCCCAGCACGAGAAAAGCAGAAAATTGTAAGAACCGCCATTAGCAAGGTACAAAATTTCAAGGTGGAAACTAGGAAATGACTAGGAAGTTATTTTATATCTGCTGTGGCTCTTTAAGAAAGATTTAATCCATCTGTCACTTTAGTTTTTAATATTTCTATATTCTTCGATGCAGTTCCGTGCAGCTATACAGTTGCAATTTGATTTCCATCGTGCGATTTACAATCTTGGAACTGTTCTGGTGATATTTCTTCCTCTCTTTACATACATTTGATTGCACAATATACTTTATCGTCTTGTTTTGACAAGTAAGAAAATTGTGCACGAGTAATGCACTGACCATTTTCTTATTTGCAGTATGGATTAGCAGAAGATACTTTAAGAACTGGGGCATCAGTCAGTACTAAGGATGTTTCACCTGATGAATTGTACAGCCATTCTGCAATATATATTGCAGCTGCTCATGCATTAAAACCAAACTATTCAGTAAGGATCACTGACAACTCCCCCTCCGCGCCCCCCTCCCCCCACAAAAAAAGAGAAAAAAAGGAGGAAGTTCTTATTGGCAATTTGGTGGATTATGAAGTTTCTTAATCTAAGGAACATCTGCCTCTTGTTTCAAAATGACACCTTTGCAGTGTGGCCAAAAGATTTTGCGCCAAGTTGGATCTATTTCAATCTCTCTCTTTCTCTTCATCAGATTCCCTAATAATAGTTTGAAGTGGCTAAGATCTTGTTGTGAATTTACTCTTCTATTTCCTTTCTTTTGGCTTCTGTCCCTGAATACTTTGAATAATTTGTTTCCTTTCTTCTCTCCTTGTCAGCCATGTAGTCAAGTTTTTTCTTTTGTCGTATGTGACAGGTTTACACTAGTGCCTTGCGGTTGGTGCGATCTATGGTGAGTAATATTTTCCTAAATTCTGATTTTGGATTTGTCACCATTTAAACTTTCAACCTTAAATATAATTGTAATGAGCAACAAAACTTAGCGCATATGACTTGACCTGCTCCATTTTCATGCCTTAATTTATGAATTCTTTCACATTAAATAGCCTACTGTTGCACTGGACCTCCATTTTAGCAGCCTTCTAGCTGCAAATCTTGTCAAGTGTTGGTTGATGGAATCATCGTTTAAACAATAAATTTGACTGTAGTAAATTTTGACAGCTACCACTACCACATCTTAAAGTTGGATTTTTAACTGCACCACCTGCGGGGAAGCCAATTGCACCTCATAGTGACTGGAAACGATCAGAATTCATTTTAAATCATGAAAGGCTTCAACAAGTAAGCTCTGATTGTCTGACGGATTGATATACGTATTGTCTACTCACAATCAGTTTAAACATTGCTTGTACCTATACTATATAAAATTCTTTTATTAGAGAAAAAATAATAAGTGCTTTACATTGCTCCCTTCATTCAGATGTATAGAGGTGAAAAGAACCAAGTATCTCGAAGTCTCTCAGGCAGATCGATAGATTCAGTTAATGGTGACAAGAAAACTGTTAAAGTTGATATTGCTGATATTGTTTCTGTATCAGCATGTGCCGATCTGACTTTACCACCTGGTGCTGGCCTCTGCATTGATACAATTCATGGACCAGTTTTCTTGGTGAGCATCATTTTCCATCAATTGTAATTGTAATTGTTTTCCCCAAATTATGTATGTGTTGCTTCTTCTGCTTCTTTCCCTCGCATTTGAATAAAATGTTATTTGCTTGGGAATCCAAAAATAGTATTCTAGAGAAATTTGATTGGAGACGACATAGAAAAATGTTGGATATACAAGGCTATATCCGTGACAGTTATGCCTGTATATCCACATTTATGATGAAATAACCACTTCTGCATTTTAAACCGTCCAACATTTTAATTTTAATCAGGACTTTTTCTTACAATGAACTTTGTGTTCATGGGGAATACTGAATTTAATTGAGGGAGGACAATTACATGAAACTTAAATAAAGATTGAAACCTATACACCGCATAGCATGAGTCCATGTTGTCACGAGAAAAATATGCTGCCTGCTTGCTAGATTTAGATACAGTGCACCTGTTAGACCTCTCTTCCTCTCACTGCAAAATGTGCCACATCCAAATTCATGATCTCCCTTCTCTTCCCCCACGGAAAATTCTGTAATTTTTGGACTATTTGACATTTTTTGTGGGGCCAATATTTGATGTGGTGTTTGAAACCTGCTTAATCGCTGTTTACTAGCATGTGTTTTAGTTGAATTTCTTTGTTTTGGCTTTAGAATAAGCAATTTGATTGTTTCCTAAGTCTATCAGTGTTGTGAAATTTTACATTATTAGGAATGTGGCTTCTACGATGTTTGTCTACCTTTGCCAATTATGTTTTCAGTGGGATCCTATTGATGATTAAACACTCTTTCTCAATGTTATATTTCTCCTTTAAGTCGTTGTACTTATCATTATCAAGGTTGCTGACTCATGGGAATTGTTGGATGGATGGTTGGATGCAATTCGTCTTGTTTACACAATATACGTGCGAGGCAAAAGTGATGTACTGGCAGGCGTAATAACAGGATGAATTTATCAGCTCAATATATGTATTACAATGTAATTTGTCTCCAGAGATTATTTTCCTTTTATTGTAATAAGGTAGATATTCAAAGCAATATTTTTGAGCTGTAGTTGTTGAAAACTAAACTTGTGTATATTATAGAATAGAGTGGATCAAATCCATTTAGTACTAATGAAAACTCCCTAGTTTTTTTTCCCCTTTAACCAGCACTTGCCTCATTTTCCCCACCCGCATTGGTTTTTTAACCTCCTGGAGCGAGGTTGTAAGTACGGCCTTCAGTTTGCTTTCATGTGATTCATGGGTCGAAGTCCTGCCAAGTCCTCAAAATGAAGAGATTGAGCATTGCCGGGTTCGCCCATGAGGAAAGTGATATTATCACTAGGTGGCTATGTACTGTACTCACTAGAGTCAAAAAAAAAAAAAAAAAGACATGCAATCTTATTTTTTAAAGTAGTAATATGTCGCACTACTTCTCAATGCTTAAAATGGAATGTGGAACTTTGGCGAATGTATTGCGGTTGGATGTTGTTTGATACATGCTCCAAGCTAAGGGAATACCTTGAACCATTGAGCAGTTTATGCGCTCGATCAACGTCAACTTCAACTTGTTCTAGTTTTAGGAAGTAAGGAATTTCATGCAGATAGGAGGCTTCACTCTTGCAAGAGCAAGAACTGAAGCAGGGAGAGTCCACAGTCCTTCCCCACAAATGAGTCCAGAGGCTACTGCTGGAACCATCGACTCTGCCTTCTTTGGGTTAAGCTTGTGCCATAGAAACACGGTTAGACTCCCCACACACATGTCGATTGCAAAGTATGCGCCAACCAGAAATGGTACTGCCATGACCATCGGCAACGGCATCCATTTCCCAATCTTTGGTGGGGAAAGATCTCTTACCATGTTGACCCCTACTGCAAAAGCGAAGAATCCATAACAAAGCTGCAAGCAATGGTGGGGCAAAGCTGAGAAACCTTCAACGCCTATAATTGCAATGTTTCTGTAAATTAAGGCATAGGGAGCTTTGAATTCTCCATGAGGATTGCCCACATCGAATGCCTTGTAGAAGAGGAAGAAGCTGAGAGGAGCAGTAATACAGCCCAGTGCTGTGCCGACTGCTTGGGATATAAACATTGCTCTCGGGGAGGTGTAAGTGTAATGGGCAGTTTTAAAATCTTGCATGAGAATGCATGACACCGAGACGACGGATTTGATAAGACCGCAACCAATAAGACCTGCCACCAGACCATTCTCTCTTCCGCTCAAAGCTGCCAGCACGAAGAGCGCTACTTTGCCATAATTATAAGCCATGTTCATATCGGTGAGACCCACTCCGTAAGCATTGCAGAATGCCAAAGACGGAGCAAAAATGTAGGCCACCGCTACATAGTACCATTTCAGCGGAGGGAACATCACTGGAATTATAATCATGGACACGATGGAGAAAGTGATGTATCCTATGATTCCTATCCACATGGGGATGCTTTCCCTCATGAAAATTTCGTTTTGCTTAAGCTTTCTCGTCGCACTGGGATTCCTCTGTCCTGCAGACGTAGCCAGGAAGGAAAGAGTTTGTTTAAATTCAGCCTGATCATTAATATTAATATTAACATTAATCAATAACAGAAAAGAAAGAATTCATTCATCCACGACGGCGATACCAGCATTGAGTTTCCTGGTCTTCATTCTGCCAATCACGTGAACGATTGTGGAAAGGAGTATCTTGGTGAAATTATATATACCATCGCCAAGGATTAGAGCAATTGATAGAAAGACCTGGCAATGGCATTGGCATTGGCATTAATCAATGAATAATGAATACTAGTTAGTTTAGGGGAAGAGAAGACAAGACCGGAACATATATATATATATATATATATATATATATGTACATAGGATAGGACTAGGAGGAGAGATAAACAACGTATGAATAGTACTTATATGGAGTTGCAAAATTCAGATGCAGAGCAGACCTTGTAACCGTATAAACCCTTCATGTTATTTTCCTCTGAAGTTTCAGGGAACCAGTCTCCTTTAAGCCTATCAATAAGTGGCCACATCAATCCAAAAGACAGCACAGCTCCCAGAAGCAAAGACAGATTCACGAGGTGGGAACAAATCATCCCTGCTCCCACGAAAGTCATGCTAAAATCGAAATAGAATCTAATCCCCCCCACCCCACAAAAAAAAAAAAAGTAAATTAAAGAAATATTTATAGAAGCAATTAATATATATATATATATATATATATAAAGATAATACGAATAAATAGTGTACATACGTTTGCTTCCAAGCTTGCAATCCAAAAGTAGGGAACTGTTCGAATCCACAGTCCTCTATCCCTGAGAAGAACCACTTAAATAAACCCCACAAGAAACTGATAGAAAAATATTTCATGAACCCCCGCACTTGCTTCCTGCAATTTAAAACCACTTCATTCTTACGACTCCCATAGCGCTGCAATACATTAATAATATATATATGTATGAAGCTTACTTGGCCATTTTGTCCCCCTGGGTGTGAAAACCGTTAATGAGAACTGCTGTTGCCAATCCACTGGGATATGTTAATTGGAGGTCTACTATCATGATCTGTAGAGTACAAGTACAAGTAGAAGAACTAAAAAAATGAGTTGCATATGTAAGTTAATTTAACAAATCAGAATAGCCATAGCTAAGAAACCTTTCTGAGTGGAATCAAGACGAAGAGGCCAACAAAGCAAACCACGAAGAGGAAAGCAGTCATCCAACCAAATCCAGGTTCTTTGATGCTGCTTGCATTGTTGCCCTCACTGCTCACTCCTCCCGACAACTCATACGTCTTCCTGTTTAATCCCAACAGATAAGAAGCAAATCCTCCTGAGAGAAAGACAGTTGAGTTGGTATATATAATTAATAAAGAGATCTGAAAAGGAAATTAGCTAGCGCTAACCTCCGACGGCAATGCTATAGCATGCGACTGCACAAGTCTGTATTATGGTGTTTTCTTGGCGGGTGAAGGGTTTGGAAACAAAGCCAGCCTTTTGGAGCAGTTTAGTCCAACTTCTTATAAACACAAAAGCCAGAAGAGCAGCAGAGACATTGAGATTAGGAACCATTCCAGTCGTGAGGTTCAGCTTCATAGCTATTATACTGTACATGATACCTATCATCGTGCTCACCAACAACCCTCTCAACGTTATCTGCTCTCTCCATCCAGACCCATCCAACCCTCCTTCACCTTCACTCGGTTCCACCTCCACCTCTCCTCTCTCCATTTTTACTGCACCCACAGACGAAATGTTATTCGTCTCTAACTCTTGAGACAACTGCATCCCAATCCTTTTGTTACTAACAAATTAATACGATCTGTATCTATTTTCTAGCTATATATATAGCGGTATGCCAATACAAGCTACCTAGCTCACTTGGATTTGTTCTTTCTCTTTCACTTACTGAGTGGGCTTATTAATAAGAATAATGATGTTATGCTTGCATAACACATTGAATGGTTGTAGATACCTCACCTTTATTTGTTCTTTCTGATCTTTTAGATAGGATATTGGACTTAATTGCGACAGAATTACGGACAAGCCATGCTTGCATAACCTATATATTGAACGGTGTAGATATATATAGAGACATTCCTTGTGACGGTAAATTAAATTATGATCAATATATATAGAAAAAGTATTAATTAATTAATGTTTTACTAAATGGGCCACATCAACATCGTGAGAAGAAATTAGGTCTTCACTCTTGAATACTTAGTATGTGAATGTGTGTGTGGAGTCAATTGAGTTTGAAAAGGAAAGGTGGATATATGCATCAATCATGAATGGACAGAAAAAAATTAACTGTTACTAACTTTGTAGAATAAATGCATCCATCTATTTGTGGCTGAGATGGCGAATGCGCATCTAGTTCCGACAAAATGGACTGGACTGGAGACGATGACTTGAGTAGAGCCAATATTCATATGGCACGGTCCCAAGTCCATCGTGATGGTGTGCGTGGACATATGCTCATCCCTTTAATAACTCGACTCGTGACATAATATTCTTCAGAAGGCGTGTGCCATGGCATACACGAACTCCATATTCTCTCTTGACTGCCCCTGCCCCTGCCCCATCCCCATCGCTTTAATATATTCTTCTTTCTAAAAAAAATCAATGGATACTGGTGGGTCGGGCCTAGACCCAATTCATTATTCCATTCCCAGTTGCAGCACGGTTAAGCCCAATCTTTACGAATGACATAAACTATTTTATCGAGCTAAGCCCATCCAATCCTAGATACATATATTTTGGTTTTGTTGTTTTTGGTCACTTGTACCAATGGATGAAAAATTTGCTCATAGCATGAGAGCTCAGCTCAGCTCAGCACACAGAAACGAATTCCTCCGCTCGTCGAACAAAGTTAAATTAAGCCGACAATCATAATTCTTATATGAACTCATGCTGTTCGTATAAAGAAATGAACAGAAGAGGAGATGGAGTTTGTCGTTTTGTACATGTCGGACGAGCAAAACCAGAGAAACCTGTGTGCTACTGCTTCGGAACCCACTGAATCTCAACCAAAACCGTAGACGGACGGGACGGCCTCGAACTCATTTATTTATAGACACCCTTCTCGCTCTCCCTCTATCTTCGTCGATTTGGTAATCCCACAAGAAGAAATAAACCAAAACACTATGTGCAGGTCCACCCGCCATCCCTATCATCCTCCAAATGGCCTCGAAATTAAATCTTTCCTTGTCCGGCTTTCGGATTTTGATGCTCCCAAACCCTTCCCCGAACTCCTCACTCTCCTCTTTCTTCCTCGCATAAAAGAAAATGCTCTCGAGATTGACGGGTTCAAGATTCAACCCGGTTCGCCTGCCATCGTTTCTCTCCACCGGTTTGTCGCCGCCCAGCCCCACCGACTCGTCTACGGCAGCAGACAAAGGGTGAGGGTAAGGGCCTCACAAGGCATGCGCTTCCAAGTATATTTGAGCAAAGCCATGCTTTTGGAGGGAATTCTAAGAAAAGACCACAATCATCAATGCAAGTTGGAGTGCGAGCTTCGAGTTGATGTTGGTCATGGTGTTGATCCTCGAGTTTCGGATGCCGATGCCGAGGTCTGCATTGCCGTGGAGGGAGAAGCGGCCATCGCCGAGAGAGTTCCTACTGTGGCCAAGAGGAAAAGGGATAGGAAACCTTTCAAATTCAACGAGTGGGAGTTGGAGGATATTCCAGAGGAAAGAGAAGTATCTTATTCTTCCGAGTGTTGTAATAATAATATTGAGATTGATATCGATGATGCCGTTACCGATGCCGACTCAGTCTGCTGCCCTTGTTCGCGTGATTATGACTCTGACGATTCAATCTCCAACTCCAACTACCCAAAGCAAGATTATGAAGGTGGATTGGACATTGAAGGAGTGAGATGGGCCGTCGATTTGGGAATTTGGGTCATGTGCCTGGGTCTGGGTTACTTGGTTTCTAAAGCCTCCATCAAGTCCATTGGTTTTGCCCGACGACCGAGAATGTTCTGACTTTTCTTGCTTTCGTGTGACATAACTATAATTACACGTTTAATCAAATTTTATTGTATATGTATACGATATGATTATTATTTTTTTTGGTTGAAGAGGGTTCTCTTCTTGATGAATTGCTCCATCGAGATTTTTAAAGAGGAACCTACTATCTAGCATCAAGCCAAGCCAGTTAGTGATAGAATTCATCTTTATTTGGTTAATTCGATCAAAATCAGTTTGAAAAGATGGTGTTTTCAGATTTTGCAATTTGAAATAATGCAAACTGTGTTAAACCAAAATGGATTGACTAAGAAGAAGACAACAATCCAAGCATCAAGTTTAATTAATCATTTTACAATGGAGATGCACTATTCTTTGTGGTTTCAATTGCATTTTCATTCTATGCCCACTCACTCAAAAAGCCTCAAAAGTAAAATGCAATGCCAAGGATTCGATTATTCCTTAAATTAACTAAAACTGATCAAACAACCAATTGAACTGTTGGTTTTCAAACTTTGTTTGGTTATTTCGGTTGGGAAATTTGATAGGCTTCCATTTAGTTTGGTGAAACCGATTGGTGCTCATTTTTCTTTTTTTCTTTTCCACTTTTTAACAAAGTTTATTTAAAATTTTGTATTTATTTACTTTCCCATCCTTTAAAATTTTGTTCATACCTAATTGGGCTTTATAATTTAGCAACCTAACTTGAAAGATAATTTTTTTTTTTTGTACATAGGAAACAAAAAAAAAAAAGAAAAAGAAAAAAAAGAAGCGAAACATGCTTGACATGCTGATTTCTTTCTAGGGAATTCTATTTCCGAAAAAGAAAGAAAAATAGTTGGCACATTAGAATGGGAATTCCCATTTCCTTAGCAATGCTATTATTATCGTATCGTCGTATATCATATAATCATATAATAATATCATGTGAAAAATTACCAAGGTCCTAGTCGGCCCTCGTGACGACCCTTCCACGTGTTGTCATATATCGATGAACGAGCAACCCTGAACACGTCAGCATATGGACCCGTCTCCTACTCTCTCAAATCTCAATTTCCAATTTCTCATAGCATTTGGCAAGCTATAGATGCTAGTCCTCCTTCCTATATTGTATGTGGTTTCTCGTGGTGCTCGACGACTCATCAAACTCCATGTATGAAGCACGAGCTTTCCATTTGTAAGGACTCCGCTTACACAGACGCAGCGCCTTGGAATAGCATAAGGAGTTTAGGGTATGGGAGGAATGGGAGCCAATCAGAGAACTTACTCTGCTAATCCCGCCGACTACAAGCTTCTCGAAGAGATTGGTTATGGTGCCAGCGCCACTGTTTACCGTGCGATCTTTCTTCCTTTCAATGAATTTGTGGCTGTCAAATGCTTGGATCTCGATCGTTGCAATACTAATCTGGTCAGTTCCATATTTACTTCTCTTTTAATTCTTATATTAATGAGCCGAGATCTCCTTCACTCGAGATGACTACGGACTTGGATTTTTTTAAATATCAATTCACTGATAATAAAAACTGAGATGTCTATTGTAGCCTGCACTTGCGTTTTCATATTCCAAGTGAAATAGTGAGCTAAACTGAGACTAACAAGTCTGGAGGAACTTTCATTGTCATCGTCATCGTCATCATTCCGATGGGATATTTCAATTCAGTTGCTCAGGACTACCTGCTAAGCTATCTAATGTAGTGATGTTGAGTATTATGTCGTGCAAAATTTTAACATACACTTAAATGAGCTGCTACATACTGTTGTTTGCCCAAGCTAATATAGAAGTCAAGGATCAAAAATACTTCTCTGTAAACAAGATATATTATGCAATCCCTGGTATCTTGCTGCGGCAGAAAAAGGAATGTCGGAAGTAGCAATCTAATAAGGATTCTTTTATTTAAATGGAAGTGTGATGTAAACATTTTGTTTTCGTTTAGTTATTACCGATTATGTTAGACAGATTTTCGGTGATTTCTTCATGCCTTGGTCGTTATCAATTATGTTTGGTTCAAGGGATTTGGAGGAGGGAATTTAATCCCTCATTTTCCCTCCCATCCCCTCCAAACCCCATTTTGGAAGGAACCCTCTTTTTAATACTTAAATGACTAAATTGACCCCATTTCCTTCATCTCTAGTTTAATTATAGGGTTATTTAAGTAATTTCATTTCATGTTTTCTCCCCTCCCCTCTAACCATACCAAACAAGGGGAGCCCTTCTCCTCCGTTAAAATCCCTCCCTTCCCCTCCTCTGAAGCAAACAGTCCATAAAAAAAAGAAATTGGCAATGGACCATGGAATAAACCTTCTATATTTGATTGAAATTGATGCCTTTACTTTAAATAGGGACAATGTAGGAGGAAGAAAAATAAAGCTAAAACAATATCTCTAAAATCTGCATTCACATCTTACATTAATGTTACTCAAATTTGAGGGATTTTACTGTTAATAAAGCAGGGTATAAGGATGTCTGTCAAATATTTGAGCAGGTGCAACTTGACTCTAGCATGACCCGAGTCTATTCTGGTTTTAGTTCATTAGATGCTTGTCTATGAGCGTTTTCTGTCTAACTTAAGTAGGTCCTTTTTCTTGGGGAAAACTCAAATAGGTTTGTGTACTAAAATAATGTTGATTGGTCATGACAATAAACTACTCATTTAGAAATTTTGCTAAGAATAGTCCCAGAAAAAGTGTTCTTGCATCTCTCCATGTATTCATTTTTGAGTAAGGGGACTAAAAATCACATTGATTATTGGATGGCCTGCTAAAGTGGTTTGCATCTGAAGAATGTAAATATTCTCATATAGCATCAGGCATCATTGGTAACAACCAGGTTTATATAGCAATGTATATTTTACAGCTTCGTGTGACATGGAAGGACTATATTTAGTGATAGAGATAGATAGCTTACAACTTTTCAAAATTACATTATGTATTTTTTATTTATTATATTCTAATTATGCTTATTGAAGAATCTATTAAGATTCTGTCTTTTGATATGGCTATTTGGTTTGTCACGGAAGACATGGACAAGGCTAGTCATATTATTTGATGAGTTGTGGACTTTAACAGGATGACATACGTAGGGAGGCACAAACTATGAGTTTGATAGATCACCCTAACGTTGTGAGGGCATATTGTTCATTTGTTGTTGAGCAAAACCTTTGGGTGGTAATGCCATTCATGGCTGAGGGTTCTTGTTTACACCTCATGAAGATAGTATATCCTGATGGATTTGAAGAAGCAGCTATTGGATCTATACTAAAAGAAACACTTAAAGCTTTGGAGTACCTTCATAAGCAAGGGCATATTCATCGTGATGTTAAGGTGAGTCATGAACATAATCTAAGATTTTGCATTACTCCTTTTAGTTTTGTGCCCCTCCCTCTTTCATCCCTTATGTTGTGCCCCCTTCCCCTTTGACTCAAAGCTGTGGTGCAAAATCTCTATTATTTTTTTAAATTCATTTTCTTGTGGCCACAGGCTGGAAACATACTACTTGATAGTAATGGGGTTGTAAAGCTTGCCGACTTTGGTGTTTCAGCTTGCATGTTTGATACGGGTGATAGACAGCGTTCAAGAAATACTTTTGTGGGAACTCCTTGCTGGTAATATGTGCTGGAAAAATTCTACTTTCTATTGTTTTATATATATATATATATATATATATTTTTTTTTTTTTTAAAATGATTAATGCGTTATTTCGACGTGTACCTCTTTTATATCCATCTTTCTCTTTATTAAATTCATCTTTTATGTGATTCTTTTTTATGTTTCTGTTAAAGGATGGCTCCAGAGGTGCTGCAACCTGGAAGTGGTTATAATTCCAAGTGAGTATATGTTGAGTTTTTCACACTTTTATGTTGGCCTCCTGGAGTTTCATTTGATTTGACTGTTGCTTTCACCAGCTGCTATCTTAGATGCTGCAACAAAACCACTGCAGCATATATGACATCATCAACTCAAAAGTTTATATTACAGTTATTGTATCCAGGGCATGATAATCTTTCCTAATAGGGAAATATTGATTAAGCGGATGATGTTGTCATGAGTGGAATCTCTTATTGATTTAGATGCTAGAATAGGGATACCATACAATAGATTTTAGACTCATGTTTGGGAGTTCTTTACATGCAAAAGTACTTGATAGATAGTTGTAACTATTTCATCTA
The DNA here is from genome assembly GCA_022379115.2 of Bauhinia variegata. Classification (NCBI taxonomy): domain Eukaryota; kingdom Viridiplantae; phylum Streptophyta; class Magnoliopsida; order Fabales; family Fabaceae; genus Bauhinia; species Bauhinia variegata. The sequence continues at coordinate 18,190,870 of CM039436.1, read as the reverse complement.
GAAAGTATACATGAGAAAGTTTCCCCTTAACTACAATGATTTCTCCTTCACTTCTTCATCAAAACTTGAAATTTGTCTCATTGTCTTATTGAATTATGGGCCAAGTTTATGCTTATTGTTGAGGTACTTTATTGCATAAATGTTGGATAGGGCTGATATTTGGTCTTTCGGGATTACGGCACTGGAGTTGGCTCATGGTCATGCACCTTTTTCAAAATATCCTCCAATGAAGGTACTTTACTTCCACTGGGTATTCAGCAAGAATGTATGGCACATGTTGAGAATGTTTCAAAACAAGTTTTGTATCAAGATGCCTAATGTTATTCAGTAACTTACATTTTATCTTAAAAATAGGTTCTTCTAATGACCATACAGAATGCCCCTCCTGGGCTTGATTTTGATCGTGATAAAAAGTTCACTAAGGTATTGGTATTCTTTCTGGCTAGATTGTTGCACAAGACTTGCTATTATGATATTTATGTTTAGTTTGGCTTGATAGTTGTAGTGTATAAGTATGACAGTCCAGATATAGTTGCTCTTGCTTTGTTATTCAGCATGTTTCTTGTAATAGTAGTCTAATTAAAGTATTTTCAGTTGTGATCAGCCTTTTAAGCAAATGGTTGCTAAGTGCCTTGTCAAAGATCAGACAAAGAGGCCATCAGCAAAGGAATTATTAGAAGACCCCTTCTTCAAACATGCCAAGCCTCCTGAGCTTTCTGTGAAGAAATTATTTGCGGACTTACCACCTCTTTGGAATCGTGTAAAAGCACTCCAGGTTTGCCATCATATATACTGTGGTGCTGGTTCCATGATTTCTCTTGTCCAGGCACTCTTGCTTGACTTGAGCAAAATATTGCAGCTAAAAGACGCAGCTCGACTAGCTCTGAAGAAATTGCCTTCTGCAGAAGAAGAAGCAATATCACAGGTGAAAATTTATATTCAAACCCATATTATCTTGTAATATGCAACGAATTCCAAAGAATGTTTTCTATTTTTCTTGTTCTTGATGTTATTCAAGTCTGTTTGATTAAATTCTGAGAGAAAACTTTCATTATATTTCATGCTCAGAATGGTGGACTTCCTGGTTGATCTTGTTTCCAATGAACTCTGAATTTGAAAAAGAAAAAAAATTAAGGTTGTCTAATAGGTTCTTAATAATTATAATAAATAGAGGGATTTCAAATAAAGCAAACAAAGCCCTTTTCTTTTGGGAAGCTTCACATTTTATACAGTTGATATGCTGTTTAGCTAAAATAAATAAATAAAAAAAGATTCCAACAACTTCTATAGCCAGAGGAATCTAATCTGATTCTGTGTACTCCTTTTCAGAGTGAATACCAGAGAGGAGTTAGTGCATGGGACTTTGATATTGATGATTTGAAAGCTCAAGCTTCATTGGTACAGAATAATGTTCAGGTTCTACTTACTTGGCTACTTTTTTCTTTTGTTTAATGTGACCTGAAGTCTTTCGACTTGGCTAGGTACGGGATGATGATGATATAGTTGAGATGAGGGAAGTAGACAAAAACAAATTCTTTACCAATTATAAATTTGTAAGGAAGATCTTACAGAAGACTTTCATTGTTGGTTTAACTTCTTCAAATTTGCTTTACATTCAAAAGAAACTTTTTCTGTGCTTATCATTTCAGGATGCAACTGATTTCCGGTGTGATTTAAAGAATTCTGATAAGTCAGTACAGGATGAATTCACATCACAATTAAGTGGGAATGATATACAACAGAATGAGGGCTTGAACAAAAAGGGGAAGATTCCTGAAAGTGATTTCCTTGAATCCGGAGGCCCAAAGAATATTATTTGGAAGAGAAATGGATCAATTAATGAGGCAATGACATCTACCACGGAGAAGGATACTGGACCAAGCAAGATTAAAACCCAATCAGTGAAAAATCGACAAACTCTTAGTGGCCCACTGATGCCGGGCACTGTCATTGGTCATTCTTTATCAGAAAGAGGGCGTCCATTTGAAAGGCTAGTTCTATTTTTATCTTCATTTTTCCTATAATGCAGTGTTGTCAATGGGGTATGGCAGTCGATGGCAGCTGGCCCAAAATCCGTCGTTATTCTATGGTAGTGGCTTGGCAGGTGCCATTGACAAGCATGGCAGCCATTTTGAGAAGATTTTAATTTGATAGACTTTAAAAAGTGCATAAAGAGACATAATGGCTTATACAATGGACAGTACTTACAAATAATTCATAATTATTTTTGTAGTGCTGCAAACAATGTTAAGCTTTAAAATGTAGTGCCTCATTTAGTGACAGCAGATGGAAGGCTATGACAGAATTATTTTCTTGCCAAGTTTGAAAAAACGAGAGATAGAAGAAGATTAGAGGACAAGCATTTTAAAAAAAAAAAATCGAATATAATACTAGATTTCCAGTGCAGGAAAATTTTAGTTGAGATTATAGATTATAGACTTAACATTCCATCAGAAGGTGAAAAAGGAGGTTATAGGAAGAACAATTGGCAGAGTTGAGAGAAATAGTGGAAGAAAGAGGAAGGAAATTACTGAGTAATGTTTTTTAGAGGATCTGTGGTGGTTTCACCAGTTCTTCTCTGCTGTGATGAGTGCCCTTGCCTTGTTCACGACTATGCAGTCCCATTTGGGAGGGAGGATTGATTGTGTTTAATATTCTGTTTGCTTATTAAGCTGTGATACAGTTGGAGATAAGATCAAAAAGGCTAAAAACCACTGAAGGGAAGAAGCCCATTTGTCGGAGATGAAAACAGAATTATATGGGTGTTTTTGCACGATTTTCATTATGGCGGACACCTCAGCTGCCATCTGAATTCCATTACACAATTTTTTTTTTTGGGGGGTGTCTTATGCCATCCTGTCCTGGCACCATTGCGAACACTGCTATCTTTCGTAAGAAATGTAAAGCTTAGATGTGCTTTTTGGTTTGTTAAATCAATGTGCCTCTCAATGTACATAAACTGCTTGTGAGTACGTTTGGGACTCATGACACTCTATATTGAATTTGTGCTGTCGAGATTCTGTTTATCTTGCCCTTGCATCATACTTGGAAGTATGTTATGGTCAGTAAGTTTGTAGGAGAGGAATCCAAGGGAGGATTGTCAACTTTTGGATCTGTAAAGGAATATTAACCATTCTTGAACTGAGTAGCCCATAAACTTTTTACTGATTAACTATTTTGTTTCCTCTGCAGTCCTGAAAGTTTCAAAGTGGTCTTTTTCAGTCATCTCCGTTGTCTTTTATTATCAGGGATAGCAGTTTTCACTGGATCTGATATCCACTATGTTATAATGTTACTGGTGTGGTTCTGCTGTTCTACCATCATATATCCTAATTCCTATTTAATTTTTGATGAATTAAAATATATGTGGCCTACAGTAGTTAACATTTATAAACAATATCTAATGCGTTTAAGCATTTTCTTTTATAACGTGAGTTGAAGTTCAAAATCTATCTTGACAGGGGCTGTAATTGCCTGAGAATCTTCTTATACCCTTTATCTTTCTTGGTTTATTAAATTCACAGTCATAAGCGTGTAATTGAAGTGTAAGTAAATTGACCCCACTTTGCATATTTCTTGCCCATTTTTAACTCCCATTTTTAACTCTGCTTTAAGGCTTTCCTGTTATGCCCTGTGTGATCTTTGCTAATGATAAATGTATAATGTTTCGCTAGTTCCAGGTTTGAGAATGAAAATCAACTGTCAGGTGATAAAAACAATGGCGAAGCACGACGACCTCCAAGCTTTAGTGGTCCATTGATGCTTTCCAACCGAGCTTCTGCAAATAGTTTATCGGCTCCAATTAAGTCTTCTGGAGGTATCTAAATGGTGAATTCACATTTTGTGGTTTTGGTTAAACTTTTGCAGACTGAGATTGAGTCCCTCCCTGGGCAATCTTAAGGGTGAATTCACATTGGCCTAGTGTATTTCCTAACCAAATTCCCATTGGTGCCCCAAGATTCAAACCTTAGCCTGTCTGCAACTTTACTAAATACCCATACAAACCATTTTAAAAATATTTTGAAATTAATTTTTTTCACCCTACTCTTGGTAGGATTCAGAGATTCCTTGGATGACAAGTCCAAGGCTAATCTTGTACAAATTAAAGGGCGATTCTCAGTAACGTCAGAAAATTTAGATCTTGTTAAGGTAGGCTCTATTCTTAAAATTAGTTTGGCCTGTAGTGTAACTTTGACTGACTCAATATTATGCTATAGGATATTCCTTTAAGTTCAGTTCCACGCCGATCCTCACAGGTTGGTTGATTAACTCGTTAATGTTCCCTTGCATGGGTGCTTTCTATTTGTGCCCTCATCTGAAGTTCTGTTTTTGTAACATTTAGGGATCTCCACTAAGGAAATCTGCCAGTGTTGGTGATTGGGTGTTGGATTCCAAACCAATGGTTTGTAGATTTTTTCTTTATTTTGGTACCTGGCAGTCTAGTTTATCAGTGTTTTCTGTTGTGTGTGTGTTGTTTCTAAACTAATGGTGATTGGATGTTGGACACCGAACAATATATGCAAAGCTTAGAATATATTCAGGTTTCCTTAATTTTTTGGGATTTTTGGCTTCTTGGGTTTGCCAAAGGGGAAAACTTACTATGTAGTCTCAGAATGCACTATGAATCAATTTTTTTTTTTTTTTAACAAAATTATTTGATTTACAAAGCTTGTCCGTCTTTCATTGAATCTCCCGTCTTATTCTCCTCAGCCTATTGGTCTGTCCTCTAAAGATTACGCCAATGTCAATATTCTTCCCTCGCTTCTTGTGCCTCCCCTTCAGAATCTTTTCCAGCAGACAACCATTCAACAGGTGAGGGGTTAACAGTTAAGGAATTGTTTACAACGGTTTGTACCTGTTCGAAGTCTGTTCATCTTACGTGTAAGTTTCCCAATTTACACAGGATCTTATAATGAATTTGTTGAATAGCTTGCAACCAGCTGAGGCTGTTGATGGTGAGTGAAGGATTTTGCAATTGGTTAACTTATGCTTAGGCATTCCTTTCATGCATGTAAAGGTACAAAAATGTATATTAAGTCAATTAATTTTTCAGCGTCTCAGAATGGGAAGTTGCCGCCACTACCTCGCAGTTCAGAAAACAATGGGAGTGTGAGTAATTTTTTATCCCTTTCAATTGTATGCTTAATTACTTTGAGCATCATTTGACTTTGAAATTTGAAGAGCTTCGCAGTTCTATGAAATATTGACTTTTCAAGAGCTTGATGTTCTCTGACCTCTAAGTTGTTTATGTAGGTTGACTCAGCAGCTTCTGAGAGGGAGCGTCTACTGCTAGTGAAAGTGTCAGAACTTCAGGCCAGGTTTGTTGTATGTTCTCTGAACGATTATTTGTTAGTAATCTATTTTGTCTGACATGGAAAACTTTAGCACTCTGTCTCTCGTTTGTGCTATAGGATGATAAATTTGACCGATGACCTGACTGCTGAGAAGATAAAATACATGCAGGTAACTTTCTGTACAAGTACCTACTCTGACATCGTCAGCCTGCTTTTACTTAAAGCAGGGTTCAGTTGCATTAAGTATATGGTATATGATTAATATTTCAGTAAAACTAATTGCCGATTATTCCTTTGAACAGTTACAAGAACAGCTAGCTGCTCTCGCCAGTCAAGAACTAAATGGGGAGGAAGTTGCATGATGGCGGATGCATTCTGATATGTTTTAATTTACATGTACATCCAGGCGTCAGTGATAAAATTATACGAAGAAAACTCATTCTTTGTCTCTGCCGGGGGGATAGGTAGCTGATGAGAATCATATTGATTCAACTTGCCTAGTGTTCAATAAGCTTCTGTGAAGAAATTTCTACCCAGCAAGTGCAATAAGCGAAATTATGGTCTGTCTAGGTTAATCACATTCTTCTATTTTATTTGATATTCTCATGTAAATTAGCTTCTCCTATCATTCTGCAACCTGCTAAGTTTGCAGGTACAAATTATGATATTCCTACATATTGAACTATGAGTATCTAAAACAATTTCCTTAAAATGTGATATGGCGTTAAATTTGATTTACTTAATGGTGTTACTCTTAAATCAAATTAAAGGTGTTTATTTTTATTATTATTATTCCATCTGAATTCTCCGCTGAATGTGTGAAAAAATAGTAACTATCGTCAATCTTTGTCAAAGTCATCAGTAAAGTAAATTTTATTAGGGGAGAAGTTTAAGAAAAACTCTTAAAACTATGTGATGTGAATTTTATTTCTAAAAACTTCCAAGATGTATATTTAATTCTTTTAAAATTTTAAAATGTGCCATCGAATTTTGTTAAAAATTTAATTTATATTCTATTAATTTTTATTGTCACTCACTGATTTTATTTGTTTGTCATAGAAGAAGGCTAATAAAAAAAATAAAAAAAATAAAATGCACAAAGGCAACGTGTATCTTTTGAAAATTTAAAAAGGTAAAATATATGTTTTAAAAATTTAAAAAGTAAAATGTAGATTACATTAATATATTTTTTGAAACTAATTTATGGTTTTTACATAGAGGCAAGGCATGGGCGGATAGGAAGTAGAGGCTTCTCTTCTCTTCTAGTTAGTTAGTGTACCTTTATTCATTTCATTTTAAAAAAACGGTGATTCCATTCTGCTTATTAACTTAATCTCAACCATGTGATGTGCCTGGCCCGGCCTTGGAACGTCCAATCCACATGATTATTATTATTATGTGATATGATATGATACAATTACAATTGCAATTCATACACGACAGACAGACAAGACCAGACCACATTCTCGTTCCAAACTCTCAATACACTTGCCAGCTGTCCACGTGTACATTATTATTAGCCTTATAATTGATCTATTTCCCACTCTTAACCCTCCGTATTCAGTTCTGAAATCAGCATTATTACTATTAAGAGGGTCATAGCATTACTTTAGCAAGCCAATTTAATAAAATTAAATCTGACCAGAAGAAGAGGGCAGTTGGGTAAATTCACCTTTGAAGCGGTAGGCCATCGATCTGTCCCGGCCAATAAGATAGATGTCGGACTCTTTTTCTATTCTCATCTGACTCGTAAATAAATCAATCTAAGAAAGGAGTGGAGGTTATCGGGATCGTGAGGATGGCCAATCTCAGAATGTTTTTGGTCTTTGAATTGCTAATGTTGATCAGTACCGAGGTGTGGTGTTATCAGTACAAGGTTGGAGATTTAGATGCTTGGGGAATACCCTCCTCGGCAAACTCAGAGGTCTATGCCAAATGGTCTAAGTATCACAATATCAAGATTGGAGATTCACTCTGTAAGTTTCGTTTCGTTTCTCATTCGATTCAACTTCAACTTGTTCTGTCTGTCTGTGTATTTTAAAATTGATTTTAATGCGCAGTGTTTCTATACCCGCCAAGTCAAGATTCAGTGATTCAAGTTACAGAGGAATCCTACAAGAGCTGTAACCTGAAAGATCCAATCTTGTACATGAACAATGGAAACTCTTTGTTCAACATCACTTCATACGGGGAATTCTACTTCACGAGTGGCGTGGCCGGGCATTGCGAAAAGAAGCAGAAGCTTCATATATCTGTGCTTGGAGGGAACGGGACTGCGACTGCAACTGCGCCTTCCTATTCTCCAACTGCTTTGCCAGAATTTGCACCCTCCTATCCCACCGTATTTGGCACCATTCCAGTTTCTCCTTCTTCCTCATCGTCACCAACTCTTCCATTCCCCACTCTTGTTCTCGGATTCATTATTGTGTCTGCCCTGCAGCTTTGAGACTCAGAACAAGAGCAGAGTACCAGTGTTATTTCTTTTTCTTTTCGCTTCGTAGGAGATTTTTTAGATCTCTCAGTTATTCTTTGGCACTGTTTTGTCATTATAGAGAAAAGAAATACTATGGAATTGGGATTGGGATTGCAGCGAAAACTTGTTCTCGCTATGATGTTGATGCCGATGCCGATGCCTGCATTTTATCTAAAAAGAAGAAGAAAATATTTCTCAATCATGGGCGTCCTTTCCTTCCAACAAGATTTTCCTTCACAGCGTATACCATAGTTCAGACAGATCTATCAACTTTTCTTTTTTAGTACAGGCGATGAGTTTGCCAGCTGGAATGCGCATTGGCCGGAACGTTGTCGGTCACAGCACCAGCTTCGCTTCACTTCGCAGTGGCAAGCAATTTTAATTTATCACTTAATAATAATATATATTACTTTTTTATTATAGCTATAAATTTAAATATAAAATTCAGAAACTGTGAAGATAATTTTAATATTAACGATTGAACTGATTGATATACAACGTACATAACACAAGTTTTAAATTCATTATGTCTATTTACATATAAACTTAACTGTTTTTACGATTATTGTTCTAGAGTAATGTAGGGTAAATGTAATAATAATTAGTTAGGTGAAAAGGGGACAATCCTTGATTAAAACCCCTTTGGCAGTTGGGCATTTGGCTAAGGGACAGCCATCGAGGTTATTTCCCCACCAATCGAGGCTGATGTCTTCCAAACCCAAGCAAAGATACAAAAGAACTCCCATAAAGGCAAGACCAGCATCCAGGGCCCCCGAGAGAAGATAATTGTGACGCTTCCACCATTCTTGCTTGTACCTGTACAGAACAAATCCAGAGAGGAAACCAACAACGATCCATGTTGTGAAGTTGACAGCAGTTGCCGGAGGCATCATTCCCGTTGCACCAATCAACACCGGCATGTTGATTAGCCTAATCCATTCTTGTTGCGGGAATGCTCTGCCACCCAACCACACCAGCACAGGAGCAATTGCTCCGCCCAGGAAGAACCAATTGATTGCTTCGTAGTTTCCTTCATCGCCAAAGATTCTGCGAGGCCCAATAAGACCCCAAATCACGGAAGCATCATAGAAGACGGTGTCGCTGGGACAAGTCCAGACAGAGGATGCGTCGGTACAAATATCTGGGATGGTTTCCATCAGCCACCATGCAGTCGCCAGGTAGACAATGGCCGAGATGAGGGTTCCGACGAGCTGGGCCAGGAACATGGTTCTGGGAGGGATTTTCATGTAGTGGCCGAGCTTCAAGTCTTGCAAGAAGGTAAGGGCCTGCGTCATACTAATGTAACCGTAAACCTTGAAGCACATGTTAGCAACAGGATATCCAGGGTAGATGTAGCCAATTATGTACTCGGTGATAATGTTCAAGCCGGGCGTCTGGTTTGTGATTGCAGTTATTATCCCGATTGGGAGAGTGAAGATAAAGGCGATGGCGGATGCTAGTAAAACGCCCCACCAAGGCAGCTGGAGCTGCTCGTTGTAATACTCGCACGTAAATATGGTCCCACAAATGGTGGCTATTAGGATGCACAGGAACCACCATTCCGGGACTTGCTTGTACCGCCTCATCATCCTGCTGTGTATATCCATGCTAGCATTAGTCTTTTCCTTAAAGCTAGACTTGCTTTCCTCCCATATTTCTCTGTAATTAAACTGCGTGAATTATTATTATTATAATAAAATAAATTCAGGAATAAACTAAACTAGTACGTCCGCAAGTACCTTCCGTGAAATAGAGCCACGTGTACAATGGTAGCTGTAAGCGCCGCAAAGCCAACACCATAAGTCATGGCAAAGAAAGTGCTGAGGTAGAGGCGCCCTTCTCTCTCGTAGGCGGCGACGTCCAAGTGAAAATCGGAGTCTATTATGCTTGTGATATTGTAAACGCGACCGTTTGAGGTGAATAGATCATCTGAAAATATGGGGAAGGTCTTGGCCTTGTACACATTCAGCCAATAGCACAAGGGAGTCAAAACGTACATTACTAACAAGAACCCCACAGCTACGTTGGCAGTCGCAAACCACGGACTCGCAAGTGGGCTTCCGAGGTACGCTGAGATGGTGGACCAGTCCAGGCCCAAGCTGCCTATCCCGAGCCCATAAAGCCCCGACCCGAGCTGCTGTGCAAGGACTGAATTGGGAAATATCCAGCATATCCACGAGAGACTAGTTAACATTTCAAAGAGGTAACCGGGAAATACGTAGTAGGCGAAGCTGCACAGGAAGGCGATCACAAAGAACTGAGACCGCGTTAACCCGCCCTTGGGCCGCTTTTCCTTCTCGTGCAGGGCTCTGACAGACGTCACGAGAGAATTCTTTCAAGTGGTCAAAAACAAAAAGAGAATTTAATTTAATCGGCACCTACCAGTCAAATGACTGGCTGGCATGTGCTTATTTGAATGATAAAAATACTTACTAGTAATAATTAATTACCTGAAGAGTGAAACTTGAACTAAATTTGCAGGCCACCACATTGAGGCAGGGTCGACGAGGTAGTTTCTGAATATACCAGCCCATCCGAATCCTAATACCTGAGTGGTGATTACGAGAAGAAAAGAAACAAAGAGAGAGATATGCCTCTTGTAAAACACCTTCACTGCGGTAACGACGTGAATCGCATACACGGTGCCAGCACCAGAGTTAGCAAAGATAGTGATGAGCACGTGCTCTTTCACGTTGAAGGCTCCCGGGTTCAAGTTGAATTCCCACGGCGTGCCTCTGAAGAAAACTCGATCGGTGATTTTGGAAGCCATGAGTTGACCGATTGGTAGCACCGCGATTTGAGCCGAGATGGCTGTGATGGTCAGAGGCTCCGTGCGATACCAGAAGAACTGATTCAGAAATGATAGGAGAACGCACGAGATTGTGCCTAGAACCCACATTCTGAATGTCAGAACCGGCAGAGTAGGGTCGTCTGTGGTGGGCACTGTCAGAGCCACTTGTTTTACGGGAGAGTTCTCCTCTGCTTCTCTTTCTCCTCTTGTTTCATCATAATTTGACGCCGGACGATCTTCTTCTTCGTCTTCCTCCTTCTTGGGTACTACTGCATGCACCAAACAAGAAACAAATTAAGTACAATAATTTATGGTTGGTTAAACGACGATTAGATTAAATTAGATAAGATTCTGACTGAGAGGGGATCTGATCTCATCGTCATCCATGTGCTCAAAGTATTAGTCCCACTATGCCCCGCGGAATTTAACAGGGAGACTCAACACTTCATATATAGTCCTAATTCCCTCCTTACTCTCTCTTAAATTTATATAACAAAAAGTTAGACGAGGCTAGTCGTTGCCAACTAACTGCTCGCCAGCACCCGCGTGCTCAACTTCTCTCTCGTTTATTTTTCTAATTACGTATTACTCCCTCTCTGTGTATCAACAGTTAGGGCTAACTTAGTCATTTTATTAGTTACCTTTTTGAAGAGAACTAGGGATTTCCCTTCTACCACCCCCACCTTTACCATCCACCACCCCCCATTTTTTATTTTTATTCCCAAAATGCCCTTATGCCTCTTCTTTCTCCTCATTTTCTCCTTCCCTTCCCCGAAAACCCTACCATCCCCCCCAACCCACGCCGCACTTCATTTTCCTTCCTATTTCTCATCGGCATTCCTAGTATTTCTTGGACAAATTTCACAATAAAAGGTATGTTCATCCTCCATTTTACAATTATATGCATTGTAAGAGTTTAATGATGTAAAATGAGTAGAAATGGTGTTTTATGATGGTCACGGTGGTGCTTGGGTGATGGACGCTTGTGCAAGAGCGTTGATTACTTCAAACGCTCTTGCAAGAGCGTTCGTGGGGGGCAACGCTTGTGAGAAAGCGTTGTGGGTTGAATGCTTCTCCAAAAGCGTGATTGCCTACGGACGCGTATGAGGATGATTCTTGGGAACGCTTTTAGACAAGCGTTTGTGCTACCAAACGCCTATGGATAGGTGTGAGCCCAACGCTCTTGTGGAGGTGTTTGTGCTACCGAACGCCCATGTAGAGGCGTTGAACTCCAATGCCTCTTCACAAGCGTTTGAGTCATTGAAACGCCTGTGGAGAGGCGTTTAGGGGGCCTGCCCTGTCCCTAATCATTTTCCTAAACTTATAAGCTGATGTACCCTTAAAATTTGTTAGAGATTAATTGAAATTAACAACATTTGATTGTTTAATACATGTTATTTAAAATATTTGGATTTTGTTTGATTTGGAAGTGTTTGAGTTGATAATGTTGCAGGAAATATGGTGAGAACGAAGAATCCAGCTTTTAGAGATGCAGATACATCTGAATAAGGACAGCAAGCCGATCGTCGTCGACCAAAGGCTTCGGATCGCAGACAACGTGTAAACAGGAGGCAACCAGAAAGTCACGTTGAACCTTACCCTGTTGAAGATATTCGAGCTGCCAGCACATCGGATGACTCGGGCTCTGATAACGATGTCGAAAGAGGAGATCATGAGGCGATAATTGAGGTCATATGCAAGACTGACCTCTTGACTGTTGCAGCACCAGGTGGCCCACATGATCCCTCCACACTTAGGAGATATAGAGAGCATACTGCACTGCACGTATGGGCCGGTGAACGGGTAAATATGAACACCTACATAATTAAAATTATCTGTTTTTTTATATTATGTAAAACTAAGTTGATGTTGTGTAAAAAACAGGACCGCCCTCTTATCAGACCATTTATTCATAGGAATAAGATAAGAGTATTACAGTATGACACAATGCCTGAAGACGTGCGGCATATAGTTAGGAATTCAGGGCTGGAGCCACTGCTGAGTTTGGACTACAGCATGGTTGACAAGGCATTGTTGTCTGCATTCATTGAGAGGTGGCACTTAGATACAAACACCTTCCACCTACCTATCGGGGAGATGACCATCACACTAGATGATGTGTCATCACTGTTACATATACCAATGGGAGGTCAATTTGTTGCTGTCTCTACTTGGACCGTGGAACAGGCAGCTAGGCCGGTGATGGATGTGCTGGGGGTCCCAATTGCTACAGTACTTGAAGAATTTGAAGTTTGCAGGAAGCCTGCAATTAGATTTGAGACGTTGCTGACCATCATTGTTGCCCAGATTAGCTACAGGAGGTGAATCTATGCTGCTAGAGTCATCATGCTATTTGTATTGGGATGCACAGTGTTTGTAGACAAGTCATCATCAGCTGTGCGCACAGAGTACTTAGAGTTGCTTCGCAAAGTCGACGCCATTCACGATATACCGTGGGGAGCTATATGTCTCACCCACATGTATTGGCAGTTAGGTTATGCAGCACGACACAGAGCGAGACAAATCGCTGGGCCATTACCACTTTTACTGGTATGTCAACTATTACATTTGGTTACGTTTTTGTATTTATAGTCGCACAGTCAAATTTTTTTATCATACATCATTATTTGCAGGCGTGGATTTACGAGTATTTTCCTGGTATGCGTCAATCCTGCCGCCTGAATGCATAATATCATGAGGATCTCCTGCGAGCTGCACGCTGGTCATCTCGTAGAGGGAGTGACCAACTTCCTCATATGAGACACCAGTTGGATTGTCTACGACATCTGGACGTCGAATGGACCCCGTACGACGATGCTCGAGACTTCCATCCACTGTTACCAGTTTCATTCTTCTTAGGGAGGATGCGTTTTGGCTTATGGGTGAAACCACACCAGCCGGACCGGGTACTGAGATAGTTCTCGCATGTCTAGTCGATACCCCCACCTCCCTTGCGTGCAGTTGATGACCCGATCTACCTGAGTGAGGTTAATGCCATATGGGAGAATTTTGACGATCACATGCTGAGTGCGGACGCACGTGGGCTAGCTGTGTCAGTGGCTGGCCAAGTTATACCAAGGTATATGGAGTGGTATCACATGATATCACATCCATACGTACTACCGACATCTGTTCGCGTGATTGACCCTCCTATATGGTCCGATCCCCATACGAGTGAAGATGAAACAGGCACACGTCCGTTGGTCGATGAGATGCTGGTATCTGATCTTAATCTGAATATGATGTTTTTATACATAGCTATTAGTTATTAAAATGATGATGTTTGTAATAATATATTTTTGAATGAAACATACAGGAGTATTTTCAGACAATAGATGCGACTGTACAGACTATCTTTGGCAGCAGGTTAGCACACGAGCATTCGGATATTGGTCGGTTGTTGCAGAATATTCGTAGTGCGACGCGTCGTGGGGCAGACTTTGCAGAATGTAGTCGCATGGGTCATCATTTTAGTCAGGGCGCTGGCCCCTCTACTCGTTGACATCATTAGTTAAATAATGTAACTTTTTATTTTTGTTATGCGATGTAAACTATTATGTCTTACAAACAACAATTGTTATGCGAAGTTATATGATGTTTTTACTTTTCATGCCGACGTATTATGTTTTATACATTTGATATTTATATGTCACTAAGTTAATTTACATGGACATGTTATTTTCAATTACAACCAATTAGGGTATGAAAATTAATATTTACATTGAATAACCGACTATCTGATACATGGTTTGGGTTACACATAGCTAGTTCATTAATAAAACAAAAAAAAATCAATTAAGAAAGAACAATCTTAAACATCTATTGGATACAACATTAAGTCTAAATGAATTGAAACACTAGGGGGCTGCCTAAGGACGACCTGCTCGTGCCAACACTTCAAATTGTCTAATGCGACCTAGGTACGGTCTTATCCAGTCTTGAGCCTCTTGTGATGCTGCATACGACCATTGTGGTGCCACAGGTGGCAGGGGAAAGTTGTCCTTTAGCTTGACCTGTAACAACATAGAAAAAATATATCATAATTTAACACAGCTAATGAATATAAAGACATACTTGAACAACAAATTCTTACTTGAACAACAAATTCTTACCTGAACAAAATGATTCCCATGAACATATGCTATGATGACTTCTTTTGACTTTGACACACTGAATAGGGGTGGACAATGAAGCGGGAGATATGTTTGCGACAATTGTGGGTGCAAGACAACCACAACTACATTAAATAAGGATGCAACAACATATGGCATGTCTGGTATAGACATCCACTTGTTGGGCAACACACTTAACGTAGTTGAGTCAACAACAAGTGATGACAGAAGTGTGACGTATCCTCGTGGAAGAAACATTTCAGTATAAAGTCTTTCCCATGTTGTTATCTCGGTAATGCACTTTTGGCGTATTCTGAATCACTCATCCTCTGATAGTCCAAGGCCTAAAGCAATTGCTCTATAACCACAATTCCCATCAGGGTGAACATCAATAACATCATCCACATATAGATGGATACATGTCGGTAATTAGTCTAGCAGATAAATATGTCTACTAGTGTTATACACATGACATTGTATCAACGGCTGTAAATGTTCATCTGTACCTTCATGTGGATATATGTTATGTGGCTCAGATGAAGTTGTGGGAATAGGGGATTTACTACGTATGCGAGAAAGCTTAGCAGGTGTCATTTAGCTTATTGTCGATGGGCCACTTCCTGATGTCATCTTTTTCTGCATAGCACTCCACTGTGCATCCACAATCTCAAAGAGTGACGGATCACGCTGTGTAGATGATACTGATCTCTTGGTCGCCTTCTTTTTGCAGCCCTTTGTTTTGACTTTCTCTAGTGGTGGGTTAAGTGAACTGACTTCTGGGGACATTACTGCAACTGTCTTGTGATACTGACACTACTGTTATTCCTCAGTGGTTAAGCTGCTGAACTTACTTCATAACATGTCCATGACATCCCGATAAGGTACTGTCCCGCGACCATTGCGTTCGACCTCAAACGTGAGTCTTCCAATGAGGGTGAATTGAACCCAATCAAACAAATAAGTTTGACATATTCAACTGCCCAAGCTCATGCGCGCAAGGTAATCCATGCGTAGTTTTAATGCGACAACCACAAGTAACCATGTCTGTGCCAACATGCGACTGGGATCTCTTAAGCTCTCTCCACAAGTGTCTAATTGCAGCTAGTGAAACACAACGATGCAATCCACTAAACAATGCACAATTCATCTTGTGTTCCACTCTCTGAAGACTGTGTTGATAGGATTTTTTAATCTCATTGTGCTGTAAGGTTATTAGAGAATGAATACCTTCCCAGCAACTATGAAGATCCCCCATAGATGATTGCAAAATTCTTTTCAGGTTAGCATGTGCACCATCTACCCTAGTACAATGACAACAATCAAACGATCAATCATGTCATAAAAAAATGCAAGTTACATATTAGAGAGAAAAAATTATCGACTAACTTGTTTGTTGTTGTGTTGCCTAGATGCATGTATTTGTCTGTCCAAGCTGTAATAAATTTCTCCTTATATGGATTTAACCACGTATCGTCAACATATACAACAAAGCTATCAAGTGCGGCGCATGTGGTTCGAAATGCCGCATAAGTATAATAGTACTTCTCTTCATCGAAAGCATCAATAACCCTACCCTACGCATCCATCACCATTTCGTACTCGGCAACATCACGAACTGACTGTTTGCATTTCGACTCCACATTTTTATTAATGTGATACCGACACAACAGATTCATTGATGTAGGAAATATATTTTCTACGGCTCTCATTAATGCAAGTTCTCGATCTGTCACAATCACCTGTGGACACAAGTCATCTTGCCAGAATAAGGATCTCAACCTCCTAAGTGCCCATTCATAGTTGTCAATGCGTTCAGACTCCATATATGAAAAGTCGACTGAGAATGTCAACTCTGTCGATGTCACACCAACAATCTCAAGTAGTGGGAGACGATACCTATTGGTTTTGTATGTGCTATCCATTAACAGAACAATAGGAAAGGCATTCAACAACTTAACTGAGTCAGTGTGTGTCCAGAATATGTCTTTAACAATATCTGACTCTTCATCACTCCTATACCAATACAAATATTTGGATTCATCCAAACATTTCAATAAATGTTGTATTAGAGTTATATTGTTCTCTAGCATGATATATTTGCTTTATAGTTGTTACGTTTTCTGTAATTTTTTTCTTTAGAGTAAGCAATATGTCCCGAGGAGGAACCCTGTTTTGTGTCATATCTTCCACCATGGTTAACTCTTCCTCATTCAAGCGTCCAGCATATGGATGCCCAATTAATGACTCAGCTACAACATGATTATGGTAACCACATTACACCCGTACCTTCCATAAACTATTTGTTCATTGTCTTCCCTTCACTCTAAATGGACATTCACATTTTCTTGTTACCGTCTTTAGCATTGTTTGACTTCTCCTACTTGTGGGCTTATATTTACCACCACGTTCGCATCCTAATATAATCTGTGTACGCTTTCCATCGTCTCCTGTCTCTGATTTAGTAATAACCAAAACAAACCCAGCCGACTTTCCAATGTCTCTTACCCATTTCAAAAGCTCATCCCTTGTGCTAAATGTCTATACAAAAAAGATAATGATTATAAGTTAATAATCATTAATGAAATCATATTTGTGTTTGTGTTATTCAACAAAACACCTTACTTACTTGATTGGTACTAAAAAGATGAGTCAAATCTTCTCCTACAAAAGAGCTATTACTATCGCATATTTCATCTTCATTAACCTGTGAAAAGATCATTTCATATCAATCAACCATTCAATACAATAATAAATTTTATTTTTAGTCAAACAACAAAGTTTTATCGTACCGGTTGAAGCAAATTAGGATCGGATGTTAAATTTGCTTCTTCGTTTGGGATGTATTCACAGTTGAAGTATGAATCCTTATGCATGTTTACAGTACAAATCAATCTTTTCTTTTCTACATTTACAAAGTTAATATGTCAGCACTTACTATAATTTTAAAGTAACAATTTACATCAAGTCTGGTATAAGCTTCTGATGTCGATACCGCTTCTACAGAGGCGTTAACATCACAAGACGCTCCTACAAAAGCGTTGCAACCCACAAACGCCTGTGGAAGAGTGTTACATGGTCTGTGGACGTTATTTCCATAAAACGCTCCTGCAGAGGCGTTTTATTATCCAAACGCTCCTGCAGAAGTATTTCTCTATCGTTTCTGCACAGGCGTTGGAGACTAAGAACGCCTCTGTAGGAGCGTTTTATGGAAATAACCTCCACAGGCGTTCACACCATGTAACGCTCTTCCACATGCGTTTAAGCAACTCGAAACACTTTTGTAGGAGCGTCTGGGGATGTTAACACCTCTGTAGAAGCGGTATCGACACCAAAAACTTATACCAGACTTAAAACAAAAATTGGAGGATACATACCTCGTTTCATATACCATTAAACTTCGCACGAACAATATATACTCAAATATCAACGCTTCCACTCTTACAAATCAATAAATCAGCCAAGAGAATGAGATGAAAATGTAGGGTTTTGCTTCCACCATTAATAGCATCGCGGGGGGTGGAGAAATGACGCAACAGACATTATTTCTTCCGTCAAGGGCATTATGGTCATTTTGCGTATTGGGGGGTGGTGGATGGTAAAGGTGGGGGTGGTAGAAGGTAATACCCAGAGAACTAACTCCCACCGTGAACTCAACTCAGCGGAGAGGAGAACCCTACTCTAAAGCCTTGAACAAAGCAAACTCTCCCTTTCTCTTGTTGTCCCTTGGCCTCCATCGTGGGACACTACCCCCACCCAGTTAATGTAACTTGCAATTTTCGATTCTTCCCCAATTTTATCCTATTATTGCCTGTAAAATCGATATATAATTCTGTGAAAAATATTTTATTCAGTGATCTATCGGAGTACCTGATCCTGATTGATCCAATTCAAAAAAATCTTGGAGCAAACGGATGGATCCTAAACAATTTTACCCAGTTCCAATTGGAAACATTTTCCAATTTATCGAAAATACGCTACACTTCACACCCCCATTATGCCTATAATGTAATGAGTTTCTTGATTTTCACAGTTTTAATGTCTCGGTTAATATTATATGACAATTTGATGCTCCTTCAACATATTTCTAAGATTACCTGAAAATTCCAGAAAGGTTTACATCTATTGATAGAAGGCGGTAAGCTTCTAATTTCTCTTTTCATTTCTTTCTTTATCCTACCTTCTTCTCATTTCAATAACTCATAGCTATTTTCGTTGCGATTGAATGATGTTTCGTTGCATTCTTCTTGCAAAACTACGTCGATTTAAGATTCAAACAAGCGGGCGAAAGTGGGTTGGGATAACCTTGAATGGCAGTTGCTGTAATTGCAGAAACCATGTTGCCCCTCACGATGATGCCATTTCAAAAGCTTTTCAGGTGAAACTCTCTCGCTGTGTTTTATCAGATCAATTCGTAATGTGTTATTAATTTCTTGTATTGACTAGACTACCAATAACATCTCTTTCCTATCTTTCTTAAAAGCAATCTACGTACCGTGGAATGAAATCTTTCAGTTAGTTACTCAGATTGCTGAACTATATTATTATTTGTGCTGCTGCAATATATGCACTTGCTTCTCTTAACCTGTTGGAATCAATTCAAATAAATCTTAAGTAAATGAATGCTTTCAAGATCATTGACCTGACTGCTCTTCTTGTTCTCGCATGCAATGAACTCATGACTGATGTCTATTGTTCTGACTGCCGTGAAGTGCTTGGTTGGAAGTATGAGCGAGCCTATGAGGAATCGCACATGGTAAGTGTGTGGATCTGAAGAAAATTAATTCCTTGGTCTTTGTTCTGTAAACTCTATATTTTCTGTGTGAATATTGTCGTGGAGATTCTCGTTGATTTTTTTCCAGCAAATTTGGAAGCATATGGAACTTTAGGAATAGCTAGCTTTTAGATTGAGAAGGCTAGTATAAGTATATTGTTTTACTAAACAGAAAATTGGTTTGACATCGTGGAGAAGTATGAAAAGAGTCGTTTTGTTTATGCCAAATCTTACCAAAAGGGACGGACTATAGTCCAGAATCTGAAAATTGCTCTATGCTAGTAGTTATGGTTGATCAACACGAATAACCCAGCTTGGCGCATTAATTAAACTGGCACGCAGCCTTGTTAGTATACTTGGCTTGGCTTTTAAACCTCCCTCTCTCATTCAAAGTTTCTTCACAGTAGTTGTTGACTTTATTAAGAGCTGCATCACAATAAAATAGGACCATAACCTCGAGTCTTCTTTAACAGACAAGATATCATGAAAATTAGTCCAGAGAAAAGATAAATATTGCAAGGCAGTTTCTTGCAATCGAAAACAAGTTAATTCCATCACGACCTTCTTTGGTATCCACGAGTTTAGAAGCTGCCACCCCTTTTACTCCTTGCAAAACAGTCCACCAGACCAATCAGTAATAGATTTAAAATGGTTATACTTGTAGCAACAAAAATGTTTTTGCCACAACCTAAATAATTTGTAACGCGTCTTCACTAGTTTCATAATCCCCCACACCCCACACACTGGACGGATGGACAGTATCCTGGATCCTTTCTTACGTAAAATATGAACTTCATACGAAAAAACTTGACTTGCGTAATATCCAGAATTAGACACGTGTTCATTGGAACCAGGTGAAAAGCGAATCATAAGGAAAGGAACAATTAAAAATACCCTACATCCCGATTCCCAGTCCTCAACATTTGTAGCTCAAATGCAAAGAACAAGAGCAAGGAAAACTTTTACCTGCCCAATCTATCAGTCAATTTGGTCATCTTAAATTCCACTATCCGGGAAGATTCCTTAATTTTCGCATAACCATAAGTAAATCAATGGTCAAGTAGAGCTATTTGCTTGATTAAATGTGAGAAAAAAGTGAAATCAAAATTACACAATAACGAGTAATTTCATTTCTTGTTAAGTCGAATCTTTTTAAACAGAAAATCCAAAGCCCGGAAAGTCCCCTATCTGCTGGCCCCATCTTCAAGTATTCATACTCGGCAAGCTTTCCTCTTATGAATTGATCTCTACAAACAGGCTTGCCTGCGGATGCAATCCTGCTTCCTTCAGTGATAATGTGAGCTTCTCTTGTCCATAAACAACCCGAGGAAAGTTGGAGACAAGGCTGTAACTCTCAGTTTCTAAACAACCCAATGAGTCAACGTAGTCATATAGCGATTGGATAGTCACTGTATTCTGGAATCTCCTTTCCTTGCGTTCGCCATTTGGAAACCGAACTAGGACCTTTTTTTGATAGACAGAGAAACATACAAGTGTTAGGCATAACTCAAATTTCAACAAAATATTAATGACAACTTAAAAAAAATATATATCAAGGAACTGATAGAGTGAAAAGGGGTTACAAAGTACAGATCATTTTAGAAAAATACACGAAGTTATGATCTCACGTAGCAGTAGAACCATGTATGTTAATCAGATTTTAACTAATTGAATTTACAACAAATATTATAAAATCCAGCAGATAAGAGATAAACTTGGCTTTGATTTTGAGATACAGCACCTGTGTAACATTAGGTCCTTTTTCTGGTTCATCACCAAGTGACTGGGCTTTTTCCTGACGCATTTTAGCTAACATGGCTTGTTTCTCTGCAGCTTCACGAAAAGCTCTTTCGCGAGCCTCCTCTTCCTCCTTACGCTTCCTCTCAGCTTCAGCAGCTTCCCTTACAAGACGTTCTTGTTCTTCTCTCCTCTGCCGTTCCCTAGCCTGGTCATGAGTAACATTCTATAACGTTAAACCACTGTAAGAACAATATTGCCAGTTCCTTCAACAAGGAAGGGTAAAGGAAAAAGGGCATGCACGGCCTGGAGTTCAGAAATTGAGAAAAACAAAATGACCGGCATACTTGATCAGCTTCAAGTGCAGCTCTGTAAGCAGCGTCCTGCTCCTCCCTTAAGCGCATATTATTTTGTCTTTCTTCTGCATCAACCCGTGCAGAAACAAGAACTGCAGAACTTTCTTCAAGCACTCTCTGTAGTATCATAAGCATCTCCTCGGGGGATTTTGGACCTTCAACCTGGAGAATATGGAAAATGTTGATTAAGCAAAAATCGTCTTGATCAATATAGATAATAACACAGTATGCAACTTTACAAACATGTTGTGATGAATTCAACCTATAAAGTCTCGTAAGGTAACTTGTATAACCATTTGACAAAGAAAAATAAAAATCTCCCACACTTTACTTTTTAAAGCGACAAACCCAGGTAATTAAGACCAATTAAGGAAAGGGGAAAAAAAAATCCTAACAAGTGAAGAAACTTAGAGGACACAGATACCATGAAACTATCACGATATGGCCCATCCAGAAAATCCACACATGTATAATGATGATAAAATAAACTAAGAAATAACAGTAAGAAAGCATGATCTTTCACAAACACAATCTAGTTTTCTTTTAGTTTCCAAATTAAGTTTTCAAATACACTCCATGTACAAAGCAATTTATTAGCATGAAGCTTACACGAGTAACATCCATAGAGGTTGCAACAAAAACAGAATATCATACAATGTCTTAAGTAGTGAACATGAATAAAATATAGACTGATTAATTAATAATTCGACCTTTATAAGCAGCATTATTGTTATTGTTAGAAGTCGAGGATTTTCATCACAAATTTTAGCCTCTTTCCATGTTGATTTTCTGCTAAGAAAATAGGGTACAGGGTACAATGGCATAGGTTAGCACAATATTCGGAGAACACTACCTACTCAGCCCAAAGCAAATCTTCCACGCCCTTGAGGACTTCAAAATATTAAGTTCAGAAACAATGATCAATGTTTCACAGGAAACTCGTTATTATTTGGATCTACTGCATCTTTTCATAAAATGGTGAAAATACCCTTTAAGCCACGTAAGACTTCCTCCCTCAAGCTTGATCCAACAAAGAAAGGACAGGTAAAACTGCTCTTTACATGTTTCAACTAAGAATACAAAAAAACCAGTTCTAGAGCATAAAATAACCAAAAGCTCAAAATTAAATCTGTTTATTTATTTAATTTTACACAAACTTCCATAGCATCAAAAAGAAAATAGAAGAATTGGCATGACAAAAGTAATTCTAGGCCCTTCAATTATCAGTAAAATAATGAAAATCCAAAAAAAGAAAATAATATTCCTCAATCACCAAACACAAAGTATAAAATATTGTCATAATAACCAAGCAAGGTTAGTAGCTATAAGTGACAAAGTTTATCTATAAGTTCTATGATAATGATTTTTTTCTTTTACTTGTTGGATAAAATCTATGACAATGAATAATAGTTGTAAGAAGAGAAAACTCAGAATGCGTAGTTCTCAATTTATTATTTTCCAATTTATCATAGAAACCATAAAAATTTTGATTTGGTTATGAGTAATGCCTTATTTTGTTTCATTTGTAGAAACGAACTATCCAGGGTATCCAACCCCAACTTGAATTCTTAATTTCTTTAGTAAAACGTAGAACCTTCCCTTAGCATACAAGAAGTCTATTACATTTTTAAAAAACTAAAATCAAACACCTTGTGACCTTTTCAAGCTGGCACAAAACCCATGCTCAGGCACCTTTTTAAAGAAAACCTCTGCTATCCCCATAAATAGTTTAAGAATCTAAGACAAGGTACAGCAGAGGCAGTGTAAATGGTAAATATATATATATAGAATACAACTTCTAAATCAAAAATGAGAATTTCCATGTATAATTATCAACAACACAGGCTTAATCAACATCACAAGTATTTGCCCTTCCGTGAGAAAGTGATGAGCGTCATCAGAACCTTTTCTTTGTCGTTTTTTTTCTATATGTAAGGATAATATTCAAACGGGATTGGCACAGACAGTTTAACATCCCTCAGATTTAGAGAATTTATTCTCGCATTCCTTTCTTTATATCACATTCCTAAAGGCCATATCCTCTCATATCGTCTCCTCATGTACACAAATTTTACAAATATAATATTTGATCGGACTAAAGTAGTTATTTATAGCCGCAGAGTCTTGGTAATCCGCGGATTACAGGGACAAGCAAAGAAAGCATTACTTAAGTGTCATTCATCCATTGTACTGGAATATTATAGTTATCCGAGATAAATGCGTGAAGGGTGATACCTGTTGAAGCAGTGCAATTCTCTGATTTGTTGCAGGCATGACTACAGCACAAAATGGAAATCGAGAAGCCTTCAAGCTATTACTCATCTTAAACCCTTCACTAGCCCGAATACTGCCTCCCCAAGATACGAAATTCTCATTGACAAAGGCCACCAAGGTATCAGAGCATAGTGTCCTCTCACAAAACAAAGGTGTATCCGGATGCTCGGGCGAATGCAAATACACAAATAAAAGCTTAAAGGCGTTCCTTGACCTTTGCAGCGCGTCCATAAAACCCTCGCTGACAAAATTGGGCCTACTGGTGCCATATTCCCTGTCAAAGGCTGCCACAAAATTCATAGCCTCAGATGCCGCTGCCGACACGGAAACCAAAGGAGCGGAGGATTCACCGATCCGACTGGAAGTGGAAGCGGAGCCCAAGCCTACGAGTCCGAGAGAGTATGAAAGCACACCGCCAGCGGCCCATAACCCCAAGCCAATCGCGCCAGAAATTAACCCTAAACTACCAGAAATCACAGAAACGGGTAAGGTAATGAGCTTCCAAGCCAAACCAGGAGCGGCCGGGTCTGATCGTCGCAAGGCATGAAGAGATTCCACGTTGGAAGGGTCACCGACAGCGGTTGCGTGAATGTTAGATGTAGTAGCTCCGACAGAGGAAGTGTCTGATTCTGGATGGTTGGCGTTACCGGAGGTGAAGGAGGAGATCGCGAGTTCCAGGTCCCAGTCATGGGCAGCTAGAATTTCAGTGCACAAGTCAGGATCTTCTAAACCTGTGATCGCTTGGAAACACGCTAATTTATCGGCTACATCAACCATATCTGTACGGAATCTTTGCAGGGCGGATTTATATTGAGATTTCAGAATCAAACCTTACTTTCGGAATCGAAACACACCCACAGAGGCAGAGAGAGAGAGAGAGAGAGGGAGAGGGCGAAAAAGAAAGAGAGTACAACCACGCGGTATACTATTTCACTTCCCAATAAGCCAAGACGAAAAATTCTAGTTTATATTCTTGTTCGTCCACTTCCTGGGTCTTTTTAAACTTCCTTTCATAAAATTTAATAATTATTATTATTTATTTCCAGCGAAATTTTTATTTAATACTAAGGTAAATATTTTTTGAAATTAAAAAAATTTGACAAATATATATATATATATATGTGTGTGTGTGTGTGTCTTCTGAAATGTATCATTTGTATTGCATGAAAAAGCTACTTCATTGTTTGACTTGTGGTTACTGGTAGAATTAGAGTTGCTTTCAAATTACATGAATGGAGAGAGAAGCAAGAAAAGTTTTGGTAAAATTTGAAGGATAATAATAAAATTAATGAATTTAAAGTATTTTTTTAATAATTAACTGATAAAGTGGCATATAGCAAGTTAAATTAGTATATTGTTAATTGTTCTCGTGAATTGAGATTGACGTAAGAATAAAATTAATAACATTTTTAATTGTAAAAAATAAAATTAAAATACCTAAATATAAAAGACAAAATAAATTAAGGTTACAAATCTTCAAACACAAAAATTGAATTTTACTCTAAGAAAATATGAAAGTATATTAAAAAAATTAAAAAAAAGTATAAGCTACTATGAATGGTCTAGAAAAGGGTACAGTAGTTTCAATAAATTAGGGGGGATTGCTTGAGGCAGTCCCCCTCTTTATTGGGTCTCCCTCGTTAAAAAAAAATTATTTTTTTTTAAATACCCTTAAAACTTGTCTGCAGTAAAAAATCAAAACGGTTATATAAAATTGTTTATATACCTAAACGACTTTGTAAAACTGTTGTAACGGTCAAGCTCTACTCTGACGTTTGGCTTCCCACTTCCCTTTGGCTTCCCCATGCCCTTCTTTTAATAATTTTCGATAATTCTTCATGCCCCTTGAGGCATATAAGTTCTCCCTCTCACGCTCTTCGTTTGCTTCATGAAACCCTAGCGCCCCCCCCCACCCCTCGCAGCCAGTAAAACAGCTATGTGGAGCCGAAGTAAGTGAGAAACGACTATAAGTCACCGTTTTGTCGGTGGCAGCAAGCAATATTCTTGGTAGGTGATTTAGCATGAGCCCAAACATGGGATTATGCTAACTCACTTATCAAGAATACCACTTGGGGAATTGTCATATGATATTTGTAACGTTTCAATGATTTAGCAGAAGTAAAATTACTATATGATCATTCAAATTACTATATATTTCCTTACGTAATATTTTTAATAAATTAATATAATTTGTTATCACATAATAATTATTTTATCACAAATTTTTATTATATTTTTTAAACTTTTTAATATTTTTTCTTAATATATATTTTTTATCTAATATATATATTTCCTTACCAAACGACTGTAGATAGCTGTTTGGTAAGAAAAATATTATATCTAACTGTTTTGATTTCTAAACGGTTATATACAGTCGTTTTGGAATGAAATTGTTGCAGAGGTTGATTTTCATCGTTATATGTAAATTAAAATTAAAATTTTATAGAAAGAGGAATTGCATGAGTTCACAATGAGAATGAGAGTGATAAAGTAGTGTTGAAGTAAATAAAAAAGAGGTAGTTCAAGCTGGGATAGTGAGGGGGGCGCGGGTGAAGGAGGTCGGGGGGAAGGGGAAGGAAAAGTAGATGATGGTGTGGGAGCTGAGGGTATTTTGGGAAAAATAAATTTTTTTTTAATGAGAAGGGAGCCCAGTAAAAGGGGGACTGCCTTAAGCAATCCCCTAAATTAGAGGTTGAAACCTCCTGATTTCACTTGTAATCAAAAAAATTAAGAGGATATAAACTATATTTATTTTATGGGATAAAATATATTGTGTCATTAAATATTTATAATATACATATTTATAATTGCAAGGGAACAGTAAAAGGAAATCAATAGCCTATTTATGTAAGTAATTATAAAGACAGTCTTATTTATTTTTTATGATGATAGTTTTTTTTTTGATCGAAACTTTTTGAGGATAAAGTTAAAACTAACCAAAATGTTACTTAAACCACATATAAAAAGAAATGGAATGAGTATCTGATAAAATTACAAACTAATGCCGCGGTTGGCAATGTAAAGTAGCCGACCTTTATTGTTTTACTGATCGATCTGAGATATATATATATACTGCATAATGTATATATGAAAAAATACAAATAGAAGTAGCTAGCTAGGTGTGTGTATTAATTAATTATATATAGTAAGGTAGCTAGGTAGGATTGATATATATACACTTAGATTTTGATCCGTACAAATGTACGAGATTAATTGGATTTAGTTAAATTTGATTAGATCCTGATAAAATTTTAAATTATTTTGCAACACATTTCATGATTTTTTCAAATAGGTCTACCAATTGTAAATATGAAAATATTTAAAAAGAAAAAAATGATAGTTATTAACTAATTAAGTGTCAATCTATGAGAGTGAGAAACATAAAATCATTCATTCCATGTTTATATTAATATTAGGTTTATTTATTATTTATTTATATTGATATCAGATTGATTTTGGAAGAAGAAAGAGGGAGAGTTGTGTGTTTAAGAAGGAACCAAAGAGTTTTGTTGATATAAGTTTAATATGTATCAAATGGAGAAGCTAACACTTTGCAAGTGTAAATCCATGTTAAAAGGAGGATGTGCATTTTAATAAAACCTTCTCCTACAATAGATAAGGAGAGAAGCCAACACTTTTCCAAGTATCAAGTCCATGTCGAAACAAAGAGAGATGAGTTTTGCAGTTGAGAGGATTCAGTGTGAGAGTCAGACGTGGATCTGGAGAGTAGTTTTGCGTTGATCACGATCTGCATTAATTAATGTTGTTGTCGCCTCCAGTGGTTTTGATGCATAGCGATAGAGATAGAGATAGAGGTGGCTCTTGCTGGAACCCAGCTAATTGTGCAAGATCTTCAACAGCATTGACAATGCCTTCCACACGTGCTACAATTTCATTTAGCAGAGAAGCCATGGTGACCACTTGAATAATTTCCATAACAGAGACAGTCACAGCTTCAGCTTCAGCTTCAGCTTCTATATTTTTGTTATCATTTGAATTTGACGAAGACGACTGTATAATCTCTGCGTCCTTATTAAGTGTGTTTGGATACGATCTTAATACATCCTGCACCTCATGTGCAGCACTGTTCATCTTTGCAACCAAAACATCTATGTTGGACGATCTTGTCATATTCCTCATTGTACTCGCCACCTCTCGTATCACACTCCCACACTTGCTGCCCACTCTCACACAGCTCTCGCTCATATGCTTCTTTATGTCATCAGGGGCCTGTACGTACATTCTAATATTAATTAATTAATTAAAATGCGCATTCATTAAATTAATATATCACCATCGTCACCTGATTTTCTGAATTTATGCAACCAACAAGAGCGTCTATGCACGAGGCACAGCTGCGCATTGATGCTCCAATTTTAAGATATTGCTTCCATGGGTGACGCAAGTTGAATCGGCCATGACCAGGCTCCCATCGCGCAAAATTAGCCTACGTACGCACGTGGAGGTGGAGTATATATTATATATATAACACACACATTAATTAATTATTAGTCATTCACTTAGTAAACGAGGGGTGGTGTTTTACCAAAGAATCTTCTGTTGCTTTGGAACTCAGCACACATTTGTAGCCTAGAATCTTTTCATCACCAGAAGCTGATTTCTCACCAGAACCGAAGTATTGAGTTACACAACCTGAAACAGAAACAGAACATGGAAATTAGCAGGTAATAATAGTAACTTGATCGGTGAAATTTAATGTTAGCTAGCAAGAATGATAATTAGGCTCACCATCTAAGGAGTTGGCTAGTTTGTCCATGTTAGCAGTGGTTAAAACATAGAGCTCCTGACCAGCCCAGACAGGACAAATGATGATGCTCACGATTATGCACAAGCAAGTACCAATTATAACGGTGGATATCCTTTGTTGCGCCAAGCTTAGCAATTCGTCCATGCGATAACCAGACACCGAAACCAAACAGAATGTGAGGATGAATATCATAGCACCATAATCAAATCGGGCCTTTATGGACGGAATGAATCTTGAGAATGTTGCTGCAGAAGCTGAATAATTAACACCAAACCAAAAATATTAAGAACGGAGACATGCCCATGTTGGAGAAGCAAGCAAGCACTAATATAATATAACAGTTTAATTATTATTTGACATGCATGCATACCTAAGAGAAAGAGTGAGATGCCAACAATTAGAGGTTCAAATTGCTTCCCTGCTCTAGTGGCTACCCAGTGAACGCCAATGGCTAGAAAGCCAGCAAGGGAGGTTCCACAAATCCTGTTTATAGTTTTACATATTGTCGCTCCTGCATGCGCGCCCATCACCAAAGGCAACTTCGTGATCAGGTTGCTATATATATATATATATGATGACTAGTTCATATTGTCAAAAACAATGATCACAGATCTATCTAGCTGATTAATCTGAGTTAACTTAATTATTATATTATAAAAAAAAAAAAAAAAGACAAGCTCAAGTAGATATATAGTAAATACCCGCTGTGTACTCAAAGACTACAACAACAGTCATGACGGCCCACATAGCATTCCCTCCAACTCCATCGTACAAAGGCTTCATGTAATAGAAAAGTGAAACAGCTGTAAGTGCTATCCCTACTTTCAAACAATGAATGAATTTTCTGGGATCATTCATCCCCAACTCCCAAGCTTTCTTCGCAAACCTCCAAAGCCTCAAAGGCACTGACCACAGCCTGCTGCCAGAGCCTGCTGATCGTGTCTCCGTTGACCCATGATCATCTTCTCCCACCTTGATTCTCCACTCCACTTTCTTGTCCTGATGATCCATATTCTGATGATCCCCCGCCAACGCCAATTGCTTAATTAATGACTGCAAAAATGTTGAAAACAAAGACTCTATGCCATGCAATTGGAAGCTGGCTTCCAATGTGTTGGTCTATTTATAAAGTACATATGTATAAATATATACAGAGAGAGAGAGTGAGATGTACATGCTTTCTTGTTTCATTCCTCACTATCTGCATTCAGGACAAAATACATTTATTAATTGAAATTCCAATGTCAGGGATAGAGGATTCTAGAGTGTCATTAATTTCTTAATGTTATTGATTAGGTCAGGTTTGAGGTTGTTGGACACAGATGGCTTAATTAGATATTCGCGCTCTCTTTCTCTTTCTCACACGTATGCACGCGCACACACAAAACAGCATATGCATACATACATGTGTCCCATGCATCTGCATGTATATTCATTTACAATATATATATATATATATATATAGCACAAATAGCTATCAATTTTTCTTGTATTTTCTATTTTTGTTACTAAAGTAAGCAACATATCTGTCGTTTATATGTGTGTCAGTTCCATATAAAGTTATATGATAACTTATTCTAAAACGCTGAGAAGACTACCTTCTCTATCAGCTTAAAGTTAAAGGCAAGCATGTATGACCTATATATACATCAAGTTGCCTGGGCATTCTTCATTGCACTTGTGTTAATATATATATATTGATGGTTGTGTTCTATTTTATATAAGAAATCGTGCAAGACATAAAGCAATTAAGCACTTTGCATGCTTTAATTAATTCACAAAGCTTTTTTCTAAACCAACCAGCACAAAGGGGAGTTTCCTGTAACTAATGACCTAAAACCAGAATTTAATTGTGGGAACAACTGATAGTGTCTGTGCTTGTGTATATAATATAATATAATATTGTACGTTAGAATTAAAAGTCAGTAAAATTATTTTAACTTAAAAGTCATTCCATTTGCATCTAGCATCCGTCATGATTCATAATGATACCAGCCTTGCGTTGGTTGAAATTAAGTTGAAACCGAGCTGCCGAGGCAGCTTATATGACATCTGATTTCTTAGTAAATTAATTGGATGGATAAGAAAATTAGGAACGAGGAAAGAGCACCATATATGTTAAGATAAGATATGATAAGTCGTAAATAATAATATTATTCTCAGTAGCTCTTACCTGCTCTGTTAATGCATTCTTAATTAATTCTGTGATGCCTCAAATTAATTAGAGATATATATGTATAGTTCTCAGCTGAATTGATCTTTTAACCCATATCTATATATATTAACAACATAACATAAAACAAAGTCTAACTAATTGAGTGCTTCTGCTTCTTCTTGGTCTTCTTTCCCGGGTCCTACGTACTTACGCGTTTTTATTATTAATTGGAAATTAAATTAAAGGAAGATACCAAAGGATCTCCTCAGTATCACTGTCACCATCGGAATCGCTGATCAAGTGGAAACCCCAATAAGAGTGTTGTGTCGTACGTGAACGTGGTCCGTCATATCCATAATTCATAAATAATGTAATTTAAACCTTATCAATTAGGTCGTGAATGGACCTTTCAAAAGCTTGGAACGTTTTTCCAACAAACAAGTGGCAGTGGGAGTTATACAACTTAATTCGGGGATTCCATTGGCCCAATTAATTCTAATTCTAATCACATATATATATATATATATGGAAGCTGGGAAGAGATGTACAGCACTTATCGCCTTATGCGCCCATGCACTCTCGCTGAAAACCCAACCCAACTATCAAATTGAAGTTGCTTTATCTCCACATTCATCCTTATTTAATTCTTCAAGTCCTAACTCAACTCAAGTATCGGTCCAACTTGCAGATGAGAATCGAAAATATCTTTTATAAAGCAAAGCATTAAGCATGTGTCTGTCTAGCTTTCACCCAAACGCAAAACTACCCTTGTAATGACTGACATTAAGCATAATTCTGAGTAAAATGCGAATCAAAAACCTGAGTCTGTCATCGTATATAATTTGAGTTTCAATTTAAAAAGTTTACATTTTTAATCACCGTGCATACAGCAACTTTTACAAGTGAAAAAAAAATAAAAACCTATCACCTAATTAATATAACTAATATAGCAGAGCAGGAGATTTGGAGGTGGGAAAGCATGCAACTGGAAATATATATGTCTTTGAATGAATGTGCTCCCTGACTGACTCGCTGTCTGGTAACTTGTGGCTAGGGGTGGGCAAAATCTAAACCAATCCGCTTAAACCGCCTGAACCGATCCGAATTATATAGAAACCGATCCGATCCGATTAACTAACGGTTTTGATTGGATTACAAAATTGTCAATCCAATTACAGTGGTTCAGTTTTCGGATTTGGATGTTTAAAATCCGAACTAATCTGAACCAATCGAAAATTATATTTTATATATATATATTATATGATTTAAATATATTAAATATAACTAAATTTTATTATATATTTATGAAATAGTTTATTATAAATATAAATTTATATTAATAAATATAAAAACTAGTAAACAATAAATATTTAACTCACGCTTTCCCTTTTCGAAATCGAAATCCCTAAGTTGCTTTCCCTTTCTCTTCTTTATCGTCGTCTGCTGGTCACTGCTTGTTGCTGTTTACTAGTCTCTGCATATCTTACTGCTACTCTGACACTATTATTTGGGTATTGCAAATTTGCTTCTTCTTTGATCTCATTTTTGTGGTTGCTTTGGGAGAAAATGAGAGAAACTGACACTTTAAAACTTTAAGTTTCCTTGTATGGTCAATGGAGTAGGCATAAACCTTTCTCAGGGATTTGGCTTGAGTTGTTCTTAGTTTGAAATGAGTCTACGCATTTTTATTTTCTTTTTGTCCTGCATTTGCAAATTGCAAGGAAGTGAAATTTGTAATTGATGAAGTTCAAAAGAAAAAAAGGAAGAAAATGAATATAAATGGTATGTTATGTTTATTTATTACTTAGATAAAAGTTATAATTTATTTAAATTTTTTATGATAATTTTAACTTTATATTTGTGTATATATGTATGTTTTTTTTTTTCGTAATATTATTCACAAACCGATTAAACCGACCGAACCGAACCATATTTGAGTGGTTTGGTTTGGTTTGGATTTTTAAAAAAAATTTAAGAAATCCGAACTAATCCAAACTAAAAATTATTTTGTGGTTTGGGTTAAATTTTTTTAAAAAATCCGAACCAAACCGCCCGATGCCTACCCCTACTTGTGGCGCATAGTTACAAAGGTTGTAATATGTGTTGAGCAAATCAACAATCTAATTGACAAGTGCAATTCTATCTACTGACAGATCCACCAAGAGTTTGATAACGCATCACAAGACGAAACAACAAAAGAATCAGTAGGGACCGGACAATTTAGCCTGATGTGTTTGATCTATCTATCTAGTTGATCACCGTGATGATTTTATTTTGACAGCCTCTTCGCTCGCCGTCTTTCTTGTATATCCTCATCTTCTATGCTATATATATATATATATATATATATAATACGCGCCGCACGTGTTGATCCTGTTCCTCCCTTTTCTTGGCTTGTGGGCTGACAACACCTATCACGGCAACTAAGCTAGTGAATGCAATCGCAATGTAATGCTCAAGGTATTTCTGAAATCCCCACAAACACAAGACAACGTTATCGCCCAACTGTCTCGGCCATGGACATGGCAACTGGCATCTCTAGTGAAGGAATCCCAGCAGAATCTGAATCCATTCCACAAATGGTTGTTTGCTGTACTTGTACAAGTTGGATAAGAGACCAAAATACATCTAACCTTGTTACGTGTCTCTTCGCCTGTAGCACAAATTAAAGCAGTATTTTTATTTTAGACCAAAATCCACAGAAATTAAGGAAATGCAATGCAATCAATCACCTCAATACAATACAATACCTATCACTTACTTCAACAATAAAGCGGGCCCAAATTCTGCTCTCTCTAATTTCCATCTTTCCTTTCAAGATATTCAGCCCAAATCCCCGAATTATGTCCGCTATCTCCAGGAACAAACCCTGCTCCTCACAACGCATCTGCTACAGAGAAATACAAATTTATCGTAGTCTGCTAATAATCAAAAGGATAACATTCACACACACACATAAATAAATATACATATATATATATATATATTCTCGTTTCATACCTCTATAAGCATTTGGCCAGCTGGACTCATGTCCTCAACTACAATTGGGCAAACCAATGTCTGACCCCCAACTTCAAATGCCCAAGTAAAACCATCATCAGTTTTGCTATCTCCTACAATTTTGTCTTTTAGAACCACTCCGTTTCCCTGCTCAATGAGCTGTAAAATCCAAGCAAGTTCAATTATTTTCCATACTGAATGATAAACAGTTTTCCGGGAAATTAAAAAGGATTATTTAGTTACCTTAGGTTCATTATTGTTTTCTTGTAGCTTATCCGCATATTTAGTGATGCTTTGTAAGAAAAGCATGTATTTGATGGTACGATCCAACAAAGAATCAATGCTACACTGTTGCACGAGGAGAACATTTGTTAATATTTTACTTGGTTGCTTAACTCAATCAGTCAAGAGCAACAAACCGCGCATGCAGCCAAGAAAAATGTCTGCCCCAACTCATAAGCTAGAGGCTCTCTTGCTTGAGTTCAAATTACATTTACCTTTCCACCATGGGGAATGATCCCTCTCAACTCTTTAATGCGGTCTTGGATTTGCTGACGATCTTTTGGTCGCTTAAGGCTCTTCCTCGTCATCCTTGTAGGTTCCTCTGGCTTTTGAGGCCGTGATGGAAGAACAGCCTTCCCATTGTTGACGCTATGGTTATCATCAATCCACAAGCCTACCTGTGATTTTGGGAAGATCTCTTGCTTGTGTACAAGATGGTTTGTCTTCCCAATATTAGACACAGGCTGCATCAAGTTTGCCCTTGCCCTAGCCCAAGAGCAAGCAAGACCTGAAGATGAACAATCTGTCTTCTGACTTTTATTATCCTCAAAATTAGAATTTTCGGTACCATTCAAAAGATCTTCAATACCCAACTCAGAGAATAAGCCCTTTTGGGTGCGAGTCAGTGTACCAATATTCTTCAACTCAGATATGCATTCAGATAATCCAGAACCAGTAGCAGCATCCGCCACTGGTGTAAGAGTATTTCCCGGCCACTCAGCAGCCTGGTCGCAGTTGAGATCAAGTTTCATGATATCCGATAGGCCATTGTCAGAAATATACATAGTTGCAAATGTTTCTTGTCCCTCCAAGACCGAGTTCACTGTAGCAGAAATGGAATTATGCACAGCAGGACCTTCTACTGGATTGCCACTCAAGATATCAATTCCAACAAGACTAGAATATGTGGGATAAAATTCCATTGTTTGAGAATCAAATGAAGTTACTGTTCCGCATATGCTATCCTCTGGAGAAGGAGCAAACCACCGACAAAGATCATCCATGGAGCGGAACTTAGAAAGGTTCTCCGACGTACCAACTGGCTTTAAGTTGTTAGAGATACCATGCGCAAAATTATCTTCTGTCACAATAGTAGACTGAGGAGAATGTTGATTGTCCAATGAATTTCCTAATTTATGTTGAAATGTTCCTCTTTGGCCAAGCAATCCATTCTTGCTATACAATGAGGTCGGTGCTGAATCCTCATGAAAATTCTCAACGGTTAGTTTGCTAGAAACGAATGTGTTTGCTTCTAACGAACACATGTCTGCGACATCTTGAGTCCTTGTTTGAGGTACCAGTTGCGGCTCCAAAGAAGAAACTTCACCACTACATGTGCCAAAACAGGGGCCTGTGGCAATTAAGCTGTCCATGGAAGAGTTAGATTTCAAAAACACATCGGTACCAGTTCTATACGATAATGCTGAGACCGCTGTCAATTGGTCACTAAAACAAGAAATATCTCCATGTATGGGAGCATCCCCTTCTTCAGGATTCTTAGAAGAATAAACATTTGCCATTAGCTCTCCGGAACCATCACCATAAAGAGAGTTGAGATTCCATTCACAAGAATTTTCTGAGCAAGTGAAGGAGGACAACAATTCATTTAGATCATAGTTTTCACAATCCAACGGTGAAGCTGCATTTTCTGATGGATCAAGCGCGTCGACATCTTCTATCCCACTGAACACTCTTTGTATTTGTTCTAAAAACTCCAATCTTTCCGAGATCTAATGAATTACAATCCATTTGTCAGATTATTTGATGAAAGGATAGACTTAAATAGTATGCTGCCCAGATTACTATAGTTTGAACTTCGAACATAAGGGCAAATAATTATAGATGATTTTTTTTTTTTAATTAAAATTGCCTGAAATTAATTTAATAAAGCCTGAAAAGTGCAAAATTTTAGTATATTCAACAATTCACGACGGCATTAAAAGCCTTTTTAATTTGCAAATTTGAATTAACACGAGTAGATGTTGCTATGACAATAATTCGTTTTCTCTATAATAGTAAAATATCCAGAACACGGTTCATGTCTAAACCTCCTTATGTCAAATGGTTTTAGTAAGAATTCATAAGACTTGCCAGAAACCGTTTAGTCAATGGTTAATGTGCAGTACATATGCCAAGATGCCCATACAGTTTCAGCGAAGTGTACTAACCTTGTGGTTGGATCCGAATTGAACCACTCCCCATGGTTTGACAGACACCACCACAATTGTCTGCAAAACCACAATTCGGAAGAAATGATTGAAAGGGGATGAGAAGCTATGGAAAAATCTGAAGCTAGAAAGTTCAATTATCAACGAATTACTATTTACTTTAATTTGTTGGGGCTTACCTTTATTTCAGAGAAGAAGAGTTGACGCAATTGAGAATCGTCCTGCAGGAAAGGAAATTCACATTAAGAGCGGATAGTTGAAATAGTATGGTATTAATTCAAATCATAACTGGGGATAGATACCTGGCTTAGATCTTGATCTTGATCTCGTGTGAAATTCCATCGTTGGGATTTGGCATTCGAGACCATCCATCTGTGCTTTCCAGTGAATGCCGCTTGACCAACAATTCTGGTTAAGAAAGACAATATCATATATCAGCGAGTCCAAAAAGGAAAAAGAAATATTGAGTTAAGGGCAGTCGTACCCTTGGCCCAGCAAGTGGACCTGTGCAAGCATACCGCGCATGTCCTCTTCCAATTGTTGTTCCTTATTATAGTAGGCATCTTCATCTGCCGCCGTCAACAACCTGCAGGTGAGCTCACACACATTTTAAAAGGAATATATGAGCCTGAAACCACTATATACAATTACAAGATAAAGTTTAGCAATTTTTTTGAATTAAGAAAACGAAAATGACTAGAGAATCAAGAGGCTTACAAGGAATTTCGTGGATCAAAACGCCAAAAGATGGCGTAAGACCAACCATTACAACAACAAAGAGTCTTGAGCGTGTTCCTTAGAGGCGAATCCATTTGTTTCAGAAAACAAATCAATCCTGTATCTATCTATCTTCAAATTAGCGTGTTCTTGTGGAAACTGGATCCACAAGAACAGACAGAAAAGGGAATGAATTTCCTATTCTCTTGACACACAGTGTGACTATGACTGTGACTGTGACGTGATTGTGACTCTGACTGTGAGAGTAAACAACTGTCTCGGTGTCTGTGTATGTGATAATATTTTTGGATTAAATTATTAAATTTAAAGCCAATTTTAATTAATAATAATAATTCAGATGGAGCCGCTAAGAGAGGTGAGGTGGTAATGCTATTGTCTGCTCTGCTGTGACGTGCTGTGGCTTCACTCACTATCTCAATCTCATGTCAATTATTCCACCGTATAATTGGTTTAAGGACAAACGCCAAACCAACCAGATCATGTTGAACAAGTGAGATTAGCTTGAGACCAACTAATTAATTTACACAATAAGTGCGCTGTATATAATATGATATTAATTATTATTTATTTCATTTAAAATTATAAAATTATATCTGTAAAATTTTATGTTTAAAAATATAAAATTATTTTTAATTTTAAGAAATAATTAATAAATTTTTTTTATAAAAA
Organism: Bauhinia variegata; assembly: GCA_022379115.2. Taxonomy (NCBI): domain Eukaryota; kingdom Viridiplantae; phylum Streptophyta; class Magnoliopsida; order Fabales; family Fabaceae; genus Bauhinia; species Bauhinia variegata. The sequence goes on along the minus strand of CM039436.1, from coordinate 18,153,282 downwards.
TATTTTTATTTAAAATCTTATTTTAATAATTTTTTATAAATTAAATTCAAAAAACAAAATATTAAATAATAGTATTATAAGAATAATATAATTTTTTAAAACACTTAATTATATTTTTAAAAAAATATAAAGTAACTAATATGACTTTATGATTTTGAACTAAGAGTATATATATCTATATATATTTATCATAAATTTCCGGATCCACCTTAATTACTTAGTGCACAATTTTTCCATATCCTTTACTATGTCTGATACAAGATGAATTATTCTTTATTGACTCATAAAATCGCATTGATTGGAGACAAAAAAAAATCAAAAAAATTAAAAAATAATGGAGAAGTATGAGAATGTAATTATTTATACGGTGAAGAACCAAAATCACGTTGGGCAACCCTACTAAAACAAGTACATATAATAATTATAATAATATAATGTTATTTTTTATAAAAAAAAAAAAAAAACAATTTAAGTTAGGAGAGGGTATAGGCTATAGACTATAAATGGTCATATAATTGTATTATTATCAAGTAATATTGCACATTTATTGCATATATACTTTAATCGTGAAAATTAAAATTGTTATATTTATTTATGGTGATGATATGCTGATTCAAAAATTGATGCGAATAATTTATGAGCGTTAAATTTTGAAAGATCAAGTTGCGGTTAAATGAAATGGAAGCCGAACCCAAGGACGAGCGAGTGCATTGCATTAGATTAATGTTACAGCTCCATAACACATTAATGAAAATAGAGAAATGAATGAATTGTTGTCAAATTCATTTATGTATGCATGTCAGAGGAATATTCGGGCGAAACGTTTCTATATATAATAATCACCTCCAAAATCATTCTGAATGATTGTCCTACATGAAATTAAGAAGGATCCGGATCAAATGGATGAGTCGATCCATCACAAATGAATAGTGTATAGTAATTTGTGCATGATCGAGTCCCCCTCCCAAAATACATCCCACCAATCTTTCTTCCTAATATGACATTAATCTCCGACGAATGACGTCACTTCACTCCATGGCCTTCTCTTTTTTGATTTTCCCAACAAACAACAAAAAATCCTATGCTTAAGTTTGAAGCAATCATTGTGATTCATTAAAAAGAAGTGTAGTTTTTTCGTTCATTTGTTTGTCGGCAATAAGAATCACGGGGTCGTTGGGGTAGAGGAGCCCCAATCAGTTTACAAAATCTCAAAATTATGCATGTTCTTCTTTACATTACATTACATTACACGTACCTTTTTTTTTTTATCGTTGTTCTAATAAAAATGTCTTTAGTAAGCAAAAGTTGATATAATTTTGTCCCCCCGAAGACAGCACACGCTTTGAATCGGCTTTTCGTGTCTCAATTGAAAGAATAGGTCTGCGAAAAGGGCATGGGACCAAGCTAATTAATTAATTAAGGGGAACACGACAGAAACTATTATGATCAGTTATTCTCTTTTTCCCTAACATATGTGATTGCATTCATCTTTTATACTATTACTTTCGAGGTTTATAAAATAAAATGAAAATTTGTTGATAATGATGAAACGGCGATTGATGTTACTGCCGGATATATAGGAGACAAAACAGTCCAACATTCCCTTTTACTGTAGGAGTAAGGTTTTGACGGATGATATATATGAATGATTATGGGACCAGACCACGAGACCATAATCACTTTATGCATTTCAGAATTGGCATTTATGCTGCCGGGTTGAATGATAACCGTGTCAGATTTCAGTGACGCGACGTTACCACCCGGGTAATAGCCACCTTTCTCAGTTTTGTCCTTTGTTTGCGACTCTCTTGGTGCTTTTTCTTTTCTTTGCTGGTCCGACTATACCGCTTATCAACGCACTACCCCCCACTATCTGTTCCTGGAGGACCAGGACGCGGGACCAAAGTTTGAGGACTATCTCAACCAAAAAAAATAAAAACACTTAAAAGGCTCTAACCTTATAAATTTGAGGTCATTTTCTAATGCCATGTTCTGTCTTAAGTATCATTGTTCGGGGAGCAAATAAAAATACGGGCCAGTAACAAGATGAGTAATTATTTATTTATTTTATTTATCATTGTAGATGGTAGACGAAGATAAAGATGGTTTGGATACATGATAAAAAGTGAAGTGACGCTTGGGCTTGGGCTTGGGCATTTAATTTAATTTTGTTTGGGAGATACAAGACAACAGCATCGCGATGGGGTTGGGGTTGCGGGAGTGGGAATACATCTGACGGCATTTGGATTGAGCCCCAGAGCTGCACAGACATGTCCGCAGTCAGCCTCACTCTTGCATTCGCCAGATCTCTCCATCGAATGGCATTCCCATTCCTTCATCACATTCTCATTCAACTTTACCTTTTCGGATAAATCGTCCAACTGAGATTTCTCTTCGAAATTACAAAGATCGCTTTCTGTGTCACATAATTAATTATTTTCAGACAAATAAAATATTAAATTTATCAGAATGAATGAATGAATTAATTGCATATATACCGAAGGGATCTTGCAAGGAATGGGAGAAGAGCAGAAACAAAGCAACAAGAGCAGCGAAGAGATGAAGGAGCTTTGGTGATTCTGATGCTGATGCCATGCATGTGTATGTGTTACTTTAGGACTCGCTAGCTGGCTTTGAAACAAGTCGATGCAGATTGTAGAGGAGGGAGAACGTTACATATATATATATATCACAATTTGACCTTCATTTATTAATTAATAAATGCTGCATGCATCTATGACTTTTATTTATTGAAATTACCAACCACTACGTACCTGCCGGTGCATTATCCATTTGAATTGAAAGGGAAACAAGTGGCTCATTTTAATTACTGTTCTAGAAATAGCTGCAATTACCGGATACTATAAGATGAGGATAACATGTTTCGTTCTTTTGTCTCAAAGCTAGCGGACCAGGCAAATGAATTGGTTGGTGGGTCATTTTATTCTACGCGTACATTTCCGAGAAAGAGAAGGGAGGGGAATGAATGTTCTGCCCACCATTCAACTCCAAACTGCTTATTATGGGGTGTGTCAGAAGAAATGACAAATTATTTTTTAGCCCATTGGGAAGAAGGCCTTTCGCATTGAAACAAGGTCAGCCCATTACGTTTTCTAAAAGATTCGAGAGGGAATCATCACTATTGTGAAAAATAATTAATATGTGAAAAAATCAAATAAATTACATTATAAAATCTCAATAAAAAATACTAGTAGTAGTTTTAAAGAAAAACTGATATTAGATATAGCATTAGCTTGGCGGCCCAACGAATTAAGACGGAGAAAAGTATGGGAACTGAATTTTCAAGTGTTGGTAACGCGTAAAGACTTGGACCGCAATTGGAATTTGGAATGGGAGACTGACTCAGTCTAAGTCGCTCCAACACTCTCGTCTCATTTGTTTATCATCCAAGTTCGCCCATTACGACGCAATTTCTTCTTCGTCTTCAATATATTTATACATCCAAAAAATAAAAAATAAAATATATATCTTGCCTCCGGTGGGAATTGGAGTGGGTGCAGAGCGCGAAATAGCAGCCCAAGTGAAGATCTCTATTAGAAAGTAGAAATTTGATGGTGAGTCCTTTTTTGGTGTTGTAGGCACAAACAATGATTAGGAGACGATTACTTCTCTTGTCAACCGCTATAATACTTTCTGCCTTGCGATTTCCTTTTCACTTCTCGCTTTTGTAATTCCTTAACCGTACGCATAATAGGTTTTTGCAATATCTGTGTTTCCCGTTTCTATTCCATCATTCCACAGTATTGTTACCTGGGAAAATTATCATAATTCTCATTTCATGTTGGTTTTCTCAGGCTCTCATGGGCTGAATAAGAAAAGCGATGACAAATTTTATGGAAGAATTACAAGACGACGATCAATTTTATGATACACGTGAGGAAATATCGTCCCTCACTGATGGGGCTTCAGATAGCTCACTTCATTCTAGTTCCAGTGACGACCATGTCTCCAGTGTTTCCCATTGTTTATGGTCCCAAGTTTGGACCAGTAAATTGCAATTCCAAAGCGTTCATCAGCGCCGCCAGAATTTCCTAAGATGGATGCGTCAAGAATCAGATTCAGATTTAGATGACAATTCAATGCTGGTAGAGGAATTGGCAGATCTATCTTGTGAAACGATTGAGATGCGAGTTGACCGAATCACTTCAAACAGTGGGGTAGTGTTCAGAACTTCGGAGGGGCTTCCATCAAGTCAATTTATGCTGAATTCCTTCTCAAATGATGCTTTGAAATCCACACAAAACGGTGCTATGGTGGAGGAATTTTTGTTTAGTATAAAAAATTTGGATGATGGAACACAGTACATTGTAGATGAATTGGGTGAAGATGGGATGCTTCAAAAACTGCGTGTAGCAGGTTCAAACCAAATGATTAGTGTGGAAGAGTTTCAGAAAAGTCTTGGGTCATCACAGCTGGTTCAGACACTCTTGCAGAAGGACCTTGAAAACACAAGGTTATTGGCTATTGACAAAAAGAAGGTGAACAGAGGTTGGCTACGGAAACTAGGCTCCGTGGCTTGTGTCGTTGATAATCATGTGGGTGCTGAATTTGACCACAAAGCTGCTCACTTAACAGATACAGCAGGGGTATGTAAAGTTCGAGTTCATTCACATAAAAAGCGATTTAAGGAGCTTTCCTCCCTATACACTGAACAGGAGTTTCAAGCACATGATGGAGCTATTTTGACTATGAAGTTCAGTCTTGATGGAAAATATGTGGCAAGCGGTGGGAAAGATGGCATTGTGCGTGTCTGGCAATTGGTTGAGCACGAGAGATCAAGAGAATTGGACATTCTATACAATGATCCATCATGTGTATATTTCAAAATGAATAATTTATCTTCTTTAGCATCAATTGACGTAGATAAACAGAAACTAGGTAAGAAGGAAAAGTTAAGGAGATCATCTGACTCGACTTGTGTGATTCTCCCGCCAAAGATCTTCCAAATGTTGGAGAAGCCTCTGCATGAATTCCAGGGGCACAGTGGTGAGATTTTGGATCTTTCCTGGTCCAAAAGAGGGGTCAGTATCTGATCAAAGCAAGTTATTTTCCGTTGACTATAATGTCGTGTATTATCTGCATAAAATTGTTACCGTGTAGTTCTCTGAACTTCGATGAAACTTATTGGTGCTTTCATTCTTTTTGCTTGTTGCAGTTTCTACTATCATCCTCTATTGATAAAACAGTTCGCCTATGGCAGGTGGGAATTGATAGATGCCTAAGAGTCTTTTTCCATAACAACTATGGTGAGCCTCTTTCTTATATTGCTTTTAGTTAGCACTTGATCAAAACCTGGATTACGTTTCTTCCGTATCGTTTTGTTTTACTCAATAATACATCTTGTTACTTTTGTTGTTAATGCAGTGACTTGTGTCAATTTCAGTCCTGTCAATGATGATTTCTTCATCAGTGGTTCAATTGATGGAAAAGTACGTATTTGGGAAGTTCTTGGTTGTCAGGTTACTGATTACATTGATATCAGAGAGATAGTCACTTATGTGTGCTATCGCCCCAATGGAAAGGTCTGATTCGTTGTATATCTTAGTTACTATCACCAAAACGATTTGGCGTGAAATCAGCTTTTTAAATTTTGTATTTAGCCCTTTTGTTCTCTCTTTCAGGGCGCAATTGTAGGTACCATGACGGGCAATTGCCTTTTTTACGATATTATAGGTAAGGGTGCTTTCGGTTCAGTAGGTGTTTGTGATTGTGCTTTCTTTTGAAATCTCTGATGACCATGTGGCAGTCATCAAGATGTTAAATAAACATGTTATTGTGAACAATAGAAGAGTGGATGCTGTTGATAAAAGCGTGGTAATGGCAAATTATATTCAGGCGTATGTTGCAGATAGTTTGTTTATTATGCAAATCATTGCAAGTGTTGCAATTTAACTAAAGTAAAGGTTTTGCATAGATATAGAAGGGAAGCAACTCCTTTTCTAAATTCTTCTTATATATGGTGAATTGATGATGTTAACTACTTATCAGAAGGGAGTGTTAATCTACGATGTGATAGGTTCAGTTAATTTGGCAGTTGATTCTGTCTATATTACTGTTGGTTCTATATCTAAGATACAAAGCTTGTTGCTGGGTGGGGATTTGCAAAACTTCCTGGTCAGTAGGCCATGGTGAGGAAGAATTAAATGGAGTGGGTTTATTATGCAGTGATGTTTGTTGGAAGGAGGTAGATGCTTATATAGTCAAAAAATGGATTACCGGTTAAGATTTGACGTTTTCTTATGTATGTCATACGAAATGGTATCTGAATATTTGGAAAAATTGCTAGATAACTTGCCCACTTATTATCATTTAGATGATTTCTTCATTCACTCCAAAGATCATTAAAATGATCGATTCTTAATAATTGATTTTTTTCTCTTTCTTTTCTTTTTCCGGACTTGTTTCAGATAATCATCTGCAATTGGAGTCTCAGTTATGTTTACAAGGCAAAAAGAAGACTCCGGGAAAAAGGATAACGGGCGTTCAGGTTGTTTATTTCTTCCTTTTGTTTTTTGGTCAGTATGCTTCTTTGGACACAATCACTCAGAAATGGTTATGATTAATTTCAGTTTTCACCGACTGACCCAAGCAAAGTGGTGGTTGCTTCTGCTGATTCACTCGTCTGTGTACTCTCTGGAGTCGATGTCCTCTGCAGATTCAAGGGTAGGTACTTCTGTCTGTAATGTTTCTGTACGTATCCTTGTTTCGTCCCCATTGGACCTAGAAATATGGTGCAATGTCGTGGAACCATGAGATATAAAATCATATCTGCCATATTCCTGAGTATCTGTGAAATTAGGTATACAATGAGGATTTGATATGAACTTGCAAGGCATTATGGCATGCCAGTTTCGGTGCTTGACAAATTTGATATAACTCTCTGCATGTTTTTCTACCAGTTTTTCCATTGGAGACAGGCCTATTTATTTCTTTAAATATTTAATTACTGAAGGCCGTTTTCCTTGATGCCACTCACTGTGTGTTTACCTTCTAAACATCAGGATTTAGAAGTGCAGTAAGTCAGATGGTTCCTTATTTCACCTCAGATGGGAAACACATCGTCTCTGTTAGTGAGGATTCAAACGTTTGCATCTGGAATTATAGTGGTGAGGATAGGAGTGGTTCCAAAGCAAAGAATATGTGGTGTTGCGAGAGTTTTTTATCCCAGAATGCATCGATAGCTATACCTTGGTGTGGGACTGAGTCAATGGCAGGAACAGTTTTGGCTTCAACGTTGAGGAGTGATATGAATCAGAAGATGTCATTGTCACCGGATTGTTTCTCTTTGAGTCTTGGGTTATTGGCAGAGTCGTTGCCAAAGGTGTCTGCAACTTGGCCCGAGGAGACACTCTCGGATTCCAGTCCAATGGGTGTTTCCCCATCTAGAATGTGCAAATCGGAATACAAGTTGTTGAGAAGTGCTTGCAAGGGAATTTCTAATTCCCACTTATGGGGTCTCGTGATTATAACAGCAGGATGGGATGGACGGATTAGAGTGCACCATAATTATGGGTTACCTATCCGCGTTTGAATGCAAGTGTGAGTTGAGTCGCAATTGCATTGCTCAACATCACGCTTGAACTTTAGACCCGGCCCGAGGTCTTCTAGTTATACACAAAAAAATATATACATACAGGTGAATATTATGATTCTTTCATTTGTCCAAGGACTGCCAGCTCAAACGGTCCCACTCCCGCTAAACTTTGTAGTTGATCTGATCATATATACCTGGTACCTGTACAGTGGATCCGATATTTTTGTTGTAATGTCATTCATATAAAGCAATTTTCGTGGGGGCATAATCGACCCTCTTCCTGGCTAATGGACTTGTTATCCTTCTCCTAGAAAAAACGCCTTTGAACACTTTATTTTTTTCTAGCTCTAGCGAAATTGGTACAAGCATTATGGGATGAGATTCCACCAGTTAATTGTGTATGTGATTCCGTTGACCGAAAGGGATAAATAACACAGCCTTACCATGAATTATAGTATATGAGAAATATCTATGTTACTGTTTTTAACCATTAGGAAAATCATCGTCCAGTAGACGTGGTGGTATTAGTGTAACTCTGCTGCTGTACCTAAAACTTGTGATCATTATTTAACGTCAAAGGTCAAAGAGATTTCTGTTTCTTTAAAAGGTCCAAACCACCGGCGCACGTTAGTAGGCCCCATGCAAACACCAGAGAAGAGAAAGATACTCCTAAAAAAAAAAACAACCACCACACAGGCATGGTGGTGGCCGACCCCATGTTGTTATTGCTCACTTTTATCAATTGAAATAAACTGTGGTATATGGTATCCCCAGCTATTTAAGTAGAATCAAAGTCCCAGGAATAATTATTAAAGAGTTTTCCAAGAACTTTCACTCCCCAATCAATGGAGACCCATATTAAATTAATATAACATAGATCCCATAATCATCGTATCATTATAGCTAGCAATCTAATCCAACTAGAACACAAAATTTTTGAAGAGTTGGACACGACATATATAATAGAGCTAACAGGTTTTGTAACGTTTACTCCAAGTAACTAAGATAGTTTACAAAGACATAGTAAACTCTTTTCATATATACATATACATATTTTGGCAAACTATGTATTTCTAATCTTACTATGGTAAGAACTAAGATATAGTGACAATTAGACCAATGTTTAGAAGTTGTGTTATCTACCCACCTATATCTATCATTCTTCTCACAAGATAGTTTTTTTTAATTTTCCGCTTCAAAGTCAAAGTCAAATTCGTTGAGAGTGAGTCGAGTGGGATGAAAAAGTGAATTCGGAATGGGAGACCTGGAAATCATAATTTGAGATGCCGACCATAACCTTGCAGCTTGAGTTGAGTTGGATCCCAATTTTGAGTTGGAAGCTTCGTTACAGTCAGCAAAGTACTTGCCGGACACATTAAGTAGCCTCGGGTGAGTCGCCACGTAACACGTGGTTGCAGCCGCCTACAGTTTACAATTATTACTAATTTACCTCTTGATTCCACCACGAAAACACAGGCTCGAATTGGATTTGGAACTAAACTATTACCTGGGGAATCGTCTTCAACAACTTGGAGCCCAAAAAGAAGACTAAATCTGCAAGAAATTTGTTATTTGTTATCGTTTTAATTAAGAAATTAAAGCGATGTAATTAATTAAGTGGCAATGCTGGTTCATGACTTGTAACCTGTAAGTAATCCTTCCCGTTCTCTGGTGAGTCTGGTCCTTACAATCCCCGGATGAACGCAATTTACAGTCACGTCCGCCTGCGTTTGCTGCATAAGAAAAGAATATAATGAAATGGTGGCGGAGGCGGAGGCGGAAACCAATGAAAGAAAATTCACTGGAGGAGGCAGGTAAGTTAGATGACCTGGAGTAGGAGAGCAAGGTGTTTGGTGTGCAGAACGTTGGCCAGCTTAGAAAGAGCATAAGCACGCGTGGCGTCGTACTGGCTGCGGATGGAGACTTGGATCAATCATCATGATCAAACCGAAACAAATAATATTTCTTATACCTTTTGTTGCGGGTAATAAGGTCAAGATATGGGATAACATCGCCGGAAAACCAGCCGTGTATGCTTGAGGACACGTTCACGATTCGCCCTTGGATTCTGCTCTCCTTCGCCGTTTCAACCATCTTCTTCAGTAACAACTTTGTCAACAGAAAATGACCTGCTGAGAGATCAGATCAGATCATCCTTTAATTAATTAATTAATTACGACGTACGTACCCAGATAATTAGTTGCAAAGGTCATCTCAAATCCATCCTTGGAGATTGCGTGTTCATGTGCAAATTTGCCGGCGTTGTTTCTGATGATCGATGGATCAATGAATTAATGAAGGCATATATGTAGTGTAAGTGTAAGTAAGCAGGTAGAATATTACATGAGAAGATTGAGAGGCAAACGAAGGGAGTGGAAGTGAGCAACGAAATTAGTAACTGAAGTGAGAGAGCTAAGATCGAGAGGCATGACAATGATGTGAGAGTGGGCGAGGCCACACTCGGATAGGATGCGAGCTTTTACTTCTTCAGCAGCTTTCAGGCTTCGACCCGGTAGAATCAGCCTCGCACCTCTCTTTGCTAATACTCGAGCAGTTTCGGCTCCGATTCCGGATGTTGCGCCTGTATATACTTGTATGATGATGATGACGACGACGACGACGACGACGATGATATATATATATATATATGTAGTAAGTAAGTAAGTAATAATTACCGGTAATAATGGCGGTGAGATGGCCACAGCTTTGGGTGACTTGTTCGGCAGTGGACTTGGAGCCATAGCCGCTAGGTCCCGCCGAGCCCATCAAGTATTTCACCGTCTCCAGCATTTTTATTTTTCTGATCCGTCGATCGATGTCTCGATCATCGGTGGCGGTGGTCTAGGTCTAGCTAGAACAGGCGATCGAAGCAAAAGCCTTGGTACACCATTACTGTTAATTTATTGATTGACCAAAACACGCGAAAGATTGTGAGATGTTTCGAGTGTCAGACACACACGAAGAGAAGAGAGGCAAGTTCAGAATAGCCCACATGAGCTGCCCAATATTCACAAAGCCTAAAATAAAGAATTGAGTGCCTTTGCCTTGGGTTTTGGCTTTTTGACGATTAGGACAAACAGATACTATTGTGTTCGTGACATATATGGTTTAATGATTAAGGCATTAAAGCAAGCAAGCTAGCTAATTAATTGAGTCTAGTCTATGCCAAAAAGGAATCGGCTGCATTTCAATAATATAATATAACGCAATGGTTCTCTTCTCCATCGGTGGAATGGAAGCTAACTAACTAGTAGAGAGAGAGATGAAGAAAAAATCAACGATCGAGGAGAAAAGAGAGTATGTCTATGACATATTTGTCATTGATCCAACCACCTCAAATTAATTAACTAATGCTACTTCAATAATCATCTTCGTATCATATCGGCTAGTTCTTTCTTAATTTGTCCCTCTGCCTCCAACGCCATTTTTCTGTCGAAAACAACCAAATTGATCATATTACCTTCTACCTTCAATTCAATACCGTACGTGTTTGAGAAGCTAAGTCAGATATTGCAATTATTGATTCAATCTAATCCTTTTCTTTTTCCTCCACTCCCATCGCGCCGTGTGTATTACTTTTCATTTGCCAATTTGCACTTTGAACTTTTCTTATTCAAATCACAAATACTGATTATGATTTCAGTATGCCCGAAATGGGGACTAGGTTTAAAAAAGAAATTGGTAACTGCTCCCGTGCATAGGGAGGCATGGCAGGTAGTCTGAGAAAGGAAAGAAAATTGATAACCTATTAGATGATGCAATGCAAATACAATCACCAAGATTTCTTCTTTTTTAGTTGGGGGCCACAATTATTGAGTTAATAATCAGTATTATCTGTAATGAAATTAATTAATCAAATGAAGCTTGCATTAATTAATATTGCAAACGTAGGGTGAACAAGCGTGGTTGTGGTTTCGTATCGTAATAATTGTATCGACTAGGGTTAAGAGCGCCCACTACAGTCAAACTAGCCAAAGGAGGATGAATCGAATCGAATCGAATCGAATTGCACTGCAGGGGAGGCTTCTATGGATAATAATAATATCCATTAGAAATTATTTATTCATGTCATGTGTCTTACTAATAAACAGTTCGTCCAATTAATCCATCCACATTCAGATGGGTCTGGTCAATCCTCGATCGTAGCATATATAAGCCTGGGATACAAAATGTGACTGGTCATTGCTCAATCCGATTCATTTATACCTATATAATATAATACTATCATATAGTACGCCAACTTTATTTGACTAGTCCAGATCAGTTGAGTAGAATAGTTGGGAGGAGGCAGATAGATGAGCCTTTGCATGGTTTTCATTCATTCCAGGCGAGGCTGGGGGAAGGTGGCTAGGCTACTTATATTAAGTAAATACTGACTCAATTAATAGTATACATATGTGGCGTCATTGTGATTGAAATTCTAGGAAAAAGAATCCTTCAATGATTATGATTGATCTGATCTCCCTGCCTGCCAGTGTCAAGAGTCGAATCTTTGAGGACCCGCATCCATCCTTAGATTATATTAGATTGAGGATTATTCTTAAATCTATGATATGATTTAGTAATGATACCCATCCACCGTTTTCAATATTAGTATTTGTGTTCATTGGGCACATCTCCACCAGCATCAGGAATATATATATATATGTGGCAATTGCCAAACAGCGCAAAAGTAAAGGAGAACGGAATGGATGTTGATTGGTACAATGTGCCTGTGGTACCTTACCAACTACCAAGGGAAGTTGACAGATGCCACCACTCCGCCTCCGCCTCCACAACCCCAAAGGAGATAAATTTATAGAATAATATCACTTTTATTATTATTATTATTATTATTTTGTACTTGCTCTTTCACATCTCTAATGCAACTACAAGTAAGATGAGTAAGCATTGTAGAGTCAAGAAATTAGGTATGAAATAAAAACACATTGTCTACTTCCCTTTCGTACCATGTTTTCAATTCATACATTTATTCTTGGTAACAACATAACAACATTCGCACTTGGGATCTTTCCCTCTATTGTTCCATGTACATACGTACCATCAAATTTATTTAAAAATATTATATTTGGCATTTCATTAGCCAACAACAAAGCAATGCACAGCACAGCAAGGGTTCTATGAAAACGCACCTGTTATTAATCTCCACTAGAGCGATGGCACCAATTACAATAACTTGGCTTTTCAGCAATCTATATTCCGATCTTGGGGCCATCCAAACTCCTCCAAGAACGCCAACACAACTCCGTTCGACCATCCAAAGCCAGTCTGCATCGAAACAAAATTAAGCACGCCATTACTTTTTCTTTTCCGCCATCGTGTGTCAAATTATAATATCACATGGAAATCTTTTTGATTCTTTCCAGATTTTTCCGTTCCTATATCCAATAGAGGGAATGAATTGCAAGATTAGTTTAGTCATAAATAACTCATACCTGGGGCACATATTCTCCCCCTCCTCCAAATTCCCCACAATGTCCAACATCGAATTTTTCGTGCATCACGCCCGTTTTCTTGAAAGAAATATAGTTGGTGGTGATCCATCTCACAGCAATTTCTTCGGCCAATGACCTTGCTTCTTTCAATCCAGATTTTACAAGACCTTCAACTAGCATGTGTTGAAGTGGAGCCCAACCGTTTGGAAAGTCCCTATGGTAAGTTTCCTAGAGTCATTAACAAAGAAAGGCTCGTAACTCAGATATGAATGAATTGCTTATTACTTACCACTGCTGCCCAGATTCAGTCAAAGAAGTTGCAATTCCATGAGCACGAAGCAGCCCACAAGTTTTGAGGCTTTTAACAACTTTACGCACAAGTGAAGTATCTTAAACAACAACAATCAAAACACGGCGTGTTCGTTCTTGTTATATATTTTAAAACACAAGATAAACTCATGAACTAAAAGCCAAGTATACATTAACACTGAATCATATCTCTAAACTCCAAACAAATTCTAGCGTAGGATGCTTAAACATTTTAGGTGAGGTGATCCAATATATACTTATAAAAAGCACTATATATATATATATATATATATATATATATATATATGTATAGCTCAGCTTTGCAAATCAGAAAACAGATTGTACAATGATTGCAACAGGCAGCAATCCAATCAAAATTACCTCGTACTAAAGTCTATGTAAACATCAGGGATACCTGAGTGAAAAGGATCCATCCACAATGGAACAAAATTTGAAGCAAATATATTTTTATTCTGGTGCTGAGCTACCCAAACGTGATCTCCCTACAAGTATCCAAGAGAGTAAACAGAATAGCAGAAGGGTAATGCAACTTTGTCATGGTAGACTTCTACATGCAGATACAAGATAGTACCTCACACGAGGGATTGCTAAGCCAGTAATCAAGCCATTGTTTCATGTCTTCATTCCAGAAAACAGAATTCATTGCCTTCTTTCTAAACTCAGAAAGTTCCAGGAATCGTTCAGCAGTACTCTTATCTCCAGTAACTTTTGCAAAGAATGCAATATTAAGTTCCATCTGAATCAACAAACACCAGAGCACTAATCAGGTAAATGGATCACAATTCCAGGACTTAGTATAATCAATGTTTGATGCCATACCCCAAGTATAAAAGCATTCAAGTCAACAGGTATTATAGATGTTGTAGCCAAGGTTGTAAACTCTGATGGATCTCTGCATCAAATTATCATATAATTGCATCAATTAATCTACTTGACAAAGGCAACATGTTACAATTTAGATGATTCTTGTCAGAAAAGTGAGCATTTTCCAGAAGGCAGCCTGTCTTGGAGTCTAATAAGTGCAAGTTGCCTTGCTGCATCTAATGATAATTGTGTTGTTGAACACACTGCTTTGTTTAGGGAGTAGTACCTCATCCATCTTGTGCTGAAATCCCATCCTGACTCAGCAGTTGAAGCCAGTTCATGGTAAAAATGTTGTTTTTCTGAAGCATTGAGTAGCTTGGAAGCAGATGCCTTGTCCTGTACCACAGAATCCCATTAAGTTACAGCTCTAATGCCTTTTCATTGATACCATAGTTGATATTAATAGAGCAGCACAAACCGTTGTCGAAGATTCAGGCCTGGGTTTGTTCCACATAGCATAATAATGATTTAAGGTGTGAGAGCAACCTTGTGTATCCCGAATGGTCACCCTATGTATTTCTTCAGTATAAAAAGTAAGGGTAACATACTATTACACTTAGACATAAAATTCTGAATAAAAAGGAATATTTGCAACTATTATCCAACTATAAATAATAAACTACAAAGTTAAGCAGTTGAAGCAAAACTCGTACTCCAATACCTGAATTCCAAAACTCATACTCTCTTCGTAGTGCAGGTAGAGCTCGTTTAACCAATTTGACATCACCGGTGCTTTTGTATATCTCATAAATCATAGCGCTTAAAAGGGGGGGCTGGCTGCAAAATCATAGTCAAGCTTGTAGTTGCTTCTTTCCGTTGGTAAGAGCAAGAATTATAAGAAAAAAATATATATATTTCAAAAGGCGCAGATACAAAAATACAATGACCTCACGGTAAAATGATCAGAGAGAAAATTCATGCCACAATATATCATTTTAAAATTTATCCATCGTATTCTTTTCATATCAGAAGATTATATCATAAGACGAGAAAATAGTATTTTTCCCCCTAACACTGCAAAAGAATTAGCATATAATTCAATGAAAGGTAAACGCACTGCTGTAAGGTAGAGAAATGAAGTTCTAATGAAGGTTTAGAAAGTTCAATTGTTATTCCCAACCATATTCAGAATTAGATAATTGCTACGAGGGCAGGAAAAACCCACGAGAAGAGCCAAAATGCTTACAAGTTCTACGAAAAGGTTTTACTTAGTACTAGAAACAAATATTCCGATTTCAGAACGTTTAATTTATACAAGCACTTAAACTGCCCTCGCAATACTGTCGGAAGCACTGCCAAACAACAGAAGCCTGAATGGGAAAACGTATACCTCCTGTTGGTGTAATAGGCTCTAGCACCATTAAGCACGAAACCATACTCTTCTATGAAAGCAATGAGGTTAGTCACAATTGCTGCAGCAGTCTTGTACATTTTGCTCACCAGCAAGCCCCTGTACCCCAAATTATTATATAATAATGAGATCAACCTATTAAGCGATTGGTCCTTGAGTTGAGACATTTTTAAAACCCAACTAAGGATATAAGATAAAAATTAAACAATGATCCCTTCTTTCTAGATGGTTATGCCAATAACATAGATAGCCTGTGAACTAGTGCTTGATGTTGAGTAGAATAACAAATGAAGTAAACATAAATTATGCAATGATCCGAAAAGAAGATAAACAAACCTAATTACCCAGTAGGAATCCCAATAATAGACCTCACGAAAACGTGAACCGGGAATGATGAAAGAAGCGGGCAGAGGAAGCAAAGTATGCAAGTGGGGCTGAGTTTTGACCCTAGTGGATTCTTTGCGACTCAAATTTTTCCAAAGGGAATGGACCTTAAGTGCCCAGGCCCTCACCTCCGGATGCTTGACCTTGGGCAAGAAACCCGGCGGCTCTGGAACGAAATCCCCTGGAATCGAATACTCCAGATCGTCTCCTGCGCCATCAAAGTATGTTTCTATGAAATTATTGAAATCGTTAACCGATACAGAGCCATTAGCAGACCTAGCAAGTTTATCAAATGCCTTCTCGGTAGCAGACAAATCGAACTTCAATGCCAAGTCCACGTAAGTTTTTGCATCAAAATTTGTGTTCCCCAAGGTGTCAAACGCGGTCTCTTGTACACGTTCAAGAAAGGAGACCAGAGGGCTTGAAGGCTTCGTATGGACGAGGCAGACAGACGATGAAGATTCTCTCCAAGTGACAACTGTTGTTATTGTTAGAGATAATGAGAAAAACAGTATAAGCAATTGAAATTTTCGTTTGTAACTATGGAATAGAAACTCTGCCATTGTTGGAATCAAGGTCTGTGTCACAGGAGGAGAGAAAGAACCAGGGAGGAAAGAGAAGAGAGACGGAGGAAGACCGAGAATGGCTGACTTGATTTTGTAGCTGTTTATTATTATTACAAATAGTGTTTCAACTCACAAGAGAGAGGGAGGGAGGGAGGGGAAGATGATTTGGAAGAATTTATTTGATTTACATTTTGAAATTATATTTTAACTTATTTCTTTCTCATCCACGTAACACATAATTGTCAACCGGACTGAAAAAAATCTAATACGCATAAAAGAATTATTTGAGTAGTGTTTGTATTGGTAATAATATTTTATTTGTAAAAAATAAAAAATAAAAAATAAAAAATTTAATTAATTTTTTATTTAAATATCAGAGTAATGCGATATTTTAATATCGCATTACGGTAATGTGATATTTAAAAAAAATGATATATATTGATAAATATTTTTAAAAGTAGTATATATTAATAAATATTTTTTTTTTTAAGTATATGAAGGTAAATTTTTTGAAAAATTGACTATGAGGGGATTTAAAAAAAACAAAAAATCAGGCTTTGTTGACTTAAACATAGACACTCATTTTAAAATAAAACGTGTCTTTTGAGACGGCTTGTCTGACTTTAGAGGTGGTCTGTTCCCATTGGTTTGTCAATTTTCTTCTTCTATAATTAATTATAACATCATATTAAAAAATAAAAAATATTTTGGAAGTTTCTAGTTTCACAGGACTTAGTCAACAAAAACAAATTAAGTCTATAACTGTGTCTCTCTTTTTCTCCTTTTTACGAGATCTGAAATTGTGTCTTTGAATTATTGATCTGTTGTTATTTTAATTTTAAATTAGCTTCTTGTCAATTCAATTAATCTTTGTAATAAAAAAATTAATTTTTAAATATTAGCTGCTAATAGTTGGAGATCTTTTTTTTTAGATACAAAAACTAAAGTAAGCATATTCATCTAGATAATTTTTTTTTATACTAGTCAAAAATAAAAAATTTATTTCACATTATATTTAAATATCACCTAATATTTAAAAATTAAAATAATTTTACTGTGAATGCTTTAAATATCATAAGTTTCGATGGTTTTAGGTACAGAGGGAGAAAATTTCTGATTAAAAAAAATTAGCAAAAATTATTTTAAATAAAAACATTTTACTTTTATAATAATATTTTATTATAATTATATTAATATTTTTTAGTACAAACTTACATTAACTATTAACTAATTTAATTCAAATAGAATAATACTAAAAGGTAATTATATTAGTATTTACAGTAAGGAACATTATTTATAATGTCACAAACTCATGAACCTGATGTTTCTCTTTTTTTTTAAAAAAATTATGCTCTCAAAAAAGAAAAATATAAACCTTTCATTTTCTTTTCTTCTTTTTCTCTTTCTTTTTTTAAAAAATAAATATTATATACACATTTATTTTTAGTTATAAAGGAAAAAAATAAAACGAAAGGTTTGATTTATAATTTATTTACGAACCTAGGCCGGCAATTGGGCAAACCGATGCCAACACTTCCCTCAAGCTCTTGGAATTAATTTTTTAAATTGGAATCCATTAATTAAGAAGTGAGTGTAGTCAGCGGGCTTTGCTTTCGCACATAGGCGGTGAGTCTCTGAAGTAAATGTATTTATTTATTTATTTATTTGAATTGTCATAAACATATAAGTGGATGCGGATGACTAACTGGTTCCAAGCCAAACCTGACTGCATTCACAACACGATGCAGCTGCTTAATTAATTGTGTTATGGCAGTAAATACGACACAATTCCTGGGATTCCGGATGATAGACTTAGACCTGCGGAGATGGGAAGCTGAAACCAGAAAATCAGCTCCCATGCAGGCAGGCACCTTGACCGCACAGCACAGCACAATCCAGTTGATACTTATAATATAATCTCACTCGCTCACCTCAGACTCTGAGAGAGACTGACTCAGTAGATTCATGGAAATGGAAATTTCGACGTCATCTTCGGAAAAGCTTCATGTACCAAAGACTAGAGTTTTCAAGGACAAGAGAGCAAAGTTTTACATAATCCGACGATGCATTATCATGCTTCTTTGTTGGAAGGACAATGGAGATGAGTAACACCCGGTAAAACGCTCGATCACTTACGCTAGCTTGTGTTAACTCTTCTACTTCCTGCAGGGTGATCAAGTGAAGCAGCACAGTACGTAGGATTATGTACTAGGAAAACGTACGGGATTACATTACATGTCCCCACATTGATAAATTAATTTCCAAAGCAAAATATATATGAAGAAATCTTTTATGTAGCAAGTGTTAATTTCATGTTACTTGTTTACTTTCTTAATCAAAAGTATTTCCATTTCCTGCCTACAAAAGCAAAAGGCAACCTCATGTCGTAGGAGCAACGAAAAGTGGGCTACACTCGGGAACAAGTTAAAGAACCGTTCTTTATGACATTATTAAAGCATGTTTTCATGTCCATAAACAACTGAAAGTTTATCATGACAGGGACGGTGTGCGTTAGAGTCGATAATATTCGAATTGTTTTTGATAATTTTAAAATCCTTGCTTTTCATGTATGTTCGTGATTCAAAGCACTAAAAGTAAGCCCACTTATAAACATGATTTGAAAGGCTCGAGTCGCTATTTTAGGTTCAACTCGGTCAACATTAAAAGAAAGAAGTTTGTGATGAAACTAAATAGGAGCATAACACTCAAGAAGTATATATATAAAAAAAAGGGCTAAGAATAGTATTCAAAATTTTCATGCTACAATAACATGAGATCAGAGTTTATGTTACTTTATGGTTGTGGAGTCCATTTAAAACCGACTAAGGAGTATTTTTCCCTTGTCATAAATTGAATGAGAAATCTTCCAAATTGAGTTATATTCCCACCTAAGGCAATGCATTCAGAGAAAACCGCGAGTTGAATATCTTTTCAAGATGACTGGAGTATTTTCTTATAATCTTGGAAGGTGCCATGGAATGGCGCCACTGTCCCTTGGGATACAACCCATAGCTCCTCCACACTCCCAGATATGAGGTGCTCGTCGTGACTCACCTGCCAACGAGCAAGCATAAATCTCCTTTTTTGTACATAAAGTTGTTAACAGCATGGTAATTAATTTAATATAATATTAAATTATCAACCCTAACCAATAAAATTAGAAGGTACACAGCATAGTATACATACCATGAGAATGCCTCCTTGGAAAATTACCAGACCTTGAATTAGTGCTTCAACAGCATCTAAGTCCTACACAAGACATTCTCAGTCAATTCTGCTTGTATATTTATGCTCACTTGATACAAAAGTCATATAGCATGTCTGAGATTGCTCTCAACCTGTCTCAGAATAAAATTTAGCTCAATTCCGACTTCGCTTCTCCCAGAATTGATTCTGGGAGCAAGGATCGAAATATTGATTTCACTTGGAGGTGTTATCTTATCAAAATGAAGAACTCACTTGATTATATTTCATTCTTGATATCGTTAACAAAGTCGTAATGATTTTACTATTAGATACCAAGAGATTACGTTAGTCCAATCTCACCATATCATGCATTAAGAAATGAGTGCCATGCAACCATAATCAATAGAGCAAGATTTAAGATTCCCTCGTGAAGTAGAAAGTTCCTATCATATCAAACTTCTTTTAACATAAAATGCACGATTTGAGACAGATTCATAACATTGAATGACACTAATGGAAAGTTCCTAGTGCTTGCTGCTTTCAGAGAAGATCTCAGAACCCACGTGCATGCCCCCCAAGGATATCCCTGAATGACATTCGGCCATTTTCTCCTAAAGGTTGTTCTTATATACCATTTGAGAAAACAGATAGAGCAAACATAACTGAACACTCACAATAGAATGAGCATTTATTCTACTACAAGTCTGTAACTAAGTCTAAAATACACTAGTTGCCATTAGTCTAGTAATCCTGGACTAACAAATGTAGCCATAAATGATATTGAAGATAGAAGATGACCTACCAGATGGTTGGATGGTTCATCAAGTAAAATTATATGTGGTTTCTTGAAAGTTATCTTTGCAAATGCTACCCTGCTTTTCTGACCACCTATATAGGATTCAGATAAATCACAGATGTAATTCATAAGATTAATACATCATAGAATATTAGGCATAACTCACAACAACTAATAGATGTGTCCTCGCATTCATTATCAGAATTCTGCTTTTTGTCAAGATCAGTAAAATCTTCTTAAAAAGAGCTACGAATCATGATTTGCGACAAAGTATATCGGAGAAGATACCTGACAATGTATACATTGGCTGAAGTGCAAGATTTCCAGTTACACCAAAAGAACCCAAGTGAGCACGAAGCTTCTGTTCGGGAACTCCCTGTAGAAAATTGAAATAAGCAAATCCTTTTAGCCAAATAAAAAAGTAATTACCTTGCAGGCAGCTATAGATACTAAGCAATGGGGAAAAAAAGCAGCATGAAAGAATAGATTGCATATAAATAAAAAGATATTTTCATCCATCTTGCGTTGTTTCTATTAAAAAAAAGTTGAAGGAAGGAAGGCTTGGTTGTAATTAACTTTAAATACTACTAGCATGGAAGAAAAGTCCTAAGACAAGCTGTTAAGAAAGCTAACTCTAAGAACACAAATGACTCACAGGGTAGCAGCGCATCATATACAGAAGAGGATTAGAAGATAAGTCCAGTCCATCAACATGGTGCTGATTAAAAACTGCTATACGAACCTGTAGACAAAAAATGAGCAAATAAAATACCCTATTCAGATTAAAATGTGAGAAGATAAACTTATCAGTGAGAGAAGAGACTTTCCAATCACAACAAACATATTTAATATTTTCTGACTCCTAATTGAGTGTCATGTAGTAGGAGAGAAAACCAATAGGTCATTTACTCATCCAATATTACCTTATCTACACATGAAAATATTTACTTTACATCCCTATTGGCACAAACCAAATAAAGACTTCTTTCTTCAGCTATTGAAACAATCATGGCTGAAAAGGAAGTTGCGAAAAAAATAATAAAGCCAATAATAAAACCGAGCAGATCAAACTTGATTGCAGAGGCATCATGGAAGGAGAAAAAGCATCTCTTCAGAAGCACAGCATAAAGGTGAGGCAAATAATAGTAACTATTCATGGTAATAATGAAGGATAAAAACCTAATTACCCATTTTCTAGAAAAATGTAACACAATTACCTTAGCAGAACGGAAAACTGTCCCAGAACTTGGTTGTAGTTCCCCAGCAATTATCTTAAGTATAGTTGATTTGCCTATACCATTAGGTCCAACCACTGCAAAATAAAAGTGCATGATCTTAACACACCTCATGCCACGCAGACACTAGAAAGAACTAACCATTGCTAGTATAACAAAATAAATAAATAAATAAATAATTGCAACCCAGGAATGGCATGTCCACCAACCAATCAATAATTGAAAAGAATACCTGCCAATGCTAATATGATCAAGAAAGCAGAATTCACAAAACAGACTTAAAGAGGATTCAAAAGTCTGGAGGGGAAGAGGCATTCTTACTTGCAATTCGGCTGTCCAGATCAATCCCAAAATTCAAATTCTTAAATAGAATCGGGCCCCCAGGATAACCAAATGATGCATCACTGCAACCACATTCCATAAATGAAAGAAATTCAATTTGGATAAGAGATAGCTAGAAAACTATGACATTCAATTTACATCCATACATATATATAATTATATAAATCTATATTTTTTGACAATTAAACATGACTGAGAAAGGACTAACTTGCTACCTGAAACTTATTATAGGTGGTCCTGGTCTATCATCTGGAGTTGGGAACTCAAACTTGTAGCTGTATACCACCAGGTAAATTATGGTTAAACAGAGGTAACAAAATGAGATACTAAGCAGACATACGATTCACTGTGCTAACAGATAAGTAAGGAAGGAAGAAGGGTAAAGAAAAGGCAATTCATACTCAGGATCATTAACGATTTCATCTACATGACCCATCCGCTCCAAAGCCTGAGAAAGTTTAAAAAGAAAATGTTCGGAGATGCTAAAATATTAACTCTACCAATTTAACTTTTAACAGAATAGCATACTGAAAGACAACTAAACCATGGAGGGGAAAACATCGAGGAAGTACGAATGTGAGGTATAACAATGACATGAGCATTTGTTGCATCTTTAGTCAAATTGGCAAGAATAAGATGTACCTTGATTCTTGATTGAACAAGCGATGCCCTCTTGGCATTATAGCGAAATTTGTCAATGAAAGACTGTGGCATCAAATCAGAAAATCACGTCAGATAAAATCTTGAGTAATATGTCACACATGCACAACAAGTTCTGCCTTGTACAAAGCCTCAGCAGACATTAGATGCAATCATATGTGAAGAACTGAATTTAACATCTCTTTTTTTAATGAATAAAACTACTCCCTCCGTTTAAAATTATAAAGACATATTACCCACTTTACTCCAAGGAATATAGTTAGGTGGTTAAAAAAGAATGCATTCTTCTTATGGTGCTCCTATTTAATATTTTGTCTCTAGAGTCAAATGCATGGGAATCATTAAAACAAGACTTTAAGTAAAGGCACTTTTTGGAAAAATGTCATTAACTACTCCTTAAAATCAAGAAATGACCACATATTTTTAAACATAGTATTTTACAAATATGGCCTTATAATTTTAAATGGAGAGAGTATAATATAAGAAAGCATGTGAGTAAGTCAATTTCTGTATATTATGACCACCAATTTGATAATCTGTGCTTTCTTACTTGTTTATTACAGAAGATCTAAATTACAATTCATGAGTCAGTCAACCATTCAGATTGCTTCCTGCCTCCCATAGCACATAAAAACATTAAATCAATATTAACTAAGTGAGCAATGGAAACCTGCATATGAGCTCTTGCACGGTCATGTGCCTCCAATGCTTTTTGCTGGTTTTTAATCTGTTCTTCTCGAGTCCTCTCAAATGTATCATAATTTCCTTTATAAGTAATCAGCTTTTGATGATGTAGGTGAATAATATCAGTAACCACCTGAAGATACAGTTTTATTGTTAACAAGAGACATCTAAGAAATTGCTCAAGAAACATTTTGAGAAAAACAACTTAATCAGCAAATCGCCAAATGATAAGAGAGATTAGCCAACATATTACCGTGTTCAAAAATTCTCTAGCATGAGAGACAACGATCAATGTTTTTGGCCATTTAACCAAGTAAGATTCCAGCCACAGGACAGCATGAAGATCAAGATGATTCTGCAACAAAATGAAATTATCTTTTAAACTGCTAAATATTCAACATAAATCATGAAAGAGACTTGGGACATGGATTCCACCGTAGGTTCATCAAGAAGCAACATATCAGGCTCTATAAATAGTGCACGAGCAAGAGCTATCCGCATCCGCCATCCTCCAGAAAATGTTTTTGTTGCCTTCTTCTGCATCTCAGGGGAGAAACTTAGGCCCTGAAGATAAACTTCATCAGTCAGATAATAGTTGATGAGAAAATAAAGAAAGCAAGTTGACAGACACATAAGCATACGAATTGACTAACTATTTTCATTTTATTAATACACACCATCGCAACCCAGGAATTCTTTTATTTATTTATTCATCATCGTCATCATTATTTGGATTCCATCCTCAGAAATATATTTTCTTGCAGAATAATTATGCAGGACTAATGGGTGTGGTCATTTCCATGTTCATGTGGCAGCAGTACTGATACAAGTATGATCAACAATGGTAAGAAAATGACTTCATTCAATCAATTATGCAAATCATTCATGACTCACCGCAAGTATTGATGCCGCTCGTGATTCTGCAGAATCAGCATCAATTAACTCAAGCCTCTTGTATATTTCCTCAAGCCTTTGTGAAATAGCATCTTTGTCAACTGCACTATTCAGATTTCCCTTGCTCTTTCCAGTTGTATCATCTCTCTCCAACTCTCTCTGGAGGACAAACAAATATATTGTCAGTTGAGCCAATTTCATAAGTATGTATCAATTTGTTAAAGACACAGCACATAATAAGCTCTCAAAACATGCCATGATAGCTATTAAAAAAATAAACAGTAACTAGCTGCTGATGAAAGACTATATAATTAACCTGCTGGGCAAGTAAACGAGCCTCTTCCTCTAGAAGCTGGGTTCTCTCAGTATCAGAATTAAGGACACACTGCAAGGCCGTTGTATCATCACCAACCACCTCTTGTTCCACATGCAATATCTGGCAATTATTCGGAATACCATCAATGGCATGCAAGGCCATGTGCCTGAGGAAAGTTGTTTTCCCTGTACCATTTCTTCCAACAAGGCCTGCATATTACAAACAGTATAAACAATAATCAGAACAGAATCTCGTACATGTCAAATCCAAAGAAGTTTTAGGTATAACAGATATATATTGCTAGCAGATGCTAATAATTCTCTCAAAGACCTCAAAAACAGTGAATATAACTTTCAGGATTGGTGATAAACCAATTATGGGGCTCTCAAGATTTCCAGAAGTATAAAGCCTTTAACATAAGTCGTACACTAGAAAGCAAGCTAGGTGCTCAATTTCTTTAACTCTCATTCAAATAAATGTGATCAATAAGGGTCAAATGCATGCATAGTACAAACTGGAATCAGCATTCTGGCTTCAACAAAATTGTAAGGAGATAAAAAATACTAGCAGTTCTCTCAACATCTGCAGTGGGCTTCAGAGTCAATTCCTTCTATTCTTTTTTAAACTATTTCTACCTCAAAAAGTGTAGAAAATAGGTTGTGAGCAGTTGCTCAAACGAGACACTAATCCTTGATAGGCCATGTGCAGGGCATTTGTTTCATACTGGTACAGATGACATGCAACACCTCTCTTCGTATGGTTTGTAATTCACAAGCACAATTTAAATTTTAACAAAGCCATAAAATTAAATTTGGAACAAAATTGCCCATAGTTAAGCTGATAATTTTTTTTTTGAAATAGATATATAAAATTAGTCTATATCTCCATAGCTTCAGACTTGAACATGCTAAAACTAAAAGAAAAGCCCAATTGAAACTTCCGCTCTTGACATAATAGCTTTCAAAAAAATAAATAAATAAAGTAATAGTTCAAATACTTCAATGCTAAGAACTTATTACCAAATTTTATTCCTGAATAATCAGCTTTCTCAAACAGAGGAGAAAATCTGCTCAAATGCAATTGGATATGATATTATGAATACAAAAGAAACTAGTCACTTGGAAAACTATGGCAACAAGGAGATGAATTAGCAACTCTTATCTTAACATCTAGCACATAGTAAAGCAATAAATAGAAAACAAATAAAAACGCAAGCAGAAATCAGTATTTAATCTTTCAAAAGAGGTAACATTCCAATTTTATCATTACCATCATCTTCTCTTTGTCATTTAGTCTAAATTTTTTGTCAGTTCAACAATAATTGACGTGAGGAAGTAGGGAACTTCACCATAATGCCTTCCATATGAAAGTGTGACAGAACCATCCACAATGAGATCACGGCCACCAACAGAAATATTGAAGTTCTCCATGTGAATATCCTTGACAGCTGGTCCACCACTACCATCATGCCTAACACACGCAATAGGCATCCCTGCTCGGACTGCTTCCATTTCCTCTAAATGCATTTGGTATTGTGCCTAAATTACATAACATTACGAGATCATTTACAGCACCAGTTCAATGTTACCAGCTCAGTCTCGGCCAAAATCCCCATATTCTATTGTCTAAACCACCAAACAATGCCGTCGGACGTGATAAAAAATATACACATATATAGTTAGTTTGCACCAGAAACTATAAATCAAATTTCGACCTCTCTTTGGCGTTCCTCCTTCCTCTTTCTTCTTTCTAGCTTTGCTCGGTCACGTTCGGATAGCATGGGACCATCTATAGCCTCGGGCTTCTTCTTAGGAGTCTCTTCATCATCCATTCCCTCATTCATTCTGAAGGGTGCTGCAAGGCTTCTCACTGTTGGTTTAGCCTTGACCAAACCATGCTTTCCAAATTTCTCAGATAATATGCTACAAACCTATTTCAAAGTCACCATTGTTTAGACAAATGGAAAAACAGGAAAGAGGACGACACCAACAACAACAAACTGCTTGCGCAAAAGGATAAACGAAAACCAACGCACTAGCAGTTTTGCCATAAAACTGGACTAGATTCAATAACATCTCTGCTTTGTTTAATGGTCATAAAAGAAACTCAGCTTAATAATAAGCACAACGCCGAAAATGATTTTGATTCTTTTATCGCTGTACTATGTTTTGCAAGCAGATAAAGAGAGTAAAATCGACAAACGCAAAACTTACTGAGCGACACTCAGAGTAGTCATTGACGCAGCCAGCGCCGACAAGGAGCTCACCGAGAGATTCGAAAGCGCCTTCTCCATCGGTTCCAAAATCAAAATCCTCGTCGGCGAGGACGTTGATAATATAATCAATAATCGGTTGATCCACATCCTCAACTCTTCGTCCCAACACCTCGTGCACCACTGAGCTCGCCACCTCACTCATCTTCTTCTTCTTAGCTAATCCTGGTTTCTACCAGGGCTTCGCCTGTATATTTATCATTTTATTTTTTTTTAAAAAAAAAGGAAAAATATTGTCAACCTTTTCTCATCTTCATTTCAACTTCTCTTTTTTTTTTTTTTCATTTTTAAATAAATTACAAGAACCTGTTAATTTGTTTTTCATTTATTTTTGCTCTAATTTTAAAATTTATACTTAAATTTAATTAACTAATACCGTTATTATTTTACATTATTTTTCTTTTCAAATTTCATTTGCGTTGAACTATTAATTAAGGCATAGTTTTTTTTTTACAGTTTTTTTTTTTGTAATTATTATTTTTATCTTGCACAAATAAGATATGCATTTAAAATAATACAAACAAATAAAAGATATTATGTAATTTCTTAACCTTTTAGTATTTAATTTAAATAATTAATTTATGATGTGTCTAATAAATGAGCTTTCATTGCATTCCAACCTACTTTAGAAATAGAATATATGATGTGTAAAAAAATAGAATCTATAATATAGCATTCATGTAAAAAAAAAATTACGTAGTCTAAAATACCATAAAAGTTTTAAAATCTTATGTCAAAAAATATTATGATTAGTTGTTATAAGTCAGATTAAAATGTTTTACGTTTTTAATTATAGAAAAAAGTATGTCTAAATTTTGAAAATAAAAATAAATAATTAAAAAATAAAAAAACTATAAAAGATATAAAACTATGAATCTTTTAAGTATACTTATGGTAATTTAATTTTATTGACTAGGACATCCCATAATCAACTGCGTCACTATTATCTTCTCCCTTTGTTGTTTTACCCAAATATATATATGTAGGGTTTGTGTGTAACAAAACAAAAAAGAGACATATTTTAAAAAATTTCATGATGTATACGAGAGTTTTATTTTATTTTATTTTTTACACAAAAATATCCTAATCATTACGACTAATCCATTTTAAAGTTTCAGAGAATATCAAAGGGAGCACAATCTTTGTAGTTAGTGATTAGACAAACTGCATATTATGTAGCATTGAGATTGTTATATCCATTATCATAATAAGATAAAAGAGAATTTCGATTCGATGGTTTACTGCGCGGAAGCATTTGCTTATGGATTTATTCAGTTTCTAAGACACGTAAGTCTGATTTTGCTGATATAAAGTTGATTGATATGTTCCTCAGAATTGCATCCATTCTGTGACCGGGCGAGTCCCATATGAGTGCAATCGCCAGAGTTAGACATAAAAGAGAAAGACAAAGACGAATTCAAATATTTAATGTCTATTTCAAACTACTTAAAATGTTTTCGTGCTTCAATCAAAGCAGCAATCCATCCTTACGATTTTCTCTTGCGCCTGACTGCTCCCTCATCACAGGAAAATATCAAAGAGAAAAACCAAACGCGGACCCTTCAAGTTCTTTTGTGTCATTAAACTAAACAAGAATTCCTTGGACTCCAAAAAAGCAAGCGCAGGGAAAATGAAATCATTCTCCACGGCTCCCAGCGACTCCGGGCCTAACCTACATGCGGAATAAAATTTCTAGAGCTCATCGTGAGAATCATCGTCTTCTGCTTCTCCTGATCCACCGCCCGATGCGCCACCCGTCCTCTGATAAACAGCGCTGATAATTGGATTACAAACCGCTTCCACCTCTTTGAGCTTCTCTTCGTAGTCTTCTTTCTCAGCACTCTGGTTGTCATCCAACCATTCCAAAGCCTCTTTCACAGCGCTCTCAATTTTCTCCTTCTCGTCAGACTCTAACTTGTCGGCCAGCTTGTCCTTATCACTTATCTGGTTTTTCATGTTATAGACGTAGGTTTCAAGGCTGTTACGAGCGTCAATCCTCTCTTTAACCTTTTTGTCTTCCTCTGCAAACTCTTCTGCCTCACGAACCATCCTGTCAATTTCCTCCTGGCTCAGCCGCCCCTTTTCATTCGTGATGGTAATCTTCTCTGATTTACCGGTGCCCTTGTCTTCTGCCCTTACATTTAGGATTCCATTTGCATCCACTTCGAAGGTCACTTCAATTTGAGGGGTCCCTCTGTTTGATTGCCATTTGGAAAAAAGCACACTCGTAAATTCCAATGATCAATGGGAACAAAAAAAAAACGAACGAGCGATGCAAACCTTGGAGCTGGAGGAATTCCAGACAGATCAAATTTCCCAAGTAGTCGACAATCCTTTGTGAGACTCCTCTCACCTTCAAACACCTATTATTTAAGATAAGATCCCAATTAGTTAGGTCAAACAGTTTCCAAGCAACATGTGCCGGAGGCAACGAAATAACAAAACATTACCTGAATGGAGACTGTAGTCTGCTGATCCTGGTAGGTGGTAAACACTTGAGATTTCTTGGTCGGGATAACAGTATTCCTAGGAATCAACTTTGTCATTACTCCGCCAACAGTCTCAATTCCAAGGGTAAGTGGAGCAACATCCAGGAGAAGGATATCTGCATCCAGTATGACACGTGAAAAATCAAATTTATATGTTCTAACATCTATTGCCGAGTGACAGGAATATGATATATCATACCTTTGGTTTCCTCACCGCCCTCTCCACTCAAGATGCTTCCTTGCACCGCAGCACCATAGGCAACTGCCTCATCGGGGTTCACACCCTTATTTGGCTCCTTACCATCGAAGTAGTCCTTCAAAAGTTGTTGTACCTTTGGAATTCTGGTGCTTCCACCAACAAGTACGATCTCATCAATCTGGCGCTTCTCCAGTCCAGCATCTTCCATTGCTTTTTTCACTGGCCCCATTGTCTTCCGGAACAAGTCGTTGTTCAACTCCTCAAATCGAGCTCGAGTAAGTGGCTCAGAAAAGTCAATACCATCGAAGAGTGATTCAATTTCCACGCGGACTTGATGTTGGCTACTAAGAGCTCTCTTTGCACGCTCGGCTTCTCTCCTTAGCTTTCCAAGCGCTCTCTTGTCCTTGCTAATATCTTTTCCATGCTTTTTCTTGATCAATTTGATGAAGTACTCCATTATCCTCTGATCAAAATCCTCACCTGGAAAAAGCAAGGAGAAGAATGTTAGGGTACAAATAATAGTGTCGACAACCGATTGTAAAATGGCATCGATTATATTAATCTTTTCATATAAAGAAGTTCTTACCTCCAAGATGAGTATCTCCATTTGTAGCAAGAACCTCGAAAACACCATTATCAATTGTCAATATACTGACATCAAAAGTCCCACCCCCAAGATCAAAGACAAGAATGTTCTTCTCGCCTCCTTTCTTGTCCAATCCATACGCAATGGCAGCGGCAGTGGGCTCATTAATAATTCTTGCAACATTCAATCCAGCAATGACACCAGCATCCTTGGTAGCCTGCCTCTGGGCATCGTTGAAATAAGCTGCATATTCGAAAGAATAAGAGTGGCCAAAATTAGAAAAAATGAACAGGACGAAAACCGAATCATTACATGAGAAACAGGATATAATTTGCTCCACGTACCAGGGACAGTGACCACAGCATCCTTAATTTTCTTCCCAAGGAATGCTTCTGCAGTTTCCTTCATCTTCGTCAGAATCATAGCACTGATTTCCTCAGGGCTGAAAACCTTGGTCTCACCATCCTTAATTTTAACCTGTATGTAAGGTTTTCCATCCTTGTTCACAATCTTATAAGGAACAAGCTTCATGTCTCTCTGAACTTCTTTATCTTCAAACCTGCAAAAGGATAAAACTTGGTAAACTTTATTCCCATCAACGCAATCTATCATTCATCAGCAACTGGAGAGGCCATTACTTTCTTCCGATGAGCCTCTTGACATCAAATATGGTCCTTTCAGGGTTGACGGCTGCCAGATTCTTTGCAGCCTCCCCAATGAGTCTCTCACTGTCCGTGAATGCAACCCATGATGGGGTGATACGGTTACCTTGATCATTTGCTATTATTTCAACATGGCCGTTCTTGTAAACACCAACACAGGAATAAGTTGTTCCCAGATCTATCCCGATGACTGTCCCCAACTTGGTCGCCTCCTCTTTTGCAATGGAAATTGCGAATAGACATCCTGCGGTGCACTTCCTCAACGTTAATTACAGCACTAGAACTCAAGGTAATGAAATTAATAGTAAAGGAACCACGAAACAAACTTTAAAAGGGCATAAAATTAATTATTTGAACAAGAAATAGAATAAGAAATGCAAGGAAAAATGCAGTTCTTGGTATACAAGAAGTGCATCACTACAAACCACAAGTAAGGTGTTACTATAACAAGCAGTATATGATAAACAATTCTTATGTTTCCATATGAAAAAAATTATAATTTATAATAAGCACAAAAAATCAGATTATTAATGCCTTGCAGATAAGTAATAACTCTGCTTAACTACCCCGACAAAGAAAAAGTTGCTTAGCAAAGACTCTCCCCGAATTAGGGAATGACAGATGCAACAAATACATGCAATTGATTAACTACATGAATATACAGCGCCAGCGGATACAGGCGCTAACTAAGTTAGCATTGCCTCCGGCAATTCAGTTAGAAAAACAAAACGAAACAAGAAACCATACAACGACGCAAGAATCTTGAGCAACGAGATGTAACCATTAAGAATGAATCCTGATGTTGATCGATTAGCTTAAGAATAGAATTTTTAGACCTAAAAGGCAACAAATTCGACATAATGATCCCACTAATAAGAGTCATCAGTAACGAACTAATGAGCTTCGATCAATAATTAGATGCATTCAATAATCGATTATATAGAGGGATACTAACTAACATATTTAAGATGTAGTAACTGTAAAAGAAAGCCTATTTACTAACCTAACATGTATTATTATGAATAATAACATGGCTAAGATCTCATCAGATCTACTTCTATGGTCGAATGTATAGAACGCTCGATCACAGAGCTACGAGCCAAGAGAATTCATTGCAAGCTTAAGTGGATCAAAAAATCATGCCTAAGGCTAAAACCAAGCAGCGATCTGCTACATTACCCGAAATATAAAGACAGGTAAAGGATACCAAAAGCCGCATAATACTATCAGATCTAAGCCGTGAAAAGAAACATTTACCAAAGGAGATGATGGCAAGAACGATCAGAGACCCGCGTGCCCACGAACCAGACATGGCGACTCCCTCTCTATGTTATCTCTCTCCGTCTCTCCTTCTCTTGCGTTACCTACGAAATTCAAGTGGAAAAAGATGCAGAAAAAAAGAGTTCAAATCCTCAGAGTGGCCTTGCCTATGAAATGGTTGTTTTGGCATGTATCTCCCTTCACACTTGAATCGCGCGTGATGCTGTAAGCGGTTTTTATAGAGCGTTTAACGTGTACCGAAAAAGCTCGAGTAGTAAGTTAGAACATGTCACTGATGACGACGTGGACCAATCACGAGTAGAGAAAGGATTGTTTCAGCCAATCATATTGGTTCTGGTGTTGGGAAGATCTCTACCGTGTATCTTAAAAAAAGTGTACGTGTCAACTTTTCTTGTGAACTCTATGAAATTAAAGGAGCGATGATTTCGGTTTTTGTTGCCGTTTACATCTTCAAGCTAAAAAACCCCGGAAGCGCCTCGTATTTACGTCCGTCTTCTTGTGGGGGATTAATGTTTACACCACCTAAATTAATATTTGCACCACCTTTTACCCTTCCAAAAGTATATTTTCAGAAGCCCAGGGGGTGGTGAGGGTATTAATTTAATGCGGTGTAAAAAATCAGGGCTTATCGGCCCCAAAGAAATGTTTTTTTTTTTTGTTTTTTAAATGTAGAGCTTACATTTTTTTCTTTTTTTTGGGATAGGACTTACAATTTTATCAGCGCTGAATTCTTTTTAGGTCATGCTATATTGAATTTGAAGTGATGGCAAGATAACTTGGCACATTAGACAAGAGACGCAGGGATAATGAGTTTTGTTATTTTGATACAACATGACTTAGAAATTTCTATTTGTAAAGAAGCAAAACCAACCTTATTATATTATTCTTCACTGAAAAAACAATATTATTGTTTTATTCTCTATATTTTATTTTATTTTAAATCATATTTTAATAATTTTTTAAAGTGCATAATTCATTTTAAAATTATGAGTAAATTTTTATTTTAGTCTTACGTTGAAAAGTCAAAATAATTTAGTTTAAAATATTTCAATTAAATTCCTAATATTTTAAAAATACACTACTTCAATCCACTTTGTTAGCACTAATAGACGGAATATAATGATGTGGCGAGTTAAATGTCATCTTAGACATTTTTATATATAATTAAAAAATAAAAACACTTGCACTTCCTAGTGGAGAAGACGATGACAGATGAACTCCAATGGCTTTTTCATCTTGGAGATGTGGATCGATATCTAATTGAGTCATTTTGCTTTGCCATTGCAAAAGAAGTCCAACTTTTCCATTATCATTCTAACCTCCTCTCAAGCATGCTTCCAACGTCTTCTCTACTCACACGAAGCAGCCTCCATCTATAGCTCAACTCATATTGGGACTCGATATTTTTGTGATATTGGCTATGAACGACTTCTTGGTCCAGGGAACAAATAGACAGAGTGCACTGTAGAACAATCCAAAATTGTTTTCGTAGACATTAATTTTCTCTATGAAATTGGGAAAAAATATTAAACAAGTAAATCATTTAATTATAACACTTGCCTGCAAGGACTAACATAATACATTACAGATAAAAGGACTCAACTTCAGACCCTTCCTCCATGACAATAACTTTAAGCCTCAAGGCCTCATCAGCAACACTACCTATTTGGTAAACAACTCCAATCCATAAGAAGCCACTATACACCAAAACTTACCACTAACATGATCAAAAGCATTTTGCAGCTCATAATCTCCTGTTCCACAACTATTTCAAGAACAAAAACTGTAAACTGATATTTCCTTCTTTTTTTTTTTTTTTTTTTTTATATTGATAAAAACTGTAAACTAATATAGTAAATAGTGTTAATAATAACTTCCCTAACCAATTAAAAGAGATAAAAAAAAAAAAAGGCAATCAAGAAATGTATAAATTAATTGATAGAGATTATTTTAATTTAACTTAAACTATTAGATTTGAATTAAATCTTAAAAACATACTTATTTTAAAATTTAATATAATTTTTTTATCACTCTTATAATATATAAATCAAATTAATTTCTTTTATCTGTATGAATTAAATTAGTTAATGGTAAATTTAATGTGAAAAATAAAATTATTTGCTTAAAGTGAGATAAATGGTAAAAAGAAAAAAAAATATATATATATAACAAGCTATGTTAGTCGTAGATTTCAAATTTCCAATCCGAAGGTGCAACGCGCAGTAATCTTGCGTGACACCACCTGATTACACAAGAAAATGAAAATCTGGACCGTTTCGAGGATTTTTTAAATTTTGATGACCTTCGACGTTTTTAATTGCAGCTTGCAACAAGTCTTTCATTGGAGGGAGAAAAATAGAAACCCCCCAAAAAACGAGTAGGAAACAATTCAAATTGGGCTGTAGGTTAGATGACGGAGGGCAGAGATTAATTCAAATTGAATCAACGGATAATATCGCCTCACACACTCCGGGTACGTCGTACACCGGATATAAAAAGTGTATTCAATAAACATTTTTTAACCTTGGCGTCTCTGCTTTTCCCACACTCTGCTAGGGTTTCAGAGTCGCCGCGCTTCTGCTTCTTGTTTTCTTCATTCAACTCAACCCTTGTAACGAAGCCATCTGTCCTTTCCCTATCGCCGACTCCATTCGCTTACTCGGCGTAAGTTTGCTGTTTATTGACTATCAGATCCAGGATTTGTCTATAGTTATCTCTGCTAACGTAGGTCATGTCTGATCAGAAACACTGATACGTAATTTTTTCCTTCAGTCTGTTTTCTAATGTATTCAATGAATATTTAGAATGAGTCATTCTATAGTTGGCTTCTGATAAAGGGTAGCATACGGAAATGGAGTTCTTTTGCATTTTCGATTATCACCCAAGTGTGCTAAATTATTTCTGACAATTGCGATGCTGTATTTGATTTCCCTGTTCTAGTTTAGTACATATCCATTTATCTTATTCATTTAATAGATTGATCCTGGGTTTAGTAGGGGTTTTAGACAAACGCTAATCACTAGAACACCGTTTCCACCTAGAATTGCTAAGGGTGATAGTAAGTGTTATTGGGGTAGCGGTAATCTCAGCGTCTTTTGCTTTTAGACGGCTTAAAATTTCATGTGGTGATGATAAAATTCGGAGTGGGCATTGGAACTCTCTAAGTTTATACCTCATTTATTTCTTAGTTCTATAACTTGATAATCCGTCGTTGCTATTCCTTCTGGTGTCCTTATGTTATCTCCTTTTACGGTTAAGAACTTATTGAATACTTTGATGCTTTTTCTTTTTTGGTTGCATACTTACTTGTCTCTTGTATAATATCCTTTTATCCTTTTGTTTTGTGGTTTTCTACTTCTTCTGTGACGTTCATGGCAAGTCTGTTAGATACCTAGTTGCCAGTTTGTTTGGACTGCAAATATGAGAATGGTTGGTCTGCTCCTTTGCCCTGCTCTTTAGTTATTGAATTAGTTGTATGTATATTCCAGGTACAAATGGCCATGGAGGTCACTCAAATTCTTTTAAATGCGCAAGCAGTCGATGGTACTGTACGCAAACAAGCTGAAGAAAATCTTAAACAGTTCCAGGAACAGAATCTTCCCAGTTTCTTGTTTTCTCTTGCTGGGGAATTGGCTAATGATGAGAAGCCTGCAGAGAGTAGAAAGTTAGCTGGCTTAATCCTTAAGAATGCGCTGGATGCGAAAGAACAACACAGAAAGATAGAATTGGTGCAAAGATGGTTGTCATTAGATTCCTCCGTAAAGGCCCAAATTAAAGCTTTCTTGTTAAGGACCCTTTCTTCTCCTGTTGCTGATGCTAGATCAACTGTGTCACAAGTTATTGCAAAGGTTGCAGGTATTGAGTTGCCTCACAAGCAATGGCCGGAGTTGATAGGATCCCTCTTGTCAAATATTCATCAGCTTCCTGCTCCTACCAGGCAAGCGACACTTGAGAGTCTTGGGTACATCTGTGAAGAAGTCTCCCCAGATGTGGTAGACCAGGACCATGTGAATAAGATACTCACAGCTGTTGTTCAGGGTATGAATTCTTCAGAAACTAACAATGATGTCAGACTTGCTGCCATACGAGCATTGTACAATGCCTTGGGTTTTGCTCAGGCCAATTTTTCTAATGACATGGAGCGGGACTATATCATGAGAGTTGTATGTGAGGCAACCCTTTCTCCTGAATCAAAGATTCGGCGTGCAGCTTTTGAGTGTTTGGTGGCAATATCTTCAACATATTATGAGAAGTTAGCTCCTTACATCCAAGATATCTTCAACATCACCGCTAAGGCTGTGAAGGAAGATGAGGAGCCGGTTTCACTTCAGGCTATTGAGTTTTGGAGTTCAATATGTGATGAAGAAATAGATATACTAGAAGAATACGGAGGTGATTTTAGTGGAGATTCTGATATCCCATGCTTTTACTTTATTAAGCAGGCACTCCCTGCTCTTGTTCCCATGTTATTGGAGACGCTAATGAAGCAAGAAGAGGATCAAGATCAGGATGAAGGGGCATGGAATATTGCTATGGCTGGAGGAACTTGCTTGGGCTTGGTTGCACGGACAGTTGGAGATGATATTGTTCCTCTGGTTATGCCATTCATTGAAGAGAACATAACTAAACCAGATTGGAGGCAAAGAGAAGCTGCTACATATGCTTTTGGCTCTATTCTGGAGGGTCCATCCCCTGATAAACTTGTTCCGCTTGTAAATGTTGCTTTGAACTTCATGCTCACCGCACTGATTAAAGATCCAAATAATCATGTCAAGGACACTACTGCATGGACTCTTGGAAGAATGTTTGAATTTTTGCATGGCTCAGCTCTGGAGACACCTATTATTACTCAGGCAAACTGCCAACAGATTATTACTGTACTCCTTAAGAGTATGCAAGATGTTCCCAATGTTGCTGAGAAGGCATGTGGTGCTCTTTATTTTCTTGCGCAAGGTTATGAGGATGCTGGATCTTCATCCTCTCCATTGACACCATTTTTTCAAGAAATTGTTCAGGCTCTTCTTACTGCTACTCACAGAGAAGATGCTGGAGAATCACGCCTTCGAACTGCAGCATATGAAGCCTTAAATGAAGTAGTGAGGTGTTCTACTGATGAAACAGCTCCAATGGTGGTGCAACTAGTTCCTCTCGTCATGATGGAGCTGCACCAGACTCTTGAGGCCCAAAATATTTCAGCTGATGAGAGGCAGAATGAGCTACAAGGCCTCCTCTGTGGTTGTTTGCAGGTCATTACACAGAAGTTAGGTTCTTCTGAGCCAACAAAATTTCAGTTCATGCAGTATGCTGACCAAATGATGAGTCTGTTTTTAAGAGTGTTTGCTTCTCGAAGTGCCACAGCCCATGAGGAAGCTATGCTTGCCATTGGAGCTCTGGCCTATGCAACAGGCTCAGGCTTTGAAAAATATATGTCAGAATTTTATAAGTATTTAGAACTGGGTCTTCAAAATTTTGAGGACTACCAGGTTTGTGCCATTACAGTTGGTGTGGTTGGTGATGTATGCAGGGCCTTGGAAGAAAAGATATTGCCTTATTGTGATGGGATAATGACCCAGCTTCTAAAGGATTTGTCAAGTAATCAATTGCATCGAACTGTGAAGCCTCCTATATTTTCATGCTTTGGAGACGTTGCTTTGGCAATTGGAGAAAACTTTGAGAAGTACTTGTTATATGCTATGCCTATGCTTCAAAGTGCCGCGGAGCTCTCTGCTCACACATCAGGTGCTGATGACGATATGACAGAGTACACAAATTCTCTGAGAAATGGAATCTTGGAGGCATACTCAGGGATCTTTCAAGGATTTAAGGGCTCCCCGAAGACCCAGCTCTTGATGCCTTATGCACCTTATATTCTCCAATTCTTGGATAGTTTGTATGTGGAGAAGGACATGTAAGTGAACTGTATATTTTCATCATGTCAGTTGGTGAATTTCTTAATTTTCTTAATATGAAAATTGTAAATTTCAGATTTTAATTTGTTGCCTTTCACCCTTTTAGGGATGATGTTGTGATGAAGACAGCAATTGGGGTGCTTGGAGATTTAGCTGATACATTGGGTGGTAATGCTGGTCCCTTGATTCAGCAATCTGTGTCCGGCAAAGACTTCCTCAAAGAGTGTTTGTCCTCTGAGGATCCCTTGATCAAGGAATCTGCTGAATGGGCCAAGTTGGCTATCAGTCGAGCGGTTTCATTTTTAGGCTAATGATACTTCATGGATCCTCGTTCTTGCATACTTGAGTGTGTTGCGTAGGGGGTCTCAGATGCATACCATGAGTCAGGTCATCACCATTTTTGGGCACAGGTGTTTTGGTCCTTTGGCTGTATGCGTTTCATGTCGACAATATGGAGTCTGCTTTGTCATTTTATTTTTTAATTTCTTGTTCATTGCTCTTGAAGAAGTCGGTGGGTGATGACCAATCTTTCTGCTAACTTGGCAGAATGGATAGATTTACTGAAGAGAAGCGGGTTAATGGGTTGTTGGCGTCGGGTTGGGGGGGGGGGTATAGGATCATATCTGCCAATGCTGTCTCTAATGCACTGGCTTGAGTATTTATTATTTGTAGGAGTTGATGGCGGTGGAAATACAGTGGATTGGAGCAATTAAGGAGGGATACAGCCTGTCCTT
This sequence comes from Bauhinia variegata, assembly GCA_022379115.2. Taxonomy (NCBI): domain Eukaryota; kingdom Viridiplantae; phylum Streptophyta; class Magnoliopsida; order Fabales; family Fabaceae; genus Bauhinia; species Bauhinia variegata. The sequence continues at coordinate 18,114,552 of CM039436.1, read as the reverse complement.
TTCATTCTCCTTTTACTATTGGCTGTAGAGTGAAACAATGATCTTAGGCCATGTGTTTGGAATAGGTTATGGCGTAATGCAACATATTTGCTATTCCTTGAAATTACTCAAACCATTTTTTATCCGTTATCTTATTGGGTTACTTTTTTTTTTTTTTTTTTTATCGGGAAATATACTTTATTTTTGTTTTGTTTGGTGGAAATTTGTTAATGTGCAATGTCCTTAACCTGGTTCTCTGCTATGATTTTCCCATGCATGAGTTTCTTGTGGGGTCGAACTTATGAGGTGCTGTCAGTCTTGAGTTGGTTGATTATGTAATCCTGGTGACTACTATTCGTTTTTGCGTATGCTATGTTACTGAACTTGTTTATGGGGCCAGTTGTGGGTTTGCTTGCAGTAAAGTTGAGACCCCGTTTTGGCTACTCTCGTTAGATGCTTGTGGGATTAATCTTTACCACCCGAATAGGACAAAACTAGCCGACTCCGTGCCTTGACAATTGAAGAATTACCAGTTAGGTTAAATCTTCCAATCCAAATAAAACTATCATTTGCGAGACAGACTCTCCGTGCAGAAGTGTTATCGTGCATAAGTGTATTGTGTTTATGTGCGAAATAGAATAGAGCAAATGACGGTCACGGTCGCTTCTTTAATTTAATGTTTAGACGGCATAGCTGGTTTTTTAACAAATCTAAATCTAAGCCGTGTCTCATATCGTTTCTCAGAATTCATCTTACCATCGAGGGCTGGGCATTTGTGTTCAGGAAATGCCCAGGCTACGGCAAGGATTCGAAGGGTTCAGTACCATCCTTCCCACACTCACACATTAGCCCCCATCCCGTCAATTATTGTCAATCAGAATCCTCTTTGAAAGTTTCTACTTTCCAAACCGAGGCTTGTTTTGGTCTTAAAAAGTAAATGATTCATGGCATCGGTTGACAATAAACCCAAGACGACTTTTATAGGTGATCGTCGACCATGCTTGGCCTTGGTATGGACTGTTTATCCTCTCTTGCAACATGAAAGCTTTTAATTTGTTTGTATTGATTTTAAACATCTAAACTTATAAGTAAAATTTGACTTATCATAATAATATAAAATATAGAACAGTTTTAATAAATAATTAATCATCTAGAACAGTAATTACTCTCGAGTGTCTATGCCTTCCCTAGTTTTGCTCTCTCTTCCATTGTTGCAAACATCGATTGAAACTTAAACCGTCAGCGATCGCCACCGCAACCTTCTCACATTCCTTGGGGTGCACACGAACAGAATTGAGTCGCCTCGCACGGTCCCCCCAAGTCCTCTTAACTCAGTCGCGCAGTAATCAAACTCGTCGACTTGTCCTATCGTCACGTCTCAATTCTTCTAAATCATTCGATGCTGGTGCCTTTGTCTCGCCGGACAATGGAGACATCTCGTCCCCCTACGAGCGTCGCAGGAGTGGACTGCCCATGTTCCTCACTCTCCCAGTGGACGCCTTGGACCCAGAATGACGGGTCAGGAAGGCCAAAGCTAGAAAACATTCGCTCAATGCGCTCGCAAAGGCTAGAGTAGAAGGCGTCGTCATAGAGATTTGGTGCCGTTTAGTTGAGACGAATGAGCCTAGGTGGTCTATAGTTGGCATGGGTGGCCTGGAATTGCGGCCTCAAGATTCGAGCTGTTCTTGCATTTCATCAGTACGGCAGAGATCCCGGTGATCCTAATTGGTGTGTTGAATGAAATTATTCAATTTATCACTCGGTGTTTTTGAAATGTTACGCTAGAGTTTACTTTGCAAGATGATTCTACTACGCCATATGGAATTCCTACGAGTAATTTTTTTTTATTAAATGAGAATGATATCGCGAAGATAAAGGTCTGTGATAATTTTACCTATAGATTGCCAATTCACATAATCTAAATCTCTGGAATTCACATTTTAGTACTTTTTTGAACTGGAATTTGTGTACTCGTGCTGCCTGGATTGGTGGTTGCTTTAGTTAATTCTGTACGACGCAGTGGAGTTTGACCTGGTGAAGTCTACCAGTAATCTTATATACGTTTGTTAGCCTAGAAGAGCAATGCAATTTTTTTTGTCTTTGTTTAACCATGGCACACCTTAGAGGCGGTGTACCTCCTTTTAGATCCGCTTCATTACAAAGCACTGCACTTCCACTGTGGTTAATGTTGGTGCTCCTTCTATAGTTGCAAATAGTTATTTAAGGTTCATGTTTTCATGATTTGTTGTAGATGAGATCTGTGGTGTTTATTCATCTTACACCAAGAGAGGATATCTTGAAGCTCAAAGTATAATCTTTTGGTTCATATCTTAGCCTGTGGTTTTCCTAGGCACTGTCATCTGCAAAATTGTGATCTGAAAATACAGTTGATCTGGTTTACATTGAATTCCCACTTTTTTGTGCATCTCCTTGTTTCTAAGTCATGAGTCTCATACCCTAGAATGTTTTTTCTGTGTGTAGGATTCCCCTTCCTCTATGGGTGCTTGATGAGATAAAGAAGAATGCAGAATTAGCCTATTCCGACAGATTTGGGAGAAGAAATTTTGAATACATTTCCCTTGGATGCGATATCCTTCATGTATTATGTGGACGATCTCCCATTCAAGCCTATGCGGGACCTTCAGGCCTTACCTTGGTGTTATCATAACTGTAAGGTTCTACCATGACGCTTTGGGATGTTCTTGTCTGTTGCAGATTCAGATCAGATTTCTTGCTCATATATATATTAGCAAACATTCTCGTATTGTACAACGAACAGCTAGTATATGTTGCATCTCTAAATGCTTGCGCTAGAGTGATGGGGATGAGCGAATGGGGAAATGGTGGTTCAATTAGTTCTGCAGAATTCTGAGCTGACTCAGTTGTTTAGAAGTGAAGTGAAGTGAAGTTGGTTCTTGGAATGCGCCATATGGTAACTTCTTTCTTGAATGGTACTCGAAGCTGCATGGAGAAAGAATTTGTAGGGAAGCTGACAACATATTTAGGGTTATGGAAGTCAACATATCAACCAAAGTGGCTGCCTTTAAGTGGAACTATTACACACAATCCCATCCATCGGAATTAACAGCAGGCTATTACAATACTTTAAACAGGGATGTATACTTACCAATTGTTCGTGTTTTGAAATGCAAGACCCGGTATTAAATAAGATAACCTCAGACAGCAGCCCTGAATGTTCGCTGGCTGCAAGTCGCTGGATGGCGAAAATTTTTCAAGTAATTTTTGTTTCTCGCTGGGGTAAAGTCGTTATATAAATATAACCCGTATAATTGGTTGGCACACCTATAAGTCACTTTTGCATTATTTCTTTGGTGTTGAAATACGGGCCATCAGAGTGAGCGTTGGGGGCACATATAAAATGATTTCATATCGATGCAAATTCCATGACAAGTACAAATTATCAAGTAGAGCGATTTATGAATTGTTACTGTATGTTTGATGGACGGGCGCGCGGCCAGGGGGAAAAATATTTATATTAGGTAGTAAATCGTTTTCATATGGAGATGAGTAATGATATGCAACCTAATCAAGGAAATATTTTTATGCAGTTAATGTTTTCATTTGATAATTGAATTGTACCAATTATTATTATTATTATTATTATGTCTTAAGGTTTCATCTCCCTCAACTCAATTACTGCATTCATAATGTGAGCAAACAACTTAGAATTGGTAGTTGACGACTTGTAAGAGGTCAGTTTGTGCCACTCCCTAGGCCTGCCCCCTGATTCGTGAGCAGAGCAGCCCTATTTTGATTCTCGTTGGAAAAACCTAACCAAGCATGAATGAATACTAAGTTCGGTTTTCATTCGAACACGATTAACATATTAATGATTACAGTTTCAATCCATAATAAAGGCATCGTTTTATAAATCAATCAATTTAATTAGATAAGGTAAATGTTCAGACTTTATATATACGAAAGAAAAAAAGGTTCCAATACATTTTCCTTATTACCGGGAAAAATAAAATAAATGAATTATAGTATTTGACTCTCTGAGGATGAGAAGAAGACGCAGAAAGAAAAGAATTCCAGGTAGAGTGGCGAGGATTGAAGGTGAATTACCATATTTGACCTCACATACAACCAAACTAATCAGACTGAAAGTGAAACCAAACCTCCTTCACAGCTCACAACTTTGATAGCCGAGAAAAGAAGAGACATCTCATCTAAAAACACTTGAATAGACAAATAGTAATTACTGGTGACTTTGTCCTCAAAGCTCTCTCATTTCATTTGCTTCCCTACACACACAATTTCACTTTGGTTGAGAATGGTGTCGTGTTCCATTCTAATCCTTGTTTGAATTCCCATTGTGTTTATTACTTTCGCTGAAACTCAGAAATAGCTCAGCCCATCCCAATTCTCGATCAACCCAACCATCATGCCTGGTTTAGTATCTGTGAAAACTCCGCCGGAAGCCCCGCCCCTCCGAATCTCGGTCCCCGAATCCCAAACCCCGCAGAGATCCGATTCCGGAAACCTAAAAACCCCGTCTCCACTTCCAAAGAAACAACCTTCTCCTTCGCCATCTCGTGCTAAACCTTCCCCGGATCGGAAAAAGAAGCCCCCTACCCCGGAGACGCCAAACCATGACCTTTCAGACGCCTCCCTCGACAACCCTGATCTCGGACCCTTCCTTCTCAAGCTCGCCCGAGATACCATTGCCTCTGGTGAAGGTCCAGCCAAAGCTCTAGACTATGCCATTCGGGCCTCCAAGTCCTTCGAGCGGTGTTCCCTCGATGGGGAGCCCAGCTTGGACCTCGCTATGAGTTTGCACGTCCTAGCTGCCATTTATTGTAGCTTAGCCAGGTTTGACGAGGCTGTCCCTGTCCTTGAGCGGGCGATCCAGGTTCCCGATGTAGCCAGGGGTCCCGATCACGCTCTTGCTGCCTTCTCTGGTTATATGCAATTAGGGGATACCTACTCCATGCTTGGTCAGGTCGATAAGTCCATCGCCTGCTATGACCAAGGGCTCAACATTCAGATCCAAGCCTTGGGTGATACAGATCCAAGAGTTGGAGAGACTTGCAGGTTTGTGTTGTTTTCAGCCTTAATATTATGAAATAATCATATCTGTCTTTGTGGTTTTTTAATTTTCATGCACTTTAGTCTTATCTACAAATACAATAGAAATAGAAATCGGTTCTCTATAGGTAATTACGTTATCGAACAATCCAGGAGTCTATAATTTAATTCAAATTTGAATGCTAAGATACAATGAAATCTTATTATGTCTTGAAGAAATGGGTTTAATATGCAAGAGATACTCGCACAATCCATTAGCTTTTGGGGTGGATAAATTTATCTTCGACCGTGACTGGACATTCGTTTGAAAGAAATTTAGTGAATATATCTATGCTAGACTAGACATATGACTCGGCATGATGATTTATATTCGTTTAAGTGAGTTTGCAGTTACTTGCAGTTGATAATCATCCTTGAATGATGTCTATTAATTTTTTGTTATACGGAATATGGGTTTATCAAGTGAACTTATTATATCATATCAATGAATTGGGAGTTATATGGCAGATACTTAGCTGAAGCCAATGTTCAAGCAATGCAATTTGATAAAGCAGATGAATTGTGCAAGAAAACACTTGAGATTCATGGTGCACATAGTGAACCTGCATCTCTAGAAGAGGCCGCAGATAGAAGGCTTATGGCACTTATATGTGAGGCAAAGGGAGATTTTGAATCAGCTCTTGAACATCTTGTCCTTGCCAGCATGGCGATGATTGCAAATGGACAAGACAATGAAGTTGCTGCTATTGATGTCAGTATTGGAAACATTTACATGTCTCTCTGTCGCTTTGATGAAGCAATCTTCTCTTACCAGAAGGCACTTACTGTTTTCAAATCATCAAAGGGTGAAAACCATCCTTCAGTTGCATCTGTTTTTGTGCGCCTTGCTGATTTGTATCACAGAACTGGAAAACTGAGAGAGTCCAAATCCTATTGCGAAAATGCTCTGAGAATATACTCAAAGCCAGTGCCAGGGACCACAGCAGAGGAGATTGCTGGTGGCTTGACAGAAGTTTCAGCTATTTTTGAATCTGTAGATGAGCCTGAGGAGGCACTGAAACTCTTGCAGAAGGCGATGAAATTGTTGGAGGATAAACCAGGACAGCAGAGCACAATTGCAGGAATGGAAGCACGAATGGGTGTGATGTTTTACATGATTGGCAGGTATGAAGAGGCAAGGAACTCTTTAGAGAGTGCAGTGGCAAAACTAAGGGCCAGTGGGGAGAGGAAGTCTGCCTTCTTTGGGGTTGTTCTGAACCAGATGGGATTGGCATGTGTACAGCTGTTCAAGATAGATGAGGCTGCTGAATTATTTGAAGAAGCCAGGGGAATTCTTGAACAGGAGTGTGGCCCATGCCATCAAGATACTCTCGGAGTATACAGCAATCTCGCAGCAACTTACGATGCGATGGGAAGGTAATAAGTGATATATTTTCTAAACAGCCTCCTCTTTCTCTCACTTTTCTGAATAAATGTTCTGTTTAGCAGATTAAACTACTATCCTCTTGATTGTTGGTTCCATCTTGGATGTGATTGAAATTACCATTTTATGACTTTAAAGCCACCTTAAACGTTATGAAATAACACTGAAAGAATTAGAATTAATTGACAGGAAGGCGTTTGTTAGTGAATTACCGTAGCTATATGTTGTGATGGAAAGTTGCAAAATTCTGTCTCAACAACGTTGAGTAACTAACTCTCGGACAGATATCTGCACACAGGAAGGAAGTTATAAATATTTTCCCAGTGCGTGTGCTGCTGTATCAGGGGATAATTTGATTAATACGGTTCCCCCAAATTGAATAATTGCAGATATTGATGGGCTTGTTTAATTTGGTGATTTTTGAAACTGATAGTTTCGTTTCCGTCATGACTTACATTACATTACATTGGCTTGAGTACTCATTTCTTGTAGGACTCGTATACTCGGTGCAGGATTGCTTGTTTCTTCTTTTTATGATATAATTGAGAATACATCTATCTGGCTTGTATGTCAAGAATCTAAATTGTTTGATGCTGAATTTTAAATTTTGATTGATGGTTCTAGAGTGGGAGATGCAATTGAGATCTTGGAGTATGTTCTTAAATTGAGGGAAGAAAAGCTTGGGATAGCAAATCCTGATTTTGAAGAGGAGAAGCGAAGGCTGGCTGAGCTGCTGAAAGAAGCAGGCAAGACACGAGACAGAAAAGCAAAATCTCTGGAAAACCTTATTGATCCCAGCTCAAAAAGGACAAAGAAGGAGGGGACAAAGAGGTGGCCCGGCTTGGGTTTTAAAATTTAACAAGATTTTCAATCAGCACATTCTGTTGTAAAATATGTCTTGTGTTGTATTGTATAGGGTTAATGATGTAATCTGCAAGTTTCGCGGTTTCATGATATCTCGCATTTGTTTTTCTTGGTTAAATGATGATTGTGTTGTGATCACATATGTAGCTGTTCCACGAGATTCCTCCCTACTTCTCGGTAACAAAAATGAGAGTAATGTTTTTTTTTATTCCTGTGATTGTGAATGAATTGACTAGTTTGTGTTTTCTTTATTTCCTGTGCCCAATCCTATTGTCTTTCTTTATTTGCATTCTTGTGCAAATTGTTGGCGTCTGAGGTAGTTAATTATGAAAGGAAAGTCCGTTCAATTCCATATGCTATGCTGTCCTTCAAGTTCAACCATGAGAAGTCATCATATGCTTTAGTTACAATACAATGCATACGACTTGAAAAAGGAAAGAACCATTGTAATTAATAAACGGATAAAAGCAATGGTAACCCAGCCCTCCATTCTTTCCCTTTAGCTCTATTCTATTCCATCCCATCACTGTCTTTCTCATGTAAAATTAATCAATCTATTTTTTATTTTATTTAACTCTTCCAAAAATCAATTATAACACAGAAAATTTTGTAAGAGTGATATAACCAAGAAAATATGTTTAGTGATTTAAAAATAAAATACGAACGAAAAGGAATTGACAAAAGATCTGCGTATCTCCTCTTGTCGTGATCACAAGGGCATCCGATTCAAAGGATGTGGTTTATAGAACGAACGAGGGATAGACAGAGACAGAGGTAGGACGACTAGGTAGGAGTGACAGGCTGTGCTCACACGAATTAGGTTTGGTTTTATTTGTTTATTTCAGGAACAAAGGAGAAAATGAAATTAAGGATTCTTGAGAAAAATTTCATACATATTACCTAACTAAATCTTTTCCCATTAAATCACACTACTAGTTACTTAAAGAAATGAAAATTCCAAGACAAAGGATGGCGAAATGATTTACCTAATTTACTCTACTCGGGCAAGGCAAGGTGATGTCAAAATCAGGGACAGGAACTGAGGTTGGGAGGTCTTATAATATTATATATCATCAGATCAGAATGAATATATCCATCCATGCCTGCCTTTGGAAGACTAGCTACGTTTCCAAAGAACAAGAACATCTAAATCCTTTGTGGTGGACTGCTGGAATGCATGCATTGGTTATTGTTTCCGGATAGCACTGCTCACTGCTCTGCTGCCTCTGTTGTTGTTGAAGAGTGGAATGGATGATCCGATCCATCTCTCTTTTGGTGTTGAGTGCATTGAAACTTGATTAATTATTATTACTAGTAGCATATGAATAAATGTGGATTCATTGATTGCATTTAGAAAAACGAGGGAAGACACGACAAGACACACGGGTGAGGGTGATTCTCCATACCATAACAATAACATGGCAGGCGGTGAGAAGAGAAGGGCTTTGACTCTCAGTCTCAGCTGCTTGAATTAGCTTTCACTCAAATTTGAACACGGATCGATGCGGATAGAATGAGTGACCTAATATTCACTGCCAAACTTAACATTAAAAACAGTGCCGAGACCGAGACCGAGATCGACTCTCTTTTTAACTAGTATATAAATACATGTCATGCAGATGATCTAGCTACCAAAATGCATGCATATCCTTCTCACTTAAATTAACCTATTCATTCATTTATTCAGCTTCTCTTCTTCTTCGACTAGCTTGACCTTGGAACCATGACTGCTGCAGACATTGCTCGAACGGCAGTGGGCATCTTAGGTAGGTCACCTTACCCTATACCCTCTGCTCTACACCAATCTTCTCTTATATATACATTCTTTCTTACTTTCCAGGAAACGTCATCTCTGCCTTCCTCTTCTTGTCCCCCGTGTAAGCCTCCATTTATTTTTATTTTTATTTTTCTTTATCTTTATCTTTTACGCATCTCCTTCCGCTACATAATTAAAAAAGGAAAATCCTCCTGCCCTCTCTTTTAATTTCTTAAAATCTTTTGTTTTCCCCAATAATTTCGTCCAAAAAAGACTTGAAATTTAAATATTAGACCTTTGAATAAATCATTTTTAATCCCTGAGTCGTAATCATAATTAATCATTTGGTTGAATTGAATTATTTCTGTACGGACTCCGGTACGGGTATCAGAGTTTTAAAACAGATTGACTTTTGTTTGTTGGGCCGTCCCGTGAATTGAAATTTACCATAGCTAATTAAAATTATAAATAAATAAAGAATGATAGATAGTATTAGTGAGTGAAAGTGCGGTGCAGGCCAACATTTGTGCGAATATGCAAGAAAGGATCGGTGGAGCAGTACTCTCCGGTACCTTACCTGGCCACGCTGGCAAACTGCATGGTATGGACGCTGTACGGGCTACCCATGGTGCGGCCGAACAGCCTGCTTGTGGTGACCATCAACGGCGCAGGTTGCGTGATTGAGATTATCTATGTGCTTCTCTTCTTGATGTATTCAGATCGCAGAAAGAGGCAGAGGCTCAAGCTCCTTCTCTTCCTGCTTCTTGAGCTCATCTTCGTCGCCCTTCTCTCCTTTTTCGCTTTGACTCTCCTTCATACCCACAAGAAGCGCTCTGCCGTTGTTGGAACCGTTTGCATCCTCGGCAACATTATGATGTACGCTTCGCCCTTATCTGTCATGGTTAGTATAATCTTTATAATTTAAATAAATTAATCATATATCTCAAATTGTTGATGATTAGTTAATTCCTTGTGCAGAAACTGGTCATCACCACCAAAAGCGTAGAGTATATGCCGTTTTTCCTCTCTCTCGCCTCTTTTGGAAATGGCGTAGCTTGGACCACTTATGCTCTGATCCGTTTTGATCCATTCATTACTGTAAAACTCTCTCTCTCGCTTTGTTAATTAATCTCGTTTCAAAAACTGATAGATAGATCATTTGGGTTTCTGTCAGATACCGAATGGGCTTGGAACGTTGTTTTCGGTGGCCCAACTGATTCTGTATGCCACCTATTACAAGTCTACCAAGAGGCAAATGGCAGAAAGGAAAGGGAAATCTCAAGGGGATGTCAATCTCTCGGAGGTTGTGGTTGGTAATGGAACCCTTACTGCTACTGCCAAGTAGCAATACGCAATACCCCCAACAACATCGACATCGTTTCTTACCTTACTTTAATAGATTGATGCATCTAAATATAAGTCGTAAGCCAGCTTCGGTCTTTTCTTTTAATCTGGGCTCTCACATTTTAGTTAGCCCACTATCCTTCCCAATAACTTACTGAGTTTCATCTATTATTACTTTTTGCAGCATAAAGAATTCCATTTACTTTTTTACCTTGAAGGCACTGCTAAGTAATACATATTAGTTAATTTAATTGATTAGGACGAAATAACTAAATTAGCTATTATGATCGATGAATGATGACGGGGAAGAAAATGATCCAACTCGGCCTATATAAATAAAAAAGAACTGCTACGCTCCGGAGCCACCATAACCTGATTTTGAACCGAGCATCTCACGAGAACCAGACCAACCGATAATTAAATTTCTAGTTATCTTTATTGTGCCTGGATAAGTAGAAATTCTAATTCTATTTATGATGTTGGCAGAATCGAAAGGTTGCCAAGAAAATATGTAATCCAACATTATCAAAGTAACATTGAATCAACATGTAGAAAAAAGAAAATAATAATTAAAATGCAGACAGCATGGGGTGGGGAGTTCAGGAATATTATGCAGGAGAAACATTCAACATACAAAAGAAAGACAAATCTGCCAAGGGGAACATCACCAATCCAAAGAACCTATTCAATTACAGACGACAACAAATATGTTCCAATGCTCAGTTAACAAATAAGCAAAAGCAACGAGGTTAAGCTTCTACATGCCAAAGAAAACACAAACGAACATGGACCATTTGACAATTCAGAAGTACTCCCGCATTCCTCATTGTTCAATCTAATAAAGAAGGTTATAGCTCTGTGAACAGTACAACTGAATAGAATAAAAAAGGAGGCAGAACAAGTTTAGCTTCTTCGAACAAAATCCTTTTCAGAAGAATAAGATTGACAAGCCCATTGTAAAACATCCTGCAGCCACCCAGGGGCTTAAACGCTCACCTGCATCATGTCATGTCACAGAAGTAGTCAATTAACCCCAACAAGCTTGAACTTAAACTGACTATCCAATCCCCCACTCATAAGAGAATCACAAAATGAAGAGAATGACTTCCAAGGCCGAAAATGTGTTCTTTAAACTAGATTATTCCAGGTCTTTCATGTCAAAACACAAGGAGTACAATCAACATGTACCGGGTCAGGTTGGCCTATGTTTAAAAAGGCATAGTCAGGAGTCTTAGATGACAAATGTGGCATTAAATTTTAGCGTAACAAGGAGACTTGTGATTAAGTCCTACTCTAATGGATGGGAAAAACTGACAAGCAAAAGAAAACATGCATAAAAACAATGTTGTGTGGAAACCATGTAACGGATTTTAGCTGAATATTCTAAGTGGAATTAACAAAATCATCAGAAACGAACCTATTCTAGCTGCCTTCCAAAAAAAGCCCCGAAACCTGCAAGAAATTGACACCCAAAAATATTTATGAACATCTGAAAAAGTTATACAAGCACCTATAATAATTTTCTTTTCGAAAGAAAAGCAGCTATACTGATTACTTTAAATTAAGGAAAAGAAATTCTGTATAATTGATCAACAAAAACTACTGAAGGAAGACACCAAGAGAAACAAGTGTTCCAAGATGAAATTCCTGCCAATTTTAATTCAGTTGTCTGACCATGCATACATATAATCGCATATATAACATTCTTTACAGGGCAGAACCACGATAGAGACTGGAAACATTAATGCAGCATGAGGAGATGATAATTATCTCTGCAAGTTCAAACAGACACGTAAAAGGACCTCCAATTTTGCAAGTTAACCAAAGGTATCCAACTAGGATCATAAGCAAACCTTTTGAAAATCAGAGGCATTCTATGTATTTCATCATATCACATCGCTACCATTGAAATCAATTTAGTAATTTATTGTTAAGATCTTCAAATATTATATATATATATATATATATATGCAACATATCCTGGTTTAAAATAGTCTTCAAGGACAATCACTTAGATGTCAAACCACAGATGGTCAGCGATGAATGGACGAAAGGCGTCAACTGAAAAACTCGACCGTTGTTTTGGAAAGGGTAAGACATGTCTAGACAAAGAAGTTTCTAGAATATTTATAAAATAAATTTTCAGAAGCGTACTATGAATATCTGATCCCAAACAGTACTCTTTTAGATGTTTTCTGAGAAATACAAAGTAAGGAAACAGTTATCATGGCTCTTCCACATTACATGCAAATAAGAAGTTTGAGTGTATATTAACTGCATTTAAATAACAGAATTAGACGCAATTGTTAATACATTCCCAGTAATGTTCAAAATGAAATCATCAATAAAACTATAAACGTTTTACAGAGAAGGAGTATTACCCAGTTTTCTGTTCAAGGATGGCGGGGAATTGCATCTTCAAAAATGTGCAGGTACAAATCACCAACAGTACCACAGTCAGAAATGAGTGGAAATTAAAAAGCGCTGACTGCAGCCCAAGAAAAACTAACAGTGAAGTTGAAGACACCCGCAAATAGAATCAATGACAAGGTTACAAGAGTGAAACATGAACAATTAGAAGAGAGAAACGTCATTACCATATCTGGGTAAGGGGTACAGTACAACCTAATCGAATCTTTCCTTCAACTATGCTGATTGTCTTGGATTCGTTCTACGTGGAAGATCGAGAGAAAAAAAAAGAAAGAAAAGAACAAATCGAATTAATTAAAGGGTGAAACTTGATCATAGATGATCCGGAAAAAGGAAGCTTTCTTACCTTGCCACAACAGAATTGACACAAGTCCAATCGAGGGTTTCTGGAAACTTCGTTATACTCTATACATCAATCATTTGCATCTTAGCAATAGAAGAAAAAGGCGAGGTGCTTCCCGGTTTCCAGTGACAGCACACCCAGAGAAGCAAGCCGCTGATTAGGGCACCAACAAAACAAGCCCGTCTCCTTCTGAACTTCGAGCACTGAATTTTTGACGGTTAATCAGATTTTATTTTTGGTTGGATGCTGATCGAACCAGATAACGTCGGTACTTGGAATGGCTTGAATGTATGTCAGTGAGATTCAAGTCTCGTGTTAAAGGGGTGGAAGACACCAATTGGGCGTCCCTATGAAAATCCTGATTAAAATATCTCAATATTTGAGTCCTTTTATTTCAGACTATTATTATTAAATTTTATAAAAAAAAAATTTGCAAACAGTTTTTATGAAGTTTTTGCCGATTAAAAAAATTATGAAAAATTTAAATTTTTTTTAATCTTAATTAATGTATCAGTAATTTTATACGTAATATTTGATAATATAGTTTACAAATTTATATTATTTCTTACCAGCCTCCTCTCTCTAAATTTTTTTCTTTTGTTCTTAAAAAAAATTAAATGATGCTGTTTATTTAATATCTGGGTGTTTTTTTTTTTTTAAATAGTGTAGTTTCCTTAAAATTTAATGACTAAGAAGTGGATTCCATTATTATTATTATGAAATGAGGAGAAAAACTTCTAAAACCGAGCCCCTAAGCCGAAAATAGAGGTGGCGTGATTCTTGTCGGGCCGGGAGGCCCAATTGAGACCCAAGACGCGACCCGACTTCCCTTCCTACCTTTCCCAAAGTTGGAGACGGAGAGGTTCCCGCCATCAGAACTCTTATGTTTTTTTTTACTGTTTCGCGCTGATGACTGTGACATGGATCAGGAAGTCAACCGAGATACAGATACAGGCGCAGTAGTAAAGCAGTGAGATTCTCTTGAATTTCTATCTTCATGTGAGGGATCAATGGCGGACTCGAAACGATGGACTGTGACCTACACAAAGCACATAAAACGAAAACGCAAAGTCTATCAAGACGGCTTCCTGGATCTCCATACTTCAACCAACAAGGTATTCGTTATCTTGACTAGGAATTATCAGAACGGTAGTTTCAATACGCATACTTGTTAGACTGATCGATAGAATCAACGGTTTTATTATTCTGAGTTCGTGTTAGAAATCTTTGTGACATAAACATTGAATACAATGTGCTTTTGGAGCGACGCTTTATATTTAGCAAGCAGGAAATCTCAGAAAACGTATAAAATTCCTTTTGAACTCGCATGGAAGTAAATTTAATTGAAATATTATCTGCTGGAACCATGTGCAGGTCCTGCTATATGATGATTGCGAGAAACTCTTGGAGTGTAGGCTCTTAAAGAATGATGAAATTGTTAAGTCTGGTGAAACCCTCTTATTTAATAGCTACCTTATTGACATCGGTGATCCTGAAGGCGAAAATAAGCCTACATCTGACTTAAACAAGAATATCTTCAAGAGATCTAATCTGTTCAGTGAATCAAAAACTAGGATCCATTCTGGTATGAACTTTTACTGATATCGTTTAATGCTTTGTAATCTTCTAATTTAGAAATATTTTGACATGTCTTTTCCTCAACCATAATTAATTAATTGTTATTTTTTTGCCTGGTTCAGACGATACCAAAACTAGTGTAAAGGAGAAGAAAGCACATCAAGCTCTGAGCCCATCGCAAAAAATGATCAAAGGTTGACATAACTACCTTCATAATTTGGCGTGTACAGCTTCCGTGAAGTGTTCCTTGTGTTTTTAACATGTCAAGCGCTAACTACTACAATTTATAATATGATAGTGGTTTAATGGGTCATAATTTAAATATTTTTTCTAAGTATAACAGTATAGCAAGCTCAATAGCTATTTTGATGCAGCATAATTGTATATGTATAAATATTGCTCTAGTTTGTAAGTTGATGTGCCCTACCAACTCACTTCTTAATAAAAGTTTAATTAATTATAATAGTTAATTAGAAGTAGTTGTTTTGACTAGAGTTTGTGATGCGGCATAGTTGTGTATATTTAATAATTGCTGACATTGCAGAGTTCAAGACGAGAGAACTCCTTAAGTATGGCTCACCGAAGATGAGTCCTGAAATAACAAAAGATAGTCCAGCAGGTTAGTCTGCCAACATGCTGTACCACCTTTAATGCAGACTTACGTTTGATTTATTTGATGATCTTAATTTGCTAATCTTTTTGCAATTTTACATCCTAACATCTAACGAGAAAGCAGCGCAGATTGTGCTGAACTGACAACTAGTTGTTGGAAAATAGTTTGATAAAGCAAGCAACTACTCGAAACATCATGAAAATTTTATTCTGTTTCGACTTCTGATGTATTCTCTCTTATTTTTATCCACCAACTATTGATATTTTCCCACTTTCAACTAGAGTGGCAGGTTCTGTACACTGCACAACTGACTCAAAAGACAAAGAAGTACCATGATGGTTTCTTGCGACTAGTGATTTGTGGATCCCGTGGGCAGCAGGTTGAATTCTACATATGTCTCCTTTATCATTAAGAACAAATTTTGTCTCGTTTCAGGATTTGACTGTCCACGTCTTTCTTAATAAATATATTGTTTCTCACTTTTTAATTGCTGTCCACTCCCTGGCCTACTATGAAATGTTATTTGAAGTTCTTATACATAGTTATTCATAATTTTTTGTCAGAATTAGCTAGGGCACAACAAATGCTTACAGTCCACTTTTGAGTCGCTGTTTCAGGTTATGCTGTTTGATTCAAGCAGGAAACTCTTAGATAGCAGGTTCCAAAAGAAAGATGAAGTAATAAGATCTGGTGAATCAATAGCATTTGATGCTTACTTGATTGATATTGGTGAATACCAAGGAAATTTTAAACTGGATTCCAGTGTTCAAGGAAACACTTGCACTGATTATGGGAGAAGAGGCATGATATACAGACAGCAAAATAGTCTTCAGTCTCTTGACGCCCATATAACTGTTGGAAAAAGTGGTTTGATCTTCCACCCATGGCTTAATCGATAAGTTATGATAGATTAGTTCTTTTTCCTCCCCAAAGGATGCCTCTATATCACTTTCTTTTTAGGTTGCCAATCAAGTCTTAGATTATAGAACAGCTTTCCTACTCTTTGCTGGTTGCTAATTCTGTTATTTTTAACCTTTGGACATCTATCTATGACCTTTAGATATCTCTTCCTTTTTCCAATTTCAGAATGGCAGGTCTTATATACTGCACAATTAACTCAAAAGTCCAAGAGGTATCACGATGGCTTTTTACAACTTGAATTTTGTGGATCCCAAGGGAGGAAGGTTTGTTTTCACAATTCCTATGAATTTCTTCTTGACCTTCAAATCATCATGTTTGTCACTCCGTAAGTGTCTTTATCCGTCACCAATTTGTTTTGGTTCCTCTTTATTTTATGAATGAATCTTCGAGATTAAATGTATGCAACTTTTGTCTGGTTCTATACTGAATAAAAATAGGTCAGATCATGTATCCTCTTGTTAGTCGTGTATTATTAAAATTGTCAGTTGTGCTTCCTTTTGTGTTCTCTTTACAGATTGTGCTCTGTGATTCGATCAAAACTCCTATAGAATGTAAGTTCCTGAAGAAAGATGAAGTTATAAGAACCGGCGAATCAGTTTTATTTGATGGCCATTTAGTCGAAGTAGGAGAACCTGAACGAAGCCATCAATCGTTACGGAATCCGAACGAACAAACGAATAGTGAGTATGATGTTGAGAGAAGACAAATAAGACATGGGCGAATTGGTTGCCTCAGGGCCAACCTATCTGTTGCTGAAGGTTAGTATAAGACTTATTCATAAACTGAATAAATTTATTTGACTATTCTGTGGAGTTCTATTACTATGCCTTTTTGTCCATGGCATAAACATTATATACCTATTTCATCACTCTTTGCTTTGTACACCCTTGTTCTTGTCCATTTTACATTTCCTGTCTGTTATTTTTTTCTTTTTCTCAATAAGTTTGTGTTTATTGAATATCAAGTTTCTATCAATCAGGGTTTTTTTAGGCGATAAATTATAATCATCTATCATGGAGTTTAATGACTTCGTTATAGCTAAAGATAACTTCCCAGATATTATATTGGTATATATGCAATGAAGAGTTTATGCTTAAAGTACGTCTGGTTTATCTTTTTAATACTTTGACTTTGTATACGATTTTTCTTCCTGAAACATACCTGGCTTTGTTGTGCAGATAAACATCAGAGTAAGGCCTCTTTAAGAAAAGATGCAGACTCAAACCCTCTATTTTCTGGGTTATATGAGATCAAATCAAACAGGATAGTCCCTCCACTTAGGCCTTTACGAGATGGTGCGTTGCATAAAGCTTCCGTTTATTGTCTTTCTTTTTGATTTACCTGTGACTTTTTCCTTTTTTTTAAAAAAAAAAATTATTCATTAGAGCTTTTATAAATCTACACATGGATATATGAGGAATAAAGTGTAATTTTTTGAATTCTAATCCCGACGATTGCTTTCAAACAGACTTACGTTGTTAAGTTCTATACCTTATCTGCTAGTTGTTACTAATGTAATCTCTAACTTACTTTTTGCCTTTAATAAAAAACGGAAGGGTAAGTAGGTGTGATTATATGTCGCCTGTAAAATATGTACATTATGAATTTATGAGGTTCTGTTGAATGGTATAAAATTGGAGAGGACTGATCATTCCTCGGCAAGACATTGCGGTTGGAGCATGCATGGGGAGAGGGAGATACAGGCTTGACACACCATGGGTGTCACTTGGCGCGACTTTTTAACCAGCTTTGTTGTTCTTAATACATTGCTTCATTATTTTAGATGTGACCAGTTTTTGTTTTTTATTTTTTGCAGCCCATCAGATATTGTCAATTTTACAAAATCCTATGGCTCCTGAAAGTAATGCTACAGGTTAGACTGATAACCTCACCAGTAAACGAGCTTGCTGTAAGGATCTGATAGCGATTAAATGTTGGATTTCCTATAGGTGGTCAACCAATAAGAGCCTCAGCACCCAGTCATAAGCAATGCGAAAATAGGAAATTAAATGAGTCTATGAAATTCCCCAATTTTATGTCCTCTAAAGGCAAGTGAAGGTGGAATTTATGAATTTCTAGCTGGTCAATGTCTGATTTTCAACACTTTTGATTTGGTAATAACATTTGTTGACTCTGAGTTAACTGGATTTAGCAGCAGAGAACGGTTGTGGTGGCGTTCAACTTACCCGGAATATTAAAGTACCCCATCAGGTCTAGTCTGTCATTTTCTTTGGCATTTTTTTTCTGGTGCATTTTTATCACAGTTCAGGCATATGTTGTATTAGAGATCATATGATTGAGAATCTTTGCCATCTAGAGTGCAAAATTTTCTACGCTGTTTTTTTTTTAAATTGGTTTTTATTGAGAGAAATTTGTTTTCATTCTAGATTTTGGCGAACTCTTCAGCTAACTCAAATTGTTATCTTTGCATTTCAAATAGCCCTACTCAAATATGGAAGCACAGACAAATATGGGTGAGGCAGATTCTGCGTTTAGCGTATCAAGTTCGGGTGCTCATTCTTATTGTCCCATGGAAGCCATCACCGGTGAAGGCAAGAAAGCTGACATGTTATCATGTACAAGGGAAACAGATGAGTGCCCAAGCTTTAACCTTGGATTTTGACAGGTAACGCCTTTGAATCTTCGAATGTATGCATATGTTATATCCTCATTATTTTATAAAATTTCAATTACAATTTAGAGATTAACAAAACTTGCGAAATAAATATTAAAATTATATTTCCTTTTGTGCATGAGAAAAGATTGTCCACGGAAAATTGGCTCTCTCTCTGTCTGCATATATATATATATCTTTGATTAGCAATGTGTTTTCACTTATCCCCATTGAATAATTTATAATGAAAATGGTATCTTGGAGGTATCAGATTTAAATGCCGACGAAGGCCCTGGTGCTGAAATGCTTAGGTCATAGTTACTATTTAGTCCTCAAATTCCCCCTCTCGCAATAGAGCATTATCTAGCTAACATAAGTCATATTTGATCAAATATAGCTCATTGTCAAAAGAAGGGTCATAATGTCCATTATCAAACTCAAGTTTCTTAAAAGGATTCAGAAACGCCAGTGTTTTCTTCAGTTACAAAATGGAAAATCTACTAAACTATCTAGTCAATTGTCTATGTGAAACTAGCACAACCAAAGCATTACGTAAGTTAAGATGTCCGGCAATGCAACACTAAGCGGTAAAGGTAAATAAATTTTTGGCCGGTGTGCGTCCTGCATTCTACATCTTTGCTTTTCATTTCCATCAAAGTACTCATGTTGCATTCTTTTAGATTTATGCAGGGCTTGCCGGGCTTTTAACAGATTGCTAATTTTCTTGGAATATTGTTTAGATATGTTAAGTTAGAGAACTGATCTTTTACAATGCCTATGGGCATCTTAAATTGGAATGGTGAGTCTTCCATCTAAGTTTGTGATTGTAATTTCAAAACTTCTACACTGTAGATTGACGTGCAATTTCGCTTTCTTCTTGTGAGATGCTTTTTAAGTTTGTACCTTAAAAAAGAGCCCACCTCTGAAAAATTGACCTTGGCGATCCCTAGCGTTGTGGTGGCCAAGCAGCTCTGCCGTCGGGGCAGCTGACGTGAAAGTTGTTAGCTCTTAAAATAGAGATCCACTATTCTTGGTGGAAAGAGACTTCCCCCGTCTGGCCTGATAACACAAGAAGGAAATATACCAACCATCATAACGCTAAAGTGAAACAAGATAATTGTGGTTGTAAAGGTGGATAACAAGTTGGAGACTCTAAAACAGAATTTCTTAAATAAGCACATTGAAAGCGAATATATAGTATATTTATTTTGTTACTTTTCAACGTCTCGCTTTTTGTTTTTCATTTAAATCTGCTACGTTAATAAAGAAAAAATTCATGATAGAAAGATATATATATATATATATATATATATATATATATATATATATATATATATATATATATATATATATATATATATATAAAATAGTTATGTAATATGATAATATCACAAATAATAGTGACACTCATACCATAAATAAAAAATAATAACTTAATTTCTTGATAATTTGCAATTTTTTTTTTTTATCGGACTTGATAATTTTACATTGTTAGGAAGGGAGATGGATGGAGTGCACTGATATTAAAGGGTGGTTTGAATTGATATTTTTAATATTTTTTATGTGGCGTAATAAAAGTAGAAGTAAAAAAAAAAAAATTTACTTCTAGAAATATATTTTTTCATAAATGGTTACCAGTTTCTACTTTTTACATGTTTTAACCGATCTTAGTTCTTGGTTTTTAAAAAGGTTAAATTAAATATTAAAAATTAAACAAAAAAATACTTTTCTTTTGAAAAAACTGCCTCTAACCAAAAAAAATTCCAAACAAATTCTTTTGGCAAATGTAAAGTCTGAATGAAAAACCAGCCGTATTCTGATCGTCGCTTCCCTTGTGGGCGAGGAAACGCAATGTCGTCTGCGGGCATGTTGTCGTATGTATTTCTATACTGCGCCGTTGTGCGTACTATTTCCCTTATCTGCATCCTTTTTTGGGTCAATCACGTAGTTCCAGACTCAGACCCCTGTGGATGTACTAGTAACTGAGAGCATGGCATCAATGGCGTCGTCTTTATATAATTTAGCTCCAATTTCATCCTCTAGCACCAAAATTTTCTCCAGTTTCCCATCTTCTCCTATCATCAGGCTTTCTCATAGCCTTACACCCGTCTTTACAAAATCAAGACCCATCTTTTACCGAAAGAAAAGGAATACCGAATTTTCCGTCAAAGCACAAACCCTAGACTTCTCGGATTCCTTCTTTGAAGATGGATTCGGGTCGGGCGACGACCCTACTTCTCCGGGATCGGGGTTTACAGCCGTGGAGGAGAAGGAGGAACCACAATGCCCTCCCGGACTGAGACACTACGAGACAATGGCGGTTCTAAGGCCTGACATGTCCGAGGATGAGCGACTCGCACTGACGCAGAGATACGAGGAGGTAAAATTTTAACACTACCTCTGTTTTTCACACTTACTCTGGTGGGGGATTGGAATATCAATCCTAAATCAGTTCGGAATATTTGACTTGCTCAACCATACACATTTTTAATGTTTAGGAATTTAATGTCGTTGTGAATCTATATAGTATGTTGAATCAAGGGTTCTAGTTGTTTATATATATATACACAAAGGTTATAACTTGTAGATATGGTTTCCTCAGTCTGAACTAATAAGTAATAACTAATAGCCTGTTTTAAAATATTTGTCAGTTGCAAATGCTTTACGTAGCATGTATGAGTTAATACCTGTAAACTATGCCGCTTGTATATATATTTCTGGCATCCATGTAAATGTGGGTGTGTAAACAAAAACCTATCACCTTAATTTTCTTACGACTCTATATAAGATGCATCTGTTAATTTTATAATAACCTTATAAAATAACGAACTTTAAATCCAGTTGTGGAGAATGGCGATCGCTGCTTTACTTCATTCTTCTTTCTCTATTGAGTTCCTTCCTGCTAAATATAACCATTTGTGTTATTAGGCAGTAGGCAGGCATACAAGACCACAAACGGGTGAATGCTGGAACATCACCAAATTAATCCAATAGTTTATTCTAGAAAAGACCAAGACTTAACTTTCTCTGTTTATGCCACTCAACTTGCTGTTTCATTTTGCTTTAATATTTCTCGCCTGGACTTGCTGACGAAGTTTAAGTACAAATTAGAAGATGCAAATAGATTAAATCTCAATAATTGCTGATTGAAATGAATATTCTGAAAACATTAGTTTTGTGGACTTGCAATTAAGTGATGGCATTCTGCCTTTGAATCTATTTTGATCTTGGTTATGAATGGCAAATCTCTTTCTGTACGTTTACACTCATGTTTCTATGTATGTTATCTAGGTGGTTCCAATTGAACCTGGTCCCATATCTTAACTGAGGAATGAGTAGAGATTATGCCGTAAAGATTTGGGATGCATGTATTTCTCGTAAACAGAGGGAAAATGAATGTTGAATGCATGTTGCACGATTTAAACTCTAGCATTTATTTTTTGGTTCCCGTGATGACTTTTCTGTCTCTAACGTTTGGACCAACTGCGGAACCCAAAGTCAAATGAATCTGGTCCTGATGGTATAAAAGTCAAGTCCTGATGACTTTTCTGTATGATGCTCTGCTTATGAGGCTTTCTCTTACGGGGATATGGTCCAGTGTGCTTGTAATTAGGTCTGATATGAGGCGGCAGTCTGATCACATTCATAAATGAATAAGTCGGTAGTTAACTTAAATTTATG
Organism: Bauhinia variegata; assembly: GCA_022379115.2. Taxonomy (NCBI): domain Eukaryota; kingdom Viridiplantae; phylum Streptophyta; class Magnoliopsida; order Fabales; family Fabaceae; genus Bauhinia; species Bauhinia variegata. The sequence goes on along the minus strand of CM039436.1, from coordinate 18,091,957 downwards.
ATGATGAATTTGATTAAATGTGATTGAATTATGTGAATTAAGATTCACCATTGCTTGGGAAGTTCTTAAAGTAGATGATTTATCCTATTGCAGCTGCTCGTTGCTGGAGGTGGCATGTATGTAGAGGTTTATAACAGAGGAGTTATCCCACTAGCATATAGCATCAAGAAGAAAAACAAGGCTGGGGAGACCAACAATTACTTGGATGGCATCTACCTCCTATTCACCTACTTTACGAAGCCCGAGTCCATGGACATTCTCGAGAAGACACTAAAAGCTGATGACGATGTCATCCGATCAATGAATTCCAAGGTTAGGAAACGCAAATATTAGTTTCTTTTCTGCGCTTGAGTAGCTCTGGAGAAAGATGATTAAACATGTTTTGTTCTTGTCAAAAATGTTGTAATATCACATGTCAATTTGATTCGATGGATCCTCTTAAAAGTTATTTTTTGAACATGATTAAATTAAGCAAAAGAGATGCAAGTGCCACCACTTGTCTGCAAAATATTGGAAAACATCCCTGTTAACTGCCATTACTAGTTGGATTGGCTTGCGTTGGTAGTTTCTACTCATTTTGTTTCATCTTATCGATGGACTCACTCTTCCCCCGTATTATATCTAACTCTATTTTGACATAAGATTTAAGGGAATAAATAAAGTTGCCCATAACTAAGAAAACAAACTGAAAAGCAAGTATGACATTCCGTCATAGGGCAAATTATGTCTTCTGAAATATTGGTATGGCTGAAGAAAAATGAAATCAAAAAGAAGGACGAATACATGGGAAGATAAAATTGGGTTCAATATTTTGTTCATTTTCATTTTCAATTTTATATCAGAAACATTTATGATGAAAATAATAATAATAATAATAATAATCTGTGCTTGTTTGAACTTACCTAAGACAGATGCCATGCCCATGGTGCATATTTTAATGCTTATTCCAAAGGTTATGATTTGATACAAAATTGTCCGAGGCATAGGCACTAGTAAGTCATGCCCATGAAAAAAAGGAGAAAGGAGATTCGGTTATATTCGTTGGCAAATGATTTTTGGGCTGCTAAGACGGTATGTCATTTTCCTCATTCATCCTTAATGGAGAATAAACAATCCATAGTTGTTTAAAGAAATAATCTCAAAGAATCGTTAAACAAACACTGAGAACGGATTTACTTATACCAGGCAACCGTAACCTGAAAGAAAAATAAAAGCTTTAAAATTTTACCTCTGTGCCAGCTACAAGCTCTGCCCTAGACAGTGATTTAATCATTTTTATTTTTTTTACTATTTTAATTTCCCTTGTTTGGGCCCATGCATAAAGAGAATCAAAAAAATTGGGCTTGAAGGAGAGGGCCCATATACATTTTAGTGGAGGGTCATGGACTTGTCCCATCATTTGATAAAGATAGAATAAGTATGAAATGCCATTTCATTTGCTACCTACAATCTTCTTCTTATAAAATCATAATCATAATCATAATCATAGGACAGGAGTTGAGATTTTATAAGTTTCCAACTGTAACGTAACATAACACAAGGCATTCCATCTTATCTGTGGCGTGACTGTGAGAGCAAATGATGAGCAGTAGAAGACGTGTGTTTTAACATCAATCGCAGGTTGACGAATGGGTGCTCCACAAACGGCAGAGGCTCCTCATCTGTATCCGCAAGAACTTCAGCTTAAACTTTACCAGGCCTTCATATTCTCAATCCCCATACTCTTTTCCATTATTCTCTTCCTCTTGTTTTACTTGTTCTACCTCAAGAGAAGAGCTTCCTCTCAGTCTCTCTCGTCCCCCGCCACCGTCAATAATAATCATCCACCACCGCCACCAACTGCATATCTCTCCTCAGTAAGATTCCTTCTCTCTCGTGCATTTACTGCTTTAGTTAACTAATTCCTGATGCCTCTCTTATTTCCACAGCCATGTCGTTTGGATGTGACCCTGCAGTTTCTCGACAAACTTTCAAAAATTTTATTTGATGAGGAATTGAGAGCAAGAGATTCCCAGTGAGTTTTTCCCTCTTTTGTTATTTATTTTGTCTAATTAAGCTCTCTAGTTGTTGGTTTGGTGTTGTGCTCCGATCTCTATCTAATATAGATAGACATAGAAGGTGGTCTACAGTATAAGCACTAGATGTTATATCACATTCATGGAGTTGACCTCGGTCAATTTGTGGAAAAAACGAACGATTGTTATTTCTTTGGAATGAGATAAATTATTTTGCTTTTAGAAAAAGTGATACAGGTGAGTCAACTGGAATAAGAATGTTAATGTTATAGGTGCCATTTGATTTGACCTCTGGGCCTAACATTGGATGGTTGAAATTAAATTTGAACAGATGCTGCGTTTGCCTTGGAGAATTTGAGCTCAAACAAGAGTTGCTGCAGATTCCTCACTGCAGACATCTCTTTCATATTGATTGCATTCGTCTTTGGCTAGAATCAAACTCCACTTGCCCACTTTGTAGATATTCCATCTTCCCCACAACAAAATTGCTAAACCCGGCACTGCCCCTTATACCGGACCCAGTCCACCGTGCCACTCCATCGCAACAGGTACCAGAAAATGAGGTCGCTGCTTCCTCAACAGCTGCCCATTTTTCCAGAGAATAGCTATTCATATTATCAAGAGAGAAAAGAACATGCTTGTCTTGTCTTGTCTATATTCACACTGACTAATGCTATATATATATATATATATATATATATCTTTATTTACACGTACTTCTACATTTCTTTATTTACAATTTATCCATGAAATTATGCAAAATAGCAGTTTCCTATTCAAACAACCACATTCCCGTACATACTTGATCAATATAAAAATGTTAGTCCTTTTTCTAAACCGGAGGAGAATGACGCTGTGCAACAAAAGCTTCTGTAAACTATATATATAGAATCACAAAAAAAATAGGAGAAATATTTGCAAATATTGGACTCTAATTATAAAATTAATGGTATTTATACAGATCAAATTTTTAAAATCAATCAGAACACTAGTGCAACGGATGTATGAGAAAACAAAACACAAAAATAAATGAAAAACACCGTCGACAGCAGGGTTCGAACCTGCGCGGGCGAAACCCAACAGATTTCAAGTCTGTCTCCTTAACCACTCGGACATATCGACTGTTATGAGCTCATCTGCTAATTTTAATTTAACAATAAGAAAATGAAAAGATCCCACATATATATATAATTTTAACAAGTGGACAAGTAGGAGAAGAGGAAATGTAACTAGAGTGACTATATATGATAAACAAATCTGACAAGTTTTCAGGGTTTGAGAGACCATGAGCCGAGATTATTGTTAACATAATTTTGCTTGTGAAAACAAATCAAATGCGTAGGGATTTAGATAGATAAAACTCCACGACCCAAACAAGCTAGGAACTATTCTAGAGACACCTCTGGTTGCATCTTACAAACCACGATGGTTCAGTTCAGACACCTGCAGGCTGCAGCTGCAAAGCAAAATCAATACAAACAAACCCATTAGTCGGCTCGGCTGGTTCGACAAAGGAAGATGGGCCTCCCAAAAATGCAACATAATTTGGGCCCAATAGCCCATCGAAGACTTTAATGTGGAGCACCTGGCTGAGACTGAGAGACGTCGCAGTCGCAATCCAACGTTATGCTTTTGAGGAGGTTGAGGTTAGGCATGTGTTTTCCCGTGACATGTCTCTGTCATTTTTGATCGTATGTACGTATGTTGTTGGTTCAGAACGGAAACGGGTGTATCACTGATGATTAATGGGGTAAGCAAATCCAGTGTGCAGCCTAGCCTGCCTTGATAAATTTTTTAAAAGGTTTCTAATAACAACTATCAAATACTAGTGCGTAATATAGAGACGGGTACGCATGACTTTGTCTTATCTGCACAAAGCATATTACTCGATGGAGGGCTGACCGGGTGGGTCTTGACTCTTGAGTGTCTCCACCCTACCACTGACATGTGTCAGAAGACCCAGTGGGAAACACTGGACCACCGTCATCTCAATAATACAATATAATTCATTTCTAGCAATTTAAATGCATCCTTCGAATTCACATCAGATCAGAGATATTCAATTCACTCGCCCAGGATAGGATCCAAAGCACAAATAAGCACATTTCCACCTAAAACCAATGAATGAGTGATAATTTGGCATTGCCTGAGCTACAAAAGCAATCCCTTCGAGTTCCAATCTTATATATCATAAGGAGTCAACATGAGTATTCACATATGCTAAACCCTACACTTGTTCTCTCCAACTAACGCATTGTAAACTTCTGTTTTGGTCTTTCAAGCTCAATTGCTGCCTGGAGTCTCCCACTTGGTAGCTCTAAAAATCAAGCTTCAATTAGCCAGTGTCCTTCACGTCTAATTTCAATCAACATTCCTGCCCAAAAATACGCCAACTGCCTTTCCACAAACAAACAATCGTAGGAACAATACTACTACTACAACAACCAAGACTAACAAAAAAGTAAAGACAACAAAAAGAAGATCGAATTTTTAGGTTTGAGCTGTTTCCGAGCTTATTACAGTCCCTTCCCCTTCTATTGAGGACATTGGCAATTTGCTTCCGGTACTCATCTTCTTCACATCCTGGCTGGAACAAATGAAGATTCTTCTTACCATATTACAGAATTCACTGCAAGATAACCAAGCAGTATTAATACTGAGAGGAGGTTACAATATAAGTGCGAAATCAGTAGTTCAATAATGATGCATGAAATATCTCGTATAATTGTACCAAAGGAGATACTCACGGCCATGGATCATCACCCACAAGCATCATATCTCCTTCATCATCGGTGAATACAATTTCCCACTTCTTCCTGAGTCGAAGCTGTCCCTTCAAGTCAAACATCTCCTCCAATTCATCTATAAGTTCATCATACCCATCCAACATGGTCAAGTCCACTGCACGACCCACTGCAACCCCCTGCATTTGAACCTTTTGGAAGGTTTTGAACACCAACAGAAGGATTACTACAGAAATCTTGCATTTAAGCTATAGAAGATCAAATCTATGTATCTACATAAACAATCTAAATCAGCACCTTGGTGCGACTTCTGGAACCAATTTGCTTGCCTTGAGACTCTTTTGGTGATACTTGCAACTGTTCTTGTTTCCTTTGTTTAGAAGCCTTTGAAATATCAGACTTCCGGTCTGAATCATTTATGGATAATGTACTTACATAGCCTTCCGAAGTGCCACTTGGTACACCTACTGCATGTGCGGGAGCCTTCTCTGCAGCAGTTGAGTTTCTGGTATGATCAATTAGCTCAATTCCAAATAACCGGCAGCTCATAGCAGTCTCAACTTTGTTCTCCTTGTCAACTGGGTCAAGCACATGATCATTGTTCAACCTTGATGAGTGAGGTGTTGAATGACCTGACAGAACAGACCAATCAGTGACACTCCTGCAATCATCCGTGGTTTCCTGAAATAAATTGGAAGGACCACTTGAATGGGGAGAAGATAGCCAACTCCCTTCTGCCTGATTACTTGATAGAGTATTGCTGCTTCGTTTACTATTACTATCAGTTAGCTTGTGATGCCATGTACCAGTGTTGTCACTCCTTTTGCTTTCAGCTACAACACTAAGATGTGTTACATCAGGCTGCATCAGCCCAGAATTCCAGAAAGCAGATGTAGTTGAGGCTGTGTCTATATTGAAAAGTGAAAAGACGTCAATACAAACCAAGTCAATCACTATCAGAATTGAAAGGAGTTAAAAGAAATAATTTCTCACCAAGAGCTGGAACTTCACTGGGCAATCGAGGCCTTTTAGTCTTTATAACAGCAGATTGAACAGAAGATGCAGGAGCAGTAGCCAGAAAGGGTTCTATCTCCCAGGGAGAAACCCTATCAGGTCTTGGAACAGAAGCGGGTTCATCCCATTGAACCTGGGGATGGATAGAAAAGAGATGAATATAGCACAATTGGTTGAAATAAGAAAGAAAAGAATAATGAACTCAACTAAGCAAGTACCTTAAGTGATCGCCATTTTGAATCTACCCACTGAGAAGAAATATCCTCCACTCCAATGATTGTGCCTGAAAACCTGAGCGCCACCATGTATCAGGATATCTATGAAAAAAATTACATTACAAACTACAATTGTGAATTTACTTTACTACCTTTTCTCGGTTTCAGGGGCATCATCCACCTCAAACCTCATACTGAATCTCATGCCAACTGCAAATTTATTGTTGATGGCCTCTAAATATTTATTAACGCTTATGATGAACTGGCTTGTCCTAATCATTTCAAGAGATGAAAAGAAAATCACATATCAAGAACCATTTTCAATGAGTACAACTTTCCATTTCTTTAAACTAGTAACAAATATACCTTGGCTTATAATATACCACAAAAAGGCTTTGGGTTGCAACAGCATGAGAAGCAGTTGCAAGAACTCCTAGGTGCATGCTCTGACTGGAAATCACAGAAGACGGCATACTGCTCTGCTGCCGTGCAAGACGTCTCACTCCAACACGTAATTCTCCATTGTCCCCTCTAGCATAAAAATCTTATAAATTAAGGCTTCTGTAATTAAATACTCATCCCTCTTCTTATCAAATAAATAATCAACAAATATTCAGCATACCTTGTAAAATTATTAGAGAACAAAACTTCAGAATCAAATAAATGAACTGGGAAAAAGAACAGCCTTGTACCTCAAAAACACAAAGGTATCTCCAGCAACTAATCTCTTAGATGTAACAAAAGAACTCCATCCAGTTGTGAGTAAGTGTCGTCTTGGTTGACCTGATCATTAAAAAAAGATAAATTAAACCAAGTAGAAAGTTCTATCAAGAAAAAAAAAAAAGTGACAATTTCTCATATCCTTTACCTCTGAATATATGCTTAAAGCGCCATTCATAACCATGAAGATCCTTAGCAACCAATTCCTGTGTCGGAGTTGACTGGGACATGTCCTGAACAGAAGCTAAATATGCTCAACGCCCAAGGTAGTCAGGAGGAAAAGAAAGTATATTCAACCAAAAAATAAAATAAAATAAACGGTCGTACAAGAAAAGTCATTACCAGAGGAGGAAGGCATTCCGTGGCATGTTTCCTGAGAACAGAGAATCCTCCATGGGTGCTGGTATCAGATGCAGTTAAGACCTTGCAGAACGAGTGAACCGTTGGCCTTGGATGTTCAGGAAGGCATGGATCAGGGTCTGTTGGTTCATTTTGCTAAGATATTTGTTTCGTTAGAATCTAAACAAGGGAAGAAAGAATCTAAGATTGACCATGAAAAATTTTGAAGTCAGAAAGGGCAGCTACATCCTTACATTTGATTCAGGTAGCAAAGTAATCTGTGCATAAACCTCGTCCGTTTCTTGTTCAGCCTAGTAATGTGAAAAACTAATTTATTTTTCCATGAATAAATAGTATATTTGAAATTTGGTTGTTGAAACACTACAGGTGAAATGAAGTTTCAAACATGATCAGGAAAAATACCGAGGATAGAAAGTAATCCAGATGATAATTTGAGAATTTTCACAGTAACCTAACACTAAAACTTTTTGAAAAGAAAAATAAATAGAAAGGATGACCAAGGAGAAAATTACCCTCAGGTGAACGTTCACGACACGACAAAGGATCTTTGAAGGAAGATTGAATAGTGGAATCCTTTGGTCTAGTTCCTCATTTGTTGATGCCTCCAACTAGGACCAAAAAAATAAATAGAATGGGAATTTTTTTTTTTTTTCCCATTTTAACCAAGTATTCAGCATTCCCATTATAAGTAACTAGAAAATCAAATTTTAAACATGAAAATTGCCTAATTAATCTCATAAACAGGAAGCAGTTTCTAGAAATGATTTGCTGGTAAAACAAAGGAGAAGGGATCTGAAAAAGAAAATTTTTCAAGAATAAATATACTCACTTGGTCCATGTGTCCTTGAGGAAAATAGAAGACCCTCTCGTTGGGGCGAGCAACCACAACGAGAGGTCCAGCACATGCTTTCCATAGTTCTTCATACAGATTGTCTCCTCCCCCACAAGCTAATGCTTAAGAAAACCACAAGAAGTTGTCAAGGAACTAAAATGCATCGTTTTAAAAACCTGGCAAAGAATCCCCATAATAGAAAGTAGCAAGAAAACATGCGATTCTCACCTTGAGCTGAAAAATTTGACAGGGAAAATGACCCTCCACGATTGAACATCATTCAACCCCCAAGTCAACAACCAAAAATTCAAACACCTAAACCTCAAACTATACTTTTAGCAAATCTGAATCCTAGTTATATGTACATAATTACCACGATTATACCAACTATTACGCAATCAGAGACAACCGCTGCGTTGGAATTTATCTACAATTATTGTTATTGCAAGAGCACCGACTTTTCAACTCCGCAAGCACGCTTTACACTCTGCGTGTTGTGTAACGATCTCCACTCCACCGAATAAAAAATGTAACGCAAAACCAGTGCAGTAATCCTCTCTGCAAACGTTACAAAACCACTCTCCTCAAGCTCGCTAGCGCTTTCGCTTTCGCTTTTGCTCTCTCTCTCTTGAGTCTCGAGTCTCCGCCAGCTCCAGCTCGGTTCGGTCCCTTTCTCTAAGGAATCCAGGAAACGCCGTTACACAGAATCACCCAAACCACTTCGCGCGCGTCTTATTATAACATGAACATTACGCGACTTTTTGTTGCTTGTTTTTTAACTTGTGTCGGGCAGTGGCTCTGCTCTCTCCCCTCAAACCCTGGTTAGGATTTAACACGATTGCCGGTTAACCTGACGGCGTGCGTAACTTTAGTCAGGGCTATCGTTAGATAACGGCGATAAATATTTAATGATTTGCTGAATTGTACGGAGCATTGAGGTGCGTGTGCTTTGGGTAACGGGAACCGTTGCATTATGTCCCTCACCGTTAGCTGCCGTCTCTTTCGTTGTCTGCTTCGAAGCAGGCAACAGGGTTGGCTCGAGTTACCCCGGCAGAATTTTGGTTTTTGGGGCGTTGCCTTTGTTAAATTTTTTCGGGTTCACCTTGACCTGCCAGGTGTTGATAATTGCCCACTGTGACACTGCTATGATGGGCCCACCTCAACGCATGGTGACCCTTAGATTTTGATCATACTTTGCTTTTTTCTCTTTTTTGCAGACTATCTGCAAACTGCAAGCCGGTTCAGTGGTCCTCGTCCACACACGTCAGCATATTGTCATGTGGAGTTCCACGTCGGAGATTGCTTGTGGGTCCCGTTGTCGATTGAAACCCACGTAATCTTTTCCCCATTGTTTAGTTTATTTTTGTGATGCTGTGTATATTTAAAAAGTATAATTTTATTTTATTTATATTTTATTATAGGTATGAAAAAAAGATAGTGTGTATTAACAATGTATAATTAAAATTGTCTTACTATTATTATTTACAAAACCATTGGAAAGGATTAACAAAGTATAATTTTTTTTTTTTGTGCTATATGATTCAGATTTCATTGAATATGTTGTTCAAAGCCTTAGAAAATAATTCCAAGAGCAGCATGTGTCTCCCTCCTAAAACCAAAAATGTCCATCTTCTTCTCTATCCAGTAGCAATTATAGTGTAGAAAACCAACAACTTGAGAACTGTCGTTTACAAGTGAAGAGAAGGCAACAGGGTTACTGTTTTCACCGTTTTTTCGTAACTATCATTCATCACTACCTTTATTGCATTCTCATCCTTATTAATTTCTTAATGATCACGTGTTTTTTAATTGTGTTGGTGGTGTGCATTATAGCATGCAGTTGCACCACTATATTGTTTTTATTTTAATTAACTCTCCCCACTAGCTTTGCAATTGTGACTAATGCAGACGTCTATTGAGAAATCGGCAACAAATATTCTAATACATCACTCCAATCTATAAATGAATTTCACTTTTTCAAAAGTTGGAGAGTAAGGAAGAAATTTATCACTTAACTTAAAATATTCTAATACAACCCAACTAGAGCAATTGACCTTTGCCTCATTCCAAGAGCTTACCAAATTATGATTTGATTTCTTTTAATGTAACATTTGGGGAATGAAATGATTTGAAAGTGGACTTGTCATAATTTTGGATTAAAAGTTACATAGGTTCTTCTTGGAAGGAAGGGACATGTTGCTGATTGTGATTCTCTCCAACCTCTTCCCCTTAAAATCAGGTATGCTTTTCAACTTTACCTTTAATTTAATTCAAATTAAAAGAAGCAATGGACATATATATATATATATATGTTTGGTAGCAGGTGAGGTGTGACAATATGATTGGTTGGTGAACGATGGATCAGAGTAGCCACATCACACCACCCCATCTTAATTTATAACAAAACTATAGTCTCTCCTGGCTACCCACCTCAGTTTAGTTTGAAGAGCCACAATTCTCAATGGTATATATATAACATAATAATGATAATCTAATCCAATCCAATCCAAAGTGGGAGTACCGTACCGGTCAACAATCGAGCTAGCTCATGACTAGCAATCAAGTAGGAATCCATGTTACCACCATCTGATTAGTCATTCATTCGCATATATACACTCCTAGCTAGCTATTAACAACCAGATTAGTGATTCTTCTAATTAATAATAATGATAACGGGCCCGGCTCATGGCTGCTAATTAAGCTCACCAAAAGGATACAGTTAATGCGCATGCATCTGCTCTTAATCTACAACTATATTATATGAATCAATTAGTAATATGGACCACCATGATCTAATCCTCCACTAAATTCTCATCGTGTCCGTTCAAAAAACTAAAGCCAGAAGCATATTCCGGTGAGCTTATACAATAGTCATTAGTTAATTAATTAAACTCAAGGTAATGATCGTGGTCAGTGTCCAACTCCAACGGCGGATATATTCTGACGAGGCAGGCAATCATGATAACCTAAATTAATCTCGTCCATGGATCATTGTTAATATATTAGATATACGACAAACGAGCAATGATAGAGCAACAAGAAAATTGAGTTCCCTAACTCTAAGGTTGGCATAAAAGAACTACATATTAATGTAACTCCAAAAAACCTTAATATTAATATCCGTTTCTTAATTTGTTGCCGCCTAACCTTGGTTCTTCTCCATTCTGGGCCGCCGCCGCCCTCGTTGTATTTTGTGACGAGTAGACTAGGGGAAGCAAGCATGGACATGGAGGTGCAACAAGAAATACAACGCCCCTAAGTGTTTCCGCAGGTCTCAAGTCCATATTACTAACTATTTTAACCCATTTCAAAACGAGGAATTTCTGTTGTCACCCCTTTTTTTCTTTTCAGAGTTAGGGGTGTCTAAAGAAAATATATGGGTGTTAAAGAAATAATCTTATCATGTCCTTTTCCATCTTGCTATACGGACAAATCAAATCAAAAGACAAACTTATTATTATATATACAAGGAGATATCTATTGGAAGTTATAGGATTTTAAGTTTAATTTCATTATAATTTTATTATCAATAACAAAGTTTCACAGATGAAATTTCTTTAATATTATATCATCACATCATCTGTCTCAGTTAAATAATATATATATATATATATATAAAAGAAAATCAGCAGGCAAGGATTCTTATTTTTGGTGAACCAATTTGTTTAAATCCGAATTGGGCCACCAAACGCAACCTAGTATCTCCACCCGCCATCAACCGACGTGCCAATCTATCACGGACCACTTCCAAAGTCACTCTCTGTCTCACTGAGTCCACAGCGTTACGAGTCATCTTTCGGTTTCTTCCAACTTGAAATCAAATCTTAACACCTAAGTAATATTCTAAGTAACCCCCTCCAAGTGTGAACTCACGATCCGAGGAACCTCCTAGAACTTCCAGAAAGTCCAACTTGCATGCCCCACTTCCTCTCCTTAATCTTTTAACGCGTTTTACCTTTACCGTGGTCGCTCTCTAGCTAGTCTCTACTGACCGAGCCCCAAAAAGGTCAAAATTTTCAACTTTGACAAATAGACACGCAATCTTCGTGGTAATACCATACCACCAAGCTTCTAGGAAGTTTCATGTTTTCTTTGAATATTAATTAATTAATTTCTATTGCTTCGTCTCCTATTTATCTCAACACTCTTTTCCTCTCATTCTACTGATCTGTTTCTCTTTGGAGTCTGATCTAATATTTGTTTTCTGGTTTCTCTTCTCTATCTGGCAACTTTAACTTTGACAAAATAATTGAATCGCGGGCGATGGAGAACAATCAGCAATCGTTTTGGCAATTCAGTGATGAGCTTCGGTTACATACATCGAGCTTGGCGAACCTTTCCGTAAACGAGTCCATTTGGAGCTACAATTACGCGACCAAGAGGCCTGACGAGAGGAGGAATTTTGATATCAAGGTTGGTGGAGAAATTAAGGCAAATGGCAATCTCAATTTCAAGTCAAAAGCCGATGATTTCAATGATGGCTGGAAGGCAGGGAATAATGGAGCATCAGTATCAGCTTTATCTGTGCCTGACAACACTCTGAGTCTTAATGGAGGCTTCAACAAGGGGATTTATTCCAAGCCTGGTTATCTTAATCTCAACAACAATAACTACTTAAATGTCAATTTGAAGGGCCACAATAACGCTGGCAAGGGTGTTCTCCTTGAGGATGATCACGGCTCAAAACCTGCAAAGAAGAATAATAACAGCAAGAAGCATGGTGGTGACAACAATAACGATAATAAGGATGCAAAAACTGCCCTCGATAAGAGATTCAAAACCCTCCCACCATCCGAGTCTCTACCAAGAAATGAAACCATTGGAGGCTATATTTTCGTTTGCAACAATGATACCATGGCAGAGAATCTCCAAAGGCAGCTCTTTGGTATGTCTCCTAGTTCTACCTCCATCTATTGATTTCGATTATCATTCTACTAGTTTACCTTTACTTAATTTCCAATTTTCTTCCTTTTTCAAGGGGATTTTATAGTAGTTAATTGCTGTATCATCAGTACTCTTAATTATCCATTTCCTCCTCTATCATGGGGAGTATGAAATTATCTTATAACCCACGATATGCTGCTGTCTTATTTCGTGCCTTGTATGTGATCATGTGTTGTGATTTGCTCTGTAGGTCTGCCTCCACGATACAGAGATTCAGTTCGGGCAATAACTCCGGGGCTGCCTCTTTTTCTTTACAATTACTCCACTCACCAACTCCATGGGATCTTTGAGGTATATATCTTCTTAGGAGTTACTCTTTTTTTTTTTTTTAGCATTTTAAATAAATAATTATCGTGTCTTGGAGCCTGGACCTAGTTCTCTGGTATTGCAAGACTTATATTTGGTGGGTTCTGTCTGTTCAGGCAGCAAGTTTTGGAGGAACCAATATTGATCCAAGTGCCTGGGAGGACAAGAAGTATCCTTGTAATTCACGCTTCCCTGCTCAGGTATCATCTTCAGATCTATATATCTCTTTCTCTATTAATATTGACGCGGCTGCGCTCACGAGTTGTTGATATTATTCCAGGTACGAGTGATTACTAGGAAAGTTTGCGAACCATTGGAAGAGGATTCCTTCAGGCCAATTCTTCATCACTATGATGGCCCCAAGTTCCGTCTTGAACTGAATGTGCCTGAGGTAATTTAATTTCATCTTTGACTGGATTTGTTTTGTTTTTCATAATGAACTGACAACAAATGAACTCATTTTGGTTACAGGCTCTGTCTCTCCTGGATATTTTTGCCGATCAAGATACTTTCAAAGAAACCTTCAACGCTATACCTGCATAAACAAATTTGAGACAACACAAGAACATGGCATTCTACAGAAGATTGATGTTTGTTTATAAATACTGTGGACAAGGTAAGGTCGGTCCGTCCGATACCAAGACCAAAAGGAATCTAGTATAATGTAGTGTAGTGAACGAAGGACGCATGAATCTTGAGCCTGTAGTGCATTGCTGTCCTGTCCATTTTTCTTCTTTATTGTGGTATATATCGGAAGCAGATAATAACCTTAGCTATTTTACTGGCGTTCGTTCATGTCTAAGTTGGCAAGTGTGGCTGTTGTAATTAAGTTTCTAGTGTTGCCGAGCCTGCAACCTCCTTTTGTTGTATGCTATGCTTTTAAAGTTCAAAATTTGATCCAACGACTTATACAATAGAATGTTCCTTTGTAAAATGATTAATCGGTTTCAATGTCTCTCTCAATCCTGTCTGACTGTGAGCTTTGAATTCACATAACAAACAATGCTACTTTGAAAACAGTCGGTGGCCTGCTTAAAATGGGATTTAATAAGATGTGGATTCTACAGAATATGCTTAAAATCACGTTTTGGGGAATGGGCGGTGCATTGTTTGACCGTTGTTACCAAAATTCCAAACCGAAGGGATAAGAGCAAAACCAGCAAGCCCACATAAATAGCATTTATATTTACCGACACTTGGTCAATTATAATAACTTTCCTTAAATGAGATGAATCAAATGCTTAGTACTCCTTAGCTGACCGTCTCAACTTCCAAAGTTTCATAATCCCATGCTTTGACTATCTCACCGCCCCTTGACTTGGAGCATTGAATTTATAGATTGTTGCCAGGAAATTTTCTATTTCAAAACCGACAAGCATCTTTCTTTATTCTGACTTAGTCTATTTTTTATTTTTTTAAATATTATACTCAATTATTATTTAGGTATGTCATACACAGATTTTTTTTTTGTGTTACTATTAAATATTAAAGCTCTTTTGTCTAGATCTCCCATTGTCTTTAGAACGCAGGAAGAGTCAGAAGTCTATATGAAAGTAAGTATGTAAATTATAGATCCATTTTCATCAACAGGGGTCTATAGCTCAGTGGTAGAGCATTTGACTGCAGATCAAGAGGTCACCGGTTCGAACCCGGTTGGGCCCTTGAGATTATATTTTTTCCAATGTTGCATGGGAGATTTTGATGGAATAACTCTCATAGTCTCGAGCAATTCAATAAGAAATACTTAAAAAAGGAGAAAGAGTAATTAAAATAATTTAAGATCAAAGTGACAGACAGGGAAGCAGGGCAGTTAGTGGACTGTTATCCCGTGATAAGAGTTTCTTTCTCCTTTGAATGAACTAACTGCCCGTGACATTCGCAAGCCAATACCCATTTTAGGTCTGATGCATTATCTATCAAGAAAGTTCCTTCCCTCGTAATCTTTTAGCTGCTGGATTACAAGTGCATCTTTCTATACATACAAGTATGGGTATCACGGGCCAAATAGAGAGAGATAGATGCCCATATATACCACATACATTGAACCTACGAGATAGTAGTTCCTAGTTGAGATTCATACCAACCTCCCTCGTCCTTATCCAAAACATTAAATTAAAGAAAGAAGAAAATATTGTTATTACACCTTTTGCGCGGAAATTAGAAATCGGCCTGCTACTAGGATGTCTGTTTCTTGGTAGTTTTGTCTTGTTCTAAAATTCGCGAATATAATCTCTTATTCTGTTGTTTTCCCTTTGGATCACACCGAAATCACATGGGCGCCGTTAAGATAAATAAACTTGTCATGCCAAGATCTGTGAGTTTAGAAACGAATATAAGTCCCACAAAAACCAAGAATAGGATAATTGATATTTGGCATATCGCAATGGGAAACTGCTCTCATAAGGGGGTCACTGCCACTGGGGAAAGTCACCATTCTATTCGGATTCTCACTGATTCTGGGGCACTTTTACAATTCAAAGCTCCTAAATCAGTTGGACAAGTGCTCCAACATTATCCTGGTTACGGTATTTTCCTGCAGGGTCATCGTGCATCTTCACCATTGCCAGATCAAGAGAACTTGAGTTATGGTCTATTTTATTACCTTCTTCCACTGCGGAATAGTGTTTCAGAACAAGTGCAGGTTGGAAGAACAGAAGAAGCAGAGAGGACTAATGAGAAATCAATGGGAGCAGCAGCAGCATCCAATAACGTGGAGAGCTTTCCAAATGGATCAGCTTTCCAAGTTCTTCCATCCGCTGGAGATGGGATTTGGAGAGTCAAGTTGGTGATGGACACAAGGCAACTAGAAGAGATTTTATCAGAGCAGGTAAATACTGAAGCTTTAATTGAAAAGATGAGGATGGCTGCAACAGCAAGTTCCACTAGCCCCGCTAGAGGACACACCATGACTGCTTCTGCTTGTAGTTGGAGACCCGGATGGAAGCCAAATCTCTTCAATGATGCAAAATCAATCAAAAGCACTACCGTTGATTGAGCTCTTCTTACGTTTAAGCTAATCATGCATCCAGAAAACACTTTCATGAGTCATGACCATGTTAGATTTTCCCAATCTACAAGATTCGCTGTACTAAGTTAACTGTTATGTTAGTTAGGGTCTTGTCTGTCTGCTTTTGTTGGGATGTCCTTTCCAAATATAAATGAAATATCCAAGGTCGTAAACAATATGTAATGCTTGTTTTTTTTTTGGTCTATATCAATGATAATTAGCATGCTATGCCAAAGTTAAGGGGGTTCAAAATTAAATGGTATACTTCAGTCCTAGGCTTTTGAGGACGTTTTGCCTAGGGCTACAGCATACAGAAAACTGGAAATGATAGCAAGGCATGAAGTTCGGCCATAGTCCTTATTTGGAAGGCTAATAAACTATGCCTCAATATGATCACGATCATTCTAAATTAAATGGCATAAGCTTTTGCTTGCTGAGGTGAACGGCAGGCACATAATCTTAAGGGAATTTTTTCATTTTTCAACACCATTATGATTATGATACATTCTAAATTACTACCGGCATACGACGTATAACTATTCTCGTTGGCTGGTTGCACATACTACAGGCATGGTTCTAATTCCATTCCATTTCAGTGCCATAAATTTGTCCTGAACGCTTTTGTTAGATTGCTTCTTCAATGTTGGCATGCGGGCTTCCGTCTCCCACACGATTTCGTAGTTGCAAAGTAGAGGATGAGAGCAGTACCATATAATAAAAGACCAGAGGACAATCTGAAAACCATAGAAAAGAACAGAATACAAGCTTTGGTCTAGCAACATCAGACGTATCTTGACACCCCCAAGGGGAAAAAAGGCCGAATCAAAAAGAAATGGAAAATACTTCTGCAGATTGCAGTTTAACTTTTTAAAGCACAACTCGTAGCAGTTACACTTAAACATTACAGGATTGATAGCGGGTTCGAGTTCTGAAGGAAATGCTCCACCATCACAATGATGCCATGATGCATGATATTTACCAAAAAAGGAAACGCCAGGTCACCTGAGGAAGTGAGGTTCAAAAGATCTTTTCAGAATGGCATACATGCTTTTGATCTGCCAAAAGCATATCCTTATGTGCTGCGGCACTCCATTTTCTTAATAGCTTTTTCAATGGCTGGTATGTTCTTCTTTAAAGTTGACCATTGCTCCTCTGTCAAACTTATTCCTAAGACACAACAGAGATTGAAGTTACAAGGGACCTTCAATTATCAAGCAGCTTCATATGTGTTAAAGTTAATGAAATTCATAAGTGGCACTCAGTTGAGCAGTACAGTAGGTCAAAACACCAGCATTACCAACATTTAGCAGCAGCAATAACAACAAAGGATCAAGCTTTCCTGTATAGTTCTAGGAGGAAAGGGCAAATTCAAGAAAAAACAATAGAAACATACAATGTGCGCGTCTAGTTATAAAAATTTCTTTATCCTTCTTAGCAAACAGGCATGCTTATCCATTCTTGATGGAGCAGCATAACAACCATCAAGCATAAAGTTCATAATATTCAACAAGAACAGTATAGAACATACTATATAAAAGGACCAACCTACAATGGAATGCAACAGGAGATAAGCTCAAAAACACATGACTATGTTCATCTTAATCTAACAAAGACAAGCTGGATAAATTTTTGTTTGCTGTGACACTTGTAATATCAAGGCTTCCATCCAGTAAAATGAGCAATACGCCATGAAGAGATAGCTAGAGTTAATGCCACAGAACTACGTTAATCTGAAATTCAAAACACTTGACACAAACAATTAAAACCAAAATGCCATGTTGATCACAAGTCTCATATTTCCTCAAAACTTTGGAGCTGATTATGGAAGAAGGAATTCAATTCTGTGTCCCCCTTCTCCTAGCTAGGCTAAATTTCGTGACGAAGATTAACAGATGTCAGGTGGTTCAAATATCGATTCCAGCCTATCACTATTTAGAATTAGAAACAATAAAAATATGAGTTCTCGAAAGCAAAACTGATTATCTCTGGCATCAGCATTTAAATATAGTACAATAGGGAAATGATCTACGAAACATTATAAATGGTGTTATTTATGAAGCTCAAAGGAAAATTAGCCGTGCCTCTTATCTATCGTCCTACAGTAAGCAGTGTTTTTCATGAACCAAAAATGAGCTTATGGAACAACATTTTCAAGGCAAAAGGAGAAAAAGAAGCCAGAAATATAGACTACCTTTGGAACTAGGAAGTTCTTTGCCATCCCTTTTATAGTATTCGCGAATAGAGACCAAAGTTTTCCCTCTGAATTCCTGAATGGTCACCCTTCTCTTCTCTGACAACTGAAAACCAGACACAGAAGAATAATAGGCAGAATTGTCTCTCAATTCATGGTTTATAGATAATCAAAAAGAAAATTAGACAAGATGAAACAGACCTTGCAAATTATGAGATCGCCACCATCATCGTACTGCTTGGTACTTTCCTCTTGTTGCTGCTTCTCTTCTTCTTGTTTTTCCTCGAGGAAAGACTTCACAATCCGCTTGACGAAGGCTTTGTAGTGCGGCTCCGACAGGTCGAGGTCGAGCTCTTTGGCGGCCTGCTTCCTAATCTTGGACTCCGTCATCTCGTTCAAGTCAGATTCTTCAAGAATTCTTCGAACCGTTTCCTCGATTTTTGCTTGGATTTCAGCATCCATTTCTGCGCTCTCCGGTTTCTGGCACCGAAAATAAGTATGGTAGCAGACGCAAACACCCCGAATGCAAGTAAAAAGGTTATTGCCAGAGTTTCAGAATCTAGAAGCGTTCATTTGCTGGGAACCGCTTTTTATTAGCATTTCAATTTCATTTTTTTTTTCAAAGAAAAAAATTTCATATAAACGCAGTTAATGATATTTTAAAACTCTTTTTTATTTTATTTTTTGATTGGAAAACCTTCTTTTTTTTTTTTTCTCTGATAGGTGGAAACATCATGTTTATACAGGATCATTGATCTTATGCCTCTTTGCCATAAAATAAGCAAGTTGATGTCTTTTGTTCAAGACACTATTGTTAAATGTCCGTGATTATTTAAATAATTTTATCCACAAAAATCACAAAATATATTTTCAAGAAGCTCGAATTTTTCAACTTTTTCTTTTTCTTTTTGAAATTTGTATGTTTAGATAATCAAAAACTTATTCAAAATATCCTAACTCCAAGAGTGATAATAATTATTTCATGGCTACAAATGCATCCTATGCTTTATGCTTGTTCAGAAGGACGTCATTATTGAAAACATTTGGAACAAGTAGTTCAACGTATTATTAGATGAAAATGCTTCGTGGCATTTCTTTCATCAGAAAACATATACTAGAGGACGGAGTTTATAAGCCTGCATAGAAACAAACAATTAGCAAGCACTAATAGATACATGTTGTGGCAACTCCCACCAACTTGAGCTCATGTCAGTTCCAATACTTGGCTTGATTCAGCTTTCTCCCAGAAAGATTATATAGATAATTGATAACTGACTTTCATGCGCATATTTCCAGCATTTAGAACATTGAATTAGAGAATTTGTACAAATCTAGCGTTCTCGGAGATAGCGATGGTTGTAAATTTTAAGCCGTCTTTCCAAAGTAAACCACCAGGTATCCTCCTTCCGAACATAACATGGGTTACCTCTTAAATTTCCTCGGACTTTCCTTTTTGTTTCTGCAAAAGTTGGCGTGGTATATACAATTATCAAACACATGAAGTGAAAGAACAGAAAAAACATGTTAAATGCAATAACAATTTTGCAGCTCCGACAATCAATATCCTAATTCACAGGCTCTAATTTCTCTTCCAGTATATTAAGTTATTAACTTGGCCTGGTTTGTACAACAAAAACAAGGAGAGGATACTTGAATAGAGGGCAAGAATAGTTGAATGACTCTTTTAACTCCATCACCCTGAAGATAAGCTTTTGAATTTCAATAAAGGAACCATCAACCAGACAGTTTTTATTTCATTTTAGTGGAAGAAAGAACAAACCTTTATTCCTGAAAACAATTTATATTTACACAGAAATTCTATTCAAATATCACTCGCCAAACCACTCAACCGAATTCTATAACTGAAGCCGCAATAAGTAAAGACCTCGTCTATATCAAAATTTGCTTTTATTTCGGTCATTATGTGCTCTTAAAAGCTTAATGATGCTATAAGGTGAGGAAACTCATAAACCATCAAAAATGGATATAGAGAAACAATGTTCGCAGCAGGTAAAGCTACCTTACCTAGCAAATGGATGCGGTAAGGAAAGGAAATTTCTATGCAAAATCCTTATTTCACAGTCTTGTTGTAGGTTAGCAAGTTAAAAGATCAATCGGGTGAGACCGTTTATGAGGAGACCGTACTTAGTAAGAAGGAAAATTACCTTGACTGTTTCACCACCACTTCCAAACGCAACTTCATCCATGCTTTGTCCTTGTCGCCTATACCTACCACCAGAGGCCACGAATCCAGGACATGGCCTGTAAGCCTTTATAGGCCACCAGCCAAATCCTGGTATTGTTGCGATCCCACCTTGAATTCTTCCTTCACCATTGCATCCTTTCTCTATTTCTTCTCTTCCACATGCCTTACAACTGCTGTAGAAACATGTTAAGCGGCCAAGAGATCAGCACCGACTTTATTTTGTCATTGTACCAGACCGGAACACTAAAAATATGAAAAAAGTTGCTGGGTAGAAAACTTCATTCTCTTAAAGGGGTTCGCTAAGACAAATAGATGCACACGCATTGTCTTACCTTCTATTCTAAGGCATGATACTAATTCAATGATGTATTTATTAGATCTAGAAATGAATCAAAAAAAGATTGATGCGGTCATAAGTGTCTCTATTATCTACAAATTCAACATACCGTAGAATTGTGTAGATGCCCGAAGAGAAATGCAGACATGCCACTTGAAACTTACTAACCATCGTTTAAATTTTACAAAATATGATGAAATCCAACACAAGGGCTGGACAGTCACCAAGGGTTTGTTGAAAATATAAAGAGCGCAGGAGGAATAACAGAAAATTTATTGACAATACAAGTAAACAGGAGAAGTAAGCGTAGTTCTCTCACGCCATTCATTTACATTCCAACCAAGCACACCCAAGTAAAAGTGGATAATCGTTTATCAGCTAAACGTTGTGGAGGAGCGAAATGGAAATAATTTTTGAACAGTAGACGCGAAGGAAATAAACGATGATTCGTTAAGTTGGTACCTCCGAGGAATCTCTCTTGTGTCTTCGGCGGTGGGTTCCGATTGAACAGCAAGAGCATCTAGTGAAGAAGGATCATCTTCCACAAGAGCAGTCGAAGAGGGAGAGCAGAGAGTAAAAATCAACCTAGAAGGAGGAGGGCACGTGACAATTGCTGAACATTGTTTCTGGTACCACGGGTTTCTCGAGCGTAAGTCACGCTTATAAAATTGGGTGTGCGTCTGATGAGGAGCCGCAACAGAGAAAAAAGCAATTGCCATTCCCTCGCTCTTCCCCACCTGTATCTTTGGGCAGGAATAGGATAACGCGCACGGCACACGACACCACACTTTTAATCTTCAATTTTCGCGTCGCTCCGAATGTGAGGCTACGATTGCGAGCGAGGTCAGGTCACAGACAACACAACTCAAGTTTATAATAACCCGACGCCTGAGCTCTATCATATTTGTTAACCAACCATTTCGCCATAAGAATTCTTATAATTATTATTTTGTGGGACATATTTCTCGTTATTGATTTTTAATTTTATTTTACATGCCACCTTGTTCGACCTAGGTTTTCTATTTTAATTCTAATAACAATAATAATGCTAAAATAAAATCATTTTGATTCCATTAAACTAAATTTCAATATTCAATCAAAGGCCATCACTGTGTACGGAGGCACGACAAAACTGGAAAGCTCATGCGGATGCATACGCTCTTACAACATATTTCCCTTCAACTTCTCCGCAGTTGCCATATAAGACGCCAAGTCACACCCTGATCGATCTTACATACGATTTTAAAAGTAACACCATTCTTGTGGGTTAAACCATTCCTTTTCTTGCGCCAAATGATAACTTCTGTCCTATACTATATACATGTGTAAATGAAATTGGGATCGGAAACTAAACAGGATCTTCCAAGAAATCATGAAAATTTCAAGCATGTTGCTTCTGCGAATAAATGCTACCTTTTGTAACTAGTATTAGATATAACAACCGTATCATCTCTTCTCTCACTGTTATCCATGCACAATCTGTTGTTCCACCTCCCCATTCATTACAGAACTGTGATGATGAACCATATACCACCGTCCATTATGGAACTCAAAGACATTAGTCACATTGAATGGCCCTGTATCCATGTCAAGATACCTTTTCATGGTAACCCAAGCCATGTCTTTCAGGACTCTAGCTCGCACATCCCGAACCTGAAAGTTCAATCCTTGCTCCCAGTTAAATACAAGTTGCCAACTTTGCATTACTGCATTATATCTGCAGCATGTAGGATTAGGTTACTGAATACACATCTGCTAGCCAATACAGGAGAACTAACATCTATTTAAACAGGAAACTTCGCAAAACCCAACATCTCCAGCATATTTTAAGAAGAGAAATTTTGTGGGATAAACATCTTTATTTTCATACAGTGGTACCAGCATATATATTTTAAGTATTGAGCTCAAAGCGATCCAAAGCCGGTTTTATGAACTAGAAGCTAATAGAGCTGAGAAGTATATCACATCAGATCTCAAGAGAAGAAGAAGAAAAAATAAAAAATCAATAGGACTTTATCCAAAAAGGTCAATACGATTATCGGACCAGAGAATGAGATTTCCTTTTCTAGACCATTTCCTCAAAAATGCATACGTGTGGTAAGCAGGAGTGAATATTTACTCTCTTGCTACACCATCCAGACTTTGTTATCCTTCGCATACCAAGCCCAATGACTTGGGAAGTTTGCAACGATACTCCATTATGTCAACTGAAGTCATCAATAAGCATACAATATTACAAATGCTCAAATTTAGTAAACAAAGCATCTATCAAGGACCTCATAAACTATGTCTTGAATTATCATCGCATACCATGCAAGCCACCACAAAATTTAACTCATATAAACAACTGTCAAATAATTCAAAACAGATATACAATAAATGAAAAATATAAAAACAAGTGTAAAAAAGATGAGAAATGAAAATTCATACCCTGAGAAAAGCTCTCCTGAGGCATGAATACATTTCACATAATCCGCATTTAGCCAAAAATGACTCATTGCTGTAAGAGATTTTTCTCTTACAATGTTAAAGAATTCTGCGTTGAAATTCACGATTGCTCGCGTTGCAGCGTAATAAACTTTCCAGCCATTAATTGGTGTAACGCTATCTTGTTCCAATGTGAAGTCCTGCAAGCAGGATTTTTTTTTTTATAAGAAAAAGAGGAACAAGTTGATAGCTGATGACAGAAGAGAAACATGAGAATGAAAGAACTCATCCGAAGAATTCAATGGAACTAATCACACACATATTCTCAATGTTATAATTGGCAGAGAATCTCACAGATTTTATTTACTTCTACCGTGGTAGTTCACCATTTTACTCCTCCGTGTTGGGCCCGGGAGATGTCCAGATAACCGGGGGATCACATTTTGCATGAAAGGATATATATAATGGAGAGATCCACACACCTAATAGCTTAAGCTTTTGGGTTGGAAGGTGGTGTCAAGTCCATGAAGTATATCCTTTCATGCAAAATGTGATCCCCCGGTTATCTGGACATCTCCCGGGCCCAACAAGTGGTATCAGAGCCGAGGTTCGGCTTGGGGCAAAGATGAGCGATGGAGTCCAAGGATAATGGACAAGTTGTGGGGTGAGTAGTAGATCCACCCAGTGTTATCCGCTCAAGGGGGAGGTGGAAGAGGCTCACACTTGAGGGGGAGATTGTTGGGAATTCAAGTGTGAAGTAAGTCCCACATCAGACAAATCAAACACTAACAGTCCCTAAGACTAGGATACTTATTCTAACGGAACAACAAACTAAGACCAAGTCTTATCACTCCGTAACTATTTCAGCCGGAAAGTTAGAGATGTAACAGATTTCGTCTGATGTTTTAGAAATTATAGTCAGACGAAGAAATTTAATAGGTTTCTCAATGTAATTTCATCGACATGAAATAAAAGTTACAAATTTGGTTGGTTAAAACTCTCTCCTAATATATACAAAGCTTATGAATTTGGCCAAACAACTAAAGGCAAATTTTGCACAAGAAATAAATTGGTTCAGAATTTACCTTGTGATACAGCGCTTTCCAAGCATTGTCATCATTTGCAGCTTTTCGCATCAAAGAATTTGTCATTGACAGCCGACACAAACTCGGATAATCCAAGTAACTCAACGCGTGTGTCGTAATCTCGGGAACCAATTCCTCCATCATTGACACACCGGTTCGTCGGTCGCCCAACACTGCCGGAGTCGGGGTCGGAGTGGGAGTTGGCGGTGGGGTCGCCTCCAACAATTGTGCCCCAAGACCGTTCAAGTACGGTATAGAAGTCGTGGAGGAAGAACCCGAACTTGTAATAGTACCGTTACAAGAACAAGTACAGTGGCAAGACTTGGTCACAGACGAGGCGTCGGAGTTGATCGATGATCTGAATTTATTGAGATAATAGGGAAGTGAGAATAATCTGACGAGGGTGAGAAGGGCCAATAGAAAACAGAGCGCACTTGCAGTTGCAGCTACAAAGAATGGTTGAGTTAAGACGGTCAAGGCGATGCTGAAAATAGACGAAATCTCCATTCATAAGACATGAAATCCCCTAGAAAATTATTTGCCGCGCCTTCCACTTGGTCGTTAGGGTTTTCGCGGGGCCTCCATTCCTCCTTCCCGCGTGACACCTTTACTTATTTTCTTCAAACCCTAGTCTTTCAGAATTTGAAGAACAAGGGGAGGGGGAGCTGGGCTTGGATGTTGAAACCAGAAGCAGCTTAAGTGCAAATGGTCAGTGTCTAAAAGAAAGAACAAAAATATTTTAGCCCCCAAATTGGAAAGAAAAAGAAATAATACTTCTTCCCTTTTTTTGGGAGTGGGGAAAAAAATATTAAAATTGGAAATACATTGTTAATATATAAGAAAATATTATATAATTCGGGTGGATGAAAATTTAGAAATCTCTAACAAAATATTTTATGTTTTTTTACACCGTAACCATTAGTTATCACAATGTGACGATATTATCGAGTCTGAATACATTTGAATTCCTAAATCATAAGCATAAGCATTTTAATTACAAGAGGCAGTAGGTAGAGGTAGAAGTAGAAAGAATGACCGTTAAGTGATAAACATATTGAAAAATTCAATCTAAATTCCTATTTGAGCGGAACGTAGTTGCCGTTGCCGAAAGAGTAGGAATTAACGAGCAGCGCAGATGCACGGAAAATGGATGGATGGTGGTTGAGGCATTCTTCTTGTTTCCCATGGTTTCCTTTCTCTCTCGTTCTGCTAATAAGGACGCTGAGTGACCCAGCCTTCTCTTTCTTTCTCTCTGTCTGCCTTTGCTGGAATCAAAAACCAGACCCATCGCTCCCTCTAATAAGAGATGAAGACTCAACATCAACATGCCTTCTTGAACATCAAATGTCAGAGCAACTATCCTCAGAAAAAGGACAACAACAACAAGAGGAGCTTCTACGAGCTCTCCCTCTCCTTGATCTTTTCCCTATGGTGCCTCCTATTCTTATTCTATTCTAAGCTTGGCCTTGGTCACGGAAATGGAGGTAATTTCTTCTCCCAATTTTTGTATTATATTATTTATGCACGCCATATTAATCCATCAAATCCAAATCATATGAATCCTATTCCTCCCTCATTCAATTTTTTTCATTGAATATTCGTTGATGTTAATTCTTTTCTTTTCTTTTTGCAATATCAGATAAGCAACCATTCGTATTTCTATATTATACTCACTGGCATAAGCAATTACACAAATGCAGAGATTAATGCGTCGTCGAGCTCCATCAGTTCCAGAGGTCTTAGCCAGAAAGTTGCAAAACCCATGTACTCCCATGCTGATACAAGTAGATTAGAACAAGTATTTTGGAAAGTTTTAGGTAACACTCACTTAGTGTGTGAATTGAAGGCGGAAGAAGAGAAGAAACTTGAAGCCGTACAAGTTCCATATGAGAAAGATCATCACACTCATGATCTGAATTATGAGGAACTACGAAACATAACAACGCAAGAAGAAAGTCAGGGAATAAAGTCTCAGCTCGTTAACATCACTCGCCGGCTTGAACCTGATGGATCAGAGTATAACTACGCTTCTGAATCTAAAGGTGCAAAGGTGGTCGCTCATAATAAGGAAGCAAAAGGGGCAAGTAATATTCTAGGGAAGGACCATGACAAGTACCTGAGAAACCCATGTTCTGTGGGAGGAAAGTTTGTTGTTATCGAGCTTGCAGAAGAGACTCTGGTTGATTCTGTGAAAATAGCCAACTTCGAGCATTATTCTTCTAATTTCAAGGACTTTGAATTGTCTAGCAGTTTGACTTACCCAACTGAAACGTGGAGTCCTCTGGGACACTGTCATGCTGCTAATGTTAAGCATGCGCAGATCTTTAAGCTGCCTGAACCCAAATGGGCGAGGTATTTGAATTTGAGCTTACTCAGTCATTATGGATCAGAGTTTTACTGCACATTGAGTGTTGTTGAAGTTTATGGGATCAATGCCATAGAGCGGATGCTTGAGGATCTAATTGTTGCTTCTGTGGGAGTGGGATCTATTCCTAACAAACTGACAGAGTCTAACTCCAGTGACATTCCTTCTTTGAAGCCAGAAATTGACAGGAATGTGAAACAAGTTGAGAGTAGGAATGACAGTGCGGCTGCTGAGACACCAAATAATGATGTGGCTCAAAAGATTGAGATGGAAGGGACAAAGAATCCAGTGATTGTCAACAAGGTTCCTGATCCTGTAATGGAATTTAGACAACAGCTTAATGGCAGGGTAGCCGGTGACACTGTTCTCAAGATTTTGATGCAGAAGGTAATGTCAGTGGAGCTGAACTTGTCTGCCCTTGAGGAGTACCTCAAAGAAATGAACAGGAGACAAGGGGACATAATACCAGATCTGGAGAAAGAGCTCTCCAGAATATCACAAAGCCTAGAGCAAAGCAAGACAGAGATCGATGGTCTCTTGCATTGGAACACAATTACGGTATTGTCATCATTTTCCTCTTCCTCTCTCAATTCCAATGGATTTATATGTATTCACCTTTGCCTTCTTTACTTTGCCAGGAAAAAGGAATAAGTGAACTTGAGTTATGGAAAGATGCTGTATCATCTCAAGTTGATGCATTGGTCAAAGAAAATAGAGTGCTAAGGTTGACGCCATATATCATATTTATGCAGGGCACACTTTATATCTAGCTTTAATAATTAAGCTGAAGATTCTTTTTCATACCATATTTTCATTTCAGATTAGATGTTCAAAATATTAGAAGTGATCAAGTCAAGCTGCAAAGCAAAGAGCTTGCTGTGCTGGTTGTGAGCCTTTTGTTTGTATGCCTTGCAGTTTTCAAGCTAATTTGGGTACACATACTGACCTTTTTCGGAGCATACAATTCTGAAAAGGCACGCCAGACAATTAGAGGTTTGGTAACATTATTTGTATGCTGCTGTTTAACAATAATGATTGTCATGTTCTATAGCTAGCCGTAGTAGAAAATAGAAACTTGGATGGATGGATCAAGTAGCGGAATTGAATCTTTGGAATGAATTTCCGTTTTGGTTTGCCATCGCCCATGGGGTGTGCTTCCTTCCCTCAATAAGGGCTTTTGATGGCAAAAGAAGCAGACACAGAGGAAACAAAAAGAATGACTCCCGACACAGAATTCACTTCTACAGTTTGCAAATATTCTCTCACCGCTTTTCTGCTGATGTCATTCCACGTCTATTAGATGCGGTTCATCGCTTAGTGTTAACAATTTTTTATTTTTTAATTTAAAAGTTTCCATAAATTATGAATGAAACATCGGGATTTCACTCAATCATATCATATAAGCGAAAAGAAAAGGCTCAATTTCATTTTCTAAGACACACACACTAATATTTTATTAGTAGTTGCAAAATTACATGAACTAACCTAACAATTTTATTATTATTTTTAAAAGAGCATTTAGACATAAATTCTGAAATATTTTATCTTCGAAATAAATTGAAAAAATCTTAGTCGTATCTTCTTCTCAAAATATAATATATAAACAAAAAAATTCATTCCACGCCTATAATTTTGGTGGTATTATTAAAAGGGCATTTCAACCATACTTAAGGGTCGGTTTAATGGTTAGGTCTATTGATCCTTCGATACAACATCATAATGAATTCGAAAAAGGAAAAAAGAAAGACAAACTTTGACTCATTTTTATATTGTAATTTAATTACTAACGACTTAAAGACATTTGCAATTTTTGTACCGTTATATGTCTCACTTGTCAGCTTCATCATTATTAATTTAAAACACAAATCAAGATTAAGCTCATTTAAATTTTTTCAATCTCGTTTAAATTTCATAGTACTTTTTACCAGTTTTTAAATTGGAACGATACATCATTGTTTAGGCCACAAAAAGATTTCCTTAGACTACGGTCTCTCATTTCTTTTTTTTCTTTCCTGAGGGGGAGAATAGTATGTGATGTCCATCTTGTTCAAAGTCATGATTTGGGAAACTCTTTTAAACTGCTTTTCCTATTCTCAAATCATGTGTTTCGATGCAGCAGCGAACATTCATTTGAACAATCCTTATGTGACATAGGTTCCAACTTACCTCGCTAACCTAGTTCTCAATTTTTTTTTTTATAATCTAGTTTTCTATTTAACCTCGAATTATCCCTTTTATGCCCAATCTTTATAATAATGATGAACCAGTTCATTCTTTTTTTTTTTGATGAGCCGGTTCTATATCAACAAGTATTTGCAGAACTGTACATTCAGAGGAACTTTTCGAAGCGCTGAGGAACGAGTAAATAACTCGAGAAGATAGGCAAATGTTTAGGAAAACAAAATCAATTTTTTCTGTTCTGTTGGGTTGCTTCGACATACTGCTCAGCAAGTTTCTTTACTTTCTCACCTTCCTTTACGAGGAAGTTGGCATTCTTGGCTTTGCAATGGTACTTCATAACCTTATCAGTTGTTTTAGCAATTGCCCACCTGTATTGTTCAACTGTGATCACACCACTCTTGCACAAGGGCCTGATATGCTCCTTGATGTAGGCTTCTACCTGTACAAAGCCAAATCACTGTGCTTTAATTAAGCGAATAAAGAAATGGTTAACAAGCAGCAAGTAGTTATACAAACAATTTCATAGAGAAGAAGATATAAGAAAGTAAAGTGACAAGTGAAAATCAATTTTCTGAATGAATACCTTCCTCGATACATTATTTACAGAGTCATATTGCTTTGCAGTGGCATCAGACTTCTCTACCTTCCTTTGGAAATTTTCACTAATATCAGATGTATTGGATAAAATGTCATGGCCAAATGAACTGCCAGACGCATTCATTTCTTGGTCCGAGACATGTTTTTCTTTAAAATGACTGCCATTGTCCTCAGTTAGACTTAAAACTTCTCTCTGGCCCTCCCCTAGTAATTTTTTTGAATCCCCACCTGGAAATATTTTTGCAAGTGGCTCCTTGTCTGGGCCATATAATTCGTCAAATTCTGCATCAGATGGCTCAACAGCATCCTCACCAAGAAGGGTCTCAGAAAGAAGAGAAGCCTTGTCAACCTCTGCTCCAATTATAGAGTCCCCACGGCCTGGGCCGCTATGAGAATTCGGTGAGCAGGAAGCAATACATGACACCTCATTCTTTTCAGAACTCTCATCTTTCATACAATCCAAAGCAATATCCGACTTTTTCAAGTTCGTGGTGGAGAAAACAAGTTTCATTTTTGACCGACCTTCATCTTGCTGTGGGTTTTCGTTCTTTACAACACTAGCACCGATGTAATCTTCATCTTCCAAATCATACTCAAAATCACCATAAATATCCAGCTCCGGATGAGAATCCAGTTCAAATATATTATCAGGCCCTGACAGATCATCTTCATTATTGCATATTTCCCTATTCTCATGGGGACTACTAGGAGGTGAATCAGACAAAAGACCAGCATTTTTCAGCGCTGCTACAACTGCAGGGTCAGTTGAATTTTCAATGGCATTTTGTTCTGATCTAACAGTGACAACCTCTGATGAGACAGATGGATTTGTATCGGTAGATTCATGGGATTTTCCGTTATTTGAGCGATGCAAGATTTCTTGCGAACAGAGGTTCAGATACACTAGCTTGCTTTTTGACCTGTCAGCAACCTCCTTTTCAATATTAACTGCATCCGCGACAGCCAATTCTGTATCTGCAGATCTACGAATGACTGGCAGGTTGATGTTTCTCAAGAAGTGCTCTGTCAGACGGTAAAGTTGTGTCTGTACAACACACTCAGAGCAATGAGTCTAAGACAGTGGGAATTTAAACAACACAATCATAGAGGAAAAAAAGGCAGGAACCTCTAAACAAAGCTAAGAGGACGACCAGGAACTTGATTGCTAGGAGATAATCCTGCTCCATTATATGACTTAAATAAATCTTACAGTGCAATGGGTCCACAAAACTTAAAATATGATTCAACTCCATTAGAATCATTAGAATGGGAAAAATAATAATAAATAACAAAAAGAGAAAATTCTAATTTACGTGGAGTCGACTGATTTTAATACAGGTAACGACATTGATGTTAAGACTGGAATGGGGATGGGAAGTTCAGTGGCACTAAAGATGCTTACTGCAACAACGCTATGGTATGCGAGATAATTAATATTTGAGGATGTTAGAGAGAGCAATATGCCAAATTCAATTTTCATGTCAACTATGCTGAACATTCTTCCCCAAAGAGGGTGGAGAGAATCCATAGCATACCTGCCTCACAGATACAGGAATTTTGTTGTGCCTACTGGGTGCCAATACCAGTCTCATATCTGGCGGCAATTGAGCCTAACTCAAAACAGGAGAAAGAAGCAAACTGAGAAGTCATAAACAAATCTTAGACAACAGAGTCAAATGAAGTAAAAACATAACGTCATTTACATACAAGTAGAGGATAATTTCCTTTAAGGACTGCATCATCTTTCTGGTTTTCATTTGCTGTTTTTCCACCTGCAGCAGCTGTTTTCCTAGCAAGAACCTCTAAAGCCCATTTTCTTTTATCACTTTTTATAGCATTAGATTTAGTACCAAGTTCCTTTGTGTCAACTTTGGAAACACCAGCACTAGAAATTGATGTCCCTTCTGAGTTGCTGCTTAAATGTACT
The DNA here is from genome assembly GCA_022379115.2 of Bauhinia variegata. Taxonomy (NCBI): domain Eukaryota; kingdom Viridiplantae; phylum Streptophyta; class Magnoliopsida; order Fabales; family Fabaceae; genus Bauhinia; species Bauhinia variegata. The sequence goes on along the minus strand of CM039436.1, from coordinate 18,060,484 downwards.
TTACCAGAAGCTGAACTATCACCAAATGTGCCATGTACATTCAGCTTATTTACTTTGTATTCAGATGAACAAACTCCTGTGTTGGATAAACCATTGTTTGGTTCTGTTGATTTAACAGTATTATTGTTTATAGATGGATTTGATCCCTTTCTTGATGGGTTATGCTGTTTATTCTGCTCTGAATTAGCAGAATTTTCAAGTGCTGACAGGGGCTTGATGTCATCTTTCCGTGGGAAAACAGATGTATCTGCTAAATACAACCTGGAAAGAATAGGATTGTTAGGCTGAGATTCAGAACCCTCTCTTGATTCTGGGCTATCCGAATTCTTTTTCAGAAGATCGAGAACCGATTTCAAAGTTTCAATTTTTTCAGGCTTTGTAGTTCTCGTGCATCGATGTTTCCAAAACTCAATTTCACAGTCCCTGTCCCATGCACGCTTCCTTCTTCCATTTGAATTCGCAAATATTTTCTTTGTTAGATGTTCACGTACTTTTCCTTTCTGCAAGAATGACTTCTTTGCTTTTAGGGTTAAGGGGCATAACTTATTTACAGGTTCTGTTTTGGGCCCTGCTATAGCAGCCCTAAATGCTGCAAGAAGCTTTGGATCGAAAAGGTTTTCCTCGAAACATTCAGAGGATTTGTTACGGACGGCTTCTCTAATTTCTTTCCTTAGATTTTCAACAACCAAGGATGATTCCTTGTCAGAAACTCTTTTCATGATCTTTTTCACCCTCAACCCTACCATACCTTCTTGATTTTCAGACAACTTATCATGAGCATTAGTGCCAGAAAGTCCCTCAGGAAGTCTCCGGTTTATCCCTTTAACTATACTCATTATATCTGATGAAACGTTCTCCTTTACAAGACAACCTTTAAGATCATCACCTCTGGAAACAATTGCAATGCCGGGGCTTTTTTGAACTTTAACTGAAATAGAAGCATCAGTTGAGTCCTTAGGATTAATCACTTGACTACCCTCAGCTCTAAATTTCTTCTGCGAAACTTCAACCAAAAGTTCAGGTTTGGCATCTATATCATCAACCTCTATATGAACTTGATCAATACTGAAAGATGAAAAAATTGAAAAGGAGCAATTAGAAGAAAGTCAGAATTTCAATTCCCTGATCAAATAACAAAAAATATAATACAAATTTATTTCAACAGAATATGCATGTAAACGTCAAACGATCAATAAAGCATGTAAGTGGGTGATTGAAGTGCTTTGCTTGTAATCCCGCATGCTTGTCAAACAAGAATCGAAGTGTCTGGTTCATTATTTTATCTTTCAAATACAAATAATTACTTTAATTGATGTAAAATCAAAAAAACCACATGAAACTTTACCTGTCACCAACATGCCTTCTCTTTCCACCTGCCACTCTGGTATTTTCCTTCCAAGCATTGGGTTCAACTTCATCTCCTGAAAACATTTTCATTAATGAGGCAATATGGTACAAATTAGTTCAAATTCGTTTAAGCCACTGTTGTTTCTTTATAGTCCAAGAGTAAACTAATATGAAGAAAACAAAACGGCATTGTAATCCTAAAAACGGTTCTGTACCTTTCAACAAAGATTCTTCTGGATTTGACTGCTCGACGTCAGTTACTTGATTTTTTGTATCATTCTTGTTCATGTCATCAACTAGAAGCACATTAGGATAGTAAAGTTCAGGATAGTTTCAATTGCATAGCACCAAATTAATAAATAATACTCAGTTATTCTGATTATGGACTACGTCTAGCTACTGAAAAGGGAAAGATAAGTCACAATTTATACAATTACCAGACGATAAAGAGCCCACTGACAAACCAAGATGAAGACCGAAATCAGATTCATTTCTTGATGAACTAGTTCCTACATGTGATTCATTATATAACATGTTTCCATCAAAGCTACTTGGTTCACTCCTTGCCCCACCTGCACTTTTCGTAAAATCATCAAGCACCAAGGAGTTAGAAGGTAGGCTGCAGGGTATATCATGTGATAAAGACAACTCCAGTTCCTGTTCCTTCATCATTGGTGAAATAATTTTCATCTCTCTCGGGCTCTCGTGACTATTTGTGTTGTACGTGGAAATGCACGATTCAGTCGTTGGATCCTTGTCAACTTCAAGGAATGACAAACTTTTCTCGCTTGATGCTGGAATCAGTTGATTTCCTTCGACCATTGAGACAACAACAGCTGTTTCTCCAGTATCAGCGACTGAAACACACAATTTTCCTGAAAAAGAACCCTCTGTCTGACATTCATTATTAGCATTATCTAGGTCACATTCCATGTTTGCACTCTCCGTTGAATCGATATGTGTTTTAGGAACCTCATTTGCCACACATCTGAATCAAATCCCAAATTTAGAAGGCCAAGGAGTCAGAAGGGAGGAAAAAAGAAACACGCACGCACCCACTTCATAATGCATGTGATTAAAGTTCAAGCAGAAGGGTAACTCAAGGCTGTGATTAGACTTCAAATTAGACACTGGAACCTAATAGCATGCCACAAATGGGAGCTTCCAGATAATTTAAACCCCAAAACAAAATAGCAGCACAAACAACCAACACCATAACCAGCAAATTCTATTTACCTTGGGCATAACCATGTAATGTCTGATGTACCTTCAGGGTCAAATCCCACACAAAAAGCATGATACCTGTAATAATACATTTCTAGCAATTATTAGGGCATAGTTCTGAAGGTATCTTATTAAGCAAATATTCATGAACAGATTTCCCTACCCACTTCTGCACATTAAAAAAAAGATTGGGGGGCAGAGGAGGGAAAGACTTCCTCAAGTTCTTAGATTTTATACCATACTGTTACAGTGTGTCTCTTATAATCATGAACCACCCTGATATTAGAATGGATAGGCCACAGATGTCTACGTCTTAACAGTCTCACCCTAACCGGGTAAAATGGAATGAGCAAGAAATCCACAGTATGAATTGCAAGCAGCTCAGCATGTGACTGTAACCATAACTACTGTCAATCTTCTGACTTAAAAGTACCTATCAGTGCTTCGTATCACTTATCAGCAACACAGTCTGCAAATATGTGATAAGAAGCTAGCTGCCACTGTCACAAAATGCACATATGTAGAGCTGAGAAACAGAAATAGTTGCAACCCTGATGACTTTTGGGGCTGAGCTAAGTTAATCGAAAACGCAATTAGGGTAGACCCAATCCATTAACATCAAATAAATTAATCCACTGAAATTTTATTGAGCTAAATATATATTGAACTGAATTCTCCAATTAATCTACAAATTTGAAAGTTATGAACCTAACCAATTTATTGAAGCTTACCATATATCACATGAATCACAAGCAATTGATGTATCAAGACCAGAATCTCCTTCAATATTTGCTGATCCACTTCGAATTTTGCACCTGTCACCATCTAAGCATATGACTGCCTAGAAAATGATTCAGTACGTAGGATTAGTATCACACATTAATTTGTGGAATGACAAGTGGGAAAATACACCCAAATGATAAATCAAAGCAGGACAGTTCTCACACTACTGTAGCATCAACAGTAATTTCTATACTGTTTCTCTATCATAGAAGGTTTAGGAGTTACTATAAAGTGTTGTGGTTTCTACTTATAAATCAGTTTTTCAGATCAATAAAGTTACTCTCTCAGTTATTCCTTGTCTTTTGTGACAGAACCAAGGTGGTTTCAGAGCAAGGACAAGCCTCTGTAAATGGCTGCAGATCATCCAGAAAACATCATACCTGAGGGCCAACTCAATGAAGCCTCTCACCCAAAGAGAAATTCAACCGATTCTCTCAAGAAATTCAAGAATATTCCACTCACACTCAGCAAGCTTTGCAACAGTTGAAAGGTTGGCATTCCCACACAAATTCAGGCTTTCCACACTTGTTACTAAAGCAACTCCGTATTGGACAGCATTAAGGACTTAAATGTGAAAATCTATATGCACATTATGACTCATAAAGACAATCATTTCTTAGAAAGAGATCAGAAATCAATTAACAATAAGAATCTTCAGAGTTTTGGATGTAAGATATATGAAGATACTCTAAAACAAGGAATGGTGGAAGCAAGGTTGCCATCAATCTCAACTAAACAAGAGGACAAGTATTTTGCCTGAAATTATAAAAATTAACATATGGACAACATTTACATTTTCATCGATATAGTATGAGGGGAATGATAGAGTGTTATTCTTCCCTTCAATGGACCATTCATCATCTCTGCATTCATAAAAGAGAACAGATAAAAGATTAGACAACATTTCTTACTATACGGACATGATAAAACTCAAATATTTATACTTGGCTAGGTGTTTCTAGTACAACAGGAAACTCTTGACTCGGAAATTCGACAATTATTCTGGAAGAGTAATGCTCTTTGCCCTAATAATTTTAACAAATTTTGATAATTAATAAATACGAATCTCAACAAAATCAGCATAATGCGAATTTTAAAAGTCACCTAATCAAAATAAAAAGAATTTGAGCAGCACCCTAAAACCACTGCGGGGCCAGATAACAATACTCATTATGACTCCTGAGAGTCCAAAGCATAAATATGTGGAAGATGGAACAGAAAATATAAGACTTTCAGTCATGCAAAACTAAAACAGAGAGAAACTTACCTAGAGAATGAGTCATCTTCAACTTTATTGTTTCCAATAGTATCATATACCTTCACAATCATATGACGTGCTTAGGCACAACCATACAACGAATTTTACCAATATTTTCAATACAATAGATGTATTAATAAAATTTCATAATAGAATATATACGCTAAGCAAATTGAATTGTAACTTCAAAAGTAAACTAAAGCAACAAAAAAAGGAAAAAACCAGCATTGAGAAAGTTTATATCACTCACAGGAACACAAGTGATCAACTCAAACTCATTTTGGCAAAGTGGGCAGAGATTCGTAATGGTAGCCCAGTTGTCAATGCATACAAAACAGAACCTGAGAAACAAATAAAGCCATATCCAAATATCAATCTCATATCTTAACTTAGTGAATATGCCAAATTATCTGAGAGCATGTAAAGGTGAACATAAAAATTTAACAAAACTAATGCAATTTTGGAATCTAATAGAGCCCCACAGAATTGGCGTGGAAGCATGCCACCATAAACATACACATCCTACTAGAAGATTCTGATTCTCAAAGTTCGTACAATGCATACCAATATAAGGAAGAAGAAAAACTAGCAGAAATTGTCGCTTAATAAAAATATCTTTTCACCACAAATAATCAACAAGGAAATTTTCATCTGTTATTTGTGCAGAGAAAAGAAATTGCCACTCTAAACACACAAGGATATGAAAAAAAAGGGAGAGAGGGGGGGATAGAGAGAGTCAGAGATTTCTGTGCTAATTCCTTTCATCATCTCCCAAATCAAATCACCAGACGAGAGAGACTGGAGGGATTACCATTCATAATTTCATACATACAATTACACATAAAATAATAAATCTCTTTCTTGAGACTGCTCTAATAACTATTCTTATTTGCCATAGAATAAATAGAACGGCAGACATACCAGTGCTGACAGCAATCTAGAACTCCCCTGTCAATAACGATATCCATGCATATTCCACATCTTTCCCCGTCAATAACTAAATTATCCTGCCAATTACCAAAATTGAGCGTGCAGATGTAACAAATCTCATAAGTTTCAATTCAGATAGTGATAGATGACCGCTATGATCATGCAGTATAAAAATAACACATGGAAATCAACATACGGATTGTTCCAAATCCTTCATTTGTTAAAAGTAGAAACACAGGGAAGAAAAATGACAGTAGCACCTGTATAATAAAACCTTACTTTTGAAAAGCAGTTGAATATTTGATTTGAAGAACTTAGAGACAATAGAAAGTCTTAGGGATGAAATAATAAAAGATCTCCTGACAGAAATATAATATAAACTAAAAAAAAAAAATCTGTTTTCTCATTCTTTTTCTTCATTGTCCTCTTAACAGGATTGAGAGCTATTGAAATTTTTCCGGTGAAAGAACAAAAAGAACTGACAATTAACTAAGCTTATACAAAAGACACCTCTCGTATCAGTACAAGTTGTCAACAAGAACTCAACATTGAGCTAACATGCAAACTCCCAAGTGAAAGAAATGCGCCTTGAGCTTACATTATTGTTAGTATCACCGGCTTCCAAAGCATCTTCTGTGACCATTCCATTCGTGACGAAATCAGCTTCCATTAAGTATCCAACTAAAGCCAGAGTCTATTACACAAAATAAAGAATTCACTACATAATTTGTTTAGAAGAAAGCTAGATATTTGTAGAACTGGGAGAACACTAGATTTTTTTTGATGAGGGGAGAACACTAGATTTTGGATAAACAGCAAAGATAGAAAAACAAAAAAAAATGAAAACAACGAAGAAAATCGGGTAAGAGTGCTGCATAAATCATTACCTGTAACCGGGAGAGACCGCAATCCCAGAAAAATCGAAGACGCTCAGGCGAGCACAGTTTCTATGAATCTGGGCGTGCAATATGCAGCAAAACGTTTCGCACCAGAAGAAAAAAATAAAAATATTCGGTCCTTTGGACGGACACCGTTAAAATGTCCTCAGTAATTTAATGTAATTTTTTTTGGTGCGAAAAGATAAAAGAAGAAACACTACAGCCTAACGAAAAATGTAATCTTTTGATTAACAATTTTGTTGCAATTAGTCTTTTCATTCATTTTACTATTTATTTAAGTCCGCCCAAAATGGACTCTTTCTTGCTAATTTTTACTATTGGGCTACAGCTAACTTGTTCATATGCTCCAACCCTACTAGGCCCAAAATATCTGGCCTAATAATATAAAACAAATAAAACGCGAAATTCATGATATCGGAAAGCCCAATAGTTCATATGTTATTTTTAATTTTTAATTTAAAATTCAATATCTTACATTTTCCTCAAAATCAAAAAAAAAAAAAGAAAAAAATCTCATTCTTTAAACTTCTGAACTCTCACACTCTAAAATTTTATTAAAGTGGACTATCTATTTTTTTTTTATCTGCAGGAAATATTTGATATAAAAGCTTAATTTAAGAAATTTAAAACATGAAAATTTTTTATTTGACAAAAATGTGAAAGCAAAAAGGTTTTACTCTTAATTTAAATACTCTTCACTTTCCATAAAATAAATAAAAGCCTTATCTTTATTCAATAATGCAAAACGAAATAAAATTGAGTAGCTTCAGCAAAGTTGGGCATACAATCTATTTAGCTAGTCATGTGAGGAGACAACATAAAAGAAAATATCTATTTAATTAATTACTAATATTTAAGCTATTAGAAGACCAACAAGGCGACCGAATGATTGCTGAGTGCTCTTGGGCAGATTACTAGTAAACAGAGAAAAATTAAATGTTATTAATTAGTATTATTATATAATGTAGTAACAAATTATTAAGAACGTGGAAGACGATGGACGGATGCGATTGCATCTTATTAGCAAAATTATCTCCTGTTGGGTTGTCTTCTTCAGAAATTCAATATATGGAATTCTTTCATTTGTGGTTGATAACTGATAAGATGTTTAAAAATGCGTTTGTGTTACGTAAGCAAAGCACTAATGTAGGTGTAGAATAAGCCGGAAAGTGGAACGAAGAGAATATTCAACTATTTATAAATTTATTTAAACAAATAAACTAGTTATTTTTTAAAAAAAAAATAAATTATATCATACAATTTACAGACAAGAAAGGTGATTACGGTTTCCGTTAGTTTAGACGCGTTGTCACTTTCAGAGTTAGAAAGCTTTTCAAGGGGGATGTAAACTGATAAAAGCGTTTTTTATTGTATAATTATTAAACTCGTAACCCATTTCGAAGAAACACACAAAAGATATTGGCTTTGGCGAAAAATCAGGTGTTTTTTCATGACGTTGAACAGCTACAGTACGTGAGAAAGAGAAAGCTGATCTCAGTTTTAGAGTAAATTCGTTTTTGGGTCTTCGTCTGTTTTGCCAGAGAGCTGAGAACTCGCCATTCCGAAGACGGCGACAATTTACTTTTACTTTAGTAACCCATGTTCATGTCCTCAATGCAGCCGTCTTTGGTTTCTTTCTGGTTAACTCATTTTAAACCTAATCTACCCAAACCCAATCTACTCTTTTAAAATTAAAACACTTGTTCCCGTTAATTTAGGAAAATTTACACACACATATATATATATATATATAATTAATTATTAATATATATATTTTTAAATAATATCACACGCAATATATGATCAAAAAGTGAACTAGCTCACAAATTTTATGATCACATTAATGCAGTATCAATAATATCATAAATAAAGAAAAAATATAGATCAAATTATCTATTTTTATTTTTTTTACAAATAAAACATAAAAAAATATTTATATAATTTTGTATATACATATATAACATCTTAAAAATTATTGTCAATACATATCATTCTTATAAATATTTATTAATATATACTACTTTTAATAAAATTACATCATTCTCTTACAAATTTATTTTGTTTAATTTAAATTTATTATAATTTGTAATTTAATTAAATAAATAAATAATTAAAATAAAATAAAAATACATAATTAAATATTAATATAATTTTATTAATAAATAAATAAATTATTTAATTTTTGTTTCCTTTTTATTTTTTATTCATTTTTTGTAATTTTTTATTTTTATTATATATTTTCCATATTTTTATTTATTTAATTATATATTTTAATTTTTTAATAAATTAAATTATTAAAAATAAATTAAATGAATAATTAATTAAAATAAAAATACATAATTAAAATATAATATAATTTTATTAGTAAATAAGATATTATAACTAAAAAAATATATTATTAAATTAAAATTTTTAATTATTTTTTTTATTTATAACTTTTGTGTCACCTGTATCACAATAAAACTTTTTAATAGTGGAATATAAGTCAATTAGCCTCACAATTATACTTGTGGTATGTATTAGTGATAATTTTTAGGATATTGTATATGTGTCAAAAAAATTTATAATTTTTTATGTTTTATTTGTAAAAAAATAATTTAATTAATTTTTTAATTAATATCATAGTACAGTAATGTCATATTACTAATATCACATTAATGCGATATTTATAAATATCGTATTATTGTACTACGATATTTGTGAATTGTCAATTTTTTATCAAATATCGTATTATTGTGATATAATATTATTTAAATATCACATATTTAAAAAAATATATATTAATAAACATTTTTAAAAATAATATATATTAATAATAATTTTTTTTTATAATATATGTGTATAAATTTCTCGTTAATTTATAGCAGGGTCAAAACCTTTTTATCAACGGCTACAATACTGTTTCTCCCTCTTTCTTTTTCTCTCGTCCCTCATCGGCAACAAGTTTATCGGAAGAGAAAACCTCGGCGAAAAAATATCGCCCCCTCTGAAACTGATGACACCATTCTCGGAAAATACCATAATCGGTTCAATTTTGATTGTCATCTATGCAACTTTCCATTTAAGCTCTCATTCCTCCCACATTTACCTTCGATTCTTTCCCTTCGGTTAGAATCCAGTCTCTCGCTATCATTCGCTCATGTTTCTTTGGAGAGATTGCAGCAACTCTCATTGTCTCCAGACCCCATGTTCACTTCATCCATCAAGTAACTCAAGTTGTAAATAATAAGTTTAGGTGATTTGGATTGTTCATATTTTTTTGTCTGGTTTTTTAGTAGATTTTCATTTTATTCTTCTTAATTTGTATCTGGGTCTTCCGATCAATTGGATTGGAAGACCTTTTAATTGATGGGAATGTAATTATTGGGTTGATTATCCTGTGATTCAAACATTAGACACAAAAAAAAAAAAAAAAAGTCTTCGAGTTTTTTCGGGGCTGCAGAAACATTTTGAAAGATGTCTATTGTTGATGTTGCCTTGAGGCCGATCTGTAAACAGTTGGCATATTGTCAAGGGAAGGTCGGGTCTTGTTCTGATGAATCCATCCTAATTTACCTTTGTGTGGGCAGCACTGTGATCCCCATGCGTGTTTTGGAGTCCGATTCAATAGCTTCAGTCAAAGTCAGGATTCAGACATGCAAAGGGTTTGTGGTGAAGAAGCAGAAGTTAGTTTTTGGAGGCAGAGAGCTGGCCCGCAACGACGCACTCATCACCGAGTATGGTGTCACTGGTGGTAATATTATCCATTTGGTTCTTCTCCTTTCTGATCTTCTATTCATTGTCGTTAGAACCATTCGTGGAGAGGAGTTTGAATTTCATATTGATCGACATAGAAATGTGGGATATCTTAAGCAACGCATTAAGAAGAAGGGAAAAGGTTTTGTTGATCTTGAGGATGAGGATCAAGACCTTTTCTGTAATGGGGAAAAGCTTGACGACCAGAGAGTTTTTCACGACATATGCAAAAGTAATAATGATGTGATCCATTTGCTGGTTAAAAAATCAGCCAAGGTTAGGGCTAAACCCATTCAGAATATTTTGGAGCTTTCCTTTGTTGCAACAACTTCAGATGAAGTCCAAGAAGCTAAGGTTGTTGGAAAGATATCTTCTGGTCTGGATTTCTGGTTGGAACCATTCATTTTGAATCCCAAGATCAAAATTTTCCCTTTCCTCTGGGATATGATGAACTCCACGTTTGATGGTTTGAAGAAAGGAAATCACCCCATCAGGTCCTCTGAGGGCACAGGAGGGACTTACTTCATGCAAGATGCGTCAGGTCATGAGTATGTTTCAGTTTTTAAACCCATTGATGAGGAACCGATGGCTGTGAACAACCCACAAGGTCTACCCGTGTCATCTAATGGCGAGGGTTTGAAGAGAGGAACCAAGGTGGGAGAAGGAGCTGTGAGAGAAGTCGCAGCTTACTTATTAGATCATCCTAGGAGTGGACCGCGTTTGATATCGGGTGAAGCAATAGGCTTTGCTGGTGTTCCTCCAACTATTATGGTACAGTGCTTACATGAAAAATTTAACCATCCAGAGGGGTATGGTTGCTCATCAAAAGATGTAAAGATCGGGTCATTACAAACGTTCATGGATAACGATGGTAACTGTGAGGACATTGGGCCAGGGGCTTTTCCGGTGGAGCAAGTGCATAAGATCACTGTGCTTGATATGAGAATGGCTAATGCAGATAGGCATGCTGGCAATATATTGTTCAAGAAAGAAGCAGGGGGCCAGATTGTGCTCATCCCAATCGACCACGGCTACTGTTTACCAGATAAAGTAAGCATTTTCCCTCTTTCCATACATATCGATTAGTTCAGATATAAACAGTGTCAGAGGATGATGATGCATGTTGTTGATATGAGCTCATATCTTTATGGTCTATGCAGTTTGAAGATTGCACGTTTGACTGGCTTTACTGGCCCCAAGCAAGCAAGCCTTATTCTCCTGATACTGTTGATTATATTAATTCCCTCGATGCCGAACAAGATATAGAGATTTTGAAGCATTATGGATGGGATATTCCACATGAATGTGTACGAACACTTCGCATTTCCACTATGTTGCTGAAAAAGGGAGTTGAGAGAGGTCTCACTCCTTATGACATTGGAAGCATTATGTGTAGAGAAAATTTGAACAGGGAATCTGTAATTGAGGAGATCATTCGTGATGCCCATGATTCCTTGTTACCTGGAATGAGTGAAGCAGCATTTCTTGAAGCTATCTCTCAGGTCATGGATTCCCGCCTTGACAAGCTTTCAAAATAGTTTTTTTTTTTTTTTTCTGACTTTATAGGTATATATTTATTTATTATATGTATGTATTGAGCGAAGAACTAGTCCATGTTTGGATGGACTGCAGTTTGTATAAAATGTGAGATGGTGTGCTGTGTGGTCTGGACATGCATAGTGATGAAGTTTTTCTTTATTTCTAACTTCTGTCAACTGTTTCTTGAGGTTGTATCAACATGTTGAACAGAAGTTAAGGTATCAATAAGATATATTCAACCGAGTGTCGATGAATTTTTAGGATTGCACAAGGATTGTCTTGTGTGGACACAGGAGCTCCAACAGTTATGTGTACATGAACGTAAATTTCAGTTCATGTTATGCACAATACTACTGGGAGACTTAACTTGCGTCGTAGTTTAGCCGGTGTACTCAATCACCTGTCTGCTGGAAATAAATTTGTACTGTTGCTGCCTCATTTTCATGGGACAGATCAAAGAAAACATTGAATGATAAGAGATTTACATACAAGTTTGCAGATTTATGTTTATATTGCAATCGCAACTGCTCCAGATTTACGCATCTGATGTGTAAACACGATGGATGGATCAATCACTGCAATAGTATGGAGCTTCTTCCACAAATGATATGAAAGAGTTGATGATCATGCTAATACTGCTCATGAATGTCAATTAACCAATAACGTAGTTTTAGTAATGTCGATTAGCAGCATTGGTTTTAGACGAGTAATTAACTTACGGGCGTGTTTTACGAACATATTGTCCCCACGACCACGAGTTTTTTGCTCAAAACCCACCCACCCACCCCAGCAGAAATTATTGGCTTTGCAATATCACCTGCTCTGCTATTATGACATGCAGAATGGGGTTGGCCCCTTTGCTTGCCCTGCATTGCATTATTTTAGTTGTCATTTGGTACTATGCCACGCCAAAGGCTGTATACTAGTCTGATTGTGATACCCTTTTTAATCATCAGTTATGATTTGTTTAACAGTGTCCGCGGACCGTCTCTGTTAGAAGAAGAGATAATAAGTAGAGGAATTTCAGCTGGCAGTAAGATCGACATTAATTAATAACTCTAAATATGGTGCGGGCGGTTGATGAAAAGCAGAAACCAAACAACGAGGTCGGTCTCAGTGGCAGCGGTTGGTGGGACCACAATACCTTACCGAATGCCTTTCCCGCTGGGACCACCATCAGTCCAAGTACACAGTGCCCATTGCACGACAAAATACCAAAGCAAACAAGGTCCTTCCTTTGACACTGCCCAGACCCCAAAGAGCAGAGCACCCTCATCATTCAGTCTTCATTCCTTCACTCCGGGAATTACTTTACTCTATAGTCTTTAACCCATATGTATATTTTAATTTTATTTTATATCCCAAAACCGCTTCCAAACACGGCCTAGCTAGAGCCAAAATCTCCACTCTATCTCCATCTGAAGAATAATTAGACATTGGATATAAATCCGGCACATTGATTTCAGAGGAAGGGAAGCCATGGCCAAGCCTCCGAGGCCGCCATCTGGGCGGACGAACCTGGCTTCCTGTATAGTGGCCACAATCTTCTTGATTTTTGTTGTCATCATCATTCTCATAGTTTACTTCACAGTGTTTAAGCCTCAGGACCCCAAGATCGCCGTCAACGCTGTCCAGCTTCCCTCATTCTCAGTCGCTAACGGCACCGTCAATTTCACCTTCTCCCAATACGGCTCCGTCAGAAATCCCAACAGAGCCGCCTTTTCCCACTACGATAGCTCCCTCCAGCTTCTCTACTCCGGTAGCCAGGTTGGCTTCATGTTCATCCCCGCCGGCAATATCGACGCCGGTAGAACTCAATACATGGCGGCGACTTTTTCCGTGCAATCTTTTCCCTTGTCCACGCCGACGAGCTTGGGCCCTTCCTTGAGTAACGATGGAAATGGAATTAGCGGTTTAAGGATAGGACCCACGTTAGAGATCGAATCTAGGATGAAGATGGCGGGCAGGGTCAAGGTGCTGCATTTCTTCAGTCACCACGTGGAGGCCAAAGCCGGATGCAGGGTGGCTATTGCCGTCAGCGATGGATCTGTCTTAGGTTTTCACTGCTAATTCTTGTCTTTCCTTTTGTTTCTAATTCTAGCTATTCATTGCTAGTGTTTGAGCAATTGCTAATTAGGTCTTGGTTGTTGCATCGTTACCTCCCACGGGAGCATGAAATTGTAAAAATGATTTTTGGTTTCTTCTTAATGCAAGTTTTAGTCATTGTTCATCTGTTAAGAGTTTGAAGTACGATGAGTTTGGCTTTATAAGCTTAATCGATGGCTAAGTAAAGTAAACTTGGATGCTATGATTCATGATTGAATTGCGTCAATGACCATCGGTCAGTCCCCACCAAAGAAATAGAGAATAGAAAGAGATTAAAGAATGATCGCCAAATGTGCCTCTGTTTAAAGAGAAATTTATTAAAGATAATGATGACAAGTTGCAAATGAACTGTGACATTTCTTCCTATGATAGCCATTCCTCCGTATTTTAGCATTCACAACACAACTTTGCCATGCTTGTGTAATAAAGTGAACGCTAACAATCTCTAGAGAATTGGATTATGTAGTGGCAGCAGGAGAGGGAGAGGGGAAAGGGTCATGCTGAGACTTAGTCATAGCCATTTTATTAATATTTGAGATAAATAGAGATTATTTTATAACAGTGACATTTTAGTTTATTTTTATTTGAATTTTAATTCATTAGTTTGATCGGCGCTTTTGAAAAACGACTGCATTATAGAGAAAAGTATCCTATCTTATGATATGCGCGTGCATTGTCGCCTTGACTTATTTTATGACTAGTATTTGGGAAGGTAAATACCGTGTTCCAGTTTCACCATTCGTTGGAGTTCAGCTCCACCCACCCACCCACTACGCGCTGTGTTTCTCTTTATCGCAGCAGCATGTGTCGTGACTCCCCGTAATGAGTGTTTGCTCATTTCAAGGGTGAAGGTCTCTAATACTGCCACATGATGATATTTTTTGTTAGTAATTATTCATAATCATAATTCAGATAATGATACACATTGCTCCAATTCAAAATGGACGTTTTCAGTTTTCACAATGAAAACCAGAACCAATAGCTCAAAATATACCAGACCAGGGTGCTTAACTGTATTTATAAAGCTTGCAATTTAGGCATGTTTCGAGTTTCCACCACTGGTGAATCCCATGAGCTTCTTTAAAATCACGCACGGGGTTTACATTAGCGGTCAGTTTTGCTGAAGGAATGAGGTGCATTGGCTCAGAATATTCACGCCCAAATGCGCTCTTGAGTAGCCCACTAATTGTGTTTTGAGTTGCTATCCTTTCGATGCTTCCTGCTCCAATCTCTTCCATTTTCCTTCTATGTTCAAAATACCCAATATATTCTGAGCAGATGTGGTCAGAAGGATTCACAAATATGCATGGCACCCACGCAGACAACGCCGTAAATGTTGTATCAATGGGCGAACTTCTCTTTTGCTTAGACATCACAGCAAAGGTCAGTCCAGCTGTTATCACACTGCCAGCCACTCGAAGCCCAAGTTTCAATTTCTCGTCTTTAATTCTCTCAATTGGAGCAGAAACAAATGGTGGGTTGAAAAGAAAAGATTCAAGGAAAATGTTATTCTTGGCCATTTCTTTCCCGGTGAGCATTGCCATGGCTGATCCAAGGGAGTGGCCAGCCAACCAGACCTCTGAATCACCTTCTGCAGCAACCATGTTTCGAACAGCTTGAATAGTTATTTCAAAGCGAGATGTTTGATGAAGTCCATTTCGGATAATGCGGATATCTAACTCGAGATCACGGGAAAAAGAACCTCCCTTGGTTATAGTACCTCGAAAGGCAATCACATAACGTGGACTTCTATATAATGTGTCATTATGCTGAAATGCTGGAGGCTTGAATTCATAGATGGCGCCAAAGATGGAAGAATCAACATCATCTACAAGTGGACGAAACAGCTGAAAATGGAAAAATGACCACCATGGAGGAGCAAGAGCATTGGGACCTTCACGTTTTTCTTGTCGGTCCCTTTCAAGGATGTAAACACCGTGGACCAAACAAGAAGCAACAGACATTCGATGATGTGCATTATCCCTGTGTAAAGATACATATAAAGCATGCAGCAATTTTATATACATTTTACAGGGTTTAATATGATCCTGCGGAGAAATAGCTGTTCTTGCAAGGCATATAAAATATATTTCTTGATATCTGAATTAAGCAAATTGTTATGTACATGGCATGAGTTTCACCATTCTATACTAAAGTCAAATGCAATCAAACAATGGGCATGGTGAAGAAACGAGATAATTTTTTCTTTTTTTTTTTACTCGAGACAAAGACAAATCTTTAAAGTGGATACTTAAATGTTTTTGTTTATCCTTTCTACCCACCTTTTGTGGGAGGAAGGGAATAAGTCTGGAAGGTCTTACCAGTCAATAGAAGTTAGGTGTAAGGGTCCTGAGAGGTCAAAATTTTCCCTCTCAGAAGCCATTACCTCCTACAGTCTCCCTGCTGTCTTCCTTGTTAGCATATCCAGAAACTGTGTTATACAAGACAAAGAAGAAAGGAAAGGAATCAATAATCAGCTAATAAGATATCAGTATGTAGATTATAAAATCTCCTATTGTCAATAGTGAACCCTTTTGCAATCATGTAGATAAAAGATTTTCTACATAAACCAGAACAGCTAAATTTATCTTGTATATAGTCATTACTTAAGTTATAGGCAAGAAAAATCATATAACAAACAAAATTATTGCCTTTCAATTCACAGCTAAATTTATGTTTCACTACTTATGACAGTCGCCAATACGTTTGAAAAAAATGATTGTTCAGTTTAAAGAGCTTAATTAATATCTCTATCCAAATGCCAGCCCAATGACTCAAAGGGATCATCGTACTGAAAGAATACATATATAGCGCAAAAAGAAAACGATACGCTTGAACCACATTTCGCTGTTGTCTTCCATCACCTTGTAGTCGAGTAAGATGGATTAGGTGTCAAAATTTTAAAGAACAATAAGACGAGCAAGAACTTGGATTTGAAAGCACTGAAAACCTTGTCGAAGGGACCACTTTCTCCTTTTCTTTTCCAAATTCATTGCATGTTGTCCCATTAGAAAGTAACCACACGAGTCTACAACGGATTGATTTTTAACAAGGATACATAAGGAGAAGGAAAATGCGAATGAATAGAGTTTAACCGAGGAGAAAAACATGGCATAAAAATGCCCAAAAGTTAACCACAAAACCTTGAAGCTTCAACCAGATGCCATGAAACAAAATAAAATATCTAAAAATTACATCCCGAATAAATAAAGAAGATAGGATGAATGCAGAGAAGCGCGGATTTTGTATAAGGAGAATTAAATTAGACGGGAAAAAAAAAATTAGTAGGTTGAGATCCAGAAAGAATTTACAGTCAATAAGAAAAAATGCACCTGGAAAATCACAGATGATGATGGCAGATCCCCGAAAAACGTCTCCCTCCTACTGCGCTACTAAAAAGGGATTTTATTACAAAATTACAACTCATTTTTCCCTGATTATAAATATAAAATAAGCATTTATATATATATATATATATATTCTAAGATTGGGAGAATAGTGTAGATGGCTTCTTAAAATAAAATTTAATAATCAAAGTTTTTAATTTAATTCATTTTAGAGGATAAAGATAATAACAATTCGTCCTAAATGTAGGGATTTGATGGTTATTTGTTATGTTACATTATACAAAAAAAATAAAAAAATAAAAAATTAGAGGATAAATCATTTGAAACTACTAATACTTAAAATAAAATTTATTTTTCTGATACAAAAAATAGAATTCCTTTTCTTTGATCTGATACTTGAATACAAATTTTTGGTCTTTGTAAAATTATATTCCCAATCCAAGTATATAGATAGAAATTGAGGTTAAATTTTGTTACCTGGCGAATAAGATATTATGTGAATTTTCACAAGAAAAATGTTTGAAGAAATGGAACTTGGAACATGGAAGGACTAAAAATAAAATCTATTTATAGGACGCTAAAACATCCAAACCGTAGATTTGAAATTTAATACGTAAACCTCGTTGAACTTTGGGTGCTGTCACGCAATCCAGCTGGCAATCGCAAAGCGTTATATTGTTGATGCATAAGCTATGGCTAAAACGGTGAACAGTTTAAAGACTAGTGTGAAATTTTAATTCCCCCTTCCTTTTGTTTTTCACTTTGATGTAAAGGGACGATGTCGCGTAGACTAGTAATATCCCTTCAGATTCAGACATCCAGTAAAGACGGGATTACATTTTCTACAACTAATAACGAAATAATGCACGAAGAATAAACGTAATATTATACTGCCACTCAAAACATGATATACGACTACTTGGACCAAGCCACTGCATCGATTTCAGCTTGTGCACTCCGGTACAATTCCAGCCTCTTCGCAAGGGCACCGCGCCTTTCCATAATTGCAGGGTCCTCGTTCAACAAGGATGACAACCTCTTTTGCTGCACAAATGAATCGCGCCAGTAATCAATGCTCCATTTCTTTTCTAAATATCATAAGTAATTCAAAACACAAGTTCTGCTACACTGCCTCTTGCAAAAAGTAATCTTTTTCCTTTTCTAAATTTGTGTTGACTCTTTGTTTTGAATGTGTAACATATGATATATTGTAAATTGTAAATTTGTTTAATAGAAGTATAAGTTTGTGCAAGCGGGTTTTTCGAAAAAGATCTATTTAAAAGACATAACAAAGTAACAGCAGCAACAAGACCAACCATAGTAAAATTCTTAAAAAAGTATACCGTAAATCCTAGAACTTCTAGATTTATTCTCACCTCCAGTTTGCCAATCTCAGTGAAAAAATGATCGAGTAGGCTTCGTTTTGCCTCCCGCACTTGACAATAGACAATGGACTTGGGAATAGAATGCCTCAGACTAGAACAAACCATATTGACATAAGACAAAACGGTGGTTCCTGTTTACACAAAGCAAGCGTGAATGGTAAGTCATTGAATACATTTCTAACATATTGAGAAAGAACAAGTTGTCTTAAACAAGAAGGAAGTGCGAGTTAGATCCAAGTTTGACTGGGACTTCAATTGTCAAGACTTACCAATTCGCCTGAGATATGAATCGTTGTATCTATCAAAAATTGAATGTGTAGGATTGCCACCCTTATCAACATCTTGAGGAAGCTTCCGGAAGAAGTCAACTGTTAGATAGCCACACTCCATGTCGACCAGCAGTAGTGTTGCTTTTTTGCTTTCCTCTCTCATTCTTTCAAGTGAATCAATAGCTGCATTCCCAACTTCAACCCGAAGACCAGGATATTGCTTTAAGTCCTGTGAGTCAACCAGACCAACATTTTATTTATTAGCTAACTCTGGATCCTGTCTTCGTTTAATCGTATAAATACTTAAAATTGAGGGCATTCAATCTCCAACGTAAAAGCAACAAGCGAATGAAGAGGCTGAAGGTCGTTCTCTCCAAACTGCAGTTTTTCATCGGACCACATCATGACATTCAATTTAATCAACCCATTCAAATTCCATCATCAAACAATGGGGGTTTTCCAGCCATAAAAATAAATAAATAAATAGATAAACGCACTCAATCAGTTCTTCCCTCCCACCCCCTAATTTGGCTATGTAATTGTCAGCGTTTTACTATATTCGGTTTTTATTCAACTTCAACTTCAAGATCTCACAGTGCAAATTCAATAACTCCTGCAATATCTCAGTCAATTCAGTAGCTTCACAAACACATACATATATACTACCAAATTTTGAGAAATCAGCAGAGATAAAAATAGCGGCAGAGGGTTAGAGATTAACATTCAAAAGCGTCTAAAATAGGATGAAGTCAGAGCATCAAGAGGGACCACAATAAGTATGTAATTTAAGAACGAAAATAAATAAAGCCAACGAAAAAAATAGATCAATGAACTTCAGTATTGTCAAGAACATACCACAGTCTCACTAATAGATTTGTGAACTAGGTCCTTTAATAGGGCATGAACCTGTTGGCAATCAGCATACCATGCAAAATGAATCATCAATGAGTATGAACAGTGAGAATAGTAAAGATTTTGAAGTGATAAATGGAAAAAAATCAACTATGACTTACAGAATTAATACATCGAAAATACAAAATTTGCAATATTCATTAATGTACGGGCTATTTGACAGAGTTGAGATCTAGGATTATGATCACTTGATCAGTAAGAGATTAATTTCTAAGTGCTCTCAAATTAAATATTTTTCACCATGAAGTTTCCACAATGTGAGATCTCACAACTTTAAGGAAAGCCAACTTCCTATGAGTGCCTATCAGCGGCTCTAAAAATAAAAATAAAAAAGTAATAAACAACAAGCTATATGCACCTTTATTCTGAAAAAAGAAAGAAAAAATGGTTTTGCTATCCTACCAATTCTCGACAGTGCAGAAGTGCACCAATTCTGACAAGTTGAATTAAAAGAAATTTTCCCAATAAGACAGAAAAAAGAAAACCAAACGTCTTAATTGGGCAACAATCTTATTTCCTAATGAAAAATCCTAAGGCATGTTACGTGAGGTCAATAATAACAGATTCTAGGAAGCATCTGAAAGATGCACACTCAATTGCAAATGAAAAGGGAACCAACTGAAGTCACTTTCTTTGCATGCCAAACACAAGAAAAAAGCGTTAATATTTTTTTCTCCAAATTATATATACCGCATCAACAGCTGCCTCAGCAGGGCCTCGGATGGTAGTTAGAGAAGATTCAATGAGTCGACGGTATCCTTGCTCAGGAGCTATTAAATGAGGTTGATACCCATCAGCTTCAGTAATAAGTTTCCGTATATTTTCCATTGAAAGTTGCTTGTCAAACTGCAACCTTTTCAAAGCAGCAGGGAGCTGATTGTCAAAGACATTATAAATTTTATCACCTCCAGACCTCCTGTAGAATACAACTAGTTATTAAAAATTATGTCAAGAAAATGAATAGCCGCACTGCATTATTAAGAACTGATTAGAAATGTGCTACTTACACGCCATCAAGGTGTTCTTTGAATATTTGGTCAAAAGAACGACATATTTCCATGATTGCATACAACTTGCCCTGCATGTTATCAGCAACCAGTCACTAGAAAATTTTAACAGAAATTATAGTTCATGATCCTATGAAAATGCACTGCCATAGGACCTTCTCACCATAAGATTCCTAAAAGCTACCATCACGGAGCTCACCAAAAGCAGTGGAAAACTAATGGATATTCACACACATACATGCAGTGACAGCGAAATGGAAAGAAAGACAAATACTTTTCCTGTATTAGACTAGAATTATAATATATATACAACCAAATGTTCTGGAAGTGATAAACTGGTTGGGCAACGAATAGCAAACTTACCCCAGCATCAGCTGCAATGGGCTTTCCCAGACGACTCAGTTCAGCTTCGAGTTCAGCAACTGTTTTGCTAATAAGTGATTGAATACCTGGAATTTTTGACTTGATTACAGTCTCTAAATGCTGAGACATTAAGAATTATGATTTAGTTACTAGAATCAGCATGATTAACAATTAAAATTACTTGTAATGAAAAAAAAAAAAAAAATGGTCAAATTTTAGTTTTGTACCTTTGAGAGCATCTTTGCTAGATGCTCAGAACCCATTCTGTGAGCAAGGTGCTTGTATTCAGGGGTATTAGCAAAATACTCCCGCTCTCTACGTCTAGCAGCTATCATGTCGACATTCTTGTTTATATCTGCTTGTGAACGATTCACAACGCCAATCCAAGGAAACTTTAACCGATAAGCTCTCCCTTCCAACATCTGAAGCAACCAAAAGATTATACAACAAAGATCAGCAGGGATTAAAACAGACTTTAAACTTCTGAAAGTGAACCAGGAGGCCATTCTTCGGGGTCACACAAGAAATAGGAGAGGATGTGAATAAGGGTTTATGAGATGAGAATGCACTGGATCCTAAAAGAGAATGAGTTCTTTGAAACCTGGCAGAAATCACAAGCCTCACGAACAACTCAGTCACCTGCTACTTATCAAGATGATACTATGACTTCATGGTAAATAGAAGAGGATGGAGTGATGATTTAAGACAAGTATTCTGGTTCAAACGAAGGGATTGAAGCATAATAAACACCTCATCTGCATCTTTTCTCTAGTGATAAGGAGCCTTTATCCATGGGCCCAAAGATTTTGACTCCCAGGAATTCCAAACTTTATACTCCTGGAAATAGCACAAAACTTTTGGGAACACTATACTCAGGTAGCTTCCATTTCTTAAACTACTTTAAAAAGGGCAGTTATATATACCCAATCCACAATTTTGTTGGATACTGGGTGGTTGGTGTCTCTATAATACAATCGCATAAAAAACTTGTCTGCTGTCACATTCTTCATTAAATTGAATACATGTTGTTCATGTTGAGTATATGGTCAATTCTAGAAACAGATGATGTGATTCTTCTTATCTCTTCAGCATCCAACAAAATTGTGGATAGCCGTAGAAAACGGACAAACAAGTAGAGCCACCCCTACAAAGAACGTTCTAATTTCAAATATGATAACGGTACAACCATGAAAAATCTTCATGGGTATAGTTCCATAGTTTGATTATCTTTGACCTTATAATTAAGGATCAGCCATTTTACTGCATGTTATTCCACTGACATAAAAAAAGGACAACTTACATCAACAGCATCAGTGCCCTTATCCATAAGATCAATTTTTGTCAGAACTCCAAGTGTCCTCTCCCCTGAAAAATTTTAAATTAACAAACTAAGAATAGAACACCAACAGCCTATTTGCTTCAAATTTTTCAATCAACTTGCTCTCAAGGATAAAAAGTCTATGGAAAAATGAATAGAATTACCTGTTGGGTCCACTTCACGGGAGATTTTAATTGCATCAGATGTTGCAAGATCTTGATTGGCAGGTGAAATAGCCAAAATTATACAATTTGGCTGCAAATTAGCACCAGTAATTTAGTTTAAAACATTTACCACTAGATAAAATGTCTCCAAGCATAGAAAATAATTCAACATTCTATAAGTATCTCCCTCAGTTGTTTAAAAAAATATGAAGTTTGTAGAAACTCAAAGAGTTCTAGGTTATTGCTCAATCAGCCAGCTCACAAGATAAAATTTCCTAGTAGGCTAGTAGCAAAAGCTCAGAAATACAAAAAATGTATATTATTTAGCAGTGACAAACTGGCAGGAAAGTAAACATATGTGCTGGCTTGCAACGTTTGTTCACTAAGTATACTACTTCATATTATAAGCTCCAAATCTTTCAAGGACACTACCTTCTCAATGTAGGAGCGAACCATGTTCTCAATGTCTTGCACAATACTATCTGGTTGTCCCTCTGTATTTCAGATAACCATCAGTTAGCATCTCATTTTTAATTATACAACTTGAACAATTACCATTTGGTTGCAGGAAAAACATGTATAAGACAAGAGAGCATGTGACTGTGAGTCTGTTGCTTACCTACAGCTACCTTTGTAAGCCCAGGGAGATCAATCAGCGTCAAGTTAACAACTGAAAGAATCCAACTTGTCAGCAAAAGTTGAAATTTTGGGTAAAAAATAAACAAACACAATAATATTATACAATTTCACTAAATGTAGTTTCTGAGAGACTGACAGATAGTGAAGTGGATAGCAGACAAAAACAATGATGTAAATTGATATTCAAACTTACCATTAGGAGAATATATGCTGAGATGAATTGGGACGCTTGAAATTTGTTTGGTTCGTCCCGTTTCTCTATCAGTTTCATCTTGAATCTCCTTCCTAACCGCAGCTACACAAATCAGATTATCATCAATAGGGATTACATGTGCCAATCCGCACAAATAAATTGACAGCATCTGATAATATCTTGTGAAGTTTTATATAATTAACTCTTTATTCAAATAGGCAAGCCATTGGCATGGATTTCCTAAAAGATGTAGTGCATCATCATATATCAGTAATGACAAAGAAATCAAACTTTGGATTGAGGAATTTACCAAAATCAGTGAACCTTTTCCTCGGTAGGTGTAGAAATTCTGCATATTCTCTGCTACCCTCATCTGTTTTGTGAAGCTGCAAGACAAGAGGACGCCGAGTAACAATTCCTGCAAATATTTTGCACCCATCAATTTTCTCAATATTTACAAAGAGTGATTAAAATATATGGATAGCCAGATGTCACCACTATAATTACCAGATCCACGAGGTAAGAAATCCTTGCCAACGACACTCTCCAAGACTGAAGACTTTCCAGAGCTCTGAAACGAAAAACAATGAACATGAGACAAATAACAAAAGCATATTTCGTTCACAAAAGAACATTCTATAGATATCTATATTCAATAAGACAGAAAATAAATCATCTCCCTGCTTATATATAACAACACGTCTACACTACTAACTAAATACACTTTGCAGTGCAGAATCAAATTGAACTAATGTACTAACCTGACCAGACCTTATAATAGCCTATTCGTTTTGTCTGTTTGTCTAAAACCCTATGCCAACAGAACTATCTATGTAGCTCAATAATAAAAATACTAAATTCATTTAGCACCAAATCTAGGATGATTGTTGGGCACTATCTTGGGCAGTTTGCCTGCCATATACAGTTCCATTCACATTCCATTTTCGAGCGGTTTCACATCCCTCTATGAATGTATATCAAGGACCGTCATAGAACTGGATCAGACTGCTTTATGCTCTAGCTAAAATACGGTATTTTGCACCAGAAACACACTACCCCTACTCAAAGCGATGCACCCAAAAACGATGTAAATAAATAAAGTTTCAAGATATGAACTAAGACTACAGATAAAAAGGGGGGGAAACAGTTCTCTGAGAAATAACCAGCAGTTAAATTATGTGACTGACTCCGCAAAGTAAACTATAGAAAAATAACTTATCAGCAGCAGAGCTCACTTAAATTAGTTTGCTGTCTTCAACTGCTGCTATAATGGACTTTTTTTTTTTTTTTTTTCAAACTAATAACTCTTAAATTACACAGGAAATCCGATAGCATGTATGATGAACCTTCCGAGATTTTGCCGACTGGAAAGGAATCATCTAAACATGTGAACAAAGATATGCATACACTTGTTTACACATCTAAATAGATATAAACAAGTGGAGAACCTTAAATTTTGATTCAACGTATAAAATGGTCAGATCAATTTAAAAGTTTACAAAAACAGAACAAAGAGAGCGAGATCGGAGCATACCTGGCCACCGACAACAGCGATAGCCGGGAGGGAGTCCCAAAGAGTTGGCAATGCACTAGCTTCGCCATGATCACCTAAAACGGTACAAGCTCTCTGGATTTTGTTCACCAAAGAAATCAGATTCTCCATTGGAATTGTTCGAGAGAACTAGATGGATAGTTGCGTCAGATTCAGGGGTAGCTTGTATCTGACGAACTCGCCAGCAAACTGATGTAGAGAAGTAGATCTGCCGAAGAGCAACAAAGAGAGCTTTTGTGCGGGTTTGAATGCACTGGTGAACGCGTTATTTAAAATACCAAGTAGAATTTGTTTTGAAATGACTAGACAAATAGCAAGTAACCACTAAAATAGGACAGCTGGATTTAAGGCCTGCGTCGAATGGCAACCACTTTTAACATCTTAAACTCGCGATATTATCGTTGCGTTGTCCTTTCTTATGTTTACTTTTTGCCCCTTTGGCCCGCACCGCTTGCGCTTTGCTCTTAGTAACAATAATAAGTTGTCTTTAATTCAAACTTTTGAGGGGGATTTAATTGACACATTCCATTCTCAAAATACCCTCAACGAAAGGGTTAAAAATATTTACTTAAATGAATTCTTAGGGCGGGTATTTGGAACTTTTTTGTTAAACTCAAAAACTATAAATATTTTTAAGAAAAAATTAATAATTTTAAGTATTAATCATTAAAATAAAAAAAAATCATAAAATTAATGAAAAATATTCAAAGCATACTTAAAATACTAATAAATCAACATTTAGGGCTAGAAAAAACTTTTAAATAATTATAAAATGTCTAAAAAAAAAGTAAAATTCTTTTGTAATTCATCTAAAAATAAATACCCAACAAAGTAAATAATTTAATATTTAAATTTTAATTCAACTTAACAAAATAGTAAAGAGAATATAGAATATTAAATTGAATATTATTATTAACTCATTTTTTAAATTGATAAGATAAACTCATCTTAACTGCACCAAACAATTAAAAATAAAATACAAAAAAGACATGGTTACAAAATTACCAAAGCAAGCAAATGGCCCTAAAAAACTGTTTGAGCTCCAAATAACTAGCCCTTTAAGTAAAATTTTTTGTTCAACAAACTATTTTATTAGAAATAGGATGTGTATTAATTAGAATGAAGTGCCTAAATAAAAACCCTTCAAATATGTTATGTGATAATTGTACCGTTTGCCTAGCACTCTTGAGAATTTCCCATAGAGTTCATGCTTCATAATTCAGAAAGCTCGAGACTAGAAAATAATAATGGATTTGGATTAACTAAGGTGAAAGATATATATATATATATATACAATTTTAAAAATAAAATGCAAGATTAAATGTTCACATATATCCACAGCTAAGAAATTTAGCTTTATTTATGATAATAGAAAAAATAATTATAAAAACTTTTAATTCAACAATTGATTAAATTTGCTTTTTAAAATAGTTCATTTAAAAGTGTATATGTGACAAAAATATATTAAGCAATGACTCGAGTACTCAGTCTTGATCGTTTGATAACAAATATATAATCTCAGTTCCTCTCAAATATAAATTATTTGGTCCAATTCTACATCTCTAATCTCTAATATATAATAAATAATTAGCTCAGAAGAATATACATAATAAAAATAACAAATCTCTAGGATTTTTGTTAAAAGACAACGAATTCTTTAGTAAATCCAGATTTTCTTTTTTGGGGTTAAGCCCTCGTTCAGTCGTTCTCTCTTGACAATTTTACCCAGAACAAGGTTCCCTTTGTTTTACAATAAGATACCAGCCGTATATAATGAAGAGCACTGGTTTTAAATTTTTTATTTATTTTTTTTGTTTTTAAGAATCATGGACAGAATGATGATACTATTTGTCGAATGTAACTTTCAATTGCAATAAGAAGAGATCTAGTCTAACCTGTTATAAAATGATTTTTCTGTTGATGTTGATTAAAAACAAAAGGCGTAACCCAACATTTTGAACATTATCATGTTTCGTCTAATGATGACTTCAACGGTCGGAAAACAGAAGACGTTATATAAACTTTCAAATATATATTTGAATAAATTAATGTAAATCTCTTCCCATCTGCCCATGCAACTTAAAATCATATATAACTAACTATTTGACAACTACGATATATATTTGACAAATAAATACACCCAAAAAAGCTTAAAGAAGCCTAATTTGGGTGAACCTATGCAGTGACTAGGTTTGGTAAAGCCTATCAGAGAACCTATATACAAGAATTATCAAACATTAATTGGTGGAGTCCTGAGATCCATAGCCATAAGGATTTTTGCTAGCCCAATTCCATTGATCTCGGCACATCTCATCAATGCCATACTTTGCCCTGCATAGATGATAAATTTGTCAGCCTGTGAGCTACGACCAAATATGTTTATAGCGAGAAAAATGCCGAAGGAAAAAATGTCCCGTTTCTATCCATTGAAAAGCGAATGAGCACTTACTTCCAATTAAGTTCCCTTTCTGCTTTCTCTGTTGATGCATAAACAATTTCAGCATCACCAGGTCGCCGATCAGCCATCACAAGTGGAATTTTCTGCACAAAGTTAAGACCGTCAAATTAAGAAAAGCCCAACCCAAATACTTCTCAGCTGAAAAAGTTTTAAGATTGTTAGGCAAACTATGCTCGACACTTCTTCCACTTCATGGTAACTTATCAAATAAACGTAGCATGAACCTATACCAATTTTTCAAAGAAGATAGAATGGCAAAATTGATCTACCGATATAACAATTATTAGGAACAAATATAATTACTAAGCTGAAAGATTAGATAATGGAGCATAAACCATGCAATTACACCTACTGTGCCATCTGAACTGTTATGCACACAGAAAAGTTCAAAACAATCGCCTCCTAGAGGAAAAAGAAAGAGCAGAGAACAGATATGCCACTAGGAATAGATCTATTACCTTTCCAGATGCCTTTTCAAAAGCTTTTACCATCTCCAAAACTGATGTTCCCTTTCCTGTTCCCAAGTTGTATACCTCACAACCTATATAAAACGGCCATGAAAATTAACGTAACGAAATTCTACCACAAGTAATATTACTTAATCGCAAAAACAGGAAAAATATTTTTTTTTTTAAAAAAAAGGAACCATTATGCTTTAGAATAAATCATTTCAGTCCATTGCAACTGCCAGAGAATTTACCCAAGCTGACACATCAAGTAAATTTTTAAAAGTAATGAAAAATTGGATTAATAGTTTAATACCTATATTAGAATCATCTAGCTTACACAATGCAGCAATGTGCCCATCTGCTAAATCAACGACATGAATATAATCACGGACCTGAGACAAGTCAAGATCCATCAATTAGATCCTCAGCAAAGAAATCAAAAGTAGGTGTTCGAAAAGAGGAAATAAATTCATGCATGATCAACAAAAGCTAACTACTGGTAAGGAAGTGACTGCAAGTCCAATAAGAGAGAGTGCCCTAATTGTAACAAATAATGTCACGATATCCACTTCATATGAACTAATTCTTATATGAGATGTAAATATCCCAAACTAAAAGGAAAACAGCGAGAGTGAATTTCATTCTTGGGTATAAACTTCGGTAAAAATTCATGCCAAATTCCAGAGCACATATTAAGCGTACAGTGAGTACATACCCCAGTACCATCAATTGTATTATAATCATTTCCAAAAACTGTCAGTGCAGGGCGTCTGCCAACTGCTACTTGCTGAACAAATGGCATGAGATTGTTTGGAATTCCACAAGGATCCTCACCAATATGACCACTAGAATGTGCACCAACTGGGTTGAAATATCTCAACAACATTATCTTCCATTCTGAGTCTGCGCGGTAGATATCACGACAGATTTCTTCAATGAATAACTGAAAGAAAACCTCATCAGATTCTGAGATTAACATGACTATTAATACTATGACCAAATAATAATGATATTTATACAAGAACCAAGACCAATTGGCAAAGACACAGAATTCAAATGACTCAATTGACTTTCCATGGTTCCTACATATCCATAGTAGTAAGTACTCAATTACTTCCTATCTATACCTTGGTTCGCCCATATGGGTTCATTGCTGAGAGTGGAAACTCTTCTGTGCAAGGAACCTCCTTTGGCCAACCATATACAGTGGCTGAAGATGAGAACACAAACTGAAATCAGTCAAGAAATATTGAATCAGTCAAATAAGCAGGTTGTAGCATTAACACAATATATTATAAAACCAATGTTGTCAGACATTTCAAGGTAGCAACAACATCAGGAATGAAAAAATAATTTTAAAAAAATCAAAATAAATAGTCATAACCAAGTGGTTTGATAGTGTCCAATCTCACAACTAAATAAGCCAATTCCCATATTAAGGACCTCAAGGCCTCATACATGGATTAATCACGGTGGCTCTCATTACTGTTGAGCAAACACATAAATATTTCGCATAAGTTATTGTTACTAGATAACTTCGATAGAAACACAAAGGAATCTTAAATAAGGTGCGATGGTGCAATGGGAGTCTGACAACATTATAACATGCCATAAGAAACTGCCATTGAGTGGCAAAAACAAATGTAAACATACCTTCTTGCATCCATGAGCAGCCATGACTTCCAACAGCGTTATAGTCCCGATCAAGTTGTTGTTGTAGTAAAGTAACGGTTTCTGTACGCTTTCACCAACTGCTTTCAATCCAGCAAAATGTATGACAGCATCGAATCTAAAATGAAAGATAGAGAGAAAAGAAATAGTCAGAAAATAAATAATGAACTATATAACTATGAACACAATACCAAAAACAGGAAGAAATAATCATTATTTTTTTGGGAAAAATAATATCATCAAACAAAATCTTTTGTCATAATCCTTACTGAGTCGTAGAGAAAACTTGCTCAAGTGCAGGTCTGTCCCTGAGGTCTACCTGAAAATGAGCAAATATAAGATAGAAATAGGCCGTTGCAAAGTTGAAGTAATTACAAATATGCTGGACTCCATTTAGAGAACGAGGAGTATTTGGAGGCTATGTTTAACACTTCTAGACAATTTGTGGCCAGGTAATGCACAGTAGATTTGAAATGGCCCAGATTACAAGAACATTTTGTTGATTTATAAATATTTTAATTAAAGTCTGCAACTGAACTGAAAAAATAATGGCCTAAATGCGCAAGAACTCATCATGGCCAGTTAAAAACCAGGTCAACACTCAGGGCAAAAGAAGGTAAGCTGAAGTCAACTAATTGTCTATCAGGAGAGGAAATAGATATATATATATTTTTCTGTAAATGAAAATGACCCTTGCGGAAAGCAATTCAAAAGTATTGCATCATATAAGAAACCAAGACATCTATTCTGCAAATTTACTCCACGGACTTGACATACTTATCAGGAATAAAGCATGCATAACTTGAATTTGAATGTTACCGAACATCTCATCGAGACAAATTGATCAAATTCAATCTGAATGTTACAAATAAAAGTAGCTGGCATGAATTGGCAAATCTAAATCAACGCTTAAGAATAAAAGCTTCAGTCTTATGAAATAAAAGGCAACAAATATCAAAATTTGATTCCTACAATGCAAAACTAGAAAATTGAGTAAAACGGATAAGCAGCAGAAGGAGGCTGGGCACCTTATGGAAGGAAAGATTATTGCCGAACTCGCCAGCGAGCTCTTTGACTCTGTGGATAGCAATTTCAGAAGAATTATCAAGGTTGTCTACGACGACGGCTTTGAAACCGCCAAGAAGGAGTTGGAGAACGGTATGGCTGCCAATGTAACCGGCACCACCTGTGACGAGAACGGTCTTGGTCACCATGATAAAAGTAAAACCGTTGAGTAAAAGAGAAACGAAAGGATGAAGACTGGTGAGAATATGATGATAGCTTGAAATTACAACAGAAGAAAGAGAAACAGCCGAATTTATAGGCGGCCGAAAAACTGAGGCGCGAGGCCATTTTCGGAGAAGGGCGAGAATTTCGTGACACGTTCATATAGGCGTATCGAACCTTACTTTTATTAGAAATTAAAAGTTTCGGGAATATTCATGGGACGTTGTAACAGATCAGCCACGTGGATTTCCAGTATGTCCCGTTCTGATTTGTTCTATGGATTTTCTATCACGGTCGACAGCAGTCACTATGAATGAATGAATTTGCTTTTTATTTATTTAGTTTGGTCTTGCATATATTTTGTAATTAGACATGATTAGTGGTTGGAGAAAATTATACACAACCATGCTCAGGTTGAAGCGCACAGAAAATTTTGTGGCATTGGGACACTTCTTCAGAAAACATTGCCTAAAATCGGTAACTGAACTTTGAAGAAAATTTTTCACATTATAGTGATCACTTGGTTAGTTTGTTTGTTCTTATTTTTGTGGCCTTTCCTTGACCTTTATTAGAAAATAATGATAAGATTGAAGAATAGAGGATGATAAGAATCCATCCACAAGGAGTCGAGTCTGGAAGTTGAGTGCTGATGCCAGAAGTCTTATCAAAAAGAAGTGGAATTAGTGATATACATTGTACCACTAATCCACTTTGATTGGGCGTTTCAAGGATTGCTCCACTCCCACAAAGGGTTGGCTAATAAAGTGATACAATTATATTTAAATATTTGTCAATTTATCTGATATGATCCTGCGAAGATGATTGATAATATATTACAAATATTTCTTTTAATTTTTATTTTTATTTTTATAAAAAAAGTACATACGCCAAATGATGAACTGATTAGTGATAACTTTTCATTGCATACTAAAAAGAATGAAGTGAAGAATTATTGCTTTCAATTTTTTTTTTCCTTATTTATAGGAATTGCACTTTACTCTCCATAAGTTTATATCCGATCCATATAATAAATGTAATGAACAAGTAGAATTGAACGAAAAGATGGACTTTGCGTTCGTAATCAGTCAAAAGTAAGCACAATTTTCTTCCTTAACTTAAATATACTATTATATCCTCTCACCGCCCAAAAGAGTCATACACGGGAATTCATTATCATATACTATAAGATTCTAGGAATATCCCAGGGATTTTATATATATATATATATATATTTGATATCCGAAGGAAGTTTAATTTTTCCCTATATTTTAGTGAAATAGCTAGGACTATATGCATTGTAGCTCTATTAATTAATTTTTAGAAATTTTTTATTAGGAGTTTCGTGTAGTGCTGAAAGAAATATATATATCCTTGGGCGGAAAGCCAGGTGGGTAACGTGGCAGCACGACGAGTCTAAACTAAGGGCAATTGAATGTTTCTTAGTTCGTTCAGTTAATCTACCCACCACAATTATAGGGGTTGAATTGAAACTTTATCGTTACAGCCTATATACTATTGGACCTCCTCTCTGCTTTTTCCCGATTGAATCCCCTTGTTCTTTTTCAATGGAAGAGTTGAGTTTGGGCCTCCTTTGTCTTGAAAAAGAAACACGGAACTGAAACATCACGCAGCATCTTTTTACAATATCTTCTCATCTTTTTGGAGTAAAACAAAAAGAAAATTAAAGTACAAAAGGAAAAGTAAATAAGACTGGTTATGGAAGAAGCATCTAAACACCATCCCATGAAAATTTGACCAAGAAAAGAAATCGTAACAACCAATTTAAATTGTGTTACCGGCTTATTCTAACTTTCAAATAACAAAGATTTATCACTTTGTTTGTGATAAGAGATAAGGCAAAAAAATAAAAAGAAATTAATATATTACCAAAAATAAAGAAAACAAAACAAATATAAATCTTTTACATTAATTCTGTTGTTTTGCTAATTGAACGGAGTGTTATCAAAATTTTCAATTTCTAGCTTAACCAAAAAAAAAAAAAATTGTCATTTTACAGAAGTATTTATCTTTATTTCTTTAAGTTGTTGTTATATCATCTTTATATTTAATGATAGAGATTGAGTTGATTTTTTTTTTTTTTCATTACTTGTAAAACATGTTTGACCATCCTTAGAGTTTCATAAACGCCTATTTTAGACAATATTTTATGCAAACAAATACATGTAATGCTACCCCACAAATTCGCGAGCAAAGAAGCGAAATGATCCTATATCCTAATTGCTTTGCGTATAATTTGTATGTATGACTAATAAACTATTTTAAAGCCGAGTTGAAATCAATTAAACCAGGCGCTCAAGAAATGAAGGGATCAAGTACGCACAAAAATTTTAATTATATAAACATTTTGCATATGAAAATGAATAAATTTTTGAAGGAGGCCCTCCCATGTTTGGCCTCTGGCTGGAATGGCTCGACGCTTAGTTCATTGTTTTGTCTGTTTCTTACAACACCTTTCGTTTCTGTCTTTCATATTCAAGATATTTTTGGAGGGCTACATCGTATTCAAAAATATTAGTCTATGCAATTTGATGATTTGCCTATCTGTCAAAATATTTTCTTCACAGCACTTTTTTTTTTTTTTTCATTTCTTCACAACACTTTGACCATAGAAGCATGTTAAATTAGCAGCAAGATTATCATTTAATCTTATTTTTAAAACATATTTTTGTTTCAAATGTATATTTTAATAACTAAGCACTCACTGCTTTATTATAACAATCTCGTATTCCAGTGCTTGAATGCATTATGCAGATGAAGCGAGAATCTGAAAAATCAATTATATTATCCTATGCTGTGACTTTCAAAAAAGAAAATATTTTACTACACCGACACTCAAGATTCTTTTCACGAAGATTGAGGGAGATGAATAGTTCATACCTCTGTAACGTTTACACGTACTGTAAGAAAGAAATAGTTGTGAATTTACGCCCAAATAAACTGCGATCTACCATCAGCTTTGAGCCTGGAGAAAATTATTCAGTGCAACAAACACCTGCTTCAGATGCATATACAATCCATTTCTTCTCGAGATATCATCATTGAGCCCGGAAGTGAGATTCGCCTAAAACTAAGCAGAGGCAGACCAGATACATCTCTAAATCTTCAAATTTCTTCGTAGGGTAAGGGCTGGGAACTAAGAAGTCTTTCAGCCTCATCATTTGCTTCAGCTTGTATTTTCCATCTCTGCATAGAAAAGTAAAATTAATAGATTTGCTGCTGGACAATGCTTACTGTGTTGATACTTAAAAAGATTATAAGTGGACAAAACTGTGAATCCCAGCATTGTACATTAGACATTCCCGTAAAGAAAACCGTTGACTTGGCACAGGAGAACATCCCCAACCCAGAATTTATGACATTGTGAAATCATATAAATAGTTAATTCTCTCTCTGTTGTATCAACTCAACACGGCTGAGGAGATTCAACAATCACTCACTCGGTTCTTATTAAGGAGGCAAACCTGAATGGCTTTCTAAGGCATTCAGGTAAAATTTTAAAAATTTAAAAAAGAAGGGTCCATCCTATATATCCTGCAAGCAAAAGCTCATTGTCGACTTTCTAGTTCCTTGACTCCTAATTAGTCTGGTAGAAGTATTTCAGTTAGCTTTTGTTGGGGGGGGGGGGAAAGAAGATAACACTACTAAGGCCATGTCCATGTCCAAAATATAACTTCAGACATGGGCTACAATATAATGAGAACATGCCTCTTCAAGATTTTCAAGCTCCATGATTTGCCGTATCTGTTCTGTGATACTATCCTGCAAAACAACAATCACTAGTCAAGTAATAGCATTTGTCATATTAAGATATCAGAACTCAAATATACAGAAGATGAAGTTTTTACTGCATTGCTAGCAGTTTCAGCAGCAGGAACATCAGTGTCCATCTCCACCTCAATTTCAATCATAGAAGAAATCTAACAAAAGGAATGCTATCAGCATAAATCTATATAAGGCTCTTTGTCAAAAGCAAGCAAGGGAAGTTGATTTCCAATTTCTGAGGAATAAAGAAGATTTTCCATCCACATTTTGCCAAAAAAAAAAAAAAAAAAACGGTACTCTGGCATAGCTCTCAATAAGTTCAATTCGTCCCCTCAGGGAGTTTTGTAGGCACTCCTGCACCCTTTTCACTCTACTTCTTCTAGCACTAAACACAAATAAAATAAACAAATAATTGTCTCTTCAGAATACACCAATATAAATGGTCAAGTAAAAAGAAAAAAAAAATGATAATTTCATTGATATACTAGGAATTGAGATGTATAACGATATAGTGTTTACCGGTAAGAAGGTTCTCCAACAGCAGTAATTTTGTTCTCAAGTTGGCACATTCGAGCCAACATCCATACCTACAGAGAAAAATATTAAACTTATACAGCTCAATTTAGGTACATATCTAGAGAAATTTCGTTAAAAGAACATAAGAAACTATTATCATTATACAATTTTTTGCACAATGTAATATCAAATGAGAAGCACAAACCAATGAACTTTGTTCCTATGACATTAACGACCCTTTGGTGTTTTCTATCAGTGATTTGTAATTATAGTATTCAATTTATCAATAAAGTTCTTCTGCTTGCAACCTCTATCAGAATGATTTTCTACAAACCAGTATTATGCATACGACTCCCATATAAAATTTCAGGCCCCATATCAAACACACTTTCTGTTTCCCTTCTCTGTCTCTCTCTCTCTGTATATATATATGCAGGGAATCCAGTACAAAGCTTGGTTAGGTACAATGTAGGATGGATCAGAGAGAACTTTGTGTAAATATTCTTAATTTCTAAGTGTAGGTTAGTTGTCAATTGAAGTACCACATTTTTCAAACATTATTCGATTCTGTCTCCAAGATGCAATACTGTATTCATCATAATCTTTTTTCTTTTTTTTTTTGAAAAAAAAAAAAGAAAAACAAAGAAAGAAAAAGAGAAAGTGAAGCTAGAGGTAACTTTGTTATCACTATTGCCCAGGTCCGAGCACTTCTTCCTCCCTAAATAAATTTGTGAGGTTCCCCAAAGGAATAAATGAGTGTTGAAAATGAAGTGTGTCTTTTTACCTCAATAGAGGAACGTTATATTAGAAAAACGGCTCAAATAAAAGGATATACAAATTTGTGAGGTTCCCCAAAGGGAAATGCCACTATGCCATAGAAAATCATAGAGGTCACAGTAACACACCTCTTTTTCAGCAGCTTCTTTTAGGTCTTTTATGCGAGACTGAAGCACATCATATTGAGATAAAAGTTGTTGTTTGATGGCAATTGCCTCTACTGTTCCTTGTGGAAGCTGTGATCATTAAATAAATAATTGTAGATTAACTTATAATATCTTTCGGGAGAATATCATAATAAAAGATGTATGGACAGTAAAGGCAAGGGGAAATGAAGGGGCACTAATTGGTCTATATTACATGTATATAGATAAGTTATAGTATTCAATAAAGTGGAGAGCAAGTTGTAACTTGAGAGATATTATAAAAGTTACAGTCTTTCCCTCTTTGCCACTTCAAGGAAGTGTGGTAATAAAACCAAAGCTTAAAATCAATTGAAAAGAGCAAATTCAAACAGATGCAAATGAAACAGAAATTTATTGCTTTTGAAAATAATTTTGTACAGTTAATTGTTTAGAGAAGGCAAATGATAGCATCCCTCGCTGAATAGGGAACTTAGAGAGAGAGAGAACTGAAACATCGCAGAACAATACCTGACTCAGCTGTGGAAAAACAAATGTGTTCAATGTAGCTCCAACAGCAAGAGATGAAACTGCAACAACTGATAGGAATTGGGGCAGGCTGGGGTCAATAAGTCCGGAGGCAGCATCACCAGTGGCAAACACGGCAAGAAGAGGAAAAAGGACGGAGGGTTTAAGTAATGATGAACTTTCTTCCTTTCTTGGTGCTCTTAAAAGAAGTGATTCCCGGCCATCTTTGTGGTTCGTCAGGCACAAAGGCTCGCCAGAGTAGAAATTAGGAGCCTTTGGACTGAATTTAAAGGGGCCCACCTCTCTATAGACATTTGATGGAGCTGCTACAGCAATTGTTACTCTTTCTCCTTCTTGCGCTGGTACATCAACTGTTTCAGTTGCAAATCTGTGTGTACGTGCCATACCAGAAGGGGTTTGCACCTAGAGAATAGGAGAAAAAGGGTTGATGCAAATATATATATAAAGTAAAAAAAAAAAAGAGATTGATACATATTAACTTTCTAAAATAATGCACATGAGCAACAAACTCAAAGCTCACTTTCCAAATTGATAAGAAACCATTATAGTACAATAAATACAATGAGTGAAGAGCATATACCACAACAGAGTGAACAGCAGCAGGAATGCTTTGTTTCGTTAGTTGCAAGAATCTTAACCCCCTTTCCCACGTCGTAGTTTCCATGCTGCGTTCGGCAGGGAGGAGATCCTTAGAGAAAGTGAATATTCCATGATCAACACCATACATATACGTGTTGTCGTATTAACATAAAAACAACTTATTTATGGTGCTATCCATTAAAAATATAGCACTCAAGGACCAAAGGAAGCTAAAACCAATGGAAGAGTTATATATCCTCCAAGCTAAAATGATAAAGAAATAATAATAATGCAAGAGAAGTACAGTAGCCAAGCCGACTAATTTTGGGATAATATATGCCAACTGACTGGATAACAGAAAATTATAGAGAGAATAACATGATTAACCAACCTGATTTCTTCTGACTGAATACTGACAATGTCACCAGAAACAAGTTCATACTGGTAGCGACACTTTGCACAAGATACTATCTGCACCAGGAATTTATTATGTCGACTTTTAAACCATCATATAATTATGAGTAAATTCCAAACAGGTTATCAATAAGAGACTCATCAAGAGTTTCATTCACAAATTTATTATGTCTCAAAGATAAAAAGACCTAGCAAAGTACAGTACTATAATTATTTCTTTTAACCAAGGATTGTAAATTTGTAATGGAAAGTTCCTTCTTATTGACAACAGCTCATGAAGGAATAATGCTAATGGACATGAACGATCAATGATACCTAATTGCCCACATATGTCCAAACTTAAAGGAAGCAATCCTTCAAATCGAATTTTATATAATCATAGAAGAGATAAAGTGCCTCAAACAATATACAGAATTGTCATGTTGTGGCTGAACATACACAAACAAGATTTTATAGGTAACAAACAAGCATAGAATATACATAAATACCTGAATGCCATGTTGTGGCTGGGCAACAGCAACAGCCATCCTACAACTAGGGCATCGCACTATCTTTCCAAAGGGGACCTGCAACAATATCCACAGAATTGTCATGATATTAAAATTGTTAATAGTAGGGTCTGAAACAAGAACAACTTAAGAAATATTAATGTGGTTATGACATATTATTATGCCAAATTCAGCAAGATATGCATACCTCCTCACTAGGAGATATTCCCACTCCACAAATATATTCAATCACCCGAAGAGCATCAGAAACCCTCAATGATGCTGTGAGACCCTGAATTAACAATGTGTAAACATTTGCGTTTGGCCTGGACCACTTCCATCTCTCAACCAAAGGGCCATTTTCCCCAACTGGACAAGATACATTAACATCATTTAATCGGAAAATGAAAGCAATAGATCATAGTGAGTCCAAAAAGTTCGCACAGGCAAAGTTCACAGAAAAGCCACTCTTTGCTGATAAACTATAACATCCTAAACCAGAAGCAATTTACACTTCTAGTGTATCCTAGACTAGCCAATTGTCTGTTCGAGCAAATCAATTAGTGAAAATTTGAAATGTAATTATATATCCAAGTAAACCATGTTGAGACCGGGAAGTTTGTCCTAACTGAAAGCAGTCTCCGATAGTCTATTGATATCTACCTTTATGTTGATTCTATTGTTTATTGTTTCTGTTGTTGCGGACTCTTCTAGCAGCTTAGATTGCGAGCTACGCCGCTATCAAGTTTTTCAAACCCAGTATAGTTACTCATTCAACCTAAGAAACATTATACACACAAACACACATATATATACGCGCACTTGGAAAATGTGATAACCTGGATCAAAACTGGCGCGCATAGCGTAGAAGACCGACAAAGCCAGCTCCACATTAGAACGCTTAAGTGAAGCCGACATGAGAGAGCAACAGTCAGTAGTGCTGACAACACCACCATTTCTTCCAGATATTTCAGCGATCATCTGCAATGCTTCATCAGCATCTTTAGCACCAGAAATCTTTGACAGCAACTCTTTGTCTAATTGATCGGAAACGCTGTTCTCTGAAATTTCATGTTCGCTCTCACTCACAGAAGCTTGAGCCTTAAGGAATATCGACAGCTTGGGAGAAAGTACAGAACTATTCCTAAAAAGAGGGAAAGAAGAATAGCTCGAAATATAATTTGCACAGGTTTCAGAGAGATTAAGGAGAGCTGAAGGATGAAGTAAGCGAGAGAAGCAAGGAGAACACAAGGTAGTCATATCAGAAATAGAGGGAGGAGGTCTTGAGGTCTCAGACTCAGTAGATTGATTGATCTTGGGCGCTGCTGGTGTTACATTCTGCTTTGGCGCAGATCAGGAACGAGAGGTCATTAAGATATAGGATAATGTGCTATTTTTCCAGCAACTGAAAAATGACCTGGAAATTGGAATAAATTAAAGGTTAAATTATTCTTTTTAGTGCAACTACTTAAACTAGTTTTAGTTTTTACTTTTATAATTTATAAAATAGTTTTTATAATTTTAAAAAAATTAAATTTTCATTCTTGTTATCGGTTTTTATTAAAACTTTCACTTTTTACAAATTTAATAAAAGATTAAATTATTCTTTTAATTATTATAATTTTTATAAAGTTATATTTTTCAAAACTTATAAAATAATTTTTATAATTTTAAAAAAATAATGTTTTATCCTTCTTATTATTTAATACAAGTCCTTTATTTTATAAACTTAACTTTTTGTGTACGAATAAATACTTAAGTTATAAGATTGAATGCTAAAGAATAAGTATTTTTATTATTTTGGATAAAATATAAAATTCTAATAATTATATTCTAAAAAAATAATTATAAAACTAAATAAAAAATTTTATGGTCAACAAACCTTTTTTTTTTAGCATTCAATATTATAACTTAAGTATTTGTTTGTATGTAGAGAGTTAAGTCTGCAAAAAAAAAAAAAAAAGACTTATATTAAGCAATAATAATAAAGATAAAATGTTAATTTTAAAAAAAAAATTATAAAGACAATTTTATAGATTTTGAAAAGTATAAGAAAAAAAATTTAACTTTTAAAAACTATAAAGAATAATTTAACTTTTTGTTAAATTTGAAGAATTTAATAAAAAAATTCATGATAAGGATGAAAATTAATTTTTTTAAAAATTAAAAAAAATATTTTATAAGTTTTAAAAGTATAAAAATGAAATTTTAACTTTTTGAAAACTAATAAACCAAAAGAATAATTTAACTTAAATTAAATATCAACTGTGAAATTCCTAACAACTATACTCTAGAAAAGAATAGTCAAAAAAAATTAAATAAAAACTCTTAAATCTAATAAACCTTTTTTTTTAGTATTAAATATTATAGTTTAAGTATTTATTTGTATATAGACAGTTTATTTAAAAAAAAAAAAAAAAAAAAGACTTATATTAGATAATAATAAGAAGAATGAATATGGAGATGCGGGGAATCGAACCCCGTACCTCTCGCATGCGAAGCGAGCGCTCTACCATATGAGCTACACCCCCAGTTGATGCTGGGTTAGTTGGATAACTTTATTTCTACAATAAGTACATTTGCTGCCTAGTTTCAACAAAGCTCTGCATCTGCTTATAGCCCGATAATTAAAGGTATGAGTGCTTCAGTTTGCTATCAAAAGTGATCTAGCCGAATGAGCTACGTGAGGTTGAGGCCAATGATAAATTGTTTTTTTCGTCATTTTCTGACGTCTTCATACCAAGATCCATCAACACCGAAAAATCCATTTTGATGTCATGTATTCTTTTGGGGAAAAAGTATATGCATTAAAATTAAGCCATAAGAATAGCTGTTTAACATGTAAATATATAAGAACTCATGTAAACAAATGTAAAATACAACATTAATTTCTCTCCAAATCTATCAACGAATATGCTTTATTTTATGTGAAAAAAAAAAAACGTACATATATAATATATCCAATGCAATTTGCGTCTGAAAAATACACACACTTATATGATATATCATATATCTATGAATATTGGGACTATCATTGACTAAGAATTCGTCAAAGACAGAGAAGAGGACCTGGCCGGCAACTTTCGGCACAGGGGGCATGTGGCATTCATCTTGAGCCACCCATCTATGCAACTGACATGAAAATAATGATTGCACTGCGGTATGGTCCTTAACGTTTCCCTGGGCTGGTACTCACATAAGCATATAGAGCAAATGTTGTCAGTCGGATTGGGTAGTTGTATTCCTGATGCACTTTCATCAAGTTGGGTTATCGGATATTTTTCTATCGTCAACACGTCAAGCCCGATTGCCACAGGGACCGGTTGGGGTATATTTGTGCCAGATAATTCTGTTCTCGGTTGTTGTGGTCGTTGCAGACCACCCCAGTTCACTTTACGTCTAAACATGTATGCTAACACGATGAGGACTATGAGTCCAGGTATTCCCAGGCATAGACCTATGACATATTTCCTTGAAAGACCTATACATTACAATACAATGAAATTAATTAATGGTATTGGTACGCACGCACTTGTTTTTATAATTACTTTTTCTAAAATACATGAAATTAAGGTTAAAGGACATCCTTAATTAATTCTGCTGGTAATGGTATCTTCAAGAATTAATTGAGCGCGCATACAGTTATAGCTAGCTAGCTAGCGTATACGTACCTTGCCTTTTATCTCCGTAACAGGCAACCCCTGAATCCTCATCGCGGGAGAACCCACAGAGTCCACCTTGACAATGTTTACAATCAGGTGTGCTCCATTGCAACTCGACATCGGCGTAAATTCTGTTCCAGAATATCCAACGTGGCGTATCTATAGTGGGAAAGAAAGCTGATGAAATAAACTGGCACGATGAAATCCAAGTTGGGAAGGAAGAATCAGGCAACAAAGCTATGACCGAGTAGTTGTCGTCCCTGCTAGTTCTTAGGCAGTTTATGGGCTGCCCAGGGTAAGTGTCCGTGAGGCTGGAGGGGCAGTTGAAGAAGCTCAAATTTACAAGACTATATTCGTCGCTAAATCTGAAGTGGGTAGCTGTAAGGTCCAAGTTGTTGAGAAAACGTCGAGGGAGGCAAAGATCTGGATCATTGATCCATACTTTTTGGTCCTCAAGGGAGATTCCTTTGACAAGGAAGTTTCCGGCGTTTGATATAGGGAGCAACGTTTGTCCCTTTTCGCTGCACAACAGCTCGAAACCTTGATCATAGCCACAAAGATTGCTTTGATTGGATTCTCTCAACCGGAACGGGAAATGAACACGAGGTCCGGCCCATTGGCAAGACTCCATTTGGCAAATACGAGTGCTTCCGGTTGCGTCAGGAAACCAGATAAGAAAGACGAATGAAACGCTCAATATTGATAAGGCGGCCATTGAATCGAAGGTCAGAAAACTAAGAATCTG
Organism: Bauhinia variegata; assembly: GCA_022379115.2. NCBI lineage: Eukaryota > Viridiplantae > Streptophyta > Magnoliopsida > Fabales > Fabaceae > Bauhinia > Bauhinia variegata. The sequence continues at coordinate 18,018,074 of CM039436.1, read as the reverse complement.
CTGCTGGATTTTGATATAGAGTCTCGGGCTCTCGGGTCAATGGCCTACGTATCTACATGGATGGAGATGGGGAAGAGTTGCTATAATCCAGTGTTCGCTTTGTCGATACCGCCTATAGCATGGGCAGCTTTTTAAGTTATACAAATGTCAATTATATGTGTGTATATATATATATATATATATATATATGTGAAGACAAAAATACACTTGTTTAAAAAATTTCTTTACATAAGAATTTGAAGGATTGCATATGGCTTGTTCATATCCTTCGTTATAATGAAATTTAAACCTGAAAATTTTAAATTATTCAGCTTATACAATTTCCTCGCAGGTGAGGTGAGGTGAGGTGAGGTGATTCGTTAAAGATAATTGGAAAGCTGGTGCTAGCTAGAATCAACGGCTGAGACTATTCGTCACAAGGTCTAATTAAGACTCTAATTCCAAGTACACAGCGCGTGATATATACAAATTGGCTGACTACTACGTACCTTGTTCAACTATAATCTTTTGAATTGAATTAACTAGCTACTGATTATTACTCTCCCATTTATATAAGATATATACGTACAGGTCACACTGATGAAGCAAAGTTCAATCTATCGTGTGCTAATGGGAAAAACAGACACGGTTGGATATTGTACATTCTCTTGGATGGCTGTACAATCTTTTTTCTTTTTTCAATTTAGTGAACCATTCGATTGTCTGTTTAATATTGTTTCATTAAGCTTCCGATTAAGTCTATCTACATGCTTTGTCTTTCACTAATCTTGATTGGTTCCTATTTATAATTTCTATTAAAAGTCAAAACGGTGTTTAGCTAATGAATTGATACTAATTGAGTATTAACAAGTTTTCTTTTCTTTTTCTTATGTATTCATTCGGAGGCCCAAAGTAGTGGCAATCTCGGCTTTCCATGAAAAGTTCAAACATGAAACACCTACACATTTTATGCCTTTTTAAATATTTGATAAAATTAAATATTTTCTTATTTTTGAATTTTGCATTTTATTATGTCAACATTTTTATTTTATAATTTGTAAACTTCTTTTTTTTTTTTTTTTTCTAAATCACAATAAAATATAAGAAGTTTGAGTGATATATAAAAAAATTAAAGTTTAATTCTCTTATGTATTGATAAAAAATGATAAAATATTCATCATTCCACTTGTATATATTGCAAGGGATGTTTGTGTATCTTTTTACCATTATTATGACTTTGTCAGACTAAAATTTCTGTCAGTTTATAGAAATTTAAAATAAGGATGTAGCATAACAAAAATTCGGATTTGAGTTTTCTGCAATCAATCATCTGCGGTCGGTCATTTAACGGCTACGATCAGCCCTCAGCACCCCCGACTCATCCCAGTCGTCCACGTCAAGACCAAAGGGCCAAGACTCATTAAACAAATACTTAGTAATTAGACGACTAAGATAGATCGGGGGTGCTGAGGGTTGATCGCAGTTGAATGACTGCCTACGACTGCAGAAAATCAAATGCAGAAAATCCAAATTCCAAAAATACTAAGGGATTTATTAACTTTTTTTTTTTTTTTTAAATGCTATAGTCAAACTAACAAAAAGGTGCAATTACCTACCGGCAATTTGGAGGGAGAGACCAGGTAAATCTGAAATCTCAGCGCGAAAAAGAGAAAAAGCCCTTCCATGTGGTGGGAAAATGTCCGTATAGTCCTCACTCACTACGCCCTAACACCAATATATCTTCTCGTTATGATAAACACAACCCATATCTCTGCTCCATTGTCGCACGATCTCTCCTTTTCCCTCTTCTCCACCGCTGTTCTAGATTCTGCATCGTCTGCTCTGAACTATATAATTGAACATTGAGTGCCCTAATGTATCGCTCAGAATATTAGGTACGAGAAATTTCTCTTTCTTCCTTTATAATCTTCCCTTTCCTTTGAAATTTTACCTTCTGTTTTCGTGGAATCTAGGGTTTCCTAACTGTGTAAGTTCGTCAAACAAATAATCTATGCTTGTTGGTGTGTATATTTCTTTTCATTGATCTATACGTTTGTGATACTATTTTAGGAGCCGAGCGTGCAATTCTGATACAGTTCAGTTTTGCAAAACATGGACGATTCGTGCAATGATGAACCTGAGCAAGTTGAAAACGCTTTTACAATCGACGAGTACCTTAAGGAAATTGAGGAGGAGGAGCTTGTGAGTCTATTTTCAACATTTGTTCCATAATTTCCTGCCCGTGTCATGTGTTATCAGCTTATTTGATCGATGAAACTGTTGTGAACTATATAGTTCTTCTGGTTCTGCATTTTTTTAGTTCATAGCTATATGTGGTATGATTTTCTTGGATGGATTGCTGTTACTGGTCATAGGTAACAGAGGACATACACGGGAGAAGGCTAATTTTAGTTTCAGATGATGTAGTAGCTTTGTGCGTTTAAAGTTGTTACTAGCGGTTCATCATATTCCAGTTAGACAAAGCTATTCGCTTCCTATCTTTCTCCAACTCAAAAGATAAATATAATGGAGAGGAAAATAGGAGTGTTTTTCATGGAATATTACACCAAACGATTTTTTGATGGCATCATATAGAGCAGTGACCACTTTGCTGATATGTATCCAAATGGTTTCTTATTCTTTTTTTTTTTTTTTTAAAAAAAAAAAAAACTTAGGAGGCTGATTTAGTTTTGGGAGGCGATGAAGGCAAGGAATGTACCTATAGTAAAGGTTATATGAAACGACAAGCAGTTTTTTCTTGCCTCACCTGCACGCCAGATGGGAATGCTGGAGTTTGCACAGCTTGCTCGTTGTCTTGTCATGATGGCCATCAGGTAGCTCTTTTCTTGTATAGTGGTACAAGAATGGTGGATTCTAGAACTGAAAAATTAATAATGATTCCAGATTTGTATTTATCTGTAATTTGAATTGAAATGTCAGAATTTTTTTTAACGTTCAAGTTAAAAGGCATATTTGTTTTGTAATTACATAGGGTCAAATCACTTGTTATGATTCATTTCATTAAGAGCAAATATAATTTTGATGTCGTCTATTTTTTATGGTAAATAATTTTCTGCATTGCATTGTGGTTTTTCAAGACAGGGAAATGTTGCAGAGTGTCTTACATTTAAAATCTCGGATCTTTCTCTAAGATGAAGGAATGGTTTTTATTGGCTCCCTCGTTCCCGGTGATCTATAATTATTATCTTAATGTTGAAATTTACAAATAAATCATGGTTCAATTTAAAACACTTATTTACTATTGACCAAGCTATGGGGTGGCTGTTTGGAAAAATTATCTCATGTTTGGTATTCTTTGCAACACGATTACATCTAGGAACTCATATACCTTATTGCTTCAACTTCATTTATCATGCGTGGCTAGAGTAGTATCCTATATTATCTCGTTTGCTTGATCAATCCTCTTACTGAAGTAGCTTATGGTTTTCACTGTTGCTATTCTGTGAAGATCGTGGAACTGTGGACAAAAAGAAACTTTAGGTGTGATTGTGGAAATTCAAAATTTGGGGAGTTCTACTGCAAGATTTTCCCAAATAAAGAGATTCAGAATGTGGAAAATTCCTATAACCATAACTTTAAAGGTTCATATTGCACATGTGGTCGCCCTTATCCAGATCCAAATGCTGAAGAACAAGTAGAAATGATACAGTGTTGTTGCTGTGAGGACTGGTTTCATGAGGAGCACCTTGGTCTTCAGTCTTCTGATGAGGTTGGTATCTCGGAAAGAGGTCTTTGATCTACAATTGTTTTGCAAGGTCCTATGCTATTTGTACTTTCAATTCACTAGAATTGAGTTATGTTTGTAGAGTTTCTATGTTACTCTTCCCCCATCCTCCCTCTTTCTCATACTCCTTATTCTTCCACTAGGGACAAATTTGCTGGGATCATCATTTGCTGGATGCCCTTGTGGGTCTGTTCCCTCTGAACAAATTTATGTGGGGGATATTAATGTTACTGTAACCCTTTAGACTTAGAGTAGATCTTGTAACTGTATGGTGGGTTGCTCTTCGTGCACTACTTAGAAACAATTGGAATTTGAAAATTGAAGCGTAAGAGAACTTCGTAGATTTACACGTTTGGGAAATGTTATGGTAGAATATATTGTTTATGAGCTTTATAGAAGATTATGCTCTGGCATTAGATTGTGCTTAGTCTAGGTAAGTGGTGTCATCTTAAATTCAGCATGGACCTTGCGTATCACTCAAGTAAATCTAGCATCAAATTAATCACAGCATCCATTTTTGCAATTTTTTTTTTTATCCTTGTACAACTACACATCTGTCTACTTGCTGCATATTGTAGTCTTTCCTTGCATCAATGGATCAAATTCTGCCTAACGGATTTTTGGTTTTAGGTACAGGCAACTATATCTTTTGATGTCAAAGAAGTTCATCTGACTAATCCTATGGCATAGGGTTATAATATTTGCATTAAATTTAAAATGCTTCTTCTATACCCCCCCCCTCTCACATTAAAAGAGAAGAAAATAGTAAGAAAATAGTTTATGATGTAATTATTATTGATTATGTCTGAAATATGGAAGTCTTCTATCTTGCTACTTTAATTGTCTATTGCTTTTTATGATTAAAAAAAAAATAAAAATCTATTGCTTTTACTATGCTGCAGATTCCAAGGGATGATGAAGGGGAACCTTTGTATGAGGACTTTATATGTAGGTCATGTTCTGAAGTATGTTACTTTCTAAGATTAAATCCTGAATGCATATGGGCTTCAGCAAAGCAGCCAGATGCTACCATCAAAGGCAGCAAGGATAAAGGTGTTCTAGAAGATATACCGTCAGCTTGTGGATCTGGAAAGCTAATAGGTGGTACGTGTTCTCAGGATTCTCCTAACAGTGATACAGCAAAAGCTAAAGCTGATTCTGAATCTATTTCTGGTGGGGAGGATCCGATTGTGGGAAAAGATTGTGACAGTGGCACGGCTTTAAGTCAATGTATACATGGCGTCAATGCACATACTAATTGTCTTCTTAGTATCAACATTCTGGATGCTTCCCCAGTTCCAGATAGTAAACCAATGTTTCTTTCTAAAAATTGGAGAGATGCTCTATGCAAATGTGACCATTGCTTGGAGTTTTACAATCAGAAGCGGATTACTTTTCTAATTGACAAGGAAGACTCAATTGTGGAGTATGAGAAAATTGCAAAACAAAGGAGGGAAGAGAAGCTGCAGCTGCAGCAGGGTGCTGATTTGAGTTTCTTGAATAAACTTGGGCACGTAGAGAAAGTGGAGGTTTTGAGCGCCATTGAAGACATGAAGGATGGGCTTCGTGCTTTCTTGGTATGTTCTTTACGAGATATATTTCTTATGTCTTGTATGTTCATTGGTCTACAGGTGGTGCAGGGTGAGACGAGTGCATGGCCTTGTTTAATTAACTAATGCCTTATAATTTCACTGCAGGAGTCTGTGGACTCTTCAAGGCCAGTCACTGCCGAAGATGTCCACCAGTTTTTTGGTAACATCGAGAATAAGCGTCGCCGTGTACAGTGAGTTTTTGGTGTGGAATGTGATTGTCCAAGCTTTCAGACTGTTGATTTTGGAGTTTACTTATATTTGCTGATGTTAACTAGATCTGCATGCTTTAGGATATTTAAATTAGACTACTCTACTTTCTCTACTTGTATGAACTATGAACTGCATTGCTATGCAGCCTGTGTATGTAGGTTCTTTAAACTTAATCTTAACCTTTTCAACCTCTCAACTGCTTAAAAAAATTTTTTATGGAGGAAAGTGGATTTAGCTAACTGGACTGATGTTTTGGGGCAATGGTTGTGAGGCCAAGTAAGTTGCCTTGCTTGCCATAGGCTGGATATGTTGGATAAGCTGCAGCATGCGCATGTGTTGCATCTGTGCAAGTGTCATTGTGATATGCAGTGCCTTTCCTGCTGATGACATCATATATGGATGTATGTAGGTCTTTAAAATATGACGTGTTCTTGTCATTTTTTAACTTATGGTTTAAACTAGCTAGGTCCTACAATCCGGTACAGATATAGGCGGGTAACCGATAGAATATCGGTTGTCTTATGTGGCAGTGCTGGGGCAGATTTGATTTAGTGGCCTTCTGCAAGCGACACGTATAGTTATTGAGAGTGTTAATGTTATTTAACGCATTCGCCTTTTATTGTGGGGAGAATGTTACGATGCAGAATTCAACATGGACTTCCGATTCTTATTAAAAAAAGATATGTAATAAAAATGCGGACTTTGGATGTGATATTTTGTAAAGCAATTTCGAATTTCCCTCAAAATTTAAAAAGAAAGGAGATCGTTGTATGTTTATTACTTGTGTACTCTATAAGTAAATACTTAAAAATCCGAAAGTGATATAGTCAAATGAATGTTTCTACTATAACAGAGGTTTTAACAAATGATGCACAATAAATATTCAATATTCATGTTGATTTGATTAAGATCAACGTGCTAGATGTGGCAACTGGCAGCCTTGTTTTGCTGAACAATTCGGCTAACCAAGTTGTGACGAGATTTTTGTTTTTCTGGTGGAATGTGACAAGATCTCTTTGTTTCCCCCAATATTTTAATGGATATATTGAGATCTTGTTGGACACCGTGAATTCTATGTGGGGTACGGTAAATCTGTAGCCTTGATTTGGCGTTTGACTCGAATTGATCTCTGACTGCCTAAAAGATGATGAATGGCAAATTTGTCAACGGGCTTTAACTGCTTTGCATGAGGGGACCCAGAGTGGGTGTTGTTTAGTGGATCTTGATTTCGTGCATGTGCATCAACAGTTGATTATAAATCATGTGATTGGGATGATGGACTAAATTAATCCGTATCTTTCCTAGATCCCAGCTCCCAAGCTGTGTGTAATCAATGAGTAATATAACTCTGTTTCATTAACTCACAGAATGGTTGCAACAAAGTAGGCTTCTTGATTTGAATTCGGTAAAGACTAGTCTACAGGACTAGAAGCAGGGAAATGAAAGGGCTTAGTTTCACCCTTCATTAATTATCCACAAGTTCATGCTCCAAACAGTGAATTGCATCTGTGCGACCAACATTCACCCCCCACGTGATTCAAACTTGCCTCCCTATTAAAATTTATTATTAAATAATTCATTTTGATTTTCTACTCATAAAATAAGACTACACGAAACAAGAACAAATGAAACATTACTATTGATAGTGATACAATTAGAAGTTAAAAAATATAAAATACGTCACTTGCTGATCATAAGATATAAAGATCCGCTCTAGAGTCTAGAGTAAAAACAAATATCCGTGAATGTATTTCTTTTTTCTCTAATTTAATAATTAGGATCTACAAATACCCCCGGCACCGTTCTATCTTCATTTGCAGCACTTAGCCAGCAGGAATCTCCAGGGACCATCTTATCCTTGCTCGATTGATCAAGTTAAAGCGTAGTTTCCTTCGGAAAAACATTCAGTTCAGGCTGTGTTAGTGATGGGCAACTGCATGGAAACACGCACTTTGACGCAAGAAACAGGGGATATGCAGATAAAGCAGCAGCAGCAAGAAGAAATAGAAGGATGGAATGAGTTAGCAAAGGGAGATGAAAGAGGGAAGAGCTGTTTAAGGCTTAAGGTTGTACTGACGAGAGAGGAGCTAAAACGGCTGATACTCCAACTCAATCAAAAAGAAGGGAAGGGACAGGGACTAAACCAAATATTGGAAGAGATAGAAAGAAGCAGAGCAAAAGCTGAAGAATGGAAGCCTTCTCTGGAAACCATCCTGGAGGTTTCTGAGCTGGACGCATGAATTTCTTGTAGTCGCAATTTCTCTTCCTTCATTTTTCTCCTCTTGAAATGGCTCAGATCAGATCCACACTTGTGAACCTAGCTTGCTTTTTAAATGAATATGTTGAAGTAAATATTAAGTTATTTAGTCTGCAATCAATCCTCTTCCCCAGACAGTTCAAATATTTTTCCATAAGGATAGCTTCTTTGTTGTGGTCTTTTGGCTCGGGAGAATAAACTGCTTCGTGGAGTACATGTTTACAATACAATTCTTTCATATATCAAGTTCAAGAGAACTATATTGCCATATCGCTTAAGAAATCTCCCGTAATTACTAATTATCATAGACAAGCGTAGATTAGATAGCCTTTTCTTTAAAATAGATAAATGAAAGAAAGAGAGATTTCCACATATCATCTTGTTCCCCTGAAAACTTAATTTTCAATTTATGTACTTAAAAAAATAAACATCATTAAGGAATCAGAATTTATGGGGAAGGGTTTCAATTTTGTTGAAGTGTAAGTTGGGGTGGTCCGGAAAAGAAGAACCCAGATAATTATTCTTTCTAGAAGCAAGGAAGAATACGTAGATGGACAAGCTAAAGAGAAAACTTGAATCGATCATGTGTCATAGTCCATCTAAAGAAGCTATATAATCTAAAGATGACTTTTGACAAAAAAGCTCAAAGAAGAAAGCAGCGTGAAAAGAAATTACAGGTCGTCTAACCTTGTCTTCCTCAACCCAGTCTAAAAAAGCACAATTTCTATTTTGTGTGTTTCTGGAGAATCTATTAGAAGCACAAGCGCTTTTTGTTCTTGCGACAAGGAAACACAAGCACTTAATCAATTAAGTAATTGAAAGATATTAAGCTCGGTACAAAACTGTTAAATGGTAGATTTTTAGATTTATCAAGTTTGGTAAACAATTAGAATCTGAAACCTGACTTAATTTTGTACTGGCTTTACAAGTTTGAGGAACTCAACGCACAGTTACATGAGAACAAAAGCATGCAGTTTAGAACATAAGAAATAGAGTCTACCCTCATTTTTTCTAATTCGGTAGATTAAACAGAAAATAAGTCTAGCTACTACCATATTTCTGCCCTGCTATCTGCATGTTTTCTCGTCCTCCCTTAAGGAAATTTGTACACAAATTATGACTGCTGCTGCTGCTTAATTAAATGTACAAGTGGATTCAAAGCTAACTCGGTTAAGTGGGATCAACACAAGCTCACGAGCCACATCCTTGAATTCAAGAACTCCTCCTTCTTTGCATTTTGATAGCAATCGAGCCGCTTCTTCCTTTGTCATCTTCACTTTCACTCTTATCCTTCTACTTTCTTCCTTATTTTCACTTATTGCTTTCCCAAAATCCTCCTTCTTTTCTTCTCCCAAAATTGTTGGTGCTGAATTCTCAAACTGCACACTCTTCTTCACTGGCGATTTCTTTTTGGTCAACTCGTCTCTGTAAACAACTCTTGTGACATTTGGTTTCTCTACTTCAACCATGACTTCTGATTAATCTTCTTAAAAAGAAGATCGTTCGAGTAGAAAAATTTAGTGTTAGAAAGGAGTGATGGAACCAATGGCAATGGGAAGGGTGATGCAAAATAGGCACAGAAAGAGTGAATTTATAGCAATCTGAGGGAGTGCAAGATCCTAACAGTTAAACGGTGCCGTATTGTCTAAGCACTTGCATGGAGACGGAGGCAACCAATACGGTCCCTTGTGTGGTGCATCAACTAGTAAGTCAAGCTTAAGTGATTTGACGGTTAAAGTACACGGTCCCTCCACTTTTGTTCCTTTTTTCTTCCAGAAGAGAAAATATTGGCACTCCTTATAGGATATATCCTAGTAAACTGAAAGTAATGTGTCCAGAAAGACTACATGCCCACAGTTGAAAGAGTCAATGCTGCTTTGGATTGGGGGATGTTTTGGTCATCTTACATCTCAGGTGAATTGGACATCTGGGCCACCATTAAAGTTTGGCCAATTCAAGAGAGTGATATGAAAAGGTGGCATTATTGGGGCTTGGTCTAATCTTGTAATGCAAATGCAGAGTGGGATTGGATGTTGAGAGCTACTAGATAGATAGAGCTGGAGAATTAGTCACAAATTACGTTCAAAAACGCGGTTTGGATTGAATTCAGGCTTAAGTTAGACTGAGTCAATATGCCATTATGCTCAAGGTCCGGAAACCATCATAACCTTCTGGGAGGCCTCCCTGTAAAACAACTCCAGTCTTCTTATACAGCTAATGCAACCAAAAAATTCACTGTGGGTCAGCAACGTTATTCTCACGTTAATTTGTTTTATTTTAATTACTTCATACTTGATTACATTCATGGCCATCAGAAAAATAAAAATAAAAATGTAATATCACCGCGCCAACTAGATCATAATTGGGCCACTTTGGCCCAGCAAGGGCTAATCAATGTGTTGCACTACAGGGGATTTCTTTTCAAACACCCTCCTTTTCTTTTATTCCCAAAATACCTTAACCACTTACTCCCCTCCCTAACCCCGCCACAAAACTTTCAGATTTCTCATCCCGAACACACCATACCGGAAAAGCACCTCACTGCTCCCATCGGTCACTCTCCCCCTCCATCTCATCGCCAGCTCACGAGGAAGAATAAGGAGGAATGGCCAAAACACAACCCCAAACCACACTGTGGGCTATCTTTCTCATGTGAGTGATATTCCTTTACATTTTTTATTTTTATTTTTATTTTCATTTTCATTTTCATTTTCATTTGAGATGATTTTGCTATACACAATTGAATTTTGAGGGTGTGTTATTTCTATTATATTCTGAAGATTGTAATTATGATGAGGGCATTTTTGTAATTTCATAAAATGATATTAATTTTGGGATTGGGTGTAAAAAATTAATCTCCAGCAGACCGCTACAGTGTTTCGTGAGGGGCTTGATTCTGAAATCTCGAGTCCAAATGGTCCGCGTTGATCCCTACACGAGTCTCTACCGTTTCCCTCTCACGATTCCCCAAAGTGATACACCAATTCTCACACGAAAACTTAGAGAAAGGAGAGAGAATCCATGGGTGGAGTTCAGGCAATGAAAAGAATCCCCCGTATCAAGTTCCCTCCGAGGCATCCGAAGCCCTCAGGTCTGTTTTTTCTCCAATTTATCTTTCTTCAATTATCAATTTCCTATGTCTTTGCACATGTTAATGCACAAAAATTGATCTCAATCGGTGAGTGGTGTAGTCTGAATTAACGGATTCTTTCGCTAGTGTTCTCATGTAATTTGAGAAAATGACGGTCGTAATATAATCATTTTGCGGTTACCTTTGAAGAGTGAATCGTATTTATACTTCTAAATCATCTCCGATCTTTCAAATATCAAGTTTAATGGAATGAGAAAGGCGTCCTAATTTATTCGAGTTGCAATTTTCTTTGGGCGGGTCGAGAGATGCTTGACCGTTCGCCACTGCTTTTTTTTTTTTTTCTTTTTTTAATAGTAAGCATCTAATTCTTCCTTAATAATCATTATTCCAACTATTTTAGTTATTTGTTACTGGGTGGATGGGCAGTTTTGACTTGAAGATATTTTTGGATGAAAAAAAAAAAAAGGAAGGACGGAGTAAAAGGGCACTTTCGTTTGGATGTGTAAAAGGAGAGGGGCATTTGGGAGAGCATTGCTTCCAACAGCCCTGACTAGAGAAATGAATTATGGAGTGGTTTTGGGTGGATTAGTTTCAAGCTATTCATTTACCTATCACTTTTAAGAAGAGACCCCCGGACAAGAGAGAGGTTACACGTTATAACTACACTTCTTTCTACTCTTACTCCCATTCCGCTAAATTGAAAGTTGAAACAGACTGTAATCCGACGTATTTTAATTATGAGTGAGGTTGATGCTCTTTAAAAGTACTGAATAAAATCAGTAAAAAACCAACAATTACATAGCATTTATTGTGTTGTATATTCAATTGTAGCTCTTTAAAAGTACTGAATAAAGTCAGTAAAAAAACCAACACTTGCATAGTATTTATTGTGTTGTATATTCAATTGTAGGTTCTGCTTCAGATAGTCAGGCTTCGTCTTCGGCAAATGATGCTAATTTAGCTTTCTTTTCAAGATCAAAAGCTTCAGCTACTTCAGGTGGGAAGGCCTCTGATCAGCCCAAAAGAACTCCTCTCTCCAACGACGAAATTGAGGCAATCTTGGTATGCTTGCTTGCTATGCCATGTTTACTGATAGCATTGTTGCGTCTGTGCATAACAATATGCAATTTTGGTCTGCCTGCCTGATGTTTTCTACCATGTGCAATTAGTTAAGCTTCTTATCCTAGCGTAATCTTTCTTTTAAAAATGTCTTCCCTTTTGTGGGATCGATTTGAAAATGTTGCAAATTATCTTGCCGGTGTTTTTTTTTTTGGGTATTTCTTTCTTTTAGGTGCTGATGATCTGATATAAGCTTTGTGTTATTTTGGCAGTTGGGTGGCTGCTTATAATAAAGTCTTGGTATTTTCAGAAAGGAAGGATATTATTTTGCCCTCGTTTGGCTGTGTTTGAGTCATCATAATCCACTGTCGTGGTTCCTATTTGTTTTAAATGTTATGTAAGAACAATATACTAAGTGTAGTTGTTAATAATGGAAAATGAACATGGTTGAAAATTTCGAAAACCATGATGATCTTATGCTAAATAACCTGATAGCAATCCTAATAGAATCTTATATTGTCAGAATAACACATATACAAACATATAAACGTGGTTGCAACAGAGTGTGAAAACCATGGCCGCTATGATTTCTTCTCAAGAAATGGTTCGAGGACAGCAGACTTGGGATTTTTCATCGGGGGACCTTTTTCTCTTCGTTCCAGTTCTTCCAGCCGGAAAGTAATCAATTTGTCCCAATTCCCTCCCTCGAACAGAACCCCTGCCTTTCCATCAGTGATGCGTTGAACGATACCACAGTACATGTAGAATGGGTTATTCGGGTTCTTCACAATGGCAATCATTCCGGGCAACAAGAGCGGCAATTCAGGTGGTTTTGGCTTCTTTGAAAGGGTGATGTCAGTAATTTTTGCTGCCGGTGAAATTTTGGGAGGTGGGTTCTCCTCAATAAATTTTTTCAATCCCTTTTCACCCCCGGGAAATCCCCCTGTTAGCCCCATCATTTCCTTTTCAAAAGCATCTTCAGGAACAGCGGCTGAGCCACCTGAGTTTTCTTGCTCTTGGCCGGTTGTCGGTGGCACCTGATCATCGACTTGCCTAGTCAGCTCTTGTTTCAGACCTTGTTCTCCATTCAGTAGTCCTCTGCCACCCATGAGTTCCAACAAGTTGAACTTGGCGCATGGTTGTACGGTTGGCTTTCTGTGAACGGTGAAGTGCTGTCTGTGAGTAGGAGGAGAATGAATGTGGAGATCTTGACCAAGGAATTGTGATCGAAGAAGTGAGCCGTGTAGGCTGTGAGGAGTAACAAAAGCGGCCATTTGTAACTGTTTAACAAACAGATCTCGTCTATTCCTCACCACTAGAACTCCCCTACTAAGTGCTATCTATCTCCTTAAGAAAACTATCTATCTGATCTGCTACCACAACTTTACGAAACCTTTACTCATTCAATCCTGACCACAAAGCGCATTCGGTTTCTGAGATTTTAGTTTTTTTTTCTTTTTTTTTTGGGGGTAAAGAACACAACGTTTCGATGCTTGAGCGAGCCCACTATCCATCCCTTGGTCCACTAAGTGGGCTGGGTCTGTTATCTTGACAAATTACTCAACAGTTTTGTCCGATTATTAGATTGGGGAACGGGACAATGTGAGTAAGATCAATAGAGGAAGAAGAGTTATATTATATTCTTTTTTTTTTTTCTTCATAGATATTATATTCATTCATTTAATAATTTCTCATTTTAATCTAAGATTTATATGTTCGCTGGGGTTTGCAATGAAAGTAATCATAATATGATATGTCTAAGATCACTTTCAGGATATTATCAAATAATGAGTATGATTATTAATTTGATTTTTGGATACTAAATCCAGAAATTGTGAGTAGTAATTATTTATGTTAAAATAACTTTTTAGCAACAGTAAAGGTGGTGAGTTTTACGAGAGAATTAAATGTTTAACATTTTGAATGTTATCCAAATATCTCATTACTTTTCGTTATTTTAATTTGATTTTCATAATTTTTCTCATCATTTGTATTTCTTTTCGTTAACAAAAGCTTTATTAAAAAATTTAATATCACTAAGCCAAATAATGATAGGACAACCATTATATTTGGCAACTACTAAGCTAAATATATGTATTTTTTTTATCATTCAGATAAGAATAAAATAATGACATGGCATATACGCATATTATTGTAAGTATGGGATTTACAACTATGCCCCCATCAATCCACTCTAACCGACATATTGTTTGCCTTCCCCCGCCGTCAAATCTTATAATCACTCTCTATTTTTTTTATTTTCACTCACTCCCCTTCATATATTATTTTAAATCACACACTTCCCCGTTAAAGAGAGTAAGTAACTTCAGTAAGACCCATTTGATATGGTGTGGTTGTTGGAGTCGTGGGTGCGAAATACCAATTGTGGCAGGTAGGAGGAGGCATGGATGGGCAAAAGCGTCATTCAGCTATAACCGCTACAGCTAGGAAGTGCTGTGAGTACTTAAACTACTAATACCGAACAGTCGTGTCATTTGCTTCGGGTCAAAACTATTTGCGACAAGGAAAGTGTCCTTCATCAGCTCCGTTGTTCTTCTTTTCAAAAGGTCTATCCAACCACGGGTATCAACAAAGAACTTTCTATTTTTTTTTTCTTATTCTTAAAATTAATCTTCGAAGGCAACTTGTCTACGATGTACTCAATTTAATTGGTCTATCGTTGTTTTTATTGAAGAATTTAGCTTTGCGTGTGTTCTTATGAACGATTGATACACACAAAATTGTCTTTATTCGCGATCTTTCCTATATTTCAGGGTTGGGGTTATTGAATCAGCAAAATATAGCTCGATCAAGTCTGAATCGTGATTTGCTTTAGCTCTTACACTAATTGATATAAATATATATATTTAGTTCAAGTTTTATCGTTGTTGTTGTTGTTATGGTTTTCGGGAAATGAAGTTTTATTTTGTTTATCTTTTTTGTTTTGGGTTTTACCCCTTTCTGGATTCTGAGATCCATTTATTAAGTTGATGAATGAGGTTAAGGGCTCCTAAGTATTATAGGCGAGCATTTGAATTCTTGGTCATAGATGATCAGCAGTTAGCACATTTGGTGAACTGTCTTTACATCTAGTATGCTGAACAAAACTGGTTAGCAACATATGACCTAATTAAGAGAAGTGATGCTGTAGAGAAATATATGTATTTGTTACTGTTTTAAGCCAATTTATCCTTTACACTTATCATCATCTTTTTTCCTCCTGCTATAGGCTCGCGCTTCCTTTTTTAAGAAAGCAATTTCATGGAAGATGGTCTTGGGGAGATAAAGGTCATCCCTGATCACTTTCAAGCTCCGACATCAAGTGAAGAATCTACTGAGAACAGAACATCATCTAATTCAGAAACTAGAACTCATAAATCTTCGAGGTATTGTTCCCTGATGAACAAGGCAAAAAAAAAGAAGCATAACTAAGAGGATTCGATTTTTGAAATCAGGTTCTCAATCTAGCTTAGTTTAGGTCCTTCCGTACCCAGTGGACTCCAAGAAAACTAGGGGCTGCTTTCATGTTGAACTTCTTCACTCTACGGGGGCTGCCATGGAGTTCCGGTACTGGTGGTGAGGAAAAGGTTTGCTTTGAGCCACTTTTTGGATACCTTTTGACATTGGCAAAGTTCCTTATGTCCTTTACTGACACAATTTATTGTTCATAGGTTGTACTAACAGCTGCAGAAGTAGAATCACTTCGATCAGAACTTGTTGATGTAGAAGAGAGGGAAGCCCATTTGAAAGCTCAGTAAGTGATGTGTAACTTTGGACTATTATGTGATATTTTGTCGTCTTGTGATGTTATAATTTCTTATCAGTAAGCAGTTTGCTCTTGATTGCGTTTCCATTGTGTTTGTTTGTCTCTCTCCCTACCTCTTGTTGATAGAATATTGAGGACACTGAAAAAACAGATTTTGGATTTCAGACATTTCAATCAAGCAGTAATTTAGATTTGGAGTCTAGACATATGCATGTGTGACCTGTTTTATAGTAAGGATAGAAATGAAGTCCAATCCTCTTTTATCTTTCATCAACAATTACGTTCCTTCGTGTTGTAAAATGGGAAGCAACTTTTAGTCTTCTTTGGAGTTGAAATTGCTACTATGAGAAACTAGGCAAGTTTCGTTGTTTAATCTTTCCTGAACTCTTCTCTTTACCTTGTGATGTAAGATATTATATACGTTAAAAGACACAGTTGTGTTTTCCATAAATATTTGTCATTAAAATCTTTTTCTTTCACACAGGTTGGAACATATTGATGAAATTTTGCGGTCAGCTCGTCTATCTGGCTATTTAGACATTCGAACTGTACCAACAGTCCAAACCTCTATTGTTTTACTTTGCATCTGTTTATGCTTCATTATGTTGTTCACCTAGAAGTTCAGTTCTGATTTGCCTTAATTTTGTGTGTAGAGGTGGACAGCACTACCAGGAGAACCCCCGCCTATTGATGATACTGATGTAGATGATTGGCTTCCTCGCTTTGTTGTTCTCCATGGTGCATGCCTATTTTTTTATTTATTATGTACAGGTAATTTAGTTTTTGGTTTTCCTTCTCTCCCAATGCTTCTTGTAGCAAAGGAACAATAGATCTTAGTGTAACACTTGACCATATAGATTTTTGCTTTTCAGAGACTTAAATCCATTGTAACTTTAAAATGTTTTTCCCTAAACTCATGATTATTTTGTCTATAGAGAAATAACTACTGTGCTATAATCCCTTTGCTTTTCTTTCGCGCCCTCTCTATTCTTTGGTTCGTACTGATATTTTCATATATTGCTAGGTTTTATTCTCTTTTGTGTATTCAGTGAAAACCTTTAATGCTAGTTCACTATCATGCAAGAAAACTTGATGATAAAATATAGAAATAGCCACACGTGCTCATCAATTTCTAATTTTTCTATGGTTATTGATTCTGTTTGTTATTGTACTTGGTATGAATCATGTGTGGGTTTCTTGTTTGCTTTGCTTTACTTGAAGCAGTCAAACTATTAATAATTAAAGTCGCTGTCATAATCTCTCTCTTTTTTCTTGGTAATGAGTGTAAGTATGACCAAGTGGGAAGCTTTTGATTCTGAACTATTACACGCCTATGAAATTTGCTGGCAAAGATGTGTGGTTATGGGTAACTTGATCTTCAATTTCTATTTAAATGCATTTTATAGTAGTTGGCACATCTAGATTTAGTGGGCTGAATCCTCCTTCATATTTAGACAATTAGACCCACTGGCTAATTTTCCCATCAGTGGGTAAATTCGATATCAAAATTATGGGAAGCCTCCTAACGACCGATTTTCTGCAATTATTTTTTCATCTCAAGATTGTTACTTGCCAAAAAAGAAAAAAAAAAAATTGTTTATAATATATTCCTTGCAACTTTGGAACCCTTCCCACTCTCTCTTGCATTAGTTAATTTTCCTGTACTTGCTATGAGTTTCTTTCCTAGTGTTTAACTTCTCACTATAATTAACTTTTTACCCATAATTTAGTATCTCTTACTGATGCTTCATTGATAAGCGTTCAAAACCCTTGAATAAGACATTTATTTGGACTCTAAACTAAATTTGCACGTAGTTGAAACTATTAAATATATATCATTCTCAAGCTTCCAGAGGATTGGGTTTCATTTGCACAAGTATCCTATCCGTTTGCTGATAAAGGGTGAAAAATGCAGATCTAAGCCCGCAGGACTCCACCCTTCTATCTGATATTGTTGAAGTTGGGCGGCTAGCAAGTTTTAAACGCGAAGATGATGAAACACAATATGCCTTTTATGTTTTAACTCGTCAAGGACTACGATACGAGTTTTCAAGCAATTCTAAAATTCAGGTGTGCCGAGTTAAAATTGTAGGTTTCCTGGAAGTAGTTCTTTATTATATCATCACTGTGCTGGCAACTTCCCCTTGTTTTTCACAGCATGACTTAACCTCCCTTCGGTCTTGCTCTTTCAGGTGGACTCTTGGCAATCAGCTTTACAAACTGTTTGCAAATTGAAGTCTGATACGTCAGTTAATGGTTCGATCGAGATGTAATATAATTTTCACGCATCTTCGGTAAGCATAATACGGGTTGACAACTACATGTGTAAATATTGCACTGATCTCATGAAATTTTTTGATTGTTTTTCTGTATAGTGATTGACTATGAAATAATGAATTTTCCCGAGTTTCTCGCCTGTTCTAGGACTTGGTTTTTCTCTCATTATGTCGGTAACCTCGCAATTTGCTGATCTTCCACATGCACGCGAATTATAACTAGGCTTTAAGAATGATAAAGAAGGTTGTGCCAATGCATATGCACGAAAATGAGTAACTTGCCTTGATAATGCTTAGTGTAAATTGCACTATAAATACTAAATACGTTAAATGCTACACATATTGTAGCATTTACTTAATGAACTCTTCAAGCAGAATGGTGGTGTTATATTTCTTTCGATATCCTTGGTGCATCATTGCATTGTGGGTTTAATGATGGCACTTCCAGAAATTAAGATCGACCAGGAAAAGAAAGGGGGTTGGTTGTTGTGAGGAGCGCTTCTTCATGGTTAGCATTATAGGTTAGGTTGTTCATTTCTCAGTTCCTCTTCTTTCTTTTCCACAGCAAGATTCTAGTGTGCCAATGAATTGATAACTTGAATGTAACGAACGTTGTTGATGGGTGAGTAACTAGAAGACGCACTGCACTGTTTTGAAAAGCAGGGCAAAGGGATAACGGATGATCCCATTTTCACACGTTCGAAGTCTGATCATCATACTGAGATCTTATATTTATATGCCTCATATGTCTTGCCACCGTTTATGGTAATCGTCGCCAGAAGTACAAGTCACCAAGCAGCCACGCCGGATGGAAGGAGGGGTTCTGTGCTAATTCCAGAACCAGTAGCAGAATGGGGAAAGCGTCCAAACTCGATGCAAAACGTGGAAGTCAAATTTCAGGGGAGGAGTAATAGCTTTCGGTGAGAAAGAGCTTTCTGCCATTTATTTTAGGTCAAACTTCTTGTTCTTGGTACAGATTAAGCAAATAAGAGGATATTAGCGTGTTTAAATTCGGAGGCAAACAAATATATTCTTACTTTTATTTTATATTGGTGATGATAATCATAAGTGATGACAGCCCACGACCGACTGATCCTTATTTATTTAAAAAATAAATAAAATTGGTCGGATCTCTTTAATTTTCAATTGTATATTGATGTGTACAATAATGTCCACTCCGTGAACCTTGCGAGCATCTTGTTACAAGTAGGCCAAGCACTGTCAGATACCCCTGAATTACCTTTGTGTCTTCCCCATTCATTTATTTTTTTCCTAAAAAAATATCCTTCTCCACGCGCCATCAACTAAAAAAGGTTTTCCATTTGAAAAGAAAGTGGGAGTGGTACCTATTCTCCAGATCAAGGAAAGCACATAAAGCATTGACAAGAGGCGAAGTTTCATGTATCACTTTTCAGGACAAAAGAACCATTAAAAGAGAATCATCTCTCCACTCTTCTCTCTTTATCTCTTTCTCTTTTTCTTTCCTGTCTCTTTTCTAAGTATATTTGATGAAGTCCCAAAATTGTTCTATGTACATTTTTGTTTACAAGTATTAAAGATTATAAGAGGTTTATTATACAACTGGACTCGAGTCTACTTCACTATTTAAGTCGGCTTGAGAAGTACTGGACTGTTGTAGAAGTACATCACTTGCTCATAAGCTCAATTTTTCAAAGTTCTCTCCAGTAAAAGGAAATTAAAACGAAACGAAAAATATTAACTTCTGTAGATGGCCTAATCATTAGTTTTATTGGAAGAATTTTTTTTTTTCTATTTGCCTTTTAGGGAGATGTTAGTTATGCCACTTTGGTGGTTTGGATGAACACTAACAAGATCGAACCGCAAACATTATCACCTGAGAAATACAGGTAGCCAGTTGGCTTTGCCCTTTTGCCGGATCTTCTTAATATGAGATATGTAGGTTTGGTTAGGTTTGACCTGATCTAACGAGTAAAGTCAGAAACAGCACATCACTAATCCGACGGGGCACACGTATCAAAGTAAAGCACTAAATATATTTTTTTTAAAAAAAAAAAACTTGCAAAAATAAATAACTCGAGCCGCGAGGGCCCCATCAACTCACAACGTTATATGCAGCATATAGCGTCCACATTCTTACTCTCACGCTCAAAATTTGTTCACCGTTGCATTTTATACTGCTGCTCTTCTTCCTTGATCCGTCTCTCTTAGCGGAAACTCAGGCCGTTGAAGATGGCCTCTCAGGTTTACAGATCAGCTTCTAGGGCCGCCAAGTCCCTTCTCTCTGCTTCTAGGGGCTCTCGTTTTTACTCCCGTAATACCTGACTTTCACTCTGCTCTTTTTTTTTTTTTTTTTTCCTTCTTCATTCATTTCCTGTGATTTCCTTACTTGCGCGGCTTCATGATGTTTTGTTTCTCATGTTTCTCCTTGATATTTGATCGCTCCTATATTTCTGGAGATACACTTCTAATCTGTGAAGTCAGTTTCTGTTTGTTTGACTGAAACTCTTTTCCGTGATTATGCATTCAAATCAATGAATGCATTGTAAATCCTTTCACCCACCGATGGTTTCAAATTATGTATTTTAAAGACATTTTCCTGTCAAATCTTAACGATTCTGACTTCGATATCACTAATCTGTTAAAGGCTACCTTGTGTTACCATGTTTGCTAAGTTCTGATTTGGTGATGTTCATTTGTTTTGTCTCGTTACTTGTTAGTCTACTTTAATTTTTTTTCTTTTTCAAATGTTATTATGACAGATTCTATAATTTTGGTATCTTATTATTTTAATGAATTTGTCAAAAAATTCATAGCTTTTTATCATCACGGTCATATATCCATCTGATTTTTTTATACCATGTAAGGAATATTTTTTTGGTACCAATCTATGATTTTGTTACTCCATGGAGGATTTCAGCTTTGGATATTTCTGTATTTTCTTTTGCTTCTTTAGATGATGTCGATTGAGCAGTACCTATATTATATTATAATGCAAATTGAATTCGAGTGCCTTCCTTCTCTTAACAGAAGGGCGGACCATAGGTGCCGCTGCAGCAGTTTCATCCTCCCGGAAACTACCTTTTTTTGCTTCAAATTGTGGGAGGGCCGGTTCTGGAAGTGGACCCAGTGCGTGGCTTTCAGGAGCCCTTGCTCTTCCTGCTGCAGGTTTGGACATGATGAACCCTTCTTTTGAGACTTGCATGTTATTTTGATACCTATTTACAAGTTCTGGTTGTCGTGCTTTGTTCCTTTTCTTTTTGCACTTTCTTAACATGCGACTACAGAGAGCATAATGGACTCTGTATTAATTCCAAGTTCACTTGAAGTTGAGGGACTGCTACTATATATCATTATATGTGCTTGCGCGCATACCGATACATATACTAGTGTTGGTTACATATATTTTTCCCCTACTTGATATGATATTGTTGGTTAGAATAGGATGGCTTAGGTATCAAGGCAATAGCAAATAGGAAAAAATAAAATGTATGTTGAACTAAAAGTAAGAGAGCCTTGCACGTGGGTTTGCTTTATGTTATGGCATTCTTTTAGTTGATTTCTGATGTTGCACATTACTACAGTATGTATCCCTTAACCTATCCTTTAAGCAGATATTCAAATCTTGACTCTTCTTTTGTGGTTGTTCTTCTGCTATGTCTTGTAGTTTACATGCTCCAAGATCAGGAGGTGCATGCTGCTGAGGTATACTTAAGATTTCTCTCATTACCTATCTCGCTTGAGTGATATTGGGTAGCCAGACTTTTTTGACAAACTTGTTGCCAAATTGATGTATGCTCATAATTATAAATACACTTTATTTTGAAAATAAGTTTTTCTAAAAAAAAAAAAAAAAAACAGACTGACTACCAAGCATTTTTCTCCTCTCTTTATTTGATACTTATGTGTTTATCTTTTCTGTTCAGTTCGAGCACACTTTCATTGCCATTAAGCCCGATGGAGTGCAGAGAGGACTGGTAAAGTGACATTAGATTTCTTACAGCTTTGTATTATATATTTGTTAGGCAATTTATGAAGACAACTTTGTCATGACATGGAGGTTTTATTAGTCTTTGACTTGCTCTCCTTTTGAGGTTTTGATGTTTTTATTCCTGCCTCGGTAAGTTGAGGTTTTATATATCTATATCTTATCTGAGATCTTTTATTTCAGATTGCAGAGATCATATCTCGTTTTGAGCGGAAAGGGTTCAAGCTTGTGGGAATTAAAATATTGACTCCTTCAAAGGAATTCGCACAGAAGCATTACCATGACCTGACGGAAAGACCCTTCTTCAATGGCCTGTGTGAATTTCTAAGCTCTGGTCCTGTTATTGCAATGGTTAGTAATGTTCTAACACTGGCCTTGCGCCTCCCAACAACCTCATCTATCTAACTACAAATTTCTTATGTCCCCAAAATTTATGTCATAGGTCTGGGAAGGACAGGGAGTTATTTCTTATGGCAGAAAACTAATTGGAGCCACAGACCCACAGAAATCAGAGCCAGGAACTATAAGAGGTGATTTGGCTGTTGTCGTTGGAAGGTACTCTTGTGCAAAACTGAAATAATTCTCCATAGCATTATTTTGTCCTTAAGATCTGATGGTTGGCCATGCCTGCAGGAATATCATCCACGGGAGCGATGGTCCGGAGACAGCCAAGAACGAAATCAACTTGTGGTTTAAGCCAGAGGAGCTGGTTAATTACACTGGCAATTCCGAGAAGTGGATTTATGAAGCCAACTGATTCTTGTTCCTCTTTCTATTCGGCTTTCCATGAGCTTAATCTCGCTTTAAGAGGTGAGGAAAGAGGCATAATTTTTAGAATAAATTATTTACTTAGGTTGGGGGAAAATGGCCATATATTATAGACTCGATAGATTGAGAGATTAGTAATAATATATTTCATTAATGTTCAGCTTCAGGCCTACATTATTTAGTCAACCAGGTGAAAACAATCTCTGACAATTTCATTGATAATCTAGTACTACCACCATTTCAGAATAGGTTCACCATCTTTCCATAATTTGATTTCTTATTCGAATTCGGAAGTGTTTATATGAATCGATAGTAGTCAGCCCATACGCTTTCATAAGCCAAAACAAAAAAAAATTCCATAAATCTTGTCAAGGAAATTAGGACCAAGTTCCTAATCAAGTTTATTTAGCCAAATTCTCTTCTATCATTTTATGGTGGAGTAAATAGTTGATAGATATTCTCTAAGCACAACTGAACAAAACCACTATCAACCACATTCTCAGGCATCTCAGGTCCTCGAGACAGAAGCAAATGAGGTTTACAGTGTGTGTATGTCTAATGGTGATAGGCTTTTAAGGAGGTCCTAACAAAAAACTCCTCCTCAAATAATTTTACTTCACTTATCGTTAGACACTCTTAAAAATGTACTTTTTCTTCGTAAAAAAATAATAGTATATCGACATTTTCAATTTCCCTTTACGGCAACATAAAAATTAACTTTTTTTAACAAGATAATGAATAATTAATTATTCAGTATTATAACTAATATGATATATGACGTATATATATATATATATATATATATATATTTTTATTTTTATTTTTTTTGTAGGTGTCACCAAAATATCATTCATTCCTTAAAATATATAATGCCATTTAATTGTAAATTTATCACTAAATGTATATATTAAATAATAAAGATTGTTTTGACTTAATCAAATATTATTTTTAATAACAAGAGATTTGTTACAGTTGTGTTATTGTTTGGTTAGGCTAAATTAATTATTATAATGTTTAATATAATACTAAATATTAAATAATTTATGCTAAAAAAATTAAAGTAATTGAAGGTAGTTGTGTATTGCAAGATTTTTAATTTTTTAAATTAAAATTCAAAAAAAAAAAAGGTTTAGTAAATATAGTTAAAAAAATATAAAAAAAAAAAAGTTTGAGCGAAAATGGTTGTCACTTTTCTGTTTTTTTTGTACTGAATACCTAAACGGTAAAAACTGAAAAAGCTCACGTGAGATGGGTTCGTCGTTGCAAAACCAGCACACGTCAAGCGGTCCATTTTAAAAAATAAAAAATAAAAAAGAAAAAAGTCCAGTTAAGCGGACTTGAGATACATTGAAAACCGATAGCGTACACTAAAAGGTATCCGCCGAACTCCCAAGGAGCTACCAGTACGGTACCGCCGCATATAAAAGACTACACAGGCCTCCCGCTTGTTTGTATTGTAGTTTTCCTTTGTGTGCAATAGGAATACTAAGCAAAACCCTAGCCAAGTTCCTCTCCAACTTTCCGTACGACTGCAACTACATCGAAGCATACTTAAATCTTAGATTACCTGAAGTGTAAGCTCTTCTATCTAATCCTCTCTTTCTATCTCTCTTTGTGGATGGGAGGTATGGCTGTTTGGCTCTCCTTTTGCTTTCTTGTATATGCTTGTTTCACTGTCTGCGGCGTTTGGAACCCTATACTAAGTCACAATTGCTGAAAACAATTTCGTTTGACGATTTGATCCGAGGTTCTCGATTTATGTATCCTTAAACATCTTTTGCACATTCAAGTACATTCTTCAATATAATCCAAACAACTAAAACCATATGGGTTTTTATTATTTTTACGATGCCTATATTTTCCACATGCGATTACTTTTCTTCAGCATGAAATCATTTGCATGCAACCCTGTTTCTTTCTTTTCTTTTCTGTAAACGATCTTTCTTGTTTTTGTTTTAAGGTTTTTGTTGCTTGGTAGGTTCAATAGTTGTCTTATGCGCTTTTTGCACACCAGATGGCAGCAGAACCATTCACAACTAAGGCAATTGCACAAACAGAGAAGAAAATGGATATGACGCTCGGTGTGCCTTAAAGAACCTTTCTATTTATCATCCTTTCTTCCCCCGTTCCTAGCTGTCTTATATACTTAATATACATTATTTGTGGTCATTGACAGATGATATAATCAAAATGTCAAAAAGTACTAAGGCGAGGAAGCAAAAAGGGGTTCCGGTAAGAATTTGTCTCAAAACAGTTATCCTGTCAGGATTTTGTTATCATTGTATATTTGTGCACGGTTCTCTTTCTTGTGCAGAACAAAAGCCAGAAGATCTCCGGTGGTTTTTCTCGAGATAAATCTTTGAAAGTGCGGGGTTATATGGAATCAAGATCTTCTCTTAGACAGGTATGCAAGCTTATGAAGTATAATCCTTCTAAATTTCTGACATCTATTGTTTGCGTATAGTTGTTTCTGATTTTTCAATTCTTTTGGCTGAAATACTGCATGAATAGGGGGTTCTTGCAAAGAGAAGGTCAAATTTCCTGGGAAACCAATTTCCCATTGCAGGTGAGGTTGCACGAAAAGCTGCTGTAGCAGTTGCTCCCCTGCGTAATAGAGCTTCTAATCGTAATAGGATGGCTAACTGGAACAGACCAAGGTATTATATAATTTGTAATTGTTACATGTGCTCATGTTGAGGATTAGAGTGGGGGATAAAGTTAGGGGGTTAATCATTTAACTGGGTGATGTGCTTCTCGTATTGATGACAGTAACTGAAAATAATCCGTGCATTGAAAATAATCCGTGCATTGTCGCAGGTAAAATATGGTCTATCTGTAGTATTGATGACATCATAAATGGCCTTCATATTTAAGACCTTTTTTCCTCGCAAAAGGAGCCAGTTTGACATCATGATGAGGGCCAGCCACATGTTTATGGAATTCTGGATTGAATACTTGCATTATAATCTCATTTCTCTGTTGTGCAAACATCTCCATGGTTTGAGTGGGTTTATGTCTAATGTCTCTATGGAGTTCCACGCTAGTGGTTGGAGTTATGTTGTCTTTTGGTTGGTGATAAGAATTGAATACTAGTGGCAACATGTGGATATAGAAGATTATTTAGGATTGGCATTTTGAAGTTTGTCACTCTAGTTGTGAAGGGATAACATCACAGGTGTACGATGCTCAGGTGTGGAGTCATGTGAATGCTGTTGTGCTTATTTAGTGACTGGTTTGGCTGGAGAAAGAAATCTACATTAGTTCAGTTGTTTAGAAGATTGTAATGCCTGTGACACTAAGAATTTTCCATTCAGATTCTAGTCATTTTGAAGGGATGCTTGCATGGTCATTTATATATATGCTCAGTCTTCTGTAGGCTTTTTTGTGAGAGCCGCTCCTTTTTGTTTGGTTTGCTGGTCCGTTTGCTATAAACTTTCTCCACCTCAAAATCACCTTGGCTCTAAACAAGTGGTGGCTTCTCCAAGTTGGGAGTTAATGCTCTGCAGGGCAGTACGGGCTCATTTTTTAAGGAGACCCCTGCTTTTATTGTAACTTGCCTCCTTTAAATTTCATGTTGCCTGATTCTTCAACAGTTACTATTTGGACCACTGGCAAGATAAATGATGGATTTCCTTTCGCTCTGGAATAACGAACTACTTTTTTCTGTCCAAGAATCAAAAGTTACAGTTAGTCTTCCCTGTGCGGTAAACTTGCTGTAATTGACAAAGAAGGAAATTGATGGGGAGTGCTTTCTAGGTCTGTTAAATGCTGTAGGGGAAAATGCCGCTTTATAAGTTTTTGTATCAAATGCGTGGTACAGTTTTTGCTGGTCTGGAAATGGTAACCTAGTTACCTTGCAGATAAATTTTGTATCAATTGAAGTTTTGGTAAAGACTGCTTTGAAAGCCTTAAGATTTTTTGGGTCTATACGCATGGTAGCTTCTGTGGTAGCATCCAGCTTTCTACTAAATTTTGTACGACCGTACAGCAAACTTTTGGGTGCAAGTGCAAGCTCCAGAATATGTTGGAATTTATAAGTTGTTCTTGAGTTTATCTTTTAATTTCTAGCCTGTCATTATCCTTAAATTATTTTTCTTTATTTATTAGTTGAATATAGATAGAACATGATGGTAAGAAGCTCAACTTTCTACTAAGTGAAAGGTTATTAAGTGGGGTTTCTATTACCAATACTTTGTTGGTGGTGCTAAGCATCTTGGGGCTACTTACTGCTCTTGATGGAGTATCTTGAGAATATTGTGTTTCTCCTCTCCAGTTATCCCTTTTTTTTCTTTTTTTTTGTGGATGCAGGTTCAGTGTTCCACCTAGGCAAAGAAGGGTTGCTGGTGGAGGTTTTGCTGCAAAGGTATGACAATGTTCTTTTTCTGGTTCAGTTTCTGATTGCTAGATCAACATGTTTTTTTTTTTTTTTTTTTTCAATATTTAAGAACCTGACATCTTGAGGAAAGAAGCACTGCTTGGCCATTTTGAACAGGCAGTTTGGTCTCTTTGCATTTGTAACCATATCTGATGCGGGGAATGGGGTAAAGGGACTTAGGATATTTGAGGTTGAAGGCGTCACACATGCGCAGACTCAGTCTAGTCACTTCATTGATCTCCTAAGAACTTTCTATGAATTTTTAATTTTTGTGCGGCAGCGTTTGCCTTCCCCTCGGCAGCAACAGGAGGAAGTAAACACGATGCCTAAGCAGAGGCCCCAGACGCTGGATTCACTTTTTGCAAATATGAAGGAGCAAAGACTGAGAGTTTTGTCAAGTCAGACCAATGCCGCGCAGCGCAATGGAGGTGGAAACCGGAGGCCCCCATGGGGAAGATCTAGATTTGGTAACTAAAATGCTGGCTAGAATCGGAATTTCCTGGCGTTTGTTATGGAGCGTATGTATCTTAGTCTGCTGCATTGAGTCGATGCAAATTGGAATTTCCAAATGTGCAGACGCAAGATTTTCCCTTTCTGGAATTTTTTCCTCATTTCACGTAATGACTTGGATATACTTTGGGGTGTGATGTGTTACGCAGCATTTCTTACTTGTTAGGATGAGGTGGCAGCTTTTAATAGTGAGGAATGGCAAAGAATAGTACTCTTGAGCCGATCACATTGTAATACGGTTTCAAAAATTATGATGAATAGTAGTGTTATAGATGAAGAGTTATATTTGAAGTCTTTGAGTAGTTATTACTTATCTCCTGATCTCATTCACAAAGGGAAATCGTTTTGACAATTGTGTCAAATAATAACTTCAATGATACTCTGATTACTGCGGCTGAAGCATGACAAAATGTTGATTGAATTGGTAAAATTCTAGCGGGAAAAATAGAGGGAGATTATCTAGAAGGATGATAATGGGCTGCAAAGTATCTGGAACCAGTGATGCAGTTGAACTAAAATGATAACGAATGAGTATGGGAATGCACATAAATAAAGTATAGGTTTTCGGCTTGTAGTACTAGTGTCTTTCGTGGAATGTTGGTTTCAAGCCAGCCATTCTAGACTCGGTAGTTTGTTGGTTGATCGACAATTTCTCCTGGAAACCTTCTAGGTTGATTGCTTATATATGAAGATTAGCATTGAGTTGTATTGTTAATTAATTATTTAGTAAGCAGTAGCCTCTATCGTTGGCGCAGATTCTTCCACATGTAGGCAAACCGTAGACATAAAGATGATATCGCTGCTTCCGTTCTCTGATCTGATCTTGTGGCCACCTAAAATATACGCTTCCCACTTGAAAAAAAGACTAGTTGTAGTTGAGATCTTTGAGAGTTGACTTCAACGATATAATTGATTTGAATATTTCAGAATTATGAAATTAATATTACCACTGCCATTATAAACAAATGTATGATGAAGTTCCGTTAATTTGTTTATGCCTCATGGATAAGTTCAGTTGGTCACATTTGCATATATTACGATCCACACCATCCACGCAGCTGCATTCCCAAAGAAAACTACATACGCACCACACCAACACGATCCACGTTAAGATTTTTTTTAAATCTTCAGAAAATGTTGAAAGTCACAACAACCAGAGCAGAGCCAGTCCCAGCTACGTACCGGTGTTTGTTGCACTAATTTTGCCACTTCGGCCATCCACAAGGACCACGACTACGACTACCTAATCTTACTGGACTCTGAATAAATAGTATTTAAACTGATAAACATAACACCGGCAGCACAGCCTCAGAGAGCGATCGATCAGGTTGAGGTTGTGATTTGGTGCTGCGAGAGATGGAGAGAGAGAGTGTTATGACGCAGAAGAAATATATCATTGAAGTAGAGAAAGCAAAGGAGGCGACGGACGGGAGGCCATCAATGGGGCCTGTGTTCCGCAGCCTTTTCGCAAAGGATGGATTTCCAGCTCCTGTTGAAGGTCTCGATAGTTGCTGGGATGTCTTCCGGTAAGAATATGACCTCTGTTTGGCAAATGCGAGTTATATATGAGAAAACTGTGCTCTCCAGGGATTCTCACTTTGGTATTAGCACAGTTATATCACAAGAAACTCTACTTCAATTTTATTCAAAAATATTGCGGGAGTTAGTGGTTGAGTTTTGTCCCTTTCTTTTTAAGTATACTGAATCCATTAACAATTTAATCGAGGTCGACAGATATTATTCCAGTTAACATATAGTTTAGGAATCACTTGTTTTCATCCTGTATTATTATGCAACGCGCAGCTATCTGCTCAGTTTCTCAGTTTAGATTTGATCAAGTATCAAAGTAAACTATGACTTCTAAATAAAAGCTGAAATTCAGATCAACCGGTTTTCTTAGTTTTATCACTAACACAAAACATATTCCGCTCTCTTGGTTCAGGTCTCAAAGTTCAGGAAATTATTAGTACAACATTAAAAGATATTTACGCTAATTTTAGTGCTTAATGCCTTATACTTTTTGCAGCCTGTCTGTGGAGAAAAATCCACAAAATCCAATGCTTGGTCGCCGGGAAATTGTGAACGGGGAGGTATATTAAACTCCTTTTGTTGTCAAAGATTTATTTTCTGCAAATTTTCTTTCCATTTTGCCTCCACTTCTAACTTTTGGCTAGCATATTTTACACGAATTACTCTTTGTAGCCTGGCAAGTACAAGTGGCAAAGTTACAAAGAAATATATGACTTGGTGATGAGAGTTGGAAATTCCATCCGCAGTTGTGGTTATGGGGAAGTAAGTCAACCATGCCTCTTCCAAGAAATATTGTAAACCTCTGTGGCTTTCCGTTATGTTAATATCTTTACCTTCATTTAGATGCAATTCCAGTTCTTGGATTGCTAGTATTTGGTGGAAGTTCAGTCTTATGCCTTTTTGTACGTTTCTAGGATTTATTTGGGAATAGTTTTCTTCGGTAAGTTAGATACATGGTGAGTTATATTATCTTGTAATATTTTCATGTAAGCTCTTGGCATTCTCCATTCAAATTTTCTTCTTTTCTTTTTCTCGGTGATAGTTCTTTAAGAAAATAAAAAACTTTATACAAAATCTGAGCATAAATCTACACAAGACTAAAAAACAAAAGAAAGTATTGATTTTTGATTTGCTCATTTTTAGGAATTGGTATGTGAATAAAATGAATAGAAACATCTTATTATCATGAATTGCTATGGGTGAATCAGTTCGTAACGAATCTGGTAACAATGAATATAAATAAGCCTGCTTTGATTTAGGATAACACTAAACTGATCAGGCATACGATGTTATTTTGTTATTGGGAACGGTGTTGCTGTGTATGCTTCATATTAAAATAACATAAAACTCATCTCAGGGATCTTCATGATAATACTACTATCTGCACTAACTCAATTGTGAAGCTGTTCTCTGGAAGCATATGGAGTTGAATTTATATGCTTGGCCCTTTGATAGGACCTTGGGGTCTTATCTGCTCTTACATATGATTTTAATATTTTATTTTTTCAGAACTTCTGGTTCAAGTATCAATACTTGCAATTTGAATATTTTAGCTTAAAGTTTCCTATTGCTGATATATAGGGTGTAAAATGTGGCATTTATGGTGCCAATTGCCCAGAGTGGATTATAAGCATGGAGGTACGTTTTCTTACATGTTGATCTATGTCCGTGTCATTCTTTTATATATTTATCATTTTTTCTTTGTTTTAGTTTTTCTTTTCAGCTGTGTATGAGCCTTTCTTCCCTCTTGAATATGAAAGAAAACAAGTCATTTCTAGACTAAAATTATGTTTTTTTGAACAAATTATTTTCATTTTACAGAAAGTTTTGTTCCTATTATTTGGTGCTATGCATATAGGGAAAACTGACCAACTAGCCGTGGCCATTTGTTATGTTGCGGTACAAGTGTCTTTGCTCTTACTTTGTTTTGACTGAGCAAAATGAATGCAGGCCTGCAATGCCCATGGACTTTGTTGTGTTCCTTTATATGATACTTTAGGTATGCACACAACCTCTTTCAGCATTTTTTTTAGAATCATTTCAATGGTTTCATTCAAGAACAATTGAGTTTGATTTTCCAATTATGTTTACGTATTCTATTACAACTAAAGTTTCTTAGGTTCTTCATTAAGAATAGGTGCTATTCTAATATTTCAATAATTATTTTATATGATCAATTATCATGATTTTTGACACTTTGTAATATATATGGCACAGGTGCTGGGGCAGTGGAATTTATTATATGCCATGCAGAAGTCTCAATTGCATTTGCAGAAGAAAAGAAGATTCCCGAGGTTCACCTGTGGAAACTATCCATTTTGTGGCAGTATATTATTAGGAAGGAGTGGGTTTTACTATGTGTTATAAAGATTTAGATTTTGGACTTACCATATATTTCTTTTAAATTTTTCAGCTATTAAAAGCACTTCTCAATGCATCTAAGTATCTCAGGAGTAAGTTCACTGATTCTTTGTTACTTTTCATAACATGTTTATGTTTCAGAAAGAAGTAATTACTCACGTGTTTCTGCAGCGCTTGTGAGCTTTGGTAAGGTTACACCTGAACAAAAGCAAGAAGTGGAAAAGCTTGGGTTGGCAATATATTCATGGGATGAATTTTTACAAGTGGTGGGTTAGTC
This sequence comes from Bauhinia variegata, assembly GCA_022379115.2. Taxonomy (NCBI): domain Eukaryota; kingdom Viridiplantae; phylum Streptophyta; class Magnoliopsida; order Fabales; family Fabaceae; genus Bauhinia; species Bauhinia variegata. The sequence continues at coordinate 17,986,311 of CM039436.1, read as the reverse complement.
TTTAATGTATAATTATTCCTTTTCCACTATTATTTGCAAAATTTGACATGAAATATGCTCCTTCTACGATTACTTTGAAATTACCTAAAGTTATTCTCTTACAAGATAAATTTTTATATCTCTAAGTTTATGTACCAGGGGTATATTTGAAAAGCAATTAGTAGATAAAACATTTGTGGGATGAAAAGGGCCATACAAGGACGTATTATTTTAAATGGAAATTCCTAATTGTTTGGTTAGTTCAAAATATATACATGCACATCTTACAGTATATTTTTCTAAAGCCCAGTTTAGTTGTGATCAACGGGAAATGATGTCTCTGTCTCTGCATCTGTGTAGTGTTCTGGGTGTATGATTCCTAATATAAGTATTCACGTCTGTTACAGGGTAATGATCAGAGTTTTGATCTTCCTGTAAAGAAGAAAACTGATATGTGTACAATAATGTATACAAGTGGAACAACCGGTGACCCCAAGGGAGTGATGATATCCAATGAGAGCATTATCATGCTCTTAGCTGGGGTTAAGCGACTGTTAGAGAGTGTAAATGAACAAGTAAGTAGTTTCCTTCTCCAGCTCCAGGATCTCACATGTGATATCATAAATGTAATGATCTATGTATATTTTTTCAGTTTTAGGATACTGAATTTTGTCTCTCTTTGTGCGTATCCTAATATGCTTTCCTTTTCCTGCTTTACAGTTGACTGATAAGGACGTATACCTTTCATATCTTCCGCTTGCACATATATTTGACAGGGTCGTCGAGGAACTATTCATATGGCATGGTGCCTCAATAGGTTTCTGGCGTGGGGTGAGTATACACACAAAATTTTTCCTTGCTTAAGGAAGGTTCAATGTGATCACAATTTATGCAATGTGTGCAGGATGTCAAATTATTAATTGAAGATATTGGGGAGCTAAAACCATCCATTTTCTGTGCTGTACCCCGTGTGCTTGATAGAGTGTATTCAGGTAAACGCTTCTTGCCAAACAAGACTGTTTGATGATTTGTCTAACATCATTATGATGTAGATGATCAAAAGAATGCAACGACTTCAATTGAGGAAAAGCTGCTCCATAAATGATCTATAAGTCATTCAGTAGTCTTTTGTTAGATTTGTTTTTTGATTTCTATTTTTGCTAGCCTTCTTTATGCATTGAGGATCTCAATTTTCATCCTATAAACAGGTTTGGCACAGAAGATTTCTTCTAGGGGGTTCGTAAAGAAGACAATGTTCAATTTTGCTTACTCCTTGTAAGTGTTATACTATCATAACTGATGACTCGTGTTTGATCAAATCATGCAAACTCACAATGAACTTCCTGGGTTCGCCTTTTAAGATGTTATGCAAGTATGAAGTGTTTCTGCATCATACCAGGCAGAAGATCTTGTCTTGATTAGTTTTTTTTTTTTTTTTTATGTCTGGATAAATATTATGTTGTTATGTGAATTATTTGTGATTCCTTGCCTGATATTACATTATTCTGTTGATAATATATTGTAAAAATTGGCCACAGCAAGTTGCATAACATGAAGAAGGGACGTAAGCATGGAGAAGCTGCTCCACTTTGTGACAAAGTTGTGTTTGATAAGGTGGTGGAATGTACAATTTTTATCCTCCACCCCCTCATTAGGAGTAGTGGCTACAACCAAATTTTTGTATTGTTTGTGCTTACAAGGTTTTGCAACTTGATCAGGTAAAGCAAGGTTTAGGGGGTAATGTACGTCTAATTCTGTCTGGAGCAGCACCTCTGTCTACACATGTAGAAGGTTTTCTACGAGTGGTGGCATGTGCTCACGTCCTACAAGGATATGGTATGCTCATTTAACCTGAACGGTCCCACTTTCACCATACTTTTTTTTTGTTCTTTATTGGCTTTTTGAGGAGGATATCTTATCTTCCGTCTTTGTAACTCTTTCTTGTTCTCTTTATAATGAGATTTCTTTTAGTAAAAGAAGAAATACGGTTGGTATTATCAAAATAAGGGTAAAAGGAAGGATCTATTGATCTTACCACTGCTTGTTTCACTTTATTTATCTTCATAAATTATCTAAGAAACAAAGCTGTAGCTTACTGCTGATTTCTCTTGTACATCTGATTTGAGAACATAGTATGCACATCATGTAAGTGTTGATTTTCGTGAAAGCCCAATTTCTCCCTCTAAAAAACTGCTTTATGCGTTTCAGTTTACATTTCTTTGCTATTCTTCGTGAAGAAGGGCAGTGCCTATGATATTATTAGAAAATGGACTTCATTAATGTGCTTTCTTAAAATAAAAATAGGTCTGACTGAAACATGTGGGGGAACCTTTATCTCATTACCAAATGAACTATCAATGCTTGGTACGGTGGGCCCTCCTGTGCCAAATGTGGATGTGTGCCTGGAATCTGTTCCTGAAATGGGATATGATGCCCTGTCGAGCACACCAAGAGGGGAAATTTGTGTAAGGGGGAAAACCTTGTTTTCAGGGTACTACAAACGTGAAGACCTCACTAAAGATGTTTTGATTGATGGCTGGTTCCATACAGGTTTATTCATTCATAAATTCCAAGATTAAACTTTCAGATATTCTGGGAAATTGGTTGCATGGTTAACTTTGTTTATGATTGATCTATTCAACAGGGGATATTGGAGAATGGCAACCTGATGGAAGCTTGAGAATTATTGACCGAAAGAAGAATATTTTTAAGCTTTCACAAGGAGAATATGTTGCTGTTGAAAATCTGGAGAATATTTATGGTTCTGTTTCTGCAATAGATTCTGTAAGTCCTGAAAACCTAATGGTTTGGTATTCTTCCTGGCAATGAATTTATTTGGCTCTAGATAAGTAGATAATATGGAAAATATATGGGGAATGATCTTCCTTTCATATGGATATATGGAAGAGCAGTGTTACTCAAACGACTTGAGCATCCCAAAAACACACACGCACGCAGTCACCAAATAAAAAAAAAAAAGGATAGTTGAGCTCAGAGGTTTATGATAAGCTGTGGCCTTCTTGACTTCTCAGATATTTGGGGGCAATCTTGAGCAACTAAACTTTTGGCTCAACTTGGAATTGTATGCTTTGCGATTACTCTAGCAGAGACTTTTTTGTTTTTTAAATATTTTTCCCTCACCTAGGTAGAGTTCTTAGAATTTCATCATCAGCTTGTCCACAGGAATGCCAACCATGTCTTATGTACAACTGCTTGTTGGGCTACTAGTTTGAAAGTGCCCTGATTCTGTATTACAATACGATCATCTGTCATAGTTAAGACTATTCTTTTGGCATTTAGTAGAGTTATCGATGTTATCCGTTAGCATTTATGAACAATGTCAAAAGGTTTAATGTCGTGCAAACACCGATGTGTATATATTTTCCTTTTCTGTTGCAGATATGGGTTTATGGAAATAGCTTCGAGTCCTTCCTTGTTGCTGTTGTTAACCCCAATAAGCAAGTACTTGAAAGTTGGGCAGGAGAGAATGATATAACTGGGGACTTCAATTCTTTCTGTGCAAATGCTAGGGCAAAAGATTTCATACTTGGAGAGCTTACAAAGACTGCAAAGGAAAAGAAGGTCTCATGTAGTTGTTTAAGTCTATTTGATATTGTTACGATTTGTTTCAGTTTATTCAAATATACTTGCAAGAACACTACCTGAAGCTTTCTGCTATCGTGAATGTGTTGTTTGGCAGTTGAAAGGTTTTGAATTTATAAAAGCAATTCATATTGACCCGGTGCCATTTGACATAGAGCGCGACCTTATCACTCCAACTTATAAGAAGAAGAGGCCCCAATTGCTTAAACACTACCAGGTACGGCTTGTTGAGTTCTCAGTATGTCTCTAAGATTTTGCTTACTATGAATGTAAATGGGGAGTAGAGGAGCATCTCTTTAAAAAGGCTATCTTTACCGAGTAAAGTGGAATTAAGGGAGGTCAAGCTATTTTCCATTATATTGATTGATTTGACTATGCAGTGTTACCGTCTAGACCACTATGTTCACTAAAATGGTAAATGTTTGCTGCCTTGTACAATTAAGTGGCAGTTATATGGGAACTAACCTATAGTTAATATGCTTTCAAAATGGTTTACGCCGCAAGTGATGGGATAAATTGGGAAAGGACAATATAATATAGCCATTTACTGTCAAATGTGCCATTTTTTAACGATGGAATTGGAGTGGGGGTTGTCATGGACTCATGGATGCATATGTAACATGCGTAAATATACAGTAGATGCATATGCTCGCATGTACATATTTAGCAACTAACGGGATGTGAATTTCGATGCTGGAGATGGGTAACTTGGTCCAAAGTAATTTTGCATCATAGTTGGGATACACAAACACATACAAGATATGTGTGTATGCTTCCGTGTTGCTTTGTTATGGACAACATTTAGCCTCTAGTTTGTCTTTTTAAGTTTGCTCGTTCATCTGCTTCTTCCTCTGTGCATCGTCATATTCCATGGGTTGCAGAATAATTTGTTTATTGGTTAACCAGCATTAACTATATTATTGTGGCAATTTATTTTTCTCCAGATTTAGTTTGAGATGAAGAAAAGAAAAGAATTAAAGAAGAAAAAAAAAAAAAAAAAAAGATAAACCGTAGATGTTGAAATTACTGACTTCTTTTTTGAATGCACAGAATGCAATTGACAACATGTACAAGGGTGGAAGCAATTCCAGTGTCTGAGATATGCTTTGGAGCTCATGTCATGGAGATAATTGCACTTGCCTTGTTCAATTGTTTCTTTTTGGTGACTGTATATAATCAAACAATATTAATTTTCTCTCATAATTGAATTGTTTTTGTTCCCAACAGCGCGAAGCAGGTAAGAAATATGGAGATTTGCCACCGGCAAGCGCTCTTTGGCGTTAGCCTGAGCCGAGCAATTTCTGGAGGTAAAAACAATAAAACATCATGAATCATTTTACACCCGTCTCTTGCCGTAGTCCCAGGAAATCCTGCCATGAGTTTTATTCTGTATATTCGCCCTTAAAACGGTCCTTTTTGTCGAAATTTCATAATGGATTTTAGATATTAATCTTGAAGAGGATATTTTTCAATAATAATGAGCACCTATATTTTGAGAACTGCAAATCTTGAAAGAACTCAAAATAATGATTCTTTATTTATAGCTTCCTTTAATTTATTTATCGACTATACATATTAGGCTTTGCCCTGAGTTAACCCACAGGTGTTGCCAATGTGAAAGAGGGGAAAAAAAAAAGGGATTCAAATATGCTACCTCACTCTCTTTAAATGATTAAAATATATTATATTTATTGTTAAAAAGATTTAAAATATATTGTATTTTTTCTCTACTTATCATGAAAAATAAAATTCAACATAAAATTCTAAATGAAACAGTTGATTTTATTTAAAAAAAAATCCTAAAAGCGAAAGTAGGAACCTTCCTTTCGAAAGAAACAGAACGGGATGGCACTCATCAACTATCACTGAATTCTATTAGCCCTCCTAGTTGATAAATAACATCCAAAAAGGGCACAATTTATATATATGACCTTGTACGTTTCCTTGAAGAACCTCAGAAATGAAAACAGCCAATGAAATTCACAGACACAAATGTTACCGATTGGTCGGGACGTGCGGTCCCGAGTCCTGACGCATTGCCCCAAGCAATGACCAGGGACTCATAATTGGACAATCTTCCTTGCATATTTACGTGCTAGTAGATGGTAGAAACAATCTTCTATATCGCATGCGTCTTTCAAAAAAAAAAAAAAAAAAGGGGGGGAACCCTTTCCCATTTTATATTGCAATCTACGGGTATGCAATCAAAAATTGAGAACTATTGAAGATTTCGTTTCTCTCAGAACGTGATTCCACTTCCATTTCGTGTAGATTTGTCCACGGAAGATTGAATCATTTTCTGACAGGGCTATCAATCAATTATACCATTCAAACCCTGACACAGGTTTACTGCAAAACGGACATCGGTGAAGTACACAAGAGGGAGGGATATCGTCGTACCTGTATCATTGATCTTCACGAACCTGAAATCAACGGAAAATAGTATGCTATAAATCTAACATTCCTAAACAAACTAGAAACTACGTGATTGATATAAATTAAGCAAGAAAATTAAAACAGTACCAATGCATGATTATAGATCGAAGAAAACTGGTCCATTCAACCTGATTGCTTCTTGAACATTGTATTCCATGTCTCATGATTGGACGGGAGATGCAGAGACAGAGATTCCAAAGCAAGTAACTCATCTATGCTATACTTCAATCTCTGATCTATGTCAAGACAATTGAAAACAATAATTGGAAGGTCACAAAAACATGCATCATATGGATTACCGAAAATAAATTACCTAAAAAACATGGAGATATAGATGTATTCGCGTTCTTCTTAGTCACTTGCACAGTCCTTGAAGTTAATCGAGATGGAGACCCACGATCAGGTCTATTTTGGTCAAGAGGAAATGTGGTACCAAGTTCATGCCTTGCTTCAATTTGAGGATGACTTCCACAGAATGACAAGATAGCATCTTTAGTTAAGAGCCAACAACCTCTGAGGTCCATCATTTTCAAAGTTGCTGGGGGTTTAAACAATTCAAGCCCATAATTTGTCACTACCGCATCACAAACACTAAGATCTATCAAATTAGGAATTGATGACAAATAGTGAAATGACAGATCTGCAAGTGAAGCGCTTCTAAGAGATAAATATCTCAACTCTTGTAAGGTTGATAAAGGGGATAAAGCTTCATCCTGAATTTGGGTGTGCTCCAAATTCAACCTTTCTAAGTATTTGAGATTTTGTAGTGCCGTTAGAGAGAGTCTTGACTCCAGGTCAGTCCCTATCTGCTGTATAAAACCTGAGTCCAAGGTACAGATGTGAAACATAAAAGCATAGTTTCATAACTACAAGCAGCAAATGAGGAAAACACTGACACAAATTTGAATTTTCTAATCAATGAGAAACGTAGAAATATATTTTTAATGATGTAATCACAAAAATATCATATCTTACATTCAAATAAGTGGCATCGTTTGACACAAATTTAATCAGTAAAATCTCCATTACATTTCAGTACACAAGAATAATAGATACTCCCTCCGTCCCAATTTGATTACTATTGTTTTAAGGTTTTGACACAAGGATTAAGAAAGCCAATAAATAACTTAATAGTATAATTTTACTAAATTATCCTTTGTAGTAAATGCTCCCATTATTTTCTTTCAAGTATTCAAAAGTCATACATTAATTACTTTTGTGGTTGTCCATTGTTTGTATAAGACTTTCCATGTGGGGTGGGGGGGAGGAGGTGGAAGCACCATTAATGGCTGGAGATAATGGGAGGATAAGAATAGACCAGAATCCTAATTCAACCACTGCATACATTGTAAGAGGCATGAATTCATATGTCAAAACTAAAACACTGACATCAAGTTAAGTAGTCTGTACCTTTTATGATGGTATTGCTCAGGTCAACAACCCTTAAAGAAGGCATCATGCTGATATACGCAATAGCGGCATCGTCTACTAGTGTCTGAGATAATGATAGAATTTCAAGATTGGGGACATGACCAACCAAAATCCCCACTCCAGAAGAGCTGACTCTAGTACCACTGAAATTCAGACTTTTCAAGTTTCGTCCTATGCAAGCAACCATTTCAACGGAATCATCTCCCATCACGCATGAGCTAAGATTCAGGTGTTCCATTACTTTCATATTACTTAAGAAACAGAATCTGCTAAGAGAAGAATGGGATACGTCCAGAAAGGATAAAAAAATTGCATTTAAAGATGATAATGTTTCAGCTTCATTACGGAATGTAGCCCCAGAAAAAATAAGCTTTGTTAAAGGAGCTTCATTATCCTCATCTTCAAGTACAGAATCAATGGTACAATTAGTCATATTCAGGCACTCAAGAGATGATAAATTAGGCAATTTTGTGACACTGGTCCAAGCTAGATTTAGATAGCTTAACTTAGGGAACATGTTGAAAGCAGCAGCACCTCTGTTTGATATTTTACTACCCCAAAGGTCAAGGTATCGTAGCTTTTTCAGTACCTGAGAGGAAAACAAAGGAAAAGAAAGGACATGAAATAAAATAAATATAAGCCTGAAAACCGGCACTGCTGATTGGAATTGCCAACACAGACTCAGAAAGCCAAAAATCTGAAAACACTGTGTATCGAATTGAATATGTAAGCATCAGAGAAATGTCTGCGCCACTGTGTGTCCGCATGTAAAATTAATGACTGTATATATACAACTATTAATGAACTGTTACAATTAACCACATAATCAATGTCCTACAACTTGAAATATGGTAAGCAAGTAGTATCACGACCAATTATGCAAAGCATAAAGAGACAAGAAAGATATAAAGCATAAGAAAAATAAAATTGATTTATCAACGAACAAGACTGATGATATGCATATGAATCAGCATCTTAGAAATATTATCAACAGTACACTAAGCATAATCTTATTTCAGGTACTAATCCAACAATAAAAATAAGTTACCTGTAATGAACTCAACGCCATATCATTCACTGGTAAACCACCCAAGTCTAGGACAGACAAGTTGTTAAGAGAGGAGAGTAGTTTGACCCCTTCTGCTGTCACTCCTGTTTCTGCAATATGTAACTTTTCCAAGTTTGCTATGGAAATCAGATGCTTAATTCCAGCATCATTAACCTTCACACATCTTGAAAGATTCAATTCTTGTAGAGTAGTCATCCCTAAAAACCAACAAAATATTCTGAATACGTTAGATATTTACTACAAACAATAACAGTAACAGGGATAAAGTCTGACAGGTACTTTGATATAAGATCACAAAAGATATGCGAGTGTGTATATTTGCAGTGTAGTTTAGAAAGTGCTTCACAAGCCTGACCCTCTCCTTGTTTATATAGTTTCTTCTAAGCAGAACTCTCTTCTTGTATATATATTTCTGATTGTATATAGAAACGCTTCGCATATGAATTTCAGCCATTATTCGTATCTGTTTCTGATCACAACATATACAAGATAATCTATTGCTTAACCACATTGACCAAGAACAAGAACATGGAATAGCTTCGGGGTGATTATATGATAGAATTACAAACCGAACCTGTCATAGCCCAAAGAGCTGAACTGTTGATTCTACGACAATCCGCAACATTCAAGTAGCGCAAGTGGCGAAATGCTCCTAAATATGCCATCCACTCTGCATCCACCGAATTCTCACCTTTGACATCAATCTCTTCAGCACTATATTTGAAATTTCTGCAATAAAAGAACCATAAGCATAGCAAAATTGTCAGTATTTTGGTCCATTTGTTCAGAAATGAGAGGCGTATCGTTACATTCATACGGGTTAAGAACTAGCATTGAAAGATAATTATCTCGTATAAGAATTAGGTACTAACAGATCTATAAATTTCACCACTATCTCACTGAAATTCTATGATAGAAATCATATTGACAGAAAAGAGAGAGGAAAAAAGACTTATCGGTGAGCGCAGAAATGTTAAATTTCTTTGATTCAATATATTGTATTCCATTCTGGCGAAGGTAAATTCTGAGAAAATGGACGTACTCGAGGAGGGAAGGATAGAGGAGACGACGGCTGAGGAGGCGGCGGATGAGAGCATCGGCGAGAGGAGAGGGCAAGCGCTCGAGACTACGCTTCTGCCTCCTCCATATCTCAACGTTCTCTCCGCTCTCACACGCAACCTCGATGCAAAGCCTCACCAAGAGACTTTGAGTCTCCATCGCTTCTCTTTCGCTTTGATCAACAAATTCGTCTTCTCTTCTGATCTGCTTGTGCTTCTGGAGGAGGTCGCTAAATAAATTAAGACGAGTGATGAACTAGTAGTAAGGAATACAATATAATAGCACCAAACAATCAGAAAATAATATAAAACAAATGGTCTGTTAATTAATCGGACTTTTGGGCAGCAAATCAACAGTTCCGTAGAGAGAAAGCTTCGTCGTCAACGTTATCTCCCCCCTCCGCAAGACAAGTTTTCAGGTCCACCGTTGACAGTGTGCTGTAGGGAGAGGCGCCAGGGCGGTTTCTTCTCGCCTCGGCAAAATTAATTACTAATAAACTAATAATGCTGAAATTTTAATCACGTCTGAGTAAAAATAAATCTTCTCTCCTCGCAATGGTAATTCTGATATCTTGTTGGTGAATGTAAAATTTTGTGATCCATTAAGACATAGAGTTTGGCATGCGATTTAAGTATTTGACTACTCTCTGTACCATTTTATTTTTTTACTGTTTTGAAGATTTTTCTCAAAATCATTATATTTTTAAACGTGATATACAAGCTTATAATTCCTCATCTTTTCCTATAAAAAAAAACTTCATCTTTGTACTTAGAATTTTCATTTTCAACAAAATTTGTCAAAGCCCACCACTTGCATATATTTCATCAAGAGAAAAACTGTGTGCGCATGCACATATATACAATTTTTTTTTTTTAGTTTAGTTATAGTGTTAAAATTATAAAAATAAAAAATATATGTATATAAAATGAATATAGACAAACATATGTACATATGTTTATAGATAGCAGAATCCCCTTTCCAAATATGTCAATAACGTTTCTGACAGCTACAATGGATGGACTCGTAACTTTATTACTTGACCCAAGGCATAACCTGGGGAGAGGCGGCGTCAGTCTACGTTTCATTTCAGCTATGGACGCCAACTGTTACTGAGGCCCATTTGTCAAAGACCCAGACACCGTTCTAATGCAAAGTTCCTATATCTTTCTCAGCAGGGGAAGAAAAATATAATAATAAAAGAAACATGACTGCATAGAAAAAATGACAATATTATAGCTTAAGAGAAGTCATGCTTACAAAAAAAAAAAATTTAATTTGAGTAATTTGTATGAAAGTTCAATTTTTTTTTTTTATACAACTATTAGTTATTTATCTTTTCCCTCATAAAATCATTTTCTTTTTTTCGTTTTATATATACATTTATTTATTTTATGAGTATTTCTAGTTGCGATTTTGTATAAAACCGTCATTTTATCGATGACCAGACTAAAATACAAGATCATCTTGCTATAAGTTTAATACTAATTCACTTACTTAAACCTCTTTGCATGTTAATCACACTTTTGTGATGTAGTGTGACAAACATTCCTCAGAAGGAGTATTTTTTATCATTCCAATTCCAACTGCATATATACATATATATATATATATATATATATATATATATATATGCTTGTCAAATAAGTAGTGTTTGGGGATCGACGTGTAACACGAAGCTTTGGGAAGAAAGGATTGAAGTTTCAGAACACACTTTTGCAGATTCTTCGATTCCTGTAGTTCGGTTTTTAGAACAAAGTCTAATCTAATCCAAGTCTATCTTTCAGAGTTGTGAAGAGGTGCCCATTCAAAATCAAATGGCCACGTTACATTTGGCGGTGACAACACGTCTTGGTCTTGTTGCCGCCTTCTGGTTCTAATTGGCACGGAACGGAAAAACCTTTCAACCCCCTAAGCGACGCCCTTAATTTCCCGCCATAACCATGCGCCCCCTTTCCAATTATAGCGCCGCGTGCTAATCCCACCGCACCACGTTTTTCTTTTCTTATAAAAAAAATAAAAACAAAATTAACCGCAAATGATCTCGTCTCGAGACACAGGTGTTCATCATTCAGCCGTCCACTTCCTTTTTGTTCTTAAGAAACTTTAAAAACACTTTTAAGTCGTGTGCATTTTGTTGTTCAAATTTTTAAAAGATAAACTTAATTTTTAAAAATTTATATATTATTTTTTAATTTTATTTATCTTAAAAAATTAACAAAAAATATATGCGTTCGTACTGTTTTTTATTAATTATTTATTTGTAATAGATAAATAAAAATAAAAAATTGGTGAAATATATTTTTTAAAATTATTAATAGAAATTAAAATTTAGAGTAATGTATACTATTTAAATATTTAAGAGGGTTAAATACAGTTTTAAGGTAAAATGCATGTACATAGAGTTTATGGTGATATTTTTGAAGGTTTTTTTTTTTTAATATGATTGTAATAACTAGTTTAATTAGTTATTATATACAAATGAACAAGGCAATCATGTTAAAAAATGCCTCTTTTTATGTAGACATACAGTAAGATAGAATAGATATAGATCTTTAAAAACTATCTTTACTTAAAAATATAAAATATTAACAAAATTAATCTTTCTTAAAATTATAGCAACGATAACTGATAAAAATGTTTTTAATTTATTTTTAAAAAAATTAATAAAAATTCACCATAAATAAAATAATAATAATAAGTTCAAATAAGTTTAGTGGCATATTTTTAAGTCGCGAATGAACTTGTATATCAAAAGCAACACTTGACTTGCCCTGCCTATGTACGTAGGCGACAAGGAGAAAGTGAAAGAAATAAAAGTTGAAGAGGCGATGCTGGTGACCGGGCCAATAAGTGACATCTGATTCCAGTAACACTTGTACACCGGCTAACGGGGACAGAAGCCGTGGCGGGAAAGGGCTATCTGGAATGAAGAGCACCAAACAGCAAGATATTGACCGCGGCTACCGCAAACCGACAAGGTATGGGGATGCTGTGATTACCACGATGGAATCGAGCATCGCTGGAGAAGACAATTCCAGTAACTCTAAGCTAGTGGCCTCCATCTCACACGGTTCTATATCTGTGATCGGTCGGCGGAGGGCCATGGAGGACGCCGTCAAGGTGGTTCCGGGTTTCATAGAGGCGGAACATAATTCTAGCTGGGGCTATGATTTCTTCGCGGTTTACGACGGTCACGTTGGTAGCACGGTGGCGAATGCTTGTCGTGACAGCATGCACTTGTTGCTGTCGAAGGAAGTACAGGAGAGATTGTCAGGTGAAGGGAATTCCAAGGGGTTGGATTGGCATGAGGTCATGTCTTCATGTTTCATGAAGATGGACCAGAAAATTGGTGGCGGTGATCATGATGAGACATCATCGGAGTCGGAGGGAAACATGGCGGGGAACAACATGGGTTCAACGGCGTTGGTAGTGATGGTTGGGAAGGAGGAGATTGTGGTGGCTAACTGTGGGGATTGCAGAGCAGTGTTGTGCCGTGACAGTGTGGCCGTCCAACTTTCACGTGATCACAAGGTGTCGTTTCTTTCATGTCATGTATCCAACCTGAAAAGAAAATTTCCAAATCAGCTAACTTGTTTTTTTAACTGTAAGATATGTAGCTAGCTTATATAATTAATTAACACGCACGGTGTTTTAATTTTTACAGCCTGATTTTCCAGATGAAAGGGAGAGAATAGAAGCAGCAGGTGGAAGGGTCATCAATTGGAAGGGTAATCGTGTCTTGGGAGTACTGGCAACTTCAAGATCAATAGGTACGCATGCATGCAATTGATGATTGTACATTCAATTTGACTACTTTGCCGGATCTAAGTTCTAATCTTAACCTTCCGCGACATATCCTTTTGATTTTAATTTACAAAGTTATTTGCACTAGTTTGTTCTTGGTCCTTTTATATACTGCAGGTGCACGTGATCATTAGCTCTATATTAATTATGATGATTGCTTTTAGGTAAAGGTTAATTATATTTTTATAAAACTTAAAAGTAAAGAAGATAAAAAGGCAATACAATTTAATATCTCTTCTCTATTTGCGATTTGAAATTTGAAGCATGTGAAGTGAAGCACGCGTTGTGATATAACCTGATTAATATGGAAAATAGTGTCAGTTGAATGTTCAGTTACGAGTGAAATAAATTCTTTTTTATAAAAAAGAATGTGAGTCGTTGAATTTAAAAACTTGAACATGACGGAAATAAAAAATAGCGGAAATGTAACAAACTTGATGTAATATGATGCAGGGGACCACTATATGAAGCCATATGTAATATCGGAGCCAGAAGTGAAAGTATGTGGGCGAACAGAGTCAGACGAGTTCATTGTAATAGGTAGTGATGGTCTATGGGATGTGGTGTCCAATAACTTTGCATGCGAGGTGGCCAGAAGATGCCTCGATGGTCAGATGAGGAGAAATTTTGGAGGCAGCTTCATTAAGTGTTACGCAGCAGAGGCAGCAGCTTTGCTAGCCGAATTGGCCATGGCAAGGGGAAGCAAAGATAATATTAGCGTTATAGTTGTTCATCTCAAGAGTTCATGCAAGGATGAACATGTTCTGTACGAAAGGTCGATTCCTATGATATAACCACCGAGGTTTAAGATTCAGTGATTTCTTTCCAATTGAAGGATTTCCAGGGAGATTTACATCCCAAGACTGTTTGTTTGTTCGATTAGATGTATTTAATCTTCTGGCATTCTATTTTCAAATTCTTTGCAAAAATGGCAAAGCTTGAATCTGTCATTATGAGAAAAAGTGTAAGAAATAAATAACTTGAGCACAACATTTCAAACTTGTATGTTACATGAATAAATATTTCAAAGTAGAAAAGCAGAAAACTAGTTAACAGCCTATTTCCATTAACACTTACAAAATGCTGCAAAGCTTACAACGCCACAACACCAAAAAAGAAAACATCCAAAGCTGTTGAAAAATACAAGTCTTTTTTTCTTTCAAAGATTGAGAAGTGAGAAGTCATTTAAATTCATCACTTCTCAATACTCGATCTTTTGCTGTATCTTTCTTGTATCACCGACTTATATAACTTCTGAAGTGGAGGAGAAAGAGGATGAGCACTTCCTTGTCGTCTCTTCACTCCTTTCTTCTCCAGTTCTTTCTTCCGACTTATTGTAACCTAAGCTAATTTCATCTAAACTACTAAGCAAACTCAAAATGAACAAGTGAAGAAAAAAAAGGAAATTGGAAAGAACCTCTCCCCACTGATTTTTTCGTATACCTGCACAGTTCTTGCATACAACAACCGAAATTGTTCCAATCTCACTCTGTCTTTCTCAGGCCAACAAGTAGTTCGCGACTGAGACATCTGCTTGAGACGCAGAGTGGATGTAGACAAATTCTAGGCTTTTACCAGCTGGTAAAGAGTTGAGCCATGATGGGAAAGTGTAGGAATCAGCTGACTTGGTGAGGCCCCAAAGTGGACCATAAAGTTTAGATATTGAAAGATTGAGAGACTTGAGAGTCTTGCCAGAATTGTTAGTTACCACAGTTGAGTATCTGTAATAGGTCTTTGCATTGGCGATCCATGAGGTTGTCAATTTCTGTTGAATGCTAATTGGACGCCAAGATGAAGCTGCAAAGATGGATAAATTTAATTTCAACATTGATAATTGAACAAACAATAACTCTGCAACAAAATTTCAGCAAACCAACGGATAGGCTAAGAAAGAATACCTGGTGCTGGAGTTGATTTGGAATTTGGGGTTGGCTGGGGCTTGGTGACAAGAGGCTTGGGAGATGGAAGAGCAACTGTTGTAAGGAAGAAATTAGTCATATGATAATTCGAAAGATATTTAGCGCGTGAGGAGAACAAAGATTATATTGATACCTGGAAGGAGCTGGTTGTAGCCACCATGGCCTGCGTTTAGCCGTGCCAGGACACCAATAAGAGGAGCATTGTTGTAAGTAGCTGGCTCTGTTTGCTCATAATTGTCTCTTTCATCAGCAAAGTTGTCATACGCATCAGGTCCCCCGACAATAGCACCAGTAAGTAGATTGGGGTCACTTCCTTTACTACTAAACCAAGTAGCATAACCTCCACGGCAGCTGACAAATGTTGGATTAACCTTGACGGAAACAATTGAGGAGCCTCTATGGTGAACTCTTTGAGGGAAGTTGCTTCCATAACCCACCATATAACTTGTAGCTCTTGGGTTGTCCCCAAGAATGTAGTCCACCTAAAGATTCAACATTCAAGAATTCAGATATAACTCGCAGGTATTTATATATGCTAAGGATTATCCAAGAAAGAAAAACAAGAGTGTACTGTAATGTAAGATGGGAGATACCTGAGACTTTGCAAGTGAGAGAAGCTGAGCAGGAGCGACATTGCCAGAAGGACATTTCAAGTATTTAGCGGAAGAAGCAAGATAGTCAGAGTAGACAGTGGCTAGGAAAGAGGCGCTAGTGACAAACTGCATGTTGTTCCATCTCTGGCGGAAGATGAGACCACCGGGAGTCTTCTGAACATTGCGAGATCCCTTTCCAAGGCAGGAACACATGAAAGACTCTGCCTTCTGCTGGTACCTCTCGAAGACTGCTCCATGAAGACCTGCTTTCCCTTGCATCAGAAACTGCAGAGGAATAATTAGTTGAATTAGAATATGAATTTCAAATAACACAGAATATGCTATTTGAAATTCAGTGCTACCTTGGCGACTAAAGTCTGAACCCCTGCATACTTAACGTCCCAACCAAATTCAGTCATGGACCAACCAGTTCCACCCATGGAATCACCATTTCTTCCAAGGTAATCCAGGTAATACTGGTTCTTGCTTGCTTGATATAACCACGCTGCTGCCCACAGTAATTCGTCCTGTATACACAAAATACTCCTTAATTCAGACAAATTTACATATGATGATTAAATCAACTCTTGCAGGGAAAAGAGAGGGACACTAGTACTTACATTGTAGCCACTCACGGATCTGTAATACTTCTGAGCTACATCGATGCTGCTGTCATACTTGCCTCTGTATTTATCGGCAAATTCAAATAACTGAAATTCAATGCCACAAACAATCAGTCCACGGCCATAGCCATTCAACTTTCTCCATCGTGCATAGTGTGATGTGTCCTGCACCTATCAACCCCCTTTGTTCTCTTTTTTCTAATTTTCTGCTACTCGTAGGTCACTTCACCTATCGATATGCCAGTCAAAAACACTATAAAAGGGCGACTCGGAAAACAAGACTGGACAAAGGTTTTTTGCTCTTTGGCACTAACAGAAGAAATGGTAAGAGAGTGGAAAATACACCACCGACAGCGTTACTTTGCACGTGATATGGCCCGATTAAGTCAAGAACCAAGTGGGCTTTCCCTTCTGGGCTCAAACGGAACTCTCCCTTCTGTCCGTAAACTTATATCCATAAATGTTTTTATTAAATATAAACTTGTCTCTGTAGGCAGTTTTAAATTTAATTCAATTACACATGCAAGTATTTGTACCAAAAAAATTCCTCTTCTTTTTCGTCTTTCCACTTCCAAGAAAAATTATTTCTCAAGCGAAAAAAATTAATTAGTAACTCTCTCTCCCCCTCTCTGTGTAGGTTCATTTGTAGTCCAATTATCCTGAAGAAGAGCACAACTAGTGATGGATACATAGCTATGTGCCGTAACTGAGAAAAGGAAATGCTTCACTTTTTCTTTTTCTTTTTTGGGTAAAACATTCAAAAGTTTTATTCAAAAAAGTATGCCAAATTTTATTGTGGGCCCCAAAAAGACAGCCACCCCGTCCAGTCCAATCGAAATTAGCAAATTAAAGAAAATACTAAACTACCTCATTTAATTTTTCATCTAAACTTCAAACAGTAAATTATTTGCAATATTCCCTTTTTCCGCTGAAAAGCTTGTTCAGATTAAATGCCTTGCTAACCTACAATGCCAACTCGTAGCGACCACTCTGACAAAAGATCCATGAAGTGTAACTACCTATTTACTCCGACAGTTCTACTAACATACGCCGCTCAGAATTATAGTTATACCATATACTTGCTGTCCATATTTCACTGCCTAACATGCGCCGCAGCATCTCTATGGCTGTGGCTGTAAGAATCGCTCAACAAACACATTTATAACTATAACTTGTACATAGTAGGTAGTAGGTACTAATTTGTAACTTAATATGGCTCTTCGCTACTTGCACGCAGTGAATTGACAAATAAAGTAAATTATCACATTCATAATTAATGTGGAACAAAAAAATAAAATCTAAAGTGCAGCGTTGGGATGTCATACCTGGAAGGCATGGCGGAGGAGCTCGCTGGAATACGAAGGGTTGGAATGGCGGAAGACAATAGAGGCGGCAGCCATGGCAGCAGCAGTTTCTCCGGCGAGATCCGACCCGGGGTTGCTCGGATCGATCTTGTAAGCCCGGCGGTCGGTGGTCATATCCTCTGGCCTTTGCCAGCAGTAATGGTCACTGTTACCATCTCCAACCTAATCCCAAATAAAACCGACAATAGCAACAATATTAACATTCTTCGTGTATAAGCTAATTACTCGAGAAACTAGAGTAGTTGAAGTAAACAAGACAAGGTACCTCTCCGTAGAGAACATACGGTTGAGGGTGTGCTTTAATGAAGTAATCAGTACCCCATTTTACAGCATCCATGGCATGACTGAGCTCTCCACTAGCAGCCATTTGCTTCCCATATTCTATTATGCTCCATGACATCATTGTAACGGTGAATGCCATGGGCAGGCCGAACTTCACATTGTCCCCAGCATCATAGTACCCTCCAACTAGATCTACCTGTAATTAAACATAAATAATTCCAGAAATTAACTCCCAAGTAATCTTTAATTTCTGGATATTATAATTCTGGAATGAAACATTGTTCATTAATTGAGGATATTATAACTCTAGAATGAATTGAAGAAAGGCTCTGCAAACACCAGCAAGCAGTGACAGTGATTTTCTATTTACCCAATTGGTGCCAGAAACTTACCCCACTAGCCTTGCCATCTTGTAGACCAGAATGAGATCTCCATGTTACTCTCTGGGTGTGCGGAAGATAACCAGATCTCTGGGCTTCAAAGAAAAGAAAGCTCTTACTCAGAGCTTGGCCATAGTCATGGCCAGCAAAAGCAAATGGAAGGCAAAGAAGTAGAAGTAGATGTGAAAGGCAAGTGACTTTGACAAGCTTGTCCATGGAAATGATTTGATATGCTTAATGTATGAACGGAAACAGAGAGAGATAGGAGGAGGAGTTGAGTATCTCCCCAGGCAAAATGAAGCACAGAACAGGACTCTATCGAATGAACGTCTTCTTCAGTACACAGGAGCTAAAGCTTATTGCCTTAGCTACCCTAATTAAAGAGAAAATGACAATGCTGGTGAGATTTACAAGCTGAGGGGAAGAAAGAAGCTTCGGAAAGTAGTGGAGAGAGTGCCCCGGGGATTGGGCAACTGGAGAGCCAATGCTCTATTTATTAAGGAGGGAAAGGAAGGCATCAAGAACCCAGAAAGTGACAGTGATTCAATTAAAAAATAAAATATTCAAATTTCTTTTATTGAATTTTCTTTAGTTCTCCTCATTTCATTGAGAAGGTAACAATGTCATGTGGCCTAACAGGAAGGAAGAAGTCGGTGTGTATTTTAAAATTAAAGTATTTGCAGAAAGAAAAATTACCGTTCGCCGATAAAATAAGAAATAAAATAGTTTGACTTTTATTTAGTATTTAATTTAATTTAATAAAGACCGAGCATGAAATAGAAGACTCCTTACATACACTATAACGCTTTTGGTAGTTGTGGTGGGGAGCGGTTTTGAAGGCTAGTTAGTACTTACAACCGAAACAGGGCAAGGGAAAGTGCATTGAGTTGCCTTTAACAAAGAGTCGTGAAGCTTTTTCAAGACAGAGGCGTCCAGTTCACACAGTAAAATCACTATAACGCCCCCAATGCCATACTCGCCACTCTCACCAACATGTGCGTTCAGCATTCATTCCAGCAGCACAGAAGTGGCTTCACACATTCATAAATTCCAAACCGACCAGGATTTTCACCCCCTGACCTGTTATGTTATGTGGCTCTATCATGTCACGTGCAGGATGTCCATCAGCCTTTAATGAAGAAACACTGAATAATCTCGTCCTGATAGATAATGTCATTCAAATATAAAATGGTTTTTGTCCATTCACAAATGTTAAAATTAAGTTACTGAGTAAAAAAGATGTTCCAATTGAAAACGTAAAACATAAAAGGATGTTCTATCGAACACGCCCGATTGACTAAAAACATGGATCACCGTGCTCAAATTGAACAAAACGTGTTTCAAAAGAGAGTTCATAATAAATTCTGTCAAAATGAATTGGTGGGCACTCACACAAAGATTGATTACAGAAGAGGAAGTTTAGAAGGGAGATACATGTAATTGTGCAAGTGCAAGTAAAATTGAAGAGTACGTGGTGTTTACACCTGGAGTGGTTCCAGGCACATGATCTCCTGTCCAGGATTCGAATACCCGACAACTCGACAACCTACAGTCATCTCCATTAAATCCTTATCATCTGAAATTTAATTATCTCTGCCACCGACAGCATCCGGTACCGTAATTAGTAGGACTGCCCTTTTACCTGCACACGAGTTTTTTTTTTTTTTTTCAAATATACAAAATTACAAAAGTTCAAGTCTTAAGGTCTTTCCAGAAATAATCTCCTAAATTTCTGGTCACTTTTGCCTTACTATATTTTATTTTTTATAGTTTTTCTATTTGAACTATTCTATATTATTTGAAGCATTTGGAAATGAAAAATGGAAAGAGAAAATGACAAACGAAGAAGTGGTCAAAAAGCTGGTCCCCATGTCATAGCGCTTTATTCCTAACCGCAATCAACGGCTTCCGCCGAAAAAGAGATAAAATACCCTTCTTTCCGTCTTTCACACATACACACTCTCTGTTACGTTATTATTATTATTTTGAAGGTGAATCGCGAATGTACTCCGCTTTTAAAAAATGTATCGCAATAAATCTTTTTCTTTAACTTTTTTAAAAAAGCATAATGTAAAAAAATAAAAAAGTGAACAAAAAAAAAAAGCGACACATCATGCATGAGACAAAGGGGCAAGTTTCCGTAGCGACTGGCTGGTGCCGGTTTTGTGACGGACACGGCCTGGTTTCGCACCGTTGATCGTTGGTTGTCTCAGATTCTGTTAAAAAGTAGCACGGAAAACACTGTCACTGAGAGCTAGCCGGTAACTCTGCACTGACTTGGTCCCAATGAACTAGTATAGTGATTTCAGTTTCAGCGGCAAGCTACTGCTATTTCATTTTTGACGTGGCAAAATCCAAGCGGATGAATTGGAAATATGTCCGTACGTATAATTTTTAAACATTAATTTTCATTATTTTGGTCAATTAAACATTAAATAACGTTGAATGATAGAGCACAGTTGCAATCTGAGTGTTTGCATTATCGAGGTGAAAGCAAGTTTGAAGTAGCTTTTGAAGGGTTCATATTCCATAAAGAAGAGAGTATCTTTGATTGTTCATTAGTGGAAGTTTCGCTGTTGGTTGAATCCGTAACACTATCCCCAAAAATAAGTCTTGGCTCCTTTTCCTTTGGCTTTCTGTGTGTGTGTTAGGCAATGTTTGGAAAATTTGGGCACTCGGCCCTGACTTCACACTAGGTGGCTGACATTTTTAAATCCAAGTGCTTCCCACAAACTCAAATCACTTCACAAAGAACTCAAATTTCAAAATTCAAAATTCAAAATACTTAGCAACTAATATAAGTAAAATGCCAAAGTTAGCAACTTGGCAAATCGGCTTCGTTAACAAAGCACTTTAATTGCTGAGGTACGTCTGCAGGAGAAATCTGTGTTTTACCATATATATGGTGGGTGTGCTGCCAAACACCGAATACAAGTCAGACTTGTCCCAGGGACGTTGAACATACTAGTGGAGTTCCATGTAAGTGTCACAATACATGTAACGGATATCTGCCGAGAAATGTGATTTACTTTTCGTGTATTAAATGTAACTTATAATGACAAAATTAATAACTGCAATACTATAATTTACTTTTCTAAAATATATTCTTAATTATGGACTATCAACTATCTAAAGAAGACTGCTCGATAATTATCCGCAATTAACTCTAAAGAAAGCTGACAGAGAGGTTCCGGGAACTCGGCAAGCACGCTGCTCTCTCATGCAGCAAACTTAGCCAGTATTGGCTCTAAAATCTAGATTCACTCTAAATTTTAATTTGCCAAAGAAAAATAAACTATTCGAATATTTAGCTCCTGAATTCTATTTTTCTTGCACTAATTAAAAAGGTTGGAATTTATATTGGCGGATTGTGTTTATGGGAATATATTGTATCGTATGGGCCATCCACCCACCTATGTTAAGCGATTGACGCTCGGTCGGTAATAATTGCTTTTTAAGGGGCGAAAGAAAATGGCATGCCTGCTGGGTTGTTGCCATGAATACTCTTATGCTTGGTTCTTTGGGTCAAGAATTATATCACCGTACGTCGCGGATCTTGGCTTCATAATGAGGATTGATTGACAAAGGGGGCAATGCATGGGGTCAAAACAGGCAATGCAACGAAGGATCTTCCATGATTTGTTTGTTGCTTTTAATTTTATGTCCATTTCATCTCACTTGTCTTTCTCTCAAACTTGAACCACTCAACTCCTTCCGATCCGATGCCAAACCGTATGATCACTTTGGTATATATATAAAAGAATCATTTAAAATCTTCAGTTTAAATTTGTATACTAATTATTCAACCTCATTTTAAGAAATCTTATATAGTGCGCGTCTAGCTACAAGTTCACTTTTGCAATTTGTGCTTTATTCAATTGATTTTATAATACAATGTTCATGTAACATAGAAGTGGCGATAATTCAGCTCAATCACCGGGGCGCACAATAGAGTAGGACATATAATTAGTGTTATTTGTTATAATAATAATAATAATTAATAGGGATTAGTTGTGACAGCAATGAAGAAAGACCATCGGCCACGCTCGGTGTTGTGTAGATTTGCTACTCTAATTTCGAAAAGTCGCCGTTTCCCATGTATCTACTTTAAATTAAAGCGTAAAGAATGGAGCAAAGCACAATAAAACAAAAACAAGGTAATCGTGAAATAGGGAGCCTGGTAAAGTCATCCGCATGCAGGAACCTACCTCCTCAGCCTCAGCCTTTGACGCGTGCTTTGGAAATTAGTTGTACCCATTTTATGTTCAAGAGAAGCAAAAACTGTTTTAGAAACCAAACCGAGATACCAATGATAATTAATAATTAAATTATCACCTTCACGTGGAAATTAAATTGTTGGCCCTAAACTAAACAGATCTTGACCCACGTTGGGAGCTTTAGGAGGCGAGGGCCGGGCCCATTTATCTTTTCTCACCTTCCAACCAATCAAATTTATTTTTGATTGCTCGAAGGAATAAGGATATCGTATTATATATATCCCGCTCAAAGCTAGCTAGCGTTAATGCATTATTCTTTTTTTGTATTTTTCCTGGGCACTTGATGTTCTCCCAATTGTCTTTTCTTCCCCAACCTTCTTATACGTCCATTTCACTTTTAATCTTGGCTGGCTGTCTGTCCATTAATTGTCATTCTGATTTAATTTCTCTTGTAAGTATGTGAATTTCCAAAATTTCTCATTCGAGGATGTTGGTAATGAATTAAGCTTTTGAAAATAAAGCATCTAGTGTAGTCACATGGACCATTCATAACAAATGTCTCCCCCTCCTTTATTCATCTCCCACTTTTTCTAAATATATATTCACTCAATACGACTTGGGTTGGTATCATTATTCGTAAGAAGAAGATGCAGCTGCAGGACCAGCTCGTAACCATGCATTATTATGTGCATAATATTCCTCCAATTAATTATGAATTCGAATGATGATTGAAGTTTGCTAGATCATTATATTTATTTTTCCCAAATTAATTGGCATGATTGGCCCTTCTTCTCTCTTGTTTATTCGTTTTGGCCGTTCCGTCTTAATGATTTGTTTGTTCTTTCTATATAATTTTACCTTGTCAAACCAGGAAAATGCTTTATGCTGCTCAGCTCTCATAATATGGCTAGCTAGCTGTAGATACGGCAGGGGCAGGCATATCACCAATACAGTAATACTACAAGTTTTTTCCTTTTGATCTATAGATGCAACTATTTGTCTTTTGTCACTTTAGTCCTCTTAATTTCATATGCTACTAGTACTTCCCCTCTTTTGTTAAAGAAGAATAAACCAAACGTCAAAGCATAAAAAGAATTCAAAAGCTCAAGGAATTAATACTTACTAGCCTAAATGGCTAGCTCCTCGGACTTAAGAGTCACGTCTCATGCTACATTACTGGATTTTTTTCCATCATTTCATTCTCTTATTGTCAAATCAAATCCTGAGTTTCATGATTGGTGTATGGTCCAATTTTTTTTTTTATGAGTGGGTACAGTTTCATTAGTTCTGCTCAGTAATGGGCATATATATGTGATTATTGTTACTTTATTTTTTTAAAAAAAATGCGATGGCAAATTTTTTATTCCATTCAGTCATTATAGTATTGTGGATGATGGAAAGCTCGTCATGTCTTAGTAGGTTAATTTGTCCTAATTGCTCCATAAATGCAGGCTGTCTCAATTATATCATTTCAAATGTTTACTACCAACTACCAATTGGAAGGCTTAGTTAACTAGTCAATAGTCAATAGACAAAGTCATTTTCCATAATGCATGGTGACACTGACTTCGTTACCACAGATTTTATTTTTAAAGCGATGGTTTGAACACTTTTTTTTTCGTGTAAATCAAAAGTTCTTAATGAAAACCTCCTTTTCGTTAAGGATCGTACGTAATTACCTTTCAAAAGACAAATTATTATTTTTTTAGTGGACTTATTTGCAGCAAAATCATGGCTCTGGGGTTGATCAAAGTGGGCGAATCAATTTCGTTCACTTCTAAGTTTGTTAATTGGCTGGGTAAAGAAGACGTTTTATAAATTTAAAAAAGAAAAAAATGGGAGCAATGGGACGAATTACGTTGTATATTGAGAAAGAGGGCCACTTACAAAATCAAGCGAAGGAATGGGTTTCGTGCTGTCCTTTTTTCCAGGAAAATTAAAGCATTAAACTTGTATAAAGTTTGATAGTGAATGAAGAAAGAAATGGAGCAGAGTAGGTGAAAATGAGATATGATACGATTGGGAATAAGGATCAAATATTTATTTTAAAGTAAGGTGCATTAATTAGATTGAAACTGAATATCCACAAAAATCCTAACTTCCCGAGGTCCCCACTAACCATAATGTACTTCTAGTCCGTAATCAAACACCAACTTGAACTTGCCCAATCATTTAACAGTCATTAGGATAAATAGTATATTTATTTGACCATCTTTTTATTTTTCAGACTACTATTAAAAAGATATAATCTAGTCTCGTAGAAATAATTTTCGTTATGTGTTCATTTTTATTTTCAAATAAGAGGTGTTCACAAAAATGTTGTATTTTGTTGGATCAAAAAGCAGCGGTAAATAGTAAACAAGAAATTATGAGCCCAAAACGGAAAATTGTCAACAGCTACGTTAACGCTAATTTCCATTGATAATCATAATTTCGGAAATATATAACCGAGTCGGAGGCGTCAGTAAGTCCTCGCGCATTTCACGTTGAGGGGTGACAATGACCTCTCTGAAATCGCAATCAACGGTGATCTCATGGCCTATTATTGAGGATACACAATATACGTGGCCCTATTTTGGTTGGGCAATTGGTTCATAGTCATGTGAGTACTCGTGCACCATGCCAATCCGGGTGAGCCCCACCACGTGATGTCTCCCATGGACGTCAATACGCACGTGCTCTCTTATCCTTCCTCGATCAATATGAAAATGCCACATGGCCGTAATTTTAGCTAACCCTCACATGCTCGCCTCCTCGTCTCCGGTCTCCCTGTCGTGACTGCTCTACTCTACGTGGACTTTGTCATATGGGAGAAAACAGAAAAACAAAATAAAAAAACTATGTCACGTATATTAAATCGAAAGAATTTATATTATCATTAGGTCGTCGATATGAGCAGACAGTAAAATTTTGGAGACAAGAAAGAGGAACGAAAACATTGGACGGAACATGTTTATTATTGATCTTGTATTGACAGGACTGAATTCTTCTTTTTTTTTCCCCCCCATTGTTGAGCAGAATCGCATACAGCTCTAATTGCTATAAAACAGGTAGCTTCGAAGAAGATGCTTCAAATGTCATATTATGACTTTTTGTGAAGATGTTCATTGTTCTGTTTGACGCTTTGTAAAAGGAAACTTCCAATCTGGGCCACCGCAAGATACGGACTACTTCGCATACACGCTGTTATTCTCCCTTTTGTTGTGGTCTTGACTAGTTGTAGAATTTGGTTATTGTTAATTAATATTTTTTTACGAAAATACAACAATATCCTCTCTTTTTTTATCATACAAGAGAGAATGAAATCAAAATACTACATTATAGTGGTCCTTGAACTCCTTGCTATTAGATTATATATACTTAAGTAGTTAATGTTCAGTATTGCTTTGAAATCAGGGATATATTTATTGTAGATAAAATTACACACAAAAAAAGAAGAAGATAAGTTTATTTCAAAAATAGACATGAAAATGTATTCTTGGTAAGTACAAATACTATGTGGTCAAAAACAAATAAAAGAAAAGGAGTATGCCAAAAATGAATATATAAATAAAGTAAGTACACTTTCTTTATGGACAAGGAGTATATATATATATATATATATATATATATATTTGATAGATACAAAGAGTATACTTTTTTATGTTTGCTGTGTTCTCAGTTGTTATTTTTTTTTTTTATAAATTTTTGAAATAAATCACCGTTATGTTTCTTTTTTGTGATAATTATCCCTTTATTTTAACTACAACGAGTATGGGCGAAAAGAGTGCAAAGAGAACATACGTCTGTAGGAAATTAAAGCCCACTAATCTACATGTAACCAGAAAATAAAATGAGTTTATCTATTTTTGTGATAAAATAAATGTATCTTGAGTTATATTTAATTTGCATTCGCATTCTTATTCTTGAGTCATATTCAATTTATATTCTTGGAATGTTTATTTTCTGTATTAATTTTTGTACTAGCTTCTCTCAACCGGAAATACATTTCCGAAACTCAAATGGTGCAAAAAGTCAACTCCGGCAACTGGATTGGACCTTTGCATTTATTTCAAGATCCAAAATAGGCATTGAGGCCCAATCTAAAAAGATTAGTGTCTGTATGGAATATATATATATTTTAAAAAAAGGCCTAAGACATATATACCGTAGATTTAGACTACAGAGAGTACGGAGAAGGAAACATAAATATAAATGCTTTCGGATTTTACCGCCATTTGTATTTTTTTTTCTTGGGTTAGTGCAAAAAGTTTGAGTTAAATGTTATGGGCTCAGCAAGGTCATAACATACATAAAAGCTAAACAAGTACTTATACAAGTTTTTTAGATTGCTCGTTAAGAAGGGTTTTATATCAACAATAAGATTTAAATTCATGTATTTTTAGAATATAAATTTAATCTTTATTAATTGAACTAATTTTTGTTGCCTATATAATTGGTACTCTCTCTAGTTTTTAATATTAGGTGGTGTCTAAAAAATAAATTTAGTTATTTTATAAGGTGGTGTATTAAAAAAAAAAAATTTCTCAAATTTATCATTTTATATTAAGTGCTGAGGAATATGCATAATGAGGTAACTATGTATCTTTACATCTATCCTAAAACATGAAAATTATATTTATGGTGATTAATAAAGAGAAATTAAAATAAGTTATTTAATTATTATTATTATTATTATAAATAATCATAAAATTAATAATATATTATTTTAAAAAAATTAAACATAAATTTTATTTTTAAATACGGAAATTAATTAATAACCCTTATATTTAGTACTGAGAGAGTATTTGGTAAAGAATGAAACAAAAATATTTGTTTACTTTAATGTTGTAGTGTCTCGTGTTTCTTATATACTAATAAATGTAAAAAGGAGTTATATGGCACATCTTTTCAATCCATTCATCTTCGGTTAGAAGGCGGCATCGCATAAAAGATCAAATGTTTAACTTTTGACGTACTAATTAAATCCCCACCATAGCATTTTCTTTTTTTCTTATCTGTAGTGATTTGTAAAATCAATTCAAGTCTTCCGACCATATAATTCTAAAGCTTTATCTATTTTCAATTGAATTGGATTCTGAAAATTTACAATTTTAATAGTTCTAAATTTTCAATTTCCTAACTGTCCCGTAGACCTGTCAACATTGGACTTCCTAGATTTTAACATAAATCTATGATCGCACAAGCTGAATGATAGGCAAATGACACAGGGCCATGGAGCTTTCACTGGATAAGAATCGGCTATGCGGGCCCAGCTAATCGCGAAAGATAAATGGGCCATGGATCCTTCGTTGGATAAGAATGGGCCAATTCTGTTAACATATACCTTTTTTTTTTTAATTTCATATTTACATTTAGTTTATTTTAAAATTTTAATTTTTATAGTATAAATAACATTTTAAAAATTAAAGTTTTAAAACATATAAAATGTGTTTTTAAAAATTTTTAAATATGTTATCTGACACAATGCACATCATCACAAAAGATAAATGAAAGCCCGTCTATCCACTGCGGATCTTATCCCAGCCGGTCTTGCAGAGACTGCCTCGTACTGTGTTTGGCCATAGCGTGTGAACTATGAAGTTCAACAAGGGAAGCATCAAACAAAGGAGTATAAAAAAAAAAAAAAAAAAAACAATATAAACAGAGGGATTTGATTCATTTGACTAATATAAAAAGAAATCTGAAAATGATGACAAGATAACATTCGTGAGGTAGAGTTTTTTTTTTTTTTTTTTAAATATACATAATGCCTGAGATAGACAGCTTAAATTAAATTATTATATTATAAGTATGAGGCCAAAATTTCAGTTGATGACTTTGTGTGCATTGCTATGGCGCGGGCCACGTGAAGTTTGGTGTGCACGTAGGCCATATGTTCCAAAGTCAGCTTACCCTGATTCGAGGATTTAATAAGATGACAACAGGTCGTATGAAATAAAAACCCTTTACTTTACAAAGTCTCTAGATATATTCATAGCAAAGGAATTTTCGCCATCAAAGGCCACCTAGTTAGTTAGTAGTTGTTAATTTATTGTTATCCCTCTAAATTAATGAAAGAGGCGAATAATTAATAGCATTTCTGAAATGGTCTTAAAGCGATGATATTCGATTAAGTCTTCGTATCATATCATTCTTCAATTTTTGTTTGGTTTTTAATTTTTTATTAAAAAAAATCAAAGGTGTACAGAGGGAGAGAGAGAGAGAGGAGCATATATATTTGTCAAACTCAAATCGACCAAGTCAGAGGAGCCGCAGATGTACAAACACAGCTCATTGGTGTAAAAAACGGCGACCGTGATGAGACAGATATAGGTCAAACCGCCAGGGTCCTCATCCGATTTGACATATGATATACATATAGATCCTTCTAATTCTATAATTAAAATTTACTTATTAAATGTTATCTAAATTAAGATAGTATATTGAAGATGGTGTTTTCTACTATTATAATCAGGTATCCGTTTACTTCTTTGCTCATAAATCAAAGCAAGTACGTAGTTTACAAGTTAATTCCCTTGAAAACCTTAGGCATTTTCAACATTAATTAATGTTTGAGCTTATTCACCAGATCAACTAACTACATGTTTCCAATAAGTTGAATATTTTAATTTAGCTAATAACTTGGAGTAGTCATTTTGGTTCTTCATCCTAATTCCTACTTATAACATTTTGACTGGTGCCTGGTATTATGAAACTAAACTTGTAAGGAGTCTATTAATCTGATGAATTCAACTACACTTTGCCAGAACCTTTAATGACATTAATTAAGAAGAAATTTTCCGCAGAATTTTTGAAGGTGAGAGACAAGATCACACTAACACATTCATAAAAAAAAAAAAAAAACTAGTATTATTCTTTTATGGTTAATACACTCTCGTGAAAAAAAAAGAAGGTTGTGCTATTATGCGATGATGTGCATGTGTATGCCAAATACCATTTAAGTAACCATATTGGCGGGGACCTTTAATTAGTTGAGGTTGAGAGAGCGAGACTTCCCTTGAGGGCTGGGCTGTATATGGCTCTAATGTTATGACCAAGTCACCTGCTACTGCTAGATCTCTTTCTCCTCTTCAGAGAGAGAGAGGTCATACGAGATGTGGACCCTATCCCATGTCAGGGGCTCACATTTCCGTCTGGATTCAGGATAGATCAGATCACCACAATGTCAACTTTAATACTTCAAAGCTAGTTTCCATGATCCTTGACGTCATTATGACGTGTCATCGCCAATCAGAACCTTTGAATTTTGAGTTGCCACATCAATAACGACATGTCGTTTTGTATTATGCACGGAGCCCAGCCCCAGCCCATTCATTTATAAGCATGGGATTGCACTTCTACAAAATCAAAATCACGAGGTGTTAGATTCATCCTTTTCGGTGAGATAATATGATAATGTGACACACGGTTGAAGAAGTCAGAGAGTGAGGCGGTGAAGAGTGAGGACCACCAGTACCAGGGCAGTCGGCGTTTGCAGTTCCTTCTTCCTTTCATCGCCGTGTAGTGTCTGTTTGACATGTTCTTGTTGGCATTCATCAATTCATGTACTGCCAAAACATACCTTTTTCGCAGTCATATCAATAAATGCCCCCACCCCACCCAACGCCTTTTACTTTACACATCTAACCCTACTCTAGTCTAGTGCCAATGCAATATGCATTTACATAATTACCCTTATACTGCCACCTCTTTCTCTTTTGTAATGAGATTAATGCAACTTAATTGACCAGAGATCGATCATTTGAACTGAGGGGTAAAGTTGATGAAGTGATATATATTTTGAACTTCAATTTTAAATTATTGCATGCAGAGAAGAGAAGAGAGAAGAGCATGAAAGGTTGGAGGGGAGTATTGTATGGGATTGACTAACGAGAAAGTTGAAGGATACAATTAAGTTAGGTGAGATCACATGCAGAAAAATAAAAGAAAAGGGTTTTTGGGCCATGGAAATTGAGGAGTGAGTGTCTTTTCACGAGCTTTATCATTTACCTTACCTGTTCTCCACACCACACATACACAGTAGCTTTACAAAACAGCCTTTATGCCTTTAATGCACCGTACTGGTTGATTGATGAGTGAGTATCGTCCCCCCCACTTTGATGTGATGGGTATTATATATATTCTGATCTCTAAGGAGTAATTGTAATTGTAATTGATACAGTACAGTAGTGTACAGAGCAGAGACGCGTTCCAAGAATTGGTCCAATCCTCTCATGCAGCCTGATCTCTCTCTATTCAATTTCAAGTTGATTCCGTGGTTTCATAGCCGTGCACTTGGCCTCTCCTCCTCCTCCTCCCTTCATTTCATTGCCCTTCTGTAACTACAACAATAACTTAACTATGATAAAAGTCTCCCCACACAAAAATACATATATATATGTAGACAGAGACATCATACATTATCACAAACGTATGGCTCAGTTCATTCATCTAATCGAAAATCACTGGCCAGCAACACACAAGTTTTGCTCAATCTCATCTTTACTTAGGATATGAGATGAGATTTCAATTCAACGCTAGCTTACTCATTTGATGGCGACATTAATTGAAAAGCTTGCTTCAACATTTTGTTGCCAATGCGTCCATTTTTATTCTTTTTGTGTGTGGGACAATGCACCTATCTGTCTAGATAAGAATAAGTTTAGCAGTCACCGCCCGATTGTTTACGGTGCCTATCAGTATCAATTTTGCAATGCGTAGATTTTCCTCTGCTTAATTTTATACTCAATACACTCTTTACGTGTCCTAATGATTGTTTCCTTTTTTGCAGAGACATCGTTTGCTGAAAGAGAACAAATGGAAACATCAACATCACAATTAACTTGTGTATTTATATTTGAACATTATTGGCGTTGACAGACACGTTCCTAAAACTTGCTGCGGACAAAGATAAAATACTCGTATTATTTTTTGACAGCCAATGGTCCTTGGGGCATTCACTGTGCATATATAACGTGCTTCTCATTGCAGTTTAAGGAAATCAAATGTGCATATATACCCTTCAACTCAATAACTGTACTCCTAGCAAGGCCAATTACAATTGATTGTCAATATACCTAACTAGCAACACGATGACGAACGAGTGTCGTAAGGGCGGTTGAAATGAAAAGTGAAAACCAAATTAGTATTATACATGCATAGGATCAGCAATTTAGCAAAAGTATGAATGACCTTATCAATTACCAATTCGTTGGTAGTATACATATTGGATGTATAATCTAAATTCTAATGTACCCTTATTTTTATGTGTTTGAAATACATTAATTGATGCTAGAGAAGGGATTTCAACCCTTTAGCTCTTGATCAAATTGGTTACTGTGAAATTAATTAATGCAGTACTATTTTTCCCCTTTGACTTTACCTCTAGGAACCGTGAATGACTTTGCGAATCTTAATGGCGATTGCAATTACTTGACTAGTTATGAGCGAGAGAGCTGGCAACGGGGAGGCTCTGATTATTACCTTTTTGTGAGAGTTTGAACCGATTTAGCAATAACGAATTAATAGTCATAAAAGAAAAGCAAAATTAAATTCGAGACGACACGGAAGAAAATCCGGTGGCGGAAGGGTTCGTGCAAGAGACGCGTGGCGCAGAAAGTGAATTAAATTCACAAGTCTGATGAAGAAAAAATTTCTTTTCTATGGTATAGTGTTAGATGGGGCAGAGGCTCTGCGACGTAGCTCACTCTCTTATCAGATTTTCACATTGTAAATATCACTGCAATTAATCCCAAAAGCGCCTTTTTGAATATGCGCGGCTGACTCGGGACCACACGGAGACGGAGGGGAAATCTAAAACCCAATATCACAGTAAAATTCTTGCTGGCAACATTTTCCTAATTCTCACATGAATGCCCAATTTACCATATTGTCCTTCATTCTCTCATTTTATTGTAACTTGAATTTAGATTGAGTTGAGTTTCATCAGGTGATAGTAAAATTTAAATAATTTTATAATATTTTTTGAAATTTATTTAAATAAATTTATTAATTATAAAATATAAAATTTTATAACATTTTATGTGACTTTTTAAAGTCTATATATATATATATATATATATATATATAGTTGATTTTAAATAAGCAAGAAAAATTTTAGAATTTTACCTGAGAATATAATTTTAAAAAATAGAAAGTAGTTAATTTTCTTTTCTATATTTATCAGTTTAAATGAGAAATGTAACTCTTTTTTAATTTATTTTTAATTAATAATGTCAAAAATTATAATAAACTACTAATTCTAATATATCATGCAACTAATTATTAATAATGTCAAAATATATTAAAAAGAAAAGTGATAGTTCTCTATCAATGGAATAACTAAGTGTTAACACATAAAAGTGAGAAGCATATAGTAATTCATTCTATTTCTATATTAATATTAAATTTATTTATTATTTAATTCTATGTCTATATTGATATTAGATTTATTTATTATTTATATTAATATTAATTGATTGATTTAAAAAAAGATAAAAAAATATAAAGAATTAAGTGTGCTTAAAAAGAAATAAATAAAAGTTAGACACATATCAAATAAAAGAGTGCACACTTTTTAAATATGAAACTCACATTAAAAAAAAAAATGTATTCTAATAAAACTTATCCCATTTCTTCTATATTACATGAGATTCTTTTCATATGTTATATATATTATACAGCACTGGAAATTTCACACTAATATTTTAGCACTTTTTATAGTTGTGCAGTTTTTTTTTTTAATAACAAAAAACTAAGATAGAAAAAGAAGAACACTGGATCATGAAACCCATATATTATTTAGATTTATTAGGAACTCTTTCAATATCACAAGCATTAAAATCGTCACACACAGAAATATTTTCTTCATTTATCAATATTATCTTTATTTGCTTTTAGATTACCTTATTGAAAAAAAAAAAATCCTTTTATGATTGATAATTAATAATAAATAATATAATAATCAGTTCAAAAGAAAGTAAAAGGGCATTTTAGTCATTAAGTGAGGAAGGTGAGCTGACGGTGAATTCGACTGGGCACTTCCAAGTTGTGAACAGGGAGTAGTTGCATATGCGGAAAAATGATCTGTCGGAGCAGCAGCTTCTTATCTTCCCGCGTCTATAAATACACCTTGTTAGAGACGCAGCATATTAACAAAAACAATTCTTGCCTTCAACCCCAAAATTTTAATCCTCTCTGATCTCTCTCAAATAAACTTCTTATTAATGCTTCCTTCCTTTTCTTATCTTATGCTCTCCTATCTATCCACAAAAATATTCGCCTTGTTTTGTTGTTGAAGTCGATCCTCATATTTTTTTCGGGATCACTTGTTGGTTTTGAAGCTGGATACCGAGTTCATATCTTTTGAAGTGGGAGAAATTCAATTGTTATTTTCCCATCTCTTTCTCCTCTCCCTGTTTTTGTTTTCTGAAAACATCAGTCATGGAGCAAATGCAGGACGGTGCTGATATAGGTTCCTCTCTGTCAAAGCTCATCTTATCAGGTGGGGATAACACTTTGGATTCAATTTTCTCACATTGGCCGAGCCCGGCAACAAATGGTACTACCAATTCTGTGCTTGAGCCATTGGGCTCTTCCGTCTATCTCCACCAGAGAGATCTTCTACAAAAGTTCTATGAGCAAAGCAGGGCAAAATGCTCTTACGTTGGCACTTCATTCACAAATCAGCCTCCAAATTCTCTGTGCACTACTTTTACTTCTACTTCTACTTCTTTTATGACACCATGCAAGAAAAAGCTATACAGGGGAGTGAGGCAGAGGCACTGGGGCAAATGGGTCGCAGAGATTAGACTTCCGCAGAACAGAATGAGAATCTGGTTGGGTACGTATGAGACTGCTGAAGCTGCTGCTTTTGCTTATGATCGTGCTGCTTATAAGCTTCGAGGTGAATATGCGCGTCTCAATTTCCCAAATCTCAAGGACCCAAGCAAGTTAGGATTTGGAGATTGCACAAGGTTGAATGCTTTGAAGAGCTCTGTTGATGCTAAAATTCAGGCTATATGTCAAAAGGTGAAAAGGGAGAAAGCCAAAAAGAATGCGGCAAAGAAGCTCACTTCTGGCACTCACAAGTCTGAAACTAATGGTGGTGAGAGAGAGAAGTCGCAAAAGCAAAAGAATATTGATTCCTCCTCTTGCGCATCATCTCTCTCGCCCTTGTCACCTCTAATTCTCGGTGATTATTGGACAAATGAGTTGCTTTCACCAACTATTTCAGAAGATGGACTCTGGAAGGGGGACAACTCACCGTCCTCTGTTTCAACTGAGTTTCATACGACGGCAACAGAGGAATCAGAATACGAAGATTGTTCCTTGGCTAGGATGCCATCCTTCGATCCCGAGTTAATTTGGGAAGTTCTAACCAATTAAAGATAACCTGACCATCTTAAGAGATTTCTATTGACAGTTACTTTTCAGCTTTAGCTTTATTACTAATGCTGAACTGTCCTGTACATGAAAATTAGTCCTCATTGATTACGCTTGCTTTCTTAACCTTAGGTTATGTTTTGTTGTAATTCTTAGCTCTAGGATTTTGTTGGTGTGATGTTTGGCCTTGTTTTTTTGTCTCAAGGCTTGAGGAACTCTTGTGTTTCTCTCTTATGTTCATGGCATAGATTTAATTCGCCAGTTGATTGAATCTTATGCCCACGGGGATGATTAGATTTTACCACCATAAAGTTATTGATTGCGATTAAATAGAATCCAGTTGCCGTTTCGACCTAATTAGCAATAAAAGGACTGTTTCTGTTTGGATTAAAAGCTAATAGTTTACGTTCGCGAGGTTAAGTCCGATGCTTTAGTCCCACCATAAAACGGCATCTCATTTAACTAAGCGTATTTTGGAGCGGAGCGTACCCACCGTGTTTTAAGCACTTAATGATCGGTCCAATGTGAGAGACCACCGGCTCTGGTTATTTTCCAGTCTCTGGCATTCAGAAGCTGCCTCAGACAAGCATTGCAGCAGAGAAGTATATCAGCACGCATGAACTCTATTGCTTTATTTATTTCTACTGAACCTTATTGCTTTCACTTGGTGTAGTCTTATTTAACCAAAGGAAATAAGAAATTCAACTCGGGTTGAATGGCCCCAGTGCCTATAAACACAAAATTGATAGACATTTTCAATCTCTTCCCGCAAAATTCATGGCTGGTTACGGTTATGCTATAGATACTTGAATCTGCATTTTTGATATAATATAAGATAATATACTTGAAGAGTAGGAAACGGCATATCTACTTGAAACTTGCCGAGCCTACTCAAAGCAAAGCATGTGGATCTTCAATAACCACCTCAATAAAAGATGATATAATATAAAATGATTACAATCAGAAATTTCTTGAAGCAAATGATCTTCTGTGTAGTGTAGAGATGGATTGCCATGAATGCGTAGACGTAGGAGTAGGATGAATAGATAATGGGGGAAAAGGGCCAGATAATTGACAAACCACCATATATATATATATATATATATATATATATATATATCTCGAGCCTGGAATAATTATAAAGGAGAACATAAATCTCTTTCTCTTAAAACACATGTGCGCAGTACCAGTACCTGGAAAGCTGTAAATTGAATGAATAGGTTAAACAAAAATAATAACTGAAACATCAAACTATACTATACTGGTTTTAGCAAGCCATGTATGATATGATTTTCTAGAAATTAGAACCGCATGGAGAATATAACATATCAGAATCAGAGAGGTTGCAGCCAGAGTTTCCAGACAAATCTTATCTTCTATGAGATCTATATCTATGTCCGGTTTCCAGCCAGAGGTTGCATATACATTCAATTGCCATTGTCCTAAAAGAAATGTGACATTGTACCTGAAGCTTGCAGCCATTGTCGAACTAGATGTCTCCTATCACTTGCCCCATTGTTCAGAAGCAAACAAGGCCACACATTATATGTACGTGTATTCATCAGGAATCATTTCTACGATCTCCTCATATCCTTGGCGGAAAGTATATTTTGACTTGATAGCAATTATGTCTCTGAAATTCTAGACAACTTCAGTTGATGATCTGACTTGTTAGCTTCCCATTTCTTTCCTTCGCGACATTTCTCTGGTCTGAGAATTCAAACTCAAAATTGACCAAAACAACTGCGTACTCACTCTTTTTTTCGAGAATACACTATTTAGTTTGATACCAAAAAGAAAAAAAAAAAAAAAAAAAAGGTTCAACAAGTTGAGTTCCAATTGGCTTGCGAAAATTTTGTTTCGTTGTGAATTCACAAATCGAGGACAATAGGTCTCTAAGGGCTTCTTGTTTCGCGTCGATCAATTTAGTGAAGGACTCGATAACTGAAAGTCGCCAAAATTGGATCAAACGAAATTTTTTACGCCTGCTGTTGGTTCTTAATGGGCCTTAACATTAGTTAATGGGCTACTAATAGAGTGACGAAAACAACCGCGCTTGCTTTGTGAAGAAAAAGGGAGATTGATTTTTACACCCACAGTTTTTAATTTTTGCACCCTCTGAACATTTAAGAAATATGTTATTCAATGTTTAAGAGTGCAAAAATTAACCCTTCGATGAAAAAGTGTTACACTTTGCACCTTTTGATTGGTTGTTCCTAGAGAAATGATCTGTTTTATTTGACTGGGACAATAAACAAATAATTATAATAAAAAAGGAAATATTAACTAAATAAAATAGAATAATATAATAAAATAAACAAATTTTCTTTTCTTATTTGAAACGCGGATCTTCAATCAATTCTGCGCTTCAATGTAATTAGCGGGAATAAGGGCTATAGCTTGTTTTCAATACTCCTCTCATCCGGCCTAAGTAGCAAATAGGGATGAAGGGGTTCCTGCTTTCAAACCCTTACAAGGTCTACTCTTTACTCAAGTTCTCAATAAATATAAGTAACATTTCATTGATATAAACCTTAAAATTTCATTAATTTCATTTATCAATTATTTATGAATTTATTAATAATTTAAATAGTCAAAAAAATATTAAATAGATGAAATTGATAAAAATATTTAAGAGTATCTCTAATGGGAGTTGCAAAGGAGGAGCATAGTTGAGTTGGAAGAGAGAGGAGAGAGGAGGTGCTGAAATATGCAACTCATGAGAGAGAAAAAAATGAGACCTATTTAAATTTTATAATAAGGAAATAAGAGATTTATAAAAAGAAAGAGAAAAATTATGAAGTAAATTTATTATAAATAATAATATAAAATAATTTGTGGGACCCATTTAAAAAATTTGTTGAAGTTGTATGAGTAGAGAAAAAATTGTATAAGTTGTATAAAGTGATGTGTTATTGTGATACCCATAAAAATAATATAAATAATTAAGATATAAAACTTTGTGAGTACCATAGTTAAAGATGTTTAAGTGCATAAGATCAAATTAATAAAAATAAAATATAAGAGAGAAAATTGATTAAGTTTAAGTGTGAGGTTAAAAATAATATTTTACTTCATAATTATAAATATATAAAATTTATATTCAGTGAGCATTGTTGCTGGAGGTTAAAATTTGTACAAGGCTTGATTTATGATTTTTTTTTTATAATAAATGCTAAATAAAAATTATTTTAGTACGATAGATACGCCTCTTCGTGAACGATAGTGGGCACAGGGCAGAGGCAGATATTAGAAAAACACAAGTAAAAGAAAATTTATAATGTTATACAGTACTATATATGGTATCCAACTATCCATCTGCTGGCAGTATACATACATACATACATCACTCAGGGATGTAAAATTATTTACAAATACAAATAACTCCTATATATGAACGACGGACATAACAAAAAAATAATAGAAAAAAAGAAAGTGTAAAAATGATGTATATGCGTAGCGTCGCCAATCTGTATATGTACCATGTATAGCATCAAATTCAGAACTGGTTCAAAAACTTACGGACTCCCATCATGAACCCACCCTCCTCCTCATGCTCTCCTTCTTGATCCATCTGTTGGTGTTGGTGGAGGTGATGGTGATGGGGATGGGGATGGGGATGATCATGGGGATGGTGGTGTGGCCTCGTAATTTCCTCGCTTCTCATGTCCTCACTCCTATCCATGTCACGTTCACGGAAAAACCTGGGGCTAACTTGATCCTGTTGAAACCTCATCCATTCGGCGGGATCTGACGCACTCCACCGCCAGGCACCCGATCGGAGCTCTTCTCATCATCGTTGTTCAGGATCATGTCGTAACCATAGGGGATGTGGCGGCGCGGAAACATTGGATCCCATGGCCTGAAGCCATGATTGTGGCGGCAACGGTGGCCGTGGCGGTAGGGTAACGGCAAAGGACGCCTGGGAATGTGACGGTTGATGGGACGGAAACTGATGATTGTGAATGGAACAGAGTCAGGGTCAGAAGGAGAAACTTCAGATTGGGATTCGGTTGACGTCTCCGGTTGTGATTGGACAGCTTGTGGTTCGGGTTTGGAACCTGTGATTGTATCGGGTTCCAGGTGGATCAAGGTTGCGGGTTCAGTGTCGGGGTTCTCGCTGGGAAGGAAGAGGGTGTTGGCTGCGGTGGGATTGGGGTGAGGGTGAGACGCTGAAAATGGATCATACTGATCATGGTTATTGTTGTTGGTGGTGGTGGTGTCGTCAAACTCTGGCTGATCTACGGGAATACGTGCAAATGAGAAGCCAGACAAGAAGAGGAGGCAGAGTAACAGGGTAAAGGAAGCGGCACATCTAGCCATGATTGAAGGGTGGAGGGATTAGAATTGGAATGGAAATGAGGTTGGTAGAACGAGATATTTATAGATTAAAAAACACATAGGAATTGTGGTTTGACAAGAAGCGAGGGAGGCGGACAATGGGGACAGCCTACCACGTGAGTGGAACCAAATTTTCTGTATTCACATTTGCGATATGGCCGATAGAGGTAACGTACACGACTACTCCAGTGCGTTGACTTTTCTTTCAAATAGGGCTTCGGCTTTAGTTCTTGCTTATAAATGGACCCGCCCACAGTTCCCTCTCAATGGGCCTAGCCCCAGATCTGCCATCTAATAAGATGGTGCCAGGACAGAGAGAGAGAGGTTGGAGGAGAAAAAGGAAACAAAACAAGCTGCGAAAAATTTATGTGTTGGACCAGCCCACAGTTTACTCTCTTGAACTTTATTTAACGCGTACTCTTGTTTATGTGTCTAGTCTAGATAGCAAACTATGAAAAATGTGCCCCGAAGGCTCTCGCATTACATACAAACTGTCATCCAAAATTGGATAAAAGCAACAGCTGACCTGATCTATGTGAATACTGAATTATTAGAGTAAAGCAAAGCAAAATTTAAAGAGTAAATTAAACTTTTCCGAATAAGAGGAGGAGAAGGACCACATCATATGACTGGCAGCTGTGATAACGCTGATCTCTAGCTCTCTATACAGAGCATCAGCGTTAGCCATCCTTTCTGAATCAAATATAACGAGGTGTCCCCACCTTTGGTCCTCCGTGGTTGCCACGTGCAAGACCAAAACAAAGATATTTCTTAACACACTGCTAATGCTGAGACTAGCTAGCGTAGCGGTTATATATTGATTTGTTTACTCAAAACTTAGTCAGTGTCGTGTCTCAGGTAAGGTAATCAAACTTGTTTGGGTCTGCAGATAGGTATTAAATGCTAAAAATTCAAGATGCTTTTGAGACCGTCGTATTAATTCTTATGTTTAATAAGGCCGAGGATTGTGTAACATATAACACTGTCAAAAGCTTCGATCCTCTTGTACCGTACGCGTGCCTAGCAGGTTAATATTAAAACTCGAGAAGGAAAGTACGTGGTCACGGAATTAGGAAGAAAAATGCTCAAGAACATATATATATAAAATTAATGTGATGCGATGCATGGGGCATTGAGAGTATTGCCCCGAAAATTACAAGCAATGTAAATTATGCTTGAATTTAGCGACTGTTACAGTTGCTAAAATAATTGAGCGAGCTTTGACTTTTCTAATCATAAACGTGTGGTTCCTCCTCTCTTAATTTAACTTATTTATGCGTAGAATTCTAAATTATATATATATATATATATATATATAATTTTTAGTGTGAATAATATTTTTTCCTTAATCATTCTGTACGTACTTGCAACTTGCTTTTTATTTCTTTTAAATTTTGTTATGCCACTCCAATGTGAGAAAATTGACAAGTTATAAATTGATTGTACCTTTTAATACATTAATTATTTTAACCATATGCATCACTTTAGCACTGTCCATATAATGTAAATTAACTTATTCCACTTAAAATTTGTTTGTTTAGTATAATTCTGATATAATTACGGTAAAATTATAAGCTTATTTAGTATTTTAATGTTGAAAAATAAAAATCAAAACGTGACCTCGATCTCCTTTTCTCTCCCCCTTACTGTTTGTAAGCCATTCTCCATTTTGCTATATATATAAATAGGCAGCAAGTGGAGTCGAATAAAGCCACTATAAGTATATCTTGTTATCAGAGCAGACAGAGTCCCAATGGGAAGCAAAACAAGTGAGTCATACATTGTCTTCATGAATTATGATCCCCAATACGAGCGCCTTCGAGCTGATCGATTCGTTCTCTTCTTAATATTCTATATATATATATATATATATATCCTTCAAAAGTACGAATCCCTATCTAGCTAACTCATTAATTTATTTTTTTGGGTTGTTAATTGCTAGAACTGAGAGAGGGGCGCACGAGCTTGACTTGTACCTTAGTAGGAAACATGATGAACTGTTGGCAAGCAGCCTTGAGCCAGGAAGCTACAAAAAGACATCTTCGCTAGTCATCGTTGATGGGTTAGCCGTGGAAATCACTGAGGAGCAAGTACCTTAATTATTTATAACTAGCTATATAATTAATTTTCTCTTTCACTCGATCTCATCTGGTGTGTGTACCATTTGAAACTGCAGGCCAATGTGCTTCGATCTGCAAAGGGAGTAAGGGTTGTGGAGAAAAACGAACAAGTCGCATAAGATAGCGGAGATCAGGAGATATATATATATAGATCGGAGT
Source organism: Bauhinia variegata (assembly GCA_022379115.2). Classification (NCBI taxonomy): domain Eukaryota; kingdom Viridiplantae; phylum Streptophyta; class Magnoliopsida; order Fabales; family Fabaceae; genus Bauhinia; species Bauhinia variegata. The sequence goes on along the minus strand of CM039436.1, from coordinate 17,944,566 downwards.
TTTTAATAGAGAGTTAAATTAAACTAGTGACTGACTGTATTTCACTTCTGGTCTTCCAGTTAATTTGTGTTATATATATATATATATATATATAATTAATAAAGGATCCATGGTCCTGGTCACTAGATCTTCATCCATATATGTTTATTTCTTCTGATCCTTCCTACCCTTTTATTTTCAGCTGGTGAGTCAACTTTTGGATTTTAAATTTAAACTCCTCTGGTGATTCCCAAAACTCCAACAATATATATGTAGGGAGTTCTTTAGCGTTCATTCGCATTTTAATTAAACTACTGGATCTCAAGACTAAATGTTTTTTGAAACTCATGAATAAATTAACTTGTATTATACCAATATATATAAAGGTCACTCAAGTCAGACAAAGTATTAGTTTGCTTGACATTTCATTGGTCTACTTTTGGCTCCATACTCACCAAATTAACTTTCAACATTAAGGAAAGTCTACATGCTATTGGATACGAGGTAATAATTTGATCCTTTTTCTTAACAATAGGAACTAGAACATACATTAATTGCTATGTAGAAACTGTAAAGAATATATTTACATATATATTAGTTACGTCTTTGAGTAACGTGATTTGATATATTAATATACGTGATCAAACATGAATTATTTTTATAGAAAAAAGAAAGAAAGAAAACAAAATAAAACGCACCTTAACTAAACAGCTAAGAATAAACAGAGACTTGCTGTTTTAGTCAATTAGATACTCGAGCTGACAAAAGGAGTCAGAAATTTAACTAAGAGGCAGATTCCTCCTATAATTTAGTGTAACAACGTGAGGCCCCGGGCTTACAGAGTAGGACGAACCAATTGATACATCTGCATCTCCCAACAAAGATTCCCAGTTATGGTAATCAAATCAAATCAAATCAAACAGCAGGGCTTCTATACTCTACTTGCTTCCACTTTCCAACAAAGTCTGAGAAAAAAGGCTGGACTGTGGCTGTGGGTCAGATTTTTCACATGCAGGCAGGCATCACTAGACACAAGTTATTTCTTCGATCGCAGCCTTCACTATCGTGCACAGCCCCCACTTACCAGCACTATATATATAATGAGATGTATACATATCTATATTCACACACTTATTTTTATATATATATTTTTTACTTTTATTTTTTTATTTACAATTTTATTATTGCAAACAAACTAAAATTATAGAGTGTACACTAAAGTGTGTGGGAATGAGCGTGCAAACACCCTTTCCCATATATATATATATATATATGAAGGCTTAATTTAGAGTTTAGTCTTTCTTTCTGGGTTGAAGAGCTCTCGGGCTCTTGCACTAGCTAGCTAGCACCCCACAGCTTTTAGGTTGCTAAGTTACTTGCCACTAAAAAAAAAAAAATGGGAGACATTTTTCATATATATTTGGGGGTATTTAGCATCTTCGAGAACAATCAATTAATTTATGAGAATATACATAAACAGGGCAATTAATCGCATAAAACATCAAACAAACATAAATTAATTGCATTAATAAACTTGTTGACAACTTCTCAAAAATATATATAGAAAACTTTTGGAAAGTTACTACTATTACTATGCTTTTGGGAAGTTACTCGTGGTTAAATATTTGTGCATATAATATAATAAAACTAACTGGCATGCATTTTCTGGCTGTCTTTAGATAAATTAAGAAAGTATCAGTTCAAACAAGAGTGCTTGCCTTGTTATATGGGCAGTTGTTAGTGTCATTGTGGCTCTCAATGCTGTTGCAATCTCTGCTATATATGACCAGATGTAGATATGTGCTGCTGGGACTTGAGTTTGGCTATAGCAGTCACAGTCTCTGTTACGGAAGAAGTGTGTGCGTTACCCTGCTAATGGTATTGGTGTTGGTGTGAACTTGGTTGTTGCCATGCCATTGTGGCTGTGGTATCCTTTGAAAGCCTTGCTAATTAGCCCAGCTTTCAGCCCTTGAGGCCGGAAGGAACCTCTATGTTGGGCTTTGAGACTGAGACAAAGGTAAACGCCGTAACTTAGTCCTCCAAATCCACGTGGGATGTGCATAGCCGTCAAAAGTTCTAATTCTTGCATGAACCTTTTGCTAGCTCAAGTAATTCAAACATTTGAGTGTTTTTCAAAGTTTAGATGTTTGTCAAATTAAAGATGGATCCCTTGATTAATTAAGCAACCTTCGGTCTATGGTAAATAGAACGGTAGCGGTCAAAGCCACATTGGTCACGTTGAAGATCTAGAATATATATATTATATTATGCCTTCTTGCTATTAACATCAAACTGAAATCATCAGAACCTGTTGCTACAATAAAATAGAACTTCTAGAAGCAGGCATTAATAAACGACATCAAGTTACCTAAAGATATCCAAAATGACTGGGTAGATCGATTTGGACAGATATTGTTTGTCAATTGACTAACATATTATTACTCACAGACCGTCATGCGGCATGCCATTGCCAGGCCCCGGCCACGGCCCCTTCAGATATTATATGCTTACAATCACGCAAAAATAAGTTGGGAGTACTAACTAATTGCTCGTCATATCATAATCATAATTAAAAATATAAAAGGGAGCTCCTCTCTAGAAGCCTGTCCAATGTTGCATCAATTTCTCTTGGTCATCCAAAGTTTCTAGAATTATGGATCCATGACATATATAGGCACAACGTTCAACCTATATAGCTAGCTAATTAAAATTATTCAAAGTTTCCACGACTCGGTTATCATGATATTTTATAATTTGTCTTCGAAATTAAAAAGAGAGTAAACAAATTTAATTTATTATATCCATTATGAATTGCAAGCTGGGTTATTATATTTGATTGCTAATTTTTAATTGAACACGAAACAAATATGTCAGTCAAACTCATGTATTATTTTCGGGATGAGGTCGGTTGCATTGCACCAGTCGTTGTCCTTTTATAACGTTGGCATCGATTTTTAATTTATTATTATTAGTTTTTAAAATTTAAACCGTGGAGTTGTGGCTGCGGGTTGCCATGGAATGGAAGAAAACACATAATACCATCCTCTCATAGAAGGTTCTGAGTCTCCCCGTTCTATTCATATCTTTGATACATTTTCTTCTAAAAATATCCAAAATTCGGCACATAAGTAGAACTAAACAAATTTTTTTTTTAAATTAAATTTTAATACAATTATATTTTCAAAACTTAAAATAAAGTCTTTGATTCTTTATTAAATATTAATTACCTTTCCTCCGTCTCTAATATATCTCAACTTTTACGTGCGTCTACTAGTCAAAATGCCCAATCCACAAAAGTTCTTCAGTCATCACAAATCATCATCCATATATGGTTTAATTTTTTAAAATGAAAAATTCAAACAATTAAAGAAAACAATATGTAATGTAATTAATGGTATTCATAGTTAAATTGTACACGAGAAAATGATAGGACGCCATCCTCTCCTCTTGAAGGTGTGCATATATCTTATATATCTCTCTTTGACTGACCAAAGCTTCTGAGCTGAGCCGTCTCTCAAGTTCAGGTCCCAATAAATACACACACACACCCTGTTTTCTTTCTCTGCTGAACTGAAATGGATGACCGTCGACCTCAGAAACAGGCAAGCATCCGCTCAAGTACAACCTCCGAAGGTTAATTAGTTTGGATTTAATTAATTTCTTCTGAATACTTACGTCGCAATATTCTGCGTTATTAATGATTGCTCGGTGTCTTTTCTCTTGAATATTTCATTGATGCCATATAGGATTTACTGAGAATAAAAAGGGAAAAGCTAGCATGCTTAGATAATTAATTTTAATCTGTGTATACGATAATTGGTGCATGCAGAAGTGAGCAGTACGGAGTGGGAATTGGCAGGGATGAGCGAGCAAGAAGAGGATCTCATCCACAGAATGTACAAGCTAGTTGGGAGCAGGTAATTGATTAAAAGTAAATATGGAGTATATGCCAGCCCCTCAAAACCCTGCCTCTCATAAATTAATTTGCTTCTCTCACGAATATCTATGTGGAAGGGACAATTGGTCTCCAATATTTTCATCTTTTCGTTTTTCTTAATTCCTTTTATAATAGTATTGCCGAAATCATATCTATCGTATCGATGAATTTGTTGACACGAGTTTTGCGATGATGCCATTGCGCAGCTGGGCTTCTATCAGAGTCTTTTCTGTGTTCCTAATTTGCTGAGTATTAATTACCAAAGTTCAATTTGATACTCCACTATTTACAGCCGCAAAAATTGAACTACGCGTAGACCAAATTAATTAACTCCATATTAACTGCACATACTGCATTTCTTACAGTCATTGGTTATATTTTAAACTGAATCTACTCTCTCGGGTCCTTTCCTTTTTTGTATATTAGAAGGATCAGTTTTAGGGTGACGAGAGAAAGTGATCGATTCAAAGAGAATTAGTCTCCTTAATTCCGATCGAGTAATATAATTAGTTACGGTATTTACAATTTAGAAGAGAATTAAAGGATTGGGTCTGTTATTTTATTCTATGACATGATATAACCAAAAGAAAGTTAGGAAGGAACAGTATTGTTCGAGTGTCATTATTTGTCTGACTCATCTATCAAGAATAGAAAATAGATTGTCTTAATTTGGTAACAACTTTGTCTTAACAAGAGTTGTCCTAAACCCATTTATGTCATCTAGGTAATTGGTTTGGTCCTAGTTAGCAAGCTAGTTATTTAACTGAAATCGATATACATACATATAGTACAACTTCAAACAGTATCATAACTTATCACGACCTTGCCCTTTATATGCTGGTATTCACACGGTATGTGTATATATTTTTGACATCAATGTAACAATGGTGTATTTTGATAAGGGAAATAAGTTATTGCATATTTATTTATATACTGATAAATTAATAAACCAATTAATGTTGAAACAGGTGGGATTTGATAGCGGGTCGCCTTCCTGGTCGTAAAGCAGAAGAAATAGAGAGATTCTGGATTATGAGACACGGTGATACTTTTGCTGATGATGGAAGAAATCAACATAGAGCTAATTAAAAGCTCCTCATCTTTTCCATTAATTCTTTTGGCTTTTCCCATCTATATAAATTTTATGTTAGTTACTTCACTATGTATCTTTACTAGTTGTATTCCATATATATATAGTTAATTCATATCTGTTTAACGGTAGCTTCTATTGGTCACATTATATCGTTTTGATCTTATAATTAGTTAATGATATCATAAAACATTATCAGCTGATATCTGTCTCAGTAGAACAGCAACTTAACTTGACGGTGTCTATCATCCATATCACAGTGACAGTGCGGATTTGATTTCGTGCCCAAGATGTGGGTTCTAACAATAGGGAAGTCCACTGGTCAGCTGATATCTAGCAGAATCACACAAAAAAATAACTGACAGCTTGCAGGTGGGATTACAGGCCTTTCAATAAAAAGCCCAATCCACTTCGACTCAGTTGTTGTAACGTTTATTTAAATAATTTAATAAAGGTGAAAAAAGTGATATTATATTTCGAAATATCTAGTTTAGAATTTGAGGGTGGATCTTATCCTGAACATTAACTAACTGTCGATGAGCTTTGGCTTGTGGCTTCTAAGAAGGGCGGGCGAAATGAACTCTGAAATGGGGTTTGATGGCAACAACCATAAATTAGTATAGAATACATACAGACGTCAGAAGTCTTTTACTTGTATTCTATTCTATGGAGTTAGTTCTATAAGCGACAACGCGGAGTGAGGTTTGAAAAATTCTATCTAAGGTCCCTGTTCTCGTCCCATCTCACTTTCTACAATTTAATCATGCTTAGCAAAGAAAGAACCAATCATACAAGGACACGTATTACACACGTAGATCTTTATGAACTTACTGAACGGGAGTGGACTTGGTCAGTATTCTATTCTATTGACCCCCTGACCAAAGACCAGTATCGGCGGAAAAACTCGCTTTCTCAGTCTAACTTTGACTTTTGACTAAAAAATTTCTCCACTTAAATGCAAGAGCTCCATAATCTTCTCTCAGCATCAAGCCTTCGTTCAGATCTTGTTACCAGAAAGAACTAGCTACTTCCATGTTTATAACTCTCTCCGCATTACCAATCCAAGGGTCTTGTAAATTTATTGGCTTTCCATCTCCGCCGCAGAGTAAGAAGCTAGCGGTTCTAGATAAGTGCATTCCCAGAATAGAATTGGTGTTCAATTCTTTCCGTCTTGGACATGAATTAGATATCAAGCCACCGAACTAGTCATAGCGATTGATAATTCAAAATGGAGAAAGCGTGGAGCTTGGAGCAGAACACTCTCGTGAGCGAGCTCATTCAGGGGATGGAGGTAGCTAGAAAGCTGAAGGCTGACTTGAGGATGACACCATCTTCGTTTGACAATAGGGACTTGTTGGTGCAGAGGATATTATCCTCTTATGAAAAGGCTCTACAAATTCTAACATGGAATGCGTCAAATTCCAAGTCGCAGCCGGTGGGGGCAACAACTGGAGCACCAGAGTCTCCAATATCTGTCAACGGAAGTCCTCTAAGAGACGAGCTTAAACCAGATTCAAAGAAAAGGTCAATTTTACTTCATTGATGTCGTACAAGTTTAGTGCAACTGCCCAGCAAGACCCTCTACGTGTGCTGTGCTTAATATTAACGCTTCAAGTAATTTTGTTGCAGAAAGTCAACGGGCAAATGGATGGATCATGTTAGAGTGAGCTCCGAGACTGGCCTTGAAGGTCCCCATGATGACGGCTATAGCTGGAGAAAATATGGGCAGAAAGACATCCTTGGTGCCAAATATCCAAGGTATCCTACTCGACAATCACTTTGTTATATGTGCGGTTGCGGGCATCTATCTAAACTTTTATTAATGCCACACTTGCAGATGTTATTATAGGTGCACCTACCGCAATAGCCAGAACTGCTGGGCCACAAAGCAAGTACAAAGATCAGATGAAGATGCTACTATGTTTGACATCATTTACCGAGGAAAGCATACATGTTTCCAAGGCAATAACGCCCTTTTGCCTCCAAAGAAACCTCAAAAACAGCAGAAACAGAAACCGGATAATGATGATAATCACCCTGGACAAGAAGGCTTGAGTGTTGATACCAATAACCTTGGAAACACAGATATGGCCTACCCTTTTGCTTTCTCCTCAACTTCGTTTGGATGCAGTACACAAGAAAACCACACCATTCTCCCTTTCCCACGTGATAACGATTCCTTCCTGTGCAGTCTTTCTCAAACACATCCATTATCTCCAACCACCCCAGAATTAAACTATTTCCCTTCCCCTTCTAACAAGTTGGATGGGGCCAATAACAAGCAATGTTCAGAATCTGATATCACCGGGATCGTTTCAGCCACCAATTCTCCAATTCCCGATTTCCATTTCTTACTTGATCAAGTGGAAATTGATCCAAATTTCTCATTTGATGCTCCGGATTTGTTCTCCTAATTTCAAAAATGATGAATGATTTCTGGATAAAGTATGTTCGTGATCTGCAGAAAGAACTCATGTATCATGCCAATTAATCACAGCGTGCATTCTAAGTCAGAACTACTAGGATAATGGACCCGAAAGGATAGATCATAGCACTAATAAATGACAATGTAGTTAAGATTGGAGTCACAATTTTGCGCAGGTATTTTCTTCCAAAATGCATTATCGCAAAGCACAATCCACATCTTCAGCAGAAAAGCATAGCACGATCAAATAGGGAATTATTGATAATCATCTCAAGAAAAGTGTTCAAGGATTAAAATGAGCTTCTAGGACACCATTCAGGGGCAAACTATGGTATTTATAGCAGGGAGAGAACAAATGAAAGTTGCATATTAGAATTGGAGGTGCTGCTGAAAATTTTATAAGATTTCATTCGTATAAATTATAAAAAATAATGCACAAAAAATTCAAAAATTACATACACAAATTTTATTCCACTTGATATGAACCAAGTTTTCAGATCTCTTAAATAGGCCACAAGCAGTCCACCTGATGATATGGATTAAATTTTTTATGAACCCTACAAATGGGTCACGCAAGGCCCAACTTTCTAAATTAATATTTATCATGAAGACCTTAACCCAGATCTCACCATTAGGCCTCATTGGGGCCGAAACAAAATTACAAGTGAAATTATAAATAAGAGAGACTTTCTCATTAGGGACAAGTTGAAAAAATCAATATTGACTAACCAACACCACGTTTCTTCTAATCTGCATGCGAATTTCATTTGGAATTCGCTGCTTTTCGGAGGCCCTCTCTCAGTCCCATCACAACGAACAAGTTGGTTAGATTGAGAAGCGACTCTGCTCCACCATGTAACCAATCCTCGTCGGACAAATTAGTGTCGTATTACATCTTTGCTGCCACATCAGGATATTTCAAACAGGACTAAGTCATATATCCATAAGCCAACCTGATTGATCTTGAACTGTAGATGTGGCAATTGTGCAACATGAATACGAAACAAACAACAGATTCAATATTTCAGAGAACCTATGGATTTTGAATCAAATATCACTGACTTAGTCGCTTTCTTCTCGTGATCTGGCGGGACACAAAATGAAAAAGGATATGGAATAGAACTGTAGAAGCACTTTGCAGTTTAGGTATTCTCATGTTTGATCCGTCGAATACATTTCAGCCAGACATCAAATTTCAATGAACATTTGATATCTAGGCTTTTTCATGCACAAGTTAGCATTTGTCAGAATCAAAGAATATGTTCTCAATCACTTGGACTTCAATTCCCAAACAACCCCCTAATAATAATTGACACTGGCCGGGTATAAGAGGAGCAGAGGGACTAAGTTGTGGCTTCAAATGCAGCCTGTTGATGCCAAACACCGTTGAGGTTAGATTGCCACAACCGAACCAGTCCATCATATCCTGTAGTAGCCAAAGTCATTCCACTCTGGTTCAACTCTCTCTACTGGGAGCCTCCCATCAGGATCAGGGTTCATTCCGAGATGCCATGTGGCAAGTCCCCTGTGAGTCGCAACTGCAATTGTCTCATTGGACTACGAAAAAATCATCTAAATCATGCTAATGATTATAAAAGTTCTTTTACATTTGTTTAGCTAAAAATGATGGAAATAGTACACGTAGCCACAATAACTCGGTGAAACTAGCATCAACTTTCACAGATTAATCGAATTACATGGTCACATTTTAAGTCTCCCCTGTTTCTATTCAGAAATTACAGTAATTCAACATTTAGATGGATGCATGTCACGCTTTCATGAGGAAGCCCAGACTAACAGCAGAAACACGTGATAATCAATTCTCATTAAAAATCTGTAAATAATATTTTTGGTGCCCATGCAACAGAATAGACCCAATCACATTTAACGCCAGAGCTCTCTCAAAACAAAGCCCAACAGCGATAAACACAACCACTAATTTCCCTTTTTTTTTTTTTAAATAAGAATTGAGATTATATAAACTGGGAAAAAAAGAAAAAAAAATTATGTGTTCCTAGTATCTAAGTCGTGTGTCTATAGACAAGATTATTAGAAGTTTGAATGATGAATTTATTTTTCACTTGATAATTCCTCTACTTGAGTACTCTTTCTTTTCTCCACTTTAATCCCACGATCAGAGGAAATGTTTACAGTTAACAAATATAATAATGACAGTAAAAAACGATTGCAAATCCTTGCGGTATTGTTCACATCTTGCGAATACAGACAAATACATAATATACTGTATGTACCCTCCAAAATGGAGCAGTTACAATATTAATAGTATTTTTAGGCTAACTCAACTCGAATCTTTTCACCTTAATCTACGTACAATACGCGGATCTCCCATTGTGGTTACAAGCTCTCTTCATCAGCTGACCTTTTTAGTGTATATATAACCCCAATGGCCAATGCCACGGAACGGACAGTGCTTTATCTTTCTTCTCTATATATTCCTCTACCGGTAGCGATACGTTACAGCAGCTACTATATATATATATGTATGATTATGATAGTAAGGAAACTCTAAATGTACACTTACACCTTGTGAACGAGCTACGGTTCTTATTAGTGATCCTATATATGGGCATGTTCCTAGTCAACAACTTTACTATCAAAGAGCTTAAATTGGTTGGCATCGAGAACCAATTTTCTTATAGAAGAGAATGCACCCATGATTCCTGCACCAGTGAAGGTGATCATAATTGTGTTGTTGATCCAAAAAGTGAGGGATGATTTTGGAGGCTTGTATGTCATGTTGTAAAGTATCATGGGGAGAACGAAATCCAGAGGGATGAAACCAATAGCACCAACTACAGCATTGATGTCCCCGAAAAATGGCAACATAGATGCCACAAACCCACAGCATATCATGTAAATTGTCCGTAGAATAATGCGAGGAATAAGGTTTCGTTTGGAAAACATCCCCTGCTTCGTATCAGCTGATTTCTTCTCCATTATCTCATAAGCTACTTGAGAATATACCTGTGGACCAAAAATGATCTGATTCTACTTGCAAAGAAATTTAAATATGCCTTTCGAGTGAGAGAGATCAATGCCGACTTACCAGGCCAATGGCAAAGAGCTGAAGAAGAACAAAGATGATTGCAAGGGCTAATACCCATGTTGGAGCCAAAGCAGGCTCATTATCTGGCATTAGACTATTAAGAATGTTGGAGCTGGACTTGTTTCCAAACACCCAATATCCAGATACAGCAGCAGAGTAGAAAGTCACGAAAATCACAGCATAGCACATAATAAGACCTTTTACCATCTTCCCAGTGGCAGGTGGTGCTAGAGTCGCCTGTATCCATAATGATATTGTCAGATAGATATTATCGAATTAGCTACACATTCCACCTAATTAATTAATTTGAAAAAAAAAAAAATATATATATATATATATATATATATATATATATATATATATATATATATATATATATATATATATATATATATATATATGTCTTTTAAGCAAAGCAGTTGCCCATGCAACAGCAACAGATGCCATAAGCAAAGCCTTAATTTTTTAACTGAAAAAAGGAACGGTACTGTTTACCTGTATCTCAGGTAGTATCCCATTCCCGAATATTGCTGCAATAATGGAGATGGAAGTGAAGGCACTGAAAACCCTTGCGGACTTGTGAGATTCTAAGGAATAGTCCGCTGAATGGGCATTTTCTGACAAGCCTGTCACATGATTGAACGTCATAGAACAAGTCAATCCTAGAGAGTTGAAAGTTGTAATAAACAATCTGTGTCAGTAAAGAAAGACAAGAAAGAACGAGAATTTAATGTTGGAAGTACCAGCATGAATGCAAGCGCCAACCACCAGCATAGTGTATCCCAGACAGAGGAACAGTGAACACAAGTTGATATGTCGCAGTGAGTGAAAGGTTGGAAGCTGAGATAGAACTATCATTACCACTGTCGCCATTGCTATGAACTGGTACAATTTTAGAGGTCCATGGGGCGAAATATTGGAGTACATGATCTTCCAAAGGTAAGAAAAAAAAATTAATTACCAAAATTGATATTCTTATTCTACATGTATCTAAAATAATTATTAACTAATTTAGTTGCTTAGAATTCCGAGTTACGAGTGATACTACTTAGTCACTATATATATATCCCCTCAAAAAACATATACTATATTTAATAACATTTAAATTTGACAAAGACTACCTATCTTTACGGTGTATGGTTAAGAATTTCTACAATTTTCTTATGTAGTATGCATTAATAATTATTTCTTTAGAGTTCAACAACACATGGGACCCAATTGGCCCTCCGCCGTTAATCAGAAAGTGAAGGTTCGAATTTCTCTTTTATCCACATCTGAGTTGGGTCTCCATTACGCCTTGTGTGCGTGCGATATCGTGTCAATATGTCTGCCAATACTATTTTCTTTCCCTTTCCCAGGAATCAATAGGATCAAATAAAAGATTTCGTGTTAGGTTTAATACCTTTCAAAACAATATAATAATAGGATTGAATGAAGAGAAGCACTAGTCTGATATAATAATGTGCCGAAATAATATTTACCATTTAAATCTCATAATTTTCGCATTGACTATTATTATTTAGCCTTTCCTTTCGGAGCTAAAATTAAAGTCTATATGGGAGGTTTTCAACTTATTATGCCGGGGCATAAGGATAATAATATTTAATAGATCGTGAGTGGGGAACTTACAAAACCCAACATATCAGTATAAAGTATTAGCCCAAAGAAATGCTAAGAAGATATACAAATTAAAGAAAACGTAGCAAAAGTATAGACAGCTCACTGCCAAGTAAAGTAGACATCATCTAGGAGATCATATTCTTGTTTGAGGGATGTATGCTATATTTTTCAAAACAAACAGAAGACATTATATTATGTATATTATGACGGAAGCATCAAGTATGAAAGTGAAAAAAACAAACCTGAAGGGATTCTCCGGCAAGCAAAATCGATCCCACTCCAATCCCGCAATTGATTGCCGTTTGAATAAATATGACAAAATAGTACATCCATCCAGAGCCTGTCATTGTTGTAGAGCCAAACCATGAAGGTTGCATACAACTTACTAATTGCGTTTAGCTATTAAAGAGTTTTGGGAAACTAGCCAAGACGTGACCGTAAAAGGAAAGGAGAATTGAAATCCGTTTGGTTACAAAGTGACGTCGTATATAGTATTTGAAGAAAAATGTTTTTTTTAATTTAAAAAAAAAAAGGAAGAACATGTAAGATGTAGAGTTGGTTGCATTATTCACCCAAGACGTCGGCGGCGAGTTCTCGGAAACGGATGTGGCGGCGACCCGATTTCTCACAGTGATCAAGCACTTTGGACATGAGGTAGTAAGAGTAAAAGGTGACGATCCCCATCATCGTTAAGCAGAATAAGCCCAGCCACCATCCCAGGCCTCTGAATACAAACGGCAGCGTCAGAATTGTCGGTCCAACGATTGCCGTCGTTAGATGATAACCCGCGTGCCACCACTGACCTATGAAACAATATCATATCATATCATAACCCCATTTTATTGGAATGAAACAAAACGAAATCAAGGCTTACAATTTATAATCACCTTTTGACTGGAGGACGAAAGCAGCTCCGGCGTCCTCATCAAGGTGGTCCCGACTGAAAAGGTCCCCTTTCGGAGGTTCCGCCATGGAAGGCAGAAAAGGGGTGGGAGTTGAGGTTGTGTAGCGTGGACTTTGGAGTACAGATTATATTTATTATTAGAAAAATGTTTGCATTAAACTACTAACTACTTATTCGCCTTAAAAGTCGCTCTAAGAATGAGTCTAGCAAGAACTTGTATTGATGGAGAGACCTAAGGTTTAAGGGAACCTTTCTTGCCGGCTTGGCTACGAGGCCTGGTCTATATACTGATACTCGTCATTAATTAATTGGGGAAATAAAAAAAATAAAAAAATTAAACAGATTATGAATGTCTTGTGGTTAGAAAAATAAATAATACAAAAACAAAACAAAAGTTGAATCTAGTGAAACGTACGTCTTGCGGATTTCTTTGTGGGGACTGCCCTGGCGAGCCAACTACAATAGTGGTAATTTTATGATCAAAGGGAAACGATAATGTTATAAAGGCCGCCACGCCTTAACTTGTTTGTCCTCCATAAAGTTTGAGCGAGCGGCTAGAAACGACGAACAACGACGAGCGGCTAGAAATGTTTAGGAAAACGAGAGGATTTGTTGGTGCGGAACATTGTCGAGGGATTATCGTTGTTTAGAAATATTGTTGCATCTCTCAAATTTTGCAATTGCAATTGAAATTGAATAACTGCTGACAGAAACATTACACGTTACAACTGAAAATAAAAAGTCCTACCGACTAGCTTGAATTAGGCTACCGACTAGAGTATTTAGCATCACATTAGTTAGGATGAGATGAAATGTTCAATAACGACTTTGAACATCCAAGTCAACACATGCACATGGACGAGCTCGGCTCCTTATTCTCCTTTTCCTTGATCCAAGCTTGCAGCAACAGATTTGTTGTACTCTTCCAATTCCTTCTTGTATGCATCCATTGCTTCGGCAGCTCTGGCATTCCAAACTTGCTTCTCTTCCTCAGTTAATTCCTTAAAAAATGAAAAAAAATAAAAATTAGTCTAAGATATGAAGAAATGGCCTTTTCAGTAATTTACCATGATTCAGAAAAGAAGCAAGTCTACCTTCCATTTCACCGAAATAAGTGCATTAAGGGTAGAATTATTGATTCCTGGTCGTTCTTCCTGCAAACTCTTTCTTGCTTCTTTGCTGCATCAAACATAAGTTTACATTGAGACTCCCACTACACTATAATTTATAACGTGACTTTTAACAATTGATTGGATTTACCTAAATAGGAGGAAGGAGGATGGAGGCCTCTTGGGCTTGTTTGGATCAGAATTCTTATCTTCCTTGCTCTGCTTCTTCTTCTGGTGATTCTTTTTTGTTTTCTGCAAAATTTTGTGCATTAGCCATAACTCAAGGCTAAGTTTATCTGGGAATTTTTTTTTGAAAAAAAATGGAAAACGGGAAAAACCTTAATCAGATTTTCAGTTTTCTCCTTCTTCCTTAGCAGTTGCAAGGCTTCCTGTTTTTGAAGCTTCATGTACTCTTCCTCTTCCTTTTTGAGATTGGCCGCTTCCTCGTCTTTCTTCTGTTTATAGGCTTCCATTTCTTGAACATATTTTTCCTTGTTCTGCTTTGCTATCTGCAATTGTAAAATAATTGACACTCTGCTTAAGAAACAAGGCCACTAAAAGAGAAGGGTCTAATAAGAGCCACAGGGCAAACCTCTTCGTAGGGTCTCCTTTGTTCTTCTGTGATGTTTTTCCACACTTCAGCTGTGATCTTGGAAATCTGAAAGGCACACCAATTTAAAGCTGTGTTCTTGACGACTATAAACACTATTGGCAACCGAATTTACCTCCGAGACACTCTTCTTCTCCGCCAAAAGAGCTGCCCGCCTATCGTTTGTGAACAAGAAAAAGGCTGACAGGGGATGCTTTGGTTTTGATGGATCCTTCTCTTTCCTAGAATTACAAGTAATAGGGAAACATCAACAAAAAATGTAATGGGGACACATACAAAGAGGAAACGGAATGAAAAATTTACTTCTTCTTCTTCTTGTCTTTTTCTGTCTCTTGTTTGAACTGCATATACTGTTCAAGCAATTCCATAGCAGTCTTCTGCTTCTGCTCCTCCTCCAACAGCTTCATTGCCTCACTCTCACGTTTTTCCTCTGCAATTACCCGCAAATATGCTGCTTTTTCAATTTGATATTTCTCCTCGTAAGGCTTCTTCTCTGCCGCACTAACGGTCTTCCATTTTGCCCCCAACATGTTTGAAATATCTTTGAATTCTGCCTCAGGGTTCGCCTTCTTAATCTGTATCATTCATCGAGGCACCCGAGAAACAAAATGTGAGTCTCATTAATTGAGTTGTTTTCTACTCACACAAAAGGTTTCTTACTATACCTACTACCTACCTCAGCCCATTGATCTTTGCACCATAAAATGTATGGTGGAGAAGGCCTTTTCTTTTCAGGGCCTCCGTTCTTCTTCTTGTCCTTCTTTTCTTGTTCTTTGTCTCTTACCATAGGCAAAATCTGAACAAAAACAAAAGAAAAACAAATAAATTATAGGAGCAACAAATTAGGAAATTAAAATATCAGATTCAGAAAGTAAAAAAAATTGTTGGACATAATACAAGAATGGGATAAAAAACTAACCATTGTTGGCTTGAACTCCTTCAACTTCTGCAATTTTTTCAGCTCAATCTGAAGCTTCTCCTGTTCCCGGCCACGATTTTCAAGTTCTTCCTCCTTTTGCTTCAAGATCTCATCTTTGGCCTTCAAGAGTTCATCGGTCTTCTCCTTATCAAGACGCAATTGCTTCAGTTTTTCCTGCATTTCAAGCAAGTCTTTCTCGAAGGATTGCTTGGATTGTTTCTTTGAGGCGCCTTTTCCCTTCTTTGGTGAGGAACGGTGCTGAGAAAGACACTCATGGTTCTCCTTTTCCAGGCCACCAGATGGCGGTGGAATGGGGGTTGCAGAGGATCCGGTGATCTTCCCGGCTAAAATGTTCACCCCATTTTTCGATGGGTCTTTCTCCTTCAGTGCGGCCCTTCGGCCGCTCCTTGGCCTCTTTGTACGGATTTCATCGGATTGCACAGGCACCTCAGCAATTATGTCCGCCATCGGTGAAAGCAAGGGAGATACTACTTAGAATTGTAGAATGCTTTTATATTCTAGTGCCTTTTACTCTGAGACGAACCGGCTATTTTTATAGGAGAGTAAAGCCTAACGGTTAGAATTTTCAAATTTGAAAATCTTATCCGTTGATGACGAACATTCGTGACTGAGACCTCCTTTTTGTAATTTGACCGCTATGCATTGAACCAAAAACAATCAATTTGTACTATGTTATCTTCCTATTACTTTTATTTTACTTAACTACCATATACCCCGGTTTCTTTTGACTAGTTGGGGGGGCCTTGGGGCAATGAACCAAATACGTAAACTTTTACCAATATTTTACCACATACATGGAGCAGTTTTTTTTTTTTTTTTTTAAAAATTCCATTTATTGAGATCCTGTCTTAGTCCTGTGACATTTTATTTCACCCTAAACTTTCCTTTACCTAAATACACGCAGAGGATATGTTTACCATTTATACCGAGCAATCTTCAATTTGATTGAATTATGTGATCCACAATTCCACATGATGAGCCTGGGTTCTGGACCGCTTGGCAATTTTGCCAACTCTCTCCAGCTCGGATAAGCTATGAGTGGATACTGATCTGGCGCAGACGAATGAATCCCTTCGAAATCAAGTCTTGTGTTTTCACTATAAAAAGGAATGTAACTATTTTTTTTTTTTTTAAAAAAAAATGACGACTCTTTCTCTAAAATCTGAAAAAAAAAAAAAAAGGCACAGTATTGATTGGTTCATTCAAACGCAGTTCTAAAAAGTAGAAAATTTTGTGAATAGTGCTTGATTTTTAATTGGTGCATGGTTCTGGCAGAAAAACAAATAATAATAATGCTTGATGCAAAAATAAAAAGACGATTAGAACGAAAATAGCTTAGCAAGAGTCAAAAGAGGATTAATAGAGTATCAGATACTAGAGGCATTGAGGCAATGTTTATAAAAGCATGGCATCTTCCCATAAATATATACATATATGCACGGTGTCATAGTTGTCTCGGATAAACCGTGGCCACAAAACATGGCCTCGAGCATATCCTTGGAATAAATATTACGGACAATTTGGAACACGAATAAGAGAGAAACAGATTGGAAGTAATTACAGATATAATATTTTTGATACCTCAATTAAGACATAAGATGCGTAATATTTTTAGTGAAAAATTCAAGTGAATAAGTTTTCGGACAGAAAGAGCATTATAAAGATATTAATAAACGAATCTTTCTTGAAATTTGTATTTTAATAAATTATTCTTAAACAGTATGACTACTATACGTTATTTTAATATTCTTTTTTTACAAAACCAAATAAATGCTTAATTACTCAAGTTTACAGGTTCTGCTCACAAAAAAAAAAAAAAAAAAGTTATTGCGTTCTCTAGCAGTGCTAATTAACGCATACCGTGAGAGTATGCACAGCAATGGCAGTACTTGGTTGCGTCGCATCGAATCCCCCAATTAATGCCCAGGTTTTATTTTGCATCATGTTGAGAAAACTCGCTGGATTAAACTGAGGCAACTCAGACTCTCACGAACTCAACCTCCAATACAGATATCTTTTATCCTTTAAATAAATAAACTGGACCAGACCCGACGGATTTCGGATCCAGTCCCCGGCTGCTAAAAATATCACATCACATTTCTCTACATAAAATTAAAAGCAACCAAAGTTGAGCTTTTGTGCACTTGAGGACAAGAACTAACTAGCAGGCTATCAATTAAAACTAGTAAATAACTAGAATAAATAATATATATAAATGACGAAAAAAAAAATCACCAGATATGTAAGATAAAAAACAATATGAAATGCAGATCTAAAGGCGAACGTACTGTAGCCACGCTTAACAGGAATAGTGATTTTCATACTTGAATATCCTCAATAAAATAAACGTTATTTTTTTATTTGAAAATGATTGGAATAGTTTAGTTTCCAAGATCAATTATAGTATTGTTATGGATCGAACGTTTGATCTTCCTAATTGAATCGGTTGAACTTGCATCTTTCCATAAAAAAAAAAAAAAAATCTTAAATTGATAATCCAGAAAACTTCATTTTCCTTTTTGGGGAAAAAGAGTTATCCTTTTCCTAAAAAAAATTCCTTTCCATTAAAAAAACATATCTTCATTTTTTTAAAAAAATATTCCCATTAATTTAGAGTCAATTGTATTTTACCCTAAAACCCATATATAAAACATAAATTTTTATACCAAAAATTAACAAAATTTCATGGAATTGCAATTTTTAATAAAGATGACGCAACACATACAAAATTCTCCATCGCATGGGATGTACGGTAATTGATTTCCCCTTTAAACGCAGCAACCACCCAAGATGACCCCACAACAATTGTGCATGTGTTTTGCACCGTCGACCCAAACGAAGAAACGGAAAGACTCGTCAGAAAGCAAATACGGATACCAAAGTCTAATAAAGTCACATTATGATTTATATGATGTAGAGTCACGCATATATTCACTACTCACCTCATCCATATAAATAGTCCTTTTCCAAATGGAAGTTTTTGAAAAGCCATTTTCCTTATTCAAATACTGATAGGCAAATGGAAGTTCCCCTCCATCTCCCGTTGGCTCTCGCATCCCGCCTTTCAGATGCAAACTCGATTTTTCCTGTAGTCTTCGTCGAAACTTCGAAGATTACCCATGGAATTGGTGTTTGACCGGTTATTCCTAGGGTTCCGGCGAGGTTCACTCATCCTTTTGTAAGGTTTCGATGGCGTCTGAAGATGCGGTCGAAAAAACGAGTGACTCTGCGGTCTCTGCCATCGTCAATCTCGCCGACGAAACGAAGCTAGCGATTGAAGGAGTAATGGCGCCTTGTAATACACTTCTAAGCATCTCCAAGTCTCTTGCTGCAGGAGGAATCGCCGGTGTAGTGTGACTATCATTTTTGGCGATCTCACTCTGGTTGTTTCTCTTGTCGCTGAAGTTGATTTTCTCTATTTTTTCACTCTATTTTTTTTTTTTTTGAATTTTGGCAATGTGTATCTCTCTCCTTTGAGAGATTTATTTTCTCAGTTTTTGTTCTCTTTTCCTTGTTTTCTGATTAATTTTTCAATTCTTCTTTCTTTCTGCATGCATTGTGTTTGCGATATTTCTTCTGTCTTTTTTCTTAGAATTTATTTTTCGGTCCTTTGATAGACTAATTTGTTATCCTGCGTGTACTATAAAATCGTTAAGTTTCCATGCTCTGATCACTTGCTAGGTTTAGATTAACGTGTTCCTTACTGTAGCTCTGGCTATATGATTCCTTATTTCCTATCTCCATGTTCATTAGACTGTCCACCAGAAGGAAATTTTTCCGGAAGTTTGATTTGTGCTATTCTTGCTGTTCAATTGCGTTGTTTCTCTTATGAAGTTACGCTAAAGAAACGCCAAAGTGATACAGCCTATTAGAATGTATGCGGCTCCTAGTTTTACCATCTCAAACTAGTGTAACTGTATTTGTGGATTATTAGAATGAGATTTTTGCTGTCAGATGTCTGGTGCAGGAACATCAGTTTGTTGACATCTTTGAAATCGTGTGCGTCCATGGAAATGTGAATGAGGTTGTTAAATGCATTGCAAAAATTTATGTTTGTTCATCGACATTAAACAAATAGCTGTAGTTTTTCTTGTCATTTTTGAGGCAGATTTCACCTCAATCACATATTTGAGGTGAGATTTTGAGCTTTGTAATTTTTTTAAACAAGCTTTTATGTGTGTACTTTCTATTAGGTCACAAACATCGGTGAGATTGAAGGTTCTGCTGCAGGTAGTTCTTTAACCATATTGTTACTATTGTAATTTGTTGCTAATAATCCCCCTCTCCCCCCTTTCCTATCATGAATACATGAACTGAGCTAGGCTAGGCGTTAGATCTATCTTGACTAAAGTTTGACTGTATATTATCTTACAAATTGTGAGGAGACTATACTAAACATTTTGATGATAAAAGAGGTCTTTTATGGGAACCATTTTCTTCCTCATGGTGATAATCATCATTGTTCTCTTCCTCTATCTATGATGTTAAGGTTAAAAGGGATATCTGAATTTTCCTGAACCAAATCGGGTAACAGTTTTAATCCATAATTTTTTTTTTTTTTTTTTTTTTTGACAGATGAAAAAAGGGGGGGTTTAAGTTTGACATTATTTTTTGAAATAGTGTCTGTAAATGGTATTAGCCCGGATCTATGATTTGATGAGTAAATTATCCTTTCATTTTATGTTATTTAAGTTTGACATTATTACTGAACGGTGTTTGTGTGGTTCGTCTTCATTTCCTTTCCTGCACTTCTATATAGAAGAAGCACAGCTCGCTCCTCTTTTACGTCTTGAAGTTGGTGCTTTTGCTGGAATCATTGCCATGTCTGCAACTAACCCTGTGGAGAGGTTGCGAGGACGTTTATCTTTCCAGGTATTCCTCTCCAAAGGGCTAAAGTTCTATTCAAATTTTGGTTTATTTGGATTTGCTTTTGAGTGTATCATTAAGGGAGGGCAAGGATATCTCATTGAATTGTTTGCTTTGATTGTGAACTCATACCCTGTTGCGGAGACATTCTCATTGATATCATTCGCTGAAGAATGTGGATGGTGGGTTGGACAGATGCTGCTTCACGTGTTGCTGGTGATGAGAAGAGCAAAGCACTTGTTGAGTTTACCGGCATAAGCATTCAGGATAACAGTACAGCATAAGGGAGTTGGGGCATTATACAATGCCTTAGTCCCCAATTTCATGAAGGTGGGTTTTAGGTAATTTCTCAGGTTCCATGTCATCTTATACTGCTCTATTATTATATTCTTTTATCTCAAGGTATTGGGCCTGCATCTTCGGTCAAGGAAATTTATTGCATTGCACGTTATATACTTAGTTATTTAACTTTTTATAGCAGAGAAACAGTCTAAAGACATGAATTTTTACTAATTCATTATAAACAACTTAGGTGATGTTGGTAATCTGTGTCCATATTCTTTTTGATGGAGCCACATATGTTATGTCTCTTTTTTATCGGATGTTCATTGCATTCTCATTGATAAAAAAAATTAATTTAATAATTTAATGATAGGTGTAATATTATTTTATAATTTTTAATTAAAAAAATATAGCGTAATAATAAATAAAATATTAAGTGATACAATAGATGTTATCTCCTTAGTGACTAGCTTATAATAATAATAAAAAAAATAATTGTAGAATTTATTTTTAATTTTTATATTTCGGTTGACCTTCCTACTTAGACATGATACACATCCACATCTAGCGATTATGGGTTTGCTGTGTTTCTGCGTGAATTATTTGTTGGCAAATAGTAATTACCAAATTAATTTGTCCATTTAGAAGCTTCGTGACATGCGAAGGCAGAATTGGGGGTTGATCTCCATTCGTTTCCAGAGAAGGAAACAGGTTTGCTGGCCAGGAATGGCAGGGGACTGGAGCACTCCCCCACTCCGACGGGAAATTTATCTTCGTCCCTTTTTTAAGCCCCGCAGTGATAGTGAGGATCTGCAAAAATTTGTTTTTAAATTTTTTTTTTTTTTTTTTTTTTAATGCCACGGTGAGTGTTAATATTTGCAATCAGATTCTTTTTTTTCCATGTGAGAAAAGTAGTATGACCACTTAATGAAGGAGAGAAAAGAATGCATAGGAGAGCAGCTGCAGATGCAAGTTGCACTTGTTAGAAAGAATAAAAATCATTCTAACTATTATTACATAACCCATTGGCATATAAGCCACAAAGAACTGACTTAAACAATAAGAAACAAAAATTTACAAATTCCAACCTCCCCAACAGTTTCAGACATACTGACAAACTGCAAGAAAAAATGGCATAATAACTTCGCCCACAACCAAACAATCCATAACCACTAGGAAACCTCACTATGATCCACCCATCCCCCAAGTATGTGGTCATGACAGATGAAAACCATTTCAAATGGGGGTATATCAGCTTTAATTGAAAAATAATACAGTAATGGCATAGGATCAGAAACTAGGTCCTTCATGCAGCAGCCTCCTTTCAGAGAAAAAAAAAAAAGAGGATCAGAGCAAGTACATTTAGGAAGAAAGTAAACCGGGGAACTTACTTCCTCCTTGAAGAAGCATGTATAATTTTTGGACTGATAGTGAAGCTGAGAATGCTTGGCCTTCACAGATTCCTGAAAAACCAAGGTAGCACAGTGAAAAAGGATGCCAATAGCTAATAGCAATATGCCCAACTAATGTGAAAATTCAGCCCAAGCCTAACAACACAATTAAGGCATAAAGTATCCATTTTCTTTTCTCCAAGACACTAAATTCATTTTATACTAATTCAAGACATTTTCATTTCTATTATGTTTCTCAATTTTTATATGTAACTTAACTTTGACTGTTGTCAGTCATCCAAAAGGAATCTACAAGTTTATCATCACTAAATTTTGCAAGTCCATGGTTATCTTCAAAATCAGTTTGTCTCAGGGAAACAAAGTAAATAAGTTTAGGAGCTGTACATATACTCCTCTAATCAATGGTCAAGTACTAGCATGGAAAACTACAACTGAAACTGTTAACAAAGTCTGAGTAACAATTGCCATGTTTTTGAATAGACAGCAATTACTTTGCTTCCCTAACAATAAAGTCAGCACGCATCCACACTCTAGAAAAATGCTCATCGTTTATCTGATAATTTAATAGAATATGTCAAAAACAGTGAGGCAAAGGTCCAGTTGTCAGGAAGTTAATTACCTAACTTATGAAGCTAAGGGGGGAAAATGAATAAAGAGCAAATTTGTGTAAAATCATGGTGGATCGGCAACAAAGGATGATTGGGCACGAATAGTTAGTTGCAAAAGGTTAGCACGCGGATGGCATCAATGTACCATCATCGGAGAAAAGAAACTAGTAATAATGAGCTGTTTGTCTTCCAAAAAGTGCAAATAAGGCAAACCAGGATGGCTTCTGCACAGAAAATTACCCCAAAGGAATTGAAAAGGAAGGAAAAGGCCAAAAGATGATGGAGCCTGCGGGAGTGTTTAAGTAGGGACAAATAAAGAGACGATGGAGAAGGCGAAGAAATGGTTATATCTAACAAGTTTAGGTAGGGACAAATAAAGTGATAAGTACAAATTGATTATCAATGAAGCAATTAAAAGTAAATCATGAAACAAAACTTAAATTGGGCAATACTGCATAAGATAGATTTAGGGCTTACGTTGTTCTCCGGCCACCACGAGTCCTCGAGAGAATGTCCTTGAGATAATCGTAGCGACTGCGATGGTAATCAATCCACAAACACAGCTGCCTGATAGCCTCTCTCTTCTCCTCCCCCAGGTCCAGTATACCATCATCTTTGTCTTTCATCATTTTCTCTAGCTCTCCAACTGTCTTCTTCAGTTGAAGTACAGTTGTTGTCAGCGTGTTCTTCTCTAATTCTTCTTTGCTCGCTTTAGCCTCTAGCTTCTGAATCATCTCCCTCAAAGCCAATTTTTCTTCGTTTCTACTCTGCAGCTGCTCTTCCAAATGATCTCTGTCATTCTTCAACTGCTCTTTTTCTTTATTCATCTCTCTGATCCGGTTCTTTAAAATCTTAAGTTCATGTGCGATGTTTGAAATATAATTCTCATAATTTTTATATTCGTCAGCAAATTTTGAGTCCACGGTCTCCATGCCAGTCATCACATAACTCATGCTCTCTTTGATACTAGTAGTCACTTCCTGAAAAGCTTTATTATTAGCAGCAATTATTTCTAACAAAGTGGCAATCCTGTCTTCAAGCGCTCTTTGATCCTGCAGGAGCTTCTGTTCTGCATTTCTAAAGCTCTCTTCATTCTCACTGAGCAATTGTTCTGTGACCCGAAGCTTCTGGTTCGACAAGCGAAGCTTAACTTCAAGCATGCGGACATTCTCAAGCGAAGTACTGATTTCATCTCCTTTCACCTCTAAGTCTCTTTTCAGGTTTTCTGCTGTTTCTTCCAATTCAACTATTATCTCATCTTTTGATTCAATGCCCTTATGGAACTCTTCTGTCAATTCTTCAATTTTCTTTTCTGCAACTTCGAGTTTCACCTGGCATTCCTGAGACAGACTCTGAATTTGTTTGTACTCTGTACTTAACTTCTGATATGCATCTTCCCGTTCCTCCTGCATTCTTTTATGATCCGTGGTATTGCTTGCTAATTCTTTCTCTACCATGGTCATTCTTTCTCTGTGCTCTTCTGTAACTCTTTCACAATGCAGCACCAAGTCTTCTTTCTCTTTCTGCAATGCAAGGAGGTCTGTTTGTAAATTATTAACTTGAGCTGTGAATGCCATTATTTGAGCTGAAGTCTCGTCCTTTTCTTCATTAAGTTTACTCTGCAGCGCAGAGAGCTCAACCTCTTTCTCTCCTAATGTGTTCTCCAATGTAGTAATTTTGTCCTGCAGAACCAAGAACTCGGACTCTCTCTCTGCTGATCTTTTCTCCAATTCGATTATTTTATCTTGCAGCAACAACTTCTCCTCCCTCAGCTGATTCATCTCAAGGTCGCTAGCCCGTATTTTCTCTTCAATTTCACTCTTTTGGCTCGTAACTGAGTTCACCTCTATTCCCAGATTCCTTATCTGCATGGCTAAATATTCATTATCTTTCGCATATCTCCGTTGATCCAGAGTTTTGTTTGTGACCTCCTCTTTCAGATTTTGTATCTGCATCATATACTCTGATATTTCTTGGGTCTTTTTCTCAAGTTGAACTTCCAAGTCAGATTTCTGGCGTTGTAGAATCTCCACCTCCTGCTGCAATACATTGACCTGATCCGTAATGCTTTTGACTTGAGTTGATGCTTCATTACTTTTACGAATCATTTGTTCGTCTAGTTCATCTTTCTGAGCGTGTAACGTGTCAATATCGGTTTGTAAATTGTTCATCTGAGATGTCAAGTTTGCTATTTTAGACGAAGACTCGTTCTCATTATCTTCAAGTTTCTTCATGAGAGCAGATAGTTCGTGTTCTCTTTCTTTGAACTTCACTTCTAGCTCTGTAATTTGGTTTTGTAGCCCTAACTTGTGTTCTCTCAGTTCTCTTGCTTCTGTTGTGCTATTCGTAATTTGCACTTCTATGTCTCTTTTCTGGGTATGCGAGGATTCTAATTCGACCTCCAAATTCGCAAGCTGTGCCTCTAATGCCCTGATGCGATTTGAGGATTCATTCTCATACTCCTCATGCATCTGAGTGAGGGTTGAAATCTCCCTTTCTCTCTCATCCAATTTCTCCTTTAACTGACTCAATTCAGCCACTAGTTCCTCTGCTCTGCGATGAGCCACCTGAACCTTATTTGAAACCTGTGAAAGTTCCAACTTGACAGATTCATTCTCTTCCTCAGTTGCTTTCAATGTGTGGCTTATATTTGTGACTTGGTGCTCTGCATGTTCAAGCTTCTCCCTCAGAATGGAAAACTCCCCTGTTACAGTTTCTAATTTTTTCTCAAGGTCTGATTTCTCTTCTTTCAGTTGATCAACCACCGCTCTCAGGCTGTTTGTAATCTTCTGTTCCTCGTCAATCTGTCTGAAAGCTGTCTCTTTCTCTATGATCAAACTATCTTTCTCTGTATTCAAGTCTTCCAATCTTTGATTCATAGCGGAAAGTTCCCTTGTAAGAGCTTCCAATTCTTTCCCAAGTTCTGATGTATCATCTTGCAGTTGATCAACCACCACTCTCAGGCCGTTAGTATTCTTCTGTTCCTCCTCAATCTGTCTGAAAGCTGTCTCTTTCTCCATGCTCAAATTATCTTTCTCTGTCTTCAAGTCTTCCAATCTTTGATTCAGAGTGGAAAGCTCCCCTTTTACGGCTTCCAATTCTTTTCCAAGGTCTAATTTCTCCTCTTTCATTTGGTCTACAATCATTCTCAGGCTGCTCGTAATCTTCTGTTCCTCGTCAATCTGCCTAAAGGCTGTCTCTTTTTTCTCGGTCAAATCATCATTCTCCCTCTTCAGGTCTTCCAATCTTTGATTCAGAAGGGAAAGTTCCCCTGTAGCAACTCCTAATTCTTTCCCAAGGTCTGATTTCTCCTCTTTCAGTTGATCAACCATCGTTCTCAGGCTGTTTGTATTCTTCTGTTCCTCCTCAATCTGTCTGAAAGCTGTCTCTTTCTCCATGCTCAAATTATCTTTCTCTGTCTTCAAGTCTTCCAATCTTTGATTCAGAGTGGAAAGCTCCCCTTTTACGGCTTCCAATTCTTTTCCAAGGTCTAATTTCTCCTCTTTCATTTGGTCTACAATCATTCTCAGGCTGCTCGTAATCTTCTGTTCCTCGTCAATCTGCCTAAAGGCTGTCTCTTTTTTCTCGGTCAAATCATCATTCTCCCTCTTCAGGTCTTCCAATCTTTGATTCAGAAGGGAAAGTTCCCCTGTAACAACTCCTAATTCTTTCCCAAGGTCTGATTTCTCCTCTTTCAGTTGATCAACCATCGTTCTCAGGCTGTTTGTGATCTTCTGTTCCTCTTCAATCTGTTTGTAAAACGCCTCTTTCTCCGTGGTCAAACTATCTTTCTCTATCTTCAATTCTTCCAGCCTTTGGTTCAGTTCAGCTTCCATCTCACCAGAAATATCAAGTTGCTTCTTTAGTTCACCATTCTCAACTAAAAGTTTGGATCTTTGAATGCCCACTGCTTCAGCATCAATTTTCAAATCCATGAAGATTTTGTCTGCTTCTTGTATTTTGCTCAGCGCTGCTAGATATTTTGAATTCAGATCCTCCTTCTCGTCACAAGTAATAGTCAACTTATGATTTAATTCTGCAACTTCCATCTGTGCCTTCTCAAGTTCTAGCTTTACGCCATCAAGTATCTGTTGAGGTTCACTTTCCAGTTGTCCATTTTTACTGTCTCTCTTCTTGGAAGAGTAATCTGAATCTGAGTCTGAGCTAGATGAAGAACTATCTTTCTCTCGTTTGCCATTAATCTTTTTCCTCAGCTCTCCTGTAAGATGGTCGTATCGTTCATAGAGGGATTGATACTGATTGTGGAAATCCTCAATCAGTTCAACAAGTGGTTCCTTCTTAGAAAGTTCCACCGCATTACCATCCTCTTCAAGATTTTCTTCTCTAATAAGCTTCAATATCCTTTTTACTTTGTCTTCAATATCTGTAAGAAAGTGACAGAAGCCCTAATCAATTGTTTGATCATCATAAAGGTGATAGACAATAAACACAATAATCGTAATTATTCATTATACCCCATGGTGTCAAATTACAGTTGTCATGATGGCACCTGAGTATAATCATGGACAGAGATCATACCTGTTTTAGCTCCCTGCAGCTGCTCTTCTTTTTCAGGATCAATGTGACTGCTAAAAAAAGATTTTATAGACTCTCTCAACCGATGCTTCACCATCTTTTCTACAGATTTTCGACTTCTCTAAGCAGTTGCCTATCAAGATAAGCCGATCACCATTTTGATCCTAGAAATTCAGGAGCTGAATTTTTGAAAGCATTCTTTGATATTTGTAACACTTCGAAACACAAGTTTTCATTATGTTTAACTTTCTAGATACATTGTTAATATTCAAAAAATTTCAGAAGTATATGATAGCAGGACTATTCATTCAGCTAGATATTGGGATTCTTGAATGAAAATTTCATATTGTGTAATAAGAATGTGGTTGGTTTCTCATTGTAATTAAATTAGGAGGATAGAAGTTTTCTTTTTGACAGTAGCAGAGAATGCCTGGGTTTTTCCCTTTTGTAACATAAAAGTGAAATTCATAGATATTATGCAATGCAATTGTCTGTATGCGCTCAAACAAGCCACTGCTTTTTTAAATTTTCCTGTTTTTTTCCTTTTTCTTTTCGGTTGGGGGCTGAGGATGGTACTTGTGGTTATCCTTCCAGCTGATACATCACACGTAAGTTTCAACGAATACCGTTATCTAAGTTCATAGATACCCATGTTATCATGGCTCATGCTTCGGAGGCATTTTTCCACTTTTTAAACATAGAGATGTAAGGTTCAATAACGGATTTTAGCCTTAATTTGGGGTCCTAAACCAACTTGTGTCTATTTAGTCCAGGAAAATAGCAAAAAAGACAGAAATCATAAAACATATAAAGGGGAGAAAACTGAAAAGTGCGGGGGAGGAAAGAGAATGAGAAAGAAATATTTGGGTTCATTATTCATAGGAAAGTAAATGGATATCATCAATCAACCCAAACTTAATAATACCTTTAATTTTCATAACATTGTACGAACAGATTGCAATTAGCCTACCGCTATTTTTCCCTTCTTAATTCAAAATTTGAGGACGAAGCAACTAGAAAGAGAATGTGGAAGGACTCCTACACTGTCTCTTCTTACGACCGCTCGTGGCGCTAGCTGACTTCTTTCTCTTCTTTTTTTTTAAATTAATTTCAATTCTAATTTTAAGATTTAACATTAGCATGCAAAAGAAAACAGAGAAATCACACTTATACCAGAAAGAAAAATTAGAGCAAACAGATATCAATAAGTAATCTCAGAATTCAAGTTCTGATAATCAGTATTTTGACCGTATCGAAATCGAATGGTCATATTGTGTACCTGAAATGTGCTTCTACTTTCTCTCCCTCGTTGCAGTCTTTCCTCGGAAGCTTCTCGCTAAGCTCCAAAGCCAGCTCGGACCAGCCTAAGAGGAAATCATAAGCACGGAGCAAACCGAAGGAGAAAATAAGATGAGTGAGCTTCAGAATTAAGCCTATATTACGAGTGATAATGGAGTGATCAAACACAGAATCTAACTAGGAAATTTAAGTTGACAATTTCGCATAACAATATCTCAGCCTCTTTTTTCCCTTACAATCAAAGAACGTCGAAAGAATTCTCCGAAGTTTATCATCCGACACATATTTTACAATAAAAAGGTGAGTCAACTTTGGATTTAGATACCGGAAAATCTTCACTACTGCGCACAAGTGCAGAATAGAAATCCGAAACAAGCAAAGAAAATAACCAAGACAAGAGTAGTAAATTGAAACTAGCATAATCCAGTTTCGCAGCTAACGAACTTGATCTGATCGAATCCTAAAGTAAGAGTGAAGGATAGCGAGGCTGAAATAGCTCAACTGAACTACGAACTTCCAGGCTTGTATCACTTCACCGAGAATTCAATTCATGCCAAAATCTCAGATAAAAAGAATTTGTAGAGAAAATTTTCTCCAGGTGAAATTCACGGTTTACCTGTGAATCAAAGCGAAAGCAAGATCCTGAAACCGGATGATCAAACTGGGAGAAAATCAGAAACAAGAAAGAAAGATACGACGAACTCTTCAATTAAGGCGAAAGAGACAGTGAGGCAGAGAGCCAGCTTCATAAAATAATAAGAGAAAATGTATTAAAATTTTGAATACAAAAAGAGATTTTGTTTGGATTAGAGCGCTAAAAAGAGACGCCAGCAAGCATTTTGGCTTCAAATTTGAGAGATGGAATCTTTGGATTTCTTTTTGTAATGTTGCCACTTCTTTTCTTATTTATTACCATAATGCCATGGTGGATTTCTTTCCTTTAATTTCTCGGCATTGACGTGTTAAAAGGTGACTCATTTGACACTTGGTTTGCTGACGGGTGAAGCACCTATAGTAATCAGGCATATCGTAAAGGTAATGGTGCTATTCAATATTTTTAAATAATTTTCCCTTTTTCTAAGCGATTATTTAATCTCATAAAATAATAGGGAATGTGAATGTCCCTCTAACCTCATAAAATATCATGAGGCACTCAATTGCCAGAGGAGACCACGATATTCTACCAAAAAAATTAAGACCACGATCTAGCTGCAGTTATTGACAGCGTGTAGGATCTTCCATACTATGGAACGACCAAACTCTGTCTGTGGCCATTTTATTCTTTGAGGGTGCCATGACCAACCGCTAAGTTTTACCATAATACTCATCTTTGAAATTTTTTTTTTTTTTTTAAAAAAGACTGCCAAGTTCTACGGAAAATTTGAATTTAACGGTATTATTATATTTCTTTTAGAACAATTTAGAGAAATTACTTTGATGACCAAATTTGTTAAATTAAGAAAAAAATACAAAACAATTATTTGATAAATGTTATCACGAAATTTCTTTATTTAAAAATGATACCAAATAGGAAATGTATTTCTTTTTATGGGCGGGAAATGTATTTAATGCAAAGGTACGAGGTGTTACTTTTATAAGCAACAGGATATAAGATCCGATTTATGATCTGAAATTTAACTTTGGAATCTGGTTTCGCCCTTATGCATTATCGTTTCATGGATTGTAAGAAAGAGTGATGACAAAAAAAATTATTGAAGGTATTCACTCAAAGTGTGAATGAATATTTTTTTTTTTTCTTTCAATTATTGACATAAAACATTGTAAATAGTTTTAAAAAAAAAGTTACTCAGTTGTCGTCTTTAGTTAGATATCGAAAGGCCAACGAATAGTAAGAGTATAATGAAAAAAAATAAAATTATATTTATTACATCGTTATAACCATGTATGTATTAAATAACCTCAATGGTCCTTTTGGCCATGCAAATCAAACAATTCTTTGCATAGAGGAAAGACAAAGAAAATATTCCCTAGTTCACCAGTAGGGAAACAAACTTGGATGAATCAGTAGAAGAAAAGCTATTGAAAGGATGAACATTAATGGGCAATTATTTTTTACAGTTACAGCATTTAGCCAATTAGAAAAAGTCGGCCAAACTGGCCTTGTTGGCTGAACAACGCACTTTTATGAATTTTTTTTTTGGTAGAATATATATATATATATATATATCATTTACTAATTGGTGATTCACACATCCCTACTTTACAAAAAAAGAAAAGAAAAGAAAAATAGTGGTTAAGATAATGGCCTACGTAGCGAGGAAAAAAGGGGGAAAAAGAGGTTATTTTCTTTCGCTGTTTCGGGAAGGATAGGACAGAGACATTTTAAGCTCTTTTCATACTGTTGACACTCATATTTGTGATCATAGTATCTTATCCCTTGGACGGTTGTCGTGATAATTGGTAAGAGTAGTTTTACTCTTTATTTGATGTTGTTCTTGGTGTACAGCTCATCATCTTTAATTACTTAGAATCTTGTTATAATATTTGTAGCTTGTAATGGAAGTCTCTAGAATATATAGAGAGCTATATGTATATATGGGTGTGTAGCCTCTTGTAAAGTCTGAATATTCACTTTTTCCGCAATAATACTTTCTTCCATTTTCTCTCTGACCAAACACTATTCTTCTTCTCTTATTTCTTCTTTCTTCTTTCAATAATCATTTAAAACGATGCTGCCTTATTGCTTTCCAACCTCCTTGATCAACGAAACCAACTCTTCATCGATCCTTGATCTTTCCCAATTTTCCCATCTTCTTTTCAGTTGCCTCACTTCTTGATTTGCTTAGATTCAGCTTCTCCCGTCCTTCCTTGCTCTCCCTGGCTTCTAATTTCCACACCATCTGTATTAGCAAAAATGTCTGCTCTTCTTTATCATCCAATTAATAACGCAGTAAGGCAATTCACGTTGTCTTTCAGCTTTATCCAATCCTTTGCGTTCTTCACGCTTAATTACCAGCTTAGACTTGGTCATGAACGCAAAAGTGAATATATTGTAATGAATCTGAATCTCCGGGAAGCCTGAGAAAGTTTGTTCGGAGATCTAATTAGAATAACTAAAAATTAGCTTGATAGGAGGGAAATGAAAACCTTGTTTGAACCCAACTTCTAAGGTCAGTCGGTAAATGATATAAAATAAAATAAAAAGACAAAAGAAGAAAAGAATTGCTTGAAAAAAAAATATATAGGAAAGGCCACCAAACAAACTAATTATAATCGTTATGTTGATTATTTTAATACTCTCCTACGTATATATAACAAACTAATTTAATAATTTTAAGCCTTCTGCTAAATGCTTCTAACTAAAAATTGACGTATTAATTTTTAATTAACTTTTTATTAATTTATTAATTATTTTTACCAAACAAAACTTAAGAATTTGTGGAGCAAAATAAAATAAAAAGCAAGTACGCCATCCGGTCTTTGACTGGGCAGTTACCACGTTGTCAAGAATTACACGGCCCACCAGAATTAGCGGTGCAATGCAATTGTAAGCCCCCACAACTTCAGCTCAGATGATAGGTATGTGTGTGTGCGCGCGTTTCTCTCTCTTTTTTTTTTCATCTAAAATGAGAAGAAGCAAGTGGCTCTGAGTTGGGCATGTCTTCTTAGCACATTCAAAATTAAGAGTGTGAGCCCCACATGTTTACTTTTTTTTCTTTTTTCTTTTTTTCTGTGATATTACCATGTTTCCGTTGATTTATAAACATGTTTCTTACTAACTCACAGATTTATCTTTTGCTATCCTGATCTGGAGAACAAACTTTGGCAGTTTCAAAACTGGAAAGGCTTTGTCTGGTCTGGAGAGGGTATTACGTTTTAGATTTCATTTGATAACAAGGTTTTTTTTTTTCAAAAAAAAAAAACACATAAGAGACGTTTTGCTTTATCAAAAATTGGTGTGAAGTCAAAATTATCTGGCTATTAAAAAAAGACAAAGAATTCCTATCAAATTGCTGTCATTCCCTATTTTTGAGTTGGATAAAGAGTCACAAGTATTATACGAGCACCGCCAACAACGCCCATTCCTAACAAAGAAATAGAAAATAAATAAAACGATAAAAGACAAAATTGGAAAATAAAAAATAAGTATTTTGCCTGAAGCAGGAACACTGAATCATGCAATCAAATTTGCTTAAAATACGCTGTCACTCGTTGCAAAGACTATACAATTCTGTACAAAAATTTAAAATAAAACTCATCAATACAAGAACAGTTACGATAATACTAAAATTTTGATTAGATTTATAAATTAATAACTTGCCTGTTCTGGAAAAGTATAAGATTTTCTTAAGAAAATCAAATAGTGAACAAATTTATATTATCTTAATTTTCATGCCTTATTTTTTATAATATGATACGGAGGTTTGAATCTTTAATTTTTACATATTATTCAAATTCTTCCTCACTAACTACACTGGCTATTTTCATGCATCATTTTAGATGAAGAAATATGAGACATGAAATTACTCAACCAGCCAAAAGGTAAAAATCTCTAACCTATGCAATATCGCAGTCAAAAAATCTAGGCAATTAATGAACAAGCAAAGCGCTGGTCCACAACTTGTAAAGCAAATAAGCCAAAAAGCATTTTTTCATTGATTTAATTTTCTTAACACTACGGGTTCGAAATTCGGCTTCTGTGGTCATCATTTTATGTTTTTTCATTTATCCAATTTTGTTACATAAATCATATGAGTTCAAATAACATCAATCACTTCTCATTCAATGAATGGAAAATGAAGCAAATCCAATTCCTTTTCTTTCTATCTTGAAACACTTAAAACAAAAGTGGTTATATTCCCTAAGAATGGAATTCGATTTCACCCAACCGAACGAAAAGAAAAAAAGAAGGTAAATTAGTCTATAACGCAAGGTTAAAATAGAAAAACGAATGGAGGTTTTTTTTATTATTAAAAAGTGAACAATAATTCGTATGATGTCCTCGTGCCGGTCCTTCTTCTGTGGTGGAATTCTTTATTTGGATGTGACATGTGCTGGAAATTTTGGCGTATGTGCCAATTAAAAACACCCTTTGATATTTGAAATTATCTATCATATTTGTTCAATTTGCAATTGTCTATTGAACCTGATATAAGACCCTCTTTGAAGATTCTCCTTTCAGCTTCTATGGATGAATCCATTCAATTGTGATAGGTTGGTTGCAATCAATGTTTAAGTGTTTTCTCCCTACAAAAACTACGGGAAGTATAAGTGAAGAACACCTATGATGTGCTTTCCTGGTAATCCACTTTTGATTAGCTTGATAAACTCCTACTCTTGTGTGCTTTTTTTCTGCTCGCAATAATCTCAAAAACATAAATATGCATTTGTGCCATAAACGGAACTGTAATTTATGTTTTCTGAAGTCACAAACAGCGACATGCATTCAATTCAATCCCAATGATGAAAATTACTTAAGTGGGTCAATAGATGGTAAAGTTTCGACATGGGACATTGATCGTAGACATGACTTAGAGATACTGTAGTTTGATAACCTGTGTTCATCAATGACAAGCATTAAATTGAATATGTATATTGAGTTGCAATTAAACAATGTACTCATCCTATTACGTTTGCATCTTCAAAATACTCTAGAACAACACCAATTGTCTGATGGCATATCACATTTGTCAAGGTTCCACGAAATGTGAACATCTTTAGGAGGCTACATGAACTTTCGATATCTTCCAAAAATGAAATTAACTCTGCTTTTTTGTATATTTAGTATTTAATATAATTGTGATGACTCTAGCATATGTTGGTTGAAAGTTACAGGATTTAGTTTGACAGTTTTATAGCCATGATAGTTGCAAGCAATTGTGGAAAAACTTACAACTATCAATGTTAATCACAATCGTCGTTTGCTTTCACCACTATAATGGGGTTTCAAACATCTCCAATTACATAGCGTAAATGAATCTACTAGAATTTTTTTTAAGTGGATAATTTGTCAGTTACAGGTGAAAAACCACATATTGAATTTCTCCGTACGCGAGCAGCGCTATACAAAGGTTCTGTCAAATTTCTCCGGGGATCCACCTCCACGTGACTCACTGCCTGCGGTTATTTGTCCGAAGAACCTAGGTTGTGGAAATTGAAAAAAGAAAAAGAAAAAGAATATATACATATACTAATTTTTTTTTTTTTTTTTTTTACACTTGTGTAATTCTAATCAATTAAATTTATTAATTTCGTATCCGATAAAATTATAATTAGTCGTCTATATTTTATTTTATTTTTTAAAATATAAAAAATAAAATTAATTAAGATTATAAATAATGAGAGAAAGATTATGCAAATATATAAATAGAATAGAAAAACAGATATAAACTTATATAGTAATTTTTTTACCAAAGAAATAAAAGCTTTTATAGTTATTTATACGTTGGTAAACAAAAAATTATTTTCTTATTACACAATAAAATTATTTGAAGATCACCGTGTGTAAATTATCGTATAATTATTCTCTTAAAAATATGATGAAACCTTACGTAAAATCAAAAAATCTCTCTGGTATTCCTCAAGAAAATAGAATAGTACTATATTGTCATTTAAAACGTGATTTTCCAATTATCCTGTTAGTAAACTGAATGTGAAATTCATGCAAAAAAACAAACAATTAAATAGTTGATACAATTCTACTACATTAAAAAAAGTTGCCAATTTTTATTAAACTTTGTCTTCGTGTTTTTAATATGACCCAAATTATCAATTTTATTGAAGAATTAACAGTTTTGGCTGACATTAAATTGTTCAATTTTATGCTAATTTCTTATTGAATCTATAGCCAAAAACTCAATTTAAAATCTAGTGTAGTGCTACTCCCAATTTAAGATGAAATAATTTTCACAGTTTAAACATAATCAGATTTTAAAGATAAGTTTATTTGGTCAAAAACAACGAATATCACGAGGGAAGAAACTCGATATTTGTGTTATTACATTCATAAACACACATAACAGATATAATCAAGTAACTAATATGGAAAAGAGATATCATCAGGCAAATTCCAATTAGGAATGCAAACATAATAAAAGCTTAGCTTCTGAACTTGTAACTCCGAGCAGCAATTTGTATTTTTTACACAGATGAAAAAAAAAAAAAAAAAAGCATTCAACAATTGATTTTTGAATACACAACGCAAAGGACCTTGACAGTCCTGGCCGCACCGGTGGTGGACGAGCTGGTGACAACAGCTGTATCAATGACCATTAGAAATTTAGAGAACTACTGAATTCATGATGTGAGTAAATAGATGATACCCTCAAAAATGGGTTTATGGGTCACCGTTATGACCCATAAAAGGATGTTTTGGTACATAGAAAGGCCCCTTCCTCGATTTATGACCCAACCCGAATCAATCCAAAATCCACCATTTGCTACCTCTAGCCTTTAAAATGACGGGAAACTTGATGATCTGCAAATCGTGAAAACGACTAACCTGCGGAAGCTACTGTTTTCAACAGTTCAATAACTGAAGAATCTTGTCACCATGTACAAGCTAAAAGCACAATAGCTGCTCCTAAATGCTGTTAATCTTCAGCAGAAGACAATTTTTGCTTCTTCCACTTGTAAGCAGCTTCCAAGATCTTGAGATTGGTTGTCTGGGCTTCCTCTGGGAATGAATAGTCAATGTACTCTTCAAACCTGCCAATTCAAATTTTGTTAAAAAGAAAAGTTGTTAGAATACAAATAAAGGGTTCAAAAGTTAGACTAGAGACAAAAGAAGGTTCACAATGCGAACCAGCTTAACTACGTATGCGTTCAGAAAAGACCCTATAGCAATCAAACTTCTTATGCACTAATCAACACATAAATAATAACTTAGTTACATACCCAGCAGGACCATCCTCGGTTACTATTGGCCTTCTCTTCTTGAGCCTCTTAGGCAATTTAGACTTGACTAAGTTAACGTCACCAAGCTCACCAAAATCAGCTTCTACTTTGAGCCACTCATCTAATAGCATGGCTCTCTCTTCTTTCAATTCTGGTGTCGATGTTCGGAAGTAATTAACAGCTCTCTCAAACACCCCTGATGCAGATGCACAAAAAAAAAATAAGAGAATTAGAAAATTTCCATCTTCAGCTCAACCTGAAATAAACAATCAAAAGTAAACATTTAAAACAGCATAGTGATAGAATCACATACTTCTAGCTCGCTGAATACATTGCTTCTTTTGCTCATGTGTTGAAACACTCTCATCATCACCCATAGTGGACACTTCAAACTTTGCATAGCTTATCCATACCTTCAAGTGCTTTGTTCGATCAAGAAGTCTCTCATAAAGTTGTCTGGTTCTATCAAATTCACCTTCAGCAATCTCAAAGTCAATGTATGCCTGTTATATAAGCCCAACACATATCATTTCATGGCCAATATATACAAGTATGTATTAGACAATGTTTTAAAAACCGAACTAATCAATGGACCATTTTAGTGCTAGTTGGACTGATTGGACCACTGACCTAACTGTATAATGTCATATATATATATATATATATTAAATTTACCTATATAATAATACAAAGAGAAATATATGAGGTTAAAAAGTTAGGTAAGCTAACAAGAAACACAACTTGATTGGTGGTAATTGCACTTGCTTAAGTCCCACAAACCCATCCACCGAATTCAAATCAACATATAGGCAATTTTTACCTGTCTCAACCAGTTTTTAAGAGGCAAAAAGAACAACTGGCCAGATATTAACAACTGGAACCGGTTCTGACTAGTCCAACCAATAGAACGAGTCAGGGGTGTCCGCTAGACTGGTACATTGACCAGTCAAACGGTGCACTCCAATTTTTGAAACATTGGACAACGTAGAACCTGAGCCGGGGGAGGAATGAGAAAATAGAACAGAAGGGCCAATATAAGCAAGAGCTTTAAACACACGATTGCCCCTACTGTCCCATCCCACAAATGAAATATGGATAAGAGCTCAATAATGAAACTGATTTTTTGGATTTTTTTTTTTTTCTTTTTTGTGGGAGCGGATGAAATCAAAATATTTATGTCAATGGCATGCTAAATATCTGTTAAGTTTTACAATGATTCAGAAGCAAAAAGCTAAGCTGAGAAACAAATTACAAAGATAGACCAAACAATTAAGCATGAGCATGTCCTGAAGTTGACTCAGGAGAGGAATATATTTTATGCCTACCTTCCAAAGTAACTCGGGCATATCCAGAGCTGGTTGAGCAATAGCAAGCTCAAATAGTGCTCTAGCTCGCTCAGTCTCACATAAAGATCTCTCCAATTCTGCATACTTGCTCCATGCATAACAATTTTCAGGCGACCACTCCAGGTACTTCTCATACAGTTTTCTACATCGATCTATATTGCCAAGCTGGAGTTCTATCTCTATATACTTCTTAAAGATCTATAGTCAATCAAAAAAGAGGATGGGAAGCAGTGTCAGAAAATAACATATTGCAATGGAAAAACATTATTATACTTGCATCTACCCAAATATCACCTTATCTTTAGGAGCCCTTCCAATTGCATTTCCCAATATCTGACGACCAGCCTTGAGATTCAGC
This sequence comes from Bauhinia variegata, assembly GCA_022379115.2. NCBI lineage: Eukaryota > Viridiplantae > Streptophyta > Magnoliopsida > Fabales > Fabaceae > Bauhinia > Bauhinia variegata. Next base: position 17,906,321 of record CM039436.1, on the reverse strand, counting down.
TGACGTATTTCAAACTGTGCTGCTAGAAGCCATATTTTCGCAAATGAAAACTTATGATGCGGAATGAGTTTGAGACACTCCCTGTAGATTTTTTAATCCATAAGACAAACAGTAACGCAAATAGGATAAATTCACTAATGGTAAAAGTGCTAAAGAAAATAAGAAAAGTTTTGGGAAATATCAGTATGTTGATTCCAATTAATTGATCTGCTATGAGTCGCCATTGATGCATCCACCCAATTTACTAGCATTTGTAAACACACTTAACTTTATAAAGTGTGCATATTTCACATGTGAAAATATGTTAGTAAGTCCACAAGTGAAAACCAAGCACTGATGCCCCTACCACAAGGGAAAGAAAGTATTTATGCATTTGTTTCCCCCACAGATAAAAAAATGTAATGCAAAATCAAATTGTTGGATAGCACAGAAAACCCAATAACTGGACATCTTAAAACACTAGATAATCTACTTGGTCCATATGGCTTATAATAATCTTGTTTAGAAGCTCAACAGCTGCAGCCATTCAAAATACAAATGCAACTATTTGGTATTCCTAGCACAGGAAAGTCATATGCTACTTGAAATTAATTCCCACAGCTAAACTAAATGAAATGACGTGAAGTTCTTAAAGCTTGGAGAAAGAATCGTCATCACAGTACATTTCTTCACGAAGACAAAAAAATATAACATGCTGATGTAATAGCTTTTATCCATCTCAAAAATTATGTCATGATAAACTGTTAACAAATTTATTGACATAACATACATCATATCACAGAAGCTGCATATATAAGAAAAGCTATGGACGAGATTTTGCAAAAGCATGTATGGACGTGACCTTATTAAAGCATTACATCCTCTTTTTTTCTTCACCAGTTTCCTCATCGCACAGTTTCCAAATGTTTATTAACAGCAGTAATGAATGAAACAGAGATTTCTTGGAAGTAAGCCTAATATAACTACCAATTCCCACAGTTCAAGTTAGCAAAAGACGACATACCCGTATACATCTCTTGTTCGATCAGCATCTCCAGCATCAAGTTCTTCATAAAGCGCATAATTTATCCTAAATTAGGGACAAACATTTTTTAGAGGAAATAAACTACTGACATAGATAAAATGGAAAAAGGCAATTCAAATGAAACATACCATAAATAAATATAACGTTGCCAATAGCGTTTCTCCTCTGCTGGAGGAACATTGGCTATTGCTCTCTCATACACTTCCCTGATTCTTTCCTTATTGCCCACACTTTCTTCCAATCTTATATAATCAAACCAAGAGTCATAATTGAGAGGATTCTTTCTCACTTCATCCTCGTATTGAAACCTCCTTTTGCCAACAATGGCATCTTCAATACCTTCCCTGTCCCCATACTGCTTCTCAAAGGCCACAAACTTCCGGTACAAATCTTCTGCTCTTCCCTTGGGAATATGATCGAGAGCAAATTTATAGATGCACCTAGCACGTTCTGTTTCTTTGCATCTTTCCTCAAATTCAGCAAATGCAACAAAAAGTTGCTCTGCTTCCTCGTCATCTGCGAGCTTCTCCACTGCTCTCTCATAAATATTCCTTGCCTTTGGCACCTCCCCATTCTTCATCTCAAACTTGGCATAGCGTATCCAAGCCCCAACCCTTGGATGGCACTGTACAAATCGCTCAAAAATCCCTCTAGCTCGGTCAATTTCATTATATCTTAACTCAAACTTGATGTAAGAGAGCCATGCTTGCTGGTCAGGCATCCAGCTCATCCACCTCTCAAAAACCTGCCTAGCACCGGCCACATTGCCCAGCATTTCCTCCATGTGAATGTATTTATACCATAATTGATCAACTCTAGGCAAAAGAGTGACGGCCCGATCCCAGACATTTCTAGCATGGTTGATAAACTTGTTCTTCATCTCTACCTCAGCATACTTAAGCCACAGGGTGTGATTCTTGTAATCTACTTCCAGGGCTCGTTCCCAGACGGAGCGTGCTCGATTGAAGTCTTTCTGTGACTCTTCCCATTGAGCATACTTGACCCAAACGCTCGTGTTCCATCGAATACGTCTGATTACGTCCTCGAACTCTTTGCGTTTGCGAAGACGATACTCCGCTAGCTCAGTTACATCAGTAATCTTCTGTTTTGGTGGCCGGATTTCAGACTCTTGCCGCTCACGAGCCTCCCGCAGAATCTGCTCCGCTGTGATTTGTATCGGAGCTGGGGTTTTGTTTTTAACCCTAGTTGGTCGAGGGAGCTTCACCTCTGTGTCTTTCCGAGTCAGGTAGCCTAAGGTTGGGTCTGCATCTTTGGCCGAAGCCATGGCTATGGTTGTTCCGATAACGGCTTCGCGGAGGAGGAAGTTGGTTCTCTGCCCGGCAACGCAGTTCCGACACGGGGTTTGGGTGTTAACCCTGTTTGGGGTTTCGCTTATCGGGAAAAATTATCAGAGGCCGCTACCAAACTTATGGCCCAAAAAAAAAAAAAACATACATACATACACAACCTACTCCATTCCAAGACGGACTTCAAGAGATATTCAAACACTCCTAATCTCCATCCTTTTTTTTTTTTTTTTTTTTTTTTTATGAACCTAATCCGAGTCTTATTCTATCTAATGTAATATCTAACAAAGAATGTCCAAATTATTACCCATTTACTAACTAAAAAATTTAGAGTGAAAAAATGATACAACAGTCTAAGCTAAAAAAAAAAAAAAAGCTTTTAAACTTTAAATCTACTTACTAACCTCTTACATTTATTTTACCTCAAAAAAAAATGAATGAGAGTTCTAATATATGACTTGTTAAATATAAAATTTTCTCTTGTTTCATTCAATAAACTACTTAAGATCGGAGATTTTCCATTAAAATGAAAATCACAGAGTTGTTAATTCATGTTTTGACAGAAGCTACACATTTGATAATTTAAAAATTTTAAGTCGCTAAAACAAGAGTGTAATTTATTAATATTAATTTACTTCAGATAAAAAAAGAAAATTAAATTATTTTACTTAAACAATTTATTAACTGAGCTTTACATAACTATTTTCTTCAATTTTTTTACAAGGTATTTCAAATTGAATCACAGTTTTAAAAATATATTACAATTAATTAATATATTAATATTTAAAAAATATCACAATTTTTTATTTTATTCTAAGGTTGAAATTCATATTAATAAAAATTTAAATTTAAAATTTAAAATATTAATAATAATAAAAATGAATATGAGAAAAATAAAAAATATTTAAAATTTTATAAAAAAAATTATATTAAAAACCATAAAGAATTTATAAAAGAAATCTTATAAATAAATATAACCAAAAGAGTACATAGAACCCGAGACAAAGTTAATTGCACGAGTTATCAGGCCTAAATCTAAATGTCATATCAGGCTCACGGTATTATGAATTGGGCCTATCAGGCCTAAATTTACAGGGCGCATGAGACGTGGCATAAGAGCAACCATAAAGGGCCATATAGTAATACCAGACAGCAAGAGCGGAAATTAAAAAAATATCACAAATCACTAGTCATTAGCGCAAATAAAGGACCATGATCGACTCCATTATTGCGCATGTAATAAAATTTCTAGTGGACTCGGATTTTTTTTTTTTATAGATACATACCAATTTTTTTAATATTATTTTAAACATATAGAGAATAATATTACGATAGTATAAATAAATTTTAAAGAAAATCATTTTTGCGAATAAATCTTAAACTTGAAAAATTAACGACACAAGGACGAAAATCCACTGGGATAGAGGTTCTTCGACCCCAACCCCACTATTGACACGAGATGGCTGGCTTTTATTCCCACTGTTCACAATTAATTTAAGGACCTACTAATTTTTATTTTTTTTTTAATGTGAGTGATCTGCTAAAAAATATCTTTTACGTTTGAATTTTTGTTTCTATATATTATCAAGTATAAAAACATTTCATTTAACTAATAATTAAAAAAATCAAAGAATTAGAACACATGATGATGATGATGATAATAATAGTATTATTAGCTTTTATCATTTATTAAATTTACCACTTTATTTTTATGTTTTTTCCTTTAAGAGATTTTTTTTTTCACTTTTGTCTTCTTTCTATTTTTCTTTTCGTCCAAACAAAACATAAGAGTAATAGTATTATCAGCAGAAAAAAAAAAATCTTACTATAAACTATTGATATTGGAAAATAGAATCTGCTAACACCCACACACCAAACTTTTTTTTCCCATATAAATTTTTATTGGTGTTACAACATCTAATCAATGTTCGACGTTGGTAACCTAAGACTTGGTTATACAAGCAAAAGTAATTTTTTTAAAAAAACTTACAAGTATTCCAATCTCATGTCGTTCCAAAAATAGAGATTATATATATATATATATATATATATAATTAAACAGTGTTCTGGTATTGCTGAATTCATATTAACAAAAAAAAAGAAGAAGTTGATTTTACTATTTTGATTTTCACATAAATTCGTGTAAGATGAAGTTTGAGCAAGTATATTCATATAAAAAAGAAAAAGTTTGAGCAAGTATGTAAGGAAATTAGGAGGAAAACAACAATCTGACAAGTTAAACCAGTGAAGCATTAAGGATTAATCTATAACAATTGAATTGACCTTTCCTTTTTTACTATTAGAGTTAATCTGTTTTAAAAATTCAAATACGAGTAATGGAATTTTTATTCACGACAATCTCATGTAGACTAAAGTGTCGCAATTACAGCGGATGAAAAAATAAAAAAGCAGATCAAGGAATGTACCATGAACGGCATTAAAGATGAAGATTTTATATGGTGGCATTCAACGCAATTATGAACCCCATCCCTTACGCCGTTATCTTCCCATGCTGCGTTTGTATGAGCACCGCCCTGGCCGATTGAAGAGACCCCTTGTCTGTACAATTTTTCTGCAGCAAAGCAGGCGATTTTTCTGCACAGTTTCTGTGTTGGCTTCTCCGGCTTAGGTCTCACAATCTCTTCACTTCTCAGTATGGTCCTTTTTTGGGTCGTTTGTTTGCCCAGTTCACATGAGATGGCTCCTTCTCCATATGCAATTTCTTAACAACCACAGGAAGCATCATTCTTTGTTTTTTTTTTGTTGGTTTTAATCTTTTTGTCCTCCGCCTATTGTTAATTTTAATGCTAATACAAAATGTTTTACGAATTTTGTATGATTTTTGTTTAATCAATTGACGATACATCTTATGCCTATATTCTGTAGCGTTGAGATGCTATTTAGGAGATCAGTTATGAGGTTCTGTTGCCGCAAGTACTATTTAGATGATGGTGCTTAGTTCCCCCACCACCACCTTAAATTATACTTACGTTTTATGAATGAAATTTACTGCAATTTCATTATTAAAACACGCAATTTAATTGAATATATTGCTATTATACTTTTAGTGATTATATCTACTTAATCAAATAGTCTAAATGTTGTTATGGCAGAACTTAAGTTGCTGAGGGATAATAGCTATAGCATATCAGTAGTTTATGATGTGGTCTTTGCTGATGATGTGCCATCGGCTGTGGAACAATACTTGATTGGGGAAGTTCAGTTTTAACAGCATGGATGAAGAAGTGGTTGTTGATGCAGCATCATTGGGGGTGGCTGAGGGTGCACAACATCAGAGCAAAGAGGATGATGAGTATTCACTAAGACCTGAAAGCTGCAAAATGTTGACACCCCAAGACATTCTTGGCCCTTCTGAGGCTGACTACTCCCAGATCCCACCTCAGGAATATCTTAATATTGGACAGGGTAAAAATGTAGTTGATACCCATGTAACTACATCAGAAGATCCAAGTCAAAGCCTATTCTTGGATGATGATGGTGTCATGGAATTAACTGTGAGTTACAATGGTTCAACCTTAGATATTGGTACGTCAAACAATCGAGAAAAAATGCATAACAGGCAGAGCCATTGGCTGCATCTTTATCACCTAGCTGGTGATTCAGGAGGGGGAAATTCATTAAGTGATACTGGGTACAGAAACTGTGGTCAGGCTACTTCTAGTGGCCGGGAGGATATTGGGTCCACATTTTCCCCAGATCTATTACCTAAAAAATCACTTAGTGATGATCAGAGCAATATCATGCAACACTTGACAAATGCTGAAAATAAAGGGTGTGCAGGCAATGTTCATGGAGGAATAGGAACAAAAATGATATCCAAGTCAGGGTTTTCTGAGTATTTTGTTAAAAATGCATTGAAGGGTAAGGGACGGGTATGCAAAGGCCCAACTTCTGATGGCTCCCGTGTTGAGTCTAGGGACCAGAATCAGATAAAGGCTGGCCTTGATACTCAGTTGGATTCTATAGCATCACCGAGCATTGGTTCCATACCTCCATATTCCTCTTCTTGTAATACTGCCGTGCCAAGACTTGGTGGGTCTGTTTGTGATGGTGTGACTTTGAGAGAATGGTTGAAACCGGGGGGCAATAAAGCAAGCAAAGCTGAATGCTTATATATATATAAAAATATTGTGGATCTGGTGGATAGCTTCCACTTTCAGGGAGTTGCCTTGCACAACCTATGCCCTTCTTATATTAAATTGCTCCCATCTAACGAGGTCATGTACCTTGGGTTACCTCTTCAGAAACAGATGATAGATAATGTCGTAAATTCTGAAGCTCTTCATTTAAATAATTCTTCAGGCAGAAAAAGGCCATCAGAGCAGGTGACTATTCCATCTCATGATATTTGGTCAAAGAAACATAAATTTAATGAAAATGCGAGAGTTACAGGGGTTTGGAGTCAGTTCCCTCCAAGATCTGATTTATATCCTCGAACTGCTAGTGATAGTGAAGTCAATGTGATTGGATCACAAAATTATTACAATGAATCTGAGGAGGATATCCAAATTTCTAGACTTGGTATTCAGAGAATGACCTGCTTCCCCCGTATATCTAATGCAGGCCGGTTGCAATTGACATCTGCAAGTGGTAGAATGGAAGATAAGTGGTACACAAGTCCTGAGGGAGGTTGTACAATATTATCAAATATCTATTGTTTGGGTGTCCTTCTTTTTGAGGTGTGTATGCTTAGTTTACAAGAGTACCTGTTCATCATCTTTAAGCAATTTCTGATTGATGTTCTGAATTGTCCAATTTTCCAATTAAGACATGTTTCTGTATTGAAGTGCATTTATTTGAAACCTGCTTCTGTCCGAAAGGGTCCAACATGGCTATTTTCCATTTATACAGCTTGTGAATCTCAGGTTTCTTTTTGGTTTTTTCCCTTCCTGTTGGCACCTTAGGCACATATACCTGATGGGATTTAAATCCAGGATCCCACTGTCTACCCTACCTCTTTATGAGGAAGTGCAACTGGATCCAAAAGCTGTTATCTATTGCAATCTCATTTCAGTATGAGATTAACTTGTGCAAGGGAATAATCATGTTTGTTCTGCCTTTGTGATGTCAAAAACACTTACTTAGGTATCTTGCTGGAAATCATAAGATAATCAAGCTTTATCTTAGTGGTTCTTTGGCTGACTTCAAAGGATATTATTTTAAAAAAAAGTTAGGGAACATTGATTAGGTTTAGTGTTGTCCAGTAATTTTTAGATGAAAGTTTTTCTTCTCACCCATACCCACAATAAGTGTTACATTCACAATATAGGCATTTTTATTTTTGTAAATCTTCTTATCATTCTTTCATGTTTTGTATTGGATACTGAATCTTGAGTAGCCTTCTATGTTTTACTAAATTTTGTACTAGCTTTTACATTTTTCAAACTGATCTCATTTTGACATTCCAATTCCCTTGATCAGTTCAAATATTTACTCATAAGCAAGTTATTGTCAAAACCTCTCATCATCAGTCATGAGATCCATGATTTATATCATTTCATTGAATGCAATTTGATCTATGGTTTGTTTTGAAAGACCTTTGAATTATCCTATATTTTTTAATTGAATATTAATCTGTAATTGATTCTCAATTCAATGGCCTTATTGAGCATCAATTCATCAATTCATCAATTTTAGGTACTTTTTTCAGTTACTGGGCCGTTTTGACTCTGAAGGAGCACATATTGCAGCAATGACAGATCTTCATCATAGGATTCTTCCTCCAGTTTTTCTGTCAGAAAATATTAAGGAAGCTGGATTTTGTCTTTGGCTTCTGCATCCTGAACCATCTTCACGTCCAACAACAAGGTAATATTGAAATATTGAAATTTCTTTTATCATGGTTACGATCAGATTCACTTTAATTGTTCTTATATGTGAAATTGTTTTTGCAAACATTGGATATAGAGATGTCTCATTTGTTTATTTGATAGACGTTATAAATATGGAAGAAAAACTTATATGGACAGCCTGAAGTTGGCATGCCATGTAGTCTCTCTTCTCACCATGAATAATGTTCAAATAGGGTGGAAGTCTTAGTTTGAGTTCAACAATTAAGCATAGTAACAAATATTTTAAAAAATTAATTTTATTGTTTGAGATGTATTTCTATCCACCATTATTTGTTTCTGTAATCTACTTGATTATGAATTAATATTCAATATATTTTCTCATAATATTATTAAAATAATATTCTTTCTAACCTCTGGTTGAGCCTATGAACCTTGAACCATTTCATCTTCCATTCCAATGGCCTGTCTGGTTTTCAGGATACTGCAAATTTATGGATAATTTAGTGAATCTTAATATTAGTTTAGCTTAGTCCTTGAATACAGTGGTAGGAAAGTTTTGGTTAATTTTGCTGGCAGTCCCTAACTTATGGACCTCAGTCTCAGTTTTACATTAATATTGTTTCCTAAGTCATAACTTCTGTTGCACAACAGGGAAATCCTACAATCTGAAGTAATTAGTGGATTGCAGGAGGTATATAGTGAGGAATTGTCATCAAGTATTGACCAGGATGATGCAGAATCAGAACTATTATTGCATTTCCTACTCTCATTACAGGAGCAGAAACAGAAGGATGCCTCCACATTGGTGGAAGAAATCAAATGCTTGGAATCAGATATTAAAGAGGTTGAGAGAAGGCATGACTCAAAAAAATCCTCAGTTTCGGCTTTACAGAATGAATCTAGTTATCAGAATGAGAGTGAACCTTTGAACAAAGAACCTTTGAGGTCAGAGACAGTACCCCCGATATCCCAGCTTGAAAGTGCTTACTTTTCCATGAGATCAAAAATTCAGCTAGCCGAAACAGGTTCTGCAACTCACCCAGATGTAGACTTACTAAGAAATCGTGAGAACTGGCATTTGGCTCAGAAAGATGAGGAAAAACAAAAAGCAACAGATCCTCTAGGAATCTTCTTTGATGGATTGTGCAAGTATGCTCGTTATAACAAGTTTGAAGTGCGTGGTGTACTAAGAAATGCAGATCTTAACAATCCTGCAAATGTAATATGCTCTCTGAACTTTGATCGAGATGAGGACTACTTTGCTGCTGCTGGGGTATCAAAGAAAATAAAGATTTTTGAGTATAATGCACTTCTCAATGACTCTGTTGATATCCATTATCCAGTAGTTGAAATGTTGAACAAATCAAAGCTCAGCTGTGTCTGCTGGAATAACTATATCAAGAACTATCTTGCTTCCACGGACTATGATGGTGTAGTTAAGGTTTGTATATCTTGCCCATGAGACACTTTGAATTATTATTTTGTCAATGGTAGACATCCTGTGGAGCATTACGCAGAATTGATGTATGTCTGACCCAAAAATGCAATATTTTGCGTTAGAAGCGGTGCTTAATTTTCACTATTGTATTTGGGCCAGCACTGGTTCTAATTGGAGAAAATACTAGTAGTTTTATTAATATCAGTGGGTTTTTTTTGTAAACATAACTTCTTACTTCCATGAGCTGATTAGGAATTATGAGTACCTTGGCTATGGATATTAGTTCCATTATTCTCTATGTTGTACACGAGAATATATTCTTTATCTGCAGTCATGTTTAATGATGTCTACGTCCAACATGGGTTGATTGGCTTCCTATATTCTTTAACTTAGTAGCAGTGGAACTGGCATAGAAGATAATGTATGATTACTTACACTTTGACTGATACAGCGGTGGTTATGAATCCAACACTTACACAAAGGATGCTTATGTCAATTTATTAGATATAAAAAAACACTTTAAATTTTGAGGTAAAAGGGCCCATGAATGCACATGCACGCATGTGTACTTACTATCTATAATTACTGTCCTTAACTAAGATGTTAGTAACAACATAAATAATAAAAAAGTAATATTCCTTTTCCTTTGGTTTCCCTCAAATAGCCACTAAGTGTGGTCTTGTAGTGTGGGGTTTGGATGATCTGGAAGAGGTTTAGAGTTCAAGTTCTTGCGCTGTCATACAACCCAAATGGTTTCCCTTGAAATAAAAAGTCAGAAAAAAGATCAAGTGAATTGTTTTGATGATAAACCCTTTCTATTTTTTGTTTTCTGAGACCTTCTTGAAATAATGTCACTTAGAAACAAATCATACCATTTCTACGTCTTTCTTTCCTTTCTCTCTAGTCTTTTTTCTTGAATCATATGCAAGATAAAAGAAGTATATATTTTACTATTTGAAACGTAGCAAAACCCAGAGTGTTAGATACATAGGTAATGGTATTTCTATTTTCAAGGCGTCGATAGTGGGTCATGGCTAAACTCATAACATTTGACTTTTTAGTGTCAAAATACCAGAGGGCGATGATCCTCCTAGTTTGCTTAAACCCTTAAGAAAAAGAAGTAACACATGCACACGTGTGTATACATATATCTAGGTAATTAATTATAATTTTTTAGTCTGAGGTTATAATCCATGTCTTCTTGATTATTGATAAGTTCTGATTTTGGCATTACTCCTAAAATTATTTACTTGGATGCGTTTTCAGTTATGGGATGCTAGCATTGGCCAAGGATTTTCTCAATTTACTGGGCACGAAAAGAGGGCTTGGTCTGTTGACTTCTCTCCAGTATATCCTACAAAATTTGCTAGTGGAAGTGATGATTGTTCTGTCAAGCTCTGGAGCATCAGTGAGGCAAGCTCTCTCTCTCTCTCTCTCTCTCTCTCACACACACACACACAGAGGCACATGTGCACAGAAGGATGTGGGTATGTAGATTTTTCTTGACAGAAGGTTTTAGATAAAAGAAAGCTGGGTAAATTTTTTTCTTTCTAAATTTTCAGTGCATTCGGGAGCCTGAAAAATAGAGAGAGGATCAAAATATTGACAGTCATTGTTAATCATATGCATCAATATCACAATTTACTAAAACTTCCCTCCCTTGGGAAGAGGAATTCTTGATCTTATTTAGAGCTAAGATATCTATTGTAAACAAAAATTGTTTTTCACCTTTTCTTGAAGTTGGTAGTGTGACAGCAAAAAAATCTTGTCTGAGTTTGTGGTTGGATGGTCATGATTTACAGATTTTGTATCAGATGTTCAGCTCAATCTAGTGAAAAAATACTTGGTAGATTCACCCAATGATTGATTAAGAGCTAATAGAATGCAAAATCTTTTGCAGAAAAACTGTTTAGACACAATCAACAATGTTGCTAATGTTTGCTGTGTTCAATTCTCTGCTCACTCCACTCATTTGTTGGCCTTCGGATCTGCGGATTACACTACTTATTGCTATGATCTTCGTAATGTTAGAGCTCCCTGGTGTGTGTTGGTTGGCCATAAAAAAGCAGTCAGCCATGTCAAATTCTTAGACTCTGAGACTCTTGTTTCTGCATCTACTGATAACACATTAAAAATTTGGGATCTCAAGAAAACCTCTTCAGCAGGTCCATCCACTAGTGCGTCCACTAGTGCGTGCAGCTTAACCCTTTCAGGACATACTAACGAGAAGGTTTGGTTTTCAATTTTGTTTACATCAGCAAGAATTTATCTTTCCAACATCTGTAAGGGGTTGTTTGTCATCGCTATTTTGAATACTTTAGAAATAAAGAATCAATTGCTTTTGATAAAATCCAATTTGCCACTGGCCAAAATTATTTTCTTGGCATTTGTGATGTACGATTCTAAGGCTGTTTATTAATTGACCCAATTTTCTTTATGTTTTCTTGTATAACTTTTTACCTCTTTTACAGAACTTTGTGGGTTTATCAGTTGCTGATGGATATATAGCATGTGGTTCAGAAACAAATGAGGTATATATTAATTTTCATCATGATATTCATTATATTGGTTGAGATTTACCAAGAACAAAATTCTTATTTCAACTAGTAATTAAGGTTATTTTAATTGTACTCGTATTGGGAAAGAATAACTACGTAAACATATCACAAATGACATATGTCTTTAGTTTTAGCATCAGAAGTTTTGGGGAGGATATGACCAGAGTGAAGCAGTTGGAGTTTTTTGCTTAAGTTTATATTACATCTATTTGCCTTTACTGGCATGATGTTATATTCTCTTGCAGGTTTATGCCTACTACAGATCTCTTCCCATGCCAATCGCCTCGCACAAGTTTGGGTCCATTGATCCCATCTCTGGCAAGGAGACTAATGATGACAATGGACAGTTTGTTTCTAGTGTGTGCTGGAGAAGGAAATCAGACTCGGTTATTGCTGCCAACTCAAGTGGGTGGATAAAAGTGTTACAGATGGTTTAAGTTAATCCTAGGGGATGGCCCGCAGTTTGACCTGTGGCACTCAAGCCAAGACTGACAATTTACTACAAGTTTTTATTCTGATGGCATCTTGAGCTCTGGCTAATAATTTGATGTACAAAGGCGTGAGTTTCAGCCATAAAAGATTGGGTTGAGGAAGATTTACAAATTTATCCAGATCTCCTAATTTGAAGATTGGGTTCAACATGAGAAAGTTCAGGCTTTAAACCAGAATTTACACTCATTCGTAGAGAAGGCCTGTTATACTTTTAGATGCCTCGACGATCAATCTGAAATCAGGGAAGCAGGTTCACAGGACTTGAGAATGGGAGTGGCATCTACCAAGTGTAAGTTCTGGAGTGCACCCTGTATTCGTCCACGTGCTTGCCTATCCAACATGAATTTTAATTGCAGTCCTTTTCGGGCTTTTTTTTCCCTCACGAAGGACTAGCAGTTTTAAGGCTTCTAGCGAGAGACCAGACCATCATTGATTATCAAACGTGAAGGAGCACCATTATCACCTTGAAAGGAAAGCGTCTCGTGTTCCCTTTGTAATTCAACCCCCCTACCCCCTGATATTTGTATATATATAGTATAAATTATAAAATCTCTAGAACAATCTGGCAATGCTCTAATTTTTGTTGCCATTTAATGACATGCCCACAGAGTGCCCTTTCTCTTACGGTTATGTTTCGTTGTTGCGTCTAAAAGCACTAGACGCAAGTTAAATATTTTGCATGAGAGTAAAAAGTAGAGGACAAGATGGCCACGAAAACGCTGCAGATATGTCAAATGCAAACTTCTCTAAATGAGTACAACTGTGCTAAAGAAAAGTCAGATCAAATCATCTTAAAATCTGAGACACACCCTAACACCTTTGTCGTCTATGGGCGCTTAGAGGGCTCAATCCGAGACATGACCACTTGTTCTTTTTACATATGGGCTCAATGCTAATGGTGCATATGGCGACATATTCCCTTTTATCATCTTTAAATTTGTGTCAGTTTGAGCGCGCCTTAGTCTACCTGTGCTGATTGCCGATGGTGACTGAATCTCTCTTTTCTTCTTTAAACTACTTTTAGAGTTTGAGGCCGATGAACTCAATATCACTGATGACTCGTTCCCTTTTTTCATCTTTAAATCGCTATTAGAATCCGAGACATGGCCGCTTCTTTTCCTTCTAACTTGGCTTGAGGGACTTGACGCCGATGCTGGTTGACTCCGCCTACTGATACTCAAATTGCGCTCTGAATCTCGGACATGAATTGATTCTCTTCTACTTCGGCTCAAACTTGAGGGCTTCGACTCTAATGGTAAATGATTCGCCTTATTTATCTTTGAACTGCGACCAGATGTAAACAGTGGCAACGATCTTGCGGTTCGTATTTTTTGCGTTGCTGTAAAATCAAGTTAGTATTATTTAGTATATTATTGCATTTATGTCAAAATGAAGGGATAAATTGTAGACAAGTGCATGAGTAAACTAACCTTGGTCATTCTTGAATTTCACTACTGTTTCTTCTTTTATTCTCACGGTTTTCTTCATAGGAACATCATGACGAGGTGATTGTGTTTCAGAAGAATGAAATGAGGTGGTATCAGTTTCCGGGAGTGGATCTTCCACTGTGGAGGCATTCTCATCCCCACGAACCTTGTTTTGGTCACCATTTTCATTATTGGGGACTGGGCCTCCATCCTTGGTTGTTTCGCGGATCTTATCTTCAATGGTTGAACTAGTCTTCCCTCTTTCTGCAACTTTATAAGCAAACATTTCATAGGGTATTTGTGAAACACAGGATAAACTGGATTCCCTGTCGGTTGAAAAGTTCTTGAGAAACACTGCTTCTACGTCGCAAAAATCTACTGGTGGGGACTGCAATTCAAGGTGATTGAGTTCAGGATTGATAAGGAGGGACCCAGCATTCATAGCAAGGAACTTCTTTGTATAGCGTAAAATCCTACAAATAGATGAGAAAGTGGGACGATTCTTTGGGTCAGTTTGCCAGCACTTTTTGATCAAGTTGACAAGGTATTTTGGTGAAGGGTTGGGGAAGAGAGGTCTCTCCCCTGCTTTGATATTCCGGTTGGTCGTCTCTCCTTGAAGATGACCATCTTCAAAAGGAACTTTACCTGTCAATAGCTCAAAGCAAATCATCCCAAAGCTGTATACATCAGCTTTCTCCGTGTCGGATGCAATTCCCTTCTCTTGTAGCTCAGATACAACCTCAGGGGCGTACCAAATATGAGGGTTGATCTCCTCACGGCTCGGACTCTGACTTGGTAAGCTTCGAGTGATATCATTCTTCACAGATGACAACCCAAAGCCAGCAACTTTGGCTTGAAAATAACCTTCTTGAGAGTTCCTGGCTTTGAGGAAGATTTTGGAAGGGTTGAAATCTCCATGATAGATGTTTTTAGAGTGGAGGTACTCCATGCCTCTTGCAATCTGAAGCATAAGATCAACAACAACAGGGATAGCGAATAAAATCTGTCTCCTTGGACCATAATTCTCCTTCATATAGCTCCACAGATCCTTGTTCATCAATTCCATCACCAGAAAGAACTCTTTCTTCTCCTCGCTATAAAACCCACTAAGGTGTTGCAATATGTTAGGATGAGAAAGCGATAACAGAGTCGAAATCTCTGCATGATACGCTTCCAACTCCCCGTGGAAATGTCTTAACGCCAAGCTTTGTCCAAACCATTGAATTTCCCTATACTCACTTCCCCTTCCCAACCTTCGTCTTACTTGGTAATCCTTTGCCCCAAATAGAACGGCGCTTGGGAAAATTTTCTTATTCAATTTCTCAGAACCATTTAGGAGTTTCTTAAGTAGCAAATCTGCAAAACGCTGCTCATTCTTAGTTAAAGTGACTTTAGTACTAGTTTTCTTGTCCTTGAGTGTTTCTATAAGCCTCCATTTATCTTCCCTCCACGCATTCTCCAACTGCTCGCAGATTTCACGAGGGACCAAATACTGCTTCCCAAATCTCCATTGAAAAAGTTTAGGGTCTATCCATTCCATGTCATACTTCTTTGTTAGCATAACTTTTTTCTTTTCCTTCTCATCTTCATCAACTCCTGAGATCTCCCCAGCATTTTCGATGGCCTCAATAACAGCAGGGAAGTGGCAGAGCAAGTTGTGCAAGTGAAATTCAACACAATCCTTGTTCTGAGAGAAAGTGATTGCTTTTCCCCACCACTCCTTGGAATCCAAGCACTGCTTGATGTAAAGCTCGCTTTCTCTGAAAACCCTGCACAGTTCTCTCAGAGGATTCTCCAGAGCTTTCCATTTGCTATTCCTTTCTTCTAGCTTAAGGTTCTGCCTTATCTCATCTGAAATTGTGTCAAATGCCAAGCTGAAGATATCAACTATCAAGCAACATTGCCGTTGATTGATTCGAATGTAATCACGCAACACCATTAGAGCCTTCAAACTTCCAAGAATCTCTCCAATATGCCGGAATTGTTCCATTCCGGCCACTCGCCGTTGGAGCAACCACGACGGAAATTCTAATTCTTTAAAAAAAAAAGGAGGGAGCTCTGACAGGTCCGGTACTAGCCACGGCCTATGAGAAATTCAAACACAGATTAAATTAGAGAAATCTCTTTTAGTTTGGCCATAAAATTTTGAGAGATCAAATAAATTAAAAATCAGAAAAGAAAAATTAAGGGGAAGCAAGTTATTATATCAAATGAATGAATTGTGCCCGTCCCAAAAATCCTTCAATTCTAAAAGGATGTTTGAACACGAAGGGACAACCTCAAAGGCCAGCAAAGAAGAAAGAAAGAACGAAAACATAAAAATCACCAAATACGATGACTGACCTGTTAAAAAATAATGGAAGAGATAAAAATGTAGAATGTGGGTTTTTTTTTTTTCAGGTGAGAAGATGAAGATGAATTTGATGGATTGAACAAATGGGGTAAAAACGGTGTGTCTTAGATTAGAGCAAAAAGAAAAGAAAAGAAACGAACTGACCAAGAAAATTAAGACGGAAACTTTGAGGGGGGTTTTGCCGGCCATGGCCATTGAATGCAGATGCGTTCCCGCGAATATCGTCTTCCACTCACCACTCTATATGTTATAAATGACAACACGTGTTAGCATTCTAATATCAATAGTAACCAACGCATAATTACCTTTTTTTCAACGCTAGTTTGACGGTTTGACTCACATAATCAAACTCAAACAGCTGTTACGGCCACAGATGACAGCTAAAACTACACGTCTCACCTCTGGCCTTTCGGCTTTCATCTCCTGCCGCCCACGTCCTTCCATCAGCTTTTAAAAACAAATGAAACGGCAAACTCCTTTAGTAGCTTCCCACTCACTCATTTTGCAATGTCTGAACTCTTAAATGTAATTATTATCAGTCCAAGTCCAATGTAGATTAAGAAGAACAAGAAACGATTAAATCATCACATATAAAAATTTTGCTGCAAAATACTAGTTACTATATTCATGCCTGTGCAGCATGCCAACTTTTCCTTACCTACAATCAAATGTTTAAAAGAAGAAATAGAATCAGATTCAATGATTCATGTTGATGCTGTCCACTCCGGGAGTTCCAAAAACGAAGTGCAGCAGAGTCCATCTTTAGAGAAAACAAATATTTATTCCTGTTGACGAGTTCTTTAACAATTGTAACCCGCCACTGGAATTGGATATTGTTTCAGTTCCTACTGCACTTTTTGATGGCTCTCTCTCTCTGTTTTTCTGTCTTTTCGATGTCAAAATAGATTCTTTTAAGTTTATGACAGACATATTTACTTGCATTAGATCAGGTTTTTAGTTGATAAGTAACATTTCGCATTAATGCATTAAAACATTTCTTCTGTCTAATCAATCTGCAGGGTTTCAATCAACTGAACTTTGCTTACTTATATCCCTTTGTAGCGTTGATATTAAAAATTGGGCAGCTTCTCTGTTGGATATATGAGAAGGGGACCTTGGTGGCAACGCCTTCTCAATGGATATACCGTTATTCCTTCTGTTGGTGCAAGTATGCTGACGATATTGTGGAGGTAATCTTGTTTTGTAGACAATATGTTGTCGTCAAGTTTTGGTAAATAGATTCTTTTAGAAATGTACTTTTTTTTTTTTAATTTTGGAACCAGACTCGTATTTATAGATTCTTCAATTTTGGATTTTCAATATAAGATTTAGACATTTTTCGACAGTAACCAACGTGGTTACATTGACATTCATCTCCCATTAGTTCTTCTCTTCTTGGCCATTCGTAGGAACCAGACTCGTATATGTGTAAATCTATGTAGTATTAAGTTGAAAACACATTGCGAATGTTTTTTGAATCAACTAACTTTTAGTAGTTTCAGAACACAATTGTAGGATTCCAGGTTTTGAATCAAAATTTCTTTGCCTAGTTCTTTATATATAGTTTTTCTGATAAATTAAAAAATAGGACAGATTCTAGATTTGTTAGGCAGGTTGATCACCGAACGAAACAATTAGTAGAGAAGAGAAATATATATGGCGCCAAAAGGGTGACAGACAGACAGACGGTCAAGAGGATAGATGCGAATCCGAAACTAAAAAGCAACACAGCAAATCCAAATCACATGACAGCACAAGCGAAACATATGGGTGGACCCCACCCCTTAACGCCATTCGCTTACCGTCTTTACCGGTTTGGTCTCTCCGCTTTTGGCTCCCCAACGCACAAACAAAAAAACAAAACCGCCTTATTATGCAACACTATTCCTTCATAGATCACTACTCTCGGAGTCGGAGTCCTTTCTCATAGCTGTTGTCGTTTCTTCGGACAGCCTTCAATTCATATTCAGTTCTCTCATCTTCTGTTTGTTCTCTCTCTGCGACGCTCTTCGGAGCTTATCGCAGGGAATTCCAGAAGTAATCAAATTGAGAGACGCCGCAGAGAGAGAACCAACCATTCCTTTTTTTTTCTTTTTTTTTTTTTACTTATTCCTACTTGGTGGATTACTTACTTATATAAAACGTCCTCATTTTTGCCACAAGGAAATTAAAATGGCGTTCTTCAGATCCACCTTCGGAGTGATGACCCTTGTTGTCACCCTCATTTTTGCTCTTGTCATGCCTGCCGCTGTTCATGCTCAATCCCCAGCTCCAGCCCCTGCCCCTACTAGCGACGGTAACTACCGATTTGAAGATTTGTTTCTAGATCTAAGATCCACAGCTTAGGCCTGGCCATATTCCATGGTTGCATGCGGATCTGACTTACGAGTATATTCGTACTGCTAGCATCTATATTTGTTTATGTATAAAGATGGAATTCTTCAAAAGAATCTCGGGAATATGCTTGCAGTGCTTCTTTGATTTCTAAAATGTTGTGATCTTTTTAATGTTTCAGGGACTTCCATCGATCAAGGGATAGCATGTATGCTCATGCTATTGGCTCTGGTACTCACCTATCTCATCCACTCATCCAACTTCTAAATTTCAAAGGAAGCTTGGAAGGATTAATTTAGGAAAACAAAGTTGGAATTTCACGGAGCTTAACGCAGGATATGTTGCGAGATTAGGAAAGAATTATTCCAAAGGGGTTCAAGAGCTACGTTGTTTTGTGCTGTTACAAGCTGCTTGTTAATGACATAATCAATTTCGGGACAGCATTCCAGTGTTGTCAATGTTTTTTTCTCTTGATGATACAAATATATTTGTTTTTGGCTTATATCAGTTCAACAATGAGTTAGGGACCAATTATCTGAACCATAAGTTAACACTTGAAAAGATAATCTTTCGACTTCTACCATAACAATCAGAGTTATCATGAAAAACTCGTTAAAACCAACCAGATCTATTACAATGCTTTTAGGTGTATGTATATGTTATTATGAACTGTTTGGGTCACATTCGTGAACTTAAAAATAAGTTTATATTTATTGACAGCTTATAAAGAAAAAAAAGCTTTCGGAAACAAAGGGAGATCTCTCATTTTCTCATTCCCTCTTAACAATATATATTGCTTAAGCAGAGAAACCTATCTTCCTAAAGTCACATCTTTCATGTCATGCGAAATGGTTCTCCATTTTTAAGCTTAACAGGGTAAGAATTAAGAACTGCAAAAGAGTTGTGTAACATTCATTGATAAAGATGTCGTTTGTTTCGCCTTCATCCAACTTTTACCATAGAACCAGCAATAGAATTTCTCAACATCAAAATTGTTTGTATATATTATGAAATTAGAAGAGTTTGATGTAGATGGCTTTTTCATATTAAAAAAGTCAACAAATAATAGAAAAGGAAATTGAGAGTAAGGAAGGGAATCTGTCACTCGTTCATGAATTAGGGCAATCAATAGTACCATACAAAATCAACCCTGCTTGCTGCTCGGTTTTGTTTCCTTCTGCTCCTGATCAACTAGGGAAAACTTCTTCACTTTCTGTTGAGGCCAAAAGAAAAAAGAAAAAAAAAAAGAGTTTAAAACACAGCACAAATCGTTGATGGGGCATAAAGACAAAATGTATACTCTAATTACGTTGAAAGGCGTAGTCAAGGCCACATACAATTAGATCTTAAGCATAAATTTTTGTTTCATACAGAGAGTACAACACCAAAAGAGACGCATCTTGATTTTTTATGTTTGATGGCAGCTTCAAAATGTCAGATCAAGTACAGCTCAGGCCATGGCATATCAGCAGTCTGCTTCTACGCCAAACTAAGGTTCCCCAAATGTAAGAAACTTAATGCACATAAGATAAAGAGGGGGAAAAACAAATCAACGAACTAATTCAAATGTAACAGCATAAAAAAGTTGCCAAGGGCTTTCTTCGGAAGATCACAGACAGTTTCATTTCCTCCATATTTCCTATGAGAAAACATTCCTGGGAACCAACCTATATTACTAAGAGGAAAGTGAAGAACGAAATTCCTAGTCTATACTTAAAACTTGAGAAAAGAGCACGTGAACAAGACAGTAAGTGGTTCAGCTGGGAATTACCATTCAGACTCATTATATAAGGCAACCAAGTAGAGAACGAATACCTATGCTCTTGAAATTTCTCTCCTAAGACCCCTTCCTCTTTCATTTACAGAGAAGATCATCTCTCACAGAACCAAATGAATTATAAACAGGAATACAGGATAAAAGAAAATGGAACAAAAAAGAGGTTAATCAACAAAAGGTAAAAATATACTTGGTTTGCCTGCAAAGAGTGGTGGAAGTAGTTTTCATTATGTTAGAAATCATCTCACCTAATATGCCAGGACGCTTGGGGAACTTCAAATATTTGTGTAGAGACTACAGATCAGCATTGAAAAGAAAAGATAGAGTTTGGTGATGACTAATAATCTCATCAAACGACAATACGATTTGAATAGAATCCATAGATTAGTAAATCAACAACCTATCATTTCGTCCGGCAGAATGATTTATGATAAAAATTGATACAATTGATTCTACGTTTGTCTTTACATAGTTTTTTTTTTTTTTTTTTTTCCTTCAAAGTTCAGTGGGATTAGGAATGAAAAAAAAAAAAAAATTAAGTAAAAGTGGCTCACTACAGTTTTTTCTTCAAGTGATTTTATGCCTATGGACTACAAAAATTGAGAAATTACAAGAGATGACACCAATTAACACACAACATTATAAAACATTCCACACTTGAGTACCTCGAGCAAGGAATAGGTGCAGTACATAAGGATGGATCAACATAGATTAGAACATCATCATCATATTGATACAAATTTCAGATGAATACTCAGCATAGATACACTGACATCCTTTCTTTGTAGCCAAAGCTAATCGCAAGCTCAAAACAATGACGAATTACAATGTGACCGTTGAATATGCTCGCAAAATTTGTAAAAATCTACTACATATGGCTCAATTATGCGCAGGGAGAATAGAATGACTAGTAAAATTATAGCACAAGGTTCAAGGTTATATTATAAGAAGCAAACAAATTGAAAGAAAAGAGCTGAAAATGATAGAAGAGTGATTTTGATGGAACAAACAGATGTAGCTACCTTGTTAAGGACGCACTGGCGCAATGTAAGCAAAAGACGATGGCATTTATCTTGATCGAAAGGAGATTGAGTAACACAGTTGAGCAGATCCAGCGCCTCCTCTGCGCACACGGGCTGAGGACGAGGTTCATCCATGGTATCCTCGATGGATAGTTAGTTAGGGTTCAAATTTCGGAAGTGAAGTGAAATCCAGGAATCTGCTACCGCTGTGCCGTCCACAAAAACACGGGGAATTCCCTCCCACCTTCGTCAAACCACGCTTTATTTAATATTTAACTTTATTCTGCTCCTACCTACTGTTTCTCTCAAACCCATCGGCCATAATCTACGTGCCACGCCGCACGCCTACGGCAAACCAATAAGTCTGTAATTTTTTTTTCCCGATACTATTGTGTTTTAAGTAGAAAAAAATAAGGCAAAAAAAAAAAAAGGGAAAAGGAGTAATTTTTAATTGAATTAGAAAAAACATATATCTCGTTGTTATAAAATCTAAACATGTTACTGATTTTTACTTTTTTTTCTTGATTTGCAATTCAGATCCTTTAGTTCAATTTCTAATTGTTTCACATAATTTATACTAGAAAATAAAAATTATAGGGGAAAGTAAAATAAAAAATGAATGTACGAATTAGCCAGTAATACACAAATACACGTGCTGCAGCCAAGCCACGATGAAATGCACATATCTAATTTTGTTTGCGTTGTCCACGAATAATTAACACCGAATACGCTCCCATCCCATTGATTCAGACAAAATGTTACTGCGTCTTCCCCATTTATAAGCACGAGTTTACTCGGTCAAAGGGAAGAAACCGAGTTTGCTATGAAAAGCACAAGCTAAAGGGGATGCCAATTTTAGCTGGCAGTAGTAGTACAAATACAAAAGAAAAGGTCGACGTTAATCCTTGCATGGTTTAATTAGCTAGGTGTGAGGACAAAAAGGTCGGGAACAAAATGCACCTCAATTTCTTCCTCTTTGCCTTGATCGGCTGCATTATGACGTCCTCTGTAATTTCAACCACAAATCACGTCGTCGGAGATGCTGTCGGTTGGAATCTTCCCCCCAACCCAACCTTCTATTCCAACTGGGCTAAGAAAAAAGTCTTCCGTGTTGGTGACATACTTGGTACGTTTGTTTAATTTATTTCTGGTTTCTTATCTTCATCGATCTTCTGTTGATTGGATTCTTTTTTTATCTAAAATTGCAGAATTTCCATACAGCCCTGGGTTGAGCAACGTTGTGCAAGTTAGGAAGGAGGACTTCGACGTATGCTCCATGAGAAGTGACATTAAACAATACTACGAAGGAAACTCCAAGGTTACCCTGGATAAGTCAGGCGACTTCTACTTCTTCTGTTCGGTCGGCAAACATTGTGAATTCGGACAAAAGCTCCACGTCACTGTTTCTTGAGAAGCCAGCCCAGCCGCAACCGGCATGGCATCATTTTCTCATTTTCTTTCCTCGTATTGTAGGTAATGTTAGTCATGTCATCCCTCCCTGTTTCGATGGTCTCAGGATGATTGTATTAACTGGCGTTATATCTATCCTACTTACCTATCATACTTAGGATAAATTCCTCATATTTGTGAATTGCACTCGAGATTCAGAAGTAAAGGGAATGAACCAACTGGTTTGTTTTGAGTTAATCATTCGGATTAATTTGATTTCAATAATAAGATGGCGGTGCATGGGTTGTACTGTTACATTAAAATCTGGTCTGGCATCGCAATTGATAATAATCGTTCTATTCTATGTCACCCTTAGTTTACTTGACCCCATCCCCAATTTTCGAGATATATCCCTCTCGGTTGGGATCGGTTACGTCCAAACCCAATTGTTTTAAACGGGCTGGGCCTTTTTTAACAGGGCCCAAGAGTAAAGCCCACTATCTGTTGTGCCCGAACGCTGATATGGCTTATGAGGGAACTTATCTGATCAAAAGGAAGGATGAATTTGTGGGACCGCAATCACAATCACGTGGCAGACATAGTGAGGATGAAATGCGGGGACCGTGGGACCAATGCACTAAACGAGGTGATTGGAAGAAGCCGTCAGGCCGGTTGTGATTCATCGTCTGGGGTCTGTAGAATAACGAAGGAGATCCTCTGCTTTTATAATTCTTTATGCATCTGTTGTTGGTGTCGTGAGGCTATGTGGACGTGACCTTCTGTCGCGACACATCTAAAAGCCCTATACTAGACTACCAGTTATTTCAATTGCAATTGCATTTGCATTTTTCCATTAAAAAAAAAAAAAAGGAAGAAGAAGGAGCTTTGAGGTAAAGTGCAGTGCAATATTTAGTATTAATTGCATGCTCGTATTTGTATTTGATTGATGATGATGAAGTTAAACATGAAAAAAAAAAAAAAAAAAGTGCAGAAGCAGATGGCTAACATTAGAGTGAGTCCGGGTGACCAAATCTGCAGTGAATTGGTAAGTTTGAGAAATCCCAGTTGCTTACGTAGGGGCTGTTGTGAGGAATTTGCAAATTTTGATGTAGCTACAAGAAAGCGACATAGGCACGGACGGGTTTCTTTCTCATAACGCTCCCCGACAATCACACATGGTTCAATTTGAGTTTTAATCATCGGATACGCTGAATATGATATTTAATAAAACAAACGCAGACATAAATTTATAATAAAATCTTGCATGGATACGACTACTTAACCATGGAAAGAGACGTTGTCAACTCATAAGATTCTCAAGAAGTTCGTAAGCTTCGCGTGGTGTCGTATGGAGGGTAAAACATTAGACACAAAATATTGCGGTTTTCCAGAGGAGCAGACAGACCAAAATATGACAGCATTTTTGAAAAGCCAGGTGGAGAAGATACTTTGAGCGGATATGTAAAGACATGCCAAGATTTTTCTCTTCATTGAAAAAATATTGTTGGTCATAATCAACGTTATATTAGTCGTGGAAACTTTGAAATAAATTTTTATGCTATTTAAATTAAGTTCCACAATATTCAGTCTTATCTTGACAGGGAACGGACACAAATTTTTATGTGAATGTGATGCCAAATCTTGTTCTTGTCATTTTCTTATTCGTTTGTTTCCCTCATTGACAATACTCTCTTAGTCGGGTTCCACACTAAATTAGGCTAATGGTCCTTGGGGTGTGTCTCACGCTCCTTGCCCATTGCCAAGCGCCCGTAACCGCTTTATCTTCTTAATTCATTTTAAACCCAACCAAACTAACATGCTATAAAGCCAATAATCAGACCAGAAGCAAGAAGATAAATCTCTCAAAAAATTGAAGCCTAAAAAAGGAGGAAAATTCCATCCGCATGGCAATACTTGGGAGCGCGCTTGGTTTATCCATTTCACTTGGCAGTTGGTGCAATGAAAAGTTTCCAAGTTGCGCTGCCACTTACGCCTCTCTGCTTAACGTCAGGCCAAACCACATTTTCAGGTTCTCTCCCACCTCAATGCCTTTGTAGATTTTACGTGCCACTTGGCAAATCTTTAAAATCCTGTCTGTCGGATTTTCTTTTTTTCTTTTGTCCTGTTTCAAGGTTTAGTAGTTTTTTTATTGTGATAAAACAAAACACGAGAATAATTTCCTTAAAGATTTCACGTTTAAAGCGTATTAAAATAAAGTAAAATGATATTACGAGAATGAATAGATTGTCTCTTATTTCGGGGTTTAGAATTAACGAAATTAATTATATATTGCTCGACATAATGCGGATTCCGTTTTCTTCCATTCAGACTTTTAAGACGCTAGCGAAATAGAAAGTGAGAAAGACGTTTGTATAAAACTATGATTACAGGTTCAAAATAAAATCGAGATTCTTTTCTCAAATCAACAGAGTTTGATTTTCTTTTTGTCCCAACCCAAAATTTCCTCTCCCCTAGCTAGCATACCTTTCTGCTAAGAAAGATGTTAACAATATTACATACAAGCTGAAATGTAGCAACGAATGGTATTGATTCCCTTGACCCAAAGAAGTGTTCAGGGCTAAATGCATGCACGAGTACCGAAGCGGTGAAATATTCGGGCAAAGCAAGAAGAATTTTTCGGGTCAACGGCTTTGGATACCTGATGCTTAATTAACATATACTAGTAAGTATATACTTAGTTAAAATTTTTCTTTGTGCCATTAACATGAGATACCAGCGTAAAGGAGGAAGACAATAAAAACTCGAGGGACAAATTAATAAAAAAGAAGGCAACACTTGACCCCGCCGATTCAAAATGTGCCCATCTTCGGCATCACAAGGACAAGAATCCTACTTTACTCAAAGAGGAACAAGAGGATCGGAGGCAAATAAATCGCCGATATCTTGGAAATACTCATCTCTATGCCAACTGGAGAAACCAAAATTGTCACTGGAAATGAGGAAAATGTCGGAGCAAACATCAGTGAAGATAGTTTCTGGTACACTGTCACCGGTAGTATTGTCAAATATATCCGGCAACGAACACTGCAAATCAAACACGTCAGTGGGAAAGATAGACTCAAATTCGGAGAAATTCTCCGGGACGCGTGATTCATTCAGAAATTCTCGAGATTCAGTGGTATTCTTATCATATATTGTGGTTACTGATTCAGCTTCCTCCGACAGAGATTGAGAGAATAAATTGTTAACCTCTCCAGAAGTATAACTCAGGTTGACATCCGACTTACTCTCCGGCGAAATCGAGCACCTAGCCCGCGGCTTTATGAAATTGGAGAGCGCGTCAGCTCCACGTAGCTGAATGGCTGCGTTATTATAGAACTTCTGTCTCACTCCTGGATACTTTTTGCCAGAAGAGAACTTAAAATGTCGGCCATTCACCGAAACTCCACCTCTGTTGACGGTCCTGACACTCTTTCTGAGCTTGCTCCGCGAAACGGGACCGTTTTTTCCGGAGCAAGAATCGATGGTAATCTCGCTAACAAACTTCCTCACTCGGTGTTGGCGTGTGAAAGTGTCATGGGCTTCTTCGTCGCTGGACGAATCGGTGCAATCGCTGTCCGTGACAGATATTCTTACGACTCTCGGATACTTCATTTCTTCAGCGGGTCGCACTAGTTTAGTATGGTTGAAGTGCTGGGCGTATTTGATCGGAGGCGCAGTTATATTTGTGAAGCTTAGAATTAGGCGATGACATTGAAAGTGATTCTTTTGAGATAGAGACGCAAAAAGGAAAAAGGAAAAGGATGAGTGATTCTTTTGAGACTAGACACAGGGAGAGAATAATAAAGAAGCCATAGGAAAGAGAGTACACGTCAAAGAGAAGCTTAAAACGGAGAGAGATGTACCACTGACGGATTAAATACTGTTTCAAACGGTTGTTATTAAAGAAGGGGAAATTTCAAAGGAAGTTGCTCCACAGGACAGGAAAGAAAGAGTCGCGTGGAACAAAGAGATATACTATAAGAAATCTCAGAGAGCCCAGCTGAGTGAGTGAGGGGAACGGAAAGCCAAGTGGATTTTGGTGGAGACCCAACTGTTGAAATCGCAGAGATACAATGGATTTTCCGGGAAAGTGGAAAGATATATAAAAGAAAATTAAAATTAGATTGACACCGGACGTTACCTTACATTGAGGGGAATAACAATTGTAGGAAGATCAATGCTCTGCTCGGGATCAGGAGACTCCTATAATGGCCGTCACTTGATACATAACTAACAAAATCTGAGAACTTTAGCAGATAATTTCTAAGAAAATCTCGATGTACGAAATTCTCCACTCAAATGGAAGAAGCACCACTGTTTCTCTGGCTACGAACGACTGACTCTTCTGTTATAGGGGGTCCAACCGACCTATTCGCTGAAACGACCTATTTACTAGTAATTAAAACTTTTCTACTTTTATTTCTTTAATTACGTACTATAATTTACAAACGCATGGTCTAGTTTAGCTGAAAACTGGTCAGATGCTAGACACCTGAAACGACCCGAACCGACATATTTCCGAAACGCATGCTTATTAGGCAATTTAATAAAGGAATACGTGGCAGGGTAGTGAGGGGCAGTCTAAAAGAAGGAATGGGATCAGTGCTAGTGCTGACTTGGCAGAAGTTTGATCTAGGAATTAGGGATTCAGGTCCCGTGAGGTGAGACACTTCAATTGAATTAAGTAAAGGTTAATTACAGTTCATATTCAAAACTGTTTTGGTCGTATTAAAGGGCGTAATAGTAACAATGTAAACAACCATTAAAACTAGTTCAGTTAACTATTTAGACCAATGGTATGTACAACCAAATAAAATAAAATAAGCTCGCACGTAAAAAGTATATAAAGAATACATGAAAAATCCAAATTTTATTGAGACTGAAATTGTGGAGATTATAAGAGGTATATTCTCTTATTGTGTAATGTTTGATATAATTTTGGTGGGTATATATATATATATATATATATATATAATTACAAACATAACTTGACACATATAATTTATATTTGCTACATCGTTAAAGGATTTTAAAGTTTATATAAATAACTTGACAGTGGGACAAAATATTTAATCAGCCTGGATTGAGGTTGCAAGATACACAGAGACATACATTAGAATTTAGAGAGAGGTTTATGTATGTGGAATATTATATTTATGTAACAAGAAAGCAAATGATTAGAGAATAATGTAAAGCGATGTCATTAGTTCGATTAGTTAAGAAATATCAGACACGTCAACGTCAACGTCAACGTCAACGCATCTAAATTAGGGAAGAGGATTCAAATGCATTATTATTATTATTATTATTATTATTATTATTATTATTGATTATTGATATTGATTAAATTATACATTTGAAGTGTGATTTTCAGGGTCATGGCATTCAGATGTCATGTGTGAAAATGTAGCATAAAAGTCCCTTAATTTATTGTTAGTGTAAAATTTTATAACTTATCAATAAGTGGAAAAGTAATATGTTATTAAAATAACTAAGATTTCTAGGCTTGATATGCAGACCTAGAAATTTTTAAACATAATAGCATGTGATTTTTTTTTTTTTATCACTTTTGATCACAATTTATAGTTTAAATACAAAATAAATAATTTAGCATGTGATTCATGTTTACTGCATTGTGATTTATGCCATTTTAGTAGGCTCTTTGGCTTTTATCCTTTTTCCCATCTTCCGGAGCTATCAAATATTGAAATCGGTATAATATTGCATTGTATACGGAGTATCTTTTTAAAAGGAAATAAATATATCTTAAAGGTAAATTTTTTAGTGAGTTTTGTCTGCTTGCATTTTAGTAGGATTTTAAGCATATCACATACTACGACACTCAAGGGATAATCGCAAGCAGAGGGCACTGCGCTGCAGCACTCTGTTGTGCATTCCCATAAAAAAACTGAATTCAATTCAAAACAATACAATTGCATTCTGAGCTTGCTCTGTACTTAATTCCAATATTTACGATGGGCAAAGCATGTTTACCGTTAGTGCATTGTTTTGGAGCAACTGAAAGTGGAGAGTGTATCTCTTTTACAAGTTCAATGCTCGGCCAGCCCTATCTTTTTTATTTAAGACATGTTAACGAGATTTGTCCTCGATTGATGATTAATTACTATTAATATCAATTAAGCCGAATACTCATTCACAAAAACAAATGAAATAACTGCATGCAATAATTAATACATTGTCAATTTATTTTCCTCACTGCAGTCTAGAGTGTATTAACGTTTTACCGTGCTTTTCTCTCCAGAAGGAAATGACGTTTAATGAGTTCTCGGTTGATTTGCTGGGGTTAGTAGTAAAAATTACACACGGCTATTCAAATATGCACAGTAACTAACATCTTTTCTGTTATGCATAATTCCTAATTTAATTAGACAGAAAATTATAGTTAAATAATCAAAAAAATTGGTATTGAAACTTGTAGTAAATATTAAAATACCCGAGAAACGCATTGTGCGATCACCGGCCAACAAAGTGATGACGTTGACAATCACGGGGTCATCAACAGACGATTTAGGAAATTGACTTGTGCTGAATATTGTATTGCCGGTAAAGACTGTAGGATGTCTAGAATATATCTCTATCTCTATGAGAAGGTAAATATAAATATACCCATAGACAATTGTTTTGTTCGTAGGACATAATTGAGAATTCCCTAGGTCCACATTTCATACATTCAGAGGCGCCCTCCCATTACAAAGAGTACATCAACCCATAGCATATTTTTGGGTCCAGCTTCTTGCTGTTGATTCGTACTTGCTCTTGTCAGTCTTATACATGTGGGCTATCTCAGGTACCAAAGGGTCATCGGGATTAGGGTCTGTTAAGAGGGAGCATATGGAGAGCAAAACCTGAAAAAACAAAGGAACATGACAAGAGAAAACACAAAAAGCGATCCACATCTCACTAAAAAGTATAAACAATGGTATTATTATATATACCGAATTCCGTTACATACGAACCTTTGATATTGTTAGTGCAGGGCTCCACTGCTCCTTCAATATGTCAAGGCAAATGCTCCCGTTGCTGTTAATATTGGGGTGAAACACCTTTGTCCTAAAAGCAACCTGCAAAATAGCCATTTAACATCGTAAGCAATTACAAAGACAAAAGTCAACACATAGGAAACTGCACCTAAAGTATATAATAGATCATCAATACTTGAACATAGCAGGGATAATGGATGAGTTAATATTTAGAACTTATTTACAAACCAGTGTCAGAACAGAGATTTCTCACAAGTCGAAATTTTCACACAGCTGCAGTCATGTATACAATGGGAAAGGGTTGTTGGAGATAGGTGCTAGTCTATCAAAAAGTGTTTCTATTGGGATACTCCATCACAAGTTTTATCAAAAAACCAAAGCATAACTCCAGCCATCGTATACGTTCCCTTCTGAACCCAAATTAGCTGCTATATCAAACTACAAATGCTTATGTTTTCTCTTTAACAGATACCGTGAACATTACTTAAATAATTTCATGTCTATCCATGTATTTATTGAAGATTCTGGGAAAAAGAAACAGAGAACACATCTTTTATCAAACTACAGAGCTTCATCCACATTAAGTTAAGAATGCAAGTACCTTGGGTGGCTTAAATGGATAATCTGGAGGAAAATGGATGGTGACAAGAAATACTCCTCCCGCATACGGACTGTCAGGAGGACCCATAATTGTAGCTTGCCAATGAAACATGTCTTCAGCAACTGGACCTAAGGATAGATATCAAGAGAAAGAAATACAATCAACTTATAAACTTTCCAACAGGCGTCTTGAATGCTAACTTCGAAAGAATTCAATTAACCAGAAAGACTAATTTGTTTGTGAACTTAAAATAGTTGGAAGGTTACACATCTAAAACAGGTGGAAAAGCGAGTACTGTTCTGATTTCCCCTACAGATAAACCTGCTTTCAACGGTGGAAATAATATTTCATGTAAAGCATAATATCTAAGCAAACCAAAAAATACAATCCCTTGGTAGGACTAAAAACAATGATAATCCGCTTCAACTCTCCTTTCTCTAATGAATCGCTTGCATTCTCGAATGTTTTTCTAAAGTACTGACAATTCACTCAGTTTCATCATTCACGTACAAAAAATAGAGAATAAGGAAATATCAACTAACCTACAACATAGGAAGTAAAATGTTCTATAAGCGCAGTAAAGAAAAATGGACTCATATGCCCTCAAAAAATGGAAGAAGTACATCAAAATCTGTACTTTGACATGATATTACGCATAGTTAGTAGTAAAATGTTAAGATTCCTATGACTCGTGTTTCATTTACCACACGCGTTCTCTGATGGGAGATAAAGCACATTATTCAGTTACATTTATTTTACATGCACAATATCGGTAAATAAACCTGAGGGGAAAGACTGATACTTAAACCAGTAGTTTCATTCTAGTTTTATTGACTCCTTGGCAATAGATGAGGACAGTTATGATTAGTTGGACTGGAATTGAAAAAAGGAAGGTTGGATTAGATAAACCGTAACTGAGAGGAAAATGAAGTTAGACGGTCAAAGCGAAAAAAGATCATCATTGATTTACTAGAGAAATGAAGCTACAAAATGCACAAGGTATTTTCGATGTTCAAGCATGCTCAGAAATCCAGATGAAGAGATTTCGTTGTTGCTCATATGGTAATTCACTGCCCTGCCACAATGAGATTTCCCCTATAAGACCACACCCATAAAAATGTGATTAGCACAGTTAAATAGTGTTCTAAATAGAGAGTAAATACAGAGATATGTTAAGTTAGGGACAGATGAAGCTCCAAAAAGCCAGAAGTTAAAATATCCAGAGTCAACAGGGTTCTCAGTAATTCTTAAACCTTCAACAACAAACAACGTATGAAATAAAACCAAATTTACTTGTTCAGGCTAACAGAGTATTATCACG
Organism: Bauhinia variegata; assembly: GCA_022379115.2. NCBI lineage: Eukaryota > Viridiplantae > Streptophyta > Magnoliopsida > Fabales > Fabaceae > Bauhinia > Bauhinia variegata. Next base: position 17,874,461 of record CM039436.1, on the reverse strand, counting down.
AGTAAAATCCAACAAATTCTTAGAGAAAAGAGTTCCATAATCGAAACTTCCAAACAAAAATCGAAAAGAAATGGTAAATTCAGCTGAAAATCCACCAGCAGCATAGCTGACAATCAAAATAAAAGAATGAAAAGTAAAAAAAATAAAATAATAAGCATGCTAAGTTCGGAGAGTTGAAAAAGCTACCAGCGCTGCAAGAAGTAGGAGGATCTTTCTGGAGATCCTTGAGCTCCTTTAAAATTCGCTTCGAGGCCATCACTCTTTCAGCCAAATCCTACGATTATTCAAAGTCATAATTTTTCACATCAATCATCGAAAAAGAAAAGAAAAAAATTATTCACCAAAAAACAAAGAGTGGGAAAATGAAATTAGAAAGAGAGGGAGAAAGAGCTAACCTTTCAGATCCTCCAGGCTCCAACTTAGCGCTTCTGCAGGTGTGAAGTATAGAGAGAGAGCGAGAAAGAGGCGTTCCATCGCGTGCGATGAATGAGTGTTTATGAGAAGGAGCGTTGGTCCTCTTCCAGTGGACCCCGTCTTCCTTGTCGTATTTTTTTTTTCTTTTATTTGTATTCTGAAGTCTGCACCCTTTCGGATTGGACGCGGTTTTACCGATGAATAATACAAGGTGCATCTTTTCTTACTCAAAAATAATGACATGTCAACCTAATTTTTGGTGCTAATGTCTTTGGAACTTACATATTCAGCTCCATCTTATCATGAATGACTCAAAGTCTGTTTCGGTTTTGGGTACTGCTATTTTACCCCATTATATATGGCATAAGTTATATTTAAAATTTTTACATATATTTTTAATTATATTACAACAATTTGATATAGTTTATATAATTTAAATTTTATTAAATTCGTTTAAAACTTGTCAGTATAATTTAAATATTCATCTAGTGAAATTTAATTATATTATATATGATATAAAAATTTATAAAAACAAACTAAAGATGTAACTTATACCACGAAAAGCTGCTAAATACGACCTTTTTATGTTTATTAGTTGACCAGCGATGTTGCCATTCTCATTTTTATTTTTTTTTTCAATCGTATAGACTACTCGTTCTTAATTGACTTTTTTTTTTTTTTTTTACCCTAAAATAAATCTCTGTCATAGTATTTCGTTGAACCAAAAGAAAGAGTCATATGCCAAGGCTGAACGAGGAAAAAGAAGCGAACAAGGCAACAAACCATGTTGAGGAAGATTAAAATGAGCTCTAAAATAAGCAATAGAACCAAACCGACTGCAAACATCCCAAAGAATATGAATTTAATTGCATTGACGTAAGCTGAGAATTTTCGCCCTTGTTCTCAAACTGAATATCAAGCAGAAGAAAATGATTTTTTTTTTTCTTGTAAATCATTCATGCATTGGTTAAGGTTAAGAAAGATCAGCACAAATATTTAAAGCAAATGTTGGAATGAGGTTTCGAATGCAATCAAATAAAAAAGGAAAAGCATTTTTTTTGAATCCATTATTTTTCCTTAGGGTATTGTGACGAGAAAATCAATTTTCTGTCCTCTAAACTGATGAGGGTGTCACACTCTGAGCTTGATTCTGAGATGATGGCTGATTGTGGTTATGGGTATCAATCTGCCTGACATTTTCTATCATTTTGACGACTTCTGACATCTTAGGCCTCTGATCAGGGAACCTAACCACACATGACATTGCAATCTGTAACATCTCCACCATCTCTTCCTCTATGTTAGGATATCTCAAGAGCTCAAGGTCAAACACTTCAGCTGTCCACTCTTCTCGCACAACTGAATGAACCCACCTCACCAAGTGAACAATCTCATCACCACCAGTAGTATGGATGGGGGATTTGCCAGTCAGAAGTTCCAGTAACACCACACCAAAACTATAAACATCTGAAGGCTGCGCCGCTTTCCTGGTATCTGCAACTTCTGGAGCTCTGTAACCGCAGCACGTGAGATGGGCAGGGGAAGTGAACTCATTATGGTTGCCAGGCCGAGATCAGAGACACAACCATACTGCTTAGAGTTGACAAAGATATTTGAGGACCTTATGTTGCCATGTACGAGCTTCCCACCATTCTCAGCATGGATACGAGCAATGCCTCTTGAAGCACCTAGAGCTATCCTTAACCTAGTATCCCAATCTAAAGCCACCCTATCTTCTCTTTTACCTGAAAACATCACAATGCAGTACATTAATACACATAAGAAAATATCGTGAATGCATTGGACTCCTACCTCATGGAATTACTTCAAACTTTAGACACCGCCAATTCAGGAAGCCAAGATCATGTGGGCGTCATTTGAAATATAAATGACCCTTGAATTTTTGAAACACCAACAAAGACCCCTAAAGACCATATTTCAAAGCATATGCAATTTTGATCATAAACTGAATTCTCAGTCAGATGATGATAATCAAAATTCAAGAGACAAGTTTCCAACGTACAATTTACAGAATATGTTAACAATCTCTTTCTTCTAATGTTTTTATTAGATGATATAACTACAGTCAAGAAACAAGAAGCACATAGAACAAGAACTTGTAGAGAGAATACTTCGAGCAGTCAGAGTAACAAAATTAATTTCAAGTATAATTCCAGTGGCTGTTTAGAATTGTTCATATGCAATGCTAATATGGCATGCAGAATACTTTTTCAGACCCTTATTTGGTAAAATCATTCAGACGTTTTGAAGCAGATAATTATAAAAATGCAAAGTGTCACTTCTAGCTTTTGTATTCCAAAACCCCATTTTTATTTTTTTTTCTTTCACAACCATAATGCAAGTTGGTTCTCAAATGATTTTAAAGGGAAAATAAGTTTTTAAGACAGACAGTGTTCTTAAATAATAAACAGGTCAAAATTCGTTCTTTGGAGATCTCAATATATACATAATACTAAGGATGAGACAGGCTGGATAATAAATGGACTAGAAGTGGAAAGAAAAGGAGAGATGTATCTAGATATGCATTCATATGTTATCAATTTTCACCTCTGGCATTTTCACTCCTAACAAACAAATACTAGATCTTGTATCGGTTTTGTTCATTCATGTCATGCGTGCTCAAGTGAGAGGAAGGCAAAGAACAATGTTAAGAAATATGTAAACAAGTCTCAGATGCAACTTTAGAACATTAAGACAAAGAAGACAGGATTCGTGTTACTAATCTTAATTACTTAGAACAGATAGACATGAAATCCTGAACTAAAAGCCTCAACATCCCCTTTCAAGGGAATAACATTAGCATATGTTAAGGAGCACACATTTTCCTTCCTCTTTTACAACCATTTCTATCTGTTGCAACAAGGGTTCTCGAGAACTCAAGTATGAAGCACATCACTACTATCTGTCGTAGAAATTACAAGCATAATATATCTTGATTTATATTTGTTTATATATATATATATCATAAGGAATAAGTAGCTTAGAAGATGTAAGTACGATCAAAAAAATCAAGCTACATACCATGCAACATAGAAGAGATGCTCCCATGGCTGTAGTATTCATACACCATGAGTTTCTCATCTTTGGAATAGTAATATGCCTTCAGTTCAACAACATTCTCATGTTTAAGACTTCCTACGATCTCCATGTGTTGCTCAAAATCCTTCTTTCCAACAGCTACCTCCTTTAATCTCTTCACAACAACTGTGGTTGCATCCTCTAGTATAGCCTTGTAAGCAGTACCAAATGTTCCCTTGCCTAGTACCTCAGCAGAAGCTCTCAATAAATCCTCCAAGTCAAAAGCATAATTGCATCCCTCAAAGAAAACGAGTTTATTATTTGCATCTTGATTCCTTGAAACCGCTTTCTCTGGCGACATTTGTCCCTTCTGCAACTTCCCGGAGAAGCCATCTGCGTGGTTCTTTCTTGAGCTGCAAACAAAAATCAAAAAGGCAAATGCTATGATCCCTAGAACAGCACCAGCAACTATAATTCCCAATAGTGCTGCCTCTCTCAGTTTTCCACGCTTCTTAGATTTTGGAGATGGTTCAGAAGATGGTGGAAGTACAGGACGAAGGTCAAGAGAACGATCTAGAGAAATGTTATTACCAAGGAATGCTGATCTAGGAAACTTCTGGAGGGATTTAGGCACACTGCCTTGTAAATTATTGTTAGACAAATTCAACTGTTGCAATCTGGGCAACTGGAGATCAGGAATATCACCAGAAAGCGAGTTGTTTGCAAGATTCAAACCAGCAAGCTCAGTCAATTTAGAAAGCGATGAAGGAATGCTCCCATTGAAATGATTATTGGACAAATTCACAATAGTAAGATTCTTCCAAATAGAGAAATCGGAAGGCAGAGGGCCGGACAAGTTGTTAAATTGAACATAGAGCAAAGATAAGTTTTTGAGTTTAGAGAAGTCAGACGGAAAATGGCCAGTTATGACATTGGATCTAAGACTCAAAATTTGCAGGGCCGAGAGGCGGCTGATTGTATTGGGTGGAATCGGGCCATGGAATCCAACCCCGGGCAATCGAATGGCTATTACTCGAGACTTGTCTTCGTTACAAGTCACTCCAGTCCAATTACGACACACTGACGAGCTCTCATTCCAATTGAGAAGGCGAGAAGGAGGGAAATTGCTCAGAAACTCAAGCAAAACTTGCTTATCTTCAACCGGTTCCGCATTTCCTTGCCATAAAATTAAAGACAGTAGATAAATCGAAGAGAAAATGCGTAGAACTTCCATTTTCTCAGCCTCGGCGATGACAAATCCACCCTTTCCAGCAGGAAACGAGCTGTTTCTGTTTGGTTTATTTACACGGCAAGAGTGTTGTATGGGCTGAAATAGAGTAGAACTGTGTTAATGTAAACAAAATATAAAATTTTCCCCATCATTTCCCGCCTTCAAAACTGAAATGAAAGAAAGAAAAGAGAAAAAGAGATAGCTTGATGAAAAGAGGAAAAAAAATGGGAAAACAAAAGGAAATCAAATTCCCATACATTTGTCCATAAAAGTAGAAGCAGATACTAAGAAATGCGTGCATAAAGAATGAGTTTGCAGAGTGTGAGAGAATATGGTTTCTATTAAGTCAAAAAGGAAAATAATTTAAACTGTAAAAGCAGAGTGTTCCATCAGATATCGTGCTTTTTTCTTTTGTTCTTTATTTCCTAGTAACTTTTCAGCAGAAATGGCAAAATCGAGAATTGAATTTTTTTGAAAGGAAAACGAAGTTCAAAACAGAAGCTACTCACTTCGGTCCACATCATTTACCTTCTTTCCAGATCTGAGCGAAGAATATCCTCTACTACGAAGCTCTGCCTCTTGTTCTCAGAGGAGCTCAGCTAATAGCACTGTAAACTGAAGTAGAGGGCATAAAATGGGAGAGGAAAATTAATGAGTTGGAGAAACGTACTAGTTATGATTCCTCAGAACTAATGGCGCTGGATAACAGTAGCATCCGATGCAAATCAAACTGTGAATGCTGAAAAGAGTTAGAAAAGCAGGGAGAAATATGATTTTCTATTAATGGAAGACTTCGAATCAGAGAGCTACTTAGAGAATGTGAGTGACAAAGGCAATAGTCTTACTGTCTGAGGCTGCCATTGAAGTCGAACCAAGAAGTTCTGAGAGTCTACAACGGCTCTATTTCTAGAGTCATTGTAATTGAAAGCAGGAAAACCGCTGTGACCCGGAGAATAACGGCGCCTGATGGAACGGAAAACCGCTTTGTTACTGAAAAAGGTTAGGTTCAGCAGGATCGGTGACGTGGCTGGATTAGCTTCTGACATGTGGGTCCTTGATACTTTGATCCTTCCTTCTTCTGCTACTTAGCCCAATAAAAAACAATTCAATATTAAAAACTGTTTGTGTTTTTAATAATTAATTTAAGTGCTAAAATTGGGTTACGAGCATGAGCATGTTTGTTTAAATTTAAGAAGAGTGTACGAATGGCGAACCAAACTAACGTGATCACACACACCATTTCTTATTGTCGTCACCTCATTGTAATTTACAATAAATTCTATTTCACTTCTACTCTCTTGTTTGTTTGCTCAACAACAGTATTGTCGTCGTATTCTCATCCAAAAGAAACTATATAAATGAAAAAGAATAATGATGGTGGTAGAAGAAGAAATGAGTAATAGCTTAATGCAAGTCATTTTCCTACATCAACCAACCATAAAAGTTTAAACTACCGCCGTCCCCTTTGATGATCCTTAATTTCAATGTCATTATCTGGAGTACTGGTTGGTCGTTCGGCATCGATTTCTCATTAAAATTCCGTTAACCAAAAGAGGAACCAACACAATCATGGAATATATATAAATGTGCTTTGGTGGAGGCCCGGCCATCGGGAATTACCTTTTGCAGCCCTTCATTTTAACAGTTGTTATCTTTTTTTAAAATTTTTTACAAAAATTTTTAAAATATCCTTATTATCAGCATTTGGCACCCCCCTTCTCTTATCACTTCAATGCTTATAGAGCGGCTTTTTTGGTGTATAAATGCCTATGGAGAGGCGTTTTCAAGAATGAAAGAGATATGTAGGTCAGAAATGGAACCAAAATGCATGTGGAGAGGCATACTGCACTCCACACTTGTGCAGAGGCATTTTTATTACACGAAACACTCAGGCATTTTTATGTTGAAAACAGTTACCCACAGGCATTCCCACACTCCACACTTTTGCAAAGGCATTTTTACCTCATAACACCTATCGAGGAGCGTTTTTACCTCATCCCGCAAAAACATTTTGGTCATTTCACACCTATAGGGGTGGTAGCTATTAAAGTTGGGAGCTACAAAAGGTAACTCCCCCGGCCATTGCGTCACAAATGCAGTGCTCCATCCGTATTCTTATGAATGACAACTCTATCGACTGGGTAATAATATACTATGCCATTCACAGTCACTTTTCTTGGTTGAATGAATCCAATTATTGGCGGCGATTGAAAATTTCCCCACAATGCGCACGAATGAATGCCTTTAATTATTTCCAAGAAATTCTATTCTATTAGCAGTTTCTTCATTGTCTCTACTGTTTGTTTTGTTGAAGGAGAATCAGAAGGTACGGCGTGGGGAAGGAATAGGAAGATCGGCAGAGAAGAAAGGACTCTTTTCATGTGTTGCGGTGCTTGACACATTTTGATAAGTAGAGGATATGCTATCATCGCTATTCTCTGCCATAGTAACAATATTTATATTGCTGATTTTGTTTTGAGCATAACAAATTCTGCCATTTACCTTTTATAAAGTGTCATGGCTTCCCATTAATTTCTTAATTTGAGATAAAAATTAACAGTAAAAAATAGAGAGCTACTGTAATCTCCAACGAATCCAGAAACCCTCCCAATGTATATATACATACAACTATGAAAAAGTTCACAAGTAGTAGTTCTTTATTTTATTTTATTTTTTAAATTTATCTTTTAATTTTCATGATGTCTCATTATGATAACTTGGGAAATATTTGATATATCAATCATTCGCTGACAGTGTTATAACTAATAGTAAAGTTTTTTTTTAAAAAAAAAAATCAGAATAGAAAAGGTTTTTTTTTTATCTAAATGAGAATATAAAAATCTAATTTTAAAAAATAAATTATAAGGATTTACTTAAATATTAAGAAAGTGAGGTTGAAGCCCAAATTGTACGTCAGGCCTTTCAAGCCACTCAACCCACTATCGGGTCTAACTCTTTCAGGCGCAGGAGGAAGCCCAAGAAAGTCTACTGCTATAGTGTGCATTTCATTATGTTAAAATCATGAGGTTTCTAATAATTCAACAGGGCCTTTATGTCATGAATTTTGATGAATATTTCCAACATATTGGCAAGGAAGTAAATGTCTTATTTACATTGGTGTAACTTTTACATTGGTAAGTAGAGATTGGTAGAAAATTAAGAGCTGGTATTGGTGGTTTATTTGTGTTAGTAGGTGGGTTGAAACGAGTTAAACATATATATATATATATATATATATATATATATATATCAAGTAGAGGGGACAACAGAAAGCTCCAAGCGGCCTGTCCATTCTTCCCCTGGCTTCAAGGTGATCGGCTTTTCAACTGCTGCAGCATCCACACAAACCATTTGCTTGTACTCTTCATCTCCCAAATCTACCATTGATTTGGACTTTTTCTCCCATGGATTCCAAACAACTATGCAAAACCAAAACCTAACTTGATAAGCCTTATTTCTAAGGGTGTTTTTGCCATCCGAAAATGACAGAAACCTACCAAAGCTATTGAGTTTTCAAGAGCATGGGAGTGTTGACAGAAGCTTACCCACATCAGCAAGTCCTTCCTTTCGTATTACAAATGTTCGCTTTTTCTCATGATCTAGAACAGCTATTATATTGGAAGAATCCAGATAGACGCGATCCACCTAATAGAGCAAATATAACCATAATTAAAGCTTAAACTTAGCTAAATATTATAAACCCTTATATGTAGATGATCAAGTTTTTCAAACATCATCAACTGTCTCACCTCGGATTCAAACGTTAAAGCATCTCCTTGTTCTGTGAAGCGCTCTTTCTGGCATAGGTTGTCAAGGTAATCGTGAGTCTCTAATCCCTCTACCCTCACTTCACTGTAAGTAGTCAACACAGGTATACTAATTCATTAAAAACAAGACATGTAATTGCTCTCTTAATTTTCGGGGGAAGGAGAAGCTACTGAAACCGAAAACATACCTGATATCGGAGATTGAGAAATACGTATGATAGGCAAAGGAGAAACTGAAATGCTTGCTATTGACATTTCTGATGCGAGATATCATAGTAAGATAACCATCCACAGCTAAAGAGACCCTTAGACGAAACTCAAAGCTGGAAAGTGGAAACCCAACTAAAATCAGCATCTTTATTTCCAAGAGAAGCAATAATTTCAATTTCAAGTTACACGGTGTTGCGAGGGTTGTTGTGTGGGTAAAAATGAGAGCCGGTCCCCCTCGTGGAAACCTTATGTTATTTTTTATGTAGAGACAGTTAAAGTATGAATTTATGAGCTCGTTTGTTCAGGCCCACAAATGTAGTCTATTTAGATATTGGTCCACGTCACATGGGATATGATAGAATTTTCTCATGATATGTACACTCCAACCAACTTCTATATTGGGAGAAGAGAAAAGACCAAGATTTATCAATGGGAAATCACTTAGATATGCTAACCAAGGCCTTTACCTGTGTGGCCATAACTTGAGATCATCTTCAGATGGTTTGAGTAACAAGTCAATATGGGCATTGCTATTGGAATCACTGGGAAGCGGAGGAGGATTCTGATCAATAACCCACATCTTGTTCCTGGCAAACCCATGTTGCTCCAAGGATCCACGTTGCCCAAACTATAAATATTAGGCCAACACTATCTGTTATCTATTATTATATTCATCTAATTCGGTAAAGAAAGGACATTATATCACGCTCAAGTCAGGATCATACCTGCGGGAAACAGATTGGAATTCCTCCTCGCACTGCTTTTGGAGGACTAAAGATAGCCTAAAAGAAAAAAAGAAAAAGAAAAGAAGTATGCTGTCAAGAAAAATTCTCAACTTGTTAAAATTTAAAGTAAGTCTAACATAATCACAGAATGGAAAGACCCTTTTTACCTTACTGCTAGTGAACAATAATTCCTCACCGCGTTCTGTTTTCCAGGAAAGAACTTGCCCTCCGTGTAAGCTGACCTGGATAAGCCATAAGTGTCACTCGCTCGCTAACATCAAAGACATGACAATACAGACTCTGTTCTCAATGAAAACAGTGCCTAATTGAATTATGAACTAGTTAAAACTTGGATCTAACCCTTGCTGAAGCTCCTCGATGGTTCCGGAGCACGACTTGTTGTATTCCATTCTTGTCCTTAGTAACCTCAACTAGCCCTTTGTTATCACTTTCTGTCCCAGAATGATTCATATCCGAAAACACAGCGAGGAAGAAACAAGAAACAACACCTTCTCTTCTGTGCTTTCTCGCTAAGTATATATATGAAAATTGGATACCCAGGTACTAAGAAAATTTGCCTTTGCACAAAACAGGCTCATCAGAGGAATCAGGTGAAAGTTCATAGCCTTCCCGTGACGCCTTCTTCTTTTGATAAACCAAATGTTTTCTCGTGAAAATTGAAATTAAAAGCCCAACCACCAACTACCTTGATCTTTCTTCACCAACACGAAGGACTTTTCTCGAACAGCGGTCAAACGCAGAACCAAATACGAGGAATGGATGTCTTTGAAACTTCTATCCAATAAATCAACTTGTTTGTCATACAAGAAACGGAAGACAAAATCAAATTGCGGGTATTATCAATTCAACAGAGGATGATAAATTTGGGTAACGTCAGTTCCAAACAAGAAGCCTTTCGGTTTATGTGGAGAAGAGAAAGATAAACTGAAAACCGAGATAAGGGTCGAGACCAACCTTTGGAGGAAAAAATTATGTCTACCTTTTTTGGTGCGACCTTGTGTCGTATTAATATTAATAAATAATAAAGTCAGAGGCTGAAGAGTGACACAAAACCAAAGAGGATGGCTAACTGAGATGACTATTGTTAAAATTGGAACGTGGAATGAGACGAATATTGGGATTACCCAGAAGCCGAATTACTTCACTTGTAAAACTCTACTATCGTCAACATGAAGGTCAGAGTTCATCGCTGGGCTTGTGGGCCTGCTAATGCCACGAGCAGGAGATTCACAGAATAACTCCCACGGGAAAAGCACAACCAGAAGGTAGGTAGGTCTTTCCTTCTACTATTCAGTTCAGCTGTCTGGAATACGAGGGAGACATGATAAATTGTATAACTTTTATTGTACAAAATTAAAAATAATGTAACTAAATAATATTTATATTATATATTACTCTCCAACCTTATCCATAAGATTAATTGATTGGTGTTGTTTGAAGTTGATAGTAAGAAGGAATTTCAATTTCATCATGATTGCTTGGCGTGCGGAGTAGAGATTGATCAAGAAATCAGATGCCCCCAACATCAACGTTTTTATTTTAATTTTTTTTTCAAAAAAAATCTAAGTTTTGAGACAAACTGTTGAGATATAGGTCGGAAGATAAGAAAAATAGTCCCTGAATGAATGGTACACAAATCTGGCGCCTCTGTTTGACGAACTTCCAGGAAGTTGCTTCCAAATAGAACAACTCCCAACGTGTTATGGCTCTAAGCAGAATACTTCCACATGAAAAATGAGCAGAATTAACTTTTCTTTCACCTCAAATGAATATATGCATACTACCGTAAGATACACATAAAATATCCCGACAAACAACATTTACCACTCATTCGAAGAATGAAATAACACAACATGCGATGCTCCTGATTTCCAAATGAAACGAAAGGGAGCAAGTGAATTCTGCACATATTGCCCCTGAAAGACCAGGGAAAAGAACTATTTATAAAAAATTTTAGTGATAAACTACTTCTACATTTGTTTGTCGTTTATATTTTATGGAATGAAAAATGAAAACAATCGGTGATGATAATAATAATGATTTAGGGGAGATTACCAAAAAAAAAAAAAAGGTTGGAAAGCTAAGAATTTGCAGTATTGTTGAAATTAGGCTCGACCATTTAAAAATTAAGTTGGGCCTTAATGGTCCGACCTATTTAAAATTGAACCAATATGGGCTAAATTGGGCTTCTTCTTTTTTTTCAACTTGGTTCTAGTTGTTAAGCTGTATTGTTTTTTAATATTACCTCATGCTATAACATGTCGATGTAAAAATTAATTATCCGCTTGATTAATTTTTCTAGGTAAAATTTCTCCGATGCGCAAATGAGGACGTGTTATTTTAAGAATTTGTTTTTCAACAATAAAGAAGGAAATTATGAAAATTATATCATATAAAAATTAAATAATTTTTTTATAAAAAGGAAGTAACTTATTATTAATAAATAGAAAATAAAATTAAAATAATTAAATAAAATATAATACAATAAAACATTTTGTGCTGGAGATTTTGACTAGAATTGTCAATCATTCACCATCGGCATCTCAATTCTCTTGCTATTGGCTGGTAAAGTCAGTCCCGTGACTCTTAAGCTGGAGCTTCATGTTTGTAAGTATAGCTTAAGGTAGATCAAATTAACTTCCACGCATACAAGCTATGACAACAAATTAAACATGTAATCATAAAAAACACATAAATAAACTTAATAAATTTGACAAGAATTTAAACAAAAAAATTAATCAAAACAGAATAAAATAAAAAAGTGACTGGGCCGCCCGCTAGCTAATCCGAAAATTAACCGGACCAAGTTGCCCCGTTACGGCAGTGCTAGAAGGAAGGTACTTAATAAGGTTATTGCCATCTCGTCGTATCATCACTCTCATCTCATCCACGATCAAGAGCTTGGTTCTCCGCTCAACTAGTTCAGTTTCTTCTCGATCTTCTTCGATTCGGTTGTAAAGTCTCTGAGAAAATGAATGACGCGGATGTCTCCAAGCAAATCCAGCAGATGGTGAGGTTTATCCGCCAAGAAGCAGAGGAAAAAGCCAACGAGATCGGGGTCTCTGCCGAAGAAGTAGGACAATTTTCGACTTCAATTCCATTTACTTACTTCCTTCCGCGATTTGAATCTATTTATTTTCCCTTCTAAACCAATTATTAGTTTGGACTGTTGATGTATATACAAACATATATATGTCTTTGTGAATTGGGCTAGATCGCCAAGGTATTGATGCTTGAGAGTTACACTTGTTTTGATAGGAGTTCAACATCGAGAAGTTACAGTTGGTTGAAGCAGAGAAGAAGAAGATCAGGCAAGACTACGAGCGTAAGGAGAAGCAAGTTGAAATTCGGAAGAAGATGTAACTTACTAACACACCTTGCATACTCTGGATTTACTTCACTTTTTTTTTTTTTTCCCTGTAAATTTGAAAATTCTGATGTTTATCTAGTCCATTGAAATTTTTACATGGAGCTGATTGCGTTTGATTTCTGGAGATGAATTCCAAATCTAACTAATAATTTTATTGATAATGTGGCTTTAGATCCTTGTATAGGGATAATGACGGAAACTACTGTGCACAATTATTGCTCAAGCTCGACTTGCCAAGTCTAGTGTGTCTTTAAACTTGGTTCCTGTAGTTTGGTACTGGTTAATAAAATCAATAATAAGCACCCGTTGTAGAATGAACTAGAACAAAATACAGCTGGAGGTTTTGGTTTAGTTTTATTTCGTTATGCTTGATTTTTTGTTCAATTATTTTCCAACTGTTGCTATCTTGGCTAATTTCACGAATCTGTGATTATTGCCAAGACAGGGTAAATAGAAACACTACCTATGTGTGAGTGTCTAACTTGAGGCTTAATATGTTTTATGTGCTGAATATTTTTTTCGTTGTTCCTTTTCTAACTTGCAAGAAGATTATTAGTTGAGTATATTAAAATTCATCGCATAATTGTTTATTGTAGTGAGTACTCTATGCAGCTGAATGCTTCTCGCATAAAAGTTCTTCAAGCTCAAGATGATGTGGTCAATTCCATGAAAGAAGCTGCATCTAAGGAGCTTTTGAATGTGAGCCGTGATCACCATGTGTACAGAAACCTTCTGAAAGATCTCATTGTTCAGGTCAGTAAAAACTGAATTGACACTTTAACATGATTTGATCAAGTATCTCGTTAGTCGTTACATACATTTTCACTTTTGAGAAGTTTCTTTTATAACAGTACGGTACTAAAGTGTATTTATAGGCATTTCAATATCCGAGCGTAGCTGTTAATTTTTTTATTTAATCTTTATCCTATATCATGTCTGATGACAATATTGTATCTTAAATCTATGTGATCACGGCGACAAGTTTATGCATGTAAGTATCTTTAGAAACCAATGGACAACATCATTACTTCAAACGTGCCCTAGCAACTTCTGATGTTTGTTCATGGACTACTCACTTTTTCTAAGTAAGTGGACTGGGTTGTATTTAAAAGTTTTGTTTGTGACAGAGTTTGCTTAGACTAAAAGAGCCTTCTGTCTTATTGCGGTGTCGGAAAGATGACCTACATTTGGTAGAGCAAGTGCTGGATTCAGCTGCACAGGAGTATGCTGATAAGGAAAATGTGCATCCACCAGAGATCATTGTTGACAAACAAGTCTACCTTCCACCTGCACCCAGTCATTATAATGCTCATGGTCCCTTCTGGTAGTGTTCATATTCATTGAGAAGGCTTCCTGAATTTGTATTACATGTTTAATTGCTTTGATATTCAAATATTATTTTTGGCATATCTGATTATATGTCATTTCAGTTCTGGAGGGGTGGTGTTGGCTTCTCGAGATGGAAGGATTGTCTTTGAAAATACCCTTGATGCACGATTGGATGTAGTGTTCCGTAAAAAACTTCCAGAGGTAATATTATGCTATTAAAGTTTTGTACTGATTTGCTTTCCTCTTTTGCCACTTGCACCATGCAAAGAATCGTAATCTTTGTTTGATATGTAACCTATATTAATTTTGCATTGCTTCTTTATTATTTGTACTATGGAGATTTCATAATATTTTAATCTAGAAAGGTAATTTGTGTAAAGAAGCTCATAATTCTTGTTGCATCATACTCAAAGTTAAAATATTGGATGATGATGATGTTTAAATAAGGTGAATTTTTCACATTGTGATGGACAGCTGGGACAGTTAAGTGGAATGATGGAAGATGACAAACTTCCTTTATAATGTTTGGTTGGTCTTGAACATGGAAGAAGACAAACTTCCTTCAACAAAATTCCCTGAACTAACAATTTGTTAAACGGATAGATTATGATAGGATATTGTACTAGAACCAAGTCCCAGAACAGATCCAAATGCTGGATCCAGGAAGGCCCGAAAGCTGGAAAGTCTATATGTTATAAAGAAGAAAGTGGGTTCAGGACCTAGATAATTTAGTAAGTTGTTAGTTAGTTGGGGGAATGAGTAAGTAATATTAGGGTGGCTGATTAATGTATGGTAATATAGGTGGGGATGTTTCTTGGGTACGTGGGTTTTTCTTTGGAAAAAAGGAGAATAGGCAAAGGTTCATGGATCCTCACAGCGTTAGGAGAGAGATAAACACAGAAAAAAGTAGGTCCATATTATTTGTAGTTAAAAGTCACAGTGGGATCCATTATTATTTGTTTTTTTTTGTGTCTATCTCTCTCCCACTACTACTACTGTGACTTTCAATTTCAAAGGATCTATTTCCATAGACAAGGAGACTTGTTTCTTTAAGGAGCATACTGCTCTGGCTTTGGCTTCCGTAATAGCCCCCATTGAGCTGGTATTGTTCAGTAAATCTATCAGTATTTCAGTGTTCATTTCACTGGTTCCCAACAGATTATAACATCGAAGAGTCAGGTTCCTATCTCATAATATGGAGAAGTATCTCATAATCAGTGTTCAGGGAGAGGATCCAAATCCCTACGGGCACATAGTTTGGAAGGCAGATTGTGTTATTCTTTGGAGTTTTGGGTGTAAGCTTGTACCTTTAAGGAGTTTTATAATAATTTTAGCATTATAGAGTACATATATTGTAATCTTATTCAGTATTTCATTTCAGCATATATTCTGGTTGCTTATGTCTGATTCGATGATTATCTATGTGTAATGTGATTATGTTCTAAGTAATTTTCTTTTTTCCTTACTGCAGATCCGCAGGCAGTTGTTCGGACAAGTTGTTGCTTGATGAGTGAATGTATTGTTGTGTTGCCCCTAGAGTATTCATATCCTGAAAAACTTATTTCTGTCGTGCCATTGCTCCTGTAATCTTTAGTATTTTTGTCCTTTAAATAACTTAATCTATTTTTCAGTCCAGTCGTTCCCTTATGGGGCATGCGATACTAAACTCTTTAGTAATACTTGTTTCCAGCTTGATAATAAATATTCGCTTAAGCACATTGCTGCTCTAAGGATATTTGGTTGTCTAGCAGCGAAGATATTGAACATTGCTGTCAACGTTTTGACCCAAGAGCTATTCTTTTTGTTCAAGTGCGATTAACTCAGCATGTTTATTTCATGGTATAGCACAAAAATATCGACTGTCATCGGCACTGTTAATAAACCCCCTCCCCTCTCTAAACAACTCCAAGAAAATATCATTTGTTGCCGATGTCGTTGTTATCAAACAATAATTACCGTGCTAGACAGAAGTTGTAAAATGCAGCATTTGGAGACCAATATCCTCCTTGTCGGGTCCCAACTTTGTCCAAAAAATTAAGCTATGATGGTGCCATATAAAGATAGTCAAAGAAGTTTTACAAATCCTTTTTTTGATGTATATAGCAGTATTAAGTTAGTTGTGTATATATACATATATATTGCTAGAAAGTTGTTTATAATTTGGAGTCAGGGTAGTGGTGCAACTTATTATAAATTCATATAAAAAATTGTTTAAATTATATGTTTATTTTTTTTTATAAGTCTTATTATGATTATGATATATTATTTTATTTTACAATTTAGACCCTTTCATGTGTAACTTTAAAAATAGACTCTCAAATTTATGTTAAGATATGAGGGGTTTAATTTTTTTTTTTTTTTGCAACTAAAGATTAGTTGCTTAACTAAATAACCCATTTTTATTAAATAATTTTACCTCACTTTTTTTAGTGGTAATATTTAGTTGTTTATTTAAAAAAGTGGGCTAAGCAACCTTCACAGCCCCACTATAGTAGCTCCACTCCAGATCTAAGACTGACCAACTCTGGGAAGCATCGACGTATACGACACCTCCTCGTGGGTGGTTAAGTCATTGTCCTTTCGCTCCCTCGACGAGTCCGCCACCCCCATTTGTAACAGTAATACATTACCGCACCTAACACATACGATTCCGTCTATTTAATTTAATTTTGAAGTCCCAAGAGAAGAGATAATACATTTATATGTTGGGCAGCTGAAACAGAAAGAGCCCCAATTTGCATTTCGAACGCCCACCCTCCTTTTGAGTTGCTCTCTGTTGTTGGTATAGTCCGCTTTCCAAGTTCTAACATGGAGGCTTCAGCAGCTTTGTCACGCATAGGGCTAGCCGGGCTAGCCGTTATGGGCCAAAACCTAGCCCTCAACATTGCCGAGAAAGGTTTTCCGATCTCCGTCTACAATCGTACCACTTCCAAAGTCGATGAGACCGTGGATCGAGCTCGCCAGGAGGGTGGGCTTCCACTGTTTGGTCAATACAACCCTCGGGATTTCGTCCTCTCTCTCGAAAGACCTAGATCAGTCATCATCCTCGTCAAGGCTGGTGCTCCTGTTGACCAAACTATCGCTGCCCTCTCCGAACACATGGAATCCGGTGATTGCATCATCGACGGCGGCAACGAGTGGTACGAGAACACCGAGCGTCGAATCACAGAAGTCTCTGACAAGGGTATACTCTATTTGGGCATGGGCGTATCTGGTGGCGAAGAAGGTGCCCGAAATGGACCCTCTTTGATGCCTGGGGGTTCTTATCAGGCTTACTTAAACGTCGAAGACATACTGATGAAAGTCGCCGCTCAAGTGGAGGATGGCCCATGCGTTACTTACATTGGTGAGGGTGGGTCTGGAAATTTCGTTAAGATGGTCCACAACGGTATTGAATACGGAGATATGCAGCTCATTTCTGAGGCCTACGACGTATTGAAGCACGTTGGTGGGTTGTCAAATTCAGAGCTTTCTGAGATTTTCAGTGAATGGAACAGAGGGGAACTTGAAAGTTTCCTAATTGAGATTACTGCTGATATTTTCAAAGTTAGGGATGAAGCTGGAGACGGGGATTTGGTAGATAAGATTTTGGATAAAACGGGTATGAAGGGTACTGGAAAATGGACGGTACAGCAGGCAGCTGAACTGTCAGTTGCGGCTCCTACAATTGCTGCTTCATTGGATTGCCGGTACTTGAGCGGATTAAAGGGGGAGAGAGAGAATGCTGCCAATGTATTGAAGGATGCTGGATTACATGTCGAAGTGGGGCCTGTGAAGGGAGGGGTTGATAAGAAGCGATTGATAGATGATGTGAGGCAGGCCTTGTATGCCTCCAAAATTTGTAGCTATGCTCAGGGGATGAACTTATTGAGGGCTAAGAGTAATGAGAAAGCATGGAATTTGAATTTCGGTGAATTGGCTAGGATTTGGAAAGGTGGGTGTATCATACGGGCAGTGTTTTTGGATAGGATTAAGAAGGCTTATCAGAGAAATCCCAATTTGGCTAGTTTAATTGTTGACCCAGAATTTGCAAAGGAGATGGTGCAAAGGCAGGCAGCTTGGAGAAGAGTTGTGGGATTAGCCATCTCAGCTGGGATCAGCACTCCTGGGATGTGTGCTAGTCTTGCTTACTTTGATACGTACAGGAGAGCAAGGCTTCCAGCCAACCTTGTTCAGGCTCAGAGAGATTTGTTTGGGGCTCATACATATGAGCGAATTGATCGCCCTGGGTCATTCCACACCGAATGGACAAAACTTGCTCGCAAGAGTGGTGCTGGAGTTGGTGCTCTGAATTGAATTCCGATATTTAGTGTGATTACTTGTCTGTTCGGGTTAATTTGATGGTGAACATTTTGAGTTAAAATTGTATGTCTAATTGAGGATTCGTGATTAGGCAAAGCAGTTGTTGTTTACTCTAGCTGTTTTTGCTGATAATAAAAGAAACGCATGAGCCTTTTGAGTTCCATGGCTTTAAGTTGTTTGCTATTTCCCTACTGAGACCTTAAATCGATGGTTATGTCTTTTTGCCTGGCAAACATTACTTGTCATTGTTAAAATTGTATATGCAGGTTGAGTTTAGAAGTGATCTTAGAACTCTTGGTAAAGCTGACACTATGATCTCTTGTTTTCTCTCCATCCCTCAAGTTTCAGGGAAATTCTAGTGGTTTACACTTGTAGGGTGAAGGTAAAGTTATAAATACAAATAGGTGTGAAAGTTGGTATAGATAGAATGCTATGTACTCAAAGTAAGTTATATACCGATATACTGATTTGTAAGTCTTCAGCTTGTTGATGGTTGACTTCAAAAACTACTTTCTTTTTCTTCTTTTTTCAATGCAGCATGCTTTGCTGAATGTTCTCGAGGTTTCTGTTTTTGAGCATATTATTTCTTCTGATGAACTGCATCTGGAGTTTACTCTTCAATTGTGCTTAGTGTTTTAAAATTTTGCAATTTTACAGAATATGAAAGGAATTAAGTATGGAAATTCTAATCTATGGTTTCATGGCAAGGAGAAAGATGATTCTATGTCACTCATGAGCACTATCTCGGAGGCAGATTATCTTCTAAGTAACTACCCACCCAGAGAGCTGAAGGGTACAGCATGACCATTCTTGTGGTTTAGTGAAATTACAACTGTCTTCAGTTGGTTGTACGGAATGAACGAACCAAGTCATGCGCTTACGAAATAAAAATTAGTAATTTGACTAAGGGCATGTGGGGGAGGATAAAGGAAAAAAGAAAAAAAGCAATAGATTAGAGAACATGAGGCTCAAGAACTGGCTGAGTTCTTGTCATTGTTGCAGATGGCATCTTGCTTATTGCCAAACCATCTGCTTTAAAGAACCAAATCTTCAGCTCGTCTCTCCATGGTTTGAATCTTCTTGGTCTTGAGAAATCTCAAATGAAAGTACAGCATAACCCACTATTACCAAACCAAAAAAACCCCAGTGCAAAGCCAATCATCCACATATTGTTGGAAGTCTTGTGCTACGTTCTTATTCTAGTGCTTAGCTGTATTGGATCAAGTCTATAGTTCAGTTTTCAAGTTGTTTAAGTTGGTTACTGTGATTTGATTCCCCTTTGATGAGCGTATGGTTGCTTTGGTGTGGGTGTTCTTTTGCACCTTTCTCTTTGTCTATAAATAAGCTCCATGTCCATGATAGTATATGGTGTCCTACTCCTCACCTTCTCCCATGAGACGGCAACTGAAAAATGACCTTGATCTCTGGATTAACACACTGGGTGAGCTCGCCTTGGGGTGCATCCCATTCCCATCCGTGAATATAACAGTGGGAAACCGGACTGATATCTTGCGCTAAGGGTGAGATTTCTTATAGTCTTGTCTGGTTCGTTTGAGTCAAAAACCATTAAGTCAGCTGAAGAATGTCATCTCCCGGTGTTTGACCACTGTTCTAATTTAAAGATTCACCGGCGGTGGTTGTGTTGTCCAGCTGTGCACACAAGTGCTACAATACAAAGAAAGCAGCTTCCGTGGTGGCTCTCTTCATCCAGGACTAGGGAGGCAATTCAGCAAATGAAATGATGTATGAATTCAACATACTTCCCCTCTCTCGCCAACACACAGCAAGGATTTGAGGAAGGAAAAAATGATAAGTTGGGACAAAAATGGGTCTACCTTTACCTTTCGGCAAAGAAAGATCAACGGCCATTTCTTCTCTCACGCCCCATTTTTGGGTGGTGCCAATGGGGAAGAAAATGGAAGGTTCAGGGGATGTGTAGACCTTTGGGTGGTGCAATAGCTGTGCGAGGGGGAAGGAGATGGAAGAGTAGACGGTATCGTAATTTAAGCACAAAAAGGGGGGAGGGGTGTGAGTACAAAAAAGGGAGGATAGAAAGGAAAATGGAAGAAGTGTAGGCCCAATAATAGATTAACACGAATTGGGCTGAAAATGGGTCTACTGTAAGTTCTGGGCAACCACGGATCAAGAAATGACAGGATATGTTTGGATGGTGAATTCTTTTGGCACACCTCATGTTTTCTAAACGCAAACCCTGTATGATATAGGTAGGATTTAGGGTGTGTGGTTAAAAACATGAGGTGTGCCAAAAGAATTCACCTGATAAAAAAATCAAAGAAGCGTAGGCTTAAATAATAGGCCCAAAATGAATTTATCGTTTTCGAATAGCATAGGGAGATCAGCTGAATAGAACTTGTGTTACTTAATATGAAGCTTTTTAGGCCCAATAGGTAGTCTAGCTCAAATCATGAAAAACTTTCGCACAAAAAAAAAATAGTGACAATATGAATCAACGGGTCGAAGGAACAAACTGTACCACTGTACCATATTGTCCTGCTTAGGTTTTAAAATTACGCGAAATGTCAAGCGACTGAAGTCGTATTTTATTCGGCCATACCACTATGGGATGAATTTATGGCTCAGTAGAGAGGGCGAGGGTAGTTGTTGTGTAATTTTTTTTTTTCATAATCTGAAGTTGTTGAGTTACTTTTTAACGTACGTTTCGATCTGTTTGCTTCTTAATCTGCTCTTCTTCTAGGATTCGAAATTTCAAATACCTGCACTTATCAGTATCAATTTGACTGACTGGTACATCAGAAAATCGAACGTGGATCTGTTCGACCCTCATGCGCTCATGGAGGAATGCTTGCTCACCAAGAATAACGAGCCCGCATCTGAATCTGACTTCGGATTCGCATTCAATGATAGCAATTTCTCTGATCGAGTTCTCACAATTGAGGTTTTACCCGATTTGCCCGACACTAAATCCGACGCTGAAGGCTGTACCAGCATCGCTATTTGGGCTCGCAATCGCAAGAGACGGAGACAGGAGATTAGGAAAGAAGCCGGTAAGTCTTCCTCGCTCGCTTCCATGAATACAAGTTTTTTTTTTTTTTTTTTTCACGCGTATTTTTTTTTTTTTTTTTTGGGTTTTAAACACATGGGTAACATCTATTTAAAGATTAGATAGAGGTAGGGATTGTCATAGCAATTTGGGAATTTTATTTTTGTTTAATTTCTTCTTTTATATAGATAGGGGGATAGAAGTTAATACCTAATTTGGAATTAGCTGCTACTACTATGAATTCATATTGGTGGGTGTCACACTTGGAACTTCTTATAAATTCATGTTCGTATGAATTTGCCCGAGAAGCAGAATTTTCTGATCACATCTTTTGTCTAGGAATATTGCACCCTAGCAGTTTGGCGTAGTAGGTAACCTAACGCTAGATAATCCTGAGTTTGATTATTGACGATTGAAACTTTGGTATAACTATGGTGAGGCATGCCTTTGATAGGCCTTGTGCTAGAAGAGCATAAGGTTTTTATCCAGAATGATTTTGTAAGTAAAAGATATTCTTTCTCGAGGTGACCTCTTCTGTCACATCTTATAGTTTTGGTACATGATGATCAGTCTTGTCTCGTAAGAATTAATTGGATTTTGATTGGTGGCCTTCTGAATAGTGAATACGACATTAAAAACCCTAAGCATTCCCTCCCATGTGAATATCTTTTTACTGATTTCAAATGTTTTTTCTTTGTTAGCTACAAATGTCCCCGTGCACCATGAGGAACAAGTTCTAAATTGTAACATGCCAGATGCAGAGGAACCTGTGTCTTATGAAAATAATGATGACGAACCTATGGCAATGATTGAGGAATCACCTTCAGGTATTGTGATAATTTGTAGATCAATCACTTTTACTATGATCGAATTTTAGGCTAATGCTTCCACTCTTTATTTTCCTGGTAAATTAATTGGTTTGTTTAGGTTATTCTGGAATTTATATAACTAAAGCTACCCAATACCATTACTCTCCTATTTAAATGTATTAATAAGTTAAAATATTCTGGTATTATGTTGGTTATGATATTTGTTTCGTTGCTACTCAAAGTCTGTTAGTTACAAATTAGAAATAGAAGATATATAAGATGGCCTTTATCCAGATGATAGAGGGATGAAAGTCTTATGATTATAGTGTAACTTTTGTAGGTCATGAAGTTGCTCAAGGCAGTGATTTATCACAGAGCACAAGTTGCTCAAAAGTTTTAAGTGTCAGGACTGTACATATTAGTTCTCCAATTCTTGCAGCAAAGAGCCCTTTCTTTTACAAAGTAAATTGCTGTACCATAATCTATACTGCTATCCTAATCAGCTACCACATTGTTAATTGGCTCTTTACTAGTACTTGAATATTGTACTCAACGACTTCTTATTTTGGTGCATCTTGTAGTTGTTTTCAAATGGGATGAGAGAATCAGAGCAAAGGAATGTGACTTTACGAATTCATGCTTCTGGTAATTGCATACTGTATAAGCTTCATATTAGAAGAATAAGTAACATTTTTTGTATATGGTCGTGTTAGGTGATGTAACTTGTTTGCTTTGACTTTTTCGTTCACCCTTTCCTTCTAGCTTATACTGTTTCCATTTGTCTTTAATTTGCAATAGTCAACTAAATATTTTTTCTTTCTCTATCGTTATTGGAGCAGAAGAAGCTGCCCTTATGGACCTACTTAATTTTATGTATAGTAATACTTTATCAAAGACAACACCTTCTGCACTGTTGGATGTGCTAATGGCTGCTGATAAATTTGAGGTTGCATCATGCATGAGGTATTGCAGTAAGTTGTTGAGGAATATCCCTATGACTTGTCAGTCTGCCTTGCTCTATTTGGATCTTCCTTCTACTGTTCTGATGGCAGATGCAGTTCAGCCACTGACAGATGCAGCAAAGCAGTTTCTTGCCTTGCGCTACAGAGACATAAGCAAGTGAGTTTGTCTCTTAAGCATTTCTTTTGTGTTGATCTGTTATTTCGCTCAAATGTTTTATGCGCTCCTATTAACCTTTGTATTAGTTAATGATGATGCGCTGTTTAAACTTATTATTTTTCCTATCATTATTGGTTATCAACCTTTGGGATGAGTCATTACTACTGTATGCTTAGGGATTTTTGTTTTGTGACCGTATGTGTGTGTCCGACTTTATTTCCAAACTCAGATTTTAGTATGTTTTTCGTATTCAATATGAATTAGGAGCCCAGAGGAGGTGCTGAATTTGCCCTTGGCTGGTGTAGAGGCAGTGCTTTCGAGTGATGAACTCCAGGTCGCTTCAGAGGATTCTGTGTATGATTTTGTGCTCAAGTGGGCTAGAATGCATTATCCAAAAATTGAGGACCGGCGAGTAGTCCTTGGATCACGGCTTGCTCGACTCATCCGTTTTCCACACTTGACGTGCCGAAAACTGAAGAAGATCTTAACATGCAATGAATTTGATGCTGACCTCGCATCAAAGGCCGTACTTGAGGCACTCTTTTTCAAGGCAGAGACATCATATCGGCAACGGGCTCTTGCTTCAGAGGATGGTAGTGCTAGTGCTAGTGCTACTGCTACTGCTGCGTGTCATCGTTTTGTTGAGCGAGCATACAAGTATCGCCCTGTTAAGGTGGTTGAATTTGAATTGCCCCGACCACAGTGTATTGTATACCTTGACTTGAAGAAAGAAGAATGTACACATCTGTATCCGGCTGGTCGAGTTTACTCACAAGCATTCCACTTGGATGGGCAAGGGTTTTTCTTGTCGGCTCATTGCAATATGGACCAGCAAAGCTCGTTCCATTGCTTTGGCCTTTTCCTGGGGATGCAAGAGAAGGGATCGGTCTCTTTCACTGTTGATTATGAATTTGCAGCAAGATCAAAGCCCACCGAGGAGTATACGAGCAGGTATAAGGGAAATTATACTTTCACTGGAGGGAAGGCTGTTGGGTATAGAAACCTGTTTGGCATACCATGGACTGCATTCATGGCCGATGATAGCCATTATTTCATCAATGGTATACTTCATCTCAGGGCTGAACTCACTGTTAGGAAATGACTTATTGATGGTACCGTTGAGTAAGCTGCCTGCTTTTATGAGGGCAAAGCATGGGGTTTGGTGTGCATATTTCATCATTAGCTTCCTTGATCCATTCCCATTCCCAACTGATGATGCCTTCTTTTGGGGGGGAAAGTAGCGCTCTCATGTACATATTGGACATAGCATTTTTTTTTTTTTTGGTTAGCCCTTTTTATGTGTTACTCCCTATGTTCTAGCCATGCCCATCTATGTTACATTTTTTTATATATATATGCTGAATATGTAGTATGCTTGCTTGTGCAGCACCTTTTGTTCGTAGTTTTTTTTTTTTTCCTGACTCTTTAGTAGTTTAAAGAGGATCATTAGCGTGGTTCCTAATGATTATGTAATTGAAAAAATATATATATTGTTTAATCAGTTACACAAATTATGAATTTTAGTCACTTTATATTGGACTTGAGCCAGTAAATTTTTTTTAAAAAAAAATTTGGTTAAAGTAAGTAAGGGAGTTAATTACCAAAATTTGACAAATTTAATATAAAATTAAAGATTAATTTTTGTCTTTTTGATGATAAAGATTAATTTCAACTTTAATCCTTTTATTATTTTTTATCATCATTTTAAACTCCATTTAATATATATATTATACTTTTAAGTGAAAATTGACGTGAAATTTAATGAGAAGACTATCATTGCTCTTTGCATCATTTCATCTATAAAGATGAAAGAACAAGATGAAGGAGCACATACTCCGCTTCAAAATTCCACAGTGCCACTCCATAAGTGTTTTATTTATTTATGAAATAAATGTGGTTTCAACACGTGTTTTTAGTCTTTTTTCCCACTTTTGTTGTGGGCCGAGATCTTTGTGTCTGATCACATAATTTAGAAGAAAAAAAAAAATTCCTTGATAAAGAAAATTGCCAAATCTAAATGACGAAGGTATCTTTTAAAGGAGAACAGCCGATCACCTTATTATTTAAAGTCTGATTAGACACTGAACAAGAAATTAAAAGTAGGAAAGAAGATTATATAATTCGTTGCTTGTCAATCTGTTATGTGTCGTAAGCGGTTATTATAAGTTGACAAACCAAATCCAAGTTAATAGGTTGTTTATATTAATATTGAAAAATTTATCAGGAATGGTATCTTGTGCGATGAGTTAAAAGAAAGAATCAACAAAATGTTCGCATTAAAAAATAGGTTTAGCCTTAGTGTATTTTAAATAAAAAGTTTTGAGTTTAAAATTTTTTAAATTGTTATCAAATTTAATTTTCTTTCTCTTAAAAAAATTAGTCTCATTTTAAAAAATTCATTACATGTAAATAAAAATAAAAAGAATGAGAGATGTGATATACCAGTAAGATAATCTTGGATTAAATTAATATTCTTAATCAGTATCAAAATAAAGCTTGTACTTCGTTAAGTCATGTCAGGAAAAGGTACACTGGATAGCATCTGTAAAACTATATTCTAGCTTTTATATGAAGCGTGCATGAAGGAATAGCAAATACGAACTTATGTTCTGGCCATACTTCGTGAATATACATTTTCTAATGGAAAAAGGAGTGAATATGACTTTCCTCAAAGGTAAACTCCTAATAGTAACACTGTTTTTGGCTTATACATGGCATGGCTGATGAATGGTATTAGCTGCAATTCACGTGGTTCTGTATCTATCCAGTTATGCTACATTGGAATAAAATCTGCGTAGTTTAATTAGAATTAATCTTATTTTCACTAGCACAATTAGGCATACAAAGGATCCTCTGGAATTAGTTTATGCTATAGAACAAAGGAGGATGCTCCTTTTTCTCAGTATATACATGTTACCGAAATTCCTTTCTTTGATGAGACAACTGAGAAAAAAGAATTCGTGAAGAAAATTCTAATTAAGCAGACATCGGAATTCTGAGATGTAAATAAAAGAATAAGGGTATATACAAATGTCTGTCCCATGTGAATGTGGGAAAAGCATATATATGAATTATATTATATATATGAATTCGAATGATTTGTGGCAGAGCACGTTATGACTCAGATGGAATAAGATTATTAGAGAGAGATAGAGCAAAAGAACAAGCACAAGCACAAGGTCATTTCATGGGACAGCCTCTTTTGTACAAATCTATAATTGAAAAGGATAAAATGGATCTAAAGAATTTCCCCATTATTATACCCAGTATTTAAAAAAAAAAATAAAAATTCACCTTCCTTGCATCACCGTCCGTGAGTGATTTACCATCATCATTAATTATTTATATAATATATAATAGAAGTTATATTGCATTTTAGCATCTGGAAAGGGAACAAGGGAATGCAACTGATCGGAGAATATATATATGTGTATATGGTTAGGTTATAAAATTATGACAAGAGAAGAGAAGGATTAGAATGCTCTGATACGATGAAAGAATCCACAAAGAGACGAAAGATTTGATTGACTAGTCATTCATTCATTGAGAAACCAACACAAACAAAAGGATGAGTGAACTGTCGTATTTTACTTTTGTAGAAGAAGGACATTGCTTGTATTCGTGTGCTTGAAAAGGACAATAAATTTATGCATTGCTACATTAACTGTGTTGATGGAAGCTTTGGTTTTTTATGCTACTCTAATTTATGCTCACAATGAGATAGATAAAAGGAAACTTCTTTGGGGTAGATTGGTTTCTCTCAGTGAGAATATTCAGGGGCCAGGGGTTCTTCTAGGGGATTTTAATGTGGTGTTGTCCTCTGATGAAAAAAACTGTTGAATCTGGCAGAATCTGTGATGTAGGATCTGAATTAAGTAATTTTATCAATGACGTTGAGCTACAAGATCTGAGATTCTATGGGTAATATATGACATGGAATAATCATCACACATATTGTAAACTAGATAGAGTCATGGTGAATGATGCATGGAACTCACATTTCCAAGATTCATATGCAATTTTTGAGCCAAGCGGTTTATCTGACCATAACCCTGCAGTGGTGCACCTTGCTGGATATGGGAAACCTAAGAAAATTCCTTTTCGACAATCTAAGATGAACTAGATTCAACAAGGGGAGGATAGCTCAGCTTTCTTCCATGCCTCAGTTTCTTATAGAAGAGCAGTTAATAGAATCTCTTTGCTTCTGGATGATGATGATACTAAGGTGGCTGGTGAAAATAGTCTTATAAATCATATTATCTCCTTCTACCAGAATTTGCTAGACAGGTTTTGTTCAGAGAAACATGGTAAGATCTGATATTTTTGAAAAAGGCACCACGCTCTCTATTGAATAGACCAGTGACTAGATGGATATTGGATATAATGCAATGTTTTCTATACCTGATACAAAAGCTCCAAGCCCGGATGGATATAATGCCTATTTCTATAAAAAAGCTTGGCCTGTTATTGGGGATAGTGTATGCTCAGCTGTCTAAGAATTCTTCATATCTGGTAAGATCCTTCATCAAATAAATACCACTGCCATTGCATTGATTCCCAAATTGATAATCCTACTAGAATCAAGGAATATCACGTTTTAATGTCATGTACAAGGTCATCACCAAGATTGATCTGCACAAAGCTTATGGCTCTTTATGCTGGAACTTTGTTAGGGCTATCCTTGAAGGTCTTGGTTTTCCTGCTGTTTTTGTACATTGGGAATAGTATGTGTTGAAACTGCTAAGTGTTCTGTGTTGATTAATGGCAGTCTGGAGGGTTTTTTCACCGGAGGAAAGGGCATCAGACAAGGTGATCCCATGTCTCCTTACATTTTTGTTGTATGTATGGAGTATTTGATTAGGCTTTTCTCTGAAGCTATTTCCAACCTTGGGTTTAAGTTTCACCCAAAATGCAAAAAACCCGCATTGTGCAGCTATGCTTTGCAGATGATTTAATGGTGTTTTGCAAGGGTGACTCTTCATTAATGGTTTCAAAACAATATCTAGAGGAATTTTAAGGGGTTTCTGGTTTGCAAATTAATATGGATAAGAGTACTATTTTTATGGGAGGAGTTCCTACTGATGAACAACAATTGGCCTCTTTCATAGGGTTCAAAGGGGTCAATTACATGTAAAATATTTAGAAGTACCTCTCAAAGCCTAAATGTTGCAGGTAAAACATTACCAACCCTTAATAAATAGAATTTTGTCTAAAATCTAGCATTAGACTCCTCAAAAGCTGAGTTACTTTGGTAGAGTTCAACTTATCCAATTTGTTCTGTTGAGTAGGATTCAACATTTTTGGGCTTTTATTTTTCCTATCCCTCAAGCAGTGTTACATAAAATTCAGTTGTATATTGATCCTTTCTATGGTTTGCCGGATAGGAAGGAAGTAGAAAATCTCCAATTGCTTGGAGCTCTATTTGCCTATCTTATGAGCAAGGAGGTCTACATATTAAAGAGTTGCTAGTATGGAATAAAGCCGCCTTGTATAAGTATTTTTATGTTCTTGACCAATATCAAATGAATTCTGTTTGGGTTAGATGGTCTCACACATATTTATTACATGACTTTTCTATTTGATCAGTTCAACCTAAATCTTCTAATAGTTATCGGTGGAAAAAGCTTCTGAAAATAAGAGACAAACTAGTAATAAAGCTGAATAGTGCCGATTTGCCGTCTTTGTGGCTTAGTTGACATATCTCTTATTTACTAGAAATTTTGTCATACTCAACCCATTTTATCCTGGTCTTGTATGATTTGACATTGTTTTAATCTTCCTAAAGTAGCTTTCATTGCTTGGTTAACATTTCATGATAGATTATCTACTAAGGACAGATTGACTAGATTTGAAATGGATATTGACCAATATTGCTGCTTTTGCCATGCACTAGAAATTGGAAATAAATTACAATAGCATTAACACTTATATCCAGATTTTTACTAGAGATAAGTGGTTGTTAGAATGCAAGCAGTTATTTTTTGCTTTTGTATCTATTTTATTTAATAATGTTATAATCTTTTAGTATTTCAACAGAAGAGTATCTCAATAGATTTTTGTTATTTTAAAATATATAATACCCTTAAAATTAGATGGCAATTTTTGAGTATTAAGTCTAATAAGGTACTGAGAAGAATTAGTAAAAGATTAAATCTCTGTTCCATTTTTTTTAGTTATACATAAAAGTAAAACCTTGTTACACTTGTACAGTTGATTTGGAGCTATAAATTTTTTTACCATTATCCAAGAAAAAAAAAAGAAGAAATGAGTGAAATAGAATCTATATAAATACACTAGACAGAACAACATGCATGGCCATGGGGTCATAATGGTTTTTGGTTTGGGTCCCATCCCAGCGTTCGTCGGAGTAAAGGTTTTACAATTTTCACAAAAACACCTTACGACATCAATACAACAGCATGATCATGATCCCAAACTATTTGATATTGCAAGTGGACCTACCTACGATTAGATTCCCGTGCGTTTAATTCAAAGAGGAAAACCTGTGCAAAGCAACGTTAAATTCTTTCGAATCAAAAATCTCTCTTTTAATTAATTATTTTTGTAGAGAGAATAGGTATATATGGACATTATTTGACCGGAAAATGCAGGTTAAAATTAATATCAGTAAATCTGAAACTATAATTTCTCTAGGATCGATTATTCAAAGCTCACATGTGTGAAGAGATGAATAAGTATATATATATATATATATATATATATATATATATATATATGGTTCCATGGCTAAACATACTGAGAAAATGAAAAAAATAAAAATAAAATGTACGTCAGAATGATTTCTGCAGCGAAATAAGATGTACATGATCGATGAGAATCAAATAAACAAACAAACACTGGAATTTAAAGGGTGGGATGGATATTTCAAGAAGGAATCCGAATTAGATGGATGCATGGACAGCTGCATAAGAAAAAGTTTTGATTGGACAAATGGAATGGCTAGAAAAAAAGGGAAGAGAAGAGAGGGGAGAAGAAACCACCCTTTTTCACTTCCTCATTTGGTGGGCAACCTATTTTTGTGTGTGTGTGTTGACGGGACACCCATTTCTTTATAAGTGACTGAGAATCTGATGTGATAATACATATATATATATATATATATATATATATATATATATATATATATTAAAGTTTCATACACGTCAAGTTTTATCTATCAAGAAAATAGTATTTTGAGAGAGTTTATATGAGTAGCAACCGCAAAATTAGAATCAATGAAATTGGCTCATAGCCAATTGGTTAAGCTTATGATCATTTGTAAATAAATGAATTACATTTGGCTAGTGC
The DNA here is from genome assembly GCA_022379115.2 of Bauhinia variegata. NCBI lineage: Eukaryota > Viridiplantae > Streptophyta > Magnoliopsida > Fabales > Fabaceae > Bauhinia > Bauhinia variegata. The sequence goes on along the minus strand of CM039436.1, from coordinate 17,843,795 downwards.
TGAAATTGTTTGCTGGATACTGGGCTATGCATCCGGCTTTCGTTTACCTAACAATGACAAGAAGAATTAAGCACGCGCTTGAAAAGAAGTTTGATATTTTGTTGTATTATATTAAGTACTTCTGATGGATTTGCATGTTTTCCTTGCAAGACAATATATAGCATATGTTATAAATTGGGAAAATACTTTCCATATATATATATATATATATATATACACTACATGGCAGGCATAGAAAGGCTATTATAGGCCATGTCAAAATACATATATAGGTTTATACCCACTAAAAAGTATTGCCTTTTTTCTAATCTAAAACCCTAGAAGACTAAGTTTTCCATGAGGATCTCTTGGGTTTATCAGTCTTTTGACTCTTTTCATTCATTTTTTGATGCCTAATGTGGGCTAGAAATACACATATATATCTAGTACATACGGAAGCATATATGCTTTAGGGGGCTTCTCATTTATCCAAAATTAGTTTAAAAATAAGTTAGACAGAAGAAATTTAGTACGTGTAAGAATGTTTTTCTTTCTTTATTTAAGCCACCTTCAGTGGAAGTAGAGATTTGTCAAGAGTATAGAATTATCATAGAAATTGAGAAAATGGTTTTGGATGGGACGTGTTTTTAGTACCACTAACTTAGAAAAATTACAACAAATTAATATTTGCAGAATGGATGGGTATTAATTGTTCAAGTGCAAGCGAGCAAATCTAATCATTTTGATTTCTATATTCAGAAAAAGAAAACCACATCAAATAATTAACCAGATCACAGGTCTTCTATTCCTTTCTTTTCTTTTTGCCTTGCCCCCTGAGCACTTGTCTTCTTTTATTTCTTTTGTTTTAAATATTCACGTCACAAGATATTGATGCTGACTTTAATCCTGATCCAAAAAATTAAGTGGTAGGACTATTGTTTTTGCAGGGGAATATGAATAACTTGCTTTCCTTTAAAAAGAGAAGAGAAAATAAAAATAAAAATATTGCTCACTACCTGTTCTTGTTTTGTTCCCCAAATTCATATTTTAAATGTTAAGAAGAGTACTTCTTCCCTGATGTCCTTCCTCCCTTTAGCTTTATATAAAGCCCTTGCTGCCCTCAAAATCTCCGTGAGCTAGCTGCTAGCTTTGATAGGTACTAAAACTACTACCATATTAGGTCTGCTTGTTTTCTTCATCTTCAATTGCACCCGGATCTTGTTTCCTTGTCAATTTCCTTCTTTGGGTCTATCAAACTCATACTCCTCCTTTTATGTGTTTTTGGAGAGCACCATTTAGCTAGGGCATATGACACAGATCTGATCATCAGCAGCGATATATAACGTGTAGTGCTTGATGGGGTAAGAGGGAGCTTTCTTCAGTCCACTCATGGGTGGCAGTAGGATCCAATTAGCTGCCGACTCATTCATCCAAATACTGAGTGAAAAATGACAAGATACTCAGTAAATGAGTGAATGATGCGGGAGACAAATTGAATCTTAAGCTTCCTGTACTTGGACTGAAGGGAGCTCCCTTTAACTTTATAGCTAATACTATTCATTATTCCATTTTAATTTACCCCATATATCTAATAAATCTCTCCTTGTTATTTGGATTCGGCATGCTGTCCAAAACAAACACAACTATCTGGAATCTTCTCTTCATTTGAAGGTACAGCGCAATAGTGATGCTAGGCTTGGCTTTTACTCGTCTCTGCTTTGTAAGTATATACACTATACTCCTACAATACATTGCCTTTTCCATTTACTGTCGTGAATGAGAGAAGATCAGTGTTTTACACGAAGCCTTTAATTTAAGCTGCGTGTGCTCTGGCTCCCTTGTTGAGAACTGGTTGGTTTCCATTTTTCAGTGCTCCACCGAATAGTTAATCGCATTAATTAATTAGCATATAAGATCTTCGTCTTTATTTGAACAAACACTGTTTGGATGGAGTTCATACTTGTGCAAACTCGAGTTAGGTTAAGGTTTATTTTGTCTCCACTGAGGGTTTAGACAAGTTAACTAGATGTAATATCATTATCAGATGTTCTGATGAACCATTCTTTAACTAGATATAATATCATTATCAGATGTTCTGATGAACCATTCTTTCATTTTTACTGAGCTTGGTAGACTCGCAAACTTTTTCTTAGGGTTTTCTGGAAATGCTAATTAGTGGCTAAGCTAAGCAGGCACAAACTAGTGGCAGCAGCAGCAGCGCACAGGGAGATAAAATTTGGAATCAGTTTGTTTAAACTGCTCAAACGAAACCATTTTGCATTAAAATCAAATAAATCTGTATAACATTTAGTTTAATTTAAATTGAAAATTTCTTAAACGGTTTATTATGATTCAATTTTCAAATTAAACTGAATCGCATGTATATATTTTAAATTTTTATGCATACATTATTTATTTATTATGATTAAAAATAAATTATTTATGCAATAATTCATATAAATGACAATTAATATATAAAGATGATAAGTAACATAATTAAAAATATATATTATGAGATGAGTATAATTTTTTAAATTTTTTATTAGTCTAATATTGGTTACGTGAAAAATATCGATTACATTTAAAGTTTTTTAATAAAAATTAAATTTTAAACACAAAATTAAAATAGAATTATAAATGATACGAAGACTTTTTATTTAAATTAATATGTTAATTTTTTTATCAAATTATTAAACTATTTAACTGACTAAACTGAATTATAATTTAATAATTTAGTTATTTTTTAAAATTTTAAACCAAATCACGCAATAAATATATAGTTAAAAATCCAGTTCACTCACCCTGGCAGAGCAGCGCACGAGAGACAGAAGGGTTCCAAAGCCCGCACGCTCTACGACAATCTAGTTCATTGGGTCTTGTTCTTTCTCTGCAACAAGTTCCTAGATATGGATGTCTCCCAGTCTCCCATAGTGCAATTACCGACATATCCCCGCATGTGGTTCCATTTAAGTCTGCAAGAAATACTGTCCTATCATCCAAAAGGATAATAATGTATTTGCAAGTAATCCATATGGTGCTGTTCCTTTTTCCATTTTTTTTTCCCCATCCTTTATGATCTTATTGCTTTTGATTTTAGTCTGAATTTCCCAAGGAATTATTTATTTTGAATTAAATTTCCAGCAAAATAAGAGTAACCAAAAGCTTACGCCGATCGAGTTAAACCTGTTTTGCCCTAATCCAAGATTTTAAGCTTACAAAATGGACAAAAGCATCATCTAAATGTATGACGCAACTTAAACAAAAGGAAACACAACAGTTTCATTTCACCTTTAATTTCTGGTTTCTTTCATAACAACAACTAATGCTAATTAGTGGCAGTGTTCGTCCCTCGAAAGATAATAAAACTCCCATCATAGCCTAGATGATAGATCAGCTATTCTCTGCAGTTGTCTGCCCTTTTCACCTCCATATATATATATATATAAAGGCTTTTGGAGAACACAATCAATCATCTTTTCTTTTCCCACTTAACAATAATACAGAATCCGGCAGCTCCTTTTTACGGTCATGGTTAAATTGATCATTGCTCCATCTTTAACCAACACAAGATCGCCAATGTTGTTTGACATCAATAAAATGTAATTATAACATTAAATTGCGGAAACTTGAGGTGTCTATCACCTAGTGGTGCGTTGGAAGATTACAAAGAATCGAAAAATGAAATTTTGCTTTGCGTTTAAGTAAAATCCGTTTAATGTTGTAAAGTTTGATTTGCCTTTATTCTCTGGGACCTAGACTAGATGTTCCGACCCATTTGGAAAAGTAGTGTTAAAAGAGTTACTCAGTGAGTTTGATTTGTTTGTTATTATGTTGATGCTCTGTCCAGTATATATATCATGGATCCATCGAGTTGATTGCATAACTGTTCTGCGTGCTCCGAGCTATTAATACCATGTATGCAAACAATTTAATTATACTTCATTAGTAGTCAATATATACAATATCAGTTTTGATCAAGTTCCTTTTTCCAGTGCTCAAAAGCTCTATCTATATATATATATATAATAATTAATGCTCATAAACTTCTGAATGATGTGACAATAATAACAATATCGTTGTTTTATTTTCTTTAATTGTTAGTGGGGAACAGATGGAAGTCTTACTCTTTGGTATCTAATTAAGTCTTTAGCTTTTGGTTTAATTTTAATGCTACATACTATTAGTGAGGCAATTTTCATAAGCAAAACAAATTCATATACGTTCCACTGTATGTTTTTTTTGTTTATCTTTTTTTTTTTGGGTGTTTTATTGAAATTACTCACAGATAAACTATCTGATGACATCTAAAATGAACCTTTAAAATGATATTTAGAAAACATTTATTACAAGAATAATATAAATTAAATCACTTATATAAAATTTAAATTTATAAATATAATTCTCAGTTGTGTTTGCTTAAACATAGTTTAATTGCCTATGACGTTTCAGGTTTTCCTAAAGTTCAATCAAGCGTCATATTAATTTTTAATAAAAAAGAGTTTTTAGTAAAACTCATCTAGTATTCAACATTAATTTACAAAAAAATTTGATTGTTCCTACTTATTTATTAATTTTTTGTTAATTCAATCTATGTATAATATAGAAAATTTTAATTTACTGAAAGAAATAAATAATATGATGTTTAAAACTTAATAATATTAATAAAAAAATGGGGTGTTAAAAGAAATCCCCAGATAAAAATCTATCCCACATTGGGCCGCTCAACCTCAAGCCCACTTTTTAACGTTTAATCCAGTCCACACCCCATACGACTTGTCACTGTGTGCTATCCATTCATGCGCTGTCCCATAACTATTTATTTATTTACACTAAATAACCAACCAATAATCATGTCTCCTTTTTGGTATCTCTCTCTTAGCCTGCAAACAGAAACAGCTTTTTATTTTTTATTCTCTTTCGGCTTTGTCCTGTCCTTGCGGATTATGGTGAGAATCTATCGTAGGTTAAACATCTTTTGTTATGCATTCTGTTTCTGTTGATCGATAAAAATAAAATAAAATTATAACTTAATACTATTTATTTTTAAAAAAAATTTAATAAATTAAAAAGATAAAAAGTTGAATATTATTTTAATTTTTAATAATTTAAAATTTTATATTAATTTTATTCTTTTAACATTTTTTTAGTAATTTAAATTGTTATTAATCATATAAATAATCAATCACGATATTCATAAGTATAAAAGATGAAATTTAATCGTATTGATAAGTGTGAAAGATAAAATTGATTAAATTTTAAATTTAAGACTAAAATAATTTTTAACTAAAAAAATAATTTTATTCTTGAATGTCAATAGTCTTCACCATGCATAGTACGTTTTGAGAATTCAGTGTTAGACTCGTGAAACCACGCATCCGTTCTTTGAAGAAGTATATTTTTCCAAATTTATTGGAAAGATAAGAAGCGTAAATTAATGGCTATTTATTGAGGATCTATTAGTAAGTGTAAAGGATTATTTGTATGTTGAGCAGTGTTACATTTCTTGTAAGTATTGAGTAAAGTAATCCACTTTGTGGGGTGAAGCGGGTGTTACATTTCCAAATAAGATAATGAATAATTTTTGTTGGTTGAGGTTCCTCGGCAACCAAGAGGATAAGATAACTGAACTCTATTGCTGAAATGGGAAGCTGCTCAAGGCAAATGCTTGAAATGTTTGAAGTGGGACCTTGCCGAGATAGCTATCAATTTGGTTTCTCAATAGGGCAGAGGTTCTCCCAACTGATAAGGAGCAGAATAGCGGGAGACCTCATTCTTCAAAATGAGCTCTTGCCCTTTGCTCAAATCCCTCAATCACACCCGCTTCTTGAATCACTCTTTGATAGCAGCCGATCAAAATACCCAACTTACTGGAATGAATTACTGGGAACTGCAGCAGGAAGCGGTGTGCCTGTTCTTCATGTAATAATTCACTTTCCCATGCACTACGGAACTTTTCCCTTTCTTCTTTCACTGGTGCCATTAGCAAATAATATAACAGTAACAATCTTGTCATTCATGTGCAGATATTGCTGATCAACTTCAGAAAAGAGATTCTTGCATTTATTTCAAAAAGAGCAAAAGAATCAAATGCCGATACCCCAGATGACTGCTCTGATATTCTTCTTGTTAGCGAATCGATGGCCATTGCAGCGCACAATGAGGATGCAAATGTTGCTCTAGTTGGCCACACGTAAGCTTAGTTAGCATAGTTATATCCTGTCCCAGTTCCAAGATTCCAATGAATTGGCTTTTCTTTTTGAACTGCAGCTATTTAATCAAAGGAATCATGCCAAATGGACTACAATTCATTGCTTATACATATGCAGGAGAGCTTCCGAGCTGTGCATTTGGCTTCAATAGCAATGGGCTGGTATAATTTCTTTCGTTTCAAGAATCTCCAACAGCTCAATTGCTTTTAGGTGGAATCCTACAGCTGATATTCTGATGCCACCAAACTTGTGTCTGTCAGGCATTCACACTAAATTCAGTGCCACCCGCTGAAGATGAAATTGTGTCATGTGGCATTGGTCGGAACTTTGTTTCTCGAGACCTTCTTGAAGCTGCAAACCTTGATGATGCATTAAGTGTTAGATTTTGCCCTCTTTGCCTTTCCTTTTTTATAAAATTCTTCATGAAATTAACTTGTTTTCATATAATGTCAGAGAATCCATTCATCAGAAGTTTCTTTGGGGCATAGCTATAATCTGATAGAAATAAGTACACGGAGGATTTTCAATGTTGAAACTGCATCAAGGAAGCGAATTTCAGTTTATGAGGTGGGGAAAACACCTTTCTTCCATGCAAACATGTATCTCCATCTGCGTATCAATCAGGTACGCGAGACCAAACATCAAATATTTATTCAGTCGACAGTTTCTGAGAATTCAGTCATGCATTGGATCTTCGTTACTTCTCGTCATTAGTTACTTGCATGTTTACGTCTACGACAAATGCAGATAAAACTAGGAGGATATCACATAGTTATATATCATAATATCATATCGACTAACAGTGTCATCACTGAGAGACAAAAATAAAAAATGCGAGTTTCTTTGTTAAGGTACAAGATGAGAACTCAATCTGCAGGCAGAAAAGAGCAGCAGTCCTAACTAAAGAATCAAAAGAGGATTTTCTATCACTTCTTGGAGATACGGATGACAAAAAATATCCTATCTACACGACAGGTAACTTGGGGTATCTGAATTCCTCTTCAGTCTTCTCTTCATATTAATTTTTTTCCTATTCTCACTTCTCAGGTCCGCTGCTTTACACGCTCTGCACTGCTGTAATAGATCTAGACGAACAAACACTGTCAATTATTGAAGGGAATCCAAAGAGAGGAGTTGCCTCACACGTTTTTTCTATATCTTCAAATGGGATCAAGTTGTCCCTGTAACCACTCAAGCAGTCTAATTTTGATTCTCCATATTAGGCTGGTTCACAGAGGCCCAAGACGTGTCCATCAGCAGCATACCTCATCGATGCAACCTGATCACAAGCATACCCCATCAAGTCCTATCTACTCAGCTTCAGGCTAAAAAATACCAAGTTTTATTTGTTATAAGTCATTACCTTTCCATGGATCTCGTATTTTATAGGACCATCTAATTCAGCTCCTAATGCCATTAATTTTGTCACTGTACTATTGATGTCCGTCACTGTAAATGACCGAATTGAAGAGTATCCATTCTGCATAACATCGTCACCGTGAAACTATATCAGTAGCTAACAACTTCACCCACAGTTTGGAACTAACAATCTTAGAATAATATATACATGGATAAAAAAATACAAACGGTAAATCAAGCCAAATTTTTTTATTCCCAGTTAGTTGATTTCCTGAAAATGAAAAAGGGGAGAAAATGGTTGACACCTAATTTTGGAGATTGGGAGCATTTGTTCACACGCCAACTGCGTAAGAGCCATACTGATATTGCAGCAGTAAAGAGCCAAGTCATTTTGTCATGCAAGATCCTGCACTCGCACAAAAGAAATTGTACTAGCACCCTAGATTCGCCTAAATAAGAGAGGAAATGACCTTCCAGAGCACATAAATCCATTTTTAAGGACAAGACAAGAAATATGTTTGGTTTCAGTCTTGTCAAAGATTTCCACAAGGACTTCTTTTTTTTGGTTTCCAGAAATTCAACTCCCCAGCTTTTATATTTGTAATGCTTTCTTTTCACCTTCTAAGTGAAAATTCATCCAAGCCTGATCAATTTTGAACAGTTTATATTCGAAAACATTTCTTAGACGTTATTATGATATCACATTCATATGGCACGATATCCAAAATATTAACATTTATCAACAGGGACGTGAATATCATTAACTATCAGCGACTAACAGATTAATCACGTCATTGTTGGGTAATACAAGGTTATAATGGTTGAGTTCTTAAAAGTTTGGAAGATAATTATCTCTGCAAAGGCATCCACCTGTTATTCATCTCAATATTTTATTTTTTACCTCCAAATAAATTAACGTTTAGCATACATGCAGGTCATCTTTAATTAGCAATTTCGAGTGGACAAATGATCGAATAGGTGGAATGCATGAGGTAAACCAAAAAAAGGCAGACAGAGAGATACTTCGGAGATTGCATGAGGGCAAGCTTGAGAGGACCGGATTGAAGTTCAGCCCAACGGAGGGTGCAGACATTGACCGTGAAGTCCAAGCCTTGGGAGTAAAAGCGAGCAGCTTCAGGAACGTCCTTGTGTAGTTGTAATATCCATCTAAATGACGCTGCCATAAGGTTGCGTGGTGTGCCAGAAAGGCAGAAACACAATGTAACTCGCTCTTCTTGTTTTTCTTATTCGGCCTTCAAGGTTCAAGCAAAGAGGTAGAGGACTGGCTACGTTTCAGGTTGAAACCCTTTTCTATGTGTTGGGGCTTTGTGGTATAAATTGTTTGTGTATATCTATTTTTTTTTTACTTTATTGTTTACATTTTCCGTGGTAGTGGTAGAGACATTGAAAGATGAGCTGCTTTTTTAAAAAATAAATAAAGAAATAAATAAAAAAAGAAAAACACCCATAGCAAAATGCTCTTGTAAGGGTAGAAATTTATTTTCCTTCCTACATTTGTTGAAAAATTTCAGCTTCGAGGATATAATTGAATTATTGCACTTCCTTTTAGCAACTAATGATTTCTTCTCACGAAACTGGTAAACTGTTTGGTTTTAGAAATAATTTTGTCATTCTTATTTTTATATCAATTTACGGCTAACCATCAGTCATTGAACTATCAGTCATTTTTAAAAAATAAAAAGTTAAGAAAATTATAAAATTGCTAACAGTATTGAAACACTAGAAACAAAAAAAATAATAAAAATCAACAAGAAGTTCAATTCCGTGGTTGTGATTTCGCAGTAGACATGTTGCATCAGCAGGGTACTGAGCCATCAGGAGGCAGGAATTGATATGTCTTGTAGACTTAGTATTTCAGACAGACAGGAGTTGTAAACAGTATGAAAAATTGTATACATTTGTTTCTTAGAAGCCCATCTGTTTGATTCAGCTATAAGCCAAATGTATTGGCAGCATCATGTACAATAGTATAGTATAGTATACAAACTAAACTCAACGTGAAATATGTTATAGATACACGGTGAGAGGAAGAGAGAGGGGGTACCACTATGGCCAAAATCCTCATAGACGCAGATTCCCTCCAAATCCATCAGGGTACCTTGAAGAATTCTCCAAATCCTTATCCCAACGCAGTTAACACTCTTTTTTAAAAGGATCCCTTCAAGGCTTTTAAACGCGATTTTCCCTTGGCCCTTGCTTCAAGAAGCTTTGCTTTCAACGTATTCTCCTTTACGCCGGGCAGCACTTTGGAAGACTCAGACATGTCAAGGTCTTGGGATGTGAGTGTTGTCAGGATGAATTTTTGGCTTTCCTGATTCCTCCAACCAGCATTACTGCAAGAAGCCTCACCATAATTATTCTCAGGATGAATATTTGCACTATCCCTATCTGATGCCAAAAGTTGACTTCTAATGAGATTATCGAGGTGATTTCTATTGGATCTGTGCAGTTCACCGGGGTTATTCTGTCTTTCAAAACCACTCTCTTCCATCACTTCATTATGTTCTGACTTTTCAGAAACACTTACTTCAACTGCCCTGGTATCTGTTGTCTTTCCCAGTTCTGCATCAATTGTCTGAGACTTCTTATTTGAATTAGATGACATGGCCCAAGCCATCTGTTCTTCAAATTTCACCTGCAAGCAAGACGGACTACGGCTTTTTAACCTTTCTCGTGTCACAGATTTTTTTCTGTTGTGGTTTGGTTTCAGTGTCTCGTGATCATCAATATTAGGGTCTACAATTTTATCTTCAGGTACTTTAGATACCCTGTTTTTAGGCTTATTCAACTCAAAACAGTTTGAATCACTTCCTAATGAATCGTCATCACCCACATCTTGTGGCGCGCTGACAGCGTCATTCAATGGCACTGATTCCAGAGAATTCCGGCGATCCCTTGCCACCAGATTTTCTGTCCTCCTATTACTGTGCTTAGCATTAAGGAAAGTCTCTATTTCAAGGCTTAGTTTGTCCACTATTGATGTCTTATCAGTAAAACCATTCTGTGCTGCTTCCAGTTGCATCTGCATCCGTTCATCTAGCCATGATTCAGATATGTGCAGAATTAAACGATTATGGTCATCTCCTTCAACCCAATCCTTGTGAGAATTCTGTTTTAGAGTATGCACCTCATGTTCATAGTCTTTTATTCCCTTAGCGAACTCATCACAGAGGTCCTCCAATAACTTTCTTGCTTTTCTCTCTCTTTCCAACTCTTTCAGAGCATTAGTCACAGAAAACTTAACCTCAGAAAGCTCCCAAGCTAACTTCCTGTGCAAGCTTTCTGATCGCTTTCTTAATTTCCTCTCATCCTCTAGTTCATCCTTCACAGATTGAACTGCAGCATGGAGTCGATCTTGTTCCTTACTCTTCCTAACTAGTTTATCTTCTGCAATTTGCTTCATCAGGTCATCAATCTCATGCCGATCCGCTTGCCGGTCTCGAAGCAACTCTTTGATCCTTATACGTGCTTGATCCAGCTCTGCTTTTAATCTTTTTATCAATGAAATATTGGAACCATGCTGTTCTTCCAAGCTCCAGATTCTATTTAGCACTTTTAGCAGTTCTGTAGATGTTTTGAGACTATAATGTGACTCCCCAATCCTTCCCTTAAATTCTATGGAACTGGTAGGAGTGGCTGCAGGATTATAAGGCGCCATCTGCAAGAAAAGGTAATGGACAAGATGAAATAAGTGTTAAGGTAGTTTCTGATCGAAGGTTTAATTGGCCTTGCGCCAATCTTTTTGAAAGGTCGAACGTTTAAGTAATAATGTAATCTTTACATGAGATGCGCATGCCAAGACTAACATCCTGTAAAACGAGGCACGATGACTTACAAGGAAATTGTCGATCTGCTTCTATCTTTTGTGCATGGTGTTTGTCATAAGTTCAGAACAAATAGGGGTGGGTATAATAATGCTTACCTCCATAGAACTACCGTTACTGGCTGGAGATACAGGTTGCAGTGCATGATTATTTCGTTCAATTGCTCGATGATGCTGCATCAGGGATGCTGCAACATGCCTCCTCAAACTGCTTGCACTAGCTGGCTGATGGAAAAGCATACAAATATCAGCAGCAGAAGCCCTTTAAAAGGTCTTTCTCTTTTAGAATCATTAAAAATGTCAGAAATTATTGCAGCCTCCATTGCACTCTAAAGATTAGTGGCAATAATACGAGTTCTATTGTAAGCTCAGTGCTACTGGTTATTAGATGCAGTTCTACTGGTTATCAGTTGATCACTTGATCTTTAAGAGAGACAAATTCCTAGAATATAACTAAGGTCTGTCTAAATAGTTCGTGTAAGAAAATACTGAGAGCAGCAAAGATATTAAAACAGAGTCAATAAAGATATTATAATAAATGAGATGGAAAATTTCTCAAAATTGACGACGTGGACCTTAATTAAGTCATCTATGTTGCATGACAAATAATAATATCAAATAGGAGAAAAATACACAAGACTTCGGCTAGACATTAAATAAACAGATAAACAATGATGAAATTTAGATTGCAGAACAAGGAGGAGGATATGGAAAACTTTACGGGGACATTATCCATAGACATGTACATGAAATAAGAAAATAGGGAAACGGTCAGATATATCAAAAAATTTGCCAGTGTATCTGAAATTTTATGCTCATGTTGATGAATATCAAGGTCAATGAAGAAAGCCACATTATGATTTAAACAAACGAAATCAGCCGTAAGAAACAAATGACATAGAATATAAGTCAAATACATTGAGAAAGAAGAAATTATTTTTTTAAAATGGCACGAGAAGCTCCATAAACTTACAATACATATATCTTGGCCCTTCATGGGATTTTTTAAGTGACTAGTCAGAAATTCATCCAATTCTTAAAACCCCGAAGCAACCCAAAAAAAAAAAAAAGCAGTAATTGGAAAGACCCAGAAAGCCAAATAAGTGAATCAAGCATAAGATAAATCAGAAGAGAGGACAATGGGAGAGGGAAACTAGGGTGGACCTGATCAGGGGAACTAGGAGAAGCATCAGCGTAGAAGGTGGAAAGGTGTGGGGCCTTGTCCTTGTGAAGATTGTAATAGTGGTAGCGACGAAGTCTGGGATCAGGAGCACCAGCGTTTCGATGCATTTCAAAGAGAGGGAGGTAGTGGTGAAATTCCCAGAGAGCCGCAGCAAGCTTTCTAGCAGAGATTGTAGAAACCTGAGCCTGAGGCGGAGCATTAATGATGGTACCGTGTGCACCCCCAAGCCTCCAAGAGGACACTGGAGTATAAGGGCCCCTTCTTTTCCCTACCACTACCCCTCTCCTCAAATTTTGCCCCAAATTTTCCTCCTTTTTGGCTTCCCCTTCACTTTTTTCTTCCCTTTTCATCTCTCACTCATTGATCAGATTCTCTCTCTACACGCTCTCTGATATGCTTCATTTTTTTCCTTTCTATCTCTTATCTCTCATTCACTCACTCGTTTTCATTTTTTTAAAAAAATTTCTAATCACGTATACTATTACTGGGGGTGTAAATGTAATTTGCATGAATACTATTTCACTAGTCCAGTCAAGTTAGCCCATGACAGGCTAATTCATCGATCAATCCAAGTGTTTATATTTACTTTATTGCACTCTCCATTCATAGTCCACTGTTCGTATCTGTTCTTGTCAGTCCTCACAACAGATTCAAAGTCCCTGATCATAGCTACACGGCGTAACTGAGATACAGCTTCGCGACAAGTTATTGGGTCACACTTGCGGCCTTTTTGAATTAGTTTTTTTAAAGTGTTTATGGTAAAAAAAAAGTTTTGTATAATTTTAATTATTTTTTAAAATATTAAAAAAGTGTGTAAAGATACTTCTGAAAATAGAAGTGAAAGTAAATCATAATTTAAAAGAAACAAAATCTATTTTAAATCAAACAAATTATTTTTCTATTTGTACTCAAAAGCACTTTTAAAAAGACTGCCCGCGGCGGCGGGCGCCTAAGTCAAAGTCACGTTAGGGTGTGACAGTGGCAAATTCACCTTTAGCATTTAGAGGGGGAATATCAAATATTGCATTGGTATTAGCCTCTCTCTTTTTTCCCTTCCTGTGTATTTTTTAGAAAATAATTTATTGAAATTGAAATTGAAATTGAATATGAGAAGAAACATGAACGTTGTCTTCAAAAACATATATTAAAGATATCATTTATTGAAAATCATAAATTATTCCAACACCGAAAATTCGGAGGAAAAACCACTAAAGTAAAAACATAAAAGGTCGTAATATACGAGGCCAAGCCAGGAGAGGCCACAATATATTTTAACTTTAATAAGTTTGTAGGCCTCAATTCAGTTAAATTTTATGGATCTATCAAATTATATTAGTAATTTTGAATTTATCATCTTAATTTTTTTAAGAACGTTTCTTAAATATTTTTTATATTTATGTAATATGTCATAATGATCCGATAAATGATACTAGTTAAGCAATTTTCTTAATATGGAGTACTGTGTAGACGAATCGGATAATACTACTAGTGATTCTCAAGCCAAAATGATCCATTCCCAGTTTCTCTCTTATTCAACTCTTTGCTCCAATTTCTCTCTCTCCTAGCCAACCCTCTGCTCCTTTCACCTCCAGTGCGGTCGCCAAATTTGAATCGGTTGTTGCATTGATGGTCCGGTGAACAATCAAAAACCCATCTTTCATTCTAAGCAATGCTGATGCTCTAGAGAATAAGAAAAAGACTAGAAGGAAAGAAGAAATAATAAAATTAAGAATAATTCAAAAATTTAATGCCGAGAAAAAATAACAAACTAAGAAAAATAATATGTGAATATGTTATATGTACATTTATTTATTCGTACACACTCCCTTTCACACAGTTTTTTTAATTTTTTATAATTTTATTCCTCCAAATAATTAATAAATAGAGGGGCATTTTTCTCCTTCAAAGACGCGTACGCATGTGTGCGTTGGAGAGTACATTTGTCAAATGTTGATTGGTAAATTTTGTCCAGTACGTGTAGGCATACAAGACCAGCTCTCGTCAGTCAACAGTCGACTAAGATAAGGAGTTGGCTTACGAAACGCTGGGAAGTGTGGACCGGTGCCTAAAGTTCCTTCACTTTCGTTCTCCGATCTGCTCCAAAAGATCTTAGCAAGATCATTCTCATCTCCTTTGCCTTCAGAGTGGATCCCAACCAGGTCAGATATTGAAGAACGAAGCAGGTGCACACTCTACACTCCTCTATCTAAGTTAAACACTTAAATAATTAATATATTTATTTTAATCAAGTATTCTGAAAAAAAAAAAAAGTAATTTGCAGATTTTAAAAATTTTCTTATATTAATACTCTGGGTAATTCTACCAGAGACTTTCTGGTGAAAAAGGGCGAGCAGCTCGAAAAAAAAAAGCAACCATTTCCACGACATAGTCAAATAAAGTGTTTGGTACATGCGGAAAGTTCACTGGTGGGTCTCAAATAAAAGTACTAGTCCTACTTGTTTATCATTACTGCACAACTCGATTTGATTTCGCTTGCAACTCTTCGTGCTAGAATTTTGGTAAGGAACTTTTTATGCCACCGTGATTCTCTTATCTAAAGTAAATATGTCCTGTTTGCACGTTTCCTATTATGATTTTATTGCTGATCATCGTAATCCTAAAACTTTTCTTTATTCAAGGTTATATGATAAAGAAGTCTTTTTTTTGTCCGTCAAGTAAAATATAAAATAAGTAAATAAAACTAAGTTGTATCTTCCTTCCTATGTACTGATTTAAAAAGAAAAATATTTTTTCTATGATAATATTATATCCTTTCGTAAATATATCCCTAATACTTTAATCTTAATAAAATTCTCTATTTTAAAATATTAACAAATCTACCTTCTCATTTAACCTTATTAACAGAATTTTATACCTGTTACAGCAAACAAATAAATAAAATAGAATTTTAAAGTTACATATTTACCAAAATGAAGAATTTCTTTAACTCACAAAGACATGTACATAGATAGCATTTTGTATATGAAAATTATTCTTTTACAAAACATAGTTGCCTTCTAAAACACTCAACATTTTTTTGCCAAAAACAATATAGAAAAATATCGACTTGGACATTTTTTGAAAGGCAAATAAAAGATTATTCAAATCATTTTTGTGACAAAAAGCAGAGAGGGCGATGGAAAGGTAAATTTATTAAGATTTTGAAGTGACGAGGGCAATTTTGTTGAGAGTGAAGTGTAAATGGTATATTTATTAATGTCAGTGTGTTGGGATAGAAGAGGTGTTTTCTCTTAATTTAAATAAAATCTCATTGAGAAAAAAATGAAATAACTAAAAAATTTAAAAAAGGAGAAAATAATAATAAAAAAAGGTGACTTCCTTTCTCACTATTATTAATTTGCCTTAAACTACGATTATATAAATTAAGACAATGTAAAACATAATATTAACTTGAAGGTATTTTTTATTTCGAGGAACAATATTATATTGATATATAGTCTCTAAATTAAAGGTGTGAATAAATTTAATTTAAACACTAGTTATTGAAAGAGAAATTTGTGTTGGGCCTTAATTCTATACTGCTTGAAATATGTATTGTGTCACTGGCATGTTCATGTATCTTATGTTGCAGGAAAGCAACTCGATCAAGATTATATAACATTTTCTCAATTGTTTGGCAAATATGGTAAAAAACACTACATGCCCATCCCCCATGAGAGCTACATCTAATGGGGTGTTTCAGGGAGATAGCCCCATCGATTATGCTGTCCCTCTTGTCATCTTACAAATCTGTCTTGTGGTTCTTGTCACGCGCCTTCTTTCTTTTCCTTTGAAGTTATTAAGGCAACCTCGTGTGATTGCAGAGATTCTTGTAAGTGCCTTCTCTCTTTTAACTTACTACCACTAGGTCTATATGATCGATGGCTATATACATACATACATATGGGCTTAATTTGATATGTAGGGTGGAATATTACTTGGTCCATCAGTTCTGGGGCGCAACAAAAGCTATTTGAATGCAGTATTTCCTTCGAAAAGCCAAACAGTGTTGGATACTTTGGCGAATTTTGGTTTACTTTTCTTTCTATTCCTAGTAGGCCTTGAGTTTGATACAAAATCCATTGGTCGGACTGGAAAGAAAGCTCTTGCCATTGCTTTTTCAGGGATCACTGTTCCATTTGCGTTAGGAATTGGGACATCACATGTCCTTCGACAAACTATTTCCAAGGGTGTTGATGGACCTCCTTTTCTCTTGTTTATGGGAGTGGCCTTTTCTATCACCGCATTCGGGGTCTTAGCCCGTATTTTGGCCGAGCTCAAGCTCTTATCTACCGATGTTGGTCAAATCGCCATGTCAGCAGCCGCAGTCAACGATGTAGCTGCATGGATTCTGCTTGCTCTTGCAATTTCCCTTTCGAGCACTCAACATCATCCCATTGTTTCTCTATGGGTTCTTTTATGTGGGTGTGGTTTTTTGATTGCTTGCATATACATCCTCCCTTTAATCTTCAATTGGATGGCTCAGCGTTGCCCTCATGATGAACCAGTGGACGAATTGTACATCTGTGCCACCTTAGTTATAGTCTTGGCAGTTGCTTTTGTTACGGATGCTATTGGAATTCATGCACTTTTTGGGGCATTTGTGGTTGGAGTTTTTGTCCCAAACAAAGGCCCACTTGCTGGTGCTCTTGTTGAAAAAGTGGAGGATCTTGTATCTGGTCTATTTCTTCCATTGTACTTCGTATCTAGTGGCTTGAAGACAAATGTAGCCACTATTCAAGGGCTTCAGTCCTGGGGACTTCTCGTTTTGGTCATATCTACTGCTTGTTTTGGAAAGATTATTGGCACTGTAGTTGTCTCCCTCTTTTGCAAAGTACCTTTTCGAGAAGCTCTGGCTCTTGGCTTTCTCATGAATACTAAGGGATTGGTGGAACTCATTGTCCTCAACATTGGCAAGGATAGAAAGGTCAAAAACTAAACTATTAATTACATCACACGTGCAAATCCATCAATACATGTTCCTTAAGGGTCACGTAAGTGTAATTATTATTATTATTTTGCAGGTATTAAATGATCAAACATTTGCTATTATGGTGCTAATGGCTCTCTTCACAACTTTCATCACCACACCTTTAGTTATGGCAGTTTATAAACCGGCCAAAAGATCGCTTAAAGGCGATTACAAACATAATTACATCGAGAAGAAAGATCCTAATTCTCAACTTCGGCTTTTGGTCTGTTTCCACGGTGAGAGGAACATCCCTTCAATGGTTAATCTGATTGAGGTTTCACGCGGCACTGAAATGAAAGATGGGCTTCGTCTAATTGCACTGCACCTCAGGGAGCTGACTGAAAGGCCATCTGCTATCTTGATTTCGAGAAAGAATGGACGACAATCCGATGCCATTCATAGAGTAGTTGATTTCGAGTGTTTTGAGCAGCTAAGCCAAGTGTCTATACGTCCCATGACGGCAATGTCACGTATGGAAGACATTGATGAGGATATATGTGCATGTGCTGAAAGACAAAGGGCAACAATGATCATTCTTCCCTATCATAAGCACCAGAAAACGGATGGAACTTTGGAAAACACTAGAAGTGAATTCAGGTTGGTGAATCGCAGTGTTCTCCACAAGGCACCATGCTCGGTGGGGATCTTAGTAGACCGTGGCCTTGGTGGAACCACGCATGTATCCGCAAGTAATGTTTCTGCGGAAATGACCGTACTATTCTTCGGGGGTCCTGATGATCACGAGGCCCTAGCTTATGGTTTGCGAATGGCTGAGCATCCTGGTGTTACTCTAACCATACTTCGTTTTGTGGCAAGCACTGAAAATAATAATGCAGAGGAAATTATCAGCTCTGCTATTATTGATACAAACGGAACCTCGGACGAGAAATTCATGGATGAGGTTAAACACAAGATATCAAATAACAGGTCTATTAAGTTTGAGGAGAAAGGGGTGGAAAGTTATGAAGATATTGTAGGCATTGTTAGGGAGTATAACAAATGCCATTTGTTTTTGATAGGACGGAGGGCAGAGGGCCAAGTGGCAAGACTACTATTTTTGGATGATTATAATGTCATGTGGCAGTGCCCAGAATTGGGGCCTCTATGCAACCTTCTCACCTCTCCTCACTTGTCCCCTGCGGCCTCCGTCTTGGTCGTTCAACAATACTATTATGGCACCAAAAACCAAATGGTATAATATATATGTAATTTTACTTAATAGTGGCACCCAACTGCTTCCTTATGTTTACCCTCATAACATTATGTAAACACGCTCTTACTTTACAAATCATATATATGATTCCATAGTTAATTAATTCTCATCCTATATACACAGCTCCTGCATGAAAAATTAGATTTATCATTTATTCAAATCAGAAATTACTCTTCTTCTTTTTTGAAAACACCAAAAATTACTGGGATTTGGAGGGAAAAAAAAAAACACCAAAAAACAACGCTATGTGAGACCAGTAAGGAGAGGCCACAATTTCTTTTTTTTTTCTTAAATATAATATGTAGAGGAATCAAATAGTAAGTAGAGGCCACAATTGGTGATTCTGAAGCCAAAATCCCACCTGATCCATTCCCAATTTCTCCCTCTCCTCTCGAGTCCCTTGCTACTTAGACCTTCAACGCCATTACCAAATTGATGGTGGACAATCAAAACCCCTCTTTTATAAAAGCAATGCTGATCCTCTGGAGAATTAGAAGGAGAAGGAGGAGCTTGTTGATGGGATTAATAACATTGAAAAACCAAGGCATCCATACTCAACTCTGGAACAGATTGCTGAGCCGAAGGTGGAGAGTGCAGGTCCAACACATTAAAAGGGAAGGAAATAGGAGCGCCGGCTGGTTAGCCAACCTCAGCATTTCTCAGGAGAGGGGTCTCACGATGCTGGCAAGTCTCCCAGAGGGCCTGATGATACTCCTAGCTGCTGATTCTTGGGGGCACTTTTGTAGTTTCTGTTTGTGTTTTGGTTTCTTAAAAAAAAGGAAAAAGAAAAAAGAAAAAAGAATATACATGAAGAGATATTTACTTCAACTGGCCTTTTTAGTTTGTGGCTATGGTAAACACTATGCCTGTAAAGTCTTTGGTTAATAGTCTTCGTCAATGATTGGCGAACTAAGGAGTTCGTTCTGCTCCCGAATCGCTGGAAATTGTCGATCGGAGCTTAAGTTCTTTCATTTCGTTCTCCGATCTGCTCCCAAAACATTTCAACAAATTCATACAGGAATTTACGTTGATTTTGCAGCGATAATTAAGCTGGGCCACAACTAGATCAGATATTGAAGAACAAAACAGGTGCATTCTCTTACACTCCCCTATCTGATTGCTAGCTAGATAGTCTAATGGAGAAAATGTTAAATCCTAAATTTTCTATCAGACAGTTTCCGGTGAAAAAGGAGAGCTGCTGCGAA
The DNA here is from genome assembly GCA_022379115.2 of Bauhinia variegata. Lineage (NCBI taxonomy): Eukaryota > Viridiplantae > Streptophyta > Magnoliopsida > Fabales > Fabaceae > Bauhinia > Bauhinia variegata. The sequence goes on along the minus strand of CM039436.1, from coordinate 17,823,831 downwards.
AAAAAAAGGAAAAACTTACGAACTCAAAAAAGACACCATTTCGACAACATAGTCATTAGTGTTTGATATATGCGTCAGAAAGAGGGAAGTTCATTGGTGGACTCAAATAAAATACTAATCCTACTTGTTTATTACTTTACAAACTGGATCCGATTTGCCTCACAACTCTTTGTGCTAGATTTTTGATAAGGACGTTTCTTATGCCACCATTCCATGTTTCTCTTATCTACTATAATTTAAGTCAACTGCTGTCTCTTGTTTGCACGTTCCTTATCATGATTATATTTTATTGCTGATCATCGTAATACTAAAACTAATGAAGGTTATATAATGAAGAAGTCTTTCTCGTCCGTCAAGTAAATAAGGATTCTCTTCCTTTTCCGACTAACCTACTATCACTTCTATTTTGCTACCGCTAATTTAAATCTCAAGTTGAATTGAACAAAAATAAAATTAACTCTAGTCGTTTAGTACTAAAAGCAAATAAAAAAAAAGTAGCTTCCTTTTCCTACTGTATTTGCATTAATATACAATGATACAAGTTAAGATATTGAAAAACTTAGTATTACCTTGGAGGTATTTTTTTATCCGAGGAACAATACCATATTGGTATATATTTACTAAAGATGTGAATAAATTTAAACACTAAGTATTTAAAGAGAAATTTATTTTTAATATATCTATCAAAATGTTCGGTCTTTGATATATTGCTTGAACGATGTACTTTGTGTCACTGAATGTTCATGTTATGTTGCAGGAAAGCTACTCGTTACATATTGTCTTCGCAAATATGGTTAGAAACACTACGTGCCCTGCTCCCATGAAAGCTACGTCAAATGGGGTTTTTCAGGGAGATAGCCCTATTGATTATGCTCTCCCTCTTGTCATCTTACAAATCTGTCTCGTGGTTCTTGTCACCCGCGTTCTTGCTATTCCTTTAAAGCTATTTAGGCAACCTCGCGTGATTGCAGAGATTATTGTAAGTGTCTTCTCTTTTTAACTTACCACTCTCTCTGTATATATATTTGGGCTTTGATGCATACTTAGAGTCCGTTGACTAAGTTGCTTCTTGGTACGTAGGGTGGAATATTACTTGGTCCATCAGTTTTGGGGCGCAACAAAAGCTATTCGAATGCAGTGTTTCCGTCGAAAAGCCTGATAGTGTTGGATACTTTGGCGAATCTTGGTCTACTTTTGTTTCTATTCATAGTAGGCCTTGAGTTTGATCCAAAATCTCTTGGTCGGACCGGAAAGAAAGCTTTTGCCATTGCCCTTTCAGGGATCACTGTTCCATTTGCGTTAGGAATCGGGACATCATATGCGTTTCGACAAACTATTTCAAAGGGTGTCCATGGACCTCCCTTCCTTGTATTTATGGGAGTGGCACTTTCCATCACCGCATTTCCTGTATTAGCTCGTATTTTGGCTGAGCTGAAGCTCCTAACCACCGATGTTGGTCGAATGGCCATGTCAGCCGCAGCAGTCAATGATGTGGCTGCTTGGATTCTGCTTGCTCTTGCAATTTCCCTTTCGAGCACTGCACATTCTCCCCTTATTTCTCTGTGGGTTCTCTTATGTGGATGTGCTTTTTTGATTGCTTGCATATTCATCATCCCTTTAATATTTAATTGGATGTCTCAGCGTTGCCCTCATGATGAACCAGTGGACGAATTGTACATCTGTGCCACCTTAGTTATAGTCTTGGCAGCTTCTTTTGTTACGGATGCTATTGGAATTCATGCCCTTTTTGGGGCATTTGTGGTTGGAGCTCTTGTCCCAAAGGAAGGCCCACTTCCTGAAGCCCTTATTGAAAAAGTGGAGGATCTTGTATTTGGTCTCTTTGTTCCATTATACTTTGTATCGAGTGGATTGAAGACGAATGTAGCCACTATTCAAGGGCTTCAGTCCTGGGGACTTCTCGTTTTGGTCATATCTACAGCTTGCTTTGGAAAGATTATTAGTACTGTAGCTGTCTCCCTCTTTTGCAGAGTACCTTTTCAAGAAGCTCTGGCTCTTGGCTTCCTCATGAATACCAAAGGATTGGTGGAACTCATTGTCCTCAACATTGGCAAGGATAGAGAGGTAAAAATTTAAAATATCAATTATACCACATGCAGACCGATACAAGTTGCTCTAAGGTCAGGTAAGTCTAACTATTTTTTGCAGGTATTAAATGATCAAACATTTGCTATTATGGTATTGATGGCTCTCTTCACAACCTTTATCACCACACCTTTAGTTATGGCAGTGTATGAACCGGCCAAAAGATCGGTTAAAGGTGATTACAAATATAGAAACATTGAGAAGAAAGATCCTAATTCTCAACTTCGGGTTTTGGTCTGTTTCTACAGTGACAGGAACATCCCTTCAATGCTTAATCTGATTGAGGTTTCACGCGGCACTGAAATGAAGGAAGGGCTTCGTCTATATGCACTGCACTTCATGGAGCTGAGTGAGAGGCCATCTGCTATTTTGATGGTCCACAAAGCGATAAAGAATGGGCTACCATTTTGGAACTATGGACGATTTCGAGCAGTTGATTTTGAGTCTTTTGAGCAGCTAAGCCGAGTGTTTGTACACCCCTTGACGGCAATCTCACGTATAGAAGACATGGACGTGGATATATGTGCATTTGCTGAAAGGAAAAGGGCAGCAATGATCATTATTCCATATCATAAGCACCAGAAAGTGGATGGAACTTTGGAGAACACTCGAAGTGAATTCAGGTTGGTGAATCGTGGTGTTCTGGAAAAGGCACCATGCACAGTGGGGATCTTAGTAGACCGTGGCCTCGGTGGAACCACGCATGTATCTGCAAGTAATGTTTCTGTGAAAATGACAGTGCTATTCTTTGGAGGTCCTGATGATCACGAGGCCCTAGCTTATGGTTTGCGGATGGCTGAGCATCCTGGTGTCACTTTAACCATATTTCGTTTTATGGCAAGCGCAGAAACTAAAGGAGAAACTGAAATTATTAGCGCTGTCATTGATACAAACGGAACCTCAGACGAGAAATTCATGGATGAAGTTAAATACAAGATATCAAACAAGGGATGTGTTAAGTTTGAAGAGAGATGGGTGAAAAGTTGTGCAGATGTTGTAGGCATGGTTAAGGAATATAACAGATGCGATTTGTTTTTGATAGGAAGGAAGCCAGAGGGCCAAGTGGCAAGACTACTGTTTGAGGATAATGATAATGTCAAGTGGGAGTGCCCAGAATTAGGTCCTGTATGCAACGTGCTCATTTCTCCTCACTTCTCTACGGCCTCGGTATTGGTCGTTCAACAATACCATAATGGGGGTGTACAGTACATGCACCAAAGGCCAAATTGAATTATGATATGTAAAGCAAGGGTGGGTTCTCAGTACTTCACACGATGGATGATTCGTGTTATTTGCATCGTGGGCATATCGTTTAAAATTATTGCTTTTAGTTCCTGTGTAGTCCAGTTTAGTACCGTGTCCTTCTCTTTTTATTTTCTTTGCCTTAAATTCAAAAGTTTCTGTTTAATGTTGAATCGGTCATGTACCCGTGCCGTGCTAACAGAAAGAAAGTCATCACTATTAGATGATATACGAAATTCACGCAGCCGAAAGAGACTGGACAGTATTTGCTCGTCATGCTTAAGGCATGAGCGCCGCCCTCTACAGCTTAGTTAACTCAACTGAGCATATCTAAGTTACAAATACGTCTTATTATGTAAATCATGACATATCTAATATTTAATTTTGATGGAAGGGAACAAAAATTAAAAACTCTTCTTTTTTTTTTCATTCACACTATTATCAATTTTTTTTTAAAAATTATTATTTTAAATTAAATAAAATTAATTTTTATATTTTAAGTTTTGAATAAAAGAAGATTTTATTAAATTTTTTTTATATAAAAAAATTATTTTTATTTTAAATTTAAAATGTGAAAATTTATTTTGTTTAATTTAAAATGTAAAAATTTATTTTAAAATTAAATGATAGTGTAAAGAAAAAAAATATTAAAATTATTAAAACTTTATCTGTATCAATTTAATTCGACTGTTGAACGAAATAAAATCATACAAGTCAAAAAGATTATGCAAGTCGATGAGGCTGGAAACCCCGAGCCCAACGGAAGATAAACAAAGCTTATTTGACTTACGAGAAACAAATAAAAAGAGTACTGGACCCGCCCGCCCGGATCCCAAGTAGCCTTATAAAATCACATTAGAGATTCATCTGTTGGAACTTCGACCTCTGAGCTCTTGAATATTCTGCTCCTATTCCTTCTGCGTCAGGCAAGTTCTCCGTATTGCCTCTTTCTCGTTGTTATCTCCATTGCAGTCACTAGTTGCCTACCATTTTTATTTACCTCTAGTTTTCATTTAATTCTTCAGAGCTCACTCCAAAACCAGAGCACGAGGAGTTGAACACTCGTCTCACTGGTTCAGTCAGCGCTAGGCGATTTCGATGGGTTCGGCTTCGTTTTCTTATAGACCTGAAACGCCTTCACCGCTCTGAACAGGTAATGTCTTTTTCAGTTCGGATATATGTCCATATCAGAACACCAGCTATACCACTGCAGACATTACGATCTGATACTAAACAGAGTTGGTAAGTGAAGAGTTGCCGCATATATATTCTTTCAATTCCTTGATTTAATTCAGATTGTTAGTCAAGTAGGCATGTGTTTTAAGCATTAGATTGTGGATTGTCACATTCTGTCCGCCGGAATCAGAGCAGTGCTTGTCAGGGTTGTTTTTAGTTTTAAGATAATACAATTAAAAAGTGATTGACTGGACGATCCCAGTAGGAATCACGTCGGAGCCATTCCTACTGTGGAACCATCTCTTCGGGCATGCGGTCACACGCTATATAAGAAATCTTTTGGAGTACTTAAGCAGTACAGTGACAGTGGTGATGATAAATTGATAATATATCCTAATGAGCACCATCCGAGGCCAACAGGAGCCGGGGACTGAGACAGATAATTCTATTCCTATGCCCTATTCTTTAGTCGTACTCTTAGTAATATTGCCTTGAAAATTCATAGAATTTTAGTTTTAATGAACACTTATTCTTTTTGTTGGATTGTCTGTTTAGCTTTAATATATTTGTTAGGATCTTAATCTGGATTGATTTTTATTTAAAAATTGATAAATGGGTGGATGCACGGTTCTACTTGATGAGATGTCTCTTTCTGCAGAAATTCAGGTAACCCTGCTGCTAGCTGGGGACTTGTCTGGTGAAATGGCTCCAAATGTTACAACTGGAAGCGCTTGCCCACCACCAATGAAACCCACATCTAATGGTCTATTTCAGGGAGATAATCCTCTTGATTATGCACTTCCTCTTGCCATTTTACAGATCTATCTAGTTCTTGTAGTCACTAGGGGACTGGCATATCTACTCAGGCCCTTAAGGCAGCCACGCGTCATTGCAGAGATTGTTGTAAGTTCATATTTTCTTAAATTCCGTAAGCCAAGTTCATATACTTTAAAGTTTCTTTTGCTGCATTGTTTTACACTTACACCTGTCTAAAAGGTCTAGTTTTTGCTGCAAATTTTAGGATGTAGAATACTGATATGGCTTTAAACTAACTGATAAATCAGGAACAGTTGATATGACAAAGTACATGTCCTTACTGTGCATATATAACAGACTTTGGAATTGCATGTTCTGTATCTTTCCCAAACAATTTAGATGAATTTTCTGCAAGCCATCTTACATAAAGTACCCGAAGATATAGTTGCACATAGTTTCTTCACTTTGATTAGATGTGAACTTGAATTTGAAAAAGGAACAGATAATTGAGACTGTTTGATTTAACACACGTGTATGGTGCCTTATTGACAGGGAGGAATATTACTTGGGCCATCAGCATTGGGTCGGAATAAAAGTTATCTGCATGCAGTTTTCCCATCCAAGAGTCTTACAGTATTAGATACTCTAGCAAACCTTGGCCTTATATTCTTTCTTTTCCTAGCTGGCCTAGAAATAGACCCTAAGTCTCTAGGTCAAACTGGAAAGAAAGTTCTTGGCATTGCTATTGCTGGAATAAGCCTCCCATTTGCTTTAGGAATTGGTTCATCATTTGTTCTTCAAGCGACAATCGCAAAAGGTGTAGATAGCGCAGCATTTCTTGTATTTATGGGTGTTGCCCTCTCTATAACTGCCTTCCCCGTATTGGCCCGTATTCTGGCTGAGTTGAAACTTCTGACAACCAACGTTGGCAGAATGGCTATGTCAGCTGCAGCAGTTAATGATGTAGCTGCCTGGATTTTACTTGCTCTGGCTGTTGCCTTATCTGGGAATAGCCAATCTCCACTTGTGTCACTATGGGTCTTTTTATGTGGATGTGGTTTTGTCATTTGTTCATTTCTTATTGTCCCTCCAATCTTTAAATGGATGGCTCGACAATGCCATGAAGGTGAGCCAGTACAAGAGATATACATATGTGCTACATTAGCTGCTGTTCTGGCTGCTGGATTTGTTACGGATGCTATTGGAATCCATGCCATGTTTGGTGCTTTTGTTATTGGAGTTCTACTTCCAAAAGATGGGCCATTTGCAAGTGCTCTCGTGGAGAAAGTAGAGGATCTTGTATCTGGCCTTTTCCTCCCATTATACTTTGTTTCAAGTGGATTGAAGACTAATGTAGCTACCATTAAAGGGCTACAATCATGGGGTTTGCTGGTTTTGGTAATATTTACTGCTTGTTTTGGGAAGATTGTTGGCACTATTGCGGTGTCTCTTTCCTTGAAAATCCCTTTCAATGATGCCCTGGTGCTGGGATTCTTAATGAATAGCAAGGGCTTGGTTGAATTGATTGTCCTCAACATTGGCAAAGACAGAAAGGTATTCGAAATCTTTTTTGCTATCACTTATTAATTAATTAACACGCTGCATGTTCCTATCTCCGTGCCAATCAATTTGATGGATGTTTAATTTTTTGCACCTGCAGGTTTTGAATGATCAGACCTTTGCAATTATGATTCTTATGGCTCTTTTTACTACCTTCATCACCACTCCTCTTGTCGTGGCTGTGTATAAGCCTGCAAGGAAGACAAGAATAACCGACTACAAGCACAAAACAATACAAAGAAAAAATCCAAACAGCCAGCTGAGGATCCTCGTTTGTTTCCATGGTGCAAGAAACATTCCATCAATGATGAATCTTATTGAGGCTTCACGAGGAACTGAGAAACGTGAAGCACTATGCGTGTATGCCATGCATCTTAAAGAACTATCCGAGAGGTCATCATCTATACTAACGGTAAGAAAGGCAAGGAAAAACGGATTGCCATTTTGGAATAAGAATCATACATCAGACCCAAACCATTTTATTTTGGCATTCGAGGCTTACCGGCAACTAAGCCGGGTGACTGTTAGACCAATGACAGCAATCTCATCAATGACTGACATGCACAAAGACATTTGCACAACGGCTGAGAGAAAGAGAGCTGCGGCCATAATTCTCCCATTTCATAAACATCAAAGATTGGATGGTTCGCTGGAGACTACACGCAGCGATTATGGCGGGGTTAACAAAAGAGTGCTTGAGCATGCGCCATGCTCGGTTGGAATTCTAGTGGACCGTGGGCTCGGCGGTACATCCCATGTATCTGCAAGCAATGTCTCTTATTTCATAACAGTACTTTTCTTTGGCGGGGGTGACGACCGAGAAGCCCTTTCTTATGGTGCGCGTATGGCGGAGCACCCTGGCATAAACATACGGGTTATTCGCTTTGTTGTGGAACCTAATATTTCAGGAGAGATTGTCAGAGTTGACATGGGAAATAACTCCAGCAGCAAATTAGCTTCAGCCGATGAGGATTTCCTTACCGAATTTAAACAGAAAATAGCTTATGATGGTTCGGTCACTTATGATGAGAAACTAGTCAAAAATGCTGCAGAAACAATTGCTGTTATCCGTGAATTTAACAACTGCAACCTGTTTGTTGTTGGTCGAAGGCCTTATGGTGAAGTAGCCGTTGCTTTGAAAAACAATGAATGCCCGGAACTGGGTCCCGTCGGTGGTTTGTTGACGTCACAGGATTTCCCCATAACCGCATCAGTTTTGATTATGCAGCAGCATCGTAGTAAGTTGTCGATTGATTTTCGTTCGGAAACAGATGAAAAATTACCTGATGGAGGAGACTCAGAATCTAATTGATTGGATCTGTTCTTAATTTCCTCTTTCGAATTGGAATAGGATACATCGAGCTAGAGTTTAGATTTTCCACTCACAGTACAATGCTTCAGTCTCTCAAAGTTTTTTTTTTTTTTTTTTTTGAAAATTGAGCCCATGAAATTGATCGTTTCATTGAATAATTTTGCATATATCTTGTTTTCAATTTCGACTTGTCTCTTAGCCAACAACCCCAAAAGTTGATGTCAATAGCTCAGACACGATTACCATTACAAGTTTCCTAATACGACTTTGACGCTATCGCTCTCTCTCACATTCCACTTAAATCTCCTGCTGCGACGATCAAAATTTTTGTTTTGATGAGGAATATTCCCTGGTTTTGATTGTCTTGTCTGCATTCTCTACTCTGCCGTAATATCCAGAGCAAGCAATTCCTCTTTAATGGCTTCAAAAGTCATAGAAGTTTGGTCGAACGCTAATATTGCTTGGGACTGGGGCGGGGGCTTGATTTACTGTTAAAAGTACCGTCAACAGTAATATGAAGTAACTATTGAGCTAAAGTAGAGGTCACTTAGTTACCATCATTTATCCATTTTGCTTTTTCATTCTTCTAATAATAATTATTTAATTCAGCTTATTACCACTCAATTTGTTATTTGCAAAGAACATGAACGATAAGACAATTAAACTAATTATATTCTGTGTGTTCTGTCCGGCTCTGTGATTATGTTAGGTGCTTTACTTTCCAGCAGTATCACAGCTCTAAAGCGAACAGAACTGACTGACTCAACTACTCTATGCACGTGCGGAGTTTGGTGGTTCGACACCACACCACCAAGTTGTCGATTCAAAATTCGTTAGCCATAATAGTAGTAAGAGTACAACAACCACTAACAAATCTCTCTTGAATAAATTAATATTTATAAATTTTGTTTAAAATAACTTTTTCTAATTTTACCCTTACACCACACATTTGTTAACTAATTATTTATTTATTTTTATTATAGTTAAGAGAGAAGGTGATTTCACAGATTTTAAAGTAGTCTAGTTAAGGATTCAATAGAATGAGAATGTCAGCATTTAATAGTTATTAATATAACTACATACATATATATAATATCAAAATTCAAGAGTTCGTAATCTTGATTTAATATTTAACTCTTGATTTAATATTTAGCACCAACTCCCTTTTGGTCCCCCCCGATTCCAATGACTTTGCGAGTCGTAGACATAAAGCTAAAGCACAAAACGGGTAACTTCCCTTTTAGATAATAATAATTATATACCAATCTTATATTCTTATTCTTGGCAAAACTTGTTAAGGATAAGCTAAAAAATTTGAAGTCTTAACAAAAATAGATTGAATTGCGAGAGTTGATCTGTCTATAAGTAGGAACCTCGATTATCCGTTCCCATATTGAGATTGAGAATGGAATCGGTGAGACTCATTTCAGCACTGTTCCTCTTGCTGCTAGTCTCGACCGGATCCTCAGCAAGCCACGGCAGCCGGAGAAAGAAGGCTCGCAAACCATGCAACAACTTGGTGTTCTACTTTCATGACGTTATTTACAATGGCCACAATGCCAAGAATGCAACAGCAGCCATTGTTGGTGCACCGAGTTGGGGAAACCGGACCATATTAGCAGGGCAGAATCACTTTGGTGATTTGGTAGTGTTCGATGACCCCATTACCTTGGACAACAATCTACACTCAACCCCAGTTGGTCGTGCCCAAGGATTTTACATATATGACAAGAAAGACATTTTCACTGCTTGGCTTGGTTTTTCCTTTGTGTTTAACTCTACGGAGCACAAGGGTAGCATCAACTTTGCTGGTGCTGATCCACTGATGAACAAGACTAGAGACATTTCTGTGATCGGTGGAACCGGTGACTTTTTCATGGCCAGAGGAGTGGCCACTCTCAGCACCGACGCCTTTGAGGGTGAGGTTTATTTCCGGCTCCGCGTCAATATCAAGTTGTATGAATGTTGGTAGACTTCTCATGTGGCGTCAAATAAAGGCTTAAACATTCAGTTTAATGAATGCATTTTGAAAATGTCGGCTTCTTTATGATTAATTTCTTGTAGCTATTTACAACATTTTCACTTTCTTTACGTAATTTCTTTCTTCTTGGTGTAAGCAGAATCTTTTCAGCATGTCGTCAAAGCATACATGCTGTAAACAATTGAGTCCATATGCAGATCATACAATATAATTACAAGCCATGGTTGGGATGTATACGATTTTTGGCCTACTTTCTCTCTTGTTAACATTAAATCAATTTCCATCTTCATCTAAATCCTAACAAATATATAACCAGTCATGGTTGGGCGAATTTTTTATTCAAAGCAGCTAGCAATGAAGTGGAAAAAGAGATCCAACAAGAGTACAAGGCATTTCCCGGTAAGAAAAAGATTAGACAATTGTTCTTTTTCCATAACATTATATTTATGGGTGGAATTGAAGTTTCCATTCACGATAAGAAAGAGACTAGACATATTCGATGCACGGATGGCATTCAACTCCACTCTTAACAGGGAAGGTAAACTTTGAGTTTTTATTTTTTTGTCAAAGCAAAAAAGAAAAAAAAAGTGTCATTTCTTCTGGCACACTCTTTGTTTTTAGAGACACACCCCATGAGTTAGGGGTGGGTCGTTGATTAGAAGCTCAAATTGGGCTGATGTTAGAGCCCATATAGGATGGGCAATGGTTCAACACTTTAAAAGAGATAAGCAGCGCCAATGCCAGCGTGCTTTGAGTTTCAGTTAGCTTATCCAAATTGAACAAGTTCAGAACTGGAGGGAGTTAGGGATGTGGCTGTGGCTGTGGCTGGGGCTGTGGCGTAGAAAGAAATGCGTGGCCCGAGTCTCTGTCTCAGAGAGCGTGTTAAGGCCACATTCACTCCCATCATTTCCTAAACCATTCTCCTCGGCTCTTATGTTTTTCCTTCCGCTTTACGCTCAAGGAAGCTCAATGACAGTTCAAAGCTTGCTCTCGCATATCCGAAACTCTGTTCCTCCAGGTAAATAATGCATTTCGTACCCTAACTCAAGTTTCAAGATATAGGCGAATGAATGACAAAATGAAATTATTCTTTTTCTAACTTACTCAACAAATTATCTATTATCTTTTTTGTGGATATTTAGTTTTAATGTTACCCCAATTGGCAACGTGGTTGTAGAATGAAGCGACTGAGTTGATCTCGCATACACCTTGAAGGTTCCAAATTTTGAAATAATTAAACTAATGGAAATTGTGAATAAATTTTAAGTAGTTTTTTTAATTGACCTTCCCGAAGCACTAATCGGTACCCTTGCACAGCAATTCTGGAGCAACTGATATTAAATAACCAAACATATATCAACTGCATGCACCAGCAATCAGTTTCCAAGTTCAAAAACCTTTGACTGCCGCTTTATTGATGCCAATTATGTTATATAAAGTAAAGATTATTCAATTTGACTTTATCCTTCAGATCATTGATCTCTCTGTCGTTGGCAGGGTGATGACTTTTGTATCCGTTATTCTTGGACGAATTTTTCATTACGTTGATCAAATATTGCCGTTCAGGTACTATCTTAATTTTAGTTGTATCAGTAAGCGCTGAAATATGAAGCTTAAACACGGCAAGACCATATATGATATTTTCTGGCTAAGTTTCCTGTTGATAGGAAACAATTTGAAGAAAAATGGAAAGCCTGTGAGTGTTTGAAGAAAGGTTCATAAAGTTGTTTATCAACAAACAATTTTATGCTAAAAGGACTTGCTTTAGAAACTTTAAAATCAAGCTCCTCTTGTTCTTAAACTTTATCATTCATTTGAAGACTAGACTGTGCTATAAGAAATGCTAATGATTTGAAAGCAGCTATAAAAACAATTTCCGACATACCACTTCGTTTTTCAAAAAAACCAGGTCATGTCAAGTAGTTAGTAATTGAAGCCTAAGGAACACTGTTAATTATATTTTTAATATTCGTAAAAAAAATGAATTCATGAGTTTTTGATGCATGGCTGCCTGAAGTTTGGCCAGATGCCTTGCTCTTCTACTTTCTTCAATTTCCCTTTTTTTTCCTTTAGTTAACTATTTTTTCTGTGTCTTGCTTTTGGTTTGTATTTATTGAACAAACGCATGATCTGATTGAGACTTTCTCTAACACAGTCTACTTTTCACAGGTTTGGTGATACTGATTTGCCTGTTGACGACATTGCTGCCGTTTGCTTATTGGTAGACACTCATGCACATTATTCAAATGCCTTAGTGTTTGCAATGCCACAAACATTTATTAATTACACTTTTTGTTCTTAGATGGAGCTATCTGTTAAGTTTGCTAAATTCAATTGACTTAGATGTATTTTGGAGTCTTTACCTTGCTTGATGCCTCAGCAAGTGATGGCCAAAAATCTGAAGATGAACAGAAGGAGGTAATATTGAAATAAATTTATCATCACTCCTACAAAATGTAATGATAAGGAAATGCTGCTTTGGCGATTGTTTTTATACTTTGCTTTGAAATGGTTTGCAGTGTTTATCAAGATCCATATTGTGATAAGTAATTCCACTATATGTCAATGTTCCTCTCTTTTCCAGGCAGATTTAGTTTCAGAATTTTCAGGAAATGGTGCCGGTATATACTAGCTGCTGCTAGCACAGTAGTTAGTACTTTTATTCTGGTTTTTGTTGCTGAATGGGGTGACAAATCATTTTTCTCTACAATTGGTGAGTGGTAATGCTAGATGTTGGTTGAATTATACTGTTACAGGTTTATTGCATATAGTTCAAAGCCATCCTTTTTCTTATTTGTTTTAATCTAGTTTTTGGTATCTATCAGATAGAAGATAATGATGGTGGCAATGCTAAATGCATTTGAAAGGAAAACGAGTAAAATTATCATTTGGTTTGTAACTGTAAGGAAATAAGACGAACATCTTGCCCCTTATTAAATGAACTAACCTACATGTAAATAAATAACTATAAGCCTGCATCAATATATGAAAACTGGCAAAGATCCAGAAGTTAAGTTGTCAACTGTGTTTGCATTGTCCAGGAAGAGTTTGTGGAATGTCAGTTAAGTTAGATCTGTATAATTTTAGTTTTAGCTCGTTGAATTTACATTCTTCTGACTATGCAAGTTAAGTTGTCACCCTTCTTGTCCTGAGGTGCGTCTCACCCTCAAAGATCCTTTGTTTACACCCTTTCTTTTTCTTATGCAACCCTTGCAGCAGCTTCTTCACCCCTTGGAATCATTGGGGGAGCAATGGCTGGCCATGGTGTTGCAACTCTGCTTACTCTCTTCTTCGAAGTTGATATAGACAAATTAATTTGAAAGCTTCACCTGGCCCGAAGAAAGATGCTTTCAAATAAACATTTATACTGATTTGAAATGGTTTTGGACTAACTATTCTATATTCCCGCGATTAAGGAATAAGTTAAAAACAGCTTAAACAGGTCTAATAAGAAAATTCAAAATATCCATCAAATACTTTAACTAAAATCTATTAAAAGATACCTTAAACGTCAAGAAAGAGCTTAATTTATGTAGTTTTTATGCCTTGAACTAACAATTTCTACAAGAAATCCCCTCCAAAAAATAAAAAAGTTACTATTTCTCCTTTCTCGTTACATTCCGTATGTTTAGCTTGTATGGTCTCATAGTTTCTTTTACATGCAGCTAGCTGTACTGGGAGGCTCCTTATTGGGGACTTTTTGTCAGAGAAGGTAATTTCCGGGTCTTTAGTTTACATTCCTAACCTGTTGATTTTTCTGTAAAGTTAACTTCCAACACGGGTTCTTTCGGTTGGGCAGGTAGATTAAATTACATAAATTCCAAGCTTTGGTATATAGATTTAATCAGTCTATCATATATATCGAGCATTTTAGCCAAAATAATGCAATTTAGGAAAACATTAGGCAACCACTTGTAGGTGTAGCAGTGGCCGGAATTGGTCTTGACCGTGCCAGATGGCACCAGGTAGGAATAGAAATGAAAGTTGAGATATGAAAATACTTTTCTTGAAAGTGCTACGTAAGGAATCCAGCTTGTGGAATTCCTCTGCTGTGAATAGCTTTCAATCAAGGAATTTTAAGTATAAATTCTAGACATGGCTGCTCTCAACAGCAGCAACATGGTGGGCCACGTCTAGAGGAGCCATTGTTGGAAAGGACATGTTCCTTCCACCAAGATTAGATAATGAGCAAACGAAGCTTCTCTCGTAACAAGACGTGTTATTATAATATAAACATAAGATTATATAAATATCTTGATTCTCTTTTGAACACTTTCTACTTTGTAGATATCTTGTGCAGCGAGAAACTAAATATGTGTGTTTTTCTTATTCCTTTTGAAGATTATATATTGCCTACATCGGATGTGTTCTCTTTCTCGTCTTTGCTGCGGTAACAACGTTCGAAATCTTGAATTAGAAATTAGACAATTGAAAAACTGCTGCTACATGAAAAGTTAGAATCCATAAATTTTTGTAAAGCTTTTTTTGGGCACAAATATTTGATTATATTACATGAGCTTGATATTCATGCGCACAGCTACATCTACTAATTGTATATTTGAGGCAGACATGTGCACCGTATCTAGACATTTTGTTTTGAAACCAATGGTATATTATTATTTTGGAGATTGCCCTGGACAAAATATCTCTATGTTTTTTGTGGTTTTGGTGGGGATGATGTGAACATGAAATAGAGGAATATGTACCAATGAGGGTTAATTAACCTGGGGAGGATTTGCAGACGTGGCACAGCCTTGCCCATGTCTTTACGGAGTATCAACATAAAAGGAATGATGATGGAAGTGGACAAGCATCACTCTTATCTCACGTCCTTTCCCCTCCGCATTTTTTCTGCTCCACCGTCTTTGTACGATTGCAAACCCGTCCAATATTCCGCCATTAATGATGCTAGCTAGTGTTAGTGACCCAATAAAAAAAGCCACATGTTATAACCATTTGAGGCAGTGAGGGTGAGATATTTGTGGGTATGGATTGGACAGTATATGCTGGTAATATTCCTATTCCTATTATTTCATATGTGAGCATTTTTATTTTTACAAGTATGTCTGTGCAAATAGAGCAACGCTTTTATGATTGTTGTAAATGCACTGTGTTGTTAAGTCACTAATCTACGTAATGAGCAAAAATGTCGATACTCTTTTAAAAAATATATATGAGATAATTTTTAAGTTAGATATTCTTTAAGAACTTGGGATTTTATTTCAGATGAGTTATGCTATTTCAATATAATGTTTTACCCAAACAATATATCTACCTAATTCATCAAGACCTTTTTTTGTTTGTTAAGAACACCCGTACTCTTAACACAAATTCTAAATGAACATTTGTGCCTCAATTTCTTTCCTTTACTATTATTATTTTTTCAAATGAGTTGATTTTAAACAAATCTCTTGCGTCTCCTTGGCAAGACTATTTAACTGTATGTATATATATGATTCAAAAAAGAAGACGATCTAAAAAAAAGATGCATCATCCATGTGACTGTCTTTTCTAAGGCTGATCACCCATGGATTTAGCTTTTTGACAAGTCACTGAGAGCATCTCTAGTGTGGTTAATTATGTGTTGCATGTTGTATCACTAGAGAGGTGGTGAAGTAGAAGAAAGAAGAGAGAGTGAGTTACTTAAATATGGAATAGGTAATTAAAAAAAAAAAATATGACTCACTTGTATTTTATAAAAAAGAAATAAGAGATTTATAGGAGGAAGGAGAAAAATTATAGAATAAATTGATTAAAAATAAGAATATAAAATAATTTATGTAACTTGTTTAAATTTTTTTAAAAAATTATATGAATAAAAAAAATTATATAAATTATATAAAGTAATGTGTCATCATAAAATTCATAAAAATAATATAAATAATTAAAATATAAAATTTTAATAAGTAATCATAATTAAAAATACTAAACAAACCACGGGACAGCATCTGACTCAGATTCTAGATTTCTTACCTTCTGCATTTTAGGAAAAATAAAATGTTGAAAAAAAATGACAGATTTAAAAAATAAAATCTTTTCTTTAAAAAAGAAAGAGAAAAGTGACAGATTCAGTGGGACATTTGAAAGTAAACATAACTTTGACATAGTTATTTTTATTATTATTTGAGAGCCAAAGATCTCGTGGGACCAACATGCATATGCTTGTAAATTTGAAGTCGAGATCTATGTAATTGATGGCCCACGCCCAACCCAGACCATTAAACTTTTCTTCGTTTTCTTTTTCTGTTCTTTTTTCCTCTTCAACTTTTTTATACCTCGGTGGGCATCAACAAGAATATAATAACAATTATTTGCAGTATTGGGTTGGTGTGTAGCCGCCTCGTGCCCGAAACATGGCACGTCAACCGAATATTAAATGGCATATTCTCTCTATACATTAAATTTTCCGAATTAACAAATCAAAATAAAACAGACAGAGATTACCTTAAAATTCAAATAATCTTGATATGTTTTATCTGATTATGTTTTCATATTCTCAACTCTTTATGATCAGGTTCCTATCATCAAGAATAGTTATTCTGGATCATATCATGTATATATATACTGGAAAATTCGTTATAGTCAAATTATGCACTCCCCATCTCGTCCCCCGATATCTTATGGTGAGAAAGCTGGGTTTACGTCTCTTCCAGTACGAGCAATTGCACGCATCGATTGTTTTGACGAAAATGGCGGGCGATGGATCACGTGGCTTCCTCACGGGACCATCAGATTAAGAAATACTACTTGCATATCTATTCGAGACACTTCTTGTTTACATTTTTTTTTTTTTTTTTACGATGTAAGATAAAATTATAAAAAAAAAAAATGGATGTAGAAAAGAGGTGTACCGATAACGTGTCAAGTTTGGACGGTTGGGAGATGCAGAAGATAAGGGAATCGATTCCTTTTTAGCTGTGTTTATGTTGTCCCATTCGGAGTGCCACTCTTTTCTACGAGCTTATCTCTTCTTGTATAATCCTTATCTTTTCTTTTTTTATTTTTTTTATGTCCCAAAAAAAAATATATCGATAATAATTCTTACACGTTATTGCTTAAAAACTTACTATTAATGTAAAATTTGACATAAATAATTAAAGAGCCAATTGTGGTTTAGTGAAAAAAATTATGTAATATTTAAGAAGTTTAAATTTTAATTTTTTATAACAATTTTTTTTCTTAAGTTATTTAATTTAATAAAGTAGGTATTTAAGTAATGCTCTTAAATAATAGTGTTTTTTGATTGGATTTGCAATAAATAGGATGAGTTTATTTTGTATGCTAGGGAAGCAAAATAATTTACGTATTATTAAAATTTCTCATCATTATTTCACACTTAATAACTTGCAGATGTTTTTAAACAAATTTAATTTTACAATTTTGAACTCTTATGACAAAATGTGAAGATATTAGTGGTGTGACCGTGTGAATTACATTGGACAGACACTTGAGAAAACGGATATTATTTTCAAAAAAAAATAAATAAAGAATATTTAAGAAAGAGAGTCCATCAGATTAAAAAAAAAAAAAAGAACGGGAGAGGATATTTTGTGCGGGGTCCACAAGACGGAGGGACACAGAGCAGCGACGAGCCGCCGCCGACTGGGTAGAAAAAACATCACGTCAAGTTGATGTGCGTAAGAAGCTTAGCTTGCTTCTATTCACTATCTCGCATCGCCGCTTCGCTCCGGCCCATCCCATGCGGCCATCAACTGCTGTTGAGCTTTTACCCAATCTGCCTGTTACTTGCAAAGTTCTCATAACTCCATTAATAATTATTATTTTATTCAGTTAATTATCAATTCCAAATGTATTTATTGATTATAGAAAATTTTAATAACGAACTTTGTTTTGACTCGGAGCAAACTCTTTTTAAGAAACGCGGACAATGGATGAAAATCATGTCGCAATCATAACAGCGTTTTACTTTTTTATTTGGCTCTAAACACTGAAGATTTTTGTTTATCCACGCCATACCATTTCTTAGGGAAAAAAATTACTTCAAATGTAATGTTAATAATATATTACAATATTTAGTGACGTATTTTAATATTTTATAATGAATTTCATTTAAATAATATAATTATTGCTTATAAATTATGAAATTAATTTTTAAATAAATAACATAATTATACATGTAAATACATAATATTAAAATATTTAATCATTTAAAATATGTAGAAAGACATCTTTTAATAGGAAAAAACTAGTAAGATTTATTAAGGGAAAAATTCTATTGATTATTAAATTTAGGGAAATTCCGCAGTATCACATGAATATTCTATGTCAAAAGTATAATTACACGTTAATAATTATTGAAAGTACCTAAAAAACCTCAAATTTAAACGATTTCTCAATTTCTCCTTTACACGCGCCCCGCGCCCCTCTCACTCTCACTTCGTCCTCACCGTTCTATGTCGGCCCGGTTTGCATTTCTCTATCCCTCTCCTTTCTTCTGCCGCCTGCCAATCCAAAACCCTAGAGGCATCTTCACCTCTATTATCTTTGCCGGGAAAAAACACTATTAAATCAAATTAATTCAAATCGAGCAGAGGTAATGTTTTTCAAAGATCTCCAATGTTGAATCTGAAATTCTATATCATTTGCTCTTCAATCTGATTCCTTTTAGAAATTAATCGTTTGTATTCACTGGATTTCTGTTGTGTTTGACCCGATTACCGTTCTAGCAATCATTTCCTTGTCCTTTAATTTAACTATGGAATGAGTGCATGTATGAACTTTGGAATTTAGAAACTGTAATCGTGTTCTCAACCGTGCACCGCGTAACTTTTGATTATCGAGCGAAAAATTGTAAATTTAGAGAATTCAGCTAACGGAGCGGCGAAAAAAATGTAAGGAACAGAAGCATGATTTTCTCATCATCTGTAGCTCTTCTACTGGCGTCTTCAAGCTTCTTCATCTTCTTCATGGATATGCGTGCAGATTCGTCATATTTGGGCACGCAGTGCTCAGTCAAGTTATCTTGAAATCTTTTTGAACTCTACCGTTTCCTTTTGGTGATTTGGTTAGGTGGAGGCTCTCCTCTACCCCAGTTTTGCTTGATTCTCGATTCATCCCACAATTTATTTGTGTCTTGAACTTTATTTTTCGTCAGTTATTTTTTCATGTGTTCACCATATTAAAAAAAGTTTTGATATCATTTAAGCTTGCAGTCAAATCGTGTTGGCTTGTTTTCTTTTCTCCTTTTCGTGGTTCTTCTCTGTCTAGTATTCTCTTCTCTTTACGTTGTCACAGAGGACTTCCTTTTTTCTTCCTTCCCTCCCCCTGAAAGTCTCCTGGTTTCAAAAAGATTATCTGCAGGTCAGTTGAGTGGATATCTATTTTTCAAATGCCTATGGGATAAGTATTCTTTCTTCTGTAAAATAGTAGTCCGTGCAACTGAAAATTAAAAGGGGGGAATACTTGTACCATCTTTTTTCTCCCGTTTCATTCGTTCTGTTGGATTTCTTTATTATTGTCAATGAGATCTGAAACATATATTCTAAATCCAGTTCAGTCATGTTGAGTGGTGTACCCTTATATTTATGATGTTGAAAATCTCAGAATATGACTTTAACCGCTTACACTCTAGCAGTAGTTTCAGTACTGACTTTCAGATATGCAGGAGCAGGATGTTCGACTTCCATACTGGGTTTTTGAAGGGAATTGGTCTTAATGGATTAATCTGCACTTGTAACAACTGTTAAACTGAAGCTTGGTTTAAACCTTCTATATTAGATGGATCGACGTGACACTTCGGGATTTGTCAGTGGGGGTTGCGATGACCCTTGTAAAGGCATCTAACCTTAGTTTTGTAGATATGCTTTTTTATTTACCCGGAAGTCAGGGGCTGCTCTGTAGAAATTGATAGATAGGCTTGAGTATTTTTTCTGCAATTGTTTCATGGACGTGAGGTTTCAGAACTTGGGATTTGCTGCTAATCATTCTTCAAATGCTTTCAAGAATTTGGGCAATTCTATGCAAGTGGAGAGAGGTCAAGCTGACTATGGCACAGATACCATCTTACGACTTGATTCCCCTGGTTCTTCAATTCCTTGTATGCGATCCTTTACGGGTGTAAAAAGGAAGTGGGATTTGATTGATGGATGCATGGGCCAAAGAGTTGGTTCTTCTTTGTCTCTTGGGCTGGGACTTTCATCAAGTTCATCCGACAGCAAAGGGAGTACAGCTACTGCTTGTACTGCAATTTCTTCCGCCAAAGAGATTGATGAGGAATCTTTTATGGATATTGAACTGGACTTTGCTCTACACCTTGGATGTGAGAAGGTACAGAGCCTGAGGAAACCTGCTAGTTCAAATTTGAAGAAGTTGGACTTGCAGCCCAAGGTTGATCTGGAGTTAAGCCTTTCTACTGGACTCTCCGAATCAGATATTACAAGCGTTCATCCAAGTCGCTCACCTGTTCAACCGAGCATTGAGATGCCATTTGTGCTTGGTGGGATAAAAAATGCAGATGAAGGATCAACTTTTTGTAGGTGGAAGCCAGAGAATGTTTTACCATCTTCAAAGACTTCAGAAAATGCGGGCACAAGTTTCATTTTTAACCAGGTTTCTTATAAGTTTGATGATAATCCCATTGTTCTGGACCTCTCGTCAACTAGAGCAAAAAGTTCAGTCTCCTGTACTTCCGGGATAACACAGCAGCAAAAGCCACAACATCGCAGTGGTAGTTCAAAGACATGTCAAGTTGAGGGATGTGGAAAGGGCGCTAGAGGTGCTTCTGGACGTTGTATATCTCATGGTGGTGGTAGGAGGTGTCAGAAATCTGGATGCCACAAAGGAGCTGAGGGTCGGACAGTGTACTGCAAGGCCCATGGAGGTGGAAGACGATGTGAATACCTTGGGTGCACAAAGAGTGCAGAAGGACGTACAGATTTCTGTATTGCCCATGGTGGTGGTCGGAGATGCAGTCACGTGGGTTGTACTCGAGCTGCCAGAGGGAAATCAGGATTGTGTATCCGGCATGGAGGTGGCAAGAGATGTCGAATCGAAAACTGTACCAAGAGTGCAGAAGGGCTATCAGGTCTTTGCATTTCACATGGTGGAGGGCGTCGATGCCAAACTCCAGGATGCACAAAGGGGGCACAGGGGAGTACAATGTTTTGCAAAGCACATGGTGGAGGAAAACGCTGTACAGCACCAGGGTGTACCAAAGGTGCTGAGGGGAGCACACCCTTTTGCAAGGGCCATGGTGGAGGGAAACGCTGTGCTTTCCAAGGTAGTGGAATCTGTACTAAAAGCGTGCATGGAGGTACCAACTTCTGTGTTGCACATGGGGGTGGAAAGAGGTGTGCTGTGCCTGACTGTACTAAAAGTGCAAGGGGCCGGACTGATTATTGTGTCCGCCATGGGGGTGGCAAGAGATGTAAGTTTGAAGGATGTGGAAAGAGTGCGCAAGGCAGCACTGATTTTTGTAAGGCACATGGTGGAGGGAAGAGATGTTCTTGGGGCCATCCAGGTTCAGAATATAGCTGCCAACCTGGTGGTCCTTGTAATTCATTTGCACGGGGGAAAACTGGTCTATGTGCGCTTCATAGTGGGTTAGTGCAGGATAAGAGGGTTCATGGAGGTGTGTCCTTGGGAACAGTTGTTCAGGATCCTCATGCTAGTAAATCAGATGAACTAAAGCAGGTTGTCATTGACAAAGACATGGATATGGATACGATGAAAATGGGGAGTCGTCTAGGCTTTGCTGCTGTGGGAGCTTGTTCCGACATTAAACAACATGAAGTTACAAGTGCTCAAGTCTCAGGTGGGGAGGCTATTCCTGAAGGTAGGGTGCATGGTGGAAGTCTGATGGCAATGCTGGTGGGAAATTCTGGCCTTGGCTCAAGTAGCAGCTCAATAGGTCTAGTTAACGATCCATCCGAACCGATTAAAGCTTATGTAACGCCCCGTTGGATATAACGCTAGTTGTCGCATGTGTTGTAGTTTTGATATGAACAGTGGGCAGATTTCAATAGCATATTTGTTCCCATCAGTGGGATTTGTTGTTGCCCTTTTTTTATTTCTCTGTAAATAATTTAAGACGTGAAGCAGGTTGCTACCCTAAAGTAGGTCTGTGTGCTATGTATTGTATTGTCCCTATAATAAAGCCTTCACTGAGATTTGTAGTCTTGTAACAGTGCTTTTAATTCAGATCGTAACTGCTTGACTGGCTACCTAGATATTGTTTGTGTTCATTTGGCAACGTTTACTGTTTTTAAGACCATGAAGGGCCATCTTCTCGTGTTACTCGTCGATATTTACAAGCAGAGTATGTCACAACACTTGTATTAATATTTTCTACTTGTATGGCATAATATGCTCAAGAATTGTATTTCTTTTTCTGCAACTTCTTCAGTGAGGGTGAAGAAAATAGAGATCTAGTATTCATTCCCGAATTGAACAGGCAAAAAGTCTAATGCTGAAAAGCACGATTGAATTTTGTTTCAGTAATGGTTTTACATAATTTAGTTAAGAGGGATATTTTATCAAGTTATTGCAAATGGTTTTATACAAGTGCTCGAGTATTGGAATGTCACTTTAAACCATTAAAGTGTTTGTTAATATGTAAAACATTACTTTTTAAGGCATTTATTATGTGGATAAATAAAGGATTTCATCAGACCACGGAATAAATTCTTTGTATTTGTAACAGGATATAGCTATCACTGTCTTACTCTAGTACTAGTTCTACCCTGCAATTACAATCCATCGTTCTTGAACTTGGCCATAACGGAAAGTTTATCTACTGCATCAACGAGGTAATCAAGCCTCGCTACAAACTCGATAAGCGAGGAAGTGAAGTTGGTGAGCGAGAGTGCTGAGGTGCTTTCCAAGGCTTTCATCCTGGGTAACAAATCCGTGGTTGCCCCACAGCCACCATCTTCTTCAAAAGCATCCACCTCCCTAGATGGCCATGAATAAAGCCTTCCCCTTCTGGAATGCTTTCTCGTGATGATCTCATGGCAGGAGTGGTCTGTTTGCGATGGTAATGGGTTTGAGTTCTTCTCTGGGATTTTGCTCTCTTTCTCTGCCTCTGCCAATTGATCAGGCATGGCGTAGAAGGTATAAGACAAGATATGAGTTAGCTTCGAAAGGGGTTTGTAATGGTTGTCAGAGGACTCAAAATTACTTGTCAGTATATAAGAATGGAGATCTATTGAACACTGTAGCCGCTCAGCGGAGCTGTGAACCCTCTTTATTAGCGATGTCTTCACACTCCTCTTCATGTTGCTAATATCTCTGCCTAAACTCCTCACTAGCTCTGCAGCCAGGCTTGACACCTCTCGGATTTCTGACCCAAATGCACTTCGTAGATTGTAGGCTGCCTGAAATCCAATCATATTAATTAAGTGCCAAATTGATATTAATTTATTGGATCCAAACACAGAATAGAATTTTCTTTTTTAATTCCTAGGAGAGGAAGAGGAAAGACATTTTCAGATGTTTCATTATGAATTCTTCAGCTTCTGTCATCGTTTAAACGCGGGATGCACACTAACACGGAAAGGCAAAAACAAATACCTGAATTTCAGAGTGAAGAATTCTATGAAGTGCCATCACTTCATAAGCACAGTATCGTAAAACTGATCCAACTTTCGGATATTGCCACCATGGATAAAAAAAGTGCATGAATCTACCATGTGGTGGTTCCCATTTTGCTGAATTAGCCTAGCAAATACACCACAATATGATGAAGTAGAAGAAGAAGAACTATTCATTATTTCAGGTATTTACATTTAATATGAAATAAATACCAGAGAATCAAGCTTTGGCGCCGAGTTAAAGGTGCTCTGGCATCTCTTATAAGCTGCTTCATCTGGAAACTCATCCATGACATATTTATTCAATCCAGATTGCTCTGACTCTTCTAAGTATTTCTTGACGCATTCTGAGACGAGAGTTGCATAAGGAAAAATTGGCTAAAATAAACTAATGACATAGCAGTGGAGGTATCTTACCCTCGAGCGAATCTGCCACGGATTCAAAGTTGTTAACTAGCTCTTTATGAAGTTGCTCCCCTGCCCATATGGGAAAAACCAACACATTCACCAACACTGATATTATTCCTCCAATGGCAATTGAATATAACCGATCCACTGATGTTCTAATTGGATTCCCCATTCTATATCCAGACACTACGATCAAGCAGTACGTTAAAATTACCACCCTAAACCCGTACTCGTACTGCACAAGCGATGGCCATATTTTCACGAATGATGTAATGGCCGCTGTAGATTAAAGTAAGGCTAGGTCAAACCAAGTAAACAAAAAAAAAAATCATTCTTTTTCAATATAAGAGGTCTTACAGATGAAGAAGATACTAAGGCCAATAATAATAGGCTCAGCGACTTCACCACAAGCTAGCGCTATCTGAGTAACCGCAATGGCTAAGACTCCCGCAAGCAAGCTTCCCAGTGCGCGATTAAATCCTCGGTTAAAAGTTGCCCCTTCAAATTTCACAACAATATATATATATATATATACACACATATAGAAATAGTACACGCCATCAATTGTAAACACACATGGCTTACACTATGCATGCATGGCAATACAGAGTAATATAGAATATGCATGCATGCATGCGTATTTAGACATACCAACGGTATATTCGAAGACAACGACAGCAGTCAGAATTGCCCATATGAGATTATTGGTACCAAGGACTTGGTAAGGTGCTTCAAACAGTATAAGCAAAGACACAAGAACAACAGCTAATCCAACTTTGAGAGGAAAGATTATTCTGCCGCTGTCTTGTGTGTAAAACTTGCATAAACTCTGAAGCCAAGCTTTGAATGAGAAGTCATTGCTTCCTGACAGTTTGGGTTTGGTAGCTGCAGGAATGCTAATCTCTATGCTCCCCTTTTCACCATTCATTCTCAGCGACACACACTTGTTGGCCTTTTAGACACTCGAAAGGATAAGAACAAGGCGGAATGAATGAGCACAGCAAGAGTTGGTTCTTGAGCTCCGGGAGCAAGTACGTACATATATTGTTGTTGGGTGTAGCAGTGGAAGAGCAAGTTAACAATTTAAATAGGAGGGTAAGTGCGAGTCTTAAGTTGTTGGTGTAACTGGGGGAGGGAAGTTTGTCTAGTAAGTATATGATATGTTAAGGAAAAGAATTGATACGACAATAATAGAAGAGAAAAATATACCCAGATAAAAAAAATAATAATAATCAGGATAAGAAGATGCTTAACTCAATCCATTGTCAGAAATGCGCCCAAAATGGTAAATGACACTGTTGAAACAGTGAGACTTAATAATGTATGAAAAAGAAAAATAAAATCTTGGTTACATCTTTCCTAGATAAACTAGCAGGGATTCCTTACACCCCTCCCTTCTCAAGTTTATGGAATTGCAACAGGTTCTGGTGCTTGCTTTATCAGTATATATATTTTGTTAAGAATACAGATTTTATTCTAAGTTACTATAAATATTGACACTTGAAATCTTCAAGTTTCAAATGAAATATTTGCATTTAGACTACTAGAGGGTTTTCTCATTTTCTCAAACAATTACATAGGAACTGAAAGAGTTTTTTTTTAAAAAAGAAACAGAATAATGTTAAGAGGAAATCGGCCTCGAATATCTCTACCTTTGACAAAGATTGCTATTTCTCAATTTTTGCGGACCTAAGGGAATAGAGGTGCCCAAGGTGTTGTAATAATCACATTGGAAGAATATTTTTTTCCCCTCTTCTACATCTTCGTTTATTAATTTTTTGCTTTATACTTCCACATCTAATCTCAACGATTCAAGCATATAATATATTGTCCGGCCTCAAGCACAAACAGTCCTAGTTTCCTAGCCATAAAAATATGATGTCATATATACCTTTTATATTCCTTGTATTCTCTGAGCTGTTGTTCCATAATCTATTATTCTTCAGTAGATTATTTTTTCGATGCAAATATATTTCCACACAGATAGAGGCCATTATTAATTTGAGGAATTCCCCTGGTGTGTGGCTTTTGTTTTTTCAATTTTTTTGTAAGTGGAAGACAAAACGTATATTATTCAGTAGGAGAAGTAATAGCCAAACTATGTCCACACTAAATTTTTGTTAAGTAAGATTGATAATAGCGGCACACTAAAGAAAATTTGTTCATTTTTATTTATTTATTATTTGGTTTCAGACATTGAAACCAATGAATTATTCCGAATTTCTTCGAGCGTAATAATGCTATGTTATTGAAGAACAAGATCATGTTATCCATGGAGAGACACGAGAATAAGATGAGGAATATGTTCCGAGGACAAAGATTGAGTTTGATTTTTCATGAGAAACTGTGTCATTAACAAGAGGCAGAGCACCAGCACCCCGTGAGATGCATTGTACAGATCTCAACTTAGAGCTATCGGAATATGACCTTTATTGGGGTTAAGTGTAAACCACGCTCTATTTATACCAAACGAAGGAACGTAAACAAAGATTCCAATTTCTATGCAATAATTCAAGCAGGAAACTTGTGCTTATAATCTGGTCAGATTGATTGATTTATTCTGGCAATTCTCTCCTTTTCCGGTTGTTGTTCGATCTTCTGCTCTGCTTTCTTCAAGCCGATAATGATTAAGACTTTTTCTTTGCTTAGTCTGAAATTTTTTATATGACGAAACTATTCTATTATACACTGCATCATAATCTCAATAGTGGTTTAAATTTGGTATGGTATAAAGGAGAATCTCATATTTAAATTATAAAAAAAAAATGTTACGATTATTCTTGCTAATGTATGTTTACATCCATGTGTTATAATTATTTTGTAAGAATAAAAATATAAAATATAAAAAATAAATATATAAAAGTAAATATACTTACTCTAAATTATATAGGGTAACGGTAAAGCTCTAGCCTACAGGTGAGGTAGTAACAGGTGGAATTAGATGCTCAAGCAGCACTTTTAGATGTGCAAATGGACATTAACCTTGTTTCAACACTATCGCTATTCTTCGTCTATCCTTGTGATTTTTCTTTGGAATTTTTTTTTTTATTCTTTTTCTATTATCGAGGAATAGAGAAGGATGAAAATGCGATAACCTCTGTGTTACTTCATAGTTTATAGAGGGTCACATTCCTGATGTAGTGAATACACTTGACGTCAATTTCTTTTTGTTCCTTCATGGAGTGGCCAAACACTGGAATAAACCTTCAAAGAATGTCATAACAATAGTGGTATCAGATTTAAGTTCGCTTTGGTGGGATTATCAGTAAGGTGGTGATTATTATTATTTTTTTTCCCTTTTTTTGCTTTTTGATTTTTCAGAAATTTGAAGTTTTGTGTTTTAGACATGAGGATCATTCTTCAGAAACCCCGAAGGCTGAATTTATAGACCGTTACCTTCCCGAGGAACTGGCTCAATCTGAATCCAATCGCTCAAATGCTGCCAGAAGAGATTGGAAATCAAGCTTTCAAATGGTAATATGATTGCTGTTTGCATTTATGATAAATGGATTTTTTTTTTGGTATTTATCTAACTCGATTTTGATACTCATTTCAGGGAAGACAGTTCAATTTTCAAAGTGAAATTACAGGGGGTATGTTTCTTAATTGTTGATTAGTAAGGATGGTGTGGTAAGAGAAGAGAGAGATGAATGTTTCATTTTTGGAGCCATATAATTGGTATGAAGTAGGTGGTAAAGCTGAATTACTTGTCCCATTTTCAATGGTTTCTGTGGAGTGAAGATGACAATTGCCCGAAAAAATTCTCACTTCTCTATACAACAAAGCAACAGACATGCTTAAAAGGTAAAACAAATACATATACAAACCACAAATCATTCCCTTTAAATGTACATACTGCCATTTAACGAGGAAGGTAACTAGAAAATAAACTTTTTCTGACGATTATATGCTATCTAATTAATGTAAATTCTAGTTCCAAGCAGCCATTGGCCCTAAAACCCTCCCTTTAAAGATTGTGAATGCTGAAATTGATCCACCATGGTATAGTTATTTCCTGTCTTGTTAAGGAAGACTTGCTCGTCCAGCAGTAGTGTATAATGATGTCTTTGCCAACCTTAGTCGATGATCAGATTTGACCAATTCTTCTTTTATATTTATATAACATGCTACCACTTATATTTCTTGAGATGGTAATGGGTGTTATATTTACACGGTCTTTGAATGGCTTCGTTTTCTTAGAATTGATCAAGTAGACGACCAAGGTGAGCGGTGGGCCCAATGTAAATGTAGCAATTAATGCATCTCTGGTTATTTTTATTATTATAACTGAAACCATTTTTAGAAGTGATGTTTAAGAGTCGCACAAATTATGTGAAACGTTGTACAGTTTGAATTTGGGTCCCAAATTGTACAAATTACAGGTGGAAAGAGAAAATTTGCAGAAGTGAAATGGCGTTGCGGGTTCACTCTCATGGCCTTCCGATTTGATGAGATGCAACCAGGGACGAAGAGAGGTCTGGTGTTTTTCTCAGAACACGACGAAGAGGAGGAGAGAGGGAGATGGGGTTTTGGGAAGCGGATGAGACCAAGAAGGGAGGAAACGTGGCTGTGTAAGTGTGCCCCACGAACGAGTTTCGTGTGTCAAAATACTACTATTTTAATATATATATATATATATATATATATATATATATTAAAATAGTTGAATTATTTAAATTTTTACTCAATTATTAATTATATTATTTTATTGTGTTAAATTTAAAATTAAATTAAATTAAAAATATTAAATTAAATTAAACTAAATATTAATAAAAATAAAAATGTTGAGTAATTTATAAGATTATTTAAATAATTTAAAAAGAATATATTATTATTTTAGTTATATAAAGTGAAAAAATAATATGTTAAAATAAAACATATAAAAAATAAATTACACAACTCCTTTGAGAGTGTCATAATTAAAATACTCTAAAAGATTATCTGCTTATCCGCTTATGTATCCCAATCATATCAGGGCGCACCAGGCCACGCTTTCTCTTCTTTATCCAAATAACAAATAATCATTCAGTCCTCGCATTTTGGGAAACAAATGAGTGCTGCTACCGCCATTCCCTAGACTTACTACATCTAAAATCTAAAATAATAAAAAAAAATGTTAGCTTAACATTATTTATATTGATTGCCTCAATGATATTATGATAAAAGTTCAAGAGAAAATAGAAAGTTTGAAGTTTTATCTTATCGGATTGTTCGAAAGGGATTTTAATTAGAATATAACATGTAATTTTATTTTTCTTAAAACAATTTATTTGTTAAATATATATGTACTGTTAAACCGACAATTAAACCTTCAAAAGAGTGACACGTAATGCGCTAGGAACATGAGTCCCCTATCTCCCTCTATGCAGCGCCTTTAAAAACTGAACCCGAGGAAGGACGGTCCTGAAAAAGCGGGAACTGGGAGAGCATGCTTTCATCACCGGCCACCACAACTCTGCCATTCACTTCCATTCACAGTCGTCGTCGCTGCCACTCTTCAGTCTCCAAAGCAACTTAAGATTGGAGCAACTTCACTCTGCCATCCCTTCTGTATTAAGATCCGCTTATTTCGCACCCTCCAAAACCTGTCAATAACAGAATTTTCAATGTGTTTTTTTGTGTATGAAAGGAAGAGAGAGAAAGATAGGGATAGAGATTGAGAAGCATTGCGTGGATTGGGGATCATTCCTCGTTCTTTGTCTGAATCAGAGGCAATCATTTCAAAAGAAAATTGCAAAAAAATTTCTGGTTCTTCTGCTCCTCGTTCACTCTCCTAGCCTACTGAATTTTTTTTTCTTTGTCCAAATTCTCAGATCTTGCCTCAATGTTTTTCAATCTCAAATAGAGTTCGTTTGCGTTCAGTCTTCTGGTTTTCTTTGGACGATACTCTGCGTCCTTGTCATCTTCCTTAAAACGAAATAGTGTAGAGAGATCTTCAAAGTGTTGTTCTCTCCTTCATCCTAAATACTTACCAAAGATATCATATACTTACTTTGGCTGAAAAGGAAAAGATTATTTGTAGAAAGGATGGAGCAGAAAAGCCTTCTGCTATCGGCACTGGGTGTTGGGGTGGGCGTTGGAGTGGGGATTGGCTTAGCTTCTGGACAAAGCGTTGGCAAATGGGGAGCTAATAGTTCTTCCTCAAACGCCATTACTGCCGAGAAGATGGAGCAGGAAATGCTCCGACAAGTAATTGATGGAAGAGAAAGCAAGGTCACCTTTGATCAATTTCCTTATTATCTCAGGTCTCCGTTTAATTAGACCCCTTCCTCCCGATTTTGTTTACTTTTTTCTATTCTCCTTGTAATATTCCCTTACTGCCATGATCTCGTTTTTTGAAAGCATTTTGTTGCCTGTTGGTGCTGCACATTCCGTTTCCTTGGAATTTTCAAACACGGCGCGACCCCGGGAAAGCAACGCTCCATTGGGGAGGGCTATGTTGCCCCAAGTCGGTGGGCCACAGTCATTGGGGTTTAACACTATTTCGCCCGTTTTGGGGCGGGGTTTTGGATAACTTGCCAAAATTTATGCGTATATAATTAATGTAATTTTTTTGAGATTATTATAACAATGCCAAAATGACTGAGTCGATACCACGGAACCCACCTATTTGAGATGGGGTAGCACAGGGCTCGTCTGCTCTATTATTATATTTCTCCCACAGTTTCAATCACTTAGTTTTTGGGTTCTGTATTCCGATTATTTACTTACACTCATGTTTCCCTGTGTTTAAGAAAATTTGCTTCGTTTTCGGTGATTATGGATAAATAACATAATAAATATTGGCATTCATGAGAGGACTGTATTTGGATTGCTCATATTAGATCTGGCTGTTCCAGACTTCCTTCTACATGTTCACATACGCTCTTTCTATATATTCTATATATTTCTTGTGCGGCTGTTTTTGATCACGTGCCTTTCTACGTGTTCTTATGTATAAGACAATAAACAGAGTTAGCAAGATTCTTCAATTATTATTGACTTTCTGCTTCTGACAATCACTTGTCTATATTAATTCCTGTTAGCCAACGAATTACATGTAAGATGTAACACTGATAGCTAAGATATTTTTTCCAAGTTAACGTTCAGTGATATTGTGTGTGGTCATTATACATGAAATCCAATTGACTTATGCTCATAAAATAAGGATTGTCTTCTAAGAATGCCCGCCATTGGCAATGTTTGGAAGACAAGAAGTTATTCAATACTGTGGCATGCCATTACTTATGTACCCGATGACGCTTTGATTTCACCATATGCTAATGAGTGATGCTGCAGTTCATCTTTTTTTCTTTTGAACGATTACATTCCAGTTCTGACGTAACCCTCACGGATCCATTATATATGATGATAGTGAGCAAACAAGGGTATTGCTGACAAGTGCTGCTTATGTCCATTTAAAGCATGCTGAGGTTTCTAAATATACTCGTAATCTTTCTCCTGCAAGCCGGACTATTCTGCTCTCAGGGCCAGCAGGTTAGTTACTTGGAATGGCTCTTTTCTGACAAGAGAGTAAAATGTATCTACATCACCTTCAAGCTAATTTCCATCTTCCGCTTCATGTCTTGAAGAACTTTACCAGCAGGTGCTTGCCAAGGCTTTAGCCCATTTCTTTGAAGCAAAATTGCTTCTGTTAGATTTAACCGACTTCTCACTGAAGGTGAGCATGAGCACTTTTGGCGTCTTATTTTAACTGTCTCCTTCCATTTATTTATATACATAATGGTTGGTCTGCCATCCATGCAGATTCAAAGTAAATATGGTTCTGCCAACAAAGAACCTGTAAGCTGACTGTTTCTCAGTGTTACATAGTAATATCTTCATTTATTTTCCTCAAATGTTGCATCAACATATTACATAGTAAAAGCTCTTGTTAGAATACTATTTCTCAGTATCATGGGAAACTTCTTCTTTATATTATTATTTTTAAATCTAATTACCTGCTTTCTTTTCCTTTTTTTCATGAATGAATGTCAAATTCCTACTTTCTTTTGCTTTGTCTCTGATTATAGGCTCTCAGAAGGTCCGCTTCAGAGTTTACTTTGGAGCGGTTATCTGGCTTGCTTGGATCATTTTCAGTTTTTCCACAAAGGGAGGAACCTAAAGGTACAAATTTATGAACCCCTGCTGATTAATTAATTTCATAACCAAATGTTATGGAATTATCGATTACATGATTACATTATTCCCTTGTTTTGTTATCTGGAATAGGGTTTTATTTTTTGGAGGAGGAAAGTAATAAAATGATATTATTGATTGATGAAGGCATATTTTAGAAGTTTTGGACTCTGGATAGGGCAGGCTGAGCCAAGCAGATTTAATTGTGTTCTTTTCTAAAAAAGCAAAAAAAAAAAAAAAAAAAAAAAATTGCTTGCCAAGTTCTGATAAGTTGTTGAAAACCAGGAAGTTCGTCACAAAAGCTATAGCAGCAGAGTCAGATATTTGGTGGTTTAGTTTCGATATGATAGATTTAACTGTTTTCCTTTTCTCCATTTGACCATAAGATTTTTTGGTTGTAGGTTCAATACAGAGGCGGAGCAGTGGAGTGGACCTCCAATCAATGCACGTAGAATCAATGTTTTCTTAATGATTATGAAAATGAACTGTGTTCCCTGTTAATTACGTTTTTCCTTTCTGATTACAGGGGGACTGATGGATCTTCTAATCCTCCTAAGCTTCGCAGGAATGCTTCTGCTTCTGCAAATATAAGTAGCCTTGGTTTTCAAAGCACTCCCACGAATCCAGGTTACTTTAAGAAATTATGTTCAAGGATTAATGATGGTTGTTCATTTTACTCGATTTACTAGTAATGCAATGAAAGCCAGCAGTATTAGTTTGAGAAATGAGGGAAAAAGAGGAACACATTTTTAGATTTACCCATCGAAGTCATGCTTTTTAACGTAGAGTTGCAATATATATTTTGTGTAGATTTGGTTTTGGTATTTCTGTCAGATATGTACACTTTTAGAGTGAGATGAATAAGTTTACGGACAAGTCATCTATATTTAATAACTCCTGAAGATGAATTGTCGTCATTCTCTGTTGGTTATTGTTCTCTCTCATCTCATGGTTTTTGTTTCCCTTCCTTTCAGCTCCTCTCAAGCGCACAACAAGCTGGTCTTTTGACGAAAAGCTTCTTGTACAGTCTCTTTACAAGGTAATATAGCTATTGGCTAGCTAGAGATTTCTGCATCAACTCGTTATTCTGTCTTTCTGAATCAAACAAGGTTGTGATTTTCGTACTCCACAGAGGCATTAATTAGCACAAGTTACATTTGCAGGTTCTGACTTTTGTGTCAAAAACCTTTCCCATTGTGTTATATCTCAGGGATGTTGATAAGCTGTTACTTAGATCGCAAAGGATATATAACTTGTTCAGTAAAATGTTGGAGAAACTATCTGGACCAATTTTGGTTCTTGGTTCACGAATTGTGGATTCTGGTAATGACTACAGAGAGGTGAATGAGAGACTTGCGTCACTTTTCCCATATGATATAGACATCAGGCCTCCAGAAGATGAATCGCATACTGTCAGCTGGAAGTCCCAGTTAGAAGAGGATATGAAAATGATACAGGTTCAGGATAACCGAAACCATATCATGGAAGTACTTGCATCCAATGATCTTGACTGTGATGACCTGGATTCAATTTGTGTGGGAGACACGATGGTTCTTGGTAAATACATAGAAGAAATTGTTGTATCAGCAATTTCTTATCATTTAATGAAAAACAGAGACCCTGAATACAGGAATGGGAGACTTGTTCTATCTAGCAAGAGGTGTGACTGGAAAACTTGAATGCATAAACTATCATTTCAATGTGCTTACTTCAACTAATTGTAATAAAATGCTTAATTATTGTTTGTGAAACAGTTTGTCCCATGCATTGGGTATATTCCAGGAAGGGAAATCCAGTGGAAGAAGTACGCTAAAATTGGAAGCTCAAGCTGCAAAATCTGAGGTTTGCAAAACTTGTCATGTCTATGTGTTAAGTTGAGAATAATACCCATCAAATATTAACGTGATCTATCCCCATTCTGACAAACAGAAGGAAAGTGGGGAAGGAACTGCTGTGAAACCAGAAGCGAAGTCTGAAAACGCAGCTCCTGAAAAAATAACTGGAGCAGAAGTATCAACTTCAGCGGGGAACCCGGGTGGTGAAAATTCAGTTCCAGCATCCAAAGCTGCTGTAAGCCTCCTCTGTTTTTAATGTAGCATAACCTTTTGTAGAATTGGAACTCTATATACCAATAAGTAGCTTATTTAAACACAACAATCTCTACAATTAGTCCTCAAATGTTCTATTGGGTCGGATGGGGAATTGCAGTTGGCTTCATATCTTAAGAATGCCCTTTCTCTTTTCTTGACTCATCTTTTGCTTTTTCCTTAAATCTGATTACAAAATTTTGAGTTACAGGAAGTCCCTCCTGATAATGAGTTTGAGAAGCGAATAAGACCTGAGGTAATACCAGCAAACGAGATTTCTGTGACATTCAGTGATATTGGTGCCTTAGATGAGATCAAAGAATCCCTTCAGGAATTAGTAATGCTTCCTCTTCGAAGGCCAGACCTTTTCACTGGAGGCCTTCTAAAGCCTTGTAGAGGAATATTGCTATTTGGGCCTCCTGGCACTGGGAAGACAATGCTGGCAAAGGCCATCGCAAAAGAGGCTGGGGCAAGTTTCATTAACGTGTCGATGTCCACCATCACTTCTAAATGGTTTGGTGAAGATGAGAAGAATGTTCGAGCATTATTTACACTGGCAGCCAAAGTCTCCCCAACCATTATATTTGTTGATGAGGTTGATAGCATGCTTGGGCAGCGAACCAGAGTTGGGGAGCATGAAGCCATGCGGAAAATAAAGAATGAATTTATGACCCATTGGGATGGGCTCATGACAAAACCAGGAGAGCGCATCCTTGTTCTTGCGGCAACCAATAGACCGTTTGACCTAGATGAAGCAATTATTAGGCGTTTCGAGAGGAGGTACCTCCATTTTTCTTTGACATTCTTCTTTTCTTTTTTTTTCTTTTCTTTTTTTTTTTACATTATAGCATGTGGCATATCTAAATGACAATCTGGATTCCTATTGTTCAGTATGTTTGAATATTTGCGTAATTATTCTTTGTCTTATTATAAACAGAATTATGGTAGGAATGCCATCTGTGGAGAACAGGGAAAAGATTTTGAGGACTCTTTTGGCGAAAGAGAAGGTGGATGAGGGTCTCGACTTTAAGGAGCTCGCAACTATTACAGAAGGATATAGTGGAAGTGATCTAAAGGTTTTAATATTTCGTTATTTTATTTAATGTGGATGTAACAATTGTACCTTGCGTGTTTTGTCACTACATTTTGCCTTATAATGCCTACAACTTTATTCAGTGTCGCCTTTGATTGTTGAATACAGAACTTGTGCACAACTGCCGCTTACCGGCCGGTTAGAGAATTAATCCAGCAAGAGAGACTAAAGACCCTGGTAAATCAATACCCCTATTTTAGTTCTCTAGTGATGTATTTACCATGTTGACCCATTCGGTCATTTTGTGATGGCAGGAGAAGAAACAGAAGGCTGCCGAAGGGCAAGAGATAGAAGAGCAAGGTGAACAGGCCAGAGTTATTACCCTTAGGCCACTGAACATGCAGGACTTCCAAGAGGCCAAAAATCAGGTGAGACTGCTCTAACCAGTGTTTTCTTTTCTTTTCTTTTTTTTGAAAAATTCAAACCATCTTTATTTTTATTTTCTACTACAAAAGGGGCAAAATGGTTCATTTTACGTGCTTGTTGGAACGTAGGTTGCCTCGAGCTTTGCAGCTGAGGGGGCTGGAATGAGTGAGTTGAAGCAGTGGAACGAGTTGTACGGGGAAGGTGGTTCCAGGAAGAAAGAGCAATTATCTTACTTCCTTTAAAACTGAACGTGGAAGACTAGAGAGTATTGTGGCTGAATTCTTCTTGGCTTCCCATATCAACGCTGAGGAGAATGTCTTCCAATGAGCGGACATACATCAGGCAATAAAAGTTTTTGTCCGTGACAATCTTGCAGTTTCATCCCGATTGTAAGAACGGCCTCTTTTTTTTTTTCCTTAGGTTATTGTAAGAATAAGAATAGCTATGTCCAGGTTTAATGGTGCTGGGTAAAAAACATATCGTTCTTACTTCGTAGCTTGTACCATCTATCAAACGATGCGACCGTATGCTATCTGGTTACACTAATATTTGGGAGGCTCGGTAGGCTCGGGATGACGTCAAACTCGCGGCCTGGTGATAGAAGAGCGTAGTAGAGGTTGGTTGATCATTCAATGTCGATGAAAAAGTAATGAACTTTTACGTTGTGTCCGTAGGAAAAGAAACATCGCTCAATGTCCTGTCGAATTGAAGAAAGGCAACTTTAACTACTTAGGATACACAAATAATTCAGACACCAGAATTAAGATTATATTCAATATTGAAAGAAACAAATCACTTTAATGTACAAGATACTCTTCGATGTCCACATATAACACAACTAAGTCATCCATGCTCCATAGTATTATACTGGATTCATAGAAATGATAATGACGGTCCATAAAACCAGCAGAAATGGAAACAGATTGCTTCCACAATGTATATCAACTTACCCTAAAAACACATATCCGACTTTAAAAGGACATATGAAACACAACTACAATATTTGTCAGCGCTAGAAATAGCCACAGCAGGAAAGATCACTTCAGTCTTTCTTTCTATCTTTCAAAGGTCCGTGGGGAATCTTACTCAAGACCTTTGCGTCAAACACTGCATACTGCTTCTTAATCTCAATTGTTGCCTTCTCAGCAAAAGAGTCCAACTGAACTTCATACTTCTCATAAAGCACGGGCACAGTGTGAAGCAAAACAAAGGCTGTTTTACAAAATATCCAAACAGTCAGAATATACATATAATCTAAACCTATAGATATCAACAGTAAGTGATAACATACTAAAAACATACTGAAATAGAGAAACTTCGTTACCTATGTAGAATAACGTCAAGAAGTTGCACCAACTCCCGATAATGGAAAAAACCCATAGCGCAGCAATCACCTAATTGATGATAAAAACCAGAATAAACACAAGGCAAGAAGTTCAGAATTAGCACAATGACCTACAATCCTGCAAATAGAAATAAAACGCAATATCCCACTACGCACTATCAGACAACCATCAGGATATTATAGTCATTAATTCAGCACAGCTTTGACAAAATATCAATTGCAGCATGTAGTAACTTTGGCCCCGGTACCCTCTTTTATCATCAGTTTTTGAATGGATATGAACTAACGCAACACAATACTAGAAAAGGGAGTCAAAGAAAAGGGAATCAACGTACAGAGAGAAACGTCTTAAGGTCCCTTCCAGATGCAATATCCCGCAGAATAGCAAAAACCCGATTGATCTCAATTCTCAGAGCAGAGGCAAATTGTAGTACAGGTTCTTCAGGAATGTAAACTTCAGGAATCCGAGGTGGACTCCTAAATAAAACAGAAATGAGATAATTTACTCGATGCATTATAAACCCAGGATATCAGAAAGTTAACAGCACAGTAATAAACACATTACTTGTTAATAAAAGTGGAAGCATTGGACCACAAGAACAATACTGCTAGTGCAAGTATAAGCAAGTGGCAAACGAGGGTGAGCAGGTGGTATTCAATCAATTCAAATAAAACCCATATACCAGTCGCAACACCAAGCACTGAAACCGATATCTTCTTATTCCTCCAAAGGAAAACATCCGCCGCTGTTGCATTACAATTAACAGGAAAATCAGGTTATATACACCAGCAAAAAAGAGAAAAAGCACAAAAAAAAAAAAGACCCATTCATATGCAATGCCATATAAACAATTAAAATTAACTCAAAAACAATTAAATGCAGAAAAATATACCGTCAACAGATTCCATCAAGGGCCAGAGCTAGGAAAATCGAACTTTTGCCATCGTTATATACTTTAAGAACCAGGATCAGGGTGAGAAAAAGAAACTGGGGCAAGGAGAGTGCAGATCTGGGCTAAAATGCCAAGAACGGGATTTTGATGAAAAAAATTCAAGAAAAGAAAACAAATAGAGCATCATAAGGTAAGATCATAATACTAATCGAACAACACGAGTTTGATTCATATACCAGCCTCTTACGAGAAAAACACAGTTGCTTAACACATTTTTTTCCTAGCGGAAAAAACAAAAAAGCGACGAGACCGTCCAATTAGCGTCTCAATTAACCTTAAAAACCCTAGCCCTGTCATAAACCAAGTCGAATCAGTTAAGACGATGAGAAATTCCATGATTCAGAACTCTCAAAACCGAGTAGTTTAAAATACTAACAAAAGTTTGGAAAAAAAAAAAAAAAAAAGAGAGAAAGAGAGAATTCTAGCATACGATTGGAAGTAAATCAAATCAGATATAACCCAATTCCATAGGAAATAGAGATTAGAGTAAAAGAACAAGGCAATCACATACGTTTTCCGCCACCGAGGACCTTGTGAACAGGCTTTTCCCTTCCAAAAATCCTGAAAATCTTGGACTTAGTCGAAGGAGACGGGCTGCTCTTCTCGTTGTCTGAATCAGATGAAGACGAAGAATCATGGTCGTGAATCTTCTCCGATATCTTCTCCATCAAGGATTCAACCTTGGATTCCTCGTGTTCGTGATGCTCTGCCATGGATGCTAAGATGAATCTCTCGCTTTTCCAATCGGTGATCACCCAAGACAAAAACCCTAGTGCTAGTTTCGAAACGTCTAGAAATGATATGAAACTCACTTTTGAGTGACACTGTAATAGGAAGAGTGATGATGATGATGGATGCCATCTCAGCCGTTCAAGCGTGTGACTCGAACTTTCGCAGTTTGAACCGGGCGTGCCCAGATATCTTTTTAACCCAAAACCCGATAAGAGAATTGCCCGCTGGCATGCTGCCTTCGACGCTGTAGTGGGCTAGTAAAGAGACAGGAATCAATGTGAATCGCGCACCAGCACCACATTTCGTATAGTATGGGGCCCAACGAAAACAAACTGTCGTTATGGTTAACACTCATTCACTCCGTTAAATGGCAATGGCCTTCTGTATAGACGCGTGGCATTCAGAGGATGACCGGCGATTTAAATTCAAAATGATGATACAATTTCCCCGTCAATTCTGGAATCTTCCCCGTCCATGTCAAGCGGGTCCAACGAACGTCCCCTTGACGTCCACTTGCATCATGGCCAATTCTAATCAAGACTAGACAAATCACAACTCAATTCTAATTGGTTCGAGAATTTTAATTATTTCTTTCAGAGATATAACATTAATAACTTATATTATGTATTGTAATTGTAACTTTTACACAATATATATATATATATATATATATATATATATCACCACAATAACACAAATAATATTAAGTGCATCCA
This sequence comes from Bauhinia variegata, assembly GCA_022379115.2. Classification (NCBI taxonomy): domain Eukaryota; kingdom Viridiplantae; phylum Streptophyta; class Magnoliopsida; order Fabales; family Fabaceae; genus Bauhinia; species Bauhinia variegata. Next base: position 17,784,333 of record CM039436.1, on the reverse strand, counting down.
ATTTTTATTTTATATTTTGAAAATCTCTCTAATTTTAAAAGACTGAATTGCACAAATTCCAGCCAAGTCTAAGTAGCCAACTCTAACCTGGTTTCGGTTTTGTAACTTTTGTTCTTGATATTGTCGTCTTTTGCTTTCTGAATTCTAATTGATAACTTTCTGTTCTATATGCCAACCGACGACCGCAATCCTCCTTTTGGGTTAAAGGAAGTGCGTTGAATGTGAAATAAAGATGAGAATTCAATGCCAGAAATTGTTTTTGGAATAGGGTGCAAATATATTCCAAAAGGAGCAATTGTAGTGCATAATATTGTTGTCATCGCATAACTAAGAAAATATATGCCCACTCCTGTCCCCAAAAGTTGCAACAAATATTTTCCATCAAGCTAAAATGGAAACAGGTTGGCCATTGGATTACCGATTACCCACCATCAAACATCATCATTAATTTAGATAAGATAAAACTAAATCCACTTAAATAATTAAACGGAGAGTGGTAAAACGTTTGATGGAAGAAATAATAGTATCACTCAAAATTGATGGTGGGCACAGGAGCTGAGCTCTATTTCTCTTTTTCTATTCTCGGAAGCCAATACACGCTTACTAACATGGCACATTTAGCAAGCTGAGACCCTCATTTTGTTAGTTGATAACAGTAGAGTTTCCCATCAACAATAGCTAAAACTATAACATGTCAATCGTGCACCTAATAGCCTTCGGTGTTAAACCCAAATGCGTAACTAATGATGCAAATGCCATGTCATGAAGATGTGAACCTCACCATCTCTTTACTTGCTATAGAAAGAGAGAAGCCAATCCTGTGGCCTAAAGACTATAAAAAAAATATCTTCAAGCGGTTGTAATTAGCAATTAAAATAATAGGAGCCCATATAATGAATTGAAAGGATGAAAAAGCAAACAAACCTCACTTCTACATCCTCAAATCTGGATTCAACCTTTTTCAAAGTGTCTAACCCAAACCTAAAGGAATTCAGGGCCCTAACTCCCAGCTTGTACGTGAGAAACAGATCATCAAAAGAGAAAGGATCAAACGTAATAAAGTATATAGCCACATGAAAGTGAGTAGTACTGTGGATAAAAAGCAAGACAAAGCTCAATACCGAAAGCAGAGAACAACTATTTAATAACTAATTTCTTTTGTTGAAAGCATGGCAGGAATCCGAGTAGCCACCGTTAGGATCCTACCAAGCACCTACATATTGCGGCTACTGGCTAAATTGAATCCTCTCTTTGGTTTTATATAAAAAAAGAGAGAAAAAGAGCTCAAGAAAGATTATAGAAAGATCAAAGCGCCATTTAGCATTTGCTCTGCAATCGTAGAGTTATCAAATTTTCTTCATGTAAAGAATGCATATAATAGAAGAAAACAAATGATTAAGTATTGAACAAGTCGGAGGAGAAGAGACACACATACAAATTCAGCAGTAAGAAGCACTATTCCCACTAGACGGCCAGGAAGAAATATCGAGTTTGATAAAAGATGACGTGGAATAAATTACTGATTACTGCATAGAAATATGAGTTGAAACTTGAAACATGCCTTCACAAGTTGCCTGATGGGGGCACACAATGGACAGAGAATAAGCAGAAGAAAGGACAAGGGAAAGAGAACAAACGTGTGTGTAGGTACCGAATAATAGCCAATTGCCAAAAAGACCAAACAAAGAATACATAGACAAACAATCTGAGTCTCCGTCAACTGTTTTCTATCATTGCCGAGGGCAAAGGTATGTCACTTAATCAGTTTCGTGCTTTGTATCAAATCAACTCAATCACCACCATAGCTCCAACCAAACCAGTGCACTTGCTAGTTGCTCATAGGATTAAACTTCGAGAGAATCACAATTCATATCACATACAAAGTTTTCATGCGGTTAATAAGGCAAAGGCAAGTCAAGATTGGCGAGGGACCAAGGTCAAAACGTGAGATAAGACATTTCACTTGCCATAGCAATATGTTGCGCAACATGACATTAGCTAAACATCTCAACTACAAGGACCAAAATAGCATCAAGTGGTGAGTGTGACTACAAACCTAAGAAGCAGCACCTTAAAACCAAGGGTGCAGAGCCCCGAATTCCAAATAAGAAATAGAAATGCTGTCAATTTTTGCATTTAAAGCAACATTTGATATTTAATTTATAATTACAGATTGAAATCATCATATGAAAACCAAAGATTTGTGAAAGCGAGAATATCAAACTCCAAAACTAATACAGCACCAAACTATAGGCCATATTTGGACGTTCCTATGCCGGTTGTTGAAAGTTTTAAGGCTAGCAAAAGCAAATTAAATTGCCTTAGGTCAGCTTGTGAAATTCGTACATATAATTAAACTCGTATAACGAAAATTGGTAACAAAATTGAAGACCTGCTGATTGCCGTGAAAGAGGAACTAGGTATTAATGGATTACCTTATTTGATGTCAAAACAAATTGACGGAGGAAGCAGAGAATGCTGCGCCGGCACGAGAGGCATAGGACAACGTTGCTCAACTATTTCTTTCTGTGATTTCTCTTTCTTCTCTTCTGCAACAGAGATGATTATGAACAACCTGGATCTATTCATTGACGACGATGACGTATACTTGTGTTGACATAAAAACCATAACAAGTTGTTTCAATTTCTAATAAATTGAAGCTCTGTAGGCCGATCGAGACAGGGGTATCATGGTACTTTAGCCATCGTCGGCAGTTGAATTTGTTAGGTATGAGATTTATCCTCTGGTTTGATTCATTGATTCTTAAGCTCGGCGAATATTTAACGAATATCCAGTGGCTATTCCCTCAAAAATCCAGACCTCTTTTGAGAGATAAAATGGTTTGATTCTCGAAAATATTCAACACACGCCCTAACCCAAGAAGGCCCAGAATACAAGTATTAGGCTTAAGGAACACTATTTTTTCTGGACACATGGGGGTGTGTCTATAAAAAAAAAGGGTGTGCTAGAAGAAATGATTGAATGTAAATGCTATCAGATGGCCCAAAAAAAGCTGAGCCCTAACTCTGTTTTTGCGCCGAAAAGTGAATCATTCACATCAGTCACCAGCTGGTAATTCGCGAAGAGATGTTTCATAGCCAAAAATTGTTGCAAAAGGATTTGCCACTTGGATTCTTTACTTGCATCCCATTTTGTGTTTGATTCAATATCTGACACAGTGATCCAATTGAAGCTGGGCTACTCTTAATCCTTTTACTTTGAATTAAGGAATTAAATCGACCATAATGAACAAAATCTGTTCACGGGGTTTCTTTCTTTCCACGTCTTTGTGATTATTATTATTATACAATGAAAGTTAATGAGACAATAACAAAAATCAAAAGCAAAAGTGGAACGAAGAACTCATCATGAGTCAGAGTCCGAGACCTTTATTTCACAAAAAAGTAACAAAGAAAATGCCAAATTAAAGGTTGTGATTGCCGTCATCATTAATATCTTACGGGTTGAACAACATTCAACATATACCATAATCAATTGGTATCGACAGACTTATACCCTATTTGGCTATACTCTCGAGATCAGACAAAGCCAATTATAATAATATACAGAAAGGTACACGAATGCTTTTATTTTTGTGCATGGCAACAAGATACCAAAGAGCTTCTTAATTCTTTGGATAATCGAGGAATCATTATACTTATACTACTACATTAATTGTCCTTCTCTGGGTTTAGATTGTGCCTTTCATTAATTAACTGACTCCATATTCGATTAAAAACAACTTGAAATGTTTTTTTTTTCTTTTTATTTCTATCAACTTTTTTCAGTTTCGTTATCAATTATGTCTCACATGTCTAGCTCTCTTAATGATCTCAAGTTTTAGTTCTTAACCAAAAGGGAATCGACCTTCAACATTTACAATTTTGTAAACTTACAAACATCAATATATACTTTTGCATGATGGAAGTACATCGCATTGCACGCCCACAGAAATTTTAGGCCTAATTTAAACTCCTATAGATTGTTTGACCGACTTTTGAAAAGGCAAGTACAATCAACTAAAATAATAAATGAATATAATAGAAAAGCGGCTCGCTTTTGAAATAATAGGAAGCTTTAGCAAGAAAAGATGGGAGACATGAGCATGCAGATTATCTCACTTTTTCATATTTTATCACCATTCAACATTGAAGCAGAGTGAAGCTTCTGCTTTAAATGAAAAGCATAATGTGAAAATATATTTTGTTTTGTTACTTGCTTTTTAGCAGAAGATGATGATGATTTCCTTCACAAATCCCCATTTTTATAAAGACTTGCGAAGAGGGAGATAAAACCAGAAAATAAAAATGCCGAATTTTCTTATTCAAATCCATGTAATGTAATGAAGCAAGACTCGATATCCACACCAATTATGAAGCAGTTTCGCCTAATCAAGTTAAACATTACTCACAAAATCAAAGGATTATTATGTACGATTTACCAAAAGCATCCCAATCCCATCCGTCTTTTGTCTTCTTTCTTCGATGGTGTATCGATATCAATATCACACGTCATTTCCACTCTTCCTTCCTGATTTTTCTTCAGACAACCCGACGGTTAAGATTGCACGAGCTTACAAGACAGATCAAGTTTCATTTTTTTTTTTGTCAGATTAAAAATCAGTTTTGGGTTAGGACCTCATCAGTAGGAGCGGCACGTGACTTTCTATGGGGCATTATCCTACCCATTTTAGGTTCAGCTGCACTTTGGGCCCATCACAAAAACCCTTTTATGCTTAGAAAGGACTAAGTTTCTATCGATATTAAAAAACGTAAATGTAATTTTAATAAACAATATCTAAATTTTTTTGTGAATTCGTTGACGTATTGGAAGTAGACAATTGAGATGAAAAATAAATCGGAAATTTTTATGTAATAATAAAATGAAATTAACATCAATAATATAAATAATAAGGTCAAACGGCTTAAAGCACTAGGCACGGGAGGTCTGCACCCTACAGTCTAAATAATATTTATAAATAATAAGATAAAAAAGGTTAAAGATATATAACAATGCAAGCGACCATACTCGGCGGCAGTGGTGTATTTAATGTAACCTACAATTCCCTATGTCCCCGAAACAAAGGCTTCCGAAAATAAAGAGAAAGTGATCGTGTACGCGTAGTTTATATTTTTACTGTGTATTTTTTTTTTTTTGATTAGATATATTTAGTGTGTATCATTTATCTCGTAAGTAAAATTGTACAATTATTAAAAGAGATAAAAATTATAAAAAAAGGTAAAAGGATAGGAGATAAAAATGGTACAAGATATGATTCCTCCCATAAAAATTACTCTATTTCTGTCTTTGTCTCCGTATGACTCTGACTGGTCTCACATGACTGACCTGCAATGAAAACAAGGTAACTGACAAAATAAAGACAAAGCCTGTGGTTTGAATACACAAACAAAACGGGAAATGCCAAGATGGTATCTGCTCTGGTTCTTCAGTATATTTAACTAATTTTTGTGAAAAGTACCATATAAAAAAACCAAAGAGAGTAAATATATCCTTATTTGTATACGCTTTTTTTAATCAGTATTTGTATACACTTTCATGCATAACTTGTTTTAATTAGTCATTTATATTTATAAGAATAAAATTGTAAATAACATGTAAAAAAAGTCAAAAAGATAAAACTTGTAAATATTTATATAAAAAATCTTCAAATAGTCCTATTAAACAAATGGAGTAACCAAACTATTAGATATAGTGTAGGGATAAAGATTTGAGACATAATTCTCTCTTATAATAATAATAAAAAAAAAAAAAACAAAGCAACTAAAACCACCTCTATCTAGTAATGGAAAGTCGTTTGCGTTGGGCACACACTCAATATAACTTTGTACATATTAGTTAATTATTATTATAATTATAATAATAATAAAAATGAAAGTGTACAGACAATAAAGAAAATGCAAACGATAAAAAGAAAATATAAAAAATAGATGTACATAGCACCACCTAAATGCTTTGCGCCTATGCCAAAGTATAACTGACCACCCTATCACTCCTCTTAACTGCTAACTGGTATTGCTACGCCATTAAGTGAGGCCCTTATTAAAAATCTTGCTTTTTCTCTCCCCTTTCCCCCAGAAACTCTTTCTCTTTCACTCCGTCTAAAAAGTTGCTACTGAATCTCTTTCCCCACACTTGTGTATACTGGCTCTCCCAACTATGGAAGCTTTTAGCTTACTCAAATACTGGAGAGGGGGTGGTGGAGTTGGAGCTGCCGCTGCCATTAGTTCTGCCAACGCTATCAGCCCCACCACCAGTACCACTATAGTCACCGCTGTAGCTGAAAATGTGGTTGAAACCGACGACGAAGACGATGACGACGGACCTTTCTTCGACTTGGAGTTTACAATACCAGACGAAGCGGATGATTCCGAAGATGGGCATGAAAATCCAAACCCAGACCAAACTGACGGGAACTCTGCCCACTCTGGCGAAGAAGATGGAGATGAAGCAGAACATGATGATGATGATGAATCTGACGGTGGTGATGGCGAGCGAGAGTTCAAATTCATGCTCTCCCCTTCAAGCAATGACCGTAGCGATCCTAACCTTTCGCTTTCTCCTTCTGACGATCTCTTCTTCAAAGGAAAGTTAGTGCAGGTGGAGCCTTCTTCATTTGTGCTCAATCCCTCTGAACCCAACTCCAAGGCTCAATTTCCTGCATTATTGTTGAAATCCGCCACCAAGTTTCGAGTTTTTATGTTGGGCCTCAAGAAATCGAAATCAAATACATCAGGGAAAGAGTCAAGTGGGTCTGATTCTGCTACCCCTAAACAGTCGCAAAGTCAGCAACCGGAATCACTCAAGAAGCTGCCAGAGCCTGAGCCACAAAAGAGAAAGCTTTTTACGGTGAAATTCAAATTTGAAGAAGTTCCCATTATGTCTTTGTTCACTAGAGATAATAGCTCAAGAGGGGCTTCAGGTAACAAATCCCAGAAGCAGAGCATGGAGGAGTCGCCTTCGGAGGAAAAACGTTTCACAAAGGAAGTAATGCACAAGTATCTGAAAATGGTTAAGCCTCTTTACATTAGGGTTTCCAGAAAGTACGAGGACAAACTAAGGTTTTCTGGGCAGCTGAACATAAGCTCTGGAGGTAAAGTTGCATCACCACCCGCAAAACCTACAGCAGAGGCTCAGGCTCAGGCTCAGGCTCAGGCTCAGACGGAAGCAGATGTTTGTGAAACGGCTGGGGCTAACAATCACATCAAGAATCAAAAACAGGGGAATCTCCCAGCAGGGCTTAGAGTTGTATGTAAGCATTTGGGGAAAAGCCGTTCAGCTTCTTCGGCGGTGGCAGCTGCCCCACCTGGATTAGCTTCTTCCAAACGCCGGGATGATTCACTGCTACAGCAGCAGGATGGGATTCAAGGCGCCATTTTACACTGCAAGAGGTCCTTTAATGCTTCAAGAGGTAAGTCACCTATTGATTTTCAAAGATGGTGGTTAGTTAAGTTATGGTTGTTTAATAATTTGGTTTTATTTACAGAAAGTGAAGCTTCTCAGTTGCCGCGTTCTGCGAGTGATCCGTTCCACGAGATATCGCCGGAAGTGTCAAGGATGTCAACAGAAAAAGGCAAAGACAACCACCGGCGTTGATTTGCTGGTCATTGTCTACTTTGGTAGCCAACTTAAATTGACAAAGACGCAGAGCAGAGATATGTTATCAGTTCTTGATCTTATGAAGTGTCTGTGTCTGGTGAGAGAGGACATTAAGAGAGTCTGATGAGCTGAGAGAAAAAAAAGGAACTAGTAAAAAGAGTCGTGCAGCAGTGACCATGACTATTGAGACGAGTTGGCCGAGTGACTGGCTCTATTTTTCTTGTGGCGTAAAGTGTAGACTGTAAATCTCTTCTTTCCGAGAAAGTGAAAGAAGAATCCGATATTTTCTGTGAATCTATGTAATGTAGCTACTGTACTTTTGAAACTGTAGAATTTGCAGGCATTAATTAATATTAGTGCTCAGGAAGGAAAACATTAGTGGGATGAGGGTTACTTAATCGATGATACCTGCTTGCCCTATTAAAACACTACTGGAAGCCGTGTTTATTTTCTAATAAAAGTAGAAATAATGAAATTTGTTTTATTATATTTTTAAGGTGGGGTATGATTTGGATGGAGCGGAGTCCGAGACAAAAATGCGGTCAGAGAAGTAGGAAAGATGGGGACACTAAGTTACTAACAACACAAGGGAAACCGTGAAAGTGAAAGTAAAAGATTTTCTTTTGGGAGAGGAGAGGGATAGGAATAGGGATAGGTGATAGAGATGAGGGGAGGGGATCCGATCGGCGCTGAAATGGAATGCCAATGAATTTCCTTGCTCTATCTCCTTCAACTTCTCCTGGATTCTATTTCAGATTATTGTTGTTAGTTGGTGAAGGGTGAACTGAATTTCACTGTGGTGAATTTCAATCTGTCCTGTCCTGTCCTCCAGTGCCTGGCCCCGCCCTGCCCCCTCACTCGGTCCTCAATCTCAATCATCGAGTTGAAGGATGAGACTTGAGATTTGTCGTTGGGTTTTGAGTGTCCATGATTTTGGAAATTACCCAACCCACCTTGCCCGGCCCAAGCGGGTTTCTAATTGTACTTGTTATTCAAGCTTTGTCTTCCATTTTGTGTGTACGGTGGCTGTCTATCCTCATTTTGTCCAAATTATATATTATAATAAATCCAAAACCAAGTTGTTCAACAAACTTGTTAAATCAGAAGGCAAGACATGTATGTTAAAAGAAAATAGATGTGGACGGCCTAGACCAAGACAAATATAACTAGGAGTCTTTGGCCATCGTTTTACTTATGTCTCCCATATTTAGGATCGTTAACTTTTATGATTTGATGCGTCTTGTATTATTCTGGCATATAACGTTCTCGCTAGAGGGAAAAAAAGATAAATCATTTGTCAGTTTTCTTTTAGTACATGGTTTTAACTCTTCACCTCTTACATAGGTATGCCACAATTGCAGTTTCTCAAATGAACAAATAATTTGTTATGCCTGTATTGTTATGAACTCACTCCGTCGTCATCGTCTGGCTCTTTATGAGTCTGTTTACTTTATATAAAAGTACCAATGTTATAATTCAAATTAAGAGGAGAGCCCAAAAAAACTAACCTAGATAAATGTTCAAAGTTAAATGCCACGAGCAAGAGCTCTTCAAATTAAAGACATTCATTCCCCTGATTTATTTAGGCAACGCTTCAATTTTTAATGAGCACCTGAAGTGTTCAAAGTCAACTCCCTTATCTTGTGTCACTTGGCATTGCCATAAAACTATTTGCAGAGCAGTTTGATCTCTGCTCAATGGGAACATCATTCGATATGCATAAAGTGGAAATGGCGCTCCCTCTCATTAATTTCCCTTTCTCCTTTTTGTCTCATTTTTATCATTGAGAAATGTGTGGAGGGATATAAGTTAAGAAAAGAAAAAAGAAAGACAAATCGATTGGTGATAGTTTGTAAATTTTGATTTATGCAATGGAATGAATCATTTTCAAGCGTGCAAGTTAATTGTTGGTTTTGGTATCCAAATCTTGAATAGATTCATGGACAGAAACACAAAATGATTGGAAATCAAAACTTGCTGCTCGATCTTGTCTGAGGCTGTGCCCTTTGACTGACTAATGTTGTTTAGCGAAAAAATAACAACAATATGGCACGCTAATTTTTATTCTATATATATATATATACACACACACACTTCACCTGGCAAATTAGAATGGATTCAGTAGAAGGACATGAAATTAAGAAGAAACGCTAATCAAACATAAATGAATTCTTAAATATCAACTGTTGTCTGGCAATTGCTACCCTGTGATGAAGCAGTGTCGAGATTGTAGTCAACGGTACAGTTGGTTTTGACCACAACCCGTTTGTTAAAAAGATACAACATCTTGACCTTGCCATCTACTCTGGTATAGGTGCTTATATTCAGAACTCGGTCGTCTCTCAACAAGCTTGGGATTCCCAAATTGGCTACGGTGACATTCAATCTCACCGTGCGTCTGGCCTTGGCCTTACCCGCCGGAATTCTACCTTCGCCAATTGCAGTGCCGTCGAAGGAAATGGTGGTGGTGCTGTTCCTATACCTGAAGCTGTACGAGTTTGGATTCTTGACCGAGATGTCAGCCACCAGAGTAATGCCTGTGTTATTTCCGAGCAACGTTCCGTTTACTAGGGTAATCCCGTTCATCGTCAACTCGGGCTCTTTGACGTTGAAGACTGTGAAGCCAAGGACTAAGATTGTGACGATTAGGATCAAAAGGATGGCAGTGATGCAACCACAGCATTGAATTTGCCTTCGCCTGCGAAACCTTAGTTGCCCCGAAATGGCTCGATCTTCTTCGATGTGGAGCGAAGGTGAAGGGGATGAATATGAAGCTAAGGGTTTGACCTGATCCCTCTCTTCTTCGCCCATATTGATTAAAATTAATTCCTTCAGCCTCTGCCTCTGCCTTGCCAATGCTTTATTTCGGTATTATATATGCATTGCACCTTTGTTATGGTGTTGTGTTGATAGATGAAAATGGGTATGTATGAATCTATCAACTTATAACACAATTCATTCCAAGTCAGCTTAGTGATTGACTGACCTCACCCCAGGCTCAAATTCTAGCCAAAGTTTACGCGCTTGCAACCATTGACACGGCTCCAGTGTATACTGTTTCATAGATGCTACTATCTAGTCTTACCCATTAATTTGAAGATCTTCGGGGTTATAATATAGGATAAGAGAGTGATGGGTTGAAACGGAGGCAAGTTAAGACTTTGACTAGCCCAAAAAAAACAACAGGGGTTCGAGAAGGTTTTCATTTTGGTCCCCTTTCGGATACCGAGTCTGTTAAGAAAGAACATTATTTATTGCTTTTTTGTCTTTCACAAAAGGAAATAATTAAATCCCCTTCCGCCTGAAAATATTAGGATAAAATAATAATTCCTCAAAAGATTTTTTGTGCCGTTTTTTTGTTAGAGAACCTCTTCAACATTTATTCTTTTCAGTCTTTTTGGGCTTTTTTTTTTTTTTCTCTAAAAAAAAGTCACTTTACTGTAAAATTATATGGGAATCAATTTTTGCACGATTAAAATTTGCATCCCTTTCAACCTTGGGAATCTGAAAGAGTAAAACAATCATTATGAAAACTTATTTGAGTCTCCTTTTTAAATGTCTTGAGTTACCAAGTCTATCATTTTATTTTTTTTTACAAGTCAACAAAATTTAGTTTAATTTTTTTTTATAAAATAATTTTAAAAATAAAATCACTTCTTAAAGAAGATTCCTTTTCATCCTCTCTCATGATTTTTGTATTTTGCATATTCTTAATTATTCACTTTAATATTTATTATATTTTATTAAAATATTATTTTCACTTAAATAATTCAAAAACATTACAATACCATATTTTCTATTTTATATCCATTTTATTTTTTTTTACTTTTGACCTTGTATCTCAACAATGATAATTATTAATAAATAAAAAAACATTAATATAATAATTATAATTTTAATCAAAACTTTTTTGATAATCTATCCAGTTATAATGTGCCACGTCTTTCATTCATTTAGATTCCAAATATAAGAGAGTAGAAATAATTAAAAAAAAACAAGGTGCAAAAATCAATCCCCAAAATATGTAATTTATATCTTCTGGATTACACTTTTTTTTTTTTTTCTAGTCACACTCATGTGAATAGGTTATAGGGGTGTGTCTTTAGACACACGAGGTGCATCCAGAAAAAAAGGTTGTGCTAAAAGAAACAACCTAGCTTTTAATTAAGGGCCCATTCAAATCCTTCTACGGTGTTTTTTTTTTAAAAAAAAAAAAATACAGTAAATCACCATCCTCCTTCAATTAATGGAAGATAACAAATAGTGCTAACACTAAACAAGCAACCTGCGTAGTACAGAAAAGGAAAGAAATGCAAATAAAATGCGTGACATTATTGCCAAGTTGCTAAAGCTAAACAAAATTTGCTGCTTCCCATAATCACTTTTTTCTGTCCTAATGGGTGATCTCTATTCCCATTCAATGATTTTAACATTTCCCCAAAGCTGGCTGGTGCTTTATTCTTCGAGGTTAAGAAATAATTGTACGGACCAGCAAAACAAATAGTTCATTCTCACGGCTGCGAAGCTGCCCGTTAGTTAACACAAGCATTGACGTTACTAACATAACATGGAAAGAATTGAACCGTATACAAATTAAAGGAGAAAATACGCACAACAAATTCACATAGAAAGAAATTCATCTATGTGAGAGTTATCAAAACTTTTCTAAACACTTAATGGGAAAGGAAAAAAGAATGATCCTATTCTGGATATTTACATTTATTCCAAAATTGATTTGATTCTGGAAAAGGAAAACTAAGACAAAATATCCAAGCAAAACAAGGAATAAAAACTGAAATTACAATAAACGGGTACTAACATTGGAAATCCTGAATTGATTTGGAGGTCAAGTTGAGATTCATGATGCAAGCCATTTCCGCGGTCGTGGTCTTCTGAAAAATCTTGAAAAGATGCACTTTACCACTCAATTTTGCGTAGCTTGTGAGATTGAGCATCCCAGAATTGATGTCACTGGTTAGGTTCCCGGTAACCAATAGTTTAGTGGACCTCATGTTCACAGTAAGGTTCATTCCTTTGGTTTCTCTGGCCTTCAATCTGGCACTGCCAAATCCCCCGTCACCAACACTAGCCCCCTCATACTGGACGCTCACGGTGCTGTTATCATAATTAAAGCGACCAAAATTTGGGTTCTTAATAGTTAGATAGGCAATCATGGTGACGTTAAAGGAAGGTGACGGAGAAGTGATATATTTAATATGATTCACCGTAGCCGATCTCAGTTCGATCTGAGGACTTGTCACTCGCAATACGATGGATGCAAAACCTAATGCAAGGGCGAATAGAATGACAAAGGTGGCGAAAATATACACGAAACATTTGTTGCTTCTTTCTTCTTTATGGATTGATTTGAAGACGGGCAAGGCAATCTCCTTGTCGTCTGTTTGATATAAACCTGGACGTCTGGTCTGGGATTCTTGTGCCATTTCCTTCACAAATATTTATTCTTGTGGAAGTGGAAGTGAATGACTTGTGAGTTATCAGGTTCATTTATGTTGGCTAAGAGAACAGAGAAGAGGAGCTGGCCAGACGGTTAAGTCGCGGTATTTTATAAAGCGCATTTTTCCTGATAGTATTACTATTGGTGCGTTTTTTAGTTGATTCGCGCGTTATTTTACAACACAAAAGGTGAACAGACGAACATTCATTTCTTAATCTTTCTTGTCAGCGCGTAGATTAGCCACTAAGTTTTAGAACATCTACACTTGTGGCTCCCACCAACCGAAAGGTCACGTGGAAATCCAGCTGTGCTCCCATTTGAAGTCGGCTTCTCGATCGTCATTTGGAAGGTGTTATTGGTGTTTTCTGTTTTTCGGGTTCACTTAACTAACAAAGACTCTTTATAAAAGCTGTGAATCACTGCTGACCTGGGGAGCGATGCTTCTGACTTCTTCTTTTTTTCCTTTTACAAAGTCCTGCTCCTTCTCTTTCCTCTTGTTTAAACCAAAATATAATATAAGCGGCAATTTCATCCCTCAATATAATATTTTGTTATGTATCAGCGTTAAAAAGCTATATTTGTCCTTTCCACTTGGATGATTGATAACTGTTTCTGGAAGCTAGAACCCCTGCTTCTATTTAGGACATTTGGGGACTGCTTGTTTTACATTCGGTTAATTTAGGATTGACAACCATCTTACTGGGAGGGGAGAGGAGAAGAGAAGAGGATAATTTAGTTATTTTACCTTTAAATCAATCATCCATTCTCTCTAAAAGTCTCCACTTTTGGGAGAGGAAAGACAAAGTAGTCACTTTGGGAAAAGACACTAAGTAGATTTCCCCTTATACATAATATAAAAAATAGTAGTCACTTTGGGAAAAGACAGAAAAAACTATCAATGTATGTCATTTACAAATATGTTATTGGGTAAGAGATTTAGGAAGTGGAATCCCGGAACCCAACTGGAAGGATCGAAAACGAGGAAGCTAAACTAAAATAAGGCATCCCGATCTCTAACTATACCACTTCCTTACCTCATACTTTATCTCCTTCGAAACTCTTTACATCCAATCTGCTATTGATGTCGGTCTCTACCAATAATATTATACGTGGTTCTCCTCATCAGCGTACTCAAATCAAATGTAGCTGTACCGCACCCTTGCTAAATGCCAAGTACGTCAGCCACATCTCCCCCTGCTCTGGCCCCAGATGTATGATGAAATACCAAGCCGTCTTTCTGGCCTGTATTTAGTGTTTCGCTTTCAATACAAACGGTTTTCGGCTTATTCAATAAAATTATATAATCTGATTGGCCCTGCCTGATTGCTAGTATGGCTGGTTCTAAGTGATGTACTTCTGTTAACGATAGGTACAGATGGGGAAGCAATGCATTGTCCTGGTTCCTCAAAAATGCTCCTTGTGGAACTCAAATTTGGTTGGGCCCTTTTCATTGAACTCATAGCAGAGCTTGCTAATTTCTTTGGCTAAAACTGGTGCGCCACAATAAAATACTCCTGATCCCAAATTAAGATAACCACCATGTCAATACGGAAGGGTGAAATCAATGTCTACTAATGTATTCTTGGTGGAAATTGACTGACCTATTCGTCCATTGTAGTGCTTTGAACACATTTTAGAGAAAACCTTTTTCCAATTAGGCCTGGCAAAATGGGTTCGCACCTGATAATGCAAATAGTAAAAAAAAAAATGTAATGGATTTGAGTGAACTTAGTCAGAGTCATAACAGATTGGAATTCCGAAGAGGCATCTTCGTTGACAAACTAAAGTAGCATCAAATGTATTTCACAATGAAAGTATGAATGACAAATGTTAAACTTACCCTAGTTCCAGAAACGATATCAACTCCATTTTTGGCATGGTTGAGTGCTTGAACCATGGTGATGAGGGCTGATCTGGCATCGCCTTCCTCATATACACTTGTCAAGTAGTTGTGCATTTCAATCACACCCTGATTTCCATATTTAGAAGTTGAATATCAGCAAATACAGATAACGCTCATTCATCTGGCAGTAGGGGACAGAAATGGGTAATAATACTTTGAAGAGAACATCAATAATATAAACAAAATTTTCTATATTACCCTTTGATCAAGTTCAGCTACTTCATTCATGACCCCTTTAAACCAATCGAAAGAACCTTGCTCTCTTGTTACCCAGTAGAAATATGCGTTTGTAGTCTTCAGAGCTTTCTTCTGTCTCGGAGAAATTTTATTAAGAGACGGTGAATCTGTACTCCCAGCACTTTGTTCTGAACATCTACTGAAATCAGAGACTGAATCCTGGTGGGAAGTTGACACAATTGTCACTTCAATAAACCAAGAATTGAAGCCATCACAGTAATCCCATACAATACATCATACTATATATTAAAGAAATTGTAGTTCGTAAATTGAATCCTCTGAAGTGCAAGTTACTCACCGCCTGCTCCTCCATTTTTACAATGTTGTTGAGCAGATCTTTAAGAATGCTGATGAAAGGCGTTGCTCCAATTCCAAGACCGACAAGCAACAGGACATCATATTTCCTGTAGTCTTGTGCTGGCGCACCATATGGTCCATCTATCTTAAGCTTTGGCAAACTGTTTCAGTAATTAAAATGAAGAAAGGATATCTAACCATTAATTTTGTTTTGCGGACGTAGAATCAAAAGACAAGCAACCAAACCGTAGCAGGTGAATTATATACCTTTTCTTCGTGGTTTCGTCAGCCCTGAGAAGCCCACTCTTCCCAGCTGCTGGAGGCTCACAAGCCTCGGAGAACACCCTCCTAAGCTCCTGTGTCCAGTCACCCAGTTGCCGAATGTGAACACTCAGGTAGTCGTCACCAGGGGCAGAGGTGATAGAAAAAGGATGCCTGTCATACATATATTGTTTAATGTTTCTATTAACTCACAATAATGGACAGGGGTAACAGTCACTTGTCGTTCTGAAACAGAACCCAACTAGAGACACTGCTCTTCACTTCCCTCATTTTTTTTTATTTTTTTTTTCCCTTTATAACTTGAAAAATCCCGACAAACAGATTTTAGTTGATTATCCCAATTCTATTTCACTCTCTCCCCATTCCCCCTCTAAAAGATCTTGCCTTTATATCAGCCAAAAATTCCCGGATATGTATCAAGCATAATCTAAACTGCCACCATAACTAAGAATAATAAAATGATTATAACTACTGTCCAATTATGAAGTAAACTCTAACCACTCAAATGGAGAAACGGCAGGACATTGCACAAACATGTATTGA
Organism: Bauhinia variegata; assembly: GCA_022379115.2. NCBI lineage: Eukaryota > Viridiplantae > Streptophyta > Magnoliopsida > Fabales > Fabaceae > Bauhinia > Bauhinia variegata. The sequence continues at coordinate 17,767,995 of CM039436.1, read as the reverse complement.
CCGCTCTTGTAACGGAATTGTGGTGGCTTAGACATTTCCAATGTGAGAACATTTCCTGGATAAATGGCAACCTACATATTCCCACAAGGGCAACAAAAAGTAAGTTGGGTTTACAAGATTGTATATGTGACAATATAAAATGGATCCTCGTCAAAAGCAATGGTCCCTGCAATTTTAAAGACTTCCCTCGGAATACAATGTTGCCTAATTATAACAAGCATTATAGCCACATTTAACAATAGATTTGAATTAGAGCTCAGCAATGTCTAACGCCAATCTTTTGCCTATCTCTACTCACCTTTATCAGACGGACGGTGTAAAAACCAGAACGAAAGAATCTGAGAGTTCTTTCCCCAGCATAAAGTAAAACTGGAACCGCAAGATACATCCATGTCTGAAATAGAAATCCATGTGTCAAGCAAAAAAATACCTTTGGAATGCCCCCGTATATTTGAAAATTGATATATAAATTTTATATACCGTTTTGAGGTACCATTTGTGCACGAGGTAAAGCTTTACACCGTGGATAACAAGCAAGACATAGACAATGACAAACAGGTGGTGCGAATACCAGAAAGCATTGAAGCCAGTGAGCCTCCTAAATGGTTTTGGCAGTTCAATGAGATTTCTTCTGAACCATTTGGTTGCAAGGGTGAATGCTATTGCCATAAGAATCACCATCAAAATTCCAGTCACGCCCTCAACTCCTTTGGCAAGGTCACCATAACTGGGTTTATGCAGACCAAATACTCCTTTCAGATACGTCTCATATTCAGACGAATTGACAAGTCTTGGAAAATCACAAGCAAGATGATCCCCAACGTGGAGTATAATACCGATCACTATCGCAGCGGCAATTGTCTTTAAACATGCAAAAGTAAAATTATAAAACAGAATACTAGAGTCACGACCATCATTGATTTTTACAAGAGCACATAATTTGTTGTTTGTTTATATATATATATAAATTATTCTTTCACAGTGACAGGATCCATTGTTTAGTTTTTATTTTATTTTTATTTTTATGGGCTTTCTATATCGGATATAGTTTTTAATGACATCAATTTTGTATAAACCATTTCACCTTAGGCTTTAAAAAAGATATAAAAAGTTATAAAAAAAAATTGCTATTTGGATTTTCATAGCTAATTTATTAATATATCCTAAAATGATTTTCATAAGTGTAATTTTAAACCAAAGAACTCAGATAAAAAAAAAATAATAATAAACCAATGGACACCATAAAAAAAAAAAATTGGATGATCTAAATATATAAAACTTGATATTAAATTTTCAAACTAATTTAAAATTTAAAATTCATATAAATAAATTTAAGGATATCGTTGGTTTAAAAACTTTTTTCTTAAAAGGTAGAGTGCTGCTTAATAAGTTGGTATGAATAAAGTTCATAAAAAGTGTAACTGAGGAAATATGATATGAGGGTGGAAAAATTAAGATGAAACATCAATTAATTATGCATTTCAATAAAAGTCCACCAAATGGAACCCACGAAATTGGCGTGTAAATCAAGACTGGAGATCTGCTGCAGGTATTAGCGTACCTTGTGAAAATTGATGTTGTCGTCAAAAGGTATAATGTATGCCAGCTTGGTGGACCTAAGCCAAGTGATGGAATTTCTGCAGACGGGCAAAAGTATGAGAGCCATGTTGAACTTGAGAGTCTCAGCCGCGCCTTTGGCCGTGAGGAGACAGTAACCCATGACCTGAAAGGCATCTTTTCGCCGGTATTGGATGAATTTCCACGTAAACAGCCCAATCATTATCGCAATCCACAATGTTAAAACCCAAATTCTCCTCCAATTTTCTTCTAAATAGTAGAGCAGTCTGCGACTCAGCCTACGTATTGGACTTCTACTCCTCAGTCCCTGTAGGTTCTGGCTCAAGGCTTGGCTCGTGTAACTTAGCGCTTGGCTGTAGTTGAGATACGTGTCCTTTTGTAACAGAAGCGTCTCCAATTGCCATAGCTGCTGTGACATAATGATCATCCCAAATGCAGCAAAGTTATGAGAGACTGAATCATGGGAAACATATTTGAACTTGACAACTAGATGCACGATGGTACCACTACCAGTGGTAGAGAACACAGCACGCATGCGTACATAATTAAGTGATGTGAATATGAAGGACTTCAACGGTTCGCACCCAAAAAAAAAAAAGAGAGAGGGGAATGAGTTGACACGTTTCATTAATGCAGTCCGTCAGCACCTACTATTTCACTCTAAAATAACTAAACTTGGGCTAATGGTATATCTCAATTCACTATCATGCCACGAACCGAACTTCAACTTCACGATTGCTATTCTCCAGCTACAGACAATGGTGCAATTGCATCTAAAAGCTTGCTTTCACTCAAAACAGGTCCACAAACGTATAAAACACAAAATATTTCTTAAAAATATAATTGATGATTAATGTGAATCTCCTCTAGTAACAGTATTTTGTCAAAGGAATTTATCAGATCACTGTAATAAACAAGTAATACGTATCAACTAACTCACTGCTTACAGAAGAAAGTTAAAAATCTCGATAATTGTTTTAAATTGTAGTTGATTTGTAATTTTTCTATGCTAAAGTTGACGCAGCAAAATGATCAAAAAACAAAGGAATTGTAGCTTAGAGTGTTTGCTTTAACTGATTATATAATGATACTGCTATTAGAGATATTGAATCATTTTTAAAAAAAAAAATTATTTACTAAAAGTCTAAAACTAAATCCAGGTTTTGATGAAAATGGAAAAAAATGTGCAGTCCAGGTTTTAAATCCAGGTTTGTTTAACTTCCCTCCCTCTGTTTTTCTTTTGGGCCTTTCTTTCTTTCTGCAAGGTTGAACAACATTTTAACTGTTGTATGCTCTGCCTATATGAACAATTCGGCCCAGCGGTGGGACCATAGCATGGTCAACATTGACTCTTTTAAAAAGCGTATGACTGTATATAAATCCAAAAGAGCAGAACAAATTTGATGATGAAATCAAACCATGGAATATTTTCAACTATACAATTTCTACCGCACCAAACACTTTTAACATGCAAAGAGGTAAGGTTACCCAATCAATCAAGATACTAATGAATTGCGGAATTATGATGTATGCATACGTTGATAAATCTAAGATAATAATATAGTATGGAAATCCCACCTCAATGTAGCCAAGTCTTTCAGGATCTAACTCTTCCATTATCAGAGCTGCATATTCTTCGGCTTGCTCCTTCAATCTCGATAACTTATTTGCTGAAGCACTCAACATGATAATCTGGAATTTTTTTTTTAAAAAAAAAAAACTTAAAAACATCTGGTGTATGCAAATTTCAATACTAAAAGTTACAAGCAAATTTTACGTTGTCTTAAAAAAAAAAAAAAAAAAAAGTTACTCAAGAAAAGGTTTCCTTATAAAATGACGACAATAAACCTACCAACCCTACTAAAAATATCTCTATTAATTCCAACAATTTGGTAAAAATCAGGAAAATGAAGGCGCCATCTGTCTGACTTGCCCTCCAAAAAGTAAGACCTAGTTCACTGACTGTTGAATATAAACCAACTAATAATAGGTATGATGCTTTGGACATGAGAAACGTCACGATTGAGAAAATTATTTCATTCCCTTATCACCGGTAATAATAATAATCTAATTGATAATGATATTGGTAGTTGTTAATTTTAGAGATTTTAATCTCACCCAATCCTGCCTGCTTTGATTATTACAACTCAAATTGACAAGCCGGAGGCTATACATACAAAGTAAAATATGTGAAAGAAATTTTGGAGTGACGTTTTATTTTTAGAAAATGCACTCATTTATGTATTCATAATTATTTATTTAGATAAAATTATAAATAAAAATATAAAAAATAAAAAGTAAAAATTTAAAAATAAATGTACACGTCATTTTATTTTTATTGGCTAAACGGGAGATCATTTTGAGTCAGTTTTCAAAAATAAAATTATTCTGTACCTCTTTCACTTCTTCTTCTGTGATTCTGCCATCTTCGTTCTTGTTTACCCTGTGGAGATGGCCAAAATTCAGAAAAAAAAAAAAAAAAAAACAAGTATAAGCATTAAAAAAAAATCTCTTAAACTATAAGCAAAGAAAGTAGTATAAGTGTCCATACGTTATATTTAATTATTAAAGCAACTAGACGGTGACAATTTTGTCCTCCGCCGTACCGCTTCAATTAAGTATGAGTATTTAGGGAGGGAATGCGAAATTTATTGAAGAAAAGAGAGGATTATTTTTAACTAACTAAGGTAATAGTGCTAATCAATTATTACATGTCGAAGAAGATCTGAAGCCGCGAATCGAAACTTTGATCAGTAATCTGAGTCCAGAATTCATAAAGCTCTTCTCTGCTTATCTTGTCGACCGTGAGTCGTCGTCTCCTACTCAGAGCATCGAATAATTCCAGAGCGAACTCCTTAGAATCTCTCATTCCTAATTTTTTTTTTTTTAAGATAAAAATAAACAGAAAAAAGAACACTGTTTAAGCAAAAAGGTATAACAATTTCAAAGCAACTTTTTAGGCGAGAAAATTCACGATACTTCATGCATCGGCAACAGATGAATGAAAAATGAAAGTGAAGAAAGAGGGAATTTGATGACGAAATGGACCTATGCATTGTCCAAAGTCAGAACGATTGAGAAATCCATCCTTAGCAAGCCTATTGAAATTTTTCTGGATCTCGTTCCACGCGTCAACGCCATTGGATTTACTGCTGATAAATCTTAGACCACGAAGTGCTTTCTGAGCTCCGGGACGAGTTCGATCAAGTTGAGCGCGTTGCTTCCTAAGAGCTCGGGCTGCCAAAGCTGATTCTAATCCACCGCCGGGGACGTTCTGCGCCGATGCGGCTGACATCGTACGCGATGCATGTCCCTGGCTCCAGGAGAACCGCCGAAGCTCTGCTTTAAGCTCCTGCGAGAACTGTTTGGCCTTGGCAACCGCCTCGGCTTTCAGCTCTTGCGAGAACTGCCTCAACCTGTTGGACGAACTCCTTCTAATCGTGGGCGACCTCGAAGCAGAAGCCGGAGTTTCATTCCCGCTAGCAGCGAGTACTCCATCATCGATGTTAATGGCGGTGGCAGGCTCAACGCTGCGAAGAATGATGGTATCATCGTCTTGAAGATCAAGAGTGACCTCAACAAACTCCTCGGCGGCGGAATTAGACTCAGTTCCCGGTGAAGTTCCGGCGCTAACAGTTGTCTTCCCGGGAACTGTGTCGGAGGCCCATCGGCGTTCGTGCTTTGGATTACCTCTCATTGTTGGTCACTGATCAGAATGTAGGGATGCTTATAATTAAATATTCCTGTCTTCTTTTTTTTTTATAATTTGAAAGTATTATAGAAATCGATTTGGTATAGCTAACGTGCACAGGTGGTGTACACTGAAACACAGAAGTGAGGCTTGGCTAGGTCAAGTTGAGTTGATTTGAAGAAATGAGGAGTTAAGGTCAGAGGTAGAAGTAGAATGCGGTATCAGAATCTAAGGGAAAAAGGCACGAACGCGTTGGAAGCTCTAAAGAGAAATGAAAAAGCAAGAAAATGACAACGGTTCAATGTAAAGTAGAGGGAGATATGAAATTGAGGCAAGGCGTAATTGTGAACGGGGACCTATAGGCTAAGAAAGAAGAGGAGAGTCGAGAAAAACAAAAGTATCTTATATGAAACCGTGTGGTTTTGATGTACGAATTGAAATAATAATGTATTTTGTAGCTGTGGAAAGCAAAATAAGAAGAGAGATTAATAAAGGGTGTGACCACCAAAAGATGTTGGTGTGTCGTTCTTCTTTTTCGGCATTCAGTTCTGTGACATTACGCGGTTGGACTGGATTACAGGGGAAGTGGCAGAGGCTATGACTCTAGAGTAGGGAGTGGATGTGGAGGGTCCGAAAAGCGAATAAGAAAGAGAATATATTTGAAATTGAAGCATCTAGGTGGGACCCTTCTTTCCGAGAGACCCGAGTTTCTCAGTCCACGGTAGGGATCGCCGAGTCAACTAATCCTGAGGACCAAATTCTCTCTTCCATTCTTTTTTTTTTTTTTTTCATAGGATTAAGACACAAAATTTTTAATAATAATTCAAGATTTAGAAAAAAAAATTGAATTTAATCTCCCAACATCAAATATAAGATATAAGGTGTTGGAGCTTTATATTTAGAGATCTCACCAAACTATATTTTCCTCTTTTTCATTCTCAATGAATGTCTTTTAATAAATCAGTTAAAAATTAATTTAATATTAAATAACCTAATTAATACAAAAATTTACCTTATCATCAAACTATAAGCCATATTTTAATTAAGATAAGAAGTGGAATAGAATTTTATCCTTTAATTCTAGGCTTGCTTCATTCTTATGTTATTTGGTTTTTTTCACTCTTTTTTTTTTTATTTTAATTTTCTTAAGGTTTTCAAACTCTGAATTGTGAAGTTGAGGTAAAAGTCTTCCATTATTATAAATTATAAACCTTCAAAAGTAATTCTGACCTCAAATATCCGCCCCGCCACACAAGAACATCAATTTATTTTAATAAGAACCTGAATGAGTTCAAATTCTTAAAATAAACGAAATGGAGAATTATCAAAACCAAAAAAAAAAATAACCACTAAATATATGTGGTTACTGATTACGAAGTTGATTTATTTTCTTAAATTTTTTCATATTTGTATTTTAGTAATTTTCCTTTATTTCATTAAAAATTATTTTAAAGAAGTTTACCCAGTACGTTATAAAAAAAGAAGAAGTTATCCGGTAATTCTAATATACATATTTATTTATCTTTTTTCAATTAGATATATAATGTTATTATTTACGAATTGCTATGGCCCAAAAAGAATTATATTTAATGAAATAGGCACGAAAGACTGACTTAACTTGTTTGAGCAACACTGGTTAAGTATGAATTAAGTAAATGGGGAAAAAAAAGAAAGTTAACTCAACTTATAAGTACAAGTATGGAGAGAGAATTGAGGTTCACGTGAATTTGAAACTGATTACCTCTGTCTATTTGAGAAAGTATGATAATGATAATATTGAGTAGGTAGAGTAAGTATATATATATATATATATATATATGTCTATCGTTCAGAGAGATCTGCCAAACCCGCAAGCATTAGCAGTAATTTCATGAGGAGGTCGGTCAGGTCGTCACTCATACCAAATACATGTCAGGTTTTTTTCTCTGAGTCTTGACTTTGAATTTAAATATGAATCCTATTATTACGTTTCCAACTTAAAAGTATACTACTTGTATCGCAAGGCATCCGCTGCCTCCCTCAGATTAAGATCTAAGGAAATAAACTACAAGAAATTATGAATGACAAAAATAATTAAGAATCTTATTTTGACAATAATGACCCACCAACCGCTAAACCAGTATTTTTTATTTTTTTAAAAAAAGTCAGTCTATGTGCAGCCTATTTGATTTTGACGCCACACTTGGGGCAAGAGTTCATTTTTTCCACCATCCCATTGAACTCTTCAAGTCTTCATTCACCTAATTAACTATTCATTTTACCAAGGCGAGTGAGAGTTAACTGTTGTTGGGGTTGCAAGGAGGGGATGAGAACGAGAGAGAGAGAGAGAGCCTTCAAAGCCCTTTCTTATCTTTTATAGATAATTGAGGTATAGGTTTCGTGAGTGTGCTAGCTTTGTCTATAATTGATATGATTTTCATATATATATATATATATTAATATTAATGAAGTAGTCGATGCAACAGAATGCTTGGTTGGGGAAGTAGCACAGTGAGATTACCACTCTAGGAAGTTCACCAACCTGCTGAATTTAGATTAACTTTTTTCTTTTTCCCGTAGAGAAGTACTTAAAACTACCACAATAATCTGAGATGAGGTTTGGTGCTTAGCGATTCATGAATCCAGTTCCCTCCAATGACTTGGGCTTCAGCGTTGATTTGGTATGATATGGACCAAACTAACACTTATTAATGATATAGGTCAACATTCAAAATCCACGAGCTCATACCTCAACTATTTATATAAGGAATAACACGAGACTTCAAAGGGTATCTCTCATTCTTACACACATAACCCACACAACAACCCTCACAAACACTATCTTAACTAAATAAAAAAGAACCTCCACAACATTAGATAAGTAAAATACAAGTATTATATTTTTTAGGGTATATATATATATATATATAATTACAACTCAACGTTGTAAAGAAATTCATGGCTTAGCAAATTGCCCACTTTCTCAAGGGAATTCATCAAGGACTCGTGTTTAAATTTTCTGATGCGACGTGTGAGGAAAAACATTAAGTCGATCGATCATTTCTGTCCACACGTGGTATATGTGTTAAATTTACTCAAACGTTATTCTTTTTCAGATTTAACAGAAAGTGAAAATTAATTGAATGACAACAGGTATACTCCAGACGAATCAGCAAACTAAAAATCCCCGATCCAACGGGTCGCATTTTTTCTTTTAAACAAAAATAGGATTTTACATGATTAAGTGTAAATTTGTAAATTTAAAGGCAAGGCAAAATATTTTGATAAAAACGAAAAAAAAAATTAATTATGCAGCCAATCTCCCCAAGTCATGCTTAATTACAGTTTTCATAACTAACATGTATCGTACGCAAACATGCCAGCTTGGTCAAATACCATGCTTGACTTTAAGTTGATGATCTACAAATTAATCATAAGAAAAGAAGTTGTTGATCGACAAAATAGTATTGGTCAATTTTATTATTTATTGGGATAAAAACATGTAGACGCGATTTCTAGGAAACTAATATAAAATTATCAGATGAAAAAAAAAAAAAATCACCTGGCAATGGAGATTTGTCTACGGGACAAAACCTGATTTGAAAGCTAGGAAATTAATGTAACAGCATTTCTTGTCCGACAAGTGAATTCCCTCAATTACTTTTTTTCAATTGGTTAGAAATTATTAAAAAACATTATAAGTATTAATAATTTATTTAAAATATTTTTATCAATAAAAAAAGTTTACGAGATAACATATTAATTCGTAGATATATAGGCATAATCTTCACTAGAATAGGTCGTACCATTAATAAACTAAAGATGTGTTGATTACTGTGCTGATTTAAAGAAATGAACAATGCCACATTCTATATCCTTTGAGCATATGAACTATATACCATTGAGAAAGGAAAGGGCACAGCATTGACGATGAGCATGTCAATTTAGCGAGAACTGATCAAACTCCATATACAAACTTCTAGAACGAAGGTCATGAAATGAGCATGCAATATATTTTAGTTTTTCACCTGAATAGATGAATATTTAATATTTTATTAAATTTTTCGTTCATTAAAAAATTGATTAAAATACGAATATTCAATCTTAATTCTTAACCCACAGAAAAACACGGAAGAATAGAGGGGAGTGGAAATAGTGAACAGGTGGGCTTCTAGAAGAACATTACGTATAAATCCCAGAGATGCCCGGGGTCCACCACCAATTTGGAAGTCAAATGCTCACCAACTCCTATCCTTGTGGAAGAATTGCTTATACAAATAATAAAATAAATTCTTCATATTTTTTAATTATAATTTGTGGATTGTTGGCGAGGTTCTCTAACCTCTAGTTTCATTTCTCTTTGCGTGACGACGACTATGTCTTCCATAAGACGCCATCATGCAAAAAAATCAAATAGAAGTTAATATTTAGTATTCTCTCCTAATAAATCTTAAATAGTTAAATGATATCGTGACTATTTTTTTTTTATTTTTCTTACAAAGGGTGTGGTTTTAAAAGTTAGTACCCAAAATTTATTGGATAAAATACAGAAAATTAAGATAAGCTGCATCTGCTGTTGCAAATTATTTTATGAAAAAAGAAAAACTTAATACTCAAGGGTTAATGTGCTGTAAAGTTGATGCCTTTCCCTTTGATAGCCACTAATACCTTATGGCTCCGACGCAGTTCTATTGGAACTTTGTCATTTTCTCATGCTTTCCATTTGTTGTTTGCTCTCTCCTTTCTTTTGCCAGCACGTACAATTGAGGTGTAAGATTGTGATGAATAGTTTCACCTTACCATAACAAATATAGAAGAGACAATAAACTAATAATAAATAGTGAAAAAAAAAATGTTCCGTATTGAAAGTAGCATTATACAGGAGATGCCTGTAATTTTGGTGCATGCGCGAAGACTTCTGTTCTTGCATTATTGTATGGGCGTCACAAGAGAATGAAAAATAAAATATAAAATAGAGTAATTTCAATTTTGTCATTTTCATTTCTGTTAGCGAATTTAATTAAGTTCACGATGCATGAAAATTCGAGAATGACGCGGAAATGTAAGGAATATGCAAATGTCAAGTTGTCCCTGTAAGTAACCAGTCTATGTCGTGATGATCAAAATCAAAACTAGTTATATATAGTCGTCTTTTTGACGAAGGGGTTGGTAAAAGCTAGCCTAGCTTGCGTTGCTAGCTGCTTCTTTCTATAATTTGAAATTAAACCATTTATTAGTGACGTCCTTTATTTACATTTATTTATTCATGCTACGTACAAGGGATATTAACTTATAGGTTGAACCGTTGAATGATGGCTGATTATTGGCGAACTAGAGGCAGCCTTCCTCTTTACAAAATCATGCATTCAAATAATTTTACTCTAATCATAAGAGTCCTCATTCATTAAATAATATATATATATATAGGGTTTGTAAACAGTCCGCATCAAAGCCCAACTATATATATTATGAAACTTAAAGTACTTTACACTTTAAAAAAAAAAAATTTTTTTGGTAATGATCAGTTATAATAAATAACAATGCTACTGATCTGAATGAGAATGTTGGGAAGATAAATATTATTAGTCTATAAGGATCCTATAGTAATTTATACGTAAATGAACTTGAAATTCCAGTAAACAGGGATCTTATTTATGTCGTTTATGTTTGCAATATGACAAGATATGGGCCTCCAAATCTAAATCTAAATCTAAATCTAGATCACGTGTCATATTTTAATTATCAAAGGAGTTGCCACGGCAGACAACACGCATGGAGAAATTGCCTCCCTTACACAGTATTTGGGTGGAGGGAGGAATTTTCAACAGTTGACCTTATTTGGTCCAGAACATAGAAGGGGAAAAGAGGGAAGGATTTTTATCTTCAACTTTCTTTTTCTTCCTTTCCATTTTTTATCTCAAAATTAAAATCCCTCCCTCTTTTCCCTTCTATTTGAACCAATCACTCCCTTCCAGTTCGTGCAATGAAATGAAAAGTAATTGAAGTTTCAATTTTTGTTGTAAATATAAATAACGTTAATTGTTCAAAAAGTAATTACAAAATTAATCTTATTTAAGAAAGTTAGGAACTTATGTAAAAATAGATTTTAATTTTTTATTAGAAAATTTAATATTATTCCTTTAGAAAAAGAAATCTTACATTTAACAATTACTGGAGAACTTTTAAAAATTAACATTCTTTTTCTTTTATCAACATTTAACATTATTTTTTAAGGGATTTGAAGTTAAATAAGAATAATTACTCCACGTTTTTTTTCACAGGAAGAGAAACACTGCCCGCGCGAAATCAACGGCAGCATAATTATTTTCTGGTCATATAGTTTAACAATTAATTTCTTTCTCTCCCTCTCTCTCTCTTAATTTGGTTAACAAGTTTAGTGGATTCATCTATATGTGCACAAAATTCTGATGGGCTTCGGTTTTTGAGATACAAATAAGGCCCATGGGCTATAAAAGCATGTGCATCCAATCAACAGCATACATAATGGGACATGATAAAGCCGAGACAATATTGATTCAAAAAAAAAAAAATATTGAGTGTTGTTAATTTCATGGTGTTTCCTAATTTTGAGTGATGATTTTCTATATTGGAAGGTTGAATTATAATTAATATTTGATTTTAGTACCATTAAAAAAATCATGAAAAAGTTGAGCCAGTTAGCACAGGTCACATTATCAACTTATAAATTAAATTAAAATTTAATGGGAATAAAATGAAAAAAAATATTTTTTTACAATAAACTAATTATTCCAAAACATATTGGTGAGATAAAAAAAAAATCAGATGAACGAATTTTTCAAATATTTATAATGATATTAATATCAAAAGTTAACTCTACTGTAAAGTCTTGATATAAAACGATTATCTTTTAAGAGGTGAGATAGAAAAATCTTCGTTTAGCAAATTTTGTTTGTTTTACTCACAATATCTAAGGACTAATCTTATTTAAAATAAAATAATTACAATTATTTATATTATTAACATGTGTTTCTTTTACAAACTTAAATCCCGAGAGTCACTTATCCAAGAAAAATTCTCTTTTATTAATCAATGGAAGTCTCTTGAGTGTTGGGAGGAGTTCGCAATTTTTTTTAGAGTACGAGTATTGCTTTAAATTATTATTTTTTTTTTAAAAAAAAAGGGAGAAAATGGCTTAGGCTGGCATGAATACTGTTTACAGACGAGTCTTTGTGCACGTGGTTGACAGTTATCTCCCATTAAAGGAATATTATAACATTTTCCAAAAATGTCAACGTAACTTATCTAAGGAAGACTCGCCCACACCTGAAAGACCACCGTTGGATCAAGTCTAGGAAAAGCACGTGTCCATGCATGATGATTTTTTATACAGTCCATATGAATTTATTGGGTGTTAATTCTGCAGAATTTAATTACGATCTTTATTTTTCATGGTTATTATATTTAACTAATCATATAAAAATATTTTATAGTAAGAAGAACTAAACTAAATATAAAATTGAGTGAGTTTCTGTCCCATTTTTTCGTTGGGGGGTTGCTGTCGGAATGTGACTAATGACTAATAAATGAGACGGAGGACCTGAAGCGTGATCAATTGCGGCACGGGTCGGTTTGAAAGCTCTAGCCCATGCCCATTTTCACCATAAACGATCAAAGAAGAATTGCGTGTTTGAAGAAAAATACTATTAATCACAGCTGAGCTGATTGATTGCCGATGCCAGCGTATATATACAGTGAATTAGATTTACATATCCTCCAAAATTCTTACCAAGCTTCTTCCACACGTTGTTATTAATATTTATATTGATATCAGATTACAAAAATAAGTTAAACATTATTTTTATCTCATATTTATACTTCTAATAAATTTCTTTTCACACATTTTAAGTTTATTATTCTTATTTTAAAAACACAAAAAAATATTCACGGTTAATTTTTAAATAATTTAAATTGTCAAAAATAATTAATGATAAAAATAAAATTAATTAAAGTATAAATATAGAAATAAAAATGAATTTTTACTAAAAGAATATTTATATTCATATTCATGTTGACCACTACGTGACCTGTTTGCTAACACACAACTTTCTGGTTTCCACTATCCACTGCATAACATAACACAACTCCTAAAATGTTAGGTAGTATTTCGTTTCTTAATACGTATCCATTATACTATATGAAAAGTAATCCTTTTTTGTGATTAATTAAATCTACCACTTGATATGTTTGATTATAATATACAACATATATTTACCAATAAGATCCTTCTTTTCGTTTTACCAATTTATTTATTTATTTTGTATTGTAGAACTTTTACAACAGCTAATGTATATCTATACCACACATACTCATACACAGACTGAGTGGTAGGAACTAGCTAGGCCGGTCGATGTTCTTACAACTTGAAGCCAATCAATGCTTAATCTTGTTTCTTTTTGACAGTTAAAAAATCGAATTTTCTTAGATTTTGGCGGCTGACATGTCAAATTTTGATTGGTGCCTGTGTCTGTGACCAAGAAATTAGTAAACTTGTGTTTTGAAAAGATTATCTGCTGGAATCTTAATTAATCTTACAGCGTCACATAAGAACTTGAATTCAAAATCAATACTTTTTCTCCTTGGATCCCTAAAATCAAAAATATCTATCCAACGTGTCCAGCGGCTTAATTGTGTCCACTCAGGATTCTTTGACTGTCCTGTGCCCTGTGCTCTGTGCTCTGCCCATATGTGCGCGTTTAGAATCAGATTGGCGCATATGTCGTACTAGGTTATTTTGTCACCCTTCTCTCTAGCAGCGAAAACATCTTTTTCTTTAATAAATAAATAAACGGAAACGTGTTCGCTTGCGGAGTGTGTCTATATATATATGCTCCACTGCTCTATGAACGCTCAAGAAACTGGAAAAGACACAAGACAGACACAGAGAGAGAACCGACCGACCAGGATGTTTTGTAGGTTCAAACATCTTTCAAGAGCAGTGCACGAGGAGCAACAGCATGAACACGGGGAGAGGGCGTATCCCAGAAATAAAAAGGAAGAAATGTCGAGCACATCACTAACAGTATGGAGAAAATCACTGTTAATGAATTGTAAAGGATTCACGGTGATCGGTTCCGACGGAAATCTGGTGTATCGGGTAGATAATTATGTTGGACGCCCACAGGAGGTCGTTCTCATGGATGCCTCTGGCAATTCTGTTCTGACTATGCTCCGCCGCAAGGTATATTTCTATTTATCAATGATATGCCTTTTGTTTCATTTATTATTGATTGTTTTCTTCATTCAATTATATTCCAAGCCTGAATAATAATTTCCATGTCTTTTTATTTATTTTTACAAAACAAGGTTTCGAAATTCGGAACACGCAACTAGAAAATTAACCTAATACAGTTACTGAATGCAGAAGCTTGGAGTAGTAGATAGCTGGGTTGTGTATGAAGGGGAAGTGATGAAGGGAAAGCACGGCACAAGGAAGAATCCAATTTGTTGCGTAAGGAAGCATACGAATATGTTAAAGTTACTGGGTAATCCCAATCCCAATGTTAAGGCGTACGTATACAATGGAGGCTCAGATAAGCGATATGCGTATGCAATTGAGGGCTCCTACGCGCAACGCATGTGCAAGGTATTGGATGAGACCAGAAGAGTCGTAGCTGAGATCAAAAGAAAGGAAGCCCTTAGAGAACATGTCTCTTTCGGTATAGAGATTTTTCACTTGGTTGTCCACCCTGGCTTCGATCCTGCCTTTGCCATGGCCCTCGTTTTACTTCTCGACCAGATGTGATGTTCTCATCAAATCATAATAACAAAATTTTCATGTTTACATCATCGATATGCTACTCTATACAATTATATATATTTATAGGTTACATTTGTGTATATGATGAAGTGATCATGCAATTCCGATTTTGATGTCTCGTCAAACATTTTCAATAATGGAAGAAAGAAAGGAAAAAAGAAGAGACCAGGCGCAGTTTTGTGACGCCACTTGCCAACTTTTTTTGTGATTGGTGCAATTGCTGTGATAGAAATACAATCAGTTTCTCAGGTTACGGTAAAACATCTCGAAGATTAACTATTTAAGTGGATAATGACTCATGGATAAATATTTGAACCTGAATGGTTCCGCCGTTCCATATACTTAAATACCTATATTCCATGGCCTTAGTGAATGGGAAATTTTACATCAGCAATTCTAGTACAATACCATATCTCTAAGGAATAGGTAGGAAGGGGAGGGCGCACTTCTGTCAATCACACTTCTTCTTAACATGCACTTACACCAGTTATCGTCGCATACTGTACGCAAGCAGTTTATCCAAAGAGAGTCGGAGAAAAAGGCGCCAGTGAGAAAACTTGGACCTTCTATTGCCTCGTAAAATGCTCTACAGCAGGCAAAGAATTCTACTGTTTTGTACAACTGTTTAATGTTACAACATTTGAATTACGTCTACCCTGGAACGTGAACCCTTACAACAATCGAATTGCAGCCAATGCATAATATATATATATATATATATATATATATACACTAGCAACCTAACATATCACAACAGCTGTCAGCGGCAGATGCTTTCAGTGAAAACATTAGATCAATCTGACTTGTCCCTTCCTCTTTTCCAATCTATCAACACTAATTTTCTGGCCTTCTGTTGGCTGTCAGAGGACTTATCCAGAGCCCTTGAAGGCGGGGGCATCGTACAGTGCTGCTTCAGGATGCTGGCAGTTGAATGTCTGTTTTCCACAATTGAATCCCTAACTGATTTACTGGGCAATGATCTACTTGATTTTGACGTAGGCCATGTTGTTGGTCCTTTCTTTACATGATTAGAATTATTACTGTCCTTGCTGTCGACTATGGAAAGCCTCGGCTTCTTCGAGGGCATTATCTGCTCTAGACTTCTAATCGTGAGATCAGATCCAATCACTGACATTGTTGTTGAAATAGTTTCTTCAGTTTTCTCGTTTGATTTAAAGTTGCGAGATTTCATGGACTTGTGTGAAGTTTTCTTTTGCCACCTTACCGTTCCACCTGGGTTTTTCTTCGGTAAATGAGTTGCAATGTCATATAGAGTTCGCGCAGCAGCTAATAATCTTGGAGAATGCCCATCTGCCACAGACGAAAAAAAAGTCAAGCAGGCGTGAGAGACGGCAGTCTTGCACTAGTTGCAAATAAATTAAAGCAAGTTATTTAAGAGAACAATAACATCGCCTCATCTCGAAGTGGCCTAACATCTAAGACATTACCCACGATCACCAGCTACCAGCTTACAAAAATTTACTACTTTATTTGTGCCATATGGGAACCATGAAAGTGGAAGGTTTTATTGCTTCCAAAGGTACAGATTGCCAAAGAAGGCAAATAACAGAGAAAGGAAAACTGGTATGCAGAAAAAAAGGAGTTCACATGCGCAAAAGATGTGTTTGTACTATATAACGTCATACCATATTTATAATTATCCACCTGATCTTCGAATTCTGCGTTATAAGAAAAAAGCAATCACATCAGATGCCTCCTTAGAGATAGATAGATATATATATAGACACACATACACACAGAAGGGGGGAAGCAAAAGGAGACTACATAAAAATTAAACAAACAAAATCTTCAGGTAGCTACAAACAGATATGTACCTCCAGTAACCTGAGAAGCTCCTGAACGTGAAGCTGAATCCCACTGACAGAAAGGAAGATTGGCACACAAAGCTGGGAAAGCTTTATTGTCTGAACAACAGGCTGAAGGAACAAGGCTCTGGTCATAACCATAAGAATCAAGATTTGTGTAACAACCACGATCAATACCGGCAGAGCTAGCAATGACACCTATCCTTGCCCATTTACCTTGGCATGTGCTTCTACTGGTCGATAACTTAACTGCTTCGGAATTAGTTCTACAATGACCACCAAAAGCATGTGACCATGGAAAGGGAGGCAGGCTTGGACGACGAGATATCTGCTTGCCTAGACGAATATCAGTACTACTACTACTCTTTGAGGTAACTGACTTTGATGCTTCCAGGAGCAAAGACTCCAAATCCCAAGATTGAGGGAGTGAAATGCGCTCCAAGACATCCCTAGGTTGATATAATGGAAATTCAAGAGGACTAGCAAGAGTTGCAGTTTCTCCACAAGAATCCTGGATGTCAAGTGATAACAATTACAAAAGCAAGTTATCCCAGTATACAGTATGACTATCAGTGAAGGTAAATTAACATAGGCGCAAAAGACCATCTGAAAATAAAAAATTTCTTTTGGTGGGAAAGAAAGCCACACATAATCATGTATGCTCTAGGCTTCCATTTTTTATGGGGTACTAAGATCCAATTTTATTCTAGTAAGCCAAGACTTACCAGAAGGGAAGCTTAAATCCCCTTAATACTAACCTTTTGACAAGACACATTTGTTGTGCAAGGCTGCCCCTTATCTCCATTATCACCACTCTCTACAACAGAAAATGAACTTAATTGGCAAGTAGACATTTTCATATTGGATGAGCTATCCGTGTCAACCATGTTTTGGGACTGAACTCGCTTTGGCAACTGAATGATAGAGCAAGCTTTTTTCACTGAGTTCAAAAAACTTTCACTCATATTTGATGCTTTCTTCCCTTTATCTTTGCTCAAACTGGGACAGTCAAAAGTGCCCCTAAGGAGCTCATCCAATGACGGTTCATCAACAAGCTTTGTGATATCGTGAATGTCATGCTTCAGACCATATAAGCCTGGCAAAGCATTAAGGATCAATTTTGTCAAAATGGTGGGAGCTTAAAAAAAGAAGAAGATAAAAGTCCAAAATAATATCATGCGATCATTTGAGAGACTGAACACAGGTTAAGTTTCTTTTGAGCTGTAAAAGTTCAGAGTTGATAAGTCCTGTTGATGGTTTTAATAGATTGCTCAACTAATGTACAGAAAACAGGGTGTCACAAGCATCACGTATTTCATACTTAGTCTTAAAAAAGACTGTATGATGTACATCCGTATAACAGAATAGTCATTAGGGATTTTTCAGTCTTTTAAATAGAATAAACAGATTTCCATCCAACTTAACACTATAGTGCCTAAATCGGATTCCAAACAGGAGATTTACCATTTATACAAAAAAATACAATGCATGATGAAAGGGATAAAACAAGAGACTTATCAATTATATAAGAGCAAGAGCTGCCTAATATTTGCATACCCAAAAAGTTATTCCCTCCACAGGAAGAACTTCCTGCACCCAGCTTCATAGAGGATGAATCAAATTTAGTCTTAGCAGGAACTTTAAAGTTCCTCCTATCACCACGCTTGGTAGCACTGCTCTTTTGCTTGGTTAAATGACTTTTCTCTACAGCAACAGAAGGAAGAAAAATAATAAAAACCTGTATATAGATAATGATCAAAACGTCATAAATGTGTGTGTGTGTATATATATATATCTAACATCTATATATATATAGATATAAAGCTTTGAGGGCTTGATTAGAACTGATAGCAGGTATACCAGGGACTTACTCAAGCATCTTATTTCTTCAACACAAGCAACATCTCTTAAGGAAACATAAGTTGAGCGCGCACACACACATATATATTATTAGCTTAGACAGATAATAAGTGATACCTGGAGTACTAAACTTCATATGATGTGATCCTGGCTTGTCATAAATATCCTTTAAATCCTGAATTCCAGTTAGGCTAGTGCAATCTTCTGACTGGAACATTCTTAGCCTCTTTGAACATGAATTACTATTCCTGTTAACTTTTCCCGCTTTCCTCTGTGATGGCACACCTTCAAGTCTGGAATTGGGACCATTTCTGCCCTTGCCATCTACATTTTTGAACACCACTTCATTCTGAATATGAGGCAGCTGACTAGAATTGTTACAGTGTTCAGTCTCTTGAAGATTGTCTTGTGACAGTAATTCCTTATCGTTTTTCACATTTGCAACATCTGGTACAACCACATTGCATGGGTAACATCATGCAATTGAATATCCCAAAAAGACAAGCGTTCAGGACCAAGCAGTGATGAACATAAAAGTGAAAAGAATCAAAAGATAATAGATGCGAAGAATGTGCAGGAAGAAGATGGAAGAATTCTGTTCTTGGAACTATTTTAAGAGCTGTTATATCAATTTGCAATATATATATTGAGCTAGTGTAGACCCTTTACCAACAATTTCAACAGATTATGCATACATTTTAACTAGCAGAAATTACAATGCACAGCCTATGGACAAGCCTATATATGCAAACTCAACCACCATACTACCGGTGGTCTAACCATATCACTGCTATGTATATAACGGATTCTCGAACTTATAAACTAATAACAAGAAGCATAAGAAAACAGCCTGAATAATTTAGATGATGTTCAGTGGAAATTAGACGTCCTACTTAATTGCTTAACCAGTTTTCTAGCTTTTCCTTGGCGTTGATCAATCTAGTGATCTCCTGAACACTTAATTAACGTCTCACATGACAAACAGAAATGACGCAGCTACCCAACAACACAATATATCAAATTACCCAATTCATGATGCTAGTAAAACTTATATCCAAGAAGTGTGAATAAAGATGATTTTTTTTAAGAAAAAGCAAAAAGAGGGAAGAAGAAAACAAAGATGTAGCTTACTATCTTCACTATGAGGGGAGTTACAACACTCAATTGAACGGCTAACAAAAATTGAAACACGATCGGAGCCGCGACCCTCCACCTCCTTGACTGTAACCCTAGCTCTAACAAAACCCTCCGATCCCACTAGTTTTGGCGGAGCTGCGACGTCTACTGGTAAGGGCAATTCCACAGCATCCATCAGAGCAACTAAAAATACCTTTAACAACGCAGGTATGAAATTAGAAGGAGGGAGCGAACATTTTTTGGTGAATCAGAACAGTACGGCATGAATGATAAATAAGCAAAAAAGGAACGTCCTAATACGCAACTGGAACAAATTGCAAGTAGAAATTGAGTGGGAAAAAGTAAATATGTGGATTCAAGTAGAGGGAAAGTGAAGCGTAATGGAGTCTCCAGCGAAGAGCATGTTGCGGCTACTGGAGGCGAAACAAGGTATTCTAGGGCAAAAAAGGGGAGGAAAGAGAGATATATATAGTTTTCGGGAAATGGTGAGTTTTGTTTGGATACAGTCCGTCGGTGGGGAATATTCCGGTGATTTGAACATGGGCGCAAGCCTCAACGCTTTTATTTTGTCTTCGAGGGTAATTTGACTTTTCAAGTGCCTTGACGTGGCATTATCCATCGCCTCAGAAGAAGTGTAATGATCAGGTGTTATTAGGTTAGATAAATTCTTGTTTCATGAGAGGGCCTATCCAATGAGATATGCCAGGGTGTTCTCAATGCGCTCATATTTTACCACAATATCCTTGCTTTCCAATCGAAGCTTATAGTCGAGTACACCTTAGTTCCACTCCCACTTGCGAGATTACAAATATACCCTGAAAAAACTATAACCCCACAAGTGGCTGTGTGCAGTTCCAAGTTCAAACTTTTGACCAACGATGAAACGGGTATTTTCATCGCATGAAGAACATTTTAGTAATGGAACCGGATCTTACCATGTAGTCGTTGAAGTGGCCTATCACGAGCGTTAAGCGTAAGAGCACTGTAGCAATCAATTCCTACCTGTACTGCAAGAAATTACACTAACAACTAAGACTTGATGTGATTCATTTAGCCTCGTACAACGTTGCGAGGTGATCACATATTTTCTAATCATTTACAAAGTATGAAGTGCGTATAGTGTTTTTTATATATGTTAACAAAGAGGCTCAAATCCATCATATTTTAAAAACTACTCTAGTTATTCACCTCTAAACTATTTTTATCTTACTGATCTCGGAACCTCGCCACCGAGAATATCATAGGGTAATGTTTTGATCAATTTCTAAGACTAACTTATTTTTAACATTTTATTTGCCAAAGCGGTCGGAAAGCGTTTTGATAAAGTCGAAGACCCGAAGCAGTTGACCGGGTGCATTGCACGTGCCAGGTCAAGCTTCCTTAATTTTTACATAGGGTTATAAATAATAAATCTTATTTATTTCTGTATATGCCATATATTATCTTCTAGGGCTCTTTATAAATAAAATCTCATACAACTGTTGACTCCTCTTAAACTCAGTCTGTCCATTGCGGGCGGGAAACGGAGGCCACGCCACCCTCCATTCCATACTCGTTAGTTTACATTTGCTACTACTAGGTTCCGCATCGACGCCTGTTCACCCAGTTTCTTAATATCTTCGTGTGGCTGCCGGAATCGTGTATGTCTGTTGTTACATTTAACGTCAATCATACTCTTCTTTGATTCTCTCACTGTTTTGAGGTGAAGCTTTCTGTACTCTGATTCTCAGATAAAGAGGGTTACGTTGGGTTCGAGTTAGTGACTTTGATTTTTTTGAGCTTTTTAATGGATGAGAATTTGCTTGACGATATTATTCAAAGGCTTATATCAGCAAAGAATGGCAGAACGACGAAGCAGGTGCAGCTTACAGAATCCGAAATCCGACAGCTATGCGTCGTGTCGAAGGAGATTTTTCTCAGTCAGCCCAATCTTCTCGAACTGGAAACTCCTATGAAGATTTGCGGTAAAACCAGAAACCCCTCAAATTGTGCTAATAATGAAGGAGACAATACTATGCGTGTAATCGTATACTTATTTTCGTTTATTATGTTGTTTTGAGCATGTATCTTCCCATGGGGCTTTGATTAGCGTGAATGTATGAGGAAGCTAATTCGAGTCAGGTTCGTCACTGCTTATGTCACTGTTGTCACCAGTTGTCTCACTGTTGTTTAGTTTTGAAAGAATTCTGTCGTATTTTCTGGTGTGCCAACTCTCAGGGAGTAACAGTCTTTGCTGCTGATTACAGATACATATAGTTTTGAGTTGTCAACTCAACTCGTTAGATGGCAATGAGAGCAATTGGATTGAAGATAAAATTACCACTACATAATTCATTGCAAAGTTTTATGTGTAGTGTTGGGCTTAATAGCAGTAGAACCTTTTAAAGTCTATTGTAAATGTTTATTCTGTTAGTCACCCCTTGATAGCCATTTTGGCTTATGATGTATGTAAAAGAGTAATGATCCTTCCTATATATGGAAAATCAGCATTTGCTTTGCCGTACATGCTTGTTGATGTTTTCTGTTCTGATTAGTTTTGGTTGCTTTTCAGCTGTTGCGCTCTGATCCTTTAATTATTCTGTTCACGTGAGAGTTGTTAATACCAAAGTGCTTGTACATTATTGACAGATGGCACTGTCATAATCTTCTTTTACCATTAGAAAGCCTGAGATTAAATGTCAAAGTATACACACCTTAGTTTATAATCTTACTTAAATCTGCCTTGCACGTATGTACCTGATTGTTAATTAGCGTCACCCCATCTAATTATTAAAAGGAATCTGGGAAGTTGAAATCAGAACTTTGAAAGATGTCGTGTGTGTTGATTCTGTCGGATATGGCTTTCCATGTAATGAGACAAATCCCTTTAGCAGGTTAATAGAAGAGAATTATAAATTCAAAAGGAATTTGGTAGATTTTCTTTCAAATTCTAAAAATGTGTTCAAGATTCGTTTTCTTCATTAAGTATCAGAGCTTGTTCTTGTTGTGTCATCCTTTATGGTATAGGATAACGTTTAATCTTCCAGATTTTGACGTTGACCTTTGTTCAAGTTCCTGATTATTCTTGGGTTTCTCCTTTCATTCTTGTTTCACCACCCCACCCACCCCCACCCCCCCCCAAAACTACTCTAAAGTGGTTTGATAGGTATTTTTCACCCTATGACGAAGTAAATGCAAATAACCAAAGATGCGTGTATGTGAATACTACAACTGCTTGGATGTACTTCTTGGTAGATTTAATGGACTCTCACCAATTGACATGCATGTCTAATTACAGAAATAACTTATGATAATACTTCTATCTTTCATTTATAGAAATGTTAATCGGTTGTTGAGTATATTCTGTTTTATGCATTGCATTTGCAGGAGATGTCCACGGTCAATTTTCAGATCTTTTAAGGTTGTTTGAGTATGGTGGATACCCACCAGAGGCCAATTATTTATTTCTTGGAGATTATGTTGATCGTGGCAAGCAAAGCATAGAGACTATATGTTTACTCTTTGCATACAAGATCAAGTACAAAGAGAACTTCTTTCTTCTCAGGGGCAACCATGAATGTGCTTCCATCAATCGAATATATGGTTTTTATGATGAGTGCAAAAGGAGGTTTAATGTTCGTACTTGGAAGACTTTTACTGAATGCTTTAACTGTCTGCCTGTTGCTGCTCTTATTGATGAGAAGATCCTTTGCATGCACGGTGGACTCTCTCCTGAGCTCAAAAGCTTGGATCAGATAAGGAATATTGCTCGGCCTGTTGATGTGCCAGACCAGGGCCTTCTCTGTGACCTGCTATGGGCTGATCCTGATAAAGATCTTGATGGCTGGGGAGAAAATGACCGAGGTGTGTCATATACCTTTGGGGCTGACAAGGTTGTAGAGTTCCTTCAGAAACATGATCTTGATCTGATTTGCAGAGCTCACCAGGTGATGAAACCATTGACTTGGGCCATTTGAATTCATTGATGCAATTAAGCAGATTTTAAAGATTTATTGTCTCTCTTCTGGCTTGGAACTTTGTCCTTTTGTGGTTACCATTAGTATCTTCTATTTATTTCTTATATTCTATATGTAAAAGTATGGATGCCGGAACTTAAAATGACTTTACTTCTCTTATTTACTTAAGGCCTAAAACTACAAATACATCAAATTTTATGACAAACAGTTAAAAATTAAGCCCAGCTACACTATACCAATATGTGAAAAGTAACATTGTGAATGAAATCTTAGTTTTCGTTTTAGACTAAAGTTTGGTGACTCGGTCAATTTAATTAGTGGAGCTACTCGGTTTTATTATTTTATTTTATGTAAGAACATGCTCAACGCTTTAAGAGAGAAGAAATGGTTAAAAAGTAAAAAGGAAAATAAAAAGAAGAAAAAGAGATGGAGAGAGACCAGAAAAATAAGAATGTTAAGAAATTGAATTTTGGCCACATTATTTTATCATTGTTAGGTTTTAATTATGCCCTTTTACGTTTTAACAAAAATAATTAGTTTAATAAATTTTACACGAGAATGATGGAAGGTTTGATGGAGGATGAATGAAAAGAAGACATCTAATGATTAGGATATGGGAATATTCCAATTTAAAAATTATCATTTCATTCTGGCACGTAAAATTAAATTATCAAAAATTTGTAGTTGGGTTGTAAAAAGTTATAGACATGTGCGTGCATGAGCGTATGCATGTTTAATAATTTGTAGTTTGTTAGGAATCATCAACATGAAGTAATTGTATTCTTAACCTGCAATGAAAATTTTGATGTTTGGTTTGTTATGATGATACAGGACAGACTGTAAACTATTGTGTAGTTTAAGACCCTGTTGCTCTAGCGGCATATGAGGTAAAAATATTAGGTTGGGGCTAAGGTGTCTCGTGGTTATTTTATCTATAGTTACTTCATTTGCGTTGTTTGGCTGAATGTCTGTGACTCTGTCAAGATTTTTAGTCTGCTCCATCTTTTGCTTCCACTGCTTGGTGCTCCCCTCTTTCTTTCTTTTATACTTTTCATATTATAGCTTCTTTTATGCCCGAAGATCTGTTCAGGAGTACTTATTATGCTGAAGTCACATTTCCTGGTTGGATATGGTTTTCTGTTTAATATACAGTCTCTGTCCATTATTTGTCGTTGTATCACCAATTTTGACTCTGCATTCTATTTGCATTAGTTAATTGATTATCCAATCTTTATCAGTCTTTCTGTATTATTATACTTTTGTCCTGGCTTGAGGCTCTCTACGTTGGTCTTAAATTCTGATTTCTTTCTCCTAAACTCTTCTATTGCATATCAGGTAGTGGAGGATGGATATGAGTTTTTCGCAAAGCGGCAGCTGGTGACCATATTCTCCGCACCAAATTATTGTGGCGAGTTTGATAATGCTGGTGCTATGATGAGTGTGGATGACACCTTGACGTGCTCTTTCCAGATTCTTAAATCTTCTGAGAAGAAAGGGAAAATTGGATGGTAACAGCATGTTGAGACCAGAAACTCCACCCCATCAGGTAGACAGAAATAGGAAGTTATTTTTTGCATGATGCTATTATTTATGCGTGTGCGTGTATGTAAGTGGGTGTATGCATAGTTGTGTTAATGCGAACGAGAAACATACATTTTAGGCATAAAAAGGCGGGTAAAAGTAATAAGACTTGCGGTAATATTTTTCAAACCATTGTTTATAAGAGATATATAGCTGCTGTTTCCAGTAAAAACTTAGGAGGGAGATTCTCTGAGATGTGAGTCAATGCTATAAGGCTTAGTAAGTCAGTGGTAGCAATTTTGCATGGTAGTCCTTTAATGTGATCATGGATAACTCAACTAAATATATGCCAACAAATAATATATATATATTTTAGACATACATTTATGGCTTCTGCAGTTTATTTTTTCTGTAGCTTTATCCTATCTAGTTTATTATATTTTTGTGTTTACGAACATATGTTGTTACCCATATTTGAATTATGTAAAAAGCTTAGGAAGTTTGTTTGCGCCCCCTTGCATCCAATGCAAATCATGTCCTCCATCTATTCCCTAAAATTTGATGAGTACTAATAATCTTCCCCCTTTCTTTTTCCAGTGTGGGAACGGTTAATTCATATAAATAAGCTGCAACTCAAAGGTTTTCTATGCCTGGCAGTGTCCACAAGATTTGATGTATGATGTCTTCCTTCCTTGGTAATTAAGCAAAAAATACAGACAAGGGACAAAGCACTTGTAATGGTGCATTTGATCCCTCCCCGTCCCTCCAAAAAAGTTCTCCCCCTTCACTTTCTTTCTTTCCTTTGTTGTGTTTAACTCCTTTTAATGTAAAAATGAAAATCGGAACTTAAATAACTTATAGACTTACATAGCTTACCATCTCTCCTTGCAAGAATTCCATTTTTATTTTGTCGTTCAGAATTGGATTGGCTAGCGATGGAGTGCTGCTCTTCGATGCTCCATTTTCTGAGGGAACACTTTTGGTCCAGAAGATTCTATCTTCTTCATTCTTCATTATTTATTTATGCTCTAATTTATTTGTTGATGGGAATGAGGTGTAGAACTGGTTATAAAAGGTGACAAGCCGTCTTCTGCAATTGCTCCCTTGGGATAATTTATAGCTAACCAGTGAATTCTCAAAAGGTGGAACAGAGATTTTGTTAAAGGAAGTTTGGCTAGTTTCTTACCCTCTAATTGAAGTATACTAAACTAAAGTTGAAATGCAGTGAGCCTTCGCCACAATTTGATATTTGTGTCTATTGGGGTGTTCATCAAAGAGGAGCGGCAAGGCTTATTGTTCATTTTAACAAATTTCGCGGGGAGATTCCGGGTGGTAATCGAATTTTCTACCCGTATCATTGTGTTTTTTATCGAATCTAAAATATTAAGAAAGCTAATCAACTATTATCGCGCTAAACTCATTCATAACTCTAAAAAAAGAGACGTCTTACAGGTACACTCACAATTTTGCAAAAACAATTATAAGAGTAGCATTCCCTTAAAAGAGATGACATTTTTTGCCACTTCAGATTTTTTTTTTTTTTCTTTTCACCAATTTTACAGAATCAATATTTTTGTTGCAATCAGATGACGCAACATTCTTTCGAGTCCGGATTTTTGTTTTTGGATGGGAGAGTCCGGGCTATTTCTTGACTGTCTGGTATTGTTCGCCAAGTCAACCTGATTTTTTTGTTTAAAAAAAAAAAAAAAAACAGCTGGCTCATTTTTATTTTTTTTTTGATAGTCAATTCATTCTGGGCCAAATTTTATGAGCCATTCAAGTTACATAACAGTAGCAGACTAATAGTTTACAGAATAATTCTTTATACAAAAAGAGAAAAATCCAAACCATATTTATAAGACGCATCGTAGGCGACTTATTTAAATCACATTTCAGTAATAACAATTCATCATAAAATAATGAATAAAAGAAAATTACAACATATCTTATATCAAGTATTCCTACAATTCGGCCCTCCTCCAAACTTCAATTTTTCTGCTCTACGTTGTTATCGAAAAAAAAAAAAAATCTGCTCTATGTTTCTATTATTAACTATTCCAAATATGCAACTGTGCAGGGTCATTTTTGGTTAATGAGCATTGTTTTTTTATTTATGTTTTTCCGTTTTATATATATTATATATTATATATATAATTATTGTAAATTAACTTTTAAATATTCTTAACTTTAACTGACAAAAAATAACTGCATCAATTGAGTTGTTCGGACGGATTAAAAAATTTTTGATGGACGAATTGAAAAGTTTGTGCTCAGTCTATGTATATATAATTGTATATGTATAAAATTCTATACATACGATAAAACCAAATTGCAAACTGTGGTTTAAGAATTTTGAAGTCTAAACTAAATAAAAAACAATCAAATTAATTTGGATTTAAAACGTTTGATTTGGTTCGGTTCGAATTATGGCAAACCCTAGGCATCAATTGACGCAACCCAAAAAGGAATGTGTTCGGCCTCACTGGGTCGACCGACAACCACGACTAATAGTCCCTTTTTTTTTTTTTTTGTTGACCCCTGCTGCCATGCTAACTTTGTTTTGGCTAAACACTCGACAAGCGTGCTAGTGTTTCATGACATGAACCTGGGAGCAGGAGTCGAGAACGGAAAGACAAAGGTGTAGGAACATTCTAATTTCCAATTCTACCTATTATTTATACCGTACACTAAAGTCCCGCCTAGAAGGGAGATCGATAAGCAAAGAGTGACGAGACAGGTCCGCCCTGCGGGAATGACTGGCACGATGTTGCAGCAACCCACTGCGCCGCTGGCATATGCCGGATTAAACATCGGACTTGGAAACCAATTATCGCCATCTTTGGTTAATGCGTATCGAATCAACGCCGTTGCCGAGCGATTATCTACGCATGTTCAACCTGGCCACCGAAGCGACTCCGTTGAATTCTTTAACCTCTGCCTCTCGCTCGCCAGGTATCTCATTGTTTTTATGTTGCTACATTTATTAACCTAGCTTTTTGATTTGTTTTGCTTATTATAGCTTCTTTTGAGGCATTAGGTTAAGTCATTAACTGATGGAGAATTTACTTCTGTTTAGCTGAGGAACTGCTCTATTTATACGATAATAATGCTATGAGGAAGTTATATTGTTGTTATTAGGTCTTAAGTGAAATTTTAAGTAAGTGGAGGTTGAAGCAGAAGCAAGATATCATTTGCTTTTGTCATTTGGACTGATTTGTATGAATTTTAATATTATTTTTTTTCATCCGTTTTGTTGATCCGAGTTCATGAGTTTCATTTTCTTAACCACTTCAAAAATATGCCGTGTCTCACTAGATTTGTTGTGACATACAGAGGCATTGATTATGCAGTTTCCAATAACGAAGTTCCAATCAAAGCTCAGGATTTACCTGCATTGTTGAAGCAGGTGATTTCTGTTGTACCATATGGATAACTTCGTTCTTCATTCTTTTGAGGGGATGGGGTTTGAGGACAGTGAGAAACACTTCTGAGATGTTTATATAGTTGTTGTGCAACTGGAGTTTGAAGCCATCAAATAATATTTACTTTTACTTTTCCTTTTCCATGTAGATATGTCAACGAAAGCATGATGCCTTTTTGCAAGGAGCAATCATGGTTCTGATGATCTCTGTAAAGGTTAAATTGTGCTTTTAAGTGCATTTATCTATTGATGCTACTAATAACTTTTTGATTTTCCATTAGTTTTGAAAAATTTGTCTTTTTCTTAATGTTAGTGAATTTTGGGAAGAAGCACAAGTACTTGCATTATGGCAAGAGTGATTCGTGGAATATTAATTTGTTTATACAATAAATTTGATGAAGATGACAGAGATCCCCAATTGCTTTTAGTTCTAGAATTTTGTGCTCTTGGTGTATTTTGTTAATGTTAAACTTTGATCCCATATCATTGTTGCGAGCAGGTGACTTGGATGTAAAATATCGGTTCCTTGTTTGCTTTTGTGTACTTTGTCATACTCATCGTTCAGTTTATGCACTATAAGTTCAATTTAGTTGGCAATTTTCTACTGACACTGTTTGTGGTGATAGAATGCTTGTAAAATTGGATGGTTCAAGAAGAAAGAGACCGAAGAACTTCTTACTATTGCTAATGAGGTTTGCTCATATGTTATTTCCTTGTATTATCTGGCTTATTGTCATCTGGTTGTTTCTAATGTCATGTTTCTTAATGTAGATAGTAAAGATCTACTGCAGCATGGGGGATGTTAATGCAGGACCTAGTGATTGCAATACCACAATCTCTATAATTATGCAGAGGTTGGGACATTTATCAGGCCTTTGCATAGCTTCTCCTGCAATTTTTTTTAATTTTTTTATTTTTAACATATTCTTTTAATAATAACCTTTTGCTTTATGTAACATGTGAGCATTGAAAATGATATTAGTCAAGTGCCCTTATTGGACGTGATGAGTTTGAATTTAACTAGGAGATTGGGCAAGGATCTTCCTTTTGATAGATTTTATCTCTCTGTTAAAATTATATGATAGTAATTACTCAGAAGTTTTATGGCATATTTTGTACTCGTCAAATGAAATGTTTATATGGCATGGACTCTTGTGCTTGCCAATTTGCTTTTCTTTATTTGTAGATTTGGGTTTAGGCATGGCAGGGAAAAAACTATGAATAATAAGTTCTCTCTGTAAATTCTTATGAGTCAGTTCTAGATTCATTTGACAATAAACCAAGTAGTTAAGAGTCTTATTTACCTAAGGCTGTCATTTATTTCTCCTTTGTATGGTCAGAGTCTTAATTTATGATGGATAGTCAACTTAAATCTTAGTTGGAGGACCACTGAAATAACTTGATTTGCTGACCCCTGTGTGTCTATGCAGGTTCTATCCTCAGCTGAAAGTTGGGCAGATACTTGCTTCACTTAAAGTCAATGTAGTTCCTTTGGCCTTGTCATATCTACTCATGTTTTGTGGATTACATATTTCATTTTTCCTTTATCTAAAAATATTTCCTATTATTTTACCTTCAATGCAGCCGGGATATGGAGCTTTTGTTGTTGATTTCCAGATATTGAAGAATACATTTCGTTCTCCACAAGATAAAATTGTAAGGATCTCTTCTGTTTATCTACTTCTGTAACGATAATATCATCAATGACAAAGTCTTAAAATTATCCTTTCTTTCCATATACCATGATTTATGTGTGGATTTTGACTAAAAAATTGTTGCAATCTTAAGCTGTACATTTTATAGATGGATGGAGAATATTTCATGGTTCTTGCATTCAAATACTGGCATAGCTTGCTTGATTTGTGATTAATTTTAAATGTCTTTGAATATTCCATATAGTTTATCACTTGTTTTAAATCTTTCAATTTTAATTATTGGAATATAAGAAAGAATGCCCCTAAAAAGACAAGTACATGGTTCTCATTATTGAGCTAAGTTTTGGTTGCTGGAATATATTTCATGCCTAACCTTATTATACCCCTCCTATTATATTTTTGCATGTATATTTTGGGCTTCACATGTTTGTTTATGTCTGCTAGAAAATATCAGTGTTGGTACCTTCCCCTTTCCTATCAGATCTCAGTTGTTGGATGGTCTACTTCTCATGTTGAACTGTTATAATTCAAAGAACGGAAAAAAAAAAAAAAGAAGAAAAAAGAAAAAAGAAAAGATGCATTATTTGATCTTTTGGCCAGGCAATGTGATTCTATAGGAATATTTTAAACACATTTTCTTTAAGGCTTTAGTCATCAGCTTATATATTTTTCATTTCCTGGTTATGATTTCCGTTTCTATATTCCAATTGTTTGAATTCTTTTTTCTTATATATACATGTGTATATATTTTCCTTCTCTTAATTTTTGATGTCTTTTACATCTAATTTTTATCAAATATTCCCACATGCAGCGGTTATTGGTAGCACAAACTGATAAGTTAGATACGTCTGCATGCATCATAAGTCCTCAGCAAGTCAAGTATGATTTGCTCTTTATCCTTTTTATTTAAATTGCTTTGAGATGTTTTATGTGAAGGCTGATCAGGATTTCTCTTATCTTTTGCAGCTTTCTTCTGAACGGAAAGGGAGTATTCGGAAGGACTAATGTTCAAATGGTTTGTTTGTGTATTTGCACACAATCAAAAAGTTTAAGGAAGAATGTTTTTATGGGATTGACATTACTTTCTTATGCATGTTATTTGTTTTAGGACACTGGACCACAGCTTCCTACAATTGTGACTAATATGCTTAAATATGGAACAAATATTCTTCAAGCTGTGGGCCAGTTTGATGGTGAGCATACACAAGTGTCATATTTTTTACCATCCTGGATTTTATATTATGTTTTTGACTGTCACTGCCACTACTGTGAAGGTCATTACGTTATTGTTGTTGCCTTTATGGGTGTGACAACGTTACCTGCAAATCCAGTACTTCAAGACTATGTTCAGCCTTCTGTAACCTTAGTTGAGTCAGGTATATATATATATAATTTCTTCCTTTCCCCCCTATTTATTCTCCTTTACAACTTACTGTTATCTTTCTACTAGAGTTGGATGTAATATTGATTCTGTCTTTTTTGTTTCTAATAATTAGATTCTGATATTATTGAGGGTCCATCACGAATTTCACTAAATTGCCCCATAAGGTATGCTGTGATCTATTTTAAGGCTTTGATATTTTTCTTATTTGTTGTCTTTAAGCTTACCTTAGTGTTGTCTATTTATTCTTTCTTGTAATCTGTACACTATAAAACATGGACGATATCATATTCATAGCTACTACAGTTTGCTTTGAAATCCATTTTAGTCTCTGTAGAAACTATCTATCAGGAGATATTGCTTGAACTTTTTTGGCGAAAGTTGCACCTTATAAGCCTTGGTAAACCTTAAGGAATGATGCAGTTATATATTCTTGGGTTTGCACCAAGCAGCTTAAGCTTTTGGGATGGTTGATTCCTCTCTATACTTGAATTTATGTTTAAGGATTTCCAACGCTCCTAATGTAGTAAGGTTTTAGGATTTTCAATTTCTTATGCATCTCTTTATGAGATGTATTTCTTCCTCCTTGGTATAAGTATATCGACCTTCTCCCACTTGATTGTCTGGACTTCTCAGCAATGTAGTTCGTTACTCAGCCGAAGTTATACTAAGATTATAGACTTGTGGTTCATTGATTTCTGATGAATGAAAGCTGATCTTCTTTCTCTTGTTTCATATTTATCAATCAGCTTTTCACGTATCAAGACTCCTGTTAAAGGACGTTCATGCAAACATCTTCAGGTGAATGCTTGATGTTTACTGTATGTATGCATGAAGTATTTTGAATGTGCAATTTATGCCTTCCTTTGCTTAGAAGTAATGACAAAAGGAATCATGCCTGCCTATACATTGTTTTGCTTGCAGTCAACATTAGTACGTGTCTTATTAGGACCTAGTTATAATAATACAAGTACTGCTGCTTCCCTTCTGCCTATGCAGCTGGCATACATTTTTCCTGTTATGCTCATGATCTGCACACTTCAATCTGAAATATACTAAAATCTGCTTTGTGGGAAAAATATCTTTTAATAAATAAAAAGAGTATGCTGCTATCTATGGTCTAACATGATTCTGTGCTCGCTTTCTCCGTGCTATGTTTCCCCTCCCCATAACATATTCTTTATGTTCTACTTCTGCAGTGTTTCGATTTTAGTAACTTCATTGATATAAATTCAAGGAGGCCATCGTGGCGCTGCCCTCATTGTAATCAGTATGTCTGCTATACAGATATTTGTCTAGATCGAAATATGGTTGAGGCAAGTATATTTAAATCCATAAATGTATTTATTACTTTACCTTTTCTACTATCATCTGTCCCCTGATTTAAAAAGAAGTGAGGGAAAACAGATTTTAACCCTTCGGTCAATTTTAGTGCAGGTCCTCAAAGATGTAGGTGAGAATATTGTGGAAGTGATTGTCTGTGCTGATGGATCATGGAAGGCAGTTTTAGAAAATGATGGGAATGCAGACAAGACACAAAATAAGGTCCCTGATTGTGAAAAGGAGCATATTGAGCCACAAGAGCCTACTTGCTCCCCCAGGGCCCTTCCTGATGTTCTAGACCTCACAAATGATGATGATGATGATCAGATGGAGATAATGAACGTTCATGAAACTGAAGATAGAAAACCTCTCCGGGCAGATCTTCTTAGGCAATCCAATGTTGCTGCTCAGGTAGAAGATGGCATTCAGCCTGGAATCTATCCAACTCATAGTAGGTCAGATACCCCTGCGATTGGTCGCATATCTGAACATCCTGTTCTGGCTGATGCAATTTCTCCAGTATTTAATCAAGAAGCTGAGGGTCATGGTGATTCACTTGCTACAAATTCTGTCATGCAAAATCCACTCTCTGTACCAAATAATCTTCTGCCACAACAGTTCAATTATGTGAATTTAGCTGTCAATGAGTATGGGAGATCAGCTCCAATACCAACACATGTCAGAGATCCAACAGTATTGCAAGCCCTTCAGGCCCTCCCAGTGCAATCTCCGATTATAGGCTCACAACAAAGATCAAGAACTAGTTTTAATTCTGTGTTACCGAGCAGTTCCTCCATTTCTCCTCCTGTTTCTTTGTCCAACCCAGCCAGTGTAGATGTCTTCAATGCTATACTGAGTGATACAGAAAGACAGCAGCTCTTCTGTCGACCTTCTATGACTCTGCCTCAGGTCTCAAGTGTTGCTTCATCTTCATTGCAGCATCGAACTACGCAGGTTGAAATTATCAGTTCCCTACTATTTTTTCCTTATATTATTTTGATAATTTTCCCTCTAGAATTTTGTTTAATTCCCATTTCTTATGGCAATACGTTCATCTCTATTATGTTCGTCCTTAATTTTCCCTTCCTTATATTATATTTGATTCCCTACTATTTAAATTGCACAAAAAACAGAAAAAAAGGTTACCAGAGAAACAATTTATTAGAAACAAGAATCTTATTTAACCTTTTCTTCTCAAAAAGGTTGGTAGCGGGGAACCAGTGTCTTTCCAACGTATAGTAACTTATTTTGTACCTCAATAGTTATTCTTGATTTTTTATATCGTAATTAATATAGTTATAACTTAATTATTTTCGGAATCAAAATCACTGAAAGAACCGCATTTTGTGTCAGCTTGTATTTGTAGCTCGTGTTCATATATTTGTATATATGTTTTTTGTTGACCCGATTGAACCCTCATTCAGGCCTCACCGAATGTCAATGGTTCAGCACCAAGTCATTTGCCAAGTTCATACCGATCTGGGTTAACGGAACTGCGAAATCCACACTTGCAGCAAGCTCTTAACCCAAGGACAACCCAACCAGTGGGTCAGTCTTCAAGCAACATGCGAACACCAACAAATCCCCAACGGGGTGTCATTGGTCGGGCAGCCGGAACTAGTACGAATAGTCAACACTACAGGGTTCATCCCTCGGTTGGCGTTCCAGTTCCAGTTCAATCCCAAACATCCAGAACAGGTACATCGTTTACTGCTAACAATTTCCGGGGACTAGCAGCAGAGCAGAGAGGAAATGGAATTAACATGGGAGGGCGAGGGACGGCAGCAGAGTCAATTTCTAGGTCTGGTAATAATTCATTTGATTCCCAAGGGGAGCAGAATTGGCGACGAATGCGTGGTAGTCTACTAGGTCGGTCATATCCCGCTGTTGTTGAACAGTTGATCATTGGACCAACACAAGCAGTGCAAAGTGCAAGACCACAACCGCAACCTCAACCTCCAACCAGTGTTTCTCAGGCACTCAATCTCCATCCATAAAACACATGGTTTCGGGATGGCTTTACCTGCTAGGATTCCTGATATTTATATCAACTTTATACAAGGTTGTGCATAAGAGTGGCCTTACCTGCTAGGATTCCTGATATGTATATCAACTTCTTATACAAGGTTGTGCATAAGAGTTATCTACTATGATCATGTAGTGTGTAATTTATCAGGATTTAGAGTTAGTATGATGGTGTTCTGCTTCATCTTCAATATTCAAAAATCAAAAAATAATCTCCAGAGCATAGTGTCTTATAAGAATTGCTATCTTAAAGTTTAAATAGAAATATAAAATTATTTCTATCTCGGATAAAAGAATATTCTTCATCTAAAATCGTATAAGATATCCAAAATCAATGTGACCCCAGTTTAAATAACTAGCCAAATTTCAAATTAGTATTAAATAATAAGCTTACTGATTACTTTAAAAATAAGCAGGAACGCGAAACTGATTTTATTCTCTCTGTTTTTCGTCACAATTATCTTCACTTGTGGGTTCAGTTGACATAATCGTTGTTTGTTCAGTTTTACCCGACTCTTTGGGTTGATGTTATAGCAACAATAATTGAATTGCACACTAAGGGGTTGAAAAATAAAAAGAACTTCGTAGACAAACGACTTAGAGATATCTTGGGTTGAGTGAACATAAACCCTTTGCATCCATAAACTAGTCTCGTGAGGACTGGATCAATGTTCCCATTTCTTCAGTTCCATACCGTCTGGAGGACTGCCTTCCACCTTCTTTGATCCCACTTCTTTCCAGTCCGTTGACAGCACAGTTCCATTTGACTCCACCTGCAAAATAGACAAAGTTAACGGTGACATATGGAAATAAAACTGCATTTTTTGAATTCTAGAATGAATGCTACGCAAGTAGAGAAGGGAAATCTCACAAAAGATTTGCTCATTGCTCTCCTCATGTCTTCATCCGCATTCTGGTAAATGTCTCGAAACAACTTGTTCAAAGCAGCATCACCATCTAGCTTTTCTTCTTTCTCCTGAAAGGTAGACCATTGTGTCAATATTCTATTTAAACAACATCATAATGCACAAAAATGATTCAAGCATTTCATTGTTTCTTGGTATATCAAACTCTTCTAGTTCTTTGTTATCATCAAATAACAAATAACCTCTTTCTTCACTTGAGCTTCCAGCTTATCCCAATCTCTCGTTGGCTTTGATGATGGGTATACAGGCCTTTGAGATCCATCTGAACAAATATATATTGGAAGCAAGTTAATTATTATAAGATAAAGAAAACAAGAAAGTAACCTACATACACTAATTGCATGATTTGCAAAGAGTAGAATAGTACAATTAGAACCATACTACATACAATAAGTATTAACCAAAGGATATCACGTAGGTATACGGCTTACTTGTCGACATAATTACTTTCGGTGGTGTATCATTGCTATATTCAAGAGACCTCCAATCAATAGCTTCCGCTTTTGCTAGACGGATTTCAACTTTGGTTGAAAGCACCTCGTATCTGCACTTGTCAGGTATTATCTGTTTTGCTCACCAAGAAGGAAAAGAAGGTCTATGTTACATAGAAATCCACGAACAAGTAATGAATAAATCTACAAGCATTCCGACCAACAAAGCACATAATCACACAGATTCCACCAAGACTGAAATTGAAATTGTATCAACAATTTCTCAAACATCAAAATGTAAAATTCTAAGCGAGGTTATATGCATCCTGTTAGGAAAAAAATTCTAACGTCAGTTAAAAAAAATTAAAATACGAAAACAATCGAATATAAAGTAAAATCATTTATGTCCGGAGATAACTCGTTTTCAATGCATACTTATCAAACTACAACATAAACTCGTCAAATCAGGAAGTTAAACTAGGGGTTAAAGAAAGGAACTCTACATATGAACAAGTTAATCGTGTGCCTTTGAAATATGAGCACATAATTGTATCTACGCACACAATAAGTAATCTCTTGATACAATTAGAGCAAATACCTTCCCAAACAAACGAGATTGGTATTGATAGTCACCTCCACCGGGAACAGCAATAGTAACACTCAACTGGCATATAGAAGTACTTCACAGTCAGAACATACAGTGATCTCAGAAAGATATGGAGTTATTCATTTCCAAATATGAAGAATTTGAGCAAAGTGAGCCAGGGAAAAAAGGAGCATCAATAACATGAACATACAATCTGTTCACCGAACTCAACAACCACATTTTTGGCTGGTATTCCTTTCGCAAATATTGTCATAACCACTTCTTCTGGCTTCTGGTAGTATTCATGTCTGTCCAAGCATCAAGCCACAGATGACAATTCAGTAAAGACATCAATTCCCACGTACTATAAAGATTGATATGTAGATATATATATATGAAAAATAGAGAGAAAAGGCAAGGCAACCACAATTCCAAGGGAAATTTCACAATATCACATTAAGCATTACTGTTATCAATCCAGAGAAAGACATACTTTACATCCGAAAGTTTTGCACTAATTTGGTAATACAAGTATATGACCACATATTACTACAGTAATTTTTCTTGTGTGATGATATAATTCAAAATTATATTTTCCTGACCCTGGGGGACGTTTGAAGGAAAACGAGAATAAACAATAGCACAAGATAAATTGAGAAGAAAGAAACATTTGATCTCCATCTTACAGGATAAATAATGAGTTAAAAGGATAGCAACAAGGACCCTAGCTAATTTTGTACACAATTTAACAAGGTAAGTACTAGCAGCATAGGAAAAAGAAAAACAGTGACCACCTGTATTTTGGTCTGTTTGATATAGCTTCATTTGTTTGAGATACAGAACTGTGTCTCGTAACTTCTTCCTTTGTCTCAGCAGTCCTATTGCATGAATAGGAACCATTTGGTTCATCTGACAAAATAAGTAAAAGAGAAATGTCAAGCCCAAATTGGGAAATAAGACAGACTTGCAAAAGCTAAAAGAGATTATAAACGATGTCAATAATTGGATACTGGCGGAAAAATCCAGGGCAGCAGCCATTATGAGAATATAATGACAAATACAAGCATCATAGATAAGCTGATTCCAAGAATTTGCTACCAAACCGCTCCTCTAAGATAATCCGGAAGGCTAGCAAAGTCAGTTAAAGGATACCGCATTCAAAACAAAATCGCACCCACAAGTACAATTATGCGTGAACTTCATACTATGCATACTGCGATCCATCACTCTTATGTTTTTCCATATTCGTGTCTCATGGACAGAAAGAAAAGGACCAAGGTAGCAAATTTTTTATGCTACATTTAGACTAATTATAGCATCCTTCCAATTTGACTGATTAGTTTAATTGTGAAGATATTTAATAAATGCACATTAACAATATAATAGCAAACTCAGAATACCAAAAAGAAAACATAAAAACTAAATCAAGAGAGCGACAATTAGGTACACAATTAGAATTGCATATTCTTAGGGCACACAAAATTACAAATGCTATATTACCAGCAACATGATCATCACATTCTTTAATCAACTTGGTGAATCTCGAATCGTTTTGTGCCAAAGAAGAACCGATTTCAAGCGCTGCCTTTGCAGTATGATATTCTTCAAGCTTAACACACGCAATCCTGTATATCACATGCTAAATAATAATTTGCTGCTTAAGCAATTACGAAGTATAATCTTCGCCACAAACAATAGCTCAAAAACATAACAATTCAATTCAATGGATTAGTTCTGATGAAAATAAGTTGACAAAAGAGTTTTTTTATAAAAAAACCAAAACAAAAATCCATGAATATATAGTAGAGGGAAGATATAAATCATAATTCAGAAACAGTAGGAGGAAGTCTACAGACCCTTTACGAAGGTACGCCTTTGCCATTGATGGGTTTAATTCGATTGCTTTGTTTGCATCAGAAACCGCTTCTGCTCAAGAGTTTACAGAATCTAAATGTTAATACATGGATGAATATAACATTGGAGCATTCTCGTCTAGTAACTTTCGCAAATATCCAAAATCGAGATATTAAACTATTTACAAAATCTAGTGAGTGGAAAAGTTAGATACTTTGAGGTTCTAAGTAACTCGGAACCTTGAGGACCAAGGTTCTTAAAAAAGGGGCATCAGAATACAGAATACTAGTGATTAAGCTTAAGAAACAAACAATAGTAATGAGAAAAAATCAGAAAAATACAAGGATAGACGAAGAGAATGAGAACAACCAGGTAAGTTGTCGAGTTTAATGTAAGCCTGAGCTCTATCGGCAAATAGATCGGCATTGTTTGGATCCGAGTATATGGCTTGAGAGTAGAGATTCACTGCGAGGATGAAGTCGTCGTCGATGAACGCCTCTTTGGCTTTCTTTTCGAGTAGTCTCGCCATCTCTGCTCGAGGCAGAAACACAGTCAACGTACTGAACAGAAGAGAGAGAGAAGGGAATAGCAATGATTTGTGGACTTAGAGTTGACGAGCTATAAAATAAAACAAGTCTATTTAACTTACTTCTCTAGATTCTAGAGAGTTCTATGTAATTTTATTTTATCTTAACAACGCGGTTCCATTGTTTTTAAGATATACGATTAATCTCCTAGTTACAAACATGTGTTTTTTTACATTATACAAATAAAAAAAATTAAAAAAAAAAGTCAAGTAAATTCTAGATTCAATTTCTTAAAATAGTTAACATTTTTTATTTTTTGTGATTATTATTATACATTACTTCTGTATTTCTATTTTCCATCCATGCCGAATAAGTTTATTTTAACAGATATTTTCTTTTTTCTTTTTTCCTTTTCAGAAAAGGCCCCGAATCACTTGAGTCGGGGTGTTGTCGCTCTCCTTATCCAAGGCATCCAATTACGAAACCGAGAGTATTGACTCTGATTCTCCTATAAAATATGGCTGAATATTGTTCTGCAAGAACAAGATAAAATATGGGTATTTTAATATTTTCATCTTGGGTTATAAAAGGCCATGGATGCTACAATTTTGTAGAAGTTCAATATTATATTGAATAAAATCAATGAAGAATTTACTTTTTGATTTTTAAAATCGCATGTACAAAGTTGGTTGAACTTTCTGATTGGAATTATTATCTGTTCAAATATTGTCTCACTGGAATAACTAAAGAAATAGTAATTTCTTAAATTGAAGCGTTTTCATTTGAATGCAGTACTGTGACAATGATAAAGGTTTTGGTTGCAAGTGAGCCGCCTGAACTCCAAGTTTGCTTGCAGCAGCATCAGAAACAATGCTGCCGCCGGTTATTGCAATTTCAGCTGAATTTTTCACCTGATGGAGAGATACCAACAATGTTTGTGAAGTAATACAGATGCAGTCTTGAGAAATTCTTGATTTCTCTAACAACACAACTAAAGTCAAAGGGTGAATGAAAAACTATATATTATATATATATTTCCACATTCCTTGAGTCTGTCTTTTTGAGTGGAACCATTATGTGTTCCCTATCTTTTCCTTTCTTTTCACTCTCCCATGTCGAAGGAAAATTGGTTCAGAATTTAAGCAACAATTGAGGGAATGATGAAATGAGTTGTAAAGTTGGGCTTCTGGATGATATTCTAATTATTAAGTTGGAAAATGCTTTACTAGTTTTATGCAAGGGATTGATTCATAAACTCGATCTCTCTTATCGGCTAGACTGGATTGTTTCGAGGAAAATACTTGTTACAAGGCATGGTCTTGATTTGGGAGCTTTCAGATGTAAACGTGTAGTGAAATAAGCAGATTCTAGAGGTAAGTTCGAATCATATCACAACATCGGTTGAGGCTTTTTCCACACGTGATTAAGACTTTCTTCTAGCATGATAGCAAGAGTTTTCATCTGCTTGGATTTCTGATATTCGCTTAAACGCACAAGCGAAAGAATAAAAGGTGTTTTTGAAGAGTGGCACCAAGAATCCAATTTGATAGTTCTCATGAGTACAAGATACTAAAGAAAAGAAAAGAAAAAGGAGAGGAGAGAGAGAGGGGGGGGGGGGTTGCTTCTTAATTGTATATATATAGGTCTTAGATGATTTCCATTTTCCACTTGATCATGTAATTAAAATTGTAGCTAAAACATGTTTATGCATTGCTTGTATACGGTAATCTTCATTTTCTTATATATATGTATTCTCACATTTGAGTGGCCAAAACTTTATAACGTGTAACAGATGTCATGATATACAGTCCATAACTAAGCAAGGCATTTCTTCCCTCCCTGTAATACAAGCAAGAATATATTATTGTCTTATGGAAGGATGAACAAGCATTAAATTAAGGGGGATTCATTCATAATATGCTGCGTATCCTCCCTCCCGTCTCTCTCTATGGAGAATGTGCCAAGCACGTGTAACTACTCTATTCTTGTTAAGAAACAATAACAAATAGATACTGCATATGTGCCAGTGCCACCCAAGGATGTGTGAAAAAGAGAAAAACAATACAGGCTGATGTGATCCATGTGATGGACATTAATCATTTAAGAACTAGACCCATGTGGATCAGCAATTGAAATGCTGGTAACTTAGACCGATTCGGGTCAATCGTTTAGTTAAACGTTAGAAGCCACAGAACAAGTAATCTCACTGCAGGATTCTGATAGGTTTTGATAGCAAGCAATCATTTAGTTTAACATTCGCTGTTGCATTCAATTAAATATGAGAGAGAGTAGTAAACGATAGAAATCGTACACTCAAATACCATTGGTGCCTGTATCAAATGTAGACACTAGCACGTGAAAGCCCACCTTGATCCTTCAAGAAATAAACACCTATTCTATCGTGCCGAACCTTTTTCTTATCCAATTTATACTTGTCATGTATTTGCTTGCAGATGACATCCCTAACACGGAAAGGCGAAAACAATATGATGTTCAGGAGTGGGTACTCCAAGATCTTGTGCATAAATTGTACAATCTCCATGACTCAATTTAGTCTGACTTAAAATCCCAGTGACTACTATAATTCACGCTATCTCCACTCCGCCACATAATCTTTCTTTCGTTCACGTTGCATGTTTCCCTAGCTAACTTAGCCATCTCGTGGAGCTTACTTCCATTTTATGAAATGCATGCGCATGGCACTTCTGGTGTCATTAGAATGGCTCCTTCTATATATACCAGCAAGTTTAGCTGCACACTGCAGATTCAGATTTTAGAGTCATCAATTCCAATTGAATCATGGGGTACAAATTGGTTGTCTGTAGCCTGGTCTTGTGGTGTGTCTTGGTAGGTCACAATGGGCTAGCTAGGATGGATAATAGGTTAAATGACTCAGACTCGGGCTTAGCTTATGACTATGGAGGTGCTCTTGGCAAAGCCATCATGTTTTTTGAGGGACAACGCTCAGGGAAGTTGCCCACCAGCCAAAGAGTCAATTGGAGGGGAGACTCTGCCCTCTCCGATGGCAAACTCGAAAATGTATCACATTTATATATAAAATAATAATTACAGTACATTAATAATCAATATACTTAATTTGCAAGTCATATATATTGATATATAGTATTTCCAGTAATTTCTTATATATATATATATATATTATCCTTCGCAAATATATATATATATATGCAGGTGAATTTGATTGGAGGGTACTATGATTCGGGTGACCATGTCAAGTTTGGATGGCCGATGGCGTTTACAGTAAGCCTATTGAGTTGGGCAGCTGTTGAGTACGAGAGTGAGATATCTTCAGTGAACCAGCTTGGCTACCTCAGCAGCGCCATCCGATGGGGCTCTGATTTTTTAATGCATGCTCATACTTCACCAACTACCCTTTATACACAGGTACTCTATTTAGAGAGGCTTATTTATGGTAAAATATATAAAGCCTAAACTACTCATGGATATGAGATAAACACATGAAAGCTAATTGAAATTAAGCACGTGAGATTTCTTCATATTTTATGCAGCGTGCATGGTAATTCGTGGCTTATTAATATTGATATGTGTGATAGGTGGGAGATGGAAATGCAGATCATCAATGTTGGGAGCGGCCAGAGGACATGGATACACCAAGAACGCTTTACAAGATTAGTGCTAGTTCTCCAGGAACCGAAGCTGCAGCTGACTATGCTGCTGCTCTTTCTGCTGCTTCCATTGCCTTCAGAAAAGTCGATTCTAGTTATTCCTCCAAACTATTAAGTCATTCAAAATCAGTAAGTAGAATAAGATGATTCGTGTTCATTATCATTTCATTTGGCTCTAGTAAAGTTATTCAATTTACTATTATCGCAGCTGTTTGATTTTGCTGACAAGTACAGAGGATCATACGGAGGTTCTTGCCCATTCTACTGCTCTTACTCAGGCTACCAGGTAAGAGCAGCTGGTCATGTACTTAAATATGTTATGAACTTGATTTGGTTCACAGATCATATTCTTACCAAGTTTTTGCGGTTACAAGGATGAACTGTTATGGGCTGCCTCTTGGATATACAAAGCCAGTGGAGAAAGCAAGTACTTGAGCTACCTCTCAGGCAATCAAGGCTGGAGTCAGGTTGTTTGTGAGTTCAGTTGGGATAAAAAATTTGTTGGAGCTCAGACATTAATGACAGAGGTATAGCAAAGTCATATTAATTAATTAGTCTTAATTCTATCTTTGGATCGAGGAAAGAAGTCAATTTTTCCAGTCCAGGAATTCTATGGAGGGAAGAAGGAATTTTCCAAGTTTAGGAGTGACGCAGAGTCATTTATATGCGCAGTGATGCCAGGAAGTAGCTCCCTACAGATTAAGACAACGCCTGGTATATAATTATCCGGTTATATAGTTGATTGTGCTAACTATATATTATGGTGTAGAATTGTTAATTTATAAAGAATGTCCTACCTTATTAAATGCAGGTGGGCTTCTGTACACTAGAGACAGTAGTAACTTGCAATATACCACGAGCTCTACCATGGTTCTATTCTTATTCTCCAAAATCCTAACCAGAAGTCATATTGATAGAATCCAGTGTGGCTCTGCGCATTTTACACCAATGCAAATTCGAGCCTTCGCCAAAGCACAGGTTTGTACATATTAATTAATTTAATGACTGAGGATTGTAACTAAACACAATCTTCTCGATCAAATATGCATTACAGGTGGACTACATACTTGGAAACAATCCGATGAAGATGT
Source organism: Bauhinia variegata (assembly GCA_022379115.2). Taxonomy (NCBI): domain Eukaryota; kingdom Viridiplantae; phylum Streptophyta; class Magnoliopsida; order Fabales; family Fabaceae; genus Bauhinia; species Bauhinia variegata. The sequence continues at coordinate 17,723,781 of CM039436.1, read as the reverse complement.
CATACATGGTAGGATTTGGAAGTAAATACCCAAGGCAATTACATCACAGAGGTTCATCCATAGCTTAGATCAAAGATCATCCAGCCAAAGTGAGTTGCAATGATGGCTTCTCGGGCTATTACTATTCCAAAAATCCAAACCCTAATATTCACGTGGGTGCAATTGTTGGAGGCCCCGATTCCAACGACCAATTCAATGATGCAAGAACTGACTACTCTCACAGCGAACCTACCACTTATATGAATGCAGCATTCGTGGGTGCTGTGTCTGCTTTGCTTGGCGAAACCAAGCTACACACGCTGCAATTTCCCCAGACTGATGGTCCCGTTGCACAAGTTAACAAGGCTGAATAGTGTATTAATTAAAATCACTATGTATACCAGATGTTATTAATGGACCGTTTCCACAATAAGACCTATTATCAACTTATGATATCACCTTTGCTTAAATTAGGAGGAGTATGAGACTTGGGTAGTGGTAAAGAAACAATTTCCCTTGCTCGATCTATCAAACCTCAAGCCACTTAATGCCGTTTTAGTTTTAAAATTGAGTATATAATTTTGTCAAGTATGCAGCCATTTCATTCCCATCAGTCTGCTTTTAGAAAGCATTCCCTTCTGTACAACACGTAATTCACATCAAATAAATTAAAAAGAGGAGAATTTCATACGAAGTTAAGGTCCGTAATGAAGGCTTATTTTAGGCGCCGTAGCTAGGTGTCAAATCCCACAAATAGATCGTTTTGATTGAAACGGCTTGTCGTTTATTTTTCTTATTAAAAGGCAGTTGGTTTGGCCATTTTGATTTACCATTGGTTCCCTCCTCCTTGCGCGCCAATTGCACATTCAACTTTAGTTTTCACGGCTCTGTGGAAAGTGAAGGCATTGGCGGTTCCCCCTCCTCCATGGAAGATCTTCAGAATTCGACCCTCAAGTTCTTCTGCGATCAAGAACTCTGTTATGCCGATGTCCTTTCTCCTCTTCAGGTATAAATCATAATCATCATCACCTTCGATGCTGTGTTTCTTTTTTAAACCTGTTATTAAAATTTCTGTTGGTGAAGGTTCGAGCAAGAATCGAAGTGTCGGTGCTCAATTTTCTCAAAATATTGAATGCACCTAACCCTGCGATCTCAGATTTACCTCTGGTACAGTCATCATCTTGTTTCATTTTATCAGTGAAATAATTCTCTGGCCTACAGATTTTACTATCTGCGTCTGAAGCCTTATAATTAGGATTATCAATTAGCTTCCATAATCGATTACGATGATTAGGTAAGTCACTGTATAACGTAAGAAGAATATTTTCTTTTTCATACGATTAGATTCCATAATCGATACATATGGTTCGGTCTTTCCCTTGGTCACCGAAAGAAAACAAAGTAAGAAGAATTATTTTATTTTTCATTTGTTTCCTCATTAATCAAACAAGATATTACCAATTTTAGCATAGTAATATTGGCGAATGGCAAAACTCGACAGATAGAGAGAAAATCAAGGAACAGTCGAGTCAATCATGGCCTCTTGACAGAACTATCATGGCTTTTCCTCTCACATTCCGTCTCTACCAGGTCTTTGATGAGACCTAAGGCAGCTAAAGCCTTTGTGAGAGGTCACTTTACTATATTCCTTTACTTCTTTTGTTTTTTTTTTTTTTTTTTTGGAGGAATTTCGCTTTGGCAGGTTTTTGGCACCAATAATATTCTTCTGCCTTGTAGTGTGGAAGGTTATGGAGATGTGCTATCAGATATTGCTTCAGGAAAAGCGTGTCACGCAGCGGGAGCTCTTCTACAAGTTGCTTTGTGATTCGCCAGATCTTTTTCCTTCTCAAACGGATGTCAATAGGACAATCCAAGGTGATCACTGGCTTATATATGCTTTCGATTTGATATCTCTGTTTAACTAATACATTTAGTAGTAGGTTTCTAAGTTAATTGAAAAAATTTGCGTCGAAAAGATGTTGTGGCATTGCTTCAGTGCAGCCGGTACAGTCTCGGAGTCATGGCATCTAGCCGAGGACTTATAGCAGGCCGCCTGCTTTTGCAGGTATATGTTATTGTATCCCTACTCTTCATGGCTTCGTCTCTTCTTTGTTCGATGAAATGCTGCAAACATTGCTTGATCCATTTTTCCACTATATTTGTATAGGAACCAGGAAAAGAGGCAGTGGATTGCTCTTTATGTGGATCTTCTGGACACGAAATTTCTGGAGACCTGAATTTGTTAGAGAGCTTGAGCTTAAAGACAGACGCCCGGTACCTTATAATTGTGGAAAAGGCGAGTTTCGTATGTTCATATTTATTGTATTCGATTCAAATATTTTTCCCGCGAAGTAAGGAGACTTGTTTGGGTGGCCTCTTCAGCATGCGATATTTCAGCGACTAACTGAAGATCGTTTTTTCCATCAAATACCAAGCATTATCATCACGGCAAAAGGCTACCCAGATATCGCCACAAGGTAGTGTATATCAGTTCTGCAGGACTCTGAGTGCAGCAACTTGGTACTTATTTTTCGTCCTTTTAGAAGTGCCTTATTATATGTAACACGGTTACACGAAAAAGAAATGCCTTATGCGTATTTTTCTATATACTTGACACGATGACAAAGTTACATAATCTGAAATATAAATGCAGATTCCTTCTTCATCGAATCAGTCGCGGATTTCCAGACTTACCCATTTTAGCTTTGGTTGACTGGTATGATCTCCATCTTTTTACCTTCGAAGTCCTAAAATCTAGATATTTTCTCTTATCCCTAATGGATGGTATCTTCCTCTTTTCCTTTCTTCTATGTCATTGTTAATTAGTATCCTGATGTTCCCACTTAAAATTTTAAAGGAATCCAGCAGGATTAGCAATTCTGTGCACCTTCAAATTTGGAAGTATAGGAATGGGCCTAGAGGCATATAGATACGGTAATTTTATAATTCCATTATATGGATCTTTGCACTTGCTCTTACATGTTGGAATAAAACTAATCTTTCTGACATTGGCTTGATCTAGCTTGCAACGTGAAGTGGTTAGGACTGCGAGGGGATGATCTACACCTGCTTCCTGAGCAATCTCTAGTTCCACTGAAGCCTCGGGACCTGCAAATTGCTAAAAGCTTGATGTCCTCAGAAATCTTGCAGGTAAACCACCCAGATGTATCCTCTATTATGTTTCAGTAGATCAACCCTTCCCCCCCGCTTTGAGAAGATGCTCTTCAAGACTTCAACTAACCACTTGAGAAACAAAAATATGAACTGAAGGATATTGTCCATTACAAAATGGTGTTTAACAGGAGAATTATAAGGAAGAGTTGACCTTGATGGTTCAGAACGGTCGGAGAGCAGAAATTGAGGCTTTATACTATCATGGATACGATTATTTAGGGAAGTATATTGCTAAGAAGATTGTGCAATCCTGTTATATATAATTAAACTTCACAGTTTTCCAAAACATAATTATTCTGACTACTTCTGTTCAAATTTTATCATGTTCCCTTGCATTCAGACTTCAGAGGGTGGTATATCAGGAATTAAGATGGTTAAGAAAGATTTTGTTTATACTTAAAGCTCAGTTCCCGGAATATCCTGGGTGACCACATATACGATTTTGCTATGCTTGTATTAGTTTCTACTTTTACCACGCTGCTGGGCACTTGCACCATATTTGTTGTACTATGATTGACTGTCATAAGAAATAATTAGCAAAGAATAAAATGGGTCTATAGCCAACACAGGAGAATCTCATTATAAAAGGAAGAGAATTTCAATGTGCATCTCCGACCTTGAACGTTAGGACCAAGGAAATCACAACTTTCGAAAGCTCCTATCAAGGCAAGGACAACCTTCTCCCCAAACAGGTAAGGCAACTCCTTCCGCCTTATTCAAGATTTATAACAGAGTCGATTGCTGCTATAGCCGTTTATTTTTGGGGACTATCTTTTGCCTGCCTTTTCCCCCCTTCAATCACCTGTCAGTCACCAAATCTTTAATGTTTAGTCAGTAAGCGCAATTATGACAATTATGCGTTTTTTGTGAAATTCTTCCCAGAACACCTAATTATGACTATATTTATATTTAAATTTAAATACATTTGACATGGCAGCCTAAACAAAGAATTTTTTTTTTGTTTTTTTTCTAACCTGGTGTCTAAAATAATGCGTCTAACCGCCGTTTCCTTAGAAGCGGAGAACATTTTACACCTTTCCAATTACGGTGATGCATCGCCGCGAAGGCTTTGTCGTCGACAGTGCATAACTCGCCATTTTCACTTAAATTTTCTTCGTAAACATTATTTACTTTTCACCCAGGAAATAGAGAAATGTGGATAATGTCAATAAAGCGTCAAATCGTTTTACGACTACTTCGCAGTAAATTTGGAACCACCACGGAGGTTGACATCTGCACAAAACTCGCCATAGTCACTATAGACAATTCCTTCATAAACATAAGCAATTTACTTATCAACCCAGAAAACGTCAAGTGGGTTAACGTTTTATATGCAGAATGTCAATCTTCAATACAAATCTTGAATTAGTTAAACTAGTTCAAAAAGAAAAATGTCCAAAAAACCTGAAGTAAAATGAGGGGATGTTCTAGAAAATATGGTATCTCAAGAATTTTATCAATTCAGTGTGGTATTCAGTGAACTGACCGACCCAACCTGGAGCCAGGTTAACGCACTATTCATAATACAGGTGATACAAGTACTTCCCAGAATTCGGACGTTCAACAAACAATCATAAGCCAAAATAGTTCTTGATTTCCTAGAATCTTCTCTTGCAAAAATTACGAAACAAAATTGAATTATAACCTATCCCCAGCTGCAATCTACAGATTGGTACAAGCGTCTCAAAAAATTCTCACCCCGTTCCCTCCCCCACCCCAGGAAAAAGAGAAAAACGTATAAACCTTACCATGGAGAAGGCGACGAAAAGAACGTATTACCCCTATAAATTGAATATTCAGCTTCTCTTAGATGCCAATCTCACTCTTTTTCCTTCAATACAAAACTTTTGACTCCCTTCCAACTACAATCAGAATAAAATAAAACAAAAAAAAAAAAAAATTAGCTTAGCAGACAACAAATGAAAAAATAATACATGTTAGTCTCCAATAACTGAAGTCATATTATCTTTGTAAGGTATAACCATTACATTAAGCCAAAATTAACAGCAAGTATAAAGCTCCATTCATTCAGTAAAGGTTTCACAACCAGGCAGCCAGGATAATATGGATAATTGTCAAGTGCAATAATAACTAAAGCACCATAAAATTCCATCTTGAAGAATTATTGAAAAATGTTTATATTTTGCATAAATCAAGATTCCAACCCGAAATAAATCCTTCCGTAAATTTTATCATTCAAGAGAATCCCAAAAATACAATGTGCACTTGGTCAGTAATAGGTGGATCAAGTCATCAACGTAAATTTATTTAAAATAGGAAGGAGAATGGGGACTATATAATGCCCCGAGTAGCCCAAGTAGTGAAAGGCAACATGGAGGATAGGCCGAACCATATGACCCAAAATGGCTAAGCCCAAGTTCTTTTGGTTGGAAATTGGTGTTTATTTATGTCAATTTTAGTAATTATTAATAAGGGGATTGGGATATCACACTAATTCCATTGCTTTACAAAGGAATGGTAAGAAATCTATTCAATGGTGGTCCATTGCTAGTTAACCGTACCTTTTGTTTCAAGTAAGCAACAGCCTCTCTCTTAGAAGAAAAATCAGAAAAAACCGAAGATGAATGTTCATCAATAAGAACTTTGAGCTGTTTCAGTTTCAATGATTCTCCAGGCACCTGGAATTAAGCCACCAATCAGCAATAAAAATAATTATAAAAATGAACCTTGCAACATCAGAAATAGCTCTTACCCTGCCTAAAAGCTTTTTACACAACTTTTTCACTTTTACTCTGGATTTATCAATCTTTGCTGCTTCAGTTGTGTCACTGTCATCGCATGCTTGTTTCCCTTGAGAATCAATATCAGCAGAATCTTCATCTTCACTATCATCAAATGAGGTTTTCTTACCCTGATAATAGCAACCAGCCACTTTCTTAGGCCTATCCTTGATTCCCAGTCCTTGTTTTCCAGTGGTGGATTTCTCCTGATAATTTAAAAACATTTTCAAACAACTATAATACCTTTGACGTTGTCTGTACAATTTAATATAAGAACATAGCACTAAAAATTAAGATATCAGTTACATCTCACCAGCAACCGTAAATTCCCATGTTGAAACAAAACATTTAATGAACTTATTTCATCAGCATTTTATGAAACACAAATATAGCAAATATCTAAGTTGCAAAAGATGTGAGAAGAAAAGCCGCATACCTGGACCAGCTTGTAGAGGTTCTCTTGATCTTCTTCAAAAAACATAGTTCTCCCTTTACCATTTTCAGTGTTTTCAGATATCAGAGATTTTTTCCTTCTTGATTCCGCTCCAAGAAATCCACCCGAGATAAACCCATATTTATGGCCCCACCACTCTGGAGATTGAGTTTGACCTTTGTTTACTGTTGCAAGGCAATACAAGCTGTTGAGAAAACTACAGAATAATAGATGTTTCCAAACAATCAGTTATAAATAATAGAAACAAATTACACTATTAAGAAGTTAATAAGGCGTCCATCATTAAAATTATTCTGTGAAACTTACCTAACAATTACCAAATCACGTTACCTAAAAGAGCTTTAGGTAGAATCAGAACGAAGAAGATTAATTTCAGAAATATCAATGTCAAAAAGGAGGAAATGACTCAAACGTGCAATGGTTTTATAAAGAAGTACCAAGTATACATGAAGATAACATTTGCTAATGTTGCTGTGGAAGGCAACTTACAACTATTCTAGAAAAACCACATCCAAATCCTATTGGGTAACACACGACCAGATCCATCCAACATGTTATCGTCATGAGGAGTAACACAAATTTATAACATAGATATTGGAGGCTCCAGTTGTGTCTTCAAGTGATTATTTATATATAAAATAGAGGTACAGGATTTAAGGTGCATATGTAAAAAGCATGAAGAGAAAAACAAAATAAAAAAGAAAAGAAACTTTCAATGAGAAATCAACAAATTATCATAAAGGCAAAATATCAAATGTAATATTCTAATCAATAATTTAAACAGCATAAGTACTCCACCGAGATTCTAGAATGTACCTTCTTCAAAATCGGGATTATCAGATGTATTTGACAAGTTCAGTTCACCAACAAAATCATCATCAGCCCTTGATCCTTCACCCTTTTTAACCTATCACAAACACTAAAGAAATAAACAACCATTGACCAGTTTATATATATATATAGAACTACGTAAAAAAATGAAGTAATCAACTACATAAAACAAGAGGTATTTCCTTCATTACATAAACATAAAGAAGTAAATTCAACCAATAATTTAGTAATCCGATACAATCACTGCTAGCATGCGCAAACTAACAGGGTATCCTCTCCCTAGTTTCGTAGTGCTATCCAGGTTTTAGTTATGCAATGAAAGATTATGTCCAAAACTTACAAGAATTCCTTCAAGATCCTTTAAGGAGTATTCTGAGACAAGCTTTCCTCTCTCTCTTTTCTTGTATCTGAAAATCAGGCCATGTGATACTCCTAATGTTAGTCATATAAAATTAGACAACAAAAGTGTGCAAGTTAAACAAAAGCACACGGACCTTCCTTGTGGTCTAGTAACTTTAACAACCGTATCCCGATGATCCACAGAAACGCCAGTCTCCACTTCCATCTTAGTGGTATTTTTCTCCATGCCTAACACGTTATATAGAATGTTAATCGTCATAAATGGCCCCGAAGAGAAAAAGAACTTGCCAAAAATCATTGGTGTATGACATTATACCTTCATCATTGGATTGCACTGCTTGCTGCCAATTGCATACGAAGACATACTTGAGTGCGTTGTATAAAAATAACATAAAATATTGAGTTCAAATAAGAATAGAGAAATGTTGAGACATACCACTTTCAACCTTTTGAGTATATTATCAAATTGCGTAGTGTCAAATGCCCAGTTGTTTGGCTTCTCTACACCAATGCCTATGCCAAAATAACAATATTATGCTGATTGTAAAGTCTATGATTCATAGAATCGATAAGTTCATAGATCAAACACAATTGGAATAAGTGTAGCAATAGCATGTAGAAAAGAAATCTAGAGGAGCAAATAGAACAACGAACCAGAACTGTCCTGCTTGTTTTGGACTCTAATATGTCCTTTGATACCCTGCTTGTCTTTACCAAGACCTTCTCCTTCTTCCCAACCCTAGAGTTAGACATTAATGTCCAAGAACAGCTGATTAGATCAAAGAGAAGACAATCAAATGAATGTCACGAGACAGAGAGAGAGCGCACCATTTGCTTCATGAGGCGGAAAGCAGCGGACTGCCTGGCGACACCTACATAGCACACAGGAGATTCAGGTGCCGCCATCGCTGCTCCTGGTACCGGCACTGCTCCTTCCTTTGTTTCTTTCTATGCCGCCGATTTCGAGCAGTTACGTTTAACTTCTGCTACTTTGAGATGGAAGAAATAGGTTTTGGTGGAGGAAACCCAGGGGTTTATTAGGAGTTTTCGCACTTCCTTTTTACTTTTGACACTCCTATTTTTTTGTAATTTTTTTTTCTAAAATGCCCTCCTTTTTTTAGAAAGCAACACTCTCTATTATAGTTGTTTCTGGTAAATCTACTCACTTCAGTCTCGTCTCAATCTCCCTTTGTCACTCTTGGTGGATTTTTGTGTAAATTTTTAATTATGACTTATTTATGAAAGGCGCCTATGATTAATGTTTGCAAAGCATTTTTTGAAAATTGAAATTCCAAAATCTTCCTAAGGTTGAATTTTTAGAAATGTTTCCAAGAATTGAATTTCTAGAAGTTCATTGGAATATTAGAACTCCCATAAATTATTTTTTTTGGAATCCAATCTATGGATGTTTTAATTTAAATTTTATGGAATATTGATTTCTAAGATGTGGTTGATGCATTTGAAAAAAAAAAAGAATTTCTAAAAACATGAAAAATAAAATTTTGAATTTACAAAAACTAAAATTTAAAATTATAAAAATAATATTATTTTATATATTTAATATTGAGAAAATATTAAACACAAGATGAAATTAATATAATACATTATAAATTTGGGACAATTTTTCTTTTTTATCTCTCAAGATGGGATCCAGATGGAATTTTGACTGTGTCATGTCCACATCCACTTGGAACCATGGATGGGGGTTTGGGACAGCGGGGTTATTCAATTTGACAGGGTTATTTTGGTAAATTCAAACAGAAAAATGGGAGGTGTGAAAAGAAATTTCTGGTAATACACAGAAAAGCCCAGCCTACGAATACCGATAGCCGACCCGTATACCCGAACAATGGGATTGGGAAAATTAATCTTAGGTAATAGGTAAGATACAATAAATTTTTGTTAAGTTAGACGTTAACCCTAGCCAAACTGTTTAATATTATATTTGAATTCATTCAAGGTTACAAATTAAAATTCTTGTATGTATTTTCTTTCTTTTTTTCTAATTATGGCAAAACAAAAAAAGGTACAAAAAGTTTTAATTTATTTTGCTATAGGTCAAGCGCAGTAAAATATATTAGTCGAGAAAATCGTCCTATAACATAGTAGAGCAATTAAAAGAGATGGGGAGAACTTAGATTAAAGAAAAAGATGATGATGATGATAGAAAGACCTCTAACTATAACGAGGAAGATGATGTTCGAAAGACCTACTACCAAATATAATGAGATAGAAAGATGAATTACACTGTGTGTATGTATGTCCTTCTTTTTTTATTATGATGTAAAGTACAAATTAATTTTTTTAATTTATAATTAACTTTAATTAATTAAATAACTTAAAATTAGTAAATTTAATTAAATAATTAAAAAAAATTATAATATTAAATTAAAAAAAAAACACACACACACACATAAAAAATTAATCTGTGGAGTTATTAGGTTGGTTATAACCAAAAAAAAAAAGAAAAAGAAAAAAGAAAGACTTGTGAGTGGAAATACCATTGTAATTTAATAGGGATCCTAAAAAGAAAAATTAGTATGAGCTGCTTTTCGAGAGTGGGGTGCTGGTGCTGTGTGCTCTCGTCTTCGTGTTACTAACGCTGTCAATTTCTGTTTCTCTGAAATTGGGAGCTGAGTCTGCAGTCTATGGGCTCTTTACTCGGCAATTGGCCTTCTTACGACCCTCACAACTTCAGTCAGCTCCGACCTTCCGATCCTTCTAGTTCTTCTGTAAGTATTTCACATTCTACCTCCACTTCACTCTTCAATTATTTATTTCTCTACTTTAATTTTCATTGAAGAAAAAATTACTTTATATGATCTCCCATGATGTTGCTGTACTACTATCTATTGTTCTGCATTTTTCATGGGTTAGGAATAGAATTCCCTTTTCTTTTATCCATCAGAATAGAGCTTTCTGGGTGAACTCACCTGTATATTCGTAAACCCAACATAAAATATTGAGAATATTTCTGAAATTTCGGAGTTGTTAATGAAGTTACAGCATTGATTTCATTGAACTGTGTTGATTTCATTTCTCCCTGGAAGGGCTAAAGCTATTAACCGATTGGTAGTTACGTCAAATTAGACCTTAAAAATAGTTGTAGTTCAACCAGATTTTCTATTTGTTTCGTGGAATGTAACTTGATAAATAAAGGTTCGCTACCTCTTTTACTCATTCTTCCGATCATACTCGCTAAAGCATCTATACTTTAAGAAAGGAGCGATATCTGTGTCAGAGTCCTTGTACTTTTAAATTTCTAAGAGCATACATTTTACCCCATTAGCGGTCATGATAACCTTCTGTTCCTCGCCATTCATTAGCCCTTTTCCCCTTTCTTGTTCCAGTTTGTTTGTGTTGATCAGAACATTTTTATTAGAGTTGATTCACCAATTTTTCAGTGACATTTATTTCTACATTTAGCTCAGGTGCCTTAAGTCATGACTGCCTTATGTGGAGGTGGAATCTGATAAATTTTTAGTATAGAGGCATTGCCAATTTTACGATTTACTTATACTGCACACAATCGTTTCATACTTCTTGAGTCTTGTTATTTGGATAGTGCTTTTGTGCTCTTCATTCTTGACATTTCCATATAAATGACTAACCACTCCATGTGGATCAGAACATTTTAGCAGGTTTACAAGCAGTGTATATATTATCTCAGAGGGATACATGTAATAATTCACTATCAGAATTAAGAGTTGCTAGGACATCCCCGCATCTGGCAAGCCTAAAATAATAGAAGTATGAACTGTCGTATTTTCGCTGCCAAGCAAGTCCTTGCGAGAATGTGGTGCATATCTAGGCTGAAGGCCATGCCTCATATACAGTAGAAGTTCATTAACACTTGGGTTCACCTAAGTCATATGGAGTTCAAAGTGATAATCATTTTTTGCATTAGGTAATGAAATATTGCCCAAAAACATATTTTGTGAATCATAAAATAATTAGTCAACTACTCAACTTCTGGAACGTTTGAGGAGTGAAGATTCATGTATTCTGTGTCAAGGTTGCTACTATTAGTGTAAAATTAGACTTGAATCTCAGTATTTTTGAAGTTAACCCCATTCTGAAGGATCATTTACTCTTGCTACAGAACTTTCCCTTCTAAAAGCTAAAGGTTTTCAAGTATTTATAGTATAGGAAACATGTCAATGATCATTCTTCTAATATATATAAAAATGAAATTGAACCTTGAAAATGTTGGCCTTTCTGAAGAAACTGGGATGAAACTTAGTTTTAATGTCAAACAAGTGTGTTTAGCAGACATCAAGCTATTACTATATTTACGTTGATGCTAAAGCTTGTCAGCAGCAGCTAAATAGAGTCTCCTTGACAAACGTAAATGTATTCAGTAATTCTCATTAATTCAGGATCAAATCAAGTGCCCATATATCAACTGGGAAGTGAGCATTCACAGACCAACTTTTCTGATGAAAGTTGTTAGTCATTTATTCCAAAGGCCTATTGTTGATCATCGCTTGATCTTATACTTTCTACTTCTTTCTTGAGATGACATTTCTGTTTCTATGTAGAAAATGACACCTGCTACCTACCATCCTACTCACAGCAGGACCCCTCCGCCACCTGATCAAGGTAGTCAAGAGAACTTTCATTACCAATTGCTTCTCGCTGGATTGATTTATTGTTAATCTGTTTGAAACGTATGCCTCTCTTGCAGATCATTTAATTTTTATCTTGTTTTAGGAGGGAGATCCAAACCGGATGTTTAATATCTAGGAGGGTTGGGGTTGTGGATGCACACACTGGACTTGTTACTTCATATGGAATTTTGTCTCGAAAAAAGGAAATGGGGAAAAAAAAAGAAAGAAAGAAAGAAAGGATTAATCTTTGTTGCTATTTTTGATTCTTGGTGTAGATTTACATTAGAGATTTGCTGTTATGCTGACTGGCATTACATGGTTAACAGTGTACTAATCTGTTGAATATTCTTCTGTCAGTTATAACTACTGAAGCCAAAAATATCCTCCTCCGACATATTTATCAGCGTGCCGAGGAAAAGGTTAGCCTTAAACTCTTATATTATCGTGCATCTAGTCATGCACATATTAACTTACATCCGCCGATAATTCCATGGACATCTTATGGCTGCCCCTGCCCATGGCCATTTTCATTGCAGTTGAAACCAAAACGGGCTGCGTCAGACAACCTTTTACCGGAACATGGATACAAGCAACCTAGAGTTTCTTCGTGATACTTCTTAGTGAGCAACCATTGCACGCAAACCATTCTACATATCTAAAGTGTGGTTTTGTATACACGGAAAGAGTTAGTCTTTTTGTCAACTATTTTGCCAGATGTAAATTTGCATTTTGTATGTGAAACATGGTTTGATAAAACCTTTCATGGTTCACAATGATTCAAACAATTAAGTATGCTTTTACTGAATGTTCTTCTGCCATATTTGATTTGCTGCGGTTAACCGCTGCATTACTTAGATGATAATATGATAAATCCACGTGGAAATCTTAAATCAGCTAATGACAAAATGGGGTGCCATATAGAATCTTAGATCCTTTCATCAGCATCTCTCCTTTTCTTTTTTGTTGGGATTTTGTCTTGTTCGGTTAGAAAAAAAAAGTAAAAAATACTGAAAAGAAAGTTCGTTTATTTATTTTTATTTTTTTTTGGATGAGTTTCTCGAAATTTTTAAATATATTTTTATGGATTAAAATGATTTATCAAAACAGTTTAACAATTACATATCTAAAACAATTTAATATACTTTTGATAAAGATTTTACTTTAAAAAAATTGAAAGAGCTTTTCGTAATTTTCAATACTGTTTTATTATCAAATCAAGAAATTGTTTTATTAAAACAGAATTAGAGTTTAAACCTTTTTTTTCAATCAAATACTTCTCTATCTAACACACCTAATATTAAAAAATTTGCCTATAAGAAATTGAAAATTTTGAAGAATCAAAAAAATAAACTTACACCACTTATGTTTTCAGGGTTAAAAAAAATAAACAAAATAATTCGCTATTGAATTTATGACATGCCCATAGGCCTCGTATTTATCTTTTCTGATAGTGATGGTATGAAACTTGAAAGACCACCCAAAAAAAAAAAAAAGTCCATAAAAAAAATAAATAAATAACGGAAGAGCCGAACAGACCAGAAGCCACAAATTTTTCTTTTTTTTTCCAGTTTGTTAGAAAAAGAAAATTTTCAATTGCGTTTGGTTTGATATCTCAGTATAGAGATTTATGGTGGAAGATTGGCTTTTTAGAAGAAGAATTAGTTTCCCACAAAAAGTTATGTAAATTTGCTGAGTGTACCAAATCAATAGGAGTGATTTGTTACCTCTTATTTATTATTTTTGATAAAAAAATCAAGAAAGATAATAAATAATTTAATAAATGATATAACTATATAAAAAAATATTTTTGATTGTAAACTTTCTTCATTTAAATTTAAATATTTAAAAATTATATATTATTTGTTTATTAAAGAAAAAAATAAAAATATTTAATTGTGTTTTAATAATATAAAACGATAAATAAAATAGATAAAAACATTTTGCTAAAATAAAATTTAAAATAAGATGGATGGAGTATTAATTTGCTGGGCAATTTTGTCCCAAATTTCACTCTATAATTTAGTAAAAAATTTAATTAATGTAATGAATAATATTTTATTATATTATATTTTGACAGATAAAATTTGGTACAGAGAATCTCGTTTCTCAATTTACAAAGCTGGAAATAAAGTTGTTACATTTTCCGAAACATTATTTTACGTAGTTACATACACAGTACTACTATTGATTAATGAAGGGATAATTGGTCCAAACAGGCACAAATTAAGTCAGGACTGAGCGTGAAGAGTGGAACTGGAACCATAATCCAAACAAGCCGGTTGCCCCTCCTCACCTCATATACTCTCTGCCAGTCTGCCGGTGACTTGTTCCGTGCCCTGTTGCCTCTCTGAAGCCATCTGTCTCCGTCCCATTCCCGGAGCTTCAACGGCCATGGCAGCACTGTCTTCCTTCTCTTTTTCTCCTATAACCTTAACAAGAACCACAACTACCAACAAATCCTTTACTCTATTTTCCTTCTCTGGTTCGTTTCCTCTTATAGATACCGCACGGCGGAACTTGCATCTCCGATCAATAAATTCGTCTATATCTACGGGTTCCGCGGCTGCAACCACCACCATCCAAACCGATGCATCCCCTGTCTCAGCCACTCCCTCCAAGTCTTTACCCTTTCGTGTGGGGCATGGGTTTGACCTTCATCGATTAGAACCTGGTTACCCCTTGATTATCGGTGGAATTAACATACCCCACGATAGAGGTTGCGAGGCCCATTCTGATGGTAATGCTTTCTCATTTTTTTTTTTAGTTTAAAGGATTCATTTTTCCGATATTTCCTTCTGGTTACTGAGAAAATCTGGTTTTGGATTCTCTTTGATTGTCTCTCTCTTTTCCGGGTCGAAATTGAATTTATGAAATGATTCAGTTAAGTTCAAGAATATGATTAAGTATGCTGCTTGTTTGCTACAGGAGACGTGCTGCTTCACTGTGTGGTGGATGCGATTTTGGGGGCGTTAGGTCTTCCTGATATCGGACAGATATTTCCGGATTCAGATCCCAAGTGGAAGGGATGCGAATCCTCTGTTTTTATCAAAGAAGCTGTGAGTATTTGCAATAGGCATGACTATATATTTAATTATGTATCTAATTGTAATTTACCTTCTCCATTGAAATGTTATGTTATACTATTTTGGTAATCTTTCTTTTTTTTTAAAAAAAAAGGGAAAAAAATTGAGCCCTTATCTTTGGATATGAAAACCAGTAAGCATTCACCAGAATGGTTATATTGACAAGGGCGTATCCTTAGAAGATGGTTGAGTTGAGTTAGAGCTTAAACGACTGCTAAGGTTCAATTATGAGCATCATTTTGTGTTTGCTGTCTCGGCACTGTTCCAGAGATTTCTTTGGTGAGAGATGAATGAATGGTTCTGGCAATTACTATTTTGTGAATTGGTGAATGTTATGGATAGTGTTTTCGACCAACTTGGTTTGTTTGAATCCATTGCAAGATTATCTTATCTTCCAGTAAAGAAAATAGATTGAAGAATAGAGACTTAGATCGGCATGTATCCCTTCATTTAATTTTTAAGGAAATTTGAAGACACCGAGAAGAAAGCTTTTTGTATTGAAAGGTGGGGGCTGTTCGCGATTTAGGAACTCTATAAAGGAGCCTCTTTGATGCCATGTGAACTAAAGTTTAGGGGCAAGGAAGATTATATGTTTCTTACATGGTTGTTGTTTTCTCTATGAATATGTTAAAAGAAAAATGTGTTCCACGAGATAATTTATCAAGTCCTTTAATCCGTGTGTTGGGGTTCTCTACAGGTGAAACTTATGCACGAGGCAGGTTATGAACTCGGAAATTTAGATGCTACATTGATACTTCAAAGACCAAAACTTAGCCCACATAAAGAGGCCATCAAGGCCAACTTGTCTGCACTGCTCGGAGTTGACCCTTCTGTGGTGAATCTCAAAGCAAAAACTCACGAAAAAGTTGACAGCCTAGGAGAAAATAGAAGTATAGCTGCTCATACAGTGGTTCTTCTAATGAGGAAGTAGAAGAGGAGCTGGAGCTAGAGCTAGAATGGTGTGAAAAATGAGAGAGAAAGAGAAGTATTATACTACTTTATAAAAATAAATAAATGTAGAATGCGCGCATGAATATCTATTTTATGCATGCTTTTCTTTTTACTGCTTATGCAGATCCAAATCCAATTTGCTTATTTGAATAATCTTCATCTCTCTCTCTCTCGTTAAGGTTGGACAGGACGATTATGAGCAATGAGTTACACATTTCACAACTTGCACGTACAGAATTTGAATAAGGGACTCGTTCGCTGAGCTTTCAACTGAAAAACAGATTGATCACAAAAAACTAGTATAATTGGTTGGAACGTGATTCACGTGCGCGGGTTAACATATATCTAGAAGCATGTTTAGGTTTGGCCATTCAAAGTCAAACTGCAGCCGAAAAAAAAGCATACCAAAATTTAATGAACCTGTCAAGAGCAGAGGTTGCTCGGATTAAACTTTTTATTGTACGATTCATATTGCCTGCTGGAATTGGGAACTCCTTTCGTGGTCTCCTTTGTTAGTTAGTAGTATTAAAATAATTGGCGGCTGATATTCGTTGAAATAACAATAACAAATTTATTGGAAAAATGAGTCTATCCATAACATATTTTTGTTTGAAAATAATGTTATCAAATAAATTTCTATTGGAATTTGCGAGTCTCAATGGAAATTTGTCATCCTTGGTTTCGTTCCTCGTGTCTTCATTTTGTTAACTAGTACTACTATATACATTTTGCCAATTCTTAATACACGTTCACATCAAAAACCACATCACAAAAAAGAATGTGTTGGAAATTGTTGGTTCATCAACAAAGTATAAACTCAAATTTAAGGAATTGTTAGGTTATAGTATTGGTCGATTAAACTCCTGTTGCTTAAGTTAGAATTTTTCTAGACAGAAAAAGAAATTCACTCTAAAAGTTAATAATTGACATCTCTCTTGCCCTTTTTCCGTAAATCTCTTCTCTTTATATGGGGTTAGAGAAGTGTGGACTTTAAGCCTTTCTAACCCCAAACCCATAAACATGGCTTGAGTGATTATTGGTTCACATCATAAATGTGTTCAATTTGTCTTCGGAAACCTCTTGCTGCAATGGTAGCGCCAAGAATTGCACTAAAACACACACACACATATCGATTGTGATGCAAGAGTTTGAGTATGATGGAAGATGGTCGCCATTATTTCAGAGTGAAAGTCATGTCTCTATTATATATATATATATATATATATATGTGTTTCTAGAGAAAGATAATAGCAGCGTTTGACTCTTGCAAATTACACGTGGAAGTACATATTTAGACCCTGACTTTTTGACCAGAACAGAACCATGGTCTTATTGAGATATTACTGGACAAAGGCGGGTCCAATCGGACACCCAGAGATTTGGGCGTTTAATAAACTAACAAATCATAAACACAGACAGTTGCTGACGGAAAAATAATATTTCATTGAACCAGTCACAAAACAAAGGCAACTATACTATCAGAAGCAGCCTGGGGATATATATATATATATACATAGAAAATGGCACGTAGAGGTAAAGCTAGTCTGTCTGTCAGAGAGGGCACTCCACTCAAATAAACTCAATGGACGCAATTGCAATGCAAACTACTGAAGACATGTAAAAAGAATGTAACTGAAATTGAATATTCTAATTCTACTTCTAGGCTAGACGCAGCCAGCCATGTGGAATCACATATAAAATTTGGGACGACCATGCACACGCCTTATCATTAGTTAAATTTTAAAACTTCGCATGAATGAAACCGAGACTGACCGAGTCATTTTGAATAAAAGACCGAACGGGAGAGAGTATTTAATAGGAAATATGCTAATTCCTGACATGCACTAATTCAAATTGGGCCAAAGTTTCCGGTCTGTAGTGCATGTGTTGTGAGCATATTCTACACTTGACTCGAGAATAAGGGAAGGGAAGAGCGAAAACGAAAATGCAAGTGGCTTCGTGCTTCTTTCTCCCACGTAGTGATAGTACAATAATTATTATGAATCAATTGTTGGTCTCAGGTCTTGATTGCCGGCCAAGGTTATTGGCTAAAGTAGATTTTTTTTTTTTTGGTAAATAGAGTAGAAAGCGTTCGGGCGACCCTTCATTCTATAATTGGACTAAAGATTCTATTCTCTGAAAATCAATATAAAATTTATTCAAATAAGAAGAGCCTCTGACCGCCTAACAAGCTATAAGTACGAGCACCTCTACCTCTACATATATGTTGCAGTTCATTCATAGCAAAGACACATTGGTTTTGTAAATTGTCTCTCGTACTGAACCTGCCACCCCCATAAAACAGAAAAGCTTTAAGCGCAGCATCTTAGATTTTGTGAGCTTCAATACCAAGCCGGAAAGGAATGGGCGCTCAATTACTGTCTAAGATAGCCACCGGCGACGGACACGGTGAAAACTCCCCATACTTTGATGGCTGGAAAGCATATGAAAATGACCCTTTTCATCTCACCAAGAATGTCCATGGAGTTATCCAGATGGGTCTTGCTGAAAACCAGGTAAAAAGATCGACGCATGTCTTTCGATTGAGGTTGGATGAGCAACTCACCAATTTTCTCTGTTGGTTAATAAAATAATTTGCAGCTTTCTTTTGACGTGATTCAAGAATGGGTGATGAGTAATCCCAAGGCCTCCATTTGCACATTAGAAGGAGTACGTAATTTCAGTGCCATGGCTAACTTTCAGGAGTACCATGGCTTAACGGAGTTCAGAAATGTGAGTGGCGACGTCTGTCACATTGTTAAATCAGTACATAAATATCACTGGGTCTTGTTTGGATTATTCATAAATATAACTTCATTTGCATTTCACAGGCCGTGGCTAAATTCATGGCAAGAACCAGAGGAAACAGAGTGGCATTCGACCCTGACCGCATTGTTATGAGCGGTGGAGCAACCGGTGCACACGAGGTCACCGCCTTTTGTTTGGCTGATCCCGGTGATGCCTTTTTGGTTCCCATTCCTTACTATCCAGGGTAATAATACATCTTCCTTCTTTTTATTTGTCTTCTATCTTTTCTTCGTCAAGGGAAAAGAAATTTAGAGTAGCTTACGTTTGCAATTATTTCGCCAATCATGATCATCTTTAATTAAAAATGCAAATAGATTATAACTAGTAATTTCTACGATTTTAATTTTGCATAAGACTCTAGTTCTGTCCACTTATATAGAATAGATAGCACAGCACGCCCTTGTCTCTATAATGTAAAATAATTCTTAAATTTGTCATCTTTCTATAGCTTTTGGCAATAGTCAACGACCAGATCAATTAAGAAAAAAGGCAAACACTGTTTTTTTTATGGACTTCTTAATTATTTTTACTTAGTAATCTTGGATATCCACTTGCAGTTTTGACCGGGATTTGAGATGGAGAACTGGAGTACAACTTCTTCCAATTATCTGCGATAGTTCAAATAATTTCAAAGTGACGAAGAGAGCATTGGAAAATGCCTTTGAGAAAGCGAGAGAAGATAGCATCAGAGTTAAAGGCGTGCTTATTACCAATCCATCAAACCCATTAGGGACTACAATGGACAGAGAAACGCTAAGAATTCTAGTGAAGTTTGTTAATGAGAAGAGTATCCACCTGATATGTGATGAAATATATGCTGCTACAGTTTTCTCTAAGCCTGACTTCATAAGCATCGCTGAGATAATAGAGGAAGACATTGATTGTAACTGCGACCTCATCCACATTGTTTACAGTCTTTCTAAGGATATGGGGTTCCCTGGCTTCAGAGTTGGCATCATATACTCTTACAACGACGCCGTGGTGGATTGTGCTCGTAAAATGTCAAGCTTTGGATTAGTTTCTACACAGACCCAACATCTTATAGCATCAATGCTATCTGATGACAAATTTGTAGAACGATTCCTCGAAGAAAACGCAAAGCGGCTGGCCAAAAGGTACAAGATTTTCGCTAGAGGGCTTTCACAAGTTGGCATAAACTGCTTGAAGAGTAATGCTGGTCTGTTTTTATGGATGGATTTGCGTAGTCTTCTCAAGAGTCAGACATTTGAAGCAGAAATGGCACTGTGGCGAGTGATCGTTAACCAAGTTAAGATCAATGTTTCGCCTGGTTCTTCTTTTCATTGCAGTGAGCCAGGGTGGTTCAGAGTGTGCTATGCCAACATGGATGATAGGGCTGTTGAAATTGCTCTGACAAGAATCAGCAACTTTGTGCTTCAAAATATGGAGGCCGAGGTTCCTACCAAGAAACAGTGTTGGCAGAGCAACTTAAGGCTAAGCTTCTCATCCAGGATGTTTGATGACATATTGATGTCACCTCACTCCCCAATACCTCAATCGCCTTTGGTTAAAGCCACAACTTGAATGGTTTACTGTGGCAATGAGAATTTCTGTCTTAGATGATGCCTTGTGTCATATTACTTGTCCTCTTGAGGCTATCTTTTTTTTCTTTTTTCTTTTTTTTTCACTTCACTGAGTCATGTATTCATGGTGAAAGAAGTTGATAGAGTTTGTAAGAATGTTTGTTTGTTTCTGTTTTCTCCTACAGAACTTGTAATACATTGATCCAAGAAGTTTCATAAAGGTTTTTCACTTTCTTTCTTGCGCCTTTTATTTGGGATAAATGTTACATTTTGAATCTTAAACAGAAAGAGAAAAAAACTCCCATTAATCCCCTTCATAGAAAATTCTGCTGTTCCTTCAATTGCAAAACGCTACATTGAAACCCTTTTGCCTGTGATTACGGTGATATTGAAACCCAGCTATACTCAAGACTTTTCCCTAGGAAAACATTCTCTCCTTGCAATATCCTTGTGTAAAATTAGAAACCCGTGACAGTTAGGCTTTCAATGGTCCACTTGGTAGGAAACAGTTGAAAACAAAGAATATATCAAATTTTGCGGTTGCAAAATAATGATCGTTTATAGTACTTTAATGTTTGGGTCGGCAAAGCAGCTAGCCTTTGCAACAAGGCAGGTGGTGAGCTATTTGTTTTTCACGCTCGTCATCTCGATCTTATCATGTTTACTTGTTAAACACTCCTTTGTCAACAAAAAACCTAAAAGTCAAAGGATAAGAATGACGCAGGTATATATATATATATATAGAGAGAGGAGTTTGCTTAACCACCAAAGATTAGTTAGATCAGATGTTAATTGGTTGGTTAATTTAAGGATACCGTACTTCCAATTTAATGATAGTGAAATCACCTGTTATACTAGACTAGGGAGAAATTCATTATCTTATTTTACATTTTATTAAATTTTAATTAATTAAAATTATAAAATAATATTTTAACTTGGTACAACTCATTAATCAATTAAAACTTAATCGGGCTTTACAAATTTTTATCTTTACTAGTCCAGTTTCCGCAATTACCATTGAATCAAGAAAATGAAAGCAGATACCATGCATTATAAATGACCTTAACACAGCGAAAATCAATATATATCTTAATTAGAATGAATGACCTAAGCTGCTTAATTTGCTTTTAGAAGGTTGCTGTTGTTACAACGAGCTTTAAGAAAATAGCTAAAAGATCACGCGCGCACCATTCATTTTAATTAAATTACTTTCTCTTATGTATTTGATATATATCAATAGTATAATTTATATAAGAACTTGGCGTATATATAGAGATGTCAACATCATATATGACCTTGATGAGATATAAAAGGACTTTACCTACATGAGTTGCATGTATCTTTTACGTATGCAGCAATAAAAAAAGGACCTTACTTGGTGTTCTAATCTAGTTTTAAAACCAAGAGGTGAATCACTGAAAAGACTTGGCACTAAAAATTAATGATTGGACCCCATCCTTTTTGGTTTCTTGTTCTAATTCATAAAGACTCACCAATTTGCTTAATTATGCAATAAGACGGTGGGTTGTCAACTTCAATATTATTACAGAAAGAAAAAAGAATGGAAGGGTACTTTTCAAGCTGGATGTGAACTGAACTAGGAAGCTGTATTTACTACAATAACAAGTAGTATTCTATTATTATATTATATATAATTATCTTTATCATCTGAGACAGAGAGATGTGTGTGTATATATATATATATATATGCTAATCTATCAGAAATTGCAGCTTTTAATTTTGCCTAATTGGGGCATCTCCATCCAAATGACTGATGTGAGTTAATTACATTTTTTAAAATAATTTTTCACAATATCACATATTTTTTTTATTAATTGAAGCAACTAGCATTCTACTTCAATTCAGCTGCAACTCTAGAAAAATAAAAATTTAAATGAACTCTAGAAAAATGATTGACGTTGTAGATGATGATGGTTTTAGGAGATATAACCTAACCCTCTTAATTAATTCTGAAAATATTTAATCATATCTCAACAAATACCTTAATTTATGGCGCCAGACCTAATAGAAGAGCGAAGAGGCATGCCATGTGATATTACAAAAGTAACAAGATGAAGGACTAGGACACACACACACACACATATATATACACATTGCGCAATGAATCCGCAAGTCTTGTTGACTCCAAATTCTATTTATTCGATTTCAAATTCAAACCCTCTATATATAAACTATCTATAGCCTTTTCTTTTTACAATACAATGATTATGATCTCTCGACCGCAAGTACAAATTTACACGTACGGCTCAAACTAATACCAATAATTAAGAAATGACACAGGAATTTGGATTCTCTTCTGCACTGTAGACATGGTAGTATGAAGTCAACCGGGGATTGTATGCATTGTAGGCCTTGACGAGCTCAGCAATCTGTTCATTTTGATCTTTTTTCTTCTCTGGCTCTTTCGCTGGCCCCACTGTCACGATATCTACGTGCCAAAGCTTTCGCAATTTGCTTACCACATGGACTGGGTCTACGTCCCCAACAACGGTCAGTTTCTTCTCCTTCATGTCCATGGCAATGGAGTCAACGCCTGCACATAATACAATTGTATATTATTGTAATTGCATATGAAACAGACATATTCTTCCACTATCACATAAATAAATAAATAAATAACTGAGATCCGGTCCATTCGTGTAGCTAGCTGAAGGAGACCAATAAATATATGTGTGGTTGTAAATTAGTTTAACCATTCCAATTCAATGCTTCTATTGGCTGATAATGTCTGTGGCTAAACAGTTAATTTGACTTTATTATTTGATTGGTATCTATTTCAGTAATTCAGTCATTCGAGATTGTCACATAATTAAGGAAACGAAAATGGCAGAGATCATTCCAGTTTTTCAAATCAATTAACCAAACAAGAGATTGCAGCATATTAATTTAGGTCTTATGCAATACCTGAGAGGCCGGAAACCATTTTCAGGGCCTTCTGCTTTGCCTTGTCATCGTGTAAGTCCAACTTCAATACCACTTTCTGTAACAAAATAACCCCTTTCCTTAGCAATCATATTGAATCAGAAAGATTTAATGGCAATAAAGCAGAAAACCGATGAATACAACAGAACCGGAATATGAAATGATTCTGGGAAATCAATTAGTAACTTCTACTGAGAAGTATTTTATTTTATTTCATATTTTGGAATTGGAAAGCAGGGTGCGTGGGATTTTAATGAATTTGAGCATCGCAGACACAAGCAACAAGATAGAAAAACTACTGACTCTGCTGTGATTAAAATAATAAGAAATTTATCGAACAGAGGTTAACGAACAAGGGAAACAGAGTGGGGTATATCAAAGTCTACTTACAGCCATATTTCATCAAACAAACAATGAAATAGGTAGGAAATTGAGCGGACAGTGATAGAAATAAATCAAAAAAAAATTACAGAAGGTTGGATAAGAAATTGACCAGGCTAATATTAAGAAATAGTAATCTCACCTTCATTGGAATTGGGTCCTGGGTTCAGACGATGAAGTGGACTGACCCTCGAAATATTATTTTAGGAGAGAAGACAGGTATATAACAAGAAGAGAAGATGAGAAAGAAAGTGTTGAGAAGGAACAGAGAAAGAGGCAATGAAACTTGAACAAGGTACCAGAGGTTGATATACTGACTATCAACAACAACAAACTAATGTTTAATATGACTCAAAAGAAAAGGGCAAAAAAAAAAAAAAGTCAATCTCATTAGAGAGATTATACGACAAGGAACTGATCAACCATTGACTTTACTATACTATTCCATTCTTTTTCCCTCCCTCCCTCCCTGTTTTCCCTTCCTATGCCATGCCTATGGGGCTCTTGGCTAGGGCCATTTCATGCGTAAGGGTTTGGTGCTGTAATCATATGAAGATTCTAAAGTAGGCTGTCAGGAATAGGAAGGTACGCGCATTTGAATGGTGAACGTTCCAGACGTTAGTTAGACCTTGCTCATTGTTTTTATACTTTTCTAGCAACCTCAATAGTTTGAGTGGGTAGCTTCAAAATGGAAATCTTGAAAATTGACTGCATTGCATACTTTACTTATTTGGTACTAAAAATAATATAATTGTAAAAACGAAACTCATTCTGCCGATTATATCCCTCTCCTTTTACCCTATCTCTCCAACCAAACATATCGATATGTTAAATCCAACAATTAATGTTATTTTTACTTCCATTCACGCTCGTCATCCAAAAGAAAAATTATTTGAAATGAACATTCATAAATGACCATCCGTCCAAGGCTGAATCATATTATATGTATATATATAACAAGATTATGTCTCTTTTTTTTTCTCTCCAACCTATATTAAAGGACTCGAAATATAAAGGTGAGACAACGTAAAAGTCGTCTTTAGTAGAAATTAAGAACTTTAACAATCAGCGGATTAAATTTATGATAATTATAATATGTTAAATTATAGTTAAGAAGTTAAATAATAATACAGCCAAACAGATGATATTTATTTAAAGTATAGTAAGATAACGGATATTAATTTGCCAATGCGCCACTAACAGGCCTTTGGAACGGAAATCAGTTTTGATTTGACAAGTAAGGCCTACCTCTCATATCCTAGCCTAGCCTACTCACGACAGCGTCCAAGGATCATCCGTTCCCCGCGTATTTTGGGCTTCAAGCCCAATCTTATGGAAACACAATATCGCCGCCGACAAAGCCCGTTCACAGTTTGAGCAAAATAAACCATCATTCTTCTGGCACACCTCATGTTTTCTATCCACACACACCCTGTTTGTTTTCTAATTGGGGAATTTATTAAGGAGAAAATGAAAATGAAAACAGTGTTCTCTGTCTCGGCAAAGAAATTAATAAAAGAAGTCTGCACATGCTATCCAAATAAAGAGAATACGACCTCATACACTGAAGACGTTACAAGAAGCCCTCAATTGATTTGTTTCTTCTTATTGGTATCAACAAAATGACAAGAGTTGGCGACAGACTAGCCAGTTGTGTATATGATCCCTGTCCGTTGCCTTTTCCCTTTTTCATTTTATTTTATATTTTTTCAATTTTCCACTACCAACCTCAAGAGAATTTATAAATTATATTATAATGGATGTTGCTTCTTTGGTTGACAATGCACTGCTATTTATGCATGAAATTAGTAACGTGGTCTTCAAAAACAATATATAGTGCTTTAGTTTAGACTTCAAGGGGAAACAAAAAAAAAAAAGCAACGGACACTAACTGACTGGCACATCAATTCTCACCGATAATAAAAACATCTAACGATCAAAGTTAAGTTGGTAGGAGTAGGTCCTCTGGAGCTGCAATAACGATAAATCAAATTTCTAGGCAATATTTTTATATCGAAGAAATGTTAATTATCCTCCAAAATATTTTATAAGAAAAAAGATGCAAAGCCAATTTTGGTGTGAGGTTGACGGGTTGAAAATGAAATGTATAAAGGAACAAATATTTAGACCAATCCAGTAAAGTAGCTTAAGCACCAGAATTGGCGGCCAATTCTTATGAAGCGGAAAAAACAAAATTGACTATACCCAGAGCATCAAACAATTAAGCAACTGGGATTTACTCACAAAATTCAACACATCTATCTGCATATGGCAGAGTACTAGCAGTCGAAAAACATAATAATATTTTCCTGTTAGCTAGAAGAAGCTAAGCTTCCAATTCCAAATACAAAAAACCACGTTTTGCATGAGTGCAAAGCAATAGTAAGCTATAAACAAGACAATTACACAAGATGAGACAATTTTTCCGGTCACTACAACTTAAATAGTGAGTGCATTCATATATATTAGCCTGAAAAGACAAAATTTAAAAAACCCTATACTGCTTTACATGGTAGGCTATTGACAAGGAAATTCAACCTAGATCACTTGGCTTACCAATAACATACCTTAAAAAGAATTCAAAATTAACCAGAAACCTTGAAGAGCCCTTCAGAAATTGAAAAGCAAAACATAAGAAGACGAAGACGAAGAAGAAGAAGAAGGTATCTATCTTTACACGTTAGGGGTAGACAGTTTGGTAGCTTGGTCATAGATATCAAGAACCTCAGCCCTACTCCTAACAATCCTATGAAAGACCTCCCTGATTTGTTGCTGCAAAGGTACCAAATCTTCCTCCATCTTCCTACAAATGTCAGCCAATTCTTCCACCTGCACCTTCAACTCTTGCAAGCTCTCTGCCTCGGCGGGGAACTGAAATGAATCGGCGAATTCGATCAAGGACTGCCCCAGCTTCTCCAACCTCTGCATCTCAAACAGCAATCCGGGACTCCCTTTCTTCTCCTTCTTCTTCCACTCCTCCACAATCTTCTCTTGCAAACCAATCATTGGTTGCGCCCACGACAATTGTCTCGGCAAAGGGAAGTGAGTAGCCAATCCGTTTCTCTCTTGACAGGGTATGGCTGCAACCAGAGCCCACATAACAAACACAAATACGTTGCTCATTATGAAAAAAGGCATAGCCAATCCTGATGACTCCCCACCACGAGGTGCCGTCAGATTCGAAGACATGGCGTGGATTTGTTTTGCAGCAGACCAACCCTTGGCCATGTTCCACGATAGCGATCGGAATTGCCCAAAGGCACGCTCTTTATTGGAAGCCGCGCTTCTTCGCCCAAAAGACCAGCTTCTCTCTGTGGACTTGCCGTTGCTATGATCTTTATCTTCAACCATCATCGCCGTAATCAGTGAATTTAATGCTTTTTTGGCGCGTCGAACTTGCCCATCCCCAATTGGCCTCTGCTGCAAAGCTGACACCGCAATCTCAGCCAATTTCTGAAAATTCCTCACGGATTCGATCCCCAAACTCACCGCATTGCATATGTCAAGAGATTTTACAACCCGCTCCAGGAATTCCGGGATCAGGCGGTCAAGCGGAGGCTTTGAGATCTGACTGGGGTCGCTACCCATCATAAGGAGGGCTTTGAATTCCGCTTCGCAACAGAGGAACATGTCCGCAAGCTTTCTCAACCAAGCGATGGAAAGCAGAACTTCATTGCCATCTTCCGTTGGAGATGCCAGGAGATCGGCAAATCGGTCACCGACGTGTCTCTGGAAAATCTCCAGGTCCTCAACTTCTTGATCATGGCCGCCTTCCATCGCCATCACTTGGTTTCTGCGGATACTTATTCGGCCCAGGAAAGAACCCTGGTAGTCTGTTGCAGGCATATTTGATTCAAGAGTTGGATGAATTGATCAAGAGGAATAGATAGACAAAAATCGCAGGAGAAGTCAGAAACACGATGGGTGTAAAGAAAAAGCGTCAGTTTTCAAGTTATGTACGTGCGACCTTTAAGGTGAGGGACCGTTTCTACGATGATTAGTGAGTTGGCTGAGTCATCAAACGCCGAGAAGCTAATTCGTCGCGGCATTGTAAGTGAGCGCGTTGTTTTGCGTCAGATAGACATAGACTGCCCTGCCCTCGAATGTCAGAGCCTAAGGCCCAGAGCCAAAGGCGAAAAATGAAAACAAAGTCCAAGTGCCTCTGACCAAGTCGAAGAATAATTGATTCCCTGCGACGCTTCTGCACCATCCATACTACTACTACTCCCTTTTCCTTTGACTTCTCAACCAAACTGCTGACCATCACAATTAGTCACTCTGTAGTTTTAAGTGATCTTTATTTTATTTTTAAAACATTTATATATATCACATTTCATTTGATTCTCGTTCGCTATAGCCTATAGGTCCCACTTTAAGCTTGAGATTTGAGAGCCTAGATTCACATCCCAGCCATAGCCAGGAAGGAAAGGAAGTGCTGGTAATTAATCACTTTCTGTACATGCTAGTTTCTATTCCGATTATTCAGTTACCCCTTCTCTGTTTTGTTTTAGTGTTAGTGTTGAAGCTGGAATCAATAAGTTTTTGATATTTACGTAAATAAGTTTCAAAAATAAATTATTAGGGTCAATTAGTCTCGGAAAAACATCTATCCTTTAATTAATTTTTTTTAAAAAATGTAATGATTTAAATAGCCGGCAACTTTTGTCAACTACTAGTAGAATGTGCAGCACACGTACCAGGGCAGAGGTGGAGAGCAAAGAGGGAGACAAGGATTTAAGGAAGGTCGTTGGAGAGGAAGTTAAGGTAGTTTATGTTGGTTTCTTGGCAAATGGAGATGATAAATGGCAGTACTGTGTGCTTTGCCATGGAATGGAAGCGTTAATTGTGGCACCAAAACAGGGCCTTAAGTTTGACTTAAGATTTTCTATCTTTAGAATCGATTGGGCCACAATGAACCCATTTCAAAACTTTGAGTCACCGACCTTACTCAATCAGCCGTAGAAATTCACTTTGCAATTATTTACGTCTCTTTTTTCACGCACTGTGACTGTGACTGTGACTGAGCAAGCAATAATTAACATGCTGATGCTGGCAAATTATCAATCCCTCCATCCACGGTCATAAAATTTGGTTATGAACTTTTGACGGATTTTAAAGTGAACAATCGATAAATAATTTATATTGGTACTGGAGATCTTTGTTTGTTTCCATCATGGGGTTTGCGTTTGAGTCATATAATCTAAGCTTAATTAAGCTCATCGCAAATTGCCATTTGTGATCACCACCACAATTGAGCTCTGTGGTGGGGCAAATCATCTCTACTAAGAAAACATAATTAACTATTTTGTAATAACAACTAATTTTTCATGATTTACAAATGAAGTCTCTTGTTTTTAAGTTTAATCATTAGTATCATTATAATCACTGTTCCACAGTTGTTTGGTCAAATTAAGAGAATAATAGTAGCAAACAAGTTTATAATCATTGAAGTTTTTTTTTTTCTGAAAAAAAAAAAAATCATATGCAGGTAAAGGGAAATGAACCTACCAAGCCACCAACCATCGGAGCTTAGAAATTACTAATATAATTATCATTATGATAGTTTAGCCTTTTTGATAAGCTAATTAATGAAGTGTAGCCAATTAAACCACTTTGATTGGATCGTGATATATGGAATACCGTACTAAATAAATGCTACAAGTGGCTTAGGAACTAAAATCAATGTAATTAATTATATGTGGGGTTTTATTCATGAGATTTGTTGAACAAGGCAAGGCAAGGTGACAACAACATTGACTTATTTTGGCCAAATAAATACTACTTGTAATAAAGTCATTCATATCGTATATATATATATATATATATATATATTAGGACTCAAATATTATTTTAATTTCTCTTAAATTAAAGGATAATTTATAAGAAAACTATAAAAGCTATTAGTGAAAAGAGGGTCAAGTAGCAGTGAAATTAATGAATGGATATAATTTGGTTAATATATGCATTTGACATTAGCAATATGATCATGAAATTTTGTGAATTCTAAACCTTTGAAAGTAGAACTGTGTGAATTCTAATATTTGGTTTTTATATTTTTATTGGTTAATAATTGACTTTTCTGGTTTATTTATGTCTTTATGGTTTTTGCTATTTTTTTTTTTATTGATTTTTAGTTTATGCTTATTTCAGGTTTATTAAGTTATTTTTGTGAAAAAGTTTAATTATGGTTTTTATTGGATATTTGTAATAAGTTGATGGCAGTTTCTGTAATTTTATTACTAGTAGAAATGTTTTTCGTATTGTCATAAACACTACAGCTAAAAAAAAAAAAAAAGTCGAGAAACTAAATACAGATTTATGTAAACTTTAAAATAGAGGAAAAGATTAAAAAAACTATTTAAATTCTTTATATGTTAATTTAGTTAATCTAATTAATATTTGTATCATTTAAAAATATTAAAATAAAAAGGCCACGTTAACATAAATTGAATGATATTATAATAAAAATAATTAATTTATTACAATTCCAATGTAAAATGAATTAAAATAATATTTTATTTTAAATATTGGTTGGAGTTATTAATAACTAAAGATTCGTTTAAAATGTGATCTTGTGTCACACTCGTTGGACCTGTTTCACGTGACCCTCTGCTTCTGATCATATCATTTTACCTCTCATTTGATATCCTTAATTTCTAGCTGGGTACGAGGTTCAGAAGGATAGGAGACGAACCACCGGGACCACGGAAAAACAGGTTTTCATCTTGTTATTGTATGAAAAGCCAGTGACTTTGGACAGCCAAAAATACAAGTGTATTTGTCCGAGTTTAATCATTTTTTTTATTATTATTATTATTTGATCAACAATTTAATCAGTTTATTGATAGTTCATTCAAATTCATTGGATATATGATCTAATGTTAAATAGTTTAAGTAATTTGTAAAAAGTTAATATTTACTCTTCTACATAAAGCAGAAGTGATTTTAATTGTATTTTTGCTTCTTCGATTGGTTTCTCAGCCAACTTGCAGTCTACTATAAAAAAATGTTTAAAATCGTTAATATGGGCCTTCTCTTTAACTTAGCCATTCAGCAAAAATAGAAGGCCCATAAAGTAATTCCACGTCGGTTAGTTAACCACAATACGAGTTTGGAATTCGATCCAAACATTTTTGTTCACTATTGGTAAAGGATTAATTCTTAGCATCAAGTTGACGCATCGTTTTGTCTTTTTATTCTTTTCGGCTCTTGTTTTCTTCAATTGTCACTTGATTCCATATGATATATTCACACACTTTTCATGTACTTTTTTTTTTTTATTTCCTGTTCTTTGGTATTTTTAGTTGTAACTCTGAATTCAAACATAAAATTCGTCAAGTTATGAGAATGACTTAATACCAATGAATTGTCTTATTTTTCTTGTATCAACATTGATATTTTTGGTGTTTTGGACCTTTTGATTCTTACAAACAGCCTACCATAGATAGAGAGAGATAAAGAGAGAAAGGTTCCATGGGAGGAAATGAGGTCCATATGAATGTGTTCACACCATGAGTGGAGAGAAAAATTTATGAGGGACCATCCAGATTCCAGATATTCTAGGTGGGGAATGATTGGGTAAGTAAGAAAATCATATATAAAACATATGGGAGTATTATTAATTAAATAAGAGATAAATTAAAGAGAGAAAGAATTAGGGGAGTAACATGCGGACCTCATCTAAGTAAAAAGTGGCAATGCTAGAGACATTTCATCCATGACTTAATAACCTAACCAACCATGCTTATAAAGGCAGTCCTTAATTGTATATTTTTTTTTCCTCACTAATCACTAGTTTAGAAAATCAAAGGGGTAGGCCCAAATGCCACTCCATTGCTCCTCCTTAAAGCTAAGTACAATCATTTCCCCTTTTCAATTCCTCCTAAAAGGTCTTTTTTAAAAATGATTTGTATATTACTTTCAAAGTTTAATTAGCTAGCTTGCGATTCATACAAGCAAATGTCACTTCTTTGTCTTCACATCAATTGTGGTGGTTCATTCATATCAATCAACTCTCTCTTCCTCTTCTTCACTTCTCTCCCTTTCATTCTCTGCCTGTCTCCCCCCAAACTCTCTCTCTCTCTCTTAAAACTATATGTATTCGTATACAAACGTTTAAAATGCCAGAAATGGCCGGGTAGCTGGCTAGTTAAATAGTATTCTTTTAACTAATCAACATAAACCAGACAAAAGCCTAGATTGTCGAACAAGCTGCATACTGGCTATTTCTTCAAGTGGACATTTAATTTTGGGCTTCAACTAGAACATCATTGTATATGCATCCCGGCCGGGACATACCGTCTTTTTCCAATCATTATCAAGACAAAGCTTATGAAACCATCGATTTTCGAATTCATTGATGATGAATGAGTATTGAAGTTCATTGCATGGTTTGCTTTAAGAGCCAATGTCATTATGGAATAGCAACATGATCTCACCTCCATAACTAATGGGGCTTTTCGATGGAGGCATCAATGAATCACCATAATAGGCAGCTTTATAATTAGCCGAAGCCGACAGTATGTATCTTTCTTGAAACTAAGTGAAAATGTGACCCCTCGTGAGATTAAATATTATTAGTATTAATTAAGTAGCACATGCACAATCTCTCTTAACTATATATATATATATATATATATATATATATATATATATGATTCTCCAATTTAATATTATAAATATATACATCCATCCCCAATTAATCAGAAAAACAGCATGTGACAAACCAAAAGAAAAAAAGAGAAAGCCATTCTTTACCTTCTGAGACATATTTGAGAATATTATATTATATGGTTGAGAGATTAAGTGGCCCAGACAAGAAACTTCTACATCTAATAATCTAAATCATATATAGTCGTCCTTTTGATGCACCCCCAATTCCACTTTAAGTCACTCAAGTTGTCAGTGGTAGTGGTCCAGGCGGCATAAGTACAGGTCTTATTAGGGTTGAAATTGTTGCAGAGTGTTGAGATCAACAATGATTACAGCTTTTGTAGAATATAATCAAAGCCACAACTTTGTGAAATCTACAAACTGAAATATACAGGTCTTATTGGGAACTTCCCTATAGTTAATTTCAATTAATTGATATCAATCATGTTACTCATAAACGTTATACCTACAACTTTAATTATTGAATAATCATTCATTCTCAATGAAAAAGAAGCAATTAAGTCAAAAATATCAGTAGTTAACAATTTCAACCTTCTTACCATCATATTGCAACAAAGAAAAATCTTTTTTTTTTTTTTTTCCTAACACACATGATATATATATATATATATATATATATATATATATATGCAACCATCAGCAATATATTTCTCAACAAAGATTTATATGAAAATAATTGAATATAGAGATATACATGTAATATTTGCTTGAATAAGTTTAACAGATATATTATAAGTGAAAGAGGAGAAAAATCTGAATTAAAAGCTTCATTTTCACAAGCAGGTACATGTATCTTTTCACTGACAAATATATTAAAAAACACAAGGACGGACTCTTCTAAATCAGTGTACACCATACTCGAACCATAACTATATTGTTAACTTAATTTAGAGCAATGTATTTTTGTATATTTCCAGCCTAACATGTTTGATGTACTAATAAAGATCAGTAACAAGTTTAAAAGTGGCATATATAGGAAATAAGGCAGTGACACTTGTTATTTAAGTTTTTCATCAGCCATAAGAGAAAAATTAGCTTGACGTTGCTGGCGGAGGGACTCAAAAAAATTAAATCCGTTCGGAAGGATTTCAGATTTATTGTCTATCTCGTTTAAAGAAAGCGTAAACCCTCATGATATTTATATGTGGAGGCTACCAGTAACAGTTTGCTATATATATATATATTAAATGAATGAATTATTGAACTTAGCATATATATATATATTAATTTTCGGTTGGGTGAATATAGCTAATTATCAGTATTAATTTACTTACGGATAATCTTAAAATTAATCTGCCACATCACTTTCACTAAGCAAATCCACTTGCTGATTCATGAGGAAACGACGTTGCAGGGAATTATGGTTGCAGACAGAGAGAGAAGATGTTTAAAACATTCAGCATACAAATAATTTCTTTCCTTTTCTTGCTGTTGTTATTTTGGGGAGTTGTAACTGTGGGAGTGTGGGTTGGGTCGTGAAGTTTGGTTACGTAATACTACACATGTACGTAGAAAATGGTAACACTGGTTAGAATAAAGTTGATGGAACGTCGTTTTAGGGTTAGATGGAGATCTGGGTCCCCTCTTGTGGACCCCATGAAGTTGTAAATGTCGGCTGGGGGCTTGTAGTTTCCACTCACATTTAAAGGAGGGTGAAGAGAGAGACACTCAACTATTGCAGTGCACAAAAATCCCCTCCTTAATTTTTATCTTGATTCCCATTTCATCCGAGCTAGCTAGCAAACAGACACTGGGGAACAAGAAAGGAACAAAAGAAGAAGAAGACCGCAAAGGAAAATGGGTCACCATTCTTGCTGCAACCAGCAGAAGGTTAAGAGAGGGCTTTGGTCCCCTGAAGAAGACGAGAAACTTATCAGATACATTACCACCCATGGCTATGGCTGTTGGAGTGAAGTCCCAGAGAAAGCAGGTGTCTAGCAATTTTATTTAACTCTTTCTTCTTTGGCTTTGGCTAATATTGAACCAATCAACCAAAGGAAAATACGTCTTATATATATAGATATACATTTATTGTGTCGTGGCTTTCAGGGCTTCAAAGGTGTGGTAAGAGCTGTCGCCTGAGATGGATTAATTATTTGAGGCCTGATATTAGACGAGGCAGGTTTACTCCCGAGGAAGAGAAGTTAATTATAAGCCTTCACGGTGTCGTAGGGAACAGGTTAGGTTAATTCGTGAATCACTGCATCTCTAGTCTCTACATACCATTTAGCTAGCAATTGAGTTTCATTTTCTTCTTTGCACTTTTGTTTTCTGTACTCTGCATCTTCAATTTCCCTTGTGTCAGCCTATAATCGGGAAGCTGTATTATGTTTTACTTAGACAATAAATCATGAGGGTTTAGTTTAATTTGATACCATAAGTAGAAATTAACCTAATAAATCTTTACCCATCTTTGTCAAAACAAGTCTTAATTATAATTAACTATAGCCTCTCAAACTGAGGATGACACTTTAGGA
This sequence comes from Bauhinia variegata, assembly GCA_022379115.2. Classification (NCBI taxonomy): domain Eukaryota; kingdom Viridiplantae; phylum Streptophyta; class Magnoliopsida; order Fabales; family Fabaceae; genus Bauhinia; species Bauhinia variegata. Next base: position 17,688,775 of record CM039436.1, on the reverse strand, counting down.
GAAGATAAGTAGGCAATTTCTGTCAGTTGAAATTTAATTGTCCACTTTGATTGTGCATACACTTCCAGCCTCTCATCGTTCAAATTATGCTCTTTATTTGTCGTTTCTTTAAGCAACTAAAATATTATCTTGTATATTCTTCATCTCTTTCACGTTTTTTCCCCCACAAAAATGCTTCAAAATTACGATTTGAAATAAATATTGTTACGCTAATTAAGAATCTTATAAAGACGGTTTCCTTTGATTTATACTTTGGGATTACTTATATATTTTCTTCTTAATTAATTTATTAATTAATGGGGTGCATATGTGTGGGAAATGCAGATGGGCTCACATAGCAAGCCACTTGCCTGGTAGAACTGACAACGAGATAAAGAACTACTGGAATTCATGGATCAAAAAGAAAATAAGAAAGACTTCGATGCCTTCATCCATTACTGCACAAAGTGTTGACCACGCTCAATTGAATTATACTTCTAACCATCAGATAGAGTTTGGCAGTTCAGATAATCTAACAGCAAAGCCACCACAGGTTCAAGAAACCTTATTTTCTTCGACATGCCCTCTATTTATGTTTGACACTAGTTCACTAGATGGGACTACAACAGCAGACAGCAACACTGTTAATGTTAACGTACGATCAGCAGAGCTGTTCCAAGATGCTGTGGGTTTGAGCTCATCATCATCAGAAACATGGAATATGAGCCAGCACCACCAAGTCCAAGCACTTGCTCCTCCAGCACTGACATTTACGGCCGCCGCCATGGACAGTACGAATTATCTGCCACCCTTGATAGAGAGCGTGGAGAACATGGTTCCCATTGAAGTGCAATCTTGTAATATCGACGAGGAAGGAGAGATGGCACTGGAATGTTTGCGGAGGCAGCAGCAGTTGAATGAATGGATGGAAACGCAGCAAGAGTGTCCTAACTTTCTCTTCTGGGAAAACGTTGAAGGACAACTTGGTGGGGAAGAAATAGCACCAAATTCATCCAACGTGGGAACAAACACGCTTTCTTCTTTTCCTTCGTCTTTGTGAGATCGACGGCAAAGGGTGTCCCTACTCTTTCCCGGACCCCTCCCCTTCCCCTTCCCTCGATCCTTATCTTTCTAACTAGCAAGAATTTTCAACAATGGTCCAGGCTTTCTGAAACAGGCAGAGGTTGCTTCCTTTTCCTTAATTTGTTGTTTTTCCCCTACTTTTGAATGATGATTGGGAAGGTTGTGAAATTAAAAGTGATTGAAGGTATATATAACCAAGCGTGCAGTGTTTATTTGGGTGTTTGGAATCCCTGCAAAGCAAAGAATAAAGCTGAATCCAGCAGCAAAGTTTGATTTTGAAGGCAAAACGCCTTCACTTTGCCATTTGACTGTGTATGTGATGGTTTTCAATCATAAATAATGACTTTGTCCTCTTTACATTTCCATTCTTTAATTTTTACATGCACATACCAAGGGTACGTACTGTCTCTAAATAAAATAAATAAATAAATCAAGGATAACTTACCCAACAAGAACAAGAGAAGAGAACATGCCTCCCCATGAGCATCATTTCAGGAGAGATAATGATTTTGCTGAAAATTGTCATTAAAATAGTACACGACGCCAAATTTCATATATAATAATTAAAAGCTTCATAAAGTCAACTCTTCTTTTACAAAAAAAATAATAAAATCTCGAGATTATGTGTACGAGATCGAACAATAATTATTAATATCTAGCCTTGCCATGATATCATTAACAAATAGAAAATTACATTATCGATCTCTTCACTACAGAGAGTAAAAAAAATAAAATAAAATTCAAGGATTTGTTTTTGTTTAGTCACTGGTTCTAGTATATGAAAATAAATTTTGTCGAAAAAGATTGATGCTTGATAAAATTAATTCTCATCTCCTATAATAATTCCACAAAACTCGGATTAAAGAGAAACTATTGCTCTCAAATTTTTCCAAAATTAATTCTTTCAAAATCATTATTTTATCTTGGTCAACAGTTCAGTCCAAAAGGTACATCCCACTTGGAGCTCATATAAAAACGGACAAGTCCCTGAATACAGACGAACGACAATGCATTGGTCGGCCACTGTACCCACATCATAGTCCATATTTTCTTAAAGCGCACAAGCCTTTTTTTTTTTATAAAGAGTTGTGTGGCCAAATGTACAAAATACCTGCATATTCTAATGGATAGAAAAGCCAAAATTGCATATCAAATTGGAAAAAAACGAAATTATTCAGCACTTTTATTTCCCACTATTTTAAGGCATAGGATCATAGTAGTTTTTGCTTTTGATATGGATGGAAACTAAGAATTATAAGAAAAGGATAGCCCATATTAAGGCCCAAGTTAGGCCTCAAATCGAGCGTGGTTCCTTTCAGCCTTAGTAAACAAAAAAAAAAAAAAATTGCTCTGGTTCGAGATTGAGGGTTTATCGCTAGTCGCCGCGAAGACAAAGGAAAATAGAGCGGTAGCGGTTTCGCTGCCGCTGCTATATCGCAACTATGTTATGCCGTCCCTTTCATTATCTTTCTACGATAAAGATTCGATCTTCCTTTGCTTCTAAAACAATAGTGTTAAAAATTCATATAATTGAATTATTTAGAATTTTAGACAGTCTAGTCAACCGTTGGTTTCCGGAATAACAGTTCCAGTACACGGTCTTTCTTTCCGTTGCTTTCACTTTTCAATAGTCTTGTAGCAAATTTGAATTTGTCGATTTGATCTTATGTTCGGATCATTACAGAGAAGAATCGTCGGGAGGTCTGCAAATAGCTTTTCCAAGGTCCCTATGTTTTAGATTATTTTGTTGAATTCATTTGCGTTTCGTCCTTGTGATTTTCTTTTATCTTTTTTCCTTCAGAGGGAGTTTGGTGTGCAAAGAAGGACTTCAATCTGGCAAAACACCCCGAGATTGATGTGCCGAATCTGCAGGCGATTAAGCTGATGCAGAGCTTCAAGCCGAGGGAATACGTGCGTGAGACCTTTGCTTGGATGCACTACTACTGGTTTCTCACCAATGATGGCATTGAGTTCCTTAGAAATTACTTAAATCTTCCTTCCGAAATTGTGCCTGCTACTTTGAGGAAACAGGCAAAGCCCGCTGGTAGGCCATTTGGTGGCCCACCTGGTGTGGATCGTCCAGGGTTAATTTTTGTTTTTGGTCTAATTAGGATAATAGGATTTACTACGTTGTTTCACTAACTTGACATATCAATGTTCTAGTCAACTGATGGTTTTCTTTTACCTAATCATAATGTCTGATGTGGATGTTTTAACATAGTTGCTGGTATTATGGTTCTGTATTTGACTGCGACTTGACAAATTTAATGTGTGTTTGTGAAACAGGGGCCCTTCTCGCATTGAAGGAGAGAGGAAATTTGGCGACCGAGATGGATACCGTCGAGGTTCTCAAGGGCCTGGTGGTGACTTCGGAGACAAGGGTGGTGCACCTGCTGACTGTAGGCCATCTTTTGGGATAATGTTACCACATTTTCTGTGCCTCAAGATTATTTTTTTTCAATTCGTTCAAATTAGAATTAAAGCACAAATGTCGTGTTGTTGTTGTAGTATTAGAATTAGAATTAGTCTATGTGGTTTATGCTAGTTAAAATTATGCAATTACACTGCCCTATGCATTGATCATGTGGTCAGGAAACAATATAACTTAGTCACAGATAAAAAGAATGCCGAGCGTGTAAATAAGCCGTTTCCCGTGTTAAATATAACTGCTAAGAAATGATGGCAATCGTTAGTTTCGTTCTCGTTTTTCACCTGAAGCAATGTCAGCAACGATTGAATTCATCTCCAGGGTCCTGGTGGAAGTCCTGGCTTCGGTCGTGGTTCTGGCGGTTACGGAGCGGCAACTACTTCAAATCTTTCTTAAGTGCAATTTTTATTTTCTTTTACAGTTTTTGCAGTTAGTTAATTACCATACAATTTTGCTACGTTGGAATCAATAGGAAATCACCCTCCCCTCTTTCTTTTCTTTGATCTTTGGTTATTCCATTGAAAATTTTGAATTTAAGTGATTATGCTAAGGCGTGGCTCACTTGGTGTCTCCTTCAGCAATGGTTGCTTTCATCTTCCTGGATCATTACTAGGTCTGAAAACTAAGCCCCTATCTGGAAAACCATTTATTAGCTTCGAAGCTAACACTGGAGTTTCATCTTTCCCATTGTGTGGGGCAAACCGGCAATTTCATGCACGAATTTTATACCAAGCTATTATTCAAAACTACACTAACAGTGATGCATAAAGCTTGGTATGGTGCTGCTAATGTGATATTTGGATGGTTCCAGCAACTATTGGAAAAGTTATTTTGACAACAAAATTCCGTCAATTTCAGAAAGATATATGATATGTATATGTATGTATGCCTTCTTTTTATAACGTCCGTAAACACACACAATAAACCCTTAGAAACTTAAAAAAACCTGATGCTGCAAAATCCTAATAGTATATGAAAGACTAGAGTTACGTTTTAATATTCGATCGGGCTTGGAGGCAGCGGAGTTAATGTACCAGGTTAGGTTATGTTGAATCAACTTCCTCCATTTTACTCTCCTCGTTTCCTTCCTCGTCCAGTGGTGGCATGTCAGCGTGCTCACCTGCAGCCTCGTCCTCGTCAATGTTGAAAACCAACTTCAACATTCTTGCCGCAAACGTGTTTGGATCATCGAGACTGAAGCCAGATGCCAAAAGCGCGATTTCTTATAGCAGCAGAATTAAGTCTTTTACAGATTTGTCATTCTTGTCAACCTCAGCTCTCTTCCGAAAAAACTCCTCCATAATACCTTTGTAAGAGCTCATGCTGTTATCTCTGAGAGCCTGTGCCTTCATAATCCTTTCCATGTTTGCTGTCCACCCACCATACTCGCCAGTGACCAAACAACACGGAGAGTCTACAATTCTATCAGAAACCACCACTTTCTCCACCTTGTCACCACACCAAGGATGTCTTTCATTGTCTTGCAACGGTTCTCCAAGGATTTTTTCTTTTTCTTCTCTTCCTCCGATTCGTCACCCAGCTTAAGTCCCTCCTTTGTTGCCGACACTAGTTTCTTGCTGTCATACTCCTTCAGCTGTGTAACAGCGTACTCGTCGATTGCATCAACCATGAGCAGGACTTGATGGCCTTTTTTCTTGAGCCTTTCGAGAAATGGGGAGTTCTCAACTGCCTTCTTGCTCTCACCAGTAATGTAGTATATGTCTTTCTCGCCCTCCTTCATCCTGGTCACATAGTCCTTCAAACTGGTCATCTCATCAGTGGTACCTGAGCAAGTCTGCTAGTTTTGCTCTGTTCTGGCTGTCTTCATGAATACCCAGTTTAATGTTTTTGGAGAATGCTTCATAAAATTTGTTGTAGTCCTCTTTATTCTCAGCAATCTCGAAAAACATTTCAATACACTTTTTCACCAAGTTCTTCCGGACCATCTTCAAATCTTGTTCTGCTGCAACATTTCTCGTGAAATGTTCAGTGGAAGATCATCTGAGTCCACGACGCCCTTCACAAATCCAAGAGCTGGGGTAGCTGATGAATTCAGAGCGCTTCTTCACAATATCCTTTATTCTCCTCTCCTCCAAGCACTGCAGCTTGGACTAATAGCCGCTATAATAACCAAAGAGAGAACATAGACAAGATTAGCTGCGTGTAATGTATATAAATGTACCTGATCATATATATTGTTCATCATCGTGTGTTTGGTTGTTACAACAGCCTTCTCGGCAACCAGGTAAGCAGAGTAAAAACCAACACCGAATTGGGCAATCATACTGACATCGGCCCCGGCCTGCAATGCCTCCATAAACTCTTTGGTCCTAGACCTTGCGATTGTCCCCAGATTATTGACCAAATCTGTCCATGTGGGACAGCAAACAGTTAAAAGAATATCAAAGCTGAAGACAGAACGGAACAGAACAATCTAGACCTACGAATGACATAATTGATAACTACCTGCTTTGGTCGTTCCATTTCCGTTCCGCATCCGCTCTCTATGACGTGACGGAGAGGGTCTTGGTGGCCTTGTCAGGAACGATCCTGGTGAAAAGCTCAGGCTGAGCGTCAAGCTTGGTTGGTCTTGTCAGTGAGGCTTTCAAATCGGATTTTATCGAGTGCCTACAAAGAGAAATTCAAAAAGAAAGAATCAGAACAGGAGGCTGAGGCTGAGGCTGATAATGAATAAAAAGAAAGGAAGGAGTAGTAAGTAAGCTTACATCAGAAGCATTGCTAATGAGCTCACGGAGGAAAATCTTTTTATTGCTGTAAAAAGTGTTGACGATCAAGCTGAGGAGTTGGTTGATCTCAGCCTGGAATGCAAAGTTCTCGGACTCTCCCATGTGAACGTCCGCCATATTGAATCACAAAAAAGCAGAGAGAAGCGAAGGGGATGTTCGTTGACAATTTGGCAATTACATTTGATTATATGATTAAGATGCACTGATGCAACCCGAACCGGGTGCTGTGCTGCAATGGATCTTGTTCCTAGGTGCGAGATGTGATGAAGATAAACCCCCAACAAAAAGAAAAAGTGAATTGGGCCTGGTCCAACATCTGTACCTAAGTATTGGACTTGGGTCATATATGGATCAGCTATCAAACCCTATCTGATGGGTCATCGTCATCTATCTATACCCATTTTATTACTTTCTTTTAACATATTACGGATTTGGGTACTTCACTGGCCGGTGCTCTGTAACTTGTCTGAATGAAGGTATATCCATGGCCGGTGATTCTCATCCACCGCCCGCATATGTTGTAGTACTTGTTTTCAACTATCAAAAGAACAATTTTTACGAATGAATGACTACTTAGAAATAATGCAATAAGATTTGATTTTGCATAAATAGTCTTAGATTTGAAATATTTCCTTGGGTCCGTGCAGTAAGAAAAAAAAAATGTTGGAATCTCAAAACGTGTTGATTCTATGAAAACCTTGATCTCTTTGGTTTTTGGTGCCAATCTTTTCCTATTAAATTTGTAGAAACTGGTGAGTTTTAAGCAAAGCAAAATGTTAAACATGTATGGTTGTGGCATCAAATGCAGTGCGTGAAGTGTGATATATTACTAAGAATGAGATTAGCACTGTCACGAAGCAGAAAAGAGAAAGGAGGTGAGTGTTCGTTCTGCTTCTGGAGGCTTAACGATTCAGGTATAGAGGGAGGCAGGTGTTAATGAGCAAGCATCCCGTGAGCACAACCCCCCAATCCTGAAAGCAATAACGCTTTTGGGGGGTCACGTTACAGTTAAAGCTTTACAGCTAAAATGTTTTTTCAATAGCCAAACAATCAAATTAAAAAATTTCCCAAAATTCCACCTTTTCTTGAATGTAACAAATCAAATTAAATTTGTAGCTATTTTAATAAAAAAAAATTTAACAATTAGTTGATATCCTAGACACAGAGTAAGGCGCCAAGTTTGATAACGCAAAGTCGCGGGCAAAATGCAGACAGTTGAACTACTTCACGCACTCAATTCAGTCTTCTCTGCATCGAAGCCGCATATAAGTATTGTGGTTTAAGGATTGGATATCGCTTCCCTTTTATATATATCACAATTTCAGATTGATATTTTGAAAGGGTCGTCTTCAGGTTCACGGATTTTTACATCATTCAGATCAAAAGACAAAAGCTGCGGTAGAAGAGAGTGAAACTTGGCAGCATTTCTGTGCATCTCAATCACCCGCTCTGCAACTCAAAAAATACATAACTATTGTATTGGAGATGTTGTTGAAAATTTCTTTACAAAATATGCTAAAGCCAAAGCTCTGACCATCGGCACTAGTCCTCTTGGTAACGGAGCTTGGAGTTCTTGTAGTCAAAGTGGTGGGGTTTGGTTCAAGTTTTGAACTTTCCATGGCAACGAAGGAGTCAAGCTCTGCCTCTTCAACGGATGGTAAAATCAAAAGGGTTCTCACTCATGGGGGTCGATATGTGCAGTATAATGTATATGGGAACATGTTCGAAGTCTCCGCCAAGTACGTTCCTCCCATTCGCCCTATCGGTAGAGGTGCTTATGGCATCGTCTGGTAAGTCTCTCTTTTGATGTTCTTCCTTTATAGAGTCTTCTTCGCCCACCCTTTTGACCTCTAAATATCTCGCTATGCGCTACTATTAGCATCATATCTAACATGATAGAAACCAGGTTCATCAATTTCTGGAGTTGTATTTATGATGCAACTAAAAGATTTTCCATCTCAATCTTCAAGTAGAGCTAGTTGCTTTCTCCAATGATTAATGATGCGAATTTGATCATTGTGGAAATTTCCTGTAAAACATTCTCTCAGGAATTCCAATTCTATCCAATTATAAAATCAGCTTACCTTAGTTTTTATGGTCAAACTTACCTCATTCGAATAACAAAAACCCTTTCTTTTTCAGTGCTGCTGTGAATTCAGACACGCATGAGAAAGTTGCCATCAAGAAGATAGGTAACGCATTTGACAACAATATTGATGCTAAAAGGACATTGAGAGAAATCAAGCTTCTTCGCCACATGGACCATGAAAATGTAAGTATTACTTGTCTTCTATAGTTCTGGTAAGTGCAACTTCAACTCTCGCTGATTCCTTGTTCTGCTTCACTTTCATAATGCACAGATTATTACGATCAAGGATATTATACGACCACCAAAAAAGGAGACTTTCAATGACGTATACATCGTTTATGAATTGATGGATACAGATCTTCATCATATAATTCATTCTGACCAATCTCTTACAGATGATCAGTGTCAGGTTTGGCACCAATGACATTGTTGGGATCTCCTTTCATTTTAATTATTTTCACGACATTTCGTTAGAGGGCCACAGATATTTGCTTAAACTTTGATAGAACAACTATAATTTACTGTTATCTCCCAGCACAGCATGGATCCTCATGTTTTGAGATTTTGTTTCCAATCTTATGCAATTTTAAAATGTGTTGGATGTGGATAAGTTTGTCATATTTAGTATGGAGTCTTTTTTTAAAAAAAAATTAAAATTACAAGAACCAAGAACACTCCAAGTCTCACTTGTGGAGTATTAGTTTCTTTGGCTTATGCTTTGCAATGAGTGTAAAATTGTGCACGGCATTGATAAATCATGAATCTCTTCTACAGTACTTTTTATATCAGCTGTTACGAGGACTGAAATACGTGCATTCAGCCAATGTCCTGCATCGTGACCTAAAGCCCAGCAATTTGCTTCTGAATTCAAATTGCGACCTTAAAATTGGGGACTTCGGTTTGGCAAGAACAACATCTGAAACAGATTTCATGACAGAATATGTTGTCACTCGATGGTACCGAGCCCCGGAATTGCTCCTTAATTGTTCAGAGTACACTTCTGCCATTGATGTTTGGTCTGTGGGTTGCATATTTGGTGAAATAATGACCAGAGAACCTCTGTTTCCTGGGAAAGACTATGTTCATCAGCTAAGGCTTATAACAGAGGTATGATATGATTTTGGTATTTCAATTTGAATTTATTGTCTATTAAAGCATTCATTCCAGCTGTATTGTTCAACTAATTTGTCTTATTAGTTGATTAGCAGTTATTGTAGAAAAGAATCATCCTGTTTAAGAAGCTAATCAAGACCTGCAATTGCAAACCCCTCCTTACTATTTAAGGGCCGATTTCTCATGAAAGAAAAAAATATCCCCTTTGGATAGAAGCTAGTTCCAAACCACTTCATGTCTTCCCGTCTTGCCCTAGATGACACCAAATGACCATTACATTTTATTTCAGTATTCTTTTCTTGTTGCTTGTTAGCAAGATTTGAGACCTGCTGCCATTGAAATCTGCCAAAGCTTTTCTGACTCAGATGTATAAAATGACTTGTAAATTTGTCGGTAATTGCATTTGATCTTTTTGGCAAACATCATCTCGCGAGGTGCCAAGTTCCACAATCCTGACCCAACGTGGTTAACTTGTCCTTCTCATCTTTCGGGGAATAAACGCTTATTGTATTTCCACCTTGACTGCAGTGTTAGAAAAGATAATCAAATGCATGTAACCCAGTTTTATAGTTTTTGATGGCTACAAGTTGTGATCCCTTATGTGCATTCCGTTTTTCTTTTGCATAAAAGTTAATAGGTTCCCCTGACGACGCCAGCCTCGGATTTCTCCGGAGTGAAAATGCCAGAAGATATGTTAGACAGCTTCCACAGTGCCGCAAGCAAAAGTTCTCAGCTAAATTCCCCAACATGTCTCCTGAGGCATTGGATCTGCTTGAGAAAATGCTCATGTTTGATCCCAACAAACGCATTGCAGGTATTCGGGAAGAGTTTGTATTTCAAATCATAGTTTATCGATGTCTTTGTCACCGTTCGTTTCATACTTGAGTAGCACTTGCATCTATTTGCAGTTGATGAAGTTCTGTGTCATCCGTATCTGTCATCATTTCACGAAATGAATGACGAGCCGGTTTGCCCCAGTCCATTCAGTTTTGATTTCGATCAGCCAACATGCACTGAGGAGCATATCAAGGAGCTCATCTGGAGGGAATCCGTGAAATTCAATCCAGACCCAGCCCACTAGCAGCTTTGTCTCTGTAAATTTAATCGCATAAACTTCTCTCTCCTTAAGTCCCTTCATCATCCTGAGGAGTTTATAGGAACAGCAGTAAAGTTTCCTGGCCCTTGTAATTCAGTGATAAACCAACAAGGCGAAAGATTAGTTTCTCCAAGTAATGTAATCCCATGTTATAGGCCTTAATACAAGTTATTCATGCTGCTGTTTTAATGTCCAAATCTTTTTGTTTGGCCAATAGGAAAAGAAATGGGAAATTCACATCCTTTAGAATTCGACTTTAGATTATTAGTAGGGATAGGGATATCCTTGAGTTGGATTTGGTGTAAATTTGGATCCAACCCGAGTTATCAAATATGGGTTCGGACAGGTTAGATTAGTGGGTAAAAACTATAAGTTTTTTGAACCCAATTCAACCCGCAGGTTGGGTCAAGTTGAGTGAGGATCAATTAATGGGTCAAATTACAAAAGAAAAAATTCATAAAATAATATCACGTTAATGTACACTAAAAGCAAGACCACCATTGTATCTTTATTGACAGAATAAATAGAAGGACAAAAATATAAAGGGAAAAAACTCAAAAGTACCAAGCGAGAATAACATAAGTTCAAACACAGTAAATAACAAGAAATAAAAAAATGGAAAAATATGCACACACAAACGCACATATATTAACCATCTAATATGTTTAGATCAATGATTGTATATTTTATTGAGTACAAATCATTTGAAAATATTAAAGCCTGGATAAGTTTTACATAAACTGGAACATTGGTCTTAGTGTGTTAGAAATGAACAATTTCATCTGCAAATGCAAGTTTCAATTTAAACAATATCATTAGGCAGGCTAGGCTATCTTCTGGGAATGTATATGACCCCATGATCGCTGGTCTCTGGCCTGACAACAATCACATGGCTTAGGTGTGAAATTCCCAGTAACATATATATATCAGAACAAGTCCAACGGTTACATGCATGCATATTGGACATATATTCAGATTCCAATGAAGTATCACCAGAAATATACCCTCCAACTCCAATCTTGGTGCTGCATATGCCAATGCCATGGCATGGTGTGTGTGCGGAGGGTCCCGGAACTTTGTCTGAATGTGTAAGGCGTCCCGTGAACCATGAATAATTTCCTATCACAGAAACGAGACAGGAAGACACACTCAAGCCACCAAGCGCCAACTCTGACTCAAATGATGGGTTGGGTGTCTGTACGTAGCTATTTCACTATAAAGAGGAGGCAGAATAATAAAAATAAAAAACAAAACAAGAGACACTTGCAATAACAATGGCGATCCCACAACCATTAGCTATTCTGACCGTTAAGAATCTAAAACGCTAGAAACAGCAAACACTGCATATACGTGACAGTTTCAGAGTGGGCATATGATATGAATTGGACGCATGCATGCATGCAGCAATCAGCAATTAATATCAAGACAGACACGCCCTCGTGTCTATTTGTCAACGACACCGGAAACGTACGGAAATATAATCAACAATTGACTTGCCCATTTCTTACCATTCACTCCCATAACTCACTGTCACTGCTGCTTAACCACATGTGTATGTGTCTGCATATACCAACGTAAACCTTTCCTCTCATCCGTCAGTATTGCTTCCTTCTTACTAAAACAAGTAGTCAACTAGATATTGACAAAAAAAAAAAAAAAAAACTCTTAAAAGAGCTTTGCTAATTACTATTACTAATAACTAATCATGAACATTCTGTTGATTAATTGATATGGCTAACCAATTATTATATATATGAGATAAATCACTTTCATTGGATTCGCTGAACGGTGATAACAGGAAGGGCCCCGCAAAAATCAAACATTTATATTTCGTTATACATCAGATACTCTTGTATGGGGACAAAAATATCTGTCTTTGTCTTATACAGCGTCTCAAATTCTGTGTCCTCTCAAAGCCCTTAAAATCTGGCACCCAAGCGTGCTTTCGCCTTGAGGCCTCTTAACTCTTAACTCTCTTTCTAGCAACTCCCACTCCGACTGCAACAGCAAGGAATGTTCTCGAGATGATTCTGTGAAATCTGGGTATCCTCAGTCTGCCTTTACCCTGATTTTGTTTTTCCTTTGCAATCTGCAATTGCATTTCTATCTTCACATTACCCAGATATAGGTAAATAATAAAAATAGTGTGAAGATGAAAGTAAACCATAAAGATATGCTAATTTGGGATCAGAAGAAAAGTCCTTCCAGTACACCCATTGGAGTAGGAGCTGCTGCACAATGTCGGACCTTGCCCAAACTATTGGTCTGGCTTATCCTCTTCGTTTCAGTCACTTATGTGGTCTACATGCTTAAGCTCGTCACTACATCAAGCGCTTGCAACCATGTATCCTTCTCCGCCAATAGATTATCCTCTTCTTCTCTACAAACTATTCCGAAACCCAATGCCACCAGTTCACAGCTGATTCGAAATCTGACGTCCACAGCTTTAAGACGAGAATCTCTAGAAAGCCAAGACCAAACGGAACTCCGGCACATAGTATTCGGAATCGCCGCCTCCGCAAAGTTATGGGAACACAGAAAGAACTACATCAAGCTGTGGTACAATTCGAAAGAGATGAGAGGCATCGTGTGGCTGGACGAACGTGTTGAGACCCATGCAAACGACGGGCTGCCGCGGGTGAAGATCTCTAGCGACACCTCGAATTTCCCATACAGTAACCCGCAAGGGCACCGGTCGGCTATTAGAATCTCCCGTATCGTGTCGGAAACGATGTATTTGGGGATGAAGGATGTGAGGTGGTTTGTGATGGGCGACGACGACACCGTTTTCGTGACGGAAAACCTTTTGAGGATTTTGAGGAAGTATGATCATAATCAATACTATTACATTGGAAGCTTGTCGGAGAGTCACTTGCAGAACATATTTTTCTCATATCAGATGGCATACGGTGGGGCTGGGTTCGCGATCAGTTATCCATTGGCCAAAGCATTACAGAAAATGCAGGATCGATGCATTCACAGATATCCTGGACTTTACGGTTCCGATGACCGAATGCAGGCTTGCATGGCCGAACTCGGTGTCCCACTCACTAAACAAATCGGTTTTCACCAGGTTCCTTCTTTTTCTCTTTCTCTTTCATATTTCCACTTCACACCATTTGTCGGCAACCTCCCTCTTTATCTGTTACTGTGCCTCTCATTTTCATACGTAACCTAGACCAGAGTTTTGCTCTGTACCACCACCAACTATGACCCGTTTCCTTTTCCCTTTGATTTTTTAGTTGATTTCTTGACCTACGAAGAACAATGACATACACAGTGTGCGTGTCCCATTCATCATGGATCGTGAAATGAAATATCAAAGGGTTAACTATTTGTATAGCTAGCTAGCTAGCATTGTTCATTACTCGAACTAGTCTTCCAAAGGAAAAACCTTGATTTGTCACACCACTGATGAAAATGTGCTTGCTAGTTTTAATACTGACCAGAATTCTCTCTTGGTTGATTAAATTCAGTACGATGTGTACGGGAACCTGTTTGGGCTCCTAGCAGCTCATCCCGTGACTCCCTTGCTGTCTCTGCACCATCTTGATGTGGTTGAGCCAATATTTCCAAACATGAGCCGAGTCGAAGCTTTTCAGCGGCTTGCAATACCAATGAAGCTTGACTCAGCAGCAGTGGTGCAGCAATCTATCTGCTATGACAAAAAAAGGAGCTGGACAATTTCAGTTTCATGGGGTTTTGCCGTTCAAATATTCCGTGGGATGTTTTCGCCCAGGGAAATGGAAATGCCTTCGAGAACATTCTTGAATTGGTATAGAAGGGCAGATTACACTGCGTACGCATTTAACACGCGTCCAGTTAGCCGAAACCCATGCCAGAAGCCGTACGTGTTTTATTTATCAAAGGCAAAACTAAATTCTACAACGCAACAGACAGTGAGTGAATACGAAAGGCATCGCGTTGCTCACCCAGAATGCAGGTGGAAAATGGTTGATCCTTCAAGTTTTGACAAAGTGGTCGTATATAAGAGGCCCGATCCACATCTGTGGGATAGAGTAAGTAGTTAGTTCTATTCTATATTATATTCTAAAGAAGTTTAATGGCAGCGTGGATTAATTGCGTGGGTTTTCTATCTATTTGGCAGGCTCCAAGAAGAAACTGCTGCAGAGTCATGAAATCAAAAAAGAAAAGAACGATGGAGATAGATGTGGGTGTATGTAGGGATGGTGAGGTGGCTGAAATTTAGTGATCACTGATCAATAATCTTTACTTCAATATCATCTCCGCCTAGGTTACTTCTTTATTAATTTATTGTTCCTATTTTAATAATTAATCAAAGGATCATGAGTTGATTTGTTTGTCTGACAATTTTGTAAAATTTAGTTTGTAATTTATGATTATGATGCGTTCTTCAATAAAATCTTTACATCCGTCTTGTTTCGCGCATCTTATACAGTTAACATACTTTAATTAGGCTTCTGTCCTCTACTTACCAAAATTAATTTTGTTTGAGACAAATAAATATATAAATAAAAGAATACAGCTTATCGGACACAACATTTCCCGGGAAATGCACTGTTGTTTAATGCGGTTTCACTGGAAACAAAAAGAATCATTTACAATAGAGGATGTGTGAATTATTTATGAAAATTGTGAGGAGCAAGCAAACTAGGATTGATTGGTGGCGATACTAATTTGAAATGCTGAGCGTAGGGACAAGTAATATCATTCTCTACCACTTTCATCTAAGCACTCAATCAAAGGCACTATTTGGGCCTCGGGCGGGTATCCATTGAAATTGATCGGATCAGATGTTACCGTTTTTAGGCCCAAAGATTTGCCTAATCCAGTCCCATCATTAATTGTGGGCTCTCTCCCTTCGAAAGAAGTCGACATCACAGACGGACTGTATAATATAAAAATAATAATAAATGAAAAAGACACACGTGATATTTTGAGTTGCATGGTTGGTCAATATTGGCCAATTGCCATTCGAAGACAACGGTTTTCTTAGCTGTCGCAACCCAATCAGAATTTACTACTCGAGTCAGTCAACCCTAGCTAATCAAATTACGTACACTATCAAAGTCGTTACTAATTACTCCAATGATGCCTATCTCTCTGCCCATTTCATAGTTATGCCAAGTCAAGCAATGCCACAGACAGCTGTGTTTAACTATATATATACACACACCACATTCAAGCTATTATTTAATTTGGATTGGATAAGATAGATGCTTTAGCAAACTGTATTTCCTTTCATAATCTATTCCATTTATTTAGAAAAATGATAAAATTTCAATTAGCTTTGAAAACGAAATTTGAATATTCATCTGCTGAAATTAATTAGATCATACCCCACGGGCCCAAGCAGTGGATAAGTAGATAAGCGTTGCCGAGGTGACCGAATCAGATGTCCATTGTCTTACTGTACACATGAGGGCCTCAAATCTGATTGCCCCAAATATTTTACTAGTAACTTAATCCATGGCCCATTCATAGTGGGCTCTCCGTGCATTCGGGTCACTCCCTTACCGATTCTGAAGAGTTGGGCAATGGCCGTTCCATGTATATTGTTTCGACGTATGAAAATGAAGACGAGACGACGACGGTCCTCTTGTTCTTATAAACTCAATTCGCAGTCTTAGAGTTAAAACCTAATTAATCAGAATTTGCTTCAATCGTATTTATATATATCAACCCTATCTAGTATAATGGTTATAATGTATGTCAAAGTCGTTGATTCATTATGATGCTGTGTTCTGGTCGTGCGGACCTTTCCAAACAACTTGGAAGCCCTAGCTAGCTATCACCCCATTTTCCAACATGCATGCATGTTAACGTTTCCTCATATATTTACATCCGCTATCAAGTTAGGTGTATATTCGTGCCAAGTCAAGCATATAATTAAACCTCGCCAATCTCTCTTTAATTGTTTTTCTCCTGCATGCTTCGGATCCATGGATAGTTGTGTTCAACTATATATATCCACCACATTCATGTATATATAGTTATAGTCCTATTGAAAGGGATCATTTAATTTGGTGAGATAATTTTTCTTTTAAGAGGATCAGCCCGCTTCACGCGCACACATAATCATGTATGCAACGCCTTATATATAACCTTGAATTTCTTAAATTTAAAATACTGTTGTCATGGTAATAATATATTTGCAACATGTGTTAAGAATTTGAAATTATTATATTCCGAGTTATTCTATTCAATTAGTTTAAATATATAGGAATAGTAAACGTTTTCCAATAGTTTGCTATTAATATAAAAAAGAAATTGGGAAAGAATGTATGGATACGTGCACCTTGTTTTTAATTTGTGTGTGTGATTTGCCAAAAAGGTATTGTTAGACTTGACATTTGTAAACTCAAATTCCCGATAATACAATCAGTTTGTAAAACTAAAAACATGTATGATCATTCGAACAAGAAAGGAGCAAATAAAACGAACACGAATGCATAGATGTACTGCTCCTTCGCAATCGCATATATATGTAATGCACAAGACAATGAAGGGATCTGTAAAGTACGTGTCATCGATCTTCCGCCTAAGGGTGCGCATGCATCAGCATCTCTTGATCAACCTTTTTAACACAAGTTGCATTCCTGAAAGAGCATAATATACATACATTTGTACATACATAGTTTCATCTGAAAACCCTAGCACGCTACTAAACTTATTGAAAAGGCATCCCTTTTCCATTGGCAAAAGGAAAGGGCATATATACATACATAAACCAATCATAAAGTTGGCATATCATAAAAGCAAGCAATGCTCATTGGCACGAGATATTGTCTTCATGAGTGAGAATTAGGGACCACAATCACACCGAATTATCTTTGATATTTTCTTTTGTAATTCTTCTCAGCATCCAACCAAAATTATACAGCCAAAGTTTTATTGTCCGCTCTTACAAATTATATTCTTTTCTTCTCTTTCGTATTTACGATAAAAAAAAAATATCAAACACCCTAAAAACAATTTTACTCACGTATTAACAAACCCTTTTTGTCCCTTCGCGCAAGAGAAAAGAGACAGAACGTGAGCCTCGGGGGAGGGTAGGATATTGTGTGTGCCAAACAGCGTAAATTGAATAATTAAAAAAAAAAAATCTTAGAGAGAGAGAGGGGAAGGGCACTAAATCACCGGAGAAAAGAGATATCTGTATAATTGAACAATATCAGTTGAGAAGTCACACTCCAAATCAGCCGAGGCATGAATAAACATGTTGAAAATATAAATCATCTTACCAAGTATAGCTTTATGTACGGTCACATTATGGTATAAATCTATTCCTAGTAAAAAAGATAAAACTATTCTTTCTACTTGATTTCACACCCTCACCTGGCCTTCTCCATTTCTTTTATAATAGTATAATATATAATATTCTGCACGTGATAGATAGTAACCCTCTTCTCTTCACCTTGGGGGTTGGGCCCGTCCGTCCTCATCCACTAGAACGTGCTTTTCTATCCTGCCAAATCATGAAGCAACTGTGCACCCATCAAATTTCTGTACGGAAGATTTTGTCCTTCGCCGTCCAAAAGCGAGTACTGAACTGGTTGACAATCTTCCATTTGCTCCCTTGGGTAGAAGAGTGAACCGTGAGTGGGTGGTGGGAAAGCCAAGCTCACCCCGTTTCCACCGTGTTGCTGTAACCCTAGCGTCAGCGACACTCCACCGGCGTTGAAATTATCATTGGCGTAGGAAACCATGCCTGCTGAGTGGTGATTAGCAGTAGTGTATGATGAAAAATCAAGCTCCATGGATCCAAAAGTGTCTGTGACTCGCCCCATGCATTGGTCTTGCTGGATATGGTGGTGGTTTTGGAGGGTCTTACTGCTTTTTGCAAATGGATCATCTTTGTGTACTTCTGAGGAGTTATTAACGATGGAGGATACGCACTCGGAGTCAATCCGTACAAGTCGACCAGGTGTGGGCTTCTCATCTTCAGGTCGATTTAAGGATGGGTTGTCCTCTTGGGGATCGGTGACCCCCTTCGAGGAATCCATGTTGTTTTCACGCTCCTTCACTTCTTCCAAATACATTTCTTCCACCATTGGTTTCCACAGTCTCACCCTTGCATTAATAAACCAATTTGATACCTGTTTTGATGAAACATATGTGTCACCAAACGGATATATATATATATATATATATATATTATTAAAATAACATACACTCGATCTTAGAAATCTGTTTACTTACTTAAGCTAAAAAAAGAAAAAGAAAAAGAAAAAAACATGTTATGACATCAAAAGAGTAAGTTAATAGAAGAAATGGAGATACCTGGCTTCTTGAGAGACCGGTTTGGCGGGCTAAAATATGTTTATCAACATCACTTGGGTACCTGCAAGAGTTTTCACGCAAAAAGGTCTGACCATCCATGGTAATGACAGATACATAGAGAAGAAATGGCAAGATGGGAAGGGGTCCTACGAAGAAAAATTCAACCCACAAAAAGCTAATAAAAGGAGAGAGAGAAAGAAAGGACCAAAGCTTATATGTATCCATCCATAAAAGAAATAATTGAAAATAATATGACAAAAACAGAAAAGATGGAATCTAAATGATGATGCACAGACTAGAAAAATGTAGCATAGTTTTGCAAGCATAAATGATTGAGATTCTACACATGAGAAAGTTACAGTACCATCAACTGCCACTTGCTGTTCTCTTTTTTTCCACTGGAGAAAATATTGATTCTTTGGCAAAATCTATTTTGTTGCTTTACTTGAATCAATCTAGGGGCAAAACAGAAAAGAAAGAGAAAGAGAAGAGAAGAGAAGAGATATCTTACGGGTGGAGGAAATGCTCGAAAAGCCAAGCCCGAAGAACTGAGACGGATCTCTCAGGAAGGCCACGTTGGGGTCTCCATGGATGGCTTTCCATCATGCTCATTTGCTGGAAGGCCTTTTGTTGTCTGATTGCTTGGTCAATGATTTTAAGTCTTGGTGTTTCGCCCTTTGTTGTACCTGGTGCAATTGGGTCTTTCTCACCCATGGCTTTCCTTGTCGCCTGAATCTGACTCAAAATCCCATCTTTCAAACATCTAAAATGCCTTGACATGGCTTTCAAAGCAAGCGCTGAGTACACTGCAGCCGCTCCATGCCCAGCCACTGCTTCAAACGATGACACAACTGCCTTCATCTGATTACAGTAGTGCCTGTATCTTCTGTCCACCTTAACAACAATTAAATTTAAAAAATAAAAAATAAAATTAGAATTTGCTATTGGAAATTATAACAGGAAACCCAGCAGCATAAATAGAATATATCATGAAGAGGTTAAAGAGTTTTTAATAACGAGATGACAAGAAGAGAAAAAGGAAATAGAGTTCTCTCAAGGTAAAATGAAAAGCCCAAATTGTCACGAGGCGAGCATTAATGAAAAAGGCCCGCAGTCGCTCAATTAGTTCAGGAATCAAGCTAAGTCGAAAGACCCCAGTCCAATTCAATTCAATCCCATCAACCTCCACCAAAAAGTTATCAACTTTGGGTACTGACTATTAACTCGGAGTAGTAAAGAGAGAAAGGGTTTTCCGTATTTTGGGGACGAAAAAGATTTTCAAGTACGGCAGAAAACTGAAGCTTTAATTGAAGCAAATAACATGGTTTGCAACGAAACGAAACTCATATACCTCTTCCAGCATAGAAAGCAGCTTTGTCTTCCTCTTCTGTAATTCCGCGAATTCTAAGGAGCTAAGCACATGCTTCTTTGAGGAACTGCTGCCGCTATCCTCTTCCCACTGCTTGTTCTTTTGAGACTTTTGCTTTAGTACATCACTTGGGTTTGTTCCAAGACTGCAGAACTCGTTCAGAAGCTCCTGTGCTGGGACCAAGTACTTGGAGTTCTTGAGCAGGAAATGTCCTTGTCCATGATAAAGATTTGCAGCAGATTTACCCAAATACCCATCCTGCAACATTTGCTGTTGCTGTTGAGTACTGTTGGGCGTTTTTCCGAAGAAAGCATCTCTACAAGTTGAAGAAACAAGATCATGTTGGTTCTGCAGGTGATGATTCGTTTGCCTGAGTTCGAAAGATTGTAAGCCAATACTTGAAGGATTGGTTGAACTAAGAGAGAGCGAGAGGCCTTGACTAGGCCTTTCATTTCCTTCGCACGTAAACACACATCTCAAAGACGAATCATCAACTAATAATCTGTTGTTGTCTTGCCAAGGGGCGGATGGGTCATGAGACGCAACTATTAGATTGTCGCTGCTTGTTTCGGAAATAGCAGATGCGAAATCTGGTTTATGATAGTCCTGATGATGATAGAAATTGGTGGTCTTGGAAGAGGAGGAGGGTCCTCCAGTTTTGGCGATGAAACTCTTCCACATCAGGGGGTTAGTGTCAGTTTGTTGCTGTGCCTGTAGATTCTTGGAAAACCCTATCATCTCCATGCCTGTGCTGAGGTTGAACACGTCTGTGTCAGAGTCGGAGACAAAGCCTGGGATCTGGTTCACCATCTGGGTTTGAATCATTGGGTTACCAGAACCTGATGATACTTCCGAGTAGCAGAATCCAGCCGATGATGATACCATATCCCTCGATTTATCTTCACACAGCTCTCGAGCCATGAAACCCCACTTAATTTGCTTTCTTCTTCTTCTTCTGCTGCTGCTGCTTTGGATCGGTTTTTTATTTTACAAGTTGTTATATTTTTTGAAGCGGCGTCAAATTTCAGATATATGAGGATCGATGGAGTTGGAGTCTCCCACAATAGAACCGCTAAAACAGAAAAGGAGATCGACACCAGATTCTTAGAAATGAGACAATCAATAAAATTTGAAGCCAGGAATGTAGTATTTTGCTTGTCTGTGTGGAAAATGGAAGATCTTACCGTACGTAATGAAGTATAGTAGTTATGTTGGTGGGTATTGGATCCAATTAAGTGGATGTGGCTGCGATGGTGTGGTGGTGGCAACTCGACGACGACGACGACGATGGTATATATTGGAGAGCAAGTAGGAGAAGTTGCTCTTTCTGAGACTTGTTCTGTTTATAAGCCAACATCATATGGAAACCAACCAACCAACCTAGGAAGAAAAGAAAGACGAGATATACTTCCTCAGAAATAGATACAAGATCAGACAGACAGGCACAGGGGTTGATGCCATGCCCATGATCATTCTATCTCTCTCTCTCTCCCTCTCCCTCTCCCTCTCTAGCACAAAGTGGGTCAATGCACCAACATATATATAAATACAACCAAAATAGCCTTAGTACCAAAGATAATAATTAAATTCTCTCAATTATTTCTAACCCAGATATTATATTTATATTTATTTTTTAAAATATAAATAACAATAATCATAATCAATTAAAATATATGTAAGAAAACAAAAAATAGATATTATATTGTCAGGTCAGATATGTAAGTGAGGTTCTGGGTGGACAGTCTACAAAACAAAGTACTTAAGGTTAGGATAGGAAGGGGCAGGAGCAACAGAAAGTAATGATCGTCCTTTGCCCGGTACATAAACTACAAGCCGCCACATGAGTTTGCTCCCCCTTCACTACAATGATGATTTTTTTCCCTCCAAAACCTTGTCTTTAAAGTCCACGAAACCCGTAATCATATGATAAGAATCTGTTGATCATTGGGCATTAAGTAATTTTATAATTATAATTATAAAAAAGGTTTTTATTTTAAGGAGGGAGATCTTTGTAGGGAAAGGGGGAACGAATCCCGAGAAGTCATTCCTACGTAGGGGCCTTTTCCAGGCTTTTTCAGATTAGTTTCAGCGAGGGTTCTGTTTGGAAGGGAGGGTCATCTCATCTGGTTAGAGTTGGTGGGTCCTACTCCTCAATTTTCTCTCTCCTTCTCTATTAGACTACAGTATATGGTAGACTGTCGTGTAATGTTTTGGTGCGTACCTGAAAATTCAATTCAAGAGAGAGAGAGGCCTTGAGTTGGGAAATTGGAGAGGAAGAGAGACTGTGAAAAAGACTAGATGGGATCTGGCCTGGCATTGGCGTAGGGTGGGTTCGTGTAAAAATGTTACTAAAATAAGGGACTGAGCGCGAGAAGAGATATTGATATGAGGTGGTCCAATCTTTGCACATCTAATTCTTATTAATTGGTGTTTTAAAAGCATTCCACCAATCTTTCTCTCTCCTCCATTTTCTATTTTGCATGGGACCGCATCTTTTCTTTTTATTAATATGCCTCTCCATTTCACGCGCCTCCTTCTTTCGTACTTTACACTCTCAACGTAACATCAATCAAACTGAAAAGTCAGTCAATGCAAAACGCTTGTTATGACTTTGCACCCAAGCACCGCCTGCCTGCGTTTTTCTTTTCTGCAATTTAGACCTAATTTCCGATATCCTACTAAATATTATTAATATCAGAGATATAACAATGAAACTGATGTTATTTTATGCACTAGAACCGTGGGCAGATAATCTATCTATCTTTTTCTAATTAAAAAAAATATAAGCTCGTTTCAAATCTAACACCAAAGCAATATTTGCATTTTGATTCGGAATTCCTCGAAGTTGATAGAATAGCGTCAAGTTCAAAATGAATAAAGCCTACATATAAATGAAGCTTGTCCTTTAAGAAGGATCTATAAATGAATGCAAATTAATTAAGGTATATAAATTAATGTTGGCCTAGGCACAAGTGATCTTTGTTCAGAGGAGGATGTTAATCAAGTATGTATGTTTCAAAACAAAGACAGCATCCCGAGCGTGTTTGATTCTTATCACTTTATTCATGTGTAACATTCTGTCTTATTCCAGCAGGTCTTTGGTTAAGGAATCTATCAATAATAAATTGGGCAGATAGATAACACGCTTTTTTTCCTGGCCTGGTTAATGATATGAAATTATAAGTAGCAGTGCGTTGAGGTTGTGTTGCAGCCTGGGGAGAAGCAAACAGCCAAACAGGGTTTCGTCGAGCATAATAATAAAATTTGAAAGACACGCGCATGGCATGCAGGGGAAGAGGAGGAGGACGACGAGAATGGGCTTTGCAAGCAAAGCTTTATTATTAATATTTGTGCGTTAAAAGCAGGTGGTCCTGCAACGAAGCTTTCTCCGCCGCTTGCTAAATTTCTTTTATCTCTTTTTTTTTATATCTCCTTTCCTTTCCTTACCCTACAACAGGTTGACGTCACCTTCTCGTCTCAACACAATACAAAACCCACACCCAGCCAGCTTTGTACTTTCTCCGAATTTGATCGCGCGTGCACTGCGCATCTTCTCGTTCCCTCCCCGCTAAGCGTCAAGCAACGCAACACCACCCAATCGCGCGTTGATTTTTGTTTTTCTTAAAAAGAAGATTTTCTAATTTAAACTTATGTATAACTATCTCTCTAGATTTTTATACGAGTGGCTTTGGCTTGTTTTGGTGCATTGGCCAACCGTATCTAATATCTTATGCTGCGTACCTTTTACAAAATGAAAATAATAATTAAGAATGCGCATAAATTAAGAGGGAGAGATCGAATGTATCAACGTGCTTACGGAAAGGGGAGCGTGCATGGTTTTGAAAGTGAACCAATGATTTAATTAAGGACTCAGTATTTGTATTCGTATTTGTATTTGTGTGCGCGTAATGTGTATATATAACAAGAGAGAGAGAAAAGTTATTTATACACTTCAAATGTATACCCATTTTAATAACTATAACTATGTTGTAAGATTAAAATTATAAAAATAAAAATAAAAATATACAGAAACAACTTACAAATAGCAAGCCTCGTGGAATAATGTAAGCTGTTGGTGTTCAGCTCTGGGCCATGACTGACAAGGCGCTTTTCTGAACAAGTTTGAAACTTGTAACTATGAGGCCTACGTAGCCATGCACTTGCACTTGCACTCGCAGTTGCACTGCGTCATATATTATATATACTAGCTAGAGTGGTCCTCTTTCTCTTTACCTATTTGCTATCTTACATAACAATAATAATAATAAATGTAAAAACTGTTAATTGATACATTATAATATACCTTTTGCTGTTGGTGTAGCATAAATATTATAGTCTTAGGACCATCCTATTCTATGCATGCATACTAGCTATCTTACATTACATAGCATAGCATAGCGCATATATATATATATAGGTATTGTTATTGTTGAAATATAGGGACGAGGGAGGAGAGCGGAGCAATGGCTCGGTGTCGGTGGGACGGAGCACCACCCAACACAAATTAAAGTTTCTGTTTTCTTAAATCGGGGATCGAACGGTGACTCACTCGCTCTTAACTTGCCACGTAGATATTACATATGTATAAATCATTATTCTATTCTTTATTGCCCCATTCAAATGAATTCTTTCAATAACACCCTTACCCTTAATTAAGCATATATATATGCATCGTGTATAATAATATTATAAACACCTAACAGTTGTAGAGTGAATATGCATATATATGATATGCATGCCTTAGATAGGTCACTGGCATGGGTGGGAGGAGGTCATTTTAGAAAAGATTGAAACCCTCCACGATGAAATTACATGGCACAAGATCCCTTTTCCTTCCCTCCAGAATACCACAATAATAATGGGCGTCGGATTCTTCTCTCATCATTACTAAATTAATTAACTAATACAGTGCTATAATTAATATTCTGTTAATCGTTAGTAAAAGCGATCGAGTTAAATATGTTATATGAACTTATCCATCAATGGTTTCGCTGATTAGCCACAACCAGTAGCCCCCCATCTGAATCACACGTATATATTCACCAATTATTATATTATATAGATTAAGATATTAATTTCTCTTCTTGTTCAATGTTTCCCACTTGTTTGAATTAATTAATGCATGGAAGCATAACAAAAAGCAAAATGGCACCAAATGCAATATATGGCATGCGTGTGCCCACGCGAAGACAAAAAGTTTAAGGGGGCCACCACCAATTCCCATTAATCAACACAGACAGCCCAATTATTATTATTATAATATAAATAGATACTTTGAGTGGATCATGGCCGTTAAAATAATTTTGAATTATAAATGCAGATATCCAATTGTAGAATAGACCATTGCACTGTCAATATCCGATAGATGCATGCCGGCCACCTTGAATTCCCTAAAAACAAATGCCCATATATATATGCGTCACTCGTCCATAAAAAAAAATGGCCTGTTTTTCACGAATTTCTTTTTGAGTATAAATGTTAGTAAATGTGTAGGTATCAAACTCAACCAGGACAGCTTAGCTTGATGGCACTCCAGAGACAATAACACAAGCTTACTCCTTCATTAAATTAAATTAAAGTATAATAATTAATTGCGAAAGATATAAATAATTAATTAAATATAGTAATTCCTTAATTAAATTATATATTATATTAAGACCTTTTTTTAAACCGAAAGTGTTGTTTAAATATAATGCAGAGTATTAGCTAGTACCCGCATATTCAAAATGTGCAGGGAAAAGGAATGGTTCCCCATGCCATCGGGTAATCCTAATTAATCCTTGACCAAATTTATCGCGGGGACGAGGCATGCATGCATGGATTTGAGGTATCATATTCATTCATACGAAAGTGAGAAAATCAAGCACGTCGCCGAAATAGAATGCATTAATTATTTTGAGGAACACATGATTAAATGACATGAAAAAACAATTATTACTCTACATTTTTTATAAAAAAAAATTCAAACAAGTACAAATCTGGGGAACCAATTATTCTCTGCTCAGTCCACTCCTAAGGAATACTAATTAATTATATATAGCAAAAAAAAAAAATACCAATTAATATATACAGTATTTATATAGTATGTTTGTAACAGTTAACGTTAATTAACTTCATGTTGTTTTCGATTGGGTTATATAAACATTGGGTGCGTGATCTGGTGCTGGTGCTGGACCAGTAACGTGTATATATTGACTAGACTAGACAAGAAGTAGAACTTCATCTGGCAAAGTGATGAGTGGTCACCACACCATAATACATTTCTCTCACTTAATTCCGCGTTGGATATAACAGATTATATTAACTGCCGCCGAAACAAATTCTAGTTCTGTTCTGACACACGGAATATTTGTCATCCTCTCCATTCCTACTTCGTTTTTCTTTTTTTCTTTTTTTCAATGGACCACACAACCACAACCAAGGAACCCCTTTTTACCATATCAACCATCGCTTTTTTTTTTTACAATTATTATATATCATAGTTAGATTTGATAACCACCCAAAAAAATTGGGATATGATATAGTAATTTTTAACTGATGAACAATGAACAGGAATTGTTGTAAAAAGAAACACCAATGAAATAGTTGGATCTCTTTTCTTGTGTGTGAAACTGAAACCCAAAAAACAAAGTGTGTATTAGATTAGTGTGGTAGCGGATCGGTTATTTCCCGAGAACGAGTGAGTGAGAGTGGCACCCAACATGAGTCGCAGTCACCGACAATATTCTAAGTCAAAACAAAACATACGATAAAACACAAAATAAATAAATTTGTTAAAATCTCCTTGGCTAGACTAGTCAGTCTATAGTGGGGTCTCTTGTCTTCCCCATTTATTTAATTAATTAATCTATTCCCCAATCATGAGATGAGATAAGATGCAGTAATTTCACATTCGAGTGCGTACATTATTTACTTAATTGGTGCATCTTAATACAATTTTATTTGATTATTAGTTGATTGAGCTTGCGCGCACTGCACGAGTCCTTTAATTTAATTCAATTCAATAATATTATTCTATTTCTAGGCATGAAACTTTCTCCGCGAATAACTTTCGCCAATGCCTTTCGTTTCTTTAGCCTTCTTCGTTGGATTATTATGCAAACCGTTTTCTGGATCTGGAGGAGACAAATGATGTACTGAAAGATACCCTTTATTATTTTAGAACATAAAATTTCCAAGTTAAAATCTAATTAATTCTTTGCTTGACAAATATTTTTTTGAGGATAATATTGTTATTTGTATTTCGTGGTTGGGGACAAAGAGGGGATGGATGAAAAGTAAGACGTAAAAACAAAACAACAGTCGGTATTCATTGTTTTCTCCGATCCAGTTATTGACCAATTAGTTTGAGAAACACAGCTCTCGTCTCGTGATTGGAAACTTCACTTTTATGTATGAATAGAAAGAAACAAGACTGACTTCTTTTGTCTCTGTTATCAATTCACTCGCTAATCTGTGAGCGGAATAACCAATTGTCAGGAAAATTCCAAAAAATCACTTGAAAAGAATGGAGATGCGGGGTATCGATCCCCGTACCTCTCGCATGCTAAGCGAGCGCTCTACCATCTGAGCTACATCCCCTCACGTTGACATTTATATCTATCAAACTAATTCAACATTATATTTTAGTCAATAAGACATTTGACACATTTATACATATTTTTGACCTGTTATTCACCGCTAAGTTACTCAATGTTCACATCGAGAGTGTTAATTGGACAGATAAATACATAATTTCGACCTGATTCAACCCCTGTGCAAGTGCAAACACTATATTCTTTCTATGTCTATCCAACTTGGTAAGACGTGTCAGTCCTCAATTCGTTGCAGAAACTTCTTGGTTGCAAATGTGAAAAAAATGGGTTCTCGAATCGAACTAGATTCGCGGAAAACCGAATATCTGCTAAATTCTGGTTTCTCTCTCATAGCACACAAAAAGAAAATGAGGGAAAGATGAAGCACATCATATTCCCAGAACCAGATTGATTGATTTTATATAGCATCAGCAAAACCACCGCTCAAGCTATTCTCATTAAACACGACCATTTTAATATATTCAATCATACTGAAGAATCAACAAAACGTAATTTGCAAGGAAAGATTTAACTGTATTCATCTCGTTATCATCAGCCGAAGCTATATTTGGATGCTCTGCTCTATCATCAAATTTATCAAACTCCTGACGGACCATCCATGAAACCAATTCACCATGTCAATCAAGTCTTGACCTGCTACCACGAGCTGCTGCTAACCTTGTTAATTGTAGCACCTTACAGGAATCAACCGAAGGCCAGTCTCATCTTCACGACATTCAATTATCTACACTCAAGGATAGGAGCTTATATCCATCGGTCATAAACTCATTTTTCATCAATAAAACTGCACAATCAAGAAACTTCTTATTAGGCTTTGAATATTTTCTTTATTATCGCCTTTGTCAACACAAAGTTAACTTTGGTAGCAAGAATGAAATTTTTACTGTAACAATATATAGAATTCTCAGGAATAAATATATCTTGTCAGGGTATGTTTGCTAGCAGTAAAGGGGTAAACATAAAGACAACATCATTTACCCTTTTTTCAAGGAGTAACAATGGATATAAACATTACTCTTTAACTATGTTTAGCATGCTTAGTGATTTTGATGAGATGAAGAAAGGAAGAAGAGTTTGTGATGATGGGATCAGTGAAGGGGATCCAAAATAATTTTCCTCAATTTACTTTTACAACCAAACAAAACATATTTTCTTATTGGTAAAGAACCAAACATATTTAAAACAAAGTAAATCTTACTCTAGGGTGAATATAAAAGGGTAAAAGAGAAAAATAAATAAATAAATAAATAAAAAATAGAACTTAAGATTTGGCAGATCGACTCCAAAGAGCAGAAAACAAAACTCAAGTTTACTACTACACAGATTCTTTGACCGTTTACCACTAAAGGAAGTTATTGTTTGACAGCATTTGACAAGTTGCATCATAAAGATGCTGGAACCAAAACAATTACTATCAAGGCACAAACCTTCCAGCAATCATTCATGAGAAACATTAATTAACCTCATGATAATATAACTGATCCACATATCTCAGATATCTTATTATCACTTCGTTCATTTATTGATACACTTACTTCCTTCCTAGCAAGTGCTGTCCATTCAGCTCATAACCACAGATTTTTGACAACAAAGATATGCTTGAAGGCAGGTCAGATATAGCAGAGATGAAGGGAGGAAAAGAAAATACCCAGCAAAAGAACAAACCATTATCCTCTCGCCTATGTTTCCAGCAAAGTCAATAGAAAACAAATATTTTTATCATCGTCTTCTTCTTCTTCCATTCCTAACCTGAAGAAATTAGTCTAATAGATTTCGACCAATAAACTCTCCAGGTAACCCCATTCAACAAGGTTCTGAAAGGAAGATTTTAATACTGGGTGACAAATATGGAGGAATAAGAGATGATCATGAGAAAGTGTAAGGAAATAGACCTATTAAAATGCTTCCAACTCTTGAATCTTGGAATCATCAGCCTTCAAGGATTCTCAATTGTTGCAGTTGTAATTCGTAATTGTCGTGTCCGATCTCGCTCTCCATTCCGCTTCCAAAAGGCCCTTCTCCACCAAACTTCAAACCCTCTTTGTATATTGGGGCAATCTTCACCAGAATTAAGGAAACGATTAAACCAAGCAAGCAAAATTTCCTGTTGCCAGGAGAGAGGCAGAGTGAGAATTGTGTTACTAAGACCATCCTCAATTAGGTGTCGATCCAGACCTTTGGATGCTCTCCTCATCCAACCAAAATCATCATAAAATGGCACCAACCATGTTTTCAAAAGTAAACACCTGATATCTTTTGAAGCCAATAATTGTCCCTTCCCAACACCAACAAATAACCTTGATGTAACTCTGCTAACCTCAAACCTGTGAACTGCGGGCACTTTAGGATGTACTTCAGCCAATTCAGACTGAGATGCCCACGTTTGCAGGAAATCTTCCGCGATTTGTCTGTCAATTAAAATATCCAAAATCCAGTGCAAATTATCTGCCTGTCGTGAAATTTGACCCACATCCTGAAGGTCTGAGGCTGCTGCCCGCAAAAAATGTTGACGAAGCAATTGCAGACAATGATTACATGCTGAGTATAATGACTCCTTCCGAAGATCATTCTGAGATGAATTTTCACGAAGCATCTTTGACACTAACCCTTTCATCTCGCGCCTAGCCTTTTCATCTTTGCCTTCAAGAACCACATGAATAAGTTTTAGAAGAACTTCCTCGTTATCATTTCCTTCTTCACTTCCATTAGTAACTTCTGTGGAAACCCTCTTCAAAACTTCCCCAGCTCCCACAGCTTCAAGACGAAGCTCTGATAGAAGTGAGGCCACTTTCTCTTCTTCATCCTCTGCCCATGGCGCAGCTTCCAAGTATTCCAAACAAGATAAAACCCCCGCATCAAAACCAATTGCCGCTGAAACCTAATATACCAAGATAGTATCAGAACACCATGAACTAAACCAAGCGAATGCAAAAATGCGAAGGAAAATAAAAACAAATAATAAGACTTCAAACTACGAAATGGTGTTTATTTACTTATACAGGTGAATTAACGGCCTGAAACACACCATTTCTATCGCATATAGTTTGGAACAAGTTAATTATAAACAGTTGACATCCAAAATTCAAAGGTTGCAATGGTCTCTACTTTTTACCAAATCCTACGGGCCTACCTTAATATAGCAGATGAAACAGCAGAGAGAACACAACAAACAAAACGTTCACAAGGCCGTTACCTTCAAGATACCAAGAACTTTGGAAACGTCCTCCTTCATTAGCTTCTTCCTAAGATCCTTACAATACATCAACCTCAACGTCTCAATATAAACTTCAACGTCATCGCAGTCAGCAATTTCGACAATGTACGGCAACGTTGATCGCTGCTGCTTTGTCCACCGATCGGACAGTTTAACCGCGAAGAATCTACTGTGGGCCACAAGAATTTGGCGGTGAACGTTCATAGAAACGCTAATTCCATCTTTGGAACTCAAGGTGAGCTTGATATCACTAGAAGAGGGATCGTTGAACTGGTTACCGGGGCTACGAGTAGCCAATATGTCCGATATTCGTTGCATCATCAGAGCTTGTCTATCCATCACTAGAATTTGGGGCTTTTGCACCGATACAGGGATATTGTTGGTTGGGATCTGAGTTCTGGGATGGATATCGGGCTCGCTGGCCATCATTTCGAAAAGGGTTGGGCTCGATCGTGTTTTATCAGGCGGCGGAGGCGGCGACATTGGGTTCAAGAGCCCCGCAGTGAGTGCAGAGTTGAATTTGCTGAAGCTAGAAGGGAACGAGTCCTGAGTAGAGTGCCCATTGGCGGGGCTTCCGGGGATTGTTGGCGAAGCACGAGCGAAATCCATTACTGGGGAAAATCTGCTAGGCGAGAATCGAATCCCGAACGTGGTTGGTGAATCCGAGGGCGAAGAAGGCAATGCCGAGTGGTCTATGGTTGCTGACACGAAATGTTGGTTTTGAAATGTACGGCGGGGGTGAGCAGGTGGAGAGGGAGGTGGCGGCGGCGGAGTGGAGGAATTGGATTTTGAAGCAGGGCGGCACCAAGAGTTGTGAGGGTTGACAACAGTGGGAAGATCAAGCTTGCGATGGTGATGTTGGTGGTGATAAACGACATAGGAATGGGCGTCGTTGGTAGTGGCAGTGGCAGAGGCGGAGATAGTGGTTTCCCGATACTTACGACGTTTGGGCTTTGTGGGCTGGTTTTGAACCGAGGCAAGTTGGTGTTGTTGTTGTTGTAGTTGTTCTTGTCGCTGCCACGAATCGTACAACAGGATGTGTTTTTTGTCTTTTAGCCTTGGAGTTAGAGGCATCGGCATCAGAGAGAGATAGAAAAAGAAATAGAAATGGAGGAAATTAATAAATGGCGGTGGAAACGAGACGAAGGAGGAAGCAGAGGCGCATTAATGAAAGAGAAGGAAATTCCAAAAATATATCATCGGGACTGGACTAGACAAGCTTTGGCAGCTGCCTTAACTTGGCATTTAGGTTATTCCGCCAAGACCAAAGCAACTCAAACTCAAACTCAAACTCAAACTCCAAGTGTAAGTAAAAAGATAAAGAAAGAAATCCCTCCCTCATTGAACTTTACCATTCTTAATCTCCACCGCCAAAATTAAATCCGGATCCTTTTACCTTTAAGCAGTCCAGACTCTAGACTGAAAGAAAATAATAAAGCTAATTGAACAGTGAAGACAACATTTGTCCAGTTCGGCAAGGACCATGGTTCTGTGTTCATTTGTTGTCGTGCATTTTGCCTCAGTACTTGTCACGTCGTTAATTCGTTCGTGTTTTCATTAATTATCACTTCACTTTTGAGAATGGGCAATAATTTACTCTTTACTAATTTATAATTAAGCAGATACTTTTCTTGATCATAATAAAAATTAGATTTACTATTCTTTATCCTGTGGCTAAGCAACCAGTACTAGAATCCAACTTTGTTATTTCTCTCACCGTGTTGTGTTGAAATGGAGTGACGGACCCAGGTCCACATTAGATAAAACCGTGAGGCCTTAATCAATTGCTTAACTTGGGCCGATGGAATCTCTAATGGGCCGGCATCATCACTTGGTAACTCTATAATATATCCTCCTGCTTCCTTTAACTTTCCGTTGTATCATAATGTCATACCCTTCTTCTCCTTGCTGCACACTCGGTTGCCATCAGATCAACCACAATTCCTATTAAGGGAAACAACAAGTTAATATAATAAAAAACCAAAACCCCATCGATCGCTGTCTCCTCTTCTCTTGTTTCTTCATCGCTGCATGTCTTGCCTTCTTCCGTAGAGATCATTCGTGGTGGAACCACTTGTTACCCACATTTGCTTCTATTTATAAACACTGGGAATGGGACATTTCAATTCACCACCTTCCCAGCAAGGAAATGTGTACGAGAGAAAAGAAGAAAATCACTATCTTGATTGTCAAAGAGACATGATTGATGGTGACTTTATCTATCTGGAAATTAATTCCCTTTGACGACAAATCACAATGCATGCCTAGAGAAAAGTTGCAAGTATGCATGAGGATGCCAAACCATGCATTGAATTGAATGCCTAATATAAATTGAAGCGGCAGATTGTGCATCATTATAGCTAGCACGACTGGATTATATTACTTAGATTTGGCTTTATTCTCTGTTATGTTTCACAAATAGCAACTCTGCATGCGTACAGTTTCAAAGACAGAATAGAATGCCTCCAAGGTTTTCCAAGAAGGTCCTCCTATCATCATTAATAAGCTTCGTTCGTATCTCTTGTGACCGCTCCAGTCATCATTTTTACTAGCACCTCGGCTCCATTTACAACTAAAGCGACCAAAAAGATAGATAGTAATTCTCATCAAATTATATAAAAAAAGAAATAGTTTATCTTATATAAACAATTAAATTTGTAAGATATCTGGGACTCGACAATTTGGTTAGACGTCCGTTAAAGGTGGTACAAAGCACAGTGTCTACTTGGGGGTGGGGCATACATAAATTATTGAAAATGGTCCGTCCCATTCCTAATCCTAATCCTAGCTAGTAGTGTCATTCTCCATAAAGCCTAAGCCCATTGCTGGGATTTCTCACACAAGCGTGAAGCTTCTGTATAAGAGATAACGCAGCCTTCTCTCTGTCTCAGTATCAGAATTGCATAGGCAGAGGAGTTGAAGCTGATAGGTTGATAATCCTAAAAGGACAAGTCATCGATCATCGTCGAAGACAAGGTGCTGTGTTGTTTGGCTGATTTGGTTTGATTCCATACCAATGGGATTTCCAGTGGGGTGTACGGAGATGGTGTTTCCAAAGCTCTTTCTTCACATCCTTTCTATGTTGGGTTTCATCAAAAAACTCGTATCCCTCGTGTTCCGCTATCTGGGTCTCCACGACCACGATTTCCTTGAACCAGATATTGCGTGGCCGAACCGGGTGCCCGAATTCCAATTCTTTCCTGCAATGTTGATCCGAGAAATCTTGCCGGTCGTTAAGTTCTCAGAACTGCTAATGGACCTCGACCCTCGTGATACCTGTGCTGTCTGTCTTTATGAATTCCAGGCTCACGACGAGATCAGACGCCTCACAAACTGTCCACATATATTCCACCGGAGCTGCCTCGACCGTTGGATGGGATACGATCACAGGACGTGTCCCTTGTGCCGCACACCCATCATACCTCACGATATGCAAGGCCCCTTCAATGAGAGTCTCTGGGCTGCTTCTGGAATCCCTGAATTTTATGCAGATTATTCTCATTCTGCTGCCTTTTAGTTATCTCTTCTACTTTGCTGGGAAAAGACAAGAGAGCTAGGAAAAAAGTGATTATGGGAAGGGGATGCTCTGCTTTTGTGCTTGATGTTGAAGAGTAAATATACAGAACATAAAAGAGAAACGGAAAGCTGAGATTGTATGTAGTTACATCCATTTTCATTTTAGTTCAGATGATTCTGTAAAGCTAGATAGCTGCTTCTAATTTTAGATTTTGGATCTTATAAAGTTCTGGATTTGATTTGATTTGATGCGTTTCAATCCCATCTAGTTGTTGCTTTGATGATAAAATAAAATCAAATTGCTCCAATTTCCTTCTGCATTCTGGTGTATCGATTTGTAACTTGTAAGAACTGGAAATGCGTGTATGGTTCCATTGCTGACTCCACATATTCGACAGACTTGGAGTCATAGAAGATGAAAAACGTAGCTGTTGGCGCAATAAATTACTAATATGGTTTGTTATTTCTCAAGGGTATTCTCTTCTCTTCTCTTCTGGTCGTCAAAACTTGATTTGATGATTTGATTTACCATCTTATTATCCGATATCAACATTGTTTAATGAATGATGATGATGATGATGTTGTTTACTTTCTTGGATTGGGTCGAGTCGTCCGGGATACGGATTTTCCCTTCTGTTTGTTTCCTAGGACTTTTTGGTTTACCTATTCGCATTTTCTAATTCTTTTCTTCTAGATATTATATTATATTATATAAAGAGGACCAAGAGAAACTCATTTTCTAACTTGGACCCATCATAATCATATGCATCTGTTTGATCCAATAGATACCCATTTGCTATTTCCCAGAAATAAACATTTTGAAATTCTCACTCACAGTCACAGGGTAACAACAATGAAATCGCAGAGACTTTTCTATTTCCTTTAAGTTTCCCGTTAACCGAAAGATGCTAGACAGTGTACTGCCACTGGGGGAAAATGAATAAAAAGAAGGGTGTATACCGTATACTATACGCTCTATGTAGCCTCTAGTTATCTTAGTAGTATAAAACTTTTCTTTGATTACAAAATTCATCAATGCTCTATTAAATCATACCATCACTTTCCATGTGGAAATGTTGAAGCTTTTTGTACACATGATTTTCTATACACAATATCATAATAACGAATGTATAAATAACTTGTATATTTCATAATTTGTAACTGCAATATATAAATCAAGTTTGTGCAAGAAAATGTTATAAATTATATTTTAAAATATATAAATACCTCTTAATTGTAAATGCTTATCACGTTAATATAATATGATCATGTGGTATTATAAAATCTTATATGTTTTAAAATATCATACTTAAACACCACATTTTACTAAATAAAGTAAAGGCTAATTTTCTCCCT
Source organism: Bauhinia variegata (assembly GCA_022379115.2). Lineage (NCBI taxonomy): Eukaryota > Viridiplantae > Streptophyta > Magnoliopsida > Fabales > Fabaceae > Bauhinia > Bauhinia variegata. The sequence continues at coordinate 17,652,925 of CM039436.1, read as the reverse complement.
TACTAAATATCAATTGAGTAATGATACACGCTATTATTTTCATAAATTTCCAACAATTATCTTAATAGCGTAGTCTGAATTCAATTATTTCGGCTTAGTATTTTCTTTTTGGGGTCTTAATTTTAAATATTGTTTCACAAGACGGATGTATTACAGTTTGTTAAATATTATTTATCCCCATTTGAACATTTATTTGCTCTATTGTAGTAGTAGGTCCCTGTTTGCTTGATTAGATACTATATAAAGTAAATAAATTAGAGAAAGAACAAGTAAAAGTATTAAATTGATGAAGGGGGAAAAAGACAATATTGGTTGGCAACTTAAATAATTGGGGGTGGGAATGCCAACCCTCCGACTCAGTTGTGATTGTGAATTTATTTATATATATATATTATTATTTAAGGTGATGAATCATGAGACTCGTGACCAACGGCGCCGGCCCCTGGCAATGGCACTGTGAATTTTGTTTGGGTTTTGAACCTTAACTTGTCAGTGGGACCGGCTATCACGTTCCTAACCCGACATTTCCTGCGGCACATCCAAGCTGTTTCCTTGCTACGATTTATTGGAAAAAAAAAAAAAATGGCAGAATAACATTTTCATATATTGTTGATTGTATTACGAGTTTAAGTCTCACTGTCAAGTAAAAAATTTAAACTCGAACTTATTTAAACTTTTTCGGCCATCATCTGGTAATCACGTGTGCTGCAGTCTTAAAATGGTATGATTGAACTAGGCTTATACATCAAAGGCAACTATCGTTATTTTCGGATAAACACAGAATACCAATTGCCAGGAAAGGCCAGTGTGGAAAGAGCTTCTTCAATTTAAACGCGCATTTTGATTTGATTATTCTTTCCTCAATTGGAAGAACGGGGCATGAAAGATGGACGTGCCCGTTGGCGGTGGCGGCAGAGAGAAAAAGAAAAGTAAAGAATTTTAGAAGAAGAGATACAAGTAAAATCTGAAACACAAAATTATGAACGCCTCTACTTCACACCATCGAACACCTCAATAAAATCACGCATCCAGTATATTTGGGACTGGGAGAACAAAATAAAATGATATGTAAACACCAATGAAGCCAGTGTACAAATGGAACGCAAAGTATCAGAAAGGACAAGGCGATAGAAATTTGGTTTCATGTCATCATTGCGTCCAAAAAATTTGCGGAGGAAAACAGCAACCAACCAAGTTATTGCATTTCATTCCACACTACCAACTGCTCAAGTATGTACTGTTTGACATCACCCAGAACTTTAAGTAAACGTCAAGCGCTGAAAAAATAAACTGGCCGAAAGCAGAATCACCTAGTGTAACCAGAAGGGGGATATCCTTGAGGAGGAGGATAAGCAGCAGGAGGGTAACCAGTCGCGGCAGGATAGTCATGAGGAGGAGGTGGATAAACATAGGGCTGACCATATGCTGGTTGTGGTGGATATCCAACTGTAGGAGGAACTGGCTGATCAATGCGTGACATCTGCTGAAAAGGGGGCACTGCCATCACGGGTTGGGGCCCGAACTTGCCATCACGCTTATCCATTTCAACCTTATGCTGAGTCTGCGAATAAAATTTAGTTGGTATCTATGACGTGAAAACTTATAACAATATGATTACACAGTTGTTTGAACTGCTTAACAAACTTACCTGCATGCATGCACAAACCCTACAAAAAGATGAAACACAATTTAGTCCAATGTCTTCCCAGGTAAAATGTACAATAAGAGAACGAAGAGGATTTCTTACGTGCAGTAAACAAAGTCAGCCAGACAACTTAGCAGCTGAGAAGCCTCTTGAATTTCATCACTTCCCACAATTAAGGCAACTATAGAAAATATGCATGCAATTTGTTGAAGGCAAAACATGAAACCCTAAACATAAAAATTGCACCATAAGTTAATAGAATATCAAAAATAAAATGCTTACATGAGCATATGCCATGTGAGGGTGTGAGAGAGTGTGGATGGGGTGTGAGCGTGTTTGACAGAGAGAAAGAGAGAAGAGGGGAGAAAGCGTACAATGATACAGTTATCACATCGCGTAGTTTGAATGTTAAATTCATCTTGCAACAGAAAGCGAGTTGATGCCACTGAATTTCCAAAGCAGAGGAAAACCTGAAACAATGAAATTCATGATAACGGAATTAGGAGCAGAAGAAAAATGCTAAGCTAAGATGACCATGGATGACTAAAGTGTGGCCAGAAGCCAGCCTCAAATGAATACATATAATCATGTTCTCTATTTAATGGTAAACGTAAACTTAGAAATTGCATCTGGTCTACCTTTGTTGTTTTCTATTTTAGCCTGTTTTTCCTTAAGTTAATGCATCTCATATTTAAACCATTCCACCTCTGACTTAAACACTAGTTTCAATACAATTTCTGCATTTCACTCTATATGATAGCTCATCAACCTACAAAGTAAAAAGTAAACCAAAAATGAAACAAAGCTTCGTAATTGAAATCTACGAATTATTAGTTCAGCCAATGGAGTTTACAAATAAAGCAGGCCGCATTAATTTAATCCTTGCCTAGAAGTTCTATCTTCATCTAGTTCAGTAAGAATCACAAGCGAATTTCGCATCTGAATATGGATTAAGTTGTGGTCGGAAGGATCATTTTACCAGCCCTTCATCTGACAGCATTAACTTTTATTATTTTTATCAGCCCTTCAAAACCATTAACGAGGGTGTGATTGGCAACCAAAGTATCCCTTAATCCTTTAAGATATACAAGTTTCATAAAAGGTGCTCGGAAGGGAAAGAGGTTTAAAGAAACGTCCTTGGCCGTAAAGTGCTCTATGGGACTGCAGGTCTAGACGCATTAACAGATATATTACCCAATGTGAAATCCCATATTGAAGTATAGGAATATCCAAAGCTCAACAAGGTGTAAAAACTTCAATGCCACATTATAGACTTGGGCAGAAATAATGCCAGGGTCAATATATCACAGCCTACACCTGATTGGTGGGTGGGGATCTATTGCAGAAAACATCCATGACAATCTATACCTATATGAAGAAACGCGAAAGGAAGAAAAACAAGTACAAATTTATTTACCTCAGTGCAAAGGCAAAATTCAGGACATTTACTTTCTCCACACCTACCACTACAGGGCATATAACCAGCACAACAAGTGTATCTGGAACAAACAAGAGCAAAATCATATTAAACTAACATGCTATAAAAGTCATGTTCGAAGCTTGAAACACTGAAATAGTATAAGTTACCGTGACATGTCGTCATAAAGAGCTCGTTTGCGGAGCAGGTATGATACACATGGTGCACTATAACAAAACAATAGGAATTAAAGATTACTACAATGGAAAAGACGTAAAAAGGATTTACATATATGACTTCTGCCCATGTCCATCAAAATCGTGATTAAACAGAAAACTTAATTGGAGATAGAAAGCACCAAATGATGAATCAGGTCATTAAATTGACAAGAAGAAAGATGAGAGATAAAATACTCATACAAGTAAGATAGCAAATCATAAAGTCCAACCACATAGCGCACTTAGCATGGAAACCACCGAAGCTGAAACTGAACTTCCCAAGAGTGCGTTTGGAATGTCTTATATTGAAAAGAATGACTTACAAATCCCAGCAAAATATTATAAGAAACTTAAATACTTATCTGATACACATAAAGTGATTTGTTAATGAAATCAATTCCTAAACAAATATAACCCTAAGGAAGATTGATCAAAAAATTCATTTAGAAAATTAGAAAACAAATGAATTTCATAATTATGATGGTTCGAAACATAACCAAAGATATGTTTGCAGCTTGTCTAAACCTATATTTATCAGATCTACTGGACATCAAACTCATACAAGCTTTTAGCATATATCCACAGAAGAATTACCAATGAGGAAAAGCTTTGATATGTATAATTCTGGATTCCCTAAACTAAATGAATTTCAACTATGAATTATGTACATCAATCTAGAACAACGATACACAATTTGAACAGGGGAATGAAATTGAGTCAGGACATGTCAATACAAGTCAATGATTATCTAAGATCTCAAACTTCAAGGAAAATGTACAAGAAAGATCAAAAGCGAACTAGTGATTCTCCAAAATAAATTGACGAATAATCTGTAGCAATACCACCAACAAAAGATATATGAAGCAGATCAAATAGGCTTTAGTAACCAAAAACAGATTACTTACCACCACAAGGCAAAGCAACAATCTGCACAAAATTTAGTGGCAGTGAGTGTCAGACATTAAAGAAAGCAAAACAAAATCAAAAACGCAGAGAAAGAGTATGGAGCGTACAAGGAGTGTCAGCCTTAATGGTATTCATGAGATCGGTGTGCCAGAGATTCCGGTAATCCTGGCGAACCTGCATCTTATCAAGATACTCTTGCGACGCCATCTTCAGCTCAGCAGCTGATCTTGAGAGCAACTATCACAACACCCGAATCCAACCACAATAAACCCTAGACTAGATCTCTTATGTTGATCTCTAAGAATCTGAGAAGTCTGGGAACTCTACTATGCATACAATAATAACAGTATCCAATACACGCTACACCGACGCCCACCAACTTTCAACTCTTCCTGGATTCAGACCGAAACTGGTTTGTGTCGGTTTCTCCGTTGAAGACGACTTTCAACGCGGAAACTCCTATTGGCTGCCACAACTACTCCGAGTCTGTTAGGATATTTTTCTCACGAAAAAAGTAAACTGTTATATTAGTTAATTAATAATTAATTTCTTCGCTGGTAAATTCGACGTCGTCAGGAAGAGTAGGGGTATGTTTTGTAAGACATCACAAGATACATAGTGATTTTTAAGAATATTACGAAGTATAGGGGTCACTTTGAAAAATAGACTTGTTTAAATAGCGGAGCTGGCTTGGTGTGTAGAGAGGGAAATGATATTGGGCTTGTCTCGTTGCGCGCTCCGGTACAAGTAGTAGAGCCAGGCCTTGGATTAAATAACCGAGAGCACGAGTGCAGTTTCAGATAGCATCACCTTTCCCACCTTCATACCAACTATACCATAGTCCAAATAGACAATATTATTTTTGCTGAAACAAAAAACAGTTCCTTTCAGTTGCTGCAGTAGATTTAGGGGTTCAATCTCATTTACATTAATTCTGCTTCAATGTCTTCTGATCTGTATTTTTTTGATGCTTCATTCCATCGACATTCAAGTTCAGACATTGTCTCCTCTGATGGAGGCGAAGACCTTCTGTTTTCATCTGAGTCTTTCCCATTCCCATTCCCATTCTTAACTACCCCTCCCATTGATGTCTCTCAAGAGATATCCAACCATCAAACACAACAAAACCCACTCAATGAAACTCCTTCTCTCGACTCCTTATCTCCATCCTTCTTTAATTTTTCTCCTCCGAGTAGCCACTTGGAAAGTTTGAGCCGTTATCAGGCTAATCATGCGGTGCCTCAGCCTCTGTCTAATGGCCCAAATTTAGAGAGTGAGTTTGGCAAGTTCTCTGTTTTGGATGAGTTAGAGCTGAAAAGTGAGGAATGCCAAATGGGTGTGGATTACAACTACAGTCACCAATTTGCTCCTCACAGTTACAGTGGTGCTGGGAATATATCAAAGTTCATGCAAAGGAGCTTCAGCAGTGAATCCTTTGGCGGGAAGGCTGGCTTTTTCTGTCAACCTCACTATGAAACTGTGATGGACTCCCCAAATTTTCAAAGCCAGTCCTTAAGCTCTGGCGAAAACAGTTTCTTCAGTGGCCAGATGAGGAGGGTGTGTAGCACAGGAGATTTGCAGGTTAGAGTACAAGAGTTTAATTACTAATATACACTCGAGTTCAATACCTCTCTTCCTTTTGCTTGTTTTTTTTCCTCAATTTTATTTCATTATAGTGTGTTTTATTGTATTTCCTTATCAGAATATGAAAGAGATTAATAGGTCACACATGGACGGGTCGTTCTTGGAGGAAGCGAACTTCAAAGTAGGGCGTTACAGTGCCGAAGAAAGAAAAGAGAGAATCTCCAAATACAGAGCCAAGAGAAGTCAGAGAAACTTCAACAAGACTATTAAGGTAAAAACAAAACAAAAACAGCCATTTAATAATAAAAAATTGAAGGTGAAGAATAAATTCCTACTAGTTGCTAAATGATACATTATTCGATTAGTTTAGTTGATGATGGTAGAGTCAGTTAGGTAGATAGCCGAGGGCGAAAAAAGAAAATTAAAAGAAAAAGGTTCTGAATGTGATTGCTTTATGTATGGTGCCTGCAGTATGCATGCCGAAAGACACTAGCCGACAATCGACCGCGCATACGTGGCAGATTCGCGCGCAACGACGAGACCGGCGAAACCCACAAGGCTCCATGTTCGAGCAGAGATGAAGACGAAGACGAGTTCTGGGTAAACATTTATAATTTTGAATGACTAAATATATAGTTTAGATTATATAGGAAATTGTAACAGTTGGGAGTTTTATTGGCAGATTGAAGGGCTGCACGAGCACGAAGAACAAGATCAGGATATAACAGTTGGAGCAGAAGAGTATGTAAACAGTTACGGAGGTCCTGATCAGTTCCAGTACTATGGCTATTGAGTTTTGACATTTGAGGATTTCTTTTTCTGGAAGCAAGCAATTGACCAACAGAGAAAGCCTTCTGGAAATTCAGAAAGTTTTTTACTCTTTTCTTATTCTTTTTATCAATAAGTCTCCAATTGTGACATGTTACTGAGGTCAAAGTAGGCTAGTTGCGTTGCGCCTGCCTCTAGTTAGTTTCTTCTATTCCCTTTTTTCATTTTTTTTTTCTTCTTTCCATTTTGATTTGTCATTTAATGTATATATAATATTCAATAATCGTGATATGTTTCGGTTAATATTCAAAATATGTTTATTGACGTTTCTGCCTATTTCTTTATTAATTTTGGAGGAGAAAACCAATCACCAATAACTGTTGTTCTATATAAATAATGAACTTATTACAGTAATAAGAACAGCAAAAACAACATTGAGACCACTTGTTTGCGACTATTCAAAATCTCCATTTTGATATAAAACCGAAGCAAAGATTATTCAATTTCTGAGTTCGATCTAGTACATTACATGGTAGCTTCCCTTTTCAATGACCACAATGCATTAAATTCAATTTGTCAACTTGGCTTGCCTGCAAGACAATCGATCAACTTTGAATTTTCAATTGATCACAAACTACCATTCTCTTTATTAAAGTCACGTTTATTTAACTGTGTTACGTATCTTCTTTTTACCTCAATTCACCACTTGCTGCATAATAGAATAATATTAGTTAACTAGGCATAAATAATTTTGAAAGCTGAATGACCCAACACCAGAGAATTGACAGTTACCCTTCTTTTGTGGTGAGAAGAATCAAATTTAGCAGCCAAGGATGAAAACAACAATAGTAAATATTATCACAATAGGTGATGCACCTATTGATTATATGATTTTTTTTCTCTGTGTTTTATTCTCCTTTGACATTTTTTATAAAAATAAAAATTATGTGATTTAAGTATTTTTTTATTAAGGTCAATAACAACTTTTTTTATTTACATGTTCACACTATCTTAATTATTATTTTTTTTCGTCATATTCTTATTTGATGAGTATTTAGCAGAGAAGGAAAACAGGACAATTTGACTAGTAAACACTCATGACACAGCCAAGAGACCATTTAATTGGTTATTTTCTTCCTTCAAAAAATGAAAACTATATATAGGGGATAGGGGGAGGGAAGGGGTAGGAGGATAAGAAGCATCAACTTAAAATGAGGAAAAGTTTTCCTTGTCTTATGATTGTCCAAAAGTGGCAAACATAGTAGTATTCATCCAAATTAAACAATTGTGATGTGGGACTTGTATTTTCCAATCAAATATCAGTCAAATAAAATCCAAAGATAGAGAACAGTAGATTACTAGTTTATGTTTTCATACTTGAGTGATGTCAAATCGTAGATCATAATGATGATTTAGCATACAACTAATTCAAGTAACAAGAACAATTTTGCTGTAAATTTTTCTCCTAGTTACACAGGGAATCAGAATGACCTAGTCCATTAACCCTCACAGTGAGTGGTCTACTAATTAATGCTAGTGCGAAACTCTTTTGATTTTCAATTGTTAATAAGTGATGAATGGAAATAATAGCGTGGACTTTGGAAACAGCATGCAAAAGAAATTCATTATCTTGAATTTCAAAAGTGAAAATATTGTATCCTTTTATTATTCGGGGTATAAAGACACAGACAGACTGCTTACTACCTACATTATTATGCTGAGTTATAAAAATATTCCATGAAAGTTGAAAGTTGAAACCTATCAAGGGTCGCATAAAGCAGGGTACCATGTGTTGAGCTGCCATTTTGGCAGCAAAGCTCACAGAGACACCCAATATTTATTTATGTCTCTAACTTTGAAGATATAGCTAGCTAGAGATAATGTGGATAGCAGCACTGTTTTTAGAGATTCTTTTCAAAAATAGGGGCATTTTTTCATTTGTATAATGGTGTCAGTACCAAGAGCAAGGGATGCTTCTGATTGTAAAGCTTCTTTCTTTTCTCGGTTCCTTTAAAAATATCGTGCTCATAACCATTACCAATCTTTGCATCTTTCATAAACTAATTTCATAACATCATCTTATATCTACTTTAGAGTAAAAGAGATAAAAGTTTTTTTTTTTTTAAGAAATAGAACCCAAAAAAAATACCATTTAAGAAAGTTGTTGACATAATATAAAATTATTTTTAAATTCTTATTTGGTAATTTAATTACTTTTTAATATAATATTAAATATCTTTTTAACTTTATTATTAGAAAATTAAATTTATTTCTGTTACTTTATTAGTTATATTAAAATTTCATTAAGTGAGTTTGCGTTGAATATAATATAAAATTATTTATGAGTATTCATTTAATAGTAATATTTTTATTTTTTATTTAAAAAAAAAAAAGCCAAAAAGAAACAAGAAGCATCTCATGAGTCATAAAATAGAGACGCAAAGACCGAATCTCCTCAATGAACAGCTCCCATATTCCCATTTGAATCTGGTCCTAAAATGTTTCACGCTTAATTATAAATTAACAAGCTTGCTGTTACGATAAGAATGTGATTGAAGATACGTGGAGACAATACACTTAATGGACAGAGCAGTAAAGAAAAAAATGCTTATAAAATTCATCATAAGCACCCAAAATGATTCCAAGCACCGACTTTTTGACCACCACAACACAAACAAAAATTGATATTTAAAACAACTTCAACATCCTATCATTGCAACGCTATAGATTATAAGATGATTAGCTCCTGTGTCGAAGCCCTGCCTTATTATTCCAAAGAGACGACACGAGGAAGAATTTTCCCAGAGACGAGATCTAAAAGATAAAAATGAGTGCTTGGGAAAGTTGGCCACTGCTTCTGTTCTTTTGTTTAGTCAAATAAAATTATTTTTATCGAAGGCTCAATTGTTAATTTGACTCCATTTCCTTAAGAATAATTTTCTGGTGATTTGATCAACGATAATTGGACCAAAAACTTGTATTTTTTATGTTTGGCACACGAATGCCATGGTCCGAGTTTTCAGTGGACTGGCCAAATGTGATAAAAAATTTATCATGGGCAGACAAGAAAGAAGCTGGTGTTGTGGAAGATGGAACTTTTGTTCGAGTCAAGAATGGAAAAATTGAAAAGCAGAAAACTTTTGGGAGACCCTTTTAACTTGGGTGGAGGAGAATATAGCATAGATAATCATCAATATACACACGGACACGGGGGTGGGGCGTAATGATCGCAATTTGCAAGAGCGAAAGCAAAGAGAATGTGGAAAAGGTAGTCAAATGCTAGATCTCTCTAGCTCCGTCCTTGGCAACAAGAAGAGATTCCCGCACCAACTGCGTCTAAAATATATCCATAAAAGGCAACTATCAAGTCGTTTCTCTCTCACCAAATTTCTGATGGTGACACCATTAGTGTGTTTTTCTTTTTAAATAAATAAATCGACTCCACTACCACTATCCATTGATATTTGTAAATCCCCGTGAATTTACAGCACTAGTGGCTTAAGATAATTCTACAACTTTGATAATCTCAATATCCTTCCAACTAAGGAAATATTATGATCAACGACCACTCCTCCTCTTCCGTCTGGCCTACAGTAAACAACGATGAAAAGGAAACTATAGGGGAAGAATTTTACTCAAGATTTTAACTTTCTAAATTTAGAGAATTGATCAATCTTTTACTCTATCCTGTCTTAAACAAACTATGAATGAAACATTAACATATAATTATTTTTATAAGAAGCTATTAATTATTAAAGTAACTAAATAGTTTTTACAATTATTTCATATTTTAATATTTTTATAACTTTAGATTTAATTACAAAATATATATACTCTAAAATCTTAATTAATATCGTGTTTTTTATTTATAAAATTGTATACCGTTAAATCAAAATTGAATCCAATTAACAGGAATGAACATTTTTTTTTCTTTTTAATGAGAAAAATGAAGCTCGTGTCTAGTGATACATTGGGCCTCCTTTTTGGCCCAAACTATCGGAGTCCAGAGGTGTTCTGATTCCGTTTGTTATATCGAGAAAATTTTATAATTAATATTATTTTGATTATTTATATTTAAAATTTTTATTAATTTTAATTTTTTATTTAAAATTTTAATTAATTTTATTTTTTATATTTTATATTTATTAATTTAATCATTTATATTTAAATTTTTAATTAATTTTATTTTTTTTTTAAATTTATTAATTTATTTTTAAATTTTAAAATTTTATTAATTTTAATTAAATTTATTAAATTTTTAAATATAAAAATTAAATTAATAAATTTTTAAATTTAAAAAATTAAATATTAAAAATTTAAATATAATAGATTTGACATTGATCAAATTAATGAATGTGAAGAGTAAAATTAATAAAAATTTTAACATTAACCACCAAAATAAGTATTTATGAAGACAAATTTCAATCGCGCGTCCGGAGCAAGGTCCCTCTGGTTGCAATGTTGGGCAGCTTTCTTCCTTTTCGCCACTCACCATCGCTTCTTTTCCTTGTTGCGCGGGTTTGTACTGAGTTAGGTCATCCGAATTGCCTCGTTTTTCTGCTTCCAAGGTATGCTGCTACATCTCCAACCTTGCAATAAAATAGATTCTTGTGTGAAAACATTCGTTGTCAACGAGTACGTTGCAAAAGTTAGGTTCTATTTGACATTTAATATCATGTCCCTTTTAAAGGTGATTCGACGCCAATTCCTTTAAATTACTTGCGTTTTGATGTTCTAAGAGATCTGAAGTAATTTATCACTATTTGTCTGCATTTTAGTAGGCAAAATCATATCATCGCCTTGTGTTTACTTCCAGAAAACAAGCGGGAAATCATGGAAAAATCAAATAGAGTTTTAGAAATATAATACTACGTTGAGCTAATTGTAATTTCGAAAAACACTATGTGTTGCTGTTGGACCCGCTATATGGTTTAGTTTGTTAATTTCTTTATCCCGGCTTTCTCTACGGACATTCCGCATTCCATTTGTTAATGCCAAATTTTTTATGCACAATTGCGTTTTGTTTCCAATGATGTGGAGGTTTGTTTAACCTTGTCTTGTTTTCTGAATTTGTAGATGTCATACACAAGGAGAGAAAGGTCTGTTTTCTCTTATAGCTCCCTCTCAATTTATTTAGGTTTTTCCGCTTATGATGCTTTAAAGCATAGTCTTCCCCCTTAATATTCTTTGGAAGTTTGCTTGCGTGAGTATTTGCTATTCAGCAATAAAGCATTGTATAATTTGGAATGGGGTTGAATTTGAAAGTTCGTGGACACAAAATTGGAGCCATGAACTATTCTTCTGTTCATATTGTTAGATTACCATGGCAATGCATCTTATGTCACTAAATTGCCTGCTTTTTCTGCTAGGTCTTCTTCACCCCGTGATTCAATTTCTCCTGTGAGGGGCCGTCGATCAAGGACAAGGTCAAGATCAAGATCGTTATCTAGGTCCAGGAGGAGTCACTCCAGGTGTAGGTTTGATCAACTGATGATCTAAATATACCTTTAACACACCACATAAACTGTGTTCATATCTCGTAAATTTTTACACACTCAAAGATCAGTTGCAAGACTTATACACTATCTAATGTTAGTTTGTTGTTTTCAGGAGTCAAGATTCTATAAATGCAGCCAATCCTGGAAATAATTTGTATGTAACTGGCTTGTCTACAAGGATCACTGCTAGTGATCTTGAGAAGTATTTTGGAAAGGAGGGAAAGGTATGGCTGCTAGTGATACGTGAGGCTGAGGAGACTTTCTATTACTTGCCCATTAAATGGTATTTTTAGGATATTCCACTGTGGTGATGATCATTTCAGTTATCAAGCTAAAGGGGTTATGTTTAGGACCCCCAATTTTTCGTCCCATCAGGTGTGAAGTCCTTGTAATGCTTCTCAATTAACAACAGATGCTATGTTTAAATATAATTAATCCATAAAATTGCCTTCCAAAAGAAACCAATCATTATTTTGAATGGGAGTCTATTTGCAGGAGACTTACATACAGCTCTTGCTTTCAGGTTGTTAAGTGTCACCTGGTTACAGATCCTCGTACCAAAGAATCCCGTGGATTTGGTTTTGTCACAATGGAAACCAATGAGGATGCTGAACGCTGTGTCAAGTATCTGAACCGCTCTGTTTTTGTAGGTCGATTAATAACTGTGGAAAAGGTAATAGTTAGTCTAGTACCTGCTGCCGTTTCACAATTCCAAAATGATTTTTTTTTCCCTAGCTATATTTTCTTTCGAAGCTCTGCTTTCTTAGAAATGTCACCTAATAAGTTTTGGCAGCAGGTCTGCTCAGTGTAGCCACATCAAATTCATAATCCATGCTCTAAACAGTTGAACCTATTCCTTCACGACATGATTTCTGCATCGACATCCAAACTAATCGATTCAAATTCGAGTATTTGGCAGCTGGACACCCTTTATACCTTTTCTTCATTAGCAAAACTGTAGTATAATTCTTTTTCTTTATTATATTTAGAGTAACCTTTATAGCATGCATATTAGCGTCAGCTTGTTGGTTTTCCCTGACTCTGGTTTTTATGTTTAGATATATTCTGTAAAATTACAGTGGACATATTGTTGAAAGTAAATGTGATGTCCTTTTACTTTCTAGTTTCAACACAGTAACTTTACAAAGGTGATATGTTGTAGCTGTCTAGTGTCTAAATGTGTGGATGATATCATTATTTTGAACGCAATTTGCTATTGATTTTTGAATGTAAATGCTTCAAACAGCAGTAAGTGGAAAACGATGTATATGTTATCATTTTGCTGCGAACTTTCCTGGGTTGCCATGATGCTAATTGCATCCTTATGTATTTTCAGGCAAAGAGAAAGCGTGCTAGGACTCCAACTCCAGGAAGGTACTATGGTTTGAGAGATAGACGAGGTACATTCTAGAATCATCTTGTCTTTATTAGTTCTTTTGAAGTTAGAACTGACTGAAATTTGATTAAAAATTTATAATTTTCCATATGATTCCATCCTCTGCAATACGAATTTCAATTTGCCATTGCTGGGGTTTTGTGACATAAGAATAATGCAATTGAAATCTAAAGCAATCCTGTTGATGAGACGAATAGCTTGCACATTTTGTAGATTGTCCACTGTTCTTGTTCTCTCTCCCCCTCTGCACACTCGTTGTGCTTGCTAGATAAAAGCAACTAACAATGTTGAGTTGTCGTTATCTGTGATCAACTGACTCCCTACCTACATCAATGGGCTGGCATATTGGGAACAAAAATTGCAGGAAGTGGATGGAGACGGTCTCGTAGTTACTCGCCCAGGCGATATCAGGACAGCGATTATTATTCAAGGGAGCGACGAGGAAGATCTCGTTCTCCTTGCAGTAGAAGGACGGATGATTACTCCGACTCTTACAGGAGGAGGAGGGAACGCTCCTTGTCAGCCAGTGATAGTCGCCATCCAAGATAAATGCAAGATTTTTTTTTTTTTATTGTCAAGTACAGAATCATCCTTGACCCACTTTTCTGTCCCCACCCCGTTCATTGCTGTCTGTATCATTATGTATGCGTAAGAGTTAATCAATCTTTATATCTATCTCGCTGTCCCATATGTTAGGTTAATGGCACTAAGCTTCTCTTTTTTGATTGGCATGCCATTGCTTGGTTGTTGCTCGTGTTGAATTCGTTATTGTGTTATCATTTAGCTAATCGGTGCGAGATTTGTCTTTTGTACTCCAATTCTTTATTTGATAACTCAGAAATTATAGATGGTTTCATCACTAAGCTGTGTAGTGTCCGTACTATTTGGCAATCTTTCGGCCGTTGTGATGTAGCCCCCCATAATGCTTTTTTTTCATCCAGAACGAGTACTTTTGGGAGAAAATACCGTTTTTATATTTAAAATTTTTATCAAATTTAATTTTTTATATTTTAAATTTATTAATTTAATTTTTTATATTTAAAATTTTAATTAATTTTATCTCTTATATTTAAAATTTTAATTAATTTTATTTTTTATATTTTAAATTTATTAATTTAATATTTAAAATTTTTTTTATTAATTTTATCTATTAAATTTATTAATATTTTTTAAATGTTAAGAATTAAATTAATAAAATAAATTTTATAAATTAAATAAAAATTAAATTAATTAAAATTTTATGGGTGAAAAATAAGTTAATTAATTTAAAATAAAAGAGATATAAACTTAAAAATATGAGATGTTAAATTAATACAAATTTTAAATATTAAAAAAAATATTTACTCTTACGGAGATAAAAGCCTTTTGGCGATGAGTGCAATTTAAAAAAGAAAAAAGAAGTTTTTTAAAAAAACTATTTGCCAAGAAAAAAATGTATTTACACAGAAAGAGTGCGATGACAAAAATGAAAAAACAGAACAAATACGCAAGAGGACATGTACGGGAAAGGGGATGTGTTTGAAACTTGAGGGCATGTGGGACCACTCATTTGAATCCCAAAAAATCTGAAGGCGGGTTCTAGAGTGCGCTCCAGCTGCACGGGGCGGACTTGAAATCAAATTTCAAATTTCTGAAATATTTGCCCTTTCAAATTCAGAAAGTTCATCGGTTCTCCCATTCTCATATTAGACTCACTGGTTTAGGGTACAAATCGTTTGCTTGGATAAGATCCGACAGCTGTGTCCCCGACACGTGTATGTCATCCTTGACCTAAAACTGGTACTGCTTCTTTGCCTTGCACCGGCTAGCTTAGCCAGTCTGAATAAGCAGAAGCTCTGCTTACTGCCTAACTAGATACAGCAGCTAGAATTCCACCTGCAATGATATCTGCATAGTATTGATTTATTAAATTATTGAATTAATTTTTTTTTTATACTTTAGTATTTTTCAAATAATACTTCAATTTATTATATATCTTAAATTAAAAATTCTTACCAGAAAAATAGATAAGGTGGATGTTGCCGTGTAAAATGATACTAACAATTCTAACCAGAACAGAGAAGCAGTAAGGCCATAGTTAGGATTTTACCTGTCCGTTTGTTACTCAGTGAAACCACAAGCACTAAGGCGGCTGGCAATAAAGCGGAGCCAATTTTTGAATCGATGAGCCGAGCCATTATCAAGAGACTAGAGTAGAGAGGCTGCATAAATACCGGTTAAGCCGGTCATAAAGACATGACCGTACGGCACATGGAGGTCGTTTCCATGGCAGTTGGTAAGCATTTATAGTGTGTGCTGTTTCTCTTTTTTGCTATTCCATTGCGACTACTTCCTCTTGTTTCACTCAACATCATCTCAATAAAATAATTAATACTCGGACTCAGAGACTCAACGCTCCTCTCTTCCACAATTGCATTATTCAAAATCTTGATCCTAACTCATTCCCAAATCCTACTGTTTCATACATTTAAAACCTCGTCGATAATCTATAATTTTAAAATCCTCTGCTTTTACGGGATTGCATACCCCTCCCTGCACTACATTTCCTCCTTTTTCTCTTTCTTTCTCGCAGGTATTTTAATTCTCTCTATACTCTGATTAGTAATTTCATGCTCTAGTGCTTCTGTCTTCTTTTTGTTTCGGATTTCTTAAATATCCAATTTTGGTCTATGAATTTAGCTACAGATACCTGTTATATACGCTCAATCTTGGTTTCAATTATATTCTGCTAGGTTTGACGCAGTTGTTGATTGAAGCAGAATCAGCGCTTCTTTCTATCTCCTCTTTTTCCCCCCCTTTTGTGGTGGTTGCATTAAGATGAGTGATCGTCATCAAAGACACTTCACTTATAAGCAGTTTTATTTTTGGTTTGGTAGCTGGATCAGCTATCTCTGTCTCTACATTGACCTTAAGAATGGCTTTTAGTTTGAATTTCAAAATCGCTCATGTAGTTTTCTACATTTTCTCAGAAGCCAAGCAGTGTTTTAAAGGTTGGGGTATATATATATATATACACACTCAATACAATAACATAACAATAACAATACAATAATCTGCTTATTTTAATGTCCACTGCGTCTTTCTGACATGTAATAACTTAATGATTAGTCATTCGTGTTTCCTCTTGATATGAACCATGACAATGTCGTATTCATTGTCATGGATCTGGGTCCGTGAGCGAAAATTGTAACCTTTTGGATGCTTATCGCATTTAACACATCCCTATTTCTTGGGTTCCCATGTCGGAATCGAATTCAAAACTAAAAATAAAATAAAATTGTGAAATTGTTCTCTCTCATTTATGTTAATTGTTTTGTGCGTTTTTGTTCGTTATTCCAACTTTCCCCTTTGTTGCTTTTTCAGTTCGATTGCATGGCTTGAGGATCTAGAGGAGAGAAATAATTGGCTTTCTAGTACGACAATTGCAGTTGAGGAACGGAATATAAGTGCATATCCAATTAGAAAAGAACCTCATCTTCATGGAAGATTATGTCCTCTTGTTCTGCCAATCGTTGGTTGTCATGAAATTTAGAGGTTTTTTGAGATTCTGAATTGGAAAGAATTTAGCTTTGAGGTTCATTGTTTAAAAGCTGACTTTGCTAGTTTCTTCTTTTGATCAAATCTGAGACTTTAAGTAACGGTCAAAATGCTAGAGCCTGAGCTCTGTTCTTCTAGGATATTATCACCCTCTCGGGAGGAAAGTGGAGATGAGGAACTTTCTGTTCTGCCAAGGCATACCAAAGTTATTGTCACTGGGAACAACAGGACAAAGTCCGTATTGGTCGGTCTGCAAGGCGTGGTCAAGAAGGCTGTCGGCCTTGGAGGATGGCATTGGCTGGTATTTTCTATTTCTTTTCCCAAACATTACCTGTCTTTTCAACGGGGTTAATTTTGTTATTAGAAAAAATGAATTGTTTTTTCGTTAATAATATGTTCTGTAAGGTGAAAGCTCGTGGTGGTTAATTGAGTTAGTTAAGCTTAGTTATCTGCAATTGATTAATAGCTTATGTGGCAGTCTTTGTGAAAGCTTTGAGTCTTGGCGGTTGTTAGATTGAGTTTGTCGTAGTGATACCCGTGTATATAAAGAGAACTAGATTGTATTATTACTCATATTACAATACAATTCAGAAACCCTTCTTCTCAATTCTCTCTTTCTTCCTTCTCTTCTCTCTCCTTCTTCACACCTCTGTTTAGGGAGTCTGTTACGTCCTTTTATCAAACACTTCAAGGTCACAATCGTTTATATTCCATGGAGTCTGTTAATGATTTGGTAATCAGTTGCTATCAAACACTTAAAGGTCCTGATCTTTTATGTGTCGCCAAGAAGCGTTTGTATATGTTCTTGGCTAAATTTTTCAATTCAATTTGAATGTACTGTCATCGAAAAGTCACGAATTTTACTTTTGACTTTCCTTTTAATGGAGAAAGGAGACGGGGTTTCGGTATCCCGTATTCAGATTCAAATTTCTTGTTAGATATGTTGAAATAGACTACTGGCCAGTTTCTAATATCTTGAATTGATACTATAGAACTTTTTCACACTCGAGTTGATTCAATTACTTTTAACCTTTTCTGCCAATGCTTTCAGATGGGATCTATGTGATTGTACTATCTAAAAAAATTATTTGATTCTTTAATGTTCAAGGTCTTGAAAAATGGGGTTGAGGTTAAGCTGCAAAGAAATGCATTGAGTGTGCTAGAGCCCCCTACAGGAAATGAAGACGATGATCTTGATTTTGATAACTCTAGCAGCGGCTCTGATATCCATGAAAAAGACAAAGACTTCTGTAAGCCGCCTACATTGTATCTGATAAAACCATTTCTGATGACACATCTACTGTTTGTTTTCGAGTGATTTGGGATAATACGTGGTTTACTTAAATATCCGATGTTTGTTTCCCCTTGAGCAGCTAGTGGTATTGTTTTCCGCAAACTCAGCAAGCCAAGAGTTCGACACAGAAGGCCTTATGTTCAATCTCTTTCAGGAAAGTCTAGCAACCGTGGGAGTTACAGAGAAGTTAATTCCATTCTTGCACCTCAGACTGTAAGTAATACGAGTAAAGTCGTTTAAATTTTCTCCATTTATGTAAATGCAGTGGTCATTGTCAGTTTAGTAAACGTTGTTAAACTCTGTTATTGTCACGTGTTGATGTCAGTTATAACTATAGTTAAATGTTATTAATAGGGTTAATACAGTTCTCTTGCAATTCATTTGACATAATTTCCCATAGTGATACATTGCCTTGTTATATTTGGTTAGAGGGTGAACCTAGCAAAGATAGGAATGAGCTCGTTATGGAGATATTGCAGACATTTTAACCTTGTGGGTATTCTTCCTGGCCTTGATTAACTTTTCTTGGTAATTTCAAGCATGTTAATTGATTTTACAGTTTATTTATTTATTTTTTCATTTTTAACTCTCAGGTCAGCTACAATTCAAATTTATCAAGGGAACAAATGGTTAATATCGTGAAGCACCATTTCGCTTTGCAGGTCTTTCTCTTTCTTTCACACACAAACACTTAACACACGATATATGCACGGTTAACAATCACGATTTATTACTCTTAACAAGAAGCATGCATTTGTCTTATTCAACATCCTACTTGGGTACAGCTTAAAGTGGATGAGGTACAAGTGATAAAGGAATTCCTTCGAGGAGCCAAGAGACTGAAGACCCTCGACACAAGCTGAGTTGGGATTCTAGATGTTAAGCGATTGTATTATAATATGCATATATATTAGCACTAACCTTAGATATATAGTTACTAATCATGAACTGAAGCAAGTCAAGAGATTGATTGGAATAGATGGCAAATGTTCATTCTTGGGAATTCTAACCATGTAATTGGGTTGATGCCCTGCCCTAGATTAGATAGATATAACATTATGCTTAGTATTCTGTAGTTGTTGAAACTGAAACCCCGTCTCTCCCATTGGGGTTGGGTTAAGGTAGAAGCAGCTTACTCAGTTGAGTTCCCTTGATCTGGACTTGTCTTGGGATATATTCTTGTTCTTGGGCTAATTTTAGCTCACAAGAGTGGACAGGTCAGGTCAGGTCGGTTCCAGTGAATGCGACAAAATCAATCTGCGGAAAAAGTTAGGGTTATAGAATGTCGTTGCTTGTTGTCGAAGGAAAACACCCATTTCAGCGTGGTGTGGCCAGGCTATGAATAGGTGTCACGAGCACGAGCCCTGCAGTGCACAGTGGGCGTGATATTGAAAGAAAGAAAGATTCCCATACCATAGTGCTCCATCCAAACCTGATATGATATGATGCCTCAAATTTCAAACCTAAGGACACTTGCTTCGATATAAAATAATATACATGATGCTGGGGTCTGCAAGACTGCAACTCCGTTAAAGCCAAAGCAAAGGGTGTCTGTCTGACATTATTTTCTCACGACAATTTAGCCTAGGGTATTCTCTGATCAATGTCTATTCGCCATTTATAAGATGACGACAGATCCAAAGAGGAATAGGATTATGATTTATGAACGACCACTCCTTTTAATAATTTGTGATTATCATTAGTCGGAGCTGGAAGTAGAAGATATTTTGTCAAGTTAAGTGGTTCTCTTTTTCGGCTACACTTCGTAAATTAGTGTTGACAGTAACAGAAGATTCAAATGCCATTGCCACGTGGCTCTCGCTCAGCAATTTAAAATATAAAAATGGATTACTCTAGAAATTCAGATTGCATACTGTACAGTTCATTTGCAGCCGTTGGATTTATATTAATTGTGTAGTTTTAATAGATTAGACGGTTGTAAGTCAACTGCATGATTATAATGACTGTAAATAATCTGGATTTTTTCTTTCAGAACGACACCAATTGCAACTTTTGTGCTCAACTGCGCTGGGCATTATTTGCAGTGCAATTGCATTGCAGTAGAAGATACGGGGAAGAAAGGAAAGAAAGAAATTAAACCATCTCTCTCTTCTTATCTATCTTACTACTGCAGATAATCCATTCTCATTGAAATTGTGCAGATTCATTTGGCAAAAGGGAAAAATCACAAGTTAATGTGAAACAAGGCATTTCGGAATTATTTTTTCCAATTCGATTTTGAAATGGAGTATTCAATTAAAATTAACAATATTCAATATTTAAATTCCCCATTTGATTTTTTTTTTTTCCCTGTCGAAGGCCAGACCTTAAAAGCCGTCTACTTTTTAGTTGGGCCTACCGACAGTAAACCTTGGGCCGTCTGAAATTCTGAATCTTCTAATTAAGCGCCACTATAAACTACTGAGTTCGCTTCCAACAAAAAAGAAAAGGACAACGAATTTCGTCTAAATCTTAATTAAGATCAATGTTTTTTATGTCACGTGAATTCAATATACTAATACAGAGAATCTTCTTATATTTAATAGTTAATATTATAACAATAATAATAATCACGTGTTCTGGCATATAATTAACTTACACTTAGTGAAAATATGGGTGAATTTTTTAACATGTCATTATTGTAAAAAAGAAAAAATCAGGCGGAAAAAAGGTTATCCAATCAATGTGTGTGATTAGATACGTAATGTATGCTATGAATTCAATGCCTTGTATTGTAGTATCTCTACTGGCATAAGTTTCTAAACCAAAACTAGGATCACCATTGCTGGGCCGGGAAACATATAAAGTAACTAAAACATATGAATTATATTAAATGTCAACAAATTGATAACACATGATAAATCCAAATCCACGTCAACCAAACGCAACTTAAAACAAATCATCAATTCAAAATAATTATTATACCCCTTTTTCTTTAATTTGCTTTCTCATTAAACATTAATAGTTGCATTTATAAAATTAATAGAAAATATGATGGAGATACTAATTAATTTTTTCACAATCACCATTAAATATTTAACATAACACTATAGTACATTCATTAATTTAAATTTAAAATTAAATTTCGACATAATTATATTCCCACGCTCAAATACAAATATACCAATTATTGCGGCAGACAAATAATACTTGCATGATTTTCAATTTATTTATTGAGTTGGGTTGATATGGAGCAAATTCCAATAAATTCACAAGGTGTAGGAGTAAGAGTTCGGCTGCCCTTGAGAGATATAGGTAAATTAGATCTGAACCGTTACTTGATGTGGACAGTGGGTTCCACGACGAATTAGCGGTTATGATCTGAAGGGCGGTAACTAACTTGGGACTTGGGAGGAGAGTGCAGAAAAATTCCGTGCAAGTCTTTTCTCGTACACGTAACCTGCACACTCTAATAAAATCATCGTATAGAAAGAAGCAACGCGGAAAAATTGATCTCTCGCTTACTCTTCCCCCTGCGCGCTGAGAACTTACTGAAACAGTTTCTCTTCTTCAAATTCGATTTCATTCTTACGCTTCGGTCAAATCCTACATCGAAAAGGTACAAAACTCTCTCGCAGCTTCCAAAACACTGTAAATTTGGATTGATCAATTGCGCTTCTTGTTTTCTTCTTTGACTCGTGAATACAGTTCTATGCAGTTTAGCTGGGTTTTATATAGCTCCAGTATCGGAACGCTGTATTTTGTTGTCTATGGTTCATTTGGGCTAGTTTTTCCAGTTTATTTTCTGTTTCATGTCTATTGTTGTTGCCTTCAATTGATGCTTCAACTTTGATTTGGTTGAATTTAAATATTCTACGCTTACGTTAAGTTTTCTATCGTCCGCTTCCATGCTTTTACTGATTGTTCTTTGAAGTTTCTATTATCGCTTCTTGAATCCATTAACTTTAACTGATTCATCCATTGTATTTATGTCTATGTTTTGTCACCATATTCAACCCCTCCCTTGTCCGCCTGACTTATTCCCGAAGTGTTTAAGGGTAGTTCAAAAAATTAGTTTTGATATTTTTTTTTTTTTTAATAGGGGAAAGACCAGGAGCAGCGATGGCAATTTCAGGTAGATCATAGATGAATTTGCGATGATCGATGCTTTTCTGTGTCTATATAAAGCTTTTAAGTATCGTATTGCTTGTATTTTTAATCTAACGATGGCTCTCGTGTCTCTAAAACTTAAAGTCTGATATAGCTTGTATGTTATCTAAATATTGGCTGCAACTTTCTATGCTGATGAAGGTAAAACGACGCAATTGGAGATAATAGCAATTTATGGGCGCTGGAGATAAGATAAGATGGGTGGTTGCTGTTGTTGTTCTTCCAAAGGAACTGAATTGAACGGTCCACCATCATACTTCTATGTCAGTAACTTCATATTTGATACCTTTACATTGTTCTCTTCTCTTTCTTTATTTTAGGATTAATTTTGTTGTTTCAACATATGCATGTCTTTAACTGTATATTAGTTGTGATTAAGGAAGAAAACATCCTTGAAGTTTGATGGGTTGGGGGGAAGGAAAAGAGGGGTTAGAAAACAGAAAACATCCTAAAAATC
Organism: Bauhinia variegata; assembly: GCA_022379115.2. NCBI lineage: Eukaryota > Viridiplantae > Streptophyta > Magnoliopsida > Fabales > Fabaceae > Bauhinia > Bauhinia variegata. Next base: position 17,630,095 of record CM039436.1, on the reverse strand, counting down.
AATAATGGAGGGGAGATATTTTTTAGTTTATGTAGTATATATACATGTATGATTTTTTACTTTTAGAGGAGTATGTTTAGCTGTGCTTTTCCTCAGCATCACTAAGTTTGCTACCTACTGATGTCAGTGGATTCAGTGGAAGATTTCAAAGTATCTTCAATGAAGTCCGACCATGTGAGGAAGGACATGGACACTGATCTTCAAAGAAGTGGCGTTAAAGGTGGAGTTTCATTTAGCCCAGCTAGTGGGAATTAGGGGTTTGTTGAACTGAGTATTAGTTCAACTTCCCAGTGATATTGAAGTTATGACTACATCTAACCTTAAATTCCAGTTTTAACATTTTGTCATAATTCTTCCTATTTTATCATAATTTTAGGCAGTAAATTCCTCAGAACTCACTTAGTAATGCAAGATAATTCCTTATAGGATACAGTGCACGATGCTTCTGCTGAAATAGCCTGGGAGGTATTTGTTCTAATTTGCAACTTATGTTCCTGACAGCCCTTGTTTTTATACGATGGCTATTTGAAATTTGGCATATTGACCAGAAATTAAGCTATATTTACATTGCATAAAATCTCTCTGTTAGTTTTGCGTTTTCATCATTAATTAGTTTTCACTCTCCCTTCCCCGTGTTTTTAGAACATCCGTGTTATTGTTAAGTTTGTTACTTTGTTGTGTCTTTAATAATTGAAGATACCGTATGTTTTTCCTTTTTTTTGGGTTCAATAAGCTCTGGAAGCATGCCTTATATATATATATATATATATATGCAAATTATTTGCTGTGTTTTCTTCGGCAGTACCCAAGAGCATCAGACGAGCGTGTTCCACTATCACCTCACCAGGCCGCTGCATCTGCTTTCTCTGGGGGACTCCTGGTTGATACTAATCTAGACACTTCAATTCCCGATACCTATAGACCACCTCCTGCTCCTATCCCTTTCAATGCTACATTTATTGTTAGTCAAACTCCACCTGCGGCGCAAGAAATTTATGGCAACAAGACAAACGGATCCCCGCGTTCTACGAATTCTAATTCAGTTCAGGAAACAGTTTCTGGTGACAATCATGGAACTGTGGCTAAGTTGGAAGAGCTGAAGGAATCAGAAAGCAAAATTGAGGTTGATTTAGAACTTGACCCGGCAAAGGGTTCAGAAATTCAACTTCCAAAGTTGGCAGAACCTATCATTTCAGAAGAGGACGATGGATGTCCAATTTGTTTAGAAGGTAATGTATTCACGGTTTCTTCATTGAGTTTATATGGCTATTGGCATTTAGTAACTTGTCCGTCTTCGTCTATTACTTGTCTATGGCATTCATCCTGTTTTATTGGAATTTGGAGATGTTTATCGATATTCATCTCTTTATACTAGCAGAGTATGATGCAGAAAATCCAAAACTCACTGCAAAATGCGACCATCATTTTCACCTTGCTTGCATTCTGGAATGGATGGAAAGAAGTGAAGCTTGTCCTGTATGTGATCAGGTGTGTCTCAATCATTTCCATCTGTCTTGAGATTTTTGCGGAGAGTACATCCTTTTGAATTTGATACATAAGACATTTTTTTTTTTAATTTTATGATGCAGGCTATGGTTTTCAACCCTCCAATTGAGTTATAAATATCAGCGAATTAATAGTGTGTAATATATTGTTTGAGAAGCCGAGATTATAAAATCATGATAGTACAGTCCTGGGTCTTCTGGAAACCAAATTATATGGCTATGTTTTGGTAATTTTGTTTCCTGAGTGGGTATATTCCAATTTTGGTGCATAGTTCTTTTGTTGATTACTTGAGAAATTGGAGGAAAGTAAAATCTGTGGCTTCCAAACTCAGTTGCCTTACTTTCACCTTGTTCTTTGATTAGATAGTTGATTTTTTTAGTGTTAATAACACAATGGAGCAGTCTATATGACTTTCTTTCTTCTCTCATTCATCGTGTTTATCATAAATGGTCGTTCATTGCACAAGGTCTGATTAGATCCTCTCTCATTCTTTATCTTGGTTTTATAATTTTATAAAACGATCTTGACATGACGTAAATCAGATATTTGATCCAAACGGACTATAATGGCGAAATTTATGGATTAAATTTTACTGAGCTATGTATATATATATATACATGGGCCCAAGGTGTTCGTAAAATCGGGTCAATGGCAAGATTTTTTTTTTTTTTTAAGAAAAAAAAATTAGACCACGTACAATTTTGTGTTTACGAGTTAAGCAATTGTGTTGTCTGTCATTTCACAGAATTTCAGTCATTTTTCATTTCATATATTTGACTGAGGACAAAAACAAGATAAACATTTCATTCTTCTATCATCTCCCTTTTTAAAAAAAAAAAAAATTTATGAGCTATTATCATCAATCTTAAGATTTAATGGGTAACTTTTATATTTGATATATTAAAATATATTAGTTAAAAATTGAGTTATTGTCCGTGTGAATTTTTATATACTATCAATAAATAGCAACACACCATATTGTCAAAAATAACTAAGATATTTTACTTTGAGTTCATAGTGTAAGTTTGCATGAACTATCAATAAATAAAAACTATCATGGCTAATAATTATAATTTTAATATATTTTTCTTTTTTAAGTTAAATAGCCATTTGGCCAAAGCTACCATTTTACAATTAGAGAAAATCTAACCCGAAGAAGATATTTTGCAATTGGGGAAGATAAAGCTTAAGAAAAGGGCATGGAGATGTATAATATGTCCCAACTCCAAGTAAAAAAAAAATTCTACAAATCTTTGACATTGTAAATGAATCAAAATTGAATGTCTTTACTTTTTATTTTTTACAACAAACTTTTGAAATTTTAACCATAATAACTCAATTCTTCAATTTAAAATAAAGTAATAGCTAATATATAATTTTATTCATTTATTTTTTAAATATCTGATAAATTGAGTCTCGGGAACTATGGATGTTAGCCTCAAGACTCAATGAATATATTTATAATTTTTTTACTGAGGACGTTCTTACATGGTACAATACTTAAATTATGTTGTTATATGATATAAATATGGTCCTCACTAATTGGACCAACTTATTTGACAATATATTTTTATTTTTATTTTTATTTTATTAGTATTACTACATTTCTCTATAGTAAACTCATTCTAATTCTATTTTGTAAATTCTGAATGATGCCATTTAATTCTTTCTTTCACAAACTGAAAATTGAAACCCCCTGAGAATAGAGGGCGTGGGCAGTGGGGCTTTGCTCCGATAATTTCCCTTCTTAAATCTTTCTTGTCGATGTGTTTCTGTAACCAGTTCTCTTCGTGTGTTTCCACGCTTCAATCGTCACATGTAGCTCTAGCTCGTGAGATCTTTCAGCTATCAAAGTTTCAATATTATTGGGCTCTTTCCTTGATCTTGGCTGTCTTCACTCGCTTCTCTGTCTCCTCGTTGGCTACACTACACTGCCGCCACTAAAGGCCCATAAATATTAGGTAAATCTGCCAACAGAACCTGCAAATGCTCACATCCTTTTCGTCCTTTAACCCGTATTTGCATCCAAGTTACTCTGTCATCAGTATCTGTAATTTTTCTCTCTGGTCCTGCTGCCTGTGTGTTAATTGTTCTCTCTACCATCAACATTTGAAAATAAATGGAAAAATAGATTTTTTTTTTATTCTTGAGTACAAGGTGACCAACATCGAACAAGGAAATCGAAGTTGATGGCAGCATGGTCAACTTTCACCAATGGAAATGGGTCCCCCGTAGACTGCCTTGAAACTCTTGGTGCATATCAGGGTAACAGCTGTTTCCTTAACTTTGATCATTTAGTTAAAGACCATGTTGTTGATGCTAAGGATGATAAAGCTAAACAAAAATGCTTGTTTTACCAACTCCTTTCGTTTCACCTAAAAGAGATTTCTTCTAGAGGCATTATTCGGCCCCTGCCGGTAATGCTTGGGGATGGTCAGACGTTGGATCTGTACAAACTGTTCTCCTGTGTGAAGGAAAAGGGCGGCTATACTTTGGTGTCGAAGAAAGGAATGTGGAGTTCTGTGGCAAAGGAATTGGATTTGAACATTGAAGTTCTGGCTTCTGTGAAATTAATTTACGAGAAATATCTAAATGAGTTTGAAGGATGGCTCAGGAAAACTATTGGAGAAAAGAATTTCAAGAATGATTACCATGGAATCCGTTTGGGGTATAATTCATCACCAGTAGAACTTGAGAAAGAGTTTAGAGCTTTATTAAATCCGATCCCAAAGTGGAAAGGTGATGGACTGTTGGGCTCTGATCAAATCAGAAAGTACATTGATGTGGCTAATCAAAAGAGTGAAACAAACGTATTGGACACCAAAAATCAACTTACAATATGTGAGGATGTCCAACGTATCTGTGGTGATGATGAAAAATTTTGCAATGACGTTGAAAATCATGTTGCTGCTATCTTGGACGCAGAAGTTGCTGAGAAGGAATGTAATTATCGTAAGCGCAAACGAGGAGAATTATCTGGAATGCTGAACTGGATAAGAGATATTGCAAAGCATCCTCTTGAACCTTCAATTAAACCAATACCAGAAATATCCAAGTGGAAGGAGTACAAAGGCAATGACTTCTGGGTCCAGATATTGAAGGCAAGAGATGTTCTGTTGCTGAGGCAGTATGTTGAACCAAATGGTGAATCATCTTCCTTGCAGGTATAACTTCAATCTGTATACTTGTTTTATCTAAAGGATTTTGCATGTTGTTCATAGCTAGAAACAAATCGATATGTCTCTCATGCATGAATGGTTATCATTGTATTTTATGTTTACTTTTACGTGCTTATTTCTCTGCGATGTATATCATCTTATTGTATCAGTTCCTTTCTTGTAGTAATATCTTCAAATTAATATCTGAACCTGCAAACTGCTGATTACTTTGCAAATCAATGTCTTCTTGTGTTAGTTGTATCTCTCATGTTAGTTATATATGCAAATCAAGAATTACAGTTCTCATATTAATCAACTTAAAAGGTTTATTTGCATTATGGAGTTTTCAGCAAGATATTTGCTGCATTATTGAATTGAATTTTCTGTAAGAATTTAATTTAGATTGCCGGATGGTACTGTTATATCTGTAATAACCTTTAAGTGAACTGTCAAAATAATGTCAAATATTGATAACAATTAATCTTCCATAAGTTGTTGATTTATATAAACTCTTCAATGCTATGGACGATGGATTGAACTGTTGAAGATGCTTTTATGCAAGCCATGGACTTTTAACATTGTCCATATAGCTTGATAATTATTATTTTCAGGGGTTGGCCGGATTACTCTTAAGTGCTGTACTGCTGTAGTAATATAAGAAGTTGCCCTAGCACAGATGAAACTGAGAAACACTTAAGTTATGATTGTATTTTTTACATCCCATTATGTCACGCCCTAAGATTTAAAAATTCCTCATTCTGTTTCTTGATGTTACATTGCATACCACGTGTATGCTAACAATGGAGTCTGTGAGTGCAATATTTATTGTGAAATTAACTCTTGGCGTGGTAAAGCCTATTGGCTTGGAGGATCAAACAAGGGTAATTTTCATAATTTCGCAAGTTATAGTCCTATCTCGTAAAAGATTGTTAAAAATGTATTTAGAAAAATTAAATATGTTGTGGAAACTATTTCTCATGATATATGAGTTCTGCATCTACTGCTTATTTGGAGCCAAGGTGTTCTTTTTGGAAGCCTGTGATTAAAAGTATTCCTCTGATTATTACTTACTCTTTCAGGAACTTCTATGATCTAGAGCAAGGTTTTTTCTTTAACTCAATTTTTCGTGACGCTTGTGCTATAATTGCTTGGGTGTACTGAATCTGCATAAGTGAAATTAAAGAATCCCTACATGGCTTTAGAAGGACTAATTTGAGACTTACTTCTTTTTCTTCTTTACATTTTGGTCGCAGGGATTCATTCATAACTTTCTATCACCTTCCTCCCCTCTGTTGTTTCCTAATATTTCCTACCTTATTGCCACAAGGATACCTTGCGGATCATTCAGACTTTGAAGAGTCAAATAGACTGGACTATAAACCATTTGCTTTATCGTGTTTAAATCTCATATTTAATATTTTCCATTTTACATTGAATCTATAAAATTCTCAAACTGCAATATTATATTTTCAAACCCCAAAAATGATAAGTTTTATGATGCGTAAAGCCTTGGCCATAAATTCTGCAAGGCATCTTTATATTTGTTTTTCCTTTAATAGTATAGCATCAAAGATGCTTTTGCTGAAGGACTTGAACGTGTGTAACTTAAGGTTATATGGAAAAGAAAAAATTTACACTAGAGGTTTTCTGGAACTTTGTTTTGCAGAAACTGAAGAGGCATCCCGCCATGTATGAAGACCAGGTTGCTTTCAGCCCGAAGTCTACGATGAAGTTGAGATGTAGTGAAAGGCACCTTACCTCGGTTAAGTCTCGTTTATGTTCTTGTTGCAATTCTCGTGTGGCCACTGGAGACAAGGCAACAAGTGCAGGCAATACAGAGGCAGAAAATGGTCCTCCGGAGCAAACAACTGTGGCGGTTGATTTAAGTACTGCCAAGGGGTCGGAGCCATCTGGGGATGATGCTCTCAGAAAGCAAGTTTCTGTTGGTCCTCTTTTTCAAGCTGAAGTTCCTGAATGGACTGGTGTTGTTTGTGAGAGTGACTCTAAATGGTTAGGCACTCAAGTATGGCCTTGTAAATATATTGAGCAAAATCCTGATACTGAAACAGAGTTTATTGGTAAAGGAAGAGAAGAGAAGTGTTGCTGCGAATTTCAAGGTTCCGTTGAATGCATTAGATTTCACATTGCTGAGAAGAGGATGAAATTGAAGCTTGAATTGGGTTCAGCATTTTACCTTTGGAGATTTGATCGTATGGGTGAAGAAGTTTCACTCCAATGGACAGCTGAAGAAGAAAAGAAATTTAAGGATATAATGAGGTCAAGTGTTCCCTCCCAAATTAGGTACTCTTGGAACCAATCATTCAAGTACTTTCCAAAGAAGACAAGGAGCAACTTGGTAAGCTATTACTTCAATGTATATCTTATCCAACGAAGAATCTATCAGAATCGTGTGACTCCAAAGAGTGTTGATAGTGATGATGAACAAGAAGAATTTGGGTGTCTAAGCGATGGTTTTGGGATGGAAGCTGTCAAGGGTCCAGGTATCAATTTCCTGGAATGTTGTCTGAACAAGCAGTGCACTGTTCCAGAGTAGACAAAATTGGAGAGTAAGAATTTGATCAGTGAGTTTGCAGGTAAAACTCCTTTCCTCCGTGATTAGTGGTGAAGGTATTCGGTGCACCTGAAAATTTTGTCATTACATGCTCACTCTAAAAGAGAGAGAGAGAGAGAACCACCGTGATGAAAGCAACTTTGGTTGTTGGAACTTAAAGAAGCCGCAGGTTACTTTTTTGGTTTAATGGCGGTTTAAGCTGTGCTTCTTAAAGGCTGTGTTAACGTTACTGTAAAACCAGATCGGACAACCTGGGGCAAGAGACCACGACACTCGGTGGTTAATGTGTTTACTTTTGTTGTTTCGAGATAGGAAATGTTAAAACACCTTCTCTTGCGGTGACTGATTATAGCTCTGGATAACAAGGCGTAGATAGCATTTCTCTATCCGCTTTCTATATAAATGGTGCCACTCCACTCTATCATGTTTTTATCTTCACAATTCTCACTTTCCGAGAATATCAATCTTCCTCGTTCATTCATTCACGCCTCATTGTTTCATCATCTCTTTGATTAATCATCAAACACAGAGGATTACAGTGATGATTGCGAACGGCCACCCTATTTTCATATTCATAGGGACAAACGCTATGAAGTATAATCAAACATAAGGAATGAGATAATCTGAAACAAGAGTCAACGGAGAACATACAGATTCTTCGCTTCTATATTTAAGCTTTATACATTCCCTGCTTCTCCATGTGTTTTATACCTTCATATAACCATGGTCCCTTTTTTTTTTTTTTGTAATTTTTGTTTAGAAGAAAAGAATAGAATTGTTTTTTTTATACTTTTTTTTTTTAAAAAAGTTTTTTCTCAACAAATAAAAAAAAATTGATTAAACTTTTACAGATTTATCTCCCTTTTTCTAAGACAGGTGAAGGCCGCAGCAGCACAAAGTTATCTGATTCTGATAAAGTATATCATTTATTTATAAATAGTAATTGTAGATTTATTACACCGATAGCCAAAAAAGAAAAAAAAGCTTATCCAAGTTTTCCGAGTGACCCAGAAAACTCACTCGAGTATTATAACAGTAGCCTACATTAGCTGGTCTCACATTTTATATATACACACGTGTGTCCGTTCTAACTTCACTGATACATGGCTGAATAGCTTTGGGTGACCATGTCTGTGGAGAAATCGTCTATCTCTTCCTTCTATCCATTTTTCTAAGTCTTTCATCGCTTTGGGTCATCTTGTCTGTGGAGTAAAGCAAAAAATGTCTTCGCCAAGCCAACGTCAAGAGATGGACTTGATGAAGCTGTAATATTTTTTTCGAACTTCCTTTCTCTTTCTCCTTTTCTTCTTTCTAATTGATATGAAGTTCCTTCTCTGATTTTTTTTTTTTTTCTCTGGGTTAAAATGAATCAGGTTGATGAGTGATTACAAGGTGGAGATGTTCAACGATGGAATGAGAGAATTTTATGTGCATTTTCACGGGCCTAAAGAGAGTAAACTTTCCTTATCTTTATCTGATTGTCGTTTTTATTTTCTTTTTCATATATTTTCGCAATATCAGCTAAATCTCTCTGCAGTGTTTCTCTTGGTGGATTTTTTTTTTTTTTTTCCCGATTGAAATTTGTTCCTTTCTGAATTGCAATTTCGTAGACAGTACAATTCAATGAGGCTTTTGCTGGACTATATTTCCTTTCTTTGTTCTCCCTATTCTCTTTTTATATCTTTGTTAAATTTTGGTGTTCTTCTTTCCTTTATTCTCTGATTTGATCATTCATCTTCTCTTCCTGTTGTACTTATATGGATGCAGGTTAATTGTTTACCTATTTTCGCAGTAAAGAGTAGTTGCATTAAGTTCTATAGCTTTGAATGCCACAGGCCAGAAGGTTCAAGGTCATGCTTCTGTGATTTATGTTGTATGTCGAGTGCATCGACTTGGCTTCCCTTCTTTTTCTCTTACTTAAAAAAGGTCAATAATTGGATTTGAGTTACAATTAGGGGAATCTAATTTCTCAAACGTCATGAGTTCTTGCCTTCAAAAAGATAGTAGCTAGCAACAACTGAAGGAATCTTTGCCTTCCCTACTCCATTATTTGCTTAGATAAAGCATAAAGAGCATGATCATTTTGCATTGGATTCTTAAGGTAGAGATGAATCCCACTATATAATCGTCACTAGTGTGCATAATCGGTATCAAATGAGGATTTTCCGATACTCATATAGCAACAAATTTACCCTTCACGTGCTTTGACGTTGGATCTCCTTAATTGGGCTAATCTAACTTGAAGGTTTTTGCATGGGAAGGTTCTAGGTTTTTGAGGTTCTGACCCAGAATTAGTTTCATCTTTTGGCCAAACTTTCTAGTTTCTAATATGGAATAATGGAATTAGTATTTTAAGCTAAAATTCATCTCATTTGCACGTTTTCTTAGATTTAGTGCTCACATGTGTTTGGGTATCTATACGTTTGGTACAGAAACCTGGATTTTGCAGCATATTAATACTTGGGAAATGTAATTCTGGAAACCAGCATCTAATGAAACATTGGTTTGAAAATCCATCTAATGTCCACCATACCTCAATCTATTGTTCTATTTTTTCCTTCTAATAAGACATAAGATGCGAATGATTACTCCAAATTTACAGCATATTGTGAAAAATATGCCAAGGCAGAAGATGTTCAGGAGGAGCTGAGTGAAGAGGATTATGCCTCTAGCGATGAGGCAATTGCTGGCCATGGCCAACCTGATCCTTAGATTCTTAAAATTCAAAGCCAACCCTATTTTGTTGTCTTGCTTGTACATGATCGCAAGTTCTGTTCACTGAAAGAGAAAAATTTTGAGTTGCATAATAATTAATTATTCGTCGAACACTCGTACAAAGTAGCCCCTATAGCTCAGTGGTAGAGCGTCAGTCTTGTAAACTGAAGGTCCGTAGTTCGATCCTGCGTGGGGGCAACCTCATTTAAAATGAATTTTATGGTGTTTCACTTTTACCGTACACTTACTTTCGATTTGTTTAAATAATCACTGAGCTGAATTAGGAAAATATGCTCTAGATTTCTTTGGAATAACACTTTTGTTATTGAAATTGAAGGCATCTCATTCTGACTTCTAAAAAATGCTGTTGAGAATTCCTTGAAGTAGTATGCAGAACTTTTATTAAAGATCCTTAGTGTAATTCTATAGTATCTTTCTACAAGATACATAATCTAAGCTGAAGCATGGATTTCAACGTTTGCAATAAGCCTAGTGAGTTTGCTTAATGTTTGGCGAGCAGAAATGGTATCTGGATGATCTTCACCACAAATTGAAGTCCTGATAAAAACAGCCTTCCTGATTAGATCGTCCCCTATATCAAATTGTGCACCTCTTAGCATTAACTTGGCCCTAGTTTCAAGCACAGTGGCTCTACACAAAGCCAGCTCTTGCCAAAGCCAAGGGTTTAACTGAGCATTAGTTTGAATGGACCTCCAGCAAAGTGACTTGTCTAACCACGTGTCAACTGGGGTAACAAATGCTTGGTCTGCAGCTTCCAAGGCATTGGTGCACAGGCGCAGAAGCTCCAGAGCAGCAGGGCACCGAGAGAATGTAATGAATGTGTGGATTGCAAGAGGCAGAACCACTTTCTTGACAAGATACAAAAGCTCAGACACCTTGAGTTCAACCACTACAGGATCATGACCAAATCCGAACAGCAGAAAACATGCTGCCCATAAATGTTCCAGATCTTGAGATATTAACCCATGACTAATAACGGCTTCAACCATTGCTTGTGCTGCTCCGGTCACTCCTCTCTTCCGAGCATAAAGCTTGACGAGCTCATTGAATTGGATACACCCATGCTTGGTACTACTTCTTGCAATATTAAACCTCAGCAACAGAGAAGATGCTTCTACTTCTGATTTTTTCTTGTACGAGGAAGTACATCCACGTGTTACGAATCGCAGTAATTTTCTCCATAAGCAGGTCCCTTGACGCTTTTCTGGTATCTTGTGAGCAGCAAGTGCCAATAAGGGAACTGGAATTGCACTGGGTGCAAACCATCCACTCGCCAGAACCATTCTGGTTGCCAAGCTTCTTGGCCCATCGGCATGATCAAATATAGAAAAACAAACCTCAAATAGTTGCAGAAGGAAAGTCTTCTGCCTTAACAAGTGACCTTCTTTACCACTCCATGACATGTCATTCAGGGGTATTCTATTTATGGTATCCAAGAGCCTGGTTGGGGTTATAGGTAACTCGGACAAAATTGCACTCACAATGGCAAGGCCCAACGTTAGCCTTCCAACTTTCTCCTCAATAACTCTGAGAGCATCAATCTCTGAAATTGGGTAGTCCTTGCCACTCCCTAGCATTAAAGACATTGCTTCTGCCCCAGATAAGTATGAGAGTTTCAAAGGTTCTAAGTTCATGATGCGTGGAAGGCATGTTGATATAATTACATGGGTCTCTCCACCAAAACGAGGGAGAAGATACATTATAAGTTTGTGATCCCACCAATCCTTCTCACTCTCCAAGTTATCAATGACCACCAGATATGGAATGTTTCTCATTAGCTCTTTGCGAACTCTAGATATTGCTGCCTCTTCCTGCTCTTCAAAGCCTTTTATCTTTGTTTTCTCTGAACTATTCTCAAACCTACATCAACTTCTAAAAATGACCTAAGGTTTAGATAGTTCTGCCTTATATACCTGCTATCCCCTCCTACCCATAAGACCATCTTATATCTTTGGTGATATCTGTAAGCATATTCAAGAATAAGTTCTGTTTTGCCTATTCCTGACTCCCCTGATACGCAGGCAATCCCTTTCCCATATAAAATCTTCATTCCTCTTTTTCTCCTAGTATATTTTACACCACGTTTGAGCCTGGAATGACGGTGCCTCCGGGGAAATTCTGTACTTTGCATTTCAATCTCCCTTTCTGATTCCTTCCATACAACTGGTTCTTTTTCCTTCCTCCTACCATTTCCTATATGCATTTCCCTCCATCTTTCATCTAATGCATTACTGTTGCCCCAACCAATTGTCAAATTCTTTGGCTTCGGTCTAGCCTTAAGTTCAATATAATCTCGCCCTGAATCTCTAGTAACGTCACCAAAAAGTATAAATTCCAGCTGAGAAAGTTCTTTCTTTCTGCCAATGAAATTCTCATTTCGAATGAAAGGGAATTCCTCCTTTTCTACTTTGTCTCTCCATTTTGTCAAACGCTCTGCAACATTTCTCCTGCCTAACTTCGTTGCTAATAATGTGACAGCTTTCAGTATGCAATCTCTCCAATTTCCATCCTGAGCTTCCAATTTCCATTCATCAACCCGAGAAAGGCCATGAACAGCTTCTCTCCACTCCTGTTCCAGCCCTTCATACAATAGCCAAACTTCTCCTCCATGTTTCTCCCACAGCTCACCCCTTCTTTCAATTATATCCCTGACAAGACAATCACCAGGACTCAAATCGAAGTATATTGGGACCAAATTCTTCTTGCCACCAAAAAATTGCAGCTCCTCAATGGCGTATGGATTTTTGAAAGATTTCCTTGTTATAATTACTATCCCAAAAGAAGCAACGTCCATTGCCCTCTCAACAATGCTATGCTTGCGAGAGCTCCTACATCGAGCCCTGTCAGATACAAAGCAACTAATTCCCTGAATTTCAAACTCAGAACGGAGCCAATTGGCAAATCGGAGTAGAGGAGGTTTTCGGCCATGTAATCCTATGAAGACATCACAATTCCTTTGTCTGTAAGAAGAAAATGAAACAGAACCCGGAGTTGATGAGGTTGTATGGCTTCTGCCATTCCTACTCCGCTTCTCTTTCGGTGCAGAATAACCATCCTCATGAGCAGTGTAGTGATTAGATAAGGTGCTCCTAGAGATGCCAATTGAGGAAGATATACGATCAAGCTTCTGCATATCACCTGAATTACAGCCAACTGGAGATGCAGACATGTCTGAGAAGGTATATGTGACATTTACTAGAGAATTTGGTACCGTAATCCCTGAACTAGAGCTAGGGAGAGAAGCATCAAAATGACCACGGTCACCTGGGGCATCTGGTCGCATAGATTCTGATAAATGACATGATGACGATCTTGGAGAGAAGAAGGGCGATTGATTTGCAGAAAAGAATGCTGAAGATGATGACGACATATTCCTCGAAATCATGGCTGTCAAGGACCCATATGTAGAGCTTTCTTCTTGAATATCCATACTTCTAGCTGTATGTCTCTAAATTGTGGGAGATAGCAAGTCCCGTGCACAAGCGATTTGTACCAAAAGCTCCTCCGAAGTAGGAGATAATTGTCAGTCAGTCATCAGATTTATCTCAACATGGCAGAAGATATACTTATGCTGGCAAAACTGAATGTTCCAAGGGGTTACTGTTTATGGTAATTTAAAATTTATAGTAGTAACATATCTCATAGAGCCGGAAAAAGATAGAAAGAACAAAATTGGAGGAAACTGCTAATATTGGCATCATATTCTAAGTTACCCCACAATTGCAAGATATCAGAAGGAAAAACGGTAAAGAAAACAAAATTGAATTCAAGCCCTTATTAGTAGGTAGCAAGAGAGTCAATTTATAAGGAATATACTAAAACAATAGATGCAGAGACTCAAACTCAACACGCTTAAATACATATAATTAATAGTTCAGTAATTCATTAACCACATTCAAAAATAGATTCTATCTAAACGCTCTTGGAAGATATTGAATTTGACACGTATGGATGGAAGACAGGGCATCATAGATCACTTATACACAGGAAAGAGGGCAGAGAAAGAAGCAAAATCAAAACACTGTCGGATTAAAAATGATATTGATAAAACTGCACTATGATTCAGATCTGAATACTTACTGGATCGCAAAACTGAAACGCGGTTTCGTAGATTCAATATTTTGCCTCCAACCAATCAACCCCCATTCTCTGAACGAATGACAAAGGTCAAAAGACTCAAAAACGATTAGATATTTGGAATAACACAAAATTGTAAGTACCGATTAACTAAGAAGATAGAAAATCAAGCAGCCGTCGAAGATCAAAAACCGACTTATAATTATTATAAACATGTAATATTGGCCTTGCTGGAGCAACAAATTGATTATTACTGCTGAACGAAATGCCGAAATGAAGGTTGCCTTTGACCAAAAAAAAAAATAGTAAGAGATTTGAGCGAGTGTTCAGAGAAGTGAGAAAGAATGGTCCAGTGCATTTTGGGGAAGCTCCCACCTATTTGAGTGAAAACACTGGCTGAAAATAAATGCAAAATGGCCTACCATTTTTGAGAAGGGGAGAGACCCGCCTTCAGGGTACATATAGAAACTCCAGAGCTGTTTTTTGATAAGCACTCCTGTCTTTCTGAGCTCTGATTCTCTCTCACTTGACTCTTGTTATATGTATTTTTCCTTCTCTATATTTTGTGAGACTTTATCTTCCTTTCTCACTTTCTTAGTCCCTTTTTCTTTCTATATTGTCCATGTCATGTTTACTCTGACTGCAAAAGTGATATTGAGAATGAGAAAATGGTGTGAAGGATCAGTGGATCACCATTGGAAGAATGTAATAGAATAGGAGCAAAGAAAGGAACTGTCTAGAGGATGGTGGAACGGCAGTAGGCTCCACACCCATTTATACCACTCTGTTAAATTTGCAGGAAACCGGTATGATTTCGGCATTTGGATTCACGTAGTTAAAGTTGCGTCCTTTTTGACTTGTGTTCTTTCTGCGGTTGTTCGGAGGGCAGCTTTGCCTTTGATTAAGGTAGTCGAAAGCAAAACAACACAAAACGTGGTCTTTTGTACTTTGCTGGCTACCTTGCCTTTTCACGTTCTAATCAATCCTTTCGGTGTCTCCCACCATCCATTCATTATTCTCTTCTATGCAAATGCAATGCCAATTTTCCTTTCCTTTCATTTCTTTTCCTTTTCCTTTTCCATTCATTCTATCTTATCTACAGTAGATAGGAAATATATAGTAAATGAAACGAGAAAGCACAAGGTGAAAATGATGTCTCAATACGTATAGTTGGTAACAACATTGTATCAACAAAAGGAAAAATAACTACAATCTTTACCTAAAAGGGAATAGGAAGGCAGCAATAACATAATTAATTAGAACAAAAAGATATTTGTTTTCTATTTTTAACTAATAATATTAATTAATATCATATGCTAAAAACTAATAATACTAATATTAATACTCCAAATTCAATGAACCGTTCGGTTGACTTACAAGCAAATCACATTCGGGTGCCTCAACACTCAACATGAGTCCAAAACGCAATTTTAAATACTTGAGGAGCACATGCTCCATTGCTAGACCGCGTACGGATTTACAGCCCCTTTGCATTAGCCAATCAAAAGACTTAGATCGAGACACATCACGCTAATATTAATTTTTTTAGTTTTAAGGGCAAAATTTAATTTAAATTTGAAACTATAGATGTTGGAAAGAAAATGAAACGTAAAATTGAGATTGTGACATTTTATAACGGTACGTGAAATGTTATTGTCTGCAAGTGCGTACATGGCATAAGAAGAGTTGATATGATTGTTTGGTCTTGTTGTTTTTTGAATTTTGGAAATTTATGATGGCGACAATTATACGGGCACGTAGGCTTCTAATAATAATTAATGAATAGAAAGTGGAGCCTGGGAAACAATATGGGTGACCATCCCAAGTGGGATCCAATAAAGTTAAAAACAAGAAGATTTTGAGTGGTGGGGGGTCCAATTTCGTAGATACATGAATACAACTTTCCACTCTTGGAAGCACTTCTCTTCAAAAGGTGAAAAGTCATTTTTCTAACAAGAAAAAATAAAGTTAGTGCGACCGGAAAATCTTGTTTGGGCATGGGGCCTAAGCAAAAAAGGGTTCGATAATATTCTTTGTGCTAAACTCTATCACATTCTCTTTATATTGATTAAAAAATATATTAAAAAAAGAAGATAAAGTTTGGCACCGTGGAAGAGTTCTCTCCCGAAAAGGGTACGAGCCTAGTAGCCCAAGTTGGTACAAGTAATTTGTCATGGGCCGTAAATATACAATTTTTGGAGATTCCATATGCGCAGGGATCAATGGAGTTTCTTTTAACACCCCAATTTTCTCACATAACCCCTCTCCTATGCTAGAATACCAATAATCGCGTAGTCGTTTGACTATCGAATTGTTGTTTTAGAGTGGAGTAGAAAAACTGTGGTGTAAAAAACATCGTCATTTCTTCTGACACCCCTTTTTTCTAGGCACACGGCCTCAAGAAAAAACGGCGTGCCACAAAATGACCGTTGAAAGATCAATCAATGCGGTGATTCTTTTCGTACTACCTTTTTTTTTTTTCATTATTTTAAAATTAAAATTACAAAAACACTCCTATAAAATAAAATCCACTACCATCCCCCATAACTCAGGTAGATAAACTCACTCTAAATTACTAAATATTTTAATATGTTCATTTGATAATATATATTTACATGACATAATGGATTCCATTTTCCAACAGGATCGACCTGACATAATGGCAAAATATACATGTCGCATTGAGGGAGATAAATCACTGTATCCAGTGCTGTTGTCTAATGGAAACCTGATTGAACAAGGCGACTTGGAGGTGAGCTCCAGCTTAAGATGCATACTAATTAAATTCATGTAGATGTTTACTATACCGTTTGGATTGTTCATTATGCTTTTACTGCAAGGTGGCAAGCATTGTGCTGTTTGGGAGGACCCCTTCAAGAAGCCTTCCTATTTGTTTGCTTTGGTTGCCGGACAATTACAGAGCAAAGATGACACCTTTATCACCCGTTCGGGACGGAATGTGTCCCTAAGGATCTGGACCCCTGCTGAAGATGTACCCAAGACCGCACATGCTATGTGTTCTCTAAAGGAAGCTATGAAGTGGGACGAAGATGTCAGTTTCTTTATTTTCATTTCAACCAAACGCTTTATTTTGATTGTAAGTATATATTGTTTTTAAGTTATGAAGATTTTTTTGTCTTGGAAACAGGTTTTTGGTCTTGAATATGACCTGGATCTTTTTAATATTGTCGCTGTCCCAGATTTTAACATGTAAGTTTTATCCATCTGCTGTAAGAAATTTGAATTACGTGATTCTAAGTTATAATGTTCTTCGTGTGTGTGGTATACTCTATGACATACTATGAAAGGATACGATATAGAAAATGATCTCTTGCATTTGTTATTCATTGATCAGGGGAGCTATGGAGAATAAGAGTTTGAATGTACGTCTTCTCCTTATCAGTTTGTGTTGGTTGAATTTTTATATCCACCTTTTGAATAATTATTATTTCCCTTGCTTGCATGCAGATTTTTAATTCTAAGCTTGTCTTGGCATCTCCAGAAACTGCTTCAGACGCAGATTATGCTGCAATATTGGGAGTTATTGGCCATGACGTTAGCAATTATATTATACATACATTACCAAATAGGAATGCTAAAGATGAATTTCGTTTGGTTTGATCGTGACAAGGTTTCCTTTTGTGTCTATTATGCAGTATTTCCACAACTGGATTAGCAACAGGTTGTCTTGCATACCACAGATCTTGTTATTCTCCAAAATAAGGATCTTCTATACTGTTATTCATATCTATAATCTATATCATATTCTAATGTTTTTTTCTTGCTTGTTTCTTTTGCCTTTTTCATCATAACCCTGCACTTCCAAGCACACACACCCGACAGTTGTTAACGAGTTACTGCACTAGCTTTTTTGTCTGAATGTTTGTTTCTCCACATTGTTGTGGATAATTCAAACTTGAATTAATTATTGCATTTAATAATGTTAGAGTCACCTGTCGAGACTGGTTCCAGCTTAGCCTGAAGGAAGGTCTCACTGTTTTTCGTGATCAGGCACAACCTCTTTCCCTCCAATTACCATATTTCATTTGCGCCTTCTAGAGCATTTCTTTTTCATTGAGTTTTTGAATTTGATACCATGCATTAATTACTGGTAGGAAGTTTCCTCCGACATGGGGAGCCGTACTGTAAAGCTGATTGCTGATGTTTCAAAACTTAGAAGTTACCAGTTTTAGTTCTCATTTTCTTATATCTATCTCTGTTTAGTAATTTGTGCTACTTATGAGATGATGACATCAATTATATGTTGTTTTTTTTTAACCGGCCTTGTCATCATTACTTTGTTTAACTTTTAACTATAAATGTAATGCAGACTTAACCTGATGTCATATTGTCATGACGAGCTCTAATACCTGTGTTCTTATTTCCAGGATTCTGGTCCCGAGGCTCACCCTGTGCGACCACATTCGTATATCAAGGTTAGAACTTGGAAATCCTTTCCTTTCCAAAAGTTGAAGGTTTTCAATCTAATGTAATTGTAATTTTGTACCTACAATTTTTAATCTTCCTTGACAGATGGACAACTTCTACGCCGGTAAGTTTACTCATTTAAGTAATTCTGGTTGAGCCAAGGATCTTATTTGAAATGGTACTTTATCTTGTTATTTTCCTATGTTCTATGTCACTTATGTATCTGATTTTCTTGGAAATCTTTCTGGATTAAATTTTGACCTGGTGCCAACATCAATGTCAAAATACAGTGACGGTAAGGTTTCACTTTTCTTGCAACTGCTGACCTCCAATTTGATGCTATATTTTCTCCTCAAGATATCTAAGTGTTTGTAATTGGTAGCTTCTGTGCAGATCTATGAAAAGGTTTGACACTAACTACCTATTTTTCTTTTTAAGCTTTAGTTGTACTTTTGGGTTGTTTATGTTTCTGACAATATGTTTGACGGGGAAATTTCTCAGTCAAGACATACCACCAACTCCAGGGCAACCAGTTAAGGAACCATGTTCATTCCTATGGCAGTAGCCTTGCTTGATTCAACTGGCAAGGGAATTCCTCTATCCACTATTTATCATGATGGAACTTTGCAGTCTGTTTCAAGCAATGATCAACCAGTCTACACTACAATTCTTCGAATCACCAAGGTTGAGTAGAATTTTTTCTTGCTTGTACAGATTTTTAAGACTGCTCTCTTGAAGTTAGTTATAGCTGTCTTCTCTTCATGACATCTTATGCTCAATTTTAAAGACTGTCATTGACAGTTTAAGTGGAGAGCAGCATTCATGATTTTCTATTAACACAATTTTTGTCCTCTGATATAAAAATTATGTGTGATTATGATAAATAATTGATCCTGTTACATTTTACAGGGTGTGAACTTTTTATTATTAAAATTTGATGTGAAGAAAGATTTAGAAATTTTGAAACCATGTTAGCATATCCCTTCTCAAAATTTACCCAAATGCATGACTTGATCTAATGACCAGCTTATGGTCCACTATATTGCTGGCCGCAGATCATGATATTGATAGGGATTTGTTGGAGTGAATCAATGTGGTGCTTAACACATTTGAGCTTTTTCTTTATTCATATCGATGATTGATAGTTTTTTTTTGCTACATGGCAGAAAGAAGAAGAGTTTGTTTTCTCTGGTATATTTGAGAGGCCTGTTCCATCTCTACTACGGGGATATAGTGCTCCCCTCCGTCTTGAATTAGATCTCACCGACAGTGATCTGTTTTTCCTTCTTGCTAATGACTCAGATGAATTCAACCGGTCGGTCTTCTTCAGAGTTGCATTTTTATTTCTGACTTGAGAACAATCATGGAATATTTATCAATCATAACAGATGGGAAGTTGAACAAATTTTAGCACGTAAGCTGATGCTCAACTTGGTGGATGATTTCCAACATAACAAGCCATTGGTTTTGAATCCGAAGTTTGTGGATGGGCTCAGAAGTATATTAAGTGACTCGAGTCTGGACAAAGTATGTTTAGGACAAAAAATTTCTCTATCTGTTTTCATGTTTTCTTCTTGTGGGAGGTGGGGTGGTGAGCAATCATAGCAATGCATTTATTGGACATATTTTCTTGATTATACAGGGATTTGTGGCAAAGGCAATAACTCTGCCTGGTGAGGGAGAAATAATGGATATGATGGAAGTTGCAGATCCTGATGCTGTTCGAACTTTCATCAGGAATCAACTTGCTAGTGAACTGAGAGCAGAGTTCCTCAGCACTGTACATCATCTTGGAGCCTCCAGAAACTATTAAATGAAAAAAACCTTTTCTTCTTCCTTTACGTGTCTCAACTAGTGAACAAGATCTCGAATTTTTTTCTGGTCGAAAATAATAGGAGCTCGGAAGAATACGTGTTTAATCATCCTAACATGGCCAGACGTTATTTAAGCACGTATTCACATGCTCAGTGTGTTTTATTTAAAGAACATAGTCATATGCTTGGTTGTAGCAAATTTTCTTGACTTTTTTCTTCCTTATGTTTTCTACAGCATATCTTGGATCTCTTGAGGATCCAGAGTTCACTAATCTCGCACTGAACGAGTATAAAACTGCTACATATGGTTATCTTTGTTTCCGGATTGTCATATCTTGAATTTTCTACCCCTCCCACGGAGTGGCCTTTTGCTTCCTCTTTCATTCTTTTTTTTTTTTTTTTGGCTGAAAATCTTTTCATTCTCACATCAACGCAAGAGAGGAAAAAAATACATTTTAAGTGTGCCTCGTTGTACAGTGATGTCTTTCCCTTTTAATATACTTCTGTTATTTTTGTAAAGTGGGTTGCTCTTTATTTTTATCATTAAATCACAAAATATCATTTCTGAAACATTCATGGTGTTTTGCAGGCCCAGCTGGAGATGATCATGTCAAGCAATGGATTGTCAGAGAATGTGTTTGAGATCGCCTCCAAAAGCTTAGCTGCTCAATGTG
Source organism: Bauhinia variegata (assembly GCA_022379115.2). NCBI lineage: Eukaryota > Viridiplantae > Streptophyta > Magnoliopsida > Fabales > Fabaceae > Bauhinia > Bauhinia variegata. The sequence continues at coordinate 17,609,130 of CM039436.1, read as the reverse complement.
TTAATAACGTAAGATCGGAAATTGCAAAGCCCTCGTTCACATTGGTTGCTGCGAACACTGCATCCATCCATAGTTCCAGTATCTCAGACAAGTTTGCTGTCATAATATCAATAGTTTTTGTGTTGTGTTTTCCCGAGGTGGTTTCTGTACCTGATTTGTGGGTCAATTTGCCTATATTAATAATTTTAGAAAGAAATATGACAATCTCGTCACAATAAAATAGTACAAGCGAATGGTTTTTATATGTTGGAATTTGGTATCCTGAACTGCTTAAAGACATAAATATAGAGCTTGAATTTCTTGGGTCCTTTGCTATGTTATTTTTTCACACATTTTAATATAATGTCAGTACATCAAGGCTCTTGCTTTGTCAACTATACTATTAGTAGTATATATATATATATATGGTCTCGGGACGTGGTAATATCCATTTTGGACGGCTAACAATTAACAAATTTTAATTTCAAAAACAAAGAGAAACCAGACAGATTACGAACTAATGGCAACGATCAACTATGGATTCAAGTTTGTGACTTTCCCAAGGACTCTCTTGACCATATTCTAGAAGAATGCACCTCACCTTGACCTTAGAATCTGAGATCCAACGTTTCATATATGATAGACCTCCTTTCCCTTTATTTTCTCTGTTCCTAGTCTCTAACGCCAACCAGCCACTTTTGCTCGTGCTTTTCTAGTCTAGGGTATTTGCCCTGCTTCCTTCTTCTCCATCGTTGCCTTGAGCCTAAGAAAGATGCCACCTTTTCCAGCATCTCATCCGAATGGGTTTCAGCTGCCAAAACCAGATTCCAATATAGTCACCATTGATGTCGGTGGTCAGCTCTTCCAAACCACCAAACAAACACTTAATTCACCCTGCCCGAAGTCGTTCTTCTCCAGGATCGCCGACTCCGTATCTGCTTCTCAACAACTCACTATCCCATTCATCGATAGAGATCCTGAATTGTTCTCTATCTTCCTTTCGCTTCTTAGAAAAGGTACTCTTCCATCCAAAGCTAAAGCATTTGATCTCCAAGACCTTATTTCCGAGTCCCATTTCTACGGCATTGAAAACCTTTTGATGAATTCCCTGTCCAGCCCAACTCTGTTTGAACCCTTCCATCTCGAGAAGTCCTTCATATTGCCCCTAAATGGACGAGATTCACCCTCCGCAATCGCCACCACGCGTTATGGTTCGCTTCACGTTGCCCATGGCAGCAAGATAACGTCCTTCGATTGGTCCCTCCGACGCAAGGCCACCATTTTGACCGATTTCTCCGTCGTGGATTGTCTATATGCTATCTCACCGTCCGTGGCGGCTGCAGGTGCAAATGACACTTCTGGGTTGCAAATTATTGATTTGGAAAACGGGATTGTCAGGGATACCTTAAATTGGGAGAACGTGACTAAGTCTGGTTCCACAGTCCAAGCAATCGGATCTTCGGAGGAGTACCTATTTGCTAGTTTTGAATCGGCTCGGCGAAATTCCAACTCAATTATGGTGTATGATTTACATAGATTAAGCCCCATCACAGAGGTTGGTCACAATGAGATTTTTGGTGCTGATATTGATTCTGCAATTCCTGCAATCAAATTCAAATGGGTGTCAAGTTATAATCTGCTAATGGCAGCTGGGTCTCATGGTGGTCCTTCAGGAGTATCAGGATACATAAGATTGTGGGATGTACGATCTGGCAACGTTGTTTGGGAAATGTCAGAGAACATAGATTGTTTTGCTGATGTAACAGTTTCTGATAATTTGTCAGCCATTTTCAAGGTTGGCGTCAACTCTGGTGAAACATTCTATGTGGATTTGCGTAATTTAAGTTCGGAAAGTTCCTGGATTTGTCTTGGTGCTAGAAGAAAAGTACTGAACGGGAAGAAGGAAGGTAACGGTTGCAAGATTGAAAGCCATGCTAGTCAAGTGTTTTGCAGCAAGGGAGGGGATATGGAGCTATGGTCAGAGGTGATAATGGGTTCTAGAAAGAACAGTGAGGGCAGGTTAGAGGAGAGGACCTTCAAGAAGAATTTGATGGGGAGGGTAAAGGACATGGGAAGTCCTAGGATTACAGCTTTGGCCTTTCGAGGAGACAAAATGTTCTTGACCAGGAAGGACCAGCAATATGTCGAAGTTTGGCAGAGTTCTGCCAGAGAACCTTGATCTCAAAAGTGATTATAAGATAATCACCAGGAGGGGGTGTTATCTTTCTTGGCGTTAATTATGCAAGCTGTAAGATAGTTCCTTTTCCTCTAATTAAGCCCCCTCTGTAAATAATGTCCATTTTTCTCTGGACTTTCCAGAATGATGTTATATTGACAAAAAAAAAAAATGCTTTTTGTGAATGATCTACTGAGATGTTAAGAACGTGTGTGGGTGTAATTTATGCGATAAAATTCTCTTTTTCACATATTATGTTTTTATTGGTTAAAAAATATTAAAATAGTGTTATAAGTATGAATAAATTATTTAAAATCGCTTTTTAAGCATATGGGATAATTTGTGAAAATTGATTGATAATTATTGCTAGAAATTGGATTTACTTGAAAATATTTTTACAGCGTCATATCCTTGCTTGAGGTTTGATATTGGTTTGGAAGCGTGGCACGGGTTAGGAATGAGAGTCAGAATGAAAACGGTCCCTCGTACTTGACCTACATGTCTTGATTCAGTTGAGAAGGCGGCTGGACATTTATTTTTGCATATGGGCAGTTGGGTAGGGTCCACGAGACACGTACTTGTAAATTGTAATTGAGAAAAGAAAGATATGTCTGTTACTCTATGAAAGGGCCACGTATGGTGTCATGTCCATGCATCGATCATAATTGCAAATGCAAGGGCTTGACATCACATAATAACAAAAAGAAATCATCTCATTTACTGACTCTTTTAACTTGCTACCTTGTTTCTCAAAGACAAACAAATTATGAAACAAAACAAATCGAAACAGAATTTCATTTTAGGAAATTGAAAGAGCATGATATTGTAGTCATCTCAGAAGGTTGAATATGCATACGTGGGCAAATCAACTACATAGCTGAATTTAATATTGCTGAGATTAGGTGGAATCAACAACAAACGAAACTTATTGTCAGCTTGGGAACCTGCTGAGGAGGGGACCCTTGTGCTCAACTACATTTTGATGGAGATGCATGGATTCTCTTCACCAAAACCATGGAATGTCCAACACGGCCGGTGACCTAAAGTCTTTTAAATTAATTGGAATAGTGACAAGGTCGAGTCTTCTCAAAGCTTAAAAGTCCTTTCCTTTGGGAAACAAATTTAATCATACGATCGAATGGTGAAGAAACATATATATGGATCATCATATATATCATGGGATTGATTGATTGCCTTTAATTCTCAACAACAGTAAGTAACCCAAAACCATTCACGATCTTAACACCGCACGTTCCTTTTTTCCGATAATCAAAAGTTGCCTTTAATGACATATTCCTTACGCATGTCTAAGCTGTTACCATCATAGACAGCACACCTCCGTTTGCGCCCCAATCAATTAGGGAGTAATATGAAGAAAGAAACGACACCGTCAAAAGAGGTGTGATGCAAAAAAAATGTCGATGGGTCGGTCGCTAATTCAAAATCGATCACCTGAAGAAGCGGATCCTAATCAAAAGGAAGAGGTCGAAAATAATAAAATAGAAGTTGGTGAATGCACGCAATTAGATTGGTTACGGCGTCTCGTTTAAGTTTAAACAGAAATTTTTTGTACCAGTCTTAATCCTTGTTATTAGTCACAAAGGTCTTTGCTCAACTAATCTGGTGCATTTCTCAATTACATAATTCAATGCCACTTTTGAAAGGTGGAGCATGCATGCAGCTAGCTACCGCTTAATTACTTTGCATTGTCTATAATATATATATGGGTGGTTGAGAATAGATTAATGCAAGCATGTCTCTGGTTTGAGTCAAGATTTCAGATTAGGGGCCCGGGTGCTCATGGTTATGCTTTGGACTTAATACAACCCAACCACATCCGTGGCCATTAATGAGGGTGGATTCACGAGTTGCCTACTTAATCAACGGAAGAAAATATAAGCATTTTCATTTTCTACTCCTTATTAATTATATCGCTCCACCTAGATAGATCTCTTTTGCTATCCTCCTATAAAAGTCGCTTTCCTTCTTTCCTTTCCCTCAAAACCCTTGTATGGCAGTTGACGCTCTAGCCTGCCAGCTTGTTCATATATACATACCCCTGATCATCTTCCTTGAATTACCCGAGATCCCACACCTTTACATTTCTTACCGATCGATCACATTGCTTGCATGCACATTATTCAACGTCTTCTTAAACTACTTATCACAAACCAGATCATTCACTGAGTATTATTAGAGGCATTTAGCATTCTCTGGCCACATGGATGCATCCGCGGCTTTAATGATCCTATCAGCCCTAGCGGCGTATTTATTATGGTTCACATTCATCTCGCGGCCCTTCAACGGACCGCGTGTTTGGCCACTGCTGGGCAGCCTTCCAGATCTCATCCGCAACGCCAATCGCATGCATGACTGGATAGCAGATAATCTCCGCGCCTGTGCCGGCACCTACCAGACTTGTATCTGTGCCATCCCATTCCTCGCTAGGAAACAGGGGCTCGTCACCGTCACCTGCGACCCTAAGAACCTGGAGCACATCCTCAAGCTCCGCTTCGACAATTACCCCAAGGGTCCCACTTGGCAGGCTGTCTTCCATGATTTACTCGGTGATGGAATCTTCAATTCCGATGGTGACACCTGGTTATTCCAGCGCAAGACCGCCGCATTAGAATTCACCACCCGCACACTGCGCCAGGCCATGGCGCGCTGGGTCAGCGGAGCCATCAAGCAACGCTTTTGCCCCATACTCTATTTTGCACAGCAGGAGAAGAAGCCAGTTGACCTCCAGGACCTTTTGCTTCGGCTCACCTTCGATAACATATGTGGTCTGGCTTTCGGAAAGGATCCACAAACCCTCTCTCTGGACCTTCCCGAAAATAGCTTTGCATTGTCTTTCGACCGAGCCACGGAAGCTACACTACAGCGCTTTATCTTGCCAGAGATTATATGGAAACTCAAGAAATGGCTCGGGCTTGGGATGGAAGTCAGCTTGAGCGATAGCCTTGAACACATCGACCATTACTTGTCTGAGATCATCAACGCGCGCAAGCTCGAGTTAACGAAGCAGCCAGATGGCAGTGGGGTCCCGCGCGATGACTTGCTCTCCAGGTTTATGAGGAAAAAGGAATCCTACTCGGAGACTTTTCTCCGAAACGTGGCTCTCAACTTCATCCTTGCTGGACGTGACACGTCATCAGTGGCACTGAGCTGGTTCTTCTGGCTGTGCATGCGAAACCCAAGAGTAGAAGAAAAAATCCTCGTGGAACTATGCACCGTTCTGATGGAGACACGTGGAGATGACGTTTCCAAGTGGGTGGAAGAGCCCCTGGTGTTTGAGGAAGTTGACCGACTCATCTACCTGAAAGCAGCACTGTCGGAGACGCTGAGACTTTACCCTTCTGTACCACAGGACTCGAAGCACGTGGTGAACGACGACGTTTTGCCAAGTGGGACCTTTGTTCCGGCGGGTTCATCTGTGACATATTCCATTTATTCAGTTGGAAGAATGAAGTTCGTTTGGGGAGAGGATTGCCTCGAGTTTAGGCCGGAGAGGTGGTTGTCCGCCGATCGTAAGAAGATAGAGGTGCAAGATTCTTATAAATTTATTTCATTCAATGCAGGTCCGAGGATTTGTTTAGGCAAAGACTTAGCCTACCTGCAAATGAAGTCCATAGCGGCGGCCTTGCTGCTCCGTCACCGCCTTACAGTGTTCCCCGGCCACCCTGTGGAGCAGAAAATGTCACTGACCTTGTTCATGAAGTATGGCCTGAAAGTGAATGTAAATCCAAGGGAGCTGAGGCCAATATTGGACAAGATAAAGACGAGCAATGCTTAAAATGCGCATGCCTTCTGCCCTTTCTTCATTTGCTGATCTAGTTAATTATTCGAGTGGATTTGTGATTCATAACTAGACACGAAAGTGATTAATTGTGCCACTGCCACTTAATAAATATGTACTATCATATCATTTTCTTATAGAACAACTATATATATTTGATTTCCTAGTACTAATACAAGGGACTCCATAACAAAGAAATCTACCTAATTAAGGAACATCTAAATATAGCAAATTCAATGAAATACCTTATTCAAGACATGTGCTAAAGAATTAGTGATCGACTCTACTTTTTGCAAAATCTGGGTATGCAACGCCAAAGAATTGACCACATGTAATGCAAGAGACAAATCCTTTTCTCAATTTATTGCGAGCTGGGGCAATAATTGTGCCAACAAACCTAAAAGACTTTAATGAATTTTTTTAAAAAATATATATTTCTTCGTACTAACAATGAGTTGATCCAATTGTACTAAAGTCTAAAGTCCTAAATTTGAAAATTTTAAGTCATTTCTTACTGGGGGATGGATTTGTTTATTACATTTTCGTTAGAGATGACAATGGAGCGAGTATGCCCATTCCGGGGCCCAAACCTGACCGAGTATGGAGGAGACATGTGTGAGGGTGTTGCTCACTCGTGTTTGTACTTGTACACTAGTTCATGTACTAATAGGTCTTGTCGTTTTCATTCCTAGTGTGCCACTGACCGATGGGCTAGAATTTGAAGCAGAACAGAATAATGGAATATTTAAAACTAAATCTTTTTGGGTTGAAAAGCTCGAGGCCCAACCCATGAAGGCCCAGTACGAGTGCCTGGACTTAAATACTGTTGAAGAGTCATGACTCTATTTGACCGTCCGTTGATCGGATATCAGACCGGTACTTCTTCGGAAAGCTAAAACCACTATTGTAGATTGAAGATTTTGATTTCAATTTCAAACTAGTTTCTTCGTCAAAACATCGTTTACCTTTGCCTTTAAACATCAACTTAAGTCAAAGGCTGCTACAATATTTAGACTGATAGTACTAAGATGGCCAGGGATTACATAATACCTTATCCATTAATATTAATATTGTAGTTATATTTTTCAAATCTTATGATCCTCTTAGGTTCACAAAATGTGAATATTCACATTACTTTCCATTTTTTATTTTTATAAAATCATTAAATGACTTCCGAACTCAAATGTGAAACTTGAAATTCCTTTTATCAACATAATAACATTAGAAAATCAATTAAAATTAAAATTATTTGATATAATTCAACATTGGCAACCATTTCTTATAGTTTAATTTCCATTAATTAGAAAGAAAAAATAAAATCCCCACTTGCGTAAAGCATCGTGATAATGGAATATGTCGTTGAGTAAGTTGCCGTTAAATAATTAAAGAAAAGAAAAAATTTACTGCCGAAGGACTCACCGTATTCCCATGTTCCTTTCCATCACTGACTTCTGATTTGATGCATGACATATTGTCATCCCCAATAGACGGTCAGAATCTTAACTACTACGTTTTTGTCGTACATCATGCGTCGCACCGAGTCATTTTCTTTTTTTAATTTGATTTTCAATTATTAATTATTAATCATTCAATATTTCATTACACTCAAACAAACTCTCTCACTATCTTTCTCCGAAACTGAAGTATTTGGCTCTTTCCCTATTGTTCTCTCTATCCCTTTCCTCTCAGGCTTTTCGGCTTCTTGTCGCCGTGTCTGCGGGGAACGGACACTTTGAGCTTCGTATCTTCATCAAGCATCGACGTTTTGGAGCTCAACATCAAAGCAGTGAGTTATTCCTTGATTTTTGCACTGAATTGAATACTATCCTATATTCCAGAGGCAACTAAGTTAACTATTCCTGCTCTAATAGTTGCATGCTTCTGTTTTGGCCTTCGAGCTTGTTAAGTTCCGGTTGTTGACATTATAGGCTGCACTTGTTGGTGTACCATCTCTATTTAGTGTACTAATACGAGCAACTTGTGTATTATTAGAGTTGAAGCTGATTTACAGGTGCTGCTAGCTTTCCTAATTTTTATCATAGTTTATAACTTTAGTTAATTATGCTATTATTTCAGTACCATAGTTGGTCAAATATATAGATCTGAGTTGAGCCTTTATTTTGGCTATTTAAGCTTCATGTTTGTGATGATTTGTTCACACATAACGTTGTCTGGTGGTTGTCCAAGTTGCAGAGCTGGAATAAACTGTCCAGCCATTGCAAGTCCCCCCCCCCGCCCAAAAAAAAAAAAAAAGAATAGAAAAGGAGGGGATAAGCCTGTTATTCTATTTACTAATCAGAGACGGAAGCCATACAAGCAAATGGGTGTTCCATAATTGGGTTTTTGGTAACTCGCGTTCTCTTGGTTTAGATCAAGTATTAGTGGTGTAATAACTGACCCCTCTCCAAAACACACTTAACAGCAGCGGATTTGGATTTATTTAGTTCTGTAGCATTCTGCTGCAAGTTTTTTCTTTAAATGGTTTGTGCTCTCTAAAACCCATCATGGTGGGAAGATATTCCAAAATTTTTCAGCTTGAACTAATCTTATTCCTCTTGCGGTGCTAGATTGTTTTATTGGCCATTTAGTGGCACAGTAGAGATCAGCGCAACAGTAGTGTTTCTGAGCTGGTGAATACGTTTGTTTAGTTTCATACTCCACCAATTCTCTTTAGTATTCAGTGTAGCAAGGATTTCTGTGATAGGTTACTATTTTGATAGATGACATTTAGAGAATATGAAAATGAAAGTATACATTTTCAAGTTAAATAATGTAAATCTAGACTTGTAATCTACAAAAAAAAAAATTCCTTTGAACATAGATTATCCATTATCAGATGTCTTATCTTGGAACTAACATCAAAATATTCTGTACAGGCTTTTATGCTGTGTCTCACACCTCGACGCTGGTTTATGATCAAGAACGGAATAATGCCATTCAGTGGAGATTTAGATGATGCTATGGAATGAATTCTCTATATCACAAACATTTATGTTGTTGATTTTTCTCTTTGGTGTACATGCTATAGTTGGTTAATGCTGAACATGAAATTACACCCTTAGTTTACTCATAATTCCTGTAATATACATATATCCCTTTTCACTTTTTGGTAAGATTTTCTCTTAGACATGCCATCATGGTGGGGGAAATCTTCGTCCAAAGAAGTGAAGAGGAAAGCAAATAGGGAAAGTTTTATTGATACAATTCAGCGGAAATTCAAAAGTGGTTCTGAAGAGAAGAGCAATGACAAATCAGGAGGGTCTCGTAGACGTGGCATTGACACTGTCTCAGAGAAGGGATGCAGGTCCCTTGTACCTTCAAGATCACCATCCCCGTCTGCACATGTGTCACGCTGTCAAAGTTTTGCAGAAAGGCCCCACCCCCAGCCACTCCCTCTGCCTGATTTGCATCTTTCTACCATCAATCGTACAAATTCTGCCATTAATGTAACATCAAAGCCAGACAAGGCGAAGGGTGTTAAGCCATCTCTGTTTCTTCCCCTACCAAAACCTGGATGTGCTCCTAACAGTGGAGGACCTACAGATGCTGAGGGAGACATAGCCACTGCTTCTGTTTCCAGTAACAGTTCTATTGATAGTGATGACCCATCTGATTCACGTCTCCTTAGTCCACTAGCCTCTGACTGCGAAAATGGAAACAGAACCACTTTTAGGAGTTCTTTCAGGTGGCCTTGCATTAAGATCAATATGCAATGCTTCTTTTGTAATGTTCTCTCTTCCATTCACTTTGTTTTTCTGTTCCTTCTCTGACAAAATTTATTTTTATGCCCTTAAAGCAAGCTGCACAAGGATCAATCAGCCTTTTCCATCAAAAAGAAGTCAAAAGCTTCCTCAAAACCAGCTCCTCAAGTATGCGATAATACCTCACCTAAAGGAGGGCCAATGCATGTGCAAAATCTGCAAATAGTTCGCCCATGTGGTTTATGCAGTGCTCCGGATAGTTCTATGTCGAGTCCTTCTAGAAGTCCTATGAGAACATTTGGTGGTGATCAAGTTTTAAACTCTGGATTCTGGTCAGGCAAGGTTTATCAGGATGTTGCCAGTGGGCACTGCTCAAGTCCAGGTTCCGGTCAGAATTCAGTAGGGGGAGATCTTTCTGGACAGATATTTTGGCCGCAAAGCCGTTGTAGCCCTGAGTGTTCTCCAATACCCAGTCCTAAACTGACTAGCCCTGGTCCCGGCTCCAGGATACACAGTGGTGCTGTCACCCCTCTGCACCCACGAGCTGGAGGGCCTGCAACAGAGTCACCTACAAGACAAACTCACAGATTACCTCTTCCTCCAATATCAATAGCTAATTCTTGTCCTTTTTCTCCAACATATTCTGCAGCAACAACTCCTTCAGCCCCTCGTAGTCCTAGTAGAGCAGAACATCCTTTGAGTCCAGGTTCACGTTGGAAAAAGGGCCAATTGCTTGGAAGAGGAACATCTGGGCATGTATATCTTGGTTTTAACAGGTTTGTAGCTAGTGGCATGCTGGTCATATATTTATACTATTCTACTCATCCACCTATGACTCATCACTGTGTTATTCATGTTAAGATTTTTTATTTTGTTTGCACGATTTTGAAAATCTTAGTAAAGCCATCGTAGTTGTTCATGTTTCTTTTGGGGTGATTTATAGATGATTTTTCGTGCTTTAAATTGTTTGAACATCTTACGTCTGATTTTCCTCAACTTCTTGTTTGTAGTGAGAGTGGTGAGATGTGTGCAATGAAGGAGGTAACTCTTTTTTCAGATGATGCAAAATCGAGGGAAAGCGCACAGCAACTTGGTCAAGTAAGTTAGCTTTTGTAGATTCGACGAAACACCCTCCCTCAGTTCATGTCTCACTTTCCTTTTTAGTATGTCCAAATTCCATATCTCTACAGTAAACGCGTTTTTTAACTTTCCTCAATTACCCATAATTTTTCTTTGAACTTAAAATAACTAAAAGGATTATTTAGAAATACAGTACTTGTTGTAGTATATTAAATTACTATAAAATCCAGTTTTCTTGAAAGATGCGACATACTCCATATGGTCTCTATTTATATGGATAATGCGTATTCATACTTTCCAGATGCATCTTGCAGGAAATTGCAATGTTAAGTCGCTTGCGTCATCCAAATATAGTCCAGTATTATGGATCTGAGACGGTATATTTATTAAACTCTTGGGCTTGATTCTGATACATTTTAACAAATATAACTTTTTTCAAATGTGCTTCTTTATACACATTAGGAAAATAATTTTATATTTTAAAACTTATAATACTTTGCTCATAGATCAGCTTTAAAGGATTGAGAACTACAACTTCAGGTATTTCTCCGATTGTCTTAATCGCTATTTGATTCTTCATTTCTAACAGGTGGATGACAAACTCTACATCTACTTGGAATATGTCTCCGGTGGGTCAATATATAAACTGCTTCAAGACTACGGCCAGCTTGGAGAAATTGCTATTCGTAATTATACTCGACAAATTTTGTCGGGTCTTGCATATTTACATGCTAAAAACACTGTCCATAGGTGAGTCTGGTAGATGATCGTATATAAGTGTATTATTACCCTTTAATCTTCTCTGTTATTTTCATTATTTAGGGAAATCAATTTGCTCTGTTGTAACGGTTAGAGTCTGCTCAGGGACATTAAAGGAGCAAACATATTGGTAGATCCTAGTGGGCGGGTGAAATTGGTAGATTTTGGGATGGCAAAGCATGTAAGAGCATCTATTTATACGCTATGTAAATTTTATCTTGTTAATTCTTGCGTTGTGTATACTGTCTGCACTTCCACCATAAGGCCATGGCTTCATTATCTGAATTTGCAGATAAATGGACAACCATTTTCTTTCAAGGGAAGTCCTTACTGGGTGGCACCAGAGGTAAGCTTCATTTCTTTGTCAAATTGGTAATTTCCATTATCGACGCTTTCCAGTTACCGTTCTTATCTGCGATTTGCGTCAATCATCTAGGTTATCAAAAATTCAAATGGTTGTAGTCTAGCTGTCGACATATGGAGCCTCGGATGCACCGTTTTGGAGATGGCTACAACAAAACCACCTTGGAGCCAGTATGAAGGGGTTAGTGAATTTTGAAGACCGATGAAAATACTGTCAATACTATCTTATGTACATTTGAAATTGTGATCTGATTACATAAATATCTTGCCTTTCCTGCTTGGCTTTCGTTTATATTGCTTAACCTGTTTCTTGTGTTTTACATTATATGCTTCACAGGTTGCTGCCATGTTTAAGATTGGGAACAGCAAGGAACTTCCTGCAATTCCGGATCATCTATCAGAAGATGGAAAGGATTTTGTGAGACTATGTTTGCAAAGAAACCCGTCACATCGTCCTACAGCTGCTCAACTTCTGGAGCATCCATTTGTTAAAAATGCTACACCGGAAAGACCAATTGTAAATGGTGATCTTTCAGAACCACCGCCTGCTGTTGCAGACGCAGTGAGATCACTGGTAAAAGCACTGTTTCTGTCAAGTTCTTATATTTTTTATGCAATAACTTTGTTTGGATGAATTAATCATTAAATATTTATCCAAATTTTCTTTCAGGCCATTGGACCTGCAAGACATAATTCATGCTTAGACTCAGAAGGGGCTGGTATCTATTCGTCTAGAAGCTTGAAAGTGGGTTCAGGATCAAGGTCTCTCTTTCTGTCTCTCTCTATCCACTCTTTAAAAGAATGTTTGTTTTGTTACTAACCTGTGTTCTTGTCCTCAGTGATTCCCATTCGCCGAGGAACATATCAGGTCCCGTTTCTCCCAGTGCGAGCCCACTTTTGCATTCTAGAGCAGCACATACGAGCGGAAGGATGTCCCCTTCTCCTATATCTAGCCCTCGTACTGCTTCCGGTTCTTCCACACCGCTCACTGGTTGCAGTGGGGCAATCCCATTTCTAACAAAGCTGCTCACATTCTCATATAATGGCCATGACCCATTTTGGGGGATTTCACAAACCTCTCATGCTTACGGGGATATAACTTCGTCTGACATTAGGAGGCCTGTGAGTGTCCAGGGAGATCCAAGAGATTTCTACCATGGAAAATCATTATTGGATGATTGCGTGTCACAACAGTTGCTAAGGGATCATGTAAGGCTAAATTCATCTCTAGATCTTAAGCCCAGTGCCCCAACGCTGGGCCGCATAAATGGCTTATGATCAGATGTGGATTTCCAGTTATGTGAACTACCTTTCAAAACCCGAGTGCAATAACATGTGAACGCTGGCAATGGCAGAACCAGGATGTGGCGATAGTCAGAGCAGTTGGGTACTCTTATGCTTTTGCCCTCCCTGCTCAAATTTTCAATCAAAACAAACTAGATATGCTATTGCAATTGTGACTATCATTACCAGGTTGGCACATAGTTGATTAAACCCCAATCCGCTCCATGAATCCACTTTTACCCAATGGGTGCCCCTTGGAGATGCAGCTTTCATCTTCCTCGTGGAAATGTAAAGAAATGTACATCAAGGGTTTTCCCGGCTCGTCTTTACTAAATTTACGGCCATCCTAAATGAAAATTATGGTGGCGCTGAAAGAAAAAATTAATTAAAAGTAACGTGATATTCCAGTGTGGAATTAAATTTGAAGAATTTGATTTGATCACCCTTCAGTATATATATATTGAAACCATGAGATCCATCAACATATTAGATGCTTTATTATATCGTATAAAAGCTACGAAGATCTACTGATGATATTTCTCATTCTTATTTTTTATCTCAACTTTTAATCGGTTAAAAATTATAAAATATTTTTTTTTTGATAAAACTTACAGCTTTATTTTATATTTTTGAGGTACAGCGAATGGTAAAAATCGATCTACTGGACCACTGATTCCATCAGATAATTAACCAAGTGTTAAGAAGCTACACGTGGGCAAATTTGATTTTTTTTTTTTTAAGAAAAGGAAATCGTCCGGTGGAAAAATTCATAAACGATGACCCATTGGTGAATCATTTTACAGCGTAGTATAAAACTAAATGATGGAAAACAAACTACGATGATCATTCACTATTGTTATTTTGATTTGATGACCCGTGGGACAGTGACAGCCGTCTTTTGTGGCGTAATGAAGCCGTAATAACTAATAACTGTAGCGACAGCTTAACAGCAATTCCTAAAGGCAATCAGTATTGATGACCGCAAGAGCCCCGGCCACATTTTAAAGGGGATTGATTCATTACATGCGACAAAGATTGTATTTTTACAAACACAGGTCGTAGTTACATCATCGGTCAGAGTTCAAGCCTTCACTACGCTGGAGTCTGATATGAGGGTGCGACAAAGATTGTATTTTTACAACACAGGTCGTAGTTACATCATCGATCAGAGTTCAAGTCTTCACTACGTTGGAGTCTGATATGAGGGCAGAGCCTTTCTGGTTCTCCTCTTGTCCACAACGTCCACAACGTCCTCAGATCTCCTCGCTTCTTCCCCAATGTCAGAAAGGTACCTGCATCAGCGTGGGAAACAATCCGCATCAAACTATACGTAACTACAGAGCTATTTTACAATCTCCTACTTGATTGATTTCATATTATGTTATCCACAGAACCTACCAAGGGTGAAAGGAACAATGTAAAGTAGTGCTGGTTGCCCGTGGCCATCCATCAAGTTTAGTGCTACGTACGTAATTAGAAGACCTGCAAAATTTAATGAAAAAGATAAATTGTATCTATGTGCTCATTCATAATGTCAATGATTAAAAAATAATGCATATTCTTTCTTCTCTCCGATTTCCCCATCGTTCAGGCGGGAAGGAGGGAAAGAAAGTTAGCATTGTCAATAACAGACGAGGTGATTTCAGAGTTAGTTCTAACCAAAGCCATATGCAAACATCGCCCACAAGAAGTATCCAGCTCGAAGAGTCTTGTTGGCCAGCCAATCATACCTGCACCATCAGTTCATATCATTGATCGGCAATACTTATTCTTCAACTGAACTTACCAGAAAATCATATAGCCTGCAGAAGAGAATTGTTCTCTTCTACTTGTTAAAATCACATTCAATCAAAATAATCCCATTTGCCTGCCAGACTGAAAATATGATTCTAAGGACTAATTTAATGACTATTAATGAAAGTTGGTGCAGAATGCTTAAAACTAGCAAGAGTTAAAATGGGGAAATATGGGGAGAACAAGCCAAAACCTGAGCGCGAATGCTACCAGCAGTCCTGGTAAAAGGATGTCACCAAAACCTATGATGCTATAGCCACCCCATGGATCGAACATGCGCGGGAACTTCAGGAGCATGGGAATACCGTCTTCCCCACTTTTATCTCCTCGGGCTACCTATGAAAAATAATGTAGGCATTAAAATTATTTATTTACTTAGGGTGTTTGTGATGATCTTCATATAGAATGAACTACAGTGAGAAAACTAACCACGATCATTACACTTTCACTGAACAACTTCTTCGAGACAAACACCCAAAAGAGATCGTACATAAACGCACAACTGAGAAGAACTGTACCAACCTAATTCACAAAACACTCGATTATCAGATGAATGCTTTATTTTCAATAAAGGGATAGATACGACAATGTTGAAATATGAGTATTGACTTACAATTAGAAGAAAAAGTACATACAATCAACAATTCTAGCGTGTGCATTCAGCTACTGTTAAGAATTTTTGAAAAACTGCTGCATTCAAAGAAATGGGGGTAGCACCTTTTGATCTTTGGGTAAAAAGGACACATTTCTAAATGCTTTAAATCAAATTTCTGCACTTTTAGAAGCTACAGTTTTAGGCTTCTAAAAGTGCCTCAATAAAAAAATAAGTCTCCAGAGTAACCAAACAGGGCCATGCGCGTAAAAAATTTGTCAAAACATTTAACGCGCATGAAATGCTTCAAATAATGACCATTGCTGAAACATAATTCTACCAGTGATTGTTGATTATAATTGAAGAATAACACAAGAAACTACTGTTCCTGGCCGCAAATAATAGTTTTAGTTGAATTTGCTACCTTGAGATTAGGTATATGCACAATCTGGAGAACTGTGATTATCAGTGAAATTCCCTGTTTAAATACGCAATGAAGAGAAACGGTTATTAATTGAATCCTGCCCAAATATACATGCATAATAACTCTTTTTCTTTGGTTTCTAAGCAGATAGCTTCCCCAGAACTCAGTATCAACATTAGGAAGAAACTTCATATCGTATATCTAGTACTAGCATAAATTATAAGCCACAGTATAGTTGTGACGAAGATGCAAATGAAATAATTATAGCATGAAGCAGGAAGAAGCTTTCAGATAGAAGAATGTCATAACCAAAAACACAATACTAATTGTTGGTTAAATTTCCTTTCAGCATGTAATGGAGACAAGGGGATGCATACTTCTTGCATAAATCACAAGCAAATTATAAGGACACTCATCGTCCCTGCCCCCCAACAAGAAAATAAAAAATGAAATGAAAAAGCTAAAGTTCTGTTGGCGTTTAATCATTTATATCATGTGCCAAATATTTTGAGGAAAAAAAAAATCAAGAAGAAAGAGGGATTGGTCCATACAAGTATATCTTGACCAATCCAGGCAACAGAAACATTGCGATAGACTGCCCAGAGAACAGAAAATGTTACGCAGAATGGAGAAACAGCCAAAGTCAGGTACGAGATAGCTCCAAACAAAGGTACTTTAATATATGACTCCCTAGCACTTTTGAACCACCTGTAAACGAAAACCTATCATAAAGGCGGAATATATTGATAGAACTTTGATTAAAGAACATTAGAACACATACATGGCTTTAGAACGCATCATCCTCAATCTTTCAGATTTAAAATAAGACTCTCCTAAATGTTTAAAAGAACACTAAAACACAAACTAAAAGATGAAATATTGCACCTTGACAACAAAGCAACCAAGCATGTTTGTAAACCCTGTCGATACAAGAAACTACAAGATTAGAGTTAATTCAAGGGAGAAGGATATAAAGTCAAAAGCAATAAAGACTAATATATGAATAAATTTGATTATGAATATATGATGATGGGAAGGACGATACATTTTTCACAAAGTGCACTAATGCATCATGATAGACTTTGCCTTCTTTTTCTGCATGGTATATCATGCAAACAGAAATTTCCTTTGTGGATGGACGCATGCAATTAGAATTATAGATTGATGTTGGAAGTAAGGGCTTTACGTACCTCTATTCCACCAATACAGAAGAGAACAACCAAGACCTCAATGAACCACAATGACATTAGTCTGTAAAGCATAAACAAGAAACACGAAGCAAGCACAACAAAAAGAACAGCAGATTTCGTATTTATGTATATTACACCACTGGCACCAGAATCTTTAGTGCTTGGGATTTCATCTTCAGCATCCTACAAAAATAAGATTTGGCACCAAGAAGTAAAGGTCAGCAACTGAGCAGAAGCAGAAAGAGAAGGATCCTGCTTGAGAAAAAAGGCTGAAATTATATGACAAACAGCTAGAAAAACTGACTTCCAATAGTTTGTCTTGTTCAATAGCTGCTTCTCTTGAACTCCACGCTGACCAATAAGATGCACACAAGATGGTACCGACTGCCATCAACCATAGAAATACTTCCGCTATGTCAACTACTGGTCGACGCGGAGAATATAGCTGCACAGACACTGCAGAAAGGCAAATATATTTTAGCAAGCTAAGGTAATTCTGAATTTATCTACTTATTATCAGGAATCAACCTCCCTTCTCCTCCTGGAAGGGAAAAAAGGAAATATAAGTTGCAGCTGAAGAAATTAATCTGGCTGCCAAGTGCTAAAGATGGTCTGATCATCACTTATCACTAATAATGAATTCAAAGAATGATAACATAACAATGAATAGAACATAGCACATAATTACGAATATTGCAAATAATCTCACCAGTTGAATTACTCATCAACATGTTTTCCAATCTTCTACCAGCATCTCGTGGGAGCATGACAGCGGGAATGTGTATGTTTAAATCAGTTTCATCAGGCTCACAAACCATCTTGTAAAGTTCTGCAAACAACAGAAACAAATTTGGTTTGGAAATATTACCAGAGATAGCGCTCCAACTTTAGCATTCCAAGCGGCCTATAAAATTGTATATTTAAACAGTTTTTCAAAATTATTCAATTCAATTTTGACATGGAACAATATAAGTCAAGCCCTTATACAAGCATGAGACAACAGTCTACTTAATAGTTATGTCCCATTCAAGTTTTCAACTGGCCCGTGTATACCTATTCCAGTGAGCTGCAGCGCCATAAGAAAACATGCTCTCTTCCTCTTCCACCCCACCCCAAGGAAAAAGGAAAGGAAAATTTTTACCTTTTTCGGTATTGATAATGAGGATAGCTGAAGCAGTAGCAACTTGTGCAATTTTTGCCTTGTTTGTGAATGTGCAATTGCCTCGATCTACCATAATGACATCTCCAGCAAGCTAACAGAACTCAGATTATATACATTTGTACTATTAACATTTAGCTACAAGTGTTTATAACATTCATGACCAAGTACAAATGACCATATCATATATGAAGAAAGAACCTTATTCTTTGGCGCGTGGCAACAATCACGGGGATCTGAAAGAATAAGGCGAGTTTGACGTGCATTTTTCTCTTTTGACACAATGGTTCTGCCAAATCTGGCACCTACGCCGACAAATTCAGCATCCTCTATGCCATCGACCCAAGTTTGCACTTTTACCTGATAAAAGCAAAGATAATTTTGTTCTGTCATAATTACCGTTTTAACTTAAAACTTAGTCAGAAACGAACATGTGATCTCAAATGTTTAATTGGATCAGTTTGGTAAGAACAAAGAGACTATAATTCCGTGGAGAAAGCAGAAAAACATTAACCAGTGAAATGAGATATTCTAACACAAGCAACAAGCTAGACAAAAAGAAGGGGTGAAAAATTAGGAAGCGAGAGGAGGCGCATAGAAATTCCAGTTTATCACTGTTGCTCCTAATAGCCGATACACTAGATAGTCCCTTTTCTACTTCTCGGAAAAGCAGTGGTTACTAAATTATGATCACTTCCATAAATTGTCATATAATAATAATAATATTAATTGTAAACACGAAATTAAACAATTGAAGCATTTAAGAAACAATGGAAATTAAGCAGCATCAATTATAAACCTGTTATATTGGCGAATAAGAAAGGAGTCGAAATCCCAAGGTAAAGGCGACATACCAGAACAAACTCGTTCTCACAACCAGGCTTCTTGGGAGTTGAATCATCGTCGTGAACGATGTCCCCAGCTATAACAGAACAAGTGTTCAGAAGCAGTAAGATTGCAGAGGAAACTAAAAGAGTCCAGCAAATCTTGTTCAAGTCCATGTGTTCTTCACTCCTCCGCAACCGCAAGATTTACAAATCCATTACCACTACAGCACTCGCAATCGCGGTCTCGTTTTGGCGCAGGAAAATTAATGTAGCATCAAGCACACTTCTATTATTTTTCCTCGGTACTGATAGATCCATTTTAAGCTCAATCCAAGTAACAGTGCAGAGCAGTTGTGCTCAGGACAAAATTAATAATAATATAATTAAACAAAAGAAGAAAAGACAAAAGTAATGAAAAGTGCCGCATAGCCAGCCACGGCTTTCTGCGACTGTCAGATGACACGGCATCCATAAAATGCAGTTTTTTTTTTTAAAAATAAATAAATCATTAAAGATGCAATTGTTAACTTTCCCAATTTTTTTTTTTTTCCAGATATATTGTATACTAATCTCTTCCCTTAAACTGTATCTTGCTGATTTTCAGATTTAGGTTAAAACATCATGGTGTTAATTTTTATTTTTGGTCGAGAAAAATGAAAAAAATTGATAACCAAATATACTCTAGATCTCAGCGAGTCTTCCTTTTTTGGGGTCAAATCTAACTAATGGCGGACAAGTTGCTTTTAGTCAAATCATAGAGAATCAGATGTTCTTCAGAAATCTAAATTCATTGCATTCACATTAATTCAGGAACATGACCTTTTGTGACATTTCAATTTCAATAAATCACAGGAAATATGCTGCCGCATCAATTCAATTGTTAAAGCTCGATCGGGCATCTATTCTTTCCCCGAGAAGTAAATAATTATACAAGGTGTACTGTATTACTTACAGGCTGTCTGAGTGATCCCAATTGAATCCTTAAGAAGAACATCAAATCACGGATAATGTACGGTGACAGCTCCATAGCACTAATCCAACAATTTTTTACAGGCAATTGCATCAAAAGAGGAATAGATTTTAGTTGTGAAGATAAGCTGCGTGTTTCTTGAAGAATGATCGTATCAATGGGAAATATCCAAGCAAGGATGGCCAAGGCTTTAGCTCCATGTAATCAATTATATTAGTTTATGCTTTACAAATTCTATACTATTCTATTGAATTATTGCAAAAGAAAGTTGAACTTCTAAAACCTTGCTTTAACAATTTATTTCATTCTACTGCTCTCAAACAATATATATATATATATATATACACACACACACACTTCTTTTTTTTTTTTTCTGAACAATGGAGAAAGGTGATAATGCTCCTTCCATTTCATCCATTCTCTTTCCTTTTTATTCCATGAGCTCTAAAACTCATAAACATACTCATATATAGAAAAAAAAAATTACTTAAAAATTAATAAAATAAAAAATTTAATATAATAAGGAAATCTTAATATGCCGAGTAACATAATAAGGAAATAACTACAATAAGAGGCGGCCTTTCTTATACCGCCAATGAGTTTTCCTAATGAAAAAAAAAAAAAAAGAAATTACTTGAAAATCAGCGAGAATAAAAAATATTAAATATTAATATAATAAGGAAATCTCATATATATGCCGAGAAATATAATAAGATAAGAGCAGTCTTTCCTATCTTTTACCATTAGCAAACTAATAACCGATATTTGTTATAACGTAAGAATTTAATGTCCTGAAATTATGGAAAGTTATCTTATTCTTGACTTAAAATTTATAAGATTTGTTTTCCAAAAAAAAAAAACCGCAGCTTCTATAAATTCAACTCAACACTCAAAGACAATTTCTACTTCTGCATTGGATCTGATTGCAAGGTTTTCAGAGAAGAAGCCATAAAAGTTTAGGTACGTTCATCTTTTGTGCAGAAGATTTTTCTTCCGTATGTTATTTTACTAACACGCCATGCACAAATTTATATATATTCATGTATGTAGATTACTCTCTTTTGTTTTGTTTTGGGTGTCGATCCAAATTAAAGTTTGCAACTTTAACGTTCTTTGTGTCTGTTAAAAAAAAAATAATAAAAAAATCTCTGGGTTGGGAAAGAAACAGAACCATTAAGAGTGTGTTCATGTTTTTCTTCCATATATATGTTTTATTTTTCAGTGTTAGAGTTGTCATGCGCGTGTGTATATATATATATTACTCTTTTTTGTTTTGTTTTCTTTAAATTAAAGTTTACAACTTTAACGTTGTTTAAATTGGATCTGTTAGATATTTGACCATCTTTCCTTCAGTTTGAGCAACGATTATTGGTATCAGACAATGAATTTGAAGAGCGTGTTCATGTTTTTCGTTTTCATATTCATTAGTTTCAGTCTTTTAATTAGATTATTTCTAGTTTCATGGGTGCCAAAAAAAAAAAGTCACGTTTTCTTTCCCTTTGGCATGATTAATTGACGCAAGTGTTTGAACGTGATTTTACCATGTTCAAGTCACTATGATTACCTTAATGACTGATCTGTTGTTATTCAATAATTAGAAAATGGGTCGCGGAAGATTGCCTGTGATATTCATGGAAAGAGAGAAATCCCGTAAGGCGACTTTTACGAAGAGGACACAGGGAATAAAGAAGAAATTTTTTGAACTTTCGAGAGTTAATGCTGCCATGATAACCTATGACTCAGAATCTGCGAATGCCAGACCGGTTATTGGCCGGGAAACCCCGAAGAGTTAAAGAACGTTATCAAAACTTATCAAGACATTAGAATATGCTAAGCAGTGCCCTAATAACGACTATAAGCTGAAAGCTTTCTTAGAAGAAAGAAAGAGCAAAATTGAAGGAAAAGATCCGCGAGGTCTTGCATCCAGCTTGGCACGATAGTTTAAACAATCTGGACAATGACTCGGTCAGCAGTTTTGTTGCTGCATTGGAGGGAAAAATTCAAGGTTGTCATCAAAGGTACGCCTAGGGAAAAGCACCAGCTGAAGCAGTCGCAACTTGGATCTGGAACCCACGTGCCTCAGCGCCAACTTAGCCTTGCTGCTACTATGGTATATATAACAATAACAATATATATATATATATATATATATATATATATATATATATATATTACCTAACACCTCAAATTGACAAGAGTTCTTCATCTTTTATGTGTTTCAGGTTGAGCCAAATCCACTGCCAATAGACAATGAAATGCTGGATTTTTGGAGTGGATTCAATCCAGCTAGTTATTATGATGGAATGCAATTTCAGAATAACAACTATTATCCTGCCGAACCTGGTCTATAGAATATCAACCATGGAGCAGCTGATTTTCAGATTAGTCAACCTCAGATGCAGGGACTTCAACCAAATAGCTTCCATGATATGCTATCTGATGATGTTATGCCAAATAGCTTCTCTGATATGCTACCTGAGGAACTTCAACCCAATAGCTTCTCTCGTATTCTTCTAGATGAGACGCTCAACTCTATCAACTTTAACATGTAGGCAACGAGTTTCAAGCACTCCTGAATCATCTTGCTATTATTCTAGGTCTTAGGGCTTTTGTCTAGCTAGCACTTTTGCTTTATTGTTAAGTTTAATGTTTCTGTGCAACTTTTATCTCATGGATTTTAATTGATTGAAGTTTGGCTTTCTATTGTCTTTGATTTATTTTGCTGACGTACGTTTATGATTTTGGTGTGGTTCTGCTTACGTTCATGGTCATTTGTGTAAAGATCATAATGCGGTTCGGTTTTTTAGTACATAGGAGAGAAACAAGTTAATTTGATTGCTGTTGACGTGAAAATGATTTAATACTAATTCACAATTAAAATCATATGTCGAGTCAAAACGACGCCGTTTCGTATTTAGTAAAAGTTGAAAATTTAAACATCAGAGAGGGGTTTAACGAAGACACGCAGTTGAAGATGAGATAATGCATGGCGTGATTTTGGATTTGCAGAGAGAAAGAGAAGGGGGAAAAAGATATAGGAAGTTTCCGTCAGTAGAATGCTTTCCCGAACCGCCGTTTATTTTACAAATGTGCAGATCCTAATCGCATGCTACTTCTTTTTCCTGCTTCACATTTCTTCATTCAGCCTCTTTGACTCTTGAGTAGTTAAGCTAGACGAGCCAGGAGAGTTTCTGTAGAGCTCGAATTCATTTATGTTTCTTTCTACTCTCTTGTTCTTCTCGGACTTCAAATTGTAGGCTAGCTGCTCCAGGTACCCTCTTCTCGGTCAGTTTTCATCCAACACATAATGGAAACATTTTCTCAAACACTCGCCACGTAGTAAGCCAGTCCTAATAGCGCCAGCTTAGTATATTTTATTAGGTTTAGTATGATTTACGAGCTGCTGTGAGTGTGACCCCAGCTTGTGGGATACTACTTAACCTCAAGTTTTCAATAGAGGTTTAGATAGGGACAAAATATCTTGTTACAGGTTATGTCTCATGTATTGAATTTAAATTTTTTTATTGGGTATGTAATATTATTTTGTTATTTTTAATCAAATAATAAGTTATAAATTATGAGATATAATTTAAAATAGTAAATTTTATTCTAAACAAACGGTAAATATATATATAAAAAGAGTATATTCCACAAAAGTAATTAAATGAGACATATGACTATCTTAACACTCTCAAAATTAAAAAATTGTAATTAAATTAAAATAAATATTTATGAATTAATTTATACCCTTAGTGATACCAAATCCCTTTAACATTAAAGAATAAGCTCATTCCATTCCACTAAAATAATCAAACATTTTAGTAGATAGGATTTTCTTTTTCTTTTTCTATCCCATTCTTTGTTGATAGATTTTTTGTGGAGTAATTTAACTGTTTTATTTATTGTAATTAGTTTAAAATAATAATTTTTTATATAATATACCAATAAAATAAAAAATAAGAAATTAGTTTTTTTTTTTTTTTTTTTGTTTTGACTAATGAGATAAAAAATTGGACAACGTAATGGAACAGCATACTCTGGTCCCTGATTGGGCAGCTATTTTTAGCAGTGGTGGTAATTGTATTTGTAACCATGGGAGGCGCAAGAGGAATATTTGCGTGGTTCCGCCAAACATAGAATCTATAAATAAATAATAATATTATTATTTTGTGATTTTTTAAATCCTTGTAGAGTTGCCATGCATAAACCCTTGCACGAACTCTGCGAAAAACCTAGCCACCATCAAACGCTGTAGTATTAGGAATGGATCCCAAAGAGGTGAAAACAGAGCTGGTACTGATCTTAGACTACGGTTCCCAGTACACTCACCTCATTACTCGTCGAATTAGAAGCCTCTCCGTGTTTTCTCTCTGTATATCCGGCACCTCATCTCTGAAATCCATCACCGACCTCAATCCTAGTGTCGTCATTCTATCTGGCGGGCCCCACTCCGTCCACATCCCCGACTCTCCCAGTTTTCCTGATGGTTTCGTTGAATGGGCGGAGTCCAATGGCGTGTTCGTGCTTGGCATTTGTTATGGTCTCCAGCTCATAGTGCAGAGGCTGGGTGGTCAGGTGAAAGTGGGACAGAAACAAGAGTATGGAAGAATGGAAATCGAGGTGGGGAAGCCTTCTGGGCTTTTCGGCTCAAACAAGGTTGGGAACAAACAGGTTGTCTGGATGAGCCATGGTGACGAAGTTGCAATTTTGCCTGCTGGGTTCCAGGTGGTGGCACGAAGTGAGCATGGTTTAGTGGCAGCTATAGAGAACCCTTCCAGGAAGTTTTATGGGCTTCAATATCACCATGAGGTAACTGGTTTTGATTGATTTAATGCGTTTCCATTGGATTTTTTCCCTTCTTCCGTGAGGGTTTTAGCTACATCAATTAGTTTACTCCTTTACTTGTGGACGCAATTTTTCCCCGTAGAAGAATAGCACCATCTTTAAGAATTACGCATCAACCTCAATTAAATTAGTTGTTGTTGTACTATGTTTTCCTCTAGAAGGTTTCTTTGTTGTTTGCATTTGTTCTGAGATTATATGGTTAGATTGTTTAGTCCTTTATAGGTGACACATACACCAGAGGGAATGGAAACTCTGCGGTATTTTCTCTTTGACATTTGTAAAGTCTCAGCTGGCTGGAAGATGGAAAACGTGCTGGACGAAGAAATAAAAGTGATAAACAATACAGTTGGGCCTGAAGAACATGTTATATGCGCACTATCCGGGGGTGTGGATTCCACAGTTGCTGCAACTATTGTCCATAAAGCAATTGGAGATAGGCTTCCCTGTGTCTTTGTTGACAATGGTTTGCTTAGGTACTAATTTCTTCTTTTATGACCCCCTTGCTCGATAAGTGTAAATATAAAGATCATATATTGGTAATGTACATATGCTTGATATGGATATTTATGATGATTTCCTCACCAGTTTATGGTTCTTGTTACATATAAATATAAGGAGAGAGAACGTGTGATGGAAACCTTTGAAAATGACCTTCATCTACCTGTTACTTGTGTTGATGCAATTTCTTGGTGAGCTGAAAGGTGTAACAGATCCTGAGATGAAAAGGAAAATTATAGGAAGAGAGTTTATAGGCATCGTTGATCATTTTGCTCAAAAGCTAGAGCAAAAATTAGGAAGAAAACCTTCTTACTTGCTTCAAGGGACTTTATATCCGGATGTGATTAAGTCTTGTCCGCCGCCTGGAAGTGGAAGAACCCACTCTTATACAATAAGGAGCCATCATAATGTTGGAGGGCTACCCAAGGACATGAAATTGAAACTTATCGAACCACTCAAACTTCTTTTCAAAGATGAGGTTTCAATTTTAACCTGTTAACTCTCATGTACATATGCACATAGGATGTATTAATAATTTTTCTTATTTTGTATTTATATATAAAGGTTCGTCAATTGGGGAGAATCTTGAATGTTCCTGAGGCATTTTTAAAACGTCACCCGTTCCCCGGACCTGGTCTTGCTGTAAGAGTTTTAGGTGATGTTACTGAAGACAATGCCTTGGATATTCTTCGTCAGGTAAACTGTTTTTCTATTTAAAAAGTTATAATTTTGGTTCACGCTTGATATTTAATTAATGTGAAAGATTGTCTTTGTTTTAGGTTGATGAAATCTTCATTCAGTCAATCAAGGATGCTGGGCTGTATGATTCAATCTGGCAAGCTTTTGGAATTTTTTTGCCAGTAAGATCAGTAGGAGTTCAAGGCGATCAAAGAACACATTCTCACATGGTTGCTCTTAGAGCTGTCACAAGTCAAGATGGAATAACGCCAGACTGGTAAGCTCTCTACTTTAATATGTCTGACATAACTGCTAAAACTGTTTATTGCCATAGTATGTCTGGCTGTGCTTGTAGACTTAGGAAATTTCTTTATTACAGTCCGTAATGTTTGGTCATGCATTAGCAGTACCTGCGCGAGCATGTTTGAATATGTTCTGTTGCGGAATATCTTTCTTATGACTAGTAAAAGGTTTCATGTAAGGTTATGGTACACATGCGAGGAGGTTTCTTGTTAACAGCGCTTGTACCATACCTGGGACACGAGGCATCGTTGTATCTACGGGTTTAATTATTTGATTATTTAACTAACGCCAGTTGATGTAATTGCAAAAAAACTAAGTTTATAGGTACCTTTAGAAGGCTATTTGAAGCTTTCAGGGAAAGTTAAAACTTTCGTGTCAACCTGCGAGACACTAATGAAAATTACGAGAGTATTAAAAACTACTACTTGCAAGTTGTTTCAAATAAAGTTTAGACTCCATCCATCTCCTATGTTATGGGAAATATCGTTGTGTACCATCATATGATGGATTTTTTTTTTACCAAAATTCAGGTACTACTTTGAGCACAAGTTCCTTGACGAAGTTGCTCGGAACATCTGTAACAGTGTTCGCGGCGTAAACCGTGTCGTGCGAGACATTACATCAAAGCCTCCATCAACGATTGAGTGGGAATAATACCTTGTTTAATCGTTCAAATAAACAGAAAGAGGTTATGCACTATAAGGACTTATACTCGAGTTAGGTATTCAAATAGGATCGATATTATATTGGAATTTGGAAATCCCAAAATCTTGTTTATGTTTTTTGAATAACGAATTTGGGTCAACTTCCTTACTTGGCTCATGCGATTATACGTTGTTTATGTGTTTTCCGCTGCCTACCACATTCGTAGGTGGCGGTTGCAATATTTATTTTTCAAGTAGTATATAAGAGCAAGTCTAGTGTGGGTTGCATTGGTAAAATAGAAGAGAGAGAGGATGAGGTGGAGGAGAGAGAAAAAAAGAGAGTTGCAAGTATTAGTGTCGATGTATGCACTATTCATGGGATCCACAATATTTTTTTTATATTTTTTAATAAGAAAGATAAGATTTTATAAGGTAAAAGAGATAGTTGTGAGACCTATTTAAAATTTTTTTTAGAGTTGTATGAGTAAAGAAAAAATTATATAAGTTGTATAGAGTGATGTATCATTATGAGACCTATTAAAATAATATAAATAATTAAGATATAGAACTCTGATGAGTACCATGACTAAAGATGATCTAATATATGATGAATTTATTTATTTATATTTTTTTAACTCATTTGTAGTCTCTTCTCTCTAGTGAGCTGTCAGTTCTCATTACCTACCAACGGATACTTCAATTTCCGAATACAGAAAAGGCACCATGAGAGATTATTATACCGCAAACTTCATATGACTATGACTAAGCATTCTTACTTTTTAGCTAAGAAATAAATAAACTTTCTCCTCGAGAATCATAAATACCCAAGTCAGAAAAAGACGCATAAATAATAGAAAAAAGAAGGCCAAATTCAATGTTTACTCGACCGAGTATAACATGTTGTGATCTTGTTGGGTGTACATAACAATAATGTCAAAGTTACACGTATGCAAGCAAAGTCCTGAGCTTCGGATATCATTAAATTTTTTCTTGTCATTACCTTTTGTTCCTATCATTCTCAGAATGCAAGACTCTATGCAAATTCATAGCGTTTAGTCTAGCATTGTTAGGTATTGATGTTGACATAACCATAATCTAGTCAACCAAGCAAGGCATATTTCCAAGTTCCAACAGCTTGGGGAGAATTCCATGCGACATCACTAATGGTGTGCCAAACAACTTCCTTGTATGAGAAGTCATGTCGCGAAAGTTCAATAACTTATATACAACAATCTAAATTACCCTTGTATGGTACAAGATAATCACAAGTGGAATAAAACAAAATCTATGTTTATTTGGGTAAATAGAAGATTCAACACTTGCAAGCCACCTCGTGGAGTGCTTGTTTGATCTTTTTCGCGGATACAGGTGTCGATCCTCTAAACTGTAAACAAAAGGAAACCCAAATTAAGATAAGCAGGGCAACGAGGAAACATAGGTGTTAATAGAAATTATTTAGTCATCATGGTTTGTTCAAAACATTATAAATCGAAAGATCATAGCTTAGCAGTAATCAAAGTGCATGATACCTTTGACTTGATGGTCAGATGAAGATTTCCATCAGCTTTTGATGACTGAACAGAAAGAAAATCTAAATGGAGACTGCTTACTGCTTCCATAATTTCCAGAAGCGCTCCTTCTCTCCAAGAACACTTCATTTCAATCAGAACTTCATTGTCACTCGTATTGATAGTAACATTAATAGTACAAGTGTCTTTTGACACAATGGAGTCAATCTCTCGCCCTGTCTCATCAATGTCACAAGCCTTCCTCTTCATTGGTTTCTTCCCTTTATCAGTTTTGTTGTTAAAATAGTTATCAGAAGTCCTCTCAACCATATCTTGAGGTGTTCTTTTAGTTCTAGTCTCTAAATCTATAAGCTCCCTGCGGGCTTCCAACTCTCTGACCCTTCTCTCAAGCTTTCTAAGGTACTCTATTGCATCATCTAGTATTGAAACTTTGTCATCCTGCAAAAAAAAAAAAAGAAGCTTTTTATTAATTTTAGCAGTAACACTCGCAAACAAATCTCAGGAAATTAGATATAAATTACCTTACTGATTGAAGGGATAATTGATCTAAGAATTAAAAATCTTTCATTTAGTTTTGCTCTTCTCCTTCTCTCTGACAATACGTGGTTCATGCCAATCTCATCAGCCTCTGGTTTCATTCCCTCTTTATAGTCATTTTCTTCTTGAGACTCGAGCAGCCCATCCATGTGCATCCGAGGAACTTCAAACAGTACCTTTTTCAATACCTTTTGTGGGGCTCCTTCTCTTGTCCTTTCACAACCCATTAATCCTTCTTTCTTCCAACTGACAAAGCTGGATTCTTGATGAGAATTTCGTAAACGGGGTCCCATAATTAACTGGTCTGAGCTCTTTAGAAGGGTAGAAAGAACTGTCTGATAATGTCGATGATCACTCTGAGGATCCATTAAAGTCATTTTTGTGTTATTGCACTCTTGAAGGTCAATTGGATTTTCACCCTTGTGAACAGGACTGGCAAAAGTTTGAGATATGCAGTCGCTAGAATTCATGGAATTATGAACACAATTACTCAATTCATCATCCAGAGCTTGCCAGCTTTGGACATGGGAAGCGCCTCCATTTGTGCCTTCAACCATGAATGCCTCGTCAGCTGCTTGATTGGATTCAAATGCATCCGAAATACTATTAGGAGAACTTGTCTTGGGTACTTCACATCTCACTTTGGGAGTTAATTTAATGTCAAAAGCATCATCGTTGTCATTTCCTGTGTTTAATGCAGCTCTAAACTTCTTGGGAACTTCGGTGTCCAAAATATCCAAGAAAGAAGTTCTTATATGTTGAATGAGACTGAGATCTTCTGAAACCTTAAACAAAAAAATAATAATAATAAATAAAAAAATTGAACAATGGAGCAATACGATTTAAGACAATGTCAAAAACCCTGGGGAAAGCTCTTAACAATGAAAATCAAAATTAAGGGAAATTGTTACCAGATCAGTCGCACCTAGCTCTATAACACCATCCAGAAAAGGAAAACACACCACTGTCTGTAAGTTGAAAGGAAGGAATTATGAATTACACATCGTTTTCATTAGATATCTCGTATTAATGAAACTACTTAGATTTGAAGTCTTCATGATCTTGGATACAAAATGCAAGAGAGAAGTACTTGCACAGTACACATCATGAGACACTTTAGAACAAATAATCTTGCTGCAGTTAAGACTTTCGACAATGAATTTCCAGTGCAGAAACTATGAGTTTACTTGCAAGGCCCAGTGAACTATATCATCAATGCATACTGTTATTCAAGGGACTATAGCAGACAATATACTGATAGAGTAGTTTCAAAATTAAATTTGTTTAACAGATTACAATTTCTTTGCACATTCTTCAATAGCTCTATTTTAACTGATATAAACAGGTGAATTTGTATAGAGATAAATATTCAAAGAGAAATCAAAATGGTACCTGAATGGATGCGCTCTGAGAGGAGACAGTTGTTGCAAGCGCAGTTGTGGAACCAAAAACCAAACAGAGAAGATAAGTTTCAGACTTTGTCATTTTAAACACGCTAGAATTTATACAAATATAGACATTTTAGACAAAAGCAGAATAAATTAAGCCAAGAAAAGAATCCGACCTTCGCCAGAAGGGACCGACTAAATACTTTACTATCAGCAGAAGGGGCATTATACAGCCAGATGGGTTGGCCATTCGCTAGAGTTCTTCCTGGTGACCTGAAAACAAAAAATAATGTAGCAAAAACTTGATGACAAAGATGATGTTTTCTTTTTCTCCTTTTTATTGGAATTGGCTTGCTTTAATTCATCGCTGCATAACAAAAAAAAAATTGGATCATAGTGAGAGAAACTTACCCTTGGCCAATGTTGAATACGAAGGACATACAAACCAAGTAATACCATTCCGTATCTGTGAGATCTTCAGGTGATAATGCCGATGAAGGCCTTTTAGCTTGGGGGCTGGCTTCTGCAATTGCAAGGGACTCGTATAACTCTCTCAGCTGCTCGCTTCTCTGAAAACCTATTTCGTCTGAATTAAGTTCTACTGCTTGACTTGTTTTCCTAGTTTTAATATCCCCATTGTAATATCCTTCACCCCATTCCAAAACTCTGCAGAATTCACAAGGAAACTAATGTGTTTAAGATTGTGAAAATAAAGGGAAAAATATTTAAGAAGGAAAAGCATAAAAACACTAGAGATAGCATGAATGAAAGTTTTAATACCCTGTTTGGCTAGCTGAAACAGTCCAGAAGACAGCGTAGCTCCACTGAATGCTTCTAACAGCCAAAGCAAGTTGTTTCTTCAGATTCTCTGGTACCATTTCCTACTTTTGCAGACCAATGACCACAATAACATATAAACCGAAACTTCAAACATAGCCTGCACTCTGTAATCGCCGAAAAAATAGGAGCTCTCTCTACATCTCGATTATTAACTTGGCAAAGACTAAACTTTAGAGTTCAGATCTTCACTTGCTCGATTGAAATTTTTTTTCCCCAAAGTGGCAACAAAAGCAAGCGTGTAGCTCAGCTCATAGATTATTGGAATCGCCGAATCCAAATAAGAACCCAGAATCCCGGATTAGGATTTTCCCGGTTGTTGAATCAAAAGCAAACAAGTATAGCAGTCTAGAAAGAATATGTTGACTTAATCTCAAGATGGGTGATTCCTGGAATCCTCGTCTTCCACCAAGATACTATGCTCTGTGGGAAACAAGCACATAATGCTCCTTACTTTAGAAACCACTAACCATAACTGCTCGCTTATTCCAATACTTGCCTGCTCTACAATTAAACCGAAAAAAAAAAAAAAAACAAAAGGAGGGGGTAAAGAGTGCGGGACACTCACTTCAATGAGCAGAAAAAAGAGAGAAGCTTGTATATACTCAGCTAGCTTTTCGATCTCAGAAATGCGATTATTAAGATATAATTGTTTCAGTAACCCCACTAAAGTTGCAACCTTTATTGGCAGCTAGAAGAGAGACGTGGGGAATAACAGCACGAGCGAATTCACAGTAGGAATACGTGTCTCGTTTTAAGAGTTACTAAACCCATTAGAAAAACAGCATGTGAAATTTAAGTCAAAGTAGCAAAGCAAAAGAGCTGCTTTTTGCTAACAAATATATGATAGAGAAGCGTTGTCTATTGTTATTCTTCACGCGCGTGATGCTGGAAATGTAACTCTCCGATTACTTTTCTTGGATGAATGATGAATGAAACTCTTTTGCCAGGTATCATAACTTTACCTTACCCCCACACAAGAAAGTTTCCACCGTTTAATTTCATGTGATCCAAAGTTTGCTGGGTAGGACGTGGGGGCCAGTAAAAAATAAATCCAACATAATGGCAGTAGTACGACTCTGAAAATTAGTAAAGAAAAAACCAAAACTGATAGTTACTTGCAGACTGCTTCTGTTTACTTCTTTCTTCTGGATTCTTCTTCTGTGTTTCCCCAAAATAATATAGTTCCGAGTAAAAAACAAAACAAAACAAAACGTCCCTAATCACTTTTCTTTCTTTCTTCTTCTTCTTCTTCCTACTCTATGTTATATCATGCTTACACCTGCAGCTTAAGATTCCTTTTTGACCTTTTGAGGGTTATTAAAGTCACTTTCACTTGCCAATCTTGTATACTCGAAATTCAACTAACATGATAAATAGTCAAGGATTTTACCTATCACCAAAGTACTTGTGGCATCACTAGAGTTTCCATCGTTGACCACCTCAAAATTGTATCGTTGAGAAATCTCAGAGTTAAAGGAAGCAAGCAAATTTCACCCCGGTCAATGAACCATCTATTTTTTCAAGAAAATTAATTTAACATAGTTATGCTTGAATTCAAACGAACAAAAATTCATTAGTTTGGTCAGGAAGGGAATGAACAGTAAGGCACATCCAACTTAAAAAAATATCAGCCTAGAATGGTTAGTGACCTACCAGTCAAAAGTCACCTTGGCGGCGGCTACTTCAGCCACGTGACATGTATATCAAACTCTAAAAGTTTTTATTTTTTTTACTGTAAAAAGTTTTGTGTAGGTAAATATTATTATAAATTAAAATAAAATTCATTCAGGAAATAAAATAATAGCCTGTAGCATAGCGCATTTAACTTCCTTTTTCTTTTTATGAAATATCAGTCTCATCAGAGTATTAATATCAATATAGTTGGTCACGGTTTCAATGGAATTAGAGACAATCGCACATTAGATGCGATATCATTAGACATTGATTAGAAAGGAGTGTTGGACTTTTTACAAGCAAAGACAAATATGAGGATTAGACAATACAGAATTTGTCCTTTTTACAATAAAATCAATTTATGATCACGAACCATCCTTTCATGCATTTATTTATTTACTTAAACCCAAGTAGTATCAATGCAGCACAAGCAGAACAGTTGCACTGTGGACATAATTCTTCCCAATTCATAAAACCCGATTGGGCCTCATAAGGCAAGGCCGAAAACCCATTTTACTGGGCCTAATGATATTTTCCGGACTATCCATGAACAAAAATAAGATATCAGATACCTAACCAGAAACCAAGGAAAGGAAATTACGCTGATCCAACACTTGGACAACAAAAGATTGCCAAAAATAATATATGTTCTTTACTTTTATGCATTAACTGGATATTTACCAGATTCCCCAAGGCGACCTGCAATATCGCTAAAGCAAAGCATTGCATGTGATCGACGGAGCTACCAGTAACCTGCGCTGCAGCTAAGCATAATGGTTAATCACAGCAACAGAGTAGTAACGCTCCGATTCTCCTCTTAGAAAGGCTAATCTATTTCGCTTTCGAGAGAACACTCAACGGTTAAACTTGTAGTATTTCCCAGTGTTCTCTAGTCTCTCGCTTTTGTTCTTTGTTTTGATATAAAAAATAAAATAAAATTTGAGTTTCACGTATGCAAACCCCAAAAGATACGGCCCAAAAGAGAAAAGAAATTTTTGAAGCGAGATCTCACCTTAGCGGGCCCAAAATAATCTTACCCAACAGTGGGTGTGAATGTTTCTATATTTGAAGTTGAGAATGCAGTCGGCATCGTATATTTATTTTATTTTAGTACAAAAAACAAATTGAAAAATGGCCGGCGGGAACGGGTAGGAAACGCCAGTTGCCAATACAAATTAAAATTAGTTGGTGACAAAATTACGAATTGAATGAAACAGGGTGCCATTCTCTTATTTCGTAAAAGGACAGTTAAAAGTTAAAAATCAAAACGACTTTACTTTCTTAATCGTTTCTCCCCAAGTCCGGAAGTAGAAATAGATTATAGAATTGCCTCTTGAAAAATGAAAAAATAATTATTTGAAAACAAAGCAACAATGAAACATGGAAGACTTTTGTCTCCCATTCTCTGACTTTCGGACCTTAATTGTGGTTTCTCCAAACAGAAACTTTTTGGGTTTTATAAATTTTTTTATTATAATTTCTGGAATTGGATCGATCCGAAACTACCATCTTCCATCGGCATTGCAATTCAATATCTTCGTTCTGAACAGATATTTTATTTTGTTCTATTCTGTCTGTCGTCCATTTCCTCTGATCTCTGGCCTTGAGCTATCCAAAGGGCGGGAGCACGCTGCAAATATATGGTTCGTGCCGATCTGTTGCTCAACTCCTGCTCTTTTTTTCTTTTCATTGTTTGATTTTTCATCTTTCAGTGCATAATAATACGTGACACCTTAGAAATGCAGCTGGGATTCTTGAATATAATGTGAAATTGAAACTGTTGGACTTTATTTTTTCAACTCCGTTTTCTCCATTTTCATCCCTCTGTTGCACAGGCTATGGAGCGGAAAAGTCATTTAAACCATAATTCTTTTTACTCTTTTTTTTTTTTTTTTTTTCTTTTCCTGTGTATATCAATCCAATAATTCAGCTAAACACAGAGCATGTAGTTCAATATCATTTGAGCTGAATCTAATGTACTTCTTACGCAGAGGTTGAAGAAATGAGTTCATATAGGGTGTACAATTAGTTATGTCTCTTCTGTTTATCTCTCCTTGCATTTTGCTTTTTGTTTACTGGGAGGTAGCCTATGGAAAGGAAAGAACTATTTAGTGATTTGAGTTGTTAGCTTTGCTCGTTATGTTTTATTATTTTTATTCATCAGATTTCTATCTGTGAGTTTTCTTGGTTTAATTTTGGATAATTGCTGTATAGTATCTTTTGGATAATCTCCTCCACGATCACATAACCTATTAATCATTAAACTGTTTTCTGGTAGCAGTTTATGCATACATAACCAAAAGGACGGGGAATCTCTGAATATCTGAACGGAACATGCAGTTGGAGCCCGGGGATTGGAGAAAAGGGGCCACTGGCAACGTAAATGGAAGTGCTAACCAAATAGGAGGTACACTTGAAGGAAACTGAAAACAAAAATACCGGCCTCAATCTCTGTTAAGATTTCTAGTTTTCCTTTTCCATTTCCACTCTTTGTAAAACTTTAGGTTTCTTTTTGTTTTCAGGAAGCAGGCTGGCATCTCTGCTGCAGTGGATAAACAATGTGCTTCCTCACTTGAATCTGCCTTTAGAAACTTCAGAGGAGGAACTGAGGGCGTGCTTAGCCGATGGATTTATATTATGCAGCATTTTAGAGAAGCTAGTTTGTGGTTCAGTCGAAGTAACTTTCTTTCCTTGTGTTTTCTAGTTTTATGATGCTGCTTAAAGTTACATGCTATTTTGTGTTTCATGACAATGTAGAGATTGGTTTTTGCTATTCTGAATGGCTGGTATTAAGTTAGAGCTTGCTCTTTTCTTTTCTTTTTTAAATGTCGCATTTATTGTAAAGGCCAACCTTTCCTTTTTAACTTCAGGAAAGTGGTTCTCTGAATGAGCGGGCAGATGTTAAAAGGTTTCTCACAGCTATGGATGAACTGGAATTTCCTGGATTTGAATTGTCAGACCTAGAGAAGGTATAAAAACTTACTTATTTGTAATGTAATTTTAGAACAATAGTGGATAACTTAAGTTGGTTGAAGATGAAAGACTGTAGAGACCAACCAGCCTCAGGGTTTCCTTCGTCATGCTTGAATGGGAAGTTGGATGTGTGAATACATCATTCATCCTGAACCAGAATATAGATGGTTTATTTAAATCTTTTCAAACATGAAGGAGAAGCAATGAACGACACGTGCTATTTCTTGTTTGAAATATACTATTCCGAGACTAAAACTTTGGTTTTTTCTTGCTTAGGCTCAACTTTCACAATTTAAAGAAAATAGTTATCACTGTCCAAAACGCTAAACTGAAATTTCAAATTTCTTTATTGTAATTATACCTTCTTAGGTTCTCTCCTAATTATTTTCTTCTGTGGTCTGAGATTGTATGCAGGGATCCATGTCGCCTGTGTTGCAGTGCCTTGAAACTCTGCAAACACATTTTACTGAATACATCCAAGGTTGTCATGGGAAGAAGTGGGACCAGTCAAATCTAACATCCATGGAGGATGGGTCAAAATTTAGAGATGCTTTCGTAAATGAAGGGAGGCCAAATGTTTCAGTTGATTCAAAAGTTATGGATTTACTAAAATCAAACAATTTGGATGTAAGACAATAAGCCGCTTAATCTGTCTCTACCTCTTTCTCTCTCTTCTTGTTCTTGTTGTTAAATCAATAATAGATAACATGGATCTGGTGTTTTGTGTTTTCATTACTAGTTTATATATGATCCTCATATCAGCGAAATCTTTCCTGCAGAGTGCCTCAACTCAATTGCTTTTTAACATAGCAAATAGGATTTTGGGTGATATCTTCGAAAGAAAGAGTGGAGAGGTAATGCACGTAAGAGGATTGCATAAATTCTATCTACTAAATCATGCACAATTCTACTCCTTTCTCATTCTAGCAAAATTTTAATTTCTTATTGTCACTAAGCAGTATGCCAGTAGGACTATTTCCTTTTTCCTTTTAACTATAATTTTTTATTCTCAGCGTCCGTTGTGCCTGTTGAGAAAAATTCTGCAAGTGGTTGAGTGGCGCTTTTCAAATCAAGCAGAAGGCCTGAAAAATGTAATTTTTTTTTTATGGATGCAATTTTTTTTAATTTATTTTTTTTTAAGCAATGAATTTATGTTGTTGAGTACTTGTAGCAAAACAAAATGTTCAAATCTCGTGAGGGGAAGTACCACTCAAGATTGAATGCACTTGAAACCCTTGCAATTGGGACAAATGAAGAGAATGAGGTTTTTTATCCCTTATATCAATATGAGTTATGCCTTAATTTATTTTTAACATTTCCTTTTGCTATATTAATTCTAAGTTGTCTATACTCTTTGCAGATTGTGACAAGCTGGGTCCAGCAGCTAAAGGTACAAGTCAATTTTTGGACCTATCTTTGATCTGAAGACAACAAAATAAGCTGTTGTTATAGATCCTTACTTATTATTGGATTTTTTCATTGTTACTTTCTCTTTCATTTTAATTAATTAATTTATTTATTTTGCATTTGAGAAGACTAAGTGCTTTACATGGTTCATTGTGATCTATCTCAATATTCTATGAAATGATTTGGAATAATTTTATATTTTTCATGTAAGTTTCTTATCATTGATTATCTTGATTTAGGTGAAGAACTAAAGGTTGTTATCTGATTTAAGTGAAATGATTATATGCTACAAGGCATGTCATTTTGTCTTGAAAAATAAGGTATTATCTGATTTATATCTGAAATGTTATATGAAGCATTCAAAAAATTATGATGTTTGGAAGGATGACGCTTATAGTTATGATAAATCTAGAAAATGATGGATGAATCATACTAGTATTATTTCCAACCTGTAGCATGACTTTCATCAGCTATTTATATGCTGCCATCATTTGTATCTTCAGTTTGCTTTGCAAGTTGAAAAAACTAAATTGGACGAGAAGAAGAAACTTGAAGAGCAGGATGTCACTAGATTAAAGAAAGATAAAGTTCGTTGTGAAGTTGAGATTTCTTCACTTAAGCAAGAACTGGAAATGGCCAAAAAGACACATGAAGAGCACAGTTTGCAATTGGAATTGCATGCTAAGGAATCTAAAGCTGAATATGAGAAAAGGTTAGAAGAACTCGAATGCTATCTTTCTGATGCAAGGAAGAGAATAAAGGAATTAGAGGTATTTTCAGAATCAAGATATTTAAAATGGAAGAAGAAGGAGCAGACCTATCAAAGTTTCATTAATTACCAATTTGAAGCTTTCCAGGTTTGCTGCATTGTTCATCCTAATAGCCTTAATGTTAGTTTCTTATCATATGCCATTAATTCTTGATGTTGTATAGGAATTGAGAGCTGCTATGGAGTCTGTAAAAGATGAAGTATTAAAAACAAAAAGAAACTACTCAAAGGAATTCAAGCATTTGGGTAAGGGTAAATTTGCTTAAATTTTTTGCATGATTCGCCACTTTATTTTCATTTGATGATGGACTTACAAGTATTTATATTTTCATTTTATTTAGGAATGAAGCTTAAAGGTCTAACTGAAGCTGCAGAAAATTATCATGCGGTTCTCACAGAAAATCGGAAGTTATATAATGAGGTTCAAGATTTAAAAGGT
This sequence comes from Bauhinia variegata, assembly GCA_022379115.2. Classification (NCBI taxonomy): domain Eukaryota; kingdom Viridiplantae; phylum Streptophyta; class Magnoliopsida; order Fabales; family Fabaceae; genus Bauhinia; species Bauhinia variegata. Next base: position 17,570,509 of record CM039436.1, on the reverse strand, counting down.
ATATAGCAAGGTTTGCCTCTCAAATTGTGTTTCTTGTACTGCTTTGCTATATTGCTGATTAACTAATTTTTCCCACTCTTAAACTTCATTTTCCAATAGGAAACATCAGAGTGTACTGTCGAATTCGGCCATTTCTTCCAGGACAAAATCAGAACCATACAACCATAGAGTTTATTGGTGACAACGGAGAAGTAATTGTTAGCAATCCTTTGAAACAAGGAAAAGAAAATCGTAAGCTTTTCAAATTTAACAAGGTTTTTGGTCCGGCAGCTAGTCAAGGTAGTTCAATTCTTCATTATTTCCTCCATTATATGGTTGTAGTATTATTATATACAAATTATATATCAATTTTTTTTTATAGAGGAAGTATTTATGGACACCCAACCGTTGATTCGGTCTGTTCTCGATGGGTATAATGTTTGTATATTTGCCTATGGTCAAACTGGCTCCGGAAAGACATATACAATGGTATGAAAATTTTCAATTTTTCCCTCATTATGATCATTCAAATGAATACTGAGTTGATGAGTTTTACCCATTTAATCATTTTTCTACTAGAGTGGACCTACGTTATCTTCAAAAACGGACTGGGGAGTCAACTATCGAGCACTGCACGATCTTTTTCACATCTCCCAAAGTAGGAGAGACTCTATTGTTTATGAAGTTGGTGTTCAAATGGTCGAAATTTATAATGAACAAGTTCGCGATCTACTATCAAGCAACGGTCCTCAAAAGAGATATCCTTTTTATTTATTTTTCTTTAGCTCTTCTGCATCGGCTCTGCAACTCTCTCCTGTTTGCCTAGACTCACATGCTTTTGCAAAATACATATTAGAAATTTGACGTCGTATATTTTTCATTTTTTTTTTTTCATGTTTTATAATTTGCTGTCTTGTATGTCACTATGTCTAGGAACAGAAATCTTTTATCGTTGATTTCTTTTAGAATAATCATTGTAGCCCTTGACTTGCAAACACTTGGGATTTGGAGTACTGCCCAACCTAATGGGTTGGCTGTCCCTGATGCAAGTCTGCATTCTGTAAATTCAATGACAGATGTCTTAGAGTTGATGAATCTTGGGATGATGAACCGAGCAACCAGTGCGACAGCCCTAAATGAAAGAAGTAGTCGATCACATAGGTTGTGTATGGTTATATCTAGTCCCCGGGTCTTAAATATCCTCGTTTTCTAATTGTTAAGGCATCAAACTTATTTCATTGTTTCATGACAGTGTTCTCACCATCCATGTTCGTGGGACGGATTTGGAGACGAACACTCTCTTGCGTGGTTGTCTGCATCTTGTAGATTTGGCAGGAAGTGAAAGAGTGGACCGCTCTGAGGCAACAGGAGATAGGCTTAAGGAGGCACAACATATAAATAAGTCACTATCAGCACTGGGAGATGTGATCTTTGCTTTGGCACAAAAGAGTTCACATGTACCTTATAGAAATAGTAAATTAACTCAAGTTCTTCAGAGTTCGTTAGGTAATGCTAGTCTTACGTCATTATAGTTGTTGGTGGTATATTTCGTTTCTAGTTGCTAATTTTTAGTTTATTTTAGTCATGGCTTTACTTTTTTTTTCAGGTGGTCAAGCGAAAACCCTCATGTTCGTACAACTTAATCCCGATGTTGTTTCATATTCTGAAACAATAAGCACCTTGAAGTTTGCGGAGAGAGTTTCTGGTGTTGAGTTAGGTGCTGCACGAAGCAATAAAGAAGGAAGGGATGTTAGAGAACTCATGGAGCAGGTTACTCTAAGTTCTGATTGCGTGTTAGATAGAAATTCTAATGATGGAATTGCCTCGGTGATCAGTAAAGCAATAGATTTTAGACTTAGTCGCTTCGATTTTGGGAGGATAGGTTACAACTACTGAACAGTTATTTACGGCAAAACTATGACAAGGACATAATGGAAATATTATCACTATATACTTTTCTGCAGTTTTATTTATAGGCAGGGAAACTGTTTGTCTCCCGATGATAGTGATATAATTATGAAATGAAACCTATTAGCATGCACTGTTACTTCACAATCATCAATAAATTGAATTCTGGATGTTTATTTTTAAAGTGGACCTTGACTTTTGTGTTCTTGCAGTTGGCATCTCTCAAGGATACAATTGCAAGGAAGGATGAAGAGATTGAACGGTTGCATCTACCCAAGGCTAATCTTAATGGGGCACATCGTGGTACGATCTCACTGAGATATGGGTCATCATCTCCTAGGAGGCATTCCATGGGGACTCCCCGACATAGCCAAAGATTTTCTGGAGCAAGGGCCTGTGAGTTTGGTGAAAAAGCAGCTTCTGATATGGATAACTGCTCAGAGTATAGTGATAAGCATTCAGAAACTGGTTCACAGAAATCGGTGGATGATTTCAGGAATAAGACAAGTGCTGTACGGTCGAAATTATCCAGAGAAGATGTCAATCAGAATATCAATGAAGACATTGATCTCTTAGGATTTGGTAATGTAGATTCTGAAGATAGATTAAGTGACATATCTGATGGTGGTCTTTCCATGGGGACAGAAACTGATGGTTCTATCAGCAGTATTGTGGAGTACACTCTCTTCCCTGAAGTCGAGAAGCCACCTGAAGTCACACCTATCAAGAACTCAACAGAAGAGAACTTTCCGTCTGAGAACACAGAGAAGTGAGTATTTCCTATTTCTTATTCCCTTTTAAATTTTTGCAAGTTTTCAGATCTTCAACTTTCTTGTATGGACCAATATGGATAATGAATAATAAGGATTTACTGCTGGTACTGTAGGTGTGTTGTCGTTTCAAATACTATATACATTAAATCGACTACCTAATTATCTTTATTTATATTTGATCTTCTATAAATTTTGCTTGTCTGATTGCATGCAGGACCGTTCCACCGAGCAAAATTCCCAAAGCCCCTCAAGTCTCCCAATCCCAAAAGCCAGTGCAAAAAAAATCTTCTAGGTTCTCATTGAACAGAAGCTCCTCAAAGGTTTTATCAAGTACGGATATCTAATTATTTGTGATCTTTCTCCCCTCCGCCCAGTCTCTGTAGATTGCTCTCACTTGTTATCTATTTTAACTTGATCTGTGACCCAACCTCACTGCTCTCCCTTTTTTGATCTGTCTCTTGTTCTGCATGCAGGTATTAAGAAAACCCCAGCTGGTAGCTCGTCTTCAGTGAAGGCACCTAAACGATGGCAATAGCTATAATGTTGCTTGCATGCTATGCTGTAAAGTGCTTGTAAATTCTTATTATTTTATATAGATAGTGTGAGCCCTAGTAGTTGTAGGAACTTCTCTGTTCATGTCAGGTACCCATTCTTGTCTATCGTACTGCGCTTTTAAGAGTTCTAGTTTTCTTTATCCGAGCATCATAATATATCCGTTAATATACAAATAGAACGTTAAATTTGACTCAACATCAAAACACTTAATCTCGGTTATAACAGTGACGAAACATGACAGCGTAGAACATAACATTTGAAGGAAAATGTTGTCTGAAGCAGGTTGAGGTTGACTAAGGCTTGTGTATTACTAAGTTAAAACATAGAATGTACCTTCACCTAGCTGCTTCTTAAATTACGATAACCCCAAATCAACAGTCTACAAGATGAAGTTGGACACTTTTTATTCTTGTTACTTGTTCCATAAAGAGAAAAGAATGGGAATGATTACAGAAGAGAAAGGTCCACCAAAAAAAAACAAAAGAATAGAAAAAGAATCGAAGGGGAATATATTATAGATAGGAATGAGTGATGAAGTATTGATTAAAGTATATAACATTATTATAGTTTAAAAAATTAGAGCAATTGTTGTGTTGTCTGGGTGGTGTAGTTGGTTATCACGCTAGTCTCACACACTAGAGGTCCCCGGTTCGAACCCGGGCTCAGACATTAGTCAGTTTTTTTCTTTTTGGAACTTCTCACGTTATCAGCATAATGCCACCTGCAGAATAAACTCCACAAAATTGAATGGAAATACAAGGAGACCTGCTCTTGTCGGCCGCACTCAATACAAGTAATGCGTCAAACGAAGCAAATTGGATATAAACCTTGTGGCTTGTGGATTACTCTCTCATCGAGGTGTCGCTTCTCGATTCTCTTTTGATTATTTCCCGCTTCTCTGTATCTGACTTCGAGTCTTCTTTTTCGTTTCAGAGGACAATATTCACCTAGTTGTTGTGCACCTAGGATAAGGAGCAATTCGATCTGGGTGTCATTCCCTTTATTCCTATATGACACAAATGAGAAGGACTTGATAGGTAAATATGGCTGTGTACTTTATTGTTGCGAAATTTTCTTATTCAAGGTGTGCATCATATGCTTCAATAGCTTTAAACTATAGAAGTGATTATTATTTGTATTTCATGATGCAATCTGTTCCGTTCTGCAGTTGCTTTCTGTCAAAATATTGTCAGACTATCCACCTTCTGAAGGAGATACAGGAAAGATTTGACAATATGTCCAAATGTAACAAATCACCTAAGGTTGATCAACATTCAATCAAATACAGGTTGAATCAACGTGGGGGGCCATTGTTGGATGATGTTGATCTTTCTTGTGTAGAATACACCCACACTCTTTCGAATAAAGAAAATAAGCATTGCTACAAAAATTCGAATGTGAATTCCCCTGAGCTACTGAGCACATCTCAGCTTGTCTCTGCAATTGGACAGATATGGGATTCTGCAAGTCGCCCTCTTTTCCAATTCCACCCTAAGGAAAATTTGAATGAAGATGATGCAAGCTTCCAGAAAGAGAAAATTCTGGATAGCTTTGGTACGGAAAGAAATGGCGGGGCATATACTTCAACTGATGGTAACTACTTCCCAGTTAATCAGAGGGCTACTGGCTATGTTTCACACATGGTGCAGGCAAAATTAGATTTCCCTAAAGTAACACACAAGATGTTATTACTTGAATCTTTTAATGAAAGTCAATGCTATGTTCATTCTATATTCCAGAGAATTTTGCAGGCCAGTCCCTGTACTAACAGTTCGTATGACTTTTGGAAAGGAAAGGAGTTTGTGAGGCAGAAAATCTCATTTGGACCAGGAAAGACTTGTTGGATGAGTAAAAATGCTCCTGCTGGACTGAAGTGTTCAGTCAGGGTTGCTGAGCCCGATAACACGAGTATTGCTACTTCGGCGGCTGGGGACTGCATTTCAGTAGATACAACCAAACCTGCATTGGCTAATGAGGGTAATGAGTGCAATCTTGATTTAACTATCTATGACTGTCTAGCATTGTTTAATGATGCGATGCTGGACCTCAGAAAATCTACCTCTCTGAGTTCCAACCATCTGCTTAGACCTCTGCATGAAACCAAGACGGATATTGGTGTTAGTCAGACCTTATATTCAAGTATCTGTGCAGACTATCGTATAAAATCCTTAGTAACCCGTGATGGTGCTTTCGATGCATGCCAACATAGGAGTGATGATAATGAATTGCTGGAGACTGAAAAAAGGCATTTCTCCGATACTATTACTGATGATCAGTCAAAAATCGAGTTCTCCTCATCCAATCAGAAGCCCCATTTCTCCCTTGCCAAGCAAGAACATGCATTTGCTGGGGCGTTGGCTGGTATATGTGTCAGCCTTTGTCTACATCCTGTTGACACGATTAAGACAGTCATTCAATCACGCCGTGCAGAACGGAAGTCCATCTTTTATATTGGCAAATCAATTGTTTCTGACCGAGGTTGGTTGTTTTAAGAGAAGTAGCGTGCTTTCTAGTGATCTACATAGCTTATTTGCTTGACTTATGTTATTTAGGATGCTCTCCCGTATAGCCTTTTCTTGGAGTGATAGGGCCTGATTTCAGGTTTGACGGGACTTTATCGAGGAATTACAACCAACATCACATGTTCCGCTCCGATTTCTGCAGTTTATACTTTCACCTATGAATCAGTTAAAACAGCCTTGCTTCCTTATCTTCCTATGGTAGCTCACCTTGTCTCTCTCTATAAGTCTCAACTTGCATAAGTGAACTTAAAGTTATTTCTCCTTGCTATCTTATGTTTATTTACTGTCTGATTAGCTGTCAACCAGTGTTGATATTTACGCTGAACCTGATTCTTACTATAATTCTAATGTTAGTATGAATGAGGTTTGAACCATCTTTTTGTACAGGAGTATCACTCACTTGCCCATTGTGTGGCAGGTGGTTGTGCAAGCATTACCACCTCTTTCATTTTTACTCCTAGTGAGCGGATAAAGCTGCAGATGCAAGTTGGGCCTCACTATCGCAACTGCTGGTATGCCTCTTGAGTTCCTCATGTCTCTTTCACCAATCATACAACCTAGAAATTGACTACTTTGGATTATGCACTATCATTAAAGTGATTGCTTCAAGTATCTAAATCATGTCCGGATATTTTCATGTTTTCTTCATTATAGCTCATAGCTTCCAGCTTTCAAAGTGGAATGTTTTCCTTGCAAGTTTTTTGGATTAAGTCTACTTTGCTACAGATCTGATGAATATGTCTTCTCAGGGATGCATTGGTTGGAATCATCAGGAAGGATGGTTTTGCTTCACTATATGCCGGTTGGGGAGCTGTACTTTGCAGGAATATTCCACATTCAATTATCAAGGTTATGTGTTTTAACATGCACTGCAGATTTCAAGTTACATTGCAGTAACTGATATAGCCATAGATTTAATGCTCACCCCAGAGTTGTGAGGGAGTTGTGTTGTTTGTGGTAGCAAATTGGTGTCTGTCCAGTAGTTCCTCATTGCTAGAGATTAGATCGTTAATTCTTCAATGGTTATGGCTGCCAATTTTGCCCTGGTGACGTTCAAGTTATGAAATAGACATCTAGTTAGCCACTTATGATTGTTGGTCATTTTATCTCAAACCTTTAACAGTTATATCCTTCTGTGGGTTCTTCTTGTGTTAGTTATAATTTTGTAAGGCTATTTTCTGTGCAATATGCAGTTTTACATGTACGAAAGCTTGAAGCAAATGATGTCATCATTGCCATCTAGTATACGACCTAACACATTAGATACTGTAAGTTTATTTCTCAATCCTTACTCTTTTTTAAATTTAAATTATTTATTTTTTGGTTGCAAAACCTTTCTCATATTTTATTTTATTGTTGTTGGCCCTATCCTTCTCTTTTTGGGTGCCAAATTTTTATGATTCAGTGCTATTTAAGTCATGGCTAAGATGATTTTCCAAATTTCTGCAGCTAGTTTGTGGTGGATTAGCTGGATGTACTGCTGCTTTATTTACAACTCCTTTTGATGTGATCAAGACAAGATTACAGACACGGGTTTGTAATAACTGGGCCCTTCGCTGTTATTATATTTATTTCTGCTCAATTTGTCTGTAGTAGCCCTAGAATTTGGACAATAAATTGTTTGATCTATAACATCTGTTGAAGCATCTAATGAGAGATGTTGAACAAAAACTTTCTTTAGCACAATCTGCTCTATATAGAAATAGAAATATGGTGTTTGATTAGTGTATACTCATATTGTGCAGTTGAATTGACATACAGTAATTTTGAGCTGAAGCTATAATGGTACTTAAGAGGCTGATTATGTATATCTATGACTGTGATTGTGTCTAATATCTCTTAAAAGTAAATTTTACTAACTATTGTCTATATAATCTTCTAGGGGTTTTTGTGATTTTATCTTGGATTGGCTATGCTAATAAAAATTAAGTGTAATGCAGATCCCCGGATCTCTAAATCAACACGATAGTGTATTTCACGGGCTTTTCAAAATAGGAAAGCATGAAGGTTTTAGGGGCTTGTACAGGTATTGACTGCTGTACCCACTGCTGACCATGAATATAAGAAGAAATTATTTTACAACAACAATCTTAGCTGGATATATTCTTGGAGCTCTATCACGCCCTTTGCATAATGTTAATTCTTAATATTCCTCAACATGTCTGTCATCACTGCAGGGGATTGATTCCAAGGTTGATTATGTACATGTCTCAAGGAGCACTATTCTTTACTTCATATGAACTTTCCAAAGGGCTATTTTCTTTACAAGCGTCAAATCCCCATTCTATAAAAGCCGAGGATAATGATTAATTCCAAGAATGGGTATGACAAAAACAAAAGACTAGAATTACCAGTTTCAGCAGTGTGGTCATCATGAGGACGCCGAAAGGAAAGTTGCCGTTCATAATAGCTATCAAGCGCCTAATTTTAGCCCCCTAACTCTATTCTATATTTGTCCTTGTGTTGAAGATGATGTTAGGAAATCTTACTGATTAAATTTGAAATTAGAAAGGATAAGAAATTTCACATGAAAAGCGTAATCGGAAAATGAATGCATTCCCTTTTTATTAGAAGTAAGCTGGATTCTGTATTTTTTAAATCAATTAGAGCTTATTTTTCTAGGATTAGTTACATCTTTTCCAAGTTTTATTGTTATGGTATGGCTCCTTTTCTCCCGGAACACGCTCTTGATTATGCGGATGTAATGGACATTCTTATGATTTAAATAAATATTTTGACAAATGCTTATTTCTAGAAAGTCATTGTCATTGTAGTATACTGGTGAGTATTCCCGAACGGCAACGGCGAATTGTCGTTATTCTTTTCTGAGCAAGAGCTCCATCTGCTATAGCAGGATGATGTAACTGCAATCTACTCATGGATAAAACTAAGCAAAATAATAACAGTGATGGGCAATATTGAAGCAACTTAGCAATATAAAATGTTAGAAAGAAGCCAACCCTAACAGCAGGATAATGGAATTGTATGTCAGACGGAGTAGATATCATTTCAATATTTTTTCCCCCAACAGCATCTTATTGCTTCGTTCAAAAGAGTAACTACATAGATTACATAGAGAAAAAAAAACTCCTACCTATATCCATCAACCCCCAACCTTCCCAAAATTTAAAATGTGTTTTTCCCAACTACCCAGTTACAATATAGACGACATCTTGTTCTACTCCATCTAAACTACTCAGTTGAAAAAAGAATTTATTATAAAGAATGATTCTGGCACCTCTCATTGTGATATCCCTAGTGGCTCTGGAGGAACTAACAGCGGACTCTTTCACATCTCATGATTTAGAGGATGTCTTTTAGTGTCTCTATGTGACACCACGAGTGCTGTAGCGCCTGTTAACAAAGCTCAGCTCAGGTCATCTCATCTCCAACCAAACATATATGGGGTTTTCCAAACCAGCATTGCTTAAAATTATGGTCTAAAAGCTGGTACAATGATCATAGATACTAGAGCTTTGTCCGCCGAAGTTGCTATAGGTCCACCTTCAAGTTCAACCAAGCTGGTGAAGTCTGCACTATACTTTATACCCGTGCAATAGGAGAAAAAGGAGGGTTCAGCACATAGGACCGAGGAACACCTTTTGGAGTCCTGGGCAGTGTCTTCTCCTCCTCTCTTGTGACTGAATAGTCTACTTCCCGCTCAATGAGCATTTTCAAGGAATTGCATTGTGATAACTGTTTGTTTTTCTCCTGCCGTACACCACTGACACTGAACGTGGAAGCACCGTGAAGAATGGAAATACAGATGGAGAATGCTTGTAATGTGGATAACTGTGCATGAAAATCAACAGTATATTCTCCCTCTTGAACTACTTTCATGCTGAAAGTTGGAGTATCATCTTTTGCACCCTAAGTACCGAGAAGTCAGATAACTAAGAAGAAGAAACATTGACAATCACAAAATAGAGCATGTAAAAAGGGAAACACTTACAGAAAATTCAATTTGAAACAGGATGTTATTCAAAAGCACATGTTGTAGAAAATAAGCTATACCTGAACAAAAAGTTCCAGTGGTTGATAATCCTCCATGAGGGGGTGGTCTTCAGCCAATTGAATACCTGGATTGCCTAAAAGAATAAGGGGACAGGCCATGTCCCAGCCGCCACATTCACAACGACCTCCATGCCTCCATCGATCAAGTAATGACGAGGGACCCTGGCTTTCGCTATTTGGCAAACCATGGTTGCCAGCAGGAATTACCACCTTGACCTGTTCCAGACTTCTGCTCTCCTGAAGGCTGTCCCTATGTTTTTCTGCCATTGAAAGATAACTGAGGTTGGGATATGCTGTGGCACTTATTCTATTCCCTCTCTTGTATTTCAAGCTTTCTCTCTTATGGAAAGGAATTTGCAAAACAATGGCAGCAATTTCAAGGTTTGGATATAATTCTGAGGACAACAAAGGGTAAAAATTTGAATCATCAAAGTCAACATCATCAGAGAGAAGCTTGTGTTGATTATTTTTCTTAATTGCAAGATCATCCAATTTGAAAGTTTCTCCCCCCAACCCTTTATGGGAAGCTTTTAGAGTTTTAGAAGCATCATGGTCCGTATTACAATTTTTTTGGGGTAAGACACTTCCTCTTGAGTGTGTAAGATCATACAACACAAATTCCGTCACCATTGAGTTGTCAAAGACCCCACCTTTTAGTTCTGAACATAAATTACAGGAAACTTGCATCTGGGCAACGATTGAGGAATCTTTGTCACAACCATGGGATCCGAAGCCACTGGCATTCCTCTTCTTTTTACTGTCAATGGAATGAAAAGTATATACCCAATCGAAAGCATTATCAGCTCTCCATGCCTTGGCCACAAAAATATCTTCAGGGCACTTCACCTTGAATTCGAAAAAAGGCATACCATGTCTATTTTCCAACCTGAGATTACCATGCAGATGGACGGGTGAACAGCTAATACCCGAATTTTGGATATCTCTACTAATAAACTTAGAAACAATATCAGAATGCTTTGCTGCGTTAGAGAAGTCATTCAACAAACATTTCTGATAGGTCCTACTTCTCCTGATGTTAGTCGTATCAGTAGGTTTGACCTCACTTGTTTGCCCCATATGACTCACTGGAATCACCAAAGATTTTGACTTTGTGAATGGGCTGAACCTTTTCCTGATGGGGAAGAATTGTATTGTTGGACGGCCTCCTGACGAGCGGTCACTTTCTGATGGAGATAGCAGGTGAGGCACTTCCACCTTAGCAGAGAATGACTTCTGTAATGCTTGAACTCCGTCATTTTCAAGAGGGGGATCACCACCACCTACAGTTGAAGTAGAGTTTGTATTCTTAACACCTGAATTTATGCAAATTTCAATAAAACCGTCTGGAGAGTTGGGACCCGTGGGCACCGAGGACCTGGAAACAGATGTCGACCTCAAGTTTGAATCCCGCCACAGACCTTCATCATCTGAAGTACATAATGAATCAACAATGCTACAAGAAAGAGAGGTGTCATTGCTACGAGGAATTTCAATTTTTTTCCTCTCCCCCATGGTGCTCATATTCTTTATATATTTTACATCTTCTGAACTAGGATACATGGAATCTTGCTTCATTTTTATACTTCTTTCCAGTCCATCAGATCTAGAGAGAATGCTTTTACACGAAGAACTGCGGATACTAGCAAACCTTATTTCAGCAAGGTCCTCTTCCAGGATCAAAATATTACCTTTCCCCGTAGGTTTGTCTTTCTTATATCTCTTCTTGGCATTCAAAAAATATTGTTGAGATGGGAGAACAGTATCAGGACTCAAACTCACTGAAGACTTCTCATTGAGATCCAACTCAATTTCTTGTTCCATTGGTAAACCCAGAGCCCTGCAATGATATTAAAAATGAAAAACATAAGTTAGTTCATGGCAACAGAGAAACTCAGTCATAAAACCAGATGATATTTAACTAGTAAATTAATCTGTATTATATTTAGTTGAACTTACTAATCAGTAACATCATACTCATAAGTCCAAACTCACTCTTTCAGAATTATCACAATTGTATAATGCAATGATTTTCAGAGCCAATGATAAGCAACTACGAAGTTCAAGTCCTAATTCTCATATTCTTGTATATTTAAGATATCAAATCTCGCAAGGGTAATACCAGTAACCTCGGAAATTATCATTATTTGAAAGAATTCGTCCTACCAGAGATCACAAATTAGAGACAGCAGAAAAAGACTAAAATAATAAATCCGTGTCCGAACACCAAAATTGAAATCCTATATGGTCTGATGCTTAACAACTAACGAAAAGAGAAGAGCGCGTGATCTGTGTGACGCCAAAATATGAGTAAAGTGATAAGAACGAGAGCTGCATAAATGTGATAATTATTACTTGAAGAAAAATAAGCTCACTTTGATAACGAAGCACTACAGGGGAAATAGTGGGAATTAAAGTGGAGCCTTACTTGACTAGAATCGAGATCTTTGAGAAGTAAACTCAAGAAATCCCCACGAAATGGCGTTAAGGTACAATCATGTTCTTCAAACTTGAGCTGAAAGTCTCCATGAGGATAGTCTATAGATAGAACAAATCCATGTTAGCGAAAAGGGTAAATCATTGCCCATAAATAACTCAGAATTCCCAAATAATCCAACGAAAAGCAGAAGCTTAAAAAAAAAAAGCAAGTTGAATAATCTCTAGAGAGTAGCAGTAAAGCATGACAAACACAAAAAGCGAATCTAAGAAAGAGGAGAAGAGGTTAACGATTATAAGAGGGGAGAATTGAGAGTGGACTCCCTCTCTCTCTCACACACACACACACACACACGGGCAAAGGCGGAAAGAAAGAAGAGACAAGGAGCTGCTAACCTTCTGTGCACGTCTACAAAATAAGCAAGCCATCTCCTTCAAGCCATTATATGCAGCGGGGTTCCCTTTTTTATTTTTTATTACTATTATTGTCATTATTACTTTCCTTTATTTTTGTCTCACCGGGTGACCAGTGATAGCAACACAAGTCCAGACAGCATGGCAGCAATTAATTTTTTTTAAGGACAAAGGAACACCTAGATGTAGACAGAGCAAGGTCAAATGAAAAGACGATTCAGGTACAAAAGAGACAAGTCTTACCATTCTACGAAGAGGGTAATCCTGGAATTTAGACTTGGCAGCAAGCAAGTGCGAGTTAAGAGTGAGAGCTTTCTTAATCCGGAAAAAGAGTGCTTTGCTGAGACGAATCATTATCTTAAAGTTTCGGGAACGTCACATATCAGGAAACGGGAAACCTACATTTTAATTAATTAATGAAAATAAGAAATTAACTCGGTACATTTTTTCCGCCCTCGATTTACCCCTCAAACCCACCGTTGTTGACAATGATACCCCCAGTAAAAATGCCAAATTATTTTTTACAGAAATTATAGATACTTTCTTTTAGAAGAATCATCTGAATTTTAAGATGTCAAAGCATGGTCTAAGGAGATTTCTTTACCCAGCTCCAGTTGGACAAAGGTAAGTAATATGTTGCAATTGTCCCAAAAGATATCTTGACCACGGTCAAAGTTTATCGAGATTTGTTTTCGTCTTTTCCCCGAGGAGGGTAGAGGCGTAAAATTGCCATGATGGAACGGCGGAGGACAAGGAGAATATGGTAAATTGATTGCATGTGATTGGATTGGTGAGGCGGGAACCAAAATTCAAGGAATTGCCCTGTCGGTTACATCAAATCCACGAAATATTGCACTCGTAGTTTTTTTGCGCCAGACCTTACCACCATTTAATTACTTGCGGTTCAAGGTTTTTCATTAGAATTGGCAATGACCCACTTTCTTACTGTCTTATATTTAGGATAAAAAAATTTTATTATCTTACAAATTTTTACAGCATTAATTAATATTTTTATCAACTACAGATAATAAAACATCATAATTTCCTTAAGAGCTCTCTGTTCCATCAGTTCTACTTGGATCTGGCACATCAAAACAGTTTCCTTGGGCAAGAATTTCACGGTTGGTTTGGATTAAAAAGAAAAAGAAAATCTTGATGGGCCTGGATGGGCGGAGTGGTTAATGAAAAACTCGTCAATATTCCAATTAAAAATCGTCAACGTCGTAGTTTATTACACGAATCCAATCCTATGTGGTGTACGAGGTAGCATCCTATTGTTTAGTTAAATTAGTAGCTGTACACAAGGGGAATAGCTAGTTCCGTAATGCACACGACGAAACTGGAATCAAACTGTACACAAGCAAATCCTTCCTAGAATGTGTCTCTCTCCTTGTGATCATTCAACGTGTCTTGTAACTTTATTGTCATCATCTTTCCTGGCCTTGCCAAATGATTTCCGAGTATCCAAGACAGGCATATATGCTTCACTTGTTTTCTTAAAGACGTCGTTGCCTGACTTGTCGGATTCACGGGGACTCAACAGTTTCTTTTCAACATCTTCAAATTTGGCAGTGGCCCAAGGTGCCGTGCCTACATTTCTGGATGAATCTGGTGCATCTACTGTCAGGACAGACACCGCATCCCGAGAAGCATACCAGGAATTACCACAGGCCATACATTCCAACTTAAAAAAGCAAAGCAGCAATCAAACCATAACACACAAATTGCAGCGCATAATTTGAGAGTTCTGACCTAGAGTGAAAAAGAAGCAAACCTGGTATCGGTCACCATGTCCTGCATGGATAATATCCTTCACGCCAACCTTACCCTCCGTGCATCTTGAGCAGCGAGCATCTGTCATCTGTTGCATGTGTAGAAAAGCTGATAATAGTCAGCAGACATCTTCACACTGTTAAACAGATATTAAGTAGTGCAAAATGAATTGACCTGCATGTGCTGCTTCTCGTCAGGCTCCTTCTTTGCTATTTCCTCAGCAGTCAAACCCTCCTGAAGTTCATTTATTTAGTAAAGATCCACACAATCAAGAAGCATATTAATAACAAACAAATAAACCGAGTCTGGTATTGGAATGCATTGCTTTGTTCCAAGGCATAACAACAACTATATCACAATAACTTGGATAAAATCCATGGGAAACGTCTTTCAAATTTTTAGGATAAATAAATGTGTCAAATGGATAGAATAAACCGCAGAGTACTTCAGGAGATCTTTGAAACGAATTCATAATGTTTGCAGACGGCTTCAAAGTTTGGATGGATAAAAAATAAGTCCTAATAGCTATCGTACCTTTAATTCTGTGGGAGACATATTTAATATTTTTGAAGGTTCCAACTCCCCATTTAATAGTCGACGTGCTAGCACTGCATTGTTCTGCAGAGCACACCAAAAAAGGTTAACATAATAACATAAGCAAACCATCACTATAGTTTTAAGTAAAATATATACATAGATATTCAAATGATTACTAAAGCCAAAATTCCACAAAATCATTGGAAGATGGAAGTCAGTGACAAGAAAACATTGTTATTAATACTGCTAGCCAGATTTTCCCCCCCTGTTTCTGTTTCCATGATCAGAAGAGAAAAAGACGGAATACAGACTCATACATATACATGTGTGCGCGCGCGCATATATATGCATAATTTAGTTGCCTCAAATTGAAAACCACAACCCACCAAAAGCTATCGACAAAATGGGTATGAAATTATCAAAGGAATATCTACGCTGCCTTCAGAAGCCTACAAGAAGTGCACTGGCCTTCAAAGAAGCCAAAGTATTTCAGTGATTTTTGTCTATATATTTATGGGCAGCGATGAGAAAAAATTAAAGTAGTCTGAGATTGAGGTAGTATATATCTTTTGAAATATATCTTCTTTCATATAGTGAGTCCACCAAAGGAGTAGATTCTTCTATTCTTACCATCCATCTCATGTCAAAAGTCATCTTTAGTGTCAATTTATCAACTAGGCGATTGCCTTATGCAATATTTGACATACTATATCTGGGATACGGAAACCTTACTCCAAGTATTTCTTAAATGTATTAACTGCCTGAAATTATCCTCTTCTCTGTCTTGGAAAATGTGAGTTGATTAAACACCAACCTGTACAGTCACTATAACCTCATCCACAGACTATTGATCTTCCTCAAAGCTAATTGCTGCTATTCTTGATCTGTTAATTGTGACAACATATTTTACTTTGCGACGTGGCCAAAATCAATAATACTATTTATACGACTTTATTCAACTACTCAAAATTATCCAGCACAAGTTGACCAAATCATCTCCGAATAATTAAACTTCCTATCACTTTTCTCCGAATTCTCCACATAAACTAATAGCATAAATGGGTGACTGTAACACCTTTTTTTAAAGCATGGGACACTACTGCTAAAAATATATTAAAGCGGACTAATTATTTTCTGTAATTCACAATCGTCCAACATTGCAGTTTGTGTCACAGATCCCTCATTAATGAGACAATAATGCAAATATGTGGGTGCTAATGGTTATGAATTTTACAAGTAAATAATCCATAATCCACGCGTAGATGGGCAGCTTCTGACCTTGAGATTAAATATCAGTTGCCGTAACTTCTGGTTATATTTCTGATAATCCAAGGGAAAAGCATCATGCGAAGCTTTTTCCAAGGCAGCTATGGCCGGAACAGCAGCATCTGGCCATGTCAAAGACTTGGAACCCTGTAGAATGAAACAACAAGGTACGTTATTAAAATATCCCTTAAAAAAAGGAAAATAAAATGAAGAACTGTCATGCATTTTCTGTTTCAATTATACATGATTGTTTCCATTATTGATGGCATCAGAGTTGCCCCTGCCTCTCTCCTCCTTCTGTGTGTCATCATCAGAATTACACACATACTGAATGCTTTGAAGCAACTTCTCCAAACATTTGTCACGATGGGTATCTCCAGTTAGTACATTGAAATTTACTAATATGCGATAATGCTCTGACGCATTATTTACACAACTTCCTGGCGTTTCAGGCTTCAGATGTTGGTCGATCTTGGGAGCAGCTTCCTCCTCCCTTGAAACATCAAGAGGTGATATGTTCTTTCTCCTGAAGCTTCTTTGTTTCTTCATTTGATCTTCCTGATCAGTAGGGGCTTCTTCAGGCTCAATGTCAGGTAGCTCACCCAAACGTTGTTTAGTTTTCTGGACAAGCTCATCAATTTCTTGCTGTTTGTTATCTGCATAGTCCTTATCAGTTAGCTTCCAGAGTTTCCTTTCCACAGTGTCATAAACCTTTTGAACAATAAACCCAGGATGCTGTTTACGATTTGGAAGCTGTTTGTGTTTGGGAATAAAATGCACTACACACTTGTGCATAACAGATTCTGCAGGAACCTCGTCCCGATGGAAACTGTAAAACAGCTCCCTTGTATCATTTGATTGCCAGCTTCCACCGCCTTTTCTTTCTGCTTCCTCAGGACGATAAAACCACTGCCCTGTCACCATCATGCTCCCATTTTGGGACTGTGTAATGTCCTAAGAGCAGAACAAAGCTACAACTCATGAAGAGGGAAGTCAAAGGATGTATATAATTTGTAGTAGAAGAGAAAACGAAAAAAACGTTCCTTTCCATTAAGAAGGGGAGAAGAAACAGGAAGCGCAGAATCCTTTATAACATCAATGCAGCCCATCAACATCATGTTGCATACACTGGGAAAAACTAGCAACCTAGTTCCTGAAACTCCGAAAGAAAGTCCAAGGTGACATTTTACCTCCTAACATGTGCATGCACCAAGTACTACTAAGATAAGACAAGATCAAAATGCGTATTTTATTACAGCGAAAAAAATTTAATCCCCTTAGAATAATACTAGTTTGACTATAAAACTGAAATTTGCCACACTTCTTATGTATATCTTCTCAGACAACAATTACCATTTTTTATTTTTTTTTTAATCTTCCAACCCAACTTATCTTCAACACTATCCTGAATTTATAACAGAATTTCATACTTGGAAAGGATATTACCTTAATAATCGCAACATATGGCTTTTGGTCTTTATCCTCGGGCACTAGAAGTACAGGATCCTCCTAGAGAAAGAAATGCCAATAATGGCAGCATTGCATGATCAGAACAAATATTCAGAAAATGTTACAGCAATTAGAAATCAGTACATACAATACAATGCCCAAGCCATCGTTTATCTTTACGATCAAATTCATGAACTTTAATTGCCTAAGAGAAATTAGAAGGTAACCCAGGTGCTTTTTATTTCCTCGAATTCCTGCAACATTTACCCAAGAGGAGGAAAGCTAACAATCGAGCGGGCAATGCACAGTGGTCTAAATTGCGCATTATAAACTTACAAGTACGTATTGGTTCCCATCGAACTCGAAGGACTCGTAATGCTTCCTCCTCCCTCTTCCTTTTCCCGAAACCCTAATAGGATCACCAATCGGCTTAGCGTCCTCTTGAGGCGGTTCCTCTTCGTCACCAGCCAGCGACCCTTCCTCTTCATTATCTTTCTGCTTCTTCATCTTCTTATTTTTGTTTTCCGCCACGTCCTCATCTTCTTCCGCTTGAAGCTTTATCCTCTTCCTCTTACGCAGCTTCGACAGCTTATCTTCCGAAGCCGAAGATTGTTGTTGTTGTTGTTGTTGTTGCTGCTGCTGCGGGCGTGGTGGTGCCTCGTCTTCATCGTCACTGGTGGAGACCTGCGCGAACTTTTGATTCCCCATACCCACTATGCTCCTCCACAATGCCACAACACTCTCAACTGCTTCACTGTGATCTTCTCCGAGAAACAATCGGTTCGAGGAAGCCCCGCCAAGTTATGTAGTCAGTGGTAAGGAAATGGGGCTGGAATTCTTCAAAATAACAGATTAGCCAATAGGCAAGGCGGTGACTTTCGCTTGACCCGAGTCTGATCTGTCCCCCGAAGGCCTGCCTGACCCCCACGTTGCGTATACTGTGGACAACAAATTTATGAAAATAAAAGTTTTAATTTTGAGAATTCAAACACGAAATTTAAACGATACAATTAAATAATTACTATTTATTTGATTTTTAATGATTCAAACTATAATCTAATCTAATAAATTATCAATTTATAAATTGACTCATAAACTTGGAATATATTTTTGTAATGTAAATATCGAACGTAAAAGAATAATTTGTGAACGCGTTTGGGATTGTCTCCGTGTACACATTCCTACATCAATCCTCCTCGTGTTACCATTACAAATTATCACACGTTATTCAAATTGAAATAGGATGTTGTTTTAGATATCATTTATTAACCTTCAAAAATGTATATAAAATCGAATTATAGGTCTGGTAACATATACACATCGCAAAATCAACGAGGTGTTTACCGTTGCTCTATTTTAAAACTTTTGAGCGGGATTTAGACACATATTACAAGTACATGTATGCGCAGATTTCCTAGCCAAAATGGGTGCGGTGCTATCGACAATGCCTTCCCTTATGCTTCCAAGGCAATCCTCGAGACCCCTCTTGCTGTTTTGAACTCGTGGATACTGCAAGTGTTGCATTCTCCTTGTGTGTGTTTGTCCCATGTATCTTTGCTTTATGCACTTTAAAAAAATTGACTAAATCCAAATTTGGAACTTTAGATTCTTGCTTGTTAATGGAGTTATGTTAATTGCTTTTGCTCTAAAAAGTGAGGAAAACCCCTGAATAAAAATCAACAAAAAGCCATATATTATCCCAAAAGCTTGCTATGTCTTTAGGAAACATCCAACCTATATATCCTCTTTCACTAGTCACTTGTGCTGAAGCCATTTATATTTGACAATACATAAAATATAAATTAATATATTTTAAATAAAACAAAATCGTAAAAATGATAAGATTATTTTTATTAAATTTTAATATTGTAATTTTTAACTGAATTTTGATATTTTTTATTAAATTGAAATAACTCTTTACCAATTGATATTTTGATAAACGATGGTTACTAATGTGCTTTAGAATCACGATTTGATTGATCAAAGAAAAAAGATTAAAAAAAAAAAAAAAGAACGAATAATGTGAACTCATGCACAAGGCAAGACATGAATAACGTGGCCAAATGACATCTTATTATTCATACGGGCATGGTTGGCAGTTGCATGGCCGTTGGGTTAATGGGTTTGTTGGGAAGAAGAATCTCGGATCAATAGGTCTATTCACGGTTCCCGCGCGGGCCCACACTAGTATTCAGTATTCTTATCCTTCTCTTCTACTCACACTGCCACAAACCAAAGTATCTTATTAATTATTTTTTTTCCCATTACGATTGTCAGTGTAATGTGAAAGAAAGTAGAAAAAATTGTGGCATTTAATAGATAATCAATTTTAAAAAAAATATATTGTTAGGAATTTATTAATGATGACGTGTTTAAAAAACTTTGTTAAAAAGAAATTATTATTCTCACTCTTATGATCTCTTGAACATTGAAGATAGCTTTTGTCAAAAAAAATAAAGAAAAATACATGGTAAGGGTATAATTTTTTCATTAGTCATTAAACCCACACGTGATTAGTAAAACTTTTTTTTATTTGGTTAGCAAAATCATGAGCATAGTAAAATTTATATACCTTTTCAATAAAAATAATTTAGTATGTTTTCTTGGTAGGAATTTAGCTGTGCATATATATATATATATAGTATGGTAGCTGTGGATATGCTATTCTCACATTAGTTATTTTCATGAAATACGTGACATATTACATAAATATAAAAACATCTAAAAATCTTCCAAAAATATATTATATTTATTAAAATTAAATAAACAGATTATATTAATTAATTTGATTTGTAATGCCCCAGCAGAAAGAGAAACACACTTATAGAAAATAAGTTATCATTTACTATATGAAAACATTTATTCAATCTATGCATGAATAAACATGTTTTAAGGATTATCTACTTTTTTATGTACTATTTTACAAACTATATCCTCAACAGTAAAAAAGAAAAAAAGAGCCAAGTTTTTATTAAAACATATTTCGACCTTTGCTACTTGTTAAATTTCCACTTAAATCTGACCACAATAGAATTGCACATGATCTTGACTAGTCCGGTGGCCTAAATTCCTAAATGATAATGTATATTTACTCATTTTTATCATATGTATTTTCAAATATTATATAATTTAATCATTTTAAATTAAGTAATTACATATATTAAAATAATTCAAACATTTACTTACATATAATAAAATCAATGTTGTTAATGCATAAATTACTTATTTATATTGTATATTTTTATATAAAATTACTTGCAATATAAATAATATTTATACTATTAAATAATTAACTTTAAAACACACATATATGTACATTTATATATTTTCCTTAAAATTTTATGGGTTAAATAGTAGTAATGTTTCATTAATTTATGTTCGTAGCATGCCAACTATCGATCAATGGTATAATCTCACTCAGTTTAAATTCAGATTAATGCGGTGTGTAATATAAATAGCTGATAATCTAAAAAAAATGCTCCCGTGGAAAACATGAATATGATGATTGCTTTATTTGACCGACGCGTGTGCTTCTAGCCAATTGCTTCCGTCGCCGTGGACGAATTCGTCCTAAATAGTGCCGTACGCGAGCAATCTCTCTCCCTCCTCCTCTCCCAATCCTTTTATGATTTATAAGCCACACTTTCGCCTTGAAAATCAGAGGGAGGGAAAAAAAAAAAAAGACAAAAACAAAAAACACCATCCTCAAGAAGCAATCTCTCTCCCATCTACTCTTGGCTGAAGAATCTAGTTCTCTTTTCCTCTCTTGGTTTCCTCTTCCTCATAAGCCCTCGCGGTAAAGTTTCTGATCTTCAATTCGTTCGTTCCCCAGGTTTTTCTTTATCCTTTTTTTTTTTTTTTTTTTTTGTCTTTTCTACAGGTGTGTGATACTTTTCAATCTTTCTGTTGTACATACGTGAGAAAAGTTTTAGATACTTTGCTTATCTGCGAAATTCGTTGATTCAAAATACAAAATCCTGCTAGTTTGGCCCGTCTTCATTTTGACTTTTTTTTTTTTTTTTGAAATAAAAAAAGTTAAATGGTGTTCAACGTCTTTAGTTATGTGAATTTTAATGTGATTTTGCTAATTTGGCGTTTTGAACAATAGGTATGTTTGATATCGCGTGAAGGAAATTGTATTGTGGTTCTTGACATTACAGTTGGGATTTAGCTTGGAGAAGTCTGCTTCTTGTAATCCTTTTTCTCCGAAGATGCTGACATCTTTAAGTTTATAGTTTTCTCGATGCACTTTGTTCTGGGAATCACGGAACTTGTGGTAAAGGTGAATTTGGGCTTTGAACCTTCAACTGGATAGGCTAAATTGGTCAAATTGTCCAAGTTAGCTCCTTTGTTTTGCAATTTACCGTTACCCATCAAGGGTTTGTGCCATAAAGGAGGATTATTTAGTCATTTCTAGTTGATAGAAGCATCATTTGTCTGCAAAATGGTTGAGTCAATTGCTGCTACTTCACTTCTGGGCCATCGTCCTGTCTGTGGAAAGGTTCTAGTCAGGAGTGTTTCCAGTAAACGTAGATCCTTTAATAATTGTGTGTTCCCCTCAACAGAGTTCCTTGGTGGAAGGGTTATTTTTTCTCTACCTTTGCCTAAGTCCAAAGCAGATGGCTTATTGTCGTCATCAATTAAGTCTCTGGCTATGGAGCTCACAAAAGAAGCATATTCATATAGGGAAGACAGAATACCCAAGAAAGATAATGACAAGATTGATATTGGCTTTGATCGAAGACCTGGTTTGTGGCCTCCGGTTAATAAAGCTGATAACCCTTCACTTCATAATCCCTTACTTCGACAAGAAAGGATGGGATGTGGGTGGTTGGGTGCCATATTTGAGTGGGAAGGGGTTCTCATTGAAGATAACCCTGATATTGAAAAGCAAGCTTGGCTAGCCCTTTGTCAAGAAGAAGGAAAATCCCCTCCTCCCGCATTCGTCCTTAAGAGAATAGAAGGGATGAAGAATGAACATGCCATTTCTGAAGTTCTCTGCTGGTCCAGGGATCCAGCAGAGTTGAGAAGAATGGCTAATAGAAAAGAAGAAATTTACCAAGCTTTGCAAGGTGGGATATATAGGATGAGGGCTGGATCAAAAGAATTCGTGAGTGTGTTGATGCATTATAAGATACCGATGGCTCTGATTTCTACACGACCTAGAAAGGCTCTTGAGTCCGCAATAGGGACAACTGGCATTGAAGAGAGTTTCGGTGTTATTGTAGCAGCAGAGGATGTACATAGGGGAAAACCTGATCCAGAAATGTTTGTGTACGCAGCACAGCTTTTAAACTTCATACCCGAGAGGTGCATTGTATTTGGGAACTCAAATCAAACAGTGGAAGCTGCACATGATGCACAGATGAAATGTGTGGCTGTTGCTAGCAAGCATCCTGTTTTTGAGCTTGGGGCTGCAGACTTGGTTGTTAGGCGGCTAGATGAGCTTTCAGTGGTTGATTTGAAGAATCTAGCAGATATTGAATCAGCTGAATTTGGGTCTGGGGAGCCAGAGTTGGAGCTAGGGGAGGAAGATTCGGACCCATCATTAACACTCGGAGCTGTCGACGACAGTTTCTGGTAACAATATAAATGTACAGTTCATTGGATTCATCAGATTCTTGATGATAATAGTTACAAAATTAGTCACTTGTGTATATGGATAAAAAAAATTAAAAAGAAAAAGAATAATGTTAGAGAAAATTGATAGGCGGTCTGCATTGAAGAGTTGTAATGTTACTGCTTCTGTAGTTTCTGTACTATATATACTTTGGCAGGATTCTCAAAACTGATTCATGATGGTTTCATCTACAACCTTTAAGATTTTTTTTTTCAACTACTACTACTACTATGGTACTACTACCAGCACTATTATAAAGAATGGTTAGAGAAAGAAGTAAACCTGAGATTTGTTGAACTTCTCACGATTGGAGGTGTTTAATTGCATGCACTGTTCCAAAAATTCCATAATCTGCCGTTGTAGCCGCGTCTTGACTTAGACAGTCAAAGTTATATTTAGTAAACATTTATCAGCTTAATAAAGGAAATGTCAATCTTGGAAAATAGTGGATGGTGAAATTTCTTGTGAAACTATAAAGCCAAAGATTGAATTGCTTCGCGGCAAGAAGCACACAGAACATGAAAGCATATGGTAGTCTTCCATTCCATGGCTTCAAAATAGACAGTTGCTTTTAGACTGCTTGACGCATATGATATGTGATATAATAATAATAATAAAACTACCGCAACACTTATGTTTTATTAATCATCCTTCAATTATTCATTTCTTTAGTTTCACTCAATCTGCGGCTACATTTTTTATTCGACGAAGATTTCCAATCTTTTGGGTTTAGCTTTATTCTTTATATATCTGCATGCCAACCAAGTTTCTTGCATTGCAATCCACGGTCCTTGACTAATGCGACAGTCAGAGAGTGGAGAAGAATGATGGCCGTTCCCATGCAAATTACAATGCGATGATTGAATTTGAGAGTACATTTAAAATAAGAACCGATTTCTTTCAATTCAAAAGTTTTAAATCGAACCGATGGTTTGATCGGTTTCTCAGACCAACGTATCCAATATCTGTGATCCAACTTGTATTCCATGGCCGCGTCGCATCACCGGCGAACCACGAGTTTATGGGGCATATATAGTTAATTATGATTATATTTTTTGATCTGACCTCGACTAGTGGGAGGGGGATGACAACTGAATTAGGTAACGAGACATACAGTAAGACCAAATACATTGTCAGTGTAAATGACAACCAAAATCTACTTTACTGCTCATCTGACTCAACAGAAAGCCAAGCCTATTAAAGAACAAGTAAAGCCAGATAGAGGTAACATGACCACTAACATAACATAACAGACCTCCCCGTGCTTATATTTCTTTCTTTCCAGACCACCAAACAAAATAAATGCTGTCTTCGAGTATTCTAGTATTTTTTTTTTTTTTTTAAATTTTGTTTTTGCTACTTAAAAGTAATTGATGTTTCAATTGAATAGTAATAACCAATTATTTATATCCTACATTTTTTGGCTGCTTGATGATGTTTTAAGTGTTAGCGCAGCTACTTCAGTTGTTTGGCTATTTTTGGTAAAAATTATTTTATATTTAAGATTATATTAAATATCAATTAATTTAATTTAATCAAAAGACTTAGTTTGAATTTATATACAAAAACATTAAAGGTTTAATCTTGAAAGTTGTATTATTATATTAAACCTATTTCTCTCTTAGTTGTTTAACAGGGATTTTATTTTCACTTTTGCATCAAAACATACTATTTGTGATAAGATTTAAAACCATTAATAATTAAAAGATTACAGATTTTAAACTTTTTTTATGATTAATAAAATAACATGATTAATTTATGATACTTTTGTGTATCAATGATAGGAGTATAAAGTTTTATTCGATATAATGAGTGGAATTTTATATTTATCAATAATATTTTTCATACGGTATACATTAATAATTAATAACAAGCGTGCAATGAATTTTATTCCAATTGTAATAAAAATGATAATTCTTTAAGGTAGTTTAGTAACAAGGGGAATTGTCATAGTATGCGAATTAAAAAAAAAAGGTTGTAATTGGTTGTAGAAATTCGTAATTGTCAGCAAAAAAAAAAAAAGTAAAAACCGAGCTGGCATAGCGTCGACCAGCACGAGGCGGAACTCGATGTTTATAGTAACCCCGTTTCTGTTCATCCATGTCCTTCTTTCTTCCTGTGGAACGAAAAAGCCTCCTTTCTCTTCCCCTGCTTCTGTTTGCTCCTCGGCCACTTTCTTCTTCAGAGAAAGGTGAAATCCACAAGGCCGAAACCATTGAAACATCCTTTCAGCATCTAGAACCCTACTTGTGTTTTTCCACTTGATATAATATACCTGGTAATTCTCCTATAACACTTTCCAAATGGAATTGCTGACTTTGGATTAACATTACTTGTCTGGATTTAGTTATTAAAGATGAAGATGATTATTTCTTCTTTCATTTGATTCTACTTACTGGATTTTTCCTTTGATGTCTTATCACAAAACTGAACCGCTCTTACAAATTTTGAAGAATTGTGAGATAGACACAGGAAACCTTTGTTTTCATCATCCATCGGTAGATTTGTACTGTGGTAAAGACACGTTTTCTCTACTGGCAAAGAAGGCAGAATGACATGCCGAATTTATTTTTTCAAGTTAATCCTTTCATGGGTGGCGGCAAATTTTGCTCTCAAATCTGACACTGAAACTTAACATACATTTCTTTTTCAGAAGAGTGCCATGGTTCTGCTTTCCAGGACTGGTTCATCGTACTGTATGCGCAGTGAGATAATACGATATAAAGCAGGGAACAATGCAGTCATTAGCACAAGACACAAGTTTGATGCGTTCAATGTAAAGAAAACATGTATTGGTTTCTCTTCCTCAGAGAAGAGGCTTTTTGCTGTAATTGGATGTAAACGGGGCCATAAAGTGATCGTCGCTGCCAGTCCTCCTACAGAAGATGCTGTAGTTGTTACTGAGCCACTTACAGAAAGGGATCTTGTGGATTATCTTGCCTCTGGTTGTAAGCCTAAGGAAAAATGGAGGTGGCAATTTTTACTTCGTATTCTATTTTTTTCCCCTTGCATCGCATATTACATGGTACACCCTATTTTTAGTTCGTGAGGAGAGGAGTAATAGTTTTCATTTATTGTCTGTCTCGTTCAGCGAATTTCTATTCTCCATCGGGCACCTTCAAGTTATGATAATTTTGCATTCTGTTACATAATAATGATTTTTTTTCTGACACAGCAAGGGGCGATTAATCTGGATATGTGTTATTGCAGAATTGGTACAGAACATGAGAAATTTGGTTTTGAGTTAGAAAGTCTACTTCCTATGAAGTACGAGCAGATAGCAGAGTTACTTAATGGCATTGCTGAGAGATTTGACTGGGATAAAGTAATGGAAGGTGATAAAATTATTGGACTCAAACAGGTAAGTTATATCTATGTGAAAAAGCATCGTAGAATGTTCTGATCTTGAAGAACCTAGATTACCAATCTTATTCATTTGTTCAAGTGCTTCCTGATTCAAGCATTATTGAGGTGCTTTGTTATTGTTAGAGATCTGAAGTAGAGTATTTATTTTCCCCCCGCACGTCATTTGGAGCAGGGTAAGCAGAGCATATCGTTAGAACCTGGTGGTCAGTTTGAGCTTAGTGGTGCCCCTCTTGAGACCCTGCATCAGACTTGTGCGGAAGTCAACTCACACCTCTATCAGGTTAGTTGAATAATTGGTTGTAGGTTCTTGAATACTTGTTATGGGATTCATTAAAGGAAATCTATTGTTGCTCCGTTAGATAAAGAATAAATTGTTTTGGAATCTGTTTGCAATCAGTATTTTCTGTCAGTTTATTTCTGTATCATCATCATCATCATCATTGCTGTCAACTTCTCTTTGGATGTTGCTACATAATAAGTTGCCAAGTTTTAATCCTACATGACTAGGATTGCCTTTGCCGGAATATAAGAAAAGACCTAGGTGTATCCTTTTGAACCTATTAACCATTTTAATAATACTTCTTTTGATAGGTTAAAGCTGTTGCTGAGGAAATGGGAATTGGATTTCTGGGGATTGGTTTCCAACCAAAGTGGGGACTCAGAGATATACCTATGATGCCAAAGGTGTTGTTACTTTCTTTACATCTGTCACTTGGTATCTTCTGTTTTGTTGATTTATTTTCGTGGTCCACGTTTAAGTTAGATGAGGGGAGGTATTTCCCCTTAATGACAGAACAGTGACAGTGCTTCTGTCTTGGTCTATAGAATTAGCTGTTCAACTACGCTCTTTCTAATATTGTGTTTTGGCTCAGGGAAGATATGAGATTATGAGGAATTACATGCCCAAAGTGGGTTCTCTTGGACTAGACATGATGTTCAGGACATGCACTGTACAGGTAAGATATCCGACAATTTTTGAATTTTGTTCCCAAAGAGTTCCTGATTTGAACACGGTCAAAAGCAAATATCCTAAAGCATGCAAATAACCAGATCTCATCCTTGATAGTGATATATTTCTGGCTTTACTTCTGTAGGTCAATTTAGACTTCAGTTCTGAAACTGACATGATCAGGAAATTCCGTGCTGGTCTAGCTTTGCAGCCTGTAAGAATCTAGGTTCTTTTCTTCTTCCCCCAACCAAATCCACCAAAAAAACTTAGATATTCAATTCAGTTTTATGGAATATAACTAATATTATATGTAAAACAGATAGCAACAGCTTTATTTGCAAATTCACCCTTCACAGAAGGGAAGCCAAATGGTTTTGTCAGTATGAGAAGGTACATAAAAGTTATAATGCAGTTGTTGTTCTTTCATGCTATACTATTTTTATTGTCATGGTATCTTATTGAATTCATATACACTTTTGAAACAGCCAAATTTGGACTGATACTGATAAGGACCGTACAGGCATGCTGCCCTTTGTTTTTGATAACACCTTTGGGTAAGATAGGTTATTTGTGAATGGTGAAGAAATAAATTGTTATTGCTATGTAATTTGACTCTCAGCTTCCAGGGTTCTCTTTGAACTTAAAAGAAGGCGATAAAAGTAAAACACAATTGTGTAATTACTTAAGATCTTTGAATACTACTTAGCCAAGAAATAACATTGGTAGCTTACAACTTCCAAAATTTTCTTCTGTCTCTCTTTGGTTTCAGGTTTGAGCAGTATGTTGATTATGCTCTTGATGTCCCAATGTATTTCGTCTACCGAAAAAAGAATTATATCGACTGTACTGGAATGACCTTCAGGGTTCCCATCTATCTTTAATATTCTTGTAATCTAAGGCCATCTTATGTAGCCCCGCCGTTCTTTCTTTTCAACTTCTTTCTTTAACCACTATGTTTACATATTGAAACCTTGATTTGTTCATGGCAAAGAATTTATTATTATTTTATTGCAGGACTTTATGGCAGGAAAGCTTCCTTGTATTCCTGGCGAATTCCCAACCCTTAATGACTGGGAGAATCATTTGACAACAATATTTCCTGAGGTTTGTTCTTCTTGCTTTCATAATTTGGCTGGTCTATCTGATGCATTTCCCGTTCAATGGTATTGCGGCAAGTATGCAGCTCTTATATAATCCTATCTATTTTTCCCATATTCTTACCCTTGTCAGGTCAGGCTGAAGAGATATTTGGAGATGAGAGGTGCTGATGGAGGGCCTTGGAGAAGGTTATGTGCTTTACCAGCATTTTGGGTGGGTGGCGTTTTACTTGTGCACCATTTTTCTAGTTATTCTGTCTTCCTTGTGTGTGGGCTTCAAGTAGCTCGTTCTTGGATGCAATGTCTGTACAACCACGAAGTAGCTATCATTCTAAAAGGGGAAAGTAATTGCACTTTAGTTTCATGATTCTTGCAAATTATTTCATTTTTTTTTACATGATATTTTCGCTATTGATTTTACTTGCACATTGCGACATTTTTTCTTCATTTATCTAATATTTACAAACCTATTAACTGCTTCGGTTATCAACATCAACTTACAAGGGTTTATTTGATTGTCAGGTAGGCTTATTGTATGACGAAGTTTCTCTACAAAATGTTTTAGACATGACAACTGACTGGACCGCAGAAGAAAGACAAATGCTCAGGAATAAGGTAAAAAATTTTATGGGAACAAAGTTGAATCGTCTTTCGTCAACTAGAGACTTGATTTTGTCAATTCCAAAAGTTAGAATCTCATCAGACAGACTAGCTACTGAGGAACAGACGGATGCCATAAGACAGTGTTTATAAGTTAATTGATCATTATATAACAGCTTTCTGTCTGTGAGGGGTATTATTTGGTCTAATTCGATTCTGACCATTAGAGTCTCTTATCTGGCAGGTTCCCAGAACTGGCCTAAAGACGCCATTCCGGGATGGTTTGCTGAAACATGTTGCCGAAGATGTTCTAAAGTTGGCAAAGGTAAGATGTCATTATTTATGTTATTACTGTCATTATCAATGTTCTGAAGAACATTATTTTATGCTTCTACAGGAGGGTTTGGAAAGAAGAGGGTTTAAAGAATCGGGATTCTTGAATGAGGTAGCTGAGGTGGTTAGAACAGGTAACTGATTTAGAGATTATATATTTAGTGATCTCCCCACCCGACACTGCATGGGTAGCTCTTTTCATTTTCATTCCCAAATCTTAACAAGTAATGTATCTTTAGGAGAGCAAAAATAGTTATTTTTCTTTCAGACATTGACATCTAAATTTATGATTCATAATATAATTCAAAGGGAAGCCACTGTAAACTATGCAACAGTAGGCTATATCAACTTTGTTACTTAAAAACAGACATCAGAATCTCACGCCTTATATAAGAGTTTGAACTGGATCTAAGACAGGCTCATGGTATGCCGCCATTTCAGAAGCATTATCTTTAATGCTTTTGTGAAGAGGTTAGTCTTTTTAGTATTGCTTATTTTTAATCGTTGTGGTGGCAGGTGTTACACCAGCTGAAAAGCTTTTGGAATTGTATCATGGAAAGTGGGGACAATCCGTAGATCCTGTATTTGAGGAACTACTATATTAAGGTGTATTCAGCATTGTGTGTAAAACTTTACTCTGGCCGCCCTCTTGTTGTTCTCTTTTGAGAGTTGCTTCTGGTTGCTGATTTTACATAGGGAATAATTTCTGATGTAAAATTTTGGCATGAGGTTTCCTCATGGAATTTTCATTGAAAACGCAATATGACTTTCATGGTCTGTGGTAAGGAAGGCCCTAGTGTTCCAGATTCTCTTTTTAACTAGTCCTAGATTGTTGAACTATCTTACATTTGAATGACATTTTTTTTTTTTCTTTTGCTGAATTACGTTTATCCAAGTTTTTTCCTTCTTAATCCTTTTTTTTTTTTTTTTTTCCCGAGGAAGGAATATGCTGTTAAACTTAAACGTGTACAAAAGGTTATCTTGCTTATTATAAATAATCTTCCGACTCTTGGATTCTCAAGACACCAAGAGATGATACAAGAAAGTATAAGTTGTAGAAGTACGGAAGCACTGTGCAATACCTTTGGTTTAGAATTACATGCTTGTTGTAACATAAAGCAAAAGCGAGTGAAGCCATTACGAACAGTTCACTTTTTGTGAGTAAATGAAACTTGTTAGAGAAAGTCCCACCAATGTAATTGAAAATTGGGTGTGCAATGCAATCAATGTGGATGACCAAACCATAAAAGGAAATGGACAATAATATATATTTCATATTTGGAATCCCATCGACAGGTGGGATATCAATGGTAGGAAGGACCGATAGTTCGGATAGGTAGCAATAGCATAGTGATTCCACAACAGCAATCATGCAAAGAAAAGAGATGTCACCTTCCACATCCCTCCTCCTAACATACCCATATGAACTTATTATCTGAATTTCATTTTCCTTTCCTTTCACAGAAAGAAAGAGACCTACAAAATGCAGAGGGCGTTCCCTCTCCACAATTGCTCCCAAGACTCTTTCTTCCTTTTGTTAACTTCTTGATTGATTTTTCTCGTAACATAAAAAAAAATGAGAGAAATCCTCCACATTCAAGCTGGGTCAATGTGGTACCCAAATCGGAGGCAACTTCTGGGAGGTTATGTGTGCTGAACATGGGATTGATGCGAGTGGGAATTACGTCGGTGATTCCAATCTCCAAATTGAGAGGGTTAACGTTTACTACAATGAAGCAAGTGGAGGTCGCTTTGTTCCTAGAGCCGTGCTGATGGACCTTGAACCAGGTACCATGGACAGCTTGCGTTCTGGTCCTTACGAAAAAATCTTTAGGCTTGATAACTTCGTCTTTGGTCAAAACGGTGCGGGGAAACAACTGGGCTAAAGGGCATTATACTGAGGGAGCAGAGCTAATCGATTCTGTTCTTGATGTTGTTCGCAAAGAAGCTGAGAACTCCGATTGTTTGCAGGTTAAGCTACCAGCTTCCAATAGAAATGCATAGAGATTGAAATATATGTTAATCATTATTTGACTTGACACTGCAGGGTTCCAAGTTTGTCATTCGTTGGGAGGAGGAACTGGATCTGAAATGGGAACCCTGCTCATCTCAAAGATCAGAGAAGAGTACCCTAATAGAATGATGTTGACTTTCTCAGTCTTCCCATCTCCTAAGTTCTCTGACACCGTTGTTGAACCCTAAAATGCCACCCTCTCTGTTCATCAGCTAGTTGAAAATGCTGATGATTGCATGGTCCTTGACAATGAAGCACTCTATGATATCTGTTTCAGAACCCTCAAGCTCACAAATCCAAGTTGTAAATGGAATTAAAAGTGCCTGCTTTTAGATTTTAGCTTTTGTTTTTGGAAAATTTGATTAATGTTTGTCTTGTATGTGCAGTCGCTGATCTGAACCATTTGATTTCAACAACAATGTGTGGAGTAACTTGTTGTCTACGCTTCCCTGGGCAACTCAACTCTGATCTGCGTAAACTAGCGGTTAACCCCATCCCTTTCCCACGCCTTCACTTCTTCATGGTTGGTTTTGCGCCTTTAACATCTCGTGGCTCCCAACAATACCGTGCTCTGACCATTCCTGAGCTCACTCAACAAATGTGGGATTCTAAAAACATGTGTGCTGCTGATCCACGACATGGTCGGTATCTGACAGCCTCGGTCATGTTCCGTGGCAAAATGAGTACTAAGGAATATGAATGATTTGGTAGCAGAGTACCAACAGTATCAAGATGCATCAGCAGAGGAAGAAGACATTGTTGACGAGGAAGGCCAACGTGACCACGAACATGACTGAAAGAAAGGGAAGGTGGATTTTCCACTGGATTCATTGTTTTGCTGCTTTCTATTTCAAACTTATTTTCTCAGTTGTCACTCTCTTGTGTGGTATGATGCAGATATTGTTAGTCTCTACTGATTTGAACGGCATAAGATTTCGTTTTGTAAATGAATTCATAAGTTAATGTTCCATGGGTTTCTTTCTTCCCTGTTATTCCCCCCGCATCACAAGTTTTTTTTATGGTAGCTCTTTTTCTTCTGTTAATACATAAAACATTCTTTTTCTAATTTTTCATCCAAGTTAAGAGAATTTTTTTTTTTTTTGGCATTTTGATGAGAGCTCTGACGAAAATTAAAATAAGTTTAGTTCAACTCAATATTATGTCAAATGTATAGTATAGTGTAAGTAAATGGAATGAATGATAAATATATTAAACCTGGATCTTTATTTATAAAATTTATATTATACTTTAGATTACTAACAACGGGTCCATAGCTCAGTGGTAGAGCATTTGACTGCAGATCAAGAGGTCACCGGTTCGAACCCGGTTGGGCCCTTGTTATTAAATCTATGCAAGTTTTTTTCATAAATATTATATTACTTTGTTTATAAAATGTATATTATTTTTCTGATTACCCATTACGGATCCATGGCTCAGTGGTAGAGGGTTACTTATTCGAACCTGGTAGTTGGGCCATTGTTTACGCCTTTTTAGTTTTTTAATTTCGTTCCTGGGGTGGCGCTAATTTGTTAGAGCCACATTGCTCAGACATTCAACAAAGGAAAATCAGAGGTCCATTGCATCCTGATAGATCTTTCCATGGCGCATGGTCCATTTCTTAACGCATGCATCAAGTAATCATTTACTAATTTTCTGAAAATTCTTTCAGGTATTTAGCCATCTAAAGTTTTTATAAAACAAGAAATGGAATAATTCATAGATGTTTTCGTCCGGCAAACTCTTTAGCCACACGATCAATTTAAAAAGAGTAAAATGACTAATAAAGCAAGAAAAGATTCAAAGAATTTATTAGATGCAAAATCAGTAACATATAAAACAGCCTATTTGGGGTTGACATGGCAGCCAAGCTATCATCAATTTGCTCTGTACATAAACTACAAGCACATCAACACATTTGCTATTCACCCAACAATATGCAGACTTAAACTAATGGACGAACCCTGAATCTTGAACCCTGAACCCTTTACAAACACATTCTCTTCCAAAAACTATACTAAAACCTTTCCAGGATCTTTGTACTACCATAGGCTACTAAACTGCAACAGGACCACCCCTGTGCAAACTAACAATTGTTTGCTTCCGCAACGATGCCAGTATGTGCAAAAGAATGCTTGGCAACCAATGAACTAGTCATACACAAGGAAGTATAAACTACTCTGCCCAGGCAACAAATTTTCCCTTATGGAACTGGAGCCCCAGATCAATTTGCCCAATCATTGAAACATCAGGATGTGTTCTAAGTTGTCTTCAGAAACTCTCTAACACAAGATTTTGCTAAGATCTTGACTGATTTGTGTTCTTATTAGTTTCAAGTGCAGAACCCTCCTTGAGTGCCATTTGGGCCTCATTCTCCCTACCCAGTGCCAAAAGTGCAACAGCTTGTAAATAGAATGCTATGTACCAAACTGGAGATATTATTTGAG
This sequence comes from Bauhinia variegata, assembly GCA_022379115.2. NCBI lineage: Eukaryota > Viridiplantae > Streptophyta > Magnoliopsida > Fabales > Fabaceae > Bauhinia > Bauhinia variegata. The sequence continues at coordinate 17,536,463 of CM039436.1, read as the reverse complement.
CCTGCAATGCATCTTTAAGTGCTTCCTCAGGCATATCATTCATAAGATATGCCAGACTACGACGTGCATAAACCGTTGGAGAAACCATGGTTCCAACCTCAATGAACTGCATTATACAACAAATGTTCAGCCACATATTTCAATTACTCTGATATCTATAAAATATCTAGGAATGAACCCATCAACAAATAGAATATGTATGACCGTTCAATATATTTTAATAAACTTCTTTTATCAAAAAAAAAAAAAAGGAAAAGAAAATTGTATATTCACATCTTTGCCTTTCTTTATTTGTGTGTAAAGTTATACGTACATTTTTCATTCACTTCTCCAGTACTCAAAAAAGTATAGTGATAAAATATAAAGCCTCAAAATTTACTAACCTGTGTGTAGCTATCAATTGCAGCCTTAAAATCTTTATGCCGAAAAGCAGCATCACCCTTCTTCTTCGAGTTCAAGGTTTCCTGCATCTGGTTGGTCCACATTTGGAATGAAAGCTGCATATTAGGGAAAAAAGGAACAATAAGCGCACAACTAATCTACTCAGCAAACGGGTTAATGATAAAAGACATACATAAAAATTATAATAAAAAATTCAAGATGCAGCTATACTTAACAGAATACTTGTATTCATTCAGATTGTCAAAGATATATAATAATGAGTCCTTTTTTTTTTTTTTTTTTTTTTCTGGCCTTGTATAACAGTGAGTCTTAAATTATTTTGATAGGAAATAACTTATCATGAATACAAGACAACCGGGAATCAATAACTTATCATGAACATGAATTCAAGATTAGAAACAGACCTCAGCTGCAGCACCCTCATCATCTTTATATCCAATCTTTTCTATGACTTCATTTATGGCAGTCAAATCCATCTTCAGACAAGCTTCACCAAGTGGAGACAGGGGCAAATCAGCCATACCATGTGGTATACCCATTAGGACATGAGAAGGGACCTGCAGTACAAAATACTAAATTTCAACTCCAGCTACCTGGAATATTTAGGGCATTGTTTCAATTCTCAGTCCAGACTAAATAATACATTGATGACAATAATTGAATAGAGAGATAAATAGTACGTTATGTTTGGCTCCTCCAACCTCACTTGACTCCCTCCACCAAAAAAATATAAACAAAAAAATAAAATAAAATTCAAGCATTCTCCACCTCAACTAACCTCAGAATCCTTCTGTAAAGGTATTAAAGCAGTAACTAATGACTTTGGATTAGGACGCTCCCGTGGTTCAGATTGCAAACATTGTGAGGCTAACCGCACTAATTCAGTACCCTCATCATCTGAAAATTGTCCTTCCAAACAAGAGTCTGTTAGCATTTGAAGGTTCCTGTCCCGAATCAGGTCAAGTGCCTGAAAAATCATGAAAATGATGTTAGATGCACAGCTAAATCAAAATCAGCACTGACCTCTGCCAAACAAAAAAACTATCGTATTCAATCACCTGAGCGTCATTTTTTTTTACTTAAGGGAAAAAAAGGCAATTTCTTAGGCTCGGCTCTGCCAACATACTGGAGCACACTTACATGGCTTGGAGGAATATGTTTTCCACTGAGAAGGTCAAGCAAAAGGGTCCCAAAGCTATACGTTACACTTTCTGGAGTAACTCTACCTGCATGGCCGGATAAGGGAAGACAGATACTTTAGGACAGTAAATAAAAAAACAAGAACAATGATAATTGAATCATCAAATCTCAGAACTTTTATGGCCGGGCAAGAACAACATTATCTTCTTTAGTCACATTAAGTAATATGAAATATGAGAATATATCAACTTATTAATTGCCAGAAGATACAGTTTTTACAGAGAAATAACTCAGCCATCATGTCAAAAAACAGAGAGCGGAACATGATTAACTAGAGACTTAGCAAGAATCTTATCAAGGGATAAGAGTCAAGAATGTAAACTTTTTCAAGAGAAGGGATCGGTGATGGTCTGGCTGATAAATTTAAATTCTAATCCACTTGGACTCCAGCTCTAGGAGAGAAACTTTTATACACTGTGCTATGTACTTCCAAAACTTTTTTTCTAGTTTATTTTTAATATGGGATGGGGTAAGAAAGGCAAAGGATGTGACAGAGTGAGGTGCACAAGAAAGAACTATGAAGTGAGAAGAAAATTTAATAAGTACCTCTTCAAAATTGTAACATGATACTAAACTTCAATAGCCAAACACAAGCATAATAGATAAATAATAAAAGTTAATTATATGAAGCACCTGTTCTCAGATATTCAGGAGGAGTAAAGGCCAGGTTTGTACTATAACTTTTCCCATCTCGACTGTTTTTCATCAGACCAAAGCATGATAGTCTAGGATTAGCTTCCTGAATAATAAGATCAAGGATGAGGATAGTCATCATTTACTATCAAGAGCTTAGAACATTAAAATCTATGGTATTGCAGCTACAATCTTGTACTTTCGTGACTTAGCTTCGACAAGTTTTCATCTCACTTAAAGGCCTAACATGAAGGAAGTCTTAAACCTTGTATGATTAATCGACAAAGATAAACAAGTATTAAAAATGCTAAGAGCGAAAGGAAACCATCCATTTTCTTCAATTTGTGCTCTGCCCAGTACTCAGACAAGTTTTCTTGACCAGACATCTTCATAAATTATTACTCTGAAATCCTTAATGCATTCTTGTTTGGATCTACCATGAGACATTTTAAACTCCAAAAATGGTCCTTATCATAAAATATCACTTGCAAATCACCCTTACCCTAAAATACCAACAATGAAGATCCAATTTTCAGCCTTATCCTTCTTATAACCCGAATTCCAGCCTGTAGAAATCTTTAATTTGAATCCCTCTAAACCATACTGTATCAACACGCCTTTTTCCTGTTACAGATTTATTTTTCAAATTATCCATGCCATTGTTCCTCTTCATGCTATCAGATAATTTGGTATTTATTTACTCTTATATTGAAATTAAAAATGGGCTATCTTTACCATTTCACTTACAACTGGCTATTCTTTTGTTTTTTGATTGAAGTCTAGTTTTAAAGACAAGTTCACAATTTTTATAAAATTTTACCCTTTTAGAGAACTGATAGCTACCAGTTTGATTTGTTAATTGGCACAATAACAGGGCATCTCTAGATTCAATATTTTGCCACTCATTAACTTCTGAATTCATGTCTAGTTCCATGAGAATAGTATATCCATCTTAATGTGACATATGGAAGATGGCCTCTTTTTCTGATATCATATTACAATTTGACTAAATTTGCAGTATGAAGTCCAAAGATTCAAATTTGAGTAGACAATAACAAGATGATGGCTAGTTAATTATTAAACTAATTATTGAATTTAATGCAACTTTCCAAGATGGCATTAATTTAATTTGTTACTACTTTTATATTGTTTTATCAATTGTAAGACAACTTTCCAGGATCACATTTGAATTGATTATGAAAATGTACTTACATCATCAAAAAGAACTCTGTAAGCATTCAGATCATGATATAAAGCACGCCCCTTGCTGGTACAGTAATCCAGAGCTTGGGCAAGATGTAAAGCAACTCTCAGTCTCATTGCCCATTTTATAGGCTGGATTTCCCCTAGATAATCATGTAAACAAGTGCCAATAAAAAAGTCAGCCAACAGTCTTTCAAGGAGATAATTGGGCACGAAAGAATCATCAAAACAAAGTTGTAATGAAACAATGAGAGCAGCAACAGCTATTATCATCCTGTCATCAAAACTGATTTTTGCAGCTAGTATAGAAACATGCAATTATTCAAATAGGCATCAAAACAATTGGTAGCTATGAGGTTTTTAACCAAATTACACATCTTACAAAAAAAAAAAAAAAAAAAGGACTGCTGAAATTAAGATGCCTATATGTTTTTGCCATGGCCAATCTTCCAAATACAAGGGCCTAAAAACCTGATTTCTAGTGGTCAATGCTTAATGACAAGACAAATGTAAACGCTTAGCATGGGCTGTTACAAGTTTTATACTTACAATGGAACAAGTGTTTTGCCAAAGTATCATTTGGCATATATTCTGCAATAAGTAACCTCTCATCACCTTCACAGCAACACCCAAGAAGATTTACCAATCTTTGGTTCCTGAGCTGACCCACAGCCCTGGCTTCTTCCTGAGGAGGTAAAAATGATTACTCAGAGCTAAGAATGTGATGTATTTCAGTGAAAGAGGAACGTTGCATCAGAGGCAAACCAAAGAGAACAAAAACGACTGTCATCAAAATCTGAAAGATACTTTAATTGGAAACATCCATGACAAGCATGGGGTAAATTCCATGAAACCGTCTTCATTTTTAGTCAGTGCTCAAAATACCCCCAAAACTTCCAAATGATGGAATCTTAACTATTTTACTGCTTGAACTTCGAATCCTTCCAACTTTAGTTTTTCCTGTTTAAATTGATGACAAAGCAGTTACCCTCTTCAACTTCAATGACTGTGCAAACTACCCACCCACCCCAAAAAAAAAAAAAATCTTCAAATGGTGTAATAAACCATCATAATGCTGTCATCAATTCAAAAGAAACAAATCACTGGGGGTGATTTGAACAGGATGGTAGCACATGGGTAAATCGCATAATTTAAAAATTTTGAGGTCAGGTTATGAAGATCTTGGTTCAGAGATAACCCTATAATTGTCTTAATTTTTTTATCTGCCATAGATTCACTAACTTTATTTATTTATTTATTTATTTAACATTTTAAAGAGTTTCTCAGTAGCATTTTGGACAAGGTAATCTATGTTCGATATGGAAATTAGGGCCTTGGCGAGATGAATTTAATTCTTATAGCAACTTTTTATTCAGGAGACTGACTCATACACATTAAGGATGCCAAGTTTACATCACAGTATATTTACCCTATCCGGATAAAAGAAGGTGCATGCTTCTTTTTTGGTAGACAAAATTTTGAGGGGAGGGAAGCTACCACATTCCAAAGCCAAGACGTGTCATAGCCATTAGCAAACGCTTATAATAGTACTTACCAATATTTGAACCTAGGCTTTACAAGCCAAGTAATTTGATCCTTAATAGCAAAACTAACCCCCGTTACAAAGAAGGCAAATGCATACAGCAAAACATATAAAATATAACAATAACAATAATAACTAATACAGTCATTCAGCCAACACCTACAAGACCTACACGTGTCCTCAACATAACGAGTGAAAAAGGCAACAAAGGGCATTCACATATTAGAAAATGCAGAAGAGTACAAAAAAAGCTTTCAACACGTACGCTTGTATGAAATCGACAACGATTTGGCGCGTAAGATTATTTGCTTACCAAAAATTGCCTGGAATCAGGCCAGGCTAACCTATTGAACCGTTTGACAGCGATGCGCACTTGATTTCCAAGTTTCCCTTTGTAGACCACGTTTGGAGCCTTTTCTCCGTGTTCAGAAACTATATTTTCAACTGCAAATCCAGAAGTAGCCTTCCTAAGTTGATCAATTGTGTATTCATGGAATGGTGGCAAATCATTGGCTTCACTTTTCTCCTCATTTTCTGGACAAAATGCAGAAAGCTAGAAATTGCAATCACTTTTATAGCAGCAAGAACAAGAAAGAGAAGCACATATCAATCACTAACCATCAAGAGGGGCCTCAGGAACAGGACCATTTTGCTCTATACCCCAGCAGCATGTCGAGAACTTTGAAAACTCACAACCCATCCCAATTCTAGAAATGGAAAATACAAGTTAGTTTAGATGCATCAAATTTATCCAAGTTCCTTATGCTTAAAGCATAACTTAAGCTTTTGCACAACCTTTGATAGAACAAGGCACATTACTCATTCAATTAATTGAACAAAAAAAGGCAGCGAAAAATACAAAGTTCATAGGGCTTCAGCAAAGCTACAAGTAATCCATGCACCAAAAATTTTAGCTTAAAATGTAGGACACTGAAAAAATAAATTCTTAACTGGTTTAGTATAGTCTTCAATAATGACGGTATAATCACGAGTTTATGTTTCGGAATTCAAAGCCACTTCGAAGCTTCTGGGTCAGTCATTCACTATCATAGTTAATGGAAGCAAACCTTTGTCGCGTTTCTCTTATGGGTCAGTCAATTCACTTTCTTCGATTCTTAATACATAATAATTGAATCAGAAAAAAAAAAAAAAAATCAGCTGTGCTGTGCTCCAGAACATTCAGTTGCAGAAAATGTGTCAGTCCACCATCAGAATAGCACAAAATAAAAGCATAAGTGAGCAGAACCAAAAAATGGATATGTAACTGTTTTGAAGAATCAAAGATCGCTAATAGCAAGAGAGGAGTATGTCCATACAATAAAGAGCAAACTGAATTAAAGCGAAGTTGAAGAATAACAAACGAGAGAAGGAAACCGATGAACATTGAGTACCTCTAACGGCCAAGACAAAGGATTCCTCGTTCTCAATTCAGACCAAAGTCACAGAAAGTGAAACGTATTTCTGCTTTCGTTGGACTAAATTCCAGTTAATTAAAAATTGCTTCAGAAAGTAAGTTGGGTTAGTCGTCGCCTTCCTAGTGCTTCTCTGCCGAATGGCAAGTCTTTCTTTCTTTTTCTTTTTTTTAATTGGGTTTTGAAATTCGAATTATTTATAAATATATTTCGTTACAATTTTAAAATTTTATAATCTTCTATACACGTTCTTTTCATTTCAGTGCTGTCGCTGTGCACGAGGGTTCCGTCCTCCATTGTCCATCTTCTTATTTCCACCGACGTCGGTCTTTTTTAAAACCAAAACTCTATTAACGATAAAGGAGAAAATCAATGCAGGGGAATGGTCATGAAAAAAAAAATAAATAAATGCAAGAGAAATAATAAAGTCAAATCTAAATACAGATATAAATAATGATAAATATTTCTACTGCTGGATTTTTTTTTTTTCTCAAGAAAAGGGATAACTTCGCAATAAAATATAGATGGGATTAGGTCAGTAAAAAAAAAAAAAAGAAGATCTAAACAGGATTCTTCTAAAAATGTTATATATGATGTGTTCTAGGGCCAAGGCCCATGCTCTCTTCCTGATAAATAAAATGGGCTCAAACCAACGCAGCCCAAGTGCACAGCCCAATACATTACCGAAAAGGTTCTGACCCTATCACTACGAAGAGGCTCAATACTAACCACCCCAAAGCCCAAAGGCCATGCATGCGGGTTATAAAAGGATGGTGGTCCTTTATTCTAGGCAAGTAAGACACCACAACAATATATATATATATATAGCCCGAATGAACTTAACATATTTAGATGAATAGACCTCTTTACTATTAAGATGAATGTTATATTGATATATACTCCCTTCCCTTCGTTCTAAAATATGTATAGTTTTAGTGTCTTATTTTTATTTTTAAATATGTATTGTTTAACATTTTTAAAGTTATTTAATTTTTTTCTTCCTTTTATACTCTTACTCAATAAATATGTGCATAATTTTAATGTTGTTTTGGTTTAATAATATTAACCCATCCTAATTAATTTGGCTTACTTAAATAGAATAACTTAAATATAAGAAGTTGAATAAGTAGTCCATAGAGAAATTAAATAAGAGTAATATAAAAAGTTGAAGAAATAATTATGATAATATTAATAATTTTTTAATATTTTTGCAGAAACCTTAAACTATAGCATAGAGTAAGTAATTTTTTAAAATTTAACTCTAACCTGTCATTTAATTATTTATTAAAAATGCATATTTAAAAGAATATTCTACTAACAAGCAGTATTAGAGTATGCCAATGAATGTTGGTTATTAATTTTAGTATAAAGTTTTAATTGAGTTAATTATTAATTTTAATATAATTGCTTGATACTGTTTTTAAATTTTTAAGATGTTAAAATTTCTACATATATATTTTCTCTCCTCTTAATTATAAAAAAAAAATATGAGGGTATACTGAGTATTTAATTAAAATAAAAAGAAATAATGAGTAAATAAAATTAATCATGCTTTTAAATAAATAAATAAAAAGAAAAAGGATTATCAGAAATGGTTTTATTTGGATTTCTCACGCGTGTCATTGACCGGTAACCATGAGGCGCGCTGGTTTCTCGCAAGTGCTGAAAGGCGTAACCGTAGTCCACGACGGAGAAAATTAAAAAGACAAAAACACGATAGCAACGAAAAACACGGCCCGGTTTTGGGTACCAGACTAGATACTACAATCTCCGGCCCAAAAGGGTCGAGAGATTTTTTCTATTTTTGTGATATTTTTCCAACTCGAGACCTCAACGCTTTAACCCATTTCGTCTTACTTGCATACGTCCTTTTTTCCTACTAATCCTTTCCTCGAAACTCCCGGCTTTTACTTCTACAGTCCTACGGCAGAGGAAGCAATAAACAGACACAAATATTATAGTATTCCCTTCTGTGTGAAGGTAAGGTGCAAACCCTTGGAACAAATCACTATTATTCACTTTCATGATACTACAACGGCTTATTTCAAAGGCAAACCGTGTATTAATCTGTACATTCTTCATTGAGTTGTGAATTTGTGGTAGTAATGGGGAGAGGTAGACCTAGGGCTGTGGAAAAAGGTGTAGTAGGGCAAAGCCTGAATGTTTCATTATTTGAGTCACTTAATATACCATCAGGTCCTGTATATTACCCCAGCGAGGATGAATTCAAGGACCCCTTGGAATACATATGTAAGATTAGACCTGAGGCTGAGCCATATGGGATTTGTAGGATTGTACCACCAAAGAATTGGAAACCCCCATTTGCTTTGGATCTTGATTCTTTCACTTTCCCCACTAAAACACAAGCCATTCACAAGTTGCAGGCACGTCCTGCTGCATGTGACCCCAAGACTTTTCAGTTGGAGTACTCTAGGTTTTTAGAGGATCACTGTGGCAAAAAGTCAAAGAGGGTTGTATTTGAGGGGGAAGAGTTGGACTTGTGCAAATTATTTAATGCGGTTAAGCGGTTTGGTGGATATAATAAGGTTGTGAAGGAAAAAAAATGGGGGGATGTTTATAGGTTTGTGAGGTCAGCGAAGAAGATTTCAGACTGTTCAAAGCATGTCTTATGTCAATTATACAGTGAGCATTTGTATGATTATGAGAGTTACTATTATCAGTTAAATCAGGAGACAGCTCGGAGAGTGAAGAGAGGTTACCATGAGGATGAACAATGTGATTACGGGGTCCAACCTTCAGGATCCAAGAGGATGCAAAGAAGTAACAATTGTTTGAAAGCCAAGGATTCTGAAGGACAGGAGGAAAAGCATGATCAGATTTGTGAGCAATGTAGAAGTGGATTGCATGGGGAAGTGATGCTTTTGTGTGATAGATGTGATAAGGGCTGGCATATGTATTGCCTTTCCCCACCATTGAAGCAAATTCCTCCAGGAAATTGGTATTGCTTCAATTGCTTGAACTCTGACAGGGACAGCTTTGGTTTTGTGCCTGGTAAACATTACTCATTAGAAGCGTTTAGGCATATGGCTGACCGGTCAAGGAGGAGATGGTTTGGACCTGGGTCTGTTTCGAGAACGCAAATAGAGAAGTTGTTTTGGGAAATTGTAGAGGGTTCAGTTGGTGAGGTTGAGGTTATGTATGGAAGTGACTTGGATACATCAGTCTACGGGAGTGGTTTTCCACGTGCTACTGATAAGAAACCAGAAGCAATTGATGCAAAATTATGGGATGAATACTCGGCTAACCCATGGAACCTTAATAACTTGCCTAAGTTGAAAGGTTCAATGCTTCAAGCTGTTCATCATAACATAGCTGGCGTGATGGTACCTTGGCTGTATATTGGGATGCTTTTTTCTTCATTTTGCTGGCATTTTGAGGATCATTGCTTTTACTCAATGAATTATCTGCACTGGTATGTTGTAGTTTAACTTTTGTTCTCCACATGTTTTCTCTATATAACCTAGCCTAGTAAGGGCATCTATTGCTTGGTTAAAAATAAATTATAAACCTTTTTTTTAAGCAACGTTACATCTGATTTCTTCAGTATCTAAATAGGACAATTCATGCCCTTATGGAATTGTGATTCACATAATTCTATGAAGTAAGCTTGTTGAGTGAATAATAAATAAAATTATTGTAATAAGAGAGATTTAATTGTATCAGTAAAATTTAACAGACTTAGATTTGTAAGATGGCCATGTGTGTTTCAGATATAGTGCTTAGGTTTATTGATTTTACAGCAAAATCGTATAGAAAAGAAATATGGGGAGTGTAAAAAGTCTATGGAATTCCCTTGAAGGAGGCAACATTAAACTTACTACGAGTATGGATACTTGATGGATATATACATATATTAATTTGTGTATATATAATTATATACAAAACAAACATAGAAAAAGGATTCATCAACCAAAATGACTACATAGTCGTATACATGGAATAGTTAATGATAAAAACTTGAAGTGGAAAGTTGAAGTTTGGAAAAGGAAGAGAAAGAGGAAGAAGTGTTAAAGTGCTTGATATATATATTGTCGTGACTTTCTTTTATCCACTGTTTTGTGACATTGTATAATGAACTGTTATTTTTGGAATGTGATTTAGATATGTTGATCACTTTGATACTTCTTACAGAAGTGACTTACATGCTTGTGATTTTATATAATGGACTGTTCTGTAAACCATTCTTTTGTGACTGTTTTGTGATTTTTATGCTTCATATAGATATGTTATTGTTGATTTTGTCCCTGATTTTGTTTTGTTTATTGGACTATTTTGTGATTTCACAAGCTACCCAAACCGACTGAACCAAACTGCATGAGAGTGGTTCAATTTGGTTTGGTTTTTTGTTTACCCTAACTGCCTGTGATATTGATATGCAGCATGCTTTCTTTTCCCCTTTCTTCTGACAAAATATGTTATGAGATATTGTATTAGTGCTATACACCATTTTTTGATTGTTTTCTTGCAAAATTTGGTTCTGACTTCTGTTATGATCTTAGGGGAGAGCCAAAGTGTTGGTATAGTGTTCCTGGTAATGAAGCAAGTGCTTTTGAGAAGGTAGATCTCTAATTCCTTTTATATTTATATGCTAGTACTTCATGTATCCACAACGTACTACATTGTACTGCAGATGTACTCACACATAACGTGTGTGCACATCAAGGAAAAAAAGGAAGATATTTAAGATAGGAAGGTAGTTATATTTGAAAAAGATCATGGTTCATTGAAGTCTTTATTCTTATTTAGGAGAAGGAAACAAGTGAAATGGAAGATGACCATGGAGGCAGCTGGCTTTAAGTTTTACTCATATTATTAGACATATGGAATAGATAAAAGGTATAATAAACAGATTCATGTAAATTGTAAAGATACTTTGCTGAAATATTTAGTAAAAAAAAATGATTAGAACTTATGATTGGATTAATAATATAGATTGACTCATTTGATTTTCAATAATTTTTACAATAGCTTTGAAATTTCAATGATTGTAGTTATAAATTAGACAGAATTCAAGTAAATTAAGATTATTAAATATGGACCAGTATAGTTGAGAAAACTATTTCTGCTTGATTTTATCCTATGAAAGACAACACAGTTATCTTAAATGTAAAGCAGCAGTTTTTTTTTTTAGGTATTTAGAGCCAATCATCATTTTTGTTTGAAGAATCTTTTCAATTACCATTAATAAAAATCAATAATGTGGGTATTATTATTTGTATATGCTACTCAAGTTCAAACAGTATCTCTCTGTCTCATTCAATGTGTATCTTCACCTTGTTTAGGTGTCCTATATTATATATCTGATATTAAAAAAAAAAAGTAGGAAAGTTAAAAATTTTAATCTCTGTTCACGAGGATAATTTTATATATTTGTATGATCCAAAAAACCTAATTTAAGAAGTTGCACTCCTAGTCAATCATCCTTCTTGTATTTTGTTTCTTATGCCTATAATTTCCTTTTTGGGTTCTCAAGCATGTTTGTCAGTAAAATGATCCACTTTCCTGTAGGTGATGAGGAGCAGTCTTCCTGATCTCTTCGATGCACAACCAGATCTGCTTTTTCAGCTTGTAACTATGTTAAACCCATCTGTCCTGCAAGAAAATGGAGTACCAGTCTACAGTGTACTTCAGGTTTCATATCTAAGGACCCCGCTCATTATTTTGATGAAATTGCTTTACTATTTTAAGTGCAAGACTTAATTGAAATTGTCTAATCAGAACACAAGGGCCTTAGATTCTGTTAAATGATAATCTATGATAGATGTAAACACTCCATAATTTCATGGAAATTATATGTGGTCCAGACTTGGGCTTTGTTTGGACTAGCTTTCTCAGAAAAAAAAAGGTTTCGTGAGAAAAAAGCAATTCTGGAGAAGCTAAAAATCTTAGTTTTTGAAAACAGGTACAAGAAAAATGTTGTGTGTTGATAGCCGCTTTGTGTTGTGCTCTTCTAGGCTTATTCACTTAGAATACTATTGCTGGTTTTTGAAAAAAAGGTACAAGAAAAATCTTAGTTTTTCAATAAAGCAATTCTGGTTTTGCTGGTTTCTCTTACAGTACTTTGAATCCTTGACACATTTTCCCTTCAATTCTTGAAATTTGTCAGGAGCCTGGAAATTTTGTTATTACCTTCCCCAGATCTTATCATGGAGGTTTCAATCTTGGTAGGGTGTTCTATTTTGTCTTTTGACTATGTTTCCATTTTATATACGATCTAATATATGAGAAGTTTCATGTGCAATAATAACACTGTGAACTTAGGATTTTTTTATGTATTTCTTTTTTTTTTTCCTCCTCAGGTTTAAATTGTGCAGAGGCAGTTAATTTTGCTCCTGCTGACTGGCTACCATATGGAGCTTTTGGAGCTGATCTGTATCAGCGCTTTCATAAAACTGCTGTATTGTCTCATGACGAGCTTCTTTGTGTAGTTGCACAGGTTTACACATTTTCTGACTTGTTGCTTGCTTCAAAGTAATAATTTCTTTGATTAGGTTGAAAAAGATTAACCTGATTCTTCTTTCTCCTCTTCAGCTAACTAAAAAAATTATATATCTGACCCCCTTTTGGCCTTTGATGATATTATTTACTTATCGACAATCATCATAAAAATATTTGTATTTTTGATATGTTTGAAAGCTTACAATTCCATTCTTTTAGATGCCATCATGGTAATTTATGAATGTACAGTTATTACTGATTGGTTTCATGGGACTTTCCATTTTAGAGGATATATGTGGTTGGCTTTAGGATATTGCCTCAAACAATTTGGGGGTTTTGATTATTATGCACCATGCGCTGCTCTTTCGTGAAATGTTTTCAGTTGATGATTGTTATCCGCAGGTTATTTTATTTGAATCAATTAAAATAAAATCTTGGATTGTTTGCCTGCATTCTTCTCCATAACATTGATATTTGATGACTATATAACTTATTTTTAGTGTCAACTTTTGTTCTTATGATAGCAATTTGACATTTGATGGTTGATTGTCATCTTTCATTCAGTATAGTGACATCAATGACAGAGTGTCTCCTTATTTGAAGAAAGAGTTGCTCAGAATATCTGACAAAGAAAAATATTGGAGAGAGAAACTCTGGCAAAATGGGATTATCAAATTCTCTCGTATGGCTTCTCGGAAGTGTCCTCAATATGTCGGGACTGAAGAGGTATTGTTTTTTGTTGCGATCTATGGCACTATAAAATAATTATTCAATATTTCCATCTGTTGAGATTGTATGTCCTGATGTCTTTTGTAGGATCCGACATGCATTATTTGCCAGCAATATCTATATCTTTCTGCTGTTGTGTGCGGTTGCAGGCCAACTGATTTTGTATGCTTGGAGGTAATTGCATATAATTACAGCATTGCAAGTATATTTGCTATATGCATGAAGTATACATCTTGTACCATTACATTAATGTGAAGTCAAAGAAGAAAAGCCCACAGAATTTAGTTTTTTTGACATCTCCTTTTATTAGGAGTGTAATCTGGTACGCGAAAGTTTTATATATATGTATATATATATATATATATATATATATATATATATATATATATATATATATTCCTGTGCACAAAATGGAGGGACTCAACAGATATCTGGGATTTGAGTACACTGTTTTTCTTTTCCCCCTCTTTTGGCTAACTATTTTTACTTCTTATTTTTAATAATATGGGCATGGTACCACTAGAATGGTGCTTTTACAATGGACTAATTATAGTTGTCTCTTCTGCAGCATTGGAAACACCTTTGTGAATGCAAAACTGTAAAACTTCGTCTCCTCTACCGTCATTCACTGGCAGAATTGTATGACTTGGCGCTTTCTATGGATAAATATATTTCTGAGGAGAAAGCACTGTGTCAGAAAGTAAGAAGGCAATCCTCATGTCTGGGTGCTTTGACAAAAAAGGTCATATTTCCCAATACACAATATTAAACTGTATCTTTTACAAATTTATACACAATACACAATATTAAACTTGTTTAGATGAGTTAGATTTCTTATCCTTTTGCATCTAAGAAATTTGGCATCTTATTTGCTTCTTTGTTTTGGACTCTGCAGCTCACTTTTAATGGTATGCTGCTTTGCCTCTATGTTATATATATGTCAAAAGATTTGTACAATCTAGCTACAACGTGTTGTTATCTGCTTATCTTATTTTGCTTCCTTTTGCATGATTGTGCTTCTTACAATACTGTTGAATTTTTGCAGTTTTTATTGCTTTAGGATTGCTCTATGATTATCTGTTTGTTTGTCGTTATGAAATTTATCTTCGGTTCTGGTCTGATGATTGATTTGAAATTTACATTCAAGCATAACAGGTGCTTGGGATGGAATTGTTGGTTATCTACATTATTTTTTTGGGCAAATAGTTCTTTTAATTTGGTAACCCGTTGACTATAATGTTGATATGGCATTTAGTATGTACAAAAAATAATATTTAGAGTTTTTTTTTTTTTTGAATATTTAATAATATTTTCAGAGGTTGCTCAATGAGTAGGTAAAGGGTGGCAATGCTACTTTTACACAGCTTGCAACAAAATGGCTTCTGCAATCTAGTAAGATTCTTCAGAATCCCTTTTCAAGTGATGCTTTTGTTTCTGCACTTAGGGGAGCAGAACAATTTCTTTGGGCTGGTCCTGAGATGGATTCTGTGAGTTCTAAATTTTGATTTTAACTGTGCTCCTATAAATAAAACTCTGTACACCACTAATTTCAGCTTTGGTTTGGGATATAGGTGAGAGATATAGTAAAGAGTTTAATTGAAGCTCAAACGTGGGCTGAAGGGGTAAGAGATTGTGTGAGAAAGATTAATTTCTGGTTGTCTCACCCAGACTCCGATGCAGAGAAAGTTCACTTAGAATATGTTGATGAATTACTGAGTTTGAATCCTGCACCATGTGATGAGCCTGGTCATCAGAAGTTGAAGGTACCATTTTAGTCCTAGTAATGTTTACAGTTTATTTGGTGGTTTCAGATTTCACCCAGTTGAAACTTTTAACTTATGTTATATGAAATGCAGGAATATGCAGAAGAGGCAAGGTTGTTAGTTCAGAATATTGATACTGTCTTGTCAATGAGTTCAACGGTACTTAAACCTAGACTACTCATACATTTTTGTTGTAAAAACTTTATGATGATTGTAAATTATATAATAAGAGTTTCTTTTCTTAATTATTATAAATCACATCAGATGACATTTTTTATTATTATTTCAATCGAATCTATTTGATTAATATTGTTCATCTCAGATATCTGAGTTGGAAGTTTTATACTCCAGAGCTTGTGGTTTACCGATCTACGTGAAAGAGAGTGAAAAATTAGAAAGGAAAATTTCTTTAGCTAAGGTACACTCCTATGTATGATTGTTTGACTCATTTTTAACTCTACTTATATTACATTTGATCTTCTATTTATTATTTTTTATATTTTTGAAAATATAACTGTTATGCTCAAAAGTAGTCAGAAATGTAATTATCTATATAAGCTTAGGATTCCTAGGAAATTCTTGATTAGATATATGGGTTCAGACACTTAGAAAATCAGGATGAAGCCATTCTTCCTCTTCTCAATGTCTAGCACATTTCCACACGACTTGCTCTCTGAACAAAAAGGAAAAGAAACTAAGAGATTGCCTGTACTGGATTTTTGGAAAGTAAGGGCATGTTTGGTTAGCTGTGTTTCTACATTCAACTTAAATTAAAATGAAAACCGTTGAATGTGAATTTACTGGAATATGGGAGATAATTAGTTCTTGAAAATAAAATCAGAGTTAGGCCTAAAACTGAGAACTGAGCTTGAAGTGGCTATACTTTATCCTTGTTCTTTAGTGAACCGGTTTGCCTTTCTTGTTGCTAATGTTACTCTTAATTGAGTCCATTCAGGTATGGCTGGATAATGTTAGAAGGTGCATCTCAGTGAAACATCCTGATGCCATAGAGATAGATGTTCTGTGCAAATTGAAGTCAGAGGTGATAAGAAGTCCAGAAACACTGGATTGACTGTATCTTTGTTCATTTTCTTATGTCTTTTGCTTGTCAACATATAGATTGCTGTGTTTGCTAATCTGTTTATGTTGAAGCAAATGCTTATGTTCTGATGTAATAGCAATCTTCTTGTGTCAATAATGGATGTTAAATTATTGTCAGTACTATTGTGTTCAGATTTTTTTACTAAGCTAATTATAAAGTATTCTATGAATCTCAAGGTATCCATATTTTTGAAACTAGTCATGCATAAGTAAATTATGTGATATGTATTTTATCACTTAAATTAAATCATAACATCTTTTTTTTTTTTTTTAATCAACGGAATAAACATTTTGGATATGTAGTATACATTTCTCAGCATTTTGTTTATGTAGTATACATCTCTCACAGACATGCAGATATTGTACATTACTTGAGTTTCACACTGATTATAGTATGAATTTTATTCTTTCTAAAAGATTGTAGAGCTTCAAGTTCAACTTCCAGAGATAGATGTGCTTCAAAATCTATTAAACCAAGCTCAATATTGTTGTGCCCGTTGTGGTGAGATATTAGAAGGTCCTCTGAAACTAAAGGTTTGACTTTCTCACCACTTGTTAATTTTTAGCGTCTGAAAGGTGCACTATCATTAATATTGGGGATTTGCAGAATGTTGGTGTTGTGCTTAAGGAATGGGACAGTTTCACAGTTGATATACCAGAATTGAGGCTTCTGAGGCAATACTATGCGGATGCCATTTCTTGGGTTTCCCACTTTAATGGTGTTTTAGGGACAGTGCATGAGCGGGAGAATCTAGATAATGCAGTTGACATATTGAAACAGATACTAGAAGATGGCTTATCTTTGAAATTTCAAGGTATTCTGCATTGTTTATTGCAGCATTATGATAGTTGAGATTTTGGAGGCCCATGCATTTATCCATGTATGTTTGATTAATATAGATAGCCCCAATTTTTTATTATTTTTTAGTTGATGAGTTGCCTCTAGTTGAGGTTGAGCTGAAGAAAGCTTATTGCAGGGAGAAGGCTCTGAAGGTAAGTTGCTCTTTTTTGAAGTTTTTTATTTCATTTGTCTTGACTTATTTGATTGAAAGATAAATATTCTTGTTAATATACAGGGACTAGTAAACTTTTTAATTATATCCTTTGCTCAATCAATTCTTCCAGAGTTATAATTAATTTGAATGTGCCAACTTGGTACAGGCACATGATTCTAGGATGTCTCTGGAATTCATTCAGGAACTGTTGGAGGAGGCCAGAGCGTAATCACTATATCTTTGTCCTGTTCCAAACTGGCATATCAAATGGCTTTATATAATTCAAGCACCTTTTTTTTTTTAATTAACTTTACAGGCTACAAATTGAGGGAGAGAAATTATTCGTGAATTTATCTGGAGTACTTTCTGTTGCCATGTCTTGGGAGCAAAGGGCTCAGGAGATTCTTTCGCATGAGGCTTCTCTTTCTGACTTTGAGGACTTGTTAAGGTTCAAGTACACTTTGCATGTTCATTTTAGGATTTGACAAGTTTAACAAGCTTATTTTTACTCATGATGATTTGTGTTTGGTTGGTCTTATAGGGCTTCAGAAAACTTATTTGTGATTCTTCCTTCTCTTAATGATATCAAGGATGCAGTCTTGGAAGCTAATTCCTGGTTAAAGAATTCAAAACCCTATTTAGCTTCTACTGCTTCTGCTTCGATTTCCTTGCGGAAATTTGAGGACCTGCAGGTTCATGTTTTGTTCTGCTTGAGTTATCATTGCTAAATGCTTGGTTCACTGTGAATTTAAATATTTATTCCCTGTTTTTGTAGATATTGGTTTCTCAATCAGAGCTTCTGAAAATATCTATGGAAGAAAGCAGCATGCTGGCAGTAGTTCTGAAGAACTGCAAAGAATGGCAGCATGAAGCTTGTTCTGTACTGAGGGATGCTCGGTTCCTTTTTGAGTTGGATAACATTCCCAAGGGAATATGCAGTAGCCTAATCTCCAAAGTTGACGATTTGATTGCAAGAACTCTATCTGTCAAAAGATCTGGTTTATCACTCTATTTTGACTTCTGTGAGATTCCAGAGCTTCAAGTAACTTGTTCTACTCTGCAGTGGTGCAAAAAGGCCCTTTCTTTCTGCAATATTTCTCCTTCTTTAGAGGTTGCTATTTCTTTCTGGTTACACTCTATGCTTTTAAATATTCCCATGTTCATACTTCTTTTATATGGTCCCTGCCAATAGTGGAGGGAAAAAAGGAACTCAGATTAATATAAAAGAATGCCATTTCCAAGATTTCTTGACTATGGTTTCATAGACTCACACTTATGTATGTCTTATTTGTGCTTAAATCACTTTACTTTCTCGTAATCAGATTAATAAAAATATAATTGCACAGTTCAGATTGTTGTGATTACCCAATATTGTAATTTCAAGTTTTCTTTGCATGTGACACTGCATTCCCACGTGCCCCCACTCCCTGAAGAAAATAAAGAAGTTCTGTTACATGCTATGCTTATTTGATAGGCTTGCTTACTGAATGTTCATATAGGATGTTTTGGAGGTTGCAGAAGAAATTCCTCATTCTTGTGTTTCTGGTACCATGTTGAATATGCTGGTTGATGGGGTTGAATGGCTTAGGCGAGCCTTGGAGGTAATTTCTGGACCACAAAATTCCAGAAGATGCAAGTTGAGTGACGTTGAAGATATACTTACTGGTTATAAGGTACTAATTTATGTAATTACATGCATTTTCCTTTTGCTATCCGGAGATGGATAACTGTGCTAACTTCATGTTCAATTTATTCGATGTATAAAGTTGCTACAGCTTACATATATATATTTTTAAGTGCAGACTGTTACTATGCCATTTGCAGTGGTGATCCGTCAACTTGAAGAAGCCATTGGAAAACATAAGTAAGCCTTCCTTGTTGGTTCTGGGATCTAGAATTTATTTATGTTAGTCTACTTTGTTTTCATTCTTGTTAACTGCAATTCATCCTTTCCTTTTCCGTGTTTTATATCTCTTTTATTGCAAGTGTTGTCTTCTCAAAGGATCTTAGTTAAATTTCTGGGGGTCTTAGTTTTTGCACCATTGGTTGATTTCTTTGAGAAGCATTGTTTTATAAATATCAGAATTCATTTTGTTTTGATTATCATCGAAGTGTTCTCAAACTGATTTTCTACTTGTATGTTTCCGCATTACTTTTATATTATATACGTTCTCTTGTATAAATCATCTTGGGCAAAAATATGATGTTTTGGGCAGAACATCGTTGCCCCTGTGGGTGAAGGGTTGTGTTTTTTCAATTGTCAAATTCAAGTGTTTTCCTTCAAATTAGATGATTGGATATTATTTCTACCATAGGTTGTGGCAAGAACAGGTGCAACAATTTCTTCATCTGAATTACAGGGAACGATCTTGGCCATTGATATTGCAGCTCAAGGTACATTTCAGTTGTATCAGTTGGTGGCCTTGTCGATGTTTTTACTTGACAGAGATTATTTTATTGCATAAGATAGCTATCTTTTGACTGTGAAGGTGCAATTTCCTACTTTTTTTTTTTTTTTTAAATATACTTAATGTTAAGATCTCAGTATGGCCTTTATATATCACCCATTCACTTGGATAGCACCAACATAATTTTATCACATCCAGGAACTTGCGGAGACCGTTGCCTTTAGTTGCTCAGAACTGAATTTGATTGTATCTGAAGTTGAAAAGGTGGAGACTTGGAAGAAGCGCTGCATGGATAGTGTAGGGGCTCTGGTCCAAGATAAGAATTCACTGCTTGATGCTCTGCAGAAGGTTTCAATTTCTGTCATTTTGATTTGATTTCCTTTAAGTATTTATCTATACTGTAGTTAAATCCTTTCTTTATATTTTTCAGATAAAACAGACTCTAGATAGGTCATTGTTCATGTATGGCAAGTTGCAAGACTGGAAAGATAGAAACTTATGCATCTGCTGCTTTACTGATTTTGAAGATCAGGAGTTTCTTACTTGTTTGACTTGTAAGGACTGGTAAGTATTTTTTGCCTTGTTATAATGTACTTATTCTACCCAACTTGCTAAGTTTAACCATTGTCAGTTGTATACAATCTTCTTCAGAATAGATCATTTCTTCAATTTTCTTAATCATGACTTGAGCTGGGAAGGAATAACTGAAGATTGAGTTTCTACTTTTTGGAGCCTTCAACCCTTTGATTAAGGAAATAATTAACATTAAGTCATCATTAATCAGTCTGAAAAGGATTTTGTTGTTTTTCTTTCATCATATTTTAATGACAAAACATTGATCCATTTACCGTCTGGATTAATATCTCTCATATGGACAGCTATCATTTGCGGTGCACCGGGGCAAGTACAATAGTTAGAGATCAAGAAGACTACAAGTGCCACTATTGTCAAATTTTGAATGGTGAATTAAATTACCAGAATGGAGGCGGCCCCTTGGTATGCTTTTCTGTTCTTTTAGTATTAGTCATTATATCCGGGGTTTCTATATTTATCCAGCCTTTCTTTTCCTTCATGCAGAGGTTTCGGGGGAATTGTGCTGACCTGACAACTATCAATGAACTTCTATCTGATGCTGAAAGCTTTTGTGTATGGTAATGTCAACATAAATCCTCACTCGCACCTTGTGAAGTTGACCTTTTAAATTTTCTTGTGCCTCAACTTAGACTATATACTTTGGATTTGGGAAAGTAAATTTTAGCTAAATTTGCATGGATGGTTGAAAGTGCTGGTGTTCTTTAGCTAAGACTGAAGCACTCTCTTATAGTGGGTATCTAATTACCATTACATATTTTGATTGATTTTTTTCAGTGTATATTTATATATACAGGATTGCTGAAAAAGATGTTCTAAGCCTAGTTGTTGAGCGAGCCCATGAATGCAAATCTTGCTTGAGAGAAATACTGGATCTTGCATCAGCTAATGTAGACAAAGATTTTAGTACCATCTCTGAAAAATTGACCATTGCTATAAAGGTATGTTATTGACTTATTTTCCTATATTATGTGGATAGTCTATGTACTTGAAATGTGACCTTTATTTCTAGGACTGCGTCTCTCTAGTTTTGTGTTCTCGTTTCACAAAGTAATTGCAACTAGGATTTATTGAGGTTTTCTTCTATAGGCCATTGGAGTGGCTGGTGTCTTTGATCAGCATGATAATTGTGACCTTGAGCTGGCTTTAGGGAGACATTTGTGGAAAGTTCGAGTTAATGAACTGCTAAATGATCTACAAAAGCCCTCTATCCAGCAGATTCAGAAGCATCTGAAAGAGGTATATACTCTTGACACTTCAGGTTTATATTTTTTTGGGCTTATTTTATGAACAGGAAAACAATGTCACTTACTTACTCAATATTCCTGAAATTAATTCATTTTTCTTCGTTTGCATTTGTGCTCTATTAAATTGTTTGTCGCTGCATATTCAATATTTAGAATTAAAAAATAAAATAATGGCGAGGCTATGGATTGTTTGCTTGCTAATATGCAAGCCACCCCAACCAAAAAAGAATTGTGCGCTTGCTAAATATGCAAAATACATGGCAGGGACTGGCTATGGAAATACCACCTGAAGATCACTATATGATGAAACTTGCAGAAGTCAAGTGCATTGTTTTGCAGTGGGCAGAACTAGCAAAGAAGGTTCAGAATTTTTTTTCCCGTCATTTCTCTCTTCCACTCGCTTTGTATGTCTGTCTCTCGTGTAATCTTTTTTTAATGTTCATCGTGGACAGGTTGCAATGGATTCTGGGGCACTGAATTTAGATAAAGTTTTTGAACTTATTGTAGAAGGTGAAAACTTGCCCGTTGATGTACAAGATGAACTCATGGTAAGAGATTATTTGTTGGTATTTTATTATATACCAATCATGTCTTTGGTATGGGGTGAATCAATGAGTGCTTTATGTCTACAGATATTAAAAACTCGAAGTATGCTTTATTGCATCTGCCGAAAGCCCTTTGATCCAGGAAGGATGATTACCTGCGATCAATGTGAGGAGTGGTATCACTTTGATTGCATGAAATTACCATACACACTAAAGACATACATCTGTCCTGCATGTAACCCATGTACGGAAGTATTGTCTACAACATCTCTTGACCATGGGAGGTCAGTTTACTTTCACTTTCATGCACTTTAATTTACCTCCTGGAAGTAATGTGTTTTGGATGATTGCCCGTGATCCGAGAAGAAACATAATTTGCTTGAGATTTACAAGATATTACTCTTTAGCCAAGATTTCCGAAGATATATAATTGATGTCTGCAGAAAACACATCCTAAGACATTGTTTGAGGAAATTGGAAAATGTTTGGATCCATAAACAATGATTTCTTCGATACCATTTTTAATGTTTCTGGCTGGGACTTTTTTTTTCTCTGTATGTGTATACCTTGTTAATGTTGTAGTGTCCTGGTACTTCCCTTTGGATGACTAGTCATCATCTGAAGATCCGTTCTATCTATTAATGCTCTGCAGGTTAACTAGTGCTAAATTTGAGGAGCCTAAAACTCCATCTCCAAGGCACACAGATCCAAGAAAGAAACAAAAGAGAGATTCGCAGAGTCTCATTCAGAATCTGTTTGTGCCACCCAAGAACCAAAATGGTAATTTTAGGTATTCCAGCGGGATTGAATGTCTTTGCTGGCGAAACCGGAAGCCCTTCAGGAGAGCAGCTAAGAAACGTGTTGATCTTGGAAGTCTCTCTCCATTTATATATATACAACGATAATTAGTTTTAGTATATGCATGGTAGATAGTTAATCAATCATTAAATTGATTCAATTGATTCTTAAGGCGTCGCCTCAGCCATTGTGTCCATCTTAATATTAGAAAATTTTCATTCTTCATCCATGGTGGCCATCTAGCTGCATGGGATTTTGGGCATATACTTGCAAGGTGAAATGAAACATTAGCATTGACGACTTTCTTTCCATCCACTTTGTATCATCTGGTGTCTTGCTTATGAAGCCGTGAGCAAACTACTAATTAGCTATTCCGGAAAATTTTAAGACTAAGCTAATCGCCTCATATTACGAATTATAGATTTTCTAAGATCTTCCTTTAGGCGTTGGATTACATGTTTCCAGTAATGGTTTATGGTTAATCAAAAAGGGTGTTTGGTGCCAGCATTTAATGTGGTACCGTTTTGCCCTGTCTTGTAAATTTTAATTTATTCTTTTTAAATTACTACTGTAGTTGTGTTTTCCTTTTTTTAGCAACTGATTTATAATACCAAACATTATAATAATCAATGTTTTCTAAATATAAAGTTAATAAAAATAAAAATAAAAATATTAATACTTATTACTTTTATTAGTATTTCAATCTAATTACAATTTCCCACTTTCAAATTAAAATTCGAATAAGGGAATAAATATCTTTTAAAATTAATAAAAATAATACCTTCACTATCTTTTCTATGAATATTGAATAATACCTTAAGTAAAATACAGAGTAATTATATATGACTTCTTCAATTGTAAATCAACACAAATGTCGAAGATTGACCTTGACTTATAAACTGAATTAAATTAAACGAGATCAAAATTGAGAATATGCTTTCAATTCCTGAATAGTTTTATCCGCTGTCCATACGGCTTCTCTCCATGTTTACTAAGACATCGCCTTTTTTGTTTTATTATTTATCAGTTCAAACTTCATTAATGATATACGAACCCAATTTGATAAACCCACGAGCCCATTAATAAACTCAGAATGATTGGGCCTGAAAAGAACTTCACAAACCCTTGAGAATGATTGGGCCTGAAAAGAACTTCACAAACCCTTGAGCCCATTAACAGAGCCCAAAAGAAAAACACTTCTATGAAAGCAAGAGGAGAGGGCTTTCATTTTGCAATGGAACCTTTCTGACATTCCTGCAAATTCAATTCACAGCATTAGCACGCGTACAGCTTGTTCAGTTCTTGCATTACAAGGTCGGGCAAAAGAGGTTGAGTTCCTCGTCCAAATCGAAATATTATTCACTAATTTGGTTGGTTAGTCTTCTGCTTTCTTTTTCTGGTGTTGCTCCTTTGTTCCAGTCTAATCCAGATTTCATAGAAAAATAAAAGATTTTTCCATGCTCATGGGCGGATATGTACCCTTCCAATTTGGGCCTGCAGTTATCTGATTACTACGAGTTGTGTGTCTGCAATGCAGTGAAATTGCCATGTTAGCTCTGTTATACCATTCTCTCTTCGTATTCTCATATGTTAATGGAAAGACTAATGGTGCCTGCTCAATGCTTGTTTCGATGTAGAAATACGTAACCCGTAGCTGAAGTTTTTCATTGTTTGGATTGTAATAGATAGATGAGGTACGTGGAGCCGTTTACCTTATTTCGTGATTTGCTAAAGGCAAATGCACCGGCGAAAGGAAGGTTGCTTGGTTTGGATGTTGGTCATAAATATATTGGTCTAGCTGTTTCGGACTTTAAGAAGGAAATTGCATCACCTCTCAGGTAGCAAGATTCCCATGCCCTTGTCTGTTGGTTGGAAAAAGGCCTATGACTACCTACTTTTTGATGTTTGACAAATTGCAAACTCTGTAACTTGCATGTGTTTTTGCTGGTCATGCGTTGTTTGATAGTACTGATTTACTCTCATCCTTGGTGAGTTAGATGTGCCAACATACCCCACTCAATGGATTGGCAACACCGCCATGACTGCCATCATCTACTTCTCAAACTCTGGAATCTCCTTGACCATCTTTACTCTGCTAGTGCTGTCCCACAAGCAGCACGCACCTCCTTCTGCATTACTGCTAGTACCCAATTGTTTCCACTACCCCAATTTTGAACCATTCACTCTTTACAGGTTGAAAATCGCCCTCTTCCTTTACAACCATTACCAAAATTAACCAATAAAAAAGATATGACGCATTTAATTTTAACCTGAGAAATATCACTTCATGACATTCTGCCCTTACCTTTTTGACCTTGCAGGCTTGTACCATACCAAACACACCGGCCGCTACATTCTGAACCCACTTAATTTAGTCACCCTTAAAAGTTAGCACTCTTTTTCTTCTACTACACTTGCCTTGTGTTTCATACTCATGGCCCTGACAGTAATCCATTTATATGTTTTAGCTTTCTTTGCAGTAAGTCTTCCTTTACTTTGTTCATGACCATATTTTCTCTGAATAACATTGTCTATTTTCAATGTCAGTGTTTTGGTCAGAAAAAAGACAAATATTGATGAAATGGCATGTGATTTTGAGAATCTGGTAAGTTTGTCCTGTATCTTCCTATTGGTCAAAAAAATCAGAGGTTGTTCACTTGATTTCATGAATTTATGATGCTTTGCGTGTCAGTGCTTCAATTCATTTCCATCTTTTATTGGAACGACATATTCTGCTCTCATGTTGCAAGCAGTTATTCACTCATGGGATTTTTTTAGATTTGGGACATAAAACACAATAGTTGTTTTAGGGTTCTTCTTGTGAGGCTTGGGTTTTCCATCCTTGAAGCTCCCAAGGAACTTTGCCTGCTTTCTATGTTTTACTTGTTTTCAATTTCAAAATGCTTAATTTTCTCTCTAGCCATGATATATCACCTTGCATATTATTCCTCATCCCTCATCATATCTATTATGTTTATGAAATAGCTTTGCTTCTTGTGATGTGGGCACAACATTATGCTATGAAGTGAGCAACCACTAACATTTCGCATGAACCTGTTTTGCTTTCATGTTAGTTGATCCTTATTCTCCTTTTAATTCTTGGTCGTTTAAGTGTTGTTGGGGGGGGGAGGAACTAGTGGAATAAGAGACATCCTTATTGTATGATATATTCCAGATCATATATAAAATTGTGTACCTTTTTGAACTGCAATTATATCAGATCATTCCATAACAGCTTCTTTGTATATGCAGATCTCTGAACTTTCTTTGAAGGGCTTCATCGTCGGTTACCCTTATGATAGAATGCGGGTTTCTCCTGATGTGTGTTTCATCCCTTGAGTCATCCATTTGCTATATAGAATTATAGACCGTCTTTCTTCGTCTAATCATAATTTATTTCTGCTTTTCATCAGGCTATACAAGTCAAGGTTT
Organism: Bauhinia variegata; assembly: GCA_022379115.2. Lineage (NCBI taxonomy): Eukaryota > Viridiplantae > Streptophyta > Magnoliopsida > Fabales > Fabaceae > Bauhinia > Bauhinia variegata. The sequence continues at coordinate 17,510,002 of CM039436.1, read as the reverse complement.
TCATTGATGACCTTTGTAAAACTGAAAAGTTTCAAGGTTTACCGTATACATTTTGGAGTGAGCGCTTCACATCAAAGGTGAATCCACATAATTTCTATTATGAAACTAAAGGAATTACCGCTTCTCTAAATTATTATGTTTTTGACATGAGCATAAGGTTCTTATCCTCTTCGTTGATGGCTGACTGTGTTATGTAAAGAATCAAACGTCTATGAGTGTGAAGCAGATATTGTTAATTTTATGAGAACTTGTCGGACCCAACCAATTCATATTCAAGTCAAATGAACCAAACTATAATGTTCCGAAAATGCGTTAAGTTCAACTTACTTCTGCCTCTCTTTATACCCTTTTTATTAGGGGAAAAAAAGTGAGCATAAATCTGAACATAAACTGTGTTAGCAGAACGAGGAATTGTATTTAAAGGATTTGCAGTTGCATCCAGTTCATTACAAGACTATAATTGATAAGTTTGCTGCTGTTGGAATACTTCAGGTAATGCTCTTTAATCTGCTCCTTGACATCTTCTATTTAAGATTGTTAGCCTGCTGTACTTTTTCTGATATGTTGCGTAGCATGGAGAAGACGATGTCTTGATTTGGAATCCTACTGAGGGCATATTTGAGATTGTATGCCTGTATGTCATAGGATGAAGGGATGATGTTCGCAGTTTCCCTTGGGGACTGTGATGTAAAACCAGGAGAGACTTGGATTAAAGCAACCCAAAAAAACAAAATAATAGGGAATAAAATGTTAAAATTTACGTTTTTTTTTTCCTTACTAAAAAATTTATTGCTTTTTAGTTGAAGCTGTTGGTAGATGCTTGATTGTGATACATTATTTAGTATTGACAGTCTACATTGTATATCAAGCTGCTTTAAAAAACAATTTATGTTGGTAGGTTGACATCTAATTCATTTATTGGTATTTTCTAGGGATACCTGGATCATGTTAACAAAAAGTTGAAGTCACAACCAACAGAGTAAGAATTCTCCATATAAGTGTTCGTTGTTGTTATACAGATGGAGAAGTGTATGAAATAAGTTTTTCTGTTGGAGTATACTAGTTGAAAGTTGAAACCTTTGTCGTGAGAGAAATGAATTTTACGTGATTGTTTGTGTCCTCCTCAAAACTGGTCTCTTCCTAGGATGGCATTTTTCTTCTCGTTTGTTACATGTCTTTTCATTTCTTTCCTCTTCGCTGATCTGTAAGCGAGTGCATTTCTACAGAAGACGCATAAGTCGGAAGCCACTTTTGGAAACTTATGAATGCAATGAGAGACTGGTGGAAGATACAGTTTACTTTCCTTATAATCCAATTATGTATTGCATAGCTGAAACAATTTGTTCTCTAATTTGCTAATTTGAACATGGTTTAGATGCTTAGGTTACAACCGGTTATGTCGTGAACAAAGGTTTCACGAGAGTTATTAATGGCTCTAGTAATCTTTGATTCCCAGAAGCTGTCTGAAAACTTGGTTCTTTTTATTCGTTCAATTACGCCTTGCCAAATCTTTTTATCAGTCATCTAATAACGACTTGACCCCATATGATTATGGTGTTGTGGGTGTTAAGGAGCTTGTCATTCTTATACTTTTTCCCCATAAAAACTAATTCTTGTTATGTTTGATCAAAAGATTATATGAAGATATGCATAGTGGAAAACAATCCCGTAAATTCAGTGTATTAAATATTAACAATTTTGTCTTTTGTGGGAGCTTTATTATCGTTTTTAATGTATAGTGTTGTCGTCTTAATCTCATGGCAGATCCACTTAACAAGTTAATAAAGCTAAAGCAGTTAAAAAAGAAATTAAAAAGAAAAACACATTCTTCCATCTTTGGCAAGTGAAGTAAATTAACTAAGCAAAGAAGATAATGGGGTTGCATGAAACGCTTGTTCGTAGTTCTCGAATTCGCATTGGTAGTACAGAGATAGAAATCCGCATTAGTCGTCCTGTAGCAATAACTCAAGAAGGTTCTGTTGGGCTCTGGCAGGCGTAATTATTGGAATAAATTCAAGTAAGGTTAATTAACAGGTTATAATTTAGGTCTTTACCATTTACAGAGAGTGTGTTTGTGTAAAGTTATTACTGTTGAGTCAGATTCTAATGAATCCAACGAGATAGTTCCCATTGGCCTACTTAATCAAAGACAAGCAACTTCCAATGTGTCTATGTTTTTATGACACATAAGTCAGGCCAAATAACTACAAGTAACTTGCATTTACTGTAATAGGAGCTATTTTTTCTACTCTGCTGCCTCCTGATATTTACCAGCTAAACAGCTCAGTTCTTTTTTAATTTCCCCCTTCCCTCCGTCTAATTGTGGTCAGACAATTTTAAAACCAGTTCTAAGTTTTGAACTTATTAGCCACGAAATGGAAAGAAGGGGAGATTTTGTCAAATAGTCTCATAATTGCTGCAAGAAGAGCAGAAGAGAGGGAGAGGATGGGGAGGGGTAAATGGTAACGCTAAACACTAGTCTAGTCTAGTCTAGTCACACAAGTTCAAGTTGCACTAGTACAACTGTACCACGAGCAAAAGCAAAAGGCTTCCCTGCCCTGCCCTCAGAAATTGGCAATCTGAAAGGGACATCTGGGTTTGGTACTTTGGTAGGCCATAGTGTCCCTCCAACCCCACTAGCATGCCGTTATAGTCTTTTTTTGTTACGTTCACCTTTTATTTATTTTTTGCCTTCTTAGTCAGATACTTCCACCAGCCCTGCCCTGACTACTATAAACAAAGGCTCTTTTACTCTGCTTATATACAGCTATCTCTTTCACACACTAGAGCACTTTAATTCAAAAGCTTATATTTTTATTTCATTTTTCCTTCTCAAGTCCCAACTCTCGCTCTTTGTCTTGTCCTTTCTTCCTTTTTCCTTTTCCACCTCCTGCATTCTTCTATCAAAACCCTAGATTTCAAATCTAGGGTTTTGTTATTTGTAATGTGTTCAGGCGTGATTTGGTATCCTCTAGCTTGCTAGCCTCTGTTTCTCTGTTAAATCTGAGCTTCCGATTTTTCTACATTTTTTTTTTTGCCCTTTTTAACTCAGTTGGCTCAGTCATGGGCTTTTAATGGTGACACGTTTGAGCTCTTAGATCATTTTCTTCTTTCGTTTTACTAGGCTGGTGTATCATGTCTTTTCCGGGGTTCTGAGATTTCTCCACCAACACAAAACCCTTACAAAACCCATGCTATATTAAGCACTAAAAAAAATCTGAGCTTGTCAATTGAGTATCTGGGGCTACTGGCTTTTAGATCTCTTTCTTTTTTCGCTCCTTCTGAGTTAAAAATTAAATCTTTTTTATCAAATTTAAAGCCTTTTGTTCTTGACCAGTAGGAGAAAGCCTGGCAAAGCCCCTGTTTTGGGATTTTTATCTGGTTGGTAGTTTGGTTAAGTGTTGGTCTACTAGAAGATTTGGGGTTGAGGAGGCTTTGAAATACACAGGAAGCAGAAAGTGTCTTGTGTCACAAATAGCTTAGTAAATGCATGGATGGGAGAGAAGCCATGGCATTCTCCGGTGGCTCTGCTTCATATTACATACATAGGGGAGGAATTGCTGGGTCTGGCTCTGGCTCTGGAACACAAGTAGGGGGTTTCCAGTCTCCCCCTGGGTTCAGACCTCTGTCCAACGCTGTCGTTCCGGCTCAGTCAAATATACGGGGTGGCTCCGTTGGCTCTACATTTTCAGTGGAGCCTCCACGTGCCAATTTTAGTCATGGCATTAGCATGGGTGCCACTCCCGGCGTACCTTCAAGCGAACCTGTGAAAAAGAAAAGAGGGAGGCCTCGTAAGTACGGTCCTGATGGACCAGTTTCTTTGGGACTGTCTCCAATGTCCATCAATGCTAATTCTACTCCAGGTTCAAGCACACCATCCAACAAAAGGAGTAGAGGGCGTCCACCTGGAAGTGGAAGGAAGCAACAGTTAGCTACTCTGGGTATATTTTGCCTTCTGCGAATTGTCAGTTGTTAATGATTCTATTTACGCTGTGGTTGTTGTTTTCCGAATGTAGTGTCTTCAGCAACACTCTTGTTGTCACAAATTTGTGTTTTGATCTTAATGCAGGAATCGATAACCATACAAGTTTCTTAATTTCCACTTTAGCTTATGGTTTTTTGTTTCTAGTTTGTATACAATTTTTTAATGAATTTAAAGGAAAAAAAGAAAGTTTCTCTTATCTTGTAATTGTATATTTATTTATTTAAATACATTAACCCGAATGTTTAAAAGACCGATTAAGCAGAGACAATTATGCAGAAAGAAGTAGCTATCACTGTGATATTTGACTTGGCATCGCATTTTCAGATTTAGAAATCGGGAAAAAATTAGACACTATATTTTCCACTTTTCCATCTCTTTCTATCTCTGTCGTGTTGTCGAGTTTGGTGTGTTGACATTTTTATTTCTCTCTTCCTAGGTGAATGGATGAACAATTCAGCAGGACTGGCTTTTTCACCTCATGTTATCACCGTTGGAGTAGGAGAGGTAGTTATATACTTCCAGCTCATAATGGATATAAATTTCGATGTATTTGTGTATTTAGTAAACTTTTTCCTTTCTTTCAATCCTGATGGTATATTTGTGCAAAAGAATATGTTTGTCTTAAATATTTTTTTCCTTGTGTCGGAAATGCTAAATGGATTGGTCCATTGGTACCAAGATCACAGTTGATATCAACAAAGAAAATAATAGCATGATTTACTCAGCTCAGAAATGTGTTCTAAAGATTTGAGAGAAGTTGTGGTCAATGTACAATTGGAGAGAAAAATATTTTCATAACACTGAATGTTCTTCACCATTTCTATTCCAGGATGGCACTTCACCAACCATAACATAGATGTAACATGAATTGTATACATTAAACGGAAATGACAGGATGCACATATTGATGGAACGTAGACTGGATTTATAAATTGGAGAACATGGGTCAGTAACACACTTGAACATGTTTAAAAATAGTACGCAATGCTGATGGCACTTGATGGAAATGGAAGCATTGAAATTCAATTATGGTTTTCGAATATATTAAGTATTAATTATTTTACTCGTGACAGAGACCTGGATTTTTGTTTATTTTTTCACAATAATTTGAAGATCCTTACATGACAGGTTTCGTTTGTTTCAGGACGTCGTAGCAAAGTTATTGTCAGTATCACAGGAAAGACCACGGGCACTGTGCATCTTGTCAGGCACTGGAACAGTTTCTTCAGTTTCACTACGACAGCCTGCTTCTACTGGTGTCAGTGTCACTTATGAGGTTAAAGAACTTAACCATACTGCTTATTCAGTCTCCCCCTTTGTGGTCTACAAGTGTTGAGACTTTGGTTGTGAACTCTTACCTTCCTTAACACGCAGATACCTCATGTAGAAACACAGAATACCCGAACGTTATTCGTTCTTGTGTCGTCTTATTCCTTACTCCACAAGATAAAAATGCGTTCAGTTGATCTACATATGCTTTCTCCTTTTCTTTTTGGAAAGGAGGGTGGTCTTGTAATTTAGCAGTTTTATTTTGGTCTTTACATGTTATGATTGTAACGTACTTGGGTTGTATCTTTTCTGATAGAAATTTGCCCTTAGATGTTATTTTCTTATTGCTAAAATAAGCAAGAAGTATGCAAAAGAGAAGATTGATGCAGTTTGGTATTAAAATCTAGCTGTTTGCGGGGTTCAAATTAGTATAGTTTACTGCCATTGCTTTTAACTGCTTGGGACTTTGTTTTTATGGCACATTAAGGCGCTTATTTCTTTTACCTCTTGTTCCATTTGAGTTAAGGAACTTATTTGATTTTCTTGGCCTTTACAGGGCCGATTTGAAATATTATGCTTGTCTGGTTCCTACTTGGTTGCTGAGGACGGTGGACCACGTGACAGAACAGGTGGTGTGAGCGTTTCCCTTTCTAGTCCTGATGGTCATGTCATTGGTGGTGGTGTTGCTGTGCTCATTGCTGCAAGTCCAGTACAGGTAGTCCTTAATTGCCCTCGGAGCTGTAGCCTTCTTCTATTCCTGGATAGACAATCTTATCTTTTATTTCTTGCTTAATCATGCTGATATGTTGGAAAGGCAAGCTTGGAGGAGTGGAATTGCATATAGATGCTAGTAAAGCTCGGTGTGGTTTCCAATGATATTTTGCGTGCCTTGCATTATATACATACATGTATTATTATTTGTTTGTTGTTTAGAGATTTTAGATATTGCTTTGCATTATTATGCATCTCAAGTCAAGAGGCGAAACCAAAAGAAAAGCACCTTTGCATAATGAGTTATTTCTTGCTGCAGGTGGTTGTGTGCAGTTTTGTATATGGAGGAGGCTCAAAGACCAAGACTAAGCAAGTGATGGCTCCAAAAGATGATGACAGTTCTAAGCCACCGCATGTTGATAAGTTATCTGCTCCAGCCAGTGCCCCGCCCTCCCAAAATTATACCCCTTCTGCAACAGGTGTTTGGCTTGGATCACGCACCCACACTGGTATTGACTTGACGCGCGGATGAATATTTATTTTCGAGAACACACTGCAGTTTTGTATATATCTCTTGTTGTATATGAACTAAAATTAGCGGGCATTGTAACTTTGCAACTCTGCTGTCTTAACCCATCAGTCGCACTAACATGCTATGCTATATAACCAATCGACTTGTGCAATGATGAAGAAAGATAGCATTTTCCTCAGTTGCTCGGTTGTCAAAGCTCAGATTCAGTATTCATGAGCCTGGTCACTCAAATATATTTTGCGTTACATTATAATTAGCTGAACTTTTCTCTTACCATGACTGGTGGAATTTCTCTTTCATTGTCCAGCTCCAGCAGATTGCTGGGGTACTTTCAGTAACGCGTCAAATGTTTGTTTTATGTGTTGCAAGAGCCATGAAGCAATTGAACCAGCTTAGTCTTGTATCGTATACGGCTTAGTTTGGGCCGCGTGATCAACTGTGCCTTCAGGTGCAAATAAACAAAAGACTAGCCATACAATCAACAAGAATAACCATGTCAATCTCCTACGGGTAAATGCCCAAACAAGGTGGACAAAACAAATTTATTCTTTAATACAATAACATTAGATTAGATTTCAATTTTTATTGAGACAGACTAGTATTTGAGCAGTACAGCAGAAAACTGACTCGGCACGACGATACTATTATCCCAATAAGATTCTTATTCATAATAGCAATCCAAGATTCATATAGGAACAGCTTCGCAATTCATTCGACCCCCAACAGTTTCTTTATGTCCTTCTGCAGATGACAGCAAGAGAAACACGCTATTAGTGTAGCAAATTTCATGCATTTGAAGACAAGAATATCGATGTCATCAAACGAATTATCTTACCTCAATGCTAAGAGGGGAAGTTGTGGGGGCATAACGTTCAACAACGTTGCCATCTTTATCAACAAGGAATTTGGCGAAGTTCCACTTGATATTATCCCCAAAGAGTCCACCTTTGCTTGATTTTAGAAACTTGTACAGTGGAGCAGTATTGTCACCATTCACATCCACCTATTTTAAGAGCATGCAGTATGAGTTAACAACTCCTTCAACTGTATATATGAATTTAGACGCATAGAGGAAGATCAAATATTTGTTCTACGAGTTAAATACATACAAAAAACAAGTTATATCTATCAATAACGTGGCCATTGAGAACAAAGACTTATTCTTATTCTACCTTGTCAAAGATGGGAAACTCTGCTTTAAAGCGAGTACAAGCAAACTCTACGATTTGCTCATTGGTTCCAGGCTCCTGTTCCCCAAACTGATTGCACGGAAATGCCAGAATCTCTAGACCTGCACAGAGACAAACAAGTATTCTAAGAAGAAAAAAGGGGAGGCTTGACCTCCTAAGGATAATTTCACATGGAAGTAGATTAGATTCAGAATTCAGAAAACAGGAAGAGTTAGCAACATGGCAACAGGTATGTCGTTTTCCGCTTTGGCGTCAGTGTATGTGCATGGAAGCCAAGAAAGAACAAAGCTAAGACAGACCTTGATTTTTGTATTTCTCGTACAACTGGTTCAGTTCTGTGTAGTTTGAATTAGTCAAGCCACTGCATCCAAAATAGAACATTAAAACATGCAGAAAGAATACAATATTACAACGGGAAGAGGGGCAAAGGCGCAACGAACTCTTGCATCACTAATTAGGAGGTGTAAGTGCTAACGACCAACTAAATACAACCTTAATCCCGAATGAAAAACTGTTCTGGTTAAAATTGCATGAAACATAGTTTGATATAGTTATGAATTTGGATCGAGCAGGAAATTTAATTAACATATAAAGTTTTCATCTTTGGTATTAGATCAGATAAAGAAATGAGAAGTTGCGGAGTACCATTGTGAGGCTACATTGACAATTAGAAGGACCTTTCCCTTGTAATCACCGAGATTAACATCATTTCCCCTGGCATCCTGCAAGAAAAGGGACGTAACATTTCAAGTCATAAACAAATAAAAAAGAACAAAATAATAATAATCAAACTCGTCCAAGATGATACAAGAAATCAAAGGAACTAACTTTAACAGTGAAATCGTAGAATGAGCCAGGCTTTGATTGGCTTGCCATTGTATGATCTGTTCTCAAATTGAAAGACAAAGACGAGGGGGTTGAAGACCCTGCTTTAATTGGATTGCCATGCAATGAAATCTGAGAAGGACAGAAGGGGGAACGTTTGATATCGAGTAAGAATTGATTCGACAAGTAAGTAGAAGCAAAGACTGTAGCCACTCTTATACTTCTACCGCACAAGATTCGCGATGAACAAGAAAACATTGATATGAAACAAAAAGAAAAACGCGACTACGTAAATATTTTCTCTTAATTCTGTTTGCAGGTTTGCGTTTGCGCCTTTTATTATACACTGGTGGAGGAGACTTTTACACGTGGGCGGCAAGGGCCATTCTCTTAAAAACAGTTATTTTTATTTTTTGACGGTGGCGATCATTCGCATCAGCAGATATGCCATCATGGGTGCTGTATACCCTAGCAGTCGAACGTTTTGCAGATGCTGACATGGGAGACGAGGTAATTTATGGAAGTGCTTTATATCCCCAAGTTTCATATTTGCATCTCCGAATTGGTCAAAGTAATAGTTGTTTTTCATCGGTAAGAATTCTGTAACCATATTGTGACTTCTCTGGAATGTAATAGCGTGAATACTAGGAATATACCCGTACATTCATTGTGATGGTTCGGTATATCCGATACATTTCAAACAGTGTGAAAACTTGCAGGCGTATATGTTCACATTGACAAATCCGATTAGAGATGAAGATAATGATGTAGAAAGATGCCCGTATCAACCTATATGAGTTTAAACGAGAAAGTAACGATTTTTCTGTGTTTTATTCTTTCATCTGATGTCCAAAGATCTTATTTTTCTATTTCATGTTTTCTTTTTGGGCCTAAACAGTCACTACAGCCATTTTAAATAGGATCCGGCTGGACAACAATGAGAAAGGAGACAGCCATCTCCGTGCTTTGACTAGCTTCTTAATAATCTCGGTTTTTGTTTTTCTTGTGGCTAGCACTAATGCTTGTCATTTTGAAACTTGAACTACAGACTATGTTTCTATGAAGTAAGCCTAGTCTGGAGTACATTATGAAACCAGGATAATATTTGCAATCTAGAAATCCCTAATCAAAATATATAAGTGGATGATAAAGATGAAAGAAGATTAGAAGGACATGGATGGATGCATTGTGGTTTACTGAGCATAATTTAAATAGATTCAAGTGAAATCTAATGTTGATCCTCTTCAATGGAAGATCGTTACAGGGCTTTTTTTTTACTGTCCTAGTTGTCCAAGATTGTCTATGAACTCTAATCCCCCTCCTAAAAAAGAAAAATATTTTTATAGTATGTCACAGAAATGAAGAAAAGAGAGAACATAATCAATCCTTGAATTCTTCATTCTAATCTGCCAACCCTTTCAAACAGATTATTCACTGTGATGGCGAATGCATCCTGAAACTTCTCAAGCTCAGCATTGGCATCCCCATACATCAATCCAGGTAATAGTTCATATACTATGTACCTCTTCATATTTTCCGTCTCTGTAGCTGAAACACTAGTTAGCCTCTCGACCACATTCACATTCATTTGCTTCACCTCTTTTTGGTCTATAAAAACAGAATACTTGACATGTTCCTCAGGTAAATGCCATGGATACTGGTAGTAAGCTGTGAAAGGATCAAAGAGAACTGGTATGCAACCTGATACAAGTGAATCAAACAGAGATTTTCTGGTTGGACTGTCCCCAGGTGGCTGCAGGCAGAAGACAGATTCCATAAAAAGCTCTATGATCGACTCGGGCTCATCGCACATGCCAGAACTGCAATTCAAAAACTGGCATTTACCATTTCCCGCTGAAGTACATTGTTCAATTAATATTGACCTGATGTTGTCTTGTGCATCAGGCCTTGCTGCCCCTGCAAAACTGATAAGGTTTTTGCGATTTGATCTAATTATTTTCAATTGCCATGCAATTATATCATCATCTGAATGAGGGTGGAAGTAAGTTGGATGTGGAATTCCAATGTCGTTGACATGCCATGGTTGCCGTTCAATCAAGAGCTTAACGGGGTTTTGCATTTTATCAAGCTCTAATAGTCTAGTACCCCAGGCAGATTCGCTAGTTCTCCTAAAATCCCATGAAATTTTACCCAAGACAAATACATGATCCTTCCCTGAGTTCTTAGTCCATGGCCTCTGCTTCTCAAGCCACTTCAGCAGTTCCAAAGCCAAACTATCCTTGACATCGCCAGAAACATTTTTGAAGTGCCATCTCAAGACATCTAAACCACCATAGAACGGGACATAGAAGAGCTTGGCATCGTCTGCATTGTGAACTCTGCAAGGATGCTTCAAAATCCTTGAATGAAATATAAGTTCAAGTGAGTATTGATGAGTTTGATACCACCTTTTGCCAAGCTTTGGTATTGGCTCGCCCAGTGCTTCGTTACTAAAATATCTGCAGAAGTCCGCCCATGGAACCATGTCACGGCACTGACCCACCAGGTCCTTGTTGAATTTTGATGGCAAATCATACACATATAGTCCTTGGCCATCACAAGCTCCATCTTTTCTATCTGACCTCCAAGATCGATGAAGTTGTAATTGTTCCTCAACAACCTTAATAGCATTTGCAACCTCCTCATCTTTGTTAATGTCAGCAGCTCCTCTGCTAGAGATTAGATATGGGATGGTTGAAAAGTTAGCGTGCTCAGTAAAATTACGAGTGATGGAACTGCTGTTCTTTATGGAAATTGGTATTTCAAATGTGGGATGAGTGCCTGCAGAGAGACAGTAGAGGTTGTTGAGCTTCCTGGAAGAAACACAAACATGAATGACTTTCCCAGTTATAATGGTGCTGAAGGAAGACCACGTGTAGATAAGGAAAAGAAGGAAGATTGCCGCAGAAATTCGACTGAGGAAGTTGCACAGGGTTGTGAAGCAAGAACAAGCTGGTTCTCTAGCTTCTAGTTTTCTGGATGGTTTTGATCGTTTCCTGGACATAGACACGGCCATTTTCTGGGTGAGAACAGTGTTGAAATCATGCGTTTGCTTTTGCTCGTGGCTTTTCTAGTTTGAGGAAGACTAATCACTGGATCCTTACCTGAATAGTGAAGACGAACAGGCAAGCACGTAGCGATATTCCAGCAACTGGTTATATGCACGTCGTAACGTACATTGTACTAAATTATTATATGTCGGTACCTACTTCAGTGGTTGACATGCAAAATTATTATGTTTTTTTCTGTAAAAATGGTAGTCAAATGACAATATATATATATATATATATATATATATATATATATATATATATATATATATATATATATATATATATATATATATATATATATGACCTAAAAGCATGACGGATGGAGCCTGATCTTTGAGAATTCTTGGAATGTTTAATTTATAAGAGGTGGAATCTTCCACACTTTAAATTGTAGATTTATGGTATGAACTTCGTACGTCAATCTTTATCAGCCTTTGAATGATATTAGTATTATTACCAAAGTTCCCATTAGCAACAGAAGGAGATAAAGAAAGGTTAAAGCTCATTCCAAGCACCAAATACAAATGGCTTAAAAATTGACATATCTGACTCTGTCGTTGCTTGTCAAAGAACTGCCCATGGGGAATTTTGGATTCATCAACACAATAGCACTCTACTTTTAACTCGGCGAATTTTTTATCTACATTGAGCATGAGAATAGGGTATAAGAGCCATAAAATCTTAGCCTTATTCATAAGCCCAAGAACTTAGTTGGGCTGAATGAAAAATGATGACTTATTTGGGCTTGGGCCGAGTGAAAGAAAAATGATGAGCCCAACGTCATTGTTCTGCCTTTTCAGCGAATCTCGTTTGACGTTGTCCTGTTGAAAGGATGCGCTAAGGCGCGGGTTTGCTTGGCGGTAAAACGAAGTTCTCGTATTTCTGGAGGAGCCGCGATGTCGTTTTGAGCGGCCTTTTGGCTTTCTCTTCTCTTTATGAAATTTTTACCCATTTAATTTTTCCGGCGGATGGTCAATCGAAAGCCCGAAAGGCATAGGAGCGGTAAATGGAATTGATAGAGTAAATGGAATACACTTTGAAGAGATCAAAGTAGAAATATCCAAAAGTCAGCAGTTGTCTCCCGAATTCGAAGGTAGTACATCTTCATTCGAAATTTGCTTGATTGTATACAATGACTTCATTCATTATTTTGCCTTTGCCGTTTCTCTCTCCAATGTTGCAAAAGTCTTCACCTTTGATACGTGTCATCACTTACATGCGCATGGAGGTGCTCAGATCAGATTTTGTGCATCTTTTGCTTGTCAATGATTAGGCTAGTAAGTATACTGTTTGCATCTATGTTCTATTTGCTAAGTACAAGTTTACAGCAATTGATTTCTTATCATTCAATCTTTATACCACTTAAGTCCATGTTCTTTAGCTTCTGGGGTCTCTTGTAGTTCTTCAACATGAGGGAGGAGCAGATAACACTTACAGATGAAGCTGCCATGGCAGCTCCAGCAATCCAAGGAGGTAACCGGAGCCGAGTGAATGGGTATATAGTGCCCGCTGCAATGGGGATGGCGAGCAGATTGTAACACAAAGCCCAAATATAGTTTAGACGTATGCGGTAGAAGGTTTTTTTGGCAAGATCAATGGCTAATATTATATCCTCTAAGTTGCTCTTCACGAGAACAATATCAGCTGCCTCAATAGCAATATCTGTACCTGCACCGATTGCCATTCCAACATCAGCTGCCACAAGTGCTGGTGAGTCGTTGATTCCATCTCCCACCATTGCCACAGTGTAACCACAGTTCTAAGTAAATGAAGTCAGTATAGACTTAGTCACCATTTTATACTGTATATACCAATTCTCAAAGCTGAAAGACAACAGGTAATTGAGACATTTTACTTAATTTGCTGATTTTAATTTAATAACTCAAGTAGATTTGTGGTTCTTTTCTGATATGATTCTAAGCAAACTTTTAAATGCATATTTCTATCTGTACCTGTAAATCATTGACTTTATTCGCTTTGGCCTCAGGCTGAGCTTCTGCTATGACAGTTTCAATGCCAACTTGCCTGGCAATGGAATTTGCAGTTCCCCAGTTATCGCCTGTTACCATGATGCCCCTGATCTTCATAGACTTGAGTATGGAAACAACTTCATTGGCACCTGGTTTCAGTGGGTCAGATACAGCCAAAACACCAGCAATTTCTCTATCTATGGATACGAGAATCCCAGTTTGAGCAATCCCTTCAACTTCTGCTAGTACTTCTGCAGCTTCAACTGCAATGGATATGTTGTGATCCAGCATCAGCTTCTTATTACCAACCATTATTTCTTTGTTTTGAACAATGGCCTTCACTCCATGGCCTGAAATGGAAACAAAGTTACTTGCTTCTGGCCAGGAAGGGTTCTGTTCATCTTTGAATTTCTTGGCATGTTCAACAATGGCCTTGGCTATTGGGTGCTCACTGTTCACCTAATATAGAAACACAATTAAAACTTTTAATGTATGTTATTTCACAATAAAAAGATTATGCTCGTTAGGGGAATCCCTACCTCTGCTGCAGCCACGAATACAAAGAAATCTTTAAGTGCCATCTTTTGAAGGAGTCGTGTGTTAACAACCATTGGCTTTCCAAGAGTGAGAGTTCCTGTCTTATCGAACACGATGCAATTCACCTGCAAACTTGCAAGTTGTGGGTGAGCTTCCTACCACTGAGATTCAATAAACACAATAAAGACAATAACCTGACCTTGGATGCACTTTCTAATGCTTGGCCCCCTTTGATGAGTACCCCATGAGTTGCACCAACTCCAGTACCGACCATAACAGCTGTAGGAGTGGCTAGTCCTAGAGCACAAGGGCATGCTATAACCATGACACAGATCCCAAACTGAAGAGAAAGCTCAAAGCTGTTCATAGAGGATTGTATCCAAGATTTGGGGTAGGCGTGGAACTGTCCAGCTAAAAACCAGGAAAGCCAAGTTGAAAGCGAAAGTAAAATGACCTGGAGAATAAACGCACTCTGAAATTAGAAGACTCCTCTCTGTCTATGTCTATGATAAAAGAAAAAAGATGAAGTATGCTATATACTCACCATAGGCACGAAGTATTTGGAAATGTGGTCTGCTAGCTTCTGTACGGGAGCTTTAGCCATTTGGGCAGACTCAACAAGTCGAACAATCTGTGAGAGGGCACTCTCTGATCCAACCCTTGTTACCTTTACATGCAAAACCCCATTCTCATTCATAGTGCCTCCAATCACCATATCACCTTTCCTCTTCGCCACTGGCCTAGACTCTCCTGTTATCATGCTCTCATTTACGTGGCTTTGTCCCCAGATGACAAAACCATCACATGCTACTTTTGCACCTGGAACAACTTTGATTACATCATCTCGTTGTATCAACCTGCTATCAATTTCTCGTTCAGCAACTACATTTCCCTGATCATGATCCAGGGTTAACAAGATTGCTGTGCCAGGGGTTAACTCCATAAGCTTAGCAATGGCTTGTGATGTCTTTCCCTTTGCCAACACCTCCAAATACTTACCAAGTAAAATAAATGAAATCAGCATAGAGCTGGTCTCAAAGAAATCAGTGCCTTTGAAATCTCGAGAGAAACCAGCTCTCACAATCACATACAGAGAATAGAAGTAAGCTGCATTTGTTCCCATGGCAATCAACACGTCCATGTTAGCAGAACCTTTGCGCAAAGCTTTGTAGGACCCAACATAGAATCTTCGGCCTATGATAAACTGAACTGGGGTTGAAAATTCCCACTTCAAGATCATTCCAATACTCAGCATATTGACAACTTTGATATCTAAGACATGCTTAATTCCAGGTATGTACATGAGGACCATGGATGTTAAAAACACGGGAATCGTGAAAGCCAAACTCCAAAGGAAGAATTTCAAGTATTGCTTAATTTCCTGCTGTCTATGACTTTCTCTTCCTCTTTCTTCTGGATATATCATTGCTCTGAAACACCCTGAACCTGAAGATTCTATGACTTCAATGAAGGTTCGGGGTCCTGTCAAATATGGTCTATAAGCAATGGAAGCTTTGTTTATGTCCGGATAAATGTCTATAGTTTCAACACCTGGGAGTGCCTCAAGAGATTTTTCAATTGCTCTCATGGATTGATCATTTTTTATGCCATCAATTTTAAGTTCTATCTTGCTTATGTGCTCTCCTGTGCTTATAAGTATGGTTTCAAACCCAGTATTTTCAATAGCTTGAAGCAGCTGATCGTGGCTCACTATCTTTGGATCGTATTGAATCTGTGCTTCTTCAGTTGCCAACGCCACTTGTGCTTTCTGCACCCCGTGTATGCCTTGCAGGGTTGATTCAATGGTGGAGGAGCAAGATGTACAAGTCATACCCTTTATGTGGATTCGGCATATTTCAGATGAACTCTCATTGGACTCTTCTTCAATGGATTCAGCTATAAATCCGGCATCTTCTATGCTCTCTCGGATTCTCTTCTCCTAAATTGTTGATAAGTTTTTTTTAAATATATTTCACTAAATTGCAAATATATATTATCTTATTTCCAGAGATCATAACGATTCAAGAAAGAAACAAATGGAACAAGTGGAGAATCAACTCAAGCATAATAAAGTGGAACAAGGATATCCAATATCATTACCCGGAGAACACTATCATGTCTGGTCATCATAATCGGTAATATAATTCTATTTTATTATATCTGTCAGCAACAGATGATATATAGTTCATGTGTCTGCCAGTGACCTTCCACAGACCATAAATCTCGTGCGCAAGTGGCTGAGAAGGACCACCAATTACTTGTTAATATTGGAGGGGGGAAATAAATACCTATCACCTTTTACATCCTTTATGACTAGCTTTTTGTATATTTTTAAAATAATGACAAAATGACAAAGTAGTTTCTTTTATGGTAAGCAGGCCATTAATCAGTGATAAAATGACTACTAGGCTAGGCATCTCACTTCACACACAGGAAGGGCTGGTGTGATGATTGAGTCACTGCCTTTTCTTTGAAAGAAGGCCTTTGATTAGATTTGCTAACTGGCATGTATTGTGAGTAATGCTTGACCATTTTCGGCACGTAACTGTATGGGCTAGCTAAAGAAGGGATGAGATTTGATACCACAAAAAGAAATTTCATCAAGTTTCGGATCGACCTTTTAAAGTCCGTTTCTGCATTAATGAATACGATGCATACACAGGGACAAGGTGCTCAGCATTCAAACGGCTCTCGGCTTCAACTTTTGGTTGCACTTTTCTCTTTAAATCAATTATTACAAGACGTGTATGCTTTAAAATCTGTGATGTATACTTATAGCGAAAGGCCACTGAATATTTTCACAGATCATTGACATCTTGTGTTTGCAATGTGAAAAATCTCAAAGCAATTATCAATTGTCATGTTTTTGATTTTTTTTTTTTTTTTTTTATCATAGTTAGGAGGGAAAGAGGATTTATACAGAGATTTTAACCTACAGTAAAAAATTTAAACTTAATATCAAACAATTTCATTGAAGATCAGTGACTATCTCAACTAAAATCTCACCAACTATTTTTAAGTTATCATCAAAGAGTAATCTAACACTAATAATAAATATAAGATGACCAATTAGATATATATGTAAAACAATTTACAAGTCCTCGTCTAAAATATGATAAAACAAATAAATAACAATCTCTCTCAATAAATAAAACAAAATTTTAAATTCAATATTTTTGACTTAAACTGTAACTAAGACTATTTTTCATTAAGCCAATGAGTGTCTCTTTAACTAAACTGTATCAAGCTTCTAGATTGAATATATCCTAGACACTATATAATTGGAATTATGTAGCACTATTTATCTCTTTGACTGAAATATTATAGGAAAATTCTTTTAGATATCAAACTTAAATTTTATTAATTATTTTAAAATTTAAAAAATAAACAATATAAACAACATTATTAAAAGTTACAGCAATAGATATCTCATTTTAAAAGAATATAAGATATGATTTAGTTAATAAATAAAATAAACTGAATAGTGATAAAAGAAATAATTATAATTTTTTTAGGATTATTCCTACCTAAATATAGAGTGATAGTGCTGTTAGTTTAGAATAGGTAGATCAAATAACTAAACTTACAGTAACGAGAGATGGAAAGTAGACAACGAGAGCCTTGTTGTTCAAGACATCAACGATGGCGTCCCTAATGCCAGGAAGGCGCTTGATGGCCTTTTCGATGGAAGCAGCACAGGCAGCGCACGTCATTCCCAAGACTCGGAAAACAGCTTTAGCCTCCGAGCTGCCTTGGACGGCCCTCTTCGCTTCCGGCGACGGATACCTTGTCATTGACGGGTAGTGTGCCTGCGGCGACAAGTTCCCACAACACTGCATCTTCATCGTTCTCTTTTTAACGCCACTAACTGTAGCCATCCAATCGCTTTATCTCACTCCAATCGCACTCTCAAGCTTAACTAACTAACTAACTATATATATATATATATATATATTCTTTCTGGTTCCCTTCCCTTGTGCATAGAATACAATGCGCATTTCCTTCCTTTATATAATGGAATGGAAAGTAGACTTGGTGCTGCACTGCCTTGTAGTCATAGGATATGACGAGGGATCAGATGCTCGCTGCTTAGTGGTTAGTGGGTCCTAAGTCCTTACTTCTAAATAAATACTACTTGATTTGATGACTCTCTTTAATTTACGAATATATAATTGGTTATGGTTATTGGTTATATACATATTTGAATATGCATATTCAATCTACTACTGCGTAAACTAATTAACAAGAATTATTTTAGTTTGATTAAAGATTTTGAGTTAAAATTTTAAAATATATATATTAAAATTTATATAAAAAAATTATTATCTCTATAATTTTAAAGAATTTAAATTAAATTAATTAATATTTAATATAATGTCAAATATGCATATTTTAATAAAAAAAATGTTCCAATTGAGCGAAATAACTTGTAGTGAAAAAAAAATCGTTGCTTGCAATTTACAGTGAGACCTCAAATTAACACAAGGACAGATATTTCTACTTAATTATCCTTGCAATTGCAATTGATAGGTGTGGCCACAAATTAAAGGGCTACAGCTTTTCCTTACGGAATTATGTTGGTTTGGGTTTGTTCATGATTAGCCACTTTTTTCTTTTTTTAAAAAAAAATCACCTATTCAAGCAAGTGAATTAGCAAGCCTTCATCAGAATGCTTTTAGACAAAAAAAAAAAAAACTAGTCACCATTCCACTAATTTGTATGGTATATGTAATATTAAAAAAAAAGTGAGTGAAAGGATACATTTTGAGATTAACGAAGATTCAGGCTGCTTCGGCCAACCAATTTGCAAGAAAATATTTCTAAGTGAGTACGAAGTGACAAATTAACAATATCGATATGAAGCAGCTGCATGGTACTGGCATTTTGTAGACATTGTTCGGTTATTCCCAATTGTCTCTATCTGTTGGTGGGGAGGTATATGAAGCTCCTACAATTGACCAAAATAATTTATATTATCTACGTACCTAAGTGTTATTTCTATCACCAATTGGATAAATTATTTTTTCGTTACTCGATAATTTATTTCTTTTTAATGTTACTCGTTTCATTAAAACTTTGTCTATTGCAGTTAAGTTTTCATTCAATGGATAATCTGGTACCATCACACTCGCTATATAAGTTGAAATAAACATTTGGTAGTGATAGATAGATTGACTTAGCTTAATTAATGTTAATGATATCATAATCTCATGACTATTTTGTCTATATATCTATTTTGACCAAAATAATTTGTGTTATTTTCATCACCAATTGAATAAATTGTTTTTTCGTCACTCAATAATTTATTTCTTTTTAATGCTACACGTCTCATTAAAATTTTGTCTACTCCATGTACCATCACACTCGCTATATAAGTTGAAATAAACATTTGGTAGTGATAGATAGATTGGCTTAGCTTAATTAATGTTAACAATATCATAATCTCATGACTATTTTGTCTATACTTCATCTAACATCGACATTCACCTTAACAAAGTACTGATGCCCTTTTATTATGCTAAAAAACGAAATGATTGAACCGTTCAATGGTGCATTAAGCACGAAATTGATATTGAATTTAATTTAAAACTAACGCCCACTAAAACATTCCGTGGGGGAAACAACAGGAACAATATAATAAATATTAGTATTTGTTAAGGAGATCTTCCATTATTTTTTGGGTTGGGGAGAAAGGGGATGATAATATAGAGAAGAATAAGATTGCTTTCATGTACAAGTAGGAAATAAGGACAAGGCACGTTGATGAATGATGACTGAATAGTAACCATCAGTTTTGCAACTGTTGTCATCCTCTACTTTCCATCTTTGTTATCCTAACAAGTTTCGCAACCATTATTCAAAAAGCAAATTCTGTGACATCACATGCGTTATCAATATCATGAATGGGTTTAACAAGTCACTCTCCTTTCCATTACATTATTGCCTTTTTATATATATATATATATATATATATATATATATATTACTATGGCACCATCTCAATTCTTTTGATTTGACAAGAAATTTTGGTTATTATGCCTATTTCCATCCACATCCTATCATCTTTGTTCTCTTGCCATGCTAGTAATGATTATTTTACTTTCTTTTTCTACTCTCACTTTTGATTCCATGTCAAGATGAGAGAAATTAAAAAGGAGCATGTCAGAAGCAACAACCCGATATTTCTGAATGATTTTCAAGTATATATACAGGTGATGGAGCAATTTGGTTAGGGGTCAGTCCACAGTGTATAACAAGTGCCTAATTTTATTTATAGGAACAAGTGCCTTATAACTGTAGTCTGTAGATGCGCATAAAGCCCAACCAAAAGCACCATGAATCACTCAACCTTTATGCCCCGTATCTCAAGGTTGTCCAGCTTCTTGGGTCTCTTGTAATATTTCAACAGGAGAGAACAGCAAACAACACTGACAGAAGAGGATGCCATTGCAGCCCCAGCAATCCATGGTGGCAATCGAAATCCTGTAGAAGGAAAAAGTGCACCAGCAGCAATTGGAATGCCAAGCAGATTATAACCCAAAGCCCAGAAGTAATTTAGACGGATACGAGAGAATGTTTTTCTGGAAAGGTCAATGGCAGTTATCACATCCTCCAAGTTGCTCTTCATGAGAACAATATCAGCTGCCTCAATAGCAATGTCTGTCCCTGCACCAATTGCCATTCCCACGTCAGCTGCCACAAGTGCTGGTGAATCATTGATACCGTCCCCCACCATTGCCACCGTATGCCCAGAACTCTGAAACAGAAACAAGGGCATCTGACGTGTTACAACAACTAGTATATTCTGTAAGAAGAGTATAAGTCAGACTCAAGTTGGATTAAGCTAAATCCAGGTCATAATATGAAGACCAAACATCAACTAAAGAAGGGAGTTTGAAAAAGTAGAAAAGAAAAGCAGGGCTCATTCAGACTAATCCAAAGCAAATGACATGTAGAGTTAATTAGTGATGGCAAAAATATAAATAGACGTTGCTTTCAAGTTCAAGCTGAACGGCATGTATAGCTATCATCGCATATATAGGATTGAGCAAATTAATTTTTTTTAGAGCAAAGTTGTCCTCATAAGTACCTGCAAATCCTTCACTTGCTCTGCTTTCTGCTCTGGTTTGGCCTCAGCAATAACAGCTTCAATTCCAACTTCCCTAGATATAGAATTAGCAGTCCCCCAGTTATCACCAGTCACCATGATGCTCCTAATATTCATAGATTTGAGAATGGAAATGACTTCTTGAGCACCTTGTTTTAATGGGTCAGATACTGCTAAAATCCCAGTTACCTCCCCATTTATGGATACCATAATTCCAGTTTGAGCCATTCCCTCAGCCTCTGCCAGTATATCTTCAGCATCAGCAGGAATTGCAACATTGTGTTCAGACAAGAAGCTCTTGTTACCCACAATTATTTCCTTATTCCGGACAGTGGCCTTCACTCCATGGCCCGTAATGGAGACAAAATCCCGTGCTTCTGGCCAGAGAGGGTTCTCCTCATCTCTGAATTTTTTGGCGTACTCGACTATGGCCTTGGCTAGTGGATGCTCGCTATTCACCTGATACAGGCATGCAACATACATTACAGGAAAATTATTTAAAGAAGAATATAAGACTCTAATCCATGATTTATAAAAGCAGGAAAGTCATTTAAAGATCAAAGAACTCGAAAACAGATAGAGGATTGCCTTGCAACAAAGTTAAAACAACTCTTGTTTTCTATAATTAAAAAATAATAAAATAAAAAAACTCTGACTAAATAACTAAGGCTTAAACAACCTTTGTTTCTATAAATAAACAACTCAGAGGCTAAAACTATCAGAAGAAGATGGTACCTCAGCCGCAGCAACAAATTCATAGAAATCCTGGAGTAACATATTCGTCAGTAGTTTTGTGCTTACAACCACAGGCTTCCCAATGGTGAGAGTACCTGTCTTGTCAAAAACAATGCAGTCCACCTACATGACAGGGTATAAACAGATTCAAATGACGGAGGATGCTAAGATTACAGCATAAATTTACAAGTAAATTGGAAGGTTAAAATGCCTCTGGATACTAAGGACGCATGTATAAATAATGGCTACCAAGTACGACCGGGAAAAGAATTGGATTCTGAAAGGTATAACATAATCAGGACTAATCTGTATTTTCTTAAACACAAGTTTCTTGCCAAGCAGTGAGAAATTGAAATAAAACACAAGAAACATCATATTTAAACCGTTCTCTGAGAAGTTTATTGATTTTCATCCAAAAATGAAAATATGTTAGCACTCCATGTCAAGAACGGATGAATTATATGGAGTGATGACGAGGCGTAAACATTACGACTCCTGAAACAAACTAAGACCTGGAACATATTTGAAGCACCGGTTGACTAGCAGCATACCGACCATCACCTTGAAGCACCGATCGGTGACACTTCCTTCCGTAATTTTCTTCTAAATGTTTTGTTAGTATAGGAATGGTCCTCAAAGGACCAGCAAAATTGTCAAAGCTATTCAAAATTCGGCCAGCAAGTTTAATGTCAAATACCTTATGTGCACTTTCTAATGCTTGCCCTCCTTTGATCAGTACTCCTTGAGACGCACCAACACCAGTGCCAACCATAACAGCAGTCGGGGTTGCGAGACCTAAAGCACAAGGACAGGCTATGACCATGACAGAAATCCCAAACTGCAAAGCAAGCTCAAAGCTGTCCATGGAAGATGGTATCCAAGACTTTGGATAAGAATGAAATCTCCCAGCTAAAAACCAGGCGAGCCATGTTAAAACTGAGATGAAAATGACCTGCAGAAAGAAATCACTTTGAGGTAAGCCCTCAGTGAACATAAAGATTTTAGTAAAAATTATTATTAAATAAAAAAGGTTGAAGAACTCATATCATAAAATTACCAGGGGTACAAAGTATTTTGAAATACGGTCAGCAAACTTCTGCACAGGAGCCTTGGCCAACTGTGCTGACTCTACAAGTCGAACAATCTGAGAAAGAGCACTCTCTGATCCAACCCGTGTTGCCTTGACATGCAACACTCCATTCTGATTTACAGTTCCTCCTATAACGGTGTCTCCCTTCCTCTTTGCCACAGGACGTGCCTCTCCTGTTATCATGCTCTCATTCACGTGGCTCTGGCCCCAAATGACTAAACCATCTGAAGCAACTTTTGCACCAGGAATAACTTTAATCACATCAGTCTTTTGTATCAATCGGCTGTCAATTTCTTGTTCACTAATAATATTTCCTTCATTGTCCAAGGTTAACAATATAGCTGTCTCGGGGGTCAGGTTCATAAGCTTGGCAATTGCATTGGATGTCTTCCCCTTGGCTAAGACTTCCAGATACTTTCCAAGCAAGATAAATGAAATAAGCATAGCGCTAGTCTCAAAGAAATCTGCACCCTTGAAGTCTGGAGAGGTAGCAGCTCTCAGGACAGAGTACACTGAATAGAAGTATGCTGCATTTGTTCCCAAGGCAATCAAAACATCCATATTAGCAGAGCCATGGCGTAAGGCTTTGTAGGAACCAGAGTAGAATCGCCGGCCTATAATGAACTGTACTGGTGTGGCAAGCACCCATCTTAAGATCTCCCCCACAGTAAGCATATTGACAACGTTGGTATCCAGCAAATGCTTAGTTCTAGGGATATACATCAGGACCATAGAGGTAAGAAAGACAGGAATAGTGAAAACCAAACTCCATAAGAAGGATATATAATATTGCTTAATTTCCTCGCTTCTATGAGTATCTCTTCGTCCTTCTTCAGGAAATATTTTTGCTTTGAAACGCCTAGACCGAGTTTCCTCAATCACATTAATGAAATCCCTTGGTCCTGTCATATCAGGTTTATAAGAAAGCGATATTTTGTTGAGTTCAGCATACACTTTAATACTTTGGACCCCTGGGAGTGCCTGAAGAGAAGTCTCAATCAGTCTCATGGAACGATCAGTCCGGACACCATCAACCTTAAGGTCTATCTTGCTCATGTCTTCACCTGAACTAAGAAGTGTGGCTTCAAATCCAGTGTCTTCTATGGCTTCCAATATCTGGTTGTAGTTAATAATATTTGGACTGTAGTATACTTCTGCTTCTTCAGTTGCCAAGGCCACTTGGGCCTTTATCACACCTTGAACTGCTTGCAAAGCTGATTCAACAGTGGAGGAGCATGAAGTGCAAGTCATTCCTTTTATGCGTATGCGGCATATTTGAACAGATCTCTCATTCGTTTCATCTGTAAGCAATGTGGCTTCAAAGCCTGCATCTTCTTCAATAGCTTGACGAATGGTTTCCTCCTAAAAAATAAAGTACGATAAGGATTAAGGACAGTGTAAAGTTTAGTGAAACTCCCACCAAACATGGGTAAGTAATGAGATGGAGGAGAGACAGAGACATGAAATCAAAATAGCATATGTGAAACAATGAGTAATCAGCTTCCTAGAACAAATCATTCCAGACCGTCAGGCTGTATATTGGATCCACAGATGACACGATCCCTCTATATCAATGTATTTTGATTCCGGAACTTGAATAAAACTCATTAGGTTTCCAGATCCTAATTCAGGCATAAAAATGCATAAAATTATCGTTATGTATATATCGGCGGCAACAAATTAGTACAACCAGTGATAGTCAAAACAGAGAGGGAATCAAAATGCTCTAAATTCCCATATATTTGTTTCAAATTCACATGATATACCAAGCAACAAGAATTATATTACAACATGCCATTATTTTTCCCGAGATAATTCATCCTTCACAAAACAGGGAATTTTTTTTTTTTTGTCTTCTTTCATTATCATATAATATTAACAGTTCACTTCTATTTCAAGGTCAAAAGCTGCATAAAAAGTAGCCTAAATGACCATATTCTTTGTCGATAAAAGAGACAAGTCATTGAAACTGAAAAGAGGAGAGCGCAAATTTTGCAGAAAGGAGGTACTTACGTTAACGAAGGAAGGGTAGAAGAAGACTTGGGATCTGTTGTTCAGAACATCAACGGCGGCTTCACGAATTCCTGGAAGGCGCTTGATGGCTTTCTCGACGGATCCAGCGCAAGCAGAGCAAGTCATTCCGACGACCGAGAACAGCGCATTGGCCTCTGAGCCCTCCACGCTGCTTCCTTCCGCCGACATACCCTTAGGGTACCTGAGCATCGACGGGTAACGTGGCCGCGGAGACAGCCTACCCCAATCCTCATTTCGGAGGCAGCTTAAGGCAAAGAACGTTTTCGTCATGAGCCGAGTGCCTTCTTTTAAGCTTTAGCTTTCTTTTGCCGCAAAATTTTGAAAAGGCTTGGTATATATGTATACATATATAGAGAGAGCTTTTTTAAATTTGTCAAACTGTGTTTGTCTGCTTCTGCTTCGTCTGAATAAATATTATATTTGACATGTTTTCTGAAAAATGGAGGTAACTGTTACTGTTTGTAGTGATCAAACGCAACTGTTGAGTTCATGAAAATTGAGAAAGCCTGTTAATGGGATGTCCGCAGTGGGTGGGTCCTTGAGAATATTGGAGGGGGTGTATTGCTGTGGCAATGGCCCACTAGTTTGACATTCTATTCCGTTCCACTGCATGGTAGAAAAAGAAGAGAAATGACTCACCGATCACCATTATGCATGTCACAGCACACACAAGGATATATCCTATTGGAAAATTACTACGTATAGCATTAGCCTATATAGGATACTACGTTGTTCTCGTGCATGTTGATTACTTACTACTCACTAGTGCGTGTGTACGTAAAAGTATAAAACATATCAAAAGAGAAAGAATCTCAAGCGTGTGGTTAGTATTCGATATACTTGCGTTATTACTTGAGAACAAACGGCCGGTTACCTTTTTGGATTCCTTGTTACAACTAGCTTGCAGAATGGGTGTGTGAATAGGAATTGAGGGGTGTCAAAAGAAATGGCCCTCGTTCTGAAAAAAATGAAATGCCTTGGGCCGATCAACTCGCGGCTCAATCCAAGCCCAATTTAAAATCTTGCTTTTACACGATGGAAGGGCTTGCAAAAAGAAATACCCACGTAATCAGATAGAAAACTGGTTCAGATTCTTGAGAATTCAATTCGCTAAATTAGGCGGTTGAATCAAATACCAGTAACGATTATTCTGTTGTTTGTAATTGAGGGACTTGCCTTGTCCTATTTTAGATAACGTGGAAACGTATTTGTGGATTATATTGGGGAGGAAATGAGACAGCATGAATTTCTCGGCCAAGTTTCTATTCTTTGACGAGTAAAATTTGCACCTCTCATAACTCCAATAAACAAGGATCCTCATAGTTTTGATTGGATCTATTGCTCCCATCTTTCATTCTCTATTGCATTGCTCGCTCCCTTCCATTTTTCCTTCATTCACATTTTTTTTGTTTTGCAGGGCGCTTCTTCCTACCTCATTGCTGACAAAATGGTAAGCTCAATTTCACACGAACACTACGGATCTAGTCTTGACGAATTAATTAATGTTGTTGTGCATGAT
Organism: Bauhinia variegata; assembly: GCA_022379115.2. NCBI lineage: Eukaryota > Viridiplantae > Streptophyta > Magnoliopsida > Fabales > Fabaceae > Bauhinia > Bauhinia variegata. The sequence goes on along the minus strand of CM039436.1, from coordinate 17,483,444 downwards.
GATGTGGCAGGCAAATTCAGCGTCAGGAATGGCAGTGAACGATGACTGCAAACTGAAGTTCCAGGAGTTAAAATCAAAGCGGAGCCACCGATTCATTGTTTTCAAAATCTGTGATCAGCAAGTGGTGGTCGATAAGTTAGGGGGATCCGACGAAAGCTACGATGACTTTCATGCCAGTTTGCCAGCCAATGAGTGTCGCTATGCCGTCTACGATTTTGATTTCACAACAGAGGAGAATTGCCAGAAAAGCAAGATTTTCTTCGTTGCATGGTTGGTATACTAATTGGTACATCACATCACGTGCTTCTTCTAAATTAATAATTAAAATCAATTAATTTGCATGCATGCATATGCAGGTCTCCCGAAGCAGCAAAGGTGAGGATGAAAATGGTGTATGCGAGCTCCAAGGATAGATTCAAGAGAGAACTGGACGGCATCCAAGTGGAGCTGCAAGCAACTGATCCAAGTGAGATGAGCTTGGACATTGTCAAAGCCCGAGCCCTCTAAGCCCCTTTTCTTTCGCCATACACCATCCACCTCCTTAATTTACACTTATATATTTATATTTCCATACCAAACAAAAAGCAAGCAATTCATTCCTAACTGTTATTTTCTTTTCTTGTTATCATTGTCAATTATTATTATTATTATTTATCATAGCTTGGATTCAAGTTCAACAACTAATCCAAAATGCCATGTACTATGATGATTCATCATTCTTCCTTCAACTCAATGTCCCTTCATTCACTTCTCAAACTATACGTGCTTTTAATTTTAGTTCATAGAGCCATCATCGTCTACCGTATTGCTTCAAAATTTAGTAGACTGATCATTTGCAGTAAGGGTTCGGTGGTTGCTTCTCTTAGACCAAATGTTGTGCTTTGCAAGATCATCTCTTGTTTTGATTTCCAAAATCCCACGTAGATAAGTTCCAATCTAATCACTTGGTTATTTTTCTTCTCTGTAAGGATGGAATATAAATATCTCTTCTTCTTTTTTTATCTATTTTCTCTTTCTTTTTTTTTTTTTTTTATACTATATGGTGCATAATAATTATAATTGTTTGTAAAACAGAAGAGACTAACCTTATGCAAAATGATATGATTTGAAAGTATTCACAGAATAAGAAATGATATGAAAAGATTACAAACAAACTGAGAGCCCATTGGGTTGAGATGACTCTTTCAGTCATCCTTTATTTTTGGGCCAACAACGATGACTGAGAAGACTCTTTTATATATATATATAAATATTTTTTACTCAAGATAATAATTTTTGGACGTTTTAACTTTCAATGGCTCATTCCTAGTTGACCAGTGAAGTACTAAAAATACAAGTAGAGTTTTTGTCACTTTCGCGTCCACTGTCCAACATTCTAAAGAGCCTACAAGCTCATTAAAAAAAAAGGGTAGCCTTCAAGGCTTTTTGTGGGCCTTGTTCAAAACGATCGTGGGTTTAAAGGGAGTGAATATTCTCAACATCACCTAGACTTTCAGAAATTTACTTCCGAAAGTGTAATGGTGGTGAGAATATTAATTTCAGGCAGTGCAAAAATTAATTCACAGCTAAAAAAGAGGGGTAAAAAATTTGCTAAAGACAAAATTTATAACTTCAAATAAAAGTTGGAAGTAAAAAAAATGAAGTTATGGTCAAGAGAAATTTAGAATAAAATAAGTATTTATTTTGCTATAATTTTTAATATCATATTTCATACATAAATAATATTAAATATTACAAATTTTAACTAAAGTTAAGATGTTTTTAGTTTAATTCTTTTGTGTAACAAAAAAAAAATTATTAAAAGAATTTTTTTAAGAAAATCTCAGAATTACTTAATAAATAACATTATTATATTAGTATTGTCCTATTTTTTTTAAAGGGCAATAATTCATATTCTTTGTTTAATAATATTATCGGTAAAATTCCATCAAAAAAGTATTCCCTGTAAAAAAATATTGGTTTTGTCTATCTAATAAAAATAAAAATAAAAAGTACTGAATATTTATTAAAAAGAATAATTTTACTCCCCAATTAAAAAAAAAAGAATAATTTTACATAGAGCGAAGGTCTGGAAAAAAAAAAAAAGAACCCTTAACTTGCGCTCTCTAGGGTTTAGCCATCAAATACGTCCCATATCTATGCAACCCCTCTTTCCTGCGGTGTGTGAGCTGCGCAACGATGGATGAAGCCATAGTGTCAGTAATATCCACATCTCCAGCTCCATGCTGGAGTAACGTAGTGAAGAACCAAACTGCTCCGAAGCCTCGTGATGAAGACTCACTCCAGACGAGCCGAGTCTTGGTGGAGAGCTGCAAATCCAGGAACGGTATATCAGTGGCTATTGTGGACGCGAACGCCATTATCCAAGGGGGGGAGAAGCTCCACAACTTAGCGGATAAATTCGTCTCCGTCCCTGAAGTCATGGAAGAAGTCCGCGACCCCGTCTCACGCCACAGGCTCTCCTTCCTTCCCTTAACTATTGAAACTATGGAACCTTCCCCGGAAGCCATCAACAAAGGTATGCGTTAGACATTATGAATTATGTGGTTTCACAGTCATTAAACTGAAATCTCCAGTCTTGAGTCCTTTTTCCTAGGCTGTCTTATTTATTGAAAGAGTGCTTCTTCCTACTATATGAATGATATTTGAAATTTGGTAAAAGTAGGTAGGTTATTCACATGGTCCAGGTAAGTGTTTTGAATTGGCAACAGAACTGCTTTAGAAGAGACAATTGGCCATGCAAAGATTTATTCATTGGCAACAGAGCTACGTTGGTTTCTTTTCTATGCTTTTATGTACAGTTCATGGGCATCAGCTTATGACTTTAGTTTCTTTGTGGAAGAATGTGACACCATGAGATATTTATGCATTACTGTTTTGTAACTAAAGTATGTATTGACTTCGAACTTGAACTTTGATGTGTGATGGGACTTGATAGTTATCAAATTTGCAAGGGCTACCGGTGACCTACAAACCCTTTCGGACGTTGATCTCAAACTCATAGCTCTAACTTACACGTTGGAGGCTCAAATCCATGGAACTAAACATCTCAGGGACTGTCCACCTCCTGTTCAAACGGTAAATGTTAAGAGGTTACCCGAGAAGGACATGCCAGGATGGGGTAACAATGTGCCTAATTTGCAAGAGTGGGAAGTATTGGAACATGAGGTTGAGGACAAATCAAATTCCAATTCAAGAATTCTTCCTTTGCAAGATTTGAACTTGAATTTTATTCCTCAAGATGATCAATCTGAAGATGGTTCAGTAGGTATGAAGAGTGAAGCCCCTTCCGAAAATCGAGACGGTGGTGAATGTAGTTCGGGGAAACCTAAGAAATATTTACCTAAGAAAAAGGAGATAAACGTTGAAGGGAAGAAGATGGTGGCTGATGGAATTGATGCATCCCAAGGACAATTTGATGATAATGCTGGTGTTTGGATGCCTGCTGTCAGTCGAAGTACTCATAGGAGATACCTGAGAAGGAAAGTGAGACGTGAGAGCAATGAGGCGTTACCACAGCATCAAGATCAGCATGATTTGGAGGAAAGCATTGATGGCAGTGTTGTAGAGGATGCTGGAGGTCCAAATAAGCTTGTGCATCAAAATGATGAAGAAAAACATTTTGAAAATGATGTTTCTGAGGATTACCAGATAATAGAAGAGAAGGAAGGCAGTGAAAATATCTCTGCACTTCTAAAGCAAATGGGCCTGGAAGAAGACTCATCTGAAGCCCTTGATGAAGAAAAGCAGTTGGATTTGTCTTCTGCGGAACCAAAGTCAGACAATTCTAGACTACTAGGAACCACATCTGATGGCAATGCAACTGTGGCCCCTAACCTATGTGAGGCGGACAGAGTCAATGACCGATCAAATCATGTGGAGATTGGAAACCAAGCCAGTGAAACTTCTGAATTTTCATATGCGGATGATGATGTTAGTGAGCAAAGTTGGACGCTTAGATCTTTGTCTGAGTCAAGTGTAGCCTGTGTAAGTGGTGACTTTGCAATGCAAAATGTCCTGCTCCAAATGGGTTTGCGATTGCTGGCACCCGGAGGACAACAGATACACCAACTTCATAGGTATGTGTGAGAAGCATGTTCACTCTTTATTACCTCTCTTGAATCTGGTCAACCGTTGGAGTTCTTTCACAACCAATAACGTGAAGCTTATGTTTGAGAAAATTTTTAAAAATATGAAATAATTGAAGCTTAATGTTTGATATATGATTATGTAATATAATGAATTGATGACATCTCTTATGTTGACTCTGTAAAAAGTCCTTTTTCTAACATTGCTTCTAATCTTTCCTTTGCTCTTCTATTATATTCCAGGTGGATACTTAAGTGTCATGCTTGCTACACTGTTACCGCTGAAATTGGGAGGATTTTCTGCCCGAAATGTGGAAATGGTGGCACCTTACGCAAGGTAGCTGTTACTGTTGGTGAAAACGGAGTAGTGGTAGCTGCTCGTCGACCACGGATTACATTGCGAGGCACAAAGGTGAGTCTATATGATAATGGATATTGATTCTGTTTTCTAATGTTCGTTAGTGTGGAAATGGTTGTCGAGTCTTTTTGTTTTATTGATTCACGGTCTCCTAAAAAATAATAGATTTTATTTTAAAATCGCAATATGTGGTTTCATTTCATTTTTCATATCCTTACAAGAATGAATAGGCATATTCTCGCGCTCAACTTTAAGAAGCCAAGTTACATCACTAGTATGATACAATCGGTCGCAGATTTGACTAGGGATGTATCATTGGATTCGTGCAGTGAAGTTTTCGCCTTCTTGTTGAATCTGTTTCACTTCTGTGTTTTGATATGCTTTTATATGCAGTTCTCATTGCCTCTACCCCAAGGCGGAAGGGACGCAATCACGAAAAATCTCGTTCTACGTGAAGATCAGCTTCCTCAAAAGTTTCTTCATCCCAAAACAAAGAAGAAAGTTAATAAGCAGGTTAATGTTGTTTGCTGGCTTATGTCTAATTATTCTTTTTCCTTGGAAAGTTGTGCCTTTCTTTTCTTCCCCCCCTTAATACTGTTAGTTTGTTGTTCACATTAACTGAAGGCGACTTCGTAATAATTTGTAGGATGATGACTTCTTCAGTTCAGATAGCATGTTCACCCATCATACCGATAAGAGAGCTCCTTTTCAGCCTCCCGTTCGGAAAGCATTAGCAGTTTTTAGTGGAAAGAGAAATCCCAATGACAACCACTACTCACGCTCTAAGCATAAGTAGTGAAAGACAAAATTTTGAGTTCCTTACTTTCGTTTTATTTTTGAAAAAAGAAAAATGATTTGAGAATTTTCTGCGATCTTTACTATTTAAGAGGCTATGTTATGAAAACAGTGGATTGCTCAAGTATAGTAACATCTTTAAGATGATCAGAATACGACTGTGTAATCTTGGGGCACGATTTACTCTTAACCTTATATACTTTTACTGATTTTATTTTTATTTTTTGTCATAAATAGGATAAAAATGTTAGCTTTTTAATACTCCTTCAAGTATTTAAGGAGTGAAAGGTTGGGTTTGAACTTACGGTATGCCAATCCATTTACTCTTGCCTATTTTTAATTGGGTTCATTTAATTTAATTGGATTAAATGTATGTTAAGGGACGGCTCTTTTTTCTCGTTATTCATTTCCTTGCACAATAGAGGACTTTTGCCATGAAAAAAGCAGCTTTTGGAACTTTAATGGTGGTGCTGTGAGCATTTCATCGTGAATATTTATAAATCCTATTGAAAACGAGCGGAATGAATACCCTCGTGTGTTCTCGATAAAAATGATCTTTTTGCGGAAATTTGACATGATTTTATAAAAATTGAAATATGATTATAGTTATTTTTTTATCGGCAACAATGGTTATTGTTACAAACAGAAAGGTAATAATCATGTAATCATCGGATCATATTTATAAGGCTCCAAGATATTGGCTAAATATACATTTTCAACTTCCAACTTCCAAATTACATAAAATATGACGACGCCTGGCGCTTCCCAGTTACTTTGAGGACCATGTCCGAGTAGCGAAGTGTAAACTTTCGGATTCCATCGCCCATCCGAAAACTCGTCAAGGTAAAGGGAAATTACAGCTTCCAATCATATCTTGACGATCTTCATTTACCAATTTCTAGACTTCTATTGATCTGCTAGTGCTATACAAGGAGATTTTGTCAAGCATATACGCCCTAGATTCCTCTTCGAGCAATCATTTACAAGTAACAGAAAGAAAAATTAGTAAGATAAGTATTACTGGTGTATATGATATTTCTGCTTTCGTGTTAGTTTATGATGAAAGTGCAAGCTCAGCCCATGCCAAAGATGATGCTTTGAGCTCCACGTTTATAGATGTGTCAATTCTGCTCTCCAGCATGCTACATAGTTCTTGCATTGACGGACGCTTGTCAGGGTCAGGATTGATACAAAGATTTACGGTCTCACATATTACTTTCAGGTCGTCATATCTAAAATGTTTCAATTCGGGATCAACCATATACGACATTACTTCTGGCATTTCAAGGTAGTCCCCTGCCTGCGGTACACATACACGATTAGCATTTACAACATGATAACAGTAAAATTTCAGAAATATTTTTAAGCACTGAAATTTTAGAAAGTTACTTACCCAATCCACCAAGCTACCTTTGTCCTTGGAGTATGGAGGTCTCCCACTGATAATCTCCAGTAGAAGTACGCCAAAAGCGTACACATTGCCTTTGATATCAAGATGGCGTGCCTCTAGAGAATTTGGAAGAACACAAACAGCACCTTGGCTGCCAACAGAACCAGAATTCTTTGCTGACCTTTCAAGAATTGTCTTCCAACTTTCAAAATCAACCAGCTGCAATTTAAGGTTCTTACAATGAGAATACGGAACAAGTTTTTGGACTTATTAGAGCATATGTAGCAGCGGTGTACTCGTGTTCTAATGAACTCAGGAAGAGGATTTGGGGTTCTAGGATAAAGATTGTTACGGGTATTTAGCCATACAGCATATGAGCATAATTACATGTCAAATGACTCTATTCTGATAATTGTTGACTGCACTATGATATTTAGTAAGCAAAAATTGATTAAGAAAGTTTAGACTACGTTTTGAGCACACCTTAGGGAGAAAATCTTCTGTCAGGTATACAGCACTAGAGTTCAGTTCTGAAATAGAGAATGGAGGCTCAACTTCTGTGTGCAGATACTTGAGTCCACGTGCAATGCCAATTACAATTTTCATACGCCTAGTCCAAGATAATTGGCATTCTTCTCCATCTGCAGAGAAAATTGCATGTTTAGGGAACTGAAACACAGAATATAGACATGAGATAGCAAACTTGACTTACAATGTAAATGTTCATGAAGCGTCCCATTTGAAGCGTACTCAAAAACCAGCATCCTTGTAAATGGAGCGCTCTCTTTACAATAGCCTAGTAGTTTTCCTGTATTCTCATGATTTAACCTTGCCAACTCTGCCACCTGAATGGCATCATCAGGAAGATTATTAGAAGATTTCTAAGGTATTTGTATGTCAATTGTTGCTTGTTACTGGTTTCAGAATATTTTCATTTACCTCTCTCTGAAAATAGAGCTCAAGATATCCTGTCCAATACTGCTCCTTGGTGCAAAGGGAAATTACAGCAATCTCAGGCCCACCTTCTGTGGTGCCCTTGTAGACCACACTGTTTGGTGTGGAGCCGATGATGTTGCTGAAGTCTTCACAGGCCACTTCAAGCTCCTGTCTGCTATATCTCATTACATCCTTCAACATGTCTGAGTCTGCACTTTGATAATGCCAGTTATGTAAATGCAGTTCTTGGAATTTAGGGATAAAAAAAAAAAAAAAAGGCACAGGAAACAAACTGAACCTATGTATACTGTCATATGGTCCTTCTCGCTTGCAGATTTCTTCCAAGGAATAATAATGGATGATTTCTTATTACATCTCTGAAGTGCAGTTAGGACACCAACCAGAAAGATAGAACCGACCATGGTTCCTGTAGCTACCTCTAGAACCAAAAGCCAAGCAGGCTTTGATGCCCCTTGATGCTTTGATGCATCCTCAGCAGGTCGGTGCTTTGGGTAGACCCCGGAATGGCTCTTCGGAGGAGGAGCACCGGCTATGAAATAAATGTTCACTATTAGAAACAAAAAGCAGGGGACACTAATGCAAAAGTATATCTAACAAAAATGAATGTTGGGTTGATAGATTTCATATTACATTTCAAATATTCATACAGATCCATTTTCAAACCAGTCTGAGTTTCTAAAGAGGAACATGAAGAGACATCTTAATTGATCTTTAAAACCTTAAATGCTAGGAAAGTCATACCATGCATACTACACTGCACGGAAGGACGCTGCTTCAATTCTTTGCTTTGGAGGCAGTTCCCTTGAAAGCTTGTCCTGTATGACACATTATGTGCTTTCTAAATATGGTAGCTGAGCAGGGTGCCATTGTGATGAAGGTATCAAGAAAGTACCTTGGAAGATATTCTAAGCATTTGGGTATGCTCCCAACAAAGAAGTTATATGAAAAATCTGCAACTTTTAACTGAGATGAACGACAGAAGCCAGTTAAATTCGCATTTGATGCATACCTGAATCAATAACAGAAACTATTAGAGACAGAAAAAGAAAATCCAAACTTGAATTTGTTTAAAACGGTATGATATTCTTAATGGAGAGCTTGACTGTTTTATAGATAAAGTACGTTAAAATAATGAAAACATCAAAGGTGGTTTAAGTCTCTAACTACAATGATTATACCTACTGAATAGTGAATACCCCACAAAAACGTTGATATTCGTTGCTACAAATAAAACAGTCAGCCTCTCTCCTTATTTATAACGAGACACTTAATGAGGATAAGAAATCCTCCTAGCAAACTATACGGATGCAAGTATTTCCACTTACATTTCATGCATATTTGAAGAAAAATTTGAACTGCCACTAGCAGGAACAGCTCCATGAAGCTTATTCCTATCCAGCCGAAGTTCTTGAAGGTATTTCAGATTTCCAAGTTCTGAGGGTAGCGTACCGGTCAACCCATTGAACTGCAGGTTTCTACAAATAAATAAATAAAGTCAAACAATTGTGAGATTAATAGGCAATAATTTTGTATATTTTTGAAAGAGCATATTGAATTCCTTTTACATTTTCACAATTTGGGTCAAATTCCCAATCTCAGGAGGAATTGGTCCTGATAACTGATTCATCCCCAAATCCAAAACCTTGAGAGATTTCATCTTGCCCAATTCTTTTGGTATTATTCCAATCAGATTGTTACCATGCAAGATCCTACCAAGCAAAAGAAGCAGACATTAGCTTCAACCATCATATTCCAAAACTATCCTCACCAAGTAATAACGATGAGTAAGAAAAGAGGTCTTCAGGAGCACGTGTTGGATAGGTGAAATAAAATGCATACAGTTGTTCCAAGTAGGTAATTTGTCCCAATTCTGGCGCAAGAAATCCCCTTAAAGATGACCCTGAAATGTTTCTGCAAAAAAGGATTCCAACTCTATTACGAATGTGGTAACTTAGAAATGAATGTTGCCAACAATCAATCTCAAGCCATTAAGCGAGTCAAATAGGGTACAGAACACCCAAAAGGAAAGTACTAGGCGAGCAGAAGGTATCTTACAGCTTAACAACATGATCTCGAGCTGTACTGCATGAAACGCCAAACCAGTCACAAGGATCTGAATCCAGCGTGTTCCAACTGGACAAAACAAGATGTGGGTCTTCATACACGGCTTCTTTGAAGGTCGTGAGCGCCCAAACTGTGTATAAACAAATTCTACTGTCAGGTAAATTATCCCCACTGCAATTTTGACCAAGTGACCCAATGAAATCTAATTCTCTCAACAAAAAACAGCAATGCAAACACTTAGTTCCGAGAATGTCATAGTTCAGCAGGGTAGACAAGACAAAAAGACAAGGTGAATGAAATGCAATTATGCGATCTCGAAACTTCCGAATTCACAGCTTCCAATTTTTGCAACTGAAAGACACTAATGCACATTTATAACAAAAAATGAGCTTTCATCAAAACCAACAAAAAAGCTAGACGACAGACTGACAATTTGAATACTTTCTCTATCTTTTCCCCAGATTTCCACAGCAGCCAAACAGAGCTTAACAGAATCGAGGTTCTAGATCTGCTCAACAAACACTTACCTTCATTTGATCGCACGGAAGCACAAGTGACAAAGAAGACCGTGGAAATCAGACCGAGAAAGAATAATGAAGTATATAACTTCATATTTTCCACTCAATTAGGCCGAGTAAGTTTCCAACACTCCAATGAATTACTCACTCTTTCTAAGTAAGAAAATCCAAAGAACTCAATAACTGGACTCTTTTCAATAAAAGTAGAACCTAACAGAAAGGAAAAAGAGGAAACCCCCGAGTGAGTGGAATTTATGGAAGAATATAAGCTAGGCCAAGTTCAAAGGTTCCGTTCTAGTACTGCAAGCTAATGCTAGAATGTATAGATTTACGAACAATGAAGACGAAAGAAGCGTGTGCAGCAAAAGAGATAAAATTTTAAAAATAGTAAAACAATGGGGAAAGAGTTCAAATCCAGGATTCGGCAACCACCAACACCGAGCGAGAGAGAAACAGAGACGCAAATTTTGAGGTTGACACTATGCTGAAGTTTGAAGACAAGACAGAAGTGGATCAAACTTTGATTCAAAGAGAGTTTAGCTACATCCAAAACCAGATTTTGATATAGGAAATGTGATGTGATAACGAGACGGCAAATAGGAGACTAGGTAAATACATACTGCTACTGAAGACCAAAAACGAAGAGCTTTTTCTTAATTATTTTTGAGAGAAAAGAAAAAGAGGAGTGGTTAAGTGAAAAGAGAGAGCTTTTTATTTTGGCTGGAGTCAAAAATGGAGGTTTAGATATGCATTTTTGAAATTAATTTTAGTGATTAGCGTTACACGGACACAGTAATCAGTTATGGACGAGCTGGATCGGATGGAGAGCACTGAGCTGAGTTTAATTAATTGCTAGTATCTCGTGATTTTTGAGAAAGAAGAGCGGGTAAATCTTGCCCGTAAAAAAATGAATTTTACTGAAAGATTAAGAAAAAATCACACATTCAAAAGTGCAAGTTGGTGAGATCTATGTTATCTTATTGGTTGGTTTCTTTTGCTTGTCTTTACCTCTGTATTTTAGAGGATTATATAATATGATATGATGTAAATTCAAATTATCTTTCTAGCCGGATTATTGACATTTGGAGGGAAAGATAAATAATCTTTTTATTTAATTTATTCATCTACTTTACCTAATTTTATTTGGCTTATTTATTATTATTTTTTTGCCATGGCTCTATCGACTAATGAAAAAGGCTTCTTTTGAAAAAGACATGAATTCTTCCCAAATTCCACATTTCATTTTACAGTTGTTTTCCAACAAAAACCAATATTAAAGCATGTGATATGCGTCAAACATGGTCTTTCTTCCTGTTGATGCATATGCATAACAACCCACCTCAGTCTCTCCACCTCCTCTCCACATCCCTAATAAAAGATTGCATGCATCTGCCTGTGAATTTAGTTCGGTCATTTCTTTATTAAATATAGCTAATTAGGTGAATGTGATGTTGAAGTATTATTAATAATAAAAAATTGCCCATGATTAAAGACTTTTAATTCTTTAATTTGCAAGTCCTTTGTATACATATCAGAGGTCAAAAATAATCATACTTAGGGCCCTCATTCGCAATTCTTCCAAGCAAAACAGTCTAAAAAAGTTTGAGCATATTAAAAGGAAGCAAGAGCCACATGATTTTCGATCAAGACGGCAAGACCCAGTTAAAATTGGATTTGGAAGATGTCAAATTTTTTTTTTTTTTTTTAAATATGATGCAATAACATTTTGTATATTTTTGACAAACCCTACCCGGTAAAAGACTAATAATTTTGATTGAATTATATTCAAGAAACAACAATCTCTTACCCATCAATTTGGGAAAAGTTAGAATAGTTTTTTTTTTTTGGTACATACGATTTTTGGATTATGGGTATCGAGCACGAAAAAGACAGGTTGGTCCGGAGCTGTTAGAACTTTTAAAATGAAGAGATGGTTTTTTGTTTTATGCTTTGCAAAAGTAGCATCCACAGTGCACAGCCATCTATCTTTGTGAGAGTCTGAGTCTCTGACGAGCCACAAGCCATTAGCCACGAGCTATCGACAAAGATAAAAAGAGTCCCCTTCCCTCTCATTTCCATGTGCCTTCTCTTATAAGCAACCCCACTTCCACTTGGTCTTTCTTTTATTCTCTTTTGCAATTAAAGAGCTCTCGCTCTCTATTTGGCTACACTTTGTTAGCATCCTGTATTCCCTTCTTTCCACTTTTCCGCGATCTATGAAATTTCATGCTAGCTACTCTTGCCAAATCAGACAACATCTTTTAATCCCCTGTTTCCCTACTTTTCTTTTTAATGGCCCCGAGGCCAAAAGGGGAAGAAGATGCGACGGAGCAGTGTTTGTTCTTCTTCTTTTTACCCACGAGAGTAATTTTATCTTAATTTGCATCCTTTGGTGTTAGTTTATCTGTCTATTTCATAATCAAAATTGATTTGAGAGCAAGAAATTTCAAGTTTGGTTGGACACATTCAAGGAAGAAAGGCACGATATGATTTGGTGGGCTCAAAAGTTGCGTACGCAATGATTTGTAGTTTCCAAGTCAAATTAGATATCTGTCTGTCTAACTTTGTAAAATTAAAAACTCCAACCTACTTTGTTTAAATAATTATCAAAATCACAAAGATGTGTGGCTTGAGGCTCAAGCATACAATATCTATGGAACTAACCAACAATTGGCTCACTCACTTAATCTATGAGTAATTGTTAACAGAGATAGATTACCTTCAACTTAAGGTGACGAGTCACTACTCACCACTGACCATTCAGTACCAAAATCTGTGACGATGTTGATTGCCGATGTTGGTGAAATTTTCTAGTAACTGACAAGTATCTGACACTACTTGGCTCGTAGCATATATATATCCAATAAAAACTATAATTTTCACAGTACCATAAAAACTAATATCTTATCTTGACCGAAGTAAGTATCTAAGTTGTTTTGTGTGTGTCTCCCAATTTTCTTCTTACGTTTAAGGGACAACATTCCTCTTTGTATTTATATTTTGAGATAAAAACAGCAACTATTCCCTGAGACTGAGATCAAGTTACATTCAGATCTGTCTGCATATCATAGGAACCACTTCCCACTTTAATTGAAAGGAATTCATTTCAATGGATCATATTTATTTATTTATATACTATAAGAAAAAGAAAGATACATAGTTATTGTTTTGTTTACATTGAAGAGATGGAGATGGTCCCACACCCATCCCAACCCAAACGCAGCTGATTAAATGATTTTGTACCAACCAACATACATTAATTTTACTCTACTCCCTGCCCTATTTTGTCATTTAGTTTCTTTTTGTTTTTTAGGATCACTCGTATCCATTCACGTGTCAGATATTGATTAAATTAAAAAATACAATTTTGCTTCCACCCTAAATCGTTCGGACTTCTATTTTTCCTTCCATTTAAAGTTTCTATTTTTGTTTCTATATTTACTTTTCTCTTACTGACCTAGCCCATATTAAATGAACCTGGGCTAAGCCCATAAATACGAACTGGTGTCAGATATTAATGGGCCTTAATTGGGCAGTTGAAGTTGAGGCTTGCCTGCACGGTGATTCTTTGGGCCCTCGTGCGGGCTGGCGAAGTGGCGAACTGAGCCGCCTATGGCGAACATTTTTTAAAAAGAATTTAAAATAAATCCTATTTGATTAGACAAATCATTGTTTGATTTTCATAAAACATGACTTTTTTTATTTTTTTCAAACACAAACGGAAAAATCAAGAATTTTAATTTAGAGGAGATGAGGATGAGATCAAATTGGATACCTTAGCAACATTATTGAGTAGTGCTAACTCAATCAATTTAATTTGACAAAGACATAAATTTTAATGATGCATTTTAATGATGAAACAGGGAATGAGTAGAAGTCAAAGAATGCTGTATAGGCTCCAGAAAATGACTAGAATAACCAGTCACTGATAATTACCATAAGCCTCAGATACATATATGATCCATGTGGTTAATAATATTACTTATGAATTAATTAATGGTTGATCTGTTTGTGATTGTTGGGTGAAATTTTTCCAGTAGGTATCTTCCCACGTCTCTACTCGCCTGATTAAATTGAGTTTGGTCCCATAAAAGTCTCTGAGCGATGTGGGCTCAAATGGAGGAGGCAGGGAACATGGGGATTTTTGAGAAGGACTCTTAACCAAGGACTGGGTCATGAACTTCTTCTCTGAGCCACTTCTTGGGCAAGCCATGGTCTCGGCGCATAACTCCACAGCTCCCACAGGCACTCTTGGCTCAAACTTGAGCAGTTTAGAATATTCATTTAACAAGTGAAACATGTAATCGTACACATAATCCATTTTGAGCTCTTGTTGAATGAAATCACTCGCGGCTTTACCGATTGTTTGTGCCTGTTAAATTCAGACATATCATTAATTAATTATCAAATTAATTAAGTGTAGTGATCGTCATAAGGTACCTTTTGCTTGTAACGGTTACCCCAATCAACAGCATGTTTAATGGATTTGCACTTGTCTTTATCCCTTATGGGCCAATAATGCTGCATTGGCTGTAAGCTTCTCAAGAAGAAATCGTGGAAAGTAGGCTTGACGAGCAGCGTCATAGAATCACAAGCTAGAATGTATTTCTCGCTCACAGACCACGCCCACCCTTCTATATAAATCTTGTATCTAACACAATTAATACGTACACACATATAGAATTAATAGTGGAAATTAATAATTAACAAAGGTATTGAAATTTTGATCAAGCGGAATAGTTACCTATGTGTGCACTGACTTGCCAAATCTGACTGATTAAATCCTTGCCGAGATTCTCGAATCCAATCCTGCATGCATATAAAGATGATTAAGTTGAGAAGATCATGATGCAGAAAATATGTGTACCTGTGTTGGTATCAATTAATTGTAATTGACGTTACCTGGACATATAGGCGAGCATTCCAATCTCGTGTCTCTGAGACATTGCATTTAAGGAGATCTTGCCTGGTTTTGGCAACAAAAGGGTTTCCCTTCCAGTAAGCATAGGGTTCCTTATCAATCCATTTTTTCTTTTCATTACCCTTTTTAATTTCTTTCAGTAGATGTTCCCACGGCTTTATGTTAATCTCAGCCCTATACATAACAATTACCAGAGATCATTAATTATGTTAATTTTAAGTCTCCCATGCAGGCATCTTTGCTAGCTTAGCTACATTAAACTGTCTCAAACCACGTTAATATGCTAATGCCTGCCATGAGAAGCTAACAAAGCAACTGAGCTTTTCTTTTATGTTCGTATATCAAACAGAACAAGGTCTTAACTGAATCTGATGACACACACACACACATAAGTATGAACTCCGGAAAATTATGGATATGGTTATATAATGTGAGTGAGGGGCACACCAATTTTGGCAGAAACTGAGGTAGGAAAAAAGATTCCTACGGTCCCATCCATCTCATGTTACAAAAATATGCCAATTTGCAAGTTGAATCCAACGAGGGGTAATGATATTATAAACTAAAACCAACAAGTGATAATTAAGGTCATACGCAAACTCAAGACGCATGCATATGCCAAGTCAACATCACACTCACTCTGTGACAACCAATAAGCATGTGAAAGAATGAACACAGGTGGATGCATGTGATTGAGGACTGACTTACCAACCCCAAAAGGACCAATCGGGGAACACTATATCCTCCGTCCACCGATCACCGCAATATCGAAACAGAGGCGGTGGTCCTGTCATGTTCAGTCGACGGTAATCTCGTGCTCGGATGACTGGTCGGTCATTACAGTCAAACATCAACTCCAAGTCCGGCAGCCTACCTGGGTATTTTCTCAGAAGTTGCAGAATGCCCCATATCGTAAACACATCTCTTGTCTGAATCGATTTCTTCAACTTCTCCACGTAAGCTCTCCCCTTTATTATCACCAACCTGAAATGCGCTGTCCTGTTAGCTTTCTCTACCATCTCCCTCGTGATTCCGTTCACCTTCCATGGCCGTAAATCCTCGTGGATCCACCGGAAATATTCCGGGCATACGGCTCTCGACGATGGCTCGTCCTCAGTTTCAAAGCCTGTTGGATAATGCGTGGTTGAGCATGTTTGAGTTTGGTTTCCGCCAACGCTGCATTTAAGTGGGAACTCAATTCTTTTTCTGGGCTTTTCATGGCCTTCGGTACCATGTTTATCAGAAAGTATTGTGGTTTGGTTGGTGACCGTGGGTTTACTGTTTGTAGAAAGCGTGGACTACAAGAAAGAAAAATTAAGCTCAATTACTCAAACTGTAAGCTATATGAGAACAAATCAACATAACTTACAACAGAAAATCAAGGCAATTAGAGGAGATAGGTGTTTGCATGAACTTACGGTTTTAAGCCAAATAGATGAGATGTAGGTAGCGGTGAAAAGAATAAGAAAGAAGAGAGCAGCATAAACAGCTTCAGGCCCCTTTTTAAGAAGACGACGCCATGGAAACGCTGATACAGAAGATGCAAGGAAACGCTGCATCTTTTCTGATCTACCTAACTATCCATATGATTATTATTTTTTTATTAATTATATATAGTCAAAAAACAACCTCTTGGATATATATGAATGTATATATACAGCTCCGTCTAACTTACCTAATGTATTTTATAGGGTTAAACAAGTCATCTTAGCTCAGCTAATAAAATTATAAAAAATATTATAATTAATATGAATTTTGATAATATTATTTTCAGCCTTAATCTTTTTGAATGGGAGGAAGCGCGTCCTCGTCTTCTCTCTCTTAATTAATTCCTCTTATTCAATATTATGGGTTTTGATCGTTCAAGTGGAAGGGGTTAACCCTTCATAGGGTTTCTTCTACTAATAATAATTATTGAATTACAAGTGCTGCACTCTTCATACCGACAACAATTATTGAATGAATAATAATAAATCATACTATTAGTGAAGTCAGACACCAAAGTTTACGGTCTTCAGACAGACAACATCGTAAGCTGTTTGGGAGGGAGGGCGTGAAAACGAATATTTATATATGCCCCAACTCAACCGGCACTGGGGAACTAATAATTATTGACTAGGATCGTTCAATCTACTTAATTATTCTACATTCCAAAAAACTTCTGATTACTTTTTTAAAGAAAAAAAAATAGGAGGGGATAATTAAGAACTTAATTTAATTTTAATTATCATTAGCGGTAATTTCTTTAATAGAAGAAAATATGAAATCGTTAATTACAATGTTATGATGTACGATAAATTATTTAAGGAGCTAGGGAGATGATTTTTACTTTTGTTTTAGGAAAAGCTTAAACTAAAAATCATTAACAAATTAAAAAATTCAGAGGCATTCAAAAAAAAAAAAAAAAAAAAAGCAATCGATGCATTGGAAGTGGTGGCCAACACCGTTGACTACGATTCTCGCTAATTGGTGATGAAGTCATAAAATCATGTATAGTCACCTCCATTGAGCAGCTACTTTATTGAGAGTCACCCATGTGCACTCATTGTCTGCTGGTTCTGATTCGTTAATTAATTCTTCATCAGAAATATCTTAACGGTTCTGGCACGTAACTTCTTAATTAATCACTCGTTGATTTAATTTTTTATCGTTAATGTAATTTCAAATACTATTTGGTAAATAGAAATGTCGGAGATTTGTGTCCTTCTCACCCGGATTAAGTGAGCCTCAACATTTAAAAAATACTTAGTCTTCATATTTACAAATTCGAATTCTACGATTCCTTCGTATGGCCCAATAAACAAGGTTTGTACGGGTCAAGCCGTGATATATGGCATGGGCGCGCAAAAATTGATGAAAGTCGAATTAGATGCTGAATTCCACTTAGTCATATTTGTGACGAGTTGAAATTAGTGGACGTAAACCGTCATCGTTCACTTTTCTTTCATAAGGGAACAAAGAAAAAGTAACACTTATATGACAAAATTAGAAAAAATAGCTACTTTCTATCCGTGTCAATGATAGACTCGGAAGGTGAGGATCCCTCCACATACGTTAGTCGAAACAAAATTCTACGGCGATGAATCAACCCAGTTAAATTAACAAGTGGCTGCAATTCGATCGAGTTGATCAGACTGGACGCTTTTTTCCAGTCTTAGATATGGCAGCCCATGTTCGTGTGTTTCAAAGAATACTGTCTGATTAATCTCCTTCTCTTCTTTATACTTTAATTTGTCTTACATAAAGGCCTTGAGTGAATTTCGATATAACACAAGTCAATTAAATCATGGAGCAGCCTCACACATCTAAAACAAGTCTCACATTTATTAATGAATCATATTTTCTGCAGGGAAAGGGAAATACAAAACTAAAATCTGTCTGTGGGTTGAAAAATCAAATACAGGGGTTTGAATCTCTGTAATTAAGGGAGAAAAAGAAGAAGATCCAACCCTTTTTTTTTTAGAAGACGTGGATATGGAAAAAATTCGTACGAGGATTTGTCTTTAAACTATGAGATGAGATCACGTTGAGAAGGCTCAGCTACCACTCTGAAAACGTGTAAAAGGTCGTCCTGTATGAATCACCTTCTCTAAAGGCGACCGGCGCATCCTGTCGTGTTATTATTATAAGAAAGTTTACAACATATATAAATGTGTAACACATTTCATTCATTATCTTTTACTATGAGTGACTGATCAATTGAACAGGGGATTGGAATGGAAGCTATCAACCTATAAGTATATATTCTGATTTCTCACTTGAATAAGATTCTACTGTGTGGACAGAAAGAGTTAGTTACCTCCCGTTGTGTCATGGAATGAATAACTAGCACGTTGTCGTTGGAGAGGAGATCAAGGAAAAATCATTGAGTAAAACAAAGCCAAGAGGTTAACACTCGATGCATCAATTACTTTACCTTTTAGTTCAATGCATGCATATTATGATTATGATTATGATTATTATATAACCTAACTTAATTTAAATAAACTTATTTATTTGTCTCTTAATTAATTTTCAAACCTATCTAGTTATATTAATTTGTTCTCTGCAACTTTTTTAACTAATACCCACAAACAAAAAGTTGTTTTCTGCTTCATTTTAATATCTTTATCCCGGTGGCTGCTGCTGCTTTATCCTTAATAGACTCTGTTTGAGCAATACACTTCCAATCTGGTGCCTAAAACGTGCTTTAATGGGATATGACGACTGCTCCATTTCCCTGTTTCTGATATGTTTTTTCAAGTTCAATCCTTTCTCTGTTTAATGAGAAACACGAGTGGACCCACCTTACCGAATTTTTGTGAGTCACCCCTTAAAAGTGAAGGACACTTCCCTTTAAAATTTTAACCAGATGAATGAATTAGTGCTTTATCCATAATATTAGCATTAATATTAATATAAAGAAGTGATGTAACACGTCACCCAAACAAAGATTTAAATTTTAATCTTAATAATTATCCGGAAGAGGAAGTTTTCTGTCGCGTTCTTTTCTTTAATCGGTTATTATTATGACACGAGTGCCATATTGAATTATTAATTAGTGTTTAGTCTAAAAAGGTGATTGACGTTGGATTATAAATAAACTGCAGTGCAAAGCAAAAAGTAAATCATTCATCTTTCCTCGTAGCACCAACACAAATGGCCAAAGTTTATCCTCAAGAAGAAGCTTTTCGTGCTTGCCAAAGAGAAACATACACTATCTGGATGAAATCACTTGTATTTCACTCAAATGGTTGCACTGTCTACAACTCAAACGGTGATATTGTATATCGTATGGATAACTATGACAGAAAGGGCAGGAGACAAGTTAACCTCATGGATCTCCGAGGCACAGTTGTCTGTACCATACAAAAGGTACGTAACGTCGTACTCTGCCTCTGAATTAACATGATGATTCATTTGGATTACTGAAATGGTATGTATCCCTTCCCTCTGCAGAGACTACTATCTTTTGGATGTTGGGATGGCTACAGAAGCAGTGATTGTGATTGTAATAATCAGCCGTGGTTTCAAGCTAAAAAATGCCACACGAGAAAAGTAGCATGTCAGATCACTGCGGGCTGCCAAAAGTACTCGATAGAGAGAACCGCTGGCAAAGCAGCGTTTAGGATAGTAAACATAGCTGGACAAGTTGTTGCAGAGGTAATTTTAATATTATTTTCTATTAACTAAATTTGTGGATGATTAATTAACGGTTGGTTGGTTTTGGATTTGTGCAGGCCAAGCAAAAGCAGTCAACGTCGGGAGTAGTATTGGGGAAAGATGTTCTAACGATGGATGTGGAGGGCAGCACGGATCATTCTCTTATAATATCTATGGTCACGGTCTACGGATTAATTTGCGGCAGAATGTAAATATTTGTCTCATTACATTGCATTGCTTTGCTTGTCTGGCAATTATCAGTTTCCCTTTTTCAGTTCCATCACGAGTGTAGATATTCATACTTGCAGAGGAAAGACGTACATAATTGAATGAAGATGCATCTCTCAATTTTGTCAGTCTCACTGAAAATCTCAAGTATTATCGATAAGTGATGTTATTAAGGAAGGAATATATTCAGTTTCAGTTTCAGAGGAAAAACTTTCGATGATCATGAAACCTAATTCTACCCCACTTTGTTTGTAGAAGAAATTCAGATTCAATAGGCTGTCCCGTCCCCATCGACTGAATCTGCAGAATGAATTAACCTTTTCCACGAAACCTCCACAACATTAGGTCTGTCCAGACTCGAAATATTGAGGATAATTTCGGAATAGAACTAAAATGTAATTTTATATCTGATTAATTTTTAGGATCAAAAGTAAAATCTCATCTCAATTTTATCTCGTTTTAAAATTATCTCTTATTTATTATTTTTTACATCTTTATTTTTATTATTTACGTTTCTTTTTTTTTTTATGTGCTTTCAACACCTAGGACGGCCAAATTTGCCCACCCGTACACAACATCTTTTCGAAAGGTCAACTTTGCCAAACCAACAATTACCTGTTTGGAATTCCTACTTCTAATTCCTTCGTGTATACTTGGAGGTTGGATCAGTAGGAAAAATCATCCAAGAGAAAATTAAAACACAAATGACAACTAAACAAGTTTTTTCTTAAAAGGGGTCTAGGAACAGATCATATTTCTTTTAGTCAATAATTAGCTCTTGCTTTTTGTCGAGATTCGAGAAGCACCGCTTCCGTTCTTGGCGTGCTAGCTGCATGTTCTGCAAAGCAAACCATTTATTAAGGTGGTCCCTTTCCCACCTTTTTCAATTCCTATGCCCAACTCATTCGTTGACTTGTTTTTAGCATGCACCAAAATTGACTCTATTTTTCATACTTGACAAGTTTCTTATCCAGTTTTCAACAATTAAACAATACTGATTCAAAATAGAAAATTTATGTATGAAAAAAATGTCTTATATAATATCTGTTCTTCCTATTTTTGATTGAAGATTTGGTGTGAGATATATATTCTTATGACACAATAATGTAATGCTATTGTATTCAAACAAGCATACATATTTCACGCTTTGCAGATGTTATTGTATTCATACAAGCATATATATATATATATTTCACGCTTCGCAATCATATCATACTTGAAGATCTTTAAACGTGGGAATAAGATCTTCCAACCAAAAGGAATAACAATTTTATTTTTTTGATTAGCACACTTTTTTTTTTTTTAGTGGAGATATTTATTGATTTTATGTTCTCATCACAAAACAATATATTTAGGATTTCAGATTTTTGGGGTATTTAAGACTTTGCCAAACAGAGACGACCTGCAAAAAGGATCAACTCAATGTTGTGAGTCAAAAAGGATTGAATTGGGTTAGAATTAGAAAGTTAATAGACCAAATATACAATACAAAGAACATGGACAAAAATGGAAGCCTCTTCTTCAGGAAAAGTAAAAGAACTGCTCAGGTGTATCTTATCAATTGAAAAATAAAATAAAAGAATATGAGTGATGTACGCCATGACAAGTTCAGCACAAAATTACAGATACAACACTATGAGTAACTAAATAATGCCAGCATTACAAACTACCAGGAAAATTTTGTCACTTTTGTCAATCTGATACCCAATTGGGCATGCAATATTATATGCAAGCACTGAAAATGAAAAAAAAAAAAAGAGGGTAAAGGCTAAGGAAAGGAGAAAATCCATATATATTGCTAATATACACGTTAATTTATTCCTTTTAGTCTGTATTTCCTGTGCTGCAACACCATCCTGCTTCAACTGTACAGTGCAGGATCCACGACCTCTATGAAAAAGTTGTCAGGCCTTCTGGGCATTCTTGAGGTTCCGTACAGTCATAACAAGCTTTTGTCTTTCACCTTCTACCTCCGCAAATTTGAGACTCATTTCTGAGTATCTCTCTTGTATCTCCTTTAGTTCGCTTTCCATTGATTTGTTCCTTTCCCTCACTGATTCTAATTCGGCTAACATGTCACCAAGATTGCTGTCTCCACCATAAATTGCGGAGGTTTTCGTTTCTTTCGTTGACAACATTGAATCACTACCATGGCCAAGAAAATAATCAATAAACAAGTAGAACGCTCGTCACTGAAAAGAGAAAAGAAAATAAGAAAAAAAGTTAGAAAAGTAGCCAGACCTCTTGAGTAATGAAATTGCAACCCCATTTTCTTCAGATGCACAGGTAGTACCACTGAGATGCTCAACTGCACTTCCTGTTTCTCCAGATCTATCCTCAATAACCTGTTCAAAGGGCACTATTAAAAAGTTTATCGGATATATACAATTTACTTTTTTATTTGAAAAATCAGTAATAAAGGCCAACCAAAGGTCTAGATGCTAAGTTACACATTTCTGGAAAAAATGCAACAAAAATTTAACCATGACAAATCACAGGTGAAGACTAAAATAACTGAATATTTCTGGTTGTTATCAAAAGAAGGGTCTTAAATCTTTTCATAAATGAACGCCCATTGATTATGTGTTGCAACATATAAGGCAGTATAACCTTTTGCAAAGCACAACTCTGATTGAATTCTTCCAGTGTGCTTTCTAGCTCCTCAATTTTGTTCCGGAGTTCATTTTCCTTCTCCAGAAAAGAAGTGGTTGATGCTTCCAAGGCAGTTTCCTTTGACTTTATCAGGCCCTATCATAAACAGCCGTTTTAGTAAATTCCGACCTTAATTGTCACAAGCGTTTTCATCTTACGAAAATACAAAAGAGATATGAATATCAATAGCAGATGAAAATATTAATAAAGTAATCATCATTTGGGTACAGAGCATTTTTCTCATATGACCTATCTCTGCAGGATACTGGGAGATGTAAAGTTACCTCAAGTATTTTTATTTTCTCCCTCAGACTTGAAATCTCTTTTGGATGCTGAGAAATTGAAGCAGATTTCTTGTTATTTGGACTAGTTTTATTTCCATCAGTAAGTGATGTGCGTCCATTACTATCGAGTGCATCATCCTTCTTCTTTAGATCATCCTTCAGCAGGAATATTTGCTTTTTAAGCTTTTCTTTCTCAGCCTCATCCTCCAACAGAGAATGTTTCAGGTCACTGTATTGAGTTCTAAGAACTTCCAACTCTGATTGTAAGAGCCTAACCGTTGTCTCTTTTTCATCCTTCAGATGACTCAGACCATTTAGCTCCTCAAGTGACTTCTCTGCTTCCTTCTTCAACTGCGCAATCTTATTCAACAGCTCATTTTTTTCTACACTTCCCCTCTGTAACAGAGTCTCGTATTCCTCAACTGACTTCTTTGTGAGTTCCAAGTCAGTTCTAATAATTTCATTATCCTCCGCTTGCTCAGAGAGGCATGTAATCTCCGCTTTCAGCATTTCATTTCCAGCTTTTAGCATCTGGAGCTCCACGGAGAAGTCCCTTGTAACTTGCTCTGCGTGCTTCTTCTGATGTTCAAGCTGCTTGGACTTGTCATCAATTTCCATCAACATCTGTTGTATCTGAACTCTCATCATATCAGTTTGATTGGAAAGTTCATTCAGTTTTACCTCGTAATCATCTTTAACTAATTGAAGCTCTTCCTTGGTTTTTTGCAGCATTTCTTCGAGCAGACTTTTCTGTTTACGAAGTGCACTTGCTTCTGTTGATGCTCTGACTATGGCCTTCTCGTTTGCATCAAATGTAGCAGCCATTTGCATGGAGAGCCTTCCAAATTCCTCCTGAAGCTTCTCAGCAGCATTAGCATTTTTTGATCTTGTCTTTCGCAAAGCTTCCTCTGCTCGGATGGCCCTCTGCTCCTGCTCGACTTTGTCACGTGTCACAGCTTCTAGATCAGCTTCAAACCCCTGTGCTTGTTTCTCCAGTTCTTCCTCTACATCTCTAATATGGGTTTCAAGCTCCTTAATCGTAGCCAGAGAATCAGAGAATTCTTGAGATTGTTTATTGAGTTCATTTTCCAGTCTCTCAATATAGGTTTCAAGGTCATTTGCAGTATCAGTAGGAGAAGAGCATTCGTACTGCATTTTTAATTGCTCTTGCAGTTGGCTCTGCTCCAGCTTATACGTCATATCATGGTTTTCCTGTTTCAATATCTCATAGTCAAGTGCAAGCTGCTCCAGCTGCATCTCTAACTCATCTTTGTCTCTCCTATAGATCTCTATTTCACCATAGAGGTCTATAATTTTCTGCTCCAATAAGTGTGTCTCCTTGGCGTTGCTGTGCTCCTTAACAAGCACTTCCAATACCTTCTGGTCTTCATCATCATCTTTTTCACATTTGGAGAGGTTTCCCCTTAGTTCCTGGGAATTCTTACTTGTATCATATTTATTGGAAAGATTACATATTTCCCTATTTTTCTGATCCAACATTTCATCTAGGTCCTTTACAGCAAGAACCAATTCAGCATTTGATTCCTGTGTCTTCTGTAACTGTAATCGAAGGTTAGAATTCAGGTCCTTCTCATAATCTAATTCTTGCCTAATTTCTTCAACAAGAGTGTGTAGATCCCCGCTTTCCACTTGTGACCTGTTTGTCAGTTTGGCCTCATCCATACGTTTGTAAAAAGACTTGAGATTGTCACATTCTGTCTTGAGTGTGTCTCTTTCCTCTTTCGCGCTAATAATTTCCTTTGAGAGCTCCTGCCCTCTTTTGCTTTCTTTCACAATTTGCTTCCTAAGAGTCTGCAGTTCCAACTCCGACACATCTACCTGCCTGGTCAAAGCAGCAACTTCAGCCTTGAGTCTAACAATCTCCATGTCCGATGCCTGTTGAGAACTTGGAAGGGCATCATGCGAACCATTTGAGGAATCATCAGTACTTGAACTTTGTTCTGAACCAGCTGACCAATCCCACCGTGATTTCTGCTGTTCTTCTCGCACTGACTCTGAGGCAGTTGCGGCAGAATTTGTAGGCTCTAAAATGTGGTTCACGCCTGAATGGAAACCCTTTGAGTTATTGTGGATGGTAGTATTTCTTAATCCAAATTCTCGGGGAGTGTCAAGTCCAGAGCTGCCATCAGAACTGGACAATGTAATATCAGATCCACTAGATGTCCTACAAATAGAACTCAATTCAGCTCTCTGTGTAATAACTTTAGCAGAGACGTTCTGGGAAGCAGAGAAAGTGAAAATTAGAAAACATTTCCATAATTGAAAAACAACATGATTGTCGAGTTTATATGTTAAAAGGAATTCAAAATTATAAAAACATGACATAAAGAAGCCAAAATGGTTCCTTGGGCCAAATGAGTGAAACCTTACCTCGACAGAGTTGCTCTTAATGCTTTCATCACTATCTTTATTGCTTAAATAGGTCCCTAAGCTCTTGTCGTTGAATTTTATTTTAACATCTTCACATTCCTCCTCCTCCCTGCAAATGACATCCAATGAGGGGGTGAAATTCATCAAACTGTATATGTCTTACTGTATTATCTGAAGGCAAAAATAACCATTACAATTCCTCATATACCTTTGATGACCATTTTCTTGCAGCCTATGGATTAATACCTGTTCATATGAAACAACAAACTAATTTTACTAAAGTCAATCTTGCAGTGAATATATCTTACTGCTAATGGCGTGCGCCAAACTCTGATGAAATTTTCCAAAACTTACAAAGCAATGGCATCTTTGACAAAACTGATCCAGAAAGAGAGAGAGAGAGAGAGAGAGAGAGAGTGAGAGAGGGAGAGAGTGACTACTGACATGTAAAACAGCATCACAATGAGAATTCTTGATGGGTAGAGAGACAGCGGAAGGCTTTTTGGCGTCTGCGTAATCAGCAAAATTAACAGAAACTTCACCATTGAAGCCCCCTTTGGGTAATCCCTACAAAATTCAGAAATTAGATCAAACTCTGACATAAGAAAGTAACCACATGACAAGAGTCAACAAGGTAACAGTCAATAGGACGAGATAGAAATTTCTTACGGTTGAAACTACAATATGATATATTCTCTCACTAATCTTCCCAGTCTTTGGGTCCTGAATAAATTTGATTGTTTCGTAGACAGGAGATTCCCATCTGCAAATTCCATCTCGAACTGTAGCTTTCTCCAACCTTGTAGTTGGTTTTCCAACATCCCCTGGAATTATAGACAATACCAATGCATCTACCCCAGACTGCAGCACCTGAAATTGCAGTGCAAAATCACTCAACTCTAATGTAAATTGATTCTCAACCAAAACTCTTTACGCCCCACAACACAGTTAGGATTCAAGTTATCCCCCGAGAAAACATTATTCCCCTTATTTTATTTTCTTTAAAATTCTGGGGAAAAGGAAAACAAATGAATGGATCGCGCAAGTCAAGCCAAG
This sequence comes from Bauhinia variegata, assembly GCA_022379115.2. Lineage (NCBI taxonomy): Eukaryota > Viridiplantae > Streptophyta > Magnoliopsida > Fabales > Fabaceae > Bauhinia > Bauhinia variegata. The sequence goes on along the minus strand of CM039436.1, from coordinate 17,456,600 downwards.
ATCATACAATGCTCATCCAACTCAATAAAATTGTCAGCAATCTAAAACCCAGAAGGAAACACGAAATTTTGCCAGCAGCCAAACAGAATCCGAATTAAACTCATCACCAATAATACTTGTAACAGTTGATGGTGTCTTTATCTTTCAACAGAATTCAGTGTCAGCCAAAACTCGCATATAATTGAAAATTCAAAAACACAGAGAGACTACCTGAGTGGCATAGAACTGGAGCTTGAAAACAGCTTTGAACCTGTTCTTGTCGCTCCTCCATCTTCCGGGCCTGAACATGTCGGCTCACTCGGACTCCACCTACTCAGCTCCACATGCCACTGACCCGAAACCAGTTTTGCCCGGAGCTCCCCAGGGACTTTGGGCTGAAACAACTACGTCATTGACCGAAAACTCAAGACCCTGCGCAAACAAAAAACTCCGGTGATCGGCGCTGCAATGCGGTTGAGCTCCGTGGTTTAACTCATTGGCCTCAACCAGGGCCAGAGATGTAGAAAAGCGAGACAACACTTGGAACGATCGATAAATGGTTTGTTCAATTCTGGGGTGGTTGAATGAAAGCCGAGTTTCGGAGTAAGAAAACTGATGGCAGGGCGGTGGCACTTAGCCCAGCTCTAGAGTTGAGAAAACAAAGCTAATAGAATCAGTAGATCTGGTGAGCTGCTTTTCTCCGTCATTTTCTCTCTCTTTTTGAAAACAGTCCTTAAACCGAAGATGACACATGTTTTTTTTTTTTACTAAAAAATTAAATATTTTTGCATGCGTCATTTTTGAAAAAGAAAAGCAAACTGAAAGAGAAGCTTCTCCCTGTTAAAAATGAACCACATTAAAAAAATTATTAGGTAAAACAAATATTTAATATATCTGGGCATGGCGGAAGCGTATCGAGAGCAGTGTACGGATGGTGCTGGTGGAGCATGAAAGATGCTCGTAATAGCCAAAGAAGGGGTATTTACAGGAAATTGCTATAATTTATTTTTTCCCATGATAATCGAATCTATTAGACATGTGTTGAATATATATACATAATTATTTCCTTTATTTGTTATAATATCGTATTATTTATTTTATATTTTAAAAAATATTAAGTGATTAAAAATATTTTTTTATTTAATATTTTATTTCTTAAATTAAATACATAAAAATTATTAAAATAAAATTTTAGATAAAAAGTATTTTTTATATAAATGAGGAGCAGATTTTAAAGACGCGGTATAATTGGATTCGATTGATAGGGGGTCGTTATCAAGTTTATTGGATGCCCGTATTAAGAGGACCCACTTAAGCATATAATTGCAGTTGTGCATATTTTTCTTCAGTGATGACTGTGATTTTAGCTTCTTGTAGAATTAGACAAGTATAATCAGTGGACCTCCCAAAATGAAATGCACAAAATAAGCCACAGGGCTTTCATCATAAGATATTTTTTTTTAAAAAAAATGTTATTAACTATTTCTAAAATGACATTTCATCGCTTATTTTTGACTTTATTAAAAAAGTCGTGAAATACGAAAGAAATTAAATATAAGGTGGGCGTAGAGGAGGCAAAGCTTTGAAAGAAAATGGTGCATTATAAAACCAAGCCTTTGTGTTAAAAGCACAAGAGAGCGAGAGATCTTTTTTCCTCACAAGTGTGTTTTAGTCATTTTGAGAAAGGATTTTAGTCCCCTTTTCCCTTTGCCTGCTAAGCATGAGCATTATTATGTCTTGGAAAATGCTCGGCTGTTGTTTGCCTTGAAGAATTAGGTCTATAGTTAGCAGCTCATAAAGACAAACACTGAATCTAAAATTATAGTAACAGACAACTTGAGCTGGAAGGAAGTTACGCCAATGCTGTTGTCTTTAGATTCCCCAAAAGAAATATTTTCAAATTTGTTACTAATATTGATAAAAAAGAATAAGATATGTTGTGGGGATGTGCGTACCTAATCCAAAAAAGAAAATCCCATATCATGTGCATTTGCATAAAAAATGCAAATGCTTATTTATGTTGAGGGTTTTTTCCCTAACGAAGAAGTCAAAGGTAATACTATAATTAAATTTAGGAATGACATTTATTTTCTTCATTCCAGACATCGAATCGATGGTGTTAGTAAAATTCTACCCTCCAAATTAATTGCTCAACACTTTAGTCAATAGTACTAGCAGTGCAACCAGCCTTAAATATACATATTATATTATATGGTACAATGAGAGATGGAATTGAATTAAATTTTTTTAATTTTTCATATTCCGAGCCTAGGTGCAGGTGGTGAGGCATTTGTTAGGTTGATCCATACATAATAAATTAATAATGAGAGAGGACGAAAGTGGTTTAATTCCCCTCGTAAATCATATCTACCGACACATTTTTTAAACATACAGGAATCAGACCTAACCTAGTATTATACTAGTAGTAGAAGTAATTGCTTTCAATTTCAAAATTTGTGTGTAATATACTTGCTTGACTTTAAAGGTTGTCACGTGGAGAGCTAAAATTAGAATCAGTATGAATGGTCAACCACTCGGCCAGGGTCCAATTCCAAAATAAGAGCATTTGCAGCTACCACAATTTAACTCACCAGCTAGCATCTCCTACATATATACACCATAAACCTGTAATTTGAGTAGGACAGTGTCGTCTACCTGAGTCGTATCATGTCAATTCCAAAACCTCAACTGCCAACCTAATTAAAATTTTACGTTGGGGTTGGGGTCTATGTCGCTATTTCAGATTCAGATTCAGATTCCCAGTTTTAGGTCAGACTGAGTAACATAAAATCAGCTGGCCAACCCCTTAATTCCCAACCCAACACATAAATTCGTTAATCTCAACTGCTTGTCTATAGTTGCAACATTTGCATGTGTATAAAATTCGTTGGGCCAGCTAGCTCTGCAGTCTGCAGTCTGTGCCGGATAGGATACGCCAATTCTATCTATCTAACACCACGCCAGGCGAAGCAACCTATCGCATTCATCACACGCTACTATTTACCAACATAAATTAACTGCAGAAGGAAAAATAGCTTTAACTTTCGATCACCCTTCATACCACCTATTCTATTCTATTCGTTTTAGGTAGCTTTCAAAAATTATAGATGTGCTGTTGTATTGCATCCTTGTCCCATCAAAATGCCCAAAATTATTAATTTCTTATTGAATTTAATAGTTCACGAGCTAATATATATTTTTCATGTCAAACAAATGCATTTCGCTTGTCTTATTTATATACACGAAGAGTATTAAACATATACTCATACCTCAATCTTATGCGACGCAAAGGTGGGAACCATAAATTAAGACGTTGTTTTGCAGAGCATCATTAATGCTTGCTCTTTGGTCCCCTTGTGATGATATTTTCAACGAGCTTAGCCCGAGGCCGTGGGACCCTTAATCCACTCTTTCATTATGATAACCACTTTAGCGTAAAATTATGTTGGATCCCAAGATTTAGTATTGGTGCTCATCTTATAAACGTTTGCAACTCCATCAAATTACAAAAGGGAAACTTTTTTTTTTTTTGGATTTATTAATTAATTAATTATTAGCCAATGATCTTTAGAATTCAATCAATCCAGTATGAAAGTGAACTGTTGATTAATTAGAATGATTTTGTGATTTCTATTCTACCTACTTCCATCCGATAATATGCGAACCCAACCAAATTTGATGAATACTGTTGTGAAGAAGAATGTGCAGAATCTAATTCTCTTGCATATGTGCACGTGAGCTTTGGTTTTGTCATATATATATACGTTAAGATACGGTCATGCTTGAAACATTGACTTTGGATCCTTTCCTTGAACAAGAAAACTTGAGAGGTATGCATTTCCTATCCTAATAAATCAACTGCTATCCTAGGCTGGATTTCGGGCATTTATAGGCTTTATAAAAGTAGTAACTTTAAAGGTGAGAAAAAGGGAAAAGAGAAGAGGACTAATATTGAGACATGTTGACCTGGCTGGCATCTTGTCTAGAATAGAAGAAACAAACTAACATCTATCGGATGATTATATTATTCAGTTTTCCCTATTGTGAATTTTCACGGGAATGTGTTATTATTCAGTTTTCTATGTTGCTTTAACTAACGTGACTACAATTAGATGCGAAAGCTTTTAGAGTTAGGGAACTTTAAAGAAGATGATATCACAGAAACAATTAAACATAATGGTCTGGTCTGGTCTGCTCTTTTTCACGTCAGTTCAGCTGGACAAAGACAACTGAGTAGGGTGAGCACAAGAGAGGAAATAGAGCAATGATGAGGTTGAGGATGATGTTGATGTGTGCAGCGCACATCCATGATCCCACACGAGAGACAGCAGAAGGTGCTCACGTGAAGGGGCTCCGCGGGACCGGGACCCCATCATCAGCCATTTCACAGGACACTCCCCTTTGCAATTAAAGCACTCGCAGTACACTTGAAGCTCCATCACACCCCATGCCATGATTTCTTTTGCTAGCTAGCTTTGGAACTCAAAGATGCAAACATATCTCCAATTCCAGAATCAAAAAGAAAAGACAATAAAGCCAATTAATGATGGAAAATAAAGGGAAAAATCACAAATTTATTTTTTTAAGAAAAAAAGGGGGACCGCGTGCTTGACAGCCAAGCCAAACACAGGATGGAAAAAGGTTATGGTCCTCCAGTAGGTACACCCAGAAGACAAAACAGGAAAAAAAAAATATCAATTTAATAGGAAAAAATCGTTTAAATGATTGAAATGAAAATTAATAAATTAAGAATGGTTTGTTCATCGAATTCCAATCGCAGAGACTCCGGGCGAGGTTTGTTTGGATATCATTTAACGGGCCAAGTCCCAGAGCCCATGTAAAACAACGAAAGGACTGGGCTCGATAACCCAATATTGGCCGCTTATTTTTAAAGTCCGTTGAGGAGAGCGGTGATGAAGCGGCATTGTCCTAAGCTAAGCAGAGAAGCAAGCATAAACAATATTATGATTATCATCGGTGATGCCTTTGCTTTTAGAGACCGAGTAACCACTGTCGGGTCTATGATCCCAGTTTGTTAACACAACAGTTAAAGCATTGTTTTTTCCTCCAGTCCATTTGGTTCTTTTATTTCTTAAGTTCCCATAAAAAAGTTGATTTTTCCTTTCACATTGATTTAGCGCACTAAAAAATTCTTGACAATACATATTATCATCTCTTTATAGGTTATAATTTTTCTCTCGTTAAAAGGTGACAAGAGTACAACTAACAATATTTTCTCACTAAAATTAAAAAAAAAAAGAAGTCAAGTGATATTTGATTCCGCAATCTCAAATAGAACTTGATTTGAAAACATTTTACATGGATTATAGGATAGGATTATTTTATTGGTTGTTTTCGGTTAGAAGTAACAGTGAGCTGGCCAGGCCCGATCATATCATAGTAGAGCAGTGAGTAACGTAAAAGACGCAAGAAAACGACGAAAGCACCACTTGTGCTTATCATACGGGCACCGTGTTGGACTGGCCATTTAATCCACACATCTACATATTGTCATCAATCATATTTTCATGGGATGGGAAAAAAAAATATGGATCTAATGCATCATACAAAGGAATCCAATTTACTAACACTAATTTATCATTAAATATATTTCCGATTCAATCAAAATTTGAATTTAAATCATTTTATCATTGTGTCAAATAAATTTTATGTTTAATTTAATATAGTGCAAGATATGATACGATGCTGACAACTTGCACTAATCCAGCTATTGCGACTGAGACTCAACGGTGGAACTTGATCATTGGCTTCCGATTTCAGATTGGTGAATCATGAATCCATATTCTACAAGTTATAAATTACTATAATGAAGACATCCTTTTATAGAGGAAGAGTGCTGCCACGTCAACACAATTTGAATTGTTTGTAAGATAAAGCCGTCTTAAAAATTCCAATCATCAAAATCGACGATCTTTTAATCTTTTGGAAAAGAGTTTTGCTGTTTCCACGTTGTCGAGAGCAAAGAAAGAATAATAAATACTTAGCAAACAAAAACAGGGGTGATGTAAGGAACCGAGCCTCTTTGATATTAACTAAATAAACAATGTCGTGAAAACCCATATCCTACCTAGTATAGTCTAGTCTGGACCCAATCCAACTTAATTCCCTGCTTCTACAAATACCTGCCATCTTAAGATCGTTCCATTGCTGCCATCACCGGAAGCATCGTCCTATTTACAGTGTTGTTATTGTTATATGCTAATCTCTCTCGAACGCAACGAACGTCATGGGAGAAGAGGAGACCAAGAAAACTGAACCCAAGCCAGAGTCATCAAACTCTGTTTCCGATCAACCTCCGACTGAACCAAAGGAATTGGAGAAACAAGACCCCGTCGCCCAGGACCAGGACCAGGACCAGCAGCAGCAGAACAAGGTCACTCCTCCACCCGTTCAAAGTAAGTCTCTCCCACGGAGATAGAAAGCAGGAAAACATCAAATAGTTCGTTCGTATGTGCTTTGTAGATTCTAGTTAACACAGAAAGCACAGTTGATGATCGTGGCCATTCATTTTTTTTTCTTCTCTTACGTTTCCTCTGCAACAGAACTGTGATTTGGAGTTTGGTTTGCATCACATTAGGAAACTATTAATAAGGAAAATCAAGCTATCTGATCCCTGGTCTATTGTTTGCTTGTGCATGTTCTTCCAATGATTTTATGTTTTATATAAGATAATTATAGTTTTTATGGTAGCAGTGGAAGGTAAGGTTTTATTGTTAATTAATACCAGTGCCAAAACTTGAAAAAGGCCTTGTATAATTTTACATCTGTTAAAGTAGAAAATATAGATGTATCTTCATGTTGGCAACTAAAGTGATTTATATTTTAGGTATCAGTTTCTACTGGCTCTGTCTGTCAGGGAAAGTAAAATGAAATTGGCAGTTTATATATGATCAATTTCAATTTTTACAGTCATGATCTTTTTTTATGTTTTACACTCTAAAGATGGAGTTGGGAAGTGCAGTAAAACTGATGCATAAAGTAGCCTTTTCTACAAAAGTTAAAATGAGTTAAACCAAGTGGCCAATTCGCGTTATTATTGTGAGGATGAAGAGAAAGTAGGAAAATTACTTCGATTATCCATGTATAGTCTCAATTTTGTTGTGTGTATATGATGTCATTCTCTGCTATAATCTTTTCATGCAGAGGTTGATTCTGCTGCCAAAGAAGAGCCAAAAGATTTAGCAGACAGAGGTTATTTTCTATAGTGTTGAATTCTGAATTTTAAACATATATACGATACAAGCAACATTCTCATTTTATTTCATATCAGATTCTGTGCTCGCACAAGTTGAAACAGAAAAAAAGTTAGCTTTGATAAAAGCATGGGAAGAAAGTGAAAAAACAAAAGCAGAGAACAGGTAACTCTTCTAGTATCTCACGCAAAATTTTGCAACTAGTTGATCTGAACTGAGTGTATGGAAATTATGAAACAGGGCACACAAGAAACTCACTGCTGTTGGACTGTGGGAGGGGAGCAAGAAAGCATTTACAGAGGCACAACTGAAGAGAATTGAGGTAATTAACAGGGTTCTTGGTCTTGGCTTATTTGATTGATTTATTCTTACAATTTCTGATATTTTCAATGATAATAATGCTGAGTTGACAGGAAAAGTTGGAAAGGGAGAAGGCAGAGTATGTAGAGAAAATGAACAACAAAATGGCTGTAATCCATCAGTCTGCAGAAGAGAAAAGGGCAATGGTAGAAGCCAAGAGAAAGGAACAATTCCTAAAGGTTGAGGAGACAGCCGAAAAGTTTCGTTCCAGTGGGTATTCCCCAAGGAGATTCCTTTCGTGCTTTTCTGCCTAGTTTTCTTCAGCCAAATAACTGAATGAAGATGTTCTCGTGTGTTTTGTTAAAAATGTGAATTTGCTTCAAAGTGTTGTTTTGGTTTCTTTCTGTATATCTGATACTGGAATGAGAACATCGTTTTGCTATAAATATTTGTTCTAATAACACGTAGAAGTACAGGGAAGGGCAGAAGCGTCTTAAAAGGCCAGAGCCAGATGTTTTTGTATAAGCAAACATCAACTTACTATATTTAACAACTAAAAGATCCACCTATGTGGGGAAAATTGGAGGAAGACTTGGTCAGATAACGTCCTGTCCTGTCTCGTGTCGTACATTCACAAATCTATAATTAGACAAGGTTATTTGCGATCCTGCATTATCCAACCTTTTCAACGTTGGACCTTTAATTTCGTCCACGACATACCAAAATAGATTCTTGAGTTCTTTTTATCTGAAATCGCTTTTGATAGAAACTGAACTCCATTGGGTGTTTCGTTGAACGCTCATCGATTTTAACTTAATCACTAGGCGCCAAGAAAAAGAAAAAAAAAAAAAAAAATAATGGCGTTCAGCGGGACCCAACAGAAATGCAAGGCTTGCGATAAAACTGTTCATTTCGTGGACGCATTGTCAGCCGATGGCGCCGCTTATCACAAGACTTGCTTCAAATGCAGTCACTGCAGTGGGCAACTTGCCGTACGCATCTTCATTTTTCTGTTCACTTGGTATAAATCTATGTATGTAATGCATCAATTAATTCCTATGTTTATGGCGTTTGAAATTGAAATATTCCAGATAAGCACTTACTCCTCCATGGATGGACTCTTGTACTGCAAAGCTCACTTTGAGCAGCTTTTCAAGGAGACCGGCATCTCGACAAAGAAATTCCAGACAGGTAAATTCCCTTTCCTTCTTGTTAAACAGGAACTTTGAGTCTTTGTTTGGGGCTAATCGGACTCTACATTTATTCTCTTGTTCAATCAGCTGGAATGCGCCAGAATGAGCAGCTGGTACGCCTTGCCTTGTTTGCTTCACATACGATATGTTATGTCTCTATTTTAAGCTCTGTTCTTCTTATATTCATGGTTTTGGATTTATTTACAGACCAGGGCTCCTAGCAAAGTCTCTGCCTTCTTCTCCGGGACGCAAGACAAATGTTCATCCTGCAAGAAAACTGTATATCCATTGGAGAAGGTTAGTTAATTTAACCTTGTATGTTTGCGTTGTGATCAGTGAGAGAGAGAGGCCTTTGAAGTGATTTGGTTTATGATAGATCACGGTGGAAGGAGAATTTTACCACAAGGCATGCTTCAGATGCGCTCAAGGGGGATGTTTCCTGAACGCTTCATCCTATGCTGCTCTTGATGGATTTATTTACTGCAAGCATCATTTTGCTCAGTTGTTCAAGGAGAAGGGCAGCTACAGTTATCTCAGCAAGGCAGCTTCCATGAAGAAAAATGAATTGCAACAGGCAGCGGAGAAGGCCGACTCAGAGTCAAAACCATCAGAAGCAGAAGCAGAAACTGCAAAGGAACAAGAACAAGACGCCGCTCAAAAGCAATAGTTGAAAGACAATAACACATAAAACGATGGGAACAATTGCCTTCGATTCTATTTGGCTTGCGGCGTCAATCGGGAACTTCCTCATTAATATTCGATGGGTGATCCCGTTCTCTCAATTTACTGATTCTGCTAAATGTTGTCTATTTCATTTCTAACAAGTCACAATTCTTTAGGGCATCCAAATTTCTTGCTCTACATGAGCAGCATACCCAGCCGAATCAAATGTACTTGATTCTTTTCAATATGATATGATGCCGTTTTATAACTTCTGACTTAATTTGTTTTAGTTGGCTTTGCACTACAAATAAAATATAATTTGAAACTCTTTATATATGTTATCAAGAATAATTTAAACGAATAGTATTGCATATCATAAAAAGTAGTACTAAAAAAAGATGACAATAGATAGGAGAAAGAGAATATTAAAATATTAAGAATAGATATAAAAAAAATTATAAGTTTTAAGATCATATATGATTTCAAGTAGCATATAAAAGAAAATCCTATAAATTATTAGAGTAAGTTTGTTTATTAAATACTTTTATATTTGATGAAATAAACTTATAAGCAAATTCAATTAAACGATATGCCAAATACACTCTTCCGCGTACACTCACTTTGGATTATCTGAATTTTTTTTTTTTTTTATTAGAAGGGACAGAAGGAAGCAACATTTATATGTATCAGAGAGTCACTAGTAAACTTTCCATTCTACTAACAAAGCCTATGCAGAAAAACTTTCGTAGGAAAAGGCTATTTTCCTAGAAATTAGTGAAGGTTAAAATTTTCAGTTCTTCTATCTACGAATTTTGATGCCAGGAATATCTCTTAAACCCATTTTTAGTGCAGTCTTTCTGAAGAGAGCAGGAGGTGTTTGTAACCCAATTGATTTAGAAAATTTGTCCGCCAGTTGCGCTAGAGTGGTCTTATCCCTCCCAATTTCCCTGATTGAATTATAATAACCAAGCCAAGCATGATAAACTCTTTCTTTGACGTCACTACCAATCTTCGCTATTGAATCCTCTATCTGCAAGTTTAAACAGATCATATGTAATAACTATATGTTACAAATTATAAATTGCTTTTACTTTCTATATCAATATGCATAAGCTCAACTGCTCAACAAAGTTGAGGCCAAGGTAAATGTAACGGTATCCCAGTTGGGAAACATAAGCAAAAATGCCGAGGTGAACTCCAAGGATCAAATTTGCTATCTATATGCCTTATATAGCAAAATAATGTAAAGAAAGAACATGAGCAATAAACGAACCTTGAGCTTTGTCTGGGGATCTATATCTGGTAAAGAGAATCTCTCCAGAGGAAGATCCTTAATTTCATCTAGAAAGTACTCTTCCCATGGAGCAATCAGCAATATGCCTTCCCCTTCTTTGCCTTCTCGTCCTGTTCTTCCAAGACGGTGTATATATTGTTCTCGGTCACATGGAATACCCACCTGGATTCAACACCATGTTTTTGAGGATGGTCATTAAGAAAATTAAAGCGAATGCATGAGTTCAGTATGACATCCAACGTGGTGCAAGAAATGAGTAGAAACATATCAAAAGATGACATCCAACCTGAATGACTAAGGTAACATCAGGATAATTCATTCCCCGGGCTGAAACATCTGACGACACTAGAATTAGTTGTTTGGATTCCCTGAACTCATCTGATATACGAGTTCGATAGAGTTGAGGCTTTCGGGAATGTATCTCTCTGACATTCATTTTCATTTCCCGGAGAAGTTGATACATAAATGATGTCAGCATCCCAGTTACACAGAAAACAATAACCTGAGTGCAAGTCTACCTGTCAAAACCTTGAGATATATCACAAGCAATTCAAACTCAGACATTGCAAGGTAATTTACCTTATAATCGCGAGCTTGCAAGATATGCTCCTTCAAAATATGATGAACAATTTGAAAATGCCATTCGTGTGGAGCAATGAGAAAAGATTGCTTTATCTGTTAGAGGAAATTAAACTAAGCATTAATTTGTATCACTTGCAAATTTAAGAAAGAATGATAATATTCCTAACAGACACATCTTCCCAAAAAAAAAATACAATACAATACAGAAGTACACTAGAAACACAAAGAAAACGAACTAAAATATACATACAACTCCCCATTTCATGAGAATATGTATTGTAATTTTGCAATTGTTTGAGTATAGCAATATTTACAACAGAATACCTTAGTTGGAGTTTCCACACAGCCAAACCCCACGGTGTCAATATATGTATGTTCCCTCTTCAAAACAAGTTGAGATATACGACGAACCTGCATATTCATAAAATGTCATTTAAAAAGTGGACTGAATACTAGGCAAGCTGTCATATAAAATAATAACGAAAACAATAACTAACCAAACCTCCTTTGGGATGGTTGCAGAATATAGCAATGATTGCCTCTGACGGGGCAAACAATCAACAATCTTTTCCACATCCTTTCGAAATCCCAGGTCCAGTAAATGGTCAGCTTCATCAAGTACAAGCATTTGCAAGCTCATCAACCGCAAAGATATGCCAGACTTATTCTCAATATGATCCAACAACCTACCAGGAGTAGCAACAATTATCTGCGAATTTTCATATAAGAGGTACAAAGGTCATTATGTTTCAGATACGAATTTTCAACACAAGATCAGCATTCAGTAAGATCTCTTCTTCCCAGCCGCCAACAATAGCATTACATTATCTTTTTAGCCGCAAACTGTATAATGAGAATTTAAACAAGCATAAAACAATACCTGGCTTGGATCTGATTCAAGGCAGTTTTGGTCAACTTTAAATCGTGTGCCTCCAACTAGAGTTTGCACTCCAATTCCATCATGATACTTCAGCAAAACCTTTGCTTCAGCAGCAATTTGGCTAGCAAGTTCTCTGGTAGGACAGAGTATAAGAACAAATATTGGAGGCACCTGTCGATTGGTGTTGCTATACATAGCCTTCAGAACTGTTTCAATAGCAGGAAGCTGATTGCTTTCAACATGATTGATAGAACAAAACAAATATTATCCAGTATATCAAAAGAATGTACAGGAATTCGGATGTACCAAAAATGCCACACTTTTTCCCGTGCCAGTTTTGGCTTTGAGCAAAGCATCCTTGCCTGCATCACAAATGTTTTTCCAATAGTTATGTTAAAATGATAAGAAGAACTTAATGATGAGCAAAATAAGATGACTCAAACTTAGGCTGAAGGACATGCAACTACGAAACAGGTTCATAATTCAACCAATTTTTTGGTATGCAATTTTTGCAACATCAGCAATGAATAATAAAGATATTTTAGGCAACAAAAGAAGAATTTCAATAAACAGGGATTTCTTCACTGAAATGCACGTACACAAACTAATTAGACAGTTTGAAAAAAATTTGTCAGGCTTCATCTCAATTTATTCCCGAACATTTACTATAAATCCTCATCTGAACCCAGTCCAGCAGTTTTGACACCATATCTTCCAACTTCACAGAAGTTTTCTGTATCTTCTGGCATAGTGACAGTTCAATAATACATAAATCACACGATGCAAGATGCATCTACAATACATAGTTGTCTTCATCCTTGAGTTGTTAAAAATCGATGAAGTAAGAAACAGGTAAAATACCTTCAAGGCAAACAGAAAGGGATGCCTCTTGTACCCGACTCATGTGAATATAACCAGCCAAAGAAAGTGCCTTGACCGTCAATGGTGATATACCGCACTCATCAAATCTACAAAAGAAAAGATCCAAGATTACAAACCAAGCGTGTATTTTTCTTCTACGAGCATAACATTAGCACAATCTCACATCATAAAACTTCAGCTAATCATCAATATTTTGTTCTTAACACTCCGAGAAAACATGGAAGATTAGAAATATCACAAGTTTGCCGCTCTTTCTGCCCTCAACAAGCATTGATCATCATCGTAAGTCCGAAACTCAAGGAAATCAAAATAACAGATGTGATCACCTTCTCTGACTAAGCATCATTTCTCCCTTAGTTTTCTGCTCCTCATTCTGGGCCGGCTTCCCCACACTAAGTTGATCCCTGATCAACTCAACCTGCTCTGAAAGATCATTCACCTCGTCATATGCCTTTGGCAGCATCCTCCCCTTGGATTTGACGTCATACTCCCCCAAAGCAGCACTACTACCCATCTTTCTTACATCCCTCCCAATTCTTAAATCCTCACCATTTCCTGATGCTTCTTCTCCAGCAAAATTCAACCTGCAGCCCCTTGAATAGTTCCCAATTTCACCCTCCACATCCCACTCTGATTCACTCTCACTCCTCCAAAATTTTTGCTCCCTTTTTGGCATAACATTCTTATTATTTATGTAATCATCCACACTTGTGCTACTCATGTTTCTCGGATTAGTGACTAAATTTCTAATGGTGGAACTTGCAGAATTTCCCTTCAAACTAGAATTGGAAACATCTTCGGCCGAAGAGTTGTTGTAACACTCAAATTTCCTTTGACTTCGCACTGAATAATTCCTAGTCTGTACGTAGTTGCCATTTGTATCTGTCAAATTTCCGATTCCATTATTAGAAACCAAGTGACGGCCTTCCGGTATCAGTTTCCTCAAATCCACCGGCGGTCCAATGGAACCTGGGCGTCTGCTCGATCGATTCGTTCCCGGAAGTTCTCTGAAACACGGAGGCGGAGACTTCAACGAACCGTCATTTATGTTCCAGAGATCTTCAGCTCCTTCCTTCTTAAATCTGTTGGCTAAGGCCTTTATGTGTTCCTCCGGGGACAAAAGGCCATAACTGGTGCTTCCAGGGTCTGGTTTTCCTGCAAGTTCTGCCCGAATGTGTGATCGAATTCGAGCCTGGTAGATTTGCTTTTCTTGTTCAAGTAGCCTTCTCTCTTTATCTCTTGCTCGCTTCTCATGCATGCGCTTCCATTTCCACTTGTTGACGCCGCCAGGGAAGGTCCGAGGACCCCCGCCCATGTCTCGCGCCAAGATGAAGGAGCAGAGAAGCTTCGATAAGGTCCTAGGGCGTTCTGAGAGGATGGATGAGTACATGATTTGGGAACAGGGACACAGTCTGAGAGTAGCAATCAACAGACGAGGGTTCAGGGTTTAAGGAAGGCAGAATAGACGGGTGAAGATGCCGGGTAGTTGTACATTAAAACGCTACAGTTTCTGACGGTTTTTTCTACAAATACGCAGTGTTGCTGACTCGTTCAAAAGAGTCCTTTCATAGGTGAACACGTCATAGTTCCTGACGTTTACGTGGAAGAAATTAGAAGACGCCAGACAGCTTATGGTTTCTGTGTAGCAAAACCTCTGACCGATCGTGCTTTTTTGTACGTGTGTGTGTGTGTGAAGCAACACTAATATTAACGATTTGCTGTTGTTACACGACTAGGCATTGGCCAATGAACATCCGAACACCCTAAAGCTAATTTACGAGGTATATGAGTTGAGATGTGTTACACATAGTTTTACACTTTTGTTTTTCTTTTGTATTTCTCTTAATTTTTTTTTTATTTATAATTTTACTTCTATAACACAAATAGAAAATCAAGATGTATTACTGAGCGTGCAAATAAACTTTCCCATATCAGGTTACGGTTACCGCATCTTAAAATTTCTGTACACACGAAATAATAATAATGAAAATCAAATAGAAAGTACAGTCCGATGCTTACAGAAAAGAATAATTTAGTTCATCTTTGCAGGAAATGGGAATGGGATATTAGATATGCTCCCATCTTTACATGGGTAGGTAATGGGTATAAAACCTCTTGCCAAAAATTCTGATGCTATCAACCAGTTTCGAAAGTGGTAAATGGATGCAAATAGATTTTCCCTTCCGAGCCTTTGAATGGCTCCTGGCAGTATTTCGTCTTGCACAGCATCCCAGAAAGTATATCACTGCCTGGCATTGCACAAAAACGAACATTAAAACAATGATAATTAAGCAGGAGAGAATATGAGCAAAATATAATCACAAGGCCTAAAAATAGGACCTAATTAAAGAAATCATATTCAATCACTGAAGAATTCAATTTCAGGCCCTTATAAGATTTAATTGTTTTAACTAGAAGCAAGTTCACTGTTCCTTACTTCACACTTATATATTTAAAAGTGATTCAGACTCTGCCTGGATAATTATTTGACGAGTCATACAAAAGGGGAAAGAATGTCTTACCAAGACAAGGAATAAAACGACATTGAATATTGCCATCACTCTCCACTCAGTTTTCATGTACTGTGCAACACCAGGCCAGATAGAGAAAAAAAGTCAAAAGCACAATGGTAGTGGCAGTGGCAGTGAGACCATGTACACATTTCAGAAATATATGCTAGGGGAGGGGAGGGGGAACCAATACTTACTTGCAGGAATCACAATCGTAGCATTTGACGGCCCAAGAATTTTTGTATCTTCTGTAGTCATTATTGGGGCTAACTGGATGAAAGCTCAAATCATAGTACGATGCATTTACAGCAGGACACCCACATCTGAGTTACAAGAATCCCAGGATATGATAAATAATGCGCCCAAGAATATTTTGTCCTACTGTGAAGGTGGTCAGCAACAACAGCCAGCTTCCATTGGTGTCAATTTAGCTAGTTTGTATTGTTTGAGAGTCTGAAAAACATGAACATGGGAGAGGGGACAAGTCAACGTTGATTGTATAGAAGATAACAATAGATAGTTTAAAATCAATGCCATTATACTAGAAATAGTGAACCTTATAGTTTTTGGATAGGTTGCTGCAGTCGTCAGATTTGACAAGGCAATTCCTCAGCCGCTCCCAGTTATGAGAATTATTTAACTAAAACAAGGAAGATAATCATAATATCAAGCAAAAGCCTTCCGGTGTGTTACTGTCTATCACTTCTCTATGTTGCTAAGTGTCTTACCTGTTTAAGAAACCACGAACTGTAATCTTGGAAATGATATTCCTTGTACCTCACCAGAAAAGAAGACAGTCGTTCAATAAATCAAACATATCCTTAATATTAGAGAGAAGCATTACTGTATTAACGAGACACTCATTCCTCTTGTGGCAAAATAATCACAGCAATCCACATTATAAATAATAATTAATCAGCATTACAACGTCAAAAATGAAAGGAATGTGTGATAATGCGGCAGGAAAATGGAAAACTTGACTCTTACCTCAAGCCAGCCACACAATGACCTGATCCATTATTAGTCACGATGAACCTGGAACAAAGGCAGATGAATACTTTAAACCTATCAACAAAAACCCAAAATCAAAAAGAGTCAATTCGTCAAATAAAACTGATATCAACTCAAGTATATAAGTAAATTTAAATGTTGTTTTAAACTGACCTAGTAGGATATTAAAGAAATTCCCAAAATGTAGTTTAAAACTGATATATGAACATTGGTGACACTGATGCAAATGCCAGAAAAGATGTAATTTTGGCCGTTATACAAGACTTTGCTCATAATTAAAAAAAAATGGTCGATGGGATTCCGAACTTACGCCAACACTTTGAAAACCAAAATCCCCACCAAGAGGAAGCACAGCATGACCAGAAACTGCAAGTAAAAATGTCAGAATTTTTATTTATTTTTACTGTTTACAGGTTCGGGAGAGCTCTTATGGGATAAGGATACAGCCCATAACAGTATGGAACTGCTTTTCAGAGCACTCAAGAAACCGACTACGAATCTGTGAAAGATAAAAATGTGCATTAGATGACTATGGACAAGCAGAATAGAATGAAGTAAGAGAAGGCACAAAAACCACAAAGAATGGAAGACCAACATCAAGAAGATGAATGCTCCGAGTCCGAATATCGGCAAGGTCAGTGACTTTCGATAGCCATCGTGATGAGTGCTCATCCACAACCCAAATACTACTACTGCAATAGCCAAAAGCGGCACCACCACAATATGAGGAGAGACCATTAAGAAAAATTATATATAAAAAAAAAGGCAAAAATCACTACAATGCACCAGCAGTTAATGTCCTACCTAGTGAACTAGTGTTTAGAGTTTTTATTTTTCCGCTTTACTAAATTTCTAACCATGAATCACGAAAATAAACTAGCTTGAGAAAATGAGCTACATGCGAGTGAAAATAGCTGCTAAAAATCGTAGCTTTGAGCATATCCGGTCATAATTAAGAGAAATATAGAGGAACAACGACACAGAACATCATTTTACATTAAAGTAAATAGTCAGAACCGAGATATGAAACACAAATTGAAAACCGGGAGAACAGAACAAAGCAAACGAAAATTTCAAATTTTGAAAGCTCCCCGCAGATGAAACGGCATTTCAACCCAATGAGCTGAAAGCATGCCCTCAATGCAATATTGTGATTAATGGCAATAACTACCAGTAGACACATATTCATATTTTCTTAACTTTATGGATAAAAAGTCAATATATAGTTATACGGTAAGTAGCTCAAGTCCTCCATTTTTTCCATAAGGTATTTTTTATTTTTTTTTTGTTGAAAAAGAGAATACAGTGAATTTACATGGTACATATGTCCAGGTCTTTGAAAAATACAACAATCTCCAACTCCTAACTGAGGTGTATAAGGCAGCTGAATTACCAACTATTTTGGATGTCTCACGTCTCAAAGGGTTCATCAATTGCAATGAGGACAAGGTATCCGCTTAGTATCCAACACTTGCGAGACACGAATGAAAGCCTGTCTGAACACGCAAGTAAACAGATCTTATAAATATCACGATTAGTTCAGTTCCATGTCCTCTCAGTCGCGTCAATTCTGTCTTTTACTTTTAATTGAATTGACGTGGATAGTCAAGGTTAATTATATATTCTCTATAGGAATATATATTTCTTCCTCCCTTACTTGTAGCTAGGTTCCACACAATTATGTAAGCGGAAATCCATAAGCACACCAAAATCCAAACTATGCATGAGACATACTATTTCTTAATTAACCCTAGCTAGACATTCATATTACAATAATGAATAACCCATCTTGAAATCACGCATGATTTGACAGTGACCTTTTAGACACACAAGAGTGTCCTCGTATCTCCTTTGCTGCAGTTTAAGAGAGATCAGTGAAGTAACCCGCGTCATTTCATGTATAAATACAGTCCAAACAAGCCAGCACACACACTTCCCCAATGAATGGCTGCAATTGCTACTCCCATGAATTTGTAATCCATGTGTGATTCTAAATCTTAGGGTTTCGTTGTTCATTAATCTCAGTCAAGACAGAAAAATTTTCCTTGAGGCCACAAGCAAATGCAACAATCCATTTTAATGTTTATCCCTGCTCCCCACATGTCTTATTTTGGGCCATGATAGTGTCTCACGCGTAAACAACTTAACCTAAGAAACCGCAGCCTTAGTAAGTCGGTCTTGGGTCCACCTAGTTAATCACTAGTCATATAGAGACCCCATTAGAGCAAATGAGAGACAATATTAAACGATGTCTCAAACCCAACTTGCAAGACTTGAAATTGAGAGGGACTTGTGGGCTAATCAGTTGGAGAATAATAGTACAAGAATTATATGTATCAGGATACATTTAAGTCGTTCAAACTTCACAATATATAATATTAATTACGATGTCTATCTAAATTCGAATCTATATCCGTACCTACTTTCTTAGTAATTACTATTTCTATCTGACTTCTGTCCTCATATTTATCATTATCATCAAGAACATGAGCTCATCAACTTTGACTCTCTTAGTTTCCTGATCTCAACTTGGGACTTTTAAAAATTTGATCAACGTAAAATGTAGTCGAATTTCTTTTTCAGTATGATCTCCATGATCGCAACCAATCTATTTTAGATGCATATTCTAAGTTAAAAAATTACATCGCCATGACTTATATTTGAAGATATTTAATTTAATACGGTAAGGAACCACAGGAAAGCTGAATTTTCAGAAATCAGTGCAAAGTAATAACCCATCCAAAGAAAATATGAGAGAAAATGACCCTAACTTTTATTAGGTAATATTAACCCTATATTTGAAAGTATTTAATACATGAAATGAATTGCGAATTCCCAGGAAGCAGTGCAAGCCAATAGTCGATCCAAAGAAAATGAATGAAAATGACCAGTTCTAACCCCTCATATTTCCAGTCAATTATAACTGGCGCCCTTTTTCGTGTGGACTCTATGACTGATACTTGTGTTACCCGGAAGCACGGAAAACTTATCTGCTTTGATTGCCACGAAAATGACTAACGAAAACACTCTTTGAAGTTCCTTTGGCATTTTCTTGATCATTTTAGTGGAGGTAAACTAGGCCATCCTGTTGAAAGCATGGCAAATCCACAATACTTGAATATAGCATCAGATTATCATTATTATTGGTGTAGAGGGCAGACCACAAAGAACGTGTGCAGCTATGATCGTCATTCTGATTCTGATCTTCCAGGAATGCATGGCCGTTGGCCAAGTCCTCGAGTCAAGAATAATTATCATCACACTACTTAAGATAGACCTAAATCAAATTATATAAAAGTCAAAGGCTTCTTCCTTTCATGTGCCGTTTTTAAGTTGCGCTTTCTCCACTTCCTTGCACTAAAAATGAAAAGCTCGCCTCTTACCCGAGAATCAAGTTTGATTCACCAATATTAAAGAGTGAACTTACCACAATATTACCTCAATCAAAAACCATTAATAGTCTGACCAGTTGACTGTTGCTCCCTGTTTAGACAACTGCTTTGGACGATGATACAATTGCAAATTCATTGATTATCAATGGGCAGTTCTGTCATATATTAAACTAGTTTGGGTCCACAGCTAGCTCGGCCTCGTATTTAAAGGACAGGGAAACCGTTCTTCACATGGGAACAAAACCATTATCAACCCCTTCCTCCCTTCTTAGGCTTAGCTATTGTAACTGAATTTCTCAGACTACAGTAATGGCAGTTCAATATGCAAGGCTCCCATTTGTGACCTTCATGATCATACCGATGATGACAACCGAGCTCTCAAGTTGCTGTCAGAACCGCAGATGCATGAGCAAAGAAATCAAGCAGCAGACACATGAAAGCAACTCTTTTCCCCACTTCTCATGGCATACGCATGTCAATAGAAATGCAAAGCAGGAACCTAGCAGAGATGATGTCCACCCAATTTATGGAGTTTCTCTACGAGATGTTCCAGGGGGTCCAAACCCGCTTCATAACTGATCACCTGTCTTGCAATCTTCTGCTTACCAGCTATATAAAGTTTTGCAGGCTTCTAGTGTAAATTGTTATTGCTTCCTATATAGATATAGAACAGATACAGTTTAGGAGAATCGTCATTCTTGTATTTAGAAGAGACTGTAATTTTTATTTAATTGAATCATAAGATAATGAAATTTACAGTTGCTCAAAAAATAAAGATTGTTCATGTGAATTACAAAACATTAATTATCTTTACAAGGCAAGAGATTATGTCTTTTCAGTCCGAAGAATGCCTTTTCAGTCTTGATGGCAAGAGATTATGTCTTGAAACAATTCCACCACACCTTCCTGCGTGGAAAAGGCAAATAATACCGATGCCATGCAATTCTCAAAACATTTTTAATGATCATGCGCAAGACTAGGATTAGGAGGCAACTAAACTTTCAAGAAATCTGTCAGTCTCTAATATGTCAGAGTTGATGATGGAAAAGAAAAATCCTTCAGCGGAGCTACAGAAGAAAATTTAATGCACGCCTGAATAGACTCTACCATTCACTTCTCTTGTTATAATGTTTGGATTTATCAGCTTATTACGTCTAGAACATCTATTTTACTGAATCTCCACAACGATCTGGTTAGCAAAAATAACAAAATCCCTTCAAGACATCGAAGGTATATAGCAACATTTGATCTAGACAAAACTAAAACAGTTTAGAGATAAGTTCCTTGAAATCACACATTAAGCATGTTATCCATCGCATATATATTATACATGTGTAGAAGACGCAAAGACAACTTCCTAGGGCAAAATAGTTCCAGAATATAACAGCAAGAGAAGGTCCTATATGATATCCATAATCCATGGAAGAGAAAACTGGAAGTGCAACTAGAAAACAAACCAGATTGAACTTTTAATAAGCCAGCAACCTTATGCACACTTGAGTTATATAACAAAGCAATAATTAATTACATTTTGGGGAGATAAAAAAATACCTTGATTGGACTATCAAGGAAGTAGATCCCTCCCTGTGCCAGCAACGCTAGAGAGACCAATGCATGTTCTACTTGTTCACCCGACACAGCATCAATAAACGAAATCAGAAGCACAAATTCCAAACCATAGTTGAACTCCTGGCCACAACATTCATTCGGCCACCACAAATTTTACTGTTACAACCGAAAACCAGGCATGCCAGATAGATACAAGCACAAAAAAGATGTTAGTCAATCCAAAGAAGACAAAACAAACTCCCATAACCAGGACGCATTTATATCCATGTCCATTCATTCAATACTTTTTTGGCATTTCAATAAAAAACATATCACATAGTATAAGGTGGCTCCTAAGTTAACAGCTAAGACATCAATATCAAATGAAATATACTTTAATCCATAGATGGAGATCAATAAAGTAAATTATTTCTAACCTCTCCTCTCCGAAATACCGAGACATGTCATCTGCCACTTCTGATTCATAAACTACAACATTAATTAATCCCTGAAATAGAAAAAGTAAGCGGGTTGATTCAATACAGATTGGAAAGAAAATGAAAACCTAAAGGAACTGATTATCGGTGTTTATATGTTGGTGCATATATGGCAGTAAGGCATTAGTTGCTCCTTGAGAACTTTCAAGTAAAAGGGATTCTCGTAGAACTTTGCAAGGTTTTCTTTCCTTTCGTAGCCCATATATAAATCATGCGTATAGTTTTCAGGGTTTTGAGCAGAAACACATCCTAGAAGTGCAACTAGGTTATTATATAGTTATTATAATGTCATATAAAGAAAAAATGAAGTTTTCTTGTGTTTTGAACAATAAAAATCTACAAGATTATGAGTTAAATTAATGCACTGCCAACTACACGCAATGTATCTATATCTAAGCAGTTGACACGGACTCACATAATGAAATTACCACAATACATCCCATTTGATACTGGGCTGTATACAAATAATCCAGCATAACCCCCTCTTCATCAGATAAGTCCTTCTTTGCTTTGAGCAGGCAAATGTTTACCACAACACTTCTGCGTGAGTTAAAAACAGTTTATTTCTAAATGAAACTACCATTCTCTGATTATTCCGTAGACTCAAACGTGCATTCTTGAATCCTTCAATTGAGAAGCTGAGAACAAATTCAATAAATCAATCAGTCCAAATAAACGTAATAAGATACCCAACGCCAGATCACATAGAAATCATATGAAGTGAACATAACAAAGCACGTTACGTAGAGATAATAGTCTGCTTCATTGCTGAGAATAATTAGGAGAAGGAAACAAAAAACTGGGAAAGAAAATTGTTGTAGAAAGTTCTAACTCACCATTAAAAAGTAGAGGGAGCGAGAAGGTGGAAGTTTGGGCAAACTGGTGAGGGAGATAACTAGAATAACTTGAACATTGCGCTCGAAGCAGCATTGCGAAGCCGATCTGTGATGATTTTTTTAGTCTTCTCTTTTTTCCCATCTTCTCCTACGGCTTCTCCGCTTAGTAGCAGGCATATCATAAACCTGGAAGCAATATAGAATTAGAAAATGGAAACAACGCCTTACGTTTTAATAAGTTGCTCAGACTCAGATCCTACCCGAGAATCGTAGGATATGATTATGACGCACAACGTATTGTGACGGGATATGACCTTTGTCAAAATTTAAGTAACACTCTTTCAAATTACTAGCGGAAAAAAGCAAAAGAGACTCATCTGTTTAACGTTGAAGGCCTTAAATAATATTTAAGATATTTTTGGTTTAATTTTTTCGTGTAACAAAAAAGATTACTAGCAGAAAAGTTGTCTACTTTCTATATATATATATATATATATATTCCACTTAGTTGTATCTTTTAACTTTCTCTCATTTGATTATTTTCTACGTCAAAATCCTTGTTATTTTTCTAATGCCAATTCTCTTCTTTGATTTGAAATGTTCATTGTTTATGTTTTCGATTTTGAACCTGTACTTTCCTTTGATGCCTTACTAGAATAAGATGGCAATAAACAATAACATTATGGAAGAGGTATCAAAATATAGACTCTACTTATTTTCAAGCTCCTTTATTAACGTCTTGTTTCCCGATCATCACTACCGCCGAACACGAAGAACTTGAATGGCTAAATTAGCAAAAGCAATAGCAACATTCAGACAAGGTATTTACAATTAATATCTATGCAAGTCTCATAATAGATCGTATCGAACAGTCCAGTCCGGTAGAGTCCTAAATCCCAAAGATGGAGAAAATGGCAGATGAATAGGAACCTCGTGAATAATTTCACTGCTAATTGCTAAATGACAATTTCAGCCAATGCATCCAGATGTCACAAGTTAAAGAAAAGAAAACATGGCAAGATGGGCATTGGCGACCACCGTCCACTTTGATGATTTATCTTCTCCGTAGGTTTGAGTTTCGAAAAATTGCTCTGATGTTTTACCTCCAACTAAATTTACAAATATAACGACCGTATACACGAGTCCATCCAATTCTTGCCAAAAGTTTATGAAGCTCAGAATTATTTTAAGTTCTGAAAAAGCTCTGGAAGATGGGAATTGGTTAGCTTGGTCCTCTTGCTGATTTCATGCTTCTTTTTCTTAGGCTTGGGCTTGGAAGAAATGCCTTCAATTTGTGCGGAACTTCTCCTCTTTGCGGTGTTGGTTGCAGGCTTCATTCCATTCTTTTGGAGGTCCTTCTCTATATCGATCATATCACGAGGCAACTCAATCTCACGAAAAACCTGCTTTAGGTCATCATCCACCTTAATAGGCACTCGGGGATCATTGGGGTAGGCAATGTCTTCCTGTGAATCGAAGTTGGATAGCAGCCAAACCTGCCCTGCAGCTTTCAAACCCTACAAAACCATACCTATAAAAGTCTGATTTCCATTGAAAACCAATCACCCCAAACCATCACCGACCAGCAATGCAAGTCATCAGATGATAGATGTAATATGTCAGATCAATTTAAGATAAATTTTTTCCACATATTTCTATTCTTTATATAAATGAATATTTGGGATAAATAAATACAATGCATAACAATTTACTCTCAGTTACTTTAACACATAAATCTGGAAACAGAACATGGTCTTAAATATAAGATAGGGATCTGGGAGGATGACAGAGTGCACGAAACGGATTATAATGGATCTGTTCTGGAAGGATAAGAGCACTGTTGGACTGACAAGCTGACGCAAATGCATGACACCAAATTTAGTTCATTCAATTAGGACTTTCCAAACCTAGCTTTCAAGCTCAGTCTGCAGTCATGAAATGTTTAACCACATTCATCCTAGCAATCTAAAAGGGGAGATTTTGTACTGAGAACCTCTGACTTAACATACAAAAAGACTTCATTCCTTGCATGATGCCATACTGAAAACCAAGAACGCCACAAAAATGGTTCATTAAAATCCAATAATCTATGTTGTTCCCCCCATAACCATTCAGCTTTTCAAGAGACATTAGTAAGAATAATGGGAGTCACAAACATATCTATGACCAATATTCCAAAAATACTACTGAAAATTAACGTTCAATAGATAAAAAGAAATAAAAACAAAACATTTTACCTGCAAGTCCTCCATCACAGTTGTGTAAGAATCCTTCAAGTCTATGACAGCAATGCCCTCTGGAAACTTCCGTATCAGGTGAAGAAGCTGACCTTTGTCTCTAACGTCATGCTTGGACTATAGATCAAAAGCACAGCCAAAATGTCACAACCATAAAAGTGTAAACCAGGTTGGTTTACTATCTTAGAGATTGAATAACTCCCAAAGGACCAGTGTATTCAGGTCCAATACGATGTTGTATCCCTGCGGATACTTCTCTTTCTAACCATACAATCACTAGTACTCTGGTAGTTAAGGGTCGAGATACTGTTGGTCAACAAATTAACGTGTGAAGTACAGCAATTATTAGGAAATAATTGAAAGCCGAAGTATATATTTTACTCGATATAAATTCTTTTTTTTTTTTCGAAGATCCATCGTAATAATGAGAAAAATTTTCTGTGTATCCCCAGCAACATTCTTGACACCCAAGGTTTCGAAAACATGCATGAATAAAAAATACCTTATAAGAGAATCGTCTCCCATCATAGTATACTTTTAGGTTATTCCGCAAACTGTCAAAAACAGCCTTGTTGGCGTTCATGTCGACATAACATGCTTCATTTATTTGCTCTGGTGTTAAAGCCTGTCTTTTCTGTAAACAAACACAAGCAAGTACCAAGTCAAGATGATTTCAACTGAGGCTATCAGGAATAACATTATTTACACATATCCAGGTACTATACTAATCACTACCATCATAGATACATCGTGACAGTTTATTAATAGCTCTAGCAACTGTAAAGCAAAAGGTCATATTTTTCTCTCTCCAGTCACCAGAAACTCACAGTAGCGTTGTAAACATTATATGATAAAGATATCTACACACACACGCTGAAACATGGAAGAAAAGTGAAATGAAAAGGAGATAATTTGGACGAATACCTCATACAGCAGATCAATAACACGCTTCATCTGAGCTCCTACCGGAGCTTTCCGTATACTATTTATATGTTGAAGCCTCTCTGTATCATTTGAAAATTTGACAGCAGGGGCTGGAGCTTTTGCACTGGCCGAAGCAGGAGTAGCTTTCTGGTTTGTCTTAGCCTTACTCGCTGCAATGCTAGTAAGGGTTGTCTGACATTTCTCCTGCTGCTTCTTAAATCTGTCTAACTGTTCTTGCAATGCCATCTGAGATAAAGATGTCCGCATAATGCTTAAAATATCTTGATAAGCAGAAATAAAAACACTTTGAAGTATTCTTTCCTAGTTAGATTACATAATTAGTATATGGATGAAAGAGAGAGAGAACCAGAATATTATTGTTAGATAACAAATTGTTGAGTCAACAAGTCTGAATATAAAGACAGGAAAATCTACATTGTAACATTTTGAAGGAAACCACAAAAAATCATATGCATGTAAGGGTAAAAACAAACCCATAAGAATCAGATGGTGTCATGCCAAATTCTCATATAAAACCAATAAAGCAGTGAACAAAAGCTGCCTATATCCATCCTATCATCACCCTGGCTCGTTATTTTTTTCCCTCCACCGACCATAAATACAGATAACAACATCCAAGAATCCAAATAGCACAAGTTTAAGCAGAGATTGGGTATCTACCACGGTACATAATGAACATAGACTTTATCAATGTCCGGCATCTCCAATTATACCATAGAACAAGTTCAAATGCAATCACATAAAGGCCTGAACAAAAATACCTTCGCAGTTAAACTACACCGAAGTGGAGACAAAGAAACCCTTCGTAATCGGAATGGCGATTGGCGAACGAGGCTTTGATCGTGATTAGCCCAACTCCGATTTCAACAAAGCGAAGACCTCCCTGAAGAATCCAGACCTCTATGCAATCAGGATCCCTGAGAATACAGAACCGTAATCGCAATCGTGATAAAAGCCAAGAAAAGAAAATAAGGTGAAATGCTTGTTTAGTTGCCGGCGACGGGGAGATGGAGAGCGAGCACCAGCAGCATGAGGAAGCCTTTCTCGGTCCTACGGAGCAGACACAACACAATAATGACAATTACTTTCGCGAAGCGATAGATTGTGCGTAACCAAAGAAACGAGAAGCATTGCCTTTCCAATCCCGCCACAAGTCCATGTGGCTAAGCCTGCCTAGCCAGCCCAACCCAATGCAAATATGCTGATGACGGCCGGCCTACCATGTCGCCCTACAGATTCCTTCTTCCAACTTGTACAATATTTAGTTTTATCGGAAGACCATAAAAACTGTCAATAAAAAAAATTATAATTAAATTTTCCAAACGTTACTTGAAACTCTTCTTTTTACGTGCTAATCTTAAACTTTAAATTTTAAGTCATTTATGGTAAAATATTCATTTCAGTGATACACTAATAATTTTCTCATATCTCTATTCTAGTTGTGGAAATCTTATAAGTTGATAAAAAAATATTTTCTTATTTTAGTCATTGATAAAATATTATTATCAGTTAAAGTTCTGAGTTATGATCCCACTCAGATGCCGTGAGGGAACATTTGAGTAAGTGATCTATCGGACAGTTGTCCTCGTCCGACTGAACTATCAGGGTCTACCTTTCTGGAAAAAACATCAGGCCACTTCCTGATCTCAAACCCCAACTTGATGTCTTAAGTCTGATTCGTGGACTCTAAGCCATTAAAAAGTCAATTTAGAGCATCAAAGCTACACTATCACTCTCTAGAGCTCAGAAAAGTTGCGCCATAGAGGAAAACGTTTGTGTTTGATCACCGTAGAAGGTCGGATCCCGTCATTTCTTCTGCGGCCACCAAGCCTGACGGCGAGACTTTGCATTACAACGCGGTAAAGGAATTAGACTAACTCGTTTTTTCCGTTAAATGTTCATCCTGTTATGTTCCGGCAAATTTGGGGATTACTTTTGGTATTAAAACCTGATTTAGATTTCCTTTATGGTTGAACTTACGTTTTCGAAGGAAATGATGCATGTCCTTGTTAGTTCTTTCAGCAATAGCATGGATGAGTAAAATCTTATTTTTCAGCTCACTAATGAGCTAATCGCCGTATGAAAGTAGAAACAATCTGGAAAAGGAAAAGAAGTTCTGCGTTAATTGGTGTATCTAATGATCTAATGTGCTTACTGAGATTAAAATGTGCAGTTGCGTTCAGTTTTCTTTCTTTATTTGCTATTTTAAATTGTTTCCTTAACTTTTGTTGCCTTAACCTTCAATGTGTTAAACAAACTTCAAAAATCTATTGATTCGTTCGAAGATAGAGAGACGTGTCTTTCTTCTGTATTTGGTTACAATTATAGCCAATAGGAAACCTAATTGGAAAAGAAATAGTTTCCCAGCTGAATGGTGGCTCTAAGAGCCACGGACAAGGCCACATTTCTTAAGCTGGGTTGAAAAGTGTAGTGGACGAGATTTTACTTATCAGCAATATTGATGTCTTTTTGATTTTTGGAAAAACCAAAACGAAGGGAATGCAAGATTTACTTATCTCCTATCTTTTCGAACCATAGATGAATAAGAATTGCATGTTATTTTTCAAATTTTATTAAAAACAAAAGATTTACATTTCTGGGATATGGATCTTTAGGTTGTATTCTAACTTATGAGTCTCGTGCTGTAACAATCCAATGGTTGGTCTCTAATTTTAATATAAGCAGCGGATATTTCAAAAGTAATTGCCTTCTATCTCCCTTTTGTTTTGATGTATATTGTAGGTTATGGTCACATTCATAGTTTATACTAGATTCAATATATATATATATATATATATTGATATTGTATTTTCTTTAGTTTATCTTTGACATATAGGGAATATCTGTTTTACAAAGTAATCATTCTTCTTATATTCCTTTTTCCGGTTTCTTTCTTTGATTCCTAGGACTTGTTGTCGCCGTCTAAATAAAATAGAATTATGGAAGGTACCATGGATAATGATATTAATGTTTTTGTTTTGTAATCATGTAACACAACCAGATGTTCTGATTTGCTTCTATATTTAGACAGATCTTAATTTTATCATAGCTATTCTCTCTGAAGTCATGAATCTCAAACGGCTTTCACAAATTTGTGTCTGACATGTGCACCAGCCAATTGAATATGGAAAGCACTTGCCTGGAAAATCCTCAAGCAACCAATGGGCCCATCAGCAGGGACACAATTTGCAATTCTGAGCAAGTAAGTGTGAATTTTTTATGAGGTATCTTTCCTGAATGTGTTGTTCCCAACATGGCTGAATCTTTTTCACTTGGCACTTAGCTGATTTCGAAAAATTTCAGATTATTGTGAAAGCAAATGAACATCCTGAATGGTTACCTGCTGGGTGGACTGTGGATGTCAGAACTCGAAAAAGTGGTGCACATATGGGATCCGAGTATAAGGTATTAATAAACTCGATCTAAGTAATGGTTTGGATATTGTTGCTATTGATCATTAGAAATTTTAGTTTCCACATGTTCTTGTTCCCCCTTTTCTGTCTTTTTCTTGCAATAAGTTCTTTTTATTGCTAAAGCCAGCTGTATGTTAGGCAAGAGATAAGCTTTTTCTGCTTGTACACTGTGGGTACCGTCACTTCCACACTCCTTGGCTTTCTGGCTTTGAACTGTAAACAAGATTTTATGTATAACCATCAGTAGCATATAATTTTATTTTGGAAGTCTTATGCCGCTCCCTTGGGACCTCTAGTTGTGCAGGGCAGGAACATCACATGATTACCGACAGATAAATCATAAATATAAAATGTTATTGATCCTTAATTACATTTATGACTTTATTATATCATGAAGTGGTTTATTCTCCCCATCTTTCTGATTTATGATCAGCTCTTCCCTTTCCGTTTGGCATCTTTTAAAACCATAATCAAACTGTTTGCATTGACTATTTAAATGTGGGTAAAAGCTTTGCTGTACATATGTAATTGTATGTTCTTTTGTGGTGACATGTTATTTCGCTTCTTACTTAACCGTTGGGATAATAATTTTCTTGCATATATATTAGATAACACAGCTTTGTCCTTTAAAAAAGTTCAAATATACATATAAAGATTTCCATTTCTCCTCTGTTAGTTGTTTATCAAAAAGGTAAAGTAGATATTCATAATAAAAATATTGATGAGCATTCTATTATGCACTTGCCTCCATCAGTTACAAATACCGTCACCATATAAAACCGTGTTCTTGTTGCAGTGTTACATTGAACCATCAAATGGGCACAGATTCTACTCCAAGCCAGAGGTGTTACGGTATCTTGAAACTTTAAAGGGAAACAGCTGCACCTCCAAGAAGGAGAAGAGATGCACCAATTTGTACTCTCCAAGCAAAGTCTGTACTTTATATCTGCAATTTCTAAAATTTATGTTTGATAATCAAATTTATAGATTTTATTTTTCCATTGCACTGTTTTTTGACATGCTTAATCAATAGTTTTCTTAATTGGAATTTTGATTGCGGTAGATTTGAGTCATAATACCAGTATAGTTGTCTTCTACTTTTCTAATCTTAATCACGCACACCCACACACACTTCATCTGTAAAGGGGGTGGGGACAGGTGGTTTAGAGCAATTTCATGAAAACCGGAATGGAGAATTGCTCAGTGGACCATTGGTGGAATTTCTTCAAAATACGTTGACCACCTATAGACACTTCATAATTAAAGGCTAAAATCTGATTTCCGTCCCACATTGATGTGGTTATTCTTAGTTTGGTCCCTATTGAATTTAATTTTTCAATCTAGGAGTTGACAGCTTAATTTGATACTAATTTAGTCCCCACATAGGTCTTCTGTTAAATTTCTCTATGTTGGTGACATGTATATTTTTACTGAGTTGGCATCATTAAATGCTGACAGAGACACTCATAAATCCTGGGTGCCAAACAAAAGTTGAAGAACAACCCCCCTATCCCAACTACATCGATTTGGTCCTCGCTCTCTCAGCAGTTCAGGCTATCAAACTTCCGCTTCACATTTTGACCCATTCTCTTTGGCTTTTAGGGATAAATCAGACTGGCATACTAACCAGTTATCTTGTTGAGCCAGACAGCATGATCAGATCCAGTCATGTTTTTATAACTATGGTTTACAGTATAACTTTCCACAGCAACACTTTCACTTTGTCCTATCAGACTGATATGTTAATTGACTTGATTTTAAATTCATATTTTTTATGAGTCTATTGAGAGGAGTATGATGCTGTCTTAAAGGATTTGAAGGGAAGGTAGCAATAATAGCTTTCAGGGGGGAAAGAGGTTCTTTTTTATTTATTTTTTTTGGTGGGGGGGGGGGGGGGGTGTTTGTGGGAAGGTAGGGTACTGTCCTCGTTTTTTCATCATGCAAGCCAACTACTTAATAAAATATATGAAGATAAGTATCCAACTGATTCTTCATTTTAAAAAAAAAAAAAAAAATTCTGATAAGCTTGACATATTTCAATTTTTTTCAGATATCATAAAAGAAAATGTAACATTTGATGAATCTATTATTATTATTATCAAAACCAGAGCCTTGTTCTAAAACTAGAAAGCAAGGCAATTGCTGATCCAGAAATGATAATAATTTTGAATGTCTTGGTCATGATATTGATTATTGAATGATCCTCTATCTCTTTTCCGTTGAACATTACTACAAGTTATCTTTGAAAAGTTGTTCTTCTATATGTAGTTTTGATGGTTTCAATTTCTTCTAGGATGTTGTTCAGACGACTACAGTGGAGGATCTACCACCTGGGTGGATGAAAGAGGTCAGGGTTAGGAAGGGCAATGGCAACAGGAAAGACCCGGTATGAAATTTCATTTGATGCTTATCAGAGGTTCATGATTGCCCATTACTTCCCCAACCTAGTTATGGATATGTATGCAATGCTGCATACTTTCTTCTTTCAAGTCAAGTGGAACTTCCTCATTTGTCTTTCCTTTTCCCATTTTGTGAAGGCAGGTTGCATATTATTACTTACTGCTAGTTTATTGTGCAAGGTGCTGAATGCTACATCTGCACTTTTCCAAATGATAATGAATATACTTAGATTATTCTAATTCATATGTTCTTCCTACAGTATTATATAGATCCAGATAGTGGTTATGTATTCCGTTCCAAGAAGGATGCATTGCGCTATCTCGAATCTGGAGATGTAAGTACCTGTATCTTCAAGCCATATAAAAGAGAAATGCAAGATGAAGACATGTTCACTGTAAGCCTAATTTGCCAGTAAATATGAGTATTTATCATATTTTATACCGTTGGTGGTTTTATTTACTATTATGCTTTCTGTCCTTCTTGTAACTGGGAAATCAATTAAAATCTATTTTTGCATGTGACAACTAGGACAAGAATAAATTGTAATTGTTGATTTGTCTTTGTTCAATATAGGCGTCATCCACAGCCAAAAAACAGAAACTAACACAGTCTGCAACCCGACGGCAGCTTTTTGTAGGTGAGAGGTTAAAAATGACTTTTCAGTTTGATTGATCAATTATACTACAAATCCCAATTAATAGAGATTAAGAATACGATGTTTATCTCTTAAACCCATTCCTTTCTATCCAAACTTCTTGCCGCAGGCAAAGAAATATCTGATAAAAGTAGCTCTGAGTTGCCAGATGCGGTTAGTTCAAAAAGTATGGCAGATATGAAGGTGTCTGCTGAAATGAGTGATGAAATTGTTCTCAACATGCATCCACAAGGGGATGTAGCTTCTGACCCTCCTGAAATGAGTGAAAAATCCAATCCAGGTATGTCAGCATTGCTAAAAGTTGAATCCTTGAAAGAATCAGACAAGATGTTCTCTGTTGATGCTGGACTTATGACTTTACTCCTGCAGCTGAAGTTCAAGAGAAGGATTGCATTGTGAATGAGGAGGAGAATGGTAATATAAAGAATCACAGTAATCCCAGCATATCTAGAAACAACAAAGAATTGAGTGTTCATCACCGGTTCTCGAAACGACTTGCTGGGATTGGACCTATTGAGGTGGCTGGCACTGTGGGCCAAGAACAGCCCCTTCAAGCACCAAATAGATACTTGAGGAAAAGTAGAAGAACCACTAATGCTGATTTTGCTAATAAATCGTCTCAGCAGGTCAATGTTGTCTCAGAACTTGAACACGTTCAAAATGCTTCTTGTATGAACATGCCAATGCTAGGTGAATCGCTAAGCAAATCTGACAAGCCTTCTGAAGACCAAGGAGTTTCCAGAGAGCAACATCAACTGGAAACAGAGAAGATAGATGACAAAAAGCCAGAACAACTTCATCTTTCTCTATCTCAGTATTCTAGTTCACCAGGCGTCAATGTTGCAATGAAGACCATCATAACTGGTGAATCCCCAGTTCTGGATAATCCACATACTGGTCAGAGTTTGGCTTCTGAAGCTTCTGCCCTAAAAGGAAACAAGTTACATATGAGTAAGATTGGGAAGACTGGTGCTCAGAAAATTCATGCTCACTCAAATAAATCAAGTAATAAGAAAGACCAGCACATACCTCGCCGGGCTTCAAAACGACTTGCTGGATTTGAACCTGAGCTGATGAACAACTCTATGTACAGTGAAAAACCTCCTGAATATAAGAGCAGAAAGTCTAAAAATGAAGTCAACACAGTAGCTCGGCAGAGTGAGGATGGGGCAAATAAAGATCTTGCAGATCATGATCCTGCCAACGTAAGTCCATTAATAAATGGAGAGTCTTCAAGAAAAAGCCGAAAGTCTCCTAACCTACCAGATATTACTGACAAGCAAGTTGAAAAGGCTGGAGATGACGAAATTTATGATGAAATTTCGGCATCTCCGCTATCCTTCGCATTCCACTATTCGTGGTCAGACCCATGCTTAGAATTTGCAATTAAGACCCTCACAGGAGTGTTACCAATTGAGGATACAGTTAAAAATGACCCTAATTTGGTCTCTGAAACTGGTGTTATTGAAGAAACTAAATTGTCTGACAGGGGTACAGAAAGCACCAGTGATAGAAATTCACAGGTAAATTCGAAGAAACACAAGAACAAGAAAGAGCTTAGATTGCCACGCAGGCTGTCAAAGCGACTTGCTGGCCATGAACCTGAGCTAGTGCCTGCTGAAAGACCTCTTGAATACGCTGGCAGAAAATCGTACAAAGATATACCAACTGCGAGTGTGCGTTTGAACAGTGGAGCATCTCAGCATCTTGACGCTAGCAATGAAGCAGAGCGTATTATTCATGCATCTGATAGTCCTAAAGCAATTGGAGTGCATGGAGAGTCATCGAACAACAGTAATGAAGTCCAAACTATGCCTGAGGAGCAACTGCTGAAGCCTGAAGCTGAAAAGATTGGTGGTCAGAGTTCAAATGTGAATTTGAATGATGAAGCGTCTAAGCATCTTGGTACTAGCAAAGAAACAGAGTATAGCGTACAGAAGCCTGAAGCTGAAAAGATTGGTGATCAGAGGTCAGAGCCACAGCTGTCCCTCCCGTTTGGGGACTCTTGGTCAGATGATCCATGCCTAGAATTTGCATTCATGACTCTTACAGGGGCATTACCTGTGGAAGATACTGCTGACGTTTTGCCTGTAATGTCTCCCAGTGTTAGTGCCCCGCCAAATCAGGATTTGCTTGAGAGTGTGGTGGAGAAGAGCATCGACGAAGTTCTTGATATCTCGAATCAATCCAAGAACAAGACAGAACTCAGTTTAGTTTGGGAGCCTTCAAAACGGAACCTGGGGCAACCTGAGTTAAGGACTGACTCAGAGTCTTGTGAACTTGCTTCTAACTTGGCAACTGGACAGTCCTACTGTGGTGAAGCCTATAGTATAACAAGGAATTTGGATGAAGGAAATTCCCTAAATACTGAATGTGGGAATATGACCCAACTTAGTCATCATTCTAGAAATATGGACATGTTTAGATATGAAGAGCAGCCCATAAAGAAAATTGGACAGGTTCTTGAGGGTGATGCTGTTCCAGCAGAGCAATCACAACTTGAAACTCTAAACCATGAGAACCCTGAATCTCGTTTATGCGCCCCATTTATGGATTCTTGGTCAGACCCATGTCTACAATTCGCATTTAAGACTCTTACAGGAGCAATACCGGTAGAGGGAAATTTAGCGATGCAACACTGTTTCCAGGGACCTGCCAATTATCATGGCCAGGGCCAGAGGGATGGTGGCTCGAAATTGCCAGATTTTGTATCTTCCAGGTTTCCTCAAAGTGATATCTCATCCCACCATCATTTGGGAGAGAAGTCCACTCCGGGGCAGCAGCCATCAATGAGTTCTTCATTCCTACCTCTGGAAAATGTGAGCATCCATGATTGTTCTGGACAGAAACCACACCCTAATTACAGTAAGTTTTAAGGTAAACTCCTAAAACAGTGTTGGCTGGTTCCTGACTGTACTTTTCTAGGTGGCCAAATCAATGCCTTACAGTATCCAACCTTTTGTATCTTTCTGTGACATAGTCGTTAGTGCCTTCTATGGATGAAGTGATCAAACTTGATGTTTTGCATATTCTGCAGAGAAGATCTATCGATCAAACTAATATAATCTTAGTTCCGCCATCAAACCATTAAATCCATTGTTGAATTCTTATTCTCTGCTAATATTCCAATCCTATGATATAAGCCAAAATGAAAAGTCGGCATTCAAACTGACCGACGTGATAGGTTCTATATTCTAGCCTATGGGATAGGAATCTACTCTATTTCTAACAAATTTATATAGTGGAATTACAATTTTATTATCCGTTTTAGATCAACTGGGCATTAAATCCACCACTGAATGGTAATTCAATTGGCAAAATCTAGTCGTATAAATAACAAGGGTACTAATTACCGCTTTAAGTTAAGTAACTTATGTTTTATTTTGTTTAAACCTAAGAACAAAAATTCAGGATTGAACATTAAGATTGATTGTCTGTGGAAGTTATCAGTGTTTGCTCTGTCGGTTTTCTTCGTCTGAATTTGGTTTATTGCAGTAAGAAATTGTAGAATTCCAATTGTCACATCGTTCATAGATATCCACGGCAAGACTCATTGTCACCAATGAGCTCTGAAGACCTTGGCCAACCTCACAAGAATTCATACGCCCAGGCATGCCAGTTCTATGGTCTACTGAAACTTTAGACGGTAGTATAGATTTTTTCTTAAACGGCCCGTGTTATTGCTCAACAGAGTTCCGTGTCATTTTGAGCCTAAAGATAGATCACTAGAGTGACACATGGAAACAGAAACATGTGATAGGTAAGTTTCTTGGAAAGGCAAGTAATATTTTCCTGGTATGTCATATTCAATATCCCTCGCCAGATTCCTTCCATCCTCCGTATGTTTCCTCCTCTAGTTGGAAACCCCGTTCGCGGCGCATCTGCGATACAAGAGCACGCCAATCTTAGATGTATATTCAATAGTTTCATTTATATTATCAGATATTTGAATTATAATGCCGAGAAAAAGTGAAGTGAATTAGTTTCGTGTCCATATTCAAATTATACCATTTCCGATACCTGAGCAAAAGCATGTCCAGTGTCCATTCAAAAAATTGCTTTCTATCAGACAATCTTCAGCATAAACATGCTTTCTGATTACCACCGTATTTTTCAGTAGATATCAAATAAATGGAAGCTTAGGAAAGCAGAATACCTCAGGCGTAAAGGTGAGACCAATTCGAATCTCCCCGCGAAACTCGTCGTTCCTGACGACATTGTACGACGACGGTGGGATTTGTCCTTCAGAAAACACAGCTTCCAGTGGAATGCTGTGACGAGTCACCGAAGTTAGCTACCAAATTTGATCCATGCCTGATCTGAAGGCTATTTCAACATAAATTTAACGTTTCTGATCCACTTACTTTTATCAAGCACAGTTCCAGAAGATCAGAATGAATACGCAAATATCAAACAATTGGTATGAAGATCACGCAAAACTCGTCTCAGATTAATCAATATATAAGAGAAGAAACGCTTACGTTAGTTCTCCCACCAAATCATCCGCAGTCGCACTATCACTGTCCATAATCTTCAATTTGAGTTCTGAAACGCCTTCGGATATGTTGAATACAAAAGTCTCATTCCACTCTGGATCACTCCCTTTGCCTACAGATGCAATTTCTCAAAATAAATATGAACCATCACCAACTTCTACTGTCTTGCATAATGAATTGTATGGCACAAACAGAGGCATAGCATAGAATAACAATGCCTGAAAATTAAAATTGCTAATGATAATCCATAACTAGAAACCCGATCCTTGATCATTGCATTAAGATCAGATATGATTAACAACAGCAACAGTTATAAGAGAGGTTAGCTACCTGCTGCAACACTGCTTTTTTGCTCCTGCGTACGGCATGTGAGCATCACGTAAGGGTCCATGTTTCCTGCTCAGAAAGCACATACACATTTTGGATTTATAAGAAAAAATAAAGAGATTCTGATCAGAACCAATGTAAATTCGATAGAAGATCCTGATTCAATGCAAAGAAGAATTTACGGAGAAAATCGGTGTTCTCGAGGCCCTTGGCACTAACAAGAAGAACTTCAAGGCTCCCCTGAGGCATTTTCGATTTTTTTCGGAGCAGCAAATGAAAGGCACAGATCACGAGAGGAAGATATAAAAAGCAGTACTGAATAACTCTCTCACTCACTCTCCTCTCCTCTCCTCTCCGTGGAAAATAAACCATCACCGAGAATTGCCATAAACGAATATTCAAACCGGTCCGGAAAAACAGGACTGAACAATCAACTGCTTCCAATCCCCGATAATTAGCGCATAACGCATTCACTTTCCATCCGTGCCTAATAGTAGGAAGCACGTAAAGGGACCTGGCCAGGCACCCACCGTGGATTTACCTCTGACGGTATCGCACGCGGGCCGTGTCCCATGATCTTATCATTCGATTTTCAGGCCCATTTATTTATATTTTGGGCTAGACCCATTAATTCAAAAATAAATGCACATAGGTATATGACAGCATGCGAAGGTTCGAGCAAAAAGCCTAGAAACATCAGTTCATGAGAAAAAGAGATTGAGATTATTAGTTATTGACTTTGACTGATGTGATTGATCTTTAAACTCTCGCACGCCAAGAAAGCATTCTCATTCAATGAATTCAAAACTGCATACGTGTTCTCAAACTTTACGACATTGTCATTCAAATTATGTTTGGTCGAGTTAAGCTCCAAAGCGTTCACTAACTGAAAGGATAATTAAAACAATTAATAAAAAGGGCAGAAAGAATACAAGCATGAAAGCATGAAGAGTGGCGTAAGCAAATCATACGCACTGACCCAGAACAATAACAAATCAATTGTATTCAGTAGTTCTTGCACTCGGTCCTTAATATCCACGAATTGAAGTCGTTAGAATAATATCATTTCATTTATATATACGACAAAAAGACTATTGATGATTATTCAAACTTAATCTTAAGTTGGTAGTTTTGGACGTCTAGATCAATATAAACACAATGGCACTGTTGAATGCCGCCATCATTGAACCTGGTCTCACCCTTCTTTACGCTGCTCACTTAACCCATCGGGTCCTTTGCCTTTCAAACAGTTGTCCATCTAATCAATCGCCTTCTTTCGTCTACCATTTCTCATAAAACTCCCTTCTAACTCTTCTTCCACAAATTCCCCAATTATTCTAACCTCTGAACCTTATAATACATCAAAATTACAACCTGATTATAAATCTTGTGTATTTGTCGAATACTCCACCTCTCAATCAGCGTATAAATGCCTTGACCTGACTTTAAATTGAATCTATATCTCAAGGTATGTATACTTCGTCGAACACAAATTTTCAATAAAATAATAAAAGCACACTTAGACAAAGTCAATAATTCTTCTCCTCCTAATAAGATGCTCTATTATTGGTCTCATCAAACACCGCACCGACTTCCAATATCGCACCACCCGTCAATATAAGTTCAGCCACGCACACTCTAACCAGTACCCAAATAGTTACAACCCCTTCTCGTCTCCTAGGTCAACCAACCTCACCGCTTGACTAGACATATGTCATGCCAACAACACAACCAGAACCTAGTACCACCACATCCCTGCCACCTCAACCCCTTTTAGATAACCCTTCACCGTCTCTATCGGCTAACCCAGACATGCCCACCGAAACCATATCAACACCATTTTCATGACCTCACAAATATCATTTCATTTATATTTATACGACAAAAGACTATTGATAATTATTCAAACTTTATCTTAAATTGGTAGCTTTGGACGTCCCTATCAATATGAACAGTGTATTTACGTATGCACGGGCCAGCTTCAGCAGAACCAGCATTGTAAAAAGTTGACAAACAATAGCATATTAATTTAAAATTATTATTTTATCATCGTAATTCATCAAAGTGGAAGGGATTTTGAATAATATTTAAAAGTTCTTCGATAGAAGAATTGCCTTTATTTCTGTTATCATCACATCAAACATGAAACAAGTCGACCAAAAAAAAAAAAAAAAAAACAACAACAACGACAACGATTAACAAACAAACTCGACCGGATCGAGCTTATTCATTTTCATAGCATGAAGTGTCCAGTAGATATATACTTGATATATATGGTAGATCTCATTCTTTCAGATAGACCATTTAACTATATATAGTTCAGTGATCGGTCACGCTTCCCGGCATCTCAAGTGGGAAATATTGAGTTGATCCTAATGGGCAAAATACAACTTTGTAGTTAGAACCAGCTGGGCATGTGAATGTGCTTGATGGATCATCTTGAGGGTAGCTGTAGGAATCTCGGCACCTATCTTTGAAGAACCTCGAGAAATTAGTGGGTCCGCAGCTTCCTTGTCCATTGGTACAGCAATATTCATTGGTCTTAAACACAGTGCATGGGTTGTTACACCCACCTGCTGTTCTCAGTTGATTAGGGCACTGCCCGTTGATGTCTGCTGTGCAGCTGATTTTATGACACCCACCATTAAGAGGGTAGAAATCCATGGGAATATTGAAACCATCCACCAATGAGATGTCGTAGAAATCCAAGTTGCCGAATTGATTTAAGGCATACTCGGCCAGGGTGTTTGGAGGCACACCCCAACCCGTGCATTGTAGTCCACCGGTGCAGTCCCCAGTCTGGCAACGACCATGCCCGCTGCCATCGAAATTGCAACCGGTACGGCCCCAGATACGGGCCATAGCAGTGCCCGGTGCCACCCACAAGTTCCATGTCTGGCCACGGTCCAGGCGGCGACCACCGCCGGGGCTGGCAGCAGCCCAAACAGTGTATGGACAATTGTTCACTATCTCAAAATTGGCTGCATGACTTGAGATCACGAACAAACTGAGCAGAAGTAGGGAATAAAGTGAGAGTTTGCCTGAGTAACTCATTTTTCTCTGTATTGTGGTTTTGATACCAAGTGTGCAAGTACACTATATGTTAAGTAGATGGTAGATGTACTAGGGGTTTATATAGAACTATAGAAGGAAGGGGCTACCAGGGTATTCAAGTGCGTTACAACAAGTGGCTTATAAACTTTAATAAAGGCATAGGCGGCTACTATTCCAAGCTTCATCCATAATGAAGATCAAGTCAAAAAAGTTAAACGTCATTATTGGCTATTGCCTAATTGTATTCCATTCTATCGATAGGCCTTAATTTTGCATTACTTTCTTAAAATGACCTCTCACCAGCAACTTTCCTATGTGTAATATCGATCGCATGGAGACCCATCAGGAACAGGAACCAAGCAATTGTTTTCCATAACATCGATGGGCGAATATCTTTTTTTCAAAACAAAAGAAAGGAATACAATTCATTTCAATAAAAAATAAAATATATATTACAGATAAAATATATATGATCGAATCAGCTACCTGCCTTGCAAGTTACAAGTTGACCCCTATAATTAAGTGGTATATATGTATACACACTATTAAGATATTTTTAGCCGCCCCAATGGCCAGATGCACGAATCTTCCAACCATCCTGTCCCAATATATATAGATTAACAAAGCAAAAAAATTAATTACTTATATATTATTGTTTAATTTCAACTTATCCATTAATTATGCTACATAATGTGGTACGACACTCGATCCACAAAGTATGAAAGTAAAATGTTTTTCTGAGTCATCCAAGCAAAAGTCCTCTTGGAAACTGAAGGAGGTAGTCGTGAGTTTTTAGCTTTTACATAATAATTTTAAAAGAAAATGCCTTTTAGTTAAATGGGATTGTTTCAATTCTTTAAAACAATTTACTCAATTTTTAAAACCAAAAAAATAAATAGTTTTAGTTTTATGACTTTAGTTGTTAAAAAAAATAAATAAAGAAAAACTTCGCATAGCGTTCTACACTTCCTCCCCACTCATTACTCGTCCATTAAAAGTAAAGAGTGCACATTTTAAACATTTTTAAAACTTAAAAACTAAAATTCTTACTCGGGCTAAAATTTGAGAATGCGAACACTTCTTAAGATATAACACATTTAATTTGATGGCATGTCTTTTTGAAAAGTAATTAATATCTTACAAGCATAGTATTTCAATTGACCGTGATATGTCCATAATTAGTTTAACTTTAATTAATTAATTAATGGGGATGGAAGATGCTTGGCAGTGTGATCTTTCAAGTGGGAATGCCACGTTGACAGTCTTCTTTGGGGCCTCCTCTGTTATGATTATATTGAGCAAATCAACCAAGGCGGCTTTCTTCTTTTATTACACATTGACTAGTGGCTAAATGTTTTCTGTGAAGCACCTCGTGGGAGCGGGGGCTATATAATCACACCTATATATATTCTTTTTAAAATATAATGTATATTAATTTTTTTAATGAATAATGGAGATTAAATTAAATAGCCAGCTAGCTAAAATATTATGCTATCTCGTGGATCATCATAGTCTATCAAAAACTTACTCTCGCCATGATCTCTAGATTGCCCCTTCTTAAACGGGCAACATTTATAGTCTTCCTTCAAATGGTATTAATTTCAAATTTCATCTTTCATTCAATTTTAGTATATAATATGTCTAACCAAACAATTGATAATGTAAAA
The DNA here is from genome assembly GCA_022379115.2 of Bauhinia variegata. Classification (NCBI taxonomy): domain Eukaryota; kingdom Viridiplantae; phylum Streptophyta; class Magnoliopsida; order Fabales; family Fabaceae; genus Bauhinia; species Bauhinia variegata. The sequence goes on along the minus strand of CM039436.1, from coordinate 17,414,625 downwards.
TTTTGATCAAGATATTAATAGCGTTACACTTATTAAATCCGGAAAATGAAAATAATGTCACTAATTGAATCAAATTTCTCTTGGGTTTAATGGACTTAGATGTGTAAGATACCACGTAAATGACCATGCCAAATGAATTAAAAGTCTATTTTATTTTTTTATTTTCCTTTTCATATTTAATTTATGATTCATTAAAAAAAATATTACACTTAAAAAAAATCATTAGGGAATATTTTTCATTTATTGTTTTTTATGTTTCAAATGTATTTTTTTTATATTTTTTTAATATGCAAAAAAACACTTAAATAAATTCTATTGAACCATCAGTAATTTTTCTGTTTTTAATTTTTAATATATTTTAAAATATTTCATATGTTTTCTGGTTTTGGGCCGTTGCTTTCTTGAACAGGAGATACTGTTTCTTTTTTTAAAAAAGGAAAATGGGTTGGGGCGGGGGGGGGGGGTAAATGGGCTTCAATTCTGTGAGTTACATGTGCGGCCTCTGTATGTGGATAGTAGGTATTCACCAAGGTCTTGGTTGCGGTGTCTGCTGGGGATTTTTTTTTTTTTGGGTGATTAAAGGAACCAGAAGCCCTGCAAATAAAAAGGGTAGGGGTAGTGGCTTCATCCATTTGCAAGCAATCTCAAACCCCAATTGAATACCTTCACGCTACAACCTCGAGTTCAATTTTCAAACTATTGCTCAGTCTTCAAATTCATTTTCGCCTCATCAAAGTTGAATTTTGTACATCCTGCCTTTTTCTCGAAGTAGGCTATATAACATACATACTTGTCTCTAAGGAGTCAGAAGCCCCGAAGTCAAATAAACCAGCAGGAAAGGATTGAAAGCAAATACCTTTGATTAAAGTATAATACATTAAGCTATTATATTATATACACTATATATGACTATTACAACAATTTTCACGATAATTTATTCCAATAATATCAATCGGGGCAAGGAAATTAAGCACATCCCAGTTGTGCTCACAAAGCGTATAATAGCCCTTTTATTTAGAGTACAAATCAAAGTAACCACAAAAAAAGGAAGTTAATTATATAAATGATTCAAGTTCAAGGGCAAAAGATAACCGTATAGTTGGTATTTCCTGGGCATGAGAAAGTGCTGGTGGCATCGTCCATAGGGTAGGTGTAAGCATCTGGGCACCTTTCCTTGAAGAACTTGGAATAATCAGTGGGTTCACAGGTTGTAGTTGAATTAGTGCAACAGTACTGATCGGTTTTGAAGACGGTGCATGCGTCATTGCAGCCTCCTGCAACCTTGAGCTCGTTGGGGCAATCGCTATTGATGTCATAAGTGCAATTGATGGAACGGGTGCCATTTGCCACTGGACCCAACTTTATGGGAACGTTGAATCCATCAACCAGTGAGATATCGTAGAAATCCATACCGTTATATTGGTCCAGTGCATATTCAGCAAGGGTGTATGGGGTTGTCACTGTGACGTTGGGTTGGCACTCGAGCACACCGCCACAGTCACCGGTCTGGCACTGCCCAACTCCTGATGCGTCAAAGGTGCAATTGGTTCGAGCCCAAACGCGACCTCCTGTGGTGTTAGAAGCTACTTCGAGGGCCCAGGTCTCGTTCTGGTTCAGCTGTTTGCCACCGCCAGGCACAGCGGCAGCCCACACCGTGAAGCTGCATTTGTTTGTGATGTCAATTATGGTGGCCCCGGCAGAGGTGATGCAAAGAGCGATCGCGAACAAAGACAAGACAGGGAGAGAGAGCCTCTTGGCGACAACCATCGCGATTAATCGGAATAACTAACAATTGAGATTATTTGGTAATTTCCAAGTTGGGATCGAAGAACATGAGATGACATATATGTTTGGTTATACATGCTGATATATAGGAAATGTGGATTGACGCGGCGGACGAATTGACTAAGAGACGTAAATGCGCTAGTTTTTGAAAATTCATATGCTGATATCATGTTTCTTGATGGGCTATGAGACAAAGTCAACTATATGGATCTTTCCAACAAATATATATAGTCAAGAATTTTGAAAATTAATATCAGGAGCTAAGTCAAACTAGAATTACATTATTATAAGAGAATAAATTTAATTAATTAAAATATTATGTAGTTGCCAAAAAAGGTGAGGTTAAAACGTGGTTGTTGCGTGATTGAAGCAAACGATTGGTTTGTTTCCTAAACTTTTTTAATTTTTTGGTCTCAAAAGTCCATCTTTTTTATCATCACGCGATTGTTTCATTAATTTAATTTAATCGGTAATACAATAAGATGAGATTAAGGAAAGCGTGTTCACTTAAGGCCAGAAGTAGTTAAGTTCGTTAAATACGTGGAATGACTGAGATAAAAATAAACCAAGTCCGTCGGATATATTAAAAAAACGATCCTCACACGGCAAAGCAATGACTGTTACCTGCCGCGCGGTGCCTAATCAAGTGTGGACAATAGAAAATAGGAAATTCAGACTCTTAACAACCATTGCAAATTTCAACACGAAAATAGTAAGCCATCTTTTCGCGATATTTTATACATATATATTTCTTTAATCTGATTAAAATAAACATAATTAATTAAGGAGACCTACGGGGGATACTAGTCAAAATGCAAAAAGAATGACAAGTATTATATAGATTTCACAAACTTTATACCAACTGTATGCGCAGAATTTGGAATGACTCGATTTTTTCTTTTTCTTTTTTTTTTTAAAAAAAATCAACTCGGATGGTAATTTTGAACTTTAATGCAAAGCTTATTAGAAGATTAATTTGATAATTAACATAGGTGGAAAAACAAAAAGTCAATAAGATAGGGGAGAATCCAAAATCTTTTTCATCTAAAAATTCTAGATGCCATCATTTTGATCTTCTAGAAAGAATGCTAGCTGCTTTCGACGTTCATTTTTATTTTTTTCAACAAACTTCCATTATAAAATTAGATTCATTATAGTGTAGAGAAGAAGAAATAATAAAAGTCCAGCTGATAATATACTCCATATGTATCCATTACAGGTCATAAAAAACCCTTTAATATTAATAGCATGCTATGTCACATCAGGGTTTTGAGGCCCATTCATACAGCTCTGGATGAAAAGGGGAGATTAATTTTTGCACCTCCCAAAATTAATTTCTGCACCCTCAACTTTTATTTTTAAAATGAAATACTAGTTAAAATAATATTTTAAAAGTTAACTTTCAAAACATTATAATCTTTTTTATTTTTAGTTTATTAAAAAATTTCACTAACTTATTAACCAACTCAATAAAACATAATTTTTAAATGTTTCAGTAGCCCTCTTTAGGGCATGGAAATAAATGAAATGTTTTCGTAAATTAAAAAAATTTGGACTTAGTTTTTGTAACTTAAAAAACTGATTTATGGAAATTAGTTTGCATAAGACATTTTCTTTTTGACCTATGAAAATTATATTTTGTAACTTAAAAAGGAAAATTGACTTTCAGAAATAATTTTTCATGAGTCAAAAAAATGCTTTCCGAAAACAAATTTCCATAAATAAAAAATATTGCTTTCCAAAAATAAATTTTCAGAATTTGAAAAATAGCTTCTCATCGTTATCATACACCGCCTTTCCAACCATCATAAACTCTTAAATAAATAAAAAATTAAACATAGTAAACTCAAGAAAAAAAAAAAAAAATCAAGAGGAACAAATGGGGTTTGCAAGTGAAAACGAGGCCCGAAGGGTAATTTGGGAAGAAGGAATGAATTTTTTTAAAAACAAAGGTGGGGTGCAGGAATTAAGAAAGGGGTGCAAAAATTAACCCCCGCCGACAGGTGGAACTTGTTTCCCTTGCCCATGGTCCACAATCCCACCCAAAATCCATGCCTCTTCATGTGGACATAAGAGCCCCAATTTTCCCGCCAGATGGATAGGCATCATGTCATCATGGGGTCCCCATCGTCAAATTCGAACTCAAGTCGTTTAAAAAACGTTAATTGATGATTGATAGCCGTCGCCGTTCCGTTAGTCTCGTTTTGTTTAGCTTATGTCGCAAGCTTTCAGAGTTTTCGCTTACCAGTTTGCGCCTTCTTCCAACACAAGCTTCTCTCGGAAGTCTCTAGACAGAAGTCGTTAAAAATGAGCCAAACCAAATCACCTCTCACTTGCTCACTCAGTTGGCTCACACTCAAACGTGTTCTCACCGCCTTGATTTCCCGCCGGTCAGCATTCATTTACTCTTCCCAAGCAAATTAAACGGCGACAATTTCTATCAATGGCGTTTTCTGCATTCATTTCTCCCTCTTGCATTCTCATTTTCGCTTTGCTTGTTACAGATCAGAAGGCTACTGGAAACCCTCAAAGTTAGATCTTCTCTCTGAGGTTTGTCCTAGTCACGCTAAAGTGACGCATTTAGTAGCTTTTGTGCATATTCTTGTAGAATTCACTGATATGTCTATTTCTTCTATTTTTTGTTTCTTACTATCCTCACTGCTAAAATAGAGATGGTGTAACAGAAGTATGAGCATTAGCCTTATATTGTATTTGCACCTTTTTCTGTCGTCTGAATCTATTCTCAGCTGACTGAGCCTGGAAAACTACTATTTGTGTCAGTTAAATCAATTCAGGCGCATTTCAAGATCGAATTCTCTTTGATATCTTGCCAATAATATAGAATCTCGTGTGATTATATAAATTTGGTCCTTGCTTACAATGCCATAATAATTGGGCTTTATTTTGTATTAATTTGTATAGGAAATAATTAGGAGAGGTCATGCTAGATATTAAGAAGGAGCTAGAGGAATTTGCTAATGATTCAGCTAAAGGAGATGGCACCCCTTTGTGTTTTTCTTCATTCAATGGAAATTGTAGTACCTCTATTCTGAGATCACCCTCTGTTTCACGGTATGCTACTCTATCCAGAATTTCATCTACGTTTTCCACTTTTGTTTTTGGTGTACTCCGTTTTTCCACCTCAAGCAACATATGATTAATAGAACTTAGGTATTTACTATATAGCAAAAAATAATTCATATCCATGTCACAAGTAACTTGAGTTCTAGAAATCCACGTTGGTAAATGGATTTAATGCGCCCACAATGGCTATAGCGTAAGACTGTGGAACGGACTATGGAGGAAACATGAATTTGGAGTTTGGGAGTTGATTTACTGTTGGCTGCTTACTTTTTAGTGCCTTGCATAGGGCTGAGGGGTTGAAGCTGTGAAAACCATTATTTAATTGAATCTATATATAACAGAATAAGCGAAGGAAAACAGAAGAATAAATAATAGACAAAATTTATTCACATTAGAAGAATTTACCACTCAACTAATGTAAAACTAACTGCTGATATTGTGATACTTATATTCTTTATAATCAAACCATGCATTTCAAAACTGATCAATAATTTGACCCTCTTTCTACATCATAAAAGTGAGAGATCACTTGAAAAAATAGGAAGCAAGCGGAAATTTTCGCCCTAACATGCGCCCGTTTTACAACTGTTTACAATTTTGATAGGAGAATGAAAGGTCCAGCTAGACGCTCAACAAGGGGATGTTGGACAGATGAACAGGTCAGTGACTCGATGTTTATTTTGATCTTAAACCCAATGCTTCTTCTTTTGCAGTCTGTTATTCTGTAACTATTTTCCCCTCCTACTATAAACATAAACTAAGCTATATATTTCTAAAAATTGAGACTATGATAAGAATGGAGAAGTAAACATTTCCTTTTCCCTAGCATTCTGTAGTTAGCTTGCAATTTGCGCTGCTGGCTTACTATATTTTGCACCATGTGATTCTGACAAACAGGACAATATTTTGATTGAGGCAGTCAAGAAGCAGAACGGAAGGAACTGGAAGAAGATAGGTGAATGTTGCAATATACTTTTTGATACGAACCCTTTAGTTTTCAATAATATTTAGTATAGGTAGATGATCATCTAGTTAGTAGTGTCTAATCAAATCGACTAATGGAGGCCCCAAAAAGAAAAACAGAAGTCAACTGAATTTATCTTCAAGTAGGGAGATTTTGAGAACTTAACAGACCATCCATTGGCAATCATTTTACTGAATGTTAACTTTTTAAATCTTTCAATAAACACTATAAGTGGTGCTTGTTTAAGATTCAGAGTCATATTATAATGAGATTCTGCCCAGGGGATTATTGTGAAATTGATTGCAATACGGATTAGCAATTTTATTGATAAGCAAGTTAATTTGGTTAATAAACCTATCTTTTGTAGCTGCTAGCCTCCCTGGCCGAACTGATACTCAATGCTTGCATCGCTGGCAAAAGGTTTTAAATCCTGAACTTGTAAAGGGATCTTGGACAAAGGAGGTGAAGTTCTAATAATCTCTTCTAATTTTTAGTTGTGCTGCTTCATTTTTGTATCAGTGGAACATGAAGCAATCTTGATCATTACTGATATATTTCTTTATTAAACTTTTAGGAGGATGATCGTATTGTTGAGCTAGTCAAAAAGTTTGGTTGCAAGAGATGGTCTGTTGTCGCAAAATCCTTACGAGGTCGTATTGGTAAACAATGCCGAGAGAGGTATGTTATAATTTATAAAGGATTTCAGGAAGAGCCCCTTTGGTTTTGTGATAAAATGGCTATTTTTCATGCGTTATGTGGGTTTGTTTTGTTTTGATGTTTGGTGCTTGACTGTTCATACGATCCAACTTTTTAGATGAAAATTTACCATTCTAAAATAATTTTCTGTAGCCTTTGATGTTAAATTTTCATTGCTTGGCGTCCAACTAACTCATGGTCAAGAAAACATTTGAAATAGTCGTATTTCATAGTCATAATAATAATAATAATAATAATAAGATGACCTTGTCTGTTGTTTTGGTGATATATATGACAGATCCCTGTTGCATAAGTAAGTTTACATAATTGATCGTTAGGTTAGGTATGAAGTGATGATCCAATGCTACGTAACGTGGATAAAATTTATAATTTCATTATAGTAGATTATAGTTTTAGCCAGAACTGGCTATAGAGTATAGACTTAACTGCCTTTATAGCATAATTATACAGTATTGGGGAAAAGAGCAAGCGTTTGTGATTCTAAATCATAAAATAAAAGGCATGCTGATGTAAAATAATAAATAAATAAACAACATTTACTGCCGGCATCATATAATCTTGAGATGCCATTTGAATTGCTTTTTTGGATATATTTATTTTAAAGCTATTATGCTAGATGCAGTATAACTGTAACGTGTTAAGGCTGGTGATGTTGAATGGAACAACTTCTTATAATACCATACCGACCCATTACCATATGCATGTTTCCTGTAAAATATGTTGCTGGAAGATGAATACGTTATGATTTCAGGTGGTACAATCACCTGGACCCAGCTATAAAGAAACATGCATGGAGCAAGGAGGAGGAATCAATAATTGCTTACTATCACCAAGTATATGGTAACAAGTGGGCAGAAATTGCAAGGTTTCTTCCTGGAAGGTATTTATTCAAATACTATTTGCTTTTCATCCTGTGTTCTGACGAAAGTCTTAATTATAATTGATAATTGATGCTGGAGAAAGATGATAAATGAAGAACGGATCATCTATGATAGTGTTTTTATGGTGAACCTCGCTGCGTTATCTGTTCACTTGTAACTAAACTATACTTGTCCGCTGAGCGAAGTCGGAAAATGAAATTAAAGGAGTGCGATGCACTTATATGCCTTTGTTAAGCGACTATATATATCTTTCTTTCTATTATCAGATGACTCATAATCATGTATCTTTGTGGAAACTCAGGACTGACAACGCTATAAAAAATCACTGGAATTGCACAATGAAGAAGAATCTCCATCTGGATGGATGGTCACCTTGTGATTGTGTTATACAAGAGGCGACATCCGGTTTCTGCACTACTGGAATTAAAAGGCAAGAATTTCCAATTATAGAAAATCACATCAGATGTGTAGACAATCCATGTTGCTATCATACTCCCCCTAAGTCTGGATTCAGATGCTGCGAAGGTAGCATCAGCCCAGAATCTGTACTTAAAAGGTTAGCAATGACCTATGAGAATATTCCTTCCATTATAAGGAAGAGAGCTTGCAGGAAGACTGGTAAAATTGACCACAAGGCCAACAGTCTTTCGCCTTCCCGATTGATCTTCTGTACTCCTGAAGCAGAGTGCGTCAACAGCTTAGACGAATTTAAATCGAAGCAGAGGTTTATTTCGTTCCTGCCTCAATCTAGAACTTCACCCGTTGCTTAAGTCTTTGGAAAGATGCATGGAACTTTCTTGTGATATGGAAACGTAATCTTGAACAGTTCCTACAAGTGTTCTCAGAAACTGAAACTAGAGACCAACAAGATGGAAGCGATGCATTTATTTTTGAAATTGTTATATGGGAATCCCACCTGGGCTGTAACATAAGGCGTGCCACAAATTTTCGCTTTTTGCTTAGTTTAGCTAGTAAGGCCAATCCAAGTTCGAATCAACCTCCAGGGTTGAAACACCATTCAAAACATATTCCTGTATTGTTGTCCCTTGTTCAATCCAACCAAGCAAATTGGTGTGAGTACAGGTAGGTGGCCCAGCAAATTGAATTGCTGAGTAACCGGCAATACTTCAATTGCCGTTTTATTGATCTTAATTTAATTTCACCGTGCGTTTCAGTGTAAGTATTATGTTACTCAATGTTTAGAGCAAGACAAATTAATCGGGCACGCTAACACGATCCTTGTTGAAGAAGATCAATTACTTTGGGATTCCAAATACAGACTATACAGTAGATATCAAACAGATTATTTTCGTAGCAAATATTTTAATTTTCAAAAGAGATTAATTTCTTTCTATTCATTTCATGGTCATCCATTGGAAATGCCTTTTAGTGAAGTGAGCTTTGCGTCCACTTAACATCTTCTTCTACTATAGGGGAATTGGTTATGATACCACATCACGGAATTAAGATAAAGAACGGATATGCCTTGATGCGAGGCTAATGTATTTATACTTTAAATGCTCTCAAAATCATGAAGATATTTACAATTATTTTGACAAACACGCTTGACTATAATCTTTTCAATTCTCTTACAAGGGCTTGGTAGTTTTTTAAGAGGTGAAGGGTTGAAATCTCTTATTCATGTATAACCAAAAAAAAATCCTCCCTTTTACTCTAATTGGCATCTTATCCATACATGCTTAATCAACTCGACGGATGGATCGTTGTAATTTGCAAATTGCCCAACTGCCATTCTGCTAACATGTGAGCCTGCCGCGTCAGAAAGGGACTGCTCCTTTTGGGATCTCTTGTGTCGTACGCGCAGCATCGTTCGAAATTTCCAAGTCGGCAATATTATCCGTAGTTACAGTTGTATTAAAGAAGGATCCACCACTAACTTATGTTCGCAGAACTATGGAATAATAATATACAAAATAGAGAAAAAAAAAAAAAGGCACATACAGATTAAAATGTCATGTCATCAAATCAAACGAATACAAATATGAAACCTCTAAACTATATATATATATATATATATATATATATATATATATATAAACATTTCCTTACCCAAAATTAACTGTAACCGTTATCTTACATAAATAAATAGAACTTATCTTTAAGGGAAAATTATAATTTTTTTCTTTTTTTAAGAAAATTATAATCTTTTACTGTTCATGATGAGAAGAAAAAAACAAACTTTAAACTTTTGAAATGAGAAAAAAAAATATAAAATATTAAAATATGAAAAAACAAAAAAGGAAATAAATATGACAGGAACCAGATTTGTCTGACGTGGTAAACTAATCGTTAATTACGTAATACGGCCCCACAGAGAAGGCCAAAAAATAGACAGAAGCAAGCCTGTGCCGCGCGCCAAACAGGCTTACTAAATCAAACTGCTTAAAATGGGATGGGAATGGGATGACGCTGAAATGAGTAATATTCCGAGACTAACTCATCTCATGCCCATTTACAGTTGCTTATCTGAAATTAGAATCCCAAACCCGCTCCTCATTTTACTCCAACTCATCTTTAAATTCTCGGTACTTTCTGTTCCGCCCTACTCATTCCCCAAATCTTCTGCTTCAACCCCTGCTTGATTTATCGGAGAAATGGCGTCCTCGGGCAAGCACATTCTGGTGACCGGTGGAGCGGGCTTCATTGGCAGCCATACCGTTGTTCAGCTTCTCAAAGATGAATTTACGGTTACTATCATTGACAACTTTGACAATTCGGTCATGGAAGCCGTAGATCGGGTTCGCGATTTGGTAGGTCCTCAGCTTTCTCAGAAGCTCGAATTTGTGAAGGTATGAGTTCAATCCTGAGAAAACCGAGAGCGGATTTCATCCTTGCAGGCTTTCAAATTAAAATGGCTTGCTTTGCTTTTACTGTCGTTTGAGTACATTGCTTTGCCTTTGTTACAGGGTGATCTCAGAAATAGGGATGATTTGGACAAACTCTTCTCTAAAACTAAGTACGTAGACAATTGGACGTTTACTGTTTCTAATTTATTTTTTGAAATATTATATGAAACGTAATACATGAAAATATGAACTGAGTGCAGTGTGTTTTTATTGGGCATAACAATGAAACAGATTTGATGCCGTAATCCACTTTGCTGGACTAAAAGCTGTTGGGGAAAGTGTTGCAAATCCCCGCCGGTATTTTGACTTTAATTTGCTCGGCACCATCAATCTCTATGAAGTCATGGCAAAGCATGACTGTAAAAAGGTTAGCCCATCTTTCAACCTCTTAAAAGATGAACACCATCTAGAAATCAATGCATAACAATTTTATTGTTTACATGTGATGTTATTAAACTACAAGCTGAATCTTAATTGACCGAAAGAAAGGGTTATTAATTTGTTCTGTTCTGATTTTTCTTGCACTTCTCTCCATATAAAAATAAGGAGCGTTTCTGCACTGTCTTCGTACATAAAACCTTGATATTTTATATATTTCTAACTTGGATGTTATAACTTTCTTTTTCAAAATAGGGGAAAAAGAAGAATTCATATGATATAATAGACCATTACTTAGCGTGGCTGTTTCTTTATGACCACTTGACACAGTCTAAACTTATGTAATGAACAGATGGTTTTCTCATCATCTGCAACCGTTTATGGCCAACCTGAAAAGATACCCTGTGTCGAGGATTTCAAGTTACAGGCCTTGAATCCTTATGGAAGGACCAAGGTAAGCACAAGACGTTTTATACTTTTTTTTTTTTTTTGAAGGGGAGGGAGTGGTTTTTACTTTTTAGTATTTATTGAATAATTTAAGATATTAGCTGCTGGATACTAGATTAGACGATTGGGAAATGGTTGTTTCAAGGATACACTGGTTTGGCTCTGTTTGTTCTCTGACGTATGAATTCATGGCAGCTTATTCTTGAAGAAATTGCTCGAGACATTCAAAAGGCTGAGCCAGAATGGAGGATCATTTTACTGCGATACTTCAACCCTGTTGGTGCTCATGAAAGTGGTAGAATTGGTGAAGATCCCAGGGGTATCCCAAATAACCTTCTGCCTTATATACAGCAAGTAGCTGTTGGGAGATTGCCTGAGCTTAACGTATATGGTACTGATTATCCCACAAAGGATGGCAGCGCGGTTAGTGACGCCCACCTACACCTTTCCTTTTCGTTTTGCATGTGAGAAAATGATAAGAAGTTCAATAGTCCCTCATCATAATTCTTAAGCCCATATTTTAGTCTTTATTGTTTCCCCAACAAGCAGAAACGATATACTCATTTAATAAATGTGATCAATAATAGGACAATTTTTTTCGTCATGATGATAAATTTGCTTCCCATTTCTAATATGTCAAACCAATTTTATGTTTAAATTATATGAATCAGGTCCGAGACTATATTCATGTGATGGACTTAGCAGATGGGCACATTGCTGCTTTGCGAAAGCTTTTTAACACAGAGAACATAGGTAATTCTATTTTATGAACGTTATTTCTGTAAGGATAAGCATTTTTACTGTAGCAGTGCATTCACAGGAATTGCAATTAAATTCTAGATAATGTATCAAATCTTTGGGTATTAGAGTTATTGCTTGCATCTTTACATGCTAAGTTTAACTGGGACAAACTGGGTGCTAGGTTGTACTGCTTATAACTTGGGAACTGGTAATGGTACATCCGTTCTTGAAATGGTTGCAGCATTCGAAAAAGCTTCTGGCAAGGTAATTGCGCATCTTTCTCCATACACATAGTTATGCAAATGATCACATCTAATGTCTCTTCCCACCTTCCCCCCCCCCCCCTCCGCCCCCCTTTTTTATTTCCTCTTGCTTTTCATCTACAGAAAATTCCAGTGAAAATGTGTCCTAGGAGGCCTGGAGATGCTACTGCTGTTTATGCATCAACGGAGAAGGCTCAGAAAGAGCTCGGTTGGAAGTAAGTACTTGATCCAATCTTTTGTACGCAAGAATGTTAGGTTAAATTGGTAATCATTCACAGATCCGAAAAAGCATTCCTTGACCAAAAGATGAAGACCCAGAATGACTGTTATGCTATGGTGCTTCATTGTATTAGTTTATTGAAATCAAGAGGTCCTCTTATCATGTAGTTTACATTGTTATTTTCTTAGGATTTATTTGGTTCTTTTGGGCAGGGCAAAATATGGCGTAGAGGAGATGTGCAGAGACCAATGGAATTGGGCAAGCAACAACCCTTGGGGGTACCAAGGAAAGAAGTGATTTTGCTCCAGCACTATAATACAGTGCTGATTTATTAGACTTTCAACACATACAACTTACTTTATAGCAGCAGCTTTACGCCAGATCATTCTTCTGGGCCATCTGCCTTATCATATGGAAACTATCAATTTTTTATTTTATTTTTTCCTTTTTCTTTGGAATATTCATTCTTTCTTTCCACTGTTTGTGGGAATAATTGTCTGATTGTGAGTAAATGAGTTGAGACAAGTTGGGAATTCCAATTTGGTACAGTCATTCTCGCGCGTTCTATGCAATCCCTGAAGTAGGGAAGAGCGGTGATATCCATCGATTCATCCGACGATGACTGTACGATAAAATAATTGCATCAAATCCATTTTCCATTTGTTAAATCACTTCCAGGGATCAAATATTTTTTTCGGAAGGTCACGCCATGTAACTCCCCATAAGCTGCGCGCGGGCGTCTCGTTCAGTGAATTAGTTGTGATCCGGCACCAGCAGCATCAAGAAATAAATTAAATGGTATAAGTTATATTAGCGTTTCTACCCGTAGTTAATTTTTCAGATTAATTAAGGTTGATCATTGTAACTTTGTGACTGTTTTCTCAAACTCAAACAGACTTGGGGGAGGAGGCGGGCATAAAATCTTTTATATGCATTCATAAAAACAACTATGCAAAAGCCTCTATTAAAATCTTTCATGAATTAGGCCACTGGAAGGCACCTGTTTGCACCTACACACGGAATGAGGCTAATCTTTGTGAAATTAAAGCATATAAACCAATAAGGAAAAAGATTCTTGAACCCAGACTTTATATAAACATCATCCAATAATCAAGGAAGATGGTAAGGTGACGATAAATGTTCTCCTATATACTATGCCCATTTGAAATTTCAAATAGTTTTGTCCTTTGGGCCCATATCTCCTATATTATGCTCGGGATTCTGCTGAGAACATATATAGGATTTATTGTACATGCGTGGGCAAGTTCTTAGAAAGATAAAAGGCTAATGCTGATTAGTAGTAAATTTAATGCTGTCGGGATTTTCTTTCAGAAACTGTAAAGTATTGGCCCGAACTTGGGCAGAAGGAATTCCTTTATAAGAGGGAGGGAATTCGTCTTCTTCTCTTCTCTTCTCTTGGAAATGGGTTAAAAACCACAGATATTGATGGACCCGACCATGGTATTTTCATTTTGCGAACAATAGAAATTCAGAAAGTTGATTAAGCTTACCGTGGAACCACTGTTTCAGTAAGCAAGAGAAATATCTTTCTTAAATTAGACATGATTTGCTGAAATGCCTCTAAACCGACAAGATAAATGCTTATGGACACACTAGTTAAATCTTATTGTCTTAACTAATGTATTGGTAAAGTCTAGAACATAAAATAAAATAAAAATAACTGAACACAACAGGTAGTAAATTTTATGTCACCTTGTTCAAAAGGTACGGACCCGTAAATTACTAAATCAGGCGTCAGCAACGTGGCAGCACAACGGTTTCAGCACCTGATGATGTGCTCTACCGCTATCTGATACTATTTTTTTTTAAAAAAATAAATTCTTAGAACATATCCTGCGGGCTGGTGATAGGATATCCGTATATGTGGCGACACGTGTTAATAAGCGATGGCATCATTTTGGAGTCTTGATCATATCATAATAAATGGAAGAAGGAGAGGGAAGGTTCTGGAAAAGGACAGCCGAAACCTATCAGCGGGCCCAAGTCAGTCATTAACATAACCCTTCTACTTCTAGTGCCTTCTCACAAACTATTTTTCTCCTCTGGGCCCACCTATATGGGCCTTTCCAGTTTTCTCATTCCCCTCGTTTTTTCCTATCCTCCAGTATCATTTTACTCTCGCCTCAGAAACTTCTAGAAACAATAAAAACCTACCACGCGCTCTCTCTCTTTCTCTGTTGCTAGGAGATAGCTAGCTCCCAACTGGCCTTTGCTGGTGATTTCTCGTTCAACTGGGTTTCTTCTTGTTTTCCCGTTGAGATATTTCAAGGACTTGGATCAACATGGCAGGATAACCCATCCCATCTTTTTCAAGGTAAGAAAAGCAATTAATTCAATTCTCTTGTCTAATTGTTTTGTATACTTAATTGTTTAGCATAATAAAAGGAACCTGAATTAGCCTATCCTAAGATATATAATTATCGTTTGACCTCGGTTCTAAACTTCTACTCGTGAGGTTAAGCTAATCCAAGTCGTTGATATCTTTTTGTTATCCCAAGAGCTAGATGTAAATATCGTCCAAAATAATTGCTGTAGCGCAACAAATTACTTAGAGCTTGGAATAAAGAACTCATATTGATGAAAGTGGAACAAGGTTGAATTTCCAGATCTGGAAGCAAAATCGATGATGCCATTAGAGGTCGAGCAGACTGGCGAATCAACACAGCCATTAGAATCTCATAGATCTATACCGACGCCGTTTCTCACGAAAACTTATCAACTTGTGGATGATCCGTCTGTGGGTGACCTAATTTCATGGAACGAAGATGGTACCAGTTTCATAGTTTGGCGACCGGCTGAGTTTGCTCGAGATTTGCTTCCTAAATATTTTAAGCACAACAATTTTTCAAGTTTCGTCCGTCAACTTAACACCTATGTATGGCTTTTTCTTCTTTTGACGGTTATATCTCCATTGATTGATTAGAACGAATGCATGTTTTTTTTCTTGTAATTTGAGTTTGAATTATATAAATATGTTAATAATTTGCAGGGGTTTCGGAAGGTTGTCCCGGATCGATGGGAATTTGCCAATGATTGTTTCCAACGAGGAGAGAAAGGTCTGCTTCAAGACATACAACGGCGGAAAATATCGCCTTCGGCAGGAGGTGGGACGACCGTAGCGGCAGGTTCGGTTAAGGCAGCGACGGTGGCTGCTGCGCCGAGAGCGGGAGTGGTGTCTCCAACCAACTCGGGCGAGAAACAGGTAATGTCGTCAAACTCATCTCCCATTCGTGTACATAATACAGTGCACCGCACCACAAGTTGCACCAGTGCGCCCGAGATGTTGGAAGAGAATGAGAGGCTTAGGAAAGAGAACACGAAACTGAGTCACGAATTGAGTCAATTGAAGGGTCTGTGTAATAACGTACTTGCTTTGATGACCAATTATGCTTCTAGCCAACTAGAGTCTACTACCACCAGTATGCATGAAGCAGAAGGGAAACCATTGGAGCTTTTACCGGCAAACCAAACTCTAGCCGAGCAAGTCGTCGTCGGAGGTGAGAGTGGCAGTGGTAGTCTAGGTGCGGAGGTTGAGATACCCAAGTTGTTTGGGGTTTCAATTGGGTTTAAACGATGTAGGCAACAAAGTGAGGATGCCGGGAAAGAAGAACAAATGCAACCACAGTCGTCCCAGGAATATGAACCCGGATCAAATGTCAAATCCGAACCATTGGACGTCGATGGCAACAACTCGGATGGTCAGGAGCCTCCCTGGCTAGAGCTTGGCAAATAATGGCCTTGGCTTGCTAATTTCTAATTTGCACTTGGAGGGAGGCATTGGATGTTGCTTCGTGACTCAACCAGTGCATACGGCATAGAGAGCCAAAGAGGGTCTCATGTGCCAAAAGACGAGCACGTGACTCCAAATCCCATCAAGGGAAGTAAAAGGACTGAAGGAGGTACATGTTACTTTTGGAAATTGAAACCTACTTGTGTAGTGTGAAAATGATTATGCAAAATTTCAAAGAGGGGAAAAAAAAGAAGAAGCAAGGGATCTTAAATTGATGGTACTGATTAGTGGCTACAATGCGAATCAAGTGGTTGCCCGAAAACAGGATCAAATAGATTACATGAAGGAGAGAAACCATAAATGCTGTGCCCAACAACACGGGATATATTATTTGACGTTCGCTTGAGCACGAAACAACAAATGCGCATATTTATCCCAAACCAAACCAGACCCATCGTTAGATCAAGTGTCTGTTCGGAGTCCAGATCTTGGTGGTCTCTCCTTATCTTTTTCCTTTTTTTTTTTTAATTTTATTTTTAAGAAATAATGGTTGGACCGTCTCTTTTCTTGCTCTCTGTGAAAGGAATGTGGTCTTGGTCTGCTGTATTCTTCATTTATCATCAAAAGTTCTAACAATTAATGAAGAAATAATCTTTATGACATTGGTTTTACAAAGTAATTAAAAGTCTGTTACTTTATGTTGTAATTAATCTTTTTATATGATTTAAATCAATTCTGAATGCAAACTAATGTAAAAGAGATGTTCTACCTAGAGCATGATTTGTGTGCTTCGCACTCGAAGACTAGTCATAATAGGACAATAATTTGTGGATCATACACGGTGGACGCGATTGGATTATAGCCCAACTGCTTATAGTTTCGCAGCCCATTGAAGTGACGCAGGCAGCGACAGCTTAGTTTGGGCTAAATGGAGCCAAAGACTGAAGTTACGTTATTAGTACGTACCCTATTATTTTAATATTTTTAAAAGAGGGGACGGATAACGAGATAACTTTCCTTCTCCGCCACACCTACTTTTAATATTTATAGCTCATTTCTCAAATTCTCTTTCATCATTACCTTCCAAAACAGTCTTTCATATATGCACGACATCAAGCTCTTATTTAGTTTCTTGCATTGAGTTGGAATTTACGTACCACGAAGGAAAGGATTAACACTTTCTCGGAAAATATCATTTATTATTTATAGTTATAGAAACAGATGTTTATTTCTTTACTTTACCAATAATGATGCTAGCTATTATAACGGAAAGTGTTAAAGACAAACAATGCCGGAAGATTCACTCAAGCGGCAACCGGAAGAAAGTATAGACAGTGAGAAAAGTTTTTAGAAATTGAATTGTGCAAAGATTTCCACTGGCGCCGCGTAGTTGTCACGCACAACAGAGCAGCTCTTTGCGAAGCTTATTTGTTTTGTTTTGTCAGTTAATTTTTTATATTAAATGGACAATGATAATTATATGTTACACTTAATGGTTGTCAATCATCAGATGCCTCGTTTCATTTCACCGCCACAAGTTGATCGGAGATCTCAACGGGGGCAATTCCGTACACCTGGCAAGGGGTTCAAAATTCTAGCATGAGCAGCACCCGCACCAGACTGCACTGTGACTACACATTACTCTCTCTCTCTCTCTCTCTCTGTGTTGCAGACTTGCGGTATTCTCCCACAAAGAAAATATAATCATTTATCTATTTAGGTCTGAGCCATAGCAATTCCTTTGAAATTCTCTTATGGCCATAACCATGGTAACTCCTTCTCAGCAGTCCGTGTTAGAGATCACCGTCTTGTCAGTTGAAGGCCTCCGCCACAATTCTTTTTGCCTCTGCTCCCGCCGCATCAGACCCTTCATCACACTCACCAAGCTCCCTGCACCTCCAACCCACGCCGATAAGGCTAGCCACGCGTACAATTCAAAGGGAGACGATGAAGGCGGGTTCAAATCCGGTTGGGACCAGAAGTTCCGTGTTCCGGTGGATCCCACATTCTTCTCCGATCGGTACTCCTCTATACATGTTCAGCTTTACAAAAAGCGCCCTATTGTGGGCCAGGACCAGCTGGGCTGGTGTCTGATTCCAGCCGCTGATATTGGGTTCCTGCCGCCCGGTTCGATTCGATACCTAAGTTATCGCGTACGGTGCAAAGACGGTTCGAGGGGAAACGGCATCATCGACCTGTCCGTAACATTGGACGGTTTTGTTCAACGGATGTCAACATCGGCAAAACCCACTGGGAACACGTGTCATACTGTTATTGGAATACCGGTGAAATGTGAAGAGATTATTGCAGCACTCAAGGATAGAAATATTGGCTGAATGGGGATATTGGGAATGGGAGGGTCCAGAAAACAGGCATTCAGCTTAAAGTGATGTATGATGATACATAGTGGGGTCTTGTTGAGACAACACAACAATGGCGGGGGACAAGTGGAAAATGTGACTCGTATAAATTATGGATGAGTCTTTTTTCTGTTTTTTTTTTTTTTTGGAGTGTTCTTCGTATTCACAGGCTTGATATTTTCTCATCTGCCGTTTGTATAACTTAAATTGTAAGAAAACCAATGACAAGTACATAAAACGGAAGCGATATTGGCATTGCTTTTGAGCCATTAACAACATTAGTTATCTTTTTATCACACCGAGAAAAAACCACTTGTCTAGAGAGGTTATATTCGTACACTTAGACACTAAAAACTTTATATAGATTAATCAAAAAAAAAAAATCTACTAATATACCTGTCTTAAAATTCTTTTAAATGGGAGACTTGTATGGCATATTTTTAATTGTTATCGGTATAAAAACATGGCAAACGTTGGAAGAAAACATTTGCGATGACTATGGACAGTGTCAGTGCATTTCAAGTGACTGACGATGCATAAGATTAGATAATGTATATTAAGCGCCGCAACAGCATGGGAAAGTCCCCTGTAAATAGAAGATGAAAATTGACTAGCTAGCTAGCATTGGACAAGGACTAGTGAAGTGACCGACTTAATGATAAAGTACACAGTACTTGAGTTGAGATTCCCCTGTAAATAGTTATAAAGACTTTTTCTTACCTAAATTTAAAGGGCAGGGATCTCAGTTGGTTGTAAATTAAGAATATCTTTTGGTCGAAAAAAATAAAAAATAGAGAGAGTAGTTCTGATCCACAAGTTAATTGGTGGACTTTTGGGGGTTATGCCTATCTTCTCCTCCCCAATTTCCTTCCAGTGGGTATTCACTTTCGGTGGGAAAAGAAGGGTGAGAAAATTACGAGCCAACACGATATGATTTGTCTTTTGTTCTTTTTCTTCTTCTTTCTTTTCTTTTGGGTTAACATGATATGAATAGTCTCGATAAGGGTACATCGGACACAAACTAAAAATTAGTTGCTCTATTATTTGGAATGGATCAACATAACATACGCACTATTCCGGATAAGCATATCAACAGAAATAGGAAACGTATACGTCTGTCTCCACGTAAATAAATTTACATTAAAAGCCTAATGTAAATGTACTCCAACATAAAAAGTCTTACTTAAGACAGTCTCTCAAATTATAAAAAAAATTATAATTTTCAAAATATTTTTGACACAAAGCTTTATTTTCAGGAAAGAAAATTAGAACGGCTCTACATAGCTGTTTAGGTAACTAAACAGTTTTGTAGAGCCGTTGAAAGAGAAATAACCATGACGTTTGGCTTTCCCACGTCCCTTTGGTTTATTCACGCCCCTCTTTTAATGATTTTAATAGGTTTTTAAACATACCGGTTAAAGAAAGGCATTACTTAAGGTGCCCCCCAATTTATTGGCTCCCCCTAATTAAAAAAAATAATAATTTCTCAAAATACCCTCAGCTCCCCACCATCTCCTTCCTCGACCTCCTTCACCTACCCCCCCCCCTCCCGGTCTGAAACCCTAGGCTTGAACTTCTTATTTTTTTTTCTCCAGTTCAACACCATTGCATCACTCTCATTCTCATTGTGAACTCATGCACTTCCTCTTTTTACCAAATTTTAATTTTATTTTACATGCAACAATGAAAATAAACCTCTACATCAATTTTCTTCCAGAAACAGCTGTATAAAACCGCATGGGCAACAAAACAGTTATATATAGTTGTTTTTGCTGTTTCAAGCAGGAAATATGTATATATATATATATATATTAGCTAAAGTTAAACATATTAAGAAAAGTAAAACCAAAAGAATACACTATAATTTTTAATTGAAACATTACAAATATCATATGACAATTCCTCAAGTGCTATTCTTGATAGGTGATTCAGCATAATCCCATTTGGGCTCATGCTAAATCATCTACCCAGAATGGCGCTTGCTGCCACAAAATGACTATACATAGCCGTTCCTCACTCACTTCGGCCCTACATAGTCATTTGACTAGCTACGACTGGGGGTGCTAAGGTTTCATGATGCAAATGAAGAAGGTGAAAGAGAGAACTTAAAGGCCTCGAGGGGCATGGGGAATTGAGGAAAATCATTAAAAGAGAAGTGTGGGAAAGCCAAAAGGACGTGAGAAAGCCAAACGTCATGGCTGTTTCCTTTTCAACGGCTCTACAAAGTCGTTTAGGTAACTAAACGACTATGTAGAGCTGTTCTAATTTTCTCTGCTAAAAATAAGGTGTTGTGTTAAGAGTATTTTGGGAATTATAATTTTTTTTTTTAATTTGAGGGACTGTCTTCAATAAAAAGGAGAACTGCCTTAAATAAGACTCTAACATAAATAGTAACTAACGGTGCATTTGATTTGAGACAAAGTTTGACTTTGAAGAAAGAAAACATTTAATCGATCAGCTTGCAGAAACCGTCAATTTAATGTCCAACATCCTTTGACTTTTTTAAAAAATCAGAAAATCTTCTAAACTCATGTTTCTATCTCTGTATTTTTAATTTAAAGTTAGAGAATTCATTTTTCAAATTTAACCCCAATAAACAAACAGACTATTAATGCAATAATAATGGTATTGAATGAAATCACGGAACTGAACTGATTCAGTGTAAATAAATTTAAGAGAGAATTTAATTATTGATTTCTCAGCCTCTTTTTCTACACAAATACCCACAGCAAAAATTTGAGGGACAACTCAGTGGAGAGAAAGGGAAAAGAGCAAGAGTGCATGCATGGCTTTCACAGGCAATTTACGAATATACCTTATAATTTTCGTAGCACTATTGGAGATTTCATATGTCCACGGAAGAAACTTCTCCGATGCCGAGTTGGAGCAACTACTCAAAATCCTTAACAAGCCATATCTAGAAAGCTTCAAGGTACGTACCCATACATTTTTTTGTTCGCAGAACCAATTGACTGACTCTGAGATCTCAATTTTGAATTTGAAGATTGGGGATGGCGAAATCATTGACTGCGTTAACATCTACGAACAGCCTTCACTTAGTCATCCATTGCTAAAAGGCCATAAGATAAAGGTAAAATTAAATTAAAAAAAATGTGGCTTCTGCAGAATCCACAGATCTAAAATAAATAATAGTGAGATATTTTGGTCAGATGAAACCGAGTTTTGTTCCAAAAATGGAGCATGATCCTGATAAATATCCAGAAAAGGCAAAGCAAGTGGATTTTCTTAGCCAGAGACGAGCATGTCCAATGGGAACCGTTCCCATCAGAAGAACCACAAAGAAAGATTTAATCACAAGTCAAATACTGATGAAATCTTTAAGGAAACCAATTGACAACAAGGCCGGAGTGGAAGTAAGTCAACTAACTCGAATTCAACTTTGTAAAAACTTTAATTTTAAACTAAAACTCAACTGTTGTTTATTCAGACCTCAGCCGTAGGAATGAAAGGAATTCAGTATAACGGAGTTTATGCAGGGATGAATATACACAATCCCAATACTGCAGATAAATTAGAATTCAGTAAAACTGCAATGTGGCTAGCAAGTGGTGACGAGATCTTAGCGGTTGGTTGGATAGTAAGCATGACCCGACCCGATCCTTTGCTTTACATCCTTTTATATCTTGGTCTAATCTAATTTTGTTTTCAGGTTTTAGAGGAACTGCTAGGCGATAATAAAACCCGGTTTTTTACCTCATGGACGGTAAAGTCTCAGTCAATGAAACGAAATTGTTGAAACTTACAAGCAAGTCGATTTTTTCAGAGTTTTCTTTCTAGGTGGATGGAGGCCAGCAAACAGGATGTTACAATACATTCTGCCGAGGTTTTATACAGGTTCACCCAAGCGTACATCCAGGAATACCGTTTAATAACATTTCAGTCATCGGAGGGGACCAATGGGAAGCCAAATTTCTCATATTTCGGGTGCAAATCTGATTATATAATTTTGTTTTTTTAAAAAAGATAAATTTATTGAATTATGTCTGTTTTTGTTGGAATGCAATAACAGGATCGTTACACAGGAGATTGGTGGGTTGTGGCAGGGGGAACATACGAGCGTATCGGGTATTGGCCGAAATCACTATTTGGAAGTCTAGCAGAGTCAGGTGGAACTATAGTAGCATGGGGTGGACAGGTGGGTACCCTTACAGATGTGGATCCTCCTATGGGAAGTGGGCATTATGCAGAGGAAGGTTTTGGAAAAGCTGCTTTCATTAGAAGCCTTCAATTCCTTGATGACCAATACAGTCATATTCATGCCAACTGGGACCAACTGCCACAAGTTAAAACCTGTCCCAAGTATTATACTCTGGATAAATACCAATCCGACGCCATATTCTATGGAGGCCCTAGTGGATCTTGTTAAACTTGTTCAATGAAATAATCTAAGTGCAGAGTATATTAGAAAAATTATCTTCAAATTATGCTCACGTAATCTTCAGATTATATCCTTTGTGCACTGCACAACACTACACTGCTATACACAAAGCAGTCACCCCTAACAAGTGCAATCAAATCAACTATCGCTACAAGATAACAAGCTTATATATAGCAATAGCAACAACTCTAAAGGATTTGTATTGTATGTAAGTAATATTAACATGTTGATCCATCCTTATAATACAACCTGAATCAAGGTTCCACAACATGGCTGCAGGAAATTCTTTTAACCTCTTCTACACTTCCTCTTGACTGTGACCGCTACTTTTCATGATGTTATACTTGCAGAGGGGACAAGTAGCATTAATATAGAGCCACTTATCCACACAGGCACAGTGAAAATGGTGACCGCATGGAAGTTGTCTAAGTTCAATTCCATCTTCATAAGCAGAAAGGCAGATGCAACATTCCTACAGATTACAAAGGAATTATTCCAGATTTGTTGAAATTAGTAAAGAGACGTAAACATGTTTTTCAAACAACATTATGATTCAATTAAAATGAAAGATATCTTTGAACTCTTATGTTAATAACAAATAACAAAATATACCCAGGCAGAAAAGGATGGAAAGCCAAAAGCACTCGTGCATCCAAAATGAACTACATATTGCGTTCTCCTGTTTATGAATATGCTTTCAACGGCTGTTTCAGCGGTTCCCATATTGCAATCGTCATACTAACATAATCTAAACAAGGTTTATAAATAAGCGTGTATCTGAAAGACTACATGTATGCCCCCTTGACTCAATGACTAGTGAGAAACACAGGATAAAACAACCAGAAAAAGGAGAAAAGGATAAGTCCACATATAGCAAAACCGTACAACATACCGCATCCTCGTCTGAAAGAATGTGTTCAATAGGCGAATCAACTCCACATTCAGTCATTATTCCTCCAACAGGTCCTTGGGTGTTGTTGCCCGCAAGTTTCTCATCATTATCAATTCTTCGGAATTTGAACTTTGATAACTGCTCGATATCTTCTTTTGATGCTCCTTCCTGCTTTCGTAGGCCCCCAAACACATAGAAAAAATTAAAAAGAGAGAGACAGATCAAGTTGTGCATTTTGGAAAAGTTAAGATCCCAAGTCCCTTCAAAGACCATTCAAATTTAACAATTTTCCAGACAAATCTACACGCACACAAAAGAAAGGGTATCCATACAAACAATTACGAAACAAGAGTAACAGGTAATGTCCAAGACTTACCTGGTCTGCGACAGCATATAAAAGCGCAATGATACATGGAAGACAACAGCAAACAGCAATACCAATGATGCAAGCCAGTGCAACACAGAAAACGACAAAGAAAACATCAAAACCCAGGAAGATTATACAAAGCCTGCAATGCAAGTAGTAAAGATCGTCAAAGGTAAATTTCAATCGAAAAATATTACATTTGTCAAAAAGAGACTTAATTACGCATGCAATTGAACTATATATATACATATAATAACAAATTACACATAGGGTTGTGTGTGTGGTGTTTTGGAGAAGAGGGGGAGAGCACAAACCAGTAAAGCTGAGGAGAATCATGGGCTAACGCCTGACCACCAGCCGAAACCCAGTAAAATCCAAAAATCCACCAAATAAATGAAAACATTGTATTTGCAGATTCCAGATGCTTTGCAAAACTGGAAAGAAAGAACAAAAAAATTAAAGAATACATCAAAGAAGGGTAAAGTACCGAAAAGGGTACTCATCTAGAAGGTTAATTCATATCAAAAGACAACAATGTATTCGAACTGACTGAATTTATCAATTCTAAATAATATGACACCTTTTTGTCTTGTAATTACATTAGAACTAAGGCTGACTTACATTTCCGCACTTACACCTTACGTGGAAATTTTTTGGTGTACAAGCACCCCGATATTCAAGATTATGGGTAAAACATGACATGTCAATAACACATTCATGAGTTTATCACATTGCTACCTCTAAAATAATTTCTCAAAACCAAATTGATGTTACGAGATCATGTCGAATTTATATGAGAATGAGAGCACTTGTTAAGGGGAGGTCTTAAGATTTTATGAGGATTTCAAGACTTGAAAATTAGAGCGTTTGATCTCTTTTATTTCTAAAAAACATTTGCAATGTTAATTGAAGTTTTACTACAGTTTCTCAAAGCACAATGGCGCCAGTGCACCAAGAAATTTCATATGGGGTGTAAGCCAGACATGCCTAAACCGCAGCACTATATTCTTGTCAATACCACTAGTGAAGCATCATAATCGTAAGGAAATATTTGAAATCTTGTTAAGCTACCTTAAAACCTAAAGTAGACAGGAATGAAATGCAGGAAAGTTGCACCATCGGTATTAAAATATACTATTCCTGTATATATGATTCAGTATGCCTAAACAACCAGACCTCACTTCACGTTTCAGAAAAATTCAGTTAGCATGAACACGATTAACGCTAATGCTTTATCATCCATTAGCACGAAGGTCTCATAAATGCTTTATTATCCATTGATACGAGTACCAAAAGAGTAAGACAGAGCATAAATTCACCTTGTCCCCTCCTCACCCAATTGGGCCAATGTCACATACTGCCCAGAACCTTCCCTTGAAACCGAACTCAAATTTCCACTGCTGCTGATCCTTCCCTGCACTGTATTCAAGGATGGAGAAAATTGGATGCGCTGGTACCGCCTCCGTCTCCTATACTCAACGCAAACACAGACCATGTGAAGGAGGCATTGTAGAGCATATCCCACAATCCACAACCTCACAGGCATGCTCGGCGATTCACGTCGGCTCAAAACCAACACAGTGGCGGCAACGACAACAAAGGCGAAGTTCCAAATAATATCAAGAATCACCACGGGCTTAGAATAAGCCCAATCGCTCTGTCTTTCTTCTAATTGCTCAGCTGCAGTCTCTCTGACCAGCATCGACGGTTCGCGCATCATCCTACGACTACTTGCCTGCCTAAGGAACCGTGCGGCTTGGCGCAGGCTCTGTCTCCGGACAAATCGACGGCCAGAATTGAATTCATCAGAAGACCCACCTGAATTTCCAATGAACGGCGTTGTATCGACGATGTCCTCAGATGAACGATTCGGTGACCTAGTTGTCGCCATTTCTTCGTTTTTCCTCAAAGGGTGAAAACTTATGATTCAACCTGATTCGAAATCCTATCTCTAAAATCTTGAACTCGGTCTCAGCCCATTAAAATACACTCCCGTGGAAGAAAGATCAGAGAATCTCTGAAATCTCAAGTAAACAGAGAAAATAAGAAGGAAGTTTCGGATTTTTCTTCAGAGTTCTGCAGGTATGAGAAATTATGATTTTGAATAGTGTCTATAAATTGGGATGCTGGGGATAGAGATGGCGATGACAACAATATTTTTTTTGAGGATTCTTATACGCTGTCGTTTTTCCGGATTTCATCGGGGACAAGAAGGAATAACCCTGACTTGATGGATCCTACAAAAATTTATTACGACAGCCCATCCTATAGTAAGACATGGATTGTTTGTTGGGTTACTTCTTTTTATTTTATTAAGTAATAAATAAATGAGTCAAATTAATTAAAAAATATATATTCAACGTAAGTATTTTAAATAAAAAAAATTAAAATATGTACACTATAAAGCAGAAAAGTCAAACAGATCCATAGTATTTTTGTGACCTTTCACGTAGTAAAAAGTGTAGGTCGATGATTATCTTAGAAACTCTTCTACATTAATTGGCGGAGGATAAAATAAATTAACAACAAATGGAAAATTAAAAAACAATGATTTTAAAAGTTAATTTTTGTATCGGTCAAGGAATTAGATTTAGGTAAAAAAAAAAATTTTCAAGTGAAAGTACATTTGAAACTTGCTCGTAAAGGAAGTTATACAAGAATAGCTAGACTAGCGTTAAGAGTTTTTTAAAAAATAAAATAAAATTAATACTAAATAATTTGTGTATAATTTTTAAACAAGTACAAATTCTTCATATTATAATTGTTAAATTATGACATATTTTATGGTGTCACATTGCATATATTTATTAGATGAAGTATAATTTATAATATTCTATCAAACAAACTTAAAATGGTTGTTCTTAAGTTGTTAATTATACATTTTATGTACACGCTGATGATTCTCGTGTGTCGTATCCACGTGTAATAAAATGATTAGAAATAGTATAATGATAAGGGGTTTGAATAGCTTTCAAAGTGTTAAGAGTTTAAATTTTGTTGTTGTCAGGTAATCTTTCTGCTTCACACACATATATATATATATATATATAATTTTATGAATTTTTATTCAAAATTTATTACATTTTTAAAATTTTATTAAAGTAATTTTTATATTTTTAAAATTTTATTTTATAAATTTTTTAATACATTTTTAAGAGAATTGCATTGTGTTAAAAATTAAAAAATACTTCCTATAAAAAAAAATTAAAAATACTCACATTCGTAAAAGAAAACTCACATTTAATTAAAGTTTTTAAAAATAAAATAAATGAAATAATTGGTAATAAATAATAAGATTATGTTCTAAATAAGGAAAATTCTTAAATGTTTTTATTTTTTACATGATCTGACATGAAAATAAATATGTGAATGATATATGTATAAATAGTTTGTTTTTATGCTTGGTTGATAAAAAAAGAAATTATATTTTACATATTTTAATAATATGAAAAATATAAATACTTGTTGTGTTAATGTGATATGATATATTATGTGGTGTTATAATTTTTTTTTTTTTTTTTACAGTTTGGAGTATTTTTATATTTTTGATAGACTAACTCCTATTTTAAATAAGAGAAATAATCAGGGCATTTGTCCACGAGGGTGATCAAATGGAAATGTTGCATAAGATAAAACGGACTCAAATTTTTTGCAGTCAAATTCTTTGTAATTGACTTTACAGTCAATTGCAGGTCATTCGATTTATTTATTATTATAGAGTCAATAATTAATGCACAATAATAAATAGATCAAACTATCTAAACCGACTTGGCAAGGAAATCCATTTTCAGATAAAACGCGAGACTCTGTACGCCATGCAATATATTTTTCATCTTTTTTCTTTTTCTTATTTTTCTAAAGCAAAATTAGGGTTCTTTTTACCGAAAAGAAAAAACAATTTAAGACTAGTTTTCCCTCCAACTTGGATAGAGGTTTCGGCATTGGGGTTTTCTGTTCAGTTTTGCTCAGTCGAGAGCTTTACCAAGTCCTCTTCCTCTCTCGGTGCAACAATGGCTTCCTCTTCGTCAAATAGCATCAGTAGCAATAGCTATGACATTCCTTGGGTAGAGAAGTACCGACCCAACAAGGTCGCGGACATCGTTGGCAACGAGGACGCCGTCTCCAGGCTTCAAGTCATCGCCCGCGACGGCAATATGCCAAACCTAATACTGTCTGTATGTGTTCTTCTCTGACCATTACTGTAATACTGATCGTCTATATTTCAATTTCGTATTTATTCGTTGTGTGTTTTTGAAGGTTAATTTGAAAATTTTCTTGAACCAGATATGGCATTACATCAAACTGTTCATTCCCGCTAATTATTATGTTTTACTCACCTAACCCTAATTCACACTCCTAGTCTTCGATTTGGTCTGACATAAGTGCATTTGTGCTTCGAAAAGTTACAAACACCGCTGCCTGTTCTGGGTTCTTTACTTGCCCCCTTTGTCAATTGGCATTTGCGCACATAACCTTTGGCTGCTTAGAAATTTGAGAAATTGACTCATTGAAATACCAATTTTTGTTTTTACCTAATAAATGGGAGATGATTGTACTAGTTTGAGGAGTCGCATTTCAACTGACAGTGTTTATGTCATTGAACCAGAACTTAGGAGATATATCTGGAATCAACAAATCTTGCTTGCATATTTCGATAAGATTCATTTGTAGTTATTATTTGCCTACTCTGTTTGCATCCAGAGTTATTCTGTCATTGAATATTGTGTGTTGCTATTTTAGGGTCCTCCTGGAACTGGTAAAACTACTAGTATACTGGCTCTTGCGCATGAACTTCTGGGACCTAATTACAAGGAAGCTGTTCTGGAGCTGAATGCATCGGATGATAGGTTGGTCATTGATTGGTTGATGGTAGTGATTTCTTCTTTGCTCCCTTCAACCCTTCCTTGAGCTTTTAAAAGTTAACCTCATGACTTCTTATTGTAGAGGAATAGATGTTGTCAGGAATAAGATCAAAATGTTTGCACAAAAGAAAGTAACACTGCCTCCTGGACAACACAAAATAGTAATACTGGATGAAGCTGACAGGTAAACATTGATGATAACCCAAAACTTGGCTTTTCCGCTAAACAATGCCTGAGAGTATTTTTTAAAAAAAAAAAAAAATTTAAATAAAATAAAAAAGGAAATGGTATATTTGTTGACAATTTCCGATCACCTTTTCTCACTATATCTGACTTTCTCTCCCGTCTTTCTCTCCACTGGGGGGAGGGGATGGGGTTGTTTTGCGTTATAATGGATTCAATTCAGCATGACTTCAGGAGCTCAACAAGCAATGAGAAGGACAATGGAAATATATTCAAACTCCACTCGTTTTGCTCTTGCATGCAATACATCGTCTAAAATTATTGAGCCAATCCAGAGCAGATGTGCCATTGTGAGATTTTCAAGACTAACTGATCAAGAGATACTCGATCGCCTCAGGGTAGTGGTAGACACTGAAAAGGTACTGAAATTTTTTATTTGGATTATTGGAACTAGGTAATTTCTGTAGCACCATAAGAAGGGCATTCAAGAAGCACAAGACTTTCTATCCAATTGCTTTCGTGAATTGGAAAATAGTCAGTTTTTGGGGTTTATTGACGACATGAAGGTTTTAAGATTCTCCTGCAAACTATCCAAAGTTCTCAGTTGTAGCCCCAAAATCATTTTCTAAACCATTAATTGGATTTTTCCTTCTTGTTGAGTTGGAAATGATGTGATATATTGATGCACAAAACACACTTCGTTGTTGGGCAAACAATGAGTAAGAGTTATTGTTGGTGCCAAGTAGGATTTCCGTTACCCATAAGTTTAGCATTTAAAATTACCCACCCATGATCTCTTTCTGCATCTTTCAATGCAGTAATAAAATGTCTTTTTCGTTTTTTTTATCAAGCATTAGCGAACTTACCTAAGAGCATAGTAACAATTTATTCATATGAAGTGGTCTGTGGGATAAAATGAATGACGTTTGTGATCATACTATAATGCTATATTTTATTCCTATGATATTCTGAAACGTGGACTATTGGCTTTCTTGTGTGCTTCTGCTATGTGATATGATAGTGTGGTGATGTTACTGAGTTCATGTAACTTCGTATCCGATTTATGTTGACAAAACTTGTATGAGCAAAATTTATACTGTGTATGTTTTCCTTGGTTTCAAATTGTAATCTTCTATCCGAAATTTTAGATATAGAATCCTGCACTTCGCAAGGTGAGCTTGTAGAAGAAAATAGGCCTATATGGTTATAAAACTATTTTGGTTGTTCATTTAGCTTCGCAGAATTTGGTACTGTTGTATGACTAAACCGAGTTACTATTGAAGGTTCCATATGTTCCAGAAGGCCTTGAAGCCATAATTTTCACTGCTGATGGTGATATGAGGCAGGCATTGAACAACTTGCAAGCAACATATTGTGGGTTTCGATTTGTAAACCAAGAAAACGTTTTTAAGGTTAGAGAAAAAAAAAAAAAATGGCTTGTGGTACAGATGGTCAATCTTGCATTGGGTTTTTTTATTTTTGACATTTATGGTTGATTTCAGGTTTGTGACCAGCCGCATCCATTGCATGTGAAGAATATGGTGCGTAATGTTATTGAAGGAAAATTTGATGAGGCTTGTTTGGGACTCAAACAACTGTATGATCTGGGTTATTCCCCCACAGATATAATCACAACGCTCTTTCGTATAATAAAGAATTATGATATGGCTGAGTACCTGAAGCTGGAATTCATGAAGGTAGATGTTACCCTGTGGGTTAAATTTCTTGCTGATGTGTGTCTTAGGCGGAATTATGTGATTACCTATTGTTTATCCAAATTGCAGGAAACTGGGTTTGCTCATATGAGAATTTGCGATGGAGTTGGTACTTATCTTCAGTTGTGTGGTTTATTGGCTAAGCTTTCTTTAACTCGAGAAACTGCTAAAGCTGCAGCTGCATGAATAGGTCCTAAGTACAACTGAGATCTGTCATCTTTGTACCTTTTAGATATTGAAGGATTTCTAAGTCACCTTCCCTCCTGGCATTCTGATGCTTAGATAAATAGAAATGCTAGTTTGACTCAACATCGTTTTTAAAAATATTTTATCCATGGTATGTTTAGCTGTTTAACTTGATGTACAGATATTGTTGCGAATCAAGTAGTACTTACTTTGCAGTTGAATGCTGTCATACGGTAAGGTAAGGATCTTGACCATGAAGGAATTAGTTACTGAAGATTAACGCAGCAGGCGACTGAACTTGTATAATGCTTCGTATTGCAACGACTTGAGATTTCCAACATCTCGTGTTGTGCATGAATCTGTCTATAAGTTTTGACGATGGAGTGGTGTTGTAACGGACTTCTTGTTCCGCGTCCTTTTGGGACATTTCCGTGAGTGTTTTTCTCCCCCTAAGCCTTGGCCACACGCTAAATTCGTGTTTCCCTTTTGTTCCAAGCAGTTTAATGGCGCGGCTTCCAGAAATTTGATTCTACTCATTATTTCAAAATTCGAAGAATATTTGTAAAGTCTAGACGGATAAAGAACAGAAACAGTTCCATCGACTACAGAACAGCAACAGTTCCCTTAACTACAGAACAGCAACATACTATAAAATCAAAGCGGCAAGAAGTAAGAACAACTCCCATTTAACAAAAAATAAAATAAAATAAAATCAAAATGGCAGCTGAAGATAACTATAATCTCAATCTCAATTCCACCGACAGGGTTTGCACTAGTAAAAGATATTAAAGATTGAAACAAGATCAGAAAACAGTATATAGCAGTGAAATAAGAAGCACTAGCATCTAATCCGAATGTTCAGCACTTTGCACGGGATATGAATATTCTACTCATACATTACATTAATAAACATAAATATTCATTGTTCGTCCGCAACATCAGATGCTACACTATTAAGAATAAAATTATATTCTACGTCAGAATCTGTAACCCACTGGCATACCAAGTTTATCCAAACGACCAGAACCTGGATAGGCTTTGCTTGTGAAGCTTGCATGCATCACAGATGCTCTCTGCGCAGCCAATCTCGAGTCCCCAGAGTCCCTATTAGATGATGAACTAGACGAGGGCCTTTGCTTTGGAGCACTCAGGGATCTCACCTTTGCCTTTGAAGATTCGGTGTAAGCCATGTAACTAGGGTAGTCTGAGTAACCACTTCTTGAACCATCACTCCGGCTAGGAGTGAAGGGACTTGTCTTGGAGCCACCGCCGCAGCCACCGTCCCTAGAGGAGGAGGCAGAACAGAATTGAGGACTACTGTCCGCAGTGCGGAATGGGCTCTCCTCAACCTCGTCAATCTTTTGTGGGCTGTAAGATTGAACTTCACACTCACAACAAGATAAACTATGACCCGATTGACAATTTGTAAAACATTGACCATATTGATCAGAAAGAGAAGAATAATGAGCAGAGTGGAACAAGTTTCGGCGATTTTCTCTCAGGTAAGGTTTTCCAGAGTCTATTTCAAGCACCCTCACGCTTTTCTCATCGTCTACACTACAAGTTCTTGATCTCAGTCCATTCCGTGATTGTTCATCTACCCGACTCTCTGATCTATTCCATCCCTCTTGAATGCCACTGATCTGGACATTGGATTTTATGCCATTTCTCTGCAAAAGAAAAAAAAATGACTGAATGCACAAGTAGACACACAGAATTTGGTAATGCATTCAGTTCCCTCTTGTTGGGGAAGAGAAGGCGAGAAAATACCTTGACCACCAATGACTGATCATGTTTCAAGCTCTTGGATCTAACTGGACTCTCGAATTTGTCTGGTGTTGCAGGGCCCTATGTGCAAGGAAGACGTTTGAGAGGTTAGTTGAATGAGAATCTAAGATCTGTTTAGAAGATTCGGCCATGTGATATCCTTGATTAACAAGTGAATGAGTATGTCAATTGAACAGTTGCAAACAGATTAATATCTTGGATACTTTTTCAATTGATAGATTATTATTATTATGTAATTAATAATCATCATATCAAAACATTATCAGCATTTCAATTGACAAATTAAATAAAAAAGGCTTTCAAACAACTAATTTTGCTTACAGTGGGTTGAGAATTCGATTGTTTAGCATTTGAATACGAAGTCTGCAAAACTTGGGCACGTCCCACACGAGCCCGTGCCTGTGTTCGTAAGAACACTTGCATCCTTTGCACCCACTCTGCTGTTCGCTTCCTGTCAATGTGACCTCTAACCAATGCCTGGAGTTTCACCAATCCTTTTAATGCTCGCAGTGCTTTCCTGGCCTACAAAATTTAGACATTACACGGATTATAAAAATGGATTGCGATGAGAGAAAAATTAAAACTTTTGGGTGACAAATAGCTGAAGCCATAATAGAAATGCCTCACTCCTTTGACCCGGCTAGGAAAATCAAACCTTTCGGAAACTACAATAATAATGCAGTCTAGTGCGTAAACCATCCTTGTATCAAACTACAAATTAAAGAGTAAAAAACCAATTCATACAATGTCCACCCACAACAACGACACCAGAAAACAAAGGCGCACAAATAAATTCACCACCAACACATGTATATTTAATTCGCAATCGACAAAATTTATAACCTAAATATAGGATGATGTGGTCACAAATAAAGTGCAGCGTATTTTAATCACAGCTAATCCATTCAATTGTGAAAACGCCAACAAAGCAAAAGAAGGAGGAGAAAGTGCAGTGCCCAGAAGAAGGGGTCAGAAACTGAGCGGACACTGCACATGGTCCACGTTAGCTAGTGTCTCCAGAGATTGCAGTAGCATTTAAGTGTTGGTTCAGTTAAACAAAAGGAGATGTTATTGCCATATTCTGCAACGAAAAATTCAGGTAATGAATTTGAGCAAAACGACAAGATCAGCCCAGTAGAAAATGACGAAATAGAATGAATCAGCTTGGCAACAACCAAGCTAATAAGATACCAAGTCTCACAAATAACGCGACAAGGCAGTGCTATCGGTTTCGAAAAAGTAAACAACAAATAGACTCATCCTTCAAGAGTCTTCCAAAATAGCTTGATCTCACCTAGAAATGCAAACAGAAATAGACTACTACCACTCTGTAAAATTCTGACGTCTCAATAAATCCGTTTTCTTTTAAAAGAATAAGGTGAACAAGATGAACATAACACGTTATATTGACTCTTTAATTTCTGACACCAATAATTCTTATGAAAAAAAAAAAATGCATTTCCAGGTACAAGCGAAATATATACTCATGAATCGGGATTTAGCATCGGTTGGAGTACGAGTAACTAGTAAATCACAAGGTAAGAGCTTATTGTAAATCCTTTAAATTAGACGAAAATGTGGAAGGAGTAAACGGAATGAGAACGTATACAAACCAAGAAGCCTCGAAAAGCGGCTTGAATCTTAATAGCCGCCCATTGTTCGCGAATTGCCGTGGCCGCAGAGTTATTTCGAGCCGTCACCGCGGCGTTACCGG
The DNA here is from genome assembly GCA_022379115.2 of Bauhinia variegata. Classification (NCBI taxonomy): domain Eukaryota; kingdom Viridiplantae; phylum Streptophyta; class Magnoliopsida; order Fabales; family Fabaceae; genus Bauhinia; species Bauhinia variegata. The sequence goes on along the minus strand of CM039436.1, from coordinate 17,380,061 downwards.
CACCATGGCCACTGCTTGTTAGCCTTACAACAGCAGCTGCCGCCTGAGCAGCAGCAACGGCCGCCTCCGCCACAGCAGCAGTGGCAGCAGCTACTGCGATTGCGTGTTTATCAGGATCCAAGCCGGGCTCGTGTTGCGGGGCCACGTAAATGGTGTGGTGATCGGTGGGTTTGGTAGTGGTGGGACGGCGAAGGTCTTTCTCTCTGTATGATTTGACGAAGCTCCATCTGCGTCTCTCTTTGGGAGGTTTGGGAGAAGAAGAGGAGTCAGAGCTCTTTAAGCCGAGAAAACTGCGGAACCATTTTGCTGCCTTACCCATTTCCTTCTATTGATTTTGTCTTACAAGTTGCATTTCAGAGAGAAACAAAGAGAGTGGACGGATCAACAGAGAAAGTCCGAAATGGAGGACGATGGCTTTTTGTGTAAGGAACGCCGAAACAGAGTGCGGAGATTACACGGAGCAGAGCAGGTGGACAACTCTGAGTAACTCATCTCAAGGCCAGTGCATGAACACTTGTGCATTCAATCGTCATCTATCAATAATAAATATATTTTTTCTATCGCACGTGTGAACAACATGGTAGACTCGGTCTAGTTTGCTCAGCCAAATAAAAATTGTTTACTCTCGTATTCTCAAATTTTTATATATTGTATTACTATTTCTAATTAAAAGATCCATCATAAATTCCATACCAGGTTTCAATCAACGATGTTTCCAAGTTGAAATATTCCAACAAAAAAAATTAAAATAATAAAAATGAGGTAAAAACAAAAAACTATAATGGGATAATAAATTGGTTATCATAAGAAAAGGAGGAAACTTTGTATAAATAGTGTACTTTAAAACTAGGAAGTACATGAAACAATCACTTCAGGCTTGACAATATAGCGTATTGGGCTAATTAAGTTTGTTGATTTTATTAGTATATAATGACGCGTGATCAGATAAAGTGATTTAATTTTTAAATATAAAATTTTAATATTATAAAATTAAATTCGTCTTCTCTTTAAATATATATTTAAATTAATATTAAAAAATTTATTTTATTTATAAAAAAATAATAATCAGGCATGAGCAGAGGCCGAAGGGCACCCCGTAGGCGGGGCCTAAGCAAACCGTAACTCAACTGGATAGGACCCGCATTGACTGGTCTGGTCCTACCGACCAGTTCAATTCATCGTATCAGCGTTTTAGTGGACCACCAAAGGCAATACTTTTTTAACCTAAAGTAATAAGGACAAAAAATATTAAAGTGGTATCAATTTAATCAAATTCCACTTTGTATCATATTACAGGACAAAATGTAATGTAAAAATCTGGGGACAACGATTGCTCGCGATCCGATGTAATGCAAGTATGCAACGAGTAAGAAGACAATGCGTTGTGATGGTAGGTAGATTGCCCCTCAAATTAGGGGCCCATGGAATTGGCAACAATTTCCCAAACATCTAAATTTTGGGTATCTCTGAAATAAAAACGAAAAGAATACAAAACAAAGTTACGAATCTGAGCGGCTGATGACTGGTGAGAACTGAGAGGTTAGACGTTGCAGGGTAAGACGTATCCATAGGATCATAGCCAGTCTTAGGCTCATGGTCACGTCAACTCAATAGATTTACCATCATTAGAGTAATAGTAGCGACTGCTAGACAGTCTTTAGGAGATGATGAATGGATGAGCCAAATCACATGCCTCATAGTGATAAAATATTAAAATAGAATAGAATTAATGTTTTTTTATATTTATTATACTAATAATAATAATAAATACTAAACAAAAAGGGTATGATAAAACATAGAGCATAGATTCAGCCTTCCAAGTGATACAGATACGGAATAAGAGAGATGCAGCATGGATTATGTCTCTGACAATATCTAATCAAGTATCTTTTACCCACGTCATTTTTCGACCTTTCACAATTGAATTGATTTGATGCCAACTTTTTTCTCAATATATTCTGTGGGGTCACCAAACTCCTTCATGATTCTGGCACGTGGCATTCGAGATGCGCTGATCCGAACATGGTCATCCGCTGCCAAGACGATTTCCGTACCAACCAGCAAGTGAACTACAAAAAGGTTTGGAAATGAGTCAACGAAAGCTCAAGGAGCGAAGACTAGTCGGAAATAAAGATCACGGGGGTGTTAGTGTTTGACAATCTAATCTAGCTAATGGAGAAAATTTCCTTCCGCTTTTACTAGTTTCTCTTTTCTTTGCGTCTTCCATTTTATTTTATGCCACGTATTCATATTAATCCGTCATTGAATTCTGCCGTGCTGGTCCAAAAAGTATTTTTGGAGAGGAGAGTCATCAGTCATGTGGTCCAAAAAGCTCTCACACATCCATGTGAAAGCTCTAAAATGTGTGTATGGATATGGCAAGTAGGAGCTGGATTTTGGCAACTGGGTATTGTACTGAAGTCAATTCTGGAAAATTTTATAGCAATCCTTGGTTTTACATTGACAAATGTTGAAGGATATATATAAAATGGCGGATAAAAGACAAGAACAGTATATGAAAGAGTAGAGTGCAAGGCATCAGTAAAGTGTCCGCGAGGAGCGAGGACCACCGCCTCCCTAGTCCTAGAACTAGGAGGTCACAATTTTGAATGATAAAGATGAAACCTCATATAATATCTTGTTTTCTATAGGATCTATCGCACAATTTTGAATGATAAAAATGAGATCAGTATCTGAACGTCAAAGCTTCCAGGCTAATTCATTTGTACTGTCAAGCCAAAAACCATATGCGTATGAATTTGGATACTTTTCCATATGTATAAGAAGCTTACCTGCCAAAAGAGAATCCGTTGAGTTGGTGTACTTGTGGGTACGCCTTCAGGCCACATTGGGATGATAATGTACACAGCGAACCTCTCATTTTGTTTGATTTTGTTAGCAATTTTAAGAGCAATTTCCATCGGAATTAAGTTGTTTGCACCTGTAAAGAAACAATTATCAAAACTGTTACATGCCTGTTGCAGCTTTCAAATAAAATGGTTTTTCTTAAATATTTACAATTAAATATAGCATCGGCCCATTGCCACTTAATACATATGAATGTCAACATTAACCACGGAACCAAAATGGCATGGTACCTTTCCAACAAATAAACAATATCAAAACCAATTATTGAAGCATGCAAACATCTCTATTTAGATATCCAAACTATCACCGTGTTGAGAGAAGCTTTACGAAACTTCCTTACATGTATCCAATATTGTACATAACCGTGGACTTTAAATATGCTTCACATTTTTCTTTTCTACCTCAACTTTATGTTTTATGAGTCTAAGAACGAAAGATCTCACCTAAGTTTTTGTAAGTATCCCAATTGTACGACGAACCAAGAAAGTATTGGTTCTCAATATATATGAACTTTTGTGCGGCTCGGATTGCCTTGACATATGCAGCATGTATACTCATGTCTATCAGTACATTCTTCCCACAAACCAAGTTCTGTCACAACGTTTAATTGATAGTGAACAACAGCAGATAACAACATAACAAAGTTACGTTTAGTTGATAGTGAACAACAGGACAAAAACTTCTCACCCTTTTTATAGCATCTTTTGGTTCCTTCGGAAATCCTATGACAGAATTGGAGTCAATCGAACGGAAGATCTTCAATTAAAAGAAATTCGGGAAAAATCAGTAACACCTAGATAGATATCGAAGAAATTGCTCAATGGGATCAGGGAATCTTCTTCATCAACAATACCTGGACATGCCAATTATCTGGGTTATCTTTATTTAAGGAAGGAACATCAGTAATACCGATGATGTCAGGAATTCTACTTATATTCAGTAATGAATCATCATATGAACTTTTCATCTTCTGAAGTCCAGACACCTTTGATGCCCTTGACCAACGTTCCTCAAAGTTGGTGAGGATGTCATATGCAGCTGGACCATCAATTTGGGAATGCAAATCATGCCATGGTTGTCTTGGACAACCATCCACAGGCCCCTGTTTATTATACAAATATAAGAATGACAATGTAGAAAGGAGCATACATACATATATTGTTTTGTATATTTTATTATTTCGATATAAGCAGCATAAAATAATTACACATTTTTTAAATGGTTCTATATGCTCAATCTCATTCTTTTCTAGATAATCTGTCATTTAGATGGAAATATATTATCTGACAGGAAAGATGATCAAAAGATACATCTAGGAGATTTTTAACAAAGGAACTCGGACTATACACTTCATATCATTCATAACACGCTTTATGCATTTGTTCCAAGCAACAGCCTACCTGCTGTAGCCATGTTCTGTAAGAAAACCGACTCACATAAGAAAAGCCGAAGGTTTCCAACATGACTAATACCGGGAGTAAAGGTGAATAAGATATTTGTTATATCTCGAGAAGAACTCCTGAACATGCTAAATTTCTAACTGATAAAAACGATAAACTATATACCGTGAAGTTAGGGTTATGATAGTCCTCTTTGTGTGCTGTATGCAAAGTCCTAAAGAGAGAATGATGTGGTGTATCATATCGCCCCATGCATAAATCAAGACCTCCAACGAAAGCTGTAATCTTTCTTTTATTTTGACCTGCATTCGCATCCACAATGACTGTTTTCTGATGATGGGTATAGATTGTTCCAGCTTCCTAATAATCAAGCACAATTAATTATAATCTCACTACATTGGAGCAATATCACCGTGCATGTTAGACATATAAAAACGGTATTTATATCTAACCTGCTTCTTGATCCAACTATGTCCTTTTCCACCAGTTCGTGGGCAAAGTAGGACTCGTACGGAAGAGTGCTTGAAAAAACGACGAGTGTCCTCATCATGAGTGTTCATAAGTCCCTCCTACAAATCATAACAGTATTTGAAATATGTTACTGATAATAGAGTACCATCCGATTTAAAAGAAGCAAAGTGAAGTAAAGAAGCACTCCTGAATATGAAGGATCAAAATATGCTACTATCTATCCTCCAAGGCATCAAATAAGTTTTCTGAACTCAAGGCTATGTTTTGCTTTACTGCCCTACAAAATGCCGGCGTTGAAGTGTACTTTCTATTTTGGGCCAAAATGGATGAAATGTACTTAAAAAGCAGAAAAGATGCATGTTCATGGGCTGAAATTTCTGACTTTATCTTCTATTCCAATTTCCATAAATGGATGGATATCCTGTAGCATACAGGATAGTTAACTTCCATAGACACCTGAGTGCATAGAAATAGTTAAAAACCCCAACTACATCTGGTGTATCTTAAATCTATTGGGCATGAATTCTGCTGCAATATTTCTATATTTCCTATGAAAAAAATAAATCTTTGACAACAGTCCACTATGTGATATTTATATCTATGTGAGGAGGAAAGTCAAAATCAGCAAGGTAAGACATGTCATTTGAACTAAATAACACAACAACACAAAGTACAGAAACATAAACTGACAAAACATTCGAAGTTGATTACCGTTTTATATCCAAGGATGCTTCGAGATGTAGGATCATCCCATACAAGAAGCAGGACTCTCACACCTTCCTGGGATTTAGTCTTGAGGAGATCACTTAAAGTGCAAGATTTTTCATCATTGCCATCGCGAATCAGTTTAACATTGTAGTACACAGACCACCCTACGATATATATTAATTTGCCGGCCTGACTTATAGCATCAAAGATGTCGTGCCAACAATTGCCATGCTCATAATTTAAATCACCATCAATCTTCAAATTGGCGAGGCAACCTTGGGGAGCATGAGCATCTTGATAAAGTTTGAATTTGCCTCCTTTCCTAAGGGGAAAGTATGTACCAGGGACCCCTTCATGTTCAGGACCTCCACCTACTCCATGATGGTAAAGAGCCAGTTTATCATATGGCGTATATTGAATGGATAAACTCAAAACTGCTCCAGCCTACAAGCTTCCCGCCAGCAGTAAGGATGGGAAAAGTTCCCTCCACTTTTGTGCCGGTATATAGCTGTTCCACTGGTATTCCCACAGTACCAATAATCTGAGAGCCCACTACATCATCATCTTTCACAACAAAGTGAACTTCCGAAGCATAATGCGCAACAGGAACATTAAAATGCTGCATCCAGACAGGGTTCTCATCATTTCTGATCACAAATGTCCTCGCAATTACAGTACCTGCTACTGATACAGTTGTATATGGGTCACCGGTTAACTTATGGGTCATATGCCCTCCAGCATTTTTGCCAAGTTTTCCAGGTAATTTGGAGAACATATCCTCATGGTCTTGTGAAACATATCCATGTTAGGAAGGCTTTTGGCCTCTTTGACGTATATCTCTAAGTTGCCATGTAAGAGCAAAATTCTTAAGGAACTCGTAGTCGTAGGAAAGGGCACAGCTTGTTGACCCTGTCCATGGCTTGAGCCTCCAAAAGATAGAGTTTCACCGAAAAAAGAATGAGCCATAATAGGAACTAAGGACACTCAAATACTCCTCTTGCTGGAAAGAAAAAGTTTCAAAAAAGAATTGAGAGAGTTGACTTGATACAGAAGTACGAAAACAGTTGATTCAGCAGAATTGGTGATAAATCCTTTGTAACTTTACTAACTTCCGAATAAGAGAAGCACTGAAAAGGGAAGTATCATTAATGCTAAATAACTGAACAAATAGCAGGAAATAAGGGGAATCCAAACGAAATATAAGATAAGGATAGTAACAAGTAACAAGAACAAAATTAAGGAAATATACCAAATATTTGCTGTGGATGAAGTGTGCAGCTGGTTGTTCACATATGAAAAGAATTAGGCTAAAGGAAAAGGAGTCTAGGTCAGTTCGTAATGGTGAACAGATGATAATAGGACGCAGAGGGATGAGACCAGAATATGAACGTGGGATCCAATGTTCATGCACATGTGGTGGCTGCTATATGATAATGGGAGTATTTGACTGAGTAAAACAGAGTGATCTTCCAAGAAAGAGACACAAAAATTGAAACGAATATACAAGTAAAGAAACAATGTGCTTAAGGTTGAGTGAATATGAGAAATAAGATGAAGGAGGCTCACGAAAATCAAGGCTATAGTTGAATTATCCATTATTAAGACTTTTCTCAATCAAATGAAAGGACCTAACAAATTAAAAAAAGAAAGAGAAATGGAATAATGCAGCTGGAGAACAAAGACGGACGGGGACGGTTGAACTTAGCAAGCCGTAGATGAGAAAGACGACCTTTTAATTCTTTTCTCGAAGGTCGTCGTCAAACTCTTCTATTTTATGGCTGGCTAGGGATATCTGAAATGCTCCTATCGTAATTGTCACCGCTTTTGCTCCGTTGACAATAAACGTCGTTTTGCTAAAGGCGCCTTCAATGAGTTTTCGAAAAACAAGTCGTTGGTAACCGTTTTATGAAGGGAAACTTGTCTTTTAAACTGCTTTTATAACTGCAATAACTACGTATACTTTTCTTTTCTAGAGTGACTCTGGTCTTTCGGACAGAGAATTTTATAGTTTCAATCGATTCATGGCAAAAACATATGGAAAACTCAATTAAGAAAATGACAGTTTACACGAATGTAGTTTTTCTAATCTATTGCTTTCTCAGTTGTCTGAATTCACTTCATATTGCTGGAGTTCAAATTATTTCCAAGTCAAAGCTCGAGAAATGTGAGAAAAATTCCAATTCCGACAACCTCAATTGCACTAAAAAAATCGTAGTAAACATGGCTGTTCCCAGTGGTTCGGTAATTCTTAGTCACTTCCATTCTTTTATCTTGTTCTTCCTCCAATCATTTTCATTTGTTGTTCTTCCCTTTATCGTAGATGATGGTCGAGATGCCCAACATAATTCTTATGGTCTCTGTGATAATTCTGCTTTCAGTGTTGTGAAGAATTCCATCCTAGATTATGAACTTCTAAGAGATTTATCTTTATCAAAAAAAGTTCATTATTTTTGAAAAAAACGCCACACTACGAGAAAAATAAAAAATATGGGTGTGAAAATAAAATTTAAGAGGCATCTCATATCATATAAACAAATCACATTGTAATTTGTAACTACTTTGCTGTTAAGTAAAGCAGCAACATGATTCAATTTCTTGTGTTACAGAGTGGAGGAGAGGCTTCAATCGTTGCCGAAATAGTGGAGGTGGAGGAAAACTCAAGCAGCAAAATGCAAACATTGCGAATACCACCTGTGATAACGGTCAACAAATCTGCTGCTTATGCTGTCTATGACTTAACATATATACGGGTATGCGAGCTCTCTCTTCAAACCTTTCTTATAACTACTTAACCTTCAGATGATGTCGTTGGTGGGTGCTTATTTTGCATAGATGATATAAATGATTTCACATGAATTTTTCATTTTACTCGCACAGAAACTAAACTGGTATCATTTTGCATGAACATGCTATGTATAACACCATCTGTGTGATGTAACTTGTATGCTAAATATATTACTTGATCTGCGATTCAAGTGGCATGAAATTTGTGAAGGTGATATTTTAGCAGGATGTTCCTTTTAAGCCTCAAGAGTATTATGTTAAGACGCGCAAATGTGAACCGGATGCTGGTTCCCAAGTTGTAAAGATATGCGAAAGGTAAGCAATATTTTATTAGCATATTATTAGTCCGAGGTGTAGACAAGCCTCATTGTTTTATACCCTAAACTATAGATTTCTCTAATTAGTTTCTGGTATTTGTTCTGCAGACTGCGAGATGAAAATGGTCATATTATTGAGAAAACTCAGGTGGCATTTCTACCCAGTTGGATTTGATTTTAAAGTTATCAAAGAGGCTTGTGTTTTGTGTTTAAATATTTCATAAGCCTATGGTCATATTTAATATGCTAAATTGGTCTCAAGTCGCAACAAACTATGGTTAATTTTCTTTTTACTTTATATGGCTATGGTTCGTGTGTAATTTATCACAGCCAATCTGTTGCCCATGCGGACCTCAGCGGCGAATGCCTTCATCATGTGGAAACTTCTGTAAGTAGTTTGAAGTTTGACATTTTTCAAATTTTTGGGTAAGATGGAACTAAGCGTTGTTGGTGATATTGGTAAAATCAGTTGACAAATTGACAAAAGGAAAGGCAAACACTGCGCATTGTGTGCGCTTTCCGGGGGATTGGTTAGCACTTGTCCCTTTTAATCAAATCTTGATTTTAATTTGTGAGCTCATATTCCATTAAAGTTCCTTCTTTTATATTTTATACATACGCCACCATTTCTTTCTTGTAATTTGTTTTCTGTTTCCTCAATTCAGGTTTCATGTTTTTGGTATTGGACAGCGAACCATGGGATTTAGTGTTCGACTACAAGTGAAGATTGGAACTAAAGTTTCGGTATCAAATTACTCATTTCGTAAATAAATAGGATTGAAATGTGCCTACCTTCTTGTTTTGGTTTACATATATATATCTGACATAGACTTTGTTCCATCCTTATCTTGTGAAGCAGGAAGTGGTTGTGGGTCCTGAAAATAGAACAGTAACATCTGCTGACAATTTTTTGAAGGTGAATCTTGTTGGAGATTTTGTTGGGTATACAAACATACCATCTTTTGAGGATTTTTATCTTGTCGTGCCAAGGCAGGTATGCTTGCTTTACTCATTTGACCTTAGTTGATATCCATTGACTTAATTGCTGTAGCCTATAGGTAGAAATATATTGAAGAAGATAGACGTTTACTCTTTCTTAGTGGTTTCCTCTTTGTTCTATGTTGTGAACAGAATTTACTACTATGAAACCAAATCTAGATTGGATCATCACCAATGTTTCTAAAATAGTTTGATATAACAGAGTTGTTATTTGCCCATACTTTTCTAGTATGATGTTTGATGATAATAGATGTTTTAGGATCTCAAAGTTGATGTTTTACTAAATTTTCTGGTATGTTTTTCTTCTATGGTAGGGGAACCCCGGTCAACCACAAGACTTGGGGAGAAACATATCTTTGTGGATGCTGCTTGAGAGAGTAAGGTTTACTTTAGAAGGTCTCGAATGTAACAAAATCGGTGTTAGTTACGAGGCTTTCAACGGACAACCAAACTTTTGCTCTTCACCTTTCTGGAGTTGCTTACATAATCAATTGTGGAATTTTTGGGAGGTTGGTGGAATTAAACAACAAGTTGTTTTATATGCAGTTTTCGAAAATTTAAATCAAGATTTTCTCATCCTTCACAGGCTGACCTGAACCGAATCAGTAGGAATCAATCGCCACTCTATGCCGTAGAAGGAAGGTTCGAAAGGATAAACCAGCACCCAGTTATGTTTCAATAATAATTTTAGAGTCATTATAAGTGTCTTCCGGTGGCAATTATTTATTGTTTGATTTGGCTACAGAATGCAGGAACTCATTCTTTCTCTATAGGAATCACTGAAGTTCTTAATACAAACCTTGTGATAGAGTTAAGTGCCGATGATGTAGATTACGTGTATCAAAGGTAAGGTTATTTCCTGGGTATACGTACATGTATAGTAGAACTATGTGCCATGATGGCTTGTTTTTCTTGAAACTGTGGTGATGTATATCATCTTCCGTAGGAGTCCTGGAAAAATTCTAAGTGTCAGCATCCCTACATTTGAAGCTCTTACTCAATTTGGAATTGCTACGGTTTCCACTAAAAATACTGGCGAGGTGGAAGCATCATATGGTTTGACGGTACACTGCTTTTCGACTCATAGTTCCTCACATTGTTGGACTATTTCTACTTCTGTTATTTGAGTCTCGTTTCTCTTGGATGAGCAAGCTGTAAGCTTTTATTTTTATAATAATTCAATGTCAGATATGCAATATCTTAATTGATTTCTACACATGTAGGGTAGTTGTTTGTTTGTGGAATTGTATATAATTTCCATTCTTATAAAGTTTGATCTGATGTGCTGCTGAACTAGGAGTTGTTAAAGAATTTCAGTTGTTTATATAATCTGAGTGTTAACGTATTGCAGTTCAACTGCTCAAAGGAAGTCAGGCTGATGGAGGTACGTATAAGCTTAAGTCTGAAAAAATTGCGTTTTTACTTGGTTAATTACGTTGAAATTCAACTTCTATTTCAGATACTACTTGATATGATTGCAGGAGCAATTCTTGATAATGAAGCCAAATCAAGTGGAAACCCGATCTTTCAAAATTAAACCAGCCACCGATCAAGCCGCAAAATACTTATGTGCAGGTAAAATTAATGGTTAGGAATGTTCTGCAATCTTATCTATTATGGGTACTACTCAAATCGTATTATTCTTCGTATTGTGCATGCAGCAATACTAAAGGATTCTGATTATAATGAAGTTGATAGAGCCGAGTGCCAATTTAGTACTACAGCAACTGTTCTCGACAACGGATCACAGGTTTGAGCCTTTCTGATATCAATACCATTTGAGCAATAGATTAGTTTATGTACTCTGTTTAAGGTAACAAAATCACGATATAATTTTATGGATCATTAAATAATCTCTTATTGCAGGGTATGCCTTTCCAACCTCCAGAGAGCAGTGTCAATGGCTTCTTCAACTCTATTGAAATCATATTGAACAAACTTTGGACAAGCTTTATAGACTTTATCACTGGAAAAAATTGCAGGTATTATTTTCTACTAGAAATTACAGATTATACCATTCCATCTATCTTTAAACAAGCTTCTAGGAATCAGTCTTGAGCTGTTTTGTTTTATGTAGAGGGTCAACATCACTGTTCTGCGTGCCCATAATCATATGATTGATTATTGACTTATTTCTCTTTGGTATTTGAGCAGACAAAAATGCTCTGGTTTTTTTGACTTCCGCTGCCACATACAGTATATATGCTTGAGTTGGATAGTGATGTTTGGTCTATTTTTGGCCATTTTCCCCACAGGTACATCTTCTACTTAATGTCTATCAGCATACCCCATATTAATTTGTATTTTTGGGAAAAATTTATGGTTTAGATACTGCTGTTTGAATTGCAGTGCTTGTGTTATTATGGCTTTTGCACCAGAAAGGACTATTTGATCCTCTTTACGACTGGCTAGAGGATATCTTGGGTATTGAAGACCAGAGCAGCCTGGACAAACGCCGCCACATGCACTACAACAAACATCATAAGGAGGAAGAGGAACATAGACGCCCTAAGCATGTCCATTATAGGCAAAGGAGTAGTTCTGAAAGACATAAGCACAGGCACAGGCACAGGCACAAGCACAAGCACAGGGAATCTGAATGGGACTCTGACTATTATTATCATCTTCACCATGTTCAAAAGGACATACAAAAGCATGGACACAAGAAGAACATAGGTGATATGCAGCATCAGCATGTTCATGACCACCACAAACGCAGGAGGAAATAGACACTTCAAAGTGAGTCAAAAAGGTCATGAGACATGACGGAGAGAGCACAGACAACATCATAAAAACAAACAGTTTTTGCTGGAGATCAAGCAGGGAAAGTTGTCGCTCTAATTAAATATCTATATCATCTTTCTACTTTTAGACCGTATATTTGTTTGAGAGTGACTAGTTTATATTCTTCGATTCTTCCTCCTCTCCTTTAGGTTAAGAGTTAAGGAAAAAATACTTTTAAGGATAGAAACGATAATTTACGATTGATTCTTACAAGTGAAATTTCTCTCTTTCCCTTGAACCCCACTCCCCAAAGCCCCCAACAAAAATTCCAGAAGTAAAGCATGCCATCTTTTGGATTTGATATACGTTTCTCAGGTGTTTTTTTTTTTTTGGTTGATGGTATATCTTCACAAAAATCTAGTAAAAGCACAAAATTTTTTAAGTGACCCGAGGAAAATTGAGTAGACATTAGACACCATTTGCGTATTTCTGTGGCTTCTGCTTTGTGTCTGTCTTGCCTTATGCTTCTTGAAAATACCAGTGATTGGGTAAATATCAAGTGTGAATCTCCTGTATATCATGCTCCTAATAAATGTACGAGTTAATTTTCCGTTTCTAATATAAAGGGGTTTATTCTGGTTCTTGCTTCGTTTGTTCTTTCTCCGTTGTCCGAACGTGGAAACCATTTGGAAATTGCAAACCAGGAGTTCGCAAGATATTCCCTCCTTTGATTGGTTGCCACCTGAAATGCTCAGATGCTCAACAAATTGATCTCTGTCACCCCCACCGACAGACAGACACACTTGCATGATCTTACCTGAACTTTGTTACCAAGCAATGAAGGAAGATAGCCATCTGAACCTTGGTGAAGTCTGTCCCAACACAAAATCTCATGCCTCCACCGAAAGCCATGAAATTTTTGGTTGCACCATTTAGTTCCACTCCCTATTCACCAGAATTTGTTTTGGTCAAGAGTACAGTCTTAAGCTACTTTGAATGTTTAGTGGCCTAGCAAAAGCTAATTTGTTTGGACAGAAAATAGAAAAATATTTGAGAGTACCTCCCATCTCCATGGGTTGAAGGCAAGAGGATCCTGATATCTCGCTGCGTTCAAGTGTACAGCTGGGGGACAGACCATTACTGCCCATCCTGCTGGTATGGTATAACCTGCATGTAATAAGATTATTCGCATTCAGATATAGTACTTTCCATCCCATAACTAATAAATTAATAGTAATGCTCATCACATTCACACACGCATACATATACATACCTTTAAAATTAATTTCCCTTAGCGCCTTCCTGAAGATTCCTGGTACTATATTTGCGAGTCTCACGGTCTCGTTTATGACCTGCGAGCGAGAGTAGTAGTCGTCGGTTTGATAAAAGTTGGAGCTTAAAATATTATAATATCTTGTTGTAAAAAGTGAACCACCTGAAATGTAAATGTCATTGATTTGTATTCTTTCCAAGTAACCCCCAAGTTAGGATCTTCGCGTCGTTTAAGGATGGCTTCGTGTTCTTCCTGATGATAATTGCAATGACCTTTTCAGTTAGTTCAAGGGTCACAGTGACTCAATGAAGAACGTCCAAAGCCTTAATCAAATAATACTAGTTTTTACGTACTTGTAATTTCTTAAGCACCAAGGGATGGTCTGAGAGGAATTTGATGGCTAAGGTAAGAGCCAGAGATGTAGTTTCGAAGCTTGCAAAGAGTAACACAAACATAAGGTCCAGAGCTATCGCCTCTGTGAGGATTGTTCCCTCTTTCTCAAGTTCTTCAATGACATGATCGAAAAAATCAATTTCTTGTTTCCTTGGCATTGCCCTTCTTTCCTGCAGCAAGTTCTTCAGCATCTTCATTGCCCTTTTCCTACCCTGAGAAATTAATTGAAAGCCCATTTTAGAATGTGTCTCCGAAATATGGAGGTCAATGGCCACTCGCTGGTTTGATCATGAAAAGATTGGAAACATCTTAATTTTTTATTGGCCTAATTAACATTACTCGGAGAGAAAAACATGTGGGGTTAATGATGTCGACTGTTGGTAGATTCACCTGCAGACATTTGTGATAAGCCGTTCCTGGAATGTCCAGAGGGAATGAGATGAGTCCTTGTATAAATGCAACGAAGTTGTCCCTTAGATTCTCCGAGGACTTGGTCGAATCATAACTAATTAGTTTTTTCGCTGTCAGATCAAATATCATCTGTAAGTACACCAAACTAGTATTAGACATGCAAAGAAGAAACTTTTTGTTCTGATTTACAAAGAAAATAGGTTTAGTTAGTGCGAAATTACACTTGCTGTTGCTTCCTTCAATTCAACACTGTCTTGACACGACCATTCGTGTAATTTCCTACATGCTGTTTGTTCAACTTCACACAGCATCTTCTTGAGGCTTTCAGGACCAAAGAGATGTAGTGCCATGTTCTTAAGGTACTTGTACATAAACCCATGTAAAGAACCAACATTTTGTCGCCCAAAGATCTCTATGAAGGTATCTGGATACCAGCTCTGGAACAATTGTCCCTCTTGTTGGAAGATAAAGTAATTAAGATCAGGGTCTGTTGATACTACAACTGGTCGTCCCACCAAGTTGGTCCTGAATATTGGTCCATACCTAAAACATACAAAACAAAGATGATTAAGGTTGGAAAAGTGGAAGAGAACCTTCCACTGAAGTTAACTAGATTTTCCCATTACCCGTTAACCAAAAAAGAGAGCTTGGCATCTGAAATGTACCTTTTCATCCTCTGTTTGACGAAGGGAGGGATATCATTAGAAGTGTTAGGTGAGAAGAACTGAAGGGTCTCACCAAGAAGTGGCAATCCCATTGAACCAGGTGGGAGTGATCCATTGCAACAGGGATTTCTCCATCTATAAAACCAATGTGTAATGCCAATAATAGCCAATGTTCCAACACAAATTACAGCCCACATTTTGCTGAGAACTCAATGTAAGTAGGGGTTCAGAATACCAGAAACGTGAGGAAGGTTGTAATTAGAATGGGAAGGGAAGGAGGGAAGAATGGACAGAAAGGAGTAGACAGTGCTGGCATGCGTATCGGCATCTCGGAAGTGTTCTTAAATAGGCAGGCCACGTCTGAGAACTAGTTTGAGGAAAATAATATAAATTTTAGCTTCCTCTTTTTTTTTGTGCAGTTAGTTGCTCAAAAGCTGTATTAGTGGTTGGAGATAGAATAGAATAATTGGAGTTATATCTGTCTATAATAGACCACTTATTGCTTTGTCAACAGCATATATCAAGTTATTTGTCTCAACTTTAAAACCTTTTGCATATATATGAAGTTTACCTGTTGCTTCTTTTTCTTTTTTTAATTTTAATTTTCTGGTTGTGGCAAAGAGTCTATATAACATGGAAAAGAAGCACGAGGCAGAATTATGGCATTTTTTTAGGAGATATTGTGGGAATTCCTTAGATTTGATTAATAGAAGTTCAGAGAATCTGACCGGCCAAACTAAGTATCTCAAACTATATCTTCTATGGATCATTAAATACTTGAAGTCTTTAAACTCTTATGTCTAATAACCAACTTGAAATCTTTCCAATATCTATGCTAAATGCTCAACCTATATGATGCTGATGTCCAAATAGTATTCTTGTTCCATAGTTCTTACTTAGAACCAAGATCTTATCCTAGATCTTCTTCTGCATCTTCTTACAGAGAGAGCAAGATCTATCCTAGATCTTCTTCGTCTGCAACCAAACGGATAATCTCATACTACGTGAAATGTCAAATCTTATATTGGAGGGTTCTAGAAATGTATCCAACTACTGTTGATTTTGTTTATAGGAGAAAAAATTGACAGCAGGTAAGCTAAGCTAGCTAGTTTATCTGCCAAGAGTTGTAGAAATTGACTCATTGAGCACCGCTCCTTCTGCTCATTGAGCCACGGACTTGACCCGTAATATTGCTAGTTGGGTCACTGTGAATTATGACCCACCACCATTTTTGCTCTCTAGTCAAGTTAAATGATTCCAGTCAGGTGTCACCACGATATTGTAAGAACTTCTTTAGATTGAATATAATAAATAAACTGGTGTTGAATCCCAAACATCTGGCAATGGGTTACGTAATTCCTTTGCAACTTGTAGACATGATTCATGTGTTAGGAAACACGATGGATTGGTCTGCTAAGCTTGCTGCCTATGTCACTGCTACTGCTAGGATCCTAGGCGATGCCTCGGACTAATCCATCTCTCACACAATTGTCTGAAAAAAGGATGCCATGAATTTAATTTGAGATCACTAACAGCTAGCTTCATTACAAATGAAAACTCTCAAAGTGCCATCAAATCATTTTTGAAAAAATAAAATAAAAAAATATATTCGATGCCCAAAAGTTGTAATAAACCTTTTTTAAGGGGTTTTCCAACCCTCAACAGGATGACATAGATTGCTTAACTGTGTGGCATAAACTGGAAACTGGAAAGGCACTCTGAGGGGGTGATCAATAATGACAGATCAAAGAACCCATATTTAATTCAAGCTTGCAACTATTTTTTTATGATGAAAAATACAGTGAACAGGTACTGGGTGAAGTTTGTTTATTGTTGACAATATCTTTTTTTTATTCTCAAGTTAAGATTAGAAATTAAGTGTGGTTTTTCTAATACAATGGGAATTCTGGTGTTTATGGGAATTGGGCGGTCCTACCTGTCTGATTCCAAAATGGCACAAAATCCTATGGTTGGTACCCATATGCAGCTGGTCCACTTCGAAGAGATCCCCTCGTCCATGTTCCGCTTTTATCAAATGGATTTACTTAGTTGAGTGAATCGAAATAGTTGACTCTGAAGATTTTGATGATGCACTCTCATTGGTATTCAATAATCCATCCACGGGTTTCATCCAAATCCAATGTGCTATTCTCTTTTTTTTTTTGGAAGAAAGCACTAATATGAGTTTATCAGCCGTTAAAAATGAAAAGAGAGAGAGATACATGTTTAATGACTCCGTTAGAAACAAATTTTGATGATAAGTAACCTTGGGTAGAGTGCAAAGTGGACTTTTTAGTTTTTACTTCGATGCACAGTTGAAATGTTGGCTGCGTAACCACACGTGCACATGCACACATGTGGTAGAGGAGACGTTATATTTTAGTAGCTGCAAGTCTACAACATCTGCTGCTTAAATGTATCTTAATCAGCAAGCAAATACTATGATATGCTCTTTACCAATAGATGTTGGACACGTCTTCGTAGTGTAGAATGCTTAACCAACTGAAAGTGATTTATTAAGAATAAGCGTATGGTTTAAATAGAGCTAAGAGTAGGGAAGTGATTAATTAAGAATAAGCATCCCATTTAAGTGGAGATAAGAGTAGGGAAGGCCGATGACCATACCATCCCAATAATGATTTGCTCGACAACTGTGCTGTTTTACATTCTATTCTAAATAAGGAAGTAAAACCCTTAAAATACTTTTGAAGACTTTCACGTCTGCGTCAGCATGGCTCTATTTTTTTTGTCCATCTCTTCATTCTAAGTAACATAATTTGCCTATAAGTACTACTGTAAATAGTAAGGCCAAATTACTTTGAGCTATGCGTCCTTTTTCACCTCACTTACCATTTCTTGCAAAACAATTATTGACTTACGCATCAGATCGGATTGTGTCTAAACCAACCACCTCAACCCATTTATGTTGTTCTTTTATTTTTTTGTAGGTCAGACTAAACGCAGCTTCTAGTTGTAATAACATTTATAATGTTCGGAAATGGAAGACCAAGGGGGCTGTAGATGGGGACATCAATGAGTTAAAAGACTGTCATGAATTACGGGACTGGAAATTGGGAAACACGAGATGCCCTCATTCCACAAACGCGGCCTCCCCATTCCTTACAAAACAATCAAATTCCATGGATGCAAAGCAATCTTGTTTCCTTCTTAATGAAAGGCACATGATCCATTTGCAGGCAAGTGATACTTCTCTTCCAACTTAATTCAAATCCATCTGATTCTCCACATGGCTATAGATTGCCACTGCTAGCAATTCAATAAATTGGGTCTTAATCACCGTTGGTTTCATCCCCAGAGATTGTCTTTGTCCGGCTTAGCAATATATGGTCTGGTTGGAGGGACAGGAGTGAACATGTAGGCCCAGTTTCACTAGCCACCAAAACCTACGAAAACGAAAAGAAAAATGATACAATGGGAAGGTTGGACAAGACTTATTTGACTCTGACTGCAAGATCAAACCGAGTTCGAGGCAATGAAAACGACTTACAACAAGTAGAAGCTGAGAAACAGGAAAGGATTTTATCAGTAGTGAAGGATATATGTTGAAGGCTTGTTGGCGTTTGCTGGGTGATCCCGCCGCTGCCTGCTAGAGGCATGCTTCAGATATACCGACCAGAAAGTGTATTCGTTGAGTAAACTAGGAGGCTCGGGACCTTTCCTGCTTGAAAAGAGTAAGCCATGACGTCAGTTAGAAACATGTTTTCCCCTATTTACTTAATCTTTTTTGGGCCACGATACTTCCTTCCCTATTGTCAGATCAACATGGTCTTGAATCAACACGATCGATCTCTTTCTGATCAAATCCCAAGAGTCAAAAGCTAACTCTTTGCTGATGGCACCGAAAATGAGCTGAAAGCCCGAAACAATTCAACCAATTAAGCAAGTGTGGTGGTTAATTTTTCAAAGTCACCAATGTTTTCTCGTTGAGCTAAATGGCACATTTTTTTTTATTCATAAGATAAAACTATGAAAGCGTTAAGCAATACCATACCATGATTCTCTATTCTAATAACAAAAATTACCCATAAATTATCCATATACTGACAAATTCATCATGATTGCAGAGCCTTGCATACAATACTTTCTATGATGACTGAGGCTTGCTGCTTGAGTCTAAGCAAATACAGGTGGGTGGTACAAACAAGCTAAAAACTGCAGCAACCATGGGTCGTGGGACTGAGGTCTTGGTTTTTAAGACCAGTGCATCCGGAGAAATTGAATGATCACGTGTAAAAGCACACTTCTAACAAGTTCTTAGGATTTGACATCTTGAAGCTTTGCACTGGATTCCTTTGCAAGCATTCTGTCATGATTGAGCATGGCACTAACGCTCTCAATCACGAGAACAATCTGCCAATATAAGAAGTAACGTGCAAACATAAGTTGAAAAATAAAACAAAATATATAAGGGACTAGTTTTTACCGATAAATTTTTTTCAATCATTTGAGGCTTCCATTTAAATACCAAAAAAAAAAAGTAGAAATAATGCACCTGCAAACAAGCATAAGCAATTGCAGTCGCAAAGTAGAAGTTTGCATTTCCCGTACCCTGCCAATTTTATTTACACACGTTAGGATCAGAAGATAATTAATTTATTTGTAAATGTAGGTCAGCCCATAAAGATTCCTACCCTCCATATCCATAAGTTGTGCATCACAGGGCTAAGAAGTGAAACTCCCACATAACCACAGAATAGGAAGAATGAAAAATGCATATCTGAAATCATGGAAAGTAGAATGTTTAACACAAGAAATTTCAAATAGCCCGGTAAGATAATAGAACTTACCTGTGATTTCATATGCAAATAACCCCAGTAAACCCAAATAAAGAGCTGAATCGCCAACCTAAAAGGAAACAGTAAGTTAAGAGGAATAATCAGCTTTAAACGGGACGCAAATTCACAAAATTCAGTAAACAAAACAATGAACTTATTCCTCGGCGGTAGTAACACTCTTCCAAATTTGCAGGTCTACATTTGCCCACCTAAGTATTTGATTCTCCCCCTTTCTATGTGTATGCATGTGCATGTACAAGTGCATGTGATCAGATGATTATTTGCACAATTTCCTGTATTATGACTGTGTTAACTTTCATAATAACAACCCTAAAATGATGATAATTTCCTCCCTTCCAATATTATATTTGATCAATGACCAAGGAAGTTTCTAATACATTAAAAAGTTTGTTTAGATTCTAAAGATAACTTAGACCTAGGTTAAAATAGAAACTAACACAAAAAAGGTCAACTTACTGAAGGGTAAGACTTCATCATGGAAGCAATCACAATATATACAAAAGCCAGAAAGCATGGACGGTGATTAAGCCGTAAGGCCAATGGTACAATCATCATCAGAATATTCCCATGGAATACTATTAGGAAAAAACTTCTGAAGAAGTCGAAAACTTCTGCAAAGAAGTACCTGTATTCAAATATCAGGAGAGGACCGTCAAAATTCCAGAGTTTATAGGATGAATTAAATATTCCAGATTACAATATCATGGAACTTTTCTTTAGAACATACCACAAAACACCTATATTTGGGGACAGGTCTTGTACGGTAAGAATGAAGCCATAGGTTCTGCGTTAACCAACAACAAATATAGAATTGATCAAGATGACATATTTATCAAACATAAAATAACAAAACTGGGGACAGAACATTATATAAAGCAACAAACTTGTGACAATTCTTGATATGACCAAAAGAGGACAAAAGGAAGGACAGTAGTTACAAAATTAGTAATCACAATCAACGTTCATTAGTTGATTCTAATAACATCAATTTACCTCTTAGAACACAAAGCAAAAGGAATGGTCACCAGTACACTCAAAATCATCCAGAATTAATTGTTAGTTTTTAAACCCTAATTTTAAAAACCATGCAAATTACAGAAACTAAAAGCTATGAAAGTAGCTAACTGGGAAATGACGATCATCACTTCCAAACTAAAAATGTTATTAGTTTCATACTAGCAGTGCTGAATGAACAAATCACTAGATGTTATGTATACAATGCTTACATGACTTCATATACATACAAAGCAGTGACAGCAGCCCGGAATTTATGCCATTTCTTCTGGGTGATTTTAAGTATTGAAAACTGTACTTCACATGATAGCTCATAGTCTATCATTTAGTTCTTGAAAAAACTATCTTTTGGCACATGTAAAATTGTAGCAGAGCATAAATGAATATGGATATGGTAACCAAGCAAGACCTTTTGAACAATTCCTGAAGACCACCATATTGTCTGACATAAATACCAGATAGGACAAGAACATAGGATGACCACAGCAAAATCCAGAACCAAAAAAGCAAGACTGGACTCCATGAGAAGACATTCTGCACCCTAAGCTGATTTTTCGCTTCCTCTTCTGGACAACTGGTATCACTTGAAGAGGAAGTACCAACTTGACCATATTTTCTTTGCAAGAACAATTTCCTAGGAGGAGCGTCTGCACCATATCCTAATAACAAAACCACCTGTAGAAAGGGAATGCAAAATATCTCCAAAGTTTAATCAAGTAACAGAAGACTCATGAAGACTTGTAAATTATATGGCAAAATAACGAATTCAAGTAAGAGATTGCACCCAAAAGAAAATTTAATTAATAGCATACCGGGATAATTAGGATTGCAGGGTACAGAGACATGTGTGTAGCCATGACCCACCCAAAAGCTGCCAAGGGGGCTAGTCCTGCAGTATGTCAGAAGTAATACTCTCAATGTAAAATGAAACGCAGAGAACACAAGCTAGTACTTCAAATGTGCCCTAAGCCATCTCTACATTAATCATCGGCATAACAAAGATCAAGAAACATTCTTCAAGTGTTTAGATTCACATCTGAGGAGAAAGAAAGAATACAAAAAGAAAAAAGCATAAATGACCAGGAAACAACTGAGAAAGTCAGATTAAACTTAAAGGAGGGAAGGAGTCAATAGAATAAATGACAAATCTAAACATCCAGAAATTATAAGCCATAGACTTCACTGCTTACGTGCACATGCTCCATAGAGTGATAATATGACCATCAAGTTTTCAATAGCAGATGTGGACAAGCCAACACATGCAACTATCGTGAAAGGATTCCATAAGTATACAAGAGCAGAAACGTCCCCTGAAGGAAGAACTTCTGAAAGCAACATAGATCTTATCAACATGGAAAGAACAAGAATTTGCATTTAAGTAAAAAATGATGGACAGCAAGAGCATGATGATGGATTCCTTAACATCAAATTTTAGGTCCATAAGTATTTCTCCAAAGAACAACAGCTAAAGTCATACATTTTCTTCCCATCAATTCAAAAGATTATTGCTAGTAACCTGAATTCTGCGATACTTGATGAAGACCTAGAGATTTTAAACTAAGACAGTATGCCATTTGAAGCCTTTGACCAGCAGCACGAATGAGAATTGCACTGATCATATCTGCAATCACAAAAACCAAACTGTATGCAGAAATGAGTTGATATTTGACCACATAACTAAATATACAAGATATAACAAGAGAGGAATAAGGATGAAGAACTATGAGGTTCAGATTAAAAAAGGCATGGTGATCAGGATAATGACATCTAAATATCCTCGTGAACATACAGATCAAAAACTGTAGAGGATTATTTTTTGAAATCATTACTTTCTCAAACAGATGGATGCAGTGTTTGAGATATTTTTTTAGTTAAAAAAAAAAGGCTTCGCATCTGCCAAATAAATTATAATGATAAATCATTAACTAACGAATATCAATGCAACTATCATTTACGGTAATAGGAAATGGCAAAGAATGTTACCTGCATAAAAGATGATCAGGTTGTCCTTCGAGTCTGTACCACCACCAAGTTTTCCAAAGTTATTATTATACCACATGAATTTTAAGCATCGCATTTTTAAACATCTCAAACTGCCTTTCTGAATGCATAACCATAAATTTAACACTACATAGTTTAGCTTTAATTCATTTAATGGTTATATGATGTCAGCCAGTATTATTATTCAACCCAAGACATGGTTTCTATCAAGATAAGCAACCATGAAACCAGAAACAATAAAAATTAAATTGAAAAAATGTTGCACAGAATAGTAAGTTGCTTTGTAGCCCGTCTTGGCTTCAGCTGGTAGAGTTTATACCTTATAACCGTTAGTGGCCCGAGAAGAGTCAACAATAAAGGAGAACCATGGTACATTGATCCTGAGGAACAAAAAACAGCCTGAAACTTGTTAGATTATACAAAATGAAGACAAAGAAAGAGAATAATCGTTGATAGGATTAGAATTGATAAAATCTAACTACCATAAACTAAGAATGAAAACTGACAAACCAGCATAAGGTGACACTGATAACTGCTTCAACCAGTAACCCTCGGCCACTGCCATATTATGCAGAAAACTTAGAAATTAATAGGAATATGAGAATGTTAAACTAATGTATTAGTTGAATGGAGAGAAATGGATAGCATACATCGACGGATGCTGGTGAGAGGGGTGGAAACTTCGGGGCGAGAAGAGAGATTGAGGTTTTCAGGAAGATATATAAGAACTAGTCTGAAAACGAGTGAAGCTATCACCCAAATCCAAAACCATCGCAGCTTCGTCTTCCCCAATGACTTCATCATCTTCGTCTTCCCGAGTGAGGAGACAGTGTAGCAAAGTGTTTTCAGATCATTTACCGGTTTTGAGGGTGAAGAGGCGCATAGCACACGATCTAGTGTTTAATTCATTTAAATATAAAGGGCTGATAAACTAAATAAATTCATCTAAATATAAAATTATGAATAAAGATATCATATCAAAAAACACTTATGAATAATAACGATAAAATTATTATAAACGTCAAAACTACAAACATAATTCAAATAAACATTAAATAATAAAACTACAAATATAATTTCCATAATAAAAATACTTATATAATCACAAAGAGAAAACTAACAATATGAGCTTAAATACTTATATTCATTAAACTGCCTCTAATATGAATTTATAGCTGATTGTGTTATTTGTTTTCTTTTCCTATTTATAAACGAAAAACATATATACCGTCAATTTATCATGGACATTGGCCATTTTAAGACATAGTGATAAAAAAAAAAAAAAATAGAAGCAGAGATTACCATCTGGAAACCATAAAAACAATATAGTTATTTTGTTATTTTGCGATCAATTAACTCTGTAATTCACTTTTAAATATTGATTTAATGATAGTTTGTTTTAGCTTGGAAGTGTTTATTTTATTTTATTTTTTTTGCAAGTTGATAAAGTGTATATATATATATATATATATATTAGTTTTACTTGTTGGTCTTGAAAGCATCTATTCCTTTGAAGCTACGTGATGGCGTAGAAGATTGGAGAAGTGCGAACTATTTTCACCTTATTAACCCCAGAAACTATCTTCTCGAGACGAAAACGCCCACATTCTCTTCTCTATGTACACCCCCACCGCTGTATATTTCGATCAAATATCTATTCCTTAGTTTACCAAAAATCTTATAAAAAGGAAAAAGATAGGAACAGTGAATTTTGCAGTTGAATTCTCTGTTCCAACCATTCAGATTTCAATGGCGAGGCCTAATCAGGAGTCAATTGAGACATTCATGAGCATCACGGGCTTAGCTGAAGCCATCGCAGTACAAAAGCTCGAGGTTTAATTTCATTCTTATTATTTGATTATTTATGATCAAATTATCTCCCGAGCTTAAGAGAAAATTAAAGGGGAAAAAAAAAGTAACGACAAATTAAGACATAAATTCATACATGAATTTTCAGTTGTTAGTGAATTGGCCAGAGTTAGGGTTTTTGTGCATTGTTCAGTTTGTTTTAGCTCTATATTTTTAAATACCTAGTAACCTATACATTTACAATGTTGCTTGATTGTTCGTTGTTCTTTCTGCTTCAAAGTCAGGATTTTAGATTTCCTAATTCTTCTGTTCGCCAAACCTTATTAGTAACGAGTCTAGGCTATAGTTAAATTATAGCTAATATTTTCCCATTATTTATCTTGAAAATTTGGGGCGGAATTCAAATGGTCTATAAACATACTTGAGTTGGATTAGTTATATGTTTTAGAGTCACGATAATAAGTTCTAATTTGGGGGCTGAACTTGGGTGAGCAAGAAACGATGGATGAATTAAGTCGATTAGGAAGTGACATTTTCAACGAAGAATAATTTCAGCTATTTTTGTGAAGGAGCATGGCGGTGATCTTAATCAAGCTGTGAATGCACATTTTAGTGAAGGAGACAGGAATATCCCTGCCAGGTATTTTCTGCTTATGCCACTAGTGAGCCATGATTCTTGACAAATCTGTTTATGCTAGCTTTTGCCTTCTACATATCTGTGTTTTATTATTTTGATATTGATGTCTTAATTCATCCCCTCACATCCAGCACCCATGGCGCTGTTGTTCCACAAGATGATTTCATGGATATAGATGATCCACTTCATGCGGAATTCCGGAGACCTCTATCACTTTTATCCTCAGCAAGAAACAATCCATTTTCTCTTCTTGATCAGCCAATTGGTGGAAGTATATTTGATACTCTATCTGATTCAACAAACCGGGCACCATTCATTACACATCCAAGAGAGGTAAGAGAGATCCCTATAGAAGTCAAGGATGGTAATCAATCCACTCCTACAGCTAGCCATGTTCCAACTATTGAAGATGTCACTGGGACTGTTAATGCCCATGGTCCTAATGTCCATGGGACTGTCATAATTGATGATGAAGATGATGATGACATCTCAACTGCTCATCCTGCACATCAGGATGAGCAAAAACCTAAGATCTTGGCTGATACTTCACTTGACAGGAGTGCTAGACCTAGTGCTCCACAGTTTGAGAATTTGCCAGATTCTAGCAATGACATAGAAGAAGAAATGATCCGTGCAGCCATTGAGGCTTCAAAACGGGATGTTGAGGAAAAGTTCCCAAATCACAAACATAGCAGAGAAACTGTAAAGTTCTTCCTAGATTTGTCTTCTCATACTCTGTTATACTGAATGGTTTCCTTAGGATTTATTTTCCATCTAATGCAGGATATAATTGAAACTGGACCTCAGCAGAGGCAGTCTTACTTGGAGGATCCTGAACTTGCCCATGCTGTTTCGTTGTCCCTCAAGGTTCTTCCTTTAATTTTCTTTCTTATTCCTTAACATCATGAGGCCTTGATTCTGTTGTCTTGAGTAAGTTCGCCCAAGTGCTTACCGCCAGGGTTCAAGATGAACAGTATTTTTGTTTTGTCTTTTGATTAGTATTAGATCATTGTTTGCTTCTAATATGGAATGAGTCCAGACACCTGAGCAAGAGAAAGCGAGGCATGTGCAAGGTGTTGAAGTTCCAACTGCGGGGCAACCATCTGAGATGGAACTAGGGCAAATAGCTGTGTCAAATGGAGGGTATATTCTCTTTCCTTTTTTATTGGAACTCGCTCATTTTATGGTTTCTTGGTATTCCTGTTTACGGAAATGCTCTGATGCAGACTGCAGTAGTAATGCAGCACTTGGTAATTTCTTTAAATACATGTTTGTTTTCAAAATTTTCAAACTTGATATTGGTGTTCATGGTCAATCTAGGTTGCAGGCAGGAAGCTCATCCTTCCAAGATGAAGCTGAAGATGTAGAGGAGCGGCCTCTGGTTAGGAACAAGTATCGACGTACGTCTTTGGGCTCCACAGATTCTACCGAAAATGTTGTTGCTGCTGAAACTAATACACTTTCAAGCACAGCACAGCAGGACAGCAGTAATCCTCCCAACCATAATGGAAATTCCTTCCATTCTGATGAGGTATAGTCCATTTCTTTATAAACTCTTGTTTGGGATTACAATATGTCTCTGTTTATTCTTTTTTTATATTATTTCATGTTTTCCATGCTTCCGAACTCCTAATGCTTGAGCTTATCTGAAATCAAAGTGGGGAGGCATCTCTTCCGAGGAGCATGATGAAGCAGTAATGCTTGAGGCTGCAATGTTTGGCGGCATTCCTGAAGCCACTGGTTATCGCTTTCCCTATGCTCCTCATGAGTTCATGCAGACAAGGGGGTCCTATCCACGGCCAGCACCTCGGCCACCTTCGCCATCATTGGCAGCTCAGCGCTTGATAAGGGAACAACAGGTTGACTGATATCTTGAATTGGTTTAAATTTTAAGCTGCAGGAGATTATCTAATTGCATCCATGTTCTCTATGCTGTTTAACACAGGATGATGAATATTTTGCATCATTACAAGCAGACAGAGAAAAGGAATTGAAGGCCATGGAGGAGGCTGAGGCTGCTCGCGAAGAAGAAAGGCGGAGAGAAGAGGAAACTCGTAGGAAATTGCAAGAGGAGCAGGTAAATGCTATTGCAACTAAATGCTTGGTTTATCCATTTGTCGTTTACTTCCTGCCACTGTTGATAACCTTTCCTTTTTATGGACTGAATTACACTAAAGCTCCCTTGAGATTTGATAAAATTACACAAACCTCCCTTACTTTACAGTTCAGGATAACAGTAGTGCCCTTTCTTAATTTGTAGGTTTAACATACACCTCCCTTCTATAAATCTTTATTTCATGGGGTACACATGCCTCGTTTACTTTCCTCTTCCTTGAAAGAATATTGACTATGCAAACCTATATGTCATGCTTTCCTCCGGTGCAGAAGGAAAATTCCCGTTTCCAAGTTGCTTATTCTTTTCATTTTGTGTAATTATGTGTCAGGAATTGGAAACGCAGTTAATGGCAAAAGAAGTTTCTCTACCTCCAGAACCATCCTCTGATGATGAGAATGCTGTGACCCTGTTGGTAAGAATGCCAGATGGCAGCCGTCGAGGACGCCGATTCCTTAGATCTGACAAATTACAGGTAAAATCTTGTTGAAATGTATTTTTTTGTCTTCTTTTGTTTGGTGGATTCCCCCTGAGGGCGCCCCCTCCTCTCCTTCTAAACCTGCTTCTTGATTTTTTCAGTGTCTTTTCAACTTCATAGATATTGGTAGGGTGGTGAAACCTGGCACTTACAGACTGGTGAGTAGAGCCTACTGTTTCAGTTTGGCATTATTCTTGCTGTTAATTATTGTGAAATGGTTTGTTTTCTTTTTTGTGTTGTCATTCTGATTGTGCCTTCTTTTATCGTTTATTCCCGGGACAGGTGAGACCGTATCCCAGGCGTGCTTTTAGTGATGGAGAAAGTGCATTGACACTAAGCGAACTTGGCTTAACCAGCAAGCAAGAAGCCTTGTTTTTGGAGTTAATCTAATACTGGATTTCCTGATAACAGTAAATTGAAGTTTTATTTTGTTAAAATATGACTAGATACGCACCGATTGTCATTTTGGTCTGGGTTTGTGCTATATGCATTAAGTTAATTTATAAAAATTCCAGTTCTACAATATCGAGCACAAGCCATCACCGCTTTTACCAGTGATGGCGAATCTTTTAGGGGGAATGGAATGTCTTTACAATGGATGTGGTTATGATACTACATAGCTGTTTCATGCTTTAGAGAGGATGCTAAATCTTTCTCTTGTTAATTTGGCCAATTCTACATTCAAAAAATTGGGTTTTGATGTATATTGAATATTGATTCCTCGTTTACCACGCGCGTGGTAAATCTACGCAACTATTTATATGGACTAAATGGAATTACCCATCAAAAAAAATTAAGTTTGGATTTTATAGACATTTTTGGTATTTATATTATAATATCTCATATTTTATATAAATAATGTATGAACAACACAATTATAAACTCAAGCCCTTTAACCAGAATAATTGCTTTTTTCTTTACGCTTTCACAATTCAAACGAAAATTTTGTTCGTATCATTGCACAGATCTGAACTGGTTATTCATTCCATTATTATTTGAGTTAAAGAAAATTGGTTTGTTTATTTTTCTCCAGGTTTGTTTATGAGCCATTTAATGTTTTATTACACTCATCAATATAACACATTTAATCATTTTCTAATTGTTCCTAACTAACAACTATTAAAAGGAAAGGCACCGTACAAGAAATGGCCTTGGATTTATTTCTATTTTATAAAACAAAAACAGAAAAACGCAGGACAAAACATAAAAGCAATACTTTGTGTATTTAATCCTCTTTATATTTTGTATATATCATATTTCTTTTCCCCCTAGTGTTACCCATCATGGCCAAACACGCAAAAACAAGGAAACAGAACAGAAAAATTCCCTGAACGTTGTATAGTCGTAGCAGAAGCTGTTTCCTTTTAAGTTTTTTTTTTTTAAAGATTTTTTTGTACAAATATGGTGTGTTATATCACACGAAAATTTTTTAATGCTGTAATAATTTGCAGTTGATAACTTCAAAGTATTGATTTTTAAATTTATTTAAGAGAATACAATAAATTATATTTTGTATTTATTAAAATAAAAATGAAATCTTAACCGTAAGTTTACAACGTAAGTCTAGTATAAGATACTCTCATAACATCAATTTTTTTCTTTTCAAATATTCATCTTTGTGGCTGCTATGGATACTCCAACATAGAACTAACCCAAGCACGGTCAAAGTACTCAAAAGATCCAGTTGTACGGGTTTTCTATGCTCCACGTGCCCCTCAACGTGGAATTTTCTTCTTACAAAGAAAGCGAATATGACGATGAAGCAATACAACGGTCAAGTGAACGGATCTCAGGGGACAGGCACGTGCGGCCTGCGTGAGTGGCACGAGGAAACTCTCCACACCGAAACGCCTTCCGTACACCAACTCTCTTGCCCAACGGTCATATTTCGCCGACATACCACAACGGTCATATAAGACCTTATCTCTGTACCGTTTGATCTGTATCCTACGGTCAAGGGGGAAGCTTCCCGTATCTTGCTTCACGCCGTTCTCATCTTATTCTTTTCCTTTTCTCTACTATGCATTGCTGGTAAATCAAATCACTCGTAGGCCCAGAAAAGAAGAGCAATGATGGAGACAGCCTTGGAACTGGTAGACTAGAGGAGGCATAGCACTTGGAGTGGTGAAGAAAGGAAGAGAGATGGAGAGAGGCCTCAGTATATAAAAGCACTTGACTCGTACGGTTTATGTTTCTTTTGGGTAAGTGAATACTGAAGGGTGTTTCTTGATCAGCGGTTTTTCATGCATGTCTAGAGCGTATTCAGAGGTGGGATTTCTGGTTTTTGCTCCAGCGGATTCAGATTCAGCCATGACGGAGTTGTTGAACGTTTCAGCTGCTAATATGGGTTTGAACATTTCTCAGGATTTCAGCCACGAATTTGAAGGAGTATGTTTCTATTTATCCCTTCACAAACAAAAATCAGAGCATTTTCGAATGACCCTTCATTGAATGTTTCTGGAATCCGATGATCGTTTTGTTTCGTAGGTGTATTTGATTCTTTCATTCTTTTCGCGGGGAATTCTTTTTTGACATTCTTTATTGCATTCACAGATTCATATAGGAACACTCGAATTTGTAAAGAAGCACTCTGATTTGATTGATTGTTTTCTGTTCTTTTTTGGTGGCATTCATCGGATTCCTTTTTCTTGTATTTTGTTTTTCATATAATCGGCTTCCTGTTTCTTTAAAAAATCACACTCACATAGTCTGTCTCTCTGCATTTTCGCTCTTCACATAAAATAGAAAAAGTTGTAGATCAATTTGTAGAGATTACACAGAAAAAACCATACATTTCCATACTTGATTTCAAGGTTAAAATAGAGAGAGGGTAAAGAAGCAACAGCATAGGGTGGGTGAATTAAACACGAGTAGAAAAGAAAATTGGAAGGGATGTTGGCTGGGTGTTCTAGTTCTACTTTGTTGTCACCAAGGCATAGATTGAGGAGTGAAGCATCTGCACAGTTTCAAGCCTGCCATTTTAAGCTGCCTTCAATGAGCACGCAGAGACTGGACTTGCCATGTAGCTTCCAGCGGAAGGACACATCGCGTTCGCAGCCCTTGAGGCCGGTGGGAGTTTCAGTGGAGAAGCCTATCGAAGCAAAAACCAGCACTTGTTCTCTTAAGCACAACATTCGACTACCTCCACTGACAACAACATCTCAGGCTACCACTGCACAGACCGCATTTGTTGAGATCAAGGATGAGTTTTGGGAGGAGGGTAAGAGTTTGAAGAGACTTGCAGAGCAGGGATCTGTGGATGAGGACTTCATCAGCAGGGCCAAGAGGAAGAAGGGTAGCAGAGGCAGCGATAATGGGAATTCTGAAGATATTCTTGTAGGAGGAGGGGATAGTTTGAGTTTAGGCCAAATGTGTGCTAACAACTTTTGTTGGTTTCAGCCTGGTCTTGAGATGCCTAGATCAGTTCAGAGTTTAGCGGCGGGCCTTAACTCTTCTTCCTTCCTTTCTCTCTCACTTGTTCGGGGGAAGAAGACAGGCTCTGTTTTGTGCCTTCTGAAGTGGTCTCTGCACCTTTGCCTTTATCAGATCATCCCTGGGTGCAGTCCGTTGTAACTGAGATCACAGACCTAGTTGAGAAGGACGGTGAGAGTAGCGAGCGACCCGTAAAGGAAGCCTCAGTTTCCAATACTTCATCAGAAAGAGAAAGCCAGAGCCAAAGCGATAGCGAGAGCCCGAGGTTAAATAAGAATACCTCGGAGCACGAATTGGGTAACGGATCAGGGAATCCTTATCCTCACGAAGGCACGACAGGAGAGGAGGATAACCAAGAAGAGCATCGGGGATTTGAGCTTGTCAGCCTACTCACAGCTTGCGTTGATGCTATTGGGTCGAAGAATGTAGCTGCAGTCAATCATTTCATAGCGAAATTGGGTGATCTTGCGTCTCCAAGGGGAACCACTATAAGCCGTCTCTGTGCTTATTTTACTGAAGCCTTGTCTGTTCGTGTTACAAGGCTTTGGCCTCACGTTTTTCATGTTACCACACCTCGGGAGCTAGATAGAGTGGACGACGACATTGCCTCTGCATTAAGGCTTCTAAACCAGATCAGCCCAATCCCCAAGTTTCTTCATTTCACATCAAATGAGATACTGTTGAGGGCTTTTGAAGGGAAAGACAGGGTTCACATTATAGATTTCGACATCAAACAAGGGCTTCAGTGGCCTAGCTTGTTCCAGAGCTTAGCTTCTCGGGCAAATCCTCCAAGCCATGTTAGAATCACGGGTATTGGTGAGTCCAAGCAAGAGCTGAATGAAACAGGAGATAGGCTTGCTGGATTTGCTGAGGCGTTGAACCTTCCCTTTGAGTTTCACCCAGTTGTGGATAGGTTGGAGGATGTGAGGCTCTGGATGCTTCATGTGAAGGAACATGAGACCGTAGCGGTGAATTGTGTTTTCCAGCTCCACAAGACGCTTTATGATGGGAATGGAGGAGCACTCAGGGATTTCTTGGGACTCGTTCGCAGTACAAACCCAGCCATTGTCCTTGTGGCAGAGCAAGAGGCAGAGCACAACAGCCCCAGGTTGGAAAATAGAGTCTGCAACTCCTTGAAATATTACTCTGCTCTATTTGATTCGATTGACCACTGCGGCCTTCCGCTAGGAAGTCCCATCAGAATGAAAATAGAGGAGATGTATGCTCGGGAGATCAGGAATATCATTGCTTGCGAAGGAAGCGACAGGTTGGAGCGGCACCAGAGTTTTCAGAATTGGAGGAAGATGATGGAGCAAGGAGGCTTTCGATGCATGGGAATTACTGAGAGGGAAATGATTCAGAGCCAGATTTTGTTGAAGATGTATTCTTGTGAGAATTATAATGTGAAGAAGCAGCAACAAGAAGGAGCAGCAGCGCTTACTCTGGGTTGGCTAGATCAGCCTCTGTACACAGTCTCAGCATGGACACCAGTTGATTCTGCAGGGAGTTCATCCTCCTTTTCTCATCCGACTTGATCATTGCCCTGCCCTGGGTTTTATTTTCTTCATACACGACTACGATTCTTTCATTCAGGAACAAAAAAAGATAGGCATTATTATTATTCTTTGTAGTTAGAAAAATTGGTCATTATTCTTTCATTCTTTGTTGCAGATAAGATTTGCCAGTTCAAAAAATACTTGGTACAATTGTATGAATATAGTGGATACCGGTTTCTCTCTTGTTCTTTTTTAGGCCAGATTTCTAGAATTTGGAGTCATTTATTTTCTCTTCATTCTTTGATTCTTTATGCAAGCGGAAATTCTTTGTGTCTTTTCTTCTCTTCTGCAAAGGGTCACTTAGCCATGTAATTGGAGATTTGTTCAGTTATTATTATATGTGAAATGAATTCAGTTGATTTGTGTCATTCTCGTCTATTTTCTTTACATTCAATTCAGCCTAGTGGTATGCATTTTGCAATTACCTTACATTGATTGCAAGCTTCTAGATTAAAGTTCCGTTGAATAGGATATCCTGGTTCAGATTATGAGAACTTAAACTATTATAGCCAAAAAAGAAAAAGAAAAAGAACTGGAACTATTCTAAAAGGCTAATCAATTCTTTCTTCCTTTCTTACTGGGAAAGTAAAATGCAGAGAACAATAGAAACCGGGAATTTTACAATCCTCAGAAAATGTTACAAAATTGTGGAACAAGACAGGGAACGATATGGTATTATTCTGCCATCACTATCTATGACGACACGGAAGATATTTTGACGACTCTGCCTGTATTCTAAGGTCAATATAGAAGTTGCAAGTTGGCCGACAGAAAGCGAATGATAATTTTAGGATTGGCCGCTAATGTCTTTGTCAAAATCATTCCTCATTTAAGAGATATTTGCATCATCTCATCTCAATCATGATGATGGTTGTGATCCCTATAAGATTAGCAACTGGATGGATGGGTACAAGATTATGAGCACTGATCAGCAATCTTGTGTTGGGTTCAGATTTTTTTTTTTCACTCCATTGCTGTTTGAATGAAAGCAAAAAAGAAAAAATTGAAGAGTAATCCAATTTCTCCTCGATCCTCAATGCTAATTCAACGGTCCACAGCCCGCAGGTGATTCTGCTCGAGTCCTTTGTTTCTGTTCCAGATTTTCGTACCTCCACTTGCCAAAAACAAGCAGTCCAGAATCATTTCTAGTATAATCCGACATGTGTCAAAGCCAGCAAATAGAATGAATGCATGGTTGACATGTTGTCCAGCTGACTCTCAACCACGTTGGTGTGGCTATACTTTTATGCTGATGTGTACAAGTCGCATTGGTCTATGGTGTTTTCAATTCAATGGGAAGGAATCAAAACCACTCATTTTATTTTCACTATTAAGAAAAAGAAATCATTCACATTTTGTACCAGTATATATAGTTGATTAAATAATTTGATGAGAAAATAATTTTTTTTCAACAAGACAAGCCAAACCTGTCCGTCTGTTGGCGCATTAGGAAAAATACAGAGAAAAAGTTAAAAGAAAAGGAGAGGAATGAAATAAACCAATACCAAAATCAAGTAACATAGCAGAGTACCATAATAACAGACACTTCCACTTTGATTAGGATACATTCTTTTTCCCTCGTAATAACAGACACTGGTTATTCCAAGAGATACGTCTCTACGAGTGTTTAGCTAAATACATGAATTCATTAGAAACAATAGCAATTCATTTGAAGGATGCAGACAATTTTTTTTTTCTTTTCTTTTTTTATGGTAAGATGCAGATGAATTTGGGATTACACTTTAATTGTTACTACTTCATCAGCACAAATACTATTTTATTTATTTTATTCACTTAATCCTGCAAGAAATCCGATGTTTTAAAACCAGGGACTATGTTCGTTAAAAAAAAAAAAGGGGGCCGAGGGAAAAACTACATGTTATATTTGTGTACCTCACAATATATCGAATTGAAGACGAATCAAATAAAGTCGTGATTACGGTCATTCGCCTTCGCTCTCGTCATCGTCTATTCGTATGCTTTCCGTCCTAATCAGATTCCGCTGTCGCCTTCGTTTTTCATAGGAAACAAACAAACAAACTCCCCCTACGACTACCGGTACGCGTCCCAGTACAAAAGAGCCCAACTTGTCACCATTTTCATTCTCTCCCTCCTCTCTCTGTGTATGAAACGCGTTTCTTCGGGCTCCTTGAAAATTCTAGCTTTTTCTTTCTCTGTTTACGATTCTTTTTCATGGGTATCGCGTTTTCGTCCTCGCACGCAGACCGAATTGGCTCTGGGATCGTGCCGTCCAAACCTACTTTAGGGGAATTACCGGAGAGTTGCGTCGCTTTGATTCTCGAATATATGGATCCTCCGCAGATTTGTAAACTAGCTAGGTTAAATCGCACTTTTCGTGGTGCTTCCTGGGCCGATTTTGTGTGGGAATCCAAGTTACCCCCCAATTACGATCTTCTTCTAAAAAAAATCTCCGATAATTTTCGAAACAATTTGGGCAAGAGAGAAATTTACGCAAGATTGTGTCGACCAAATACTTTTGATGGAGGCACCAAGGTATCAATCCATTCATCTCTAGTCATCTCATCTAATATTGTGATTCTGTGAGCCTCTTCAAAAAAAAAATACAACAGATAAAGAAAAAAAAAATTCATTTAACGCTCAGATAAAGTAGGATATAGGGAGAGAGTTCTTCAAATATTTGTGCAAGATGAAGGGATTGAAGATATGAATTGCCAACATTTTGTTTTATAGACTTGGGGATGGGTTCTCTTGTTCCATAGAATTTCTCATTTAACTTTCTTTGGGATTAATAACTTGATACGGTCATATGAGAAATTTAAGTATTTGATATCATGGGTTTGCTAAGTACTTTTCTTTCCCGATGAAGTACTAGATTATTTTTGGTGTGCCCTGCATCCTTCTGGATGGATTTGAATAATTGTATTTTTGCAGAAATTTTGGCTGGACAGAAGCACCGGCAAACTTTGTTTGTGCATATCATCCCAGGGACTATCTATAACTGGGATTGATGATAGAAGATATTGGAACCGTATCCCTACTGAAGAATCTAGGTAAGATTGTTCTTCTTATCGTGTAGTAGTGTTTTTTAGATGGCTTATGAAAGTTCGAGTCTTGTGGAGGATATGTCATCAAAGTAGGTTAGAACGTTGTGTTTAGTCAATTATAATTTTTTTACTCCACCCAGTTAGCGATTCTGTAAATAAGTCTGGGATTTTTATAATTATATCCCATTTTTGGTCTGTGAATGAGTTTATACTCGATCCTTTTCTTTCTAACTCGATTATTTTTCTCCTTCTAGATGTTGGATCTTGATATTTTCCAAGAGTGCGCTTTTACTCATTCAGGTTTTTGTTAAAGCTAATACCTATGCTTTTCAACTCTTGGAATTGTTTGAATTCATTATGCGCTATGAGATCTGTGTATTCTTTCAAAAGATCTGGTCATTGTCTCATTGATATGATCACATCATTTCAATCATACGATGGAGTATAATCTGCGCATGCATTCCAAGAAAATATTTTTATGCATGAAGATAATATAGTAATAAGGGCTAATTGGGAAGTTTGTAGCAGTCCATCATGATTTTGGCTATTTGTATTCACCCTTTTCATGTTCCGTGGTCTTATAATACCATCAGGATGTACTGTAAATGCATGCTAAATTGTAAATTTAACCTCCTTCGTTGTCACACATGTACCTTTGGGTACTGTTTTGTATTGATGCCGCACTTTGTTCTTGACAAGTTATGGTGATCTAATGGTTATGCATGTTGCAGAAGAAAGTTAATATGGAAAGAAATGAGAACTATGTTGGAATACAAGTTAATGAAACTAAGCTTCATAAAATATTGTGCTTGAATTACTATGGATTAATAACTAACAAACACACATATATTGTGGTATGCATATACATATCCCAAAATGTGCTGTTGCGGTTGAAAAGTTTGGATGTTAATGAAGAAGAAAACCGATGGATAGCGGTCCTTGATTTATAATAATGGATTTGAATGTCTTCCTTCTTCGTTGTTCCTGTGATATTGTCGTTGAAGATGCTAGTCATGTAGTTCTATTGCCAAAAGAAAAGTGTAATTCAATAGAGCATTGGAATTAAAGCAGAGTTATCTCCGTTGGTTGCAGATTTGGTAGTGTGGCATATCTACAGCAAATCTGGTGGTTCGAAGTTGATGGGGAAGTTGAGTTCCCATTTCCAGCAGGAACATATAGCATATTCTTTAGAGTACATCTAGGGCGAGCCTCTAAGAGGTTTGGACGACGAGTCTGCAATACTGAGAATGTTCATGGATGGGACATAAAGCCTGTAAGATTCCAGCTATGGACTTCATCAGATGGGCAATCCGTTGCTTCCCAGAGTTTTCTCAAAGGAGCTGGGGAATGGAGTTATTACCATGCAGGCGATTTTGTGGTTGGGAATGACAATGCATCAACAAAAATTAAAGTCTCAATGACTCAAATTGATTGCACCCACACCAAAGGTGGCCTCTGTTTAGATTCTGTGCTAATATACCCAACTGAATTCCGAAAGGTTAAGGCATTTTTAAATCGTTCTTAAACTTTCTGCTAGTGATAGCAATGTATAACGTGTTATATATAGAGCAGCTTAGGGCGGCATCAGGACAGGACAGAAGAGAATCGAGTTTTTTCATGGTTCTTCTAGGTTTAGAATTCTTCTAGTTGAAGAGGCGATGTATATATGTCGTATGTATAATATCTGACCAATGTAATATGTTACTGCAAAATTTACGCTCTGCACTCAATCTTGGGAAATAAATGCCACATGATTCTGCCGTGTCAACCAAGCTTAAAAACTATTTCTTTCTTCATTTTTTTCATCTGAATCTTGAAACCTATTTCGTACGATTATATTTTATCCTTATAACAATGAAGACATGAATTAGTCAATCTTACTTTTTTAAAATAATAATCTTACGTATTTTTTTGGAATACAAGATGATTAGTCATCTTATGAGAAATCATGAGATTTATTGATATAATAAAAGTTATTAATAGTCAAAATTGCCCCGACGACTCGTTCAGTTCTAGGCCATGGAAGTTGTGGTCCGTGTGGATAAGTGAGGGAACGGACGAGGGCCCTCCTTCGTAAACAAGATCGGCGTAAGCTTTACCTACTTGCAGTAATCTCGAGATCCCGCCATTACTACCACCCAACTTGGCGGCAGCTTACCTACCATTTTATGTCAGAAGCAATTAGCCACAACCCTCAACAACACAGGGGCAGTCGTGTAATTTCGCCGAACAGATTTGTTTTCTGAAAAAGATCTTTTTTCAAAAAAAAATAAATCTTAACTTCGTTAACTGGCCTCGCCTGGGTTGCCACAGAGGGCAGTTGAAGAACCTGACCTCCCGTCTAGGGACTGAAATTAAAATTCCAAGCAAGGCCGAACACGTACCAAATCTGAAGCCAAGGCCATGGACCTGGAAATGGATTCCATGGCGGCTGCCATAGGAGTCTCGGTTCCTGTTCTTCGATTCCTTTTGTGCTTCGTCGCCACTATTCCTATCAGCTTCCTGCGGCGACTCGTTCCCGGTCGGCTTCCCAAGCATATTTACTCTGCCGGCACCGGTGCTTTGCTCTCGTACCTTTCCTTTGGCTTCTCTTCCAACCTTCATTTTTTGGTTCCAATGTCACTCGGATACGCTTCCATGCTCCTTTATCGCGCTCGATGTGGAATCAGCACATTCTTTCTGGGATTTGGTTACCTTATTGGTTGGTATGTAATTATTAGTTTTATTCTCTGAAAAAGTTCATTCCCAATTGTCACTATGTGAAGTTCGTTGGCCCCTTGCTTTGTTCATTTATTGAAGTTGAGTGATTGGGATTTAATGGATTAGCCTTTGATCTGTTTTCACTCAAAAACGTTTTGCTTTAGTTTTTAATTTTACCATCAGATTATGTATTGGAGAATGCCTATGATTCTATTGAAAAATTTTCATGCATGCAGGGTTTTAAGCCCTCTTAGTGTTTCAAAGTTTTGACTTTTGGTATGCGTTTGTGTAGCCATGTATATTACATGAGTGGAGATGCATGGAAGGAAGGTGGTATCGATGCCACCGGTGAGCACTAATTTATCATTTTGGATAAGAAAACTAATTTGTTATTGTTGTTTCTATTGTTGATCATGTCGATTAATGGTTGGTTATGGTCTTGTAATAGGAGCATTGATGGTATTAACCCTGAAGGTCATCTCATGCGCAATTAATTACAATGATGGAATGTTGAAAGAAGAAGGTCTGCGTGAAGCTCAGAAGAAAAACCGGTTGATTAAATTGCCTTCACTAATTGAGTATTTCGGTTACTGTCTCAACTGCGGGAGTCACTTCGCTGGTCCCGTTTATGAAATGAAGGATTATCTAGATTGGACTGAAGAAAAGGGGGTAGGTTTTGTTAATATTTTATTTATAAGACGAATGCAACAGGAGTAGCCAATTCCGATGGTATTTGGATCTATGACAGTCAATTTTTTTTTTTTTCTCCCCCTTAGCAATTATAATGTATCCCCTTGGAAAAAGCGGGTTTCAACATCTCACTCTAACGCTAATAACGTGGTTTTTCTATTTTCCAATACTTGTCTTGCTTGTCTCTAGATTTGGAGCAGATCAGCCAAAGAACCATCACCATCACCATATGGAGCAACCATTCGAGCTCTTCTCCAAGCTGGTATTTGCATGGCCTTATATCTGTACCTGGTACCTCATTTTCCTCTGTCCAGGTTTACTGAGCCTGTATACCAACAATGGGAGTTCTGGAAACGGTTGGGTTACCAGTATATGTCTGGCTTTACAGCACGGTGGAAATATTATTTCATTTGGTCAATTTCAGAGGCTTCTGTTATCATTTCTGGCCTTGGTTTCAGTGGCTGGTCAGAATCTTCTCCTCCAAAACCACGTTGGGATCGGGCAAAAAATGTTGATATTTTAGGTGTTGAGTTTGCAAAGAGTGCAGTACAGATTCCACTTGTGTGGAATATACAAGTCAGCACTTGGCTTCGCCATTGTGAGTTTCGAGCTTTTCGGTTTTGATGCTTTTCCTGCATGGGTTAACTTAGCTTACCTGTGTCAGTAGCTTGTAGTTTTTCTCAAAAAAAAAAAATTCGAGACGTGAAACTTAATTTAGGGTCTCAAGCTGCATGATTTCCAGGCTTTGGTTATTTTTATATTTGATTAAGTTCGATCTAGCTTTAGTTGGATTATTGTTATAGAAGCTCTCCTCTTGATTTTGTTTACATTAAGTTATAGGATGATCAAGTAATGGAGGGTGGTTTTTCTCCTTCTGGGGGATCTTTACCTGCAAACTAGGAAAGATGCTGATGAATATAGATTGCTTGTTATAGATGTGATTGTGAAGTGATAAGATTTCTAACATTCGTATTTCTATAGATGTTTATGAGAGGCTTGTCCAGAAGGGGAAGAAACCTGGTTTCTTTCAGTTACTTGCCACGCAGACCGTCAGTGCTATTTGGCATGTGAGTAAAAGTTTAGTTTAGTTTAGCTTCATTCTATATTGATTATTTTTCCTAGTACTACTTTTATCGACATTACTTTTTTTTTTAAATCTCGTCTACTGTTAGAATCACAATCGCTAAATACACAAATTTTCCTTTTTCCTGATTTGGAAGTGCATATTGCAAAGTAAACATTTCTTTATGTTTTTTGTTCCCCAACTCATTGGACCTTTCTCATCCTCTGGCTCTGTAATTTTTCATTAAGCAAGCAATTAGTTGCTACTGACAATTTAACTTCTTTGAGTATATATTAAGGAAAAGAAAAATTGACCCCCTAAAATATGATCTACACCGTTGAATCCTTGGTTTGTGTTTCTGTTAACATTTTGATTTTATCATTACAGGGATTATATCCTGGGTACATCATATTCTTTGTTCAGTCGGCGATAATGATTGCTGGTTCCAGAGGTATAATTTGGATTAGGCTCATTTGTTGTCCTTTCTTCAGATAATTAACTCGGTCTCGCTGTGTGTGTTTCTTTTTCGAGCAGTCCTTTACAGATGGCAGCAAGCAGTGTCTCCAACAATTAAGAATGTTCTGGTGTTTATGAATTTTGCCTATACAGTTCTGGTTCTTAATTATTCGTGTGTTGGTTTCATGGTTCGTCCTCTCTCCCTCTATCTACACAACCGAATTTTTTGGGGTTTAAAGTTCTGTTTGAGTTTTCTGATGCCTCTCTGATTCTGTGGAATAGGTATTAAGTCTGCATGAAACTCTCGCCTCATACGGAAGCGTATATTATATTGGAACTATTATTCCTGTTGTTCTGATTCTTCTTGGTTATGTAATTAAACCTGGAAAGCCTGCCAGATCGAAAGTTCGGAAGGATCAGTGAGGTGGACAACCCTTCTCTGGATATTTTTGAAGTTGAATTTAGCTTTCCACAGTTTCCTCCCCGGATATTCTGCGTTCAAGAACAACTTGTTTGGTCTTGGAAATGGTTGGATTGTTTACATATCAAAAAATTGTATCATTTAGCAGGATATGTCGTTAGCAGCATTTTTTTTTTTTTGATCTATGAATGCGATTTTCTTTAAATTATTTTCTGTTTTTAACTCTTTCTGAAAGCTTACCTCCTACAGTTAAAGTGACTGTTTGGTTAGTAAAATAATGTAAACGATGCGAATTCTCTTGGGGAGTTTGCCTGATTCTCGTGCTCTCTTTTTGCATACCAAGAGAAGGAAACAGACAACTAGCAGTTGTACTTGTACCTGTACCTGATACTCTACACTTAAAAAGTGGTAATGCGTAACCAATCAACAATGAAGGATTTCCTTGAATTCAAATCCAGTTATGCGTTTCGGACAAGTCGTACCAACATTGATTTTATTGAAGGTCGATCCAATCTCTGTGGTTGGTAGGACAAAATTAGAAAAAAGTATTCTCAAGATTCCATGCACGTGCAGGATTGGAGAGGAGATTCTTTATGATGATCAATGAGTTAGGTTTGGAATTTAAATAGGTACGGTTTTGCCATTTAATTTATTCAACGCCTAAATTTAATTATGAGAAAAATCAAATCGGAAATTCTATTTATGGAGCACGTGATTGATTATAATTTACGAAAGGAATTACTGATTACTGAAGAAGAAGATTTTGGGTTAAAAATGAAATGATCGTCAAGACAAACAGACAGCTGCCGCCAACTGGCTCCACATTTTTATTTTCTCCCCGCACGTTCCTCGTATGTTGGCTTTCTGATTCAAGAAATGTAAATCTTAGACCGGACTGCTTTGTTCCACAAGCACAAGTTTCTATTTTAGTTTCTCAGTCGTAGTTGACAAGAAAACGACTTTTTCTTTTTTTGAACTTTCTGTTCTTTTTCTTTCAGAAAGGTTCTAGATTCCAGGCTCTAGCTACCAAGCAATAAGCCCAGCCCAAGCTTAACCAAGTTTTGGCAGAACTTTTGGGCTGATTGGCCCAATTGAATTCAGACTTGGAACAAGTGTGAGCTGACTTGAGAATCTTTGATTATTCAAAGATGGAATCAGATGTTGGTGTAGCAAATTCAACCCAACATTTTCTCTTATACCACGTGATGTTGAATTAGTAACACTGGATTGAATTTTTATTTTTATTATTATTATTTTTTAGGTAAAAAAAAATAGATTTACATGCAAGGATCTGTTTGCTTTAGTTTGGTTGTATGAAGGCAACATCGGATTTGGATTAAGGAAACTAATTATGATGAATCTTTTTGTGACTCTAAATTGCCGGCATTGGCATTACAAACAAAGAGATATGTAATTTTCATTGAAATTAGTCGGTGATTTTGCTCTCTTATGTGTTCATCCTCAGCTCAGCTGTACACTACTAAATAAATGCCAGCATATATATTCGGTGATTATATTATATTATACACTTACACTTATAGTGGACAAAATTTACGCGTTCTGATTTAAACAAATGGTACACCAACATGAATTTATGTATTAATTTTTCATTTTTAGACGGCCAAAAAAATTATATTTATTTTTCTAAACACCATCTTATGGCTCTCTTAAATTAAAATTGGTTATCAAATCTTACTTACTATTGCTCATCAAAAAATAAAAAATAAAAAACTTGCTATTGTTGCATGAATTCAATTGTTTCAAATATAAAATGCAAAATATATATTTTTTATTATTATATGGAGCAAGATGTGGCCTAATTAGCTTGTTGGCAAAAAAAAAAAAAAAATTAATTTAATTTAATTTAAGGACATTGACTTGAATTGTATCCGTGCAATAAATTGGAAAACAAAACAAAACAAAACAAAATAATTGTTCAATGTTAATAGTACACGAGTTAAATTATAATCCACGCTCGTCCAGAAAAGGTCTCTATCTTTTTCTTTATTTTTCGATTATAAATGCACAAATGAAACATGAAACTTACGTATATGCGAGTCAAATTCCTATCCATATGTTAAAAAAAATCCATATCCATCCAAAAAAAGTCTCTATTAAATATGCAAAAATGCAACATGGAACGTACATGCTGGATAATAGCAAGGAAGGAACCTAAGGGTCTATATATATATATATATATATATATACACATATTATTTTATATATACAACGAAAAACATGCCTTTTTTATGTTATGTGGGGGCGTCAAAATATATATATATATATATATATATATATAGTTTGGCAGACAAGAGCTTAGGGTCAAATAAGCACCAAGTCATGAGTAATTTATGGCTATAAAATTAGTTGGGATTGGCTTTAAAACAGGATTATACAAATTACTGATTGATTCGGAGTAAAAGAAGTTTGAATTTGAGACCTTTTAAGTTAAAACATCATAAGTTATAAATTTTGCAATCGCATTTATTGAAAGGAATTCATCCTTCATTGTTTCTTATCTAAAATAGTCTTAAAAAATTTGTCTAAGTAGTTTAGTTGAGAAAAAAAAAAAACACTATTACACGTACCAATTATAACAAGCTTGGGCGGCCACAAGACAAGAAGATAAACGTTGGTGACCTCAAAAGGGCAGCATTCATGCACCCCAACCAATCCTGTTCATCCATTCATTCCTTCTTTCTTGTCTAAAAAATATTTCTTTTAAAAAACCGACATTTTGTTTTTTAAAAGAAAAAACAAAAAACAAAAGACTACTGGATAAAACATGGAACTTCAGAAAAAAGAAAAGTATATCTATATAGTTCGATTATTTATGATATTATTTTAGAATCGTAATATCCGAAAGAATCATCTTCTTCGCCTTCTTTTTATTGTCGTTGGGCTCTTTTTCGGGGTTCTTAAGCACTAAACGGCCATATACATGCGATCAGCCAATATTAGTTTCATAAACCTGAATAAACATTTTGTTTTATAGTGTAGCGTCAAATTAGCAACGCAGTCTAAGTCGACAACAAACGAGTTGGAAGAAAAATATACTAGAAAAAAAAGGCCTGGAATAATTATTGTAATTGGTCCACGTTTTTAAGATCAAGATAATAATAATACTAAGAATTAATTGGAACAGTTGTGACCCAAACACAATTTATAT
The DNA here is from genome assembly GCA_022379115.2 of Bauhinia variegata. Taxonomy (NCBI): domain Eukaryota; kingdom Viridiplantae; phylum Streptophyta; class Magnoliopsida; order Fabales; family Fabaceae; genus Bauhinia; species Bauhinia variegata. The sequence continues at coordinate 17,335,666 of CM039436.1, read as the reverse complement.
TGGCATTGTAAAGTATGTAACATATAACTACCTATGTTTTGTCGTAGCTACAAACAATTTTAATCAGCATATCTATATCTTCTTAAATCTCAGTGTACTATTTTATACCATATACCAGCCGGCGAAGACTGCTGCCTTTCCAAACAATCACCGGCGGCATTTTCCCAGCCGTTATACACCATGCATGCATATTATTTTAATCTCCTTATTAAATTCTCAATTTTGTATTTGAACCAACATTTGAGATACGAGCTTAATTTTAACCGATAACTGTTGAGTAAAAGACTTGAATTTAAAACTTAAACTTGTACTTATTGAAAAAAATACTGTTTAAAGTCATTCTTGTTTCACATCCTCTTGGGTGCGATTGGAAATTTTAAACAAGGAACTTGCATGAATTTGGCACTTGTTTTACCTGATAATTTTCTGAAAAATAATAGGATTAAATAATTTATTGAAGAAATTATCTCTAACTGCACACTTGAAGAGTTGTAAATGGGAAGGAAAGCAAAAGATTATGTGAAGTGTGCATGGTATAAGAGAATCTTTTGAAAGAGTAAAGTGAGGGAAGTGATTGAACAAAGATAACAAGTTGAGCTAAGAACTGGATTGGATGACTAAAAGCACACAACAGTTGGTTAGAATTTGATGATGAACCTATGCTGCGTATGTTCCTTGTTTCTGACCATTTACATGACTACTTTAGATGACTCCCATACGTTAGTTATTCAGATATGTCTTTTGCCTTTTTTTAATTTTAATTTTAATTTTAACTAAGGAACCTAGACCTACTTAATTATATATATATACACACCATCTTTTAATTAAATAAGGGTAAGTTTATTTATCGAATAGCTAAGATAATAGAATTAAGAGACGAGGGGCCGGGTAGCTGAGAATTGGATGCATGCGTGCATATCAATCTCCGTAGTTAAGCCATGCTTCAGTCTAAATGTGTCAATGAAAACAGTTTACATTTAAAAAAAAAAACATAAAATATAATTAATGCTTTTTAACCTTGTAGGTACTGGTACCAGCAGTGTGTTACATTTCTCTTCCTGTCTCTAATAGCCCTTCTCTTGTGATTTACAAATAAATTACAATCTAGAAAAGAATGGATTCCTATATTCTTTTAATTTAATCTAAATAAATTATCAAAACTGGGGCGGCGCGGCGGGAAATGAAATCAAACCGCCAAATCAGAGCCGTCCAAATTATTATCGCTTAAAGTACTGTCAACACAGTTGTCTGTTTGATCCTTGTGATTCCATTTCTCAACAAGTAATTCTTCCTCGTCATAGTCCGATGATGTGAGCTCCTTAGCTCTTTGTGCTTGACCATTCCAATTTGTTCGAGCCAACACGAACAGCATGGTGACCATACATGAGCCTTGAGCAGCCATAAGACCAAGCCACAACCCTTCAAAGTCTAACCCTGCATAGAAACCCAACCACACTGCAACGGGCATTCCCACAAAGTAAAAGCAACCCAAATTTATGTTTGCTCCCAGTTTTGGCCTTGCCGTTCCCCTCAAAACGCCGCAAACCGTTGTTTGTGGACAGTTTCCAAGTTCACAGAGTCCAATGATGGGCAAGACCATTGACGTCAACGCTATAATCTCTGCGTCCTGTGTGAACATGGAAGCCCATACTTTCCTCACCGAAACAGCAAAAAACAATGCTGAAAACCCCAGAACAAAACTAAAACAGAGCCCGACGATGGCTGCAAGTTTTGCTTTATTGGGACTGTTAGCACCCAGTTCGTTTCCAACTCTTGTAGATACACCAAAGCTCAAAGAGGAAGGGAAAATGTATATCAACGCCGTGGTTTGAATCAGAACTCCCATAGAAGCAACGGTTGCTTGGGGATTAATCAACAATCCGCACAATAGAATCATAATCTCATACCACCACCATTCCAGGCAAACCGAAATGCAGCTTGGAATCGCTAAATTCATGAGTGACTTCCACCCTTGAGGCATTCTGAGGAAATACCATTCCAGGTCTTCCGGTGTACTCCGGAGACCACGATGTAAATAATCAATGAACCTACAAGATTGAAATTTGTCCAAACAGAACTTAAAGCGATGCCTCTGATTCCAAGCCCAAGAACAGAGACAAGAAGGTAATTAATGGGAATGTGGAGAATAATGGACAGAGTAGCGCAGAATGTCAGAGGTAGAGTTATGGATTGGCTTCGCAAATAGATTCGCAAAGGATGTAATACCGATTGTGCTATAAGATCAGGAAGTGAATAAAGAATATAAGAATGAGCTTCTGTGGCAATATCCTCTTCTTGACCACAGAGAAGCAAAATTTTCTTCATGTTGAGCCAGAGAAATGATATGACAACTGAAGTCAAAAGAAGGAGAATCACTGTTCTCTGCATCGCTAGGCCAACAAGTTTGAATCTCTTTGCTCCAAAAGCCTGACCACAGATGGATTCCATCCCCATGGCAAGGCCAGAGAGAACAGAGTAACCGGTGATATTGGCAAATCCAATCGCAAGAGAACCGCCAGCAAGAGCAAGCTCGCCGAGACGACCGAGGAAGAGCATGGAAATTATGGAGCGAGAATAAAGTAGCAGACCAGTTAAGACCATAGGAAATGCGATGTGGGCTATGGACTTAGCTTCAGTGAGGGCCAGAGATAAATGGGTTTTGTCATTGTGGGGCTGTTGGTTTTGCTGTTGAAATGTTGGGGATTCGGGGATCAAAGGTGTGGACATGTCGGGCTCTGTGGACAGATTTGGCTGCTTCATATTGCATTCACAGAAAGAATTGGAAGACGATAACTGGCACATGGCTTGGGCAAATTCTCATCCACAGAGACGGAGGGAGAAAGAATGTGGGCAATTATTTTTAATTTTTGGTTGCAGTTTGCGGGAGCGTAGCAAGTAGCTGATGGGGATTTAAAGGTGAGGCTTTCGGTTTGTGGTAGTTTTATTTTTATTTATTTATTTTAACTCGTATCAAATATGGAGAATTAATTGGGGACGGCCATTTAAGGAGAGGCTGGATAGGGATAGGGTTGACAGAGTAAAGCTACGACGTTTCAATTTCAAGCGTCTTTTTATGACCGACGATATATCGTATCGTTTCACTGCTAAGGGGACCTGGCCTGCAACCGCAAAAACAATCCCACACAAACAATCCGAACGCAAGTTAAAGCGCACTGAACTTGCACGTAACAATGCAAGTATGAATCCAAGACAAGAAAAGTAGTACCAAATAAAGGTCAGAGGCCTCTACTAATTCCAATTAAGTTCAAAGAATTGTTACTGTTCCCTTAGAAATTTGAACTTGCCAATGTTTATATTGTGGTTCCTTTTTTTTCATTTATTCTATTTAATATTCACAGTTAAGATCTAACGCTTTTTTAATTCATAAGTGAAACATAGGATAAGAGCATGACTTTCTGTTCGGTCTTGTGCATTAATTTGCTATATAATAGAGTATTAATTAATGTGGAATTAGTACCATGTCGGCATTAATTAAATTTAAAATTTAAATTTATTGCCAGATATATTAAATTATAGTAGTCCTTTTCTTTTGGGCCAATGAAATAACTGCGATTTAGTAAACTCTGACATATGCGGGCATTAAAAATACAAAAACCGTAATCCAGCAGATAAGGTGAAAGGGGACAAGGAAACGACCGCATATGGATGTTTCCATCGGAGAAAACATAAATGGTACTGTAACGCATTTGCCAATAAGAAACGGAGACTATTGGCCAACGTTCGATCGGCCACATCCGTAAGAGGAGAAAGTTAGACCATTCAACTAAATAAAGGGCCAAATCTTTGAAATGTAGTACGTAACAACAATAATAATATACATTTAAAATAAAAAATATACAAAATTAAATTCCATCCAATCTTACAGTAATTATTTACCTTTTTGTTAAAGTAATTGTTGAAAAAGAGACACAACCCTCACCTCTGGCGGCGAGCTTCGTGCCTCTTCAGAGGTGGTTCTGTCTACATTAAACAAAAAATGATCATTTTATTAATAAACTACTAAATTAGCAACTATATATATATATATATATATATATATATATATATATATATATATATATATATCTATGTACATAATCTATTCGTGTATTAAAAGGAATGGGAAATGACTTTCCATTGTTAATTTGTAGAGGTACAATCAGTCCGGTTACGGAATGTACAGTACTGTAGGGGTCAAGGCAAAGGCAGGCGGAGTCAAATGATAAAAGCCTTGTTCGAATACGACTCTAACTCTTTGTCCTCAACATTTTCTTCCCCTTTCGGCACTATATTCCTGGCTAGTTGGTACCAGACAGACATTAAAACAATTCCAAGGGAGAATGTTTGTGAAAACAAATAAACACGAACAAGTACGATGATAAATCCAACTTCCTTAAATCACGAGCTGCCTATAACTTGTTTGTTCGTATCTATGGGAATTACGGAACACACTAGCCCTACACCACCACGTGTTAATTCCTCCAGCAATCATCAAACGTAGGTATACATAATTATTAATTTTTATCAACACTAAAACTTGCTCCTGATCCCTTTGGTTTTGTTCCAAATTAACACGTAGGTCTTAATTATACTATATATTAATTTTGATAATAAGTTAATTAGCGTCAATTTTTGACACTTACGGGTATATTGGAGAAGTCAAAGTTATAGGCTTGAATTGGATAGGTAGCATGGCAACGAGAATCATGATCCCAAGGGCAAGGGAATAAAAGTTTGCATGATTAATGCTTGTTTCTTTCCCGATCAAGAGAGGATATATTACTGGAGTAATAAAAATGGTCGACGCCAATCGAATTAAGACCAGTCACATTTCTAGTTTAATGCGTGTAACGAAAAAATAAAGCAGTGCTTCTTAATTGATTTGACTTTATTAATTAAGATGGTTCTGGATTTTAAACTAGCCAGGGATGACACGTGGCAGCGGACTGGGTCAAACTTATCATCATCTCAATTCTAGAGAGAGCACTTAGTTTGAAACTGTAATCCGCCAAGCCAATCACGTGTTGAAGCTTAATTAACTGGGAAGTATAATTAAGAGACAGATCGATATATAGGTACTGTGGCCTAACTAACGTATGATGACCGCTGTTATCATCGTTACTTCATTCTCAAGTAATTAACTGTCGAACTTTTCCTAAAAGTAGAACAGTAAGTAAATCAAAAAGGGCCCTTTCAAAATCAGGAATCTACTTAATTTGTTCGTGGAAATACAAGATCAAGTAATTCACTCCTTCTCTGTGATTTGATATTAATAATTACTTATTTAAGGAGAGTAATTTTTCTATTATGCAGCTTTCATTTTCAGGATTGATAAGGTGAGTCTGAGAGGTGAAAAGTGAGAACCAGAAAAAATAACCGACGTGTTAGTTCTTGGCTGGGAGTGGGAGATTGCATGTTTTTTCCTCTTTTCTCCTTCTATAGCATACGTTGTCTTGCGTTCTAACTTCCACTAGGATTGCATCTGCTATTGACCACCTCATCAGTCATCAGAATGAAGCTCGAGATCATAGAATATATATGGGTTAGGAAACTACTACTAAATCTAAGAATATGGGTGCTTCTAAATTCTAACATATATATCATTACACTATGAGATATTAATTTTTTTGATGTGACATATCATAATGATTAAATTTCTAGAAAACATTAATTAAATTTTGACTTTTAAAAAAATAAACGCCCAAAAATTGGTATATTTGTGAGGAAGGTGGTGTAAATATATATACACGCACAACAATTCTTTTTTGGTATGTACGTCGCCCACACGATTCGCTTCTTTCTGAAATAAAGTCTAATTAACTCGTATTGCTTCATTTTCCACAAAATGGATGCTCAAAGCACACCTGGTATTAATATATGTAGAATAACGTGTACATAGATCATATTTGACTATAAATGAAACCAGGAGACAACAGGATGAAGGGTACCCATATAGAACAGTCGACAGAGAGAGCCATGTGTGAGAATAGAAGCAGACAGGAATGGGAAATGCTAGTTGTACGTAGTTTGTGTGCACCTTTATTTATTGTACATAGGCAGCAAACAGTGCATGTAGGGACAAAATACACCTTAATCACCTTGTTAGCCAAATATGGTCGTGTTTCAAAGGTTTTGACATGCGCCAGCATAGAGAGGGCTAATGTTCCACTGCCAAGAACTATTTTTTAAAGACGATCAAACGCCTTTTAATTTATCCATGGGTTAGAATTTCTTCCCTTTTAATATTAAGAAAGCAAACATGAACCGTACCCATTAGAGATTGCTGCAAAGGGAAAATATATCAAGGAGAACAATATATACCATGTGGTTTAACGCATCTGCTTCTGTAGTTTTCTCTAATTAGGCAGGCAGTAATAAAATTTTATATATCGAAATGGAGAGGCTTGATTGTGCCACAACCTGATATTCTGTCAGTTAATTGGAACTTCAACAGCTCCTAACTTTAAAATAAAATACCATTAATCAACATAAAGGATGCTCTGTTTGTGACTTAAGTCTGACTTTGTGGGTTTATTACTACCACAAAAATGGTAAGTAAATTAACCCGGCCGATCAGAATAATTCTTTTATTTTCATTGCTACGACAAAGTTCTTTTATGCATACTAATTGCTGAATAAAGATCGATGTTCAAAAAATTTGCGATTAAGAAGATTGTAGTTGGAGTTATAGACAAGCAAACAATATATATGCTGTTAAATATAGTTCTGATTAATTTGTGTAGAATATAGTTATAGTCATAATAAAAAAATGACCTTTCCATGATTTTCGTTGAAGCATACAGAACTACTAGAATATATATAAGGGGCTTGATAAGTTGATAATGATATCGATCGAAAACTAGGGGCTAAAATAAAAAGAGGTAGCTAGGAGGCTGAGTTATGGAAAGAAGAAGGTAAAGCTGTCACAAGCGATCGAGTAAGTGTGATGTACAAAACAAAACATTCCGTTGTATACCAAAGAAACTCACAAATCTCTGATCTTTTGTGTATTGGCTGACATCACATGCATCTAATCTGAGCCTCATATATATCTCTAAAACCCTAGCTAACTGGGTGCCATGATTAATTTGGAAGTACTATTAACACAGTCACTACTCAGTTCCCCCGCGAAATCCCCACGCTTTAACTTTTTTGCTATATACCATCGATCTCAATTCTCGTATGCATATATATACTCTATACACATCTTCAATATAGATCGATGTGGCTGACGACCAAGTAGACTAAAAACCCAAACTTGAATTAGTTGCTGTCATCAGGCCCAGCCAGCCGCAGTCCCACCCCCACACACACGCTGCCTCCTTTTTCAGCTGCCGTGGTTGTCCTTCGTACGTGGTCCTGGCTACAAAAAAATTATTCCTCCAACACCAACGTGCCAAAAAAACCTTGTTATTGTCGACTGATAAACGACATGGCCTCTACTTCTTCCGGGAGACACCCCGTGTATCGTGGAATCAGGTGCCGCGGCGGAAAATGGGTGTCCGAGATCCGAGAGCCACGTAAGACGTCACGCATATGGCTGGGCACATTCCCCACCCCAGAGATGGCGGCTGCTGCCTATGACGTGGCTTCTTTGGCCCTCAAGGGCAGTGGTGCCGTTCCCAACTTCCCGGGTTTAGTTGAGAGGTACCCAAGACCCTTGTCCACATCAGCTGCTGACATTCGTAATGCCGCCAGTGCTGCAGCAGCATTAGTGAGAGCAGATGATCAATCGAGCCACAATGTTAATGATGAATCGGCAGCGATAAATGATCAACCAGATAATAATACTAATTACGCTATAATTCCATCATCTTCGGGAACAGAGTTTTTGGACGAGGAGGCTATATTCGGTATGCCAGCTTTGCTGGTGGACATGGCTGGGGGAATGCTGCTCTCCCCTCCCAGAATAACCTCGCCTCTTTCCGATAACTCTCCTAACGCAGAAACTCTATGGAGCTATTTTTGAGTATGCTCCCACCAACCCAAGCTTTTAAAAAAGGGGAAAAAATATCTGGCAAACAAAGATATTGCTTTTTAAGTAAGTAAATGTTGTAAAACTGAGTTGCTTACTTGTAGTTTATTGGTTTCTCAGACTATTCGCCGTACTGTTCTACTTTGGTATATATTTCAATGCTTTCTATTTTTTAAAATTTGTCCGTTTTTCTTTTGAGTTTAAATGCATGTGTTGTCAAGCGAGGATGCTCTAAATTAAAATCAGTAATAAAACTTAAAAAAAGGGGAGACAAAACAGGGAGCAATGAAGGGAAAGACCTCTAGGCGCATGCATATAATGAAGGAGTGTCTATTCATCTCTAGATCGATCATATACGACGACGCGAAATGGCGGTGGTGTGCTTCAATGATATGTCACAAACCGCAGCAGGCAAAGACTACCGACTAGACGGAAGTTGAGACTATAATTAGGTAAAAAAAAACTCAATAGGTCCCACTCACTTAGCGAATGCCGTTTGATCATTTATATCATTGGAGAAAGATAATTTGAGTTAACATCATTTGTTGATTAAAACTGTTTACCGTCAAATTCAGAATTTAACCAAGCTAACAAACGGTAATAAGCTAATAAATCATTAATTTAGTTCAAACTAATAAATAAAATAATTTTTTAAATTTAATTTATATTTATATAAATCCAAACTTTAATAGAATATGCAGAGTGAAAGAGAATATTGAACGAGATACGGATTTAGTGCGGCTGCAAGTCTGCCGTGTTACGAAAAAGATGGAATACAACATATCTCTCAACTTTAAAATTTATGCCGTATTGTTAACTTTGTCGAGCATGCACGTAAATGCACAAAATACATATATACGTATATGTCCAAGCTAGCTTCTAACTTTGAAAGAATCCCAAAAGTGTTTTGACTACGAGAGAGAGAGATCAAGACAAATGGCCGACATGAATAAATCGTTCCCGTCGCTTTCCTTCTGACCAGCTATATATCGAGTGTACATCGATCGGTTTCGTGACCTCTTCTCTGTCTTTCCTTCTTTTCCCACTCGCTAATGACTGGTTTTGATGTATATATATTTGATTCATGCAAAATTAATCACCTTATAAAGAAAATTAAGGATCACACATATATGTGTCGACACATCCAGCTGTTATGCAAATGTATAAATGTGACAAAATAATTCCAGTTGTTCATTAATGATATAGTTCTTTCCAAAAATGTGTGAAGCTATATATATATATATATATATATAATATGTTGTCGCCGACAATCTAAGATATGATTTATCATTACGTGTAGTCCCAAATCTGCCGCCCACACTGCCTACAGTACAGATACAGTCATCTCGTCTTTAATGATTCATCGGCCGTTAGTTTCCAAATATTGTTCGCTTTTTCCTTTTGTTTTTCCTTTTCTTTACACCCGTTTAACACATTGTAATAAGTTTAATAGTATAAGTGCGTGATAGATTTAATAAAATTTTAATATTATATAATATTTAATTTATTATTATATAAAAATTATATATTGTATATTTTTTTAATTATAGAATTATATTTATCGTAATTTCTATCATGTTTTAATTTTTTATATCATATCATTGAATATATTTATAGTTTTAAAAATTTATTTATTTATTTTTAATTGGTTAAGAATTTTCAACAACAAATTTAAGTTTAATTTTTTATTTATTATATTTTTACCTTAAAATTATAGAATTAAAAAATATTTTCTAATAATATAATTATACTTAATATTTTCTAATAATATAATTATATTACCATAAGTCATATTAAGTGAAATTGACTAGAGTTGATTATAAAATTATTTATATAATATGTACACCCTATATAAAAATATATTGTATTAGATAAATTTATATAATTCGACTTTATACAATATTAAAACATACCCTAACTTTATTTATCATCCTGTCTTAATTATATATAAGACTTATATATGCATGTGTATATTAATATAGGGTAATTAATGGAGAAAACTCAGCTCTCTCTCTCCCTCTCTCTCTATATATATATATAGAGGGAGGTAATGACACAGTAGAAAACCATCACCCACCAAATTTTTACTTGTAATATGGAGTAATTGAAATCCTACTTCTGAATATGATGGGAAATGGGGTAGGTACATTTAAGTTACAGTACTAATTGAAAATGTTTAATTCCCAAGAAGAAGGGGAACATCCCAGGAGACACAATCATGTTTTGTCTTTTGGATTTGCTTAAAGAAGGATAACTCGATCCATCTTTGCTTTCTAATCTCCTCAATGCCAATGGGCCAAGGGGAGTTTCAACTTCAAAATCAGCAATAAGTATAGTCTGCTAGAGTAATGATCTCCTGCTGGCTGCCGCCTTGTGAATTGCTCTTTAGCCTTTTACATTTAATCCTTCACACATTTACGGACCTTTCTTTTAGATTAAAAAATTGCATGTCGTTGATACAGGACTCAGACATAATACTGAGAAAGGGACCTCTGTCTTTTATTATTGTTCTTCCCCATCATTTTAAGAATAAAGCCATCAATTTTATCACAAGGAGAATGGAAAGTCATCCTCAAATAGGATGCCAAACATGACGTGGGTTCATACCACAAAAAAAAATAAAAATTCAATCAATTTATTGAATTTCTAAGGTTTACTGCAACTTTCTTTTTTTTTTTTTGAATATATTTAGGAAAACAAATATTTGAAGTTTTGTTATTGGAAATTTCTATTCATCCGATAGACAAAACACAATTGTTTGTTTATTATTTTCTTGGATTTATAATTCTTTGAAAAGTTGATAACCGGAATATTGGGCTTATGTAGTTAAATTTAGGTAATTTTTTCATTTAAAAAAAAGAGATGTGAAAAGAAATATCCTCAAATTTATCAGCCCTTTTTTCTGTAACGTTATTTCGGATGAAGTTAATGGGCCCAATAAGTTTTATACAAGCCCAATGGACCTCGGTTACATGGACGAAGAAAGTCATTATTCGATTATTTAATTCGATCACTTTCAAGCAAAGAAACGATTATGAATAAATGGATATTATTATAATTGAGAATCAGATATAAAGAAATTGAATAATATTGGTCCTTGGTACTGATCTCATATTTAAAATTTTAATTATTTTAATTTATTATATTTAAAATTTTAATTAATTTAATTTTTTAAATTTTTAAAATTTTTTAATTTAATTCTAATCAATTTAATATTTTAAAATTATAAAATTTATTAATTTAATTTCTCGTATTTTAAATATATTAATAATTTAAGAATAAAATTAATTAAAATTTAAATATAAAGAAGTAAATTAATAAATTTAAAATATAAAAAATTAAATTAATAAAAAAATTAAATATAAAAAACTAAAATAACTATCTACTCCTAAATATTTCAATAAAAAATAGTAGTAAAAAAGCTTACTTTTGTAGATGAGTTTGTATCTAGGCTAGCGTGTCATTAGCGAAGAGAACACGTTTTAAATACTTACTTTACTTGGCTACGTCAGTTTTAGACACAGATGCCTAGCTGGACTGCTAAAACGGAAGTGGGTCACAGTGAGGTCAAAGGATCCAGGAAACTGCTTTGTGTTTCTAAGACTGACAAGTGTTTCTTTGTTTGGGTAGACAGCTCCAAAAGCAAGTGCTAACCGTGGGCTTCCCCTAGCGAAGCAGGATAAAGTACAAGCCAACCGTCTCCGCGTCCACGTCGTAGCCACGTGCCACTAAATCCACTCTGAGAACTCGAAACTTATATAAGACCGCACTCCCTCCCTCACTCTAGTAGTTACATCACCCAAAAATATATCATCGAAGTACGAGAGAGATGCAGGACATTTTTAGACAATCGTTTGACGAATCGAACTACGGATGCGGATTTAGTCACGATAAGTCAGAGGGGTCTTCGTCGTCGGAAACAAGCTCCTCTACCCGCCCGATTCCTCACTACTCTGACGAGGAAGAATCGGTGAATCTAGCATCGTCCACCCCCAAGAAGCGAGCAGGCCGCAGAATATTCAAGGAGACCAGACATCCCGTTTACCGAGGAGTGCGTCGGAGGAACAATAACAAGTGGGTTTGCGAGTTGCGTGTCCCCAATGACAAAGCAAGAATTTGGCTCGGAACCTACCCAACGCCCGAGATGGCTGCACGAGCTCATGACGTGGCCGCGCTGGCACTTCGGGGAAAATCGGCTTGCCTCAATTTCGCTGACTCGGCTTGGCGCCTGCCTTTGCCGGCTTCTACCGATGCGGGCGAGATCAGGAGAGTGGCCGTTATGGCTGCTAACCAATTCGGGCACGTCCACCAACAGTATCCAGAGCAGATCAATGCAAACGACGCTGCTGATATTGATCGAGTTTGTAGCAGCAGCGCAGGCAGGCCCACGCAACAAGAGGCTGTTCACGATGACTTGTATGATTTGCTTATGACTATGGCAGAAGAGCCTTTGAGGTCTCCACCTCCTGTCGTGAGAGATGGTAGGGACTGGAATGACGTGGACCTTGACGCTGAGGTGTCATTGTGGAGCTTCTCCATTTGATTTTAATCATCAGATTTGATGTCCTCTTGTATCATATTACTTATATAATATTGGGAACGGTTTTGGGTAATGCCTAAGAGTTTGGATTTCTTGCAGAGTGACAGCACGTGTGTGCAGTAAGCACCCGTCTGATCTGTACTAATTGTATAGTTTATAGAGATCGAACGGCTTATATATTGACTGCATGAGATGCTTATTTGATGCTTAATTAGTCATTTTATCATGATTTGATTGGAGGGAAAGTATTTGTAAAAAAGAAAATAATTTAATACAAGAAAAAACAATCAAGTGGGCAACAGGAGGAAGTACACACGGCCACGTGCACGTGAAGAGGACAAATGTGAGAGCCATGAAGATAACAGATGATCAAGCAGTAGCACACACTTCAGAATAGTCCTTTTCTTTCGAAGTTTGAGAATCAAATTTTACTATATATGTGAAGAAGCCCCATATCCTCTACTCTGCTTCATTCAGCATTTTGTCTTTTTCTTCTCATGCGTACTAATTAATCTGCTGCAAAGCTCAACTCCACCAGACTGTTTGATAGCTAAGGCAGCAAACTAATTACTTTTTTATTTCTTCAAGCAGAGTTTCGGGGAAGATATTAATAACAATTGCATTTGGGGTGGGAAATTCAGGAATTGTATGTTAGGGAGATTGACAGATAAACAACAACTAATATTGGCCTTCGATCTGGAATTTCAGCCTTTGTCGTCGGCCCTCCTACTTCGCCATATGTATAGATTCTTAGAACTCTCAACAAATAAAATATCTTAATATATATGCCTAATGGGTGAATTAAGATTTCCATCGGTATAAATCGTAAGTTTTGGTAATGAATTGAAAGGTACCAATGCATTAAGATCTTCAATTTCTTGATGGACCCAAAAAAAACGTCATTTTAATGTGACATTCGTTGGAATGTAATACAGTATTAATCAACTGTAAAGAAAAAGTAGGCAATCTACCAAACATAAAAAGAAAAAGCAGGCAAACATTGTTCAAATGCTTGGAAAATGAAAACCCAGTTCAACGATTTTTGGCATGAAATCCTCAAATGTTCCAATCTTGATGGGTTATTTGCCTAACTATCATAGAAGCCGATGATGATTCCGCACTTCAGCAGAAAACAGACTATAGGCCTTCTAACACGTATTCTGATTTCTCGGTCAATGAAGAGCGAAATTTGGGCCGAGATGAAATAGTTGAAGGATCAGGAATCCAACATTTGTCGTGAACCATCATTGTCCAGAAGAAATCTGGATAACGTGAACTAACGGTTTTCCTTTTTTGGGGAGCAAACAGATTTTTTTTTTTTTTTTTTAATTATGAATACTTTGATTCAATTTTTACCATCAAGGTATTTCCTTTTAACTGTGGGCAAAACTTTGATGTGTTGTGAATCAGGGCGCATCTATGTTGGTGTAAGTGGGACTTGGGCTTTCTACGTTCCCTCTGCAATCGCGATCGGATGGCTGCCATCAATCCTCAGCTACTCTTTTCATCTCGTCTGTCGATTCGCCAAGACTAAAGGGACAAGGTTCATTGAACGTGCGGCAAATCGACAGATGAAATGAAAAGGGGTAGCTGAGGATAGATGACAGCCGACCGATCTCGACTGCAAAGACCTCAGTTGCAAAACATCCGCATTCGTGTAAATGGTGCAGTTGCCCCCACAAAAATTTTATATATAAGTGAAAATATTTAAAATTAAAGGAGATAAAAAAAAAAAGAGTTAAGAGTAGTTGCAGTGATGTTTGACAAAGAATATGTTTTGTAAATGTATTTTTATAATTAAGCAAAATCAATAATCTTTAAATAAAAATTGTAAAGATTAACAATTATGTATTATTAATATAATTGTTTTTATAATTAGCTTTGATATTATTAATGATTGTTGTAATAGTTAAAAGAGTTTTTTTATTATTATAAATATCATAAGAATAAGAATAAGATATAAAATCATTTGAGAAATGAATACATAATTAAATAATTGCTTGGTTGGTTATTTATATAAAGAATTTTAAAACATATTAAAAAAAATTTATTCAATATTTCAAATATATGGAAACACATAAATAACAATTATAATATAACACCTTCACGCTTTCAATGATAATATAGTATAATTTTTAATGTTATATATATATATATATATATATAACCTCACATCCTAAAATTTTTGGATCCTTTAACCGTTGTGAATATATTAATATGGTGTTTGACAATCCTAACTTCCAAGAGGTGCGTGCACGGTACGTCCCTCAAATTTTTAGTTAAACACGACCAACTCCTGTGATGTCACTTTTTCTTTTTATTGAAAGAAATATGTATCATTATCATATGCTAATGTTTCACCGAATATTTTTTAGGATGAAACTCGTTATATTTCATTTGCTCTATTTTCAGTTTTTGTGCATCACATGAAAGGTTTTTGTTTCTTAAAAAGGAAATTATATCTTCACAGATATTCTAAGAATATATATCTTTAATGATACTTTTTTGTAAAACTAATTTTTTGTTACCATTCTGTATCAAAAAAAAAAATTTGTTGTCATTTTCGCCTCAAATCTCGCATCACAGATTAAAGCGAAGAATATTGAAGATCTCGTTCGCGCATTTCCCAAAGTGCAGCGGATCGCCCAAGACTAGCGGCGAGGTAATGTAATACCCTTTGCATGCTCCATAGTCCATGCTTGTTTTCCTTGACTTGGAGAACCTTTTTTTCCCTTAATATTTTATCAAAGGATGTTTAGTTTGCATATAAAACAAGTCTCCCATTCGGTGCTTGTTTCTTTCCTCCTCTCCCTTCCCCTTCTCGATGTCTCTTCTCTCCACGTGAATTCATATTCTAGAGAGAGGGAGAGTGTGTCTTAATGTGTGTTAGAATCAGAAAGGGCTTTTGATTCTTCCTGCGATGCCTTTCTTCTCCATGTGATATACCAACCCTTTCTTTTTGTTATATGACACAGTATACCCCATGCAACACTAGTGCAAGCAAACTCTTTAATACCGTTTTGCTCTAACTTGTTAGAATTTGGCTAAAGCTTTTGACTTGGTCTCTGGGTCGACTCAGTCAGACGCTACGAAAAGATGAAGAATGAGGATCAATCTAGGTCTTTGTTTGGGATTTCTCTATCTGATCGTCCCAAATGGAAACAATTCCTCGTTTGTTCTGCCGGGTTCTTTTTTGGCTATCTCGTTAATGGCATATGCGAGGTAGGTTGGGCTCTTTTGTTGTTTTGTACATTATGTTTTATGTGAGTCTGGCAGAGACTGTGTTTTCCTCATATGTATTATTATGAGGATTTACACTTCACTTGTTTTTGTAATTGGCTATTTATTTGTCGGTAGTGTTACCTCCTTTTGGCTGGTGTAAATAAGGCAAAAAGAGAATAAATAGTTGGGTTGGAATAATACAACTTTCTCCTTGTTACGACTCCCTGGAGATATCAATGGTTTCCATAATGGTTCATTGCTAGGAAGAACAGAGCAGGAGAAATTCTGCAGATAACTCTATTCATGAAACCGTTATAGATCTAAGAATTTTGGTATTATTTTTATAGCCCTTCAAAATCTCACGAAATTCTGTTGATCAATGATATGCTATTTTTCTTGATTTCAGGAATATGTCTATAATCGGCTCCAATTCAGGTATGTTCCTTTTTTGGGTAGCCACTGCCATGTTGTTTTTGCCTGTCTTGCTGGTTTCCGTATTTTGAAATTCACCTGTATACTTAATTTGCTCCATCTTTTCATTTTCAGCTATGGTTGGTATTTCACTTTTGTACAAGGATTTGTCTATTTGGCACTCATATACTTACAAGGTTTCACTACCAAGCAAATGGTGAACCCTTGGAAGATGTATGTCAAACTTTCTGCTGTTCTTATGGGTTCTCACGGATTAACCAAAGGATCCTTAGCCTTTCTTAACTATCCTGCTCAGATCATGTTCAAGTCTACAAAGGTGACAGCTATGATGTCCAGGCTACTCTTTTTTTTTTTTTTTCCCTGGTAGATTAGCTTATGGGTTATTATAATTCAGGTCTTGCCAGTCATGGTGATGGGTGCCTTCATTCCCGGACTCAGAAGAAAATACCCTGCTCATGAATACATATCTGCAACGCTGCTAGTGCTTGGTCTGATCATCTTCACCTTGGCTGATGCACAGACATCCCCAAATTTTAGCATTATTGGTGTTATAATGATATCTGGTGCTCTAATCATGGATGCTTTTGTTGGGAATTTCCAAGAAGCAATATTTACCGCGAATCCTGATACCACACAGGTGGCCTTCAGTTTTATTCTTAAATATAATGGTGTGTGGATTTTATTTGGTAAGTCTCATCATAGAAGTTCCTCACTATTCTGTATTATTTGTAATTCTGACAGATGGAGATGCTATTCTGCTCGACAGTTGTGGGATTGCCTTTCCTAGCTGTACCAATGATTTTGAGTGGAGAGCTATTTAAGGCTTGGAATTCTTGTGCTAAGGTACAAAACAATGTCTTCTGCATTTCGCGGTGCCCCTTCCTAATAGTTCCTCACGGAAAAAAATAGACTCTCTTTTTTTAATTGATAAATCAGACGCAATTGGTCTCTGTTAGTGCACAACATGCTCAGAACATCCACTTAGAATTTCCTAGGAGACATTGGTGACTCGATTCTTGATGGTCTTTTCTTTGTTTGAACGCTCAATCAAAATCTCCAACTTGGGAGAAAATTATTGATGAAATTTAGATGTCAGTAAAGTTGAAAAGTTTAGCAGATACAACTTTGATTGTGAAAGCGCATGTCTCCTAGAGATGCATAGAACTCTTCGGCTAGATTGGCAATTTGAGCTTGAACCTGCAATTTTGGTCAGAATGGGCAGTTGTAGATGATTATCTCACTTCTTTTGTCCACAGAAGACAGTATAACGTATTAATAGCTTTCCAAGTTAAATAAGTACTGCTATCTGCTTGTGATTGTCTTCGTATTTTTACAGCCTTTTTCTACTTGTCTAGTGTACTGTGATGTTCATCCCATTTACTTCCTGTTTATGGGTATACCCTTTTTTAACGAGGTTACGATCAATGTATTGCAGCATCCATATGTCTATGGAGTATTAGTTTTTGAAGCAATGGCCACATACATCGGTCAAGTTTCTGTTCTATCCCTAATTGCTATTTTTGGGGCTGCCACTACTGCCATGGTAAATACATAAATCTAGTACGAGGCTGAGTTGCTTTAGAGTACTATTTTGTTATTTTCCTTTTCAATATACTCTTTCGATTAATTGACTTCTTGGAGACGAAATCTGCATCATGGCATGTTCTTCCTCCGAGCATTTAAATTCGTATTGCTCTGAACTTGGGCTTCAATTCAAAATCCCATTCCTCTGAGCATTACAGAAGTGACACTAGTTTCTTTCCTCTTTCTATATATGCTGTCATCGTTTATCGCTTATTACAAGTGGCGAAGTGGGATTTGGCATGCAGGTGACAACTGCTAGGAAGGCCGTGACGTTGCTGCTCTCATACTTAATATTCACAAAGCCATTGACTGAACAGCATGAGACAGGGCTGTTGCTCATAACTATGGGAATCATACTCAAGATGCTGCCAGATAGTAATTTGCCTGCTTGGACTTTGGTATCATCAGCTCCTAAGCATAAGCATGGGGTGTCTTCTTCCAATATAGTAGACAAGAAGCCAGTTAATGGTGGCAATGGGGAAGATGAGGAAAAAGTGGCATTGGCTTGAATTTTTTTCACTGCTATCTTTGGTTTCTAGATTACTCATGGATAAGAATATAGAAAGAATTGACAAACACTAAGAGTGACAGAGAGTAGATGGTAGCTTATTTTGAATGTAAATTTATAGAAAGATTGCCGTTCCAAGCAGACTAGAGATTGAATTCAATTGGAGAAATATATTTTACTAGTTTCTAGATTACCAGTTGCTGGTGTTACAGAAAGTGAAGTTGAACTGGAGAACTGTCATATTGATCAACATCCACCTATCTCTCTACGTAGTTTTGATTATTTATTTTACATAATTATATGGACGTTTGAATTCAAAACTTATTGCAATTAACTCACATACCTTATCACCACTAAAATACTAGTGGCAAACAGATTTAATCACCTTTGCAAAAATAATTTAATCTGGTGACAAAATAATTATATTTATTTTTATTAAGATATTACTTTATGGAATGAGTAACACTTGAGAAAGCTGGGGCTTAATGATAATTAAATATTGATTGCCTAATTTGTTTTTTCAGAGATTCTATTTTCATATTACGTTGATATGACAAGTATGTATTATTAAGACTTTTTTTTTTAAAAAAAAATAAAACATTTGATATTTTTGACATTTATTAAAACAAAAATATTTGTTGTCAACATTTTTATAGGTCAATAAATTCATTTTCAATGATTTAAAATTTTTTAAAATATTATATTTATATTTTTTAATTAATAAAATATTATGAGATAAGAAATAGTATAAATTTTTTTGTTAAATTATTTTTATTAAACTTATATTAGACAATAAACAAATGATTACAATTTATTTAAAAATATGTATTGTGTGACTGTATTTTATAAAAATAAATTGTAATCATTTAACATAAACTTAATAAAAAAACTAAATTCAAAATAAAATAAGATAGCAGATTGTGTGCCTTGTTAACTAATTTCAGGTCAAGTCCAACTTAGTTGGATAGATCCATCAATAGAAAAGTTCACTGACTGCAGGCGGAAGCCATATCCGTCCCCTTCACCGATTGCCTGAATCTAGAGCCATACTTGGTGTAGTTCAAGAAGCGGAGCCATGAAAGGCACGAAGCGTTTAGCTGTGTCGGAGCCCAACCCCGAAACCAACGAAACGGCTGTAAGTGTTTTCACAATAATTTTGCTTTGTTGTTATATGGCTCTGAAAATTTTCCTTTTGAAGCAGTTGCAAGCTTCTGCTTTTCTGCGTACCTCATGGAAATTCAAATTTCGGTTGGTTCTCATTGGGTGTGGAAATTACCACTTCAAATTTTATATCTTAATGTTGGTTAAATTTGATTATGCACTTAGACGCCGAGAGACTTTTTGAACCATGAGTGTACAATTTCAACTTTTCTCTACATTTTGAATATAATTGGTATCGGGCATCCGCGAACCCCCCAGCATTTTGGAAAATTGAGTGTGAGTAGCGGTTGTGGTAGGGAAGTGAAGACTAGTAGATCGCCAATAAGACAGAAAATTCAACAGTTTTCAGCTTTCTCCTTGTTATACTTCCGATACTATAAAGGTTCTCTCTCTTTTGTTTTGTAGAGTTCATGATCATCGCACACGAGGTTGATGCTGATCAATCATGAAAAAGGGCAGAAACGCCAGTTTAACTGAACTAACCTGAAGGGACTCTGTAACTAGTTCGTGGTGATAAGTCCGTGTATGTGTCCTTTTCTTGGGGTAAGACAAAAAGGTTATATGCTACTATTGTCTCTTTATACTTTATAGAAGCTTATGATATCTCCAATCTCCATTTTTTCCACATGTGCAGCTCCGGAATAAAAGATAATGAGAATGATCTCCTTTTGATGTGCGCAAGGCCGAACCATCCCAACAACCAGGGGTGGCCGTCATCCATTATCAAGTCTTGATATATCAATTCTCGTGTTGAAGGATTTTTGAATTTCATGAATGTCATTTTGGCACTTCTTCCTATTTGTATTTCCTGTCTAACAATTGTTGCTTCCTTGTTCTTTAATTATTAATCTTCAAATTTGCTAACCTTATAAACAGCTCGGTTCAAGAACAGTTAAAGAATCAGCCCGATGAGCTTTGGGAAGGTGGTGTCAGATGTTACTTGGCTCATGCTTCAAGCATCGTGGTAAATTTTACACGATTTAGTCCTTTAAAAGTTGCATTATCTTTTTATTGAAGAAGTTGTGCAATTCTAGTTACACAAAAGGTTGATCGCATATTTTGTGATCATCATCATTCAATTGTGTGTCGTGTTGCAATGACACTAGATTAGGACTTGTCTACCAAATGTTCTTACTACCGTATCTGTATTTTGTTAGTGAGATGATTATGGCATCTTTCGTTCCTCTGGCAGTTGGGTCTTTTCTTTTTAGTTCCACGAGTCCACTGTGTCCAGTTCTTTCCTTTTTTGCGCTCAACCTGGGGAGGGGATGGTTCCATGCCAACTTCAATTCTGTTGCAATTGTCTCAAATAAGATCTTTTAGCACAATAGTCCTGACATTAATAGCTGATGTGGACCAGTAGATTACATTGGTAGGCCTGAACAAGCGAGCTCATAGGCCCATGGACACACTCTCTTCATTAGCCATTGCCACCTTCAAGACTTCTCTCTCATCCGGAAAGGCTAATAAAAACCCACTCTCAGTCTCATCCCCACACACAACACCGTCCACTCAATAACCCTCACAACAATACCATTCCTTGGTATTCATCAGAGAGCACTGCCCTAAAACTAAAATCACTTTTGAATTACTTCAGTGTACATTCTAATAGCATGTTTGGTTGAGTTTAGGCCAAAACCAAGCATTCTCTCAGTCTCAGCGGTTTCACTGTGCTTTTTTATGCTTGAAAAGCCGGTGATGCCAATGGAAGTGGTGGAGATAAAGATAGTGCCAGCTGAAAACAGAAGTAGATCGAAATAAACTGGCAACAGCAATCCAAGAATATGATCCAATATCTGTATCTAGTGCAACATACTGGTCACTGCCATAACATAAATTACTGTGAGTGCAAGATAGAATTTTTTATATATTTGTTAATTAATATATCCTTGGTCCAAGTAAAGGATGTTTAGAGATCGTATTATATTATTTTAGTTTTTTATTTAAAATTTTATTTAATTTAATCTCTTAAATTTACCAATTTTATTTTTTACATTTCAAAATTTTAAATTTTGTCTAGATAATAATTTTTTATAAATTTAATAATAGTTTAGACTTTTTAAAAAAATATTAGAAAGATGAAATTGATAAATACTTTAAAATGAAAGATTAAATTGCTAAATTAAAAAATATGAAACACTAGATTAATTAAAATTTTAAATATGAAAAAGAAAAATAATATCTAAATCCTTAATTTTATTTAATATTCTAAATTCTGCCATCTCATTTTATGCATATATGCATAATTGCATGATTACAAGAGTAACATCGTTTCCAAATTCTGATGAATTTTTTAAAAAATAAAATCTAAAAATATGTTTTTTATGATTTTTTTAATGAAGTTTATTTTTAAAATAGAATCCCATAATTTATGTCTTTTACAATTTATAAATTTTAAATTTAAAAGTGGATTTGCTTACTAAACTCTTTAAAAAAAATGTCTTTGACCTGGTTTGAATATATAAATTATGTAAAAAATATTTTTAAAAAAATTTTATTTTTATTTAAATTTTTAAATTAATTTTAAATAAATTAATTATGAATTAAAAAACTTACTCATAATGTTATGATTTACAAAGACACGAGATTCAGACAAAAAAAATTTAAAAAGTGATGTATATTTTCTTTTATCGATCTATTAAAATTTTAATAGTTAAATGAAAATGTAGACTGAAAAGTTTAGGTATTTTCTTTTGCCCGCTTTTATTTTATTATTATACTTAAGCAAATCCTGGATGCTGAAGTAATAACCCACGTCAACTCAGGGTGGTAGGAACGGAAGGTCAGGGCTGTAATTTAAATCAAAAGCGAGGTGTATGTATATTTAGTATCTGACACGAACCAGGAAAACTTTTTATCACGGCCTCGTTCTTCTCAAGTCCGGCTTGAACAGGGCGTATGTTTTCTCTTCTTGCGAGCTGAAAGAGACCGGCGGCGTCCTCACTTCTCACTGTATTTTCTCTTCCTTTAACTCTAGCTCTCTCTGTCTCATTGACTCTTGTTCTTCTGATACTTTTTACATCCCGCGCCTATTTGCCACCTGTTTGTGATATTGCTTCACTCAACATCATTTTTTTTTATTTTCCTTTTTTTGACCTGCAGTTGCAGTTCTTCGATTCTCCTGCCGGGAATCGGGCCATCCAACTGCATTCCCTTCAACAAGTGAGTATGTGAGATTTTTTCTTTTTTCTGCTGTTTGTGATATTGCCTCACTCACTCCACTTCTTTTTCCTCTTTTTTACCTGCAGTCGCGGAGTAGCTCTCCATTGAGCTGCGCTCTACGGTTCTCCTGCGTGTACAACTGTGAGAATCGGACTATCCAACTGCATTCTCTTCGACAAGTGAGTATCTGAGCTTTTTATCTGTTATCTTCTTTCAAGGGTTATTCATACGGCTTCTAAGGGTTTTTCATGTATCATCATCTTCTGTTTCTTTCAACTTCTTCGATGACTCTATAATGTGTCTAGCTTGAATGAATGCGATAATATCATCTGTTCCGGTTTAATGATCTATTTTGATGGGAGATGTTTATCAATTTCAAGGGTATTTGAATCTGCATTGCAGTGCTCTGCATGTTACCTGATCATGCCTTTGGAGGGTCATAGAATAGAGATTCTAGCAATGTGCTTAGATTTTCCAGTGATTAGTAATGCTTTTGTTATATTCTAGATCAGGTGACATGATCAGGAACTGGCATAATCCCTGAATGCAATTGCAATGTAATGCTTTAGGCTTCACACTTCATAGCTGCATTAACTTTGTTAAATTGTTTTCCCATGTTCTTTCCCACCATTCGTATATCCACCGTAATAAACTGGGAAGCGCTTATCACATCTTTATTAATATTTATCAATCAACATGTAATAAAAGGTAGATATGAATCGAGACATCTCAGTGTCATGAATCGGTATGTGTGAATCCTAGCACACTAAAGAAGACTACCCCTAAGTGAAGATTTATACAAGCTTTTTATTTGCTTGATGAACTATCACCAAGAAAAAAGAAACGATGAAGAAAATGAGAAAGGAGAGGAACGAGAGCCCATATAAAAATATTACATAACATGACTCATAGCGTATCTTAGGGTACCAAAAAAGACTACCCCAAGCGAATCTTATTTTTTTTGTCACGAATCACGTACTCATTCCAGTACTGCATACCGCAATGCATTGTAAATTTGGTAACTATTAGTCTTAAACTAGTTGTATTGTCAAGGTGTAAATATGCTTTTTGTTGCACCTCACGGGCAGGGTGATGCTCTGGTTTCCATATCAGCATTCAATCTTTGAGAGTCAAGGAGGGGATCATATTTTGGCTGCTGATATATTACTAATCATATGTTTTTATTGTTTTGATTCCCGTAACCGTATTCAATCTGTGATCTTGATGCACATATTTCTTTTGGTTTTTAAATTATGTGTAGCCTTACAGGACGTCCTTATTCATGTCTTTTGTGTGCCAAGCTATTAAACATGTTAGATCAAGTCTTTTTACTCACTTGTTCTTGATTTTATTTAATTTTTCTCATATTAATACTGTTGGAAATGAGTAGGCTTCTTGAAATCTTTTGCTGAGTGCAAGCACGCCAAGTCTCATGGATGATGATGACCTTTCTCGCAAACAAAAACTGCCATGTGGTCTCATAACGGGAATAAAGTTTGATGTCTCAACTGAGGATTACATAGTTAAGTATATTCTTAATCTTGTATCAATATCAGCTTTTTTATTATTTTTTAGCGTACCAGTTCAGTGTAACAGTGGATTTAGATCAAATAGCTTGTACTTATCCTGTAACATGGCACATGTAGCAGATGGTCATGTGACTTGTTCATCCTTATTTGGGAGCATGAATTGTTTTTACTATGAAAAGAGAAAATTCTCAGCCTGCAGATTCATTTATCAATTATGAGTTTTGTTTTACTGTCTTATAATTTGTCGGACTCATATTTCTAGTTTCTCCTTTGCAGAATAAGATATCTGCTTTGAAAATTAATGCAGCCAGTCAGGTCAGTTGTTCTGACTTGGGACTTCCAAATTCATCATCAGAATGCTCCACATGTGGTTCTAAAGATTTAAAGTCGTGTGAAGGTGTGGATGGAAATTTTATGTAGAAGATGTGTTATTGACTTTTGATCATTGTAAATTTACTGAAGATGATTCTGTCATGCTGAAAATTTAATATTTTATTTCAGGTCATTTTGGAGTTATTGAATTTCCTTTTACCATAATCCACCCATATTTTCTATCAGAGATAGCACAGATTTTAAATAAGATTTGCCCTTCATGTAAATCTATTCGACGAATCAAGGTCAGGTATCTCTTGCTACTGATAGTACTGTCACTCTGTTATTGTTGTTGTTATTTTGCACATGTTAAAACCATTTTTGATAGTATAATGGTTTATAAGGGGCAAAATTATGTGGGCAGACCCCTTATTTCTTACTTTTTTAATGTATCTATAGCTTTTCTCGTGTGCCTTCAAATTTAATGCTAATTCTGAATGTGCAAACGGGACTGGAACTACATTGATCATTATGAATAAGCTCAATTGATTTATTTACTTCTGGTTAATAGGTATCTTTTATAAGTGGATGTATCTTTTTGGCATTTCTAGTTATGTATCAAATAGACAAGAAAAGCAGATATTTTCATCTTTTTTCTTTTTTGGCCGTTATCATAAGTTTATCAACAACTCAAAAAACCAATAAGTGTAGAATCCTTCTAGATGGAAGCAATTAATAGTCTCTACATGATTTGAATGGCTTGTCACATATAATAAGTTAGAAAATAAAAAGGTTAAATATAAAAATATAAAAGTAATAACTTGTATTCTTTATTTTCAGCAATCCCAAGAAAGATGTGGATCCAACTCGTGTTTGAGTTGGTTTCTATTTGTGTGGATGCTTAACCCTTGCTTGCTGCTTGTTGATTATTTCTTTGTCTTCTTATAGGGTGCTCATTCAGTATGTAAAAACAAGCAGCCTAAAGGGTGCAAATATTGCACTGTAAGTTTATGTAGCTTTGTCTTTTCTTTAAACCTTTTCTCCGCTTTCATTCTTCTATTTTGTACCACTCCAAAAAATATTAACGAATTGTGCAACAAACAGGGAAGCTCAGTTGGTCAGTGGTATCCAAAAATGAAATTCAAAGTTTCCTCTACTGACCTCTTGAGAAGAACTGCAATTATAGTTGAAATAAGTGACAATCTTTTGAAGAAGAGGAATAGGCTAGTACCTGCTGACTATTGGAATTTTATTCCAAAAGATGCTCAACAAGAAGAAAGTTGCATGCGACCCAATAGAAGGGTTTTATCGCATGCTCAGGTACCATTTCCTCCTTATGAATGTGTCAGTCTTGTGTCTTTTTTCATACAACGAATGTACATGATGATTGGTGTTTACTTGAAAGTTATTTATGGATCTCAATTTTGATCATGTTAAAAGAAGTTTACAATCAGGATATTTGCATGTTTTTGAGTTTTTTTATACATGTAAAATCCTCAAGTGCACTGAGCCTTTTCTTGACCACAATTCCCGTTGCCATTTAGAATCATGTTATAGGTCAAATATACCTGCCAAGCAGAAGATATGATTTAGACCTTGAACTTTGCAGCTTACCTATTAATACCCTTCTTTCTGCTCATATGAGTTCCCCCTTTTTTTCCAATTAGGAAGTATTCCCTGCTGCACCCCCCAAAAATAAAAAAATAAAACAAAAAAAAATTCTTTATTCTCTGAATCATTTTCCTTAGGTCATGATTCTTTTCTAGTGTAAAGCTTTTGCATTTTATGTCCTTTGGTTTTCAGGTTCATTATATGTTGAAAGATGTTGACCCAGAGTTTATTAAAAAGTTTGTTTCAAGGGCGGATATACTTTTTCTTAATAGTTTTCCAGTGACACCAAATTGCCATCGAGTGTCAGAAAGTATGCATGCATCTCCTAATGGAAGTGGATTAATTTATGTAAGTGCATTACTTTTTCTCTTTATCTGACATGATTTCACAGTTTTTTATTATTATTTTTAAAAAATTTTCGTCATATTTTATTTCCTCTAACTAATTGGTTTAGGACGAAAGGACCAGAGCTTGCAAGAAATTGGTTGATTTCAGAGGTACAGCCTTTGAGTTAAGTTCTCGTGTTTTGGACTGCCTACGAATCTCTAAGGTGAGCTACTCTGCTAATTTTCTTGCATTTTGTTTTGGCAACTTTGTCTGTTGTGCTGCTTTTTTGCTTATGATTTTACTTTTGGAATGCAGCTAAATCCTGATAAAACACCAAGTAATAGTTTTGCTGATATACAGAAAAAAAAGAATGCGGAATTTGTTTGTAATTCATCTGGCTTGAGATGGATGAAAGATGTGATTCTTGGGAAGCGCAATGATCATTGCTTTCGTACAGTGGTTGTTGGTGATCCAGACCTTCAGCTGAATGAAATTGGTATACCTCGTCAAATTGCAGAGAGTTTGCAGGTTTCTGAATATGTGAACAGGCATAATATGGAAAAGTTGCTTGATTTCTGTGAGCTACGTATATTGGAGAAGGGACAGATATATGTCCGCCGAAAAGATAGTCTAGTTGGATTGTCTAAAAAGGGAGAGGTCCGGATTGGAGATATCTTTTATAGACCTTTGATTGATGGAGATACGATTTTAGTAAATAGGCCTCCTTCCATACATCAACATTCTCTAATTGCCCTTTCTGTTAAGGTCCTTCCCATAACATCTGTTGTATCTATAAACCCCATTTGTTGTTCCCCATTCCGTGGGGATTTTGATGGAGATTGCCTTCATGGGTATATTCCTCAATCAGTTGATGCAAGAGTTGAGCTTAATGAGCTTGTTGCTTTAGATAAGCAATTGACTAATGGGCAAAGTGGTAGAAATCTGCTTTCACTTAGTCAGGACAGTTTAACTGCTGCTTACTTGCTCATGGAAGATGGGATAGTTTTAAATTCTTACCAAATGCAACAGCTTGAAATGTTTTGTCCTCGTAAGTTGACACTGCCTGCAATTGTAAAAGCTCCTTCACTTGATACTACTTTCTGGACGGGCAAACAATTATTTAGTATGCTCTTGCCTTCTGATTTTCAATATTCTTTTCCTTCAAATTCTGTATTTGTCAAGGATGGGGAGCTTATTACTTCTGAGGGTTCTGCTTGGTTACGTGACTCTGACAATAATATTTTTCTTAGTCTTGTGCAACACTGTCAGGGAAAATCTCTAGATTTCTTGTACGCTGCGCAAAAAGTTCTCTGTGAGTGGCTGTCTATGACGGGTTTTAGTGTTTCACTTTCTGACCTTTACCTATGTTCTGATTCATACTTGCGGAAGAATATGATGGATGAAGTCCTGTGTGGACTTGAAGAAGCAAAATATGCATGTAATTTCAAGCAGTTGTTAGTTGATTCTAATTGCAGTTTCCTCTTGGGATCCACTCAAGAGGATGAAAATGCTATGGCTTTTGAAATGGACCATCTGAATTATGAGAGGCAAATCTCAGCTGCTCTCAGTCAATCTTCAGTGGATGCTTTTAGACAAGTTTTTCGAGAAATTCAAAGTTTAGTATACAAATATGCATGTAATGGTAACAGTTTCCTTGCTATGTTTAAGGCTGGAAGCAAGGGTAATTTATTGAAATTAGTGCAACATGCCATGTGTGTTGGATTGCAACATTCTTTGGTTCGCTTACCATTTAGAATCCCCCATCAACTGTCATGTGCTGCTTGGAATAGTCAAAGCGGATTTGGTTCAACCCAGACGTTTGATGATACTGCTGACTTTGTTCATTCGTATATTCCATATGCTATTGTTGAAAAATCTTTCCTTTCAGGGTTGAATCCACTTGAGTGTTTTGTTCATTCAGTAACAAGTCGTGATAGTTCCTTCAGTGATAATGCAGATCTTCCTGGGACTTTGACTCGAAGACTTATGTTTTTCATGCGTGATTTGTGCAGTTCATATGATGGAACAGTGAGAAATTCATATGGTAATCAACTTGTTCAGTTCTCATATGATACCGATAAAGACTTATCTTCCAGCAGCTTTGGAAAGCCAGTTGGAGCACTTTCTGCTTGTGCTATTTCTGAAGCAGCATACAGCGCTTTGGACCAACCAATTAGTCTGCTTGAAACATCACCTTTGCTCAATTTGAAAAATGTACTGGAGTGTGGTTCAAAGAAAAAAAGTGGGGACCAAACTGTATCCTTATTTTTGTCCAAGAAACTTGGTAGAGAGAGATATGGGTTTGAATATGGCGCCCTACAAATCAAGAACCATTTGGAGAGACTGATGTTTTCAGATATTGTTTCAACTGTAATGATATTGTACACCCCGCAGACATGTAGTTTCATCCCTTGGGTTTGCCATTTCCATTTACGCAAGGAAATTGTGTGGAGAAGAAAGTTAAAAATGCACTCTATCATTGACTTTCTTGAGCAAGGATATGACTCTATCAGAACAAAATCAAAAAACTATCCGTGTTTGAAAATACTGAGCAAGTAAGTTTCTCATTTTGCAGCACATAAACAATAGTTATTGTCAATTCTGAATTATTTTGTATTTTGACAATACTACAAAGTTTTCACCCTGATAGTTTTTTTTTTTTTTTTTTGAATTATTTTGTATCATTGGTTACTCTATATTTAGACTGGGATATGTCAGTACGTTATGATATCAATCCAGATGGGTAGTAACTATATCTTGGCTTGTTTCTCTATAAATTTATTTAGCCTAGTTTGTTTCGTACCTTTGGAATTAATTAGAGTTTGTATGAGCACATCTGGAATTAGAATTTTCCATAGACTGTTTGTGTTTGGAGATTCACCAACCGTTTTGACTTGGATAACAAAATGATAGGGATTATTCTGTGACTGACAAAGGGTACAAAGGTGAAGATAGTTTTTGCATCACTGTGATGATTGTTGAAATCACCAAGGATTTTGTACAACTGGATTTTGTCCGTGACTCTTTGATACCTGTACTTCTTGGAACAGCTATACAAGGTTGGTCGTGATCTTGATATTTGAATTGTATATATATATATATATATATATATATTTAATGTTTTGGAGGTGTCATTTGTTTGTGATACCCAAGGATTTTGGAAATTGGAAATTTCTTATGTTCCTGTTCCAAGTTGAAAGCATATTGTTGTATTTATGACAGCTTTTAAGTTGCCTTAGTGCCTCCACCCTAATTTTCACTTTCATTTCCTTAGAGATTTTGCTTGTAGAATGACCTATTTCTTTATTATTGTGAGACTTTGGTTTACCTATTGACCAAATGTATGAGATTGTCATCTGAGGATGGGTTGTTACTGGAATCAGAATATTTTGGAGGACTACTAAATTTGATGTTCTTTTGGTTTGATTTAGAAATCGAGTTTTTGGCCTTCACTTTTTGTTACACTTTTCCATGCTTGTCAATCTTTTTTTTTTTTTTTTGATTCCAACTTCCCGGAATGTTTACTTACATTTATGAGGTTGGACCATGCTATATTGCTAAAAGAAAGAAAAAAAATGTTTTGCCTTCTTTTCCAAAAAATAAAGAATAGAAAATTCATCCTCCATTGAGTACATTTGTGTCACTGCTGAATCAAACTGAAATTTGTCTTTAGTGTTATTGCTGAGTGTTTGTTATCCTTTCCTGTCATTTTGGTCATGTCATGTGTGTATTCTTAACCATTGTAATTCTTTCTATTTTCTACTGGCTTACAACATGCATGGATATGGTGTAAATGTGGGCAAATGCATTCTTTCTAAAGTTATCATTATAAATTCCCGGAATGTATTCTAGGATTCCAAGAGATCAAGAAGGTCAATATCTTGTGGAATAATCGGTCAAAAGTGTCAAAATCTGATTTTGGTTCTTCTGGTGAACTATATTTGAGGGTTACTATGTCCGGCAACAGTAGCAATGGAAGATTCTGGAGTGCACTTATGGATCACTGTCTCGAGATAATGCATTTGATTGATTGGGCACGTAGTCATCCAGATAATATTCATCATGTCTGTTCAGCCTATGGAATAGATGCTGGGTGGAAATATTTTCTCCATGTGTGTACAATTTAGTTACGTCTTTTTTTTTTTTCCTTTAGACACTAATGAAGTTTATAGTAACTTTCATATGTTTAATTGACTAGCATATGGTTTTCAATGCAGAGTTTGGAATCTGCAATATCTGATACTGGCAAGACAATCCTTCCTGAGCATTTGCTTCTTGTTGCCAATAGTCTATCAGCTACCGGGGAGTTTGTGGGACTGAATGCTAAAGGCTTGGCAAAACAAAGAAAACAAGCATCTGTTTCACCACCCTTTGTCCAAGCATGCTTTTCTGTCAGTTTCACATTTATGCTTCCAGTCAATGCTTTCATGATTTACCATATAGTGAAGATTATCTAAAAGACATACTGCATTTTCCTTTTCTGGAAATCTATTGCAGAATCCTGGTAGTTGCTTTATAAAAGCTGCTAAGGTTGGAGTGATGGATCATCTCCAAGGTAGCCTGGATGAATTGGCTTGGGGGAAATGTCCTTCTATTGGGACAGGTGGGCAGTTTGATATAATATATTCTGAGAAGGTAAAATTAATGATTTCCTTATCTATAGAACTTCTACCTGCCAATCAGAAATTAACTGACTTAGTATGATAATATTATATCAACCAGTTGGGGAAGAATTTTATTGTAAACTTCTAATTCTAATTCTAACTACTTTTTATTGTTCTATCATCTTTTTTATTAATATTAGGGACATGAAGTTGCTAAGTCTGTAAATGTCTATAACCTGCTGGAGGCCAGTTCTGATGAGCTGAATGAAGAGATTGCAACCCCTGAAGCTCAAAACTACATATCTGACAAATGTGATACTAAGTATAGAAAAGGTAGTTATCATTTGAAAAGCCTCGAAAAGTTGGAAATATGGAGGTGGTTACTGACTGTAGATGATATTCAGAAGCTGACACATTTGTCTAGGCGCATATTGAACAAGTAAGTTATCCACATATATATTTCCATGCTATAGCTTTGTCTATTGTGGCATTCGGGTATTATCGATAGCATCCCAATTCTAAAGAGTTGTATACCCTGTCAGTTGTATTTGCAAAAGACTTATATGTAGTGTAACAATAAAATTAATAAATATTACTTTTGGATTCCACCTTTTATTCTTTTTTCTTTTTCCCCTGGTGAGTTGTTACTCCATGTGATCTCCTAATTGTGTTTATTGCTGTTGGTTCTCTTAACATGATTGAGTGTCTCTGTTCTTCAGAATTATTGTGTAACTGTGGATATTATCTATATAGGCACTCTATTGATGAGAAACTAAGTGAAAGGGACAAGTCGACAATGATGAGTGCTTTGTATTTTCATCCTCATAAAAATAAGAAGATTGGCACTGGAGTACAGGACATAAAGGTATGCATAATTGTTGGAAGGGGGGTATGGGAAGAGTAATATATGTCGTCAGAGTGTAGTTTTCTTGTAATGCTAATGTGCAACGCGAAGTTAGTGATAATCTTTTTCGGTAGTTTGCACGTGCTAAATGTTACCGGTATATAAAAACAGAAATTCACTTCCTTCAAGGGATCAACTTGTGGACTTGTTACTTAAGGAGTAAACTTGGAGTATTTTTTTTTTTGATGGAACTCGCAGTTATTTTTTATGAAAAGAAATAATCTCAGCTTATGTTTTAACATTTTCCATAGGATTTTTTT
Organism: Bauhinia variegata; assembly: GCA_022379115.2. Classification (NCBI taxonomy): domain Eukaryota; kingdom Viridiplantae; phylum Streptophyta; class Magnoliopsida; order Fabales; family Fabaceae; genus Bauhinia; species Bauhinia variegata. The sequence continues at coordinate 17,303,535 of CM039436.1, read as the reverse complement.
TAAGAGTTTGTTTATTTTTTTCTTGTTGGTAAACATCAGTATAGCTTAGGAAGACTTTAGGAACTACAAGTATGAGCATAATTTGGTCAATGTTTTGCATAGGAAATGCTATTTTTACCTGATAAGCTATATCGTTCTTTTATACCCTCAATAAGATTATAACTTCTACTTTGTTTTTTTTTTTTTTTTTATAATTATTCACAGGTTGGGTGGCATCCTGTATATCAGAATACACGGTGCTTCCAAATTGTACGGACGGATGGGACTGTTGAAGATTTTTCATACCATAAGTGCATTGAACGTGCATATGAGATCATTGACCCAGAAAGGGCAAAGAGCTATAAGAATAAATATTTGGGTAAATTGGGTTAGCCATTTCTTTCTCTCTATACATGCCCAAGGTGGCGGACTATATAACATGAGGTGATCATGCTAATATTTACCGCTAAAAGGTGAATAATCTGAAGATCAATTTTGTTGTAGACCATCTGAAAGTTAGACTGTAAAGTTCCTAACACCTTGTAGTATGGTGAATTTAGTTTGTCTAACCTAGGCAGTGCGGCGCATGAAGATGACAAGTTTTTTTTTTTTGGTCCCAGTTTATGCTCTTTCTGGAAGCTGTACATTCTCAAATCAAGGAGAACGTCGTGCAGAATATGGGGAGTAGGAGAAAGGGAATCTGAACATATGTCTGTAATATTAACACATGAACTTGTTCTATTTTTGTTAAGAAAGTGGAGTAAGATCTTTCCCTAGCTTCTTTTTGCTCCTTCCACTAATACTTTATTTGCCTTATATATATAATATAATCAGGCAAATAAGATCTAGTGGAAGCAGCAACGAGAAGCTTGTAAAGGTCAACCCCATACCTCGTGCATTAATAAAATCATTTGTTTTAGCTGTCTTTTGCATTCAATGGTTGGTTTTGTAGCTACGGAAGAAATTGAAGGATGGCCAAAAAATTCTAACCACGAAGAATACTTGGGAAAAAAAAGTTCATTTTTTCTTTTTCGATTGTTTGTAACGATATCATCACTTTCTGGTACAAAGCTAACTAAATTGGTATTTTACGTGGTTCACAGAACTTCTAGATATCCCATTACCGTTCTTCGTTGGTGAATGGTATAAAATAGTGTGACAACAGCCATATGAATTCCAACCAAGAAGCCACAGCATACTCGCTTGTCAATTTTCTATTTAACACAATGGAAAGACTATCGGTTTACGCTGACAATAATGTCGCCAGCGTGTCTGTTCCAGCAAATGGAGCAAAACCCATCTGTGGTCCTGCTCTTTTTATAACAAACAACTTCAATTTTATTTAATATTTTCCTAAAATTTATATTCTGAGAAATGTTACCGATTTAAATTATTTGAGGGTTGGATAAATTTCGCCGCAATTGCTTCTTGCATGCGCATAATACATCTATTTTTTTTTTCTTTTACATATTAATTTCTGATATTGTTTGACGACGCGTTAGTGTATTTGTTAGATAATCTGTCCTGATTCATTGATTAATTCTAGTCAGTTGATGTCTGCTCAGAACATGAAACACGATTAAGAAAATATCATTTTTTTTTTATGGTTTGTCTTTATATCTGACTTTCTTGTCTCGTGTATGTACGGATTTGGACTGGGGACACACATAACTATATGGTTTTCTTATTGCTGCTGCTTTGCGTCGGCATGGCCATTGTATTGTAAGTATTACATTACGGAGCACTTGCATGGTTGCACTTTTGACTTTTGTTTTGGAATAGATTACTGGAATTGTTTAAGATTATTTGGATCCCGATGTTGGAAGAATGAGACAATAGATTTTTGCAAGAGATGAACCTTCTGTGACCAGGGAGCAGTACGTGCCGTCGTATTATTGCAGAGGAAGGGTTGTCAGTATCAAGTATCAATGTCACGTGGGGCTTAAATGAATGGCTTTAAGCTTAAGCAACAAATCGACTTGGTTGGGCTCACTTGCGTGGTGGTGCCCATTGCTCATCTTACCCAACCTGGTATTGGTTCTCAACCCTCAATTATTTGGGCACGTCATAGCCGAAAACGACCCAAACTGCATGATTGCTCCTCGTGTTATGTTTTATAATATTAAAAACTCTTGATCATTCAAATTTAAAAGTGAGTTACCGTGAGAGAGAATTATGTAACATACATGATTTTTTTATGGTACATATAATTTTTATCAGTATATCTAAATTTTTTTTCATGAATTTTATCAATCAATTTTTAACGTAATAATGTGATAGTTTTATATTGTAATTATTTGTGGGGTATTTTGATGTTATATATTAATTGTTATTATAGTATTTTTTTTGGTTACAATAACAGATATATAATCTTTTTGTCTCATAAATCAATTTGAGATTATTGAATTTTCAAATGACGTATAAATATCTCAACAAATATTATGTAAATTCTCACTTTAATCCTAGCTAAACTAGCCATGCCATATCAAAGAATAAATTAATTTATAATTCTATGTAAGCTAAATAGAATTATATGATCGACTTGATACGACTTAAATCTGATGAGTTAATAAGAATTTTTTGAGATTTTTTTTTTCACCGGTACTAATTTATAAGAGCCGCCCCAAATTTTGTGAAATTTACCCAAAACATGGCGGCTTGACTGGTCTGGCGTGGCGAATAAAGAATATGAGCGGAGATTGATTGAATCAATTAAAACCGTGCGGGAGTATAATTCTGCACTATTTTCTCTCTTACGTTTTAAGTTAGTTTTGTTTTGCCGAATGAGAGTGTAGCAGATATTAATACGTTCTGACGTAGATTCCGTTGGACCCTCAAATAATTCACTCATTGTCAAAGTGCAGCGTGCATAAGTACACTCCAAATCCCATGAACCTAAAGAACGTTCTATCCACAAATCCGGGGCTCCCAGACTTCCATTTTCCCTGTCCCAATATAATTCTCTAAAACCATCTATATTTGTTTTCAATGCTTAGCCTGTATTGGCATTCTAATTCTCCAGGGATAAATAAAACTTTCCAGTGTCTTACTCATGGTTTCTCCTTAAATCCTAATCAATTTTCTATTCTCCGTTCTTCCTGTTCCAGAGTCGTTTTTCACGTTGCCGGTGGAGTTGTTCGTTGATGGTCATCTAAGTTTCCAGCTAGCAAGAACAAACGGCCCGGTTACATTCTCAATTTCTCTTTGGTAACACTCGCATTTTTTTGACTGATTGTTTGTTTGTTTGCTAAGAAACAAAAACAAAGAGAAAAAATCATGTTTCTGTCAGACGACTTTTTTGAGCATCAAACAAGTGCTGTTAGGCATATCTTTCATGACTTCAATCGTCTTTTTAATTTTTGGAGTAAATATTCTGAATCAGAGAGGCCCGTTTCTTAGGAGAGTGAGAGTCGGTGCATCTGTTTGGTTAATTTGAGATCATGCTATGGCTTAGCTTTTTGGCGGCTTAGTCAGTTTGTGTTATTTATGCAACTCTGACCAATATGTTCATATGTTATGGTTGTTTTATGAATAGGTAGCTTTGCGTAACCAATTTTATGAAAGAATGCCAAGTTAGAGAGAAATAAGCAAGTTATGTTTTTGTTACGTAAACAAGTTATTGCGTGAAGAGTGCCGAAGTCTTCATGCCATTTCATATGTTGGATTCACATATCCTTCTTTCTTTGTTTTAATGAACATCTTTTATCAGAAACAGAAAAAAGATGTTGGTGGATTCATACTATTGGATTGATACATTTCTTTGCGAAGTTGAACTAACTTGTCATGTATATATAGTTACTTAAAAAACACAAGTCGTATCCTTGTCTAGCTCTGTTTCTATCTACTTGTACTCCACTTCCGTATTTTACAACCTTTTCAATTTCAGAGAGAGATGGTTGCCTTTGGGAAAAAGTTGAAAGAAAGACAAATCCAAGAATGGCAAGGGTATGTTCTTGAGGTTTACAAACTTAAAATCAAATACCAGTCAGCCATTTCGTTGGCATACTTTGAGTTCATGTGCCCGCATATTCATAATTTTGATTTTTGTTTTAAGATATTATATAAACTACAAACTAATGAAGAAAAAGGTAAGGCAGTATGCTCAACGAATTCAACTTGGAACATCAGATCGGCGTCATGTACTGAAGGATTTCTCAAGAATGCTGGACAATCAGGTTCGTTATCTTCAATACGCAATTATATTTCAACAACCACACAAAAATTGGAATTTGTCCATTATTTTTAGTTGCTGAATATATGAATAAATTTTATCTGAGAAGGAATGAATCATAAATATTTTCGTCATGTACTCAGGCTGCGTTGAACTTGTTTTACTCACATCCTTGACGTTGAAATTCAGATTGAAAATATTGTCCTTTTCCTGTTGGAACAACAAGGTTCATTAGCAAGCAGGATAGCGGCCCTTGGAGAGCAGCAGCCTGATATAGGCAAAATATCTGAACTAATAGAAGCTTACAGAGCAGTGGGAGAAGATCTCTTAAAGCTTCTCTTTTTTGTAGAGATCAATGCTGTCGGTCTGCGTAAGATACTGAAAAAGTTTGATAAACGCTTGGGCTATGGATTCACTGATTATTATGTTAGAACTCGTGCAAATCATCCTTACTCTCAGCTGCAGCAAGTGTTCAAGCATGTGGTAATTTTCTTAGCTCAAACTTTGAGAGCACAATTCTTTAGTTGGACTTTTGCAGAATTAAATAGAGCGTGAACAAACTATCATGAAACTTTGTTTTACAAACGAACTGTGACTGACATGGACTTGCAGGGGATAGGAGCTGTCGTGGGAGCCTTATCTCGCAACCTTCATGAACTTCAGAACCGTCAAGGGAGCTACTTATCAATTTATGATGACCCTACTCTTCCTCTCCAGGTTTCTTTTTCAGCTACTCTGCTTCATGCAGTAATTTTGATTTTCATGTTCTTTCTTAGTATTATTAGGCACCGATTAGCATTTGGCTGGTCAGCACTCACAAGATTGGGGTGTTGATATTTTTTTTACTCGGTCTTGTATGCAGGAACCTGTCATTGATTCAATAAAAGCAGCTATAGAAAGGTTGACTCACTCAACGAACTTCCTGAACTTTTTGGCGCAACATGCACTCATTATTCAAGATGAGCTGCCTGCTCCTTCGGAGGAACAAGTTGATGATCAGAGATACAGTTTTATGTCACTTTTACTTAACTTGGCAAACACCTTTTTGTATATGGTCAATACATATATTATTGTCCCTACAGCAGATGATTACTCCATGAGCCTTGGAGCGGCAGCGACAGTTTGTGGTATCGTCATTGGGGCAATGGCTGTTGCGCAGGTGTTTTCTTCAGTGTATTTTAGCGCGTGGTCAAACAAATCTTACTTCAGACCTCTTGTATTCAGTAGTGTAGTTCTTTTTCTGGGCAACGTCTTATATGCATTGGCTTATGATCTTAATTCAATATGGATTCTCTTACTTGGTCGTCTTTTATGTGGGTAAGAATTCTTCTATCTCTTCAAATTCTGTCATTTCTTGATGAGCAGGTACTGATATTGTGGCTTCGTTGCATTTCAGTCCAGAAAAATATTATCACCTCAGTTGTCATTACCATTTTCTGTAATCCAGACTAAGGTACCTCAAAAAATTTGCATAAACAATAGGGTAATTTCAATTGAAATGAGAAGAGAAAACAAAGGGATGTTCAAGGTTGTTAGATAGGTTTATCTAGCACGATTTTCATGGTGCATGCAAAGCTTCTAATTTGTTTGAGTCGAGTTGTATGAATAATGCAAACCATCTTCTCATAGTGTAGACATTAAAGTAATTTGGGTAAATTCTGTTTCTTGTTCTCGTGTTTTTCAAGCTAGCAAAATATAAGGACCTAGTGTAATTAAAACCTTGTTATGATTGACAAATACTTGATGTTAATTGCAGATTGGGTTCTGCCAGAGCTGTTAACCGGCGATATATCAGTGATTGTGTGCCATTGAGAACCCGCATGCAAGCATCAGCAGGTTTTGTTAGTGCCAGCGCTCTTGGAATGGCTTGTGGTCCTGCATTAGCTGGCTTTCTTCAAACCAATTTTAAGATCTACAAGTTTACCTTCAATGAAGACACTTTGCCTGGGTGGGTTATGGCTATTGCTTGGCTGATATATCTAATATGGTTGTGGATCACGTTTAAGGAACCTTCTCATGAGCCTGAAAAGAATGACACACCACATCAATCTAATGCTGGTAGTGAATTTATATTGCGTCACCCTTTTTCTGATGAATATATTTTCTGTTATGTTCTTTACTTCATTGTTGTATTTAAATGTTTCTGTTTCCCATATTATTTCTGTATTCTCGAATTTTCCATATACTTTTACCTCGGGAGAACAATAGTCCCTGATCTGAAAATATCATAATCTTGGTACATTAAAAGAGGGCAAGGAAACTTATTGCTATGGGAAATAGTTGATTTATTGGAACTTAAAAGTTACAACGTTTTCTTCTTAAAGGATTATGTTACCATTACAATGAGGTAAAGCCTGTTTGATACATAGTCCTTCCTACTGAAGAAGCATGTAGATATATGCACATAGTTGGGCTATTAGACCACAACTTCGGTTTCTATCCAGTCCTATTTCTTGCTTTATATGTACTAAGAGTATTCATGAAGAATCTTTGAAGTATTTATTTGTCTGCATGGACGCTCTCTGGCCCAATGAAGTTCAAACTTGTATCTATGAACCTTGATTTGTTTTTTATTGTTGATTTTGATGCTGCTTTACTCCAATCCTGATACCTATGGTGCTGCATTACCAAGTATGGACATTCATTAAAAATCACCTATTACTAACAATCTTTAATTCACACAAATTTTATAATTACGTGGATTTTGTCTGGATCTGAGATATGAGAAGATTCTTTCTGTTGTACCTTATTACTATTAATAGGGGAAACTGGAAAATGATCCTTTTTCTTTTTTTTTTTTTTGGGGGGGGGGGGGGGGGGGGGAGAGATTAGAAAATGATGCACTTGAAAAAGGCCTTCAACAACCATTGCTGGTTAGTTCAGAAGAGAAGATAGATGAAGATGGTGACCAGGATTGCGATGACGGTGAAGAAGCTCCAGTGGAACATCATCGTCCAGCCAATTCAATTCGCTCAGCATACAGACTCCTTACACCTTCTGTAAAGGTTTGTGAGTAACTCTAAATCTTACATTGTCCACCCGCACGTTCGTGCACATATATCAACTGACTATATTACATAGTTATTTGTTTGCGTTTGGTGTCATTGTTATCTTGGAAAATTGGTGTGGAAGTGAAACGGGCAATGCTTTAGTTGACTTGCTTAACAAATAGACTACCTACGGAAAGTTGTACATAAAAATGTAGAGAAATTGAACTGCTATTTGCAATTGACTCTGGATTGTTTGATTTCTGATTGGAGTAGAACTTGTAAATTAGGCAGACAGAGGTGCCCATTCATTTATTGCAAAAATGCTCTTGGGAAGCCCGTTCCTTATGTACTGTTAGAAGAATGTAGGACGGTTTATTTACCGTAATGTCAGATAAATAATACTTAACTCCATATTACAGTTATTACTAGATGCCATAATACCTAGAGATCTAACCAGTTGCTACTCTAATCGAATTCTATAAAATGTCTTCTCAGAGGCACTCTTAAGATCCATAATTCCGATTTTACAATAATCGGCATCCCTTGGATGTATTATTAACTATATTATGAAGTAGGATGAGAAGCGGGCAAGATATAGTACTGAAGATGTTAAGATCTGCATTCCAAAGTTTATTAAGTGATCTTCGAATATGACTCAACCTGACTCCTATGTAAGCAACAAGCATCTTAGATTTCACCCAGAAGATCAATTCTGAGCATAGCAAATTAAAGAGACCCCCGGATTATATAATTTTGAGTTACTTTTGTACACATATAATAAACTTCCAACTGAAGATGACTAGACAAACGCATAAATGTTCCACCTGATACCTGACAAAATTTCTGTAACATCTTCAGGTTCAGTTATTGATATATTTCATGCTCAAATATGCGATGGAGATCTTATTGTCAGAATCTAGTGTCATCACTACATACTACTTTGGGTGGTCAACAAGCTCGGTCGCAATTTTTCTTGCATGCCTTGGTTTGACAGTTCTTCCTGTAAACGTGGTTGTTGGAAGCTATATAAGCAATATGTTTGAGGACAGGTACAGTGTCTATGTCATCCATGAAGTTAGATTATGCGGGAAGCGACAGGATAGAACGTTATGCATTAAAATACGTAAAAACACATAGGGAAAAGAAAAGATGCAATGGTGATTCAAGTTCATGTTTCCTGTCTTTTGTCTACGCAGCTACTAAAAGAACATTTCTTGGTGATTCTTTTGTAGGCAAATTCTGTTGGTGTCAGAGATTATGGTTTGCATAGGCATACTTCTGAGCTTCCATATTATAATCCCGTACTCTGAGCCACAATACATCTGTTCAGGTCTACTCATGTTTGTTGCTGCTGAAGTACTTGAAGGTAAGATTTTATTGATGACTCAATCTTTTCCATTTATTAAAGACGTTAGCTTATGGCTTAAGGATAGGCGCATGTAACCATGTTTGATTTTGATGTCTTAAAAATTGAGAATGATTTGTTCCAGGAGTGAACTTGTCACTACTTTCTCGCGTCATGTCATCAAGGCTTTCTCGTGGAACCTATAACGGGGGACTCTTGTCAACTGAGGCTGGGACCTTGGCACGAGTGATAGCAGATGCAACCATTACTCTGGTTGGCTACTTTGGTGTGAGTAGGCTCCTTAATATCACCCTTCTTCCTTCGCTCTTCATTTGCATATCCTCCATCATCGCTACCTGCTATACCTACAATTCTTTATATTAATTCCTATTTGTCTGGGAGGGAAAGCAGAGAATGCCCGGCCTTCAACAAAGTCCCTCTCTCCCACACCATTGTTATTGTTGGGCCTTCATATGTGGTGATGTACATTCAACAAAATCTGGGTGGCTCATTGATTTTTTTCTTCATATGATTTTTTATTTCATAAAATAAGTCTTTTTTTTATTATTTTTATCAGAAGTCCTTTGTTTTTTTCTTTGACATTTGGTTATAAATATTGCATATGCCGTTAAGCTTACTTATTCAGGCTGAAGTAATGCTATTTACGAAATCAATTTAAATATATTTATTCACTCTATCTTAATATAATGAAAAATAACTTTAAAATCATTTGTCTTTGGAAGATGTACTCTCGCTTTAGCTAGGGACTGATTTGTGCATGAACAATGTTTGCCAGAATGTAAAAAAAAAAAAAAAAATGAAATAAAATAAATTTGTTTGCTAGATTGTAGTTTTTTTTTCCCTCTCTTGTACGAAAGAAAATCATTTAAATCTTCAAATAGTTCTTTCCAAGAATCAAGTAATACATACATTAATTTTTCGAATAAAAAGTGATACAAGGTGATGCCAAAAAAAAAAAAAATCTTTTGAGAGATTTAAACAATTTTTGTTGCATTTTTTAAGGAATAAAATATCTTTTAAGTTCTTTTGCCAAACTTAGTACGTGTTCTTCTCAAATTCAAATCATCTTAAATGTTTAGAAGTTTGTTAGACAGTAATATTGGTGGTAGCCAACCAATTGAATCGCCGAAAGAAGAGGTTTGAGCTTTAAATTTAGGTACTCATTACGCAGCCACAACGTCCAGTTAATGCCTTAATGGATGTGGTCCTTTTTGTTTGTTTTCCAGGAGGGAAAAAAATACCCTTACAACACCCAGTAACTAGTTACCACTTACTACATATATATGGCTCAATATTTATTTTAATCAATCTAACGACCTGAAATTTGTAACTTTTCATCTGTATTAATGAACTCAGATGAAGTTTTGAACATCATTTACTGAAATGAACTACTAGGACGAAAGTCAACCTCATTAAGAATCTTTCCCCACAGCTTCCCAGAGTAGCTAGTCGATCCTAGATTGTCTATGTTCTTTCTCAAGGGAAGCTTTTTATATGACGTCTTTTTTTGTTTTTCTTTTCTTTTTGTTAATTCTTCAATTTGATTCGCTGGGTTCATGGGGAAAAATGGACGTAGGTCATCGAAAAATAAATCATAATAAAAATGAATGTATCAACTCCTTCTCCCTATTACATACTAATATACAAGTCTCTATGTTTAGCCTTGCCTAGTGGTAACAACTTTTGACACACTCCGACACGAGTACTATAAATGAGCGAGCTAGCTAAGTCGAAGCGCTGGTTGGTGTCACAGTTTGAGCATTTTCTTGAAAGCATTATTAATTAATACTGGGCCTGGCTCCATAGCCACTGTTTCGGCGACAAAGACAGCGATCTTTATATTAATCCAACTTATAGCCGCGGAAAGCGTTGCGCCTTGCTTGCGGTTTATATAAATAAATAATGAGAAGCAAGACGGACTCAACAAGGCAAACTCCCATCACTTGCACTCTAGTCAGCTAATCCTGATATGGGTGTCTCGTCGACGTCGCTGCCGAGACTTTCCTTCTTTGCTGCTCTTGCTGGAATTCTCTTGTTCCCTCGACACTCTGTTTGTGCCTCTCAAAAAGGTAATAAATGCCCACTCTGTCATTTTGGTTTCTGGAGTTTAGCAATTATTGACGTCACGTTATAAGAATTGTCGGTACTCTCAACCTTTTGTTGAGCTTGAATTTTTAAGTCAATAGGTCATGTTTCACATCCATTCTGATGTCTGTGACGGTGTCAAGTGTAATATTGAGTGTCAAATTAATTAATACTACCCGCAACGCAACTTCCCCTAGTCAGACAAGCAATATCTGTCGCATATTATGATATGATATGGACTGATTTGCCAATAAGTGGCTCCGTCGCATGATACATTTGGGAAATGACATGCTTGTATTGGCTGCCAGCATCTCTTTGATTTAATGGGCTACTCCATGTGAAGTACAGCATTGGCTTCCCGATTGGGCACAAGAACAAGTTCAAGTTCTTTTCTCCAGAAGGATATAATGTAACATTGAAATGAATTTTTAGCTTCATATTCATATAACGGAAATCTGAGCCTTCCTCTTTTCTACTGCGTTGCTTCGTACAGGTACTGATACTGATACAGATGGAGTTCCAAAGTACACATTTATGCAGGATGCAACGTCAGCTCCCAGCATATCTTATTATGACTACATTGTAATTGGGGGAGGTACAGCAGGGTGTCCTTTAGCAGCGACCCTGTCCCAAAACTACAGTGTTTTGCTACTCGAACGGGGTGGGTCCCCTTATGGGAACCCTAACATCACCGATTTAGGTGCGTTCGGAGAAGCGCTGTCGGACACGTCCCCGACCTCACCCTCGCAGCGTTTCATTTCCGAAGACGGTGTCATTAACTCTAGAGCTCGCGTGCTTGGTGGCGGAAGCTCTTTGAACGCTGGTTTCTATACTCGTGCTAGTCCTCAATATGCAAGGTAACGTTCTCAATTTAATTTTTGTGAATGTAGTACGCGATTAACTGATTATTCTATTATATCTATCTATCAGGGAAGCGGGTTGGGATGGGAGGGCAGTCAACGAGTCGTATGAGTGGGTGGAGAGGGTCGTGTCGTTCCAGCCACCAGTGCAGCAGTGGCAGTCCGCCGTGCGAGATGGTCTCCTGGAAGTTGGTGTGCTTCCCTTCAATGGCTTCACTTATGATCATATCAATGGCACTAAGATTGGTGGTACCATTTTTGACCAATATGGCCATAGACACACTGCCGCCGATCTCTTAGCTCTGGCCAATCCCACCAAAATCACCGTGCTTCTACATGCCACCGTCCATAGGATCCTCTCCAGAACAAAACACACGAGGAAACCCGTGGCCCATGGGGTAGTGTTCCGCGACGCCTTGGGGACTAGACACAAGGCTTATCTTAACCGTGGGCCTGCCAACGAAATTATAGTATCGGCGGGTGCACTTGGAAGCCCACAACTTCTGATGTTGAGTGGAGTTGGGCCTAGGCACCACCTTAAGGCCCATAACATCAGTGTTGTAGTGGACCAGCCCATGGTAGGACGAGGAATGTCAGATAACCCCATGAACGCCATTTTTATTCCCTCCCCCGTCCCCGTCGAGCTCTCCCTCATTCAGGTCGTCGGCATCACCAACTTCGGAACCTACATTGAAGCTGCCAGTGGTGCAAATTTCGCCGGCACTTCTACCAGAGACTACGGCATGTTCTCCCCTAAGGTGAAGAATTAATGATGTTGATATTCATTTCCTTGTTTCAATTTTTGTTTGGCTTTCGTAATAAGATATATGTACGGTAGATTGGTCAACTGTCCAAGTTGCCACCAAAGCAAAGGACCCCGGAGGCCCTCGCAGAAGCCATACAACTCATGGATAGCCTAGACCAAGCAGCATTCAGAGGCGGGTTCATCTTAGAGAAAGTCATAGGCCCAATATCAACAGGCCATCTGGAGCTCCGAACCCGGAACGCAAACGACAATCCGTCCGTGACGTTCAACTACTTTCAAGACCCGCGAGACCTGGAGAGATGTGTGCAAGGCATTAACATGATTGAGAAAATCATAGAGTCGAAGGCTTTCTCTCCATTCAAATACCAGAATTTATCAGCGGAAGTGCTGCTCAACATGAATGCGAGTTCTCCAGTTAACTTACTGCCAAGGCATAGGAATGCGTCAATGTCTTTGGAGCAGTTCTGCAGGGACACAGTGATGACGATATGGCATTATCATGGGGGCTGCCAAGTAGGGGGAGTGGTTGATCCTGATTACAAGGTGCTCGGCGTCGACGCACTGCGTGTCATTGATGGTTCCACTTTTAATTATTCTCCCGGAACTAATCCTCAAGCCACTGTTATGATGCTTGGAAGGTACTATGATTATGATAATGATAATATACCCATTTCAATAACATATATAATGTGACTTTTCTGGTCTTGATGCAGATATATGGGACTCAAAATATTGACAGAAAGGCTAGCTGTTGATGAATCAAAGTAATGGTCATTTGGAGGTTCATTTCTATAGAGATGTTAAATCTGAATCACCCAAAAAGAGTGGATTGCTTTTTGTATTAGTTGGAAAATTGAAAGTTAAACAGATTCCCAAATGAAAGGAAACTGCTATCGATTAAGAATAATGCGGTTATATACACCAACTTATACCGCAAGTATATAGTAAATCACAAAAAACCAAGCCATAGTTAAAAGGCACGGGAAGATGCGCATCCAAGGCTTACGTAATTGTTCTGTATGTTTCTTACTTTTATGAGAATATAGTTGCACTTCAAAAAGTTGAAGAAATTAAATTAATAAATATGTTAATTTCATTTGACCAGATGCTTATCTTGAGGATTACTCTATACCAAACAGAGCGATGATCCCAAGCCAAGAGTGATTATGCATATATATGCGTTGGTATTTTTTGAGTTTTCAGTCACTGGAAAGTGTATTATATATACTACAAATGTATGAGGAAAAGGAAAATGACGAAGAATATGAGAGGAGATAGGGGCAGAGATAGATTTCGTTGCCAGCTCCTCAATTTATAAATAGGTAAAATTAAATAATAAATAAAGAAGGCATCTAGCCATTGACAAAGCTTCCAGAAGGAGCCCCGACCCCTTTTTGGGTAGAGAAAGAGGAAGCGAGAGAGGCAAGAATCCAAAACGTAAGTGTAGGAAATAAAAGGTCATTTTTTTTTTTTTTTAATGAAAAGATAGGCTTTACATGAGAATTAATGCGTTGCGTAGGAAGGGATATCCACGAGCATATGCTGCTAGCTAGCTTGTTCATCTTCACACACTTATATATTATGCCCTCTCTCGTTTGGCATCAAGAACCCACGACATTAAGCGAAGCAGTTGTAGGGCTTCTCTCCTTTGGCAGGCAAGGGCAACCAACATAACATGCATGATCTGTTTCATGCATATATATATATGACCAGCCAAAGGAGAGTTGCTCTGTGACTAGTTCTGCTTAATTACTATTTTTATGCTCTGCTCAGCCCACAATACATGACAGAATTGGATTAGCTAGGTATGTACCGTCTGAGTTGATCTCATCAACCCAAATCTTCATATATACAAGTAGCTAGGACTTAAGACCACGATCTTTTCTTTTGATTTGTGGATATATATATAGGCTTGAAAAATAAAAAATCTGCTGCACTAATTCAAAATCAAGGAGTACTCGTCATATATTTACATATATAGCACCCAGCAGCAATGAGCATTGAGAGTGTGGACACTCGTATACACGCATATGTAATGAATAAGGCGCTGCTTCAACTCAAATGAGTTGTCTGATTCAACTCCCAAATGTTTTGACTTTTGAAGAGCTCGCCCTAAGTTGATGCTAGAACTTTATTATTAGGATTATTACAAATATAAAGTTTTTTTATTTTTTAATAAAAAGTTGAGATGGCCGAGTTGGTCTAAGGCGCCAGATTAAGGTTCTGGTCCGAAAGGGCGTGGGTTCAAATCCCACTCTCAACATTTTAGCCTTTTTGTATTTTCACTAAGTATGATAAGTTAGCCAACTTTGACCTTTTCCATCCATCAAAGGTAGTGCTGTCTAGAAAGTGACTTCCCACAGAAATACACACCGACTATTCTCTCACCTATTAATGTCAGTAATAATTACCTTGTCCCAATTTGTCTACTTTATTGGTTTGAATAAATGCCCTCAGCGTTCAAATAGAGTATTGATATTGAGGGCGGAAATATCAGGGATAATGGAAAAGAGAAAAGGTCATAGAGTGCCCCAGAAGACAACCTGTTTGACTGAGCATGAATTAGGTATTTGCATTGTCAAACTTGCAATGAAATTACAATTACTAACTCAGAAAAGTTAAAAAGGAAAAAGTGTGTAAGAAATGAAATTATTGAGGGCCAAAAAGAGAAGGGGGGAAAATGCACTCTCCTTGCACTGGAGAAGGATCACAGCCCTGCTTTAATGGCTGTTTTCCAGCTGCTTTTCTTTCTTCCGAGGATTCCCATGATGCAACTTCCAAATCCATCATCAACGTAACTGGATCAAACTATGATTTCGGTATAGCCACTTGTTCCACTCTTCACCCAAATGTCCAATTCACCAACCCCCAGGCCCTTCTTTCTTTGCCTGAGTCATATACTAATTTCACCAAAGCATATCCTCATTTTTCCAATTCTTTTGTAATTGATCAAATTCGAGCCCAAGAATACTACCACTTGAATCGCTCCAATATCTGTTTTGATTACACTGGATATGGCCTTTTCTCCTTTGCTCAACAGCAGAGACGTTATCCAAAAACTTCAATTGCTTCATCATCATCTAATCTCATATCGTCATTGTCTATGGAACCTCCCTTTTTTGACATTTCCTACAAGTCAGTGAATTTGTATTCTCAAATACTGTATGGAGCACATGAATCAGAACTAGAATCCAACATCACAAAAAGAATCATGGCATTTATGAAAATCTCTGAAGTTGATTATACCGCAGTCTTCACTGCCAATCAGTCCTCTGCTTTTAAACTCGCTGCAGATTCTTTCCAATTTCAGTCCAACGGATGCCTTCTCACAGTTTATGACCACCATAGCGAGTCGGTGGATTTGATGATAGAAAGCGCCAAGAAACAAGGAGTGAATGTGTTATCGGCTGAATTCACCTGGCCTAATCTCAAGATCGTGTCAGGAAAATTAAAGAAGATGATAGGGAGTAAGAGAGAGAAAAAGGGAAAGAGAGGTCTATTTGTTTTCCCACTTCAGTCAAGGGTTACTGGGGCGCAATATCCTTATATTTGGATGGCTATAGCACAGGAACATGGATGGAATGTGTTGCTTGATGCGAGTGCATTAGCGCCTAAGGAGATGGGCACTTTGGGCTTGTCTCTCATTCAACCTGATTTTCTCGTTTGTTCCTTCTACAAAGTTTTCGGGGAAAACCCATCTGGGTTTGGGTGCTTATTTGTGAGAAAATCAAGTATTTCTGCGATAAAAGATTCACCAAGCATGGGAATTGTGAGCCTTGTCCCAGCATTTAAACATTCTCAGTTCCCTGTAGAAGAAGAAGAAGAAGAAGAAAAGGAGAAGCTGAACCAAGACCAGATACCGAACAGCAAACAGATGAGCGTGTATTTTGAGACCAAACAAGTATCTGGAAAACAGAAGGCAGAATCAACATCAGGAATTGCGGAGTCAAACAAAAAACTTGAGTCAGGTCAATCTGTAAGGAGAAGAGGCGAGATTGAGTGCAGGGGATTGGACCATGCAGAGTCAGTGGGGCGAACAGTGATTGGTAGGAGGGCAAGGTATCTGATCAATTGGCTAGTTAACGCGCTAATGAGTCTTCAACATCCACATCCAAGCACTGGGGTTTCCCTAATTAGAATTTATGGACCAAAGATAAACTTTCAACGCGGAACTGCGGTGGCATTTAATGTATTTGATTGGAAAGGAGAAAAAATCGATCCCACAATTGTACAGAAGCTAGCTGATCGGAATAATATCTCTTTAGGACTGGGAATTTTGAACAACATTGACAAGAATGCGCCGGAGAGAGAGAGGATGTTAGAGTCTGACTCTACAACATCTGGAGGGAGCCTGCAAAAGAAAAAACTCAAACGCGAGTCTGGCATCTCTGTCCTCACTGCTGCTCTAAGTTTCTTGAACAATTTTGAAGACAATTACAGGCTTTGGGCATTCCTTTCCAGATTCTTGGATGCAGACTTTGTGGAGAAGGAGAAATGGAGATACATTGCTCTCAATCAAAAAACGATTGAGGTTTGAATAAACTTTTTCTTCATTCGTTTTTTCCTCGTCTGCTTCTCCTCTCTAACTCCAACTGTGCTTCATCAAAATCTGAACCAAAAAAATATGCAAAACGTTTTTTTTGGGCCCCGAACCAAACTGGCAGTTTTTTGGGTCTACTCCCCGAGGACGAAATTAATGTTCCCGTAGGAGTCAGGCTTAGGCCCCATCAGATTGGTCTACTTGATCAATTTAATAAAAATTGAAAGCACCCCTTATTTTCTTTTTACACCCTAACCAAAGGGGTGATTGATAATTGAGAGACCAACTCACCTAATTTCGCTTATGGGTGGCTAGATGAGAACTTCCGGCTTCGTCGTATTTTAACTGTGTCAGAAATTGTGTCTGTATTGATGTTAGTAAAAAGATTGGGTTGAAGAAGTTTGATGTTTGATTTTATTGTTAAATAATCTAATTCCAGAGCACTAATATGCTATTTACTCGTATGAGAAACTTGAGGAAATTTTTTTTTCTATTTCTGATGCTCACTACTTTGTTTTTCACATTCCTTATAACAAGGTACAGTAATTAATGAGTCTGCAATCTATCAATCAATTTTTAATCAATCAAGAAAATTATAATAAAACAGAAAATATAGATAAAAGATGTTAAACATTTATATTTTGCACCGGACAAATTGACAGGCGACGGCAATAGTTAGTAAGTGAAACATAGTTGGGCTGTGACATGTATCATAGTGGACCGGTTCTTGATTAGCACGTAATTGTTGCCCTCAATTAGTTGATGACCTTTTTATGGAGTATTTAATTTTTCTCTCCCATAACGTGGTAAGCTGTGATAAAAATAATCAACTCTAACAGAGCATCACAAAATTTGCATATCTATAAATAACTCGCAACTAAATTATTCATCACCAAATGATCAATACAAATACGAGATTGACATAAAAATATATGTATCCATGCACAAATACGAAAGGTACGCTAGTTAAGTGATTGAAGAATATGGCGTCGGCCCGGTGCAACCAATGTTGACAATAATATAATAAAAAAGGCAAAAGTAGAAACCTACTTAATTCATAATAGTTCAAGCTTTAACCTTGTGATTTGGCTTGAAGACATACTTAATGAGGGAGTCTTTGATGGGCAAGAGTTCTGGGAATTCTTTGTTTAATTTGGCGGTGTGAAGCTCATTGTTACTTCTAGGGGCAACTATCACCTTTGCCTGCTCCTCCAGACTGAAGTTCTTCCAAGTAAAGTTGGGGTCAATGTATTCCCTGTACATCTCCAGAATTTCATTGTGGCTCACCACTCCAGGGTTAGTGAAATTCCATATTCCGGTGAGATTTCTCTTTGCCATTTCTATGGAGATGGGAAGGAGTTCATCCAATATAGTCATTGAATTTGGAATGTTGACCACTTTCTCATATCGTGTGATCTTTGTAATGAAATTGCGAGGGTTGGATAAATCAGATGAGATGGGCATCCGAACACGCAACGTACATACGTTGTCATAGTTCCTCAGTAGATCTTCCACCTATCATATGCAGAACAGGGAAGCAAATATGTTAATACCTGGGATATTCAAGTCACCATACATGTTAATCTCATTCATTAAAAACATCTGCAATTTCGTAATTTGCAAACATAATCATTTGGTTTAGGCCATCTTCAACCCAGACTAGCTGAAAGAATGGAGCTAATATTGCGGCTAATGAAGTTTCTGAAAAGAACAATGTGAGTAAGAGCCCTACTTGTAAACGACATAACGCTAATTAAATGCGAGTGTGAGACATTCAGCTTAGGTAGATGTAGGCGAATGGCTTAGTCAAAAGCCAAAACTAGTAATTACTCACAGAGGAGAGATCTGATCTAATTACAATTGAGTTGCTTTATAAATTACAAGTGTCAAGTGGAGGGCTGCGTCGAACCATTTCGAATGACGGATCCCAATACATATATATATGTTGTATGTTAAGCTAAAGCACATGCCATGACTTGACTGCCCAGATCTGTCGCGGTAAACAACTTCAGTGTAATGCATACATAAGCAGGATATTGTTGGCAGAGGAATGATGAAACTAATCTTACAGACTAGGAATAATTTAAGGTTCCTATATAGCTTAATTAGTTTAATTGTGGAAATTAGAAGATCAATGTAACAGAATAATGAAAGAGTTGATTTGATATGAAATTAGTGAGCGAAAGAGATTGACTAACTGACCATGGCTTTGGTCTTGGAGTAGAAAGATCCAATGAAATTGGGGATGTCTTCCTCCTTGAATCCGATGCCGCATCCAAGGGGGTGATGCTCATCGTACTCAAAGATGCAGCCGGTGGCGTAATTGATGAGAACAAGTCCTCGCTCTCTGCAAACATCGGCTAATGTCAAAGTTCCGACCACGTTAGTCCGGATAGTCTCCACCTTGTGAGATTCGCACCAATCCACGTTAGGGCGGCCAGTGACTCCGGCGGCATTGAATACGTGGGTGGGGTTGACGGTAGCTATGTCGGCTTCCAAGGAAGAGCGGTTCTCGAGGCGGCCGGATCCATAAGCGTAGTCGATACCCTGAGATTCAGAGAGTTTGCCAAGAAGGCCACCAATCCAGCCGGTGCGGCCGTAGATCAGGAACTTGAGGGGCTTGTCGGCTGAGGCACCGTTAGCTGGAAAACCCATCTCTCCGAAATGGCAAGTCGGAACGAGAGGGAAATGAGATCTGGAATTAGAAAAACAAGCTGAGACTGAGAGATGGGAATGATGTTTAAATATATGGGATTCGTAATTCGGAGTGTATGTATCATGTATGTGTGTATTCTTGGGTCTTGAATCTGGACAGTAACGCCAAGACGGTGATTTGTAAAAGGAAATGGCCACTGGCATTGCCTCCCTTGCTAGTGGGGTACCACTGCTGCGCCATATATATATAAATTATAAATAAAACAATTTTTATATTATATTTTACTTGTGATTGCATGTAATCTTAATTTATAATTAATTAAAATTATATGAATAATAAAAAAAATAAATTAAATTTTAACTTTAAAATTATATTTTTAAACTCAAATTAAAAACTTTTAATTAAGTTACAATAATCTTTATTAATTCATATATAATGGTACTTCAAAGGTTTTATTTTTAACTAAAGATATGATATTTCATTAATGTGTGTATTAACACTTTATTAAAAAATTTAATATAAAAAAGTAAAAATGCTTTCTCTTCAATAAAGATAACATAGTATTTACTTACCATAAAAACCCATATTTTACATTCATATATATATAAAATAAAATAAAAAATGATAACATATTTACATTCAGTATTAAGAAATTCCACTGCAAACAGTTTTTTCTTCTCTGTCATATGCTTTATTTGTATGTTTGTTATTTTACTCAGCTTTTATAACCATAATAAAAAAAATAATTTCCACTGCACGGCAGATAAAGTCAATCAAGAATTAAGCTACATAAACAAATGAATAACTTTATAAAATTTATCGCAGCAGTTTTTTTACAGAACATATCGAAAGGAAAAACCCATCATGAGTTGCATGTATTCAAGTCCAAGTATACAGCAGATTTTTGCCTGTACAGGTTTGTCGGTGGTTACTCAGAAAGAATGTGGAGGGATGGGTGTTCATCTTGTTGGATGATCAACTCAAATCATCATCTCTCAATCTCAATTGTGATAACCCCAATAGTAGTTTTGCTTTTAATACAGTAATTCATCATTTTACAGCAATGTCTGTCTTGGTGCAATTGCTTCATATGGAAAACGACGGAAAGTGATATCATCAAAATCCCTTCTCTCTCGAAGAAGAAGGCGCAATGAACGTTAAAAAAAAATTCTATATCTCATATGGTGAGATTTTCTTGAATGCCTGTAAAAGTGCCTTTAATGTTGCCGCCAAGATCCGGGAATGTCTCATGGCCAGCAAGAGGCTTCACTTTGCCATTGGAATCAACTTGAAGTGGGTATTTTAATAGATGGCCTTTCATTTCGGTTAAATGATCATTTGCTGCGTACTCTTTCCAATTAAGCTCACTCAAGGACCTTATCCGTCTCACGCATTCCAGGCTCTCTGGTTGCTTGAAACATTCTTCCAAACCTCCTATGTGTTCGTCCCATAGCGACATTCTGTATCCATACACCTGAAACATATTCTCCAACTCAGCAATGGAACTCAATTTTACCACTTTTGTTGCATAAAAAGGTACGTGTCAGTTTATAGAATTTGCCTGTCCACAAGGTCTAGAGTGCTTGGTTGCCCAGGTATGATGCGGCTGATATGCACCCATTGCTATCTCTGTATCTCTAGTGCCTCCCATGGATCGCTGGTTAATGTTAGCAGATCCCAGTATAACGTATTCGTCATCCACTATCATTCCTTTTGAATGAACATAAATCATGAACCGCCGGTTCTTTTGTGTAAGTGCCTAAGTTACCAGTGTACAGGGTAGGGTTTAAACGTAATCAGAGGAGGAATGAGACGTAAACAGAATCAAGATAAGATAAGCTTTAACTTGAGAGGATAATGCAGATACCTGAGGAGTGTTTGCTCCAGTAGGATTTATAGCGTTCAAATCGTTTCCGTTTTCTGGTGTCTCACGTTTGCCAAGGCAAAAGAAATTCAAGTAGTCTTGTGGTTCATACTGATTGTCAAGTCCAGCCTCCTGTAGAGCCTTGTAAATCATTTCGTACATCATTTCCATTGTTTTGAACTGCATAAACCAACAAGTGAAGGTGGAAATTAATGAAGATTGAAACCTCATATAATATCTTTTCTTCTATAGGATCAATCGCACAATTTTGAATGATAAAAATGAGATCAGTATCTGAACGTCAAAGCTTCCTAGCTAATTCATTTGTACTGTCAAGCCAAAAACTATTTGTGTATGAATTTGGATATTTTTTCATATGTATAAGAAGCTTACCTGCCAAAAGAGAATCCGTTGAGTTGGTGTACTTGTGGGTACACCTTCAGGCCACATTGGGATGATAATGTACACAGCGAACCTCTCCTTTTGTTTGATTTTGTTAGCAATTTTGAGAGCAATTTCCATCGGAATTAAGTTGTTTGCACCTGTAAAGAAACAATTATCAAAACTGGTACATGCCTGTTGCAGCTTTCAAATAATGGTTGTCAACAAAGACTTGTTAAGATGAGTTTTTCTTAAATATTTACAATTAAATATAGCATCGGCCCATTGCCACTTGCTTGGTTACAAGCAAAAATACATATGAATGCCAACATTAACCACAGAACCAAAATGGCATGGTACCTTTCCAACAAATAAATAATATCAAAACCAATTAATGAAGCATGCAAGCATTTCTATTTAGATATCCACACTATCACCGTGTTGAGAGAAGCTTTACGAAACTTTTTTACATGTATTCAATATTGTACAATAACTATGGATTTTAAATATGCTTCACATTTTTCTTTTCTACCTCAGAAAAAGGGCAACTTTATGTTTTATGAGTCTAAGAACGAAAGATCTCACCTAAATCTTTGTAAGAATCCCAATTGTACGACGAACCAAGAAAGTATTGGTTCTCAACATATATGAACTTTTGTGCGGCTCGGATTGCCTTGACATATGCAGCATGTATACTCATGTCTATCAGTACATTCTTCCCACAAACCAAGTTCTGTCACAACGAAGCAAACAATTTAGCTGGTTCATTTGCAGATAACAACATAACAAAGTTACGATTTAGTTGATAGTGAACAACAGGACAAAAACTTCTCACCCTTTTTATAGCATCTTTTGGTTCCTTCGGAAATCCTTTGACTGAATTGGAGTCAATCGAACGGAAGATCTTCAATTAAAAGAAATTCGGGAAAAGTCAGTAACATCTAGATAGATATTGAAGAAATTGCTCGATGGGATCAGGGAATCCTCTTCATCAACACTACCTGGATATGCCAATTATCTGGCTTATCTTTATCTAAGGAAGGAACATCAGCAATACCAATGATGTCAGGAATTCTACTTATATTCAGTAATGAATCATCATATGAACTTTTCATCTTCCGAAGTCCAGACACCTTTGATGCCCTTAACCAACGTTCCTCAAAGTTGGTGAGGATGTCATATGCAGCTGGACCATCAATTTGCGAATGCAAATCATGCCATGGTTGTCTTGGACAACCATCCACAGGCCCCTGCTTATTATACAAATATAAGAATTACAATGTAGAAAGGAGTATAATACATTCATACATACATATATATATTTTGTTTTGTATATTTTATTATTTCGATATAAGCAGCATAAAATAATTACACATTTTTGAAATGGTTCTATATGCTCAATTTCATTCTTTTCTAGATAATCTGTCATTTAGACGAAAATATATTATATGACAGGAAAGGATGATCAAAAGATACATCTAGGAGATTTTTAACAAAGGAACTCGGACTATACACTTCATATCATTCATAACACGCTTTATGCATTTGTTCCAAGCAACACCCCTACCTGCTGTAGCCATGTTCTGTAAGAAAACCGACTCACATAAGAAAAGCCGAAGGTTTCCAACATGACTAATACTGGGAGTAAAGGTGAATAAGATATTTGTTATATCTTGAGAAGAACTCCTGAACATGCTAAATTTCTAACTGATGAAAATGATAAATTATATACCTTGAAGTTAGGGTTATGATAGTCCTCTTTGTGCGTTGTATGCAAAGTCCTAAAGAGAGAATGATGTGGTGTATCATATCGCCCCATGCATAAATCAAGACCTCCAACGAAAGCTATAATCTTTCTTTTATTTTCGCCTTCGCCTGCATCCGCATCCACAATGACTGTTTTCTGATGATGGGTATAGATTGTTCCAGCTTCCTAATAATCAAGCACAATTAATTATAATCTCACTACATTGGAGCAATATCACCGTGCATGTTAGACATATAAAAACGGTACTTATATCTAACCGGCTTCTTGATCCAACTATGTCCTTTTCCACCAGTTCGTGGGCAAAGTAGGACTCGTACGGAAGAGTGCTTGAAAAAACGACGAGTGTCCTCATCATGAGTGTTCATTTTTCCGTCCTACAAATCATAACAGTATTTGAAATATGTTACTGATAATAGAGTACCATCCGATTTAAAAGAAGCAAAGTGAAGTAAAGAAGCACTCCTGAATATGAAGGATCAAAATATGCTACTACTCTATCCTCCAAGGCATTAAATAAATTTTCTGAACTCAAGGCTATGTTTTGCTTTACTGCCTTACCAAATGCCGGCGTTGAAGTGTACTTTCTATTTGGGCCAAAATGGATGAAATGTACTTAAAAAGCAGAAAAGATGCATGTTCATGGGCTGAAATTTCTGACTATTTTCTTCTATTCCAATTTCCATAAAAGGATGGATATCCTGTAGCATACAGGATAGTTAACTTCCATAGACACCTTGATAGCATAGAAATAGTTAAAAACCCCAACTACATCTGGTGTATCTTCTCAAATCTATTGGGCATGAATTCTGCTACAATATTTCTATATTTTCTACGAAAAAAAAATCTTTGACAACAGTCCACTATGTGATATTTATATCTATGTGAGGAGGAAAGTCAAAATCAGCAAGGTCAGACATGTCATTTGAACTAAATAACACAACAATACAAAATACAGAAACATAAACTGACAAAACATTCGAAGTTGATTACCATTTTATATCCAAGGATGCTTCGAGAAGTAGGATCATCCCATACAAGAAGCAGCACTCTCACACCTTCCTGGGATTTAGTCTTGAGGAGATCACCTAAAGTGCAAGATTTTTCATCATTGCCATCGCGAATCAGTTTAACATTGTAGTATACAGACCACCCTACGATGTATATTAATTTGCGGGCCTGACTTATAGCATCAAAGATGTCGTGCCAACAGTTGCCATGCTCATAATTTAAATTACCATCGATCTTCAAATTGGCGAGGCAACCTTGGGGAGCATGAGCATCTTGATAAAGTTTGACTTTGCCTCCTTTCCTAAGGGGAAAGTATGTACCAGGGACCCCTTCATGATCAGGACCTCCACCTACTCCATGATGGTAAAGAGCCAGTTTATGAAATGGCGTATATTGAATGGATAAACTCAAAACCGCCCCAGCCTTACAAGGCTTCCCACCAGCAGTAAGGATGGGAAAAGTTCCCTCCACTTTTGTGCCGGTATATAGCTGTTCCACTGGTATTCCCACAGCACCAATAATCTGTGAGCCCACTACATCATCATCTTTCACAACAAAGTGAACTTCCGAAGCATAATGCGCAACAGGAACATTAAAATACTGCACCCAGACAGGGTTTTCATCATTTCTGATCACAAATGTCCTCGCAATTACAGTACCTGCTACTGATACAGTTGTATATGGATCACTGGTTAACTTATGGGACATATGCCCTCCAACATTTTTGCCAAGTTTTCCAGGTAATTTGGAAAACATATCACTCATATTCTTGTGAAACATATCCATGTTAGGAAGGCTTTTGGCCTCTTTGACGTATATCTCTAAGTTGCCATGTAAAAGCAAAATTCTTAAGGAACTCGTAGTCGTAGGAAAGGGCACAGCCTGTTGACCCTGTCCATGGCTTGAGCCTCCAAAAGATAGAGTTCCACCAAAAAAAGAATGAGCCATAATAGGAACTAAGGACACTCAAACACTCCTTTTGCTGCAAAGGAAAAGTTTCAAAAAAGAATTGAGAGAGTTGACTTGATACAGAAGTACAAAAACAGTTGACTCAGCAGAATTGGCGGTAAATCCTTAGTAACTCAACTAACTTCCAAATAAGAGAAGCACTGAAAAGGGAAGTATCATTAATGCTAAATAACTGAACAAATAGCAGGAAATAAGGGGAATCCAAACGAAATATAAGATAAGGATAGTAAGAAGTAACAAGAACAAAATTAAGGAAATATACCAAATATTTGCTGCGGATGAAGTGTGCAGCTGGTTGTTCACATATGAAAAGTATTAGGCTAAAGGGAAAAGGAGTCTAGGTCAGTTCGCAATGGTGAACAGATTATAATAGGACGCAGAGGGATGAGAACAGAATATGAACGTGAGATTCAAAGTTCATGCACATGTGGTGGCTGCTATATGATAATGAGAGTATTTGACTGAGTAAAACAGAGTGATCTTCCAAGAAAGAGACAAAAATTGAAACGTATATATACAAGTAAAGAAACAATGTGCTTAAGGTTGAATGAATATGAGAAATAAGATGAAGCAGTCTCACGAAAATTAAAGCTATAGTTGAATTCTCCATTATGAAATAATGCAGCTGGAGAACGAAGACGGAGGGGGACGGTTGAACTTGGCAAGTCGTCGATGAGACAGACCTTTTTAATTCTTTTCCCGAAAGTCGTCGTCAAAGTCTTCTATTTTGTGACTGGCTGGGGCCTCGGCCCAAGCTAAAAGAACAGAACACCTCGGCCCGCCGGCACAATATTTTTATAACAAGAGAAGAGGCCCAAGATTTACCCCTCTTCAACTAAAACTATTTACTAGAAATGTTTTGCAATTACAACTGACTTCTGAATGATTAATAACTAATCTTGCTTCTTTTATCACCCGTGATCCTATATAAATCCACTACGTGAGTTTTACGAGAAGATAAAAAAAAAAGAATTGCCATTAGCGAAAGATCATTAAATTTGCTTAGCTTTCAATAGCCAGGGGGGGCTTGGCTATAACATAACGATATTCCAAGTTGGGGAATATGCAATCTATATATATGAAGAGTTGAATGGTACGGTAAGAAAAAGAAAGAAGGGTGAATTATTTAACAAGTTGAAGCAGTGTATATAGTACTTTTTAGAAAGGAAAATTTACAAAGACAGTCGAAGCCACATGCACTTTGGTGGTTGAAAGAAATGGAAGCAATCACATGATCATTCATATTCACTACTGGTGAAACAGATGGATGATCTACCGCAGAAATTAAAGTTTGCATCCATAAATTTACAAGCTCAATTTCTTAGGCTATCTTACACTCTCTACTATCTCCTTGGACCAGTGAGTCTCCTAGCTATCTCCATAAAGGTAAGTCCGTCCATAATATAACATAAAAGTCGGTTGCTGTTACTCAACATGCATGCAGAAGATCAGTGTCTGTCTTCCCCTTGCGCTTGGACTTTAAAGAGGTAACTGATTGAGAGTTGCTGTGCCAATTGCGCTTCCCTTGATTGATGAACCAATTATTGATTTGCTTCAGCTGCAAACCTGTCTCCTCCACAAGTTTTGCTTTGTCATCTTCCGTTGGGTAGGGCCACTTTGAATGCTGCTGCCACCAAGCTTTCAGAACCGAAGTTGTGTCACCTGGTAATTTCCCAGCTCGTCGTTTCCTTAATATTTCCTCTCTTACATCTTCAATTCTTGACTTAAAACCCCGTAGTGTCAATAACAATAAATACCCATTAAGTCTAGTTCATCATTCAGAGTTAAAGGACATCAATGGTTTTAATTTAAGAATGACCTGCTTCAGCTCAATCTTTAGTTCTTGACGAACTCTTTCCATCAGTGACCTTTCAGATTCCGTAGGCATTAATGGACCAAACCCCATCATGTCGTGCCCTTCAGCTCCACCCTAATCTAAACAGAAATCCATCTGCAAATCATCTTCATCATCTGACATTGTTGCACCACTTCCTTCTCCCAAGCTTACTCCTGCAATGTATATTCACATTATGTACCATATATATATATATATATACACTTCTCATCTCACGTTGTAATCCCCTTACCAGTAAAACCAATCATTGAGAGGGCTCGCAATTAAAGTACTACATTTTCTAAACATATTCTCCTGGAAAAAATGATTAATAGTTTAAGATTTATTTTCCCAAAGAAACCCTGGGCTGATCACTTTATTGTTTTAAAAGTGAAAAACATATATATACATATAATGAACAATCTAATTAGTCAAGGCCCACCTTTTCTCACTGGATCAACAATGGGGATTTAAAATTATGCCAGTGTTTCTCCAATACCGTCAATGATGGCTTAATCATCTAGTTTCTTATTATAATTCATCACAAATATCCCTTCACTTAGACGCCAATCAATTAATACTTATTTCCCCATAAAGTTGGATTTCTTTTGGAGATTTCCAAAAGCTCTTTACATATATAATTAACCTGCATTTGTCATGTTGTAACTAACAAGTACTTCTATGCCTTCTGTAGGATAGTTGATTTTAACAAGTTTAGTTCAATTTCCAATTAATAAAATCCAATTTTAGTTTATGCTAAAAGTACAATGAAATTGGGGGTATCTTCCTACTGCCGGATCCGAGGGGGTTATGCTCATCGTACTCAAAGATGCAGCCGGTGGCGTAATTGATGAGAACAAGTCCTCGCTCTCTGCAAACATCGGCTAATGTCAAAGTTCCGACCACGTTAGTCCGGATAGTCTCCACCTTGTGAGATTCGCACCAATCCACGTTAGGGCGGCCAGTGACTCCGGCGACATTGAATACGTGGATGGGGTTGACGGTAGCTATGTCGGCTTCCAAGGAAGAGCGGTTCTCGAGGCGGCCGGATCCATAAGCGTAGTCGATACCCTGTGATTCACAGAGTTTGCCAAGAAGGCCACCAATCCAGCCGGTGCGGCCGTAGATCAGGAACTTGAGGGGCTTGTCGGCTGAGGCACCGCTAGCTGGAAAACCCATCTCTCCGAAATGGCAAGTCGGAACGAGAGGGAAATGAGATCTGGAATTAGAAAAACAAGCTGAGACTGAGAGATGGGAATGATGTTTAAATATATGGGATTCGTAATTCGGAGTGTATGTATCATGTATGTATGTATTCTTGGGTCTTGAATCTGGACAGTAACGCCAAGACGGTGATTTGTAAAAGGAAATGGCCACTGGCATTGCCTCCCTTGCCAGTTGGGTACCGCTGCTGCGCCATATATATATATATAAATTATAAATAAAACAAAATTTATTCCTTCAATTTATAATTAATTTAATTTAAATTAATTAAAATTATATAAATAATAAAAATTTTATTAAATTTTAACTTTAAAATTATATTTTTAAAATTAATTATAAAAATTTAATTAAATTAAAATAATCTTTATTAATTCAGAAATAATGGTATTTCAAAGGTTTTATTTTTAACTAAAGATATGATATTTCATTAATGTGTATTAACAACTTATTAAAAATTTTATTATCAAGAAGTAAAGATGCTTTCTCTTCAATAAAGATAACATAGTATTTACTTACCATAAAAACCCATATTTTACATTCATATATATAAAAAATTAAAAAAAATGATAACATATTTACATTCTTAATATGTCATATTCTTTATTTGTATGTTTGTTATTTTACTCAGGCTTCGGGTCTTTTATAACCATAATGAAAAAAAAAAAATTCCACTGCACGGCAGATAAACATTTCCTATGTTAAACCTTCTGTTCACCTTTATCACTGCTCCCTAACAATTTTCGCTTACAGAGAGAGCTAGTGTTGTTGCAGAGCTGCTCCAAACGCAGCCACCACTGTCAACAGACCAACTTCTCCAAGTCATTGCTTCCCTCCTCCCTCAATCTGATCCTGTTCCAACTTATTCCCACAAACACAGTCACAAGCTTCTTCGTCAGAATCAATACCACAGGTTTCATCCCAGACATAGCTTGCATAAACAAGAGAACCAAACCCATCCTGCAATCGCCTCCCTTCTCTGCCGCATCGAAGCCCTTGAATCCTCTCTCCACCATTTCTCTTCCCATGGCTCTCTTTGGGACACGGCGGTGCGTATAATCCAAACCCACTTCCAAGCCTTCCTTGTTCAGAGATCAAGAACCCTCAGACAGCTTAAGGACCTCGCTCTTATCAAGTCTACTTTTAACTCTCTCAAATCCTCATTTTCCAAGGAGACCCACGTTGTAGATTTTGTAGTGCTCTCTCATAAAGCCACGGATTTCCAATTTCTAATGCACGTTAATCTTGTTTCTAGGGTGGGGATCCAATGATTAGGGATGGGAAAAGGCCGATTAGTAGAGATTTCTTTCAATTTCTGGGAGCAGAGAGAAGAAGATGAAAAGCCCAGCCATACGTCGTTGAGGATTTCAATGGAGAAAGGCATGACAAACGAGGTCGTTTTGGCCACCTCAGATGAGTTTTACGTGCTGTACCACTAATTAACGATTACATTGTGTTACGTGGGCAAAACTCGTAAAAAGTAACAGAAGAAGTGGACAGAAGAGTAAAAAGTAACAAAGAAGTGGACGGAAGATTCGATATAAAAAATATTTGAATTATCAAGATTTAATTTAAAAAATTTAAAGTCTCAAAAATAATTATTTATGAAATTAACATTAATTAAAAAAAAAAAAAAGTTTCCTCTAAAATTTATGGCAGCAGTTTTTTACAGAACATATCAAAGGGAAAAACCCATCATAGGTTGCATGTATTCAAGTCCAAGTATACAGCAGATTTTTGCCTTCCAGAAAGCCCAACTTGACTGTCTCCTTTTGTCATATGTCAGACCTGAAGCATTCTGAAGCTCCTGTGTCTGATTATTTTTTGGTCCCCAATCCCCAAAAAAATATCTATCCAACATCTTAGAGGAAATATTCATCGTCGAATAATAATATTTTTCATAATCAGAGCAAAATATAGAAGCTGTTTGTAATGCCAAAGGTAGACCAATTAATTAATGCATTTTATTTATCATAGTTATCGTATAATTTTTTTTTATAGATAAAGTTATTATATAATTTCTGTTTCACTTGTACTTTTCTTTTGGCTGCCGCTTTGTTTTCCTTTCTTTCTATGTTAATATTTATTGAGAAAATATGTCAGCTACCAATAGCATGTCCACACCCAGTACTGGACAGGTTTGTCGGTGGTTACTCAGAAAGAATGTGGAGGGATGGGTGTTCATCTTGTTGGATGATCAACTCAAATCGTCATCTCTCAATCTCAATTGTGATAACCCCAATAGTAGTTTTGCTTTTAATACAGTAATTCATCATTTTACAGCAATGTCTGTCTTGGCGCAATTGCTTCATATGAAAAACGACGGAAAGTGATATCATCAAAATCCCTTCTCTCTCGAAGAAGAAGGCGCAGTGAACGTTAAAAATAAAAAAATAAAAATCTATATCTCATATGGTGAGATTTTCTTGAATGCCTGTAAAAGTGCCTTTAATGTTGCCGCCAAGATCCGGGAATGTCTCATGGCCAGCAAGAGGCTTCACTTTGCCATTGGAATCAACTTGAAGTGGGTATTTTAATAGATGGCCTTTCATTTCGGTTAAATGATCATTTGCTGCGTACTCTTTCCAATTAAGCTCGCTCAAGGACCTTATCCGTCTCACGCATTCCAGGCTCTCTGGTTGCTTGAAACATTCTTCCAAACCTCCTATGTGTTCGTCCCATAGCGACATTCTGTATCCATACACCTGAAACATATTCTCCAACTCAGCAATGGAACTCAATTTTACAACTTTTGTTGCATAAAAAGGTACGTGTCAGTTTATAGAATTTGCCTGTCCACAAGGTCTAGAGTGCTTGGTTGCCCAGGTATGATGCGGCTGATATGCACCCATTGCTATCTCTGTGTCTCTAGTGCCTTCCATGGATCGCTGGTTAATGTTAGCAGATCCCAATATAACGTATTCGTCATCCACTATCATTCCTTTTGAATGAACATAAATCATGAACCGCCGGTTCTTTTGAGTAAGTGCCTGGGTTAACAGTGTACACGGTAGGGTATAAACTTCATCAGAGGAGGAACGAGATATAAACAGAATCAAGAAAAAATAAGCTTTAACTTGAGAGGATAAGGAAGATACCTGAGGAGTGTTTGCTCCAGTAGGATCTTTAGCGTTCAAATCATTTCCGTTATCTGGTGTCTCCCGATTGCCAAGGCAAAAGAAATTCAAGTAGTCTTGTGGTTCATACTGATTGTCAAGTCCAGCCTCCTGTAGAGCCTTGTAAATCGTTTCATACATCATTTCCATTGTTTTGAACTGCATAAACCAAGTGACGATGGAAATTAACGAAGATTGAAACATCATATAATATCTTGTAATATCTTGTTTTCTATAGGATCAATCGCACAATTTTGAATGATAAAAATGAGATCAGTATCTAAACGTCAAAGCTTCCTGGCTAATTCATTTGTACTGTCAAGCCAAAAACCATATGCGTGTGAATTTGGATACTTTTTCATATGTATAAGAAGCTTACTTGCCAAAAGAGAATCCGTTGAGTTGGTGTACTTGTGGGTACACCTTCAGGCCACATTGGGATGATAATGTACACAGCGAACCTCTCATTTTGTTTGATTTTGTTAGCAATTTTAAGAGCAATTTCCATCGGAATTAAGTTGTTTGCACCTGTAAAGAAACAATTATCAAAACTGTTACATGCCTGTTGCAGCTTTCAAATAAAATGGTTTTTCTTAAATATTTACAATTAAATATAGCATCGGCCCATTGATACTTAATACATATGAATGTCAACATTAACCACAGAACCGAAATGGCATGGCACCTTTCCAACAAATAAACAATATCAAAACCAATTATTGAAGCATGCAAACATTTCTATTTAGATATTCAAACTATCACCGTGCTGAGAGAAGCTTTACGAAACTTCTTTACATGTATCCAATATTGTACATAACCATGGATTTTAAATATGCTTCACATTTTTCTTTTCTACCTCAGAAAAAGGGCAACTTTATGTTTTATGAGTCTAAGAACGAAAGATCTCACCTAAGTTTTTGTAATTATCCCAATTGTACGACGAACCAAGAAAGTATTGGTTCTCAATATATATGAACTTTTGTGCGGCTCGGATTGCCTTGACATATGCAGCATGTATACTCATGTCTATCAGTACATTCTTCCCACAAACCAAGTTCTGTCACAACGAAGCAAACAATTTAGCTGGTTCATTTGCAGATAACAACATAACAAAGTTACGTTTAGTTGATAGTGAACAACGGGACAAAAACTTCTCACCCTTTTTATAGCATCTTTTGGTTCCTTCGGAAATCCTATGACAGAATTGGAGTCAATCGAACGGAAGATCTTCAATTAAAAGAAATTCGGGAAAAATCAGTAACACCTAGATAGATATCGAAGAAATTGCTCAATGGGATCAGGGAATCTTCTTCATCAACACTACCTGGACATGCCAATTATCTGGCTTATCTTTATCTAAGGAAGGAACATCAGCAATACCAATGATGTCAGGAATTCTACTTATATTCAGTAATGAATCATCATATGAACTTTTCATCTTCCGAAGTCCAGACACCTTTGATGCCCTTAACCAACGTTCCTCAAAGTTGGTGAGGATGTCATATGCAGCTGGACCATCAATTTGGGAATGCAAATCATGCCATGGTTCTCTTGGACAACCATCCACAGGCCCCTGTTTATTATACAAATATAAGAATGACACTGTAGAAAGGAGCATACATACATATATTGTTTTGTATATTTTATTATTTCGATATAAGCAGCATAAAATAATTACACATTTTTGAAATGGTTCTATATGCTCAATCTCATTCTTTTCTAGATAATCTGTCATTTAGATGGAAATATATTATCTAACAAGAAGGATGATCAAAAGATACATCTAGGAGATTTTTAACAAAGGAACTCGGACTATACACTTCATATCATTCATAACACGCTTTATGCATTTGTTCCAAGCAACAGCCTACCTGCTGTAGCCATGTTCTGTAAGAAAACCGACTCACATAAGAAAAGCCGAAGGTTTCCAACATGACTAATACTGGGAGTAAAGGTGAATAAGATATTTGTTATATCTCGAGAAGAACTCCTGAACATGCTAAATTTCTAACTGATAAAAACGATAAACTATATACCGTGAAGTTAGGGTTATGATAGTCCTCTTTGTGTGCTGTATGCAAAGTCCTAAAGAGAGAATGATGTGGTGTATCATATCGCCCCATGCATAAATCAAGACCTCCAACGAAAGCTATAATCTTTCTTTTATTTTGACCTGCATCCGCATCCACAATGACTGTTTTCTGATGATGGGTATAGATTGTTCCAGCTTCCTAATAATCAAGCACAATTAATTATAATCTCACTACATTGGAGCAATATCACCGTGCATGTTAGACATATAAAAACGGTATTTATATCTAACCGGCTTCTTGATCCAACTATGTCCTTTTCCACCAGTTCGTGGGCAAAGTAGGACTCGTACGGAAGAGTGCTTGAAAAAACGACAAGTGTCCTCATCATGAGTGTTCATAATTCCGTCCTACAAATCATAACAGTATTTGAAATATGTTACTGATAATAGAGTACCATCCGATTTAAAAGAAGCAAAGTGAAGTAAAGAAGCACTCCTGAATATGAAGGATCAAAATATGCTACTATCTATCCTCCAAGGCATCAAATAAGTTTTCTGAACTCAAGGCTATGTTTTGCTTTACTGCCTTACAAAATGCCGGCGTTGAAGTGTACTTTCTATTTTGGGCCAAAATGGATGAAATGTACTTAAAAAGCAGAAAAGATGCATATTCATGGGCTGAAATTTCTGACTTTATCTTCTATTCCAATTTCCATAAATGGATGGATATCCTGTAGCATACAGGATAGTTAACTTCCATAGACACCTGAGTGCATAGAAATAGTTAAAAACCCCAACTACATCTGGTGTATCTTAAATCTATTGGGCATGAATTCTGCTACAATATTTCTATATTTTCTATGAAAAAAATAAATCTTTGACAACGGTCCACTATGTGATATTTATATCTATGTGAGGAGGAAAGTCAAAATCAGCAAGGTCAGACATGTCATTTGAACTAAATAACACAACAACACAAAGTACAGAAACATAAACTGACAAAACATTCGAAGTTGATTACCGTTTTATATCCAAGGACGCTTGGAGATGTAGGATCATCCCATACAAGAAGCAGCACTCTCACACCTTCCTGGGATTTAGTCTTGAGGAGATCACCTAAAGTGCAAGATTTTTCATCATTGCCATCGCGAATCAGTTTAACATTGTAGTACACAGACCACCCTACGATATATATTAATTTGCGGGCCTGACTTATGGCATCAAAGATGTCGTGCCAACAGTTGCCATGCTCATAATTTAAATCACCATCAATCTTCAAATTGGTGAGGCAACCTTGGGGAGCATGAGCATCTTGATAAAGTTTGACTTTGCCTCCTTTCCTAAGGGGAAAGTATGTACCAGGGACCCCTTCATGTTCAGGACCTCCATCTACTCCATGATGGTAAAGAGCCAGTTTATCATATGGCATATATTGAATGGATAAACTCAAAACTGCTCCAGCCTTACAAGGCTTCCCGCCAGCAGTAAGGATGGGAAAAGTTCCCTCCACTTTTGTGCCGGTATATAGCTGTTCCACTGGTATTCCCACAGCACCAATGATCTGTGAGCCCACTACATCATCATCTTTCACAACAAAGTGAATTTCCGAAGCATAATGCGCAACAGGAACATTAAAATGCTGCATCCAGACAGGGTTCTCATCATTTCTGATCACAAATGTCCTCGCAATTACAGTACCTGCTACTGATACAGTTGTATATGGGTCACTGGTTAACTTATGGGACATATGCCCTCCAACATTTTTGCCAAGTTTTCCAGGTAATTTGGAGAACATATCACTCATGGTCTTGTGAAACATATCCATGTTAGGAAGGCTTTTGGCCTCTTTGACGTATATCTCTAAGTTGCCATGTAAGAGCAAAATTCTTAAGGAACTCGTAGTCGTAGGAAAGGGCACAGCCTGTTGACCCTGTCCATGGCTTGAGCCTCCAAAAGATAGAGTTTCACCGAAAAAAGAATGAGCCATAATAGGAACTAAGGACACTCAAATACTCCTCTTGCTGGAAAGAAAAAGTTTCAAAAAAGAATTGAGAGAGTTGACTTGATACAGAAGTACGAAAACAGTTGATTCAGCAGAATTGGTGATAAATCCTTTGTAACTTTACTAACTTCCAAATAAGAGAAGCACTGAAAAGGGAAGTATCATTAATGCTAAATAACTGAACAAATAGCAGGAATAAGGGGAATCCAAACGAAATATAAGATAAGGATAGTAACAAGTAACAAGAACAAAATTAAGGAAATATACCAAATATTTGCTGTGGATGAAGTGTGCAGCTGGTTGTTCACATATGAAAAGAATTAGGCTAAAGGAAAAGGAGTCTAGGTCAGTTCGTAATGGTGAACAGATGATAATAGGACGCAGAGGGATGAGACCAGAATATGAACGTGAGATCCAATGTTCATGCACATGTGGTGGCTGCTATACGATAATGGGAGTATTTGACTGAGTAAAACAGAGTGATCTTCCAAGAAAGAGACACAAAAATTGAAACGAATATACAAGTAAAGAAACAATGTGCTTAAGGTTGAATGAATATGAGAAATAAGATGAAGGAGGCTCACGAAAATCAAGGCTATAGTTAAATTATCCATTATTAAGACTTTTCTCAATCAAATGAGATTAAAAAAAGAAAGAGAAATGGAATAATGCAGCCGGAGAACGAAGACGGACGGGGACGGTTGAACTTGGCAAGTCGTCGATGAGAAAGACAACCTTTCAATTCTCTTCTAGAAAGTCTTCGTCAAACTCGTCTATTTTATGACTGGCTAGGGATATCAGAACAAGACCTCGGCCAAAGCTAAAGAACAGAAGACCTCGGCCCGCCGACACAAATATTTGTATAACGAGAAGAAACGAAAAAACTAGCTCCTATAGAATACCAAAGAAACACTATGTAATTTGGATTTTATAATTTTTTTTTACGAAAAATTAAGGTGAATTTTGGTGAAGTTATCTGTTGGTTTTAAATTGAATGAGTTAAAATTTACTACATGTAGGATGAATTTATTAATTTTTCATTAGTTAAAAATAATTTTAACAATTTTTTTTCATTTATAATACGCAAAGCACAGGAGAGAATGTTTACTTCCAAGCCCAAATAGTATTTTCTTCGTGACAATAGGCTAGTCACTCATCAATCTTCAACTTTGAATTACTTTTTGCACCAGCTCAAATCAATAGGCTCACCCATCGGAAATAGAAGATGGTGCAAATAGTTATGCAAAAATTAATCC
Source organism: Bauhinia variegata (assembly GCA_022379115.2). NCBI lineage: Eukaryota > Viridiplantae > Streptophyta > Magnoliopsida > Fabales > Fabaceae > Bauhinia > Bauhinia variegata. Next base: position 17,266,671 of record CM039436.1, on the reverse strand, counting down.
CCTTAACATTTTTTTCTTTTTTTATGGATACAATGAGAATGAAAAGCCCAAACACAAATGCTGAGGGACAAATACCCCTCTTGCGTCAGCATCTAAAATATATGAAGAGTTGAATGGTACGATAAGAAAAAGAAAGAAGGGTGAATTATTTAATAAGTTGAAGCAGTGTATATAGTACTTGTTAGAAAGGAAAATTTACAAAGACAGTGGAAGCCACATGCAGTTTGGTGGTTGAAAGAAATGGAAGCAATCACATGATCATTCATATTCACTACTGGTGAAACAGATTGATGATCTACCGCAGAAATTAAAGTTTGCATCCATAAATTTACAAGCTCAATTTCTTAGGCTATCTTACACCCTCTACTATCTCCTTGGACCAGTGAGTCTCCTAGCTATCTCCATAAAAGTAAGTCCGTCCATAATATAACATAAAAGTCGGTTGCTGTTACTCAACATGCATGCAGAAGATCAGTTTCTGTCTACCTCTTGCGCTTTGACTTTAAAGAGGTAACTGATTGAGAGTTGCTGTGCCAATTGCGCTTCCTTTGATTGATGAACCAATTATTGATTTGCTTCAGCTGCAAACCTGTCTCCTCCACAAGTTTTGCTTTGTCATCTTCCGTTGGGTAGGGCCACTTTGAATGCTGCTGCCACCAAGTTTTCAGAACCGAAGTTGTGTCACCTGGTAATTTCCCAGCTCGTCGTTTCCTTAATATTTCCTCTCTTACATCTTCAATTCTTGACTTAAAACCCTGTAGTGTCAATAACAATAAATACCAATTAAGTCTAGTTCATCATTCAGAGTTAAAGGACATCAATGGTTTTAATTTAAGAATGACCTGCTTCAGCTCAATCTTTAGTTCTTGACGAACTCTTTCCATCAGTGACCTTTCAGATTCCGTAGGCATTAATGGACCAAACCCCATCATGTCGTGCCCTTCAGCTCCACCCTGATCTAAACAGAAATCCATCTGCAAATCATCTTCATCATCTGACATTGTTGCCCCACTTCCTTCTCCCAAGCTTACTCCTGCAATGTATATTCACATTATGTACCATATATATATATACTTCTCATCTCACGTTGTAATCCCCTTAACAGTAAAACCAATCATTGAGAGGGCTCGCAATTAAAGTACTACATTTTCTAAACATATTCTCTTGGAAAAAATGATTAATGGTTTAAGATTTATTTTCGCAAAGAAACCCTGGGCTGATCACTTTATCGTTTAAAAAGTGAAAAACATATATATACATATAATGAACAATCTAATTAGTCAAGGCCCACCTTTTCTCACTGGATCAACAATGGGGATTTAAAATTATGCCAGTGTTTCTCCAATACCGTCAATGATAGCTTAATCATCTAGTTTCTTATTATAATTCATCACAAATATCCCTTCACTTAGACGCCAATCAATTAATACTTATTTCTTTTGAAGATTTCCAAAAGCTCTTTACATACATAATTAACCTGCATTTGTCATGTTGTAACTAACAAGTACTTTTTATGCCTTCTGTAGGATAGTTGATTTTAACAAGTTTAGTTCAATTTCCAATTAATAAAATCCAATTTTAGTTTATGCTAAAAGTACAAGGAAACATTCCAAACTAGAAAATTTAAAATTTCTAATTAGATGAAAAAAAAATAAAAATATGTGATGCTTTGTCTGAAAGGAACCTTTTTTTATATAATAAATACATAATTACATATCAATCAGGCTGTGCATGCATATATAGATTCATGAATCATGATATATAGAGTCTGAAAAATGGGTGTAGAAAAATACCATTAAAATTATCATATTCCTCATCCATGGGACCATTCCATGCATCACTTTTTTTAATACAAAATCAATTTTGTTTTATTCACTGAAATTGGGGATTAATCATTCTCTTTTTTTTTATTAATCCAATCTCACACGTCTTGTTAATGAGATTTGGACCTTTTCTTTTTCTTTTTCTTTTTTATTTAGACGATCTTCTCCTGTCTCCTTGAGATGACCTAAAACCTCTCTTCTAATCTAACCTTTCAAGAGGAGATAACTGCCTAAATGCTGCGCTAGCTGGAAGTAATCAAATGATATAAAACAAACAAAAGCAAGGACAAATATGGTTGTTAAATCTGTTGTTAAATATGCGCAAAGTTAAAAAAACAATGGCATTAAAGACTTTCTTCCTTTTTTTTCACCCTATGATGTAAGACTGGTCATGGAAATAAGTGGGAAAAAATGGCATATTTATAAGTACTTGTATTGTGTATATGTATATATATAGGTCCCAATGACAAGCAAAGATAAATTTTATTTACCACGTCCGCCCATGGTAGGGAGTACGAGTACTCGCTGTAAAATCGTACGTGCATGTAAATGTATGCCCTAATTGTCCTTTCAGTCCCCAGATATATCTGAGAGCTAATTGACAATCAAATGTACTGTCCCTTCCCTTCCCTTGCCTATCCTACCCCAATATCTCTTGACAATTCAATGCAGCCGAAACAAAAACAGTTGTTCAAACTAAAACAAAGCTTTACCAAACCCAGTAGGGCCAGGCCAATGCTTACCCGGCTCAATTTGTATTTAGCAGCAGTGACTCATTTCAGCATTTTAAATCTCATTATCATGATCTCGTTATTCATATTTAATTTTATTGTTATATATATATATGTCGTCATTAACACCAAATAAATGATAAGCAAACTTGGTTAGATACGCAATCAGGAAAAAATTAAGACAGCTAGCGTCAATGGTTGTTGGTTGTGCCAAGATGGGAATACCGTCCTTAATTGGTTCATATAAATCACCAAATCAACTAACCAAGGTAGCATCATTTGTGCATACTCCATGGTAGACCCTACCACTCTTAGGTCGATACCTGACCTCACAAACAACAACCTCAATATATTCTTCCCCAAAGCCTCAACCATAAGAATGATCCATCAGAATAAAAAGTAAGAGCAGTCCTTCCCACAAATATATGCATAATATATATGATCTGCTGTTATTTTATGCACTAAGCTCTCCACAATAACATTCACATGATCACCCCATCCAACCCCTTCTCCCGAAAATAAAAGTAATCTTGTCATCAGAAATAGATTCTTTGCTTTTAGTTAAGGAATATCCATATGTGATATTAATTATGAAGCAATCATTTGTTCATAATCAAAACGAGAATTGCTTGAATGATAGAAACTAGACAAAGAAGGTTAGCTTGTGTACCTGTGATAGCTTGTAAAGTATTTTCAATATCACGGCAGGCCATCACAGCCTCCACGGCGTGGACTCTGACATGTTGCTGAAGCTGTTCTTTGAAAGTACACAGCACTATCAGATACTGTGCCTGTTAGCAATATCCCACGAATTAAATTAGCTTATAATGTTGTCAAAACTATCAATCAGAAGAGAAAATAGTTTCTTTTAGGAAAAAAAAAGAGTAAAATATAGATAATTAGGAATATGTACCAGGAAATTGTCAAGTTCTTGGCGGTCATGAGGCGAAAGGGAATGGGTATGATGGGAGGCATAAGAGCGTAGAATATGGTGGGACTGAGACAACTGGGCATCGATGAGCGGAAGCTGATCGATGGGAGTGGCAACACGGAGACAAGACACATGGGCTGCTAGAAGTTGCTCATAGAGTGGATGAGTCACTATCTCTGCCTTCAGTTGTCGGTGGTGATCGCCGGAGCCGGATAAATCTCCGCTTAAACCACCACCCATCATTCCCAAGCTTGGCTCTTGCATTTCTTTCCAAGCTTGTAATCACAGTGAATGCTTTAAACGCAAAAAGCAGAGAATAGAATGAATTATATAGTGAAAAAAGCTGAACTTGCGGTTGAGGACCACTCTAAAAAGTGTAAGGCAGCAGTGCAGAACCTTTTGAGCGAAGAAGAGAGAAAGAGATGCAGAATACTGATTGCAGACAGCAGTATCGACGTTTTAGTTGTATAAGACAGAGAGAGAAAAGAGAGAGGGCGTTGTTTGTAATTGTATATAGGGATCTGAGACGCACAACTTTCTGCAGCACGTCTGATAGAAACAAAGATTTTACATACACAGAGAAAGAGGAAGAACCAAAAGCATTAAAACGATTTATGTGCGTGTTTGTGTCTGAAAAAGAGAGAGAGGTATTCAAGTTTTGTTTTGCGTTGTTTTATAGGGAGGGGGAGGGAAGGAGAGAGAGAAAAGAGTGTGCTGCAGAGTCATTACTTTGAAAGGGGTTGGAAGCGAGGTCAGAAAAGAAGATAAAGCTGCATCTCTGGCCTGACAATTTTCATATCTTTTGTTCTCCTCTTTCCTTTTTTCTTTTTTTCTTTTTCTCTCTCAAACTGTTGGATTTTTTTTTGCTGGGGCTAAAGGTTTGGTGCCTTGATTTCACTTGATGGCGATGATGTATGGGTTATCGGTGGACAATTGTTTATTCATATGGTTTCTGTTTAGAGTTTTAAATATACCCAAAAATCATTTGTGCAAGAAATTAATAAGGTTTAGAATATAACAATTTATATGAATATAATCAGTCTATAAAAGCAGCGTTATGTTTAAAATTAATAATCATTAAGATTATGACCTATTTATTAGGTGGAGCGCGCAGCTGAGCTGGGGTAAGAAAGTACGAATTGGGTGTCAGCAAGTAATACGAGTTAGATTACGGTAGATGTTAAAAACAAGTATTGAGCAAATAATTAAAATGACCTAACTACTAATCCAATGGATTATTAGCTATAAATAAAAAAAGAATAACCTCGTGTCTAATAAAGAAAATTGTGTAAATTTCCAACCCAACCAACCAAAAGGTTTAACAAAAAAGAAAAGTGGAAACCGATGGGGTTGGGGTGCTCCAGCTCCACTAATCAAAATCAAACATATCCATTTCATTGAGTCGAGTCACCAACCTCTGTTTAATAATATTAATTTTAATTTGGTTAGTTGTTCAGAAAGTCGGCGGCAGGTTGAGCTGTCATTGTTTCGTCTTACTTGCTGGTGGTACTATGCTTTTCATTTTTCTAATTTTCATTCTCTTTACTTAATCAATATTATCTTCATTTCTTCTTCTTTTTCCCCAATTATTTATCTTTCTTTAATAAGTATGTAAATATTATCTTATCTGGTGTGTATATATATATAGGGGGTGAAATCGAATCACTGCAACAGCAAAGCACCTGTTGGTGTTGGTGCTGATGCTGCTGTTTGAGTTCTTACTTTAAAAAACAAGTGATTCCCCACCAAACTGTATGATTAAAAGGGTTTTGCAGAATTTTACTCTGGTGAACAGAGGACTAATAATAATAACAATAATTGCTGACTTTATATATATATCCATGTATTTCAAATTGAAATGATTCTATATAGTAATTTATATGATAATCAAGAAAGTATTTATACTTTAGAATAAGTTAGTTTAGGGATTGGAGAAGGGATATAAGGTAAGAAGCAGGAGGAGGTAGGGTTGGGTGGTGGGTACAAGCGCAGCGCAGCGCAGGTGGTTGAACCTAAAGGAAATTAATTATTTAAAGCAAATAAGTAATCATAAAAATCTGAAAATGAATATTCTTCTGCTTGTGTTCTATGGTTGCTTTAGTTTTACGTGTCTAGTATGGAGTTGCGTTGAAAACAAGGAAGAGTTTTATCCTCCAACGAAGCCCTCAAAGTCAAGACTCAAGCCAGGTCTCGTTTGGGGCAAATATGTCCAATTATGTCTTTGATACGATTATTCACCTAAAAAAAACCAAAAGGGCATCCATCGAGAAAATAAAATATCTGTTTTTTTTTTTTTTTCTCTTTCAAAAATAACGAAGTGTGTGGAGTGCAGTGCATGCATTATGTAGTATATCTATACTAATATATAGCCTGGCTTTATTGGAATATTTAAAATCACAATTTGTTTCTATGAAAAAAAGAAACAAATTGTTGGACAAGATTTAATACATATATGCATGAATAAGACAGACAAGTACCTTTTAACTGGTAAATTCATGAATTTGGGTTGGGTTGGGTTCCAAATGAAAGGATCTTTTTCTTATCAGAAAGACAGGACCACTTGGCCGAAATACGTATGGAACTGACCAAACTAATCCAAGATGCCCACGCTCGCTCAATAATAATAACAGCAACAACGACAAAAGAGAAAGCCTTAAATCTGAATGGTGACTTATGAGGCGAGTGGTAGGTCCAACGTTATATCCCATGTGACTTTTTATTTCCCCTTTTCTCTTTTCTTTTGCTGCTTTTCCCTTGTCTGTCCACCTATCCCTTACCCCAAAAATTTCTCCTCATGCTAATTAACCTCACAACCCTTAATCTCCCCTACCATTCTTTTTTTTATTAATCACAGATAACTTGCTCCATAAAATTAATGTTATGGTCATCAACATTTTTAGTAGTAAATAACTGGGATCCTGTTCGTTCGACATATCAAATGCCTGACAAGCACGTGATTTAATTGAGAAATGGTTGATAAGAAAGTAAAGTTTGTATGTTAATTCGCAAGAGAAAGTTTATCTTTTGAGTATTATTTGTTGTGCGTTCAGAACTGATTTACAGAACAAATACAAATCAAGTATAGGAACAGGTGAGTCAATTGCATAAGGATCCGACCCCGATCCGGATGGAACGGAAAAAAAGGCATCTAAGAAGTTAAGTTAGAGCGTACAAATGGAGTAGAATAGAAGAAGAGAAAGTGTAGCAATAGGATGCAGTTCGTCGTCGTCGTAGTCGATGGAAGTAAGATCTGGGTCAGCGTCACAGCTGTAGCCCCTGTCGTCTTCTATTATCTGTTCCCCTCTAAAATGTACATATCATAATGTGGTCCTTCCATTATTAATAAATATATTAACACTAATTTGGTTCAGCTCATCCTTTCTCCTCTGATTAATGATTATTACTCAAGTCTTGATAATATCAGTTTCACCCCAACATTTATACAACTATAATACTTTCGTACTACTCAATTTTGACAATTTAATATGATTCCATTTATTAAAAATGATTAAAGAAACATCATAACAAAATGACAAGTTATATATCCACTATAAATATCTCATTAAACATTTAAGAAACGAAAGATATATTTTGCACTAAAACTTAATAATAAAAATAAATACCCATAATAAGTGCTTGTTTGGTGCAACCAGACCTTTTTTTCAAATTGATAAATTTAATTTAAATAATAAAATTCACTCTCGACAGTGATATATGTTGTATATCAAAATCCGATATGCGAAAACATGCACAATTAGCAACGAAATGAAGGAGTATGAAAATAATGTCAGATGTAGAGCCTAAGTTTAAATAAGGGCCAATTAGATGCAAACATTAAAATAAAAAATAAATATTGGGAATCAAATACGGGCGCATGGATAGGGTTGATAATGGGCGCTGAAACGGATCCTACGTGTTTAGGCCAATGGATGGATTCCCTTCGCTATTGGCCTTGTCGGCTTCGCTATTACTATTGTTAGTTCAAAGGACCTGGCACTGTGTACACTATATACTTCCCATATTTACAAAAGAAACTTGTCTAAATAAAAATCACAAACAAGGGGAAATAAGGCTGAGGGGTGGTGTCACAATTTCATCGGACTAAGACACGCATTTTAAAAGCGCTACCTTCAAAAAATCCTCTGATATGTGAATTTCACATCACTGTACATTTATCTTTGGATTTTCCTTCGGGCTTAGAAGATGAAGAAGATGAATGCCTCCCACTGTTTCTTGCCACCTGGCAATTACAAGTTACATTTTCATCACGGTAAGTAAAGTAGTCTAATCGATGAATTCTGATATGATAGATCTGGCATTTGATCCCAAGATAAGTAAATAGACAGCTAGACATCCAAACAAACCAGATAATAACCTCCAAATACCCAAAAAAATAAAACATCAGGTGCAATTGGAAATGCATAAACAAAGATCTACCTGGGGACCTGTGACCAGTCTCGAACTGGGACTAATGGATGCTTGTTGTGAATTATGACGTTGTGGCTGTTGCTCAAACTCCTGTTGTTGCAAGGCTATTGCCAATTGCAGATCAGAACTGCCAAAAAGGAAAACTTCAGATACTTAATACATGGAAGGAAATCTAATATACACGTGTCAGTAACAAGATGAGAAAATTACTTCATCTCTAAGCCCCCCTGCGCAGCCTTATCTATGCTGGCAAGATAGTCCTGAAACACAAGAAGTCATGTTTACATCAAGGAAGAAACGATTCAGAACCTTAAATTTTTCATTTCCAAAGAATATACATACAGCCGTGCTGGTCACAGCATTATGCACATCCCAGTTACTGTTTCCATGACTTTCTACCTTGAATTCCTTGAAATTACCAGTCATAAACAATGTATCGCCGTTGACCTGAACAGAAAGTGAAACCATACTTATATTTGTGAGAAGGGAAACAGAAAGCCGTGTCAATATGGGGTCAGAAAGCAAAGCTTATCTTCTTTTTTGTTTGTTTGTTATTGGGCCGATTACATAGCAAGTTTATGTGGTTATAGTTAAGCAGATATATATATATATATATCCAACGCTACAATGGCAATCTCTGTGTTACAAAAGGCAACATATATGCATTCAGTTAAGGTATTTATTTTACATCCAAGGAAACTGCTCAAATGATCTTTCAAAAATATTCAAATAAGTTTAAACCACCTTGCATGAGAACTTAACTGATTTCTAGCATGTTAATATTTTGTTTAGAATATATCCATTTAGATAAACGGCTCATTCACACAAGTATAAACATAATGCAGTTTTCACTAGAATATGAAAGTAAAAAAAAAATAAATTAAAATTAAAATATGACCCAGATGTAAAAGATCATCGAGTATAATGTTTTACCTCATTCAGTTTTTCCCACACCAGATCAGGCTGATTTATGTAACCTTGGTCTGTAGCTAAGAGATAAAGCTCACCCTCAAACTGAATATATAAAAAATAGATTAAACTTTTTCAGGATTAACATTTAAAAAACTAGGCTAAATCACAAAAGGTATTTTCTCAACAATACATAGGTGCCAGTAGCAGTTTTTATTAGCAATCTAAATGGCTAACCAAAAAAAAATAAAAATTCAGGTCTTTTAGGTTTTACTGACCTTAAACATGGTGCTGAAATGATTGTTGCGGAAGAAAACACATAGCTCACGCTCTTTAAGACCGTCTTGTAAACAGAAAAGGCTGCAGTTACAGATTTTCAGTAAGTATAAGAAACTTTATCGTAATCACAGGAGAGAATATATGGGACAGAGAACTAGATAGGATAGATTATGAGTATCAGGAGGTTAGCATACCCATAAAATGTCAATTGACTAGCGTTATTCCTGAAGAAACTCCTGATCAATTCCCCTGAGACCATCAAACAAAGTAGATGTTTTATATTAAAGATTATAATATAGAACTGTCTAGGAAAAGAATAACCTGAAGAGAAGTCCCAGATCCAATTCATAATTTATGGCACCACTGACCTTGTTGTGGAGAAAGTTCATCATTAGCTCTAACATCAGAGGCTGCTAAGCTGCTTTTGTCAGCTCGTTCTGCAAGCACCATCTCACCCTCATAGACAGGTTCACGATCCTCAAATGTTGCACTTCTTGTATCCAATACACATTCCTCTCCTTCATATATTGGTTCACTTCCATCAACATTTGTAGGCGATGCTCCAGAGCCATCAGTTGGATGAAATCTGCCGCTGGATGAATCTGTATTTGTATGTGGTGCAGACAAGCACGATACGCCTGTTGCATCACGTTCACAAGGTTCATCTGCATTTTCAGGATTATTGGTGATAAGAGTGGATGGATTGTGAACTTTTTCACTCTGTCCTGAGACATCAGCATGGCTCTCATGCAAAGACACAGAAGCTTTTCCAGAAGAAAGGAGAGCTGCACTTTCGGCCTGAACCAATGTATCAGGACTGTTCTTATCAACCCCATCGTTCTGATCAACAGATTCTTCAGGTCCCATGTAAGTCGTTTGATTAAGGTCATTTGTGCCATCAGTTTTAATGGATGAATAAGCTTCTTTCCTTGGGGTAGACACAGAATACATATCTTTCTTACTATCATTCCTTGAAGCAGTATAATCATTTAACAGGGAAGGTTCGGGCTTATGAAAATCTTTGGTTTCAGCATCAGTGCTCTTCTCTAAATTATCTCCAGAATCTACAGAAACCTCCTGTTTACAAGTAATTTCATCCATATTTACAGACACAGTCCCTTCACTAACCTGAATGTGAGGAGGATCACTCACTGAATCTACAGATAGCTTCAAAGCTCTCAACAACTCTGCCTCTTCTTCAAGATCCCCTTTTCTTAGTTTTGGACCAGAACCAGAACGTGGAGAATCATCAAAGGACCTGGTTTTTGAAAGATTTGGAGACGGAACACCAAGTACTGCAGTTGTTGCAGCAGCAAAATCAACGGAATCTTCTTCAGGATTATTGTTAGGCTGACTTTCCATGTTTCGTGTTTCAAGAGCAACAAGTTCCCCCGTAAGAGCATTATAGGATTTTGATCCTATTACATTAGCAGTATCATGATCCTGGTATACACACACATGAAGGTTTGTATATCAACTGAAAACACCATATGAAGTAAGAAATTGATGGATCCTACTAGAAAATGGATCAAGCCATCTTAACACAATTGTAGTACTACAGAAATTTGGCTTCTGCACCCAAATAGATATACTAACAGAACATATCTAGAACTATAAAGTACAAGATTTGAATAATCAGTGTCCTATTAGGAAAAATAGAGCTAATTAATATGGGCATCGACTAAAATGGAGCATACCTGAGGATCCACGATCCAGCCATGACACAAGGGGATGTCAAGCAGATCAAATATGGCACACTCTGGAGTAAACTCAAAATCATCTATTCTGTAATTTTAATATATTTTCTTTATCAGAACTTCAAAATAGATTACGAATGTGCATACTTGAAAAAGAACTTGGAACTGACCTCCTGAATTTTATATTTACATCAATTCCAGTAGCAAGTCTTGGAAGCAAATCAATTGCATCGGCAATGTTCTGTTGTTGATTTTGAACATAGCCAGCATCCTTGTCCTACAAGGTGACAAGAAAAAATGTCAAAGCAATCTACATCACAAACAATCACAAAAAGCAACCTGTCACTTCTTACATTGACATTGCTATTGGAATCGATCAATCGCTCAGCCACCAGTGAAAGCAATTTTTCCTGTGAGACTTCAGCAATATCAGGACTCAAATTTAAGTTGTTCCTCAGCAGAAGAACGTTACCTGCAGCAGTATAATATAGGATTTTACCTCAAACTCAGTTTAAGCTGAAATAACACAAGATATTCAATCATTTATGAGAGATTTGTAATGATGAAAAATTTACTGAACCTAATTGACCAATTTCACCTCCTAAAGGAAGAAAAATATAAACTAAATAATGTACCAACTAGTGACGAACGAGAGAGAGAGTGTGTGAATACGAACAGCAAAAACAAACTCAATATCAGAATACCAAATATTGGTAAATTAATTGAAAAAGAAACGATATAATGCTTCACGCTTTCAATCGGCAGTAGCCAGAACGCAAATCGAATAAGACGAAGCCATGAAAATAAGGAATTCAAGGAGATGGATAAATCCTTCAAATAAAATCAACTGATTGATCAGAATACGAATTTAAAGTCCAACGAAAGAAAATCCAGACTCAAACATCACTAACCAAATACCATTTCAACCAGGTGTCAATAAATAAAATTATATCACATCGTTGAGGACCAGCAATAAACATCAAGATAGAGCGTAGCGTTGAACCACTTGTATTTCTTGTGAATTACGCACCATTTCCCCTCAGAAACAAAGATAAGAAACCCTAGGATGCGAGAGGGACTTACAGATAGCAAGGAGAGGACAGGGACCATTGTCATTCTGAAGAATGATAGGAGTTGTGCGCCCAAGAAATTGAATTATTTTGGTTTTGTGCATTAACTCTTTCACTGGCTGCTGCTGCTGCTGTTGCTCCTGTTCCTGATTCTTCATTTCGTCCATAGGGGAAGACGATGCCATCAATGAGAACGTTTTTTTGACCTCGACGGAGGACGTTCTCGATTGTCTAGAGCGAGACCGAGACACTGCAATAAGCCAACCCGCTTTAGCCTTTTTAGAGAGAGAGAGACAACGAGCCAATTAGGTACAAAAGGAGACAACGGGGTAAGTTTTTTCATTGCTCGACGGCAATGTCAAAGGCCTCCTACATTCTTATTTTATTGTTTAATAGTAAGAAAAAAAAATAAAAAAATTCTCTTAGTTTCCTATATCAGGGGAATAAATTAAACCACATTTATTTTCACTCCCCCTCTCTGGATCTTATTTGCTATTGTGAAAGGAGTAGGACTTTCTAAGAAATAAAAGATTAGGGCAATACGAATCATAAAGTCAATTTTAAAAAAGAGAAACATTATTTATTTTCTCAATTTGATAAAAAATTTAATATTAAATATAAAATTTTTAATATAATTCATCTTACTTGATAAAAAAAAAAATTCAAAACATCTTTTATTATAATCATAAATTAATTATTTTATTCATTTTTAATATTACATTAATATACATATAAACACAATTAGCTTCATAATACAAAATGTGTACATATATTAATAACGTAATTACATGATGTTAAAAATATTTAAATATTTCATGCTAAGTTAAAATTGTTTATAGAAATTAAAGCATATTTTTTTATCAATCCGAACAACAGAATAAAAATTCTCTTTGTATAAAAAATAAATAAATAGTAGGATGACGCATTATTTTCCCTTTTCGTTAGCAGGTAATTCAAAGGCATTGTCTCTTATTTCCTTATTAGGTAAATATAAGATATATACCCATCAATCAGATGGGATGGTAGAAAAATTTACCCCTTATGATGTAACTTTACATTGAAAATCCATTATTTTGTTTTAATTAATTATTTTTTATTTGCATTTGATCTATTGTCGTACTATTAGGTATCAGTTATTATTCTAACAATAAAAGGAAATATTTAATTTCTTTTAATAATTTTAACTTGGCGTAAAACAAATTTTAATCAATTAATTAATTACTTAAAACCTTCTGTAAGGATGATTAATAATGTCTGCCTAACAGTGTTGCTAACCAAGGTTAACATTTTTTGCATGATTGTCTCCAATACAAACACACATGATTGAATGAGAACTTAAAAGAAAGCTTTGGAATGTTCAGTTTAACTTTTTAAATGACTAAATTGAATCAAGACAACACATGGAATAATCTATAATTTTTTGGAAGAAAGAAAATAGGTGAGAAAATTTTAGAAGTGATTGTAAGTGTATGTTTAATAAAATAAACTATTAGTTTATTTAGAGATTATGTTTTATTAACTTAATTAATAAATTAATAAAGTTGTTTAATAAATTAAAAATTAAAAAAAAATTGTAATTCTTGAAATGTTACTTAAAGTAATATCACTAGAAATTTATTTTAAAAAATAATTACTAATAAATTATTTATTATTTGTACTCTTAAATCTTTTAACAAATTATAAATTTGATTCTCACACAATTAATCCTAAAAACTCACATCTCCATCTTTCAAGTAGTCTCTCATTTCTTTTTCTTTTTTTTTTTCCCTATTTTCTCTTTTATCTTCTCCCTCCATTTTCTTTCTCTCTCACAAATTTAGTTTTTATTATTTAATTAATTAAATAATAAAAGCAATTATTTAATAAGTAAATAAAATAAATTATATTTAATATTATATTATATATATTTTTAATTATTTAACACATTTTAAATAATTATATAATTAATTTTATTAAAAAATTATAATTCAATTAACTAAATATATAATTATAATTTTTAACTAATTTTATAATTACGCATTACAATTTTATAATTTTTAATTAGTTTTGTCAAATAAACGAGTAGCAGTTGACGACAGTGGCACGAGCTGTGGACAACGCAAATCTGTTTCAGGACATGGGATTGGGCCTACTGGTAAGTCGTCACCAGCTTGTGAAGGAGGCTATCGATATCAGATGCAAGATATAAGCCTACCAGTCTCCATACTGAGCACTTGACAACATTCGAGCCCAATTTTTTTTTAAAAAAATAAAAAATAATAATTTAGCCAATATGACATGCATGGTGTAAATGAGAAGGCCCGTTTAACAAAATAAAAGAAATTGGGAGGATGACCGTTTAGCAAGCTAAAAGCTCTAATTGTTGAATCCCTTTTTTTTTAATTACTATTTAGCAATACAAATTTATTAATTATTAGATAAAGTTGTTAATATAATTATAATTTCATTTAATAATTAAAATGTTATTATTATTAAAAATATCTTCAGAAGATTCAGATTTTCAATTTGTCAACCACCACAGACAGAGCAAATTTCTAAATAAAATTTTTTTTTTAAAAAAAAAAAACATAACGGTAATGAGGTCTCTAATTTTTACACGGTTTTAAATATTAATAGTTTTACTATTTATCGATATATACACACATATATTTATAGGAAATATTTATATGATATATTATATCATCTAAAAATAACTAACGTCTAAATAATGTATATATAATTTAACTATTATGAAATTTATTTTTAAAGTAAAATAACTGATATTTGTAGGCTAAAGTACGGTTATACCAAATAACTGATATGATTTTGAAAAAAAATTTACCCACGTATATTCTTACTTTAAAGTTCACATGGGGCAATTTTAATGAATGTCATTTTATAATAATACGATTTCATTACAAGTAAATATTTTTAAATTTAGTATATATGAATAATTTTTTTTTCAAAGTGGTATATATATATATATCCGTTTAGCCGATATTTATATCTAATATTTAATAAAAATAAAAGTATTACCTAATTTATTCACCATAGAACCTGTTATTCATTATTGGCCACACACTGCTGGTGACACGTGACACCGTCTGAACGCACTGACCCTTGAGATGTACTGACTCTATTCTGATTGGTGGATCGCATTCAGTTTCCTACGAAATCACTGGCGTGGCTCAGCTCTCATTGTTTAACTTCCATTTATAGTAGTTATTTTTCGATTTTCGATGCCCACGGAGCCCCACCTAAATTTGAATTAGTCCTGTATCAATTGATTATAAATTGTTTAATTTATTTATTATTATATAATTAATTATTGATTATATAATAATAAATAAATTAAGACAATTTGCAGGGCGTTCACCAACTGCAAGAGATCCGGGTGCAGCCCCACCAACCCTCCAGTCATTTCATTTGATTGAGGTTAACTGGCAACAGACAGGGTTGTTCCCCGTTTACCACTTGTACAGCTCTGTCTGTCTCGATAACTGTCACCGGAAGCACAGGTTGTGGGTTCAAAATAAAAAGCTTGTTTTACAGGAATGAATGGATAATTTTATCATTGTCGTCAGTCAATTAAAAAAACAGAGAGTTAATTTTGAAAAAGATAATCCTCATACATATATGTCTTGAGATATTATTATTAGCTTTTTAGTCACAGGAGCACGTGATGAAAAATTAAGCCAAGGCAGGGAACGGAACACAACTGGCATAAATTTGAAACACAAGTCCAATAGAGAGGGTAAGGGGAACGGAACCACGCGGAAAACGTGCAAGAGGGTCAACCAGCAACACATTGCATAAAAGTCTCCAACACTTTGGACGCACCATTCATTTCTTACGAGTCCGCAAACATTGGAGATACAAGGATCATCTCGAACCTCGTATCCGTATCTGGTTGGAGATGGCCACTCTCGCTACTGCTCCCGTGCTCCCTTCTAACCTTAAACCTTCGTATTCTGACCAAAAAATCTCTCTTTCTCCCAATACAAGACCCTTCGGGAAAAGGAACCAAACTGTTGTGCCGGTAAGTAAATGATTCTTCCTTTTCTTTTCTGGAAGGATTGTTTTGTGTTTCTGATACTTGGATTTCGACGAATCAGGTTGCTAGGTTGTTCGGGCCAGCGATCTTTGAAGCTTCCAAGCTTAAGGTTTTATTCTTAGGAGTGGACGAAAAGAAACACCCGGCAAAGCTCCCCAGGACTTATACGCTAACCCATAGTGATATTACCTCCCAACTAACCCTCGCTATCTCTCACACCATAAACAACTCTCAGGTATTGGTTTTTTAACAGATTCTGTTATCTTTTTCCCTTTCCTTCAAATTATTACATAACTAAAATACAAAGAATAGAACAGGGGATGTTCGTTCTAATTCACGTGGAGAAGTAACAGAGGACAACTGGGTAGCTTTAAGTCTTGCAAGAAAGAAACAATTTTTTAAGCAACGGGTTCAAGGATCGTTTAGAAGAGATGGCGTTATGTTATTGAGATTCTCTTAACATTTTTCTTTTATATTAAATTGTGCGAATTGAATTGTAGTTGCAGGGGTGGTACAACAGATTACAAAGAGATGAAGTGGTGGCAGAGTGGAAGAAAGTTAAGGGAAAGATGTCACTGCACGTTCATTGCCATATCAGTGGAGGTCATTTCCTGTTAGATATCTGTGCTAGGCTTAGGTACTTCATCTTCTGTAAAGAGCTGCCAGTGGTAAGTTTCCTCATTAATTTGCATATCTTTTCTTCTATTTATTAGATAAGATAAACGAGATTGTATCAACTCAGAGTGAAACATTGAATAAATAGGTGCTGAAGGCCTTCGTTCACGGCGATGTGAATTTGTCGAACAACTTCCCCGAATTGCAGAAAGATTTGGTTTATGTTTACTTTCACTCAAACATAACAGAGTTCAACAAGGTGGAATGCTGGGGTCCACTGAAGGAAGCAGCGGCGCCTGGTCATACGCAGTCACAGTCAAGTGGAAAAATGCCGGAAACACCTCTTAGCAACGGGGACTTGCCGGCGCCACAACCATGTCAACAAGATTGTAACTGCTGCTTTCCGCCCATGAGCTTAATCCCATGGTCTCACAATCAAAATCGACTTTCTAATGGGGCCCAAAATAACAATCTATGATCCTCTCCAATGTCAATCAACCTTAAATGATGCCTCACATTTTATTTTTCTTTACTACTCTATTGTTTGCAGGGTCCTAGAAACTAGAAAGTTATAGCGCACGTTCAATGCTCATGTATTCATTGTAAAAAGAAAGGTTGTTCTCCAATGTCACCATCATTGTCTGTCCGGAAACTAGTTTTACGAATGCCGAAATTTAGATATGTTTGATTATTTATTATATAATAAATAATAAATAATAATTAGCATGTGCAAGTAGAGATTAATGAATATTATGTAAGGAAGTATAATTGTAACGTAACAGCAATGTTGTTGGGTCCATATTATATTTGTGCGAACTCGGCAATCACTAGCAAAGATGGCATCTGCACAACTCAGATTCTTTCCTTAATGATTTTGGTTTCCACATGCTTCTGACATTATTTGTGAGAGTTTGGTGTGGCGGTCTGCCATCCCTGGTGTTGATATTTTGTTTATGGATGGATGAAAGTTCTCACTTTCCTCAAAGGAATGGCATTGTGTTGCGTAGAAGAATCATGTTTGCCCGACCTTGTCACTTTCATTTATTTAACGCGTTAAGAAGCAAACAGCATTTAGTAAGTACCAACTTAGCAAGGAAAATCTTTATTTGGGAAACTTGGCTTGGAGAGGAGTCTGGAGTCTGCAATTGAGAATAACGAGTCATTGTTTGGAGATGAGACACCTTCAGTTGAAAGCTACAGAGAGAGAGAGAGAAGCAATCGCAAATTGTGTGCTCTTTCCTCAAAATTGGACACAACTTAAAAAACGCCTCAGTTTGAAAAGAAAGGATACAACAGCAAGTTGCGGTCAGATTCCAACCCAAGAAAAGAATAACTATGTACAAAACCTGAGACGGGTTTACACGCTCGCTGAGGACCATTTTTTTTGTAGTCTATCTTTTTCTTAAATATACAATACAATGCAAGGCAAGGGAAGAGAGCTGTATTGAAATTGAAAAATAAATAACAAGGGCTAAAAGCATAGATAGCTACAACTCCCTTAACACATCTATAAATCTAAGACAGGCCATCGTAAAACAAAACTTCACATCATCGTCATGGATATCCATCATTTAAAGCCGCACGCATGCATCTTTGTATGTCCCTGCAGGGCTTTCTTTCGATAGCAAAAATCTTTTCTGAAATTTCCCTCTGGATAGAGACTGCAAGTTTGAAATATGTAACATGACCGAGTCGTAACACTAAGAGAGTCACGGTCACCTAATAGTAGTTCTTCCGAGAGATGATGCTCCAATTTCACTGTCGGTATTCTGCACCAAATATAAATTATTTTATCTGTTTTATTGGGACCATATCCCAGCACTAAACTTTTAGATAAATAAAGCAAGGAAAGAACAGTTATACAGTGCTGATGCAACAGAGTATCGAAGTTACTTTTCCATATACTAACTTACCTGAGATTTTGGGGAAGGAAATACATTCCAAAACCTAAGCGTCTCATCTCCAGCTCCGGTGACAATTGTCTGAAACATTAAACTTCATCATAACCAGAAAAATGCGTGGAATAATAAAATAAAATCACTTTTATGATACTACTTGAATATATATATATATATATAAAGGAAAAAGGGTGGAATAAAATTGAAATACCTGTCCATCAGGAGAGATGGCAAGATAAAGGACCCTATATGTATGACCTGTAAGAGTTGCCAGCTATACAAAGAACAAAAATAAATGGTGAAGATTTGTTTTAAGTAGAGTCAGAATACAACAGAGGTCTGCTTTATTGCTGCAGATATGATTCGTACCTTTGACATGTTGGGGTATCTCCAAACTATTATCTGGTTCTGGGAATAACCATGTGTGCTTACCAGTTCATTTACATTTTTAGACCAGACGAGATTGCACACCTGCCACGTGTGAAGATTGAACATCAATTCGTTTCATGTTTGAGATAAAGGGAGGCAGATCCTTATTCTCTGCCCCATTCGTGTGAAGGCCATATTTTGGGAATTAAAAGCATTATATATAACATGAAAAAGGAGGTACTTTAAGAATCTATTGCTGAGGCAAAATTTAGTTACATTAGGTATTTATTGAAAACTGTTTAATCTAAGGAGCAAAAAACTAGCATCCTTTTCCTTGGAATGTCTCACTTGCAAAGCAAATAAAGGTTATATATATATATATATATAAAATGATTCAAAAATATCAATTCTAGTAGAAAAATCCAGATTACTCAACTCCCATGGCTTATTAAAGATTTCCCTATTTTCTTCCAATTATAGTTTCAACCTAACAAAGACATTGTTCATCCTGAGGAAAAAGTAAACAAAAATATTGCAAGGAAGCCTCTTCAGTTAACATCTCTTAGCAAGATCCTTGGCAATTGACATTTTCACTAACTGTTGTGGGGTTAAAATTGCTCTACAGAATCATTATACCTTGTCATGTTTTCCTTTTTTTAAGTTCTTCCTTGCATCCCTTTCGCTTTCTTTTACATTCACTTTTGAAATTACCTTCAATTATGTTTCAGAGTGGTGCCTTGCTCACCTCAATTGAGTAGGTTTTGATTTTGATAATCTATTGCTTTTTCCTACTTAAAATGAGTTACCAAAATAACCGTCCAACAAATAGAGTGTGTATTTGTTTTAGCAACTGCTCAAAAACTTTAATCATTTCATAATGTTATCCAATAGTCATGCTAGTGTGATAAATTAAAAGCAAGCAAATGTTACACAAAGCATAATATAGACAGACATAGTTAGCACATTACCTGACTTCCAGTGTCCATGCAGCTCAAGTGTGAGTTTGTGGTTGTATTCCAGAAACGAATACACCGGTCAGCAGTTCCTCCCCCGGATGCAAGAAGTCCGTGAAGATGGGGAGACCACGCAATAGCTTTAACGGCTGCTGTATGCTCACAGAACTTCAGGACAGGTTGAGTAGAGTGTTGATTCCAGACAAACAGCTGCAAATTTGAAATATCAAAGAACTCATTAGTTACCAATGCAGAAGAAGCGGCATAATAATTTGAGATAAAGGAAGATCACAATCACATACTCTGTTATCATTTCCTCCAGATGCCAATTCACGGTTATCATAAGACCACTTCAGCCCACAAACCTTTGAAAAACAAAAACATAACAAATCATTTTCAGACTAAAATTCAATTTACAGTAGATAGCCTATTGATTTCAAGAGAAAAATGGTAAACATATAAACAAAGTGAAGATGCATTTTACAGCAAAACAAAGACACAGAAATTATTTGACCAGACTGAAGCAAATAGAAAATAAGTCTAACCTCTGACTTGTGTCCTGACAATTTACTAACAAAATCTTCTTGTGCCCGTATATCTCGTTGGTAAATATTCTTATCCCGGCCACCAGAAGACAGGAGAGATGAACTCCAGGCCAAGGCTCCAGCGCGTAAGCGATGACCTTCCATGGTTCTTATCTTCTTGCAACGAGATGCATCCCAGATCTAAATGGAGAATAGTTCGAGATATGGATTAAGCAAATATCTTAAATCCACAAAGGAATGAAGCAGAAAACAACTCAACACCATGTTTCCTAAAGAATCAACTTTAACATCCCGATTATTAAGCCTACTTGTTTTCCTTCGCAAAGCTAAGAGCCTCTAAGAGCATACAGGAGGCTCCCAAAGCAGGGCCTGGTCGATTAACAATCACTCTAGTAACTACTTCACTATTTACCTTGCTATCTTCAATGGTTTACATCAACTCTAGCAAGTTGTTTCGTTAATGCATTGTAATTTTTCCTTCCGGAATCTAAATAAAATCCCAACTCATCCCTGCTTACTTCTAATGAGCCGTCTTCTTTCTACCCTTTACTTCTCATCTTTTCTGATATACTTACTGCTTGAGGTTTTGGGATTTGAAGAAACAACTAACCAACTATATATGAAGATTGATAGTTATATTATTCATTACAGTAGCATGCTATCATCTGTTAATAGGAATTCCTTTAGAGAGTCCAACCCTAAGGAAAATAAGAACATCTTTGCCTGCCGCCACAAATAAGTTTCATAGTGGGAAGAAAAAGAGAGGGGACGTGAAGATAGACATTCCTTAAAAACAATCAGAAAAATAAATGATAACCGTTAATTGTATGTGCATGGATTGTAATTGGCGTTACTCTTACCTGGACTTTGCCATTGCTGGTTCCAACAGCAAGATGTGTACCGCGCTGAGCCCAGCCAACTGAACAAACGCTATCGTCAATCCCCAAGTCACATAATTTAGTTACCTGCACTTAGCATATTAATATAGAATGGTTCATCCTAGAAAAAAAATTCTGCTGTTGTAAGTAAACATTGGCTCGCTCTCAACTCTCAAGCATATACACAGTAACCGAGCATGGGCAGTGGCGTCAAATCATATTCAACTTCCAAAGAGGAATAACAAAATGACAACGTAGAGATTTTCACATGAGATAAAGAATGAAGAAGGTTGAAATTGAACCAGGACTAGCGGTCAAACCAAAATAACTGACCTTGCTACTACAAGCATTCCACAAATAGACGCAGTTACCCAACCCCACAGCCAATACATTATGCGAAGACCAATCCACAAGATTGAGATAAAAATCATCTTGCAATGCGGGAGCATCCAAAACCTAGAAAAACATTACAAACTCCATAAACCGAAAAATCCAAATAACAGCCTGAAAAGAGAAAGATAATAGGAAAGGAAAGAATTTACCTTATAAGGTGACCGTGGAACCTTCCTAGGAGTCTTAACTGGGCTATGAGTAGCCCCGGTAACAACATCATCATATACAAACGGCAAAAGAGAGTGCATAGGCTGTCGAGTTTCTGTTTTATAACGGAAAATGTTTCGACTTGGCGGGTTTATAGAGAGGCTCCTTTTTTCGGGTGTCACCGGAGGTACGACTCCAGTATCAGGTCCAAATAATGCAGCGCGCAAGAGGGTGGTGTAGGTACTAGAACTGTCCTCACGTCCCTCTGCTGGAGAATTCGTTGGCGGCGGTATATTGAAGAGAGCGAAATTGGAGCCAGATCTGCTAGGTATGAACCTATCAGAGTAGATTGGTCTGGAAGGGGATTTATAGTGATTGGAGTTTATCATACGGTCGACGTGAGGAGAAGGGGTTAGGTTGTCAAGGGAGAGAGAGGGTCGAGATATATCAGGAGGTAGAGTGAGCTGAGAAGAAGGGGAAGGAGGAGTTGCGAGAGTTGATTGGGGAGTTAACGATGACGAAACTGTTGAATCATCCATGGCGATTGGGAGACCCAATGCCAACGCGAGCGGCTTGGGTTGGCGAGCAGTGATGAGTGAAGACGATCGGAAAAACGGAGACCTTTGAAACCTCTCTCTCTCTCTCTCCCACTCCGTCTCGGGCAACCCTGGCCTTTTCACGGGTTGATATGCATCTCTGAGATTTCCCAATGGCTGTTAATTTTCCCGGGAAATATCAGTAAAGGAAAAAACGGTGTCGGTTTTTATGGACGGCCAGCATCCCTGCATCAGCACCAGAACGTGGACCCCACCTTCCCAACCACACTCTACTATGCGCTGTGGGAGCCCAGTCACTCGCGGCCGAGCCTTGACGTTTTATTTATTTTTTCTTCGATCTGAGCTTGACGTCCTTATTATTAGTTGTAATAAACAAATTACTAATCGACGTCCTTATTATTATTGGTTATAATAATAATAATAAACAAGGGGAAGGGGGCAAACGGACAGGACAGGACCGGCCCGGATTAAGTTATGGGCCAAAATTAAGTGAAACTACTTTGGTTCAGTTTTATTTGGGCCAATGATATGTTAGATAGCCAATTCGATTTGGGCTATAGGCCTAAAAATGTTGTCTTATTTTTATTTATAATTAAAACTATTTGGTTAAAAAAATTTAGTTAACATAAACTTAATCTTTTTAACTTTTTTAGTTGATACTAAGATAAATTAATATTGAATCTAAATAAATAAAGTAAAATATGCATAACAATAAAATAAAAAATAAGACATATTCAGATAAAATAAGATACGTATGTGATAGTGATAGATAAAGCTTGTTTTTCTTGGCAAATTGACCAAAGTGGGCTTTCAAGCTATCAGATTCAAGAGGAAGGCAACAGAATAGGAAAGGAGTAATTATAAATATAAATCAAAAACTCCTATTGCAATTATTAGTGGTCAAACTGTGAAGAGGCTGTTTGCATACGAAACCATCATGCTGTCTTACTATAAGAAGCTCTATGCACCAAAATCATATACACGTCTGTAACTTGAAGCCACTGAAAGAAAAAGAAGAGTGCAGTCAAAGGCAATATTCCTTCAACTATTATTTACCTTACCAACCAGATAAAATGTTCATCAAAGTCAAAGTTTCTCATTTCCTCAACAATGTCAAAATTAGTGTCTCATATTCAAATAGCATTAAATTTGAAAAGAAACTTGATCTGTTACGAACTGTAAAATATCAGTTTTGCATTCCTAATTACACACACAAGAAAAGGGAAGAGAGGAAAGAATTGAGAATCAACTTAGCTAGCTGATGAATGTGGTTCCTCTGTTTTGAAGAATGGAATGGAACCTATGCAGATTGTTATAGAAAATGTTTGGCCTACAATAGTATGAATCTGGTTGAATATATAGTTCTTGTGTTGCCGCTAATGTTACAAGTAGGAGATTATGTATAATGATGGTAAAGAAAGTGAAAAAATTGTTCAACGAAATGGAGGTATATAGTCATGCTCGAGTATAGGCGAGGTTCGAGTGCCAGAGGCTGTAGGGGCCCTGACATGGCCAACCATTGATACCTGAAGAGCTTCCTCTTCGTAGGCCCTCCTTTCCATCTCCTCCATTCTTGATCTCTTCTTCACCCTCGCGAACATTGCCACCAGAAGCAAACCCAAAAGAAAAGCACCCAATGCAGCTCCTATCGTACTCCCAACGGCCACTTTCCACTGGCTTATCCGCTTTCTCAACTGCTCCTGCGGTGGCGGTGACTTGGTAACCAATCCAAAATGGCCATGCCTCTTGGCAACACAAACGTGTGCCGGTGATGGGCTTGCAAGTGTCATTCTTCCATCTCCTTCGAAACTGGCACATAATGGCACAATTCCCTCTGCTTTAGTGATCTTTGTAATATTGGTGAAATCAATTAATATGGGTTTTTCTCCAGAAACAATTCCAACTTCAAAGGGATTGCTGGAATTGACATCTTTGTCGGCATTGTAAGCAAGGAGGCCTACAATGGGTGAGACAAGCCGATACCCTGATAGATCATAGTTTGTATAATATATGGATGACCAGTTATGCCCCAAGTTTTGTCTGATCAACATGACCCTCTCAACGCATGGATGGACAATCACACCCATACCCAGATGAAATTCCTTTACTCGGGCACCATACCTTCGCAAACTGCCACATCGGAACCTTACTGAATCCACCTTGATGCCAGAGAAATTTGCAGGTAAATTCACTGACTGTAATATTCCTGTTCTCAAGTGCTTGTCCAATGACTTGACAGTATAGTCTCGTATTAGTAGATCGAGAAGACGAGCTGATTTGATAGTCTGAGCACTAGATCCCAAAAATGTCGATGATGCCAATGACAAGATTATCAAAATCAGCGGAAAGATGGAGTCCATGACAGAAAATGAATCTGGCTTAGGCTTACCTACTAGAAATGGTGTTAGACTTCGAATTGATTGGCCTTTTCGGGCTATTCCGAGGTCGCTTCGTCAAAAGCAAAACATTTGATTCCTACGTAATTGAAGACAGTCTCTAAATCTAAATCATCAATCTTGTTCTATTTTCTTCTATGAACTGAGGTCTCTAAGAAGAAATTTTAGACTGTTTGGATTTGTTTATAGATCAGGAAAGTATCGCTAGCCACATTAGACTGAGCAAATTGAAGAAAAGAAAAAGGGGAGGAAAGAAAGTTCCTGTGCTGTTTCTGAGACGAGAAGTCCCTCGGTGAGAACTTACATTTGTTTACTGTTCCTATAAAAAAGATTGCCTCTTGCTCTGGTTGTAGAGGATGTGGCACTGTAAATTGCCATAAAAAAAAACTGGAGCCCCAACAGCAAAGCAAAAACTTGTGGTAATCTAGCTGTGAAGGAAAACATTGAGGTGGCAAAAGAGGGAGGTGATAAAGCAAAGGGTGGAAGAAATGATTTTGGAGCGTGGACTGATGATGACACATGATGGACAAAGGGAAGAGATAAAGGAGGTTGGCGTGCTTGAGGAATGAAACGAAGCATTCTTCTTCTTCTCTCTTGGGTTCTAATTCTATGCTAGTGATTGTGTTCGATAACATGTGTCCCCACTTGTGGGTCTCATGTTAGGCAACTAGTATGGCGTTTCTTTTGTTATCCCTTGAATTGAAATGGGCCCTAAATTCACATGCTATGCGAGGTCAACACTAAAATCAAATGACTTGAGCAAAACTTTCACACGAAAGCAAAAGACAGAGATCTAATAATTTTCTTGAGCATATATAATATGATGGAATGTGGTATATTGATGATTTTTTTGAGTACCCGACAAGTGAAAAAAAGCTTTTACAAAGCAACAATACTAGTTTATTTTCATATTTAATTTAACGTAAAGTTACGGGCACGGTAGTTGTGAAAAATTCATTTACAGCAGATAACAATCACGTTAGGTCTGTGGCTCATTGGAAGTTGACTTGGGAGGAGTAAGTTAATCCTACGGCCCAGTTGGGAGGAGCAACATTCCATGCAACAATAGTCTGCTTAGTTGTGTATGAAGCTATCTTGAAAGAAAGAGCTTGGCCGCCAAGAGTTGCAAATGCCTGATATGAAGCTCCCCAGTTGTGGCTCATGCTAATCCATCCAGTTCTGCTTCCCTTCACCCACATCCCTGCAATATCTCCTCCACCTCCCACGTTCATCACGTACACCAGTAACCAGTACCCATTTCCTTGGAATGAGAATCGAAGCCCTCCCCTACTTTGGCATGGTACTCTGATACAATAATACAAATTAGCACATTGTATAATCAATCAAAAAAAGTGATTGATTTTCTCTTGATACCTGCGGAATAGAACAGGGACGATGCCAGCCTTCCACTGGGCAATTTTCATGAAGGCTGGTTTGGACATGTCAAAATGGGCACGTGGCGGGTTGCACCATCCGCCATTATCAGAGGGTTGGGCCCAGTTTGGAGGGCAAAGGTTGGTAGCAGTCACCGTGATGAAGGGCACATTGCTATGGCAAGCGCTCGATTGGTAACATTTTATCTGGTAACAAGTGCCGCAAGAATACCCATTGTTGAATAACGTCGAGCTCAAAGCCACTGTATCCGTCCCGTAACCGTTCAGAAACAAGTTTCCATACCCACATGCACCACCTTTAAATCCATTATTACAAGTAACAGTGTCAATGTAAAATAAAAAATGATATTTGGCACTTTAATTATTGGGATAACATTTTAAAAAAAATTCTTTTTATTTGGGGTAATACCTAGATAGCACGTTGAATAAGGCTTACAAAGTGGCATAACATAAAAGTTGGTAACATACCCATGGTTGCAGAAGCAGTCTCATCGCCATAAAATGTGGCATGGGCGAGAGCCCATCGGCTTGGTCGAAATATTTCTGCAGCTGTTGTTGGTGTCGTTGTGATTGTGATCAACAGCAAGGTACTCAAGCTACAAAATTGAAGCGTGGAAGCCATGGTTAACCTAAGCTGTTTGTGGATTGGACTGGATGGGGGTGCTCTTTGATTTCCTTATATAACGTCCAAATCCCATGGAATAATATGGAGTAGTAATTGACTTTTAAATCACATGTACATTATATTGCCTTCGTGATCTCCACGAACGGCTATCGCCTCACCTAATTAAGTCAATGATATTACTATTGTTCATTAAATATATACTAAACAGTTATGGAGTACACTACATATTGGGAACTAAAGAATCGATAAACAACATAGAAAACTCTGCTAAATGCGTGCCTATATTTTTTAAAAACGATGATGTTGCAAATCAACGGTGATTGATCCACAACCTAGAACGAATGATCAATGAAGGGCTATATAGGTTTTTGTTGACTAATTGTTTTCTTTTATGATTGGAAAGATGGAGAGTTGGAGAATGAGATTACTTCGCATGGATTTTTCTCAGTGAAAAACGTGCGAGCAAGTCTTCTAGCTACGTTTTTGTCCTCCATTTCATCCGCCCACTTGTGACATTATGCCTTCTAACAACTTTGAAAATTTCACATTTAGAATTAATTACGATTGGGTTGATTTATGATTAAAATTATATGATGAGCGTTATCTGAATGTTTTATACCTCACTTGCATGTTTCGAACATTATATCTTACGTAGCATATATTATTTTGGAGGGGTGCATGTTTTTTCTTTCTGGTCCGTCCGAGACCCACCAAACTCATCCAAAACCGGTGTGTATATGAAATAGGTTATCGGCAACGATTATTAAATTAAAAAATAAATAAAAAGAAGAGTCATATGGTTTGACTGGATCGAGGCAAGAAGAATGTACACCTTTATTTTCTTTCTCAAGTTTTTTCTGAGGAAATGAAAAAGCTCTTTATCTGGTTTTTTTTTTTTTTTTTTTTTTTTCTACATGAAAAATCTTTTTGGTTTAAATATAAATGGCCAACCAAAGAAACAACAATAAGGATTGAAGTTATTAATAGGTAACAAGCATGGGTTAACAGAAAAAGCATCGGCACGCCCATTGATCCAGGATGACAATGTCGTTTCTGTTACATTCTTCTCTTCACTATTTTGCTAAATGCCTAAATATTTTATTACATTTTCCAATCTCTTAGTATTGCAATTAATTCTATCAATAAATTCCCCTAACAAAATATACTCATACGTTGTTTTAAATGTTTCAATTGTTGAATGTTTTCGGCTTTTTTGTGTTTTTCTTTTTTTGGTACTCAGAAATTAGGGAAAGGCCGTTACCAAAACTCTTTACAGAGGTGTTATTTTCAGATGGGCTTTACCAAAAACAGTTAAGCACCCTCATATCTTCCAGTGGACAGTCCTTGTATCTGCTATTCCTGTACAAAGCTCATATATACTTACACAACCGTAGCACATTATAATAGTTGAGATGGCATCTACAACTTGTGACAATAGCTCGATGAAAATATAACCTGATGATCATATGCAGATATAACCATAGCAGAGTTTTCTGACTTGGTAGGTTATTAAATGGCACATGAGAGTAGCTTCTGCAAATGAGCTCCCCCTGGTTGCAGCAGGAGGAGAATTGAGCACAGCATATCTGTATCCTGAAATATGCATTATGAAATTGATCGTTGATCAGGAAATAACATAGTAAGTTCGGCAGAAACATACCTACGCTTAAGCGCCGCTTCCTTCTGGCAATGTAATCAATCTTGTAACCGAATCAAACACCATTGCAGTGCCGCAGCTGAAGAAACATGTCACTTATAATTGTTAAACCAACACTATCATGAATTAAACTGTCCTGATGATAGGAATCATACACCTATACAGTACTACAGATTGGGAGCATGTTAATTAAGCTGTTAAACTAACGCTCCATCATGAATTAAATTATTCTGATGATAGAGATATGTCTCATGTTTAAGTGACAATCTCTTTCAATTGATACAGTCATAGGTATTTGTGTACTTACTTTGAGCATTTAACAGTATTTGTAGAACCACCGCTTGAAATTGACAGAATGGTCCCAAAGAAGGAAGTGTTTTCGGTACCACAATTGGGACAGGGGCCCTATAAAATGCTTAACTGTCAGCATATATAGTGGTTTAATATTATACTATATATCCTAAAGGAGAAAGTTTTACCAATGTTCCCACCTTTAAAATCAAAAAGTCTTTGATAATTGCACTTGTAAGTGACTGAGCTAGCCACACAAGGAGGGGAACGGCAGCAAACCATGTGAATATGAAACTAAAAGGTTCGGGCAGCTGAAAAGGAAAGGAGAGACAAAAAAACATGCAACTGCTGTCAGATACTAATGCATTCTGGAATCAGACTGCCTTTGTATGGCCACGGCAGTACTAGAACAAGAAAAGGCAAAATAATGAGAACTTACCTCTAATAGATATGTGATTTCAAATCCAGTCAGATCATCAAGGAAGAAGAACCTAATAGATTAAAGAAGGAAAATGAGAAGGCAAATTTGTAGTCAATTCATAACACAGAAATATAGTTTGTTCTAAATCCCAGATATCAGAATCCATCAAAGGAAAGGAAGGCTCGGCGAAGTGGACTACACAAAGCGTTATATTATCACTTTCTGAAAATTTGACTTTAATATTTACTTAGGTCCACAAGTGACATCACCTAATGGATGATACAGCAGTGCTTTCTATAAATTCTTGTCCAAGTGCATTTGTTGACAGAAGAAAAAATCAGCATAAATATATTACCATTCTTCCAAAAAAAGTGTAAATGTATCCTATGAAATTTTTGTCAAACTTTTAGTTTCATCATAATGTGTCATAAAGCCCGATTAACAGCAGTAGCTGGAAACAAAGATCCACTAAAATATCATGAATCTATTTATTCCTTAGATGAATTATAGCATCACAAGATAAACACATACACACACAGAAAAAGAGAGAGAGAGAGAGATTAACTTACAATCCTAACGCAATAACAGTGGCTGGAACGTTCAGCAAGAACATCTTTAAATAGTCAACGGATAGGTCACTATAAACCTAATAAAAGGATGTCAATTAGTAAAGATTAAACACGGCACGCCCACACGCTCATGAATCATCTCACTGAAGCACCTGTAGCTGAATTCTAGTGAATAAAGAATCATGTAGCAATTGTAGCTTATGCTATCTCCCTTGTCCGTACACTTAATACAACTAAGCTTAAAAGCTTATTTTGGATTTCAGAGACAAGTCTCCTAATATTTAATAAGAACACCAGAATAAGCATATACTTTTATTGTATTTCAAGAGTCACGTAAACAAACAAGGAACCATACCCACAAAAAGAAAAAGAGAGTATGAACTACTAAGAAGCACTACTCAAAGGAGAGAACAAATTACAAATTAACACGCACCTTTCTACTACGAAGACTGCACCGCGGGCCCTCAGCCACAATTTCACTCCCTTCAATCTAGAAAATAACTAAGAGATCAGTAAAATGATACAAAAATGTAGAGAGAAGCATCAAAATTATATGAAGCAATCAGGACTGCGTTGGTAATTTTCTTTATGATAATATTTTCCCAAATGGAACCCATAAAATAAATGATTCATCAATTGAAGTACATTCAGTTCAATATGGATTTTATTGGTGAAACAAAAAATAGCATACTTTTAACCGCAATTTCAGTTTATCATACTCTTCGTCGCTCATGATTGGTTTTCCAGAAACATAAGCCATAGAAGCTTCCAGAAATTTTTGTTCATCAGAACCTGTGGAAAGGACAAATAAGGACTTAATATATATGAAATGAATTTTATTTGTAACTGCGGAATGTAGTTTGAGTAAAGTGGATACTTACTTAGCATAACAACACTGCTTCCTTCCCACATAAGTTCTTCCTTGAGATTATCAAATTCCTCGTTTGACATAATAGCCTTTCCCTCATAATAGAATGCCTGTTCAATAGCACAGACCCGTACTTCATATCTTATGTCATATGTCATATACACACACAATAACTATAATTGAACCCAAAAAAAACAGTTGCACTTTCTTCTTTGTTTTGTTTATTTAATTATTTAAGAACTTTACAGATAAGATACGGACACAATAAAGCTTAAATAAGAAAGTAAATTATTTGTGGACATACTTGCAGCGCTTGAAGAAATTCTTGCTCAAGTTCACCAATTGACTTCTTCTCATCTTTTTTGTCTATGCTACAATATGGCAGGATTTTACTGTCAACAACATCGCCTTCTTCGACCTTTCCTGATAAGAAAAACCAGTTAGATAAAGGGAGGAGAAGGCAGGGAATTGTGAAATTTACAAAGAAATTAAGTGCGCGGGAGAGGATATGGATGGTGTTGCATGCGATTAGAGTCTAGACCTTCTGGATCAGCGGTGGCCTCGGGGGAAAATAGTAATAACCGGCGCCGAAGAGATAACTGCCGTCCATTGAACCGAATCAACTGGATTCTATCAGCACAGGTAGAAGACAAGCAAGAAATTGGAACGAGGGATCTTCGATTTGGCGAAGTGAATGGACGCGGGCATGTTAACGTGAAGGCCAATTTGCTAGCCATGGCTTTCCGATCAGAGTGAAAACGGTGGTGGGTAACACTATTGCCAGTTTCAAGCTATTTTTGTATCGTTTGGGGAGGGAAAAGAAAGGAAGGGGACACAGCTCCAACATGCAAGATAAGGCTAGAAGTGAATGTGTGGAGGGAATTGCAACGGCCTATTCCCCTTTTCCTTTTGCCTTCGATTCGTTTCTCATACGTTGGAGCCATCTCACTAAATCTGCCACCTCATCTTACATCTCTATGCACAGACATGAAAAAAATCTTCCATCAAGACACGTGGCTATCTATCATTACTGACCAGTGAGAGTGACCACAATGAAGATGGGCCTCTTACTCTTTCAATATCGGCCCAGTCTCCTTCTCTGGCCCTGAGGTTACCCCAAAGAGAAAAAAACAAAATTAGAGAGGGCTGACTGAAGCAAGTAACGAAGCAACTACCTATTATTAGTTCTCAAAGAATTTAGAAAGTTGTAGCTTAGATTGTGTTTAGTTTAACATAAGCGCTTCAATCAGACAAAATTAACGTGCACGAAATTAAACCCCCCCCCCCCCCCCCACAACAAAAAAAAATTGAGAATATTTAAATTTATAAAAGAGCCCAACTTGTACTCTAGACTTATACGAGCCTAAACGTGCAAAAATAACTATTATACTACGAGCAAGCGTTGATTGTATTGTCCATTCCTCCTATTTTAATGTTTAAACTTTCTTTTTTTGGATAAGCGTTGATTGTCAATACACGTTTATGTTATTTCGTCAACAAAATAGAACTCCAGTCCAAGAGGCA
Source organism: Bauhinia variegata (assembly GCA_022379115.2). Taxonomy (NCBI): domain Eukaryota; kingdom Viridiplantae; phylum Streptophyta; class Magnoliopsida; order Fabales; family Fabaceae; genus Bauhinia; species Bauhinia variegata. The sequence continues at coordinate 17,234,670 of CM039436.1, read as the reverse complement.
GAGCTGGATATATGGCTATAAAAGCATGCAAGCCTTCTAGAACGAAGCAGCGGATGGAATGGCTGATGTTGTTTTGGGTCTTTCTTAACAACCATTCTCTAGTCCTATGTACATAAAGGCTATACTACTTTTTACTTCAATCGAGCAATTTCTTGCAAAATTTGTCTAATGTTTAATTAATTTATTCTTCCTTCGTTCATTTTTATCAGAAATTTAAAATTTATAATTAATCTAAAGTTTGTTTTATTTATGAAAATTCATGGGAAATGAAAAACGACAAAAAAGATCTTAGTTTTTGTTTACCAGACTCCTACATAGATAATTAAGTGCACAGAGGCTTGAGTGTTAGGCCTTCAATCTTCCATTCAACTCGTGTGGAAGTTGACTGCGAGGTAGAAAAGCTCCATCACGTGTTAACTTGCGCACTTGGTTCGGTGTTTGGCATCACTTATGATTATAACGCGAGTACAATTTTCCTATATATATAAACGCGCCCAGTTAAACTTTGAGCACATTCACTGGTTTACTTTTCAGCAGAGCTGAAAGCGAGTAGAATAAAAGAGAAAGAGAGAAAAACAGAGGACGCATTTGGCGAAGATGTTGAGTGCAGTGGCTCCAAGAGTTGAAACCTTGGCTAGCAGTGGGATTCAATCAATCCCAAAGGAGTACGTGAGGCCACAAGAGGAGCTCACCAACATAGGCGACGTCTTCGAAGAAGAAAAGAAAGAAGAAGGGCCTCAAGTACCGACCATTGACTTGAAAGACATAGACTCTGAAGACGAGCTTGTTAGAGCCAAATGCCGAGAAACCCTCAAGGAAGCAGCAGAGGAATGGGGCGTGATGCAGCTGGTTAATCATGGCATCCCAATCGACCTCGTCAACCGCCTTAAGAAAGCCGGCGAGGCCTTCTTCGCTCTGCCCATTGAGGAAAAGGAAAAGTATGCCAATGACCAAGACACTGGAAACGTGCAAGGCTACGGAAGCAAACTAGCAAACAACGCCAGTGGCCAGCGCGAGTGGGAAGACTACTTCTTCCACCTTGTTTTCCCAGAGGACAAGCGTGACTTATCCATCTGGCCCAAGACACCCGCCGATTACGTGTGAGTATATATTTAATTCATTTCTCAATATATATTCAATATAATTATAATAAATAAATATATGCGCTCGTGCAGTGAGGTTACGAGCGAGTACGCAAGACAATTGAGAGGGCTTGCGAGCAAGATAATGAGGGTGCTGTCTCTTGGTCTGGGCTTGGAAGAAGGGAGACTAGAGAAAGAAGTGGGTGGCATGGAAGAGCTTTTACTTCAAATGAAAATCAACTACTACCCAATATGCCCTCAACCAGAGCTGGCTCTGGGAGTTGAAGCACACACCGATGTGAGTTCGCTCACTTTCTTGTTGCACAATATGGTGCCCGGCCTGCAACTGTTCTACCAAGGGAAATGGGTCACGGCAAAATGCGTGCCGGATTCAATTCTGATGCACATTGGAGATACCATCGAGATCCTCAGCAATGGCAAGTACAAGAGCATTCTTCACAGGGGTTTGGTTAACAAGGAAAAGGTCAGAATATCGTGGGCTGTGTTCTGTGAGCCACCCAAGGAGAAGATTATTCTGAAGCCAATTCCAGAGCTTGTAACTGAGTCTGAGCCTGCTCTCTTTCCCCCTCGCACTTTTGCTCAGCATATTCAGCACAAGCTATTCAGGAAGACCCAGGATGCTCTGTTACCTAAATCGCCATAATCTATAGCTTGCGCCATTTCATATGCCGTACGTATTTATTTTATCTTCTTCTCTTGTTGCAGCACTTTACGTGCCACTTTTATGTGGTTTCTAATTTGTTCTTTTCGCCTGGGTGCTTCTGTATTTTGCTTTCAATAAATAAATAAGGAATATTAATATTCATGCCTTTTTCATTTTTCAGAAAATAAATGGGCCAAAGCGCAAGATGCTGATTTTATAACCAAAAAGAACGATTTTAAACAATTTTTTCTTTAAGGAAAATCTCAAAACTGATATACATCTCAACTTGAAATAGATCAATTTTGTAAGCATAAATATTTTTTTTTTAAAAAAAAAAAATACCAATATATCACTTAAAAATTCGCTTATATAAGTATTTTTTTTTTGTTTTAAAATTCTATTATCAAGTTAAAAAGTATTTGGAAAATTCTAACAACGTAATAAAACTTTTAATGTCTAAAAAAATAATTTTTTTTTGAAATAGAATGCTTACCCACAACTGAAGACTGAGTTCTGTTCACCAATATATATATATATATATATATATATATATAAGACTGAGCTGAGCTCTTGTTGAATGTGATTGAATTGCCGCAACTGGGATAAATAATTAATCAAGTTTAATTATTTTTGAGACGAATACTTGTTTGATACTAACTTATCTTATTTACTAACAAAATAAAATAATTTCTAATAACAGCTTCAGATCAAAAAAGAAATAATAACAGCTATGCTCTATTTTTTGCATAAAGATTAGAAAAATGTATATATTTATAAAAGAACAAGGGAAAAAAAAAAATCTGAACTTCGGAAGTACAACAACATGACTAAAAATTGGAAATAACGGAACGGAGGAAGCCGGAAGTGATAACTGAGTGGTTAGGGTTGGACGGAACAGCAGTGGGATTGTCAGTCACTCGCCGTGCGATTTTTGGTTGCTGCTTTCTGGGTCTTTCCAAAGGGCGTCGCGTTCATCTCTCGCATGTCATTTTGTTTGCTTGAATCTCTTTACATTACTGTATTTTCATTTCATGAACTAAACAGTGGGTGTTGTGGTGCCAATCCAAGTAACAACATCAATCTGGTTTTCTGGTTAGATTATTTCCAGATAAAATGCAGGAAATTAAAGTAAATTCAGTTCTCCACTCTTGTTCCTCTCTTGCCTTAATGCTAGAAATCGTTGCAATGAATATCTATTTAATCAGGAGGCATAGACTGTGAGACCTAAGTTGCATTTTTTAAAACCAGGGGCAGTTATTTACGTTAACTAAAAGGGCAGTATGTCACTGAAGTGGATAATATCAACTCGTGGTCTCTTGGAAAGATGTTAATTCAATGCAATCTGCATATTGAAAGTGGTTAGTGATTGGATATAGCGAAGTGTTTTTCCTTATTTCTCCCTCTTCCCCCCAAACAAACATAATAAATATGTTCAATGATGGTTTAGATGGCATAGTTGTGGATGTACGGTAGGTAGCAGTGATTGTGCATCTTATAGGTGAGGTCCTGGATTTCAATTCAGCTCAAGAGTCAAATATTTTAGATTTCAATTGAATTTGCATTTTGTAATGCCATGGTACGAATTTCTTAGCCTTTGAAGAGTGTGGAAAAAGGATGGATATGGGGCATTGTTCTAGGGATCAGTTCTGACTTCAGTTGGACTTTTGAGATATTTTAATTACATCAACTAGCATGCTGAATTGATAATAAACAAGATGCTCGCAAGAAAGTATAAGGAATTGTGTACTGTGTTTCTGTTGTTCGTGTTAGCTTAAGTTTTTCTTATCGGCACTTTATATTTATAAATATACAGATAAATCCATTCGCTGTCACTTATGGGGCTTTTTATCAAACATAGGATACTACAGAGTCCTTGATTTCCTAGTCCCTTGTGATGGGGCTGGCTGATCAAGGTTTTCCTTGGAAGGCCTGTTGCATAGATAAACCTTTTTAATGCTACTACTTCGTGGTTTGTAAGCTGCTTATTTTGCTATGCCTATAACATTCATAGAATATTAGTGCTAACGTTCCCTATTAACAACCTTCCTGCAGTTTTGCAAAGTAACATTCCTTTCGAATTGTAGTTTTGTCTTTATACCTGTATAATGAAATTAGTGTTGCAAACCATGTTTTTAATGTTATGTTTGCTTGTTATTCTGTTCTCTTTTAGTATTGGACAACTATAATGTCAATGTTTTAGTTCTAATTAAAAATTGTCAAATGTCATGGCAGGTCAATTGTGATATGTCTTCTGATAGTGCAAAGGAAAATGCATCAGTAGTAGATTCATCACTGACTGAACGGAAGCAGGATATTGGAAATTCAGACGATCCAGGTGGTGGTAGTGTTTATCTCGTGTAATATTCATATCATATGAACTAAAGAGCTTCTGTTGTCTTCCTTTTAGTTTTTGTTATGTATGCTAATTATTATCTTGACACCATCATTATTAAGTGAAAGAAAACGTTTTTGTTCTATTTCATAAAACTTGTAAATTTATGGTGCATGGAATTAATGTTTATCATATTACAATTTGTCAATCTTGTAATCTGGCTCTTAATACTTGCTCAGTGTTTGGGAACTTTCTTTTCGGGGCTAGCTGCATTTTGAGTGTTATTGGTCTTATTTCAATCTGACATTTTATCACTCTTTTAATTTATCAGATGAATAACAGGATTTCTGCTTAGAGTAGAGAATCTGAATTTAGTGGTAAACTAGGGAACTAGTAGCTTATCATATATGCATACATGTACCCAAAACTTTTCATGTAATGCCTGTATGTATACATAAATATATGTGAGCATAACCTAAGTATTTTTCATATTATTTTTGCATTCCATGTTTCAATTTGGTTTCTGTTCTGAGTTGTAATAAATCTAAATTTCCTTGTCAGAGAGCTTGAGTTACAAGGCTAATGAATACAGTGATCCAACTAGGGCAGATAAAAAGGGATATTCTCATTGTCAGATAGGGGTTCCAACTGGAGTTGATATGGGTAAATTATATAATGCAAAATATTTTGTAATTAAGAGTTTGAACCATCAAAATATCCGTTTGTCAATAGAGAAAGGAATTTGGGCTACTCAAATCATGAACGAACGAGTCCTGGAAGAAGCCTTTCATGTAAGATCCCTCCTTTTCTGCTCACAGCTTACACTGTCTAAAATTTTAATACACTTCTAGAGTTCATCTAGAGTAAAGAAAATAAAATGTTTCAAGAAGATAGAAACGAGCTTTTTTGAGAAGTACTTTCTTGCCTTGCAGAATTCAGCTAGAGTTATCCTTATATTTAGTGTCAACATGAGTGGTTCCTTCAAGGGTATGCTCAAATGACGTCTCCTATTGGGTGGAGGAGAGACAACGTATGGAATGAGGGAAGCAGTAAAAGTAATCCTTGGGGTCACAGTTTTAAGGTCAAGTGGCTGCGGTTAAATCACTTACCTTTCCATAAGACGCTTCACCTCAAGAATCCACTGAATGACTATAAACTTGTCAAAATTAGCAGAGATTGCCAGGTTTCCTTCTAATCAAGAGCTTTATTGTCTTCCTGTTTCTTTTCTTTTTCCTCTAGAACCTTGAAAATATATGCATATGTTATATGGCTCTGAGTCAAATGCCCTTTCCAGGAGTTATCTCAAGACGTTGGTGAAGCCCTTTGTAAACTCCTTAATGTGGATGGGCTGTTGAGCAGGTAATATCTTGTAGAGGCGAAAGATAATGTGTTTTTAGGATGAATTTTCATAAGGATTTCTTCTTATTTGGTTCCTGCTTGTGCAGTTCATCCAGGGGTAGTTTTTCTTTGAAGGGACATTCTACAGAGACTCCAAGTTCCATGGAAGATGAAAATCGTAACTTTCCGCCACTGCATTTGTCGTGGTCAATGCCACTGCACTATCCTTCCTTAATGTATCAAAATCAATCTGAAGCAAATAAATATCATTCAGCAAACCAAAGATTCAGTGGGACGACTTTCAATGAAACGTTACCTACCACCTGTGGGTTGTCAAAAGTGGCAGGAACCAAGCACTCTTATTTTAGTGGGCAGATTCCTAAGCTACAAGTGGACAAGGGTTCTCAATTTGATGTTTGGGGTCTATCTGCGGAAAGCCCTCTAGCTAGTACGCTAACTGAGGATGATTTTCTTGACATGGTACTGGGAAAGTGTCGTTGCTTCTCTCTTCAATTAATTCTTTTTCCCCAATTTTTCTGTCCATTGCTTGCTTAGATCGCCTTAAGAAATATGCTTTAAGGAACGATTCGCACTAACATGAAATTGGCAATATGAAGGCCAATGAAAGAGGAGAAACCATTCTGTTGAGATCTTTCAGACCCTTGCTTCCACTTTCGGTTCCCGTGATCTTCATGGAGACTTGCAACCCTGCTATAACTTTACTGGACATTGAATCCTAGAAAGTTTTAGGTCTTGCAACTGTTGACTAAAATCAATTGTTGTATGATACCAGCGCAAAGGGTATTTCTGCTGTATTTTTTTAGTTCCAGATATTTATATAATCCGTATGGCAGTAATTGTTTCAGAGTGCTTACTTCTTCTGGTTAATTGAATTATCTTGTTTTCTGTTGCAGTCCTATGAAGAATACCTGGAGATTCATAGCAGAATCAGGAAACAGTTACGGTTCCCTGTAAGTATGCGGATCAATAATGCTGCAATTCTTTTCATGTGTGTTTTTGCTTATCATGGCATGTGTCTTTCACAAAAAGCTATATCTTATAGGCAGCTATACCATCTTGGACGCAGCTGGAATCATTGAAAAGTAAATCACATGAAGATGATAGGTAAGAATTTTCCCATCACATCACAAACGCAAAGGCACAAATTGTAAATCGTTCTTCTAATTCTTTAACTGGGGTAATGTATTTTGCAGGGACTTCGAGTTTGAAAGAGACTGAAGCAGCTCCCATAAGAGGATTCACCGTTCATCATTGTCTCAGATATAATTGTGCTTCCAACATTGCTAACTTTTTTTTTGGTTATATTTTGGACTTAAGCGTTGTCCTCAATAAGGTTGCCATTTTCCACCAGCAACTGCAGCATAGAAGTTAATTGCAATTTATCAAAATTGGGACTTCATTTTGTACGTCGTGTATTGTTATATTGTAATTCAACTGTAGTTCTTAACTAGGGCTTGTTTAGCAACTTTTACATAGATTGGCAAAACTGCCCCTGCAAGTGTATATATGTATATAATACATATTTTTGTCGGGAATGTGGTAGTGGAGACGCTTACAGAAATTCTTGCATTTTAACTTTTGTTCTTGTCATGAGACTGTTGGAGGCCATCCACCGTTGAAAATCATACCCTCTCACATGGTTCTCTAATATGACATATGTCGAGCAACCATCTTTTTCTCTTCTGTCGATAACCAGATTTTATCATTCAGAAAAAGAAAAATGATATTTTCTTATTTCTTTGCTATTTTAACTCACTCGCATGGCAACTCTAAGATCTAATTTAGCACTTCAAAACTAAAGTCTTCAGAAAAAGTTATATTTTCTTATTTCTTTATTGATGAAAGAATTTTTTGTTTTTTTTTTATATGATATTAATGAAAGAATTAATATGGCAAAATATGCAAGAAATTGTGAATTGTTTGGTAATTAGTTTCTGTAAAATAAAAATGTTGACCAAAACATGTAAAATTCAGTGTACCTTTTCCCCACTCAATATTTTTCCAAATCGAATGATGACGTGGTTTAATATTAACGTTCCCGACGGTAGCAAATCGGAATTATCTGGAAGAACACTGCGCCTGTCAAATTGAATTGATCTAAAAATAAAAATAAAAGGAATAATGGCATCTCTGACTCTGAGGTCACTGGCATCAGCTGTTGCACCTACCAATACCATTCCTGCAACATTCTCGTTTTCCGCCTTTACATATCCTTGTTCTCAATCTTGCCAATCTCTTAAAACCCGGAACGTGGTCTTCTTTTCCATCTTACCAACTTGGGGCTCAAATCGTTTGGGCTTGGTCAAAACATTTGCCGACTCTCCTTCATCTCTGCACATGGACGCGCCACCCTCAGAACCCAAGCCCTCTTCTCAGGTTTGCCAATCCCCCACCAGCGGTCCATTTCATTTTTCTCAAAAGTCAAAACTCATTGTTTTAATATTCGTAGGCTTATTTTCTCTCTTTTTCGTTGCAGGCTGATGCTGCCTTGCCTGAGTTACTGGTGAGTTCAGTTATAGGTTCCTGATTCTCTTCTTGGCTTTGACTGGTTTAGTTGCTAAGCTCAGTAGTTCACCTTAGTCAGTAGTTAATTATTGCATACAAGAACTTCCCTCAGTGAAGTTACTTTCTAATTCAAGATTAATTTGGTGTCAGACGGAGTACATGGTGGATATGAAATGTGAAGGTTGTGTTAATGCGGTGAAGAACAAGTTGCAGACAATAAACGGTAGGCGCTCTGGTGAATTGTTCTTAGTGGCTTATTTACTGTATCCTTTCCTCCTACTTATTGGTTTTTGTTTTCTCATTCCCACCTTGTTACTTTTTACAGGAGTCAAGAACGTAGAGGTGTATCTGAGCAATCAGGTAGTTAGGATTCTTGGTTCAACACCAATCAAAACCATGACGGCAGCTTTGGAACAGACTGGTAGAAAAGCCCGATTGATTGGACAAGGAGTGCCTGAAGGTTGACCTGTCAGATCAATTTCTTATCATGTTACCTGGGTGTAAATTTCTTTCTATTTTTTCATTAATAGTTATATTGTTGAGTATGATAATCAGTTATATATATTAGTCCTCGTTCACATTTGATTGTAAAAGCAACAAATTGAGGTATACACTCTTGTTAGATAGATTACTCTTAGCCCGGAATTTGGAAGAATGATTGTAGGATGATAGATTGATAATTATGAAGCTTGATGCTAGTGTGATTTTTGGCCTCGATGCTGCATACTACATTTCTGAAGTGTTTGTCCTTTAATGATGTTGGCCATGTGTCATGTGGTTAATTCTCTATCCAAGTCTGCACCATTGTCTGAACCTAGCTCTATTGAGCTACTTTTTCGCCTAGACTATCATCTTGCCAACATCTTTTATTGCTAACACAAAGGAAAAAGGGGTCCTTTTCTTAGATAACTTGGAAAGTATAGTGAGTTCTGTAAATAGAATTGCATCCCATAACCTCTCCAGCTAATTTGACAAGATAAGATATGTGTATCTTATCATCCTTTCCTGGCTGACAAAGCGATACTAGTTCGTTTCTACAAGAAAATTAATATGATCTTAAATTTTATTGATTCATTATGTTATGTTTGCTCATCAGTCATCCTAAATTGACATATTCCTGCTATGTTATGCTGTTGTTAATTTGTCTGTATGTTCTCCTTATTTCCTCAATATAGGATATAGAGCTTGTATGCATACTCTGCAATGGCTGATAGGCGTTTGAATGCTTTTCATACAAATCTTGTCAAATGCTTGATGCTCGTGGCAGATTATTTGTTACGCCATAGTTTACATGTTAGTCAAATTCAATCAATATAATTAAATTAATTAATAGCAATATGTTATTACTTCTGTTCTTCATGGTTTCGCTTGACATATCTCATCAGTTATGATAATTAACTATTTCTTTTGCTTTACAGACTTCTTAATATCTGCTGCCGTCTCAGAATTCAAGGGCCCAGGTATTTTTGGTGTTGTTCGCCTGGCTCAAGTGAACATGGAACTGTCTAGGATTGAAGCCAACTTCAGTGGGCTGTCACCGGGAAAGCATGGTTGGTCTATAAATGAGTTTGGAGATCTAACTAGAGGTGCAGCAAGCACTGGGAAAGTGTTCAATCCAACAAATGCGGGGAACATTAAAGAGGTTTGCCTTTTTTCCTTGTACCTTCTGGAGTTGAGTTCTATCATTCTATATGTTAAGTTTTAATCTTAAAGGATATTAGTGTCACCACTAGAATGTTTGAGACAGTAAATTACTTGTTTGAAAACAGAAAGTGAGTGGGATGTGCATGCATGATGTCTCTGATACAGGAAGTAGGATCATTTTGTTACTTGAGCTTGACTTATTTTCCTGTAAAACTATGCTCATTCTGTCGACTAATTTGGAGGTAGGGTGGGAAGGCAGAAAGAGATGCAGAGAATTCAAGAAGTTTTCTTTCTCAACTCTCCCCTTGCCCCAATATTCTCAGTCTATTCAAGGCAACAATGATGTTTGATATGCCTTCCATATAGATTAGAGGAAATATGGCATGTTATTGCACCTTCAATCTTGCTTTTCCCCTTCATGTTTGAAATATAGAACTTGCTGAGTTGCTGGTAATTTTGTTTGTTTTAATTGATTGATTTGCCGATCTATTATTTGACTGGATTGCTGTTCTTATTTCTGTTATTTTTTATTTTTTTATTTTTTAAGAAATTCCTAATGAAAGTTATGCTTGATTGGTTCTTCAGCCTCTTGGCGACCTGGGAACATTAGAAGCAGATGAAAAAGGCGAAGCATTCTTCTCCGGCGTCAAAGAAAATCTTCGGGTGGCTGATCTTATTGGACGATCTGTGGTGGTATATGCAACTGAAGATAAATCAGATGACGGTATAGCTGCAGCAGTAATTGCCAGAAGTGCCGGAGTTGGTGAGAACTATAAAAAACTCTGTACGTGCGATGGTACCATCATCTGGGAAGCTAGCGACAGAGACTTTGTTACAAGCAAAGTCTAAGGCCGAAAATAAATGTCCAGCGACCGAGAGATTATTACCTGCGAAGTCTAATGAAGCGTAACGCTGAAAACAAGTGTTTTGTAATTTAGAATAAGTCAGTCAGTCCTTCATTTTTTCTCCTCTCCAATTACCCAGAGAGAAATTAGTTTAAACGATGATGGAGGAACTTTACTGAAATTATTAAGTATCAATACCTTATATACACACAAATATAATGACTCAATTAATAGTTTTCCATATTTTCCTATTTAAAAGGATATCTTTCCAATATCTATCTTACAAATCAATATAATTACATTAATGTTGGTCAAAAAGACAAACTTCTTCGACGCACCATCTTTTTACAATGGGCCATCGTTGGTGAAACATGCCAAGATTCATGGCCCAATAATGTGTTTGAAACTAGACCGAGTTACCACTATAGTAGCCTCTTCAGCATTGATGGCCAAACAAGTCCTCTCAGCCCATGATCAATCCTTGGCCAACAGAACTGTCCATGACGCATATCAGCTCTGAACCAAGATGAGTATGCCTTGCCCTTTATTCCCGTATCTGACCGTTGGCGAACCCTGAGGAGAATATGCAATAATCATTTGCTGACCAAGAGCTCAGGCGCAAGAAAGTGCAACAACTCCTCAGCGAAACTCACCAAAGCAGCCTCACGGGTGAAGCAGTAGACATTGGAAGAGCAGCTTTCCAAACCACATTCAACATGCTATCAAAAGCTATTTTATCATTGGATTTGGTTCAAATATCATGAAAAAGGCTGGAAGACCAAACGTGTCTGACTATTTTCCCATCTTCAAAATGGTTGACCCACAAGGTGTTAGGAGGCGTATGGCAATTTACTTTTGGAAGATGAGGGACATCTTTCACCACTTAATTAACCAGCGTTTGAATCTGATTCTCAAGGAGGGAAGACACGGATTCTGTTGCCAGGAATGACATGTTAGATGCACTCCTCCACATTTCAAAAGAAAACAGCCAGGACATGGACAAAGCAACGTTTGGCTGTGGTATGGTACTACTTATGTTAATAAATCTGGTTTTTATTATTGTTTATGTGAACAGTCTCCGACCGGTAACAAGAATGGTTATGGTTTGTTAAAAATAGGATCTATTTGCGGCGGGAACAGACACAACTTCATCCACCGTGGAATGGGCAACGGCTGAGCCGCTCCACAGCCCAGACGGAGGCTATGTCAAAAGCAAAACAAGAGGTGGGTGGAATCATTGGAAAAGGCCGCCCTGTGGAGGAATCCGAACATTCCTAGAAGCAGGAATAAAATAAAAGAGACACTCCGGTTGCATCCACCGATTCCTTTTTTACTCCCACGGAAAGCTGCGAAAGAGATAGAAATGGGTGGTTACACCTTCCCAAAGGATTCCAAGTGTGTTTGCTATTGGCATGGCAGAGACCCAAACATATGGGAAATCCAAATTCGTTTTTGCCGGACAGCGTCGCAGGTAGATGTAAAAGGCCGCAACTTTGAGCTGACACCTTTTGGTGCTGGCCACGAAGATCATGTTCATCGTCTTGGGTTCGCTTGTCAATTGTTTTGATTGACACGAAAGATAAATTTGGTATTTCAATAGGAAAAGCACAAACTCTTCGGGCTATTCCACTCCCACTCAACAATTAATCTCCAAACATATCCATAAGAAAATAATTGCTTATTGTGCAGATCTCGTCTGTGGTGTACCTTTTGTTTTTGATCTGACAGTCATGTAATTTTTTCTACCCATCTCATGTGAACAAGTGGGTCAAATTTATGCCAAATTATATCGTGTTTTACTGTCCTAAAGATTGCAAATGACATGGAATGGATACATGACTCAACAGCAGCAATGAGCATGGTTAAGGACGAAGGATCATCTGCTGAAAAAGAAGGTACAAAAGTGAGAATTGTAGGCTATTCATTAAATCAAGCTTAGGTAGTTAAAATAGGCATACGGCAAATGTGTAGCCTATAAGATTATTGTGTATTGACTTCCTTCCATTAATAGTCTACAGTTTGTATCTCCTTGTACGTAGAAGCAAGAAAAAAGTGAAATATTAGTTGCACTTTTACTAAAATAAATTAACTTTTCTTCGCGCTCAAACCCCAAGTCTTAGGCTTATTTGTAATTAATGCCCCAAAAAGTATATACAATTCTCTTCTCAGATTTCCTCATGGAGAAAGGAATAAATGAATAAACTCACTAGGAAGATGGCTAAAATTTAGAGCATGATATTGGTTGGTTTTAAGTTGACAAATCCAAAATGTGTTAGTGACATTGTTGCGCACGTAGACATAGTAATCACATTCATGTTGGCATAGGTTAGTAAAGGAGAGGGGATCCAAAATCCAAGTAATACCGACACCCTCACCCTCGCTCTATCTTCTACCTCTATGGCTTCAGCTCGCTTTCCCCAAAGGTTCCAATCTTATTCCCTCCTTATCCAACGGCTTTAGAAGCCTTCTGTTTTAACACAAATCTCAAGAGTGACCGTCCGATCAGATCCGCGTACATATTATTATTTATCACACTCATTCTCATCCACTCCCTTTCCAATTTCCATTTTCAGATCTTAGCACAGCTGTAGTGCACACCAACTCCTTCTCTGTACGGCCAAATACCCAGAGCCAGAGGCTAGAGCTTTTTGGAGAGAGAAGTAAGTTCAGGGCAATAATACATACCCATTTTGTCCGTTGGCCATGGTGGAGGCACAGACATGGACTACCAGAAGAATGAGCAATCCAAGGTTGTTGGATGCGACACCCAATGATCAAGTCCTGGACATTCCAGCCACCCCACCGGGAGATGTAAGGAACAGCGCCCACACCTTCGGATTGCACCTCCCCCCCAATCTATTCACAGCCCTCGTCATTGCATCCTGGTACTTGTCCAACATCGGAGTTCTCCTACTCAACAAGTACCTCCTCAGCTTCTATGGCTATCGCTATCCCATCTTTCTCACTATGCTTCATATGCTGTCCTGTGCTGCATATAGCTATGTGGCCATTCATCTCCTTGAAATTGTTCCCGTGCAGCAAATTCACTCAAAGAAACAATTTTTTAAGATCTCTGCTTTGAGCGCAATTTTTTGCTTTTCTGTTGTATGTGGCAACACTTCCCTGAGGTACCTCCCTGTTTCTTTTAACCAAGCCATTGGTGCTACTACACCCTTCTTCACTGCAATTTTCGCTTTCTTAATTACTTGCAAGAAAGAGTCTGGTCAGGTTCACTTGGCTCTCTTGCCTGTAGTTTTCGGGATTGTTTTGGCCAGTAACAGCGAGCCCCTCTTCCACTTATTTGGCTTCTTGGTTTGTGTTGGTTCCACTGCTGGGCGTGCCTTGAAATCTGTGGTTCAGGGGATATTGTTGACCTCTGAGGCAGAGAAGCTTCATTCCATGAATTTACTTCTTTATATGGCTCCAATGGCAGCTCTGATCTTGCTTCCTTTGACTTTATATATTGAAGGGAATGTCGCAGCCTATACTGTTGAGAAAGCCAGAGGAGATAAATTTATCATATTCTTGTTGATTGGGAATGCAACAGTTGCCTATTTGGTGAATTTGACCAACTTCTTAGTCACCAAACACACAAGTGCATTAACATTGCAAGTTTTGGGAAATGCCAAGGCTGCTGTAGCGGCTGTAGTTTCTGTTTTGATATTCAGGAATCCGGTAACATTGATGGGAATGACAGGATTCGCCATTACGATCATGGGCGTGGTGCTCTACAGTGAGGCGAAGAAGAGATCCAAAGTTACAACTCATTGACGATAAGTCTTTTTTTTTTTTTTTTCATTTCCATAAATAGATGCAGTTCCTTTTCTTTTTATATCGCACAACTTACCTTTGAGAGTTCAATGAAAGGAAAAAAGGGAAATTGGATCAAATTACAGCAATTGGACTGTATCCTCTGGTAGGGAGTGGTGAAGACAATTCAAATTCTGTCTGTCTTACCACTGTGTCTAACCTCATAAAATGTTTGCGGCCTTTGGCAGCACAGATAAATTACTCAAAAAGATGAAAAATTTATATGTAGTATACTATTTGGTGAGGGAGGAAAATTCTCCTTCACTTCATTTTGTCAAACACATTGTCCATTCTTACATTTCTGTCCTTTATCATTTTCAGCTTTGCATCTATGCAATTGGTTTCTGTTACTGAAACAGATGTAATTGCTCGTATCGTATGGTTTGGTTTCTTCCATTACTACTAGTATGTTTGGGCCTCTTGACACAGTTCCTCTGTGATGTACTCACTTCTAAATAAATTATTTTCGAGAAATGATTATGAAGAGGTAAGGAGAAGTTGAATTTTGATGAACCCGAAAATAAGTCCATTGCTGGGTTACAATGAGTAATGTTGGAGGATGGTGTTAAAATTAAAATTATTATGATTGTGATTAGTTAGGACAGGTTTTTGATGTTTGAGAAGGATTCATTGGTGCTTAAACGTATGCTTCTATATTGTATCCCGTGTTAAATTTTAATCAATTGGATCAGAAATACCGCCGTTAGTGTCCTAGTCTGGGCTCAGGTGGTTTGGTTGACAGTTTAGGAATATCAACTGTCGACAATGTTGATGTCCCTCCTATGGGTATGTTATGAAATTTGATTAGGCAGTATACCATCTGTCAATGAGTAGTTTGGTTAAACTAGGTCTTCAAAACTAGGTCTTCCGGTGGAGTAGTTTGGTTGAACTCCCCATCATAGTCGTCAAATGGAATAACCCTTGGCATAACGTCGTTTTCCTTAGGACTCTACATTGTTACTTCATCTGTTATCATTTTTTTTTTTTTTTTTATCTTCGTCATTAAGAATTACTTTGTTACAACTCAAAACTTCCAATGAATTATGACCAAATATGCAAACAAACAATTGAACGAGAAAAGTTGCAACAGTAATCACTTTGATAGTCATATATCTTTTAAACAATAATCACCACAAGCACCGTCAAGAATGGCGGGCAGCATCCATGTGGAATAAAAGATAAGCAGGCAGAGCTTCTTCTGGCAGCTGAGACGGTTGCACAGTAATTGCAAGCCTCAAATCACTATGCTTGCCAACGCCACAAATGTGCCATTTTCTTTCCTCGTATGCAATTCTAATAACATTTCCAGTAGTAAAGCGTTTGTTTTAGTGAAAGCCGGTATCCCCAGAGCCCGAGCTTGACAGTCATAACCAATAATCAACCATCAATGCTCATCGCCAAATATGAATTCTGTTGCAAAAGAAATGAGTGGTGGCAACTTCTATTGTTAGACTTAAAAATGTCGCAACTTAAAACATTGAGTATGTTGGTTTCCTTTGAGTTAACAAGTCCTTTTTCTTTTTCTTTTCAACCTTTTTTTTTTTTGGTCTGTACAGTAAAACGACTATATATCATCTGGAAAGAGTTGTTTTGCGACCGTCAGACTGTTGAGTATGTACCCATGGAACTCGATCCTAATAGCAAAAATTCAGGTCTAATGGCCATGGCAAAAGACTGTTGAACATTGCCTTCGTTTACCGTCAACGAATGCCCAAGCTCCTGGACCGTTTCAAAGAGAATTTAAGATAATCAATCAAAGTTACGAAATATCAAAAGCGGCATCAACTGGACATACCTCCTCGCACTCAACAGCCTACCAGCTTCACCGATGCAATCGTTACTTCCACATTGAGTTTGCTTTCCGCCAAACATGGAAGGCTTTTCCTGCATCATTTTTGTCAGCTTGAAGACGAATGAAAAATTGTCATTTATTTTCCTAGAACTGACTGAAAGCATAGAAATATAGCATTCAAAGATAGAAGATTCTGATCCAACTAACAGATTTTAGGAGTACTTGCGCTTAAACGTCAAGTTCTTAAGAGAGTGCTATTGTTACCTTCCGCTCTGGATGAAAAGAACTTAATATATTTTCTTTTGAATCCTTGCACCAAGAAATAAGCAACTCAATAAGATACTGAAACGTAATAATAATAATAATAAAAAAATAAAAAATAAAAAAAAAAATCAAGAACTCATCACATTCTATTCAAAATTATAGATGGGAAACCTTTCTAAACATGCCGGTATGCCGAGGCGGCTTCAACTGAGACACATCATTTGGCTGCAGCTCAGATGCCAAGCACAGCTAACGATACAAGAAAGGAGAATGTAAGAGAATAGTGGGATAAAATATCCACATGCAAAGACCTAATTTGCATCACATGACTCCGGCATAAATTCAAGACGAAGTTGAGGCTGAAAAATGTAAGTATGATACGAAAAAGATGTTAGCATAAAATCACCTTGCTGAACAGTTCAATTGGTGGGCTATGTTGAATCCTTTTTTCTGTATGCAACTTAAATTCCTGTATGGGTCGAAGCAGGATGTCATTATCCATAAAAGGAAAAGGAAGCAGATAAACGGGTTTGCCTCACCATTGGCACTGTGGTTTCCTGCTCGCTGTTCCAGAGAACCCCAATTTCTCCTTTACTTGAAAATATCTGCACGCAGACCATCTTAAGTTGCTAGTACAGCAGATAAACTAAACAATAAGGGGGAAACGTGGAAATACCCTAATAGTAATTCAGGGAGAAAAGGAAGTCCTACTTCTATCTGACTTCTTCCGGAACACAAACTACTTTCATGATAACAACTCCAATAAAAAAAATGCCCTCGTCGAAGTTACTTTAAAAAGATAATATTTGCAGACAACGTTTTATTCCAAATATTCTCTTCTAAAATCGCAAAGACCTAATTATAGTGGGGTATTTTAGATGAAGAACAATTTTCAGGAACACACCTCAATCACCCATGGAAAATATAATTCAAGTTCACAAGTCCATTTTATGCAACAAATAACAAGAGTCAAATATCTTCTCAAAATCCATCACTATACCTTCTTGTTAAGAGGCCGAGCTTTAAAATTACGTGTAAAGTTCAATTTATCATGCTTTGGAGCAGTCATGGTACCTGGCCTGAGCAGAGTGACAGTATTTCTTGAGTTAGTAACACTATATCATGAACAAACAGGATAAAAAGACCATTCATTTGATCTGTTACCTTCTCGAATCTCTGATTTTATTTTCTGGAGCCAAAATAGAACTATGTTTGCCCAGATCCTGCAAGCAGAAAAATTAAAACAAGAAAAATGCATAGCAACACCAATGATGCAACTTATGGGAATTCAAAGCCCCCTTTCTAAATCATACAGCAATTTATAGGAACATTGAACGGTAATACTGGAGGCTGTAAAGGAGCAATTAACTGCATTGCTTAAAATTTTACCAAATTAATTAACCTTATCAGAAGCATTGCAATGAAGTGAAGAAGATGAACTAGCCGAACTCTGTTGCATGGCCCTCTCCAATGTCTTCAGATGAAATTCCTGAGAAGTAAGACAAAGAAAATATGATCTTCAAAATAAATAAGAAGAAATTTGTCTGCCAAATTTACTTTCTCTCATTCCAACACCCTCACACAAAAGAAGGGGGTGAAGGAAAAAAAAATTATAATATCTAAGCCATTAAATGTTACTTCAAGTAACATACTTCAATTCTTGTCTTGTTATGATTGTGCCGCAAAAAGTATTTAAATGTATAAACTTCGGAAAATTCAAAAACTTACTTGAAATTCTGGCAATCGTGGCGTACTCCTTTGGGGAAGTGGCAAAGAAGGAGCATCAAGAATCTAAATCATAAACATAATTAGAAGAGAGGATAGCAAAGCTTAACCAAACAAAATCAATCACAGCAGGAACATACTTTTTTGTTCAATGGGCGTGCTTTGTATCTGTGTAGAGCCACTGTCACATGTTCTGCCTCTGCAGTATTCCTGGGCATGTAAGGCACGCATAATTTGTTTGATTGTCAATATGTCAGGGGAGCAAAGGGACGTTATTTATCAAGAATTTCCAAAGCACTGCCAGAACAAACCTCATCCTTTGCGCTCTATGTGCTGTTTCAAGATCAGGCTCTCTAGGTATAGTAAGCTTCAGCTTAGCATGAGCAGAGTTTTGTTCAAATCTCACATCCTACGAGAATATACAAATGGATAAAGTTCCATCAAGAGAGCCTCTTTACTCTACCTCTAGAAACAACCTTGTGTCCCCTCAAGTATTTGAAGTAATATTGCTCTTCAATTGTCAGCTTAGGTATTTAGTTAACAACAGTTTGGCTACTCTCTGCTAAAAATAACGCTTTTTAATCACTAAGCAAACAATAATACAATTTTTAAGTCTTCTATTCACAAAATCAAACAGAAGAATAATAATAAAAAAATGATAAAATAAAGAACAACATTAACCAATTTAAGAAAAATATAATACCAAAAAAATAAAAAGAAAATAAAAGAAAGAAAGGGGCCCTGATATGAAATGTGTAACTAGAAATTTTGTTGACTCCAATTTAACCAAGGGATTGTGCAAGCTTTCTCCACTAATATTCGTACCTTCTTAGGTGCCTTGTGGACAAAATTAGTTTGCTGCTTTATATCTGCAACCGCAACCTGTCAAAAAGAATATATTGTAAGCATTTGCAATGAGTTGTCTGAATCAACTGAAATGACAATATTAGTTGAGGCTAATTTGAAAACCTTGCGTAAGACACCTCCCTCTAATTTCTGGCGCTTGGAAGCTTGATTTTCTACCCCGTAAGCGACTAGTAAGCTCCTTTCAGATTCAGTGTCCTGAGCTAGTAGCTTCGCGAACCTAAAAGAATAGTGAAATATTTAGTATATATTTACAAGGAAAAACATTTTTGCATCTCATAATTCACACTCGGGCAAACATGAATTAGAAATATAAATGATTTTTTTTCCATTTATCATCCCATATGAAATATACATAAGACATATGCCAACTTACACAATCTTATCTTTTGCCTGGTTATGAAAATACTGAACCACCTTGTACCTTAAGAGTAATGAGAAAAGACAAAAAATTTCAACAATCACCTGAAGCCAACATATTGTGGGGGCCGATTTTGCTTAGCCAATTGACTAACTGTAGGATTCATCAATGTTGAACTCCTTGGCATAGCAGCTTTAGCCTTATAATTCAAACCGTCACCGAACGTCTTACTGCAAAGGGCAAGTCCTAAAAAGAGATGAAAATATTACATGTCAAAAAAAAAAAAAAAAAAAGGAAAAGGAGAAAAAGATAATTGAGGTAGAGCGATATAAGAAAGAATGACAGATAGAGAGGGTATTGCAAACAAAGATATAATGTTCTAAAATAATAGTAGAGTCAAAGTAAACATAAGACTACATCTCATACCAAATGTTGAACTCCATGGTACGATTAATTAAACAGTACGAGCACCCCAGATTATAGACAGGTTTTAATACAAGATCTTGATTGATAAGGCCAAAATAGTAGTTGCACGGTTAATTCACTGATGCTTAGAGTCACGTAAGGATTACAAAACGCTAAATCAGGAACATTTTTCTGGGAAGAAATACTCGTACTAAAATCGGTGATCATGCTTTCACATTAGTTACCTGCTGTTACTCGCGATGGTTGCTTAGAAAAACTTTTTAGAATCCCACCCAGTAAGCCGGAAGAGATCTTTCCATCTGCCTCTTTTGAACCTAGAAGATACAGATCGTGGTCAATTAAAAAAGAACGACGTCTTTCAAACAATATCTGTAAAATGGTGCTTGAAGAATTTTAAGAAATTTTTAAGTTTGCACAGGGTTTTAGCACTCTTTATCCTAAAAAAAAAAACAAAAAAAAACAAAAAAAAGGATATTATGAATAGCAACTCATCATTGCCCAATCCCTTCATCTGGCAGTGAAAATAGAAATCCTGCATTCCTGAGTGCAGAAGCGATGGCATTTGGTCTATGTAAATATATATAACAAGTATATTATTGATGTGACGTACTTAACAGATAATGACACTTGCAGTGTAATAGAATCAACGCATGAAACAAGAGAAAGATGTTTTACAAAGCAATATGTACCATTATCGTCCATAACTTTCTCCGAAAATTCTATCTCCGCTGAAACTCTAGAGTTGCTATCATCCAGAAGGATATCATCTCTCACAACCAGCTTCGACACAAAAGCTGAACCAGAAAAAGAATGTGTTCCCACGGGTCAGATGGTGTAAGATATCAGAAAGGAAACGGGAAAATGCGCCAAAACTATTTTAGTTGGCGCAAACTTTTTTCAATTTCAAAAATTTGCGGGAGCTTTAATGACAGACCTAAAAGAAGTGGGCAAACTCACAGTCACAGGATAACCTTCCAGGTAAGCGACTAAGATGAGAATATTAGCATTATGAATACAAACACGAATGCGAAAGCAAAGAAAGATAAATCATGAAAGAAAAGCAAATAAGCAGCGAAGACGAAGCACATGGACTAGAAGGGAGCGTAAAAAAAAAACAAAAAAATGATTGAGCTAAAAATAAATGAATAGAACACAAGACATTCCTTCCCCCGGTGAAATGTGAGTATGCGAAAGAGTGTAGAGAGAGATATTTAGTTACAAGAATGCAGAAATGAAGGATCCAGAATAAGTTGTAAAAAAATACTGACGAGAAGGAGGGTAGCTTCCCGCAGTTTCAAACCAAAGTTCCGCTTGACGAGCTTCCGCAGGAGTTTCTTGTCGACTGAAATCGAAGAACCGAGCTGCATCAAACTCATAATCCAGGTCGATTTCATACGCAACGAAAACTTGCATCATTTCTTCCTCCATTTCTCTTAGCTCTGTCTCTCTGTTTAGAGAAATCTCACTCAATCTGAATCATCAGCGTTCTCTGAGTCTGACTATGGAGCTCCGAAACTGATCTAATAAACTCTCCATTCTGGCCGTGGCCGCCGCATTGCGTCGATGGAATGAATCAAAACGATAATGGGTTTAGATTGGGCTGGCGGTTTCAAATTAGATATATTTATTTATCTAAATAAATTCTTCATTTTTTAAATTTTTTTATAGTATTAATTAAACAAGAGAGAAGAAATATTTTTATGCGTCAGGTACTAGTCTTCACAGCGTCAGAGCGCAGAGGCGAGCAGCTTTTTCAACCCTTACCACCGTCTTTTCATTTTCTTGTTTTTGTTTTATATCACCGGGACCGAGCCAAAATTTGAATTTTATTTATGGCCTCTTTATCTGTATTAGTAATAGTAATTAGTATCGGCATTTAAAATAAACTGTTAGGACCGATTTACCCTTCAGGGCTGGAGTCGAGCGTGATGACTCCTGAGGATAACATAAAACGGTGGCAGACCGAGGATTGGTTTGCATGTCTCTTCTTCAGAGAGACACTGGGAATGGGATAGGACTCTGAAATTTGGGGGCATCCATGAAATTGCAAAAATAACCTTAACGGTTCTCTCCTTAAGGACACGTTGGGTCCACATTCGTTAGCTGCCACACTATATATATATATATTCAGATTAAAACATGGTATTTTTCAACAAAAACCCCTCCTCCCCTTTTAAGAGAAAAAAGAGTTAAATATTTATTTTAATTTTATTTTTTTTTTATATTTAAAATCTTAAAATAATACTAATATTTTCCAATCAACCCCTCTTTCTACTCTGAGAGATAAAAGAGTTGAATATCATCTTCATTATTTTTATTTATTTATAATCATAATTAATTTTTATTTACATATTAAATTTATTAATTTAATTTTTTACACTTACATTTTGTGCCAATTTTACCTTAAAATTATAAGTGCAAGATAAAAAATTATTTAACTATCAAAAAATAAACATAACATGTAGGAATAATATATTTTTAAAAATTGAATTTGCATCCTTTTTGAATAATTTTGAAATCAATCAAGTTTATTTGGATATTTTCATCTGAGTTTTTTTTTTTTTATATATATGATATGATAATATAATTAAATTTCAAATCTCTTATTCTTCTAGAGCATAGCATATGTATTGAATTACTAGCTTACTGGAGCAAAAGATGGAAAGGGTGGTTGTAATTCATGTATAAATGGTTAGGTGGTCCTGCAGTTACAATTTAGCATTGAAGGGTGACCACTAATTAGGTCATTGATTCAACAAATGGTAAATGCAAACTTCAGATTCAGATTCAGGGAATCCCATGCAACCAACCAACCCGTGCGTTCTCTTTCTCTCCGCAGTGGACCTAATTCCACCTAACAGCCCAGGTTATGCACGGCTCTCGATAATTAGTATCTATCTATCTACAACAATTAAATTTCGTTAATTATAAATAGTTCATATATCAGGCTTGATAAATAAAAGAGCAGAGAGGGGCTTCTATTGGACTTGCATTCACTAGACATATAACTCCAAAGGTATTGTAACTATTATAATTGTTAGTTGGTTAACACGGTAATTATGTTTAGCCTTTATTAGGATGGGATAAGTATTTTTAGGATCGTGCAAGATCTACAAGGACGAAAAATAACGAGTTTGTCGAATTATTTTCTGATGTTTAAGTCAATAATAAAATGAAAAATAAAAAGATTGAAGTTAAGTGTGTGTTTAAGTTTTTAGATGAGTTATGTATATTTTTCTTTTATGAAATATTTTTTCTTATAGTATTGTGATCCTCAAAGTCTTTTCACTGCATTTATGAAAGTGCAAATATGATATTGAATTTCTAATCTCGTTAAGCTTAATTTTTATATTGCATGCGATATTTTAGTAAACTTGGTTCATATCAATAACTATACTGAATATTTAGATTCATATTCATATTCATTATAGTAATAGTCTAATTATAGCAATGGCTATTGGCCAATATCATGGTGCAAGCATACGGCACGGAAGCATGCATCTGCTTCTTAGGAATAGGAAAGCCTCAAACGTCGACGTCTATATATATCTGTATTTTTAAACTTGTGGTGTCATTCGCTAGGAGCCATTTCTGACTATCCTATAGCACCAATCTCTCCATTAATTGGAATATCCTATATATATATGGTTAGAAAACAAATTATTATATATCAACCGATTAATGTACATCATCAATCACTCGTGACTTATCCACTCAAGAAAACAAGAATAGTAGTAAACTGAAATTAACGAGTCACGTTGTGTGCGGCTCAGTGCTCGTGGATATGATAATCCTCGCTATAAGATATCGTAGTCCTCTCATTCGTATTTTGTCTTTTACGTACTTCAAAATCAAAACTAATCCAATCATATATATTGGCGTGCAGTTAATTCGCTGCGAGAATAGAATTAAACCAATCTCAAAGATTATGTTATATTATTACGTGTTGCCATGCATACTTGGCTATTACGTTTGTGGTGGACGCCAGAAACAAACAATAATTTTGTCAATAATTGCTATCCATGATTTTTGGATCGCAATTCCAAACCATGCATACTATTCTCTCTTTATTTCCATGATGTTTGGTTCCTTCCATGCTTTTTTATATATATTATCAATTATTATTTTCTCATCTGCTATCTAGTTAATTATATTTTCAGATTTTAAGAACAATAAATATTACCGAGATTTACATGTTACTGAGTTTGCAATTAGAAAACTTTTTTTTTTTTATCACAACTATCTTCCTATAAGAAGCAATTATACATCAAATAATAATAATAAAAAAACAATTCTATATGAGATACTTTTAAACATTAAATATAAGATCTATGGAATTCAACATTCACAATTATTTTTCTTATTTTGATTTAGAAATTTTTAATATTTCTTATTTTTTATTATATTCTTAAAATATATTTTTCGTTTTTTATCCGTTTAAAATATATTGATTTATTTATTTATTTTCATATTCATTTACTACACAAACAATCACTTTTTATGTATTTTATTAAATCATTAATCAATGTATTTTTTCTCCATTATTTTTTATAGGTTAAAAATTATAAACTAGGTTACATGCATTATTAAATTATTAAAATAACATTTTTAGGAGTTTGGAATATTATTTTTTTAAAATTTTAATTGCAAAGAGAGCGAAGCGGGCTTAAATGAGCGGCAAATTTTGAGGGTATTTCGGTAAACAAACAGCGGAAACTCTTTGCCTCAAAAAATCCCAACGACCAGAGATGGGCCTGAAAATCCAAAATTGGTCACACTCACACAGCCTCGCTCTCATGATTGCGTCTTTCCCATCCAACACGCATACCTTGGCTTCTCCTTCTCTTGCTTCTTCCTTCTTCCTTCTTCCTTCTTCCTTCTTTCTCTTCTCAATGACTATCGAGCCAAAACCTTAATTTGTGAATTTGGCCATTCCCCGGTAGCCATGTCTTCACAATGACTCAGCCCCGATTATTCAGAACTGTCAGCGCGGATTTCGAGACAGAGACCGTACCACCCAGCGGTAGTGGCAGGGGAACTGCCATGAGAGTGATAGTGCCTTTACAAGGCGTTGTCCAAGGTAAAGGAGGCCTTTTCTGGGGTTCAGTTATTCCATGTGCGCTTTTCTACTTTCTTCAGCTTTACTTTAAGAGACGCCATAGCTCTCAGCCAGCCTCGCCTCCTCCTACAACGTCGCCGGAGGCCACCTCTTCCCCTCCACGCTCGCCGTTGACTTCTCATGAGAAGCTTCCTGAGGCTTCCGTGCTGCCACGGACACTATCTCGGATACTACTGTCGCCGAGGGGAGCAAATGGTCCGGTTTATTTATCGAGTCGGGCCAATTCCATAACTAAGACTGGAGATTATCCCTACTATGTCGGTTTAACGAAGGTCAATGAGGACCCATACCATCAGATTGATAATCCGAATGGAGTTATTCAGCTTGGTTTGGCTGAAAACAAGGTGAGTTCGCTTTGGTATGCTTTGTTTTCTGTTGACTGGGTACGTTTCCTTTTTCAATGGTTGGGCTAAGTTAGTATATAAACTGACGTCGTCGTGCTTCTCACTGGATGCAGTTATCTTTGGACTTGGTTCAAGATTGGCTTGAGAAGAATGCCACCGGTGCTATATTGGGGGAAGGAGAAGATGGCAGGGAGTTGAATATTAGCGGGATTGCAGATTACCAGCCCTTTGACGGATTAATGAGATTGAAAGTGGTAATTCATATGTTTTCAGATTGCCTTTTGGTCCAAATTCATGTTCTTTGGTGTTGTTAGTTTTACGTGCATATCGGTTAAACTTGTTATCCATACGAGAATTACCTTTTTGTGGCTTTTTATTCAATATCCGGAAGTTTAAGAATGCTTTCTGTCAGTATACTGAAATTGGAGGTGATGATTGATTTAGTGGTAAAATGATTTAGGCTCTATGGTACTCAAATTGGTTAGATGAGAACTACTAACAGTTATGTTAGCAGCTAAATGTCAACACAATTTACATAAAGTGCCCGCTCTTGATCTAAATGCATACTAAACAAATTTCCATTCCAGAGATACATATTATTTTGTGAAGAACATATTCCTCTTCCAAATTGTGAAGCACGTAATTGTTGATATCAATCTAATACACATGTGCAAGCACGCATGTTTGATTTTCTCAAATAGTCATGTCATCTTTTAATTATCTCATGAAGTTTGATGTAGAATGATTGGAGGTTGTCGGTCTTGTATTACTTTCTAGTCAATAGTTTGCTTTATTTGACATGAATATTTGAATACATAGATGAAACTGCAATGAGTCCACATAGCATGTACTTTTGATTACAGCACTTACAAAGCAATAGCATGGTCTACAGAAGCAGAGCCAGGTGTTTTATAGCACATTAGGTCAGGGGATCTGATAATATGGTTGAACTACGAGCCTACAGATGTCCTGTAATTTACAAATACAATTTTTCGTGGTTTTCTAATGTGTATACCCCTCTAAAATTGGAACATTACTGCCTAAAGTTTCTAGCAAATGACACTTTAACTTCTGCAATGTATTTGTCAAAATCAGTCTCTGCATAGCATTCTATATTTTTATGGGTGCGAAGCCCCACGCCCCCTTCTTTTCATTTATTTATTTTTCTCTCTGACATAATGTACTCACTCTTTTAGACTGCATCTCTTAAATCTCTTAAAACTAGTTTTATTCTTTGTATGTTGGTATCTGAATTACCGAAATCCCGCAGGCTGTGGCAGGTTTCATGTCTCTAGTTATGGGGAAGTCAGTTTTCTTCAACCCCTCTCAAATGGTATTAACTGCAGGTGCTACCCCTGCAATTGAGATTCTTAGCTTTTGCCTAGCAGATAATGGAAATGCATTTCTTGTTCCCACACCTCACAGCCCTGGGTAACACTAAATTTTTCATCTCAGAATTCCTCATCTTGATACCTGATTTCCTTCCAGAAAAAAAATGAACTTTTTAAAAACACATAATGCAGCTTTAATGATGATTTGAAATGGCGAACTGGCGTGGAGATAGTACCTGTTCCCTGCCGCAGCACCGATAACTTCAATGTTAGTATAACTGCACTTGACAGAGCCTTCAACCAGGCCAAAAAACGAGGTCAAAAAGTTCGTGGAATTGTGATAACAAATCCCTCAAATCCTGTTGGCAATCTACTAAATCGGGAAACATTATACGGGCTTCTGGATTTTGCTAGAGAGAAGAACATCCACATAGTCTCTAATGAAATATTTGCGGGGACTGCTTATGGAAATGAAGAGTTTGTGAGCATGGCAGAAATTATGGAGACAGAAGATCTTGACGGGAAAGGATTCATATAGTATATGGTTTATCAAAAGACTTGTGTGTTCCTGGTTTTAGGGTGGGTGTTATTCACTCATATAATGAGAATGTCTTGGCCGTTTCAAGAAAATTGGCTAGGTTCTCTTCCATTTCTGCGCCAACCCAGCAATTGCTTATCTCGATGCTTTCGGATTCGAGATTTGTACAAAAGTTTATTGGGATTAACAGATTGAGGCTTCAGAAAATGTACAACATGTTTGTGGCAGGATTGAAGCAGTTAGGGATTGAGTGCACTAGGAGCGGAGGTGGTTTTTATTGCTGGGCTGACATGAGTAGTTTAATTCGCTCTTACAGCGAAAAAGGAGAGCTTGAGCTATGGGACAGGTTGTTGAACGTAGCTAAGATCAATGTCACTCCGGGATCTTCTTGTCACTGCATTGAACCTGGATGGTTCCGGTTTTGTTTTACTGCATTGACTGAAAAGGATGTTCCTGTAGTTATTGAACGAATTCGGAGAATTTCCGAAGCCTCAAAATCCCATACTTGATATGTCGTTAATTTATCCTGTAAATTTAGTTGGTTTGCCGATTCTTTATTCTTTTGTGACCCGTGGAAGGAATAATCAGTCATTGGAAGACCAGGTGCAATGCAATGTATGGAGTTACTTAAACTTGAATGTCTGTAAACTGTAAGTATGGTAGGAGCACAATCGTGATTTCTATTTCTTCCATCTTCTCATCAAGTAGTTCTATCAGCTTAAGTAATAAATATTGAAAGTTTCTGTTTTACTTTTCCTATCTTGTTTTGTCTTCAGCAATGGCGTAAATTTGATCAGTAAACGCCAATTACCTGGGCATACAAGCAAAACTGGTTTTCTAGGCCAGAAGTGTTAGGTTGATCCCCCAGAATCACTCTCTCTAACATGAACTGATGTATGTGATGTTTACAAGAGAGCAGCGTCCTCGGTTGTTTGGTATGAAATTAAAAATAATAGAGAAACCAAAAACAAAGAAATTTCCAAATATTTGTTTGGAAGCTAATAGAGCGGAGACATGAGAAAATGGAGTGGGTGTTTATTTCTACTTGAGAAAATAAAGAAATGCTTTTTATTGCAAATATTACAAATTTTAAAAAATAATTGGCAATCTAAAAATGAATCCCAAAAAATGTACCTTGAATTTCCCTTCCCCTCCTCTTCTTTGTAATTCCTGAATAACATCTTTACCCCTAACCCTTGTATCCACAGTTAACCCAAATTTCCTCCGATTTATGCTCTATGGCTGCTATCTCTGCTTGGGAAGAAGTCAACAAATTGCTAAGACCCTAATTCTGAACTGATTACAGGAGGCACTTACTGATTATGCGATTCGAATCCATTTCTGATAGACTCCAGGACCTGGACAACCTCAGCCATGCTTGGTCTCCTTGAAGGATCCTCTGAAGTACAAATTAGTCCCAATCTCATAACCTGAATCAATTCGTTCTCCGCAAAACCCAGCAAACTTCTATCAAAGCAATCTGAAGCAGAGCCAGTCTCCAACAGCCCTCTAACATATTCACACAAGACCACCACCTCGTTTGTTGTTGGACTCTCCACAGGTTTCCTCCCTGTAACCAGCTCCAAAAGAATGACCCCAAAACTATAAACATCACATTTCTCACTCTGCCTCAGACTTTGAGCCAACTCTGGTGCAACATACCCGACAGCATTGTGGAATTTGGTCAGGCCATAATTGTCCAAAATAGGCAGTAATTTTCCTAATCCATAATCTGACAACTTAGCATCGTAATTTTCATCTAAAAGTATGTTAGATGATTTAATGTTGAGATGGAGAATTGGAGGTCGACAATCATGGTGAAGATAAGCAAGGGCTCTTGCGGTTCCAACTGCAATTTGGAACCTTCTAGACCAATATAACTCCTTATTACCACTACTAGTGCTGGTTCCTGGATAACCTATCCCATGTAGATTATCATATAAATTTCCATTTGGGACAAACTCTGATAGAATCAACTGCATCGTCGATGACCAATAATAACCTTGAAAGGCAACTAAATTAGGGTGTTGAAGATTGCCCAGTCGCCCAATTTCGTGCTCAAATTCATCCTGGTTTCTGATCCTTCCCAAAGTCTCGAGCTTTTTCACTGCAATTGAGATCCCACCTTCAAAATCAGTTCTGTAGACTGTACCAATTGATCCACCGCCTATCAGAGACTCTTTATCAAGCAATGCTTTCTTTCCTGCCTCCCAATCTTCATACTTTGACGGTAAACTTTTGCTGAAAAGAACCAACTTCCCGATAATCACATTTGATTCCGTTGACCCAAGAGGTGTGCTCTCAATAATCATTGACTGGTCATCTTTTTTCCTACTACGAGCCTTAATGTTCATGATGGTCACCAAACAAACCCCAGCAAGAATTACAGCTGCAGCAACAATTGCAACAATTGCAGAGACACTAAGCACTTTCGTTTTACCAGGAACTGTATGTGATCTAGTGCCATTTGCTGAGCAAGGTGTGTCCAAAGGAGCCCCGCAAAGAAACGGATTATTTGAAAATGCAGACGAACCAAAACTCTGGATGGTTGGAAGAAGGGGAATCGGACCTGAGAGATTGTTAAACGACAGATTAAAATGTATCAAGTTTTTCAAATCTCCAAGTGAAGAAGGGATTGAACCAGAGAGCGAATTATGTGATAAATCTAGGGATTGGAGCTTTGACAGGTTTCCTAGGTTTGCTGGGATGCTTCCATTAAGCTGGTTTTGATGAAGGTCAAGGACTTTCAGATTCGTCATGTTGTAAAGGGTCTGAGGAATTTCTCCCTCTAAGTTATTACCAGAAATATCCCTGCAGCAACATAAAAGAATTTATTCATATTTGAATCAGAGTGTTGAATTTAATGTATAGATTTGATTCAGTTTGAGAAGGTTATGAACTCACAGCTCAAGAAGAAACCTGCAATTGCTTATGTTGATGGGAATTTCACCAATGAGGTTTAGATTGTGCAAATCTAGAACTTCAAGGAGCTCAATGTTGCCAAACCCCTCTGGAATGAACCCACCTATAGAATTATTACCCAGTTTAATAACTAATAACCTTTCCAAATCCTGAATGCTTTCCGGAATACTCCCGTGCAGCCTATTTAACTCCAAAGCCAATAGCTTTATGTTTTTGCATTTTGTTAAGCTCAAGGGGATCTCCCCATCCAAATCATTCCCTGAAGCATCAAAAACTTGTAATGTCTCACTACAGGTTGCCGTCTCAGGAATCTGACCACTAAACCCATTATAAGATACATTGAAATAAGTAAGATTTTGCATTCCAAGGGTGTTGAACGGGGCCAAACCAGTAAACATATTACTGCCAAGATCCAGATGTTTTAAACTTTGGCAAGAAGAAATCTGCTCTTGCACACTTCCTGATAAGCCATTGCTTCTCAAGATTATGAAGGATAAGCTTGGGATGTCACAAATTCGAGAAGGAATACCCCCACTAAGATTGTTGAAAGAAAAATCAAAACCTTCAAGGTTGGAGCAATTCACCAACGACGCTGGAATGGAACCTGAAAGACTGTTATGAGAGAAAGCAACGAACTTGGTTTTGTAACAGTACCTAAACAAAGCCGATGGTATCTCCCCGGCGAAGCCATTCCTTGACAAATCCAGAAAGCGGATGCTCGGTAAATCACCAATGAAGTCTGGAATTGAACCAGATAACGCATTGGTACTCAAATTGATCTTCCACAACGTGTGTATGTCAGAATATTCTAGAGGGATATGACCCGAAAAGCGATTCCCGAACAATGTCAAAATCCTCAACGATTTTAACCCCGATAGAGCTGGAGACAATACTCCGGCCAAGCTAGTGTTCCATAGAACAATCCTTTCCACAAATCCTTCCGAGTTACAGGAAACACCGTCGTAATCTTCACAAGGGTTTCCACTTAAGGTCCACGAACGCAAACTGTTGTAGGGATCATCTGTAATGTTACCCTTAAATTGTAGCAAAATCTCCTTTTCAGTCGCTGGCGAGACTGTGATGAACGAAATAAAACAAAGAATAGAGCAGAGCAGAGCATGAGAAAGAAGGAATTGACGGAGTCTTCTCATGCTCGAAACAATGGGCGTCGGTGGATGTGTTCACCCGTTAGGCATTATGACGTCGGACCCAGTTGGGGGAGAACTTCGGTTCCTCAACTACAATGGCAAAGCTTTTGCAAGTGTTGGTAGGATGAGTAACAGAACATCGCGATAATGACCAAATTCCAAACGGGAACATTCTCATTCAGATGCTTCTTAACCGACAATGAGTGAAGGAAAAGTTGATAACTTGACCATTTACGGAATTAGACTTTTTAAATCTGAGTAACCGTTGAACTTTGAACTCTGGTTCTCCACCTGGGTTGTCGGTCAAGCATCAGGAAGAAAGATTAAGGAACCTCCCTTCCTTAAAAATATGATTTTTGTGGGCTCAGAATGCGAGTACCAAAATCAGAGCTTGAGGTTAGAGACGAAGAGAGAGAAGGAGCGGAAAGCAGGGAGGAATGGGACTGGGAGTAAATGTAATGAAAATAGCGGAAATGGTGGCTGTAGCTTTGCTGGAAAGGAAGCAGGTGAGACAGTGAGAGGCAATTTAATAAACTTCTTTAAATAGTTTTGTGAAATATAAATTTAGCGGTTGCCACCAACTGAAGCTGAACCACGTGCAAGAGAGAACCCATATCTCTCTCTCTTTTTCTTTCCAAAAACTTGCCTCTGGCAAATGATGCATACGCATTTAACAATGGAAACCCAATCTGTCTTTGAGGCTATTTCAGCAACACCACCATCGCTTTCCTAAGCACTCCCTGTCTCTCTCTCTAACACAGCATTTATTCTTCCCAACCAACCAAGCCATAACCACCTTCATCGCCCTCAAAATTAGTACTTTGCAAGAGAGGAAGAATGAAGAATAAGAAAAAAAGAGAGAGAGAGAGAGAGAAGAGGGGGGGGGGGTACTTCAGTACTATTTCTTACGAGCATGGCCAATGGATTTTCTTCTGTCCGTTTCGTTTCATTACGGACTCTTTCAGTTTAGCAACTCATTGTTTAATCAAATATTTGTCACATCAAAATGCAAATTTATCATAAAAATCAGTTTTGTGACTTTGTGTTGATATCAATATCACGTGGTTTATTTTAATCTTCGTAATTTAATTTTATATGTTTCGAGAAAGAAGCTAGGATTATTGAGCTGACTGACTGGAACTAGAGAAACTAACTGTAATTTGTAAAACGCTGCAGCGAGTGCGATCCGAGGACGGACAACTGAGATCATGCCACGTGTCCTTGACATTCTTTTACTTTTCTGCGGTGTTAGGTGATTTTGGTCTTCCTCCTTATCATCTCGAACGTTACTCCTTCCTCCTTTTGCATTTGACTAGTATAAAGGGAATTCCAGATAAGAGAGTATTCTATTTCTACACTTGTAGTCTAGGAATTTTTATAAAATAAAATTGAAAATACTTTGGTTAGCCGTTAGTCTAATCGAAATTATATAAAAGAAAATTTCCCAGAAACAAGGCAGAACGGAGTTGCAAGATGGGATTGGACAGTGATAGTGAATTCGTGGTTGAGGTTAAAACAAGTAGCCCATAAATACATAGATACATACATACTGCAGTGCAGTGCAGCTCACTCTTGTCCTTTGTCTCTTGTCCCCAAAACAAAACAGAAAAAGAAGGGCCAAACTGACATCAACACTTCATTATCATTTATGGGATGGGATATTGGTTGGTCTGGTCAGGTCATACCCATTTCTAATCTCATTTTATTCGAATCTCTACCTCTCAACACAGCCTAGAACATAAGACAATTGCTCGAGACGCAGTTTAAGGCCGACCAATCTTATTCCATAACCTTTCTCTCAAGTTTCTTACATTTGGTTATATTCAATTTATGCTATTCATAAATAAATAACTAAACAATGACAATGACAATGACAAGGACAGATGTAAAATGCTCTGCCCTTTGACGGAGGCAAAGGTCTAGAGAATATACTCTCTCTCCCCCTTTATATGATGATGACAATGACCGCGGCTTTTGTGTTAGTGTTGATGAATCAAGATGATGGCATGATTGTGTTAGAATCCTCGTAATTAAGCATGCCATGCCATGCGTGCACATTGCCATTTCTCTCATTTCTTCTATTAACTTTCATTTGTCTAAACCTTTTATTAAAAGCAGTAATAATTAAACTCGATCGAAGAGAATCATAATCATTGGTCAAACTCATGGCATGTAGATTTGGAATTCTCAACAGATCAAATATCAAATGAAACAACTTTGTTGAAAGAGCTACTCCTTCTGTGACGATCTACCTGTTATTGTGGTACCAACGAAAAATACTGAAAATGGAATCTTAAAATAATCGCGAATATTTTTCTTATCTTTTAAATTAACTCTATTATGCATAAATTTACTTAACTTGTTTCGACAACTCAGATGAATTCAGCCCTAAATTACGAGATATGTCGTTGCAGTATAGGGGAAACACAAATTGTGGAGGCATGAACATGTTTGACAAGTTAACAACTTCTGTTGTATTTGATTTACAGCGTGGAATCAGAGCCAATAAAAAGGGAATCGCGTTGAGGAATCTTGCCCAATCCATCCAAATTAACATTTATAAAATTAAGAATTTTTCATATACAATGATGATTCAAGTGACAGAAGCACTGCACAAGGAAAACAATTTTACTAAAACAGAAAAAGGAAATGATGAACTAAAAAATTGGTGTCAGTCGTGTTAGGTCGTTTCCTTCCTCCGGCCTCCTCTGTCACCCTCATCCGGCCGTGCACCACATGTCAATACGTAATAGCAATTGACTCGTGTAACCGATAGCTTCCGGCGAAACCAGAAGTGAAACTACTAAACTATTGCAACAAAAGCTCATCTTCCCCTTGTAACTCCTTGAGCCGCCTTTTAGCATATACTGTGAAGAAGATTGTTGTAGCCACAGTTACGCAGAAACCAACAACGTTGAAGATAATCTGCGGAGCAGATAGAGGATGTCCTTCATGTGAAGCATTAGCCAAAGTCTGTATTAAAATCCCCCTACAATAAGCCAAGGAAACCATGAGGGTCCAGATGCTGTGCATCATTGACTCCTGTCCTGATAAACTTACATTTGAAATTGGTACGAGGAAATAATACATTAAGTAATAACACTAAATACACATCAAATGTAAAGGAAAAAAAGAAAAAAAATTAATGCAAGGGCATAATCGTTATCATGGTTAATATACTAAAGAGAGAAGAAATCAAGTAAAGAACTGACGATATGACTGATCAAGTATGCGCATATTTTCGAAAAAGACTTGGATGTGGGAGGAAACAAGGAAGATCAATGGCGTTCTCAAAAGGAGGAAATTGCTTTTCCCTTTCTTTTGGATGCGTCATCCATGCAGTAGTATAGCACAGGTCATAAAATGGTGTCTCCAAGGAGGCAGAGCCACCCGTTTTCGTTGTGGCTTATAGGGAGGCAGGTGGAAAGAGGAATTCCTACAGGTCAGTCATTTCTATACTAGTTCAACATTTTTACGAACAACCACCCATCCAATCACCACGTAATCTTACAGGTTACCAAATACCCATTTCATGGACAAATGCCAGTAAATTGATTAATGTTAAGAAGTTATCACATATGATGCCGTTAAACAATAATTCTGACCGCCCTACAAGGAAATAAAATACTTGGCCATAAAAACTCAAGTGATCATATTCTTAGTCAATATCTAAGTAAGATATAACAACAATAACAAACTAAAAATGCATCAGCTCTGGCAACATCATGCGTCAATCTCGTAGGTTAAAATTAAATACCAACTCACATATCCAATATATTACTCGTGTCGCTTAACATTAGAAGTTAAAAGTTGTGAAGGAGGAATGGATCAGTAAAATTGTCGAACTTTCACGACTCTCCAACTATATAATGAAAGCTCTTGAAATATCAGTTAATGTATCCATGCTGAAGGCAAAACTAATCAAGCCAATTATGCATCGGCAATCGGCATCCAAAATTGAAGAAACACGAAGCATAAACAATAAACTGTATATTCGTTGGAAAGAAAGAATGAGAGAGATCTTACGTGTAGATGGCAACAAATATTTCGGGCACCATTCCAACCAAGGATCCCAATATGTATGGTCCATAGCTAACATTTGTTGCGACAGCACAGTAATTGTAGAGTATGTAAGGGAAAGGAGAAATCCTGATTAAGGCAACTGTCCGAAACTGATGAAACCAAGTTCCTCCACCTGCAGATCTTAAAATAGACGCTTTCTTTGGATACTTTTCCAACCAACCCTGCACATGATCATAAAATATTGGATCATGATTAACATAAGACAAACACATGCAGAACTATAAACCAACTTGGATTTAAGAAGAGGCACACACTTGAATTTTATGATAGAAGATTGAGCCAATGAAAAAAGGTAGTGATACGCCAATAGCTGCAGCAGATATTATTAGCAAGAACCCAAAGCCATAACTAAAGGTCATCCCAGCCACCCACATAGAAGGAGAAGATGGTAAGAGTAGGGTTGGGAATAATGCTACAGAAGCAAATACTAGAACAGTTAAGACTGGAGTGCTGAACGACCTTCTCTCCCAATTTATTATTGGAATAATTTCCTGAAATTAAAGATTAAGTTATTGATCAGCGAGATGATTTGAGAATTATAATTTACAACTAATGCAAACAAGGAAAAAACAGGGAAGGAACATATTTGAGTGATACAATTGTTTTAAGCAAGCAATGATATTTCAACCTAGATAGTAGATATCGACGCATCATATTTTCGTAAGTTTCATCTTATGGAACTTTACGGGAATCAGACTGCAGCTCTGAACATAATCATTTCCATTATTATACAGCAAATTACCGTAGAATGATCTAGGCTCATTCCAGAGTGAGCATTTAAACTATTATTTCAATAGCCACAAGATTGCTATCAAAATTGCCAAGGTTCCACTAGCCTACAACTATCAAAATATTCAATAGTATGTAAACTGAAGCCACCACTGTGATTTTCTCATATTAAAACCAATTCTGGAAGATTAATACATTATATAGCAGATAGGTGCATCCATGGGCATAAATATTGCATCGCAGCACCCCATCAACAAAAAGAAACGCTTAAGACGTCTACAATAGAAATCAAAGGTGGCAAATTCTATCGAAAACGCAAGTTACCAGCGAGGCCAGTGAAAAAATTGTCAGGGAAAAGACAGGCCCGGACCCAAATCATATGTCAATCCAATAAAGTAGTCGAGATTGAGCCAGTGCATCTGGTGTTATGATTGCAAGAAGAAGCAGATGCGTGATAAATAACGAACCTTATCCATGAAAAAAGGTCCGACCCACTTGAAAAATACAGCGGCCAAGAACCCGAGACATATAACCAACACCACCAATTTAAGCCAATACCATAGAGAGCCTCCTGATGGTGGAGGAGGCTCCGCAACCGCACCTAACCTGAGCTCTGGTTGAGAATCCTCGGTGATGGCGCTTAATTTGACGTAGTCGCCATTGTGATCATCAGTTTGAATTCTGAGCATGAGCTCCGGGGCCATGTCGCCTCTGGCATGATCATCCTTGGAATAAGTCATCGAAAAGGCAAAACCTTAAATGACCGGTGGCACAAATACACTCCCTTCTTGTAACCACCGGTTAAGAAACGGTTTATCAATGGATCATGATGGATGAATATTGCAGAATCGAAACGACCGATACGGAGGAACAAGGGAGAGAGATACGAAGCAAGGAAGACTGGCAGATGCAGAATTCAGAACCCCCACACACAACGGCAAGCAACCATTAAGGAATGAAAACAGTTTCTTTCACCGATAATCACAGAAAATCTAAACGTTGCCGTTTTGATTATTCATGTAACGTGGCACGAGAAGAGAGTCTTGGGGGCTTGGATTGACAAATAGAGTAACGCCACGATACGAGCTTGAGTGAGGGTGTCGTGGCTTCACCGTTAGGGCTACCGGGGGCGTCGCTTTATGGTTTGCTTTTTCTTTTTACTGAGTTGAGTTGAGTTGCTGGTCTGACGCGTTGGGAATATCTGACAGGAATATCGACAAAATCTTAATGCTGTTCGTGATCGTGAGGTTTCCTGGAAGCAAGAAAAAGAGAAGACAGAGAAAGGAAAGTGACGGCTTGCACAACGCACATTTACGCAATATCTGATGTCCATCCAATGAGATTTTGACACGTTTATGTGAGCTGGATCGGACTCAGAGTGTGGAAGCAGCAACTGGCTAGCAACGCTTCACGCGTTGGAAACACGGCCCAGTCGTTGTTATGTAAAGCCAGCCCATTTTGAACTCGGATTATTAATCTCTATACCAAAAGAAAATAGAAAGTTCATCCCGCATCGTTGTTATAAAATATATTGAATTTGGATTACCATTTTTTAATACTAATTTATCTTGTTACGAATTTTAATGATAATTACTTTTTAATAATGTTAGACTTTTTATTTAATTTGATATTTAAGAAATAAATAAATAAAATTTGAAAAAATAATACTTAAAATAAAGTAAACTTAAGCTATATATTAGTAACTTATGTAGAAACATTAAAAGCTTTGATAGAAGTATTATCAAGGTAATATTCTATATATTTGATCATCTCCTTATTAATAATTGTTAGAAGTATTATTAATGTTGATAATATTTTATTTTATTTAATTATTTTAATTTTTTATGAATTATAAATCTAGTTGTTTTTCTTAAAAATTATTATTTTTTAATACAAATACCAGGTGATTGCGAAGTTTTTTTTTATACAAATACCATTTATTTTTCCTATAAAATCAAATATGACTTATATTTTATTAACCGAAATATTATTAATATTAATAATAAATACCAAAATGAATGGGTTTTAGTAGTAAAAAATTAAATCCGTTTAAATATATTATCCTGTAAAAAATGTCGGTATGTGCAAAATTGGTTTCTACGTTTCTAAATTTTAAAATGGTCTCCACATAAAACTATTGAAAAACACATTACAATCACTCATTAAATACATTTTAAAACGTAATAATAATTATCATTCAATTAGAAAATATTACTATTCACCTAAATTATTTATGATTTTTGTGATCTAATATAAAGATGATTGTCGTTTCTTTTTTTCTTTTTTTTTTATTCGAATTGTCTCTAAAAGATTTAGATATTATAATTTTCTTTTATTAATTCACTATTTCAATTTTTTTCTTTTAAAAAAGTTGAATGAATCAATGTTATCTCTAGCCGTAGGCCGTGGTGCTTTTATAGAAATCCAGTCCTCTTTATTGGGGAAAATTGGGAATGGGCAGACATGTCTAATGCTGTGCTGATCACTTGAAAATCAAGTTAACAGTTGTCCCCAGAGCTTGTTTTTGAAATCCAACCATGGCTGTCGTCGCCTTGTACTCACCGAAACCTCCCTTCACTCCAAAATTCAGATACCACGTTTCCTGTTCTCGTTGCCGTTCAACATCAATTACTCTTGCGGCTCCTCGGACTGCAAGCGAACCTCCAAGTCTTGTCATTTCTAAGATAATTCAGAACCCCCGAAGCAAGGTGACTGTAGTTGGAGTTGGTTTGGGCCTTTTGCTAACCTTGGCAGGGCCAGCCTCATCTGCCGAGCTGAACGTACTGGGTTCTACTCTACAGCTGCATGAACCCGGCAATGCTCTCTCTTTACCCACTTGGGCAGTACACGTCTCCAGTGTCGTTGAATGGTGAGATTTACCCTCGTATTCGCCAAAACTAAATGTAGATTGGATTTATTATTAGGTCCCATGAATTAGCACTGCACATATAAATTATAATTCCTATTGGTGGAGTACTTGCCAGAACCAACAATTAAAGGAGGTGGAATTTTCTTCTGAGATGTTCCAATAGTAAAAGAAGAGCAATGTTGCAAATTTCAAGTCTGAATCTTTAGTTTCTTATGGTTGATGCTTAAAGTAATTTATAATATCTTTTTATGTGCGGTAACTTTTGGTTCGTATTGAAAGGATTACGGCCATGGCTTTGGTGTGGCAATACGGGGAGAAATCAGGATATGAATCATGGAAGGGGCTCTCTTGGGGTATGGTAAGTTTTTCTTATTACCTGGCTATTTCTTGTTTCGCGAAGAGCTGTCTGAGTAGGGTAAGCTTTCTCCTATTAAACTTGTCGGCTCCAACAATTATAGCAATGCTATTGGTAAACGATTTCTATCGTAGACATGTACTATTTTAAGATTAATTGGCACTAGCGGTTTTGTTTGCTTGATGTACATATACTAAATTGAATAATAGACGGACTATTCGTGTACTGGCGGCTTTGTTTATTGGCAGTGATATTGTCTTAAGCAATATATACTATGACATCCTCAAATAATTTTTATTTTTATCCTTGTTGTCTTGTCCTTCATCTAATCAGTCGGAATTTCAAATCTCTATTTCCATTTGCTTGATTGGTATTTAATCTGATTGTTCTAGGTGCCTCTACTTGGTGGAGCACTTTGTGCTTGCACATGGCATTTCTTTTATAACTCTGAGTCTCTGGAGGTAAGTCGCCTTGCTACGCGGGGCTTATTCTGGTAACATTAAGTGATAGGATTAACAATAATAATTGAAGCCGAAGAAGGTTTAGGTAAAATCTGTAAAATGATTAAGGTGCTTAATGAGTTGTAGGTATTGGTTGCTCTTCAAGCAGCATTGACTGTTATGGGTAATGCCACAATGTGCATAGCTGCATACCGGATATACAAATCATCCCGTGAAAGATCCAAGAATCTTTGAATGTGGGCATCTGGAAAGAGCATATATGCATGAATGGATATTCTATTATCCCAGTCTTTTGCTGATTGGTAAATTACTCTTTTGATAGGCCAATTTTGAGTCTCAGAGGATTCTGCTTTTTTACCTTTCCTCTTTTTTTCTTAATGAGCTCTGTCATCTTTCATCTTTTGTGTTCTTCGTTACAGGAGTAAAGCGGGGGAAGATACACCAAATTCTTTATGAATTTATTTGAATTCACTTCCAATGTTGTTCTAGCTGTATCAAGAGCCCTGTGGATGATGAAGAACTGTGGTTGTAAATCTAAGTGGTTTGACCCGAACCCTTTCTCATTGCGAATAGTCGTAAGAGCGCGCTGAATGTAGTATGTACTATGTTTTCCTTTCTATTCTATGCTTTTAGAATAGATAACAAGTTCGAAATGGAGGCGTGGTACATTGATTCTTATGTAAACCTTTATGCTCTGATTTATTTTGAGCAAAGCCAGAGTTATTAAGAAATATTTACCTTCCTGTGTAAATTTGTTCTAAACTTACTTTAAATTTGCATCTCAAATTGTGTGCTCGCTTATGCATTTGTAGCTCCCTCAAAATACTGTGAGAATTGAGAAGCAACTGCCGAAAAAGCCATAAGCCCTCCCTCAAAGTATTGTTCGAAATAAGTTTTCATTACCACTGCAAATGCCTTGACAGTAATACTAAATGACTGAAGTGGTCATAATAGGCTTGTGCAAGCAGAATGCGAATCTTATTTGCTCTTCTGTTTGCATGCCCATTTCTCAATACTTCGTAAATCTTGCTAGACAAAGTTATTGGTTTTTTTTTCCTCCCTTTTATTTAAGCAATCTCAGAAAGAAGAGAGAGAGAGAGAGAGCGAGAGGAGGGTGTTTTTTTTTGGGGGGTGGGGAGGGGAGAAGCCAGGGAGGGAGAGAAAGTTCACTTTTTTGAAAGATCCATGTTGATTTGTGGGAATTTCTGTTGAAGCTCAATCGATAGGATAAAGTTCTCTTGTCGAAGACGATTAGCTTTCTTCCTCAACTCTGCGTTCTTTTCACTGATAATCTGGTTCTCCAGATAGAGCTTCAGATTCTTTAGCTCCAAATCTTTGCCCACCGTCGTTTCTAGCGATCTATATACATCTAGGCAATAATTAATACAATGTTTCATGTGATTAGTTGATGCAGTGTATTGACAGTTTCATACCTGGTGAGCCGATATACTTGAAGTTTCGGTCTTTTGGATCGTCGCTTTCTCGCGAAAGAGTGAAAGAGACCGAATGCATTGCTCTCTGTGCTGCCGACACACATTTCCTTCTAATTGCTCTATGTCTGGCGAGGAGAATGAGACGTCACAAGTTGAGCCAGCGTCCTATTAATATACCAAGTTTTGTCCATTGTTCTTGTGCGCAATCATGGCTGTGTGTGGCGGCAAATGTGTGTCTGTGTGTAGAAGAGAGCGCCTTCTGTGCTGGTAATAATGGCACCAAGACTCATCATTAGGAATGAATGACAGAAACCCAATGTACCAGCTGAGCTGAAATTGAATCATTTAATAAGTTAAGAAGAAAGAGCTCTTAGCTTCAAGACAGCAAGGATCCCTCCTCTACCCTTCCTCTCCTGTCCTGACATCTTTTTAGTGTTACAGCATTTGAGTGCCTATGTTGAAAATCAGGTCAATTTTTTGTTATTTTCAACAAAATAACCCACCACTGGACGACCCACTATGCACTGTTTTCTTTTCTTTTTATATATAAAATTTTATCAATTGCATATAAATCAAGCCTATATTTTTGTTCTAATATTATCCATACATGCCATGCTGTATCTGTAAGGTGTAACTGAATGTGTAAATTTTTATGCGAAATGAACTTTGAGATAATATCATGAATTTGAACCTTAAAGATGTGACAATTACGTAATAGAACATGAAAAAAAAATGTTAGTCGTTTCTTAATTGTTTGTCGTTTCTACTTGATTTTAGATTACCCGTACAATACTAATTGTAAACGATTAGCATCGCCATGCCCTTGAGGCCCCAGCAGAACCTGAGCATTGCACATGTTATGACATTTACCTTCTCTTCCTCAAACTCTAATTCTCTATGGTCCATTAGAAGGAGGGTGACATTTATTCCACCTTTTTATATCTCTCATAATATTTGCTTTGAATACAAATATTTAAGAGAATGATCTCATTTCACGTGCCAAAATAGATTTTAGTTGGAGAAATGATGGAAATTGAACCCTATTATTCCAATTTGAATTTACAAGATACTTATTATTTCTACTTTCGCTATTGCTGCTTCTGTAATTGCCACCGCCGCAACAACCAACCATTAGAGGACTGAGGTCGGGAGGCAGGCAATACAATTAATCAACAAAACAATTTTTTAGTTGAAAAAAAAAAAAGAACAGAATTCCATTCCCCCGCCATCATCACAAAGCTTTGCGGCTACATGCATGCAAAACACTACATGAACTCGAGAAGATGATGATGGCCACACAGCAACCGAGCATATATTGGATTTTTGTGACTTGTGTCTATGACAATGTCATTGTGATTGATTACTATTTATTTTACTTTATTTTGCCGCATTCTGTTAGGAGAGTCCCACTGAATCAAGCATCTATAGGATAACCATCATCAACTCTACGCCTATCTGATAAGGATCAACAACCTAATGTGCCTATCACTATAACTCTTATAGCAGTACGTCTCTATATGCAACACGTCTCTGTAAGTCTTGTATATATATTTATTTACTCAATAATAAAATCATCATTTTCACAACTCAACACATTCATCATCAAATTTCAAACCATAATTCCCACGCTAACAAAGTCATTACTGTATGCCCATAATTCTCATTTAGGAGGGATTCAATCCTATCTATGTTTCTTTCGCAGTTTATCATTAATTTAGACAATGAACCAATGTGAAAATGCATAAAAAGAAACGCGATACCCGAGAACTATTGTTTGGGCGTCACCTCACTATGAATATTGTATTGGATCGTAGCACCCAGCAGGACGGGCTATGGATATGGACCCTTAGCGGTTCGGTTTAATAGTTGAACCGAATAGGTACGCCGAGGCCTGCGTCTGTTATCGGTGAGGGCCGTAGTGATCCGTGAAATGCTGCGAAAGCGAAGACGAACAACACTTACCGGGCCTAGGTGGTTTTGATGGTGCTGGACCGGGCCCACAATCATCTTTGCCTGCACCCGTCCGATGAACAAGTAATGACGTCAACCAGCGTGTCATTGACTGAATCGGTTTAATTGTATTTTGTAATGCCCTACCTTGTGAATCTTGTTGACTCATATACACTTCACCGTCCGGAAGGCTACTGAAAGATTCCGGAATTTCAAGAGAAGAAAAGGTACACCGACAATATTTTGATTCTCTCTTGCTCTTGCCTCCGTTTTTCATTTAATTTGATTTTCCCTTGAGAATTTTGGCTTACGTTCTTGATCATCGTTATGACGGAAATCTAATTTATCAGAAATTAAATTTTTCTTAAGTTCTTGTTTAAATCTCAATTTTATTTTACTTCGGGATGTTTACATGTAATTGATCACGTTCGTTTTTTTTTTTTTTTTTGCACGGACAAGATTGACCTTGCTGTGATACTTTGACTACCGACTAATGAAATAACATACATAAATTGCGGAACGACCTCCACAGTTACTGGAATCTATTTGAATAAACTGACTCCACACTGATAATCCGCGATTATTTCACGCTTGCTGTGAAGTGCGTAGATTTTCCGAGTAAATATATAGTTTGGAGGGCTAAAATCTTGTACAATCTTTAAACTCTAAATAGTCGTCCTCTTCGTTTTCACTGCAGAAAGATGGGTTCTGAACAGAACGACGGTACAAGCTACCAACTTTCTGAGCCGAAGCCGTG
The DNA here is from genome assembly GCA_022379115.2 of Bauhinia variegata. Lineage (NCBI taxonomy): Eukaryota > Viridiplantae > Streptophyta > Magnoliopsida > Fabales > Fabaceae > Bauhinia > Bauhinia variegata. The sequence goes on along the minus strand of CM039436.1, from coordinate 17,190,958 downwards.
CGCCAACAGTTGCGGCTTCTTCGGCAGCGCGCATGAACCTTTGTTCTAAATGTTTCAGAGATTTCCTCATCAAAGAGCAGCAGGCGGCTTCGGCTAAAGCTGCTATGGAGAAATCTCTGAACCCCAGATCCCAGGCGCCGGCAGCTAATCAAACGATGGAATCAATCATTCCGGCGGAGCCCATGGCGGGAACCTCCCCATCCTCTTCTTCTTGTGAATCGTCGCCGTCCCCATCGACGGCTTCTGGCGGCCATGCATCGCGGCCAAAGGCAGCGAACCGGTGTAGGAGTTGTAACAAGAAGGTGGGTCCGACCGGATTCATGTGCAAGTGTGGGAGCACTTTCTGCGGGACGCATCGTTATCCAGAGAAGCACGAGTTTAGATATGATTTCAAGATTGCTGGGCGCGATGCTATTGCAAAGGCTAATCCTGTGGTAAAAGCCGACAAAGTGGATAGGTTCTAGAATTATTGTTAGTTTATGGATTAGTAATTGGAGACTTTGCAATTGCATCCTCGATTGTTAGTTTATTTTACACTAGATTCATCTATCCCCATCCCCTATCCCTGTGCTTTCTTTTATTATTCAAGATCTAAACAAGTAAGATGGCAGAGAGCGGAAGTTTAGGTGAAATCCAGTTTTAGTGACCGAGTTGAAGCTTATTTGGGAGTGAAACCTGGATAATAACTCACTCTCAATCCCTTATTTTAGGCCGCATAAAAGACCAAATTATTTTCAAAGGCAACGGGAAGTCTCAAAAATCTAGAACGATTCAAAGTTGTGTCTGGAACAGAGCTACTTTTGACGCCACCGATTAGTGATTCTTGAACGTCCTTGGTTGAACGCTTCGTTACGTTACTTGTGATTCCAGATTGGCTGGCACATAGATAAGATTGAAATGAGCCGGCTAGGTCTGAAACATTGATAAAGTGCACGCCTTTCAAGTGAATTTATCATGGGTAAAGAACGTTAACTTGCCTTGAGATCCAGATCCACAGCCACATCCTCTCGGTCTCCTCTCTTTAATAAATACTGGAATCCAGAGACCTTTGGCCGTTTAAAAATTTAAAATCTGCATCAAACCATATTCATTTAATTTCTTCTAATCTTTAATTTTTGCAAAAGAAGATAAAGTATAGTCCACTTTTTGGCAGAAACTAGGGTCATCCTATTGTGTGTTCCGTCCTTGCTAATCATCATTGACCCCTTCCCCTCCACTATCTTTTCTTTGGCGCTTTTGCTGTTTTATTTTCATTCTTCAACATGCATGGATTGGGAAATGAAGAGAGTTGAGGAATGCTCAATTTTGGTGCAAAAGTGGCAGTGGCAGTGTGAGTGTCATCGTCAACCTTCCTTTTGATAGAATGAAGCAACATGTATGTCTGTGATTGGCAGGCAATTCAACTTGCATGAATGAATGTTGAGTAAGGTGAGGTCATTGAATATGAGGGTCCCTACCCCTACCCTACGCTAGGTAGTCCAGTCTGAGCTAGCTGATTAATGGACGTCACAACTACTAGAAGTCCTTTTCTGCTATTCTTCCGCTACTTCGGTAGGTGAAATTTCATGCAACATCCCACAACTTGAAACTACTGCTCAACTCCAACTGCAACCTTTTCACTTTCATTTATTCTTTCTACTATCTATGCCTACAATAACTTTCGGGCTTTCATTTTCACACAAGTGTCCTTTTTTTTATAGCAACCATATCAAGTTCCTTATGCATATACTCTGAAGAAAAAACAGTTTTTGTTTGGATTATTAGTGTTCTTAAAATGCTCAACCTTGTGCTTCAAACAACTAAATAAACAAAAAAAAAGCATAAATCCAATTAATGATTCGCATATAGCATATTTAGATTTACATTTTTAATTTTTATTTATGTGCGGATAAATATTAAATATGGACAGCACTCGAAAGATTTCTAAAGTGTTATATAAATATAAAAATCTGAAAAAGAAAAAAAAAACATTTGCAGTCGCCTGAAGAAAAAAACATGCCAGGATGAGATGGAAATGCTACAACATGGCGCGTTACAGTTTTCTTTTCTTTTCTTTTTTTTCCACAATAGTGAGTTTAATTGAATCTGTGAGTAAAATTTAAATCGAGTTAGAAGTTTGGGAGAAGTAGGAGTGTAACAATGGTGCGTCTAACATTAAAAGTGTTTTTCTTGTCTGTTTCAGTTTCCGACATCATGATCAAGAGGATGGCGGAAGGTAATGCGTGGACATAGAGGACCCAATTGTGAAAAAGAACAAAAGATAAATTAATTAAAAAGGTTGCAGATTGTTTCAAAGCTCTTTTCCCTCCATAACTCATTCAATTGTAATGTTGTCGTATTACCATCTTTAGTCCCTTGTTAGCTTTTTTTATTTTTTTGATGGAAATCACTTTGTTGGCTTTCAATTGGTGTGCCGATTCTGCCATCTCTTGTTTATCTTATGGAATGGACCATTATCTGAATTTTGTCTGTATACAGGCTTCCAGCCAAAATACCAGACAGTCTTTCATCAAATTTTATCTCATACGTATGTTGTCGTTAATGGACGCTCGTTATTTTACAATGTTTTCTGTGATCTTTAGCAAGTGTCATCGTTATGGTGAACTTTCTATTCATTAGACAGAGACAGATTGACACTGTTAATTACCATGACATTCCCTTTGTTTATTTCAGAAAAAGTAAACTCACCCGCTGAGTGATTAAATACAAATATAAGCTTGCTTGAGTTGAGATTGACAGAAAGCACTAATCATTTTCAAATAATAAAGGAATTTCCTAAAAAAATTATGTCGAAAGAAATGGATCCGGACCCACGATTTCATAACGGGACTATCACTCCCTCTTTCTTGCTGTAATTTCCCTCCGCGGTGCAGCAACTCATTCGAGCTCTAGTTTCTTTCTCCTTCTCTCTCCCATATTCTGCAATCTGCATTGCAGCACCGCCAACCGAATACATCTCACTCACATCTCTGGCGGTTCAGGACTCCAGGGCCACGAACGCTTGTTGCTCTTTCGTGTATGCATAATAGCATATTCAATTTTATCACACTGTTTATCTCATCTGGGTTACTCTATTATAAGAGAACCAACTACGCTTACTTGGACATCCGACAACCCACTTCAATGGTCTGAACTCAAGAAGGACCCCCCTTCAAATTTCATTACTTTGGAACAATGGCTACCTCTGGTGTTCATAATCATAGAAATGGCACTCACAGTCACAAAAGCTCTCTCAAGGTGGACAGGCCTCTCTCCGTCAACTCAAATCCCAAGTCTCATCTCAAGTCAAAGCCTTTGGCTTCTACTGGTCTACGCCGGAATAGCACTGGCTCCCTCACCAGCAGCACTGCAGCTTCTAAGGACGATGCTGGAGGTCAGTTTGTGCATTTTCCTTCTCTTTTGTTCGGCTAAGCAAATCATTTTGGTAATTTGGCATACCCTACGGTTGAGATCTTCTTTTAACTCATTTACGGGCATTTGTTGGTTTTATCTAAAGCTATACATTTTCTCCAAAAAAAATGATATCAAATTACGCTCTGGTTTGGTGATTATATGGGGAAAAATGGTTGAGTAGTCTGAGTGTCACACAATTTGTCAGTTGGACCAAAAGTTGAGCTTACGACGTAATCTCTTGAGGATTTAGATGATATTATTGTACGAGTTGCATATCTTTTATAAGGTCTCTTGGTATTTCCTACTTTTATTTCTTCAAACTTTGCTGAAGACGGATGCCTCTTCCTGACTCAATCTCGCACTTTGAATTGCACATCCCCACATTATCAAAATTAAATTGCAAATATTTATTGATATATATATATAAGTTAGTGCTCTTACGTTGGTCCTAATATGCATGGGTGAAGTTCCGGGAAGAGTCAGAGTCGCAGTTCGATTGCGGCCGAAGAATGCAGAGGAATTGGTGGCAGATGCTGATTTTGCAGACTGTGTGGAGCTACAGCCAGAGGTTTCCTACTGCAAATTCAAAAGTTTCTGGTTCCTCTTGTTTTTTTGACTAGTGCCTCCTCGTTGGTATATTTATATACACTGGACAGTAATTGATGTTAGTCAAGCTCTTTTGCAGCTCAAAAGGTTGAAACTTCGAAAGAACAATTGGGATTCTGATACTTATGAATTTGATGAGGTGTTCACAGAATCTGCATCACAAAAGCGTGTTTATGAAGTTGTGGCTAGGCCTATTGTGGAGGTACAAAACCTTGCATTCATCTGATAATCAGTTTTCTTCTCTTAAGACATGTGGCGGTACAAAAACAGTTTTGGGATCTGTAATTGAAATCTGATTGATGTTATATAACCTTTTTATCGAATGCTCTTTAATGTTACGGATTCAAATGCTTTGGATGGAGTAATATGAGTTGGTGGTATGCTTCGTTCCTGGATTTATCATTCTTTCTTGAGTTAATCAATTGTTTCTTTTTTCAAGCATAGCACTTGTACACTTTGCATGTATTTTAGTCTTTTCTGTTTCATTACAGGGAAATGTGGAAGAACTATTTATATTAAAAAATACGAGTGTATGTATCCACCATGCATGCTCATTTTTCGTTTCACTTTATGCAGAGTGTTCTGGATGGTTTTAATGGGACAATTATGGCATATGGGCAGACTGGTACAGGTAAAACTTATACTCTTGGACGACTTGGGGAGGAAGACACAGCAGCACGTGGGATAATGGTGCGTGCTATGGAGGATATTCTAGCAGATGTTTCCTTGGAAGCTGATTCTGTTTCAGTGTCCTATTTGCAGGTGCTTGGCATTTAAACGAAATTCTGGGACTACGTTTTTGAGTTAGTAACTGTTCTATTTAACGCTGTTGCCAGTATAAGAATTCATTACTATCAATGATTCAACTTTATTGAATGTTTTGAAGTAGTGGCCTTTCTGCCAACCACTTTAAGATTCCATATGTGATGATATGATTCTTAATGCCTATGTTCAGCTTTATATGGAGACTGTACAAGATCTTCTTGACCCCGCTAATGATAACATAACCATTGTGGAAGACCCCAAAACTGGAGATGTTTCACTGCCTGGAGCTAGGCTAGTTGAAATTAGGGACCAGCAGAGTTTTGTAGAACTACTGCGATTAGGGGAGGCTCACCGCTTTGCTGCAAATACAAAATTGAATACAGAATCTTCTCGAAGTCATGCTGTTCTCATGGTAAATGACTTTACGTGTCTTGTTTATGATGCTTGTACTCTTGTATTCTTGAGAGTTGTTGCACATTGTCCAATGCTTTATTTTTTATCTTGTTGGAGGATTGAGTATACCTCTAATGGTACAGGTACATGTAAAGAAATCTGTCAACGGAAGAGATTCAGCTCATTCAAGAGAAAATGGCAACCGTACACGCATGGTTAAATCTTTAAAGCCTCCTATTGTTCGGAAGGGCAAGTTGGTTGTTGTAGATCTTGCTGGTTCAGAGCGAATTGATAAGTCAGGTCAGTTTTGTGGTGGATTTGTGTTGGAAGATGGCTACAATCTGTTTTTCTACCACCTTCTCCCTATAATGTATTCTCGTATATCTTTATGTGCAAGTTCTTTTATATGCCATTTGGGCTTGAAGAATGCCAATATTAAATATTCCTACTTGTTTGGCTAATTTAGTTCAGTCTTCCATAGCCAAGCTAGAAGAATGAAAAGTTTCTGTTACTGGTATTAGAATTTTTTTTTTTTTTCAAGAATAAATTTCAAAAGGAAGAAGGCATTATACACAATATAAAAAAGAAAAAGAAATAAGGTTGATTACAGGCCTAACGTAATTCTTTGGTGATCAAGGTTGTTTTGCTAGTGCCCCCTCTATGTACTTACTGACGGTTCTTCCATTAATTGTTGCTTGGTAGGAAGTGAAGGACATACCCTAGAGGAAGCTAAATCTATCAATCTGTCCTTAAGTGCATTGGGAAAATGTATTAATGCACTGGCAGAGAATAGTGCGCATGTGCCATTTCGTGACTCAAAGCTTACTAGATTACTACGTGATTCATTTGGAGGTAAGGTTCTCTGAACATGAGGATTGATCTTATTTCTTTTCCTTTCTTTCATTTTGGTTTGAGCTTAGGTTTCTGAGCATGACGTACCAGATATCCAATGTGGCATGCTACGTGCTGGACACTAGTGCAGGCATGAAAAACTGACCACCTGTTTTGGTCATATGTTTCCTTGTGCTGGAAAAACCTTTATCTAATTAGTGAATGAATTATTCTAGGAAGACATTCAAAATCTACTTTGGAATCATGCCATGAAGTTTGAGACACTGTGGAAGTACTAATGCCTGATCACATGTATCGTCTGAAAGTTTTGGGCTCACTGTCTCTGATATCGCCTTTTTTTTTATCTATCATAGAGATTAAAGGGAAATCTTGGTGAGAAATTTCATAATCAAGTTAATCCACTCTAGACTACAGATACCATGTAATTCATATTTTGTTAAATGATTGTTCTACAACAAGCAATTTTAATGAACTAGATTTCAGTTATATTACAGTATGTATTTCATTGACATCTGAAGTTTTAACAGGTACAGCAAGAACTTCATTGGTCATTACTATTGGGCCATCTCCACTTCATCGGGGAGAGACCGCCAGTACCATAATGTTCGGACAGAGGGTGGGTTAAAAATTCAATACCTTGTTTTATTTGTTCTCCCTTCACATTTTAGATTGATGTCTGAAATTGAGGGACTCTTGTAGATTGACATCCCATTTTCTGAAAAACATTATTGTAGCTGCTGTAATGGCCCTTTTGATTTTAGTGGTTTGACTTCTTTGTTCCGTTACTAGATTCATCCCATGGAATGTTGCATGGCATAAGATAAGTATGAAGCTTCTAATCTTGTGAATTTGTCAAAATTTGTGCCTTTTGTAGGCTATGAAGGTGGAGAACATGGTAAAATTGAAAGAGGAGTTTGATTACAAAAACTTATCTAGAAGGCTAGACGTACAGTTAGACAAACTTATCATGGAAAATGAAAGGCAGCAGAAGGCGTTTGAGGATGAAATTGAAAGGTTAACCATAGAAGCTGAGCATCGGATATCTGAAGCTGAAAAAAACTTTGGGAACGCACTGGAGGTTAGTCCTATATCTTATCAATGCCATATGTATCGCAGTTTGTGTGAAAGAGATTCTTTGGCACAACCAGAGTCACATGTCTCTGCTACATCCATTAAGTTAACATTGTCTTTTTCTTGCACGTCAAAATATGATGATATAATATTTTGCATTATTTTAGTAACCTGTTGGAGTTCATTTAGCATCTAGTCACGGTTGATTTGATGCCAAGTGAGTCTGCACTCTGCATTCTTAGTGAATGTGTACTCACGCCTATTTCACTTTTCTCAGAAGGAAAGATTGAAATACCAGAAAGACTACATGGAATCAATTAAGAAGCTTGAAGAGCAGCTAGCGATCAATCAGAGAAAGAATGAGAATACTCACGCGAAATCAAGTGGAGAGGTAGAAATTTTATTTTAGAATAGAAAGTTGTTTTGAATTCTTTAAGGGTGAACAAATCTGTCCAGTAATTTTCAGGATAAGGATTTTCGTTGCCAAACTTGTTAATATCATGAATTGTTCCAGCACTATGACCTCAATTTGATGTGCTCTTGGGATATAAATGGTACAATGAAGCCAAACTGAAAGGCAAAATAAATAACTCAAACAAGTAATACAAAGGCATTATATTCCCCTGCAAACCGAAAAACAAAATCATCATTGAATTAACGTTAAATAATTGGCTCACGTGTGAGCTATCTCCTCCTAGACTCACAAGGTTTCTTTTGAGGAAATGGTTGATCTGAAAAAGAGGCTCCAGAAAGAGACTCTTTTGAAAAAAGCTGCTGAAGAGGAAATCAATAATCTGAAAAATCAAGTGGCGGAATTGAAAAAGTCAGAGGTATGTTTTTGTGCTTCTAATATTTATAATTTTCACTTTGCATGTGCATTCCTAATCTATCTTGTATCTGAATTAATTTTGCATGGATACTTATGCTCTGATAGGCATCAAGAAACTCTGAGATCTTAAAACTTCACAAGATGTTAGAAGATGAGGCACACCAGAAGGAGAAATTGCAATATTACAAAGTCAATTATTGCAATTAAGTTTTGAAGCAGATGAGGTAAGTTATATCAACAATAAACAAATTGTTACTTTTCCATTATATTTTGTTTCCTGCTTTTAGTTGCCCTACTGGTAAAATTTGGAGTTTGTGGAATATAGAGCAGCTTAAAGTAAAATTTCGGGACTTGCACTGATGCAAATGAGTTGTACCGGAAAACAAGGCTGGAAGTATTGTTTTGCATATAATTTCAGATTATTATGTGCACTGTACATTTATTACTCATTTAACGCTTATGTGCCCATATCCTATCTGGTGTTCAATGTCTAATTTAGATTTATCTTATAGACAAGACACCAGCTTGACAGAGGTGGATTGAAACAAAATAGTGGTCCTGATTCTCTTAAGCCCCAACTCAAACATCAGCAGCAAGCTTCAGGAAATGGAGAGAAGACCTCAATAGCCAAACTCTTTGAACAAGGTGGTGGTATTCAAAATCTTGACATAATTTAGATTTACTTTGTCTTTTCTATTTTAAAGCCAGTTCCTTCTGATAATATAAATATTCTTACAGTGGGGTTGCAGAAAATTTTGGCATTGCTTGAAGCGGAAGATACTGATGTGCGAGTCCATGCTGTGAAAGTCATAGCAAATCTAGCTGCCGAAGGTGCCAGTGTTGCCTACTTATGTTAAAATTCCTCATCCTTGCACGCTTGCTTGCTTTTAGGAATAATTTGTAACCAAAGGATACATTTACTGTCATTGGCTCTATTTCCCATATTAAATCTTCTCTGCACTATTGCTATAACATGCATCATATATTTGGCTTGGTTTATGACATAATGCCGCTTCAAACAAGGATCTCCTTCTAAACTATGATCAGTGCTTTATAGAACTTGGTATTTTAAGACCGATCAGTCATAAAAACTACCCACCATGATGTTTGCAGAAGCAAACCAGGAGAAGATTGTACAAGCAGGTGGTCTCACATCCCTGCTTATGCTGCTTAAAAGCTCCCAAGATGAGACCATACATAGAGTTGCAGCTGGTGCTATTGCGAATTTGGCAATGAATGGTAAGCTTACATATCCTCTTCTTTCCAAATTTTTTTAATTATTATTACTGAGATGCCTTTATTTATTTATTTTCCCTTATCTGCAACTTTATTATGCATCTTAACAGAAATCAACCAAGAACTCATTATGGCCGAAGGGGGCATTAGTTTGTTGTCAACGACAGCAGCCAATGCTGACGACCCTCAGACCCTTCGAATGGTTGCTGGAGCCCTTGCTAATCTTTGTGGCAATGGTAAGTTGGTCATCTTATGTCTGATTTTTTTTTTAGTTTCCATCTATGCTTTTTGTCCTCAGTACTTCTAAAATACCAAGGTTTATTAAGTATCTGAATTTAAGTAATAGGATTGTAACTTGAATTTGGAAAGTCAAATGGAATAAGTTAGTATTTTCAAATAACTGCTATTATTTTGTCACCATCGTACTTGCCGTTCTTACACAGAATTCTCTACTCTCTCTAGAGTTCCCATCAACTCGTCTATCACACTTCCTATAACAATTTTTTTAAAAAAAATGACTACTTTTTATCCTGATGGATTTTAGAGAAATATATAATGAATGGGTTTTATGTGGTGCATGGCATCACATGACTGGATGAGTTGAGGTAGTTGCTGAAATCAAGGAAACATGTTTGTCTTCATGTAGCACATGTCTAGTTGTGATCTATTGTCCTTTGATCTTTCGTTATATTAACAATTTCCTAAGAAAGTAATGATGTAAACAACTTGTTATCTGTAAAAGTTTGTTGTTCCTGCATTCAGATAAGTTACAAATGAAGCTAAGAGGCGAGGGCGGTATCAAGGCACTTCTGGGAATGATCAGATGCAAGCATCCTGATGTACATGCACAGGTCGCTCGTGGAATAGCAAACTTTGCAAAATGTGAATCAAGAGCATCTACTCGAGGTAAGTAGCTTATTTTGGGGACTGACATTTTTTTTCTAATTGTTGTGGCATACATCAAATATTTTCATTGTGATGACTTAGTAATTATCGCATTGCCTTTGATATGGTGATTTCTTTCTTCTCATTCGTGCATTACTTGCATTGTTCACTTACTAGAATTGTCATATTCTGGATTTGCATGGAAATTTTGAGTCATACGGATAAACAACTTCAACTTTTGTGTGGGAGTTGAACCTTTTGCCTCTTCGTACAGGGACACAATCCGGAAGGTCTTTCCTTATTGAGGATGGTGCACTTCCATGGATTGTACAGAACGCAAATAATGATGCCTCCTCAATCAGGCGTCACATTGAGCTTGCACTCTGTCACTTAGCACAGCATGGTAAGTATGCTCTATCTTTCAACCAGGAAATGAACTACGTCGATCATTCTTCCTAAAACCTTTTGTTTGATGCATATTCCAGAAGCGAATGCAAGAGATATGATTAGTGGAGGTGCATTATGGGAGCTGGTTCGTATCTCACGAGATTGTTCCAGGGAAGACATAAGGACTCTTGCACATCGAACCCTCATCTCCAGCCCCACTTTCCAAGCAGAGATTAGGCGTTTGCGAACAGATTATTAAGAAATCCTGTAGTTAAGACTTGAAGTGCACAAGATAGAGGATACCTTTTGGCATTTTAACGTACTTACTGCGGTATTGAAGTCACCCAACTTTCTCCCGTATCCATACTGAAATTTTGAACAGGCTAAAAGTGCTCTTGGATATCTGGGTTCTTTTTAGGTAGTTTGATTGATCATAGAATGACCATAATCAAATTAACTTAATTTGATTTCTTCAGGTTGGCAGGTCAATGTCTTGCTTCTTATATGTAAATTGATTTGTATATGATAATTAGGGGGAAGGAAAGGGACAGGTCATTCTTTTGTTTTTGAATTTGTTCTATGATGTTGTATATCATGTCACCATTTGTGATGACAAGCATTGATTTGTGTTCTTTTATCCAAGTTCTATCTATGTGATGTAGAAGCTTATTTTTCCTCCGGTATACCAGAGTCCACCTCCAAATTTTCTTAGGTGCTCTCCTGTTGCAACATCCCGTTGGCTACGCTCGGGAATTTTCCTATAGTTTTATTAGGCTACGTGCTCTGCTTTTTGCTACTGTGGATCAATATTGCAATCTTCTAAGGTATGCTCAGTTGCATGTTTTTTTTAATAATTACTAATATGTTGAATGATGATAGCTGACTACAACTATTAATGTATGCTTTTAATACGTAAAACAAATCATTAATTATAAATGAATAATATTTATTAGAAATATAATTTAATATAAGATGGAGTAATAATTATTTAATTATGTAATAAAAATATATCTAAAATTACTCGTTGATGTCACATATTAATTGGTGAAATTTAAAAGACTTCTTTTATGAATAGGGTTTACGCACTGTAGCCACAAAAACAGCTGGACTTTAATTGCTATTTGGCCGTTGTATACTATAATCATAATTATGGAAAATGTCATACCTGCATTTATTGGCATATATATAAAAAGTGTACATAAATAGATTTATATATAGCAAAGCTCAAATCATTTAGGTTCTTTCATCTACATCAAGTATATGTGGAGTATAGTTAGACAGGTAAGAGATCCTCAGAGAGAGATTCTTACACCCAAGCGTTATTAAGTAATCACCCAATCTGTTATCTACGAGAATTTTATAAGTTATAACTATGTCATTACTTAACGAAAAGTTTTATTTGAAAAATTATAACATCATTACACTTGGCCAACCCAAAAAGAAAAAGATGATACATTTTTTTTTTATTGACAGAAAGTAACGAAGAAACGGAGCACATGGGCAGAGGGAAAGCATGGGTTTAGATGGAGGGAGAACTAACCGTAGAAAGGTTGGAGCCGCAACAAGAACAAATTGTTTTAAAATTCCAACGAAGAATGGATTGGTGAGGAAACCTACCACTATAAGTAAACTAAAGCAAACAAAGAGAGGTTAAAAGAGATTCTTACTTTGAGGGAACAAACCAGATAGCTCAGGAATCCTAATCTCTGATTTATATATCAGTTGACCAATACAAGACAGCAAGATTGACAGTACAACATTGCAATAAAGTATCAAAAAGAGTTCCATTTATAATAAAGATGAACAAATAAGTTCTTAACACTGCAAAAAGCAAGCATTGGGGTGGCTAAAGAATTTCAATGCATATTTGGTATGTAAACCCAGTCTTGCTTCAAATTTAGAGGGTTGCGTTACCTAGTTCCATATCCGCTAACAAGTTTATATATATATATATATATATATATATATGACATGATCAAATAAAAGAGATCAGGAAAGAGTTTCATGTAAATTAAGGCGATGATACTCTTTAGGGAAAAAAATTTAAAAAAAATAATGTTGATAAACCACTGGTATTATAAACTTATCCATACCACATTAACTTCAATGAATTCGACAGCAACAAAAAAAAAATGGGAACACGAATAATGAATTCAATGAAATATATATTACCAACTAGCTGAAGTGAGTTTACGGAATACTACTTCACATCGTGTGATACAAAGCAGGAGATATCATAATAGAGAATAATTATATATCTAGCTATGTTTATTTGCTAAGAACAACTCTTAGGTCAGACTCATTCTGACTGCACTTCGCCATATAATTTTCTTGTTACTTCTGTTCCTACTACAATTATATATATTACTACTCGAAATCCCCGTTATTTGCATTAAATCAAGCTCACCAAAAGAAGAGACCGTCCATCCATCCATTTAATTACAAGTCTTGGAAGAATCTAACCATAAAATGACACACAAATAAACTCTAAACAAGCATTGGCCTGCAAACTTTGATAGTAGTAGCCAGACTGTTACAAACCCAATTAATCCTATCCGACAAGAAGAAGAAGAAGAAGCTAGCTGATGCATGCATGACATCACTAATTATGATGATTAGAATGGAGGTCGACCAGTGGACCAGAATGCCTCTGATGGCATCTGAATAGAATTGACAAGATTAGGAGCCAGACCATGGAAAAGAGGAGCAGTTGCGCCATCCCCTAATAATTGTTGCTGTTGACCACCACCACCTCCTCCTCCCGGAGACCCAATTGAACCTCCTTGCAGTGACATTGAGGGGTCGTCTTCTTCCAATGGAAGCCTTTCATAAGCAGCGTTGCTAAAGGTAGCAGCCATGATGATCACCGGCCCAGAAGCGATGAGTGTCCCAACAACATTTCCCCCAACCACCTGGCCTTGTCCACCGGCCAAGTATATGGTCAAACCGGAGGCAGCCGGCGGAAACGGTGGTGGTAAGAATGAACCAGCTAGTGACAAGATCTCGAACCTTCCATGAAGGGAGACGACGGCACCAGACGAGGCTGGCTGCCTGAGAGTTACATTGGTGACGGTGCCAGTGCCATTCATAATGCACACCCCTCTTTGGCGGCGCCTTGCAAAGTTGGAGACACTCTCTAGGACGTCACACCCATCACCCACCTCCATCATATGGGTTCTAAGGGCATTGGCGCTGTCACGTGTTATGATAATGGGTGGCTTTGCTTTGTTCTTGGATCCATTGGGTCTCCCTCTTGGTCTTCTTGTCATTTCAGTACCTTCACCGGAACGCCCTCCGCCGCCATCTTCGCCTTCATGACTGTGATTTTTGTTGTCGTCGTCTTCACGTTCCCTTTTATGAACAAGGTTGAGTCCACTGCCGCTTCCACTTTGCTCCTCTTCTATGTTTTGCTGTTGAAGAGAGTGAAATTGCTGCTGAGGCTGATGGTGTAGATGGAGATCTCTTGTGTGGAAAGGAGAGGGAAGAGAATGAGAATGCCCATGTGCTGTAATTGGATCCATTAAATCTTTGATATAACTATATATCTTGATCCACAGTAACCTAACAATCTCAATAGTTCTCACTAATTCCACAGAGACAAGCCAATTCCGATCAGTTAAAAGAATATATATAGTGAGCTAAGGTTTATTCTAAACGATACAATAAATATCCAATACTAATTCAAACACCGGGAGTCTGTGATCGTCTCTCTAGCTTTGCTCTCCTTGAATCTTGTTTGACAGCTACTGGCAAGACCCCTTCAACTCATGAACTGAACGGATTCAAATTAATTTGATGAATCCAAAGTGCAGTAGCAGCACCCCCAGAAGTTGATCAATTCAGTTTGTTTGAATCGGTGGATGATGTTGTTGAGATGAAAGAGTGGAACAAGAATGGAGAAAGAAAGAAAGGAGGATTATGGATAGGTTTTCAGGTTTTCCTCGTTTGATGAATTTGTGTTGGGTTTAGCGTTAGGGTTAGGATTGAGGAAAAAAAAGATCCAATATTTCCTGCTTTGGGGCGGTGAATGGGTCCCCACCTCTGTCTCTGTCTCTCTCTCTCCTCGCCGTGAATCCTACGAACTCAGATTACTTACAGTCGATTGCACAGTACAGTCGATTGCGATCCGTCCGATCTATTTATTGACTGGACTGTGCAGTCGATTACGACCCGTCCGATCTACTTATTATTGCACAATCAACTGCAATAATAGGTAGATCAAATGACCCGCAATTGACTACACGGTGCAATCGACTGTGACTAATTCATTTTCGAATCCTATGTACAAAAGCATACCAACATAATTTAATTTCTCATTTCAACTCAACCTATGAGCGAGGATATCACTAAATTCAAACTTTAAGCTCATTAAAAACCTGTCTCTTAATTCGAGCAGTTGCTCAACATCTCAGTTTCCAATCCATATATACATCTAGGTTTTTGTCAACCGCTAGTTACAAACTCGTCAATTTTATTATTCTCGTCTGTGCAACCGTTAGATCGATAGTCTACTAACTGTTACCAACTTGTGATGACCCGTTCTCTCCTCTCCTTCGTCCCCGTCAATTCAAACTCACTGTAATTAAGATTGACTCAGGAGAAGTGTAGAAATCAAGAACTTGCTTATATAGGGAAAAATGCTACATCCCTTTACAAATTCTTCTACTCATTCTACGTGTCAAGAATAATAAATGTTTTACTATTAAAGCAATTAACATGTGTCAGCTTGAAGCAGGTACAAAAATTCGTATTAACACATTTATAGAAAAATATAGCATTTCTCATATATAGGTGGCCCTCCCTATGTCTCTATATTTACATATTTATATATGAAGGTTTGAAGTTAACTGTTAAATTTCCTTAACACGTTAAATTAACGGCAACTTACAATAGTATAAGAGAGAATTTTATAATTGGAAGGATAGCTTGCACAACTAAAACTGGGCTGTCATGTATATTAAAGAGATATAGAGTAAGTGTGCGAGCGAGATTGTGTTTCAATTTTCTATGACCGTCCACATGCACCACTTGGATGGATCGTCTGCTAAATTCCACCTTTCTGTTACTTTCTAATAAAAGACTTGAGTTTAAATCTTAATGCTAAGGTCCACCTGCTCAAAGCATCACACATGTGATCTCTTCCCTCAATTCTCTCAATCCTCTCAATCGTCGTCTATATCTCCTGGACTTATCTTCACTTCCCTGCATTCTGCGAAACTATCTTTACTTTATCTTTTGCATTGACTCTTGATGTTTAGCTAGCACGGGCAATATTTATGATCTTTAAATTTTGCAATTTTGTTGTTTAGGGCGGGAACTGGGGTTGATGGATCAAATTCTTGTGCAACAACTCATCAAAGGAAAAGTACTTAAATTACATATCTTGGCCATGGCCCATTTACCATCACTGACGCCCTGGAATTTGGCCAAGAGCAAGGCAAGAGTTTTGAATTAAGATCTTCACTCAGTCTGGGACAATAAATTAATTAATAAAACAGAACCGCTTAAATGTTGACCAAGAAAAGAACAGAGAAGTTAATTAAAGTGGCCTCTTTATGTTCCAAGATAGAAAATGCATGCTGATTATGGACCAATCGTATTTAATTAAAAGGATATTGGAGGGAGGGTGCAACTCGGACATTTAGGATACGCAGGGCCGGGCAGGGCAGATTGACAATTTTGAAATAGTGTTGTAGTTGCAGGGAGGGAAAGAAACAGGGTTAGATTTGGTAGAGGTGGTGAATAACATCCATAGCGAGAGGAATATTAATGAGTTGTTTCGTGACAAGGGGCACAGTGACCCACATGCACTAGACTTTGGGACAACCGGCGGCTTAAAGCATAAGCGAGTAATCTCATGTTTGACTTATTGAATTAAACTTGAAACTACTCAAACACAACACAGTAACCAATATATATTAAGAATTTAACACCTAGATATCCTAGCAATAATTTTGTAATTTCTCCTTTACTAGCTAGTTATAACACTCACTCACTCACAGTACTCTCCTACCTAGATAGCTAGGGTTGAGTATAACGAAAAGATAATAGCTCATAGCTGGAAGCTGCATGGAAGATGTTTTGCACTTGCAAAATAAGATGCTAAGTGCTTGATTCTTAGCTTGCACGTTTTGTATTAAATATTATATTAATATTCATATTAATATTAATATTAGTAGTACATATATATAAAGTATGCATCTGAGTTGCAAAGGTAGTATATATAGATAAGTTAATATGTATATGAGAAGCAAAGCCAAAGAGGGTAGAGAAAGTGTATGATGAATAGAAATATATAGAGAAAAGAAAAGGAAAGGTGTGTAAGAAAGAAGTAAGCAAGTATGGTTGGTGGAAGGCATGCATGCACAATTAATCCGAGAGAGAGCTTTTCGGGGATGAAAGAGAAATTAAGAAAAGAGTGTTGAGGGCAGCGTGATAGCGCTAGCTGACAGGAAAGAGGAGAAGAAAAGAGAGAAGGCACACATAACCATTACATAAACAGACATTAGAAAGGGCCACATTAGGGCACGAGCGCCGGAGAGTGAGTATGCTTACGAAACTGAAACTCCAAATTCAGCTCATGAGTTCTCTCTCTGGGTAGAAAACCCATGCAATGAGAGATGCTTTTTGTCGGCACTTTCTCATCTTCTTCTCTCTCTCTCTCTCTCTCTCTGTCAGCTCATGTTAGATCCTTATTAAAGACGCACGCCCAGCTTCCTACAATTAAGTTACAACTCCAACACTTTTTTAGTCTTATCCTCATTTGGATCCATTGAACTTAACACAAAACTGACCCTCCCAAACACACACATGACATGACAGGCAGAGAGCTAAACAAATTATCTATAATAAAATATATGCATCTAAACTTACACGCCATGTCCAAGAGACTCTTCAAGTCCGAACTCATTTATTACTGCCTCACGCACCCTTTTTTTTTTTTTTCTTTTAAAAACTAACGACGACGTCCATAATCCTTATGGGTATTTTAATAGCATTTTCCCTACGATCGTGTCTTACAATGACCAAGTCTTCCAATCACCTAATAAATAACATCAATTAAGATAGGGAATTCAGATTATGGATGTCTTAGGTTTTTATCATTTCCTTAACTTCTACCTATAATGCGGTTTGTCATAATTAATATAGAAATATAAACCCAACCGTCAATTATATATATTGACTCCATCTAAAATTAGTGGTCTTATATATATATGTAGGGCATTAACTCAGAAACATAAATAAGGATGTCATGTGGAGCATTTCACATGCATGTGCGAATAAGTTAAAATGATCTATGATAACCTAGCAATTAAGTTCGATTACTCAATCCCAGATGTAAGGGGCAAGCGTTTCACGTTTATAGGATAAACCAATAAGCAGGTAGCAGCCAGCTTTAAGCCCAAGCAAAAACATATAACAACAGCGTTGCGTTCACGGGCTCTTATATTAAAATAAACAAGATATGATACTATGCTGTCCTCGCAAGTAATTCACGCCACAAATTAAGACCTTTAATTCAGTATATATATATAACAATGATACAACTTTGGATTTGAACGTCACTAGCTATCATCTACCATGCATGTTTTGTCGTTTCGTAATTCTATACATATATGAATAGTGATTAATGTATCATTGACTTCAGAAGAATCTTAATTATAAGACATATACTATTTGAGAGCTTTTGAAGAAGGGGATGGACTCTGAAGTGAGCAACCCCACTTCTCTAAGATGGTGAGTTGATGAAATTAAGGTAGACAACTAACATGAACTTAATTATTATTTTATTTTATGTTCATACGATGATTAAAGTCAATCAACTGGGCAACCACCCTTCCTTGCTAACGCTCTAGAAATGAATGAATTTCCATATGAAGGGCATAAATTTAATATGACCCATTTCATGCTTATGCTGTATAAGTATCTAACAAATCACAGAACCCGAAATTCCAGGTTGAAGTTCGTTACCACGCAACTAATCTTTGGCACGAGGAACCAACAGAAAGCTAGCTAGCTAGCTTTCACATGTTATCTGTCTATTAAGCTATTTGCATATATAGTATAGTAGTATGTCAGATTCTAAGGGAATGCGACAAATTGATGTACACATGTGAGTGATGGCTATCCTCTGCGAATCATTTTGGTCATCGCTAGCTTGCATTAATTAACCTTAATTCTCAAATCGAAACTCTTTGAGATAAATGAATAAATAAATAAATAAAACTTTCACTTGGGTTCAGAATTTAAAATAAATATTAAATAAAGTAAAAAAAAAAAAAAAAAGTAGCTTCTCCTCGACCAAATGAAAGCTAAATTCATAGTGTAACGGAGTTGGATAACGCTTAGCCCATTTCGTTGTGAATGATAACTAGTTAGTGTCCGTAGCGAGCCCATTATCTAATGCTCATTTCCAGGGGAATTATTTTTCTACTATTATTTTCCCTATATTTACCCACTTTTTGGATTAAATTTACTTGAATATCCCCTTAAATAAAAATAGTTGCTGAATCCCACCTCCATGACTTAGGACGCCACCCACCTCTCTCTCTCTCTCTCTTTGCTTTTGATGTCCACTTATTATTCCTTCGTTCCTCTCCCTTATTCTCTTACAGTGAAAAGTTGGTTCTCTTCTGAGTAGATAGATGATGGTAAAATTACCATTTACCTCAACTATTTTTGCCACAAATCTTTTCTCTCTCTTTCTCTGTTAATATGATAATATGCTAAAATATTGAGAGTAGAAAGTAAAGCATCGATGCTTGTGCTATTCTGCAGAAAAGTGAAAACGCAACGAAATTAACATGGAAAATTGCAATTTTCCAACATAGAAGAAGCAAAGCTTTGAGGATAAAAACCAAACAGAGAGGGAGGGCGTCCCTAAGTTCGGGGTGGGGTTCAGCATTTTAGTAGGTTTTTTTTTTAATGAAAAAAATAAGAGGGATTTTAATAAATTAAATTCCAAAAATATGGAAGTTTGAGTAAGAGTAGAAAAATTAGAGGTACGAAAAGAAGTCCCTTCATTTACGAAGCACTGCTCCTAACTCCAAGACCCAAGTGCTGTTACTCCACGGCCCAAACAAAAAGTCTCATTAGCTAATTATTTAATACCGCAGGTCAAAGTAGAAAATTCAATAGAGATGGTAAAAGTTACCACCACTTAAAACTGCGTACGACAAAATTAACTAAAAATTAAAAATTATAACGTGTAACTGTAAAGTTAATTAAAGGTTATGAAATGTAATTAAAAATTTATAATTATGTAGTTAATTAATTGATTTAGAGTTGTTTAATAAAATTAATAGTATAATTAGTTGAGATGTGTTAAATTATTAAAAAATATATTATATTAATATAATATTAAAATTAAATATAACTCATTTTATTTATTTATTTATCATCAAATCTATTAGTTAAATAATTAAATAAAAAAAATTAAGTTTGTGAAAAAAAGAAGAAAATGAAAGGAGAAGAGAAAAGAGAGGATAGGAAAAAAATAGAAAAATAAAATAAAATGAGATTCCACATGAAAGAGAGAGATATTGAGTTGTTAGAACTAATGATATGAAGATAAAATTTGTAATTTATTAAAAAAACTCAAGAGTAAAAGTAGAAAATAAATTATTGATAACTTAGATTTAAAACATTTGATTAAGCGTGCGTGTATGTATATATATTTGGATAAACTTATCCCATTATTGACATTAGCATACACCTCTACTACTGGTGCCTAGCCGAATCATCTAAGTCTCAATGTCTCTGACGTAAGTTACAAATGTCTCTCATCCTCGCTCTCTGTTGGAGCTACTGAGCTCCCTAATTCAATCCTCAAGTAAATAAAATAGTCTTTTCAAACAAGAATGCCAGGTTTGTTTAATCACTTCTTCTTTTTTTCTCTAATCGTACGGGTCCCTTGTAAAGTACAAAAGAGTTAAAGCAAGAATATATAGATGGTTGCAGTTTTTAGTGAAAGACAGTTTTCCAGGGAAAGTTTGTTTGGATTGTAGCAAGTGAGTTGATGATTGAAGGTTGAGTATCTAAGTGGGAATCGCCTTGTTTTGCATATATATTTTGTGTCGTTATTTGAAGTACCGTGTTGAATCACAAAGTGTGCCAAGAGATCAGTGACCTATTTTGGCTCTTTTCATGTTAGCTCCATTAGTGTTAAAAAGTAGCTCAATTTCAATAAAACACCACCTTTATCATTTTGACAAACCAAGGAGGTACACCTCAATTTCCACTTTGAAGAATTTTATATATCTTATGATAGGTACTTGCAGATAACTCTCCCATCCCTTTTTCTCAATAATGTTAACTTTCTCTTTGTTTTCCCTTCCCTTTGGCCAATCTCACTTAATCATCCACAATTTGCAAAGAGGTGATTGGCTTTTCTTTTTCCAGTTCCAATAATACATAAAAACCACATATATATTTTTCCATCCATAGTCAGATACTCAATGATCTATCAATCAATTCTCATCATTCACCATTATATAATGCATTCCACAGTTCAACTAGCTAGTAACATTAAAAACTTTACATTATCTTTATCAGCTTGTTATTAATGTATTATATGCCTAATCTTAAAGCTAAAATCTGTGCATTATGATTGGAAGCTTATTGATAATTGTTAAGATATTTAGTGGACAAGTTGATGATTAGCTAAGTTGAGCCTTTCTAGAAGTGTGATGGACCAACCACTATATAGAGAATCTGCTGTGAATCTATCTTTAAATGGGAAAGTGGACATGAACAGAAAAAAAAAAACCCAGATGCTTGGCTTCTCCTTTCGGTAAAGGAAATTCTATGTCCCTCCCATCCTTTCATTGATGTGCACTGGTAGCACTCTCTGATTGACGAGAATTGCATTAGTCATTTCTCAATTGACAAGGAATTCCAAGCCACATGCTAACAATTCTCTTTTTCACCATTTTTATGTATATAACGATTCTGCAATCTGGTCTGTTAAAGCCACACTTCATCCCAAGGGAAAATTCCCCGTCAAAAGTCAATAATACTATTTTCTTTTCCTCTATGTTTTAGTTCCATTCCTTGTGCCTCGTGAAGGTTGTTAATATAGAATATTACCCATGTGTTCCGTTCCAACACTGAATATCATATCATATATACCGGATTCGTTCAATATCAGGATTTCTGGTTACTAAGAATATGTAGCTCCTTGCTTTATTCCCATTCCCATCCATGCATATGGAGCTTACGAATAAACAAATAGAAATACTTTTAGCCTAACTTGGTGTATATAAACCTATATTCGAATAACTGAAACTCGTTCTTGATTATTTAACATACTGCATCAGAGCTAGCCTTGACGACATATATCCACGTCCCATCTCTCTTCGAAAATTTTAAACAGATGAATTAATTTTGAGTACTTTTGTAAAAATCTAATAAGAGTACTGCATGTCGTAACAAATGACAAATTTGAAAACAGGTACGCTGCGACACGCAAATGTGTAGATGAAGTAGCATGAAATTCTTGCTTGACATAAAACAATGTTTCTCTTCTTAACTTGTAGGTTTATCAAGTGGGATGATTAAGTTATTCGTGACCAAATCATAGGCCGAACCTTAATTTTAATGTTGCTTGAGGCTCCGAATCTGGCATCCATTTTAGGCTTCCTAGGTCTAACATCAAAAGAACATGTGCAGTGCAGGACCACCATAACATTGCTGATCACAACTTATTAAAAGGAACATCACAATTAGAATTTTTTTTTTTAAAAAAAAAAGGATTTTCATATTCTTAAGGTTCAAAATTTATGGTATATAGGGTACTAAATTAAAGGCTGCCGTCACCAGAATACCTATCTTTCTGCTATGGGGTTAATTAAAACTAATTGCTTATATATATATATATATATATATAGGATTCACTTTAATTAAAGGATATGGAATTATGGATTTTGTTTAAGTGGGAAAGTGAGAGATTGCGGATATTCTCGTTCGTTCGCCAAGAGAACAAGTTTATTATTTATGATATCTGAGGGAAATTGTATAATCTTCAAACTTGAAAACAAGCTTAAAGAGCGAGAAGGAATTCTCATTATCGCATCTGTCCATATACTATGTGATTCTTGTGCTGTAACATTTCGGAATTTGTCCTTCGGGGTTTTCACACCAATTTGAACTTTTCCTCTACTTTTTCCCCTTAAACTAGGTAAAGTTAATTTAAAGAAGGAGCATATAATATATAGTATTATCTTCTCTTTTTCAACATTATCTATCATATGCCACCTTGCTCTATCTGCTAAAAATAAATGTATTTACAATTAGTATTAGAAGCAAGTAACACGAAAATTGACAAGACAAGGTGTTTTAGTCCTCGTTAACTGTAAAAGTGTGCGTTGTCATAAGGCATCACCCACTGTAAATCTATTCCCACCAACAATCTCTCCTCGAATTGGCTGCAATATTATATAGAGGGCCAACAATTAGTTAGTCCCTACTCGAGAAAACTACAAGTCTCTCACGAAACTCTTGCACTACTCAGCCGTAACCGCAACCGATCTCATGTGAAAAAGACAAGAAGAGAAATCAGCAGTAGAAAAAGAAAGGCAACACTTTGTGCAGCTCGCAACAACCTCACCAAGACTTTATCTCAGCAAAAATGTCAGCAACATCAAAGCCGGGAGTGGGAGACAGCCACCTGTGTGATAAAACCGCCCCGGCACCACCATCCCTTACTCAACAATGGTCATGGCCTGCCAATTATGGGAAGATGCTGCTTTCAGAGTCAAGAAAACAAGGGAGAATAGCCCTTCCATTGGTGATCATGAATTTGGCATGGTTTGCCAAGACAGCCATCACAACTGCATTTTTGGGCCGTCTGGGAGAACTCAACTTAGCTGGTGGCGCTCTCGGCTTCACTTTTGCTAATGTTACTGGCTTCTCTGTCTTGAATGGTCTATCCGGTGCCATGGAACCCATCTGTGGACAAGCTTATGGGGCTAAAAATTTCAGGCTCCTTCATAAGACCCTTATCATGACTATCTCCTTTTTGCTATTGGCAACACTTCCGATATCTTTTCTGTGGCTTAATGTTGACAAAATTTTAATTCACTTCGGCCAAAAAAGAGACATTTCAATTGTAGCCAGAACCTATATTTCCTACCTCCTGCCCGACTTGTTAGTCACCTCATTTCTCTGCCCCTTAAGAGCCTACTTGAGCTCTCAGTGCATAACCCTTCCAACTATGTTTAGCACGGGTGTGGCTCTAGCCTTTCACATACCAATTAACATATTACTCTCAAAGGTTATGGGGCTCAGAGGAGTCTCAATGGCAGTTTGGATCACTGATCTCATAATTGTGCTCCTGCTTTCCATTTATGTTGTGATTCTTGAGAATAGACAGGAAAAGAGGTGGAGGGAAGGAGGATGGTTGAACCAAAGCGTTAAGGATTGGATTATGATGCTCAAGCTTAGCGGATCATGCTGCCTCAATACCTGTCTGGAGTGGTGGTGTTATGAGATTCTGGTCTTGCTCAGTGGCCACCTTGCCAATGCGGAGCAAGCAGTAGGAGTATTGGTCATTGTGCTAAACTTTGACTATCTGCTATACTCGGTGATGCTATCGCTTGCCACTTGTGTTTCCACTCGTGTGTCAAATGAGCTTGGTGCTAACCAAGCAGGCCGTGCTTACCGGTCAGCTCGTGTGTCTCTTGCAGCCGCCATTATCTTGGGTTGTCTCGGCAGCTTGCTGATGGTGGCTGCAAGGGGAATTTGGGGTCCTCTGTTTAGCCACGATAAGGGCATTATAAGGTGCGTAAAGAAGACCATGTTGCTGATGGCTCTGGTGGAAGTATTCAATTTCCCGTTAGCAGTTTGTGGAGGCATCGTCCGGGGTACAGCTCGTCCCTGGATGGGCACGTACGCTAATCTTGCTGGATTTTATCTCGTTGCCTTGCCTCTGGCCATGGTTTTTGCCTTCAAACTCCATCTTGCCCTTCCTGGACTCTTCATTGGACTTTTGATTGGTATAGTTACGTGCTTAATGCTGTTACTCGTATTTATTGCTTGTATAAATTGGGCGGAAGAAGCTGGCAAGGCACAAACACTAGCATCTAATGTGCAGGCACAAGTTGCTACAGATGGCGCAAATGAACAAACTGAAAATGCTCAAGTATAGCAATTTTTTGTATCTCCATCACTCCGATTTCATGTACATCTTCACCCTTGAGGGCTCAACCATAGTCCCGTGGGAATGGGTGATAACCGATATTCTATCTCAAAAAACCATTACAAGATCCTCAAAATCAATATAATCTTATAATCTAGACAGACGATTCTTCTTGTAAATTTCAGCAGGCTGTTCTTTTTTCTTTTTTTCTTTTTTTTTTTGTCGTGGGTTCCCCGGGGAAGGGAGGGGAGAGTTCTGAATATTAGAGAATTTCAGCAGTTCAAATTAAATTGCACAGGAGACCATCCATCATCTGTTATACAAACGATTGCATCAACGATCAGAATGAACTAAAAGCAATACTTTTGTTTCTATATCTCAAAGCAAAGAATCAATCTTCTGTAAATCCACGTTTAGAAATTAAGGATTGCAACTCATTAGCCTTCTCATCGTCGAAGCCAAGGTTGGACAATATCTTGTGACCAGGGGATTCCACCTCAGACCAAATGCCAAGGAGTAGATGCACAGTAGTTATTTCCCCACCTTCACCTGCAAGTCACAAATGGATTAATTGCCAGGTTTGTGCACAGAAAATGACCAAAAAAAAATAGCAGAAGAAAGGTCATCATGCACCCCAATCCCGACTTCCAAAATCAGAATCGAAGGCTTATTTATCATCAGAATCTGAATGGAAACTGACCATGTGCCATTCAAGCCAAAATATAGAAAAATTACAATTATTTTGGCAACAAGAAGAATTTGACCAAAACAAGAGGTCATCACAAGCAAGCCAAATCCATAAAATACATTAAGAATATTTAAACTCATATTCTTTTCCCAAACAGTTCGCTACTACATTGTGCAGGAAAACAACAGCAAAAGAAAAAGATTATAAGAACCAACCAGATTTTATCTTTTGATCAACAGCCCAGTCAAGAGCCCTCTGAGCATCATCAGTCAGCGGAGGATGTTCGGGACTGAAGAAAAACATATCAGCTTTCCCAAGTAACTTCAAAATTTCATCACGCACCTTGAAAAGTGTAAATCCGTTGGCTCGCAAAAACTTGGAAGCTAGACTAGTTCCTATTGTCCAAAAAAAAGATTCATCACAATGTATAAATTGAGAAATCCAAATGTTAATAAGAAGAAAAAAAAATGACAAGAAGATAGGGGTTTGCATCATAAAAAATGTCATAAGTTTCCAGCAAGAACTTAAGGTTATTGTTTGTACGATCTACAGAATTAGTGTCTAAGGATGCTAAGCATTCATCAGCCCTGTCTGTAATGTCCTCAAGGTTTAGGTTGAAGGAAGCAAATAAAGAGAAATAGACGAACTCCATAAGAATGCCCCTAGAAAATAGAAGTTTCTTTGTCGATAACAGACATCTATGTCTAGATGCAACCAAATGAACAATGTTAAAAGTTATCCTATGGAACAAGGGGACTCTGCATAAAAAGACTTTGCCAGTAACTAAGACCACTTCATCGACCAGTCTAAACTTCTACAAGCCTAAAGTAAGTGGTAGCAGCCACACAGTAGCAGTAGAGACCAAGAACCAGGTGTGACAAACGGAAGATGATGCAACTGATATTTCTTGGAGGAGTGCTGAATTATGACGCGTTATGCCAGATGTGAAAATGCACAACATATGAGAAAGGAGAATACAAGATACACGAAGCAAAGGACAAATGCAAGAAATAGAAAGGAAGGGGCTAAAGTTTTAAAATAATAATAATAAGAGCTTAGATCCCAGCCAAACTTAAATTTCCTTCCTATAAATTCAAGACCCTCCAACTGTCATGAGCTACGTTCCCTTCAATAGAATATTAAGATTGATCACCTATTTTGATTGCAAAGAAGTTTAAATATCATTTCTTAAAGTCAATTAAATATAAATTATGAAACAACGAGCTTCATTATAGCAGCCAGAAAGTATCAGGGATTTTCTATGTACATTACACTAAACAGATAAACCGCTACACAATAATGCTAAGGGCTATCGGAAAACAATAATATCAATCACTTACCGTCGACAAGAAGGCCCATGAGAAGGGCCTCAGTCCCGGTAGTTGGATACTTCAGTTTTCTTGCTTCCAATTCACCCATTGCAAATGATTTTATAGCCTTAGAGGACCATCTGCTCGCATCAAATACGGTTGCTTATTAACGGCTTGGCAAAATAAAAAGGTAGAAAAGAAAATCGAAAATTTAAGTAAAGAAAAATAAGAATAAAGAAATAGTTTGGCTACACTAACCGGGGAAATTTTTCAGAAGAAACACGCTCTGGCTTTCTGCAAGTAGGAAATCAGAAATCTGAAAGAATAATTCAGTCACCTAAAATGAGAAAATTAATTTAAAATATATCAGCAATTCGGGATTGAACTTACGCAGTGGGGAGGGCGAGGGAGACGGTGGCAGCGAGGGGGCAGATTTTGGAGACATTATGAGGTCTGAGAGTGGAGAGCCGAAGCAAAACTCTGGCACCTAGCAACGAACTCTTAAAGCTCTTCGGAGGCGAAGGATGATGGGGCCCGGAACCTGTCCTGCGATCGCACTGCAATACCGGCTCGAACGCGGAAAGCTTCGAGACGAAGTGCGCAGCAGCCATTTTGACAAGAAAATGCAACGGACTAGCACTGAGGGAGTATTGTTTGTGGATAGAGCGTTGAAGAAATGGGCAACAAATACTGTGGCGTTTAGGGGTATTGGGCCCATCAGATAGTTTGTTTAATTTGAATGGACCGGGCTCATTCACTTACTGATGGACCTGCAAATGTGAAAATACACGGCCTTATATATTAGTGGACCTGCGCGCGAAGGAATTGCTTTACTTATAAACGAGATAACTCGCTCTCACTCGATATAATTAATATATAGGTTGGGCAGTTGAGTTAGTTGACTTCAAATAACCCGACACAGATTTTCTTCATTTCGCCATCTAGAAGTTTAAATGTATTTAACGATTCAGAAAGATGAGTAATTTTTCTATTATCACGTCATCAGATTCGCTGCATGCAGCTGTAAAGAAATCCTCGAGGCAGATTTGACTTAGCAAGATGGCCAAGTTCATTTCTTACAACATAAGCGGCACCTCCGGAGCTCAACGAGCCAGTCATTGCTTCCTTTGGAACTTAACACGTACATTAATTGCAAGGCTAGACAACACAACACTTTGTCTCCTCTGCTCTGCTCTACAAACCAAGATGTTTCAAAATTCATAGTGTACAACGGTGCAACTTTGAAATTTATATTTTTCAGATCAGAGGAAAAAAAATGTCAAATTCCTGTAAAATAAGCTTTAAAAGCAATTCCAATCCAACAAGCCTTTCAAAAATTTAAAATATTACTTAAAACACTGCCCATGAAAGAGAGCGTTTGGTTTAGATTAAGGGGAGTGGGTAAGAACCTACAAGTTAAGTTGTGAAGAAATGGTGGGTGCAGGAGAAGTAGCAGTAATCAATTTGGAACCGGAGACGTGCAGCGTCTAGAGCCATTCATGGTTTGGTTTTAGACAGTGTTTATGGTTAACCAATTAAAGAATCTCAAGTGATCTGTCTGTTTCAATAAATACCCGATACCCAATTAAAACCAAAGCAGCAACAACAACTACAATTGGGTGCTAATTAATGTTTCAAACCAACAAAAAAGCCTAAATATGAATAGATTGAGATACAACACTTTCCCTTTCCCACCTTTTCTTCTCTCGAGCAACAATAACTTCCTGCTGCATTAGTAAGTGTGAGAAATGCTTTGGACAGATCCCCATCACAATGCCATAACTTTAATTACATATGTTGGCGTACGATCACATTAAAATCTTGTCCAAAAATCGTACACTTCAATTTCAAACACTTATTTTAACACTTTCTATCTTCCTCCACAGATTCCTTTTTATTTTTCTTTTGTAAATTATAAATATACTTAGTCTATTTTTTAAAGTTATTACTTGTTAGGTATAAATTAAGAAATTAGTAATTAATATAGTATTTTATTTAATTCTTTTAATTTATGAGAGAAAATGAATAAATTGTTTAATTAAGTTACAGAAGAATAATTTTACTAAAGTCTTGAATTTATAAAAATATGTTTTAGAGAAGAAAAAAATTCCTCTAAATTGGGGTGACCAAAAACAATGCACGTGTGTTTGGTGAATAGTCGATGGTTATCGTGAGACACATCTTACTACTAGTAGCTAGCACCTTTCATTCAATAATTAAAGATTCTGAAATGTGATTTTCTCGCTAAGTGGACATCGAGGCTTAATTGTATTCGCGTGACCAAAAGAGACAGAAACAAATAAAACGACATCCAGGCAGGCTCCTGTTTTTAGAGCCGTCATCAGTAACAGAATATTCGGAACATCGCCAAATTATTCAAATAAAATATCATGATAACGCTAATTTTATAAATCCAAATGTCAGCAAAACAAATATATTAATTGAACAAAATGTACTGTGATTTTTATTTCTTATGCTAATATTTGACATCACTAGTCACGCCAAATGATAACTAAAAATCAATTTATTTATTGTAGAAAGAAAAATGAGGAGTGAAATTTACCTTGCCAGAATTAAAGCGACGAATGAATCAGCCATTGATGGTTGGTTATAATGCCTATTTTTGCTTGTTTTATTTGTAATCCAATCCAATCGGTGACTTGATTGCAAATGTTTTATTTAATAGTAATTGATCCACCATCCTATTCATTCATTCATAGGATGAATGTGTTTTTTTAATGAATCATTTTCTTATTTGGTTTAATTATTAGAATAGATGATTCACTAACATGTCCAATCGATGCTGCAGCAAAACATGCCTTCCTTGTCTCACCCCCCCGGAAACAAAGACGGCGCGTGGCGCCCTTCTATCGAATCAAAACCTCTCCCCTTCTTAAATCCCGCCTTAATATGGTCAACGCCGCTTTCGAATTTGGCGCCACATTCTTAAAGGTCAAAAAGTGCCCGCACCCCCAAGAAAAAAGGCGGGATTTACGATGTTTTTCCAAAATCGAAACACAAAAAGCTGGGTCCCAACTACCACCGACCGAGTTGTCATCCACGTGTCACTACTCAACATCTTTTCGTATATTACCTCTTCGTTGCTGCCAAAAGCCACGTTGTAGCTTCAGTTCGAATCATTCGGGTCAAACACCAAACACCAAGGCAAGGCCCCACGCCCGCACGCAGTATTTGGGTCCAGTAATGGTTTTTTACCCATCGTAAATAGATATTGAAGTTTTTTGTTATTTTGCAATCTGGCGTGGGCCCACAACTGCCCCTTTGGCGGGAACGCCGTCTCTTCCCGCCATACCCTGGGCCATTTGGCCCATTTCTTACCTTTCTGGTCTTTTCAATATACTCGCGACACGAAGCCAGAGCAGATTAAGAGGTGGAGACTTGAGATTATATTATGCTTCGCTCTTTTAATCTAAGTTTAAATTTTAGTATATTAAAAAAAATTCGTGTACCGAACGAAATAATTATAATTATTTTATTTTGTAAAAAGATTAATTGTATCTCTATTCGTATGTCATTAAAAATTCTTTTACAGATCAGCGTGTGCGTTTGTAAAAATTATGCTAATTCATATTTGTAAAATTACATAAATTAAATTTTAGTGAATTTTATGAATAAATTTGTCGAAGTCAATTTTCTCAAACTGAATGTGTGGAACATGACTGATTTTTCTTTTTAAAAAAAAAAAGTGTGCAAGGATTATCTATATATTAATTAATTAAATATTGTGAGGATACTGCCACCGTGCTAGCATCGTGCCACGTCGACCCGATGACGGTAGATACAATAGCCAACCAGGGGACGTGCTATTCTGACATGCTTGCATGTGACATCAGGCGCTCAACAATGCATTCCGCAAAGGTCCCATTGCTTTGGAACAATGTTGGTGTCATTTACCCATTTATCTAACACGTGGCGGAATATCTTCCATTGTAAGTGTGTCTAATTTTTAATTAAAAGTGCTCTATAAAATTTTTACAAAATTGGCATCTCAATTAAATAAAAATCAGAGGAATAAAATAATTAATTGAAGCGAGTTATCAAAAAAATAAAATGAAGAGAATCGTTATTCGTGTTAATTTGTTATTTATAGTTTTTACGGAATATTTGTACAATTTTTTATTTAATGATCATTAAATACATACATCTGCATATAAAAGATGAACACTTTTTTTTTTGGGAAATATTCACTAATTTATGTGCAATGCCATTTAAAAATACAAAACAAGCAGGAATTAATGTACGATGAAATTACATAATGAAGTAAAATCAAATTTTAACAACAACTACGACTCACTTAAAATTCTTATATTTACTTAAATGATTTGAATTATTTGACATTTAAATAATTCATCAATAATTATTCAACAAATTTCAGTCCTCAACTTTTAACTGCTGTTTAAGGCATGATACGTAAATCATGCGAATTGCAATCTAATTGCAAACGATGAACTTAGACTAATAAGACATTTTTCATTGTTAAGTAAACCGGTGATGATGGAAACGGAAACAAAGTTAAGTGTCAGTACTAATAATAATAATAATACTTATATAAGCGCGGCGATGATTATTGATTAAATCGAAATATATAAGGAGAAGTACTAGAAAACCGGCCGAAACTGCGAAACAAGTGAAGTGACAGAATAAAAGCCGATACGAGCGGTATTCTCACGTGCGTACGTCATGATTCGGGTCGGCAAGTCCCAGGCTCACAGCTTAAATTTCAAGTTAACTCGATTGGAAGGAGGGCCCATTTTGCCACGTGGGTTGACCCCTCTCGTCCATCTAGAATCAGTCGCTCTTTAGTAGCTGAACCTTGCCTGTTGAGTTGAGAGCACGCAAAGCAACATCTGGAAATTCCACGTGTCATCTGAGCTGGATCATGGGTCGTCCCCGGTTAGATCATTGACACGTGTCTTGAAGGTTAGTTGACCTGTTGTCCAAGATTCTAGTTGTGGGGAATGATGAAAAGGTAAGTTGTGCAGGCGTTAGTCACGCCATGGGACAGTGTGGCATATAACATAACACGGTCAGCCCCCCTTTCACACTATCTCTGAGAAATTTACCTCCATATACCAAAAAAAAAAACTATTTATCAATATATACCACTTTTAAAAATATTTACCAATATATACCACTTTTTTCAGATATCGCATTACCGTACTGCGATATTCGAATAAAAAATTAATTAAATTTTTTATTTTTTACAAATAAAATATTAAAAAAATTAAAAAATTTTAAATACATATACACAATCTCAAAAATTATTATCAATATATACGACATCTTGTACAATAAAATCTCCAGTTATGAAGTGATTTTGCCTAAATAAATTTAATATTATCATATTTCAAAATCAAATACATTTTTTATATATATATTTGAGTTAATTAATTTTGAAAAATTCACTTAATGTATTATAATTTTTTATAAAAATAAACATATAAAAAAAGAGATACAGTAGATAAGAGAGAAAAAAAATAAAAAAAATATTCCAAACAACCAATTATTTGTCTAAAAAAATAAATATTTTTCTTTCCTTCAAATGAGGCATCCAAGAAAAATAAACACATCATCATCTTACAGAAACATTTCAACACTAATTCATGAACCTTGTATCATCTTTTAATTAAATTATAAAATAAAATAAATTTGTAAGAGGGTAATGTAATTTTTTTAAAAGTAATATATATTAGTAAATATTTATAAAAATAGTATGTATTGGTAATAATTTTTATAATGATGTATATGTGTTTAAAAAAATTTATAAATTTTTTTAATATTTTATTTGTAAAAAATCAAAAATAAAAAATTTAATTAATTTTTTATTCGAATATCGCAGTACCGTACTGCGATATTCGGATATCGCATTACCGTACTGCGATATTCGAATATCGCATTACCGTACTGCGATATTCGAATATCGCAGTACCGTAATGCGATATTCGAATATCGCAGTATGGTAATGCGATATCTGAAAAAAATGGTATATATTGGTAAATATTTTTAAAAGTGGTATATATTGGTAAATATTTTTTTTTTTTGGTATATGAAGGTAAATTTCTCCACTATCTCTTTGCTTACAGGCGTGGTTTTTAAATTATAAAGTAATAATAAAAATAAAATTATTAAAAATTATAATCCTACATGTCAAATATGGGAAGGGTTTTTCACGTCTCTTTTTACACCTCAGTATATTAATTTATTTATAAAAATAAAATTGTAAAGTGTAAATAAAAAAAAAATGAAAAAATAGGTGTATAAATACATATCATAATATATATGTATATATATATGCCGTGCGGGGTAAGAGGCGGTTAGGACAAAGTGTGCTTTGCGCGTAGGAAGAAAGTAAAGGAGAGAGAGAGTAGTAACTTTTTGACACTCACAACGCACATAGGAGGTGAGAGAGTTTAGTGAGGGTGGTATATGGCGATTTAGTCGAAGGGAATGCGCAATTGAAGCTTGAGTTTTTGAGAATAAGGCATTCGGATCATACACAAGGATGAAGGGGTACTTTTGAGGCTTTCTCCCGGTGTTTTTTCTTCTCTGCTTCATTGTTTTACTCGTCCTTTCGGAGAGGTCTTCCTGGGGCTCTTGTTATAACCGTTATTCTCTCTGCTGAGATTCCCTACTTCTTCACTGGCTTCCCTGAAACTGAATTCAGGAAAGGGAAGACGATTTTGAGAAACGCTGAACAATGGAGTGGTCTGCCTGTGCCTGTACGGATGAATACGAAAAGCTAGTAATCCGGATGAGCACCCCAAGGTTTGAATATTTTCCTTCGTTATCCTCACTTTTACCTGTATCGATAAATATGATTTGTGTTTGATTACTCATATCCCTGACCGTAGTTTCTACTTTTATTTTTTTTTATTTTTTCCGGTGCTTTCAAAGATTTGCAAAGAGCTTTGCCGATTTTCTGCTAATCCAAACCCCGTGTGTCAATCTTATGCCTTCAAACTCTTCTTTAGTTAATTGATTTTGCTGTCAAAATTTCTATTTGTTACAACACTTTGATGGGAAGTTCTTTGCATATATTCTCGGCATATTTCAAAAATATTTCCTCTATTAGAGAAAGATCTCTTCGGTATGCGCAAACGGGCATTGCTACTTTCCTTTTTTCGTTGGAATTTCTTGGCGAATAAGCATGGTATTTGTTTCTGACCGCCGATTCGGATCTCTTATTGCTTAGCTTTGTTTATTGAGATCTGTGACTATTCAATTTCCTAATTAGAAACTTGAAATCAGAAACAGTATCAAAACGTTAACAAAATCGAATGATAAAGAAAAAAATTCCTATCACTACCGACGTTTAAACTTAATTCTTCAATTACCAATATTTTAACAATTTTCTGACTTTTCTAATCATGTCTTTATATGAATGGCTCTTCAGAATGTCTTTCTTCTTTTTTTAGACTTTAATTTCTTTTCCCCTTAAATTCTTTTTTTATTTTCAAACTTGGAATCCGGGAGAGACTAATTTCACCGAGTTTGACCTATACAGGGTTGTCGTCGACAATGCCGTTTGCTCCACGGCGACTCTGGTCAAGGTAACCTTCTAGGACACTCTTTCCTGAACACGGAATGAAATTGCTCTAAAAAGTTTTTCGTTTTCTTTTTTAATCTAAATCCGTATACCAATATTTTTCTGCTTTGATAATCTTTTATAGGTTGATAGCGCTAGAAGGCATGATATTCTGTTGGATGCCGTTCAAATTCTTACTGATTTGAACCTTTTCATTAAGAAAGCCTATATTTCCTCTGATGGCAAGTGGTTCATGGATGGTAAGCCCGTTTCCTTTTTTTCTTTTCCCGTAGTGAGTTCGATTCTTCTGCATGAGATTGTGGTTTGTGTTATTTGAACTGTAAGTAATTAATTAATTGATGTTTGGCTATTCAATCCCAGTTTTCCATGTGACGGATCAGATGGGGAATAAGTTAACAGACGAGAGCGTCATAAAATATCTTGAACAGGTAGGTTATTATCATTTTCTTTGTTAATTAAACGATGAGGGAATTTTTTTTCATTTTTGTTTAATTTAAATTGTGTTTATTTGTGTGTTTTAACAGTCACTTGGTAGCATCCACTTTGGAGGAACCAATCGCTCGAATGGTCTGACTACTTTGGAATTAACGGGAACTGACCGGCTTGGTCTTCTTTCGGAGGTGTTTGCCGTGCTAGCGGAGCTCCAATGTGATGTAGTAGAGGCTAAGGTTTGGACTCACAATGGCCGGATCGCTTCCCTAATATATGTTAGAGACTGCAATTCTGGGTCAGCAATCGAGGACTGTCAGAGAATTAATAGAATTGAAGCACGTTTGAGAAATGTATTGAAGGGAGACAATGACATTAGAAGTGCAAAAACTTCAGTCTCTATGGCTGTCATGCACACGGAAAGAAGGTTGCATCAAATGATGTTTGCCGACCGTGATTATGAGAGAACTCCCGTTCTCAAATTTACTTGTGATACTCCATTGGTGACGGTTCAGAATTGGGCAGAAAGGGGTTATTCGGTTGTCAATATTCAGTGTAAGGATCGAACAAAGCTTCTATTCGATGTGGTATGCAATTTGACAGACATGGAATATGTTGTGTTTCATGCAACCATTAACTCAACAAGGGAGCAAGCATATCTGGTAACTAACTCCCTAACTCTCTTTAAGTTGCATCATCATTCACTTTGGGCCTTGTATTAATTTGGTCATGTTTCAATTTCATGTGATTTCAGGAGTTTTATATTAGGCACCGGGATGGCACCCCAATTAGTTCAGAAGCAGAGCGCCAACGTGTAATCCAATGCTTACGAGCTGCTGTGAAAAGAAGGGCATCTGAGGTAATCATGTTATTGCTTAACTGGTTTCAGTTTTGTTAGAAAAATGAATAGAGGCCCAAATGGGATGTGAATTAATATCGGAAGGAATGGCTTGATTACAGGGAGTTAGACTAGAGTTATGCACGGCAGACAAGCAAGGGCTGCTAGCAGAGGTGATGAGAACATTCAGAGAGAATGGGCTGAATGTGACGAGGGCCGAGATATCCACCGTAGGGGACATGGCCGCGAATGTGTTTTACGTAACGGATGTGATTGGGAAACCAGCCGATTCCAACATCATCGAATCCGTTAGGCAAAAAATCGGGCCAAGTAATTTACAAGTGAAAGAGTTGCCATTGGTATGTCATCACAAGGCAGGGAGGGAAGATGAAGCCGTCGGAGTTGGTGGGGCAGTGTTGTTATCTCTCGGGAGCCTCGTGAGAAGGAATCTCTACAATTTGGGACTAATCAAATCTTGTTCTTAAAAAAGCAGCCAGCAGGGGAGGGAACTCATGGAATATACTGGGTGCGGAAGATGTGCGCAACTTTGTTTTTAAAAAAGAAATTAGGACAATATTCATATTCCTTGCCCGAGGATTGATTGAGGTTTTGCGTAGTTAGAAAGTATAGTTGAAATTTGATGATAGGAGGTTGTTATTTGGTTGGCGGATTAGACAGGGGTATTATACAGCTGGATTCTCCCACTATTTGTTTGCGATTTGACGGAGGGAGAGGGATTGTGATATTAGGAATAGAATTATTTCTCGGTGGGAGAGACTTGAGTTTAATTTTAGGTAGGAGTTAGGCAACAGCGCACGCATTGGTTTCATTGTACATAACCAACCAACTATCCAATAGTATTAATTTCAGCGGTTGACTTATTTTTTCACATTCGCATTGTTTCATTTTTATGTTCTTTTGCCCAAACCAATTGACCTCGAGCTTTTGGCGGCTGTCTAATCGTGAAACGAAATCTATGCCGCCTAAGATTTGCTAAGAATAACTCCGCCTTTGCAAAACTAGAACTAGAACAAACTTAGTAAAATGACCCCCGGCTCGATATATATTAACGCGTAAGGCATAGGATGATCTATGAACCCACAGAACAGAGACCAAAGATTAGTCCTTTTCCTTGATAATGTTAAGATTCCGCTATCAGTTTTAGTTGACGAAGCTGTAGTTGTTTTAATAGTTAACATGTGATGTTAGTGTCGACAGAAAGGCACGAAACATCCATCCAAGGGCATTTGGGGAAGTGGGCGATTTAGATAACCTGTTAGTGTTAGACACGGACATTACCAATCACGTGTGAATTTATGTTGATATAGATAGATGGATAGATGCGAAGCATGGAACATGATGAGATGGAGACTCCGAGTGCTGGCGAGGCACCAATGTAGTAGAGTGTGATGGAAGTTTCTATTATTTAAAACTTGAATATCTAAAAAGAGGAACATCGTCACGATCATGACGCTAATTCTATTATGGTGGAGATTAAATGTTGTATCTAACAAAAGGTAGCAAGCACAATGCACAACACGGAGGAGAAGAGAAGAATTTGATATTTTCTGAGCCTCATTTGATAAATTTACTTTAAGATTAAAAATTGATAATGTAACTGAGCTGGTTAGCTATCTTGGTAAACCAAGAGATCAGCGACAGTGCCGGCCATATATGTAAAAGTACTCTCCAATCTCTATTGTCAGCACAAAATGATTGATTCATATATATATAACAAGTCCAAGTCCTATCTCCATCGATTATTAATGAACAATCATACAATTAATTATTATAAGACGAAGGTATATCATCTTAATATACATACAAGTCGATGACGGAATACTTAAAAACAAATGGGCAAATGGAAAGACAAGAGATGGCTTTTCTGTAGGAATGAATACAAGAAAATAAGACCAAGAAAGAGTTAATTTCTTCAATTATTGTGTGGTTTTATTAGTGAAAGTATTAGTGGTATCGAATTCGATCTCTTGTGAGAGAATCGAACCAAGTGTGTGGGGCTTGGCAGTGATGTGTATCCGTCCGTACGCATGCTCTGCCGAATATAGATGAGATGACTTTTAGTTTCTATAAGGGATGGGACGCCATATACCCCTTTAAATTAAGGATAGCTCATTCATTTGACCTTTTGGCCTAATATTTAATATTTATTGTTGGGTTAAATTACATTATCACATATAGAAATATATGAGCATCTGCCGGGACAAGATGCTTGCTGCTCTTTCCATTTCTCTTAAAGAAGGATTAGAATTAAGGTATATCAATTACAATTAAGCCAGATATTTATATCAAGGATGTCTTTGATTGGAATCTTTCAAAAATTTCAGTATCTACAAGCCATTGGTTATCGGAACAGATATTGTTTTCCTTTGACCATTGCAAATTGCAAACCTATATTTGTCTTAAACACCAAGTTGCAGCAATTAATTAACATAAATAAATAAATTAAACAAGGTTTGGCTCTTACAAATAGATGGATCCAAGTGGGTAGTTCCAGAAATTTTAATATATAAATTTGCTTGACCAAAGCCAAAGGAAATGACAACAGTAGAGACGCACGTACTCTTTTACACAAGAATCTAGGAGTTAGGCGCGAACATGATCAGCCGCTCTGTTTAATTAGCAAGTGCTTATCTATCTGGAAAGAATCCAAGAAATGGCATCTTCTTCTTCTCCTGAATGTTCCAAACCTTTTTTGGTTCCATCGCCAATTAATTAAGAATAAGAATCTATATTATATATATAAAGGATTCCCACAAAAAAAATATCTTTCGAATTTCTTTTCATGATTCCATACAAAGTGAGGTTTTTTTTACGTGTAATTGTATAATACTTCACGTTCACGGTAACGTCTCTTTTCTACAAAGTGGGCTACGATAATGGATGGGCTCATAACTTTGTGGACGTGCCCTTTTCTTGTTCTTGGGCCGTGATTTATTTTTCTTCTGTATCTCTTATTTGCATGCTATGGAGCGAAAGAAAGAAAAAGAAAACAAGGTAGGGTGGTGGTCAAAACAAGCCCTGACTTGCAACTAAAATGAAATGGACCAACTGTTTTGAATTTGAATTTGATAGATATCTAACTCATCCTTTTGGTTGAGAATATTCCATTTGCCTCTAACAATGACTTCTAGTCCTCTCGGATGGAGATGGCTGTTATGTTATTTTCTCATGTCACCAACCCTCACTTTTGCATCTCTACCTTTTATTCTTCCATCGCCATCTTTCTCTTTCGCTTTAGCAGCTTAGATCGATCTACTACTGCTTATATCATCAACCTAAAATTAAATAGTTTTTAGTTGAATGTTGAGGTGAGAGCGTGCAGTGCAGTTAATATCTTCCATTTGTTCATCGACTCGAGAAGGAGAAGGAGAAACAATGAATATATCCTAGCTAGAAGATTTGTTAAATCAATATTTATTTCAAAATCAAGATATAAATTGGTTTGGTTTGGTTTTCAAATTAACACGGGCACGATTCCATTGTGTGTTGTGTGCTTAAAATAACCATTTTTTTCAGGGAAAGGATAACAACACTAATTAATAATCATAAAAAGGCACTCCGTTTGATACTTTAAACATGTGCACCCATTAACAGCCACAACTAGTTTCTGTGTCTACTTTGGATATACAGAATATTACTAGTATTGGTGGGGAGAGAGATATCAAAACACAAGATAATATACAGATCCTACAGCTCAGCAAACTCATGTTTTATTAATTAATACCAATACTAATAGTCCTTCCAACCATTTGAAAAGAAGGAACACCTAGAATACACCGCAATTGCCTTTTACTCCATAAAATAAAGCTCTTTTTAATTTTTCTTCCTCCCTAGTTTAATGACCTCACATGCAACTTCACTCCATTAGTTTTTTTAATAATACTTTGTTTTAATTTGAAGAAAAGCAAATTATATACTACATGGGAGGCATTGTGTTCATTGTTTAGTTTAGGCCTTGCTTCAATTGACTCCAATGATAAATAAAGGCAAAAGTATAGCCCGCAGGAGACAATGTTCTAATATTAATGTAATCTGATTAGCTCTATGTTTATTCTTAATCAATTATTACTTTTACCTATAAAAATGGATTGTAAATTTATTAACATTTAGTTGTAACACTTAAGTATTGCCGTGCCCCTATAGGCTATATGCTTGCTTTTCCTTTCCCAGGCAGTTCCTTTATCTCTTGGCAACCTAGTATTTTACTTTCACTTTTCATTCGCCTAAAACTTACGGTAACATGTTTGGGGTTGGGGATAATATTATTTCCTTTTGCCCATAACCACGCTATGTTTAAAAAAGACAAAAGAAGAAGAAAAAGAAAACGCCTCCCAACAGCTTTAATATTATTATACATTATTTCACCGCCAGATTCAAACCAAAACCAAATAATTATTGTTTTCATTAAATATTACGATTCATATATATATAAATATCGTTTTCCGTTTATTTTTTTAATCTCAATTTGGACAGTGTTAGGAAAGTTAGCAACCCAATTACCTCAACAACACAACAAGGATTCCATTTTATCTGCGCATTTTCCCTTCAAACACAGAAATTTTCATATTTCACGAACCACAAAATTCAGTCTTTACCCAGAATTTTTTTTCTATTTTCTGAAAAATCGATTTTTTTAGTTCTCAAGCAAAATTTAGATCATAATCTTCTTATCTCTCTTTCATCTAACTTTGATTTTTTTTTTTTTTATTAAAAAAAATTATGCAAATGGTCCAAAGTTCAGGACTTTGTTCTTGTTTCAAGCTTAGCTTCTGAAGCTCTTGATTTCTGAGTTTTCTTCATATTTGAGTTCATTTTTCTATTAAAAAATAAAGAAAATTCTCAGCATATCGGTTTTAGCTGACAGAGTTTGAAGTGGAAAATGGGATGTTGATGTGTAGTTTATGTATGACTTTATAAGGTTTTAAATATGGAGACAAGGGACGACGTTAGTAGTGGGGTCACAGTGGTGGAATCAGATGCTCCGAGGACTGAAAACCCAGCTCCGGCTGGTGGATCACCAACGCCGGCGCCGGCGGCACAAGTGAGTGTTGCCCCACCACAGCCAGCTCCGATGGCAGCAGCGCCGGTGGCCACGACCATGCCGTTGAAAAAAAAGAGGGGTCGGCCCAGAAAGTATGGACCAGACGGGTCAGTGACCAAGGCGCTATCTCCCAAGCCAATATCTTCAGCTCCACCGTCGGTAATCGATTTCTCGGCGGAGAAGCGGGGAAAAGTGCGGCCCGCTAGCTCGGTGAGCAAAGCCAAATTCGAGGTCGAGAATTTAGGTAATGGGAAAAAAAATCAGTTCTTGTTATATATGTGCCTATTTGAGTGTAACTTCCACATTAGTTGATTTAAGTTTTTTTTTTTTTTGATAACGTGATTTAAGTTATATTATTAGTAGTGATGAGTGAAGCAGCAGTGCATAGTTAGCAGATTTTGTAACGGAGGACTTTGTTGGTGGAATCAGGGTTTTGGGAATTGAATTGTTAGAGTGAGAGGGTACACTAAGGCAGGATGTGGGACCTTTGAATGGATAATGCCCTCCTCTTTGATGTCTTAATATGTGCGCTTGTCCAGAAAAGTAGGTTAGCTTTGCGGGTTGGTATGAGAATGAGATTGTGGAATCTTCTTGTTACGCCTGTCATTACGCAGTTCAGAACCTTTATGAGAAGCACCATATAAGGTGCTACCTGCTATAATCTGCAATTGATGTTACCCATGTACGACAAATTTGGACTATAACCTCTCTTCGACCTAAAAAGCTAGATTCTTTTTTTACTTGTCTCATTTTTCTAGTTCTTCTTTCTCATATGTTGTTTTTGTTGTTACTTTCTACGAGTTAGATATTGTTATTCGAAAACTTTAATACTACTGACTGAGCACTGTGTATTTTCTGTCGAGAGGTCCTAAAGACCAAGTTGACATCAGCGCCTCCTTTTGGTCTTCTCACATCATCTCTACTTAGCTGTTTGCTGATGTATTATTTGCTGTTTCTTCCTCATACAATTTATTTAGATGATGAAGTTGATTTCGATTGTTAGGGTACTCATCATTACTTGTAAAAACTTAATAGATTTCTATTTTCTCAATCTGTGCTTGATGAATGTTGTAGTTAGATTTATTCAAATCTGAAACTACCTGCTATTAGTAAAAAGTATTAACTTAAAAGTCCATTTAATTAAACTGTAGACGGTGAAAATGGAAGATTTTTGCCATAATAACTTGTCATCTCTTTTGCTCCACAAGAATTAATAGTATTGTCCGACTGAACTTCAATGTGTCTAATTTGAAGTTTAACAAAAGAAAGTTATTTACTGAATTTGACACAGTAGATGCTGGGTTTTTTACATCAGTTATTTGCAAGTATTGAAAATAAAATTTTGAACTTTTTAAGCAGAGTATTTCGAGCTGTTTGGATGAAGTAGGAGCACTGCCTTTTAAATTTGTTGCCTTGTGTACTGTCTAGTGTCTTATAATAGTAGAAAAACCTACATCATGATTCCATAGATAGATTGTAAAGAATTATCACTCTAGCCTTGCTTTTAAGACAGAATTATATTATTAAAACTGTGTTCGTGATACATCCATCAGTCTGTGACAATTTCAGAAGTTATTTCATGGTTTATATGTCATCCCTGAAGGTATTTTTCTTTGGTAGCCTAACTAGTCAGATTATTCATGTGGGCATGACATGAAGGATGGTTTATTTATGATAGAACTGTTTAATTATTTATTCTTTCAATTCAAATTTCTTATTGAAATATCTTCCTTAATTTCCTTTTATAATTAGGTGAATGGGTCGCATGCTCTGTTGGTACTTTTACACCCCACATCATCACTGTTAATTCAGGGGAGGTAAGTTTGAGACACATGAACTGCCTATAATAAGCTTTTAACTTGTTCTGCAAGAAATTTTTTTGAAATTC
Source organism: Bauhinia variegata (assembly GCA_022379115.2). Lineage (NCBI taxonomy): Eukaryota > Viridiplantae > Streptophyta > Magnoliopsida > Fabales > Fabaceae > Bauhinia > Bauhinia variegata. The sequence goes on along the minus strand of CM039436.1, from coordinate 17,148,622 downwards.
ATTTTGGTTGACTAAAAGTCATTGCGTTTTGTGCATTCAGTGGCTAGTAATTTCCCGGAGATGACTGCATACTCTTTCTTAATTAATGTAGTCACCAAATAAACATTTCCTGACAGCAAATCTTCTTTTGATTGTCTTAGGATGTCACTATGAAGATAATATCGTTTTCCCAACAAGGGCCTCGAGCTATATGCATTCTTTCTGCAAATGGCGTGATATCTAGTGTCACACTTCGTCAGCCTGATTCTTCTGGGGGCACAATGACGTACGAGGTGAAGCATTTATTCATTTTGTCTCCTTTTCATGGCATCTCTTGGACGATAAATGTTAGGATACCATGGTGCTGCACTGGCCCACAAAATATAACAGATCATAGAATTGATTTCCAGAAATGTTTTAGGAACCGTATGATATATGTACTGAATTTTTTTGAAGTGCATACCATCAGGCAAGGGTTAACATGGAATTAAGTGAAAGTATGGGTAAAATCAGTGGATGAAATAGTGATGCGACAAGAGTATTATATTTTATATACAGTTGACGTTTTTGATGGCTGTAGCTTCTTGACCTACACTTACAGCAGTGTCATAAACATAAAAACTGGTCGAAACATTAGTTCAACTAGTTGTTTCTTTTCATGCATATTTTAAATTTTGTGCTGCTTGTTACGAGTGGAAATCCCATGTTTGGTTCCTGGTTTTACTTCAGGGACGGTTCGAAATTCTGTCCTTGTCTGGTTCATTCATGCCAAACGAAAGCGGCGAGACGCGAAGCAGATCTGGTGGGATGAGTGTTTCTTTAGCAAGTCCAGATGGGCGTGTTGTGGGTGGTGGAGTAGCTGGTCTCTTAGTAGCTGCAAGTCCTGTGCAAGTATGCATTCTCTTTTTTCTTCCGAAATTAATTCCCTGTTACTTTCTTCTGTTTTTTTTAAAGAATACAGACCGAACCCAGTGTTTGACAAAAAATTATTTATATGTATCAGGTAGTCGTAGGCAGTTTTCTGGCAGGAAACCAACATGAGCAGAAGACAAAGAAACAGAAAGATGAAATAGTAATGAGTGGCAGACCAACTACGGCCGTTCCTCTTTCTAGTGCTGAACCAATAATACACAATCTGTCATCTTCATATTCCTTCCGAGGAGATAATTGGTCTGCCATGCCAACTCCAGCAGATACAAGGAATCAGCCAACTGACATTAATGGGTCACAGTCTGGAGGGTGATTCGTTTTTATAACGTCCGCATTCAATATTTTATTTCTGACGACATTGTAATGCTCCTAATTGTTGCATCGCTTTCTTCTCGATCGTGCTTCTTGTGTCTGATAGCTTAATAACATTGTATTAGAACCAGCATGCATGTTGTATCAGGTTATTCCTTTTCTTGTACAAGTCTAGTTTAGTTTCAGGCACTTAGTTGATCGAGTAGGTGTGCTTCTGGTGCCTTTCGTGTAGAATGAGTACTGTAATTCTTATTTTCCAAATCCACCTTTCAGAGTGATGGATTCTGATAATGTTACTTATTCCTTTCTTTCTAGAATATATATATTCATAAGACTCGCAATACCTCGAATGTCGTGTCTTTAAATAAAACCTTGTAACATAATTATCATATTAGGTTTCTGTATGTTTAACCTAATTCGGTTTTTACCGTTAGAGTACGGAAGAGTCAATGTCAATGACATGGACGAGTTTGTTTATTTATTTGAGTAGATTTTATTTATGATACCACATGATAGATATGTCCTGAAAGATAAGTATATTTTTTTTTATGGGATGGATATAAAATATAATTTACATATTAGCTATTTTAAGCCTCACTATTTAAATACCAAACCTCCTTTGTTTTGCCGTTAACGGTCATTCTTTTCCTTTATTGTTTCTACACATAAAATCAATCCATTTTCTTATTACGTAGAGTAGATGTTCCGGAAGCTGGGTTTGGCAAAAGTTGCATTATATTAGATTAATAATAATAATAATTTAGTAAAGAACAGAGAGAAGTTTGGTTCAAGTTCTCGTCTACATTCTAGAATTAGCTTTAGCAACTGATTACATCAAGTTATTTATGATGCTGAAGTTTTATACGACCGTCTAAAGTACTCCAATAACACACTCTATGAAGCCACCATGAAGTTAACAAATGCTTATAAGATATCAATGGCTTAGTAACGCCAGGGATTATTATCAGATAGGATACTGCCAATCTCTGTTTTTTTTTTTTTTTTCCTAGTTAGTTAGTAAGTTAACTCTCAACTCAGGGTTATCAACTCCGTTTCTAGATTTATTTTTTTAACGAAAAAAGCGTCAGCAAGCATCCCTCAGCCTAGTAGTCACAAACCATCATCAGCAGAAGTTGATATCATAGGGCTTTGAATTTCCTCTCTTCTTTGAAGGAGGGGAGGGGCAGATACAAAAGATGGCAGTTTACAATATAACGATGCCGGCGATGAATACGTTCATAGTGACGATAGATGATGTAATTCTCATGTTCAAATTAAAGATAACAACGGAAGACGGACAAGAATCCGATGAAAACTCGAGAAGCATTCAAAACTGCGTTGCCAACGTCAATAAAGAATGGATTGAAGAGAGTCGTAGGGGTAATTGTGACTTAGACATGGATAGGAAGTGAAATAACTGGCATCCACCCTGTGTTATATAAAGCAAGTACGCATAAGTCAAACGAAAAGAAAACCAAGTACGTCCAAAAAAAAAAAAGAAAGGATAAGTCTGCTAACTAGCGTAACAGGTTGTCTTAGAGCAGCAGTAGATATCGAAGCACAAGGTTCCGCCGCAACTTCAACCACCTTTATCGCACGTTATTTTCAATAAAAATACATATCTAGCTAACAAACAGAAGATTATACATATTCTGAAAATTGATGAAGAGAATAAAACTTGAGAAACATTTGATTCTGCAACTTCGGTCAAAGATCTTGTTGGGTGACACAAGCTCCTAACCAAGACCTGTTCCGTTATCCTTGGGAGGTGCATCAGCCTTAATGCGGGGTGGCCTAACAATTTTATCGATCAACCCATATTCAGAGCTTCCTGTGCATTGAAGCGTTTAATCCTGCTCAAGTCTTTGAAAATCTGAATATATGCATAAGCGTTAATTTCCCGGTAAATGATGCCAATATTCTCAAAAATATAAATAAAACCATTGGGTCTAAGATAAACAGATTGTTAAACTGGTTATGAAGAAGAAGAAGAAATCAAACTGGGTCACACTCTGGATTTTATCTCTTCCCTAAAAAGCAAAAGCTAAATCATTTTCACGGACCTTTATTTTCTTTTTCCGTGTTTAACTTGGCTAAGAAATAGTGTACTGTCATGAGATTAGATCAAGAACCAAGTCTGGCTAAGACAAACTCATTTATCTACACTACATGTTCAAGCGATAATAACAGTACAATGCCATCCATCATATAACTAAAATCCATGGTGTGTTTTTTTGCCATTGAGCATACTGACCTTATCTACAGGCTGGCCCGTTTTCTTCGCCAACTCATTGTAAAGGTAATCTCTGATTCTAAGAAGTTCATTTGCTTCATTACGAATATCATCAGCCTGACAAAATTTTCATATGACGTTAGCATCAAAAGTAAAAGGTGTTCCATTCATTGAGTTAACAATGGCTTTCTCAGCAAAAGACGGTCATACCTGACCACGAGCAGCTCCTGCTGGAGACTGGAGAGCAATTCTTGCAAGAGGCATTGCAAATCGGTTGCCCTTAATACAGCAGAACATTATGAAAAAAAAAAAAATAGCAGTTCAGACAAAACTTTTCATCAGCATAGCACGTCAACAGACTTATACATGACTACAAGGCATGCATTGTATGAAAAAATAAAGGCACTGACTGACACGTGAGTGCATCAGCAACATAAAGGAAGAAAGAAAGGTGGAAGGTTAGAGTCAAAACTAATGACTGATTCCTCCCCAATCCTGAGTGTAAGTCTACAAGTTAAACAGAAAATATAAAAGACCAGTCTTTTCAAGAACCCTATTCGTTATTACTAAGGTCTTGAACGGCACGTTCTGTGCGTACCTATGCCTGTTGTTTTTATTAAAAATTGAACTCATTTGAAAAGCTATAACCAGTGTAAAAGTAAGTCCTTTAAAAGATAGACTGCGGGTGTAGAAATGACATATTTCTCTCTATTTTTAGTCAAGTAAGAAATGACACCACGAAAGAAATTCCCTTCCTATATATTATATATACCGCACTAGAAAGAGGAGTTTTCAAATTTTCCTTAGAATGTAACCAGACCACAAATTATATTACTGATAATATGCCATACATGGCAGATATGGATATGTAACTCAGGTTAGGCATATAAATAGAGGAAGCGATTTTCCTTCCACTTTTTGGTTACAGGACACAACAATTTAATGTCACAAGACTCGAGCATTTCACATTTACACTCGTGTCAAGAGTGAGTAAATATGCCCCTCAAGTGTCAATCACGCAAACATTAGTGTGGGTAAATATGTATGATATAGAGAAACCTCTTCTGTGAAGAAATATACACCACATAGACCATGTTTGAAAAAGTTGGGAATCTCTAACCATATGCCCCCTTATTGTGAAAGACTTGTTCTACAACTTGTATCTATGGGTCAAAAAAACATTTAAATTGAGTACCTTTTCCCCTGCTGCAAGAAGGAATGCTGCTAGATTATAAGCATAGCCAACACAATGGGTGGTAACAGGACTCTGTAAGCTTTGCATGGTGTCGAAGATAGACAAGCTTGGTGTAAGCTGCGAGAAATGCAAGCTTTAGCAGATTTAACAAGACAGAATCAAGAAGAACAAGAAGTTGGAAACAAAATGATTAATCCCTTAACACTTGAATCATAAAAGACTCACGTCACCACCAGGACCATTTATGTACATGTAGAGCCTCTTGGCGTTATCTACACTGTCAAGATATAGCATGGATGCTAATATTTGGTTGCTAAATTCTTCGTCTATTTCTTGTCCAATGAAGACGACACGTTCCCGATACTGCATCCAAGAAATTACTGATTATCTCTGAGAAACTAACTCTACAAAAGCGACGAGAATACAGGAAACTAAATGTTCACATACAAATGTTGATATGTATCCATGAAACCGAGGCAAACCAACATCATTTATATGTGTAAACTAGTTGATACGCATTAAGGTGTAAGGACTTACAAGGGCATTCCATAAATCAACCCATTGCCAGGTTCCCTCACCAGGCGTTCTATAGGGCACTCTAGGGGTCCCTATGGGCATCATCCGAATTTGTGCCCTCACTGGTTTATGGCTACCAGACCTGCAAAGAGGAGGAGAATTGATATTGCCTGCATCGTCCTATTTACTCCCAATAAACAAAGTTTGTGACGAACTCCTCTGAAACTGACATATTTCTTCCATCTCAAGTAGGATAAAACCATGCCTATTCCTACCTTTCATCAAGTCATGCAACAGTCAGGGAAGAATGCTCTTCACATTTGTAACAAAATACCAACTATGGATGATGATATCCTATTTTATGGCCACTACGAGCTATTTTGATTCTTGAAGTTTAAAACTTACTGCTAATGTAAACTATAAAGATAACAAATGGAGAACTGGAGGAGGGAGACCAAACCAGAGAACTACCGGCACTGTAGACTCCTGTGAACTTTTCCGTAAAATTCAGCGGTCAAGTTAGGTTTGCCTGCTCCAGGAAGGCCTAAATTGATTGAATAGAAACGAAAAAATATGATTAACTACTAGGCACATATAATAAACAAAACTTTAACAGAAAGGAAGCAAGCCCACTTTCTGATTGAAGCTTCAGTCCTGAATAAAGCTTTGTCCGACAACTGCCACACAAACCCAACGCAATTAAAATTAACTATTTACAAGTTGTAATTTCTACAGACACACACATGCACATATATGAAGACAACCTTGAAGGAGGACAAACACACTGTGTTGATGCGGTCGCATAAGGTGCAATCGCCATTTTTGGGAAGAAGAAGAGAAAAGAGACGACGGAAATAAAGGTGAGAAAATATGGAAGAAGAAGATAGGCAGTGAGGGCACTTCAGTATCTGAATCTGAACTAACCGCCGTCGTATTGAACTCTGGACAAAAGAACTGAAACGGCAGTACCGTTTTGATCTCCCTCCAAAAAAGTATGTCGTTTGACTCCTCCTCGCTGTTTTATTTTATTTATCTATTTTATCTCTTTGAAACTTCTCCCTACTGTTATACTTTATAGTGTCAATTTAAGCAAGATTGTTTGTATCATTGAATAAAATATCCTTTAATTACTCTTTTTTTTTCCAAAAGTTTTTACTGATCTCTTGAGGAATCAATAACATAATATATTTTCCTCCCAAGAAAGATTTCATAAATATTAACATATGCATATATGTATATACGTGGAATGACATATTTTTAGAGAGCTAATAATACATAATAATCTATATACTATCAGATAGAAAAAAATAAAAAAACTATAATATTATATGGAAAAAAATATTACATTACATAGTATTCTAAAATATAATGAGTTGGGAGCATAGTTGTGATAATTGATCTGATCAATTGACTAGTTGGAGGAACCAATCCATGAGCCAGTCCGGTTCATGCCTAGGTATAATTTTATATTATAATATATCATACAAAAATAAAATAAAGTCATTAATATTTATAATTAAAATTAAAAAATATATATTACATACTATATTATCTGTATAATAAATTAAAATTTTAAAATATATAAATTATAAATTATACTTCTTATATTACATATAATTATGAATTTGTTAATACAATGATATTTACTTCTATAAAATATACATATATATCAATCTGAGGATGACTATTGAACCACTAAACTATAAGCCATTCTTCTTAATGGTTCATACATTTTTCTTTTTTTAAAAAAAAGAATCATATCAAATTTTAACATAAAACAAATCTCAAACCTAAAATAAAAGAATCATTTGCTTTGTAATTATAATTTATATTTTCATAAAATGTTGAGCAAGGATGATTAAATTTTTTTAGAAAAATAGAAGGGTTTAACAAAAGAAAACACCTTTATTATACATTATATTAGAAATCCATAATAAATAATAGCGAAAAGCGATATTCCTGGCATTCTGATTCTGACTATTACAATTCTATTCTAAGGACAGAAATTAAGGAAGTAAGCATATGATGTTTGAAGCCTGGTGGAGATGACATATTTCATATTCAAATGGGTTTAGCATACGCATTCTGGTTTCTGAAGTCTGCGATGGCCCTCGGAAGCATTTCGGCCACATGAGGTTGAACGAACATGTGAGTGTTATCCAACACACATATAATGAACTTGTCGGACGGTGGCATTGAATCATTCAAGTTAATGATGAACTGAGCCATAGGAACATCGCTGCACAACATTATATGTGTTCCCTCAGAAAACCTAATAACACATATCGCATCGCTTAATTGGAGTTAAAACTGAAGCCTTACCAGGAAATAAACAGTCCTTTGGTTGCGTTCACCATATTCGCCACTTTAAACTGCAGACACAGCAAGAGAATCTGAGTTGCAAGAGAAGCGAAACGAAACAAGATTGTCTTGTGGACTCTAGAGGGGACGACAGTATTCTAGAAGCTCCACTGGGAATAATTCAGAACCGAATGGAACGAGAAAACGTGGAGATTGGGCCAGTGGGCTCAATTTGATCCATGCTAACCCACCCGACTTAATACTGTTATTTTTTATATTTATCATTCAATTTAAAATAATATCTAAAAAACCTTCAGGTGAAAGTTGTTCACTGCCGGCGTTAACTCGCGGAGTCTATCTATAGTTGAGGAAAATAAAATACAGATACGATTGCATACCCAAACCCTAAAATTGGGCCCTCAGATTTTCCATTTGAATTCATATGGTTGGATAGGCTACTGCAAAGAAGGCCATTTCTCAGAAGTATTCCAAATTAACAACGTAAGTGATACTACACAAATAATAAAACATCAAACCTACACACTCCGAAATTCTTTGACGTGCATTGAATTGATATTTATTGTCCTACAATCAGATCAGCCCCACAAATATTAAATACATACACACAAATCCAAAATAGAGTCGAATGAAACAAGTAATTTGTTGCTCTCGACCACCGAGGAGTGAAGTTTAGTGCACTAAATCTTGCCACAAAACAAGCAATTATCCATCATGGTCTTCCAATGATATGTAGATCATCCTGCAGCAAAACGCAAGCGTAAGAATAAATACAATAATAATAGGGTGAGACGCCTTGTTCTAGTGATTGTACCAAAATATGGCGAGGAAAAGGATAAACACGAGATAGAAGAGTTTGATGAGCCGTTGCTTCTTCTCCCAAGAAAGCATGTTGAAAACCTCGGTAACATCAATCAAATGCTTTCTTTCTTTGTACCTGATTATAAGAATAAATCGAGCAATTAGAGGATCATACTAAGCACATTTCAATATATTGAGATTCAAGCATGGTTATTGCAAAATACTATAATTGGGAAGCTTCCGCATGAATCAATACAAGTTATCATACCACACTGACATAAGAAATTTATCCTAAACTTTTAAACTAGAACCTCCTTTATTTGCCAGGGCCCGGACTTTGCAGAATGCAGACCGTGCCTCAAGTACTAAATACATTTTGCAGTGGCAATAGGTCACTTTTGAGAGCTCTATTTACTCATTCTGACATCTCTCAAGTCACATGGTTGAAAATCATGGAAGATATCTAACAAGCAGCACGCTTCTCCATGAATTCATAAACAAATTAGCTTACACCTTTTTTCTAGGTACGCACAATCCATCAAAGTACCAACGAATGCAAAGACCTCAAATTCAAATTCAAACTCTCCTCTTTCTCAAACTAGTATACATGTATGGTTCATTGATTTCTTTTCTACTTCAACATCTCATACATACATAATATTCAGTGATTTTAAGAACCAATAAACTTGCCCTGTTATTTGCTGATACGAGAAGCAACTTACAATTTCACATTATAGTAGAGGTAAGGAGTGCAGAACAGTGCCATAATCCAATGCCCCGTGACGAGGTAGAATAAGCATAGGGCAGCTTGTGTAATAAACTCGGGCAAAATCACTTTGTTGATTCGAGATGAGGAGTCAAAAGGATTTATGTAATCAAACTCTAGGTCTGCTAGGCACATAAGCTGCAACAAACGTTCAACCTTATTAGCATGCATTAGGCAATACCCATTTTTTTTTTTAAAAAAAAAAATGAATAACAGTATACCAAGCGCAGCCTAGATCATTATAACATTCCTTGAGAGAATCCTAAAGAACGCATGATTAAGTTCAGAAAGCTCAAAAGCATAGATAAAAAAGTAAGAGAACAAGACCAAAAGGACCCATAAAGACCCAAACATATGGAACGCAGAAAAACGAGGACACAAGAATGTATAACCGCGAGAGAAACACATTTTCTCCCCCATTTCTTCCTCCATCCTTTCTATATTTCTCCCGCGTAGCTAAATTCTGGTATATAGAACTCTGTTCAAAACTAAAATAAACAACGTCATATGCAACTTAGTTGTGTTTACACTAACTAACCATAGAAATTTTCAAGTATTTGCATATAGAATGTTCACATGATTATTAAGTAAATATGATACATGTACTCTGCCCATTGGAGTGTTTCACACAGAAACAAACAACCTCCAAGTGTGTCTCTACAACTTAGATCGAAAAGTATGGATCTCTAAACTCCACCCATCCATAGCCAAATATATTTCCTGAAGATACCCTAGCAAAAATTTCATAATGGTCCACAAAGGTTGCAACAATGATCTAGCAGTGTTCAGCATATTACCTGATTTTAAACTATACATTGTCTTATCATCTTTCTCCAAGATGCTGTAAATGACATTCCTAGTTTTTCATTTATCGATAGTGAATCATAGATAATCCCTTGATAGGCAAAAGTTCCAAAAGGTAGATAAAATACCTACTTCAAGAAATCCAAATTGTGAAACAGATTCAAAGCACAATTCACCCTGCCGACGTACCTCCTAGAAAAAGCACAATTTAGCTGATGGCTAGTGCCTGTTCATTTCCTTATTTGCACCAAACACTTTCATTCATTTTCATGTAACAATTGGAGCATCTTCCCCATGAAAGTTCTTTTAAAAATTTTCTCTTTCATCTATAATTTCACCTGTTGGCTATCAGTTGAATTAATATAACCTTTAGCGTGCACATTAGATAGACATAGCAATCTGAAGCTTTGCATATGCAAAGAACCCAGTTGAAATAAAGACAAATACTTCGAATAATAAGAAGTAATAACAAATTAACTGATTGTAATTTTGAGGGGAAAAACGTACATATGCGTCAAGATATAAATATCTAGGGTTTATTGAGAGTGACCTGGTAAATAACGAGGATGAGTAAGCCAATGATGAGGAAGAAGGAGATGAGCCACGCAAATAGATCGGCCATGCTCCTTCTCCTCCTTCTCTACCTCGCCCTCTTTGGTCACCCTTTGCTTTCAATTCCAGCTCAATGCCTCCGCACCATTCAAATTGAAGTGCGCACGGTGGCACCTATACAGGAATGGCCTCTATAGGCGCACCTTTGTGCGCAGTGCTCACGGCTTTGTTTGTTAACTGCGGCCTAAACGGGAAGGACTCTAAGAAGATCGGAGTTCCAGGTATTCGGCGGAGCTAAGAAAACGTGCGCCGAGCTTCATTAGAATTCGCACCAGACAAGGAAGGATGAATTAGCAAACCCGTTTATCTTCTGTCCCTCCAATTAAAATAATACTAGTTAGTGGCTATCCAAGCAAATTTAAAAGCTTTTCCGATTAATTCTTTGTAAAAAATAAAAAATAAAATTATTGGAAAACATTAACCATAATTTTGTCTTTTTTATTTTTTTTTTGCTAAAACTCAAAAATTTAAATACTACACAACTTCCTTAAAATATCTTATGACTAGATTCCTGCAGCCTCCGCCTGAAATCTAGGCTATTGAACAAGGAGGCTAAATTTTTGTTTTGCTTAGGATGTTTCGTCCACGAATTCCTGTAACTTTTTAGTCGTCAAGGAGTTTAAATCTAACTGGCTTATAATTTTTACGGCCCCCAAACTCAAACGAAAAATCTAATATTGGCACCAGTAAGCTAAGCGATTGTTCATTATCTCTAGTTTGATAAATTTCTAGATTTTTTTTTTTTTTTGGCATACAATAATTCTTGTAATGTGAACTACGTACCCTATATGGCTTAATTCTGAAAATAAAATTTGACTAGTTAATTTTTGAATTTACCTTGAAAAGTTGTAGTAATAACTATATCACCATTACTATTTTTGTTTCAATCACATATATGCAGTATTATTGTAAAGAATATTTTAACAAACTAACTTCTTTTTATGGGTTGTTTTAATGGTTTTAGCAATATATAAATATATGAGATTTATATGTATTTTTGTTTAAAAAAAAAAAAAAGAATAAACGGAGCATCTTGTTGTCTATCATTCACAAATAATTAATACTATGATGTTCACAGCACAGCCCCTAATATATATATATATATACATAAAAACAGAGAGGAGTAAAGCAACAGATGAAAAAAAAAAAAGGTTGCTTTTTGTGGCTTAAAAATATGTCTTCATTGCGAGCAAACCATAATGTTCCAAATCTTGCGAGCTCTTCTTATAATCTTGCGGGCAATGAAAGTTGGGAGTAAGGAGGGAGGAGGTAGGGCAGCGACATTGCTTTCTGTGGCTCCATTACCATTACTTTTCCGCAGATAAAAGCTCCGACTACCTACATCCCCTATCCTCTCCGATTTATCCAGACCTATATATTCAAACACAAGGAAAATCTCCTTTATACAAATGATTCCTCAACACAAACAAAATCTTATATTGTATTCGATTATGACAACGTTTCTTAACATACTTTGGAGGCTGAAATAGGAGTGATGCAACTGGAATGAAGATGAAGCATTTGAATCTAGCTTTGGGGTTCTGCCTTCTTCGCAATATTTGTCCGCAACCAGCTTTATTGTGTCCCCCACGCTAGACCCTAATTTAACCATGGCTCGGACTGGTCCGGGACTTCCTTCGACTGTCACATTAATCACCACCTTAGCTTCCTTCTTGTAGCCCTGGATGCACAAATTCGCAAAATTTCAATCGTACCATACTTGGAGGAAGAAGAAATTAATATCCCCAAATCTTAAAATTTAAATTATTGAATGCCACAGCAGATAAATATATTATTTTAATTATTTATGTCTTGGCACAGTGATTTTTTTTAATATTAGAAAAGGAAAAAGAAAATCAACCACTCTATCTAACCTCTTCGATGTAGACTTAGACGTTGAATTTTCTCATCCCATAATAATAATAATAAAATAATAGCACTGGAACTTTGTTCCCAAAAAAAGAGCCTAATTGAAGTTGATTATCAAACCTCATAACTCTGTGGAGAGAAAGAAAGAGCAGGCGATGATGCAAAGGCATCTGAAAAAGTTTGAGGCCGGAAAAGTGTCCCTTGGGTGCTCCAAGTTTGATCGTCGTCTCCTTCAAAGTCAAAGCTGTTCCAAAATAGTGCAGGCGCCGATGAACATCGCTTCAAGATCTTCCTAGGCTTTGACTTCTTGGAAGAGCGTAGAGGGCTCCTCCACCGAGGCGAAGCTTTACTTTTCCGGCTGCCGTTCGCCGGTACTTGTCGTCGGAGACTTCTTTGGGACATGCAACTACGAATTTAATTCCTAGCTAAGAAGATTAGTTTCTTCTTAGTTCTTAACGATGAATACTGTTTCGGGAAGGAGAGAGCGTGAAATAGAACGGTGGTGGTTGATAGTTGAGAATTGTGCTTTGCTTTGCGTTGAGTGTAGAAAGGAGGGAAACGGTGGAGGGGCACCTGTCAGTCACAGTTTTCCGACCACAATTTATAAATGCGCTTACATCATCTTTGCTCTCCAGTTAATGTGACTGCCGGGTTTACTATTTTATTGGGACCCGCTGCTGATTACTTTTTTTTTTTTAATTCTTTTCTAAATTTTTGGATCGGACAAACCGACCACAGCCAACATTTTTTTTAATAACATACTATAAGGTTCAATTAAAAAAAAAAAAAATGCTGTAAAGTTTGAGTCGAACGAAATTTCCAACCAAAGATCCCTTAACAATCCATGTCTTACGATGGAATCATTGATTTGATGCTAGAAGGCCAAGTGGTTAGTTAACTTGTATTGAAAAAAGAAAGGTAGTTATGCTATCCCTCCATCCATTTTATTAGGTTGAGTTGTGTGGTTATGGTACTATGACCGGTAACGGTAGAGAGAAGCGGGGGAAAGAAAAAGATTAAATGTTTGGAAACGCAATGATCCATTTGTAATTTTTTCGCTACTTACGACTTCTGGCTAGTTGACCAAAGAAGTTAGGAAAACGAAAATGTTTATTTAGAGGCCCAATCACTGGCATTTATTGTTTTTGTTTTTGGGCCGGAATCCATTTCCTTGTAATACGCTAACTTTTATGTTTGGGGTTTACATACATATTGCTTTGCTAGCTTCTCTTTAACCAATCTGCCTCGCACTGCCAACTGCCCAATGGCATTGGGCCAGCGATCGATCATTTCCTAGTTCTTATTCCCGGCATTGACCAAAAAAAGTCTCGCTCCTAAATCATGTTTATTTATATTTGTAGAAGTCAAACTTACTTTTGGATATTTTTAATGCAAGCTACTCGTAAATGATTTGCTATCTTAGCTGATGAGCAGCTCTAGCCTCAAGCCATAGCATTAGATTAGCTGATCTATTTGCCTCTCTACGCAAATACGACCAACATTATTATAGTGAGGGAGCCTCGACCCTTTATCTAGTGACCGCAATGTTGGAACCTTTAGCAGTGAACAATAAACATGTTGACGACAAAACTAGAGCTAATATCAATCAATTGTAAATAAATAAGTAAAAATGTTAACCCAGCTGATATAAGATGACCGAAACGATAAACCCTTAATATATAATAGATAGAAATTGAGCTAAAATTGGGTGTTAAGATGGTATTGTCTTAGTTTTCGCATGGCATAGAGATAGAGTGCGTGGGGGCAGTAGTGGAACAGGAATCTAAATCGATCTGAAGATATCGAGTAATTCTGTTGAAGGAGGAATGATATGATATGATAGATGTGTAAGTCTTGGTCAAAAGAAGCACATGATATATGGTTTGAAAGTAAGTGGCGGTAAGGTAAAATGCGGAAAGACAAATTGGTAAAGATCCTTGAATGATATAATATATAATAAACAAGGGAAGACCCACATTAATTAATTGTAGCTAGTTGCTGATGAACCCCCTCGGTTTAAAGCTCCTTTTGCGAAAGCGGCGTGACAAATAACAGTCACCATTGCAGCACAGGATTAATGCGAGCTAATATCGCTTTGTCTTGTGGCCATGGCCGTGACAAATAACAGTCATGATACTTACTCGATCGATCGATCGATATTGCTGTTGTTGAACGCCGCATGCAAATCAGACACGACAAGCGCAAAACTAAAGTTGTAGACTTAATTTTATTTCACAGTGGTCATTTAGTCCACGCAACAAATCATTCGCACCCATCACATCATCGTCACCGCTCAAACCACTGGTCTAATTCATGCCTAGTGGGGGCTGCCCTCCAGAGCCAATCATCAAAATATCTCAACCTCAAAGTTATCCATCCACTACCTCCTTGTCCCTGACCAACCCCATGATTGGTTTTCTGCATATATACACATACATACATTTTACGTATACTTGCTACCTTGCCCATTCTTCATTCTTAATCAGATTAGATTAGATTTATGTTCGCGATTTGGGTGGGTTGTGTTCACATAAATGAAGCCTTGGCATGCAGCGTGAATTCAGGGTTATGAATTATACGCCGATAATCGGAGAGCTCGGTTGATGAGTCAAACCTACAAAATGTGAATGTGATTATCAGAATGACAGCGAGCAACGGCGTGGGGGGAGCAAATGATGAGAAAGGGGGTCGTAAAAGCTAAGATGCCGATCGAGTTATAATAATGGTTGCTAGTCATGCTTCCTGTTTGCTCAATTCGATATGACATGGACTAGCTCAGCTTCCCCTTTTCCATGACAAGGACCATCACCACTTCTTTGATTTGTCAAAAATCAGATCCAAATGTGGATCATAAACTGAGAGCATTTTTATCAACTTTTTTCCTTTGTCATATGGATAGGCACCGAAGATCCACACTCGGTTTCTCAGGTAACTAACTTTTTCAACGATGACCAAGGGTGCCTAATTTGTGCTACTTCGTCATATATATATCCTTTTTGATGTGAAAGAGATGCTATGCTAGTCAAAAAGATGCTCAATTAACCATTGTACTTAATTTATGTTCAAATCAAAATTAATCTGAGTTAATTACTGCTAGTGCGCTCCATATTTGTAAAAATCCTCGAGTGTTCCCTTTAATTATTTAGTAAAAACTACAGTTGTTTATGAAATTATCATTTTCTCTTCTTAAGGTTGCCTTTATACAAACAAATTGCCATTGCCATACAAAAACCTTCCGATATGTTAATAAATTAATTGTGAGCGAGTATGATTAACATATTCAAAGATCTGAAGACAAAACGCTTGCATCACTGCTGTTACTCTTCCTTTTCTTTGCTCTCGTTCACGTGCTCACGCCCATAATAGGACAACCGGATGATCTCAACATTTTGGATATATTCATAGTTAGCTCATTCACTAAACCTTTATCAATGAAATTAAGGAAAAGAGGGCTAATCCATTCATGTGAATGATAGCCAAGTTTATGAATACTAGGCTAATCTTATATTATGGCAAATTAAAGATGGAAGATTCCTCAAATATATTTCACTAAATTCCACCTTCATTTAACCTCGCCATTATTGCACAGGGTATTTGGAATTATGGAACCATCCACAAATTTGAGTCAAGGAGATGTAAAGTAAAAGCCACGCACCATCCCCTGCGTAAATCATTATATATATAACACTAGAATCCTCTCGTGGACACTAGACTAGAAAAAGGATGTCTTAACAATGTTGTCAACAAAATATTATTGCCTATTAACAGTAGCAAACGTCATCTTAATTCATTATATTACATCTATCATTCTATTGGACAATAATTTTAGCAAATTATAACAACCCACAAGTGAAGTGACGAATTAATCATTAACAATAAGTCAAAGACCTAACATATACACCCATTCTCCCACCATATATATTCATACACATGCAAATAAACATTATCTTCAAAATGATTAATGGCTGTCATGAATAATTACATACCATATAATAAAGCTGAGTTATCCATTTACTACCTTCCATCCAACAGTACTTAACTCATGTTGAATTAATTATTTATGTCAAATTTTGCGTTATATTTTGCAGAGAGCTTAGCAATTCTATATAAAATGTCATGGCATAAATGTGGCGTATTAATTATTAATTAACATTCAGTAATTAGGAGGGAGAAAACGAGGATGAGGTAATTGAATTGGGATTTAGGACATTGCTGTTGTTGTTGTTTATATCTATATATATATGTGTGTGTGTGTGTGTGTGACATTGGCCATCTAAAATTGTAACAAACATCCAGCGCATCTTCTGCCTCGATACCACACTCTTCGGTACGCTCACTCTCTGTTAGACTGTTTCTGCTCGCTTGTGTACTCTCGTCGTTCTTCGCCCGTTAATCCCAACAATACATTACTGCATTCTTCGCCGCCGATACTGCTAGGGTTCCGGAGACGAACGTCATCTCCAATGTTGCCCTACCACACCCTGCACGAAGCCGAGGTCGCCCTTGGCCGTAACCTCACCTTCGCCGAGACCGTTTGGTTCAATTATTCTGCTAACAAATCCGACTACTTTCTTTATTGTCACAACATTCTTTTCCTCTTCCTCATATTCTCCGTCGTCCCTCTCCCCCTGGTCTTCTTGGAGGTTAAGCGCTTAGTCGGCTTCGATAAGTACAAGATTCAACCCAAGGTTCGCCTATCGCTCGACGAAATGTTCAAGTGCTACAAAGATGTCATGCGCATGTTCTTTCTTATTATCGGACCTCTGCAACTCGTTTCATATCCTTCTATTAAGGTATCTTCCACGACAATGACTAAATTCTATCTCCAATCTTGCTTTTTTGTGTTTACGCGATTCGGAAGTTATTGTGCTTATCTGGATTCGCGTGGATGATTCCATTTTGCAATTTTTGGTTTCCAACGTAGACTGTTCGTCTCTTAAAAATCCGTGTGAGATCTCTGGGGTTGATATCCCAGTCTTTAGTCTGGGGATAATCTGTTCCACGTTTTTATGTTCTTGCAACGGCTTATGTCAATTTACTCTTCGTATAAGTTTGATTGCATCTTTCTGTTCATTATCAGATTATTGGAATCAGGTCAGGGTTGCCATTGCCATCGGGGTGGGAGATTCTTTCACAATTGGCGGTGTATTTTATGATAGAGGATTATACCAATTACTGGATCCACAGATTTCTGCATGGCAAGTGGGGATATGAGATGATTCATCGTGTTCACCATGAATACACAGCTCCAATTGGATTCGCCGCACCGTATGCGCATTGGGCGGAGGTTTTGATCCTTGGAATTCCGTCTTTTCTTGGTCCGGCTATAGTTCCCGGCCACATGATTACATTCTGGTTGTGGATCGCATTACGGCAGATCGAAGCGCTTGACACTCACAGCGGGTAACGCACGCTTACCCCACCCTCTTTTCTTTCTCTCTCACAATTCCTTACGGGCCTTTTCTGCTTTAGTTGATTTTCTCCAAATGATAGCGACTTTAGGATACCTTTCACTCCTTTCTTTTCCCTGATAAAATCCTGCGTGAGGTACTTTTGTTTTCAAGGATCTCCAATAGTGGCTTGCTTTTTCTGATGGGGCCTAGGTTTAGACTAGCTTGGCCTATTTTTCCCTTACAATTTTTTCTTTCTATCTTTATTACATTAAGCTTAACGATATCTCCTAGTCACACCATCTGCTCTAGAAACTAAATGTGGAATTCTAATGAGATCTGATATCAAAACATTATTTACCGTGGTTTCCTTTTGGTAGTTCATTTACAATTAAATTGCCAGTAGGACTACCTTTGGTGTTTGAGAACACTCGTTTTTTTGGTTAATTATTTTTCTACATGTGTATTAGGATTATCCTTTAATGTTCTATCTCTCTTTACCTTTCTTTCTATTGTGTACATCTATACCGAATATGTGTCACATTTTAGCTTCATGTTAACTCTATGAACAGTTAATGAGGGTACTGACGAGTTGCCTACGGTGAGAAGTGATGATGTTGATATGAGAATTGTACCGATGATATGCTTTTAGATTATTTGCATTTTTAACATAACTGAAAACCACTGTGATGTTAGAAGGGGTATCTTCTCATCTAGCATCTTATTCAATTTATATGGCACTCTTGTACGGTAGAAAATTAGATCAGGTTGGAAATTTGGTACTTGAGAAAAGAAACATGCCAATGAACTGGTGCACCGTTTCAGGATGCAAATTCATTCTGGGGAGCATAATTTGGAAACAATGGAAGTCTAATTGTTCTGTTGGAATAAATGGCATGTTTGCAGAACAATAAATTTGTCTAGGACGAGACTTAGGAAATTTTGTTCCATTATATGCTATGTTCTTAAGTACCTCCAGAAGTAAAGCTTCCTGGTGAGTTGTTGTTTGAAAGGGATAGGGATAGTACTGTTGAATAAAAGCTGTGCTATGAACTGTGTTCCAAGAATTACTGAGATCTTCGTTCTTCAGCAGTTAGTTGGTTTGGGCCCAAATTGATGCTACGGATGGCATGCTTTTCAGCATCACTGAAAGGAATTGTTGACTGAATATGTACTTGCATATGTATTATATGTGGCTTCCGGATTGTGCTTGCAACTTGGATGTTTAACTATTTGCTTAGCCTTTTCTTAGAAATTTTCTTGTGCATTTTCTTTTCCATTGACAACCAATAGCATAACCCCTCGCCGCGACCTTGTTTTATTCGGGACATTCCACTCATTTATTCTTCTCTAGTTTCTGATTTGTAATTTTGACTTCTCACTTGTGACCTTTCCATGTTGTGACTTAACTTCATACCAGGTATGACTTCCCCTGGAGTCCCACAAAATATATTCCATTTTATGGTGGTGCAGAGTATCATGATTACCATCATTATGTTGGAGGACAAAGCCAAAGCAATTTTGCTTCAGTTTTCACATATTGTGATTACATCTATGGAACTGACAAGGTTAGTTCACAAATATGGAGTTTTTTTGCTATATGAATACTGAATATTTTTTTCAATATGTTAATGGTTTTGCAATAATTCTGCTTTCTTTGTTTGACCAGGGGTACAGGTATCAGAAGAAAATTCTTCGTAAGGTAAGTTCATAAAGCTTTGCCGATTTTTGGAAATTGAATTGCATGCTGCGGCTTCTCTGCTAGTTTATATGCTTGTGATTAAACCGAATATTGTAGGCGTTTCTTTTATTTACTAAGTTTACTTGTTTTCCGAGTGATTTTATTCTGCAATGGTTAACTTCTTTTTTTCCCCTCTAATTGCTGCTTGGCCACATGATTCAGTTGAAGGAGGAGTTGGCAAATGGTATTGAGCATAATGGAGGGTCCTACAATACTATCCAGGATCTTAAATCTGACTAACTTTTGAGTCTTTATAGCAACAGCAGCTGCTTTTCAGTACGTACGCACCAGTGACGGATCTTTGGAATCTCCGATTTCATGTTAAATATCTTAGCTAGTGCTAAAATAGTTGTCTTTTTGTTGCTTGAGGATGGTCTCATGTTAGACTAGGGTTTTTACAAATTGTGATTATGTGTAGCATTTCTTTTCTTGTCAAGTTTTTATAATTCGAAGTTATGTTTTTGCTTCGTGTTTATGTCACAGTGGGTTCCTCACGGTAAGAGTTAATTAAAAATCAGGATAAAATTAGAAAATAGATCAGTGACTGCGAATGGTTTCTGTTATGATGGCACGAAACATTATAGAGTAAGTCGATTTACGTATGCATTCTTCTACACAACATGTGTTTGACCGGGTGCAACGATAAATGTTACTTGGCAAAGGGATGTTTCAATAGTAATGTGATTTTTCCATTTCAGGCAATTTATGTATTTTCTCTAAAATGGATTTGATTAGATTGATATGCGTGATCATGAAATAAGTTTTTGCCAATGCAACTTCTAGTAGTGTTTGGTTCAATGGAAAAGAGGAGAGCCAAGAGATAAATTTAATATCATAACTTGGTAAGTGAAAAAATAAATGGAAGAAATTTTAGAAACAAAAATTCCCTCTCCTCTTAACCAAACTACATATTCTAAATTTACAATTTGAGGGAAACGGTTTTCTTAAAAGCTATATATTCTCAATTTTATGTGCAATTGTTTTTACTCAAGCTTGATTTGAGCAAAGAATTTGTAATCATTGGTAAAATAATAAGGAAGAAATTCAGTTTACACTTGCCCGTCTAGCTCAGTCGGTAGAGCGCAAGGCTCTTAACCTTGTGGTCGTGGGTTCGAGCCCCACGGTGGGCGTGTTTGTTAATCATTTTATTTTTCTCTCTTCCTTATGAGAATTGTTTTTGCATCTTTAATAGGCGAGCATTTGGGCCGAGTATATTTTAATACCGAAAAGGGTAAAGGCCTGCTAAATTCAGACCCATATTTGGGCCTCGAATGGCAATTGTAACCTCGATCACGATAAAGCTTGGGCATGGCAGAGCCAGTCGTTTTATGGGCCCCCGGACCCCTTCTCTCCTCTCATATAAAGAAAAGGAATCTTCTGCGGGACTTGAAAAATTCTGATTTGAAGTGGACAGAGTCTTGTTTTGACATTTTTGGTGCAAATGGCATTTCCTTGCAAGAAAATGAAATGTATGATGAATCCATCATCCATCATCCATCACCGGAGCGGAGTGTTAGTGGAAGCAAGAGACAGGAGAATCCGAGAGATAATTGGGACCGGGATATATAGGATAGCATTTGCAAGCATCGATGTGTTTGATCTATCTCAGAAACAAGTTCCGTTTCATCTTTCAATGTTTTTCATTTGAGGCCCATTCTTTGCTTTTTCTCTTCAGACACTTTTTATAAAGTCAGAGAAATTGTAAATGAACTTTCTCATTGTTTCTCCCACACTTTATGGCTTTCTTTTTTGAGGCATCATTACAATTACAATTACAATTACAAATTTCAGCTTCTCAATCCTTGCCATACACCTGCCGAGGATCATTGGTTCCCGACTCCGACTCTATTCCATACGTATGACTAAACTAAGTCCCCGTAACAAGGCCAAGGCCATTATTTTTCAATTCTTCTTCTCAAGTCTCAACCATAGCATGTATCATTGGCGACATCACTGGACCAATTATTTGAGACTCCAACTGTTTTCTGCGTAAAAGAAAAAACGACACATACAGGGCTCTTCTTTAGCCAGAACAGTAACGTAATAAGAAAAAAATCAACGTCTCCAGTCCAGGTGAATTTTCTAGTTACTCCTGCCTCTGTTATAAGTATAATAGAGATCTGGAAAGTACTTGCCAACGGTTGAGTTTGTTTTCATGAAATTGGTTTTGGTAATGCTATCGTCTCTGTAATATGATCTGATCTCCACTATTTTTATTTCATATAGAAATTAACTCTTCAATCAATCTGTCATTCTCTCAGGCGTATAGATGGATTTAAAAAGGAAAAGAAAAAACATCAATCACATCGTATCTGCTTGCTTTTTTCTTTTTGGAAGGTTAAATGAAATGGAACTAGTGAGTAACAATGCAATTAAATTGGAATTCTGAACAAGAAGTGACTTGATTAAGAAAGAACTTAAACAAAGGTTGACTTAATTGGTATGAATATATCCTTGAGAATTGAATTAATGTATCCTTATGAATCTAATCTTCTCGTCTCGCATGTACAGCGTTTGGTTCTATGAAAAAAACACATCACTTTCTATATCTTTCCTCTTCCTCCCACGAGAAGAGAAGACTAACCCAAGTCTCATTATTTTGAAAACCTTATGGTTTGGTGTCTTCCAGATCACGTGTTGTCGATGTTTAGTTTTGCAAGCGGTGACGACACATAAAACTAGGCGTAATTTAGGATTTAATCAATACTCTTGGGAGTTTGTTATTAAAATGTGCAATTAGTGGCAGATCAAAAGGAGTCCATTTCGTCTTTTTGTGTTCCAAAATTCCTTTACGTCACATTTGTTCACCCAATATTAGATGTTGACTATTTCCACACATTTAGATAGCTAATGCTATTTTCCCTATAAATTAGTAATACTTGTCCTGTCCTGCCACCTATTATGTCATTTTTAAGTTTATACTTATTAGAACTCACAAAAGGAGAGCCTACAGCACATAAAGAATTTCTGTATTCGCATCAAATCTTAATAATAAAACAAAATTACACAATGCATGAATTAAAAAAAAAAAAAGAGAAGAGGGAACAGACAAAGACCCTTCCCCACGGGTCCCACATAAAAAAACTAGCATAAAGAAAAACAAAAATAAAAATAAAGGAACAAACGCGAAGCGGATGCCGAGGCTTTGAGAGCGTGTGCATGCACTCTCCAATCAGTAGGGAGTGAAGACTATCATCAACTTCCTGGTTTCGTACGTGGGACTATCATGGTTCCTTCGTTACCTCGGTGTACCAGTTTTCATCAACAATCCTGAACATTGTTTCCTACGCGCAGCTGTTTACCGCTTGGCAGCGCGTCTTCTTTCTCAGAGTACTGTACCTTGGTCGCTCTCTCATAGTCTCGTTTTTGCCTGTGCTAGTTCTCGCCAGTCGCTGCCCCCCATTGTTTTCGCTCTCTCTCTTTCTACTCTGAAACTGAAGAAACTATCTTAATTTTGCTCAAATGTCACTTCGTTGAAACAAATATATGCCTTCTCCCCTTATCTCCTGGAGGGTCTCAATAGATCGCCGTTCTCCGGCATGGAAACACATCGAAAGTTCAAATTCCGGCCACCACAATCCAGTTTTCCCGGCTAAATGTACCGACTACGATGCCGTTTCATAATTTCTCGTGAGGCCCTGACCGATGACGACGATGAGGTAGAAGAATATGGAATGAAACCGTTCCTCAATAAAATCATAAAGTTCCAGCACACCCGCAGCTTTCTCCTCTTCCGTTTGGGTTCTTCCAATGGCGGCCACTAACACCACCACTACTACACCGTCTGTGGACTCAGCGTCCGCCGACGAGCTTACGGCAAAAGCAGTGCACAAGCGCTACGAAGGGTTGGTCATGGTTCGAACCAAGGCTATTAAAGGTAAAGGTGCTTGGTATTGGGTGCACCTGGAGCCCATGTTGGTTCACAACACTGAAACAGGGTTGCCCAAAGCGGTGAAACTAAGGTGCTCACTGTGCGACGCTGTCTTCTCTGCTTCCAATCCTTCTCGTACTGCTTCTGAGCATCTAAAGCGTGGCACGTGCCCCAATTTCAATTCTGTAGCTAAACCCATTTCCTCTGTTTCACCTACTTCTGCTATTCTGTCATCACCTTCTTCTTCTTCGGTACGCCACAACCACCGTAAGAGAACTTCGTCTTCGGCTGCTGCAGGGAGTGGTGTCCCCACTTCATCGTACCAAGTTCCGCCACTTGCTATAGTGGATCCATCGCGATTCTGTGGCGAGATCACGTACACGTCATCAGCGTCAGGGACAACTGTTGTGGCTGCTAGTGCAGGAGGTCTGTTGCCGCAGCAACCGCATTTGATGTTATCGGGTGGAAAAGAGGATTTGGGAGCTTTGGCTATGTTGGAAGACAGTGTGAAGAAACTGAAAAGTCCTAAAACTTCACCGGGGCCAACTCTTAGCAAGAGCCAAATTGATAGCGCTTTTGATTATCTTGCTGATTGGGTTTATGAGTCTTGTGGGTCGGTGTCTTTCTCTAGTTTGGAGCACCCAAAGTTCAGAGCTTTTCTAAATCAGGTGGGTTTGCCAACGATTTCTCGTAGAGAATTCACCGGCGCTAGATTGGATGCCAAATTTGAGGAAGTCAAGGCGGAGTCGGAAGCGCGAATTAGAGACGCCATGTTCTTTCAAATTTCCTCTGATGGATGGAAGCCTGGGAATTTTGGGGTTTACGGTGAAGAAAATTTGGTGAATTTGGCTGTAAATCTCCCCAATGGGACCAGTTTGTACAGAAGAGCGGTATTTGTTGCTGGTTCTGCTCCTTCTAAGTATGCAGAGGAGGTTTTGTGGGAGACAATCACTGGCATTTGTGGGAATGATGTGCAACACTGTGTAGGGATAGTTGCGGACAAGTTTAAAGCCAAGGCATTGAAAAATATAGAGAATCAGAATCATTGGATGGTTAATCTTTCTTGTCAGTTTCAAGGCTTCAATAGTTTAATAAAGGACTTGAGTAAGGAGCTTCAGTTGTTTAGGACTGTAACTGAGAATTGTCTCAAGCTCGCAAATTTTGTCAATTACAAGTCTCAGGTTCGGAATAGTTTACAGAAGTATCAAATGCAAGAGTACGGGCATACTTGGTTACTGCGAGTGCCATTGCGAGAATACGAGGACTTTAAATTTGGGCCTTTATATACAATGATAGAGGATATATTGAGTTCTGCTCGTGCTTTGCAGCTAGTTCTGTTGGATGAATCGTTCAAAATGGTATCTACCGAGGATCCAGCGGCTGGAGAAGTTGGGGATATGATTCATGATGTGCGTTTCTGGAATGAATTGGAGGCTGTGCACTCATTGGTTAAATTGGTAAAGGACATGGCTCAAGAGATAGAAACAGAAAGGCCACTTGTTGGCCAATGCCTTCCCCTGTGGGATGAGTTAAGAGGAAAAGTCAAGGATTGGTGCTCAAAATTCCATATTGCTGAAGGAGCAGTGGAAAAGGTGATTGAAAGACGGTTCAAGAAGAATTACCACCCTGCTTGGGCTGCTGCTTATATTCTTGACCCTCTTTATTTAATCAGAGACAATAGCGGCAAGTATCTTCCACCATTCAAGTGCTTGACAACAGAGCAGGAGAAGGATGTAGACAAGCTCATAACTCGTCTGGTTTCAAGGGACGAAGCTCATATTGCATTAATGGAGCTCATGAAATGGAGAACAGAAGGGCTTGACCCTGTTTATGCGAGAGCTGTACAGATGAAGGAGAGGGATCCGGTCACCGGAAAGATGAGAATTGCCAATCCACAAAGCAGTCGTCTTGTGTGGGAAACTTATCTTACCGAATTCAAGTCATTGGGAAAGGTTGCTGTTAGGCTTATATTCCTTCACGCAACCTCATGTGGCTTCAAATGCAATTGGTCTCTCTTGAGATGGTTTTGTGCCCAAGGCCACTCTAGGACTGCGCTCGATAGGGCACACAAGTTGATTTTTATTGCAGCTCATTCCAAACTCGAGAGACGGGATTTTTCCAGTGATGAAGATAAGGATGCAGAGCTCTTTTCTTTACATGATGGTGAGGATGATGTGTTAAACGAGGTTCTTGTTGATACATCTTCTGTGTAACCATTTTTTTTTTTTTTTTTTTTGAGAGGGTTAATATGAGTTAGGGATTTTAATTTTTAGGATTTATTGAATTCTTTCCACTACTTTTTTTTTTCTTGTCTTTGGTCCTTTTACCTTTCTTCCTTTATATTGTATTTGTTCACTTACTCATCAGAAGGATTTTGGGACAGTCAAGTGGAGAAAGAGGAACAACCGATACATTTGGTAGGGGATTGAATTTTGTAAGACTATGCCCAACCTCATCATTCACCCTAGCATGACTTGGAAATTGTTAAGTATGCAGGGGAAGAATTTCTTCTTGTTTCTAGCTAGAGATGGACAAGAGGAAGAATGCTGTTAAAATTTTGTTCCTCTAGTAATTTGAGATAAATAATATATTTCTAAAAGGGGAAGGTTTTATTAGTTCTCCTTTGATTTTAAGATCATATCCGGCTCTAAAATTTTCTCGTCAGTTTCAGAAACTAACATGTTACTGTTGTTTCCCCCCTTCTTTTGCTAAAGCTGCAAATCAATCTTTATGGAATGGAATTCCAGATGTGGAATAGCCTTTTGTGGCATTAGAAATTGTCTTAAATAAATGTTCAAAGTCTTGAGAATTGGATTTCTAAAATTCTTTCATGCACTCGTTGGTTATGGTTACATTTACACATGGATTGCCCAAGTCTTTCCCACCAAAGGCAATCAGCTTTCTGCCTAAAAGTCAAAGTCATATCCATCCTAAAATGTCCTCTTGAACTCTTAACGTCAGATATAAGTTGTAGTCAGCATTCACCTCACCATGTTGATGGTTGATTCCTTAATCAGCCAAGCACCTGTTGAGCTAACTGAAGTTGTGATTGGGTCCCAAATTAACTTCACTTTCCCTTGCTTGCCAAAAGTCCTCACCTTATACTTAATTGTTAGTACAATTTTTTTTTTTTTAACCATGGAATTAAACATGAATAATTCATTTTAAACATGTATATATATATTGATTAGGTCTATTTAATATCATAAGATATAAAACAAAAATTAAACTTATTCTCACATGGATGAAAAATGATCAAAAGATAAAATAAAATTGTGGCAGTATAGCATTCATTTAAGAAAAAATAAAAAAAGACAATATAGGATCGCACTTGTTGAAAACTTTTTTGTTTTTTTACTCTCTTTATTTAGATTTGAAAACCTAAGCTATTATTATTACTTGATACTGAATGAGGTGATGATAATTACGTTAAATTTATGTTCTTGGTGGGAGCAGTGGATAAAGTCAAGATATGGTTGGACTAGAGAGTGAGGCATAAAATGGTTGGTTGTTGGAGGAACTCATTGGACCATTTAGTACTAAAGGGGAAAAAAAAGGAGTATTTAGTTAAAAGTAGCCAAAGAGAGGAATTGACTCGAATTTCTATTTTGTACATGACATGGACAAGAAACACAAGAGGTTAGCAAGCCTAAGCTGCGTTTCAAGTTTAATGCATGTCAAGTGTCAAAGACCTAGTAATTAGAACTTTGAGACTCCTTGGAGAGGAAGAGTTTTTATTTGTCAAGTTTGAAGGGGAAAAAGGGCAGGTTTACCTGAATCCATCCCATCCAGATCTCCATATATGGAACAAGCTAAGGGTTCCTCGGAATAGTGGAACCCCACCATGGAACAAAGCAAGTCTTTATTTCCTAACACTGGCACTTGGCGCAGTTTTGATGGATAAAGATCAGAGTACGTTTTAAGTTTTAGTAATTCAATCAAATCAACTTTGGGTAACTTATTTTAAACATTCCATCGTGACGTTCATGCTGCAGGGTCATTGGATAATGCTCCCTTCCCTATGATTGCAAGAAAGGTCTTGAGAGGAGAGGACCCATAACAAACCAAAGCAACACTGTCGGCATGAAGCAGCACAGAAGATGCTCGACAGTCGAGAGCGATTCTTCAACAAGGATATTTTTAACTCACTTCTTCCCTTTTTCTTTTAAACGAAAGAAAAAAAGCTTTAATGGTTGAGAGGTTGATGGCTGAATGAAAATTTATTCGTCTACAGAAGTTGCCTATCTTAAACTGTTGGTAACAAAGTTTAGAGAGGCTAGCTTCAGTGTTATAGATGCAAAGAAAAAAGGAAGGCATAAACTAAACTAATACTCTTGAGTAAGTAAATTAAGTAGTACCTCTATTTTGCTTTTTCAGTTTTCTAAGTTTTCTTCGAAGTTTATCAGTGCATGGCTTACCATTAACATTGCCGTGTAACAGCAAAGCAAATTAATATATGTTTTTGTTAGTAGAATTCTAGAGTGGGGTTTTGATTTTCTTTTTTCAGTCAAATGAATGGGCGAACTGATAGTGTACTCATTATGCTCATATGAGACAATTATGTTGCCACTGATAATAGCTTAGCTTGCATGGACCCTCCTTACCTATTATGCTCCTATGAAAGGTGAGACGAGTCATCCACCATTTTCCATCCAAAGAAAAGCAGTTTCCTAATTATAGAAAGCTGCTAGCTACGTACTAATTTTATGTCATTCATTTTTTTTCTCCTCAATACTGACTAGTACTGAATGAAATGATACATTATCCAAGCTCATGATAATGGATAAAAATCCTCAAAGGTATTTGAAATGCGAATCTCTCTTTTTTGGTTGATGGGTTTCACATTCACACACCCACCACTGCAAACAGTAAAAAGGTGAAAGATTAATGAAGAAGTGGGACTTTAACTTTTGAAGAACGAATGAAGTGCTGAGTAGAAAAGTAGAGTGAAGAATCGAGTATAGTATTTACTATTATTAATTTTTATCCCGAGTTGAGTTGGGTCTTGTAATTACTCATATGGTGGACAGACAGAAATCATTGTCGGCAAGCCTTGCCAAAGCTGACTGCTCACCAACTAAAATCCCCATTCTCCCACTTTCTCTGTATCTCTTTGTCTCTGTCTCTCTCTCTCTCTAGACATTAAACTTTTCACCAGTATAGTATGCAATGCAATGCATCTCTCTACATTTTTGAGTTAAAGAAAAAGGAAGGGAAATATAATGATTAGTATAGGACGACACTTTCTTTGTACAAGAATCTTCTCCTGTTCCAATGCTCTAATTATGTGACCTGTTTTTATCTTTCCCTCTCCTTATTATTAATTATTGTTTGGTTTTACTTAATGCCATGACTTTATTTGTATGTCCTTTTCTACCCGCAACACCACAACGAGGCATTGATGCCTGACAGAAAAGAAAAAAAGAATAAAACCCTCCTTACAAATTAAAATACCCACCCAGCTCCTATCATCAACTTAATCTTAAGTAATCATTCCATAACAGGTTTCGTTGTTTTCACAAAATTTAATGACATTCAAACTCTTTTTCCATTTTAATCCCAACAATTCAAATCATTATATCTGCGTACTATTAATCGATCACTACAAGATTTGTGCCATGGCACTAATTCAGCAACCACCTCATTATACTTATTCCTATTTTTAACACAGAAAGTATGAAAGTGATATTGATCAACAAGGACATATCAAATTAATATTCAAGTCAATTCAACTTTAAATGCTTAACAGCTTTGGTAGTTTGCTGTAATGAATTATCGCAATAGGAATTGTAGTATTTGTAATATTGATTCGAAGTTTTATGTTCGCTAATTAATTAAAGAGGGGGGGGGGGGGGTAGGTGCTAAAACACAAAACCCTCGTCAAGTCCTAGAAATAGATTTGGTTATCATATGATATGATGCCAAAAACGATTTAGTTCCAAACTTGATTTTATTTTCCCCCTCTATGTAGTTTGTGTATTGATAATTTTTTTTTTCTCCACCCTTTTTTCATAACACTGAAGACTTAGGGTCCAGGTGAACATCAATCATTCATATGAATGTTAAAAATATTTCAAATCAACAGTCTTCAATTCCTAACCAAACAGTCATTAATTATTTAAATTACAAGTCCAATGAATTGAAATTTGAATATACTTCCACCCCTTTAAGACCGATACAGGCCATGAAACGTCTATTATATATATGGACCACCAATTGTTAAGAGTTTATCTTTTAATGGTTACCTTATTCAAAAACAGGACAAATTCCAATTTAAAATACAGGCCCTTTGAGAAGAAAGATACATATGGTCTGAACTACTTGTTTGTTTTCACTGTAGTTTCACATGGTTTACTAATTTATTACATAGATATACATACCTTTGGGAAATTTAATTAACTTGCAGTTTGCTTTTAAACACAGATGCCAAAAAGTCTTCGCTCTTTATGTTTCTTCCACCAACCCAGGCCAGGCCAGCTTGCATTTCTCTATACGTTCTTACTTTGTTAATCTCTAAGTTGTTTGTGGTCCTTTCTTCCTTTCCAATTTATTTTATGATGCTTTCTACCTTACAAGTCAAAATTTTTGCTCCTTTTAACCACACTGCTACCAATTTTTTATAGGTGTTTCAGGTATCATGTAATTATATATCTATATATATATATATATGTGTGTGTGTGTGTGTACGCACATGCTTATTGACAAAAAAAAAAAAAAAAAAAAAGAGAGAGTGAGAGAAAGAGAACCTCAAAAAGCAAAGGAAATTGCAAGTCATTCGTCCAGGAACCAAGAAAAAAAAATAGCGCTTCTTTCTGCATAGTTGATTTTATAAATCAAAGTAAGTCTCCCTTTCTGTGTCTTTTCCACGAAAGTAACCCTTAGACCTTCCTTTCTTTTGTTTATGTTGCCATTATCTAGTAAACTAAAGTATATCATAATTTGTAATTTGATATTTTTTAAGTATCATTCTTAAATTTGTAAACACTTCACCGCAGAAGTTTGTGCTAGCTAGGTTTTCAAAGTCCCTATTGGATACAAATAAAGAAGACAAACTTCAAAAACCTCATAGGACTTACTAAAATACTCAGAAAGAGAGCTCAGCTTGATTGATTCAAAAACTGATTAAATTGAGTGAATAAGTTAAGATTGATAGATTAATTTTATAGGCTGCAGCGATCGAGTAAGAGTGGGACCACGAAGAAATTGACCTCAACAGTATTGACTTTTTTGGCTGTGGAAACAGCGGTCCTAATAGAAGTTGACCACGCGTACGTTCCACACGGGATTGGATTGGAGTTATACTGAAAGCATCCCATGCCACACCATAACAAACAATCTGGATTCTGTTCTGGCCATGTTTCCCAATAGGACTAAACGACATCGTTACGCCTATCTCGGGAGCAATTGCTGTCCCTGTATCCGGAAAACGTCGCTTGCCAACAGTAACTGCAAGTGGCCAAGGTACAGAAAATTCTAATTGACGTTTCCTATTTCACTTTCTTTGCCGGTGTCTCTCTTTGGACGAACCCTGAGAATTGCAATGTTGAATGAGAATGACAAGGATTATTAATGAGTTCTTTCTTTGTGGTTAGGAGTTGGAACACGGGAAAAGATGATTAAGCAATGGATATATATATATATAATCAAACACGTATGATCTTTTGAAAAACAAGTCTGATATGAAGCTCGAGAGATAGAGATATCATTGATATGCATGGGCAGGGTAAGTTACCTGATCATTGCCAATTAACCATCTAATTGTATTAGAAGAAGGAGGTAGGAGAATTTGTTGTTTAATCTAAGTCAGAAAACGTTGGATGCCATATCATTAACTTCTGATTCTCCATTGGTCTGAAATACAAGAGACGGCCCACAAGTTAATCTTAGGTAAATCATTGTGCGGGGAGCTGCTTTTTGGTTGTCTTGTGGGGCAAAATACAACATAATTGTTGAAGCACGGAGCATCTTCGCTTTGCCTTTTTCGTTGAAAAGCCATTTGTACTGTACAAGTAGTTGATTGTTGCAAATTGCAACTCGTATTATTATAGCAGCGCAGGTGTTCAATTCCATGACGTGGAATCCCAGGTTGCCAAAATAAAATGACGACATCACCCTTGTATACATTTCTGAACAGATGTGATTTAGAAGGTGATAAGTGTATTTTGGTTTTGGAGGGGCACACCCTGTTTCCTAATGAAGTAGCTTTTTTTCACTGTACAGAATCTCGCAAGAGATATGGTGGGTGTAAGTTACTGCCATTTTGTTTGGTTGCTTAGAACAAAAGAAAAAAGAAAATATTGGTTGGATTAGTTCACCATTTTCGCATGATATGATGATAAAGTAATAATTTATTTAATTTTGCTTTGGTTGCCACAATGAAAAGTCACCTTCCTCGCCTCCAGTATCAGAAACAGGACAAATACGAGCTAGTTGACGTTAAATTAACAAACACTCTTTCACTTTTGTTAAATAACGTAATAGTGAACCAGAACCAACCTAGTTGCAGTTTTATACAGTATTTGCTAGCAGCATAGAAAAATCCCACGGCAAACTACACTATTATTATCACTTATGGGTTCTCTTTTAACTTGAAACGATGGCTCTTGGTTCTGTATTTAACTTGAAAACTAATAATAAATAAAATATATACCCATTTCTGCGATCAAAGTCATTTCGGAAATCTCCAACGCCTGATCCTCTTAATTTGTTTTAGAGAAAAAAAGAAGACGAAAGAAAAACAAAAGTAAGTAGAAAGAACAATGAAAGTAGCATTTTACCTTTCCAGGTGACCCACACCGAAGAAAGCGCATGGAAACTCTAGGCTTGAGAGCTGATTTGCCAAGTCCAGCGAAGAGGCTTAGGGCCAAAATTTTGGCCCAACTTGATATGGGCTGAAATTGGCCCAATCACGGCCCTTAAACCATAAAATAAAAGAATACACATTTCAAGCTAGGAAGGGAGCCGTGTATCTAACTTTTAAACCACGTCTTTAATTGTTGCATTTCCATCGCTCTCCGCTCTCCGTCCACCTTCTTTTCTCTCCATTCATTAGTTGTGTGCGCTAATCTCTTTCCCGTTTAGCTGCCACCTAGCAGCGTAGCTAATGCCAACTTTGTCAGGTGCCACTCAAAATTGAAAACAATCAAGGCGCATCCATGAAATCCCTAAATACAACAATGTCAATCCAATCGGGTCGAATTATAAAGAAGGATTGTCGTCGGTCCTTGAGGTTTGACTTGACTGTATTTGGGTCACTTAACTGACATTAAATAGTTTGATTTGAACGTAGATGAAAGCCCTTTTCTTTTTCTTTTTTATCATGGTTGCTAAATTTTTAACTGTTGAGTTTCAAACTTAGTTAATTTATTAGACTATAGAGTAGTTTTAGAAAACAAAGGAAAAACTTAATGACAAACCTTGCTTAATTCTGAATTAATATAATCATAACTACTTGAATGGGATCATCAGGCTTTGATGATCGCCGTTTTCTTCCAAAACCATTAATACTCGTGTATTCTTGACGCACCTTTAATAAATTAGTGGCCTATCACAATTTTCTTATGCTATTGTGCTTAAGATAAGTCAGAGATCATCTATGGATAACTTGAATCATCGACCAAAGCTTACCCACTATTTTGAAAGGAAAGCATATTTATACTAGATCAGCTTTAGTAGACTGATGTACATAACTCTGAACACATTTATTTATCTCAGTTCAAGTGGTCCTTCTATATGAAATGAAACAATTTCTTTCATTATTTTACAAATAATTCTTTTTTGTTCACCGGCAAAACAGTGAGCAGTCCAAAACTCGTAACATATACACACTTACATAATCTGTCATTTAATGGCTTTGGCATTAGCACCACAAATGTCAAAAGAATTGGCTATCGTGAGATGACTAATCCATCTGGTTAGCTTACAATACAAATATATTTGACAAAAGAAGCATATCTTCCAGTTACCGAGTCCGGAACATCATATCTGGAGATCATCCAATGATAGTTCCTGTAGCGTTAGCATTTTCAATTTCTGCAAAACAAGAACAGCGTTGTAACATAATTTGGGCAATGAGGTGAATCGTCTTATATTTGGTCCAGTTGAGGCCAAGGATTAGTTAATTTCTAAAGGAGACCAGCGCAGGCCACCTTCAGGGGGTTTAATATCAAATTTTTTATATTTGTCACATTTACATCTTTAAATTTATGGCGTCAATTAAAATTCCCGGTTAACCAACATATTGAAAAAGTTAAAAAGAATTTTAATACCGTAATAAATTGCGCAGGATCATCGAGACTTGAAGAGCCCAGAATAACTTCTCTGTTCAGCTTACCAGTTAGCTTGTGGCAAACCCTAAGCTGAGGATAAAGAAAACGATATATCAGACGAGATAATCAAAAAAGAAAATGTAGTATGACAACTTCAATTAAATAAAGCGTAAGTCAAACCTCTGATCTGGTAGCTCCACCGACAATAAACACAAAAATACGTCGTCCCATCTTCTTAAAATCGCTGGACGCATGTCTAAGCACTGAATCACTATAAGACAGCAGGAAATGAAAAGAGATTAGAGTGAGAAAGCTGTGAAGGGGCAAAATGGGCAAATCCTAGTTGGCGATTATACCAGAGAGAAAGACATATAAACTGGTATCGTTACAAGTAATTATCACATTACTCCGACTCGCACAAGGGAAGAAAGAAAATAGGACCTTGAATATCCATCATCGGAACCTCGAGGTCTAGCCCAAGTAGGCGTGCGTCTTGATCTCATTGAATGAGCAGGTGGCGGAGTTTGGTTTACTGATCCGGCAAAAGGTGTGCCATGGAAGGTTGGGCTCGGATCATTCAAACATGGATAGTCTTCCTTCGACAATTCATTTTTGCTGAGCTTTTCAATAAGTTCCTAAATGGTGAATCATCCACACGTTACATAGGAGACTCTAAAACGTGATATAAAGCTAAAAGAAACCAACAGTAAGTCAACTTAACTTGTACCTCAATAACAGGATAAAAGCGTGATAGCTGCCATGTTTCTTCTTCACCAGAACGGTCTTTCCTTACTGCACGTTTCTTCTGACAACTTGAAAAACCACTGTTTAGACATAATGTCTCGATGAAAAAGCAAGTATTTAAACTAGAACTACCTTTACCTTGTGCATATCAAACTTAAGGGCAAAAGGACCAGTCAGACTTTTTTTAGTATCAGGTTGGACCCCTAGCAATCTCAAATTACTCACCGCATTCATATCCTCACTTGTCAATCGTGCTACCTGAAGGAAATAAATGGGGGAAGAATTGCATAACTAGAAAATCTATGATGTGACATCATAAAGGAACTAGAGAAGCGGAAACTTAGTTGGAAACAGTAAACGTACCTGCATCAAATTGAGACCCTTTTCACCATCCAATTTTTCAGGATAAATGGCTGCAAGAATCATTAACAAGCGCAACTTATCTTCACGAGTAGTATCCTGCGTGGAAGCAACATCTATATTTCATCTATGTGTTGAAAAGATGTGAAAGCTATATCTACTGTCACAACTCTTATCCTCCATTCAAAAGCTATTTCTATTTCATATATGCACCAAAAAGACATAAGGCACATCCTTTTCTTTTTACTCCCCTTCAGAATTTCTTACTTCTTTTGTAGTCAAAAATTTGATCACATCTTTCATTCCCGCATCCCCAAAAACAAGATCCTGCTCCAACTGTCCAAGTTCCCTAAGTCCCAGATCTCTAATAATTCTGTTAATTTTTCCTGCAATCTGAACCAAAAAAGCCCATTATTCATAAAAGAACCAATTTTTGGAAGAACCCATTTATATTAAGCAGGAAAGCTCAGTAATCCAGTCATCCATCGGGAATAATCTTAATGGAAGCCATAATACTATGCATGACAACAATAGATAACATCTGTAAGTTCCGTATTTGTATCAAAATGATAAGCAATTCAAATTTTATTATATACCCTAAAGATAACAGCTAAATGATCATATTTTCACATTTCTAGTCCTTTATAAGTGCAATTCACACACTACCCAAATCGAAACCAATAGAAGTTCCCCAACCAGTCAAGATACATTTGATTAGATCTACAGTGACATGCAGTAAGAAATTTGCATTGAGGACATCAAGAGACTCTAGAAAGGCCTCTTCTAGGAAGCTTGAACATTAGCATATCAGTCTCTGTATGCCATATCAAATAAACCAATAAAGAAAATAGCGAGAGTTGAGTCATGCTTACATTTTTTTTTTTTTTCCGAAAAAAACTAACCTCTACATGAAGGGAGAGTTTGTCAATTTGTTCACTGTACTGTGGAAGTGCTTGAACCATCTTCTGTAAGTCCCTCGTCGACAAATCACCACTATCTCTATAATAAAAGATGAACTTTCAATTGTGAAATAAATTATGAAAGCAACTAGATGAACAAATAAACATGTCCTTCAATTCCAAATATGGGTTCAAATGCCAAATCATGACAAGAAGCCAACAAATATGCATAGGCATGGGTGTTAAGTGGAGTAGTGATGAAATATTAAACTTGAAAAAGAGCAAAGTTGACACAATATCCAAATAAAAATCTGTCCAAATGCAGATCACACGTAGGCATCATTCATACATCAAGCACCTTCACCAAAGATAGATGAAAATTAGATACATAAGAGGCAATTTACAATGATTTTGTTATTCCCGAAGTGGGGATGACTAGTAACCTGACTTTTGTAAGCTATCTAAATAATCCTTTTCTCACTTGCTAAGCACATCTTCAGCACTTGTTATGATTTTACTTACCAAAAAGAAATGAACTTTATTCTTTCCTAGTGACAATTCCTCTTATGCCACGCCTACAACGTTGTCACACCATTAGTCATCCAACTTCAATTTTCTCCCTTCTTATGCAGCTCAGAAATTTGTTGGCTTAAACATAGTTATTTAAGCTCTTCATTGTACTCCAAATTTGCCCAGAACTTCAGGATAACTACTCATATCTTCCAGCAATGTTATTAATATAGCGTAATCACCAGTCTAAATCCATTTTCATTAATCAAATCTTGAGTAACAACCGAATAATAATTGCAGCAATTGATCCCTTTATGTCAAGAATAATAAATATCTTAACGGCATTGTAAAATAATATAACTCAATTATAAAATTTGGTCAAAAGCATTCTTTCCAATATACCATTACTACAACTAGTTCAGCCTATGATGAAAAATACTTAGAAATACCATTTACCTTGAACCGTGTTGGATTTGTGCAGCTTTGTTCTTTGAAATAAAGTTGGTCATCTTTTCATGCAAGCGTTCGCTAGCCTGACAAAGCCATCAATATCAAAAGGCATTCATGTTGTTTAAGTGAGTGCTAAATAGAGGTGTAAAAGCAGCACGTACATGAGCAATATGTGCGTGGCGAAGCTCAAGCCATATAGGATCATGATCCTCCAAAAGAACTTCTTTTTTCTCAGGTGGACTTCCAGTCTTGCCAGGCACCTTATACAGTACATTCATGTTTATATCCCGCATAGGGGGCCCCAAAAAATAGAAAGTGGTTTAAGTTACCTCATGAACATATTTATTTCCCTCCATGTTCAGCAAATCATGGCACATGGCATCATATGTCCATTCATGTATTACAGGAGCAATCTACAGATCCAGAATAGCATCCTCATTGTAAGCTCTAACACACAGCCCGTTCAGAAAATATTTACAAGTTTGTGATTAAGAAATAAGAAGATAAGAAACCTGATCAATAGATCTGTCAAGGATGAGCAACTCGCATGTCTCTGTCTGAGGAAAGTTAGGTATAGTTTTTTTAAATTTCATAAGACAGTCCCATACTCCAGCGGCAAGCTTTGTCGGAATTAGATCACGGAAAGTAGTCATCGTGGTTGCATCAAGGGTCTTGGCAGCACGAAAACGAACAAAAGGAAATTCCTAGAAAAACATTCACAAGCTTCAGAAGACTTCTCAATCATGCTTTTTAACGTCTACAGAGAACTGACTTCTTTTATGGTTGGACTACAGAGTGTATGGACTACATACTCTTAACGAAGCAAAGACTGTGGCAATCCGAGCAGCCATCACATTCAAACAGATGACCCCTTTATGAGTATTCTCCTCATCCCCGAATAGCTCCTCTAAAGCTCTCTCATTGTTTGTGATGAAACCCTATATTAACACAAGAAAATCATACGCCTCAAAAAATGCCCTTATTTTCATTTGGAGATAAACGTGTAGTTTTGGGATTTTAGGAAAAGCAAGAATTGAATATCAAATTGGGAATAACCATTCTCTATTTGTATGTATACATGGGACAAATCAAGTGAGAGGAATTAATCATAAACATACGATCATCCCTGAACAGTTAAGATTAAATCATGTGACATTCAAATGTGTTTTTTAAGCGGACATGTGAATCTAATCCCAATTATGAATGCAAGATTCAGTGGTCCAACCATCCAAATTAGTGTGTGTGCATCAGTCTGACAGACAGCAAGTAGAATAAAGTGTGATGACATACCTGACTGTCTATAGCAAAATACTCCAAATTCATCTGCATAGCACCACCCATTTGAGAAAAAATTCATAATAAGCAAATATCAACTGTTGTGGCACAATTACCAATTCAAGCACAAGCCAGTTTCTAAAAGAATAATTTTACCTCTCGCAGTGCACCTATGCGAGTTAACACCCTCGTATCCTTCTTGATTTCCATAACCAATTCCTTGGAAATTGGTGAGCTGAAGAAAACGAATGCCCTGCAATAACACAGAATAAAACAACGTTTGGGAAGCAGTAACCAAAAACAAAACTTGAAAGTTGCATGGACAGAAGGTAAAACAAAGATCATTACATACTTCCTGTATAAGGGTGCCTTTCCAGACATGTCTGACAAAAACATAATAACACTGCCAAATGAAAGAGAGAGAATTATTACATATGCAGTACTACTGTAAAACATGAAGCTTTATAAAACTGACTTGTCAATCAAAACTATGAAACCTGCCGCAAGAGTTCAGCATATTTGGTTAAACAATTTACATGATATACCTATGATTAGAAGAGAGAGAGAGAGAAAGCACTAAAAAAGTATCATAATTTATTTTGTGTATATATATATATATATATATATAATAATAGTTAGATCAGGAATTAACAAAGTAAAGACATAATCTGTAATAACATAATTAGCAGCAAACATAAGAAGGAAAACTAAAATAAACACAAAATAAGATATATGGTGAACTTAATCAGCAGAAAAATTAAGATATCATAGAAACAACGTAAGAGCAAATCCTAGCTCTAAAATTAAAAACCTGATGAATAATTTAATAATTTCAAATTTGTTCAAGGGACAAGGAACCATTCTCCCCGAAATAGTTTGTAAAATTCATGCTTATCGAGAAATTATTAGAATATTTCACAACCAAATAGCGCAATATGAGTACCCAACATGCACAGTGTAAGATACAAGAGGCAGACGCAATGAAAGTAAATTGCCTGATCAATAATACTACACGCAACAATATTAAGTCAGGAAAACATCGGCCATCCAATTTAACTTTCATTTTTCTTTTTGGGCCAGTATTAGGAATCTACCAAAACATTTACGTTTTAAACTCACCAAACCAGCCTATTTAAGATCAACAACTTTAACAGGAATCCTGCAGAAGTAACCATGACAGACTACCAACAAATGTATAAATACTAATGTTACAGCTCATGATTATCCTCAAGTTGATGCGAGATAATAAATAAAATATGCCACAAACAGAAAGGGATGGAGGACATTTTACTTCTCTCTAGTTGGCTGAATGAAGTATATAGCATCCATGGAGGGCAATGGCTGCCTTCGCTTGTATATGTCTTCGACCACTACAGAAGAACACCAAAAATATACCTCATAACATAAAAAGAAACAGAATCGATTGTAAAAAATCTATAAGAACAGCCTCCTGTAATTTTATTTTATTTTTATTGTCTCGTTTCTTAAACCTGTTAAATGTTAGTTTACTTGTCAGCCCAAGTTTTAACTGTCTTTGTCTCAAAGACTTCTAAGTTATTACTAAGTAAATTAATTTAGAGTCAAAATTTTCCAGATTCAAGAGGTCCCACAAAAAAGGCTTATGCTTTGATTAATCACAGAATCTTGATATCTTAAATCCTCTTAGCATCACAATTAAATCTATGACTCTACTATAACGGAGTAGCATATATTTAGATCACAA
Source organism: Bauhinia variegata (assembly GCA_022379115.2). Classification (NCBI taxonomy): domain Eukaryota; kingdom Viridiplantae; phylum Streptophyta; class Magnoliopsida; order Fabales; family Fabaceae; genus Bauhinia; species Bauhinia variegata. Next base: position 17,109,055 of record CM039436.1, on the reverse strand, counting down.
CTTCTGGAACATAAATCACTTCAATTTCTGATTTGAATATACAGAAAAAAAAAAATAAATAATTGAATAGAATAACATACAATAAAAATCAGAGAAAATCATAGCAGAAGTTTAATGAGCATGGGCTAGAAATAGAAATGAATTCTTAAGAATCAATCTGGTGATCTTACATGAAACACCTTCTTCTGTGATATCAGCCATCTTGCACGAGTGAGACATTATCTTCACAGTTAATTTGTCCATTATTAACACCTGAAAGCAAACAACACATGAACAAATAGAAGATGGCAATCGACATTATTCAACAAAGTCCAACGTTATACTTTTTAGTTTATTTTCCAACCACATACAACATTTTAATCAGCTGTAGAACTTATTCATACTTAGAAGTGTGCGTACAGATATTCATGTATATCTCAGGAAAATGAACTGACTCAATTTTCTCCATGCTTATCTTGCTTTAGGCCTAAGCGGTACCACCATTAGCATGATGAAGATCATTTGTTGTGTACTGGTGCATGGACATGTCAAGCTGTTGTTCTTTTAAAGAACAAATATAATGATATTTTAGTTCTAGCCTAAAAAGGTAATTAACTATCCAAACTCTGTGCATTAAATTTCCAAAAATTTTAGGGAACTTCGTATTCCCTTTTTTATTTTCAATTTCTCATTTGTTTCCTCAATCCTTCATAACTTATCCAACATTCAAGAATACTGATACATCAATTCAGATGTCAGAGTGAACATATTCTGGCTCTGGCATAGTCAACATGGTTAAGAAGGCATAACTGATAAAAGGCCCACGACAGTCCATTCTGAACCACTAAACAGTTTAAGCACTCAAGGAACATGATGTAGCTACTTAATTGTTCATACAAGATAAAGGTAGCATACTGAAAATATCATCAAACTGCCTCATCTTCAGACATCAACATCATGAACTGAAATATGTAACTTCAAAATTGCAACTAAAGAAGATAAAGGAGTGTGAATGCTGCACCATTCTTCATCAGAGTAAAATAGAAAGATTCAGGTAGTATTCGTTAAGTAACTAACAGATCATATACCTTCCAAGTTGATTTTGAATCCCCTGTCTTTGCTGACCTAAGCATTTCATTTAATAATCCTGGAAGCAATTTCAGTTCACAAAGAAAAAACTAATAAGCTGATCAGATATCAGACAGCAAAAGGTCACGGCCAATTTCTGCTTTGATAAAACATAACCATGCAAAAGGCGGCATAATATCATCTTTCCCTTAAACAACAGTCCAGAATGCAGAAGATGTGGTGGAATATAGATTGAGGAACTGTTTAATTTGGCAGGTTATACCCTACTCCTCTGACTCTTAGTGATGGTTATCCATAATTAGAATGAGAGATGACCTTTTGCAAAGAGTGTCTATGTATGAAATTGCTTGGTTAAACTTGCAATCCCATTCAGCTAGAATGCAGAAGATGTACTGGAGCTTTCATGTCCTTCAACCAGAAAACCCATGGTCTTGTATTGTTTGGAATAAATTTTGTTTACCAAAAATATCTTGCATTGCTTAATTGGCTTTCCTGGATAGATTAGCCACAAGGAGTAGATTATTGAGAATGGGTATAGTAGCAGGTGATCCATGTGTCTTTTGCAATATGCTTAATGAAACTAGGGACTACTTATTCTTCCAATGCCTGTCTCCCATGAGATTTTGCAACAACTAATGACTTAATGTGGATTTCAATATTGGTTCTACATCTCTTATGACTTGGCACTATGTGTTTATTCAAGCAAGGAAGAAAGAGAGGCCAATATGCAAGCCGCTGTCTTTTCTGCAGCTATCTATGCTATTTGGAAATCCCAAAATGATTTGATTTTCCATCATGTAAACCCTATTAGTTCTAGTATTTGTACTAAGGTGACTAGTGATTTAAAGATTAGATGGAAATCCTTGTCAATAGTTAGGAATAGGAGCAGAAAAGTTACAGGTGAGAGGTTTAATATTTTTAACCTCTCTGTTTTGCTGTCTGCCCCATTTCTTTTTGATGTAAATTTATGTTGAGATGAATATAGTTCTTTCACTTTCCTTCAAAAAAAAAAAAAAAAGTCCAGTTATTCAAGACTTATTTTATATCAATCTATTGTGATTAAAGTGGAGAGACGAGTGCTGCATTGAGTTTGGTATGACGCCACTACTGAGAATATAAATTTGGCATGATAGACCACTAAACTCTGAGAAACGATATTTCAAGATGATTTGGAGTGATTTATTCAATTCGTATTTTCCCCGACCCTCATCAACATAACATAAAGATCGTTTCTGTCAGCCATATTCCCAAGTATTAATAAAGTTTAACTAGGTGTACTTACACACATATTGTAGTCTAATTTTTAAGTATGTCCATAGAAATATCATCTCACAACTAGCTTCTTCATTCGATATGACAGAATGTCATATCTAAGACACTTTGCCTCACAAACCTTCCAGCTTTTATGAAGGTGATAGAATTTTTTTTTTTTGTGTGAGTGTGTTGGGGGGACTCGCATTATGAGATTTCAGTTTTGCAACTCCATGTTTATCCAATGGCTTTAAGATTCAATGTGGCTGTACCTGCCACTACCACCAAGCCAAACTCTTAAAGCACTAGTTAACTTGTACACACATGCTTGTCGTTTAGTTGATACAAAGTCACAAATAAAGATCATGTGCCATCGATGAACAAAAAGTCCACTGAGATCAATCCAGTGTAGCAAGAGGAAATGATACAGTGACAAAGCGAAGACCATGGAATACTCGATAAATGAGTATTAGCTTAGAGCCTCGAGAGCAAGTTGGAAAAATGAATAGCAAGGGTTGCATAGAAAGTTAAATAGAAGTTTTTACTAGAGAAGAACTTCCATTCTGTAGTCAGCGGCAAACACCAAATAGTCACAATTGAGAACTACACAGCTTAGTGAGTTGACATTTTTCTACCGCGATTTACAAAAAGAAAATTGATCGGACAAATCTCTCAGAAAACAAATTTTAATTGAATTGGAATAAAAAGAAGGAAGTAAACAGATTAGTATGAGGGAGGAACTTACGCTCACGGCTAATTTGTTTGAAATTTTTGTAGTCGCCGCCATAAGACGACGATGATTCGGAATCGGACATGGACATGGACATGGTGCTGCCCTCTGTCTCCCTGCTCACCTCGACCAATTGATTGCTAAAGAGAAGAGAAGCAGATCGTGAATTAATGACAAGGGTGATTATATGAGAGGAAGGTATGAGAAAAAGAGAGACACACGGAGAAAGTTGGTTCTTCGATGAGAAGTAGGAAAAAAAATTTGATTTGTTTTTGAAAACAAAATAAGAGAGAGAGCAACGGCATTTTAATTATGGATTTTTTTGGTGGGGTAGCAGTATGGGTCTGGGTTTCCGTTTCGGCGAAGCACGGCCACGACGTGTTGAATTGTCCAAATATTGAATCAGCTCTTTATGAAAATTAAAATCAAAAAGAGAGAAATTTCAAGTCATCCTCCCCCACTAGCTAAATTCCCAATTGAAAACTCGTATGTGAAGATTCTCAACAAAATATCCTGATTCAGTAGTCACTCATCAAGTAATTACTTCAATTTTATTTTTTTTAAAAAAAAGAGTGGAATCTTTGTTCAATGATTCAAAAATTAGTACGAGAAACATAGGAAGAAGAAAAACAAGGTCCCTAAAATTGAAGATGGCACCAATAGTTGACGTAATTGATTAGCCTTCAATGTGGGTTTCCTTCGAGATAAAAACAATTGTAATGGTAAAAAAAAAAAAAAGTTTAAAATTCAAATATAATTACCAGAAAATTAAGAATGGTGTATTGATCCTAGTATTTTATTGCAGCTAGATCATATGTATATGCTGCCGCTTGTTCATCATCGTCATCATTCATCATAAGCTCCTAAAGAAACCACCATCGTCAAAATGCTTCGTCTAATTTATCATGACAAGATTATAATGGCAATCAATACGTACTAAGATAGGATGAAGTACTTAAACATGATAATTGACCACGCCAGCGAATTTAAACTAAATGCAAAATGAAATAAAGCATTAGTTAAATAAATTACCAAGTCACTGGGAAAGAGAGGGTAAATACTGGGTAGTATTAAGCTTTATTTGTTTTAAATAAAATATATTAAGGAATGATGTGTCACTTTAAAATACTATAATTACTTTGAGAATATATTTATAAAATTAAATATTGAAAGAAGTTGAGTACTATGGTATAAATAGAAAAAATAACTCATGCTAAAAGAAGAAAAAAAAATTAAGATTTATAATTTATAAATTAAGATGAATAATTATTCCACGAGGAGTTTCTGCGAGATGTCAAAAGAAAATAAAGTTTATGATGGTTTCTCAAAATGTTATATAACATAACTTTTAGTAGATTTTGTTTTGGAATGTAAATATAGATAGATACATATTTTGAGAATATTTTCAGTTGTCTAAGATTTTCTCATTTACTTAACTAGATTTATTACAGGAAGTGTGAGTTAGATTTGATTAGATTAGATTGAGTTTGATTAACTTATGATAAAATTTAAATAATTTTATAATATTTTTATGATTTGTTTAATTCACTAATTGCAAAGTATATTAAAATTTTATATGACGATAAAATTTTAAAAATAAAAAACAGCTAAGTAAATGTTAAATTTGTAAGAACCTTCGCAATCTAATGCAATATTAGGCGACTTTATCTGGATCCGTGAGCTGGCCTCTGGGACGTTATATTTTATAGTAAAGTATTTGTGGGCACCAACTGCCGGTCTGTCTTGTCTTTCATGGGAAGAAAGGAGAAAGATTTTTCATCAAGAAGAAAAGAAATGGTCGTGTTTATTTATTTATATATATATATATATATATATATTTATATCTTTATCTTACCTCTGGGTCCACCACCATCAAGACGGACATAGATCATACAGGACTTTGTAGGTGGGCTAGGCCGTTAATATTTACAAGACGAAAAAACCCAACTTGGTAAAATTGTGGACAACAACATTAGAGAAAGTCCTAAAGGAACAGAGAATATGAAACCTTATACAAAGTCAGAATCAATACAACAGTCATAGCTGTTATCTTCGGCATGTTTTTGTAATTGCAAGCATACGCGATTCACAAGCTGACAATCCCCATTCAGGCTACGTCGCCATTAGAATTAAGATAAGATTCATAATGGTTGGCAGTTAGCACGGGGCTATTTCATTTTCCTTAATATATTTTCTTCTCACATGTCCATCCTCGCTATCAACCCACTTCACCAGTCTTTCACATCCTTGTGTTTAATCTCCATAAAAAAATAAACAAACAAAAATCTGCAGTTATCAAAGAAACATAATGACAAAAGACCAAGTAGACGAGACAACATATACAACAAAGATAAAAGCAGAAAATGCCAAATCCTTTTTCCTTTGACCAAAAGTCCGGCAATGCCAACATCCCATTGATCCCAAACATTGCCTTTTATACTAGTTTCACAAAGGTAACTTATCTGCCCCCATATATAATATAACAGCAACCAAGTTTAGCAACGAAATTCGATCCGATCCGATCCAACTGTTTCTGTCATAATATTTCACATGACGTATCAAGATTAAACTCTAAGGGGATGGGGTTAAGGTTAAACTTCTATCTTCGCCGTTACTGTAACAGTGGCTGTTGTTGCTTAAGTACCTGCAGAGAACCTTGCATTTGACTGCATTATCGTAGACATAAAACCCAGGTGCCACCATTATCCGAACCATGTTAGGGACTAACCTGGTAGCCTTGTTTCCACCCATATCCTCCATGTAAACTGAATCAAACCTCACTCCTTTATCCACTCTACAAATTGGCAAGCTTGGGTGTACAGATGTTGCTAGCAGGTGCACCAGCCAGACATTCTTGGATGCGCCAAAAAAAGCTTGTAACAAAGGCTCCGGCCAGGCCCTGTTCCAACCCAACATTGCCACTATCTCGCTCATCTTCCTGTCACAAAATCTGCTGAAGTCTTCACTGAAATGCCTCGTTCCCTTGTTCAGCACCTCTTCCCATGCCAACCCGTGAAGCATACTAAACGACGCAAAATTAGCCTCGCATCGTTCTATTGGGTTCAGTATGTAGTTCGATGCGTTCTTTTGGAACCCAACCGATTCAAAGTCCTCAAAGAAAGCTTTATTTAGCAGGGCTTCTAAGTAGACAAGCAAGCTTCTGGGGTTCTTAGAGAAGGATATTTTAATATCGTAAGGTTGGAGAAGCACGGAAATCCTCTCGTACACTTTGCCTCCCATGTGCCGGAGTTGCATAGTGAGAGAACGACTTAGAAGCCTGATGGAGGATCTGGCTTCAGAGACTAAGACCAAAAAGTGTTCGATTACGGTGTTTTGATGGCTGACCTGATGGAAATTTTGGGTCTTAACCATTTGATATGGTGAATTATTGCTGCATTCTTCAAGCCCAGACTTCAAATTGTGGCAATAAAGCTCGAGTTTGTTGAGTTTCTTCTCTAACTCAGCCATGGAGTATTTGAGCCTTGAAGCTTCCAAAAGAGCTTCATCTCTCTTCCTATTAGCTTGAACCAACTTGTGCGAAAGCTCCGCCACCACTATTTTCCAGTGCTCTTCTCTCGCAGTTGACAGAGCCTCTGTCGACCTGGGACTCTTTCTCGTCAAGGAAGAGAGAATGGACTTGAAAATCCCATTTGGACTTGCCAGCAAGGAAGAGTATCTGTTTGGTCCATTATGATCCAAAGGAACCACGGAGATCTTTTCACGAGCATGTGGGCGACATTTGTAACACGAGACAGAACCATCTTCCTCGTCGATGAGACCGTCGGATTCAGACCGTTTCTTGTGATTGAATTTGCCATTCTTCTCGCCCCGATGGATATGGAGGGGGGTTGGGGGATGGTGCCTCGGGGTCACTCTTTTATCCGTACAAACACTTGGGGTTCCTCTGCTCTGCCTTCTTTCTTCACTGTAATAATCTTGCAGTTCTTCATGAAGCTGCAATAATGAAACAAATTATATCAGAGATGGAAGTAGAAGTTACATTTCAAGAAATAAAGTGGAACAAGAACCAGCAAGCGTAGTTTACTTACGGGGGTGAATTGTGCGGAATGGCGAGAAGGTGGAGGAGGGGATTTCGAAGAGGAAGGAGCCATTTCGTTATTGCAATTTTTGGTTACTGCATTTAGCTGCGATGGTTGCGTCCATCTAAATTAAAAATACCCAAAAAATTAAAAATACAGTGGGGGCTGGGGCTGCTCCTCTCTAACCTGGGATTGTGTAGGAACGCATTCTGCTTCTGTCTGTTTTATTTGTCTTTGGTTTTCTTAACTTGTAATTTCGTCGGCTTGTAATGATGATCACGATTCACCAATCAAGGATGTCTTGGTGCTCTCGCGCTGCGAGGGAATTTTTTTTTTTTAGAGCAAATTAGGTTGATTTAAGAATGTTATGATATTTTTATTTCTTGTTTTCTTCACTTCGATATTTTTATTTTTCAAAAACATGCTTCTTTATTATTATTTTTTTTGTTCTCTTCTTTATTTAATACTCAATCATTACTTTCAATAAATTTTATGAAGATATTAAAAATATTTCAAAAAATAATAAGACGTTTAAAAATGATAAAATTACTATTGGTTATTTTAAAAACATTAAGATATATTTTTAAATTTTTGTATATTTCAAAAAAAAAATATATTACAAATTTTTCTTTTCCATGCATCAAATATATTTTTAGGCTTTATTTTATTTTCATAAAAAATAACAAGAGAAAACATCTTAGGCAAAGAGGCCCTTGTATTTATGTCTTATTTTGTATTTTAAGAAAAGTTTCACTACTTTAAAGTGAAAAAACTCCACTAGTCCCATTACTTAAAATTGGTCTAAAACAGTAAATTTTCTGTCAACTATTCTGTTTACGTTTTTTTTTTTAAAAAAAAAAAACAGCATTTTTTATTATTCTTATTTTAGCAAAATTACACACGCCTTGCTAAATATTTTTAGAAACGAGCTTACTACACGTTTAATAGTTTTGTATTATTGACATATTCTTTGTCTTGTTTTATTTATATTTTTAATACAATAATTACTTTGATATATAGCAGTTTAATTTTTGAAAAAATTTATAGTAGTAAAAAATTAATTCATTTCAAACTCACAACATTCTTTTTTTTTTTTTTTCTTTTATGTGTACATTATTTTCTTTTTGGTTTTTACCTAACAAATGAGTTAAAATAACAAACTCCTTCTTAATTCAGATTAAAAAAAGTACTCCATCTTAATTACTACATGGAATTGAAATTAATAAGGGAATAATATTTAACTTCACCCTGGAATAAATATACAATCAGACTCGTTCAATTAATGCATGTCGGGAGGGAAGTTGCAACATTTATATCTAGTATTAATAATATTAATTCCCACGACCAATACCAGTTACCGAGACTACAACTACCCACATTTATTCCATTGGGTGTTGGTGGTGCGTTGGATTATCAAGCAGCCAACCACGTCAATTCAGTTAGACTTAGACGTGTACAAGTATACATACATATAATTTATAAACGTTAAAATTGGATTGCTTTTACTGCACGTGAAAGTTATTAACGAAGAAACGAAACGATGGCGTTAGGGGTGGTCCATGCCATGCATATGAAGTCCCTTGCAGCTGGTTTGCACCAGCCAAGTTGGCTGCTGATTAGTGTCGTCTAAGTTTATCTTTTCCTATGAATCACGTGCATCTGCCCCCACACCCTCTTTATTTCTTATCTCCCTTCTCACCCCCTTCACCCTCACCCTGCTCTATTCCATGGCTGTATTGATTCCTTCATTGCTCTTGATGTCTTGGTCCTCTTCCATGGGCTGGTACTTATGCTTCGTCCAGTTCATCGTGACTGCCAAAGGAATTTTCCTTTCTCTTTCGTTCATTGATATTTTGGAAAGGACATTAATTAATTTACCTTGTCTTTGATGTTTTGACGTACTGCCTTGTGGCGGCTATATATATATAATTGTAACCTGCTTTTAGAATCTTAATTATCATTTTCTAAACACAGGGCTCAGTGTCTCCGATTTGATTATCTTCATTATATTGAAATCTCAGAATAGATTTGGGGCCACTGTCACCTCCATAATGGAAATGCTAGAAATCTTTGAAAAAGTATCTTGTTTACTTTTTGGAAGGAGTTTTAACTTTTAAGCCGCCGTTTTGCTCCCGTCAAGGTTACTTTTCTCTCCTTTTAAATCAACAAATTAAAACTAATATGAACGAATTAGGCATGAATTGGCTAAAGACTATGATAAATAGTTTCAATAAGATCATTGCATACGTATCTGGATGGCGATGTTGCTATATGGGGCTATTTTTTGTTGTCCGGGGGTTGTGTTGACACAGATTGAATCGGGTTTAGCTCCAATTGCTTTGAATGTGCTTGGTGATTCAAGAATACGGCACCGTAGAAAGTGCAACCATGCACTTTAAACTTCCTCGTTGCCATCATTGTACCGTTTATGAGTTCCTTTCCATAACATCTATATACTTTGGGATTGTGGTCATACTTCTATGTGAAATATTAACAAGGGCATTGCTTACAGGTGGGAGGTCTATTCTGAAAATGGACCACAATTGCATTAATTTGGGTTGTGAATTGTGTGGGCGCATGCATTGAATTACAAATTTTGTCTTCTTTTCTTGGTAAGTACGAAACAATGTGACCATGCCAAATGAACTAGCAGTCAGCTTAAAAAGCAAGCATGACTACAATTTATCTTGCTTCTTTTTCTGCCACGCATTACTTTTGTAAACATTGGGGATTGGGGCGTAGGAGAAGCTGGGAGCTGTTCCTCTAACCATAACACAATTTTCAATAATGTATGCTCTATATTTGTTGGTTATTACGCTTGTCTTTTCTCAATAGAATTGCTGGGGGATAAATAAAGACATCTGATTATAATTAAGAGAAGATAGCTAGTAAGGGATGAATAATACCTTCACTGTTTAATTTTCCTGCAGTTTTAAACATACTGATACTGATTATGTTTTTTTGAATCAGGGACTTCCTTTTATGCTCGCCGGTGTGACAATCGATCAGGAAATGCCTCGGGAATAGATATTTATGGTTATTAACATTATGGAAAAGCTATTGCGTGTTGATATCTCAGAGTGAGAACTTTTATATGATCAAACGAAACACTAGTGACAACAAATGCTGACTCAGCCTACAGTTTAGTTTAGTTTCAGCATTTTGTTTTCCGGTGAATTATCGGTGCAAATAAATTGTTGAGTCTGACGCTAGTGACTTGCAATTGTAAAAAGCATTAACCAGCTATAGACTACTAGAAAATAGCACGGTGAAATCGATTATCTTATGAAAAAATAAAAATAAAAATAAAAATGATGAATAACATCAAATTCATTGTTTGAATAAAAATATCAAAAACTTCTGATCTCAAATAACTTTGCTAACAAATAAGACGTGATATCAAGAGAAAGGGCGGAGGGAAGATAAAACATCTTTAATCTAAAATTACCTCTAATTTACTCCCCACTTCCCTACCCAATTAAGTATTTTTCTTAACCAAAAATGTTTTTTTCGTTGTGCTAGAAGTTGATGGTGGATCCAGTCTTTATAAGGTTGGCCTGGCCTGGCCTGGCCTGGCCCACTTCGGTATATCGGAGTTCCATTTTCTGATTTCCTGGCGCTCATGGTTTTTTTTTTTTTTTTGGTGGGGGGGGGTGTGTTAAGGGGGGTGGGGGTTGTCTCTGGAGAGCTTCCAATGGAGTAAAAAGTAACAACCGAGAGGGTCAAACTTTCCGCCGAATTTTCACTGCCAGCCTTAAACCCAACACAAGTCCAACCAACAAGGCCTCCTGTCTCTTGAATCCCTGATAAATCAAACCGTTCGAACTAGAACTAATTTCCGACTTGATCAGGGATCGTCTGCGTACCGAGCTATCACCAATATTCTTTCTGGTACTCCTCTCTCTCTCTCTTAACGCTTAACTTTTAGTGTTAGATTTTTCATTTTGCTTTTATGGCTCTTAATTATTGCTTAATTTGGAAGCATATTTTCTGGAAATCGCATTTGCTTCAGTTCATTGTTTTTTGGAATTACGTTGCTGCATGGTTTATTCTAAATTGCGGTCACTGACTTGATTTTGCACTGACATCCGCTATCATTTTTTTTTTCTATTTGTGTCAATTCAAGTGATTTAGGCATTTAGCTTCCTGCTTTTTCCTCTTGTTTTAAGAGAATCGTCGACATTTATGACTTTTTTTTTTTTTTTTGGCTTCTTCTCAATGCATTTTGAGGATCACCATGTTAATTGTGTAAGTTTTCCATGCGTCCATTGTCTTTTATGTTTTTTGTTGCCGAGGTTTGTGTTAGGAGGCCCTTTGGTGTTAATATTGTGGTTTATTTGCTTTGCGGATGGCTTTGTATAAAACCTGTACCTTGATCAGTTATTGCGTATCAGTATCACTTTCAACATATGGAGGAAGTTTGTTTTAACTATTTGATTTGCTTCTGTGTTATTCTGATGATGTTGCAGCTACTAGTTGAAGCAGTTGGTATTTTCCAAACTTATACTAGTATCTATTTTTATTACTGGTAGTGCAGTCAGATAAATTATCCTGGAAATAACACCAGGGAGCTTTATAATTTTTATACATTATTTATGCTTTAATTATCCCATATACATTCTGTGCCCAAGTTTTTTGTTTGTCCAGGGATCACGACATCTAGATAAATGCAAGGACGTAGGGGTGGCAGCGACTCTTTCTTTGACTTTGGCGATCCTTTTGGTGGTTTTGGAGGCTTCGGTAGCTTCGGACCTCCCAGGAGTATGTTGTCCAACTTTTTTGGGGGGAGGAACCCATTTGATGACCCTTTCTTTACTCGTCCTTTGGGAGACATGTTTGAGTCTAGTCTCTTTGGTCCAAGTGTAAGTCCTTTCTCGAACATGTATCCATCTGGTTTCCTGGAGCATCAAGCTCCAGAGCGTAGTAAATCAGGGGGGCCAATTATTGAGGAATTAGACTCCGATAATGAAAAAGAGGATGCTGCGGAGGAGAAGAAAGAAAATCCAAGAAAACATGGTAGATCAAAAAATGAACCTCACATTGAAGATCCTGATGATGAAGCTGAAGGTGAAGTGTTTTCGTAGTTAGTGTTCAGTGTCTTGTTGCTTTCATTCTCCCTTTCTCTATGCATGCGTCGTGTGATTAGGATTAATTTTGGGTAAATTACAGAGAAGAAGAGTAAACAATTGCAGCATACAAATGAGTTCAGCAGATTCGATGAGACAAGGTCTCAGCCACAAGCTCGTAGCTTCTGCTTCCAGAGCTCAACAGTCACCTATGGTGGTGCAAATGGAACATATTATACTTCGTCCAAGACAAGGAGTAATGGGAGTGATGGTGTAAGCAGCGGAATATCAATCCAAGCTTGATTGCATTCTGGATTTTCATAATAATATTCTTTTCTCATGCCATCTTCATTGTGGAATAGGTGGCCTTTGAAGAGTGTAAGGAGGCCAATAGTAACACAGGACAAGCTACTCACAGAGTTTCTAGAGGTCTTCATAATAAGGTATTCATTTAATGTTCCCTTTGGTAGCAACGTTGTACTAAGTTTATAGCCTTCTTTGTGTCGTTTTCAACTTTCTTATCTAATAATTTCATTTCATTTATATCTCAATGTCCTTGAAAATTGTCTGTATACTTATGTATGGATGAACTTTACAGGGGCATTCTCTCACAAGAAAACTTAATTCAGATGGCAAGGTGGATACTATGCAGACTTTGCACAATCTAAATGAAGGTATATCGCGGATCTGATAATCATGTATTATGTGATGCCTATAGCAGTAATTCCATACCCTTGTTTTTCTATGGTTAATTGTTGGGTTGGACTTTGTAGATGAGCTTCCTGGCTTCGAAGAAACATGGACGGGAGTATTAGAACTAGCAACAGGACAAGGGATCAATTGGGAATCAAGAAAATTGACTTCAATGAGTGAGTATGTTACATATATAGATACAAGCTGTCACGTGAGGATCACGAGAATAATTAACAACTCTAACTAACCGTTGAGAACTAACTGGCTGACTTACAAACTAACTAATCCACTATTAACCGTACTAGGGAGAACTCAGAAGTATTTACCTGGTTGGAGTGGCAGTGTTGGTGAGTATCCCTCCTACTACTGAAGGACTGAAGGATGTGAATGGTTAATCTCTATTTTATTGAGAGACTCGATTATGAATAAAAATGCCTTTCATGTTGGGTGATGGCATTCCCAGCTGGCGGTTTTATCGGTGATATATGTGAGAATGGCAGTAATACGTAGCACATCCAATTTAAAGGGGGCAATAGAATGTTATATGCAGTAGTATTAGTTCCCAATATATATACACCGGTAACCTTTGAATCAGTTAAAGAAATGTGAAGAAAATCGCCAAGGACTTGTTTCTTCACGATGATTAGTGCTGACCTCAAACAGGCCAAACTTTTGTAATCGCTCATATGGGTCTTAGTTCGCTCTAGTACAGCTGTTGCTTAATGTTCTTTTCTCCTAACGAGTATGCTAGATGTTGAATAATTGTGCGTGCTCTTTTGTGTCTCAGGAGCTGGCAGTGGCGGTAGCGGACGAGCTGAGCATGCCAACCAAGGAGGTTGGGCTCTTCCGTCTACCCAGCATTCTCATCGAATGGTAACAATGCCCGATATTAGAGATCAACCTGGTTCATCTCGCACGGAGCAAAGGGCGAAGACACATATCAGGGATAGGAGCTCGTATCATCCGCGAGGGAAGGGCCGAAATTGAGGGGACTCCTTTCAAGTTGTCAACCATCTTTCCTCTGGCGTCTTCCTTGTATCTTCTATGATATAATAATGCTATCATCATGAGTCTACGATTTTTTTTCTCTTTCTCTGCTAGACTGGTGTGATCGTTGGTATATGTAACTTTTTAAATAAAATATAGACACTTGTATGATATTTAATGCAAAGTAAGGGGTTCTATATAATGCATATCAAGCTCACTGCAGTTTCTGATCCTAGCTAAAGAGATTCAGATCAAGATAATACGCTTGAATGCATATCAAGGGGTTCCACGTGGTGTATAATAAAGTTGATCAATTGAAGCTAAATGTGCACGTATTCGAATCTAACAATGGACTCTTCCCCATTCCAAGTTTAGCAATTCGACTGCTTTGGTATTCATTGGAGATTATTGACTAGTGCAACTTTTAGTTTTAGTTGCTTGGCAAAAGTGAGATATAGTTCAATTCCAGATTGAAGTTCCTAACCAATAAAAAATAATAAGGTTATAGATTTTTTTTTTTCGCTCATCAAAAAGTGTAATTATTAGAAAAGGTAAAGGCAATACAATAATTGTTTTATTTAACGTATGCACCCAAAATTCTGTTTTTTATGGTTTTGGGTGCTATATCTTAAAACTATTATTTAAAAAAAAAGAGTCGTGGAATGTTTTTTTCTTCCGAGGAAACCAGATATAGATTTAGGGGCCGCTTGGGTATTTTAATAATTAATATGGTGAAAATCGTATATTGAAACTTGTCGTCCACCATCGTCCTCTGAAGTGGGGGGGGGGGGGAAACAATAGAAAAAAACCTGATCATGAAATTAGTATTCAAATGCAACCAGAAAAAAAAAATAAAAATAAAAAGGGAACAAAATAAGCGGTGGATTCGCCTAGGGTAGTTCTGCTCTGGATTCTCCATGGCTGTCATCAGGAGCACCACAAGAATGATTCTCAAGGAGATATTGCAGCCGTCTCCGGCACTTCCCTTCTCTTTGCGTTGTAGGCTTTCTACTCCTTGCTGCTCAGTTCATGCGAATGGCGTTTTTCGGTTACCGCGCCGTGGAATTGGGTTCAGTATAATTCGATGTGCAGCTTCAGCTGCTGACGATGGTGGTAAGAAAGTGTCGGCTCGGCTCTCGCAGGTTCAGCAGCTCCTGCAAGAAGCCGAAAGCCGAGCTCTATCGGCAGATACTGGGCCTACTCCTAAAATCTCGTTAGGTACGTCATTTCCATTGCTATTCTTTGGTTTGTTTTTGGGAAGGGAATAGAAATGTGAAAGTATATGTATTTTTTCATTTCAGATCACGTCACAGTTAACTTTGCGAGAAGTGGTGGACCTGGAGGTCAAAATGTGAATAAAGGTCCGTTAGGCAGCATTTCCAGTAACTTGTTATCACTGTGATCTTTTTTCATTTTACATTTCTAGGTATGAGATGTTCGTGCTCGGTATTTTTGCTTGTGATAATTTGTGATTGGACAGTGAACACCAAGGTGGACATGCGATTCAATGTTAAGAATGCGTATTGGCTCGGTGACAGGATCAAGGAGAGGATTATGCAAATGGTTTGTTACAACTAATCTTTGCTTATAGGCAATGTGTCATTCTTTAATCCTTAAACCACAGCGGTTTTCATTTTTCTATTTTAATTTGGCAAGAAAATAGATGTGCAAATATGTATATTTCTGTTTAGTGCATAAAGTGCTTATAGCCTATTCTAATTTGTCATTTCCTTTGCCTCACCAATTGCGAGTCTTAGTTTAATTATCTCTACCTTATCTTTTCATGATGTTTGGTTGAACTTAATTCGTCCTGAGCAGGAGAAAAACCGGATTAACAAGGATGGGGAGCTTGTGATTTCATCAACAAAAACTAGAACACAGAAGTTCACTTCTACGCTCTCTCACCTCATAATTGTTATTTATGTTTTCCTCATAAGTTGCAAGAGTAGTAAGCCTGACCCTACCATCATTTCTCAGGGGTAACATTGAAGATGCTTTGGCGAAACTTCAGGTAATACTGGAAAATATATTATGTACAACTTTTTGATTTAAGATTGAAAGTATGTTCTGCATTGACCATTTTTATTGTTTGGTACATTTGGAGATTACCGTGTTTCTATATCTAATCCTTCTAACTGAAACTTAGAAGATTGTTAGGACTCAAGCCCAAGAGAAGAGCCTCTTGGACTTAAGTATCATTCTATATTGTTGTGTGAAACTGATGTGATACTTCGTAACATTGCCCACTCGTTGAGGATTTGGATGCCCACGGACAGCTCTGGACCATTCCACATTACTGTGTGGAATCTGTGATACTTTGTAACTTGACCACTCCTGGCTCTAGGTAGACCTCTTCCCCTTTGGATGGCTCCACTCCAGAGCTTATCAAGCAGTAGGTAGCCCTCTTCACAGCTCCAGACTCTTCTCGGCACCTGGTAGCCCTCTTCCCTTACAAGAGCACCAATGTTAGGACTCAAGCCCAAGCAAAGAGCTTAACACAAAAGAATAGTCTATTAGGTGGGCGAGCTTCTTAGACTTAAGTACCATTCCACATTGTTGTATAAAACCAACATGAGACTTTGTAACAAAGTCTAAACAGACAAACAGAGAGTTCACTGACTTCTTATAATAGAAATTTGAGGTGAAAAGTGGTAGGCTTTGGAGAGTAATATCAGCTAGATAAGAGTTAGACAAGGCCTCTACTTTCTGAATTGAGAGCTCTGCTATTATTTGTGTTCTGCTGGTATTTATTTTTGGAGTTTTTATTTGTGGAAAATCTGGTGTTTGCTATAGTTTCTTGTATTTGTAGTGAAGGACTGGTGTATGAATGAGGAAAAAATCAGCCGTCTCATATGTTGTTCTATACTCTGTTCTATTGATTTTGATTGGTCTTGAGATTATAAAATAATATTTTAACTCCACCATCATATGTATAACTGACCAATCAATATGTAGTGGAATAAGAGATGGGACACTAACTGGGATAGCAGTTTTTGTCCCCTATTATTCCAAAAATCCTTCTTTAATTTGAACTTACCAAATTCAGAATCTTTCAATTCTGAAATCAAAAAATAATGGAAGAGAAATCAGACCATTTCAATTAATTCCAGAACGCGAAAAAGAATAGTGTTTGGAAATTTCCTGAAAAGCTAATAATAGGTTCTTCTCTCCATCGCGCCTTTTGTCATTGCTTTACGAAACGAAACTCTATTCTGAATGCAAGATAGGAGAATGACTCACTGGTACAGGTTTCAGACTTTCTATGTCCTGCATTATTTTGTTTACTGGGACATGGTAAATCAAATTTTAGAAGCTCTGTTGTTTTCTTTGAGGAGTTAAGGAAGTAGCCATCACATGGATTAATTATTAGATGACAGTATTTTAATTTAGCTTCTTGCAGTTTCCTCTGCCATTCTATTTCTGGGTCGGTTGCTGCGCTTTTGAGGCGTTCTCCTTAACGGTCTCCTTGAAATACTTGTTTAGATCTGGCTAGGAATTAGAGAGTGGAGAAATGAAAGAATGCCGTTATTGCCTCGTTTAGCTTCAATCGCGTTTATGTCAGTATCTGTAATGAGTAATATCTTGTACTTTGGGCATTTGGGGAGCTAGACTTTTGTTGCCTAATCTCCTATGCAGTGTACTCCTGTCTAATCCTTCAATAAAATGAAGATGGTTAATTGTGTCCTTTTTTTTTTATCCCACAAAAATTGAATTTTACTTACAAAAATACGTTTCTGTTTTGTTTTAATGGAAAAAATAGGCGATCATTGATGCTGCTGCCTATGTCCCACCACCTCCTTCAGAAGAGCAAAAGAAGAAAATTGCTAAGTTGTAAGACATTTTACATATTTTCTTAATTCTTCTGGTTAGATATTATTTACTACTCTCTTCGTTTCTAGTTTGCTTATGGCTTATGTTAAATCAGTGATAAAGATTGCGAAGGACATGTAACTGACATTTGCTAATAAAAATATTCATTTTTAAAGGGCCGCCATTGGAGAGCAGAAACGCCTTAAAAGCAAGAAGGCGCTTTCAGATAAGAAAGCATTTAGAAGAAGTAAAGATAGCTGGGACTAATTTGTTGTATTCTGAAATATTTAAATGACTTGTCACCTCAGTAAGCTTCACCATTATTACCTCCTGACATCCATCTTTTAAACTTGCCTTATCCAATTATCATTTCTAATCGGTTTAATTTTCATTGTTTTTCCTTAGTCTGCAGGGCATGAAATCTCAATCCTCTGATACGATTGATAAAAGACATTAAATGAATAACCGGTATGTAAACAGGCACCCGAAGCACGGCCGGTAGCTAGTCTGCTGAAAGGATCTCAGGATCGCTTGTGGTGGCCTAAAAATAGTGAGCCGAAATTGTGACGTAGTTTAGTTATGGTCAAATTGACATGTTCTCTTCAAATAGGCATAACTTACATTTGTGCAATTAGGAAGTCATCTTTTTTGAAATTGAGACCACCTTGCGTAGTTCTGGATCATCTGCTTGTGTCTTTTGAGAGGTAGAGGTAGGGCTGTACATATTGTTATCTACTCAAGGGAATACGATCACTTGAAACTTGAAAGTATGTTAATGCTACCAGCACACACCTATTTGGCTATTTGACATTAATTTTTATACAAATTTGAGTTTGTGATTCTATCTGAGGCACTTGAATCATTTTCTGATAACGTGTACCTCCCCTGATTGTTGATCAATATGTTCAATCCATCTCTCATAACCCCTGTGCGGCGAAATCAAATTACCGCCAGTGGTTGACACGTATGCGATGTCAAGACCTTTCCCCACCGGAAGAAACAGACAGCGAACAAGGCGGCGTGATCCTTCACCGAGTACGCACCGCCATTTGAAAGTGGAAGCCGTCCTTGAATTTGCATTCTTGCATACGAGCATCGCACTTGGCCACCCTAAATGACATGAACGATGACTTGGATCCTAGTCACATTCATTCACAATTTCCATCAATAAAGAGAGAATACTTGATGAATAAACCAGTAGGAATTAACTGAGCATGAGCAGGCTAAATAATATCATCAACACACTCGTTATTTACATGAAAGTTTAGCATACTTGCTCATTCGCCATTTTCGTTTTCTGTTGCCACCAAGTTTTTTTTTTTTTTTTCTCTTCCTTTTCTTATCTGCATTTCATTTTTACTTGAGTTTACACCTTGTACGATGATGCAGAGAAACTGGGTCCAGTAGAAGAATTGCACAGTGATATTTTTTTAAGAAACAACATTACTTTCTTTCAGGGTGCCAGAAAAAAGTTTCTGGGTTTTGGATAAGAACTAGAAGGTGCTCACTTCACAGGACTTTCGTCGAACACCTGTTGAGCATGATTTTTGTTAGAGCCACCTGTCAAAGTTAATACACGTGGCTGAATAAACGAACGTGTCAAGCAGCCAGCGAGAAACACTGTTTTCGAAACCTTCAGGCTCCAGCATCTTCGCAGTCGTACAAAATTGTGTTCGCCGAAACACGAAGCGCGAGGTAGGCATGAACATGAACTGTCTCAAGTCCTTGTTAACATCTCCCAAACCCTTTGCATACAGTTGCAGAGCCATCCATCGCAGCATCTGGAAACACTTTCCGGAACATGGAACCCAATTCCAAAATGCTGGTCCTGTGGCCTCCCTCCTCAAGTCCCGTTCCGTTATTCGATTTCGAGGGCCCGACACCTTGAAGTTTCTTCAGGGGTTATTGACCAACGATGTACGGAGGTTCGGTGAAACCGCTGGTGAATTAACCTCAGACATGCCTACACCCAATGTACCCTCTGCGACGGTTCCGCCCATGTATGCTGCGTTATTGACACCTCAAGGGAGATTTCTATATGACTTTTTCCTGTATAAGCCTCCAAGGTCAGATATGAAGCTTGATAACAGTGGGACTGGACCTGGGTCGGATCCGGATGTACCGTTTGATCTTCTTGCTGATGTGGATGCCTCTGTACTGGATGAGCTTTTGCAAACCTTCCGCAAGTGAGTTTACTGTCTAATTCACTCTATATTCGAACAAACCTGGAATCTTCTACTCATTTTTGTCAAATCAGTCAATTCCTTTGAGCTTTTGGCAGTAAGCAACCATAACGTATTATTTTTGTCAATTGAAACTAAATTCATTTAACTACTTGTAGGCTGGATATCCCCAGTTACTTGATTTTGCTATACCATTTTATTCATGTCATGAAGCATTACGAGCTGTTAGGCTGCACGAAGTTAGTTCTTTGGCTTGCTGAGCATTGTATCTTGAATGAAACCAGAGCAAGCTAATTTATAGATTTGTGCTTAGTAACATTTTTTAACTCCTGCCATTTTTTGTTGTTTTGGTTGTTATTTGCAATGTGAAGGCATAAGAGATATGATTGTAGAAACGTTAACGTTTTAGTGATGCAGATACCGGTTGAGGTCTAAGGTTGAGATTGATGATGTCACGGAAGGTTTCTCTTGCTGGCAACGCTATGGAGTTGGCCTTCCTGAGAAGCCCTCGCTTATAGAAGAACCAGAAGCAGCCTCTGTTGGTTGGGGTGGTGGTGTGGATCGTGCCGCGATGTCAGCTTCACAAGGGAATAATCTTGGGTGGCAATGGTTTAAGGACCCCAGATTGGACTGTCTTGGTTTCAGAGGGATCTTCCCTTCTAACATAACACGTGAATTATTTATTCCTCTGCTGCTTCTTAGATTTGTTTCTGTTTCGGCCGCAATCTTTTATATTACGTTACAAGTCTACAGCAATAGGTATAATAATTTCCCCCTCTTGTGTACCTGTTTCAGCTCCTCTTGTTGAAGCTGACAAAGAAACAGATGAAAGGAATTACATTCTCTGGAGAATACAGAAGGGAGTTGCGGAAGGGTCAATTGAGATTCCGAAAGGTTTATATCAATTTCCTTGTAGAAATGACTTTCTAGAATATTGATTCCTGATTCTGCATCTTGCAACTCAGATGTATGATTTTGTCTAGGTGAGGCAGTACCACTCGAGTATAATATTGCTGGCCTTAATGCCATTAGCTTTGACAAAGGTTGTTATGTCGGCCAAGAACTCATAGCTCGGACACACCACAGAGGAGTGATTCGCAAGCGATTGGTTCCTCTAAGGTTTCTCAACAACGAGGAAAACGGTAACGTTCTAAGAATTATTTGGCTTCTTATGTGATATTTATTATATGGATGTACTCTGATGCATTGATTTTCCCGATATTTCAGAAGTTGAAGATAAAGTTGTTCCAGGCTCAGAAGTAATTGACAAAGCATCTCGCAAGAAAGCTGGTAATGTGAATACTACCCTTGGATGTCATGGTTTGGGGCTCTTGCGCCTGGAGGAAGCTTTTAAAGGGTCTGGTGCCTTATCCATACGAGGACAAGAGGATGTGAAGGTTGAAGCTATTAGACCAGATTGGTGGCCTTCTGAATGGCTTCAAGATCATCAACAGCACAGTGCTTTCGCCTAAAATGCTGTTCAATGACAAGGTTTTTATTTTTATTTTTTTATTTTTTACTTGTGGGTTTAGTCGACTTTTGGACCTCATGTGGAGTTAACATACTCCAACGAGTATTCAGCTCATAACCTTTTTCGAAATTGTCTTTTCACAGTGGAGCAAGGACAATGCAGTCAAGTCCTTTTATCCAATTGCCTAACTGATATAGTAGCTCATGAAGAACACGAGATTTACCATCATGTAATAAATATATTGAAGTACTGGTTGAAACCGCTACAGTACTGATACAGTGTAACATATCCAGAATATTTTGTCTTTAATCAATATTATTTTGTTTACCTAGCTAAGGATTTTTCTTTTCCCGATATCGTTTAATATGGTAGCTGAGGACTACTTTACCACAATCTGCTTTTTTCTCATATCATTCCAGGCCTTGCATGCGCCGGGACCAGTCATATTCAATCATATGAAAGGGGAGTTTCTTATTTTCAGTATCATCTGGTTTGTATATCATCCCATACACTTCCCGTCTTTATTCATTTTCCATCAGTCTCTTTGTTAAATCACGTGTAATTTCGATATTCCCGTTTGTTTGTTTGGTTTTCCTGTAGCTCAAAGTGGGTTCCCGTGTCACTCTTCCAATTCAAATTGCTGATATTTTCCTTTTTCAATTTATTTGAAGATAGACATGGCAGATTTGATTTGGTTAAATGCTCTTAGGCTCAAGGGTCTGAGGTAAATGGAAGCACTCTAACTTAACTTTAGACTCATACCGAGTGACTAGTTCGCTATTAATTTAACCACTGCAGGCAAAGAATAGAAGTCCAGCTTTAAATTAAATGTTAGCCAGAGATTGACATTGGAAATTATTCTATTCTCACCCGAAATCCGAGCTTTTAACTCGTGGAACTTGTGCTGGGCATTGGCTTCTGATTGTGTCAGAAATATATGATTATGACGAGACAATCACGGTTGTGCGGAATAAACCAGAAAGTGTTCTTGAAAAATTTACAATTATTTGGCAAGAGGGATAATTCTGCGATTACACTCATGGCAACAATATCTATGCCTGGAGCAGAGCACAGTTAGGAAACGTTTCAATATCTCCTTTACTAAGACTTACTACACGTGAAATCGTTTGAGCATCATGAATCAGCAGGAAGCTCGTGCAGTTCCTGAATCACCTCCTTCATGGTTGGCCTATGATCAGGATGCTCATGGGTGCACAGCATTGCAAGCTTTGCAAGAGCTTCTGCTTCAGATTTAGAATATCTTCCCTTGAGATTTGAATCAACAAAATCTTCAGATCTAAACGACTCAAGTGCCACCCTGATTGAACCACCAATTGTTTTCTTCCCAGATAGAACTTGAAGAAGGATAACCCCAAATGCATAAATGTCAATCTTCTCGGTAAAGCGGCCAGTAGTGATATACTCGGGTGCTAGGTATCCCATGGCAGCACTTACTTTTAGAGCTGAGAAAACCACGTCATCTGCGAGAAGCTTAGGAAGGCCAGCATCCATAATCAATGGGTTAAACTGATGGTCAAGGACAATCTTTTCAACAGAAAGATTTTGGTGAACTATCGCAGGTTTGTTTGCTTCATCGCTATGAAGATATTCAATACCTGGCCATATAGGAATTCAATAGCCAATATTAAACACAGAGGAAATAGATAATAGATTATCTAAATTAAGTAGCATCTGATATAAGATAAAATAATTGACAGTCAGGAACTCTAACCTTTTGCAATGCCCTTGATGATAGAAACCCTCTTGGTCCAATCAATTGCACAGTCACTTCCATCTTCCACGTCAAGATATTGAGACAGGTTACCGTTGGGAGCAAAGTCATAGATTAGGAAACATTCACCTCTGCTCCTTGAGCAACAGAAACCTCTAAGTTTAACGAGGTTTCCGTGTCTCAATGAAGTTAACAAGTTTAACCCGTTTATAAATTCAGCTTCCTCGGTTTTACAGCAAGTCTCAGTAATGCTTCTAATAGCCACAGGAGAAGCGTCTCTGAGAATTCCCTTGTAGACCGCTGAGAACTTGCTCTTACCTAATAAATTGGCCTCGGAAAGGTACTGTGTTGCAGATTCAACCTCATCCATATTGAACCTGAAAGTGTTGATATATTCATGAGATGATCCAGCGCGATTTTGACCATCTGCCAATGTATCCCATCCATTAGAATAATCAAGATTAACAAGTGGAGACGGAGTTATCGTGTAGAATTCTCTAGGCTGATCAGGGCTAAGATGGCCTTCTGAAGAATCTGATGTATTTGCAACCCTATTCTTCTGTTCCCGACGCCGGTATCTGGCGAAAGTCAAAAAGCCAGCGCCCAGTAATGTAATAGTGGTAGTTATAACTCCAGCTGCTATTATAGTTCGAGGAAATCTTCTAGATTTTGAACAATCGGTCTGGTTACAATGCAACTGGAGAATTGCAGGCTCCGGCAAATTCCTTTCATGATTATTAATATTTACATTTTCATATGCGGTACAATCCCTCAGAGTAGAAAACCCAACTCCACATAAGCCTGGGTTATTTGCACTTTTGAATCCTTCCTTCAAGTTCCTCAATGCTTCATTTCGTTTTCATAACATTAATCAGTATATGTGTTAAAATGCACAAAAAGAATTGACAAGAGGATGAGTATATATGGTGTCAACATAGGTGAAACTTGACGATAAGGAAAGAAGAATAGAGATATACCAGAAGGAACAACTCCTGAAAGAGAGTTGTTCTGAACATGTACAACTTCCAAATTTGGAATATCAGCTAGTGTTGCAGGTATTCTTCCACTGAAGTTGTTGAAGCTCAAATCTAGCCTCCTTAGATTCCGCAAGGTCCCCAAGCTTGGAGGAATTGAACCAGATAGTTTATTAGATTGCAAAGAGAGAGAACTAAGCTGCTTCAAGGAACCTATCTGTGTAGGTATACTCCCCACCAGTTTGTTACAACATAACTGCAGGTCTAGAGATATACAGAACAAGTTTATCAACATTGACAGTATTACATTCTGAAATCAACCAAATCCCCAGAATTTTCAACAATGTGGCTCATTGACACACAATTCCAAACAAATTACACTAGAATTGATTTATGGTTCATTTGGTCTACCATCATCGATGGCATATATATATATATATATATATATATATATAGATATATGCGAGGTTTCATAGTATCATTCATATCTAATGCAATCAGGCAAAGAAATACAGATTCTCTAGTCAATCAAACATCTAAATCTTGTCATATGAATATCCCACATAATCCATCCCCAAAAACTGGTTTAGTTAAAAGTAAAACTTTTACAGATGACTTAACAGTTTACACCAACGTAGTCTGTGGCGATGTTATTTATGCTAACCTTGGAGACTAGCCATGTGGCCGACCTCAGAAGGAATGCTTCCAGAAAGATAATTCTCATCAAGATAGAGATAGACCAGTTGAGTGAGATTTGAAATCTCTCTGGGTATCTCTCCAGAGAGATGGTTGTAATGAAGATATAGACCCGATAAGCATTTGAGCTCTGCCATCGCCGGAGAGACCGAGCCCGAAAGGCCCTTCCCCGGTAAAGTAATGTTTACCACTCTCCCGTCCTCGTTGCAGGCTACTCCTTCGAACGAACCATTACTACACGGATCACCGTCACTGGTCCACGAGGTCAACACTTTTCCCTCTGGGTCCAGAGAGGACTTTAAGTTCATCAGAGCTCCAAGCTCCGCATTTCCGCAAACTGGTTGCAGACTAGGAAATGCCACAACCAGAAAGAGAGAAAACAGGAAACCGAGGAATTTCATTTCTGATTTTGGTTTTAAATTCTCAAAGAGAATCTGAAACTGAAGGAGAGGCATCCATGTCTTACTTTGATTCTGGATTTTGGGTTGCGTTGGAAACCACCGGCAAACAAGAAGTAAGACCTGGTTTGTTTCTCGAGAAGTATATAGTATTTTCTTTTTTGAAACGGGGGGGAGCATTGTCATTTACAACTTTATGAGTTGCGGACAGACAGGCTCATATTCATATTGCATGCAGACATTTCTATCGCGGAACAAAAGATAGAATAATGTTGCGGACCCACCATCTTTTACTCTAATGGCAACTGAGAAAATCTAGTGAATTCATTCAGTCAGTCAATACAATCTAAATTTGAATTGTCTTGAGGTCAGGTTAAGGGAAAGGAACCTAACATTGGCATTCAGAACATGGCGTCTCACTCACTTTTGTACAGATAGAGGAGAGCAACAAGACACGCAATGATCCTGTCATGAATAATGGTCCAAAGATATCCAATAACACAATGATCCTTGTCCTGGCCGAACGAGGAAAGCTAACAAGAGTGCTTCAATTTTCATCTAAATTTGTATCTTGGTTTTAAAAAAAAACTAACTTGTACATATTAAGGGACAAATTTAATCCCTTGAGAAATTATTAAGAAATATTTATTTATTTTGCAGTGAAAATTACAAAAGAATTGCCCGGAGATGATTGACGTGTGTGAAAAAGTGACCATAATGCAGATTTAATCTCTAGAAAGTAGGTTGGTCCATTTGTCATGTGTGGCCATCGTTTTCAATAGGAAAAGAGTAACAGCGGTCTTCCTTTGTTGCTGAGTCATGGCCGTGACTCTAAATTCAAGAAAGATGGCACCACTCAATCATAATCACGCCACCATTCTCGATATGATTGACAGAAAAAATAACTAACACATGATCTTCTCGTTACAATATGATATAAAGAAAGAATTTTTACTTTGTTATAATTATATAAAAGTATGTGCCATTTTTTAAAATTACTTATTGTCATTTAGGAATGAAAAGATTTGACTAGTATTAGAAGAAGATTCAATTCTTTCTTTCTACAAAAAGAAAATAAATAAATCCCTACTGCGCGCATGTAGGTAGGATGCTAAGCATGATTCATTCTCGTTATAGTTCTTTCCTCGAGGGTTATTTTATGGGTAGTGAACTCATGGACACTCGTCCGGAAAAAAAATTGTTTGTTCGTTAATGTGTAAATGATGATGATATATGTAACTTTTAAAGAAATAAAAATAATCATATTTTATATTTAATAAAAAAGAAAAATACATATTTTTTTTTTTACGCAATTACATAACTCATTTCAGTTAATATAACTTATCCACATTATATCATTAATCTTAAACCAAAAAAAATCAAATACAAAAAGAAGGCCGATGAGTTTGGGGGGGGGGGGCGCTCAATTTTCCAACAAAATTGATGACGTCAGCTTAGTTCAATGGGCCCACCTAGCCCGTCTGTTAACTGGACAGTATCCTCATCCCGCCAGCCCACCACTTTTCTTCTTGTGTCGACGATGCGATATGGACCATTTGCCGTGGGATCTCACTAGAACTTATAATGAAATACGACGCCGTCTGAGCAATACTTTTATCGGTTCGATTGATTCAGTTCTAGCCAAAATTAAAAAAGAACAAAAATCAGTAGCTAGCTTAAACGACAAAATCGTAGCGTGTGCATCTTCGTTCTCGTCTGAGCTCGGGCAAAGCAAGAGAGGATCGGGAACAGGAGTGAGACCAAATTTTAAAAGGGAGAACGTCGGGACTCGAAAAGCCGGAAAAGAATGGGTAAGGATCTGAGCGACGACCAAGTTTCTTCCATGAAGGAAGCTTTCACGCTCTTCGATACCGACGGCGACGGTCGGATCGCTCCTTCGGAGCTTGGGATCCTCATGCGCTCTCTTGGTGGAAACCCGACCCAAGCCCAGCTCAAGGCCATCATCGCCGAAGAAAACCTCACCGTCCCCTTCGACTTCCCTCGATTTCTCGATCTCATGGCCAAGCATATGAAGACCGAGCCCTTCGATCGCCAACTTCGCGACGCCTTCAAGGTTCTCGACAAGGACTCTACTGGTTTCGTCTCCGTCACTGAGCTTAGGCACATTCTAACCAGCATTGGCGAGAAGCTTGAGCCCGCCGAGTTTGATGAATGGATCAGGGAAGTCGATGTTGGTTCCGACGGCAAGATCCGTTACGAGGACTTCATTGCCAGAATGGTCGCTAAGTGACGTGGTTGAAATGGGTTTGTTTCCGTTTAGTGTTTGGGAATTTTTTCGTTTGCTTTATGGCCTTCTTTTGTTTTTATGGGTTTTGTCATGAAATTTGTGTTGTTTTCTGTGCTATTTTTTTTGTTTTTTTTTTCCTTTTCAATCTCTTTAGTGGACAAATTGACCAAGTTATGCTAATTTTCATCTGAAACATTTGGGCCCCCAAAATTTATGTTATGTAGCTCTTGCCCTGGATGATTTGGAGAATGGTGGAACTTTGCGGGTCTTCAATTTGCTGTCTTTGTTTTGGGACCAAATGTATGATTAGATCTGAGGTAGTCTATATATGCTGTAATTGTTGGTTAAGTTTATATACGAGTAATGGTTGGCCAAAATTTGTATTTAATCGTTTCCTTCTTTTTCATGAAACTAGTATTTGGATTTTGAGCTAAACGTAATGAGGAAGAAATTGAAGGTGACGCAGGCATTCTCTTGCCGGAATTGCAAGTAATATGTCATGATCTTACACATGGTAGATTATGTGTCTGATGATATGCTTGGTATGTTAAGTGTTATGCTTTATACAGTACCTAAATTATCTGCGTGCTTGAGGGGGTTCCTCTTGCTTTGTCAATAACGTCTTAAAGACTTGAATAATGCTTTGTGGTGTATTTCCTTTAAAGCTCCTTGTTGTTTCGATGCAAGCAACCTTCTCTTTTTGAGTTAAACAGGAAAGTGGGATTTAATATACATGAGATTATATCTAGAAAACGTAATCACTCTGCAATTAGTAGTCAGAGTGGACTTCCATCAATTGTTGAGTGGTATTTAGAAACCATAATGGTTATGAATCTGGGTAGTCTATAGTCTATATAGTATTTGAGAAATGTGGATTAGAAGGATCATTGCTACCAGGAAATCTATGTTTGACAGCCCGTATTAACTTAGTTTATAGTTTTTAACTATTGCTCGGTGTGGTATTTAGAATTTGCCTCCTTCTATATAATTCATGAGGGTCGTCTTTCTTCCCTGCCAACGTGGCCTTTTAAGGAACTTTCCCTAAACAAACTGCTCGTCCATCCATTACTGACAAGCGGAAGTCATGGGATGGTGGAGTTACGTCTTTAATTCATGCTAAACAGGAAACAATTCTTTGCTGTACCACCAATTGCCTGGGAAGCATTGAAACCTCAAGCGAGGAAATCCACTTCAGGATAGTCTGTACTTTTCCCTCTAATTTAAAAAATGTGAAGTATTAACTTCAAAAGGACACACTCGTTGAAAGCTTTATGGACATGTTTGAACTGTTATTAAACGCATCTTGGATACTTATTAAACACATTTATTGAAGATATTTTCATTCATGGACCATAGAACATGGTGGAATATGAATAATAAGTGGTTAGTTGATGTTTCATCCCCATTTTATGAGCTTTGCTGGCTCGTTGTTTCTATTAACGTCATGTTGTGCCCAAATGCTATAAACTTGAATCTTGTTACTAGTTCATTTCAACTCAAACTGACTCTTGTTGGGAAGCGGCCTTTAGTGGTATGTTGTTCTTGGATGAATTGTTGAACCCTTAGAAACTGTTTTAAAATCTGCTTTTTGAACCGCTTATCTATTTCTCAACTCCTTTGGCTAGAATTAGATGCACTGCATGCTTTATATTTGCCTTGTAATGGATAATCTGGCTGAGGTGCACTGCTTATTTTATATATTTGCTTTAATGTGTGTACATTTGACAGGTAGTCTCCGCTAGGGAATTATGTATTGATCAGTTTGTAAGCATTAATAAGATTGTGTGGGTAGACTTCTCATTGACGTTGGTTTGAGCTTGAAGCATCAAGGAAACTAGTAGTTATTGCGTTCTTCTTGAACAACTTTACTAGATGATATGGCATCCCTTCTAATTCCATTAATCACGATGTTGCTTCAAAATTGTGTCCACTTTTTTATTTTTGGGTGAATGATTAGGTTTTTGCTTTCTCATTGGAATCTGGGAACTAGAAAAGCAAATTTTATTTAGACATTTAACTTGCCATGGTTTGATATATCAGTTATAAATTATTACTTCCGTATTAACAGTAATAAGAATCGGACTTGGGGTAGTTTTCCAATAGCAAGAAGGATCAATATCTAATCAATGTCAACCTTTAACTACTAAATACAGAGTGTTACGAGTATTTCTAATTGACAATAAGTCTAGGATAAAATATCCTCTCTTTGAATTTGAAAATTGGAGGAAATCAATCTGAGGTTCGAACGGATTTAGGTGGGAGTAGCACTGGCACTGGTAGCTCACAACCAAAATGAAATGCACGGACTACACTTTCATAAACCTTGTATGATGGGGACAATGAAGGTTTTAAAACTTCAACTTACTGCTCAATGGCAATCACCAGCACATTGTATAATTCCAAACACGCAAGGAAGTCCAAACTGTGTATTTTATAATAATTTTTTAATTTTTAACAAATCAGGAGGTTTGATACTCTGTTCAGTCACAATTTCACACTTAATACCAAAAAAAAAAAAAAAAGATATTTTAATTTTCATGAACTTTTGAAATTCTGTATGATTATTCCGGATATCTCTTGGATTTCTTTTTTTATATAAAATATAACTTTCTTAGAAAAATATTTTAAAATATCAAAAAAAGAGTTAATTACGACTCTTTACAACGACGCCGTTTGCCCCGGTGATAGCACTATACAAATACAAAGAAGGCCACGCGGACATTAGGGCTCCCAAGTCTTCTCTCTTGAGAGCTACCGAAGTCTATTGCAGCAGCCGCGCAGGCATCGTCACAGCCGAACACCATGGGTCGTATGCACAGTCGTGGGTTAGTGCTCTCCATTTCCGTTTCTTATTTTTCTCTGCAGGCTCATCTCGTCAATCTCAATCTCCATCTCTGCAATGTCTCCGGTAGCGCTTACGGTTTTGCTTCTAATTTATTGGTTGCAGTAAGGGTATATCCGCCTCTGCATTGCCCTACAAGAGGACGCCGCCTAGCTGGCTCAAGATCTCTTCGCAAGATGTAGGCAGCATTAAACTCTGTCTGGGAAATTCTACAAAATACTACTCTTCATTATTCATCCTTCCCATGGAATATTTTTGCTTTTGTTTTTATTTTGCTGATTAATAGCAGAGAATATTTGATTCCGTTTTAGGTTGAAGATAACATATGCAAGTTTGCGAAGAAGGGTTTGACACCATCTCAGATTGGTGTCATTCTCCGAGACTCTCACGGTATTGCTCAGGTCAAGAGCGTGACTGGCAGCAAAATCTTGCGCATACTGAAAGCTCACGGTATTTCTCTCCATCTATTTATCTATCTCTTCGATTGTTCAGAATTATGTTTTCAGAAAAATCTTATTTTTTAATAATAAATGTATTCCAGGACTGGCGCCTGAAATTCCTGAGGATCTTTACCATTTGATCAAGAAGGCTGTTTCAATTCGCAAGCATTTAGAAAGGAACAGAAAGGATAAGGACTCCAAGTTTAGGTTGATTCTTGTTGAGAGCAGGATCCACAGACTCGCTCGGTATTACAAGAAAACTAAGAAGCTCCCACCAGTATGGAAATAGTGAGTGCCTTTTGCTATATACTCGATTTTCTGCCTGCTCACTCTGAATAGTCTAGTCTTTGAGTAGTACGATGAAATCAGTGCTTTTGCGGTTGTTGATACCGATATTACTAAATTACGTTTTTGTTAAGTATATCTTTCATCTAGATTTTAGAGCTAGTATGTATTTCCTTTTACTTTTCTGATAACCAACGTGTAGTTTGTGATGAATTGGGGGCTAGGACCTTTCTACAACTCCACTCTGCTAAAATGGACTAAATTCATCCTTCATCCTCCTAAAATTACATCATCACGACCTGTTTTCAGAGGATTCCTAGCTTTAATTTTGAGAGACTCATTTTATCATGTTGTCCATAGACTACGAGTTTGGAACTGAAATATAGTTTATTTCTTTGAAATGGTTCACTCTAATAATATATTTGTCCTTTATTTTATCGATCTGTTGTTACCTTTGGATTCTCGTTACTCATTGATTTGTTTAGCTTTATAGATGCAAATGTTTTACTCTGATCAATAGTTTGTCCCCAAATTACATCCTCGCTTACGCAGAGAGGGGTAGAACAGAAACTATGCCTATATGATAGCGTTAATTTCTCCTATCATTCTGCTTACTTGCAAGACCTATACTTTTCATGTGGGAGTTGTGTTGCAATAACTGGTCGGGAAGTGAAAATACACACTGACACAAACATATATATATATATATATATATATATATATATATATATATATTTTGGTGGAGACATAAGCGTACATTTGACAATTGACAACCTTACCCTATTAGCATTCTAAATGTTATTTTGTTATTGATTTTAGTTGAATTTTTGTTAGCCCTTTTTGCTTTTGATATGCGTAACTATTTGAAATGATGATAATACGACTCTTGGCCCTGCGGCCTTTTTTGGAGCGAACACTTGTTTTTCCTTTTGGTTTGTAGCAATTTCCTGTGTCTCAAGTGCAGCTAATGACTTATAATATGTGCAGTGAATCGACTACTGCCAGCACTCTGGTTGCGTAGAGCAGAAGTCTTTGGGTTGTTGGACTAGCAGTTTGCGGCTACCTTTTGAGCGGCGTCTGTAGTCTGGATAGCTGATGTCGAGGGGATAGTGTGCTAAGATACAGAAAGATAAATTAGTTTTCACTCCTTTTGTGTGCCTTTTCTTTTCATTCCTGGAGAATGAACACCGCGCTATGTTAAGATGTGTTTGTGTTAACTGTAGTTTTATGGTTTTTATTTCAAGTAATTTTGACCCATTGAAATTTTGTTCTTAAGAATCACTTTCTGCAAGCATTTGTACCTGAATCGGGTCTCCCAGGGAAAACGGGGAATTTACTTGGTTACATAGGTTTTTGCTCTAGTAAGAACTGGATAAGAGATTGGTCGGGGTTGGTTGGATCAAAGTTGCAATCGGTTTTTAAGGATGATTCATGGAAGAAAGTATATCCTCTATCTAGTAGCGGCACGATCAATCATATTATAAAATGGATTAACGATTGAGAAATCTGGTAAGTATATAGGCATTAGAAATTTTGCAATTAATGTAGGACTGGGAGTTATTTCGATCGCAGATTTTAAGCAAGACTTTCGCTGGTTCGATATTTAAAATTAAGATAACTAGTGATAGAGGGAGGTGGGGGAAAGTAACTACTGCTGCGTTTCATTATCAAGTCATTCGTTAAGACAGACCTTAGATGGGTACGAGGTCGGCGCAACGCACATCCTTCGCTTAGCAGGTTTTCCCGAATCCGACGAATGTTCAATCCTCAAAAGCTTCTCAAGTTGTATTATCTTGAAGCATTCACTGCTATATCTTCAAACATCTGCTCTAATCAACTCCTTGATTTGCGCTAGAGACGCAGAAAGCACATCAGTTTCTGAGGGACATAAGCAAAACATTTCTCAGTGATGATCATGGATCGCATCCGTATTGGACTCAAGGAACGGATAGGGATCAATCAAGAAACAAGGAGTGCCAATTCTATTGACGAGTTTCCTATCTTGATGAATTTGAGCAACTCTGGGGACAATCTGCCAGTGACAGCCTGCGAAGAAGCACGTCAGATCTTCATAGGATGATTATTTTCTTGGCCATTGATCTTAAGACGCTGATGGCCTTCATTCACGCTTGTAGGATTTAAGATTCGACTGTGTTGCAGATTTATTTTGGAAAAAATGTAAGATTAATATTGGCAAGCAAAATGAATTAACGTAACAAGGGGTTAAAAAGGAATTCAAAATAAAATAAAAATGAAATAAAATAAAAAGGAAACAAACTTGGATAGTACAAGAGTACACATCCTACCTCTACCAAATAATTTACAGAGAAAAACTTTTTATCCCATGTACATAAATCCCGTTATTTAACCAGAACTGAGAAATCCAGTACGCAATAATAAAAATAAAAACTTCTCTTTGATACAGGCGGTACTCACGCTACCATTTCATGCCCCAAATTTCCAGCTTACACAGCTTGTCTGAGTCCCAAAGAATAGTTAAAGACGATGTACATTGAACTGATATAATGGAGAAGAGAGAAAAGTACTAGACATTCCCACGTGAAATGTACAGAAGTTTCAGGACGCAAATTGTGCTTCGTCTTTGCAAAATTTCCAGGAAAGAAATGCAAGGTAAATTCATGACCCAAGTGACAACTTTCAGAACTTTCAAGTGGCTGGTTATCAAAATTACTAGATTCTGAGCTTTCTCCGGTAGGGGGTAGCGGACTTTGAGTAGGTGGATTTTGCAGGCTCCCCTCATCATCCTTGCGTGACTCATCAGGGTCTTCTCCATCATTTTCTTTGCTAGAACTTCCACCAACATCTCCTTTTGGGATACTGCGAACCAAGTCCGGCCGAGCTTCAACGCCAACACGTCTAAGGTGTAACTGCCAAAATATATACATATACAATTCAAAGTTAAAACTTATGTCTATGAATTACTCTTGTTCGAATTGCTAGAACTACCCAACCGAAAATGCTGATGTAAGTGGGAAACACCATATACCTGAAGATGTAAATTGACCTCATCTGGGCGTGAAAGGAAAGGAAAATCTCCACCTGTTTTCAAATATGCCCGCCTTGCCCCCAGGTATTTTTCGCTCAATTGATCTTTAAGTTGTTGAGGAATTGAACAGTAGTCATTTGTCTTTGAGAAGAGCATGTGATCATGTCAAAAGAAGATATGGAATTATAAGAAAACTTATATAATATCATTTTCTCTGTATCATAGATGAACTGCAAACCTAAAATGACATTTATGTCGTGCGCAAAAAGAGGGGCAGATGCATGACCAAAAGTTAAGACAAGATTCAGATGATATACATCCATTATAGTGATGAACGAGTCCGAAAGAAGAAGGGGTCCCACTGAAGCATCATCAGTTGTCAATGTCAACCTAGAGGCTAAGTCTTCTCTTGAGAGGGTTTCCACCTAATTGAGTCACATATAGAATCCAGTCAATCAGACAATTCAATTAGCAATATAAATAAGTAAACAAGCAAACTTGTCTTAAACGGGACATAGATTTTACTTAAAGGGTAGAAAAGTAAGGAGGATAAGAAAAGTTAACTGATGAGCAAAATTTGAAGTGAAATGCAATCTCTTGTCATCTCATAACAATTAAACTTCTATCATACAGGAAGGTAATGGTGGTAGTGTGTGAAAAAAATCCAGGTTCTGCAGGATAGAGATTACCTGAGAAACAACAAAATCCACGGAATCCGCAATAAATGGTTCATGAGGACCATCACGAATCCCTGTTAAGATATACCGCTTCAGCAAAAAAGAAGGTGTCCAACTAACACTGTATGCCAATAGCAAAATTGGATCAGTTAATAGGTTGGTAACAAAACAGATCAGGTGAAGAATTATCAGGAACTACCAAAAAGTGCCCATGCAAATAGGAGAATATGAATTCTGTACAGTGGACTACTAATGTGTGATTTAACTTCTTCCGTACAAAGAAATATATCATTTTAAAGTCTTGCAGGAAATCAGAGTTAAATGATTCCTAAATTAATCAAGTAAAGCTCCAACAAAAGGTGAATGAAAAGAGACTTCATTTTTCCAGCTAAAATACCATCTTTCTGGAAGAAGAAACTCCGGATGCAAGCAAACGAATTAGAACCCTCCTTCCCTATATCATTTGCGAAATTCAACTATGTTGGTTATGAGTGGCCAATATACATACGAATAAAATCCTTACAATATCTAAATATAAATAAACACAAAAAACGTAACTCAACAAAAAGAAACAAGAGAAAAATATACTGGACATATATCTCGCATCCCTAAAAAATCCAAGGAGCTAAACATTCTATCACATTAGAATCTATGCTCCAACATCTTAGCTTTTTCATGAATTATACGAAATTCATTAGAAGTCCAGTTATATGTACTACCTTGATTGCCCAATTCTTGGGTTTGAAGCAAACTAATCAACTATTTCAGACATGCTCCCAAATATCTTTTTGAGGCATACAGTCCTATTTTAAACACATTATTAAAATTGTTGCTTTTGTACTAGAAATCCAACTAAATAAAGTGAATTTTGCAGTTTACTTATTTTATTATTAAATTATAAAGACACAGCACACTGGAAATTTACTTGTTTCAAGCTTATAGCATTTGCTCTTTTTTTAAAAAAACACACACACACACAAAGAATAAGAGAAAATTACACGGGAGCCCATGGCATTGCAGCAGAGAAATTCCGTGTCTCCAAAAATGAATTTGAAAGAACTAATGACCGAACCCGTCTCGGACGATGCTGAGCAAAAAGTTGAGCCAAGAAGCCACCGAGGGATGTGCCATAAAGATGTACCTGTCAAAGAGTCGGAATTATACAGCTAAATGTTTCCTTAGGTTGTTAAAATGAAGTGCGCATTTCAGACTAAATAATGAATATGCATTTAGTTAGAGGAAACGGTTGTTATATATGCTACCTAAGAGAAGTAAAATGAAGTGAGCATTTCAGACAAAATAATGATACGTACACTAGAAAGATTTATAATTAATAGTGCAATCTATATGATCAGGTATTCATAAAAATTTGTAGACGATAGAATTGCAATGAAATGATGATGCTGAATGCAAAATTTGATATGAAGCAGAAAAGATGGTGTAACAAGCGTGGTGAAAAAGTTTGAAGATATAGTACATGATGAACATCAATCGCATCCAAGAACTTTTCAAATGCTTGAATCCACTCGGAGTGATTCCATACACGAGGTATGTCAACAGATATGACACGGTAACCCTGCAAAAAGTGAACACTTTGCTTTAGTTACTCCTCCTGGGAATTGCAATACTATCAGAATATCCTGTTCACTGTATATACAACTATGAGTAATACTGAGATTTAATAGTAAATTCTTTTAGCTGAAAACTTGTCCAGTGAAGTAAAATTATATTGCCGCAGTCATAATATTGATGACGTATCGAAATACATTATTGTGATACTATTTATACTTTTGCAATGTATAGTACCTTCATGGACAAGGACATGATCTGTTTGTAGTATACATCTGCCGTTCCAGCTGTTCCAGGAAGACAAATTAATGGGGGCACAACTTTTGGACCAAAATCATAATACCGCCACTGCTTGGTGCCGATCTGTAACATTTGATGTACGAGATCAGATACAGATTAGCCGAGAAGTCTTAAGGAATGTTGCAAAGCATAACATTATATGCAATCGTAAATGGAAATGATAACAGAACCAGTAACCGACCAAGGTACATACTTGCACAGAATACCAAAAAAGCGCAATTGCTAATCATCAAAAAATAATGAAAGAAAGACAAGAACTAGCGAAAGCGTGACAACATAACAGTCCAAAGCTAAGAGGTAAAACCTAGAGCCGACAACATAGTATGAAGTTGGGATTATTTGGACAAGGAAGGAGGAGATATTAATGAGCACAATGGTTGGACATCATCAAAATCATCTTAAACTATAAACAAAACCAATAAAAATTGAGGAAATTTGAATGGAAATAGTGACTAGTCGGGTAGTAGTCAGAAAATTGAAAGGGGGCATGGAAGGAGAGTGAAGAAATGAAGGTAAGAAGAAGAAAGTTAGAGAACGGACTGGGATCTTGTGAAGAGGGACTTGAGACTTGAAGTAGATGTAATCTCCGGGCGCCGAAAAGACGCCTTTCATTGCTAATTGTTAGGAGTCACGGAACCATGTCCGTCGTCTCCGATCCAATCCCATCAATTTCTTCTACTCCTTTGTTTTATTCGTCTCCCTCTTCCTCCAACTTTTATTCCAGACTGGCCGACTAGACTAGAGATTTAACATAGACACGTCACCGGCTAACTGCATGCGGCCCATGCCAAAAGCCCAAAGGCAAGTAGTTAGCCAAAAAATAATAGAAGACATAGTAATTAGGTATAACTATGTATTTTTCTTTTTTTAACTAAAGTTTTCTTTGCTTAAAATTTTTTAGGATGAAAAGATTTTATGATGATAGTATAATACCCTCAGTTATATTTATTATTATGTCTTTATTTGAGGCCAGTGGTTCTCAAGCTTAAAATTATAGGTTTTAAGAATTGTAGGAAATATTGTTTAGGCATTTAACATTTGAAGATTTTACAAAGACTTTAGAGGTTTCCTAAATCATATTATACATTCAATAAAATACAAAATTAGGTCATATAATCATATGTCATGTAAAACATATAAAAATTATGTATATTTGTCATGTCAATGTAATAAGACATACCTATGTGGTTTTACAAAATATCCTAAAATTTATAATTTGGCTCACACTTTTTTTTTTGGGATTACACTGGTTGTCACATCTTTTGAAATGAAAATAGTAACAAATAAATTCTTTTCTATTCAATTGAAGTTAGGATCTTTAACTTAGCATACCTGCAGTGTCTTTTTACTTTTAATATTTATAATTATTTTAAAATTAAATTTCTTTTGTAGAATATATGATTTTATATTCCCCCAGCCTCATTCTGATTAAAATATCAGATATTCGGTGGTAAGTGAGCCTGCCTCTTCAATCATCATCTCCTCTGGTGACAACTCTTAAGAGTTGCATGCAGCATGATAGCCAGCTGCCACCATATCACACAGTTCAATCTCTCTTAATATCCCACATAACAACGGCCACACATGTGAACTAAAACTATATGTTTATCATTTTGACTCTCTCCACATCCCATTCGCAACAATGATCAGTTTAACATTACTCACTCATCAACCAGATGTCTTCCTGCCACCAAACGGCACAAAGTGTGAACTAACAATGTAGCCTCAGAATCAAGTAGCAAGCAGCATTGTATACGGTAGAAACTTGTATTACAAGTAATGCAGTGCAGTTCCCGCTAATTCCACCACTGTAATCAGTGGTAAGAGTCACTGAGAAAGCAACATCTACATCTACATCTACATCGACTAACAGACAGATACCTGCAAATTTCCAGGCACTCTCATCATGAACCACTCATAACTATATTTATGAGGATTACAATGCAACAAGGTCGATCAAAGAGGTTCTGGTCCTCCAGCAACAGCAGTCGCATTAGAATGCAGGCAAACTGGTCATTGATTAACCATAAGAAAAGAAAGCAGTAAGAGGTAGGTTTTACAAAATTTAGATCACTAACACAGTAAATCAAATCCATAAGCACATTTTCTGTGTCAAATTTATGACAAAACAAATATATACATGACTCAAGGCAAGAAGAGCTCGCTAAAATTGAAAAACAAATGTAGGTACTGCAGATAAGGAACATATTCAATCTATCAACCGAAGATTAGAATGTACATTGGCTAGCCAACAAGATCATATTACAAACGATGAAAACGAAGAAAAAAGTAGAACCAAAAGAAAAATGGAAAAATTCCTGCTACTTCCTCAGTACAACTGTAGGCCTGCAATTATTAACTTATATCAACAGCAAGCAGATGTTCTACAGGGCCCAAATTTTAGTGTCAAATGACATAAAAAAGTGTATGCACGAAGATCATAAAGGATGAAAAAAAAAAATACTTTCAACAAAAACACATTTGCCGAAAATCACCACGCACTCTTCTTAGACCCAGAATAAAAATCAAGGTACCACCGTACAAACTTCTTGAGTCCTGTCTCCAAATCAGTGGTCGGCCTGTAGCCAAGCACCTTGTGCGCTATGCTAATATTTGCATGTGTAAATTTAACATCGCCATTTCTAGGCATTGGGACCAACTTCTTTTTAGCCTTCACGTTCAGAAGCTTCTCCAATATGCTTACAAGCTTACTCACAGGCACTGGTGAAGTATTACCCAGATTAAGAATCCTCAATTGTGCAGGGCCCTTCTTCTTCCCACCACTACCGGTACTTTTCTTGGCCGTGTCCAAAGCTGCCAGGCACCCTTTGACAACATCATCGACGTAGGTAAAATCTCTTGCAACGGTTCCGTGATCTGGGGCCTCAAAAATGGTAATTGTCTTTCCTTTAAGTATATCTTTTGTGAAGAAGAAATAAGCCATATCAGGGCGCCCCCATGGACCATACACCGTGAAGAACCGCAACCCAGTAATTGAAAGCCCATATATATGATTATAAGTATGTGCAATTTCTTCACCAGCCTTTTTAGTTGCAGCATAAAGACTGGCTGGTCGATCAGTTCTGTCTTTTTCTGCGAATGGTACCTTAGAATTAAGCCCATACACGGAACTTGAAGAAGCCCATACAACTGCAGGTTGCGGATTCGCTGATCTACAAACTTCAAGAAGATTGACAAAGCCAGCGATATTGCTGTGTACATAGGATCCGGGATTCTGCATTGCGTAGCGAACGCCGGCCTGTGCCGCAAGGTGCATTACATGGGTAAAAGGCACAACATCGAAAAGCTTCTGAAGGAGCGCCGAATCGTTGATATCTCCCTCAACAACAAATACCCCCGCGCGGTCAAGAAGGTTTTGCCGGGCTCGTTTGAGGTTTGGATCGTAGTAGAGGTTGAAATTGTCAAGTCCAAGCACGCCATCACCGCGCCGCTTCAACGCCGCTGACACGTGGGTGCCGACAAAACCAGCCGCCCCGGTGACCAGGACTGTCAAGCCAGATGCAGAGTTCCTACGAGCCGATTTGCTTACACGTTTTTCCCAATCGGGTCCACCCCAGGAGTCACCGAGAGCTCGGCGAGGGGATCCAACGGCGGGAGAAGAAGAAGCCGAGGGAGAAGAGAGAAAGAAGAAAAATATAGTGAAGGCCAGGAAAAAGGAAGACCAGAGAGTGAGTCTGGAGATAGTAGAATGGAACCTGAGGCGATCAACGTAGGGAGATTTCTCTGACTTGAACTTGCCTGGCGTCGACGGTATGTTGTCAATTTCTGACAGCGGTACTGTCTTCAACTGTGACATTTCCCAAACCCAACCCTAATGCCAAAAATTTAAGGATAAGGGGTCGGACTCGGAAACAAGAAAACCTTCATGGGGGTAATGCGAGTAGGATCTTGTTGCAAACATCAAATAGCAAGAACGGGTTGGAATGGGTTTTATAATGTTCGATTGGACGGAGGCTAAAGGAAATCGGTAAAATACGCACGCGTCAGAGGGTGATGCATTGCTGGCGGTATTCTGAGAATCACCTTGGAGGGTTTTGACTTTATGACTCTTATGGCGTGTTTGGCTGACTTCTAGAAACGCATTCTCTCTCTCCCTTGTCTTGTGGATTTAAATGCGTAAGATTTGCCATAAATCATTTATCAACAATTCAACGAGAGATAGATATTACTGCATTAGCAAACTTTTTTTATTAAAAATGTGTTTGAAAATATTATAAATAGAAATTGAATAAAAATAACTTATAATTAAATATCATTCTATATAAAGCCACTAAAAATAATTTAATGACAAGGGGCTTAAGGTTTGAGTTGGTGAGATTTAATTGAGATGAGATTGCTCTAATTTTGTTGCTTAGCACTTAGGTTGGAATCTCTAGTTGCAATTTTTGGTCTCTCCGTTTACATAGAGGCAAAAAAAATAAAAATAAAAATGTATAACCTCCAACAGGTTAGATATGACCAATATATTTTTGAACCGTAAACTTGCCGCGACTGTATTGGGTTGAACTGAAGAACACCACTAGCACTAGGCGTTGGTAGAGAAGCCTTGCAGGATTATCATATACGCACGCATACCTGTCGTGTTGGATTTTTAAACCTCTCTTCTTCGCCAAGCATGAGTTACTGATACTTAGAACCATAGTTTGCTCGCAACCCCAGCTTATAGATTAATTTGACCATATATAGAGCCCTGCAAGTTTATCAAACTTGAGGAGGAGATTGCTTCCTAGAAAGGGAAGGTGTCCAACCAATGCGCTCTGGTGGCAATGGAGGCACTAATCATTTTGATTTCTTCACTCTCCATGGCAGCCACAGCATGGTGAATATGGGTGAGAACAAAAGTCGCAATTATGTATTCATAATAGCCCTTTCATTTTTCTTTTCTTTTCTTTTTTTTAAAAAAAAATTGTCTAAAATTAAAACAGTAATCTCACTTTCTTCTTTAATTTTATGTTACCCAAAACTGCTAAATTGTTATAATTTAGAAGTTAATGTACATATCTATCAATAATCAGCCCATATAATCTAGCCGATCAAGAACAAACCTACCCTGCAGATGCAGATTCAACGGAGAGAGTTTAGAAATGCAACCATTCCCCCAGAAGTTTAGAACTCTAATATCAAACCGAAATAATGCTATGCATAAGAATATATTTAGTGGAAAGGATTCATCTTTCTCTAAATAACGAAGTAGAGATAGATTTATATTATTTCATTGACCACAGAAGAAATATATATTTGCACCACGACAGAAATGTATTAACACTGCAATCCATGTCCACGCGAGAGGGAGGGTTGGCATGGCATACAGAGGATTAAACATTAGCTCCTGTGTTACACAACACCTGTAGCATCTTTGCTTTTTTTCTTTTTTTTTTTTTTTTTACTTTGATTCAGACCGATGACAATAGCAAAAGCTCCTAACAGTTGATGACTTGTGTAGATTCCATCACTCATAAAGCGCTGGACTCGACAACCTTGGAGTGGGAATGGCAACCAACGGTGTTTTCTTTTTCAATACAATGCCAAACTTCTCCGAAACATCCAACTTCTGTCCTGGCGGAATTCTCCAATCAAATGAGTGCACTAGTGTGGCAACTGAATACATAACCATTCTCTCGGCCATTGCTATTCCTGCACATATCCTTCGCCCGGACCCAAATGGGAAATAACTGAAATCACTTCCGCTAAAATCCCATTTAGCATCCTTCAGGAACCTTTCGGGGTCAAATTCTAATGGTCTCTCCCAATTTGAAGGGTCTCTTTGTATTGCCCACACGTTCACAAACACCCGAGACCCTTTTGGGATTGTGTAACCTCCAACGGCGCAAGTTTCACTGGGGCAGTGGGGAACTAACAGTGGAAGGGCAGGATGTAATCTAAGAGTTTCTTTTATCACTGCCTGCAAATAGGGCAGCTTCTGAATGTGAGACTCTTCTACAATATTGTCTGTACCAACCACCTCTGCCAGTTCTTGCTGGGCTCTCTTCGTCACCTCTGGATTGTTCATAATTTCTGCCATAACAAACTCAATTGTGTTGGAGGAAGTGTCGGATCCACCCACCACCATATCCTGTCCAATATTTTCACCCACACTATTAATGCTAATACAATAATTAGCTAAAAGGAAAATAGAAAAAGTAGAAATTACATTTCAGGCGAAACAAGAAAAACAACAGATGACTAATCAGATGCTATGCTATTGACAAATAGACAGCATAACAACATACCATAAGCAAGGCCTTGAGGTGGGTCATGGTGAATGGCGTCTTGGAATCTCCTCCTTCGTCTTTCAAATTTATTAAAAACTGCAAAAAGTCCTGGCTCTGTTTTTTACCGTTGCTACTCTCGTTATTAATCTTGAGCCTTTGATCAATCATCTTTTCGAAGATCCCATCGAACCGTCGGGACAACCCACGCATCTTTTTAAGCATGCCTTGCAAATCAAAGGGAGCCAACCCGGGAAAAAAGTCCGAAATGTTGGGCTTCCCCAAAAGCTCCGTTATATCAGATATAAGTTCCCTGAACTCTGCTCCCAAGCTGGCCCTCTCATCCCCTTCCACCGTACCACCCCACATCATGTTGGTGATCACGTTTAGTATTGTAAGGAATATTTGCTCACCCACGTTAACGGGTGATCCGACCCGAGTGTACGTATAAGCCACTGTTTGTCGGATCTCTCTGCGGCGGAGGGCATAGACAGAATCTAAGGTGGTGTTGCTAAGCATCTTGAGCGCACACACTTTTCTCAACATTCGCCACTGCGGCCCATAGGGTGTCCATGCTATATCCAATCCGCCATAGGTTACTGGCGCGGCCACAGCAGGCATGTCACGATTCGCAAAAGTGGTATCCTGGTCTTTGAGCACTTGACGTGCTATGGAAGGCGAGCTCACAACAATGCCAATCTTTGTCCCAAGTCGGATTTTCAATATAGGGCCATAGGTCCGACCCAAATCTGCAAAGTAGGAGTGGAGCTCCGGATCAAGAGATAGAAGGTTGCCCAATATGGGGATACCTCTGGGACCTGGGGGAAGTGGTGGGGTTGTCCGCTTAGGTTTGATGAAGTACCAAGCACATACAAGAATTACAGAGAAAGCTAAAAACAGAGGAGTTACGCCATTTCTGTTATTCCAAAACCAAAACCACGTGGAATTCTTCAGATTGTGGAAGATACTTGAGATGGGTATCATGGTGTTGTTCAGACTTGAGAATGAACTAAGAAAGGAGCTGAGCTCAGTCTATCCAAATATCTTGACCTTAACTAGTACCATATTCATGTAATGAAATGAGTAAGAAAGCGATAAAAAGATAGACTTCGCTTATGCGCCGCCAGAATTGGAAGAAAGATTTTTTTTGGAGTGAAAACCGTTCTGCCACAAAAGCCCTCTACTGATTTGGAAACGGATTAACTAGTGAACTGTTGGTCATCCGATGGGCCTAAAATTGTGGGGATTTACCTTCTACCACCCCACCTTTACCATCCACCACCCCCCATTTTAATTTTTTTATTTTAATTCCAAAAATGCCCTCACCTTTCCTCCCTTCCTTCTCTTCTTTCCCACGAACCCTAACATCCCCCACCCCCCACCCGCGGCTCACACTCTCCCATTTCTCCTTGGCTCAACACAAGTTCTTGGATAAATTTCAACAAAAAAAAGTATCTTAATCCCCCATTTTTTTGTTTATATACATTTTTAGTGTTTAAAAATGTAAACTTATGTTGAAATGGTGAAAAATATTTATCACGGTGTACTTGAGAGGTGTTGAACCTCT
Organism: Bauhinia variegata; assembly: GCA_022379115.2. Taxonomy (NCBI): domain Eukaryota; kingdom Viridiplantae; phylum Streptophyta; class Magnoliopsida; order Fabales; family Fabaceae; genus Bauhinia; species Bauhinia variegata. Next base: position 17,064,791 of record CM039436.1, on the reverse strand, counting down.
AACGCTTCTTCAGAAGCGTTGAGGACTTCGGCTAGTTGTCACCATATGTTTGAACGCTTGTGCACAAGCGAGATGGTGGCCAACGCCTCTGTAGAGGCTCCAAGGCACTTCCAACGCCTATGCATAGGCGTTGGTGGCCATGTGTGAAGGGTGATGGCCTAACGCTCCTAGAGAGGCGTTGGAGGCTTGAAACGCCTTTGTACAGGCGTTAGAGGAATGTGGAAGAGCAGAACGCTCCTGCAGGAGCGTTTCACTGCCCAAACCCTCCTGCAGAGGTGTTTTGATCAAAACGCCTCTGCAGGAGCGTTTGGGCAGTGAAACGCCCCTGCAGGAGCGTTCTGATGAAATCACCTCCACAGGCGTTCAACCCATGTAACACTCTTTCACAGGTGTTTGAGAATTGAAAACGCTTTTGTAGGAGCGTCTGGGGATGTCAACGCCTCTGTAGAAGCGGTATCGACACCAGAAACTTATACCAGTCAAAAACAAAATTTGAAGGATACATACCTCGTTTCATATACCATTAAAGTTCACACGAATAATACACACTCAAATATTAACGCTTCCACTCTTACAAATCAATAAATCAGCCAAGGGAATGAGAAGAAATTGTAGGGTTTGCTTCTACCGTTAATAACATCGTGGGGGGTGGAGAAAGGACGCAACAGACATTATTTCTTTCGTCAAGGGCATTATGGTCATTTTGAGTATTGGGGGGTGGTGGATGGTAAAGGTGAGGGTGGTAGAAGGTAATGCCCAAAATTGTGTTGATTGTGTAATTTTAAGTAATTTAACGGTCAATAAGTAGATTACACAGTACAGTCAATTGCAAGTAATCCAGATTCTACTGATTTCAATTTTAACTGGGTAAACTATAAAATTCTTATATCATTTTTTTTAAAAAAAAAACTTTTTTTATTAAAAATGTGTTTGAAAATATTATAAATAGAAATTGAATAAAAATAACTTATAATTAAATATCATTCTATATAAAGCCACTAAAAATAATTTAATGACAAGGGGCTTAAGGTTTGAGTTGGTGAGATTTAATTGAGATGAGATTGCTCTAATTTTGTTGCTTAGCACTTAGGTTGGAATCTCTAGTTGCAATTTTTGGTCTCTCCGTTTACATAGAGGCAAAAAAAAAATAAAAATAAAAATGTATAACCTCCAACAGGTTAGATATGACCAATATATTTTTGAACCGTAAACTTGCCGCGACTGTATGAACTGAAGAACACCACTAGCACTAGGCGTTGGTAGAGAAGCCTTGCAGGATTATCATATACGCACGCATACCTGTCGTGTTGGATTTTTAAACCTCTCTTCTTCGCCAAGCATGAGTTACTGATACTTAGAACCATAGTTTGCTCGCAACCCCAGCTTATAGATTAATTTGACCATATATAGAGCCCTGCAAGTTTATCAAACTTGAGGAGGAGATTGCTTCCTAGAAAGGGAAGGTGTCCAACCAATGCGCTCTGGTGGCAATGGAGGCACTAATCATTTTGATTTCTTCACTCTCCATGGCAGCCACAGCATGGTGAATATGGGTGAGAACAAAAGTCGCAATTATGTATTCATAATAGCCCTTTCATTTTTCTTTTCTTTTCTTTTTTTTTAAAAAAAAATTGTCTAAAATTAAAACAGTAATCTCACTTTCTTCTTTAATTTTATGTTACCCAAAACTGCTAAATTGTTATAATTTAGAAGTTAATGTACATATCTATCAATAATCAGCCCATATAATCTAGCCGATCAAGAACAAACCTACCCTGCAGATGCAGATTCAACGGAGAGAGTTTAGAAATGCAACCATTCCCCCAGAAGTTTAGAACTCTAATATCAAACCGAAATAATGCTATGCATAAGAATATATTTAGTGGAAACGATTCAGCTTTCTCTAAATAACGAAGTAGAGATATATTTATATTATTTCATTGACCACAGAAGAAATATATATTTGCACCACGACAGAAATGTATTAACACGGCAATCCATGTCCACGCGAGAGGGAGGGTTGGCATGGCATACAGAGGATTAAACATTAGCTCCTGTGTTACACAACACCTGTAGCATCTTTGCTTTTTTTCTTTTTTTTTTTACTTTGATTCAGACCGATGACAATAGCAAAAGCTCCTAACAATTGATGACTTGTGTAGATTCCATCACTCATAAAGCGCTGGACTCGACAACCTTGGAGTGGGAATGGCAACCAACGGTGTTTTCTTTTTCAATACAATGCCAAACTTCTCCGAAACATCCAACTTCTGTCCTGGCGGAATTCTCCAATCAAATGAGTGCACTAGTGTGGCAACTGAATACATAACCATTCTCTCGGCCATTGCTATTCCTGCACATATCCTTCGCCCGGACCCAAATGGGAAATAACTGAAATCACTTCCGCTGAAATCCCATTTAGCATCCTTCAGGAACCTTTCGGGGTCAAATTCTAATGGTCTCTCCCAATTTGAAGGGTCTCTTTGTATTGCCCACACGTTCACAAACACCCGAGACCCTTTTGGGATTGTGTAACCTCCAACGGCGCAAGTTTCACTGGGGCAGTGGGGAACTAACAGTGGAAGGGCAGGATGTAATCTAAGAGTTTCTTTTATCACTGCCTGCAAATAGGGCAGCTTCTGAATGTGAGACTCTTCTACAATATTGTCTGTACCAACCACCTCTGCCAGTTCTTGCTGGGCTCTCTTCATCACCTCTGGATTGTTCATAATTTCTGCCATAACAAACTCAATTGTGTTGGAGGAAGTGTCGGATCCACCCACCACCATATCCTGTCCAATATTTTAACCCACACTATTAATGCAAATATAATAATTAGCTAAAAGGAAAATAGAAAAAGTAGAAATTACATTTCAGGCGAAACAAGAAAAACAACGGATGACTAATCAGATGCTATGCTATTGACAAATAGACAGCATAACAACATACCATAAGCAAGGCCTTGAGGTGGGTCATGGTGAATGGCGTCTTGGAATCTCCTCCTTCGTCTTTCAAATTTAATAAAAATTGCAAGAAATCCTGGTTCTGTTTCTTATCATTACCACTCTCGTTATTAATCTTGAGCCTTTGATCAATCATCTTTTCGAAGATCCCATCGAACCGTCGGGCCAACCCACCCATCTGTTTAACTATGCCTTGCAAATCAAAGGGAGCCAACCCAGGAAAGAAGTCCGAAATGTTGGGCTTCCCCAAAAGCTCCGTTATATCCGATATGACTTCCCTGAACTCTGCTCCCAAGCTGGCCCTCTCATCCCCTTCCACCGTACCACCCCACAGCATGTTGGTGATCACGTTTAGTATTGTAAGGAACATTTGCTCGCCCACATTAACGGGTGATCCGACCCGAGCGTACATATAAGCCACTGTTTGTCGGATCTCTCTGCGGCGGAGAGCATAGACAGAATCTAAGGTGGTGTTGCTAAGCATCTTGAGCACACACACTTTTCTCAACATTCGCCACTCCGGCCCATAAGGCGTCCACACTATGTCCGATCCACCATAGGCTGCTGCGGCGGCCACAGCAGGCATGTCACGATTGGCAAAAGTGATATCTTGGTCTTTGAGCACTTGACGAGCTACGGAAGGCGAGCTCAACACGATGCCAATCTTTGTCCCAAGTCGGAGCGTCAATATGGGGCCGTAGGTCCGACCTAAATCCGCAAAGTAGGAGTGGAGCTCCGGATCTAGAGACAGAAGGTTGCCCAATATGGGGATGCCTCTAGGACCCGGGGGAAGTTGTGGGGTTGTCCTCTTGGTCTTGGGTTTGATGAAGTACCAAGTAAATAGAACAATTACAGAGAAAGCCAAAAGCAGAGGATACTGGAAGGGACTTGAGATTGAGATGGATATCACCGACATCGTGTTGTGTTATTCAGACTTCTGAATCAACTCCGAAAGAAAGGAGCTCTGCCCCTACAGACTAGACTCACTCTATGCAGAGAGCTTTTGACCACACCTAGTACCATCTATCTGCTATGTAGGGGGTGCTAATAGAAAGTGACAAAAATGAATTCGCTCGTCTGCCCCGGAATCGGAGGAAGGAATCTTTAGTTTAAATCGTTGGATTGGAAAATATATAAACCGAATTAGAATATTAATATTCTAAAGATTTTGTGATTGGCCTATTGTGTGTTATAAGCATTTGGACCTTAGAATAATGAGATCATTGAAATATTCTGAAAGACTTTGTGATTGGTATATTGTAAGTGTTCATGGATAACCATCACAATGAAGCATAAGCATTTGGACCTCGTTGGGTAAATGAGTGAGATCAGATCTGGTCTGACATCATTTGGGATTCTAACCATCGCGTGGATAACTGGTCTACATTTTGATTCCCATCGTTTTCAAAATGCCTTGTAACCGAAGAATGCAATGCACAAAAACCAAATCTCTGAGCTTTTTCCAGCTCCACTCTGTTGTGGTATAGTATGTATACTCTCGAGAGTGCTTCAATTCTATTCGAACTAAACTACGAGTTAGCTTATATCCATATCGCAGCCTTCTATGGTGGGAGCTACATCTGTGTTACTTAATATCTCATTCGACGTTTCTCTAATGGGTAAAAAATTTATTAAATAATTCTGTAAGAATTATTCAGATATTCAAAATACATTATTTTATAAATTTCTAACTAATTTAAAAGTGCAAGACAAATAATACAACAGGAAAGTGGGATTGAGAATGTGGGGATTTCATCACCTTACCCTGCCGACCAGTCACCTAAAGTTACAAAATCAGATGAATACAGAAGTTTCAGAAGAATATACTACGAATCTCTAATTGAGATATTACTTGCACATACAACCAGAAAAAAAAAATGAGAAATATCCATAAATTTATCATATTTCTATTAACTGGTCGCTTAAAATGATCATGTCAATTGCAATTCATTGCCCATATATGTATGGACGGTATTTATTCACAAGATTAGATACGATTATTATTGCCAATAACTATTCCTTCTTTAGATTTTGGGGAGGGGGATTAATTTGGGAAAATAAAATAAAATTTAAAGCAAAGTAAACAATTACCCACCAGATTGGCAAAGTCTGTCTCTTTCATCATGTACAGTACACTCCAACAAAAATGAACACATAAATAAAACGATATTGGTGAACCACTGTTTCTAGACATCACAATAATCAGCTCAGAAAAGTTTGTCAATAGCTGATCATGCAACGCATATGCAGCATGTGGTATCGCAAAAAAATGTTGGAACAAAAATATCAGGTTTAATATTGGAAAGGGAAAGGTTAAGGAAAAATGATGAGCACAAAACAAACGACTGATTAATGTCAGCCTGTTTATTTGCATTTGGTTGTGCGATTTTCCTTTCGAGCAACTAAACACTTACTTGATGCCTAAACCTACGCATGCAATCTCCGAGACTCGAAACCAAACTGGCACATTCCAAAGGGTCCTTCGTATGCTCCTTGAAACATGCCAAGGAAGAATCAAGCTCAGCAACGCAGGGCATTGGCTTAGGGGCTGGGAGCTTATACTCATTGTCACGGAGATCTTTTGCCTTTTGGGTTACTTCCCGCAACATATTCTCTTCCTGCTTCTGCAATCTTTCCACAACCTCCTCACTTTCATGAAGGACAGATCGAACAGACTCCACCTCAGAATTGGCAGATTGTGGAGGAGGGATTGCTGGGAGATACGAAGGAGGTTGCATTGACCACCCAGGCACAGCTGCACTCTTGGGCATTCCAGAATCATCAAAAATTTGCTTCTGACTTACATTAGATTGGGGCTGTTGAGGCTCTTTTGGTACCTTAGGTTTAGTTCTTTTAGTTTTCTTCTTTGATGTCTCCACATCATCAACGAGCCTATTAACAAGGTTGCTGCTAATCTGGATTGTAAAATCACCCATAGTACGATAACTCCTGGACGATGTACACGAAAGGCATGATAAATGTTATAAGGATTGCTACAAAACTATCTTATACACTTAGGAAGATATCATCAACCAAAATTTTTCATTCGATTTCGAAGTAAAGAATTCTACTTAATACAGTCAATCACATAAAATACATAAGCGTGTCTGGGTCCACAAACGGTAATAGAGTAGTGCCTTTCTGTGTGTCTGTCTAACTGTCTGAGAGAGTTTCTTTAAGTAAAATAGCATGGCTTTATCACCGTGTCAGGTGACTTACCCAGGGAAAGGGTTTACACAATAACGCTATGTAACCCATCATTTCAGGTCACGTAAGCCTCTACAAAGCTGTCACAAAATACTTACGATTTATATAAAGCCTCTTGTAAACCCAACTTACTACTGACATGGCTTAGTTCTCGTTTCGACAACAATCTTACAAGTTCTAACTTGCTTAGCACAAATCAAATGATACATCAATAATGTTTTATACAATGAAATTTTAAGTAATAATAAAAACAAATCTTTTAAAAAAAATTGAATAAAAAGAACAGAAAATGTTCTGTTGCCTAAAGGAAGCCAGAAAATCACTAGGAATGCCAAGTGAAGATATAAAACTTCGCTAAGATCAAAATAAAACAATCAAACAAACCCAAAAGAGATGTACTCTGCCAAGTGACTTGATATCATCTATAAGAGGACAACTGATTAAGGAGTAAAGTTGTGATCTGTGCATGATTAAGTCTCCTCTTGCATTCTACCAGTTTGTTCAAAACCCACTTAAGTAAAATGTTCAGGATAACATATTTAACTATTAAGGCGCTGATACATAATCTAATCGACTTGATCTTAGTCAAAGTGATTGGCACCAAAACCTTTCCTAACTAACCAATATAGACCAATACAGGTACACATGCATATAGGAAAACCTTTTATTACTATATGGAAATAAAGAGCAGTGATTTATTTCGGAAGAAACAAACTGTAAACAAGTAGAAGGCATCTTGAATAACAAGAGACAACAACTCAGTTCAGCTTGATGCAACAAATTCATTTAAAACACAAGCAAAATGATATAAACAAATGTATTTCGCCTGAATGTCAAAAGCTTCAATTGCATTATATTGTTAAAAGATTCACCTAGAAGACATTGACAAACAAAAAAAAATCTTTAAAAATAATAATAAAAATCAACATATAAATACGGAAAAGGAAAAGCATCTAAGGTGCCTCAAAGCATGAAATGCCAATCCAAAATTCCGTGAAATATGCAAAAGCAGCATTGGCTAATGGCTAATACCCGTAAGAAGACTAGATGAAAAGTTTATGCAACAATCCAAAGTTTGAAATCAGGTATAGGGCTAGACCAAAAACAAGTAAAACAACGCAGATATGTCAAACATTCTAACTTGTAATTCTCATTTGGCGTGCATGTTCTTACGTTGCGTCAATAGTGTCATACAAAGCATTGTATCTGATAATGCATGAGCCAAACAAATACAGATGACTCTAACTTGCACCATACATATTCCTGATATCACATTAGGTCGGGGGCAAGAGCTAACTAGAAGTAGAACTCCAACTGATCAAAGAATGTACGGCCATTATAGCTTGCTTTCTTTTTCTGTCATTAAATTTTTCGACGAAAACCGAAATCTGTATGATTTAATAAACAAGTTAAAGCAAATGACAACCGAGTGAGAAGATTTAGATGTAGAAAAGAGTGCAACATTTAGTACCAAAAATGTCGGTACAGCATTTGAATTTCGATATTCCACGGTCTCACTAGAAACAGATCATTTTCCAACATTATCGCAGGAAAAGACTTTGTTTCCAAAAAAGAATCGAGTAGTATCATTCATAGCTCATGTTGAAGAAAACAAGAGATCCTAGGGTGTGACAAATAGATACCTGATGATGTATAAACAAAACGAGGATGAACTCAACGGCGGACAAAGGGCAAAGATGCAGAAGGCCGAAACCGAAGTACCTTCTACTTGGCAAATCACACGGGGCAGACAACATCTAAACGCACCGTTTCATTGTTTTTAACTTATTTTGTTGAATATTTTTAAACGTTACTTTCGATATTGGGCCTCGACTACCTTGACTGGGCAACTTGGATTGGATCACCATTAACTCCGGGGTCCGTAATGCCATGTATTTATGTTACGTATTTTTAGTCGTTTAGGGAGATTATGTTTTTACGCTGATCATTATATTGGATGATTCTATGGTTGATTTCAGTTTATAAAATTCTACATTACTACATTATTGTACTAACCAAAAAATTAAAAAAGTTTATAAAATTTTTAAAAATAAATATATTTGAAAAGCTGATTGCAGTTGATACCTCGTGTAAAGGCCTCAAAGCAGAGCAGCAGAGAATGGGTAGATGTGTGATGATTAAAATGGAATATTTGGTGGCATTTAGATGGTATGGTACATCAAAAAAAGCATAGGTACTTTTCATTTATTACTAGTATAAAATTGGAGTATTTTTGGCAGTCAAATTGGCAATTCTACAATAATGATATTTATTCAAACTACATTCCACATTGTAATCACTGCTTTGACTATTGCGAGACCAGACCGGGCCCGTGCGTCCCTTTTTCATTTTTATTTGTTGAAATCCACTTCAAATATTATAACTCGTGTGATATTTCATTTCATCCAATCATTGAGATGAGACATCAATTAGTGGCTAGTGCAACAATTTTCACTTTAATATTTGCCCCTTTGTAACTTGCACTGTAAGAAATTTGCTCACATAAGCATCTAGGTCATCGTTATGTAATGTAAGAGCAATTTTGTAATTGACTTCCATGATCCTGATCCGCACTTGAGTGAAAATCAAATTTATTTTCCTTTTTTGAGGTGTAGAATTGTTGGAGGTCAATGAACGATGAAGATGAATAATCCCCTTTATCATAATAATATGTTTTCCGGTAACCAATTCTCTTCTTACCATAAAATAAAATGGTTTTCTAATCAACATATTTGAAGCATTCAAATCAGAGGGGTGTCTCAGTATTGGATTCAGATTTCCAGAAACTCCGAAACTTCTCTTTAATCCTCCTCGTGGGTTAGGTTACAGTGAGCTGACCAATCACGCTTTTAAAATGTCATCATTCCTTCCACTAATGAGGCATATGATATCAGCTCCAGAGATACCTTCACAAAGTTGCTTAAAAGCGCAATTAATTTAATCTAATGAGAAGCAGAAGCAGAAGCAGGCACCTAACTCGAGTGCCCTTTTTCCTTTGTGGTTCCTCCCTTGGAATAATGGTGAAGTGATGTCATGACATGTATTTTTTTTATTGAAAAATAATGTACTTAATGCCACGTGAGGAAGGAACAAAGACCAAACCATACCATGCTCGGAATATATCCAATTGCTCGTGGCCGAATGCCATAAAAGTGACTGTGTTCCCCTCCCTGATTTCGAGTTTACCGGACAAACTCCTTCTATTACTTCTACTCTCGTTGGAAGATGAGACTCGTGCTTATATAATTGTTGTTGTCGAGTACCTTCCAACGTTATTTTTATTCGTTGCTAGTTGTCTATTCTAATCTGGTAAAAGGCAGGAGTTTGATCTATCTTTGCCCAAGAATGGTAAACGCGAGAATCTTCTGATGAATACTACTTTACATTATCTTGGAAAAGAATATGATAATAAAGTTATAATAGATTTGAAGCACCTTAATGCTTAACTAAGATGTCCATTTGTTATTATGCAGTTTAGAACATGCGTCCAACTTGTGGAATCTTATGTTGACGGCAATTGATCGTCTTCATCTCTGTTTCTGTCTATCTTATCCCTAATGCCACATGAATGATGAACCAGGGCTGGGCTATTGGAAACAACCAGAAATTATTACCATAATAAAATAACATTTAGCATTATTTTCCAAGTACACATCCATGTACAGAACGTTTTAGTTTATAACCACAAAACCCACTAGCATTTTGGCATTCCCCGTTGTTTTCGCTAACTTTCACATAAGATTACAACATTTATAAGCAAACAAGTAATGTGGCATTTTGATGATTTGGTATGGTATCACGTTTGTGATTTGGTTGGTGAGCAAGAGGAACCTCATAAGAGGAAAGGTTCACCTTCCACCTTCCTAGAATATTCTGTAACTTGCTACTAGCTAAATATGATTCAACTTCAACGCCAAGAACCTAAAATGGTATTTTGTAACAATGTACAAATTGGACAGCATAGTATACTCTACTCTTTAGGAGACAACTCACTTCGTCGGCTGTACTGTAGTGCATCCTAATGCCCCTTTCCTTCCATTCCTAGACTTTGCAGTGCATTTGACTCAATCTCATTGAAATAATTAAAACCAAAATCGTGAATGCCAAAGTCTTGACAGTCCAATAACCAAGCACAATTATCCTCCCAAGATGGCAAGCCACCCATGTCGTTGCTGTTGTTCTCTACTTTAGGTGTGCTGTCCCATAATGCTTCTACCAAAGGGGTTTCATCCAGCCACAAGCTATTCATCAGGGAGTCATCGCTGCAAATGCAATCTAGGAAAAGGGATTCGTCCCCAGAAGAATTCTCCGCTGGGGATGAGCTTGAATTCTCCTCCGAGTTGACAACCCCGTCAGTTTCCTTACCCTGATTATTATTGCCAGATTGTGGCAAATGCTCAGCAGAGGATGATGCTTCTGTTTTATTGAGGGGCTCGTGAGTAACGGGATCTATGCCCATCTTTATTAGCTTCTTCTTGATGTGAGTGTTCCAATGATTTTTAATCTCGTTGTCTGTCCTTCCTGGTAATCTAGCAGCAATCTTGGACCACCTGAGACAGAGAAACTATAACTATTAACTAAATGAAAACCCATGATTCTAAGTCAAGTTGCAGTTTTTACGGATAAGCTTGATGTAGGGATTCTTTCTTGGAGGCAAAGATATCGGATGGTCAATACACGCCAAATTATGCTTAGGTTTCTTTAAATAAGAACTTCAACTAAGCAATTATCTATTCTGTGATTAATTAGAGTGGATGATTGTACTTCACCTTTGAACATTGGCAAGATTAATTATGCAGGGCAGGCAATAAGTACCATGACCATATAAAAATGGCTACATAATACTAAATCATTGATCTTGGTAATATATGGCTACAGTTCTTTTAAAATTTATCAGTGCTGAGATGTTATAGTCTGAACTTTTTTATTCACAGCTCCCTGAGAAATAAGTTTAATCGAGCAAACCAGATAGGTATGCAATTGCTTCTGCCATAAGCTACCTTGTACAGGACATGATTTTCTTCAATATTCTATATGATTAAAGGCAATAAAGTTCTCAGAGTAGTTTAAAACATGTTAAAATAAGTAAGAAGAATGTTAAAAGTTAACTGTTCCATTGTTGAAGATGGTCATGGTCTTCTAAAGTCCAAAGACAGGGCAATGCATGATGTGGAAAAACAAATAACCTGTTGCCAAGACGGGCATGGAGATCAATAACGAGTTGCTCTTCTGCTTCTGTGAGGAGACCTCTCTTTAAGTCAGGGCGAAGATAATTAGTCCAACGAAGGCGGCAACTCTTGCCACAGCGGCGGAGTCCAGCAAGCTTGGGTACAGCTCGCCAACAGCACTGGCCATTAGTGAGAATGAAGTTGATGAGCTTCTTGTCTTCCTCAGAAGTCCATGGACCTTTCTTCACCCCAAGCTTGTCACAGCAGGGTTGCCTCCCCATGGCACTAACACATACACAAGCTCAAAACACCACAAGCTAGCTAACCAATACAATTACCAAGTTTCAAACTAAATGCAAAGTCTCTCCAACACTATCTTGTAATGACTCAAAAGCCCCACCCACCTTTATATAAGGCCCTCTCCTTTTCCAGCCTAATTATTATAGGCAATAAAATTATACAACCCAAACAGAATTCTTGTAGGAGGCAGAGAAAGAGGGGTCCATTAATGGGTTGTGAAAAGGACACGGGAACTAATATGGGGTGTTTAAGTTCTGGTGTGTCTAGCTGCACAAAATGGGTGACCCAAAGACACAGCTACATGTAAGCATTCTTCAAAAAAATGTTAGTAAAAAAAAAAAGAGAGATCTTTTTTGCGTTTTCCTTTACAAATCCACTGCCCTGATTGCACTCTTACTCAATCCTTTCGTCATCACTACGTTTACTGTCCTTATTAGAGGTATGTTATGATAGCATGTGGGTGATCACTAGAAGTCTTCTTCTTCTGAAGAAGCATAACCGTTTGATCTGGTGAAACTATACATGTTCAATGCGTTTGAAGATAACTCATCATCTAACGACTAACAGTTGCAGATCATCATCATGTCTGGGGCAATAGACCTTTTGTTTTTTGGAGAGTCATATGATACTGGTATCATATCTTGCTGCCGCAAAGTGCCAGTGACAGCGCGCCGTTTCTGTTTGACGTTCATGGTTTGCAGGAATAGACAATGATCTCTTGAGCTTCACAAGCCACAATTCTCTTTTTTCCTCTATTTCTCAACTTACAAATGTGAATTTTCAGCTCAACCCCTCTCCGGTCCATACATACCATGCCTATCATAAATGCAAATCTGCAAAATTTCTCACCAAAATGCATATGCTTACCGCATATATGTAAGACTCCAATTGGAAGGATGACTAAAAGGTTCAAACATTCAAGAGTAAGTGGTTATAATGAATTTTACTTGTAAGCAATGCAAAGAAAATGAGAATAAGTATCCCAAGATTCTCAAGTTCCTCCTAATGTGTCAATCAAATCAACAGGGAGAAAATATTGCTACAATAAGTCTGTGAACTTGAATCTGGGAGTCTGAATTCATTTTGAATGGACAAAATTAAAACCGCATTTTGTTTGAATGGGTCAGTTTCTTTATTCTCTGTCACTTCCTGCGGAATTATATATTAGTATTTCAGAAACATATCTCTCTGCACATACATGATGAAAGATTGGGAGAACATATATGATCAATTCTAATTCTTAAACGTTTGCTTTCTCTGCCATGCTATTGTTGGAACACTACCATAAAGATGCGCGTACACGTGTTAGTAAAATTAGAGTATAAACTTGGCTTAATGTCTTTAACATGGACCCGGCGTGAATTTGTTGTTACAAACAGCTTCTGTTTATTCGACATATGTGATTGTTCCGTTCTCATATCTATCCGATTCTCGATTAGCAGATTAACTGCAAAATTCAGACACCAACTAACATAGTTCTTAACTAATAAAAAAACGAAAAAAAAAGGATAACCTTCTTTTTCGTGTAAAAGGAGATGACATCTGGGTCAAGTCTTTTATCAAATAACAGGACCTCGTGATGTATGCGTTTTCTTCTGACAAGTCATGTAACTCTTATGTTATACTACAATATTTACTTCATGGCTGGTTTAGCTTAGGCTATGGGCGGTTGCCACCCAGAATTTCAATCTTTGACTTGTAACCCTTGGATTGGCGATGTGGACCCTTGCTCCTCCCATGGCTAAGCTTCACACACCTTCACTTACATACTTGGCTGTTCTCACGAAGAAGAAAATACAAAAATGCAATCATGATTTGGGTGCCAAAGGAAAATTTCAGTCCAGAATAATGTTAATTACCTTAAGCAAAATATCCAATTTAAAGTGCTACGTGTCCAAAATCATATCCAAGTGCTATATTGACTTACAAGACACTGCATCACAGATAGTTTCCATGTATCGTATATACAACTACTACAAGAACCATATTTAAAACGGTGCTCTGTTTTACTTGTACAATATTTCATAGGAATACGTTGCCTGCCTATTGGTCAATGATCTGATTAAGGCAATAACATCCCTGTAGAATTTCACAAATTTGAATGAGACCATATGAGCCCCTGTGAAATAAGCAATATTCTGAATTCATTATGAAAGTTAGGTACAAAGAGCTAGAGTAATATGAAGCCATGGTGTATAAGCTAATTTAAGGGTGGCATTGCTTGCAAGGTTGGAGCTGTCTGCCTTACACTCTGCACCTATTACTACTATTACTGTAGCAGTTGTGAGTTCATTATCAGCTCCGTGACTTTTTTCCCGAACACCTTCACATTTAACAGTTCCTTCCACTTTGACTTGCCTCTCACATTTTGCTAGTTGAGGTTTTCGGCTTGGCTGTACTATGTCAAGTTTCATTATTTATATTATATGATATAAAATAAAAACACATGACAAACAACCAATTACTTGAATGGTAGACGTTCCTTTTGTATCCAATTTCCATAAACTCTAAAATGGTTTGTCCCTTGTTGCCCCCATTTACCAAACACAGACTAAATGTGGTGGTCCAGAATTCAGCCATCGGAGAGCAAAAAGGGAAAAAGCATTTCAAGTTATTAATAATGATGATTAACATTAGTAGCTTCGCTTTTGAAAAACTCCCGTATTAAATTTTAATTAAATATCAGAGGATAATACGTTGCGTAATTAGTGAGTAATGCAGTCGTCATAGAGACAAACATCACTCAATAACCTCACGAACCGACGAGACTCAGTAGCAGTAGCAGTTTCTAATGCTTATTTGCTTTTAGTTAGTGTGTTGTTGGTGCAAATTTTGAGTCTTGAGAATGGGAAGGGTATCTTTTCAAACAAATTGAAAAATGGAGGGGAGCATTCAATTAGAATTGGAACCGAAAAAGTCCACAATTTCAACAGCGTAATCAGACGTCTGATGACAAGTATAATTCCAAGGTGTATATATATATATATATATATCACTCATGACACAAGGAATGGAGCTCATCTTTGACAACTATGTTTAGTAGAAGACCAAAGATCCATCCCCATTCTTCTTCATATGGAGATTTGGTACGAAAATTTTGAGCACAAACAAGAACTTCGTTTATTTTAAGTGTAAAATCACCACTAAGCTTGAAGAGAAGAGAAATTCCCCATCAATATTCAGTTGAAACCAACGGGGTCGTTCACACTTCACACTGTCATATGTATTAGATATATATAATACATACATCCATTCCTATAGTACGTTGCTGAACTCGTTGAATGTGAATTCCTTGAAATCAATCTAAAGAAAATGCAAATGTAAAGTGACATTTCTCTAATTCTCTTGGACTTGGAGAAGACCCAAAGGGCTGAGTTAGACGGGCTACCTAAAAATTCCAGAGAATTAATTAGATGAGACAGACAGACAGTCAGCCATAAACTGATGGTTCATGTTAAATTCCTTTCTACGCAAATTAGTCATGTCGTTTGTATGCAACACCCAATGGAATGGTTGACGAATCATTTTCCCTACTAAGAACGAAACGACTTTAGACATGAATGAAGGCACAACTTTGGAGCTGTCTACCGTAAGCTTGTTTGCACCTTGGAATTTTCCGACTCTTATAGTTCCGCGTCTATACAAAACAAAAGTGACGCGTGCAGCCATTAAAGCTATGCCTACTCAAAAGATTCACCTAGAAGCTCCAATTTCATATCAAAATTACCTAGATATGAAATTCCATTATGTGTTTTTTTAGGATTCTTTTGAAGTACTGGTCAATAGGAAAAAAAAAAAAAAGGTATAAAAATGAATGAAAATAAACAAGGATACGTATGACATTATTGGAGGTTTGATTCTATTATATAAGACGATGAACCCACAACAAGGCCCAATAACGGATGGATGAGGTAATATAAATGTCCATTTGCCCAGGGGAATTATTTTTACACCACCGAAATTAATGGTGCCACACCCAATGTCCGAGAATGCGAGGGCGTGGCGCAAAAATTAATCCCCTTTGACTAATAAAAGAGAAAAATTCCTGTAGGACGTCCAACTCTTTTCCGGCCTTTCAACTATGCAGGAAGTTACGATACGCAATCCCACAAGAAATCCAGAGATGATGGCGATTGTCATCATCGTCTGGCAGAGACATTACCACATCATAGACTGCATCGCATACCTTATTATACCTTCTTGGTGAATCAAACTCTCATTCAGTTGGTCAGTCACCGTGCAAAACCATTCCACAACCAGCATGTTTTTACAAAGCCAAAGCAATCATTTTATTTTTCTGAAAAAATTCATTTTTTCATCTTGCGAAATCACAGATTTAAGTAAATAATAATACCCGACGACAAATAAACCTAGCTACCGAGATAGTGTTGTCGTAGGTAGGAAATACAGAAATCTTAAACAAGCACGTTTCCCGTCTAATCTTCTTTTACTGAGGGCCTCCGAATTTTTTCATCATTTTTGCAATTACAGGAGCCACCTTAGGATTAGCCTGATGCTTGGCCAAATTAGCAGGGTTCTTCATCACTGCACCAAAATGATCATTGAATCAAACAGATATCATCATTTTGCGATTCAGCCAGCAGCTTAGGAAAATCAATGCTATAAACCTATAACTCACCAAATGGCCGGTCAAGTCAGATATAAATTAACAATACGTGAAACAAAATGGAATAAATAGGGAAAGATAAATACCATCTTGAAGAGCAGCCATGACCTCTGGATCAGTAAATGCCGCCATCAGTTCTGGGTCCTGACAGACAAGTCAACCAATAATCAATATGGAGACAAGAACACAACTCAGACCTAAGCAGAATAACCAAATTAATCATATTTCCTCTCCAAAATCAGGTCAGGCTTTCATGTGCAACATGCCTAAAACACATAACCTCAAGTATCTGAAGCAATTCAAACATAAGACATAAATTTCCAGATTTACTTACGTTCAAGATTTTGCTAAAATCAACATTTCCAGGCACCCCGCCTGGCATGCCACCAGGGAAAGTTCCAGGCATGCCACCTGGAAATCCACCGGGCATGCCACCAGGAAATCCACCACCACTTCTGCTGGAAGATGTCTGTTCTTGCTTGTTAGCTTTTTCATAAGCAGCCTGGAACGATATGGAAGCAACAACTAAATTACTTGAAAATTACATAGCAAGTAAAGTGCAGCATATAATCTCAAAACTGAGAACCTGAGCCTCCGCTCGGCGACGTTGTCTCTCACGCTCAATCTTTTTCTCCTCTCCTTCCTTCCTCAGCCTTTCATACTTCCGACGGTGCTCCTCAATCTTGTTTGCATTTGGTTCCACCTACACAAGCCATAATTTGCAGTAAGATGACAGGTAAACCCAAGCATATGGCATAACCCAAGTCTCCTGCCTAGGCTTTTTGCAACATTAATGTGTGAGCATAAAAATTGTTAGATTGATGCATTTCAACGTAATGATACTCAGGCTAAACTAGTTTCACGAAGAGAACACCACACACACAATAAATAATAGATTGGACCAGAGGTCCACGGTTAAGATGTAACTAAATTGCCAGCTTTAAAAGCTTTCCCATACTCAGCATTATAATAGTAGATAGTATTTTGCAGTAGAAAAAGATGGAATTATAAACTTTTTGTATAGCTTAAAAAGAAAAAAGAGTTTTAATGCCTGAATTTGAAACATTGAAACAACCATGCTAAACCCAATGAGAAGAGGTGAATAACACCTCAAATTTGAATGAATCAACCCCTTCTCTCTCCCCATGCACCATCTCTCTGTCCCTCTTTTCAACTGAAGGCGGGTGTAGATTGTAAATCAATTAGCTGCTTTATCAGGAAGCAAAAGTAGCCACTCTTTACCCCACTTCTCTTCCTTCCAATTGATCTGTTTGAACAAAATATTTTTCCACAAATTTATTAACCCTAATCTTGTCTCTTCATGAGCATATTTTGGTATCTGAGTTTGTAGCATTACAGTCTGTAACGACATGTTCACCTGTCATAATTATCATCAATGCTTCTATTTCTGTTTTAAAATAGTTATTAGAACATAAATATTTAATCTACACACCCCCAGTTATTTGGGAATCACCATGTGGATGCTACATATTTTGTTACACTATTTCTACCAGTGATTCAAAATTTGTCATGCCGGAGTTCTGTAAAAACCTATAATAATCTCCTCTTCTGCCCATATCTGGCATTAAATTTAGCAAATATCTGTAATCAGATAGAGGGAGAGAGCAAACCTTCTTAAGTACAGCATTTATTTCCTCATCATAATCTAACTTTGAAGCCACATGAAGATCCTTGGCAGCCTGCTCCCAATGACCAAGCATTGCTTGTGCAATACCTCGAGACTTGTAGCCTTTGGCAGAATCAGGATTAATCTGGCAATGCAAATTTCCTTAGAATATTATCTCAAAACCCTTACACGCAAATCCAAATGATCCAAATTCCAATAGTAAATATCCTTTTCCTTTCCATCGCCATGATCAAACAAGTAACCAGAAAACCTAGTAAGTCTCTCATGCGTGCATACATGAACAGACCTGGATATTCATAAACGTAGTCTAATTGAAACAAGGACACAAGTGAAATTCAATAAGCTACAAAGAGGAAAGAAGAGTATGACCTCCAAGGCAGCATTTGCATCACGGATGGCAGCATTAGGTTTCTTCATTTTAATGTAAACACTGGCTGTAAATATTCATCAAAACTCAGCCATTAAACATTCACGCTAGATAACAAGAAGAAATAACAAGATAATGTAAAAAACCAAACACTCAAATACAAAAATACAAAATAATAATAATAATAATAATAATAATAATTATACCTCTGGTCGCATACATTATTGCTGAGGTAGGGTTGAGCAAAATTGCCTCCGTCAAATTTTCAATTGCTTCCTCCAGCTTACCTGCATTGGATAAACACCATTCCAGTGTAACATAGAAGACATGAATATCAGCATATGCAGAGACTTTGGTCAGTTCACAATGAACTTTACCTTCTGAAATTGCTTCCATAGCTTTAATTTTGGCTTTCTGTGAAGCATCACGACTCTCTTCAGTGACCTCGACAGAGGGGTCTCCCATCTGCAAGGTCACATGCCTTTGCCGTGAGTAATCAGATTAATGAGAAGGGGGGAAAAAGAAAAATCAACAAAACCAATTTATGGGGAGAGAAAGACCTTCTGTGGAGGATCATTGTCAGGCTCAACAGTATCACCCTCCAGCTCAACATCGGATTCGATTATCTCGTCCTCGTCGCCTTCATCCACATTTTCTCCTCTGGTTTCAACATCTTCCATATCCGCATCGCTGTCTACGCGGCTCTTCTATTGACAAGTCAGAACAAACAGCTATTCATAGATGCAGAAATTGATGAGCAGAGAATAGAAAACCGCAATTTGAGAGCATTAATGTACCGATTTGGGGTAAGCGGAAGGGGGAAGTTTGGCGCCGAGACTGTGTAACAAAAAGAGGTTGTTAATATGGAGGAGTTTAGCGATGGAGAAATAAAGGATTAGTGTTTTATTTTACCTGTCGAGGTAGTCGCGGAAGAAAGAGAGAGAAGGGTCGCTGAGAATGGATGGGTCGGACTTGCACTGTTGGATGAAATGCTTGAATTGATTCAGCTTAGACGCGTCCATTCTGAGAGTGTACTCCTTCCTTCCTATCCTATCTGTGGGCTTCAAAGAGGTTTCGGCAGAGGAGAGCGTCTTCTATTCTGAGCAGGTTGGAGTGCTAGGTTGGCATTTGGCGCTAGACTATACTTGACGAATGACAAAGGTCTTCTAGTAGCTTCTATAATATTATAGATAGATTATAGAATTCCTATTCCTAATAAAGTAAAACTATAAATAAAGCACACTGTCATGTCAAGGTAGGACCCTGAACCCGAAGGCATCCTATTCCTCGGTCCATCCAAAAAAGGCCATGCTAAATGCATATTCATTCGAGCGTCAGATTGTCTAGCCACTTTTATATGTACATGTTTCTGCATTGGATTGGATGGTGGATCATGAATAGTGGTCCTTTATGATTATTAACGCCACGCTGCAGGTGCTGTTATCTATGCCTTGGCTCTCTGATCACAACCTGAATGAAAGAGTTTAAGAGACCTTGACCGGCATATATGATTGTTCTCTATCGCCACCATCTTCCCGTGTATTGTATTTTCAATGTTTCAGATGCTTCAGTTCTCATCAGCATATTAGGCAAATGGAACACACAGAATGTTATACAAACCATGAATAGTGGGAATTTGTTACTACAGCATATGTAGATAGACGTGTCTGATACCCCTTAAAAAGTAAAAACACTGTATTGTCTTATAAACTGTCCTGATAGATCAAAAAGATTTGACTTGCCAAAATATTAAAAACGACCACGACAGCAAGTGCTAAATTTATCCAACTAAAAAATAAACACCGGAGAGACATAATTACAGACACTAAGACCGCAACAATCCAGAAAATACAAATTTAACGGTCGTGCTAGTCAATTTGTAGAAAGTGTTACGCGCCAAAAATGGGGAAGTTCTGACCATATTCATAAACAATTTGAATTCAGAACAATGAATACAGCTACTCAAAATTTTCCAACTACAAATTATGTTCCCTTTAACGAATCAAAACATTTAAAGTCACGCTAAAGAAAATACAATTTTCCACCACTCCTTTCCATGAACTTCTACTTCATTCAGTTCTATTTCATCTGGACAATTCCAGCACTGATCAGCTTTTGGATCTTGTTCATCACCATAGGACTCTTTGTGTGTTCCTGTGCAGCCTTGGGATTCTCCTGGAAGTCAGTCAATACCTGCATGCATACAAAATCCCATGAGTCTCCCAGAATCTAACCATACCAGAGCAACACAACAAACCACCAACCCCCGGGGTTTCTTCCCAAAAAGAAATAGGCCACATGATGGAAGCCTACCTGTCTCATTACAGGGTCTTGGAGAATGTTCTGAATCTCTGGATCCTGCATTGCCTTGGCCTGCAATAACACAATAGTTTAAAATTTGCCAACAGAATTAGTTTAAGAAAACATAAATTTCCAAGTATGCTAGTATGTCATACCTGTCTCTCCTTTAACTCATCAGGGCTTAAATCTCCACGGCTGGCCTTATTTATTTGTTCGACGCATCTGAAATCCATATTATATTATTAAGAAAGTTAAAATACTACAATGCATGCGAAAGTAGCCATATTTAAAAAAAAAAAAAAAAAATTACAAGAATAATATACACCTTCTTATGCCATCGAGCAACTCCTGGTTGTTTGAGTCATGTTTCAATCCCTCCTGATATGTTTCCAAAGCTTTGTCATATTCTTTCATGAAAAATTGGATTGCGCCTTTTCTAGTGTAACCCTTGGAGAACGTTGGATCAAACTCAATGCATTTATCTGCATCTTTCAACCCCTCAGGCAATGCGCCCAGTTTTGTGTAGCAAGCAGCTCTGTTACTGTATGCCTGTAGTATTTAAACAGCTCAGAATCTGTATTTTCTTTAAACAACATGATTATCACCTCTATTTATTATAGCATATTACCTTATGATCTTTAGGGTTCCTTCTAATAGCCTCTGTATAATGCTTTACGGCCTCGGGATACTTTTGCTGCTTGAAGAATTCATTACCTGCAAGTTGATGTTTGCAACCAATAAATATATTAATAGTCCGGTAGACATAGTTAAGAAACCAATTACAAAATTCAAACATGCACGCAAGTGTAGCAAGGACAAAAATAAGTATACCTTTGTCTCGCTCCTCATCAGCAATTTTAGGATCAAAGTATTCTTCTTGTTCTAGTTCTTTCTTAGCTTTCTCAGCATCGTTCAATTTCTTCAAGGTGTCTGGGTTGCGATGCTCTGTAAGTGCTTTTTGGAAAGTCTCAATTGCAGGTTCAAAATCCTTGGAGCATTTTGCCATTTTAACCAATGCTGTTCCCTTCCTCGTTAAAGCTCTAGCTATCATCTTAAAGTCGGATCTCAGTTCTCTTCCCCTTTCAACGGCCTTATCACAGTCCTTTATACATTCCTCATACTGCAGATATCAGTTAAAGGGATAGTTGTGAGAATGCAAAATTCAGATTATATTATTAAAAAAAAAAATCAAATATATATCATCTATTGGCAAGGTCAAATGTGCAGGTAAATTAGAGACAACCCATAGCAGATTCAATCTAGTTGCTTGTCAGGCAACCAACATACAAAATTTCCTATTATGCATAAACAAAAGGCTAATGAAATGCGTCGATCATGTCAACAGTCAACTCTATAATAAACATTAAGCATAAACTTTACGCATGCAGCCTACATGGTTGATCGGACAATACACAGTTGATTCCCACTAATTCTATACTTGAAACATTCTTCCCATAAGGTGGGAGTATACATCATTTTCACAGCATATAAAAACAGCATTATAAATATAAAAATAATAACAAGAGTTGAATTCGCTGAGAGATCCTTCAGATATTAGGGATGGTGACCTTAGCCAACACCAACATGTAAAAATTAAGCGCTCCCATCAGAGGAACAATCGTTTCGTTATTGGAAGCACAATAGTTGATGCAATTATTAACCATTTGAAGGGAGATAAATTAAACGAATAGCATACCTTTCCCATCTCCAAATAAACAGCAGCGCGGTTTGTGAGGTATGATACATCCTCATCATCCAACTCCAAAGCCTTCGAGTAATGCTGAATAGCTGTTTCGAAATCCTTCTTCTTGTATGCCGTATTGCCTGCCTCCTTCTCCTTCTGAGCCTCAGCCTTCTTCTCCTTTGCTCCCCCCTCCTCCTCTGTCAATTCCATAGGCTCCGGCTCAGGTTCGGGGTGCTTCTCTTCCTTCACAGGTTCAGTTTCTGCTGCTCTCTTCCTATACTGTGGCGGAGGCGAAGGCGAGAACTCCGGCATATCTGTATCCTCGGTTGGCGCCCGCATCTTAATGTTGAGTAAAACCCCAAGGGCTTGCATGACTCTTTGATCCTTCAAGTACAAGTTTAAATTATTGGGATTTTTCTGAATATCTTGCATCATCTTCACGAAATCTGGTTGTTGAAGAAACGTCCTAGTAGTCGGGTCAGCAGTGAGCTTTGCCCACATCTCTGGCCCAGAAAAAGCATCTCCGAACGGATTATTGGACGGCGCACGGTGTCTGGAAGCCGCCGACTGGGCATCAGCTAAGCCGGATTTTAGTGGTTCATTATTAGGATCGATCTCAAGCCCTTTTTTGTAAGCAGCAATAGCATCATCGTGTTGGCCCAGACCAAGATGTGCAGCACCCAGACGGCTGTAACCCTTCGACCAATCGGGCTTCAAGCCGACGGTTTTCTTAGCGTCGTCTAATGCTTCGCTGTATTTCTGAAGAGAAGCGTAAGCAGCAGATCGATTCGAATAGAGTACATGGTTGTCAGGGGATAGAGCGATGGCATCGGAAAAGTGACGGACGGCACCAGCAAAATCGCCAGAAGAGAAAGCAGCGTTGCCTTTGGCTTTGGCTTCGTCGGCCATTGACGGCGGCAAGCACGGTGGTTATGGAAAGAAGCGATGGTAAAATAGGAAGGCTGATATCTATAAGAAGCTCGAGATTTTAAGGGCTACTCGATGCGCTAATAGGTAAAGTCCCAGAGACTTTTGAGGACTGAATGCTTGGAGGGCGGTTCTGGAAGGTTCTGCAAGGATCGCTGCACTGCATATTTGCAAGTCACAACCGGAGGATTTAATTTTTTCTTTTTAAGGATAAGATCGGAAAAGTAATATTAATAAAATTTATATTTAAAAAAAAAATCTTTCACGTTTAATGATTTATTAATTTTATGAATTTCCACTCTAAAATTATATTTTTATTAACTTCCTTTCTTATACTTTATTTTTCATAATTTTGTCATTTGAAGTTAATTTTTTTATTAATTTTATTTTTTATATTTAAAAACTCAAACAACGATCAATTTGGTAAAAATTTTAAATATAAAAAAATAAGAAATAAAAATAAAATTGACAGTGAGTTTGTAGGAAAAAAATAATTTTTCTCTTTATACTTTTAGTTTTAAATGAATAAAAATTTTAATTGAATGATCAATTTGCATTGTTTTTAGGAAAATACTTTTAAAAGTGTGAAAGTAAAAATAAAAATGAATAGAAAATTTTTTTCCTTTGAAGGTGTTGTGTTTTAGACGTATTCATCTGCATGTTTTATTAAAAGTAATTTTTAAAATTTTGAAATATTTTTGCTTTTTCTAAAAACCACTCTAATCAGTAAAAAATTAATATATATATATATATTTTTTTTGTTAAAAGTACTTTCAATAAGAGAAAGAAAAAAAAATCAAACTCTACGTTTATTTCTTATAAATAGAAAATCAAGTTTCTTACAGTTTTGTTAGTAACAAATCATAGAGATACTTTTCAACCAAAAGATAAAAAAAACAATGTCATTCCATTTAAAAAAAAAAAAAAAAAAAGTCACGGAGTAAATACTCCTATAAAAAATGTTTATTAAAAAGAAAAAAGTTTTCTCGGCCGAAGCTGTATGAACAGTGCGTGGCTTGAAAGATCTAATTCTGGGGGTAAAGCTGGCTAAGCCTGTTTACAAATCTCAGCCGAATTCACAAACATTTTTGGGCTTTTTTTTTATTACATGAAATGTTTGGTCGTATTGGATTTTTGTCACCATGCTCAGAAGACAAAATCATGGAGATGCGGGGTATCGATCCCCGTACCTCTCGCATGCTAAGCGAGCGCTCTACCATCTGAGCTACATCCCCTTTGCTGCTTTGCTACTACAATCTTCATTACTGAATTATTAAGCCAGGCATAATCATACAATTCCACTCAGGTGGCGTCTCATTTGAGGTTGAGGTTCATATTGGATTAAAAGATTATTTTGAAGAAAAAATTCTTGGTAGTCTCATAATCCTATCAGTTGTCGCCAAAAAAAGAAAAAAAACACCCACACTCTAACACCTAACACCCAATAACCCATTCAATAGGTTCTGACATAAAACATCATAATCCAGTATTAGTTTATTAAGTTATCAAGTTAATCATAATCAACGTGTCTAACCCCAAAAAAAAAATGATCTAATTAATTAGAGAAGCTAACTACGCTCTGCAGGTTGAAAGTCTAATCATTATGGGGTCAATTTTTGTTGAATGTTTGATAAACGAATGCTTCTGCTACAAAAAAGAAAAAAGTTACTAACTTCCTTAATTAGAGAACCAGGGAGCCATTCTCGAAGCAAAACTGAATGCCATAACTTTGGATCAACAAGATAAGTGGTTTTCTCTACTAATGGTCTTATGAAAAGTTGAACTGCTACATAGCAAGATTTTTTTTATGGTACAAAGCAAGAATTTGTATAATGCCATCTTCGGACACGAAGCAACCTAACTAATTAAGGTGGGTTTATCAGATTTTTTTTTTTAAATGACTATTCATGCAAAATATCTATTGCTTCAAAAAGTTGTATTGCTGTTCTAATCTCTGTCATTTTCATTGATCCATTAGGAAGCAATCAAGATTAATAGATTGCAAGACAGCCAATTAATTAAAAGGATATTATCAACGTCACAATCAAATTCCAAACTTTAATTATTTGTTTAAATAAATATCCTTGGACTCAAATAAGGGAAGACTCTAACATCTAATGATGCTTCTCCTAGATTATATTATACGTGGATGCTTAATTAGTTGTATGACTTTTTTTTATTTTAGTAGGTGATGATATTTTGTATTAATAAACGTTCTAAATCTTAAGTTGAAATTGAAATGGGGTCACTTAAAAGCTGTCTCAAAAGTTGCGTATTAGTTAAGACGCATTCGTTCATAATTTATTTCTTTATTCTTTATATTTATGCGAGGGAAGACAACTCTTGGTTGTTTATCATCTATGCCTTCGGTTGATTAATTATTAATACAGCAGTTACGTATAAGAAATTAATTTGCTTATCAATTAATAGTGCCACAATCTTGTCACGTATCATATGATATATCTAGGAAAACACATAACCTTATACTAATTAAATGCTTATTCATCAACCAAAGCTTGTCCAACTTAATAAAATAAAACAACGTGCCAGAATTAATGAATTAACAACCTTAAAAATGGGTAGCGGCCGTGGGAGCTGTAGCAAAACACGAAGAGGACGAGAGCGAAAAATAAGAACTGAGATAGCCGAAAAACAAGAAAATTTCTGAATTTTAGTGAATTACAGAGCAGCTGTTCCATGCACAGGAGTTGAGGACCCACAAATTCAGAGGGGTCAGTGTCTTGTAATGCATGGCATCTGCAACCACTTCATAATATAATAGCTCTCTCGCCACCTCCCTAGCTCGTACCAGCCAGCTCTCTTTCCGAGTCTTGTTTTGTGTAACTAAGCTGAATTAAAGGTTCGGCTAGCTAGCTGCCATGGCGGTTTATGATCGCTTCAGTTTCTGTAACAACTTGAAATATGCCTTGTTATGGACCCTACTTTTGAGAAGCATAGGAGGCGGTCGAGCCGCAAAGTTTGACAGGTGGGAGTCGGCGATTAGATTGCCCAGCGAGAAAGATGTGGATGTTGAAACAGAAGTTGGCACTCGATGGGCAATCCTGGTTGCTGGTTCATCCGGTTATGGAAATTACAGGCATCAAGTGAGTTTGCTTAATTTCTTTCTATCTTATTTCCTTTTAATTTCTGGTTTTATTCTGAAGTTCTTCGCTCCATTAATTAATTTATATGAATGAATTCAAAGTCGCAAAGGACACGTTTTAGAATAAATTAATCAACTAATCAATTACTCATGAGTTGATCAGGCGGATGTGTGCCACGCATATCAGCTGCTGAGAAAAGGTGGGCTGGAAGAAGAAAACATAGTGGTTTTTATGTACGATGACATAGCTACCAACCCCCTGAATCCCAGACCTGGAGTCATCATCAACCATCCTCAGGGACAAGATGTCTATGCCGGCGTTCCTAAGGTACCCTTTTTTTTAAAAAAAAGAAAAAGAAAAAGTATCCACCATACTCAAAGTTTGGGATTTAAATTTAATTTGGTGGTGTATCGTTTTTGCTCTCTTTTTTTATTGCTACAAGCAATAGGAAATTCTGCTTTTAGCAATGGTTGGACCACCGAATCAGTCATGCTAGGCTAGATAGCAATTTGATTAGTGTGTGGAAAGTTCTGTCTGATATTTTAGGTTGGCCAATGTCGTCTTTTACTTTCCTGTTTTTCTTTATTCTCTTTCAACTTTTGATTCTGGTCGAATTACTGTAAGTGCCCGTTCCATCTATCCCAACTGAATCTAATGCTTAAAGTTCATAGAAAGCATTGGACTAATGAACAATTATTGGCTTGTTAACAAGCGTCAATCGGGGGGAAGGCATCATTCTTACGGCACCTATAACAGCGATGCAAGACAGAATAATCTAGATGTGATGTTGACTTTCCTTGTTCCAATATTCTCAGTGGCCACTAGTTAGTAAGAAAATTACATGGTCTAAATAGAGTGATTAACAAATAATAATGTCAATTTATAAACAGATTTATTCATAAATTCATGTCAACGATCACATTGGTGGGATATTGTCTTAGGATTATATTGGTGAGAACGTCACATCTGCAAATTTGTATGCTGTGCTTCTTGGGGACAAGACTAAAGTAAAGGGTGGAAGTGGGAAGGTAGTAAATAGCAAACCCAACGACAGGATTTTCATATATTACTCAGATCATGGAGGCCCAGGAGTACTCGGTGAATTAAATATCTTCTTAATTTTGCTTTATAAAAATGGATCTCGTAGAATCAATTATAGCTCACTCATTTTTCTATTGGATCAATTGCAGGGATGCCAAACCTTCCATATCTTTATGCTATGGATTTCATTGAAGTTTTGAAGAAGAAACATGCCTCTGGGGGTTACAAGGAGATGGTATATCTCTAAAAGATTTCATTTCCATTTTAATTTCCAATGAGATTCTGAATGGAAATTATTCAATCTCAGGGTAATTGATAACCTTATTGTATCTCATGGATATTTAGGTTATATATGTGGAAGCATGCGAAAGTGGGAGTATTTTTGAGGGGATAATGCCCAACGACATAAACGTTTATGTCACAACAGCATCCAATGCACAAGAGAGTAGTTTTGGAACTTACTGTCCAGGAACGGATACTCCTCCGACTCCAGAGTATATCACTTGTTTGGGGGATTTGTATAGTGTGGCTTGGATGGAGGACAGGTATCCCTCCTTGAACCTTAACACGCGATCAATGCTATGCAAACTTAATTACAAACTCTTAAGTGTTTGGGCTTTATTTTTCTGCAGTGAGACTCACAATCTGAAAAGAGAAACGTTAAAACAACAATATCAGTCGGTAAGATCATTTTTCCATGCCATTGTTGCCTTCTTTACTGGAATAGCTACGAATTGAACTTTGAAGAAGGCACCTTATCGTCCTCCCACCATTACCACCAGCACAAACCAAGTGCAAGTTGAGTTTCTTTATACTTATTGTTCTTGTTGTGCAGGTAAAGAAACGGACCTCCAATTTCAACAACTATGACATGGGTTCCCACGTGATGGAATATGGAGATACAAATCTCACATCTGAAAGGCTCTATCTGTACCAAGGTTTTGATCCCGCCGCCGTCAATTTTCCTCCCCACGACCACAACGGCAGGCTAGAAACTCGAACGGAAATGGAAGTTGTTAACCAGAGAGATGCAGAGCTTTACTTCATGTGGCAAATGGTACGCACGGTCTCGTATTTATCTTTATGAATACAAAACCTTGATCGTTTGCTCTTTAGGTTAGGTTAATCAAATTGACGATTGAATTACGTACAGTATAAAAGATCAGAAGACGAACAAGAAAAGAAGACCAACATCCTGAAGCAGATTACAGAGACAGTGAAGCACAGGAATCATTTAGATGGTAGCGTGGCATTGATTGGCACCATTTTGTATGGGCCCGGAAAAGGTTCATCCGTTCTTAACTCAATCAGAGCGCCAGGGCTGCCCCTCGTCGATGACTGGGCGTGCTTAAAATCAATGGTGATTCAACGCATTGTGTTTTAAATAACTCTGGGTAATTCTGATTTTTGAGGGCGTTTATAAATTAAAGGTTTGTACTGAACTTGGGAATGCAGGTGCGGGTGTTTGAAAATCACTGTGGGTCACTGACTCAGTATGGGATGAAACACATGAGGGCATTTGCCAATATTTGCAACACCGGAATCTCAGAGACTTCCACAAAGGAGGCATGTAGGGCGGCCTGTTATGGCTACGATGCAGGGGAATGGCATCCATCAATCAACGGTTACAGTGCATGATTTTTGGTAATACTTTACTCGTGCACAAAGCCTTCAATTTCTCGCTCGTCGTAATATCAATGTCAATTCTAAGCCTCTTGTTCTTAGCGATTAGAGTAGCCGACAGTTGTGGCAACAAATGTATTATTGTATATAGTTCACTGTTTTTGTCTTTCTAGTTAAAAAATGGCCTGATTTTTTATGCTATTCACGAAATTAAAACAAAGAATAAATATCATTAGTGACAAAGTAATTAAATATTATATTTTGCCCAGCTCTCTGAAATAATAGTGTTCGGATCAATCGCGGTTTTTATCATCTATCTATCTAAATAAAGAATGCCGGCGAGAGCATTTTTTAATGGTAGCAATCCTGTTGCGTAGCCTCTGAAATTGGGAGAATGTGCAGGTTATGTTTATTCCACCGGTAAGAGTATCTCGACTCGACTGATCTAATGGCTTCCCGAATTGAGGATGAGGTTCCAAGTTTACTGTCTGATGACTGACGATCCATGGCGGTGAGGGCAGTGTTTGGGCCTGAAATTTTCTTCGTGTCAGCCCAATTAGCCCAACAATCAATTATGACACGTTTATTGGGCCTTTTAGTTTTGGTATATGTACATGGCCAAGAATTGAAAGAAAGAAATACCCGAGGCTGCCGAAGATTGCCAGATGGATGGTTCCCTGGAGAATTTAACTCTCTGGTGCTGGATAAAATAGAGTAGTAAATGTTAATCATTCCCTCTCAAAATTTGTTTCTTCTTATTTCCTAATCTTATAATTATTGCTATAATTGACAGTATTGGTTTTGGAGGGGACATTTACACCAAATGGCAATCATGCATAGTCTGGTCTCGTTTGTGTTGCTGCTATTCACATAATTGTTGTTTGTTTCGTTGTGCGTTAATAGTGGAGGAAACAGTAACAATTGAGTGCAAAGTATATTTTGAGGAGCATAGTAGGTAAAGACAAATATTATTCATCCCCATTTACAGTATTTGGCGGGATCTATGTTACGTGTGCTTTTTGAACAATGATGATAAATCTGTTACGAAACATTTCATCGTGCACAAATACTACTTAGTAGACATTTTGAGAAATTAATCTAGTACTTGTCCAATGGGAACGAAGACGCAGACGAGTCAAAGAAATGGCAAAGTGTTTGCTTTGCTTTCTCTGAAAGAAACAGAAAATTTTGATCACGTGAGTTTCTAATCATTCCTCGAGAGAGTGATTGATAAACTAATGCTTCGTCCCGTCCCGTGTCTGCACATGTGTACTTTCTCAACCCAAATAAACACAAACTCTCTTACTCTAGATCCTCTATCAGCACGAAAAATTAAAAATGGAAAAACAAGATAGAAATATAGTTAGTACATTATTGCCGACCGCTTTTTCAAGTTTAATTTATTCTAATGCTGTTAGAGATATATATTTAAAAGTTCGTTATTTTATATAGCAGTTTATTTGATTTGTTGTATTAAAAATAAGTAGTGGTGGAACTTGTTTGCCCTTACTTCAAGCATGAGAGATTTTACATAAAAATAAAAATTTATTAATTGAAAATACTTAATCTGCTTTTATGATACCTGAGCATATATGGGTGCGAATGATTCTTTGTCCTTGACAAATACTTGCAAACAAATACTACGACTTATGCACTAGAATATATATATATATATGAATGTAAAGCTGGTAACAAGTGGATCGTCTCCTGATGCATCCAGTTTAATTGTTAATACATTTTTATTTATATAAATTAATATTCTTAATTTAATTAGCGTATGCTCTGCGTAATTGTACTCGTATTACTTATTCTTTACTTTGGAGCTCCCAATCCGAAAAGTCAGTGAGTTATATTAATTAAAAAAGAGGAAAACTCCGTGGCTTAATTAACATTTCTTTGTTTGGTATAAAAATAAGAGGCTTTCCGTACGTGGATTGGAGAAGAGCTTTCTCTAATTCAAATACATTTTCCCATCCTTAATTACTTGAACGTGGGGAACCGTAACAATGATGTGTCCATTTCGGCAATCATAAAACTGAGCCCACTCTGGTGCCTCACCTCTTTCTCCGACTACCTTCGGCTTATGCCTTATTATTCGTGTTCATTAATGTAGATATATAATAAACATTGCAAGTTTACTAATAAACTCGGATGCTTCTTTTCACTAACAAATAATGAACATCGATCCATCGTGCATCTCCTCGGATCAATTTACAAATTCATTCAGTTAACGTTTTATTAATTAGCTTAATTAATTTCGTAAAGTCTCTTTCTTCACGTCCGTCAATCCTCTTAAGAAAGAAGCGTATACCTTTTTCTTGTGTAGGAACCAGAATACACAATAATTTGAGCTTGAGCCTTGAGCTTGATGGAAGCTAAAGCGCATAGCCATGTTAGAATGGTGGGGACGAGATGACACTTGGATCGCGTCAAAGACTTTTGCTTCACTTCTTTTCCAGTTACAGACAAATCACAAGTTAACGCCATTCGTTTAGCTTCTATCGTACCTTTTGCCTTTTCTGGTTGGCCCTTTTCCCTGACCTCCACCGGAGAACCAGCCCGACCAAATGTTGAAGCAACCCGGAAGTTTGCCTTGACCGCTTGACGTTCCAGCATGCACGAGCACCGACCGCATTGCACTGTGTGTCTCACTTACGATAGTTCTTCTTATCTGGAACAGAGTCAGTGGCCGAGAAAGGATGCGCGACGAGCGACAATAAACAAAAACAAAATAGGAGAGATAGACAAACGTGTGAGACTGCAAATAGGATAAGAGGGCGTGGGCCCACTACGAATGGTGAGCCTAATCATCGTGGGCTAGCCCATGCCGGACCATTAGCTGCAAAGTTCTGAGCTCCAACCAAGTGGGGCCCACCATTTAAAACTATCTGCGTCATAGAGGGTTCGGCTCGTCAAACCTAAGCGGCTTCGGCCGAGTTACACTTAACTTGAAATATTTTTAGAGATGATTCGTATCTGGAGAGGTGTTGCTTTCATATTGCTAGGGTTAGTTGGTAGGCCCAGCTTCTGAAAGTTTTTTGGGAATAGATTTAATAATAATAATAATTATTATTATGTATTTTTAAAATATTGCATAGCAACTAACCAGAGTTCGTGTAATTGTTGCAATTGAATATTATTTCTCAAAACCTTAAAATCATAAAGTTATTGTCTATTAATTTATTTGCACTTTTTTGAGAAATATTTTTCATTTATTTCGTTAATTGAAGAAAGTGGGTTCCACAGCTTTTCGCTAGTTGAATTGCTTATTTTCATACAGCAGGTGCTGCAATGTTGCGTTGCATTTTGGGCCACCAAAGTGACAAGCTGTGGATCAATTAGGTTGCTTTGTGACACACGCATTGCTCGTTCTCTTAGCGTAGAGTGTCAAGGGTTTGAATATATACATTCAATATAAACAATGTATTTCCTCGTATATAAAAAAAAAAAAAAGTGTTAATTGTAAATGGTTATGCAATTAGGAATCAATGGTCAGACCAAGGTAATATATAAATGGAATTAACGTGAGCCATCAACAAGTTCCTTGTGCATTGTCAAATATATATATTGGTCCAAGTTATTATATATGTCTTGTAATCACTTTAATTTGATGAATGTTGATACACAAATTTATGAGTGCGATGTAAGTTTAGTTCGCTCTTCTTACTTTCTGTTCAGTGGACGAACTCTTTACTTTTTTTTTTTAATTTGTGAAATAATAGTAAATGATTATACAAAATATTTAAACGATTAATTTATGGCTAAAGAATTGTGATCCATCTAGAAGAGCTATATATATATATATCCATTCATTATTACGATTACCAGATAACGGATAAATTAATTAAATGAGATGGTATTCGTGCATACCACGCGGTGTAGACTCAACTTGCAAAGGCATAAGTAAAAAGAAAGAAGCAATTAAGTGAGAGATGGATGGGGATGGGGATAGGGGAGGGAGGTGAAGGTGAAGGTATTGTTCTAACCTACAAGGGGGTCAGGGTCACCACCATAAAAATATCCCTCATCGATTGCCTATCAATATCATCATCGTTGTCGTCGCAATACATTAACAAATATTAATTTGGTTTTTATTTTATTTTATTTACTAATATAATATATTTTTGTACAAGACCACCCATTTCTCCTCATCGTTTGATCATCTTCTCTCAGTACTCTTTCTTCGGCCCCGGCAACCTCAAACTAACACTACATTGATCATTCTTTTCTGTCGTCTCCATCAATTGCTGGTGTGGAGCTTCACATCTCTCTTTCTCTTGAGCCGTTTTAGCGCCAATAATTTTATGTGCTGAAAACTTTTCCAGCAATCTAGCTCCAGCTCAGAAAGATAAGGAAAGAGAAACGGGATGGTTTATTAGGGTTCTCATATATACATATCATTGTTTCTTCTTCTTGTGCTTTTGCTCCTCTATTTAAGGCTACCTCATCTCCATTTTCACATTCCTGAACCTTCAACGTCCTTTTATTTCATTTCCTTTTCCTTCACTTTCCTCCCTTCTCTTTTTCAATAGTCCTCGGGATCTGATCTCTCTATCCCTTTATATGGACAACTTCCTCGGAGCAAAACAGTTTGGACAACATTAAGGGATTCAGTTCAATTCCCAAGGATCACCTTTGATTGTTTCTTCTGCTTTTCTTGTCTGTTTTGTCTTTCCCTTCCTTTCTTTCAGTGCCTTTTTTCCTTTCGTGGGTTTCCGCAAAGTTATAAAAAGGTCGTTGACGAAAGGCATCTCTAGAAGTTTCACATCTAACGTATATGAATCTGCTATTCAACTATTGATGGGAACAGAGTTGCTTTGATCAGATCTGAGCACGATTCTAGTTACTTGGAGTTTTCTTCTTGGGAGAGGAATATATCCATCAAGGTGTTTTCTTTTTCTGCTTTATTTTTTTTCCACCATTAGCTTTTACAATCCTCTTTCATCTACTGTCTTTTTTTGTGTTTTATCTATTTTATTTCGTGATTTATCTTTTAGCTCATCGTGTGAATGAACCACTAATTGAAAATACGAAAATGCATGGTGATTTTGTTTCAGCTTTTAAGTCAATCGCACAGACCACCGGTCAAATAAAAACAAAAAGAAAGCTAAAAGACAGAAATAAGCCTTAGTCAACTCCTACTAATGTCACTTCTTTTTCAGTTGTAAATAAAATCTTTGACATGACTCTGATCTTTGTGTTTTGGTTGCAATTTGTATCTGTCAGCACCAGCCTCTCTAAATCATAATTCTTTCAACACCAACCCTCTAAATCACTATTCCACTCTTCCTTTTTGTCTTCTCTCTTCTTTTCAGTTTTGTCCCGACAGTGTTTATTTGGTTCGTCGTCTATTCGATTTGAATATGCCTTTGTTTTTCTGCATGTGATAATCTCTTTTTCTTATAGCGCTTCAACAATGATCCTCTGCAGTTCACATATATAACCTTTGATCTGTATTTATAAATCGATTAGTAGATAAAAGGCAAGACATTTGATGCTATCCTACGATATCATTCCACTTCTTAATACAATCGCATAATTGCATTTCAAAGCGTGCCTTCTGTATGATGTGCTATAACCTAGTTTAATTTTTCTTTTTTGAGGAAAGGGAAAATTGGCGTTCAATAGGGTAAAGTTATTGTACTTCAACCATCACATGGCTTTTATTTTTGGATCTACTTGGAAGAATGCCAGAAATTAGGGCAAGATTCATATTTCTTGGGATTTATACAAGCCTTCATCATTTTTTTTGTCATTTTTATGATTATAATTTTAATTAATAAATTTATTATTGATTTTCTTGATCATACATTGATAGTGTTTTCTTGATTAATTTCCTATATATGCACTTTCTCATTCTTCTTTTCAAGGCTGACGATCCTTTTTGGTAAGTTAATTAGTTTACAAAGATACGAGGGAATATTTATATATATATATATATATATATATATATATTATTTTTTTTTTTTTTTGAGCAATTTTCATTGCATAAACTGTTCTTATGCTTCAAAAATATGTTTATCTATATACCAAGCAATAACCTCGTTACGTTTTCTTGAAAAACGACTAATAGATAATTACATGTTGGAGATGCCATTACCTGATTCATGTACCTTTTTGTTGATCATGGGGTGCAGCATAATTGTTTCCTTACCAAACCCTATATCTGTTTAATTTATAGATGCGCCATCAAATTGATGCAACTGTATTTATAGCGTTTTGAGACATTAATTATTTAATGCTCTTCTTTCTTATTCCCTCCTCTTTTTTGTTTGATTAAAACCTGTTAAATCGTCGGAAATCTTAATTAAGCACTATCTTGGATCATTGTTCTCAATTGCATACAACAATAGATGAACAGAAGCGATGCATTTGCTTCTTCTTGTGTTTAATTTCTTAAATTTAGTATGAGCTTGTTTACCTGCTCCATCAAATAATTTTGTTTAATAATTACTTTATGGCTAGCTATCTTGTAATTTTGCTCATAAGCAAGCATTCGATCGAAGGCGTAGGAATACAAATGGCTTCCCATTGGCATGCATACGTATATATACTACTGGCTAGCGAATAAGGTTCAAATTGTATATATGGTGAACCTTGTAGCTTAAATGAACATGGTAACTAGGCAAATCATTCATCATATAAAAAAAAAAAAAATTGTGTTCGATTAAAAGAAAGTCCATAATTCTGATTTTTCTTCCTTTTTCTGAATGCAGGTTTTGTACGTATCTTTGTGAGAGGATATGAATACGTTTTCACATGTTCCTCCAGGCTTCCGGTTCCATCCCACTGATGAAGAACTTGTTGATTACCACCTTAGGAAAAAGGTAGCTTGTAAAAGGATCGATCTAGATGTTATCAAAGATGTCGATCTCTATAAAATTGAGCCATGGGATCTTCAAGGTATTACCTTCCTATAATGTCCTCAGAAGATAATTAAGAGCAAGCAATATGTGTGTATATTTATTTTTAGGTACTCAAAATATATCTTACAGAAGTATCTGTTGTTTTGGTTGACAGAATTATGCAGAATTGGCACTGGAGAACAAAACGATTGGTATTTCTTTAGCCATAAAGATAAGAAGTACCCAACTGGAACTCGCACCAATAGAGCTACAAAAGCAGGATTCTGGAAAGCTACCGGAAGAGACAAGGCGATCTACGCTAAGCATTTCCTTATTGGCATGAGAAAGACATTGGTGTTTTACAAAGGACGAGCTCCAAATGGACAAAAATCTGACTGGATTATGCATGAATATCGGCTCGAAACAAATGAAAATGTAACTCCTCAGGTAATAACCGCTAATACTAATTGACTACCCATTTGTATGTAAATACCCACTATCTATAACTACTATACTGCCAATATAAACTACACTTCTCATTTTGGGTTTAATTTCCAAATACCATTAATCCATATGTCAATAGAAGAATATAACAAGAAAAATTTAGAAGCCCTAGCTGTTCCCCCACACCAAAAGACCCTGTCAAAAAAAATCTTCTCAGCTATTATTGGCACACTATATATATATATATATATATATATATATATATATATATATATATATATATATATATATATATATGTTTGAATCTTCTGTGAATACTCTTCTGCTTTAATTATGTTATATTCTAACTTCTGTAATTGCTCCAGGAAGAAGGCTGGGTTGTATGTAGAGTGTTCAAGAAGCGCATGACAACAGTTCGGAAAATGGGAGAGTATGAGTCACCATGTTGGTATGATGACCAAGTTTCCTTAATGCAAGATCTTGAATCCCCAGTGCGAATTTCTAACCCTTATGCATCATATCACCAACACTACCCCTGCAAGCAGGAGCTGGAGTTCCAATACAACATACCCCATGATGCTTTCCTCCAACTTCCTCAGCTAGAAAGCCCTAAAGTTCCTCAATCAACAAGTCTGAGTTGCAACTCAGTTGTCCCTTATGGGTATGATGGGAATGCCAATGGCAGCGCCCTGCAGTCCTCATCACTCACGCAAGAAGAACGCACACAGGATTGCCATCAACAAAGCCTGAAACCTCTTCATGGTAGCATTGATCAGGCAGTGGATCAGGTGACTGATTGGCGCGTACTTGACAAATTTGTTGCTTCTCAGCTCAGTCATGACCAAGATGCTTCCAAGGAAAACAGTTATTCTTCCAATGCAGCTGTCCTCCATGCAGATCAGCAAATTGCTATTCTTGCAAATGAATCCAAAAGGCCTGAAGAATATGCCTCAACTTCCACCTCCAGTTGCCAAATTGACCTATGGAAGTGAAAACTTAGAAAGTAATTAGCTGATGCATACTAGTTAATCATATATATATAGGAATATTAAGTACGTACAGTTTAACGATCA
The DNA here is from genome assembly GCA_022379115.2 of Bauhinia variegata. Lineage (NCBI taxonomy): Eukaryota > Viridiplantae > Streptophyta > Magnoliopsida > Fabales > Fabaceae > Bauhinia > Bauhinia variegata. The sequence goes on along the minus strand of CM039436.1, from coordinate 17,027,469 downwards.
CGAAAGAAAAAACCTGAAGTATCGTTTGGAGTTTCTGTACATAATAAACCCGAAAATATTATATATCCTTAGCTTTTGGACATCTGGTGCCCAATATTCTAATGCAACCAGATCTACCAGAAGCCCTGTTTGTTTTATATAGCAAAATGATCGTACTTAATGGGAAACATATGGCCGAGTATTGGTGGAATTATTCCATGAATTAAAAGTTATTTAGTGATTGCAGCTTAGTTTACATTTGAAAGATCTATGAAGTAACTGTTTGTAACATCCTTGTTTTGATCACATATGCATGCACTGACATATGGCTCTTAACAAATTAAAAGTATGCATCTAAAATGTTAATCACGTAGTTGCAAGTTCTCCCAGCATACATGAAGTTTTTTGTTTTTTACTGGCCATGCCAGAAGTTGGAGAGGAAATAATTTAGTTAGGCATAGAGCTTCCAGATGAGAAATACGAAATTCGAAAAGTGTAATGGCTCACTTATAAATATTTAGCATGCATGCATGCAAGTAATTGGAAAAAAAAAAGAAGAAAATGATCAATTCGGCCAGAGAGAGGGCTTTGACTACTTTTGAAATGTGGTTCCACTGACAAGAAACATTCTTAATTTACGACATCATTGGAAATCTGTAAAAATCATGAAGTTTTCCCCCTTAAGGAACAATGTTGCATAAGATATCAGGGAGAATTCTGGTGATGCTCAAAGCAAATGTTTAATCATTTGTAACTAGGAACATTCAGGGATCTTACTAATTTCGGATGGTTGGGGCTATAAATTAATAATGTAATCAATAGAGTATGTATTATTGGAAGTGAATATATATAATATTATTTTAAAGTATCGACAACTCCCGGGCGATGACAAGTTTCGATGGACACATAATACAACCTAGCTAAGAGTATTGAGTATTGATACACTACTAAATTTGAAGCAATGCATATAGAGATAAAAGCAAATAGTATATAATTAGCTAGTTAATTAGTGTTTATTTGGGGAAGAGGGCGTTAGGATGTTCATGTCAAAGATATATTTTTATGATGATCATTGGTTAGACTATAGAATAAGGACATAACTCCTATATCAAAATGGGGCATAGATCTTCTGCAATTTTAGGTGCAATGAGAAAGAGAAAGTGAAGAGTTTATCATATCACACTGCTTGAGTGTGAACTTAGAAATCGATTTACCAAAAAAGAAAAAACTAGAATTCAGAAAAGTTCATTTATAATTTCATAGTTCAGTACATGGAAATTAAGAATCTTCCCGCTTGAATTCAAAAGCCAGGTTTTTTTTCAAACTAATACCATGTGAGTCTTGCCACTTGATTGTCAACGTATGTGTACATACCTGTGTGTGAAGCAGTCTTCTAATGCGAAAACATTCATCTTGTCTATCTACCAAAGGTTTCTTCCTTGCAAGACTAGATAGGAGGTTCAGCATAAACCAGAGAGAACTCTGTGCGCGTATGTTCGCGCTCATACTCTCCAACTGCTCCATAGAGTTGCTAAGTTAAACTTGCGCAAATAAACTTCTTTGTATTCCATTGAAGTAGAGGCCGTGCCGATCGAGAGCCATGAGTTCAGAATTCCATGGTTTTAATACCGAGTATCAAAGCAAAACTTAACTACTGAATGATGAGTGTGACTGAAAGGATAGATATTTTTGAGGTTGTCATTCAATATTGACCACAAGTTAAAGAAATTCTTGTGTCCAAGTCAAGAATCAAAATTCCTTTTAAGCAATGTCACGGCACAATGATTAGGCGTGCTCCCATTAACTTATAGTGCATGTTTCAACTTTCATCACTCACACATACACAGAGAGGCAGTCTGCATGCTTGATGCTTCCCAGAAGGGTTATCCTCATGTGAATGGGAAAAGGAAAAGGCCTTTTCAAATAAAGTGCTTCTTTCTTACCAAGTTTGACTTATCACTAGGGCTTTCATTTTCTTCACAATCTTCCGTCACTTGGTTTCTTCGGCATATGTAATCGACAAGAAAGGTCATTGGTTGGTCTTCGACCTGCAAAACCTGACCGAGCAGACCATGCGCGTTGATGCGGCGTGTGACTGAATAATTAGGGTTCATTAAAAATGTTGTTTGTAGACTAAGATAACATAATTGACCATGTGAATCGGACAGGGTTTACAATAACATCATTCAGTGCATCCTTAGACTTCCCACAGTTCCCGGAATCACAAGTTTACTCCGCCTTTTCTTCCGAAATTCTGTGATTGTCATATATTGGACATATTAACTATTAATATTTATAATGAGTTAGTTGAATATGTAAGTTTTATTTTCTTTACATCTTTGTCTCTTTTATATTAATCTTTAAATAGAGAATAGTTTAATCTATAAAATAACTTAGAAAAAGTCATAAGAAACAATTTTCAAAATGATTGGCAATACCGAAGAGAGGAGCATGTATTATATAATAATTAAGAACTAGGATATACATATACATGTACATCAAATGGAGTACATAGACAGTACAGCTGCCCAAATCCAAAACACACTCATATGTACGTATACAACATGTGAGATATCAAACTATAACAGATAACTTTAAATGGTGAGCAAGTGCGTGTTTTAATATTTAATTTCAGGTCTGGTTCAAGTGGTCCAGACCATATCTCAAGAGATGCAATATTTTATATGCACACAAAAACACGAAGAAGGAGATGTCCGCATTAGAGGGCACATCCCCTAATTGGCATTTTTGCAAGACAACCGTATAGGAGACAAGGTAAATTCTCTGTTATCATTGGTGTCATACTTTTCTTTGTTTTTTTGGTAGAAGCACTTGAAAAGGGAACAACCCAAGGAGCACAAAGGGAAGAGAGAGAAGAGAAGAGGAAAAGGAATAGTAAAGACCAAGCATATAACAACATATTGATTTGTTGAGCAGAATTGAGAGTTGAAAGTTACAAGTAGTATGAGTAGGGTGTCCACCACTATATGATGTTCGCCTAGGCCGTAGGTGAGAGACATAATTCTAAAGTTACAACATTCTCCGTTTCTCAACAACCACATTAATTAATACTATACATGTATTACTCGTATGAAACCATTCCTGAGTGGCCGCTGTTATTGATATATATGTAGCAGAAATCTTCTGTTCTGTTATGATCAATAGACCGAGAAACCAAAACTACAATCACAAAATTACATGGATTCCGTACATAACTATGGCAGCAAACAACTCTCAGGTTCATAAAAAATTTCAATGCCAAGTGAAAAGTGAAAGTATTCTACAGGAAGTTCACAAGATTTTTAATTAACCCATATAAGGTTTTCTGAGAGATGATTTTGACAAAGATTTTAAGTGGACGAAAGTTAATAACAATGAAGTATAAAAAACAAAATTAATCAACCAAAGAAGGACAAGCAGTACGGTGAAATAACTTGGTTCTTTTTTCTGGCAGTACGTACTACGTATAGTATGGTATAACCTTTTTCTCTTGCTACTGCGTACGTATTGTATAACAGGTTATTGGATACAATACAATCTCGTGGAAATGGAAAGGGCCTACGCAGGCACCAAAAAAGAAACTTACATGACCATGTGACATGACCCGTAATCTTTGTATATGGATCGCCGGCTTAAGATGAAGTGGACCGGCAGCTTTTTGGTATATAACTTGTCAGGCCTCTACAACTTGAATACCCAAGATAATTTGGGCTTGAAGAGGATGTAACAACAGAATCAAGTTTCTCAGCAGCAGCGCCCCTTCTTGACCAGAAAGCCCCTCTGCTCTGCTGAGGGATTGATTCCCCGTTCCAGTTATTTCTATAAGTTGGTTGGCATATAAGAATACTTGTTGGTCAAAATTTACACTTTCAAATACTATATTTGTTCATCAAGTCAATATTAGAAAAATAAAAGTAAGCATATATGGTTTGAGCTTCTTCTTTTTAAAAAAAAAAAAAACACAGTAACACCTAATAAATATAAGATGAACTGAGCATGCATTAGATTGGCTCATATGTATCCATGAATTACACCTCTGAAATAGGAGGCAGAATATTCTCTCATTTTCTAATGACTAAGTCGATGACTTTTCATATGTCATGAAAGCTTTTATGAGGAGATTGAGTGTTGAAGACTTAAATCTGACTTGCATGAATATATAGGGTATGAAGATGCGGGTACTTTGCAAAGAGATCTAGCAGGGATTATAGGAAACAAGGAGGATCCTGTTGTGTCTATCCCTAGTCGAAGGAACTGATAGGTTAATAATGTAGGGCAATCACACTCTCCCTCTCGATCGCATTCTCCCCTAAAGTTGTAAACCTCATCCCTTTTTTGGGGTAATGTCAGTTTACTTGTGTGGTTCAGAAGTACATAACTTTAGGTCCCCCATGCTCATGCAACATAGCTCGAGGTCCAGGAGAGCATGCATTTCTTTGTGTCTATGGCTGGGCCTGAGATAAATGTGCCTTACGTATGCCATCTATCACCCACGCAATGCTTTTAAACTTGTAAGTGTGTAACTCGAATCCTCAGGAATGGAGGGAGGGAAGGAGGCAAAGTAGGTTGACCAGTTCGATCGAGAGGCCAAAAAAGAAAATGGAGATATATTGCACAGCACATTGAATTACCACTTTATTGATTTCTACCCAAACACTCGCATGAGAGAGAGATTTGAAAGATCCTCATATCCCCACCAGCAGCAACAAATAGCTCCTTGCAGGCTTTTTACAGACATTGGCTTTTCCTTATTCGTACATACATGTGTTTTAGCTTATAAAAAATAAATAAATATACCATATTGTGTATTTAATATTTGAGTTTTGAGGAATTCATACATGCATCGATCTGCGGCCATCAATTCCTTCATATTGAATCAATGATACGTACCATCAATTCCTTTTAAGTAATTTAATTTTTTTAAATATTATTTATTCATTCAATAAAATCATACGCACGGAGAAACTACTTTGATGGAAATATATTTATGTTCACTGTATATTTCTTTTTTGTTTTTACCTTGATGGAATATTCATATGTACCAATTAAAAGTTTTTCCTTTTTCATAAAAGAGCCTCAATCATTACGCTCCCATTATGTTCAAGTGATTGCACATTATAATACCATATATAAATGGCGAAACTCATTAACATTCCTACTATTTTTGGTTGGCAAACAGAGCTAGTATGAAGTAAGGAACAAAAAACGAAGTTAGCAATCTCTTTCTCTTTCCCCTGCTGTCTGGCTTTCTTTCTTTCTCGTGATCCTTGAATAGTTTAAAAGTGGGGATTATAAGTTAAACCTTTCGCTTAAGTACAGTGGGTGAATATAGGACTCGAGCCGCGTGCTTAAGGAGTTGTCTACCAATTAACAGTCTGAGGAAAAGAGCATCTCTGTCCTATTTCGACCTAATCCCATGCATCTGCCAAATATGGCCAATGTCCTCAATCTACTCAGGTACAAGCCCTGATTTCAGTCTACAACCCTACTTCATTATAGCTTTACGTATTATAAAATTCTTCCTTTGCGCCATCACTCTCCTTAATTGGGCACCAAGAATGCCCACGTTACAAATTACATTAGCCCTAGATTCATCTCTTCCACATCTCGTGTTTCTTTCTTCTTCTTCTTTTAAGACAAAAAGATTGCTTAACATTAATAGCTAAGTACTAGGGACTTTATGTAAATTACACAAACCTCGCGATCGGTACAATCACTATTTCCTATTGATTGTACTGTGATATTAAATGTAAATCCAAGAATGCGTATTTTGACGATAGGGTTGTCCCCGTGACTGCGGGGGTGAGTTACATCCTTACATGTAGGAAGAATTTATAGTATTTATGGAGATTTACTAGCTAGTTTTAGTTAATGAAATAATCTGGTTCTGGCATAAAGAGAAGTACTCGTCGACAACCATGAAGTTACCGAAAGGGGAAAAAATATATATATATATATTAAACCAGAACCCACTAAAAATGAAAATGGACACACTCAAGGAAAACAAGATTCAACTACATATCATATCAATTATATCTCTTGCACTATAGAAGAAATGAAATGGGATAAGTTTTATTAAAATACACATTTTATATTGACACGTATTCAACTTACAATAACAAAACTCTTTTATTTATTATTCTTTCTTAAACACACTTAACTTTCTCTTTTCTTTTTATCTTTTTTTCAAATCAATCAACCAATCAATTAATATTAACATAAATAAAAATTAAATAACAAATATCTAATATCTAATATCTAATATCAATATAGGCATGGAATAAATGATTCCATGCTTCTCATTTTTATGTGTTAACACTTACTTGTTTTATTGGTAATAACTATCACTTTTTTATTTTAAAAAATATTTTTACATTTTTTAAAAATATTATAAATATTTCAATTATTACTTTTATATTATTAAATATTATAACATTTTCTTTTTAAATGTTTTGAAATTGTTACCAATTACTAGCAATATTGAAAGTAGTAGTAAAATTATATCGAAAAAAAGAATACATTTTTCATTATTTAAATGGATAAACACAAAAAAAAAAAATCTACTTTTTTATTTTTCAAAATTTATTGCCATGTAAAATATTAAAAATGTTCTTGCCTTTATATATATATATATATACACACTTAAAAAAGATTTGAAGAAATTATGAGAAGTGTTATAAATTTTTACTTTATAATTGATGAATCTATTTAAATAAAATTGTCTAAATCTTACTACGATCTAATTAAATTCATCTCAATTCAACTTATGTCTCCCGTGCAACGGTTTAAAATCTAATATATCTATAAATTGTGAAGAAAGCAATAATCTGCTAGTCGAAACATTGCCTTCAATCATTTACTGCACCATGAAGATTATTATCAGGGTAATTTTTTGCCTTTCTCCCGGCTTCTCAATCCTTGTGCTAAGATGAGGGGCAACAACAATAGTAGCTTCTTTATTTAATGGCAACTGCCGAAAAGTTCAAAACACAGAAGTACAAATTGAAACTGACATATTAGTGCCGCCATTTATCACTGCATGCCAACATAATGGTAAGTAAAAGCCATGTATACAAAAGGTTGATTTATTCGCAATCGCTTATGGTTGTGCAATTTTTGTTTTTATGGGATGGTTGTGGAATTTCAAATTATACTTATTTACCAATATCTTTTTCTTTTATCATTTCGCATAAAAATTAAATTCAATTTTTTATAAAATTATTTAAACATTTCACTATTTATATAGTGGCTTATATATTGTTATTTTTAAATTAGCTTTATTTTGAGGTCGCGTTTATAATTGTCTTTTGTTTTCCCTTGCTTTTTCTTTACAGAGCAATAGCATAAATGCTTTATGCGGAAGACTCGGTATAGTGTCTCTTGGCTGTCAATTTCCTTTTCGACATGTTTGATATTTTGGGCATAGTTGATCAGATCTTGAATAGGACCATATTGGTGGTCTGTAAAGGGCCAACAACAACAAATTAACTTTACAACTTTTATCCCCAATTACTATTAACACATTTAATCATTTTGCATAGAAGTTGCGTTTGATCCATCGATCCATCTCATCTGCATTTGTAAATGAATGATGACATTATCACCCTTTTTGGGAAAGAGGGTATCTCATAGTTTTTAAGGGGCATGGATGGTGATAGTTCTGGTTTGATGTCTCAGATAAATGAGTTAAGAAGGGAATTGGCAACCATCAATTTCACCCGAACTTAGAGAAGTGGAAACCTTAGAGTTAGAGGATCTTATGTTAGAAAAGGTGGCATGGGAAAGATTCTAACCAAATTAGCTAAGATAAGCCAAAAAGAAATAGAAATTTAGTAAAGGACAAAGGTGGTAAGATGGAAGAGGCATGTCTGCTCACTGAGATGTTTTTTACTGACTTAAAATCGTATCAGTCTGTGTAAGGGCAGCGAGACTGAGTAGTCAAATCGCCAAAAGTGAAAGCTTTTTTTTTTTTTTATTGCATAAACTATAATAGTATATGATGATGTTATTATGGAGTTTCTCTAGTTTCACTGGCTGTGGCTGGAGAAGATCCAAGTTAGTGAGGAGCCCTAAGGAAACGGAGGAGGACTTTGAAGGGGAAGTGTTATCTAGGGTTCAGCTCACTAATGCCAGTGAGTGTGGTGGGTTCCTTAGTTCGGAAATTGAGGAAAATCTTTAAAAATTAAAGGGGTTGAGATCATCACACCACAAGACAACACTCCCTTTAACTGCTGAAAACAACAGGTGAGTGTGTGAAAGCTATATCACCCCATGCACACGTCCCTTTCTGGCTCCTCTCCCCCACATCTGCCGCCCCTCTCTCTCTCTCTCTCTCTCTCCCATACACATCGGGAATGCCAACCACACATGTTTCTATGTTATAATATAACCCCTCCATATCCATGTTAAGACCCTCTCTACCTTGTATGATGGTTATGATGACGATGTAGGTTCTCACATACATACATACATGTATCCTTGCACATACATGTGAATAGCCCTATAACAACACCAACAAACAGAAGAAGATAGAAGAATTCTTTGCCTTTCCCCCCTCTTATATCTCGCAGACACAATAGATCGACCTCTCTCTTTCCCTCACTCTTTCTCTGTCTCCCTGAACCTTTCTTTCACAACTCATAATCAAAAAAAGCATATCCAAGGTGGTGGTTAACCTGTCAATCTATCAATCAATCAATCAATCAAGAGACCAATCATCAATCAAATTTTTATAAGAGAAGAAAGGGGCTACACAAGATGTCATCCTCTTCTACTGCCTTATCGCTGGACCACCTCACCCCTTCCGAGCAGCTTTGTTATGTCCACTGCAACATCTGTGACACCGTGCTCGCTGTATGTTCATTTTCTTCCATGTTTCCCCAGAACTTTGTTCGTTCATGTCACTTTCCCGTACTCTAGGGTTTTCCTTCAACTGTGTCCCTCACTCTAAGCTATTCTTTCTCTCACCTTTTGTGTTGTTTATCAAATTTCAGGTAAGCGTTCCTTGCACAAGCCTGTTCAAAACCGTGACTGTCCGATGCGGCCATTGCACCAATCTTCTGCCAGTGAACATGCGTGGATTGCTTCTGCCATCGTCTAATCAATTTCACTTGGGTCACTCTTTATTCTCTCCGTCCCATAACCATCTGGTATACACATGCCCTTAAATTTATTCTTCTGTTCAAAGAGAGGAACTGACACTTTTCATCTCTTCCCTTTCATGAAAATCAAAGAGTGCTACTGCAATTTTATTTTATTTTTTTCTGGTAAGAAATTAAATGCCCCTGTGTTGAATTTGTTTTCTTTGGGTGATGATTGTGCAGGAGGAGATGCCAAATCCATCCCCGAATTTCTTGATCAACCAGACCAACTCTTTAAATGACTTCTCTATGCCTGCCAGGACTGCAGCTGATGAGCTTCCACGGCCACCGGTCATAAATAGACGTGAGATTTCGCTCTCAATTTTTCTTCCCGTTCATATTTATCCCATGTTATTTTTCCTCTAAAGCAACTTCCCTACCCGTGCTGAATACTGCGCTGTTTTTGAAAGGCCAAAGTCATGCTAGCTAGGTTATAGCATTTTCGGTCACTATCAATTAACAGCCCTGAAGGTGCTCTCTGGTCCATTTCCATTGGTAGATGGGAAAGGTCTACAGTGCAAAATCAGTTAACTAATCTCTCTGCTTGTTTCTAAGAGCATGCCCTACATTAAAACAGGGATGCTAACCCTAATTAAGATCCTGAAAAAGCTGACAACACAGCAAGTAATCCAGTTTTAAAAAGACTATTTAGTTCTTTATTTAAATTTCTTTACATTTTGGTTATTCTTTAGTTGTTAGCACAGTACTAGATGAAAGGAAAATGTAGGTTTTTTGGTACATGTACGTGGCCAATGAAAGAGACTGGAGAATAGTAAGATGATTGAGAAAGATAGTGCGGTCTTCCTCGCCTTCCTAATTATTGTTTGAAACTTACAAAATAGTACCGAAGCATATATATAAATGAATAGACAGACATTTAGACCGGGAGCAATAATGCTGAGATAAGCAACCAAAAAGATTATATTACAATAAAAAAAATGCAAGTGATTAAAAGTCAATGGAAATGATTTTGATCTGTCTGGGTTTGGATCTTTATATTTGTGTGCTATATGTTATGTCCAGCTCCTGAGAAGAGACAAAGAGTTCCCTCCGCGTACAACCGCTTCATTAAGTGAGTATTTAAGTATATATAAAACAAAAGCCTTCATTCTCTCTCTCTCTCTCTCTCTCTCTCTCTCTCTCTCTCTCATATATCTTAGTTTTTAAATTTTATTATCTGTGTATTCAGTTTCTGAAATTGAATTAACCAAAAAAAAATCTCTGCAGGGACGAGATCCAACGCATCAAGTCTGTGAATCCCGATATAACCCACAGAGAAGCCTTCAGCGCAGCTGCCAAGAATGTATGATCTCACTTAAACCCAATTCTAATAAATAAACATGTCTCTGATCCAGCTTTCTTACCAAAAATAAAATTAGGGTTTCGATCAATACTTTTCTTTCCATTCTAGAACAAAGCACACAATTTATATGTTTGGTTTTTGAGCTCAATAGATAGATGTGTGACGTGTTTGTGTTACTTTGTATATCAGTGGGCCCACTTCCCACACATCCACTTTGGTCTCATGCCTGATCAGACAGTGAAGAAGACGAATGTGCGCCAGCAGGTAATTGAGTTACCGTGCGCCCTCTTCTCTCTGCAAACAAAATGCTAATTAATTTCAGACTCAAATATATATATATATATATATATATATATATATATATATATATATATATATATCCAGCTTCCTTCCTCCCTTCTGAGAGTGTTTGTGCGTGCGTTTGTGTCTTTATGTGCTTGCATGTTCCTTAATTAATCATACGTGTTTTCGTTCACAGGAAGGAGAGGATGTTCTGAGGAAAGATGGGTTTTTTGCTTCGGCTAATGTTGGTGTTTCTCCCTACTAATTATTATTATTAATTAATTAATTCTGAAGTTTATTGTCGTCTGTTTCCAGTAATTATCAATTAAGAGGAAAAGTTTTCCAAATTGATTAAAGTTGCTTCGTGTTGATAATTACAATGTACTTCGTACGTGCATTCTGTTATCGTCCATTGGAACTTATGAATTATGCATGTACTTCTAATTATGGGATCTTAAAATTTACATTCCTGAATTTGTCCACTACTGCTACTGCATAACTTAATTTATCATCAATAACTATCTATATTCTGCTTTCAAGCTTGTTAATTTTTCTTTTCCTTTTATCATTAATGTGCATCCACACACGTGTTAATTACTACTGATTAGCCAATTAATAGTCATAATCTCATCAAAATACGTAACTGATGTAAGTTGCGTGCAGCATGCTATCTGATTAATCTTTCCGCTCCGTGTATTTTGAGTATGAAACTGCTGAATTTAATTTAATTAATCCGCTTAATTAAATCCCTTCATTTCAAGGATACCTGTCATTAATTGCCAAATTAAACTAGGAAAGCAATCAAGCATTGTCATTTATTAAAATTATCGATAATCTCAGTAACAAAATTGCTAGTAAGTAATTCTTCCATTCATTTTAATTTTTATCAATTACAAATGGTACAACTTTTGTGTTTTGATCTCAACAGTGGGGACTTTAGGAATGGATTTCTTTTCTTTAGGAATGGATTTCTTTTCTTTTCTTTTCTTTTTTTAAAAAAAAGAAAATATTAATTCAATACTAAACTGAGTACAGGGACTGGATATGTTAATTTGATGTTTTCTTTAATCAATAATATCAATTTATTTTTTATTTCTCAATTCATTCATCGTTGTTGCTTAAACTTTTTGTGACATATATATATATATACGCCATAATCATTTTAAGCTCCAAATAATTACTATACGATAAGCATTTATTCTATTATTAATTAATGTATTATTTACTCAACTTTATATGTGTCTTGATTACAGGAGAAAGAAATTAGATCGATCACATGAGTATATGTGTCATTATTTAAATCTAAAACTGGGAAGAAAAAAAGAGAAATTACTATTACATGTTGGTGAACTACGTTCGAACAGACACATACATATAATATAGCTCTGTTAAACTATATTTTGAGTTAAACCAGCTTAGTTTAATTCACTCGTTCAACACACATGGGTGAGCTCCTAGTTATCATATATAAAATAACAAACTAACAAGGAGTAGCCACATCAACACCATCTGTGCAGAAACCAACTCATATCGTAACGATTGGATGACAAGATTTTTCAAAGTTTGGTGTCTCGTTGTTTGTCTCTCTTTTATTCTTTTTCGTGGTCTCTCCTTAATACCTGGAAGTATGTCCGAGATCAAAGAGTTAGACTGGCCCACGTACAAGAAGGCAGGACATAATGTGTGTTTGTTTCTGAATGAAAGAAAACAAGGAAGAATTTATACTCGTACAACTGTCTCCCATACTAGATGGATTAGATGGTATATCGATAGTAGACCAAAGCCGTAAAGTTGGCCCTGGTAGTAATAAGTACACCCAGAACTGTTTTTGCTGGTTTTATATAAGGGATTATGGAATGTGTTGAGCTCAGCTAATAAGACAATATTGTTCCCAAATAAGGATATAGATATGTAGAACGCAGAGCTCGGAACATGACACAAACAGGTATACCACCATTACTATAGACAGTACACATATATATAGGAAAAGCTTGTAAATATATATGATAATATGCTGTGTGAGTGTGAGCATTTTGCAGATAAGCGTGCACTTGTAAAAAAGAAAGTTACATTGGATGCGACCATCACCGAAAAGGCTATGGCTATTCACTATTCACTTTCATTATTCAATTAATATATGATGTCGTCATTGCTCCCCAAAATAATAGACTTCCAAAAACCAAAATGATATATGTGCTAACAGTATTAGGGGATCCTCTACTTGACTTTTTCCTACTAACAAAAGTAACAGATACAGATACAGATACATCCTCAGAAATCAACCACACTGCATTCCATACCCCCAACATGTAAACACGCTCATTCTCAGCCTTTTATTTGTTTTGTTTTCCTTTTGGAAAAAGGTCTGTGCATGCAATATCAAAAGAAGTGACCACACTCCAATTTTAAAACAATTATGTTTATCGTGCACTTTCCTGCAATCATCCACCCATTCAAATTTTAGACCGACCAATCTTGTATAAAAGACAAAAGTCAAATCCGTTGACCTTCCAAAACAGGAAGACTTTTATTCATATTCTTAGTTTAATTCCTGTTCAAAGGCTAACTTCATCAGATCAGTGGTGGTGGAGGGGAGGGCGGAATTATCAATGTCAACTTTAATTTCATGTATGAATAGCTGCTGTAGGTGTTAAATTTTGTAAACATTGAAATTAAGGGGCCGGGTTGTCTTGTTGAAATGGAGGACAGGGGTAAAATCCTGGGAAGACCTGTTTAGGGTGCCATTCTAGAAGAGACCTCGTTTAATATATGCGGCTACTTTGATCAGGCAAAACAACAAAGGGAGGAGTGAACAAGGTATGTAGGTACCAATCAGTTCTTCTATGGATGAACTAAACGCAACATCAACAGGAGCTCAAGGCTAGAGTATAGCAGATGAAGAAAAAAAAGAATATTGGAATAAAATTATAATATTTTCAGAGAAATTAATGGAGAAGACAATCAAAAAGGAGAAAGATTGGGTTAGACATAGAAATTAATATTGAAAATAGTATTACCACAGCTTTAACACGCACAATAATTAGATATCTTAATCCTCAATTCCTCATGGGTTCACAATTATTGGGAGAGGATGTGATTTACCCTATGGTGGCATCATCAAGCTTATTGTTGCTAGCCCGTTCCTGGTCGCTGGGCTATTTCTTTTTCTCACCTCTTCTTTTCTTTTAAAACCTCCACCCAACACAATGGGGGCAACGAAAGTAGAAATGGCCTTGCAACTGCCTCATTCCTCCTACAAGCCCAAATATCGTCTTTTTTTTTCTTTTTTTTAACAATAAGGAAGGATAGGTAGACTGAAATTGAATCCTTATCAATATCATTATTTTTCCTCCTGTCACCATAATTGCCAAAGATTTCCCCTACCCGAGATGTGGTCCCATTTGGTTGGCGCACATTGTTGGACCAAGAAAGGGTCTGTCTGTTTATGATTTTTATGCATATTAAAAATTGATGGTAGCCTTGGACTTGTAGTAGTACTTGCACTTAAAAGAGGATTATATTACGCTGATTGATGTGGAAATAAATGGGTCACACCCATCTAACTTGATAACTTGGACCGAGTTGAAGTTTGCCCATCTACTCAAGCTAATATTTACCACACGCACCACAACTCGGACCTTTTCCCCAGTGGGTCTCGTCAGGCCCATCGCAACGCACAAAAAGGCCACAATCAACGGGCTATAAAAGGAGAAGGCTTCCTCACTCATAGGCACGTTAGACAGAATAATATTGACTAACCAACACTGATGATTTTTCTGCTTGAGTTGACTGTAGAGAGGGAGACATTAAGCAAAAAGCTAATGGTAATGGAGCTAATAGAGGAATCCCTTGAGAGATCGATGGAATCATATGCACAGAGTACTAGAAAGCAGTGGTTTCGCAAATGAGAAATCGCACGGTGGAAACTCGGACTGCAAGTTGCAATTAATGAGGGTCGATGAATTGTTACCAGTACATACATTACAGGCATTAAAAGAATTACAAGTCCCAATCAATTGAACAAGGAACCCAAGAGAATAGGAAAGAATACAAGTCAACCACAAAACAAGACTACTATAAACAAGACAAAACTTACAAACCTAACTCAACCACAAAACCCAGAAGCAACAAAGAAGATGCCAGAAAATGTGCTTCTAGTGGAAAATTACAGCACATACAAACATTAGGAAGGAGAAGAATAACTTTAGTCTACTCCCGTTGATTGATGTTGCTGAAGAAATGTCTTGTGGCCTGAGAAAAAAAAAAAAAAAGAGAAAACATTATGAATCAAACCGGAAACTAGACTGACTAGTAAGTAAGTTAATGGAGTTTGATAAAGAATGATTAATGAACATACTTCTGTAGTTTGCTAAGGGAACCACAAAAAAGGGCGTTATCTGGCATGGGTAGCTCAGTCTTGTTAGTAGACTCTGGATTAACAACCCGGACATATGTTTCTTGACCGAGATACCAAGAGTCAAGGTTTTCTGTTCTGAGGTTCCAAACTCCAACATTGTCTAGGGACACCAAAATTGCCGTCCAAGCTCCAGGATATACCTAAATCGAGATGGAGATATATGACAAGCTATTACATTAATAAAGGATTTGACCGGCATCATGTTAGAAACAAGAAATGATTACATGAACCTTCTACAAGGGTTTAAGAGGAACCACATGCATCTCAGACAAAGTTATACCTGTGTTGTAGTGCGGGCTATTCCATCCCACTTATTATATGTGCCTCTACTGTTATCACTCCACTCGCCATAATCCATCCTTCAGGCAAAAAAGCAAATTGTAATGTCATTAAAACTTAAAAAGCAATTCACCAAGTAGACGTAGAATAATAGCACTTAATAGAGAGGAAATTTCTTAGTACCCAACAACAAAAAATGCATATCCACTCATGTGGTAGGAATGCATCTTGGTGTCGTTGTTCTGCAGTATGATTTCCATAAATCCTCTGTAAGTTCCATTAATTACTGTTGTTTCCGCGAGAGGTGGTCCTGTTAGTGGCTTGGTGGGAAAATCAAGCTTATATACTCCCTTTAATTTATACTGGTCAGAGAGCCTAATTGGAGTGGAAGGATTAACAAATGAGATACCGCTGAGTGTAGCCCGTCTCTTTCCATTAATCTTCTCTGGTGGCTTATTTCTTAATACATAGATTTCAGTTACGTTGATGGAACCATATCTGAAAGATCCTTGTGGATTAGGACGAGCACCACTTGCTGATACATTCCACCTGCACAATTAACCACAGAATTCTGAAAGGGTGAGTTTTGTATTTTTGAGACATCTGCAACCATGCAAATTCACATAAATTGCGTGTCTGTTATGACACTAAAACTTTCGGATTGTTCATGTAAATCATTTCATAATGCATCCAAAAGTTTCTTCTCAAATTTCTTCAACTTTTCTTAACCCCCCCAAACCTATATCTTGTATCTTCTAGATTTCAGAAAACTCACAACAACAAGAAGCCCTCAGCTTTATTTGTCAAACTGCCCAAAAAATGTTGGATTGAAATATATAGGCAGAAAAACGGAAAATAAATCATAGTTCAATAGAACAATGAATTAATGCCAGGGTATTATAGCATTAAGAGACCTGATGGATCTCGCCTGGTTCATTGAGAAAGTTTTGTCATATTCATCGTCTGGACCTTTTGGGAGAGGACCAGCTGCCTTCCCTTTGGAATTTGTATAGTGCAAGATGGCAACGCCAGTAACTCTCTGCCAACGCGATTCATTCACAAACCTGGCACTCGCAACAATGTAGTAATCCGTACTAGCATTCTGATCCATGGTTAACAAAAAAGAATAAGATTGCCCAACATGTATATCTAAGCTAGTATAGTTCTGTTGTACTGTATAAGATCCCTCTGTCTCAGCTAAAAGTAAATTGTGGTTCTGGATTCTGAAGTTCAGACTAGTTGACACTCCAACATTGTGTACACGAAGCCTGTAAGTTTTCCCTGTAGATCATATATGTGTCACGTCATAATGCAGCATATAAGCTCTCCTGTTTATTTCAGCAATGATGTTTAACTAACTCAAAGCAAAATCCCTCTTGAAAGGTCAATGACATCTAAAAACGCCTTCTATAAAGTAGGAACAAAATTCTTGAGTATAAAACACATTATGCGATGACTGTTTTCGTGCACAAGACATGAATTCGCTCCAAGTACTTAAGGTTCCAAACTTAATTCACTAAAGATAACCAGCATACTTAAAAGGGGAGTAAACAAACTAAAGAGTTTCTAGTGCGCCTACAGGTGATATGACTTGGCAAGAGTAATCGTGTGCTGCAACTATAAGAAATCATAATTTGAGTTGAATTTCTTCCTAGAACGCACCAGGGTGAACTTCAATTGTTTCATAGTCAATGCCATCAGGAACAAGTGTATCATTATATCTATATGGCCCTTTCCCATTGATGAGAACACCATCTGGCATCCCAAGATCTTTCCCTTCATCGAGAGCCTTCCGCAAAGCCTACATGCCAAAGTAGAAGTAGCGTAGTAACAGATTGGCGCTAGTGTTTAACTAGCAGGACTTTCCAAAAATTCAACTAATACTAACCGTATGATTCCGTATGTACCAATCTCCGATAAAAATCTCAATATCCCCATGCGGGGTATCAAAAGGAATAGGAATGATAGGCCGGTTGTTTATGATGAAACCCCCAAATCCACCAGATGCTCTCTGCAAATTAAGGGAGGGGAAGTAGAAAAAGCTTCCAATCTGATCCTTAACCTGAAATTGGTAAGTCCAGTTCCATTTTGGAGGAATGGGACAATTAGTACCGAGAAGTCCATCTTGCCATGAACTTCGCCGTTGCTGGATCCCAGACCTGTCTCAACCATTGAATCCCGTTAACTCAGACACTAGAGTTCAAGTTCAACATTTTTGTCCAGAAAACTCAAAAAGTGTAAAATACAGAATCCTACCAATGCATAAGGAGATTCTCGTCCAACTTATTTCGAACATTGACCACAACGTTGTTATTCGTGGTTGCATTGATAGTAGGACCAGGAAACTTGTCATTGATTGCTATAACCTGCAAGGAAAAAAAAAATACAGACGTTAGAGCCATTGGAAAAACCTTATAGCTACTTCTACAAAATTCAAGTCAACAGCTCATGCCCCCTTCAATTATCAGTCCACTACATAAAGTGAGAGTACGAGTTACATGCCACATTATGTAGATCTGCAGCTAAAACTGAATACTTTTTGGGATTCAAAGCCAATCCCTAGTCATATGCGAAGCTACATAAAAATTTGGACGAAAACGGTTGATATTAAATGGAGGGAAAGATTCAAGAAAAAAAAAAAGAAAAACCTGTTGAGGTACTCCAAGGGGAGAGGCAGTGATGTAAGTAACCTCAAAGTTATAGTAAACAAACGGATCCTCAGCAGAACCCAAGCTCACAAGCAAGAAAATGTTGATAAGACAGAGGAACAGAGCTTTGCACAGAGCCATTGTATGGAACCTTTAGGTTTAGGGGTGTGAAAGAGTTGGAGCCAAAAATTTTGACAAGCTTTTTTCTTTGTTTTTGTGTTTTTACATTATCAGAAAGGTAGTGGAAAGAAGAAGGTGTGTCCTGATTGCGAGGGAGGGGAAGAAGAAGAACGGCTGTCTTCTATTCTACGTTTGTCTGTCAGTGGGTATCGCAGTTATTTTGGGCCAAACCATGCACTTGTGTGGGAGTGTGAGACAGGTAACTCCCGTTGGCATCTGATTTTGAGCATCTTTTGCTAAGCTTTTTGTCGGTGACCAGTCTTCATTCATCTGTTTATGCACGAGAGATCAAAGATACGTGTTTTAGAGAGAGCGAGAGGGAGAGCAGTGACAGCCAGTAGCCAGTTCACATTTGAAGTAACAGGCGCGCGTGCGCGTGAACTAAAATATGACTGTTGTCTCTCAAATAAAAATAAAAAATATGAATACTAGATAGTAGTAGCGTAGACTCGAGGAGAAAAGCGTAACTGGCGTTACAACGGTCAGATCCCTCGGAAAGCGCCACATGTTTCCATCGGTAAGCCATTGTCCAGACGTGGGGTCCACATTCTGGTGGGCCACTTGGACTATAGTACAGCGCTTTTCCGTTGAATTCTGCCTTATCTAAAGGGGTGCATCATGATGATGATGTACATGTGAGCACGGCCCAACCCGAATATTTCCTATTAAAGATGAAAATAGAAGCTGGATTAATTAAAACCAAATCAGAGTATTTTTAGTCATATAATTAAGAAGAGTTGTATATTTTAATTTTTTATATTATTTTTTATGATTTTATAATGATATATTTTTCTTTTTATTTTATATAACTTACATATTTTTTTTTCTATTCATATAACTTTAAAAAAATTTAAATAAGTCTTATAAACTATTATATATTTTTATTTTTCATTTATATATTTCATAATTTTTTTTTATTTTTTTCATAAATCTTCTCTTTTTTCTTACTAAATAGTACAATCTAGTTTTTTTTTTTTTTTTTTTTATATACAACATTCTTTCGAGTATGAAACTCACTCAACTACCATGAGCTCATACTGCTTAAGCCAAATCTATCCACGTGACATTTTAGTTTGGTTTGAGTTAAAAATTTCTCAAATCACTTGCTATGGTTCCGTTTGGATAATTTTTAATCTACTAAAATCAAATTGAACCACATATATAATATATATGTGTATATTTTAAATTTTTATACATGTATTACTTATTTATTATAATTAAAAATATATTATTTAAAAAATACTCATTAAAATAACAATTAATGTATAAAGATGACACATAACATAATTAAACTTATATATTATGACACGAGTATAATTTTTTCTTAATTTTTTGTTAACATATTATCAGTAATATGAGTATGATGACTATATTTAAAGTTTTTTAATCTTAGTATTTAAATTTTAAAGAATAAAAATCAAACTTTAAACACAAAATTAAATGAAATTGTAAACAATATAAAAATAATTATTAAAA
The DNA here is from genome assembly GCA_022379115.2 of Bauhinia variegata. Classification (NCBI taxonomy): domain Eukaryota; kingdom Viridiplantae; phylum Streptophyta; class Magnoliopsida; order Fabales; family Fabaceae; genus Bauhinia; species Bauhinia variegata. The sequence continues at coordinate 17,007,765 of CM039436.1, read as the reverse complement.
ATATTTTTTAAATGAGTTAACATATAAAATTTTTATTTTTTTATTAAATTATTAAACTACTCAAACTTTTTAATTATTAAAATTGAAAGAACTAGTTGTACAGATGAAAACCGTGTTTCTCTTTTTTGTTTTTTTTCTTTAATTAGGGGCCCTTATATCCAACTAACACTATGACTTCTCTTATCAAAGACCACCCTCCTCGGTTTACTTTTTTTTTTTTTTTTGGCAGCATATCTGACTATGAGGTGAAGTAGACCATCAATATGAAATTTCTTAAAGGTATTAGTTAGATCAGATCATTATTAAAAGTAGAGATCAATATTGGTCTGGCAAAACCTCTTGATCTTGAGTAAACCATTTGCACACTTTTGCATTAAAGTGTAGGTATACAGCTGTGGGCCTAACATTTCTTTCTTTCAATTTGTTCCACGAGTCAGTGGTGGCATGTGATTGACCCCTCGAAATGTCCAAACCAAAACAAAACGTATATAAAATCAAATCTAATCTAAAATATTCATGGTTTCGTAATTTCGATAGCCAGCGCAGGCTAGGGCGATCCTTCACCTTCATCATTCTCTTCTCTAATCTGCTATATCTTATTTTCCCACCTTCCTTGTATATATATATTAAAATAAAAATCATTTATTTAATCTAACCTCTGCATTCAATTACCAACAATTAATAGTGTTGGTGGATAAACAAAGGTATTTGCTGAGATCTGTGGGATCCTGATGGGTAGATCGATGGTCGGTTAAGGGCTGTATCTGGTGGATTTTGGGTAGCCAAAGGAAGGTTTTCTTGTTAGGAGTTATGTCCCCGTGTCTTTCGTAACCCTCCTTTTATACGAGAGTTAGTGAAACGTGGGTCCTTGAGCCCTCGGTTGTTGGAGAATAGTTTGGAAATCCCAGCCTCGGTGTGGCGATGATTCCACATTGCCTGAGTTTTGGCCACAATTGGCTCTCACCACAACCTTCCAACAAAAATTTGTACCGCCCTACCAGGCATATATAGAACATGACATTTGCACCGTGATTGCCGCCAATGATCATATCATAATTAGTTTCTTTTTTTTTTACAAAAAAAAAAAAAAAAAGGAATTTCCTTTGGCCTGATACAAGGATAACTTGGCTGTGTTCTGCAATCCTAAGTAATGTACAACTGTGCACCTTACTTACAATTAAAAAAAAATGAAAATTGTACACTTTACTTACTTAATGTTAATACTGGTAGGTTCGGTGTGTTTAGGTGATAATAATAAAATAATCGTTAAACCATTTAACTTTATGAAAATTTTTTTAAAAAAAAAGATTTAAATAATGATGATTTATCTTAATAGGTCACGCATGGCCCATGGACACGGATCTCTCTTACACCAACGGGCCCTTGGTATCCTATTTAAAGTGATATCCTTACCTACCACTAATTTTTCTACTGTTATTAATTTTATCTTCTTCTGACATTAAAATGTTCCTACCATTGATATTTTTTGTGAACAGTTTGGAGGCTTGATGCTGGACTTTTTGGTCCACAAAGAGAAGGCTTTTTAGCCCAAGCTTGGTCAGAAGTTGAGTTAGTTAGTAACCGCAAATACGTTTGTATTTATATAAACGTAAAGGGGTAAGTTGGGTCCTCTTAAATGCCGAGCCACCTAATCTAATTGAGAGAGTTGTTTCGTAGAGTACGTACCAGCCGGGCATCTAGATAAAAATTGTGATTATGAACAGAGATAGGAAAACATAATTGATCGATGCTAGAATACATATATGACTTTACTCATTTGAAACGGGGCTTGTCACTTATGAGTAGAGATTGAAATTTGAGAATCCTATATTGAAGCTGTTTGTTGAGGATGGTATGGATGAATGAATGCAGAATTCGTCTGCCACACCTCGAGTGAGGCACTCACTGTGGCCTCAGTAGCATTGTTGAACAAGAACAACCTAGCAGCTCCGTAGATTGCCTCTGTTGGGTAAACCCTTGATGTCACGCACGTCCTTCCACCTTGAGCAAAGCTTTCAATGATTGAATGGTCCACCTAATGAATCGCCATCACCAAAACTTTAGTTACTGCTGCTTAATGAATTCTTATCGGAACAACGTGGATAATCATATCAATTAGTGTCCGTGCGAGGGCTCAAATTTATTGACTTACCAATATCCTTACGGACAACTTCTCGTCTTTCAATACTGGAACAGAACTCCCAAATATTTGCTTACCAACATCAGTTGCCAGAGAAGACCTGCGCAAACCACACAGCAATTCAAATTTCAATTTCCGTTGCAACAAGTGCCGTCCTCCAAAGTCCAAGTGTATATACCTTGTTTGATCAGAGCAGAAGAAAGTTTTAAGATGTCCACCGCTTCCTTTGGTGACATAGAAGTAGACGGGAGTATACTCGGAGAGGCCACCGTCTGCAAGAACCAGAAGACCAAAAGGTCCCAGGGCACCTCGTTGAGCAGCTCCACCGCTGCCACCGCATGTATACTCCTCGTTGGACTCTGCTGTCTTCTCCAAGGCCTCTTTGTCTATCTCAAACTCAGCAATAATGTCCAACTGTTGCATTCCCGCGATTAAATATAAATGTTTTTGCTTTATTATCTAATCCTTTATTAATTGAATCGAGGAGAAGACAAACCTGTGTGGCTGTTCCAATATCTAGTGGCACCACTGACCCTGGCTTGGCCTTCATATTATTAAATCCGTCTCTCCTCAATCTCAAACTCTCCACCTCTGCAACTGGCCATTGAAGTAAGTTGCTACCAGTCTTCTTATCGAGCACTACTGTCCTCGGAATGCTCTGTAGATAACCAAGAATTAATTGAAGACTTTAAAAAGCGATCCAGAACCAGAAAAAAAAATTAATGGATTAAATGGTTACCTGAACAGATGCCCAGCCTTTGGAAACATCGGCAATTTCACTATCAGATTCCCCGATCCAACCCCACAAGACTCTCCTCCCTTTACCTTGATCATAAAATGTCTTGGAAGCATAGAATATACCATAATCATATCTGAGTCCAATACCAACATCATTCTTGATGTCGTCTGGTATGAATTTGACATTGTTCTCATCGTAAGTTCCGAGAGAATAGTAATCGTGTCTATCATCATCCAAGCTCACCTTAACTACATGCTTGACATGATCACCAACAGCTGATGTCTCTAACCCATTATCACTGGTCTTGGATACAGGGTAGAAGTCCACACATTCCCACATGCCGGTGCTTGGTACAGCATGAAGAACTCCCTCAATAGCCTCGTATCTCTTGAAGTCCATGGTGTCATAAACCAAAGAAATGCCAGTTTTGTTAAGCTTAGAGCCTATGGTGATTCGCCACTTTCCTTCAGAAGTGAGCCAAGCAGTGGTTGGGTCACGGAAGTCCATGGCACCAATACCCGGTGGTGGGAAGAGAACAGGGTTGCCCGGGTACTTGACCCATTTGATGAGGAGCGGGTCAGAGGGGTCCGCGGGATAGGCAAGGTTCTGCACCTGCACAGACTCATTGGTGGAACCAGTGTATAACATAATGACTCGACCATCGGGTAAGATGGTGGCAGAACCTGTCCATACACCATTCTGGTCATACCATTGATCTCCCACCATTGCCAATGGAAGATGAAGCCAATGGATCAGATCCCTCGACACAGCATGGCCCCACACAATGATGTCACCCCAAACAGCACCAGAGGGATTGTACTGATAGAAAAAGTGGTACCATCCCTTGTAATACATAGGACCTGTAAAATATTGTAAATTACCTATATATTCAGTAACTTGATGAGGATAAAAGTCAGGTGAGATCATTTTTGTGGGGTTCCTCATTCATTATTCACTAACAATTAATTTTGAAAAAGTATATATGTGGTCTTACCATTAGGATCTGAAGCAGGGCAAACCGAATTAATTCCACATGCGCAAATTACCCATAAAAAAAAGGAGAAAAATTAGCAAACGCAATAAATAAAAATTCTGATAATGAAATCATAAACTTCTTTTGATAAGACAGTTGTTTGACTATACGTACTATCTGTGAACCCAAGTAACCAACCATGAACTAACATTTGCATTCGGTATATCCAACGTGGACCATTCATTTATTTAGCCGCTTCTTCTTTATGGGAACCTTTTTGTCACTGTTGTTTTCGATTTAGACTTGTTACCTCCGCGTTGCTTGCAAACGTGTATACAACATACTGGACCACCCAATTAACTTAGGCCGAGGTAGGTTTAATTTACAGTTGACTCAACTGTCTCTATGATGAATGAATTAAGTTTGCATGAAAGTGAAGATTTTGGTTCGGACGTTGGTAAGTGTTGAAAACTTGGAAAGCAGATTAAAAAAGAATAAAATAATTAAAAATTACCGTTCATCCAATTCTTCTCTGGCTGGAAATGATAAGAAGTTCTCTGCCATGAGAGCATGCTATTGTTCCAAGGAAATGATGCGACATTGACTCCGGAGAATAACCTGTTGGACTTCTCCGACACACCGGCCGCTACACCACGTGAAACAGGCTCCAATGTTGTCGGAGTTACTGTTTGTTTCGACATGGAAAATGAAACATTCTGAGCAACAGCATGTGCATGGAAATGAGCATTATTGGATTCCTTGTTGTGGTATCCATTAATGGCCACCAAGGAAACAAGTACTAGCAATCCACAAGAGATCACCAGGAGTCCTTTCCACGGTCTGCGAGTCTCTGCCGGAGCTCCATCGGAGTGGGGTCCCTCCGGGAGAGCAGCGTAGGAATAGGGGAGTTTATGACGGTCAGAGGAAGGAGGAAATGCTCTGGGGCTTCCCATTTTCTATTAGAACGGAACAAGAAATTTATGTCTGTGTATTGTAACAATGGCGGCCGGATTTTGTATCCTATTGCTGCAACTTCTAAGGAATAGAATAAGGATTTCCCTTTTCCCTTCACAAAAAGGGTGGGATTGTGCAAAGGCCAGAAAATGTACAAACTTTTAAACTCAGTCAGACAACTGTAAGATGCCCTCCCAGTTCCCTTGTTGGCACATATATATATACATAGGAATTCATAGTCACATGAACCACAATAATATATTCCTCATCATTGGGATTTAGGCCAAAATTAAACACGGCATTTTAATCAATAATTGGAGTTGGTGGCCCAGCAATTTTCTAATGTCAATCATTTCTATGGTTGATTGGTCTAAAATAATTAACTGTCATAATTTCTCGTACCGCGCCCCCCCCCCCCCCCCCCCCAAACAAGAAGAAAATTATACCGTCACAATTATTTTTTTTCCGTTTGCTGATTGTACACAAACACTGCCACTAGATGCAAGCTAACGATAAGAGATTTGAAAAATATTTAAAAAATTTAGGGTTAAATTCTTTTATATAAAAAAATATATAAACTAGCATAATTGGCAACTTTTCATATGCGTTTTCTCTTATATATTGAAGATATTCCAGCAAGATCAATTCGGGCTTTCTTCTCTTTTAGTTTTGAGTTGAAACCTAGCAAGATCTCATATCATCTTCCCCTGTCCTTTATGGTTTTTGGTACACCTATATCATATTATTGCGCAGGTAATTAACCACATAATCATAGTGAACTTATAATCGAATATGACTCATACTGTGACAACAATAAAAGTGATTAATAGTTTAATAAAAAAGTTAAATAATGTATGAAGGATTTGCTATTCAAACTTTTAATATGTCATGTAGTACTAATCTGTATTTTGATAAAAAAAATTATATTAGTTGTATCAAAATAAATATAGAACTAAAATAATACAAAAGAAAAAATAAAGTCAATCTCATTTTAGGGATATAACATAGAATCGACAGAAAGTATATTATGTTTTTATTTTTCACTAATAAGAAAAATTAAATTAAATTAAAAGTCATTAATTCACCTTGATACACAAATTAAATGATTAAATGACAGAATCTAAGATTCTGAATTTTTTTATCCACCCAGCACAAAGTACTTTTAATCGTTTTGCCAAAGCTGGCTAACGCATTCGTCACGGAATTAACTACTCTAGGAACCCAATTAAAAGAACAATACTCAGAGTCCCTTGCCAACACGTAAATGTCTTCTTGAAACAAGCACTTTGCGTTATTAGATATTTCATGTCTATTTTTAAACGAACCACAGGAATTTAAAGTATATATCTTACATAAAGGTGGAAAAATATTAGCAAGAGAAACACCTCTTTCATGTTTAAATCCCCAAATGTCTTCTAACAGAAATTAAAGCGTGAAACATATTGATAGAAAAATTAGGTTTATTTGGGATCACAGAAGATTTTGAGTTCAAAGTTTCGGTCTTTACGAAATCAGAATTAAAAAAAAAAAAAGTTCGTTTACGCTCAAGTTAGAAAAATTAATTCACGTTTAAATCTAATAACACGAAATGACTGGCACACAAGTCGCTTTGGGAAATAAAATAATATTCAAGTAAGATTCTATATTTGCGAATGACTTCCTTTCTCAAAAAATTCCATAACAGCGATTCCCTCAACAAACTGATTCCTAAGTTATGGTAAGTAATTACATCGTCATAATTCAATTAATGAAGAAGAAGCCAATAACGTTGGACTCAGTGACTCACCATGTTAACGTGTAACAATGTTGTTTAGTATCCAAAGAAATTATAGTGGCAGATTCTCTACTCCAAATACGTGGTCCATAACAGAAGATCCCGCAACCATTTTCAACCAAGAAGTCCAAGTCATATTTGATTTGGCAATCGTTTATTGGAGAAGACAGACAACAACAGCAGCAGAGGAAGCCTCCAGAGATGCCACGTAGCTTCGACAGTGAGGTTTAAGAGTAATAATTGCCATACCCATATTATGCTTAATTAACACACGAGACCAAACCAACACATAGCTAGTTCGGCAATGAGTTTCCTACATACATGATTGAAGTTGATAAGTAACTCTCGTGCTGAGTCAGATTGCGAAAGCCCTGTTGCTTAGAATAATGCAAATAATGCAGTTTGCCAAGACAGATGGCCATGGCTTTTGAATTTACTGACAATAATTCCTTTAATTTTTGGCCACACCAAAATGATGAGTAAGCATACAAAGACACCCTCATTATTCCAACTTCCAAGGGATTGTGTCTGCGACTCATATTAATGGTGAGGCTTGTGTTGTATTGGCCCACCTCTCTCCCCTTTAATAATTAAATTGAAGCTCCACTAGTGAGTTGGTGTACCCTACCTAGCCAGTTTCCACATGCTGAGGTGTGTGGTGTTTACAGGTTCCACATGCCAGTGCCTCTTGAAAAAGTGTTAGGAGGCGGAGTCATATGATTGACATAGCTAGGTTGTTGACGTATATATACCCAATAATGTGATACAATGAATCAACAATTGGTCCTCAGACGCCTCCTTCTGAGCTAATCAGTATTAGTTTAATTTTATGAATGAATAATTTGTCGCCATTTATGTTTCGGAATGGACTGGATACGTGTCTGATAATCGATAATGGACCCAAACGGTGCGTGCATTCCTGAATTCTAAAATAAAAAACGAGAGCGCCAGCAACGAATGCTTGTGGGCTGTGATTTGTGAAAGTACTAAAGATACATTGTATTTTATTGTACTGATGTAAGAGACAAGAGATTCGATTCATGGCTGCAAGTAGAATCCCAATCCATGTGGGGCATGGCATCCTCGTAGAATCTGACAATTCTGTTTGTAGATTTAGTAATTTTCCTACCTACATGCGTCAACGCATAGAATAGAATTCTGGATTAATTATTTGCACTGTATTCTGCAATTGAATGTTGTATATTAGTAGTAATTCTTTCTCATATGAAAAACATCTTAATTAATAATTTAGCAGACGGGACCCGCAAAGGAACTCACTCCTATGTTGGGTTGCTACCAAATTATTCATTCCCTTACATATAGTCCGACTTACCCTGCTACTGAGGACCTCATGGTCCAATTCAGAATCCAGAGTCACCAATTCACCATGATAAAATATCATCATCGGACCCCAAAGTGCAGATGAACCTCAACGTATGTCATCGGTTTTCGCCTGTTGAGCTGACAACATTTAATTCGTTCTCTTTACTAACTTCGTGGAAGCAGGGGGACATGCAAAGGACCAACAAGTCTGAAGAGTGTACTTTCAGATTCGTAGTATGCGAATATAAATACATACGCAGCGCCTAACTAGCACTCACCCGCACTGAATCCATTTTCCATTGCCCCAGAGTTACAAGGAACACAATTACACCCATTAATTATGCGAGGAAATTTCAATAATATAAAACGCTTGCTTTTGAGGAATTAAGGTTAAAGAGCCCTTGCTTCAGGTGGTGAACGTTCTATATTATTTGTTTATTCTTCGAGGAGAAAAATCTGCTGAGTATGGTTAACCCAAAGAGCCAAATCTTTGCTAAATAGCTCTTCCACTCAAGCAGCCACGAGTTGCACAGCTGCAGGCCCCATAGCTAGCTAAATGCATATGGAAATCAATTAACAAGCAATTCAATGATGTATTTAGCAAATATGAATATCATAAGTTAACGGCCCTTAATTCAGCAATCAGCATTAACTGCCTAAATTGGTTCAGGATCAAATTACAACATGAAAATTGATTATCTTAATGCATACAAATTAGCTTAAGTACGGACAACAAAACCTGAACACAGGATAGTTGAGTGCTATACATTTTAAGGTATCTCCCAGATCAGATATACACATGCCCCTGATCCACGACGGCTAATTAACCCAGGCGCATGACCCAAGGTCGCAAGGTGACGAGTAGTATGGGAGAAAGCAAAATGAAAACAGGGGCTGAAACAATACCTCTTCATCACCAAAGCAAACATGTATCTGGAAGCAGACTCCGGGGAAGGAGTGTTTCTCATCAGTATCTAACAAACCAGCGACTATGATAATGATAAATCAACCTAGACTGGAACTGGACTGCTTTAATCATTCTCACGACCAGGAGGGAAACAGATGAAAAAACAAATAAACAGGACAGGACATGACATGATATAAACTTATTTCGTTATCACAATAACTTTCTTACTTTATTTAACAAACCTATCGAAATTAGTTTCACTATTTTATCTATCAACCATTTCTCCGTTTATAATTACTATATTGTTATATAAAAAATGTTGAAAATGCAATTGATCATTGTATAAACTATCAGTTATCATTATAATGATAGGACAATTTCTTTGTTTACATAATCTTTATCAATTTTTTCTCTTTCCCTCAAAAGAATAGTTGATATTTTTCTCTGTAGTTTATCCACAAGACAAACAAGCCCTTTTCGGCTCCCCCATGCAATGTCCGTCCCCATATGTTTTCTAGTACATATTTTTGGCAGCATATGGATTTTAAAAAATGATAATAATAATAACACCAAAATTGAACGATGAACAGAGAAGGGAGTAATGACGCTACACTTGAGAAAAATTCATTGGGCCTAATTTATGGTCCATCACAATGGTACATGGATCTACGTCTACCCCGCTTCAATTGAGACACCCCAGCAATCATCCATTCAATTCATAGTCTTTACAGTTGAAACACAAGCTTACAATGGAATGGGGTAGAAAAAAGAAAATTAACTTTTTAATAATATTTATAATTGAAAATAGTAGTAGTAAAATTCCAATAATGTTTAACTGAACCCAGGTAAATTTCTAATTTATAAAAAAAGAAAAAATAAACCCAGTAGATTGGAGGGATTAAATTCAATTAACACCGATGTCGGAGAAAGGTATAAAAATATCAAATCAATTGCTTCCTGCCTTGTTGCCTCTTCCAATTCACTAAGAGTTGTAGAAATTTCATGACCTGCATGGCGTTATGATATTGAGCAGTTGTTTCAATTCAATGCACAAGAAGAATAAGTAAACATGAGGATTTGTACCTCTTTTGGGTCGTGAAGAGAGTAGAAGGCGTTACTTTCTTTCCTTATTGAAGAAACCAAAATCCCAAAACCTCGCTTGCTATCACGCAGCACCTAAAGAAAGATCATGGGAGAAGGGTCAACTTTATAACAAGAATCGTCATCTCAAACATATGGCTCTGAAGCTCAAATTGAATGAACACCTTACCTTGAATGCATCTTCGTCAGTCTTGTCATCCCCAATGTAGATGGAAAGCACATTATCCCTGTCAGTTAACCCTGCACCACCCATTTAATCCATAAAAAACCAGCTCCCTCGGTATCATCCTATAAGTCAGAGAAAGAGAGATTCTTATTCTTACCTAGAGATTCAAGTAAGAACTCAACTGCTTTTCCTTTATTCCAATCAATCACGGGACGGATTTCTAAAACCTATGACGCCAAAACAAAAAGAGCAAGCACTTAGTTGAAATGCTACATCTACACAGACAGAGGACAGAAATCAGAATTCAAAACCAATACCTTCCGTCCGTGAGTTAAACGTAAACGAGGGCAATCTTTTACCACGTCATGGACGCGCTGTCCAATAGTTTTCCAATTCTGTAGTTAACAAGTCAAAAACTATAACATAGCATATCATGTGATGTGATGTGATAAACAAGACTTAAACAAACAATGGCTTACATTCTCTTCTACATTACGGTAATGTACAGATACGCAAAACTTGTGATTTTCAACTTTTGCGCCTTTGATATCTTTGGTAATCTCGACCAGGGTTTTAAAAACCTGCATGGGTAATCGTAATGTTAACTTGCCTTGCATTTCTTTTAATCATGCAAACTTTCAACATTTTAGTCTTGTGTGACAGCACTCTGTACCTGGTCGATCATGGAGAGAAATTCTCTTGCAGGTTGAAACAGTGTTATTTCCTTTCCCTGCCACATTCAAATGCAATGAGTTTTTCCTTTCTATCTCTCTGCCGTGGAAATTAGAGAAACCAAAAACTGTTTGATCATAACATTACCTGATTATCAGTGGATTTAACATAATCAGGATGGACTTTAGAAAGAGAATCACTGTCAGGGCCAATAATGTCCATACCATGACTTCCAGCATAGTACAGTTCCGTTAGTTTAACTAAATCATAAACCTGAAAATAGAATGGATCCCACCAAATGTAAATTTCCAGTTTTTCTTTTTCTTAAAATGTCCAAGAAGAAAATGATGATGATTGTCCTTGATACCTTGTCCCGGCTTCTTCCGCTAATGATTGCCGTGGGAAAATACTTTGCCACACTTCTCACCGTTGCTCGCATCTGAATATGTTTGGTTTGGAGGAAAACACATTAATTAAAAAGTAAATGGGGTCATTCACATGATATATGAACTACAAATGGCAATGCTTACAGCTTCGGACATGAAGGCACAATCTGGATCGTCTACAATGGGTGAGAGAGTGCCATCGTAGTCTAGAAACATTGCAATCTTCTTATTTTTGGCATGCTCAATAATTTTGTCAAAGCAGTCCAGTGCTGATGGATAATTAAGCTGCTACAAGGAAATAACAGAAGGAATTAAAAAGAAAAAGATTCAACTGAATGGAATGTAGTAATGTTAAAGAATCAAATGAAAAGGCAAGCATACCATCCAAGAAATATTATCTTCAATTTCATTGTCAATGGAAGCAACCTGAATGCAAGAACCTTTAAGAAGCTTCTTCCTTGGGGGCGAGGAAGCCTTCATGGCATCCAACCATCCATTGAAGCGAACATCATCGAGACTAGCTGTGCTTTTCCTGGAACCGCTTCTTGTATACTTACTGGTAGTGGGAGACATTGGTTGATCTAGCTGGGAGAAAGTTAAGAGACTAGAATGAATTCCAAGTCTGGACTTGCTGATGGGAACAGGGTCAGTGAGAACAGGGGAACCATGAGCGGATTCCATTAAACGCAACACTGAGCAACTTGAACAGTATCAGATGCAGACAGTTCCAGATATGGCTACCCAACTCTTTTGTCAATGAAAAACCACCTCTTCAATGTTTTCTTGTCACTGCTACTGGGCGAGTAGTCCATCAAGCACGGATTTTCTTGAAACTAATAAATTATATATTTGGGGAAAGAAAATCAGTTTTTTTGTTTTTTTTTTCTTAGCCATTAAAAAACACAAGGGAAATCATTGGTTAACTAGATGGAACAGATGGGCAGCAAACGCAAGTTTAATACCTTGTCATATATTGTATTTGTGGCATGGGACGGTAATCGTGAACTAGTTCCTCAGTGAACAATAACTTCAAAACAACTTGCTTCTGCCAGGACAAGATAATTTTCTGTCTCAAGATTGATGTCAGTACAAGAATTAGTAGCTGAAGAACAAATTGTTCAGAAAATATGAAGACTATAATCATCCATGTTTAACGACAGAAAACAAAATGTAGTACAAAAAATGCAGGCAACAATTGTTCCAGGACGTCGAATGGAACATGAGGTCATGTCCAGAACAGAACATATCGAGCAAAAATTAGAAAACAATAACTTCCAATTTGATCAATACCTTGTCAAAATACATACAAAGTAAATGTGTGGTTGAAATGTAACTCAATAGCTCAAAAAGAATTTCCAATTTAATTGAGACAATCCAGTCTAGCAATAGACTGCAATTACTTGAGGAGTTTCTCATTCTAGTATTACAGTTTGTTTTGTTGAATAACTTTAATTAAATCAACTAGCTATACAATTATAAATTTTTCGCTATATCTCACAACTTTAAATTAGCTTTATAACTATATATTACAATCTCGTTCTTTTCAGCTAATTTTGCCAAACAAACACTACATATATATTAAGTCAATATTCAGATACCACATGTTCGGGGAATAAGATAACCAAGATAGAACATGTTCTTGTCTGTGGACTCAGATAGAACGTGGACTTTGGTTTTATTTTCTTTTTTAATAAAAAAGAGAAGAGCTGGATTTCTAACCTCCTACATCCATAGACCAAAACATGAAATACGAAAAAAGGAACATGGGAATAATCTTATCTGAGCCAAACCACAAACACATCAAGGAGATTCTGACGAAACTACTTTTCCTTTCAAATAAGAAAAATACATGGATGGGAACAACGCCCAAGGTAAAATATTTGTCAATTGACTACCCACATACCAAAAAACTAAGTTGTTTACTGAACAAAACAATTGATCTCATTTTCTGTGAGCTAATAAAATCTCTGAGCAATTTTTTTTTTTTTTTTTGTGATATTTATACAATAAAATATGTTACGTGAAAACATATATCAATAGCAAAAGCAACGAGAGATCTACTGATCCGTACAAGTATGTACTCAATCACTTACGTAATCTTTCAGAGAGGCTTCATTCAGATAAACCCAGATGTATGCCCCGTATTCTAGCTCATCCATAAATTACAGTTCATTTGTATTTTTATGTGCTCATCTCATCACCATGCAACAGCGAACGCACAACGTCCAATTAATGCACTATTACAACTATTAGTTCGAAAACATAAAATAATATTAAGTAAAACATATTCATTTATAATATGCATACGTGCAGTTATGCCAATGGTTCAAGTTCTGGTAAGGGACCTACCACTGCTTAAAACGAAGAAAAAAGAAGCTGTCAACCTGTCACCTGTAGAAACCAACGACCTTCACATTCCAATATGTATAAATTAATTAATTTTAATATTAAAAAAACTACTTCATTAAAACGAGACTACAACTTCCGAGACTAACATATGACAAAAGTAAACTTCAATAAATCCTCCACCACCAAATTTATTTATTTTTTTTTGAAAAAAAAGGAAACGAAACAAATAATGGAATACTTATATATAAAAGATGGCAATCGAAAATAGAGCTAATTAATGGGTGATAGCCATCTCTTCAACGTTACGATCAATTTTGACAGAAATCTCTGGGGATGATTTGAAATAACCAGTGGCAAATTCCAATCCAAGTGAGGCAGCAAGCCCCTATTCAATGGTCATGTGCTTTCTCCTCTGGTTTCCAGGTTACATCAACGAGAGGTAAAACCAATAAACCAAGACATGTTCCCGAAAATTCAACATCCTTCTAGACACAGGAAAAAGGTAGAGAAAAGGAAGAAAAATTCAACGTCCGCTTTAAATTTTTTATTTTCTTTTGCCATTTTAATGAAAATGGTTCATAGGAGGGGACTGCTTTGAATATTTACGTTACAATAATAATAATAGCAATAAACTAAAAAGTAATATTTCATCAAATATAATGAAAATGAAAATAGACAAAAGGGTTGTCAAATCACTGTTTGATGCATGAGTCTCCCAAAATTATTAAAAAGAAAAATAGTCGTAAACAAATCTAGAAAAAGGCAATATCTTGGGCTGAATCTGAATCAATCAAAAGGCTGCAATTTTATTTCACGTTCTTGGGGGGAAAAAAGCTCACTTTTTAATTCAAACCCGGCACTCGGCACGTATAAGGCTAAAGCGTTAAAGATTGGAGAGAAAATAGATTGAGAAGAACGCAAACAAGAGACAAAAAGAGAAAATACATATACAGATCGTCCCGAGACAAACAGGGCAGAGCATTCATCAGACCGGTGGCTTCGCGAAATTGATCGAAACAGAGTCACGCACGTATGTGTTTCCAGCACAATGACATCAAAAATTCGAATCCGTAGCATTTGGCAACACAAACAGAGTAAGCCTGCCGTACCTGATTTACGACAGGGGAACCGTAACCTTCTCGACCAAACAAGAGCCGAGCCTTTTGGCATTTGAAATTAAATCAGAATGAAACGAAAACCAACCAATCGCGATAATAAAAACAAAATCAAAATCATCAAGGAGAGGACAGGAGAAAAAAAAAAACAAAAGGTCAAAAATCACCTTGGAAAAGTTGCCGCGAAACTCAAAACGAGGAAGGCGAATAACAACGGAGAGGAAAAGAAGAAGAGCCAAGCGGGGGCTTTAGCTATTTATATGTTTGAGGTGCTAAAGGGAGACGTGCCTACCAAGGTAGTTTGTTTCCCACTTCAATTTTACCACCATTCTCGTATAATCCCATTCATTTGGAAAATTAAATTATATTTTGAGGTTTTTAAAATAGAGTAGATAGTAATTGTTTATTGTTGGGCATGTATTTGTGTTTTTATTGGTCCCACCCTGGCAGGCTCGGAGAAAACACGTGTAATAGGAATTTACATTTATAAAAATTAATGATGACATGGCCATGTGTCAGATTGGCTGGCCCACAACGCAAGGACAAACAGGTTTCGCGCTCAAGTCGCTTTCGCGCAGAGCTGGCATTCGTCGGTGACGAAAATCTTTCTGAGCTGTATATTTCTGTTTTTCCGCGAAACAAAAAAGAAATATTACAGTAAATAGATTAGATGGATCCACGTAGCTAACGGCAACATGGAAAGTCGCTCATGAATTGGCGAAAAGTGGTTTTCTAACCTTGAAAAAATACTAGTATAAGCTTAGATACATCCATTTATCCTTGAAAAAATATTTGTGGAATATCAATCATTTTCTATAAAAAGATAGCTGCACTTACCAAACTCCTTTACAATTGTCCTTGATTTTTATATATATGTAGATATTAGTATCATTATTATTAATGACGCCTCCCAGCTAGTGGCGATGCATTGTTCTTTCTTACCAGAGAGATTTGGTTGATGGTTGGAACCGCATAGATCTTGTGATGGGTTCGCGTGGCCCCACCATCCATGCTGGCATGAATCCAGAAGCCCATAAGCCCAGTCATTAATTAGCGTGTCACTAACCACATATAAAAGATAATCAATTTTTAAAAAAGAAGACATCGTAAAAAAATAATTTAAAATAATTCATCTAAAAAAACTACATAATAAAAAGAGAATATCAAGAGAAAATAGGGTGGCGAAAGACCACTATTAAGTTGGGTCCCCCTTTGACCACTCAACACTTAATTAATTCCATCCATTCTAGCCAGCTTTTCTCATTTCATATGCATGACAAGGTAAATTACTTGTAATTCTAATTCCAAATGTGGAAGAGGTTAAGATTATGCGTGCGCGTGCGTGATTAACGCTACGAACATATATACGTACCATTGAATTTGGGGAATATCATACTCTCCTTGGGAAAGCATATTACCTTTCTAGAAAGATAAGCCACGTCATTCCATCCAAGTTTTTTTCTTTTTTACACATATGTCGGAATGTTTAGAATGGGAATCTTTCTTTGCTCTCGGATAAGCATCGTATCATATTCAGAGTATCGTGCAAAAGGATTCGACTGTTCACATTTTTCTTTGTTTTCCTTATATTGTACCAAAAGAAAGAAAAAACAAAAACCAATATATAATGATTTAACAAAAGTATTATGAAATTATAAATGATCGGTTAACATATTTCTCCTCTTAATTACCAACAATAAATTGCGTATTTTACTAATGAAAAAGGTATTCAATTATTTTTTAAATGTGCGGCAATGTTTCTTTTTTTATCAGATTGTTTCTTTTAATTATAAAAGAAGATGGCGCTAAATTTTGATATAAAATAATAATAAATATTTATAGATGGGTAGCTAAAATCTAGTTTTCTTTGAAAATGATCATCTAACGCTACACAACGATTCGCGAGATTGCACAATCAAAACAAGGTCGTACAACCAAACCCGAATTGAAGTGCATGAACTATATTATTTCCACTTTCTTTTTGGTTCTAATTGCATTGGCTTTTGCCAGTTTGGCACACTATACTATAGTATTAGTTACCAATAGTTTTAAACTATATTTAATTTTTTTTTTCTCTATATACATAGTCAAGGGATGTACTTTATTTTTGTTCGCAAGGGAAAGTGCCATTAGATTTTTATCTTATTTTTTCCTGATGAAAATTGTTTTCTGACAAAAAAAGTAAAGAAAATTAATATCGCAGGAGTAATAAATTTAGAGCGGTAAATGAGTTTGATGAAAGTGTTGAGGCATGTTGCGTTGACTATGACATTGACAACACCAGAATGGGGGCAAACCCAAAATGCATTCAGGTTATACCAAACACATCGATCCATCTTTGGCTATTACAATCCTAATGAAAACATAATAGTACCTGCAATGTAATGCCCGTTCCAAAGTTTGGTCCAAGAATTCTCACCTAACTACATTTTGTTTTTAAGCTTTGACATGACACCACATTTCATTTTAATAATATATATATATATATATATATATGTTTTTGCTTTTGTGTTAAAATTCCTTGACTCTCAAACGGGGAAAAAGGCCTGGTACTTTCCTTTTTTCAAAAAATATTATCTTAAAAATTTAAGATATATATAAAATATTATTAATTTAACAAAATTTAAATTATATCAAGTGCATTATAGTAATACAATGTAAATCAAAATAATATAAAAGGCATGGCATAACTCACAGATAACACAAGTCAGTAAAGGGTAGTAGAGCATCCCATTTTGCCAGAAAAAAAAAAAAAAAAAAAGCTAAAACCTGAGATTTTGCATATCAATAATTAGATATTGTTGGGTGTTGGTCCCGTTGGCATTGGCCGGGCATATTCCTGTATTATTTTTCGTATATATATCATCTACTAGCTAGGTTGGTAGTTTGACCGTGCCCAATTAACATTGGATTAAAATTTAAAACATTAGTATGTCTTAGACTTAAAATACATTATATGTACACTACGAGGGATTACTCTTTGTAACTAGTTATGAACATTGAATTAAGCAAAAACATTTACGTTCCTATTTAATTAATTGATGTTTAGGTGTCTGTCCCGCGAGTGCGTCAGCTGCAGACGCGCGTCCCGTAACGACAAGGCCATATGGAGCCCGGGCACAGTCGAAGGCTGTGCTTGAGTTTCCAATCATTTGGCGGTACATAGCAACGTGGCAACACACCTTTGGAGGGCCAGCTGCTTGGGGGTCCAGCGTCTTAGATATTATGGCCAGGTCGAGAGCTAGCTGTACGCTAGTTTCCAACTCCATGCCTATGACTACAGTCTACAGCCACCAATATTACTGACGTGGCATTGACTTGGAACTGACGCAGCAGTAAAAGATACTCACTTTTTCAAACCTGAATTAAAAAAATAAAATTTTATAAAGTGTCTGTATTTATTTAAACATGAAAAAAACAATTCAATGGAATACCAGATTTCAAAAAGACTAATGTTCAAATTACTTAAACTTATTATTATGTATCGTTATTAATTAAAAGAAGAATACTATATGCGAATATATTTATATTTCTAGAAACATACATGTTTTGTTTTATGTTATGTTGCAACCTAACCTAGCTAGCTAGGGTCAGTTGAAAGAATCCGTACTTAGGTCTGGTTTTGTACACGTTTCTTTCTGTATAGTTGGTGGGTTGCCCGCACTGAGCGTCCGATTCGTAGAGAGGGACCCCACCGTTTTGTCGTTATGTAAAGTTTGGGGTACCACTTTGGAGAGAAACCGCTTCTGTACTGCACATCAACCATCACCTTTTACTAATCTCTATTTTCATTTTTTTTTTCCTTTAGTGATAATTTAAAAAATATTTTTTTAAAATATTTACTAATTTAAAATTAATTTTTTTTTTTTTACATTTAATGCTTTCAAAATATTAATATTTAATCACAAATAGAAGGTATATATATATATATATATATATATATATATATATATATATATTTAAAAAATTGTCTTTAACTCTCAAGTGAGGGAAAAATTTGTAATTTTAAGTGTGAAGAATTATATTTTAATAATATATTCTAGATAATATATTAAAAGAATTTGTTTTGATCTAAATATATTTAAAAAATTATGCTTCAAGTTATTTTCAACATTTATCAATTAATATTAAAAATATATTTATTTTTTATGAGGTATATTTCTTTTTTATCACATATAAAAAGTATATTTCATTTTGTAAATAATGTTAATTATTGTTAGTAAAATTTATAAAAGAGTAACATAATTGTAAATTTTCAAAAAGGAAGATAAAAAGTGAAAATAAAATTTCAAGAAAAAACATCAACCATGGGGTTCACTGTTATAGAATGAAGATGGAGTGTCATGTGGAAGGAAGAAGGGGACAATATTTTTCTAAAAATAAATAAATATATTGATTTAAAATTAAAATACCTTTTTAATATATTAAAATAAATAGATTTTTTTTAACACTTAAGGCTAGCATGGTATGTTCCCAATTTACTGTAGTTTCATGAATTAGATGTTCGTACTCATTCAATTATTTTCAAACTAAAAATATATTTTAATTATTTAAAAAAATCAGGAAATTTTAATCATTAAAAATGTGAGTTTTAATTATTATAGAAATTAAGATGATCACAAATTATTAACAAGTTGTACAATTAAATTTAAATAAAAAAAATAATTATACCATAAAATCATAACATAATCTATCATAATAAATATTTTAATAAATTAATTTTATATTTGAATGATTTTATTGTAAAAATTTATATTAACGCGGACTACAAATTAATCAAATATTTGAATTTTATTATTATATAATTTTTATAATTTTAGTGACTAATTTAGAATATGATTGTTTAATGGGAAATAAATTTTTCCTTTCTTAAAACTATAAATACAATTTTTTTTTTTAAATAAAATATATGATGATAGGTAGGGTAGTATATATAAAATGCAGGTTTGATCCTAAGTGAAGTGTCCGGTCATGTTCATAACAATGAGTGGGTCAACTTTGCATCGCATTCTATGCTACCCTAATAAATTCACCTGCATGCAACTTTATTTAGCTTTTGCTGTACTTAAATTTATATAATAAACCTTTCTGCCAGAGAAGATGGATTAGAGTTATAAGCTGGACCATTGTCCTTTTTTTTATTATTATTATTAATCCAAATATAATCGATTTCTACTTTAAGTACAGTTACCCTTTCAAGCTTAGGATCAAATCAGATTTGTGTTTGTTTTCATGTGGTACGGTGTTTATAATTGGCGAGCATTGCTGTACATGGGTCAAGTCAGGTGTTAAAATATATTTTTAATTTTCTAGAATTAGTATGGATAAGGACCTTCTTAGGCAGTACACTATTTATTATTTAAAACGTAATCATGCTGAATACGTTGTGTACTTAAATATGTGTTTGGAGTAGCTTTTGTCTCAAATATCCATTTATAATTATAAAATTAATGTCCAGAATTTCTATTTTTACTTTGGTGAGTTGAGATGGCAGGTAATTTGGAAAAGTTGTTGGTATAAATCCCACTTGTGGCTTAATTATTTACTTTGAATTAATCTGATAATTTCTTCAGTAATCATAAGGCTGTCTATGCCCTTGGTTCTATATCATGTCACTTCCATTTTGTCTATCTCAAACATGGGTATATTATTTTGATTTGAATTGTTCTAATGAGGCGAGTAGCATGAAAATGGCTCCAGTTACTTGCTGAGCCCTTTATGGGACAAAGGCGAGAAGCCCAAATTCAAACCCCCGTGCAAGTATATTAATTTTTTACTCATTGACAAAGCACTATTACTATGTGCCGATTCTGTTTCGGCGTAATAATAAAACTACTCAAACTCAAAATATAATTTTGAAGCATATAAATCCAATGAAAATAACTGACCAAATGTAGAATCCTATGAAGGCTATTGGTGTGGAGTATAGCTTGAAACTAAACTTGTAGTAGCATCTATCGAATTAAATGTGTTTGCATTTTCAACTGGGTGGGTTTGGAACTATTCTGTCTGTTTTTGTGGGGAAGAAAGAAGTTCGTGGGATTCAACGGGATTATTAGAAATGTAATTGGAATGGAATGGCATAACTGATGACCGGCAGCTCTGTTAACTTTTCAAGTGAGATTACCAATGCATAAATACATATCATGATTAATTAACTATATCTGAAGCTACTTAGACTTTCATCTTCCCTCCCTTGTCTTCGCCAACTACTTAATGACCAAGTTGACCCAATTTCATGGCCCTCATTTTAATCCGATAAAGTTGTAATTGCCTCCTCCTGGCTCCTGCATTGACTTTAAGCATAAGCAAGTTTTTTGGCCCAGATATGAGCAACTAAAAAACTTAGGTACTCGAGAATATGAGTCAATTTATGATGACAATTGAGTTCCATTTTATATAAAATTCAATTTGTATAGAAGCCTGAGTTGGAAAACAGTGGAAGTAAGTGAAAAGACTAGACGGGTAATCAAGTCTGCATTACCCTGTCAACGCGAATGCGCGAGACAAAAGAAACAACAACAAATTTGAGGCAGGTTGTATTCCTAGCTGCCGCAAAGTCATATATATATGAACTCATCTTTGTTGCAGTTCTAGACAATGGTAACTCAGTCCAAACATTTCTCACCAATTTTCGCCATTAACATCTCCATGGCATTGGGCAAACATCAGATGCTAGCTGTGTTGCTAAAATCCTCTTGAGCTTGTAAAATTAACTCGTGATCCTCCCATTCGTCACGGTAAGACTCAGGCCTTATGGTTCTGTTCTTAGATGCGGCTTTATACATTTCCTTTCTCCATTCTTCTATAACAGGAAACCCACACTGATCAGCTATCCAATCGTTGTAGTCCCACTGTAAATGAGATCCGCTGTCTTAAAAAATTTTAAAAGAGAAAAAAACATAACTGCTGATTCTTCACTTAGCAAGCAAGAATACCTGTACAGGGCCTATGTTATGAGCGTAACGCTTAGGGATGCCAAATGCTTCAAGCGATGAGTAAAATGCTTTAACATCTTCCACCATTTCCTCTTTTGATGGAAGTGCAATTCGATTAGACAAAATCCCAGCTATCCATTTGCTCTGGTGCTCGCACAAGGGGAAGGGAACAACCTATCACCAAATTCATGCACATATAAAGCCTCCACTAAATGCTCAAATTGGAATCCAATTTGGTAAATGAAAAAGAGAAACCTTCCAAGGTAGCCCCACAAATGAAAGCCAAGGGGCCAATTCTGGTGGGAAAACGTGCTTGTAGAGCGGTCCCACACAATTATCCTCTACAGTTATCGTGCCATCAGTTTGAAGGAAAGGGAAATTATACTTGTACCTGGTAAAGCGCATCAATTTTTGATTCACCCTTTTGTTAGTCTCCATGAACTTTATTTCAATTTCAATTGCAGGTTGTAGAAAATGCAAACAAATCAAGAATAGTCAGAATACCCAGTGCAGTGTAGAATGACGTCAGCGCAAACTGCATTTCCACCTCGGAAAACCACTCTACCATCTTCAAGGGCACTATCGATCTGCAATGTTATTCATTAGCACTTTTGCTCAACCTTTCTACCAATAACGATCAAGTAAATTGATGGGTACTCATGCTAGCCATCCAATTCTCACCACGGATGATAAGGTTTACCATAGAATGAAGCCACATATTATCATGGCCAGGCAGCTTTCCAAGTTTATTATCTTCAACTGACCTAGCTGCAATATGGACCTCTTTTGCAACTGTGGCAATATCTCGAGAGATATCAACAGCACTTGCAGCATTGCCTATCAGTACAACAACCTGTCCCAAGTATTTTACATTAGACTGACATCCAACTGCACAAAATCAAGTTCCATACCCAAAATCCTACAAGGTGTGGAGTTATCCACTTCATTTCCTATTTAAGTTTTCTTACATTGCAGGGCGGAATTTCAAATGACAAACAATCAACTTCCATTTGCGAATATACTAGAGGATGAACACATAATATTGTTGGTCAATGGTCCCCTTTCCCAAGTATTCTCCATCCTAGCTCTCCCTCTCTCCGTTGCAAGCAGAACACCTCAAGCTACAATTTAAAGAATTATCCCCATTTTTTTCTCCTTCCTTTTCAAAGGGTACATTTCTAATCTCCCCAAGTTGAATTGAATATACTTTACTAAAGCATCAAGTTAAGAGCAATAAGAAATTTCCACAAAACAAAAACTGCAATAGCTGGTAGTCAACAACAATATTTTGAATAAAAGATGAAAGAACCTGAGACATACTTGGTCTCGAAAGGGGTCAGGTGTCCTATAATTATGGCCGTGCATCTGCTTCCCTGGCCATGCAGTTATGCCTGGAAAGAGTAAATCGTAACATGGAACCAATAAAAAGTTACAGAAGCACAAACGCGAGCACATGCCCAGTACTCTGTCACATTCTCAGATTTTCTCAAAATTAAGGAGAATGGAAGGGTAAGTTACCTGGGATATCAGCAATGTGAGGTTGTGTATAATGCCCATTGCAAACGACCACAGCGTCATAAATCTCATCGACCGTAACCCCACCCTTCGTTATTGACCTCACTCTCCATTTTCCACTTTCTGCCAATCCAGCAAACACCACCTCCGACTCGAACCTCACCAATTCGGCGATCTCAAAGGCGGAGGTAAAGTCTTGTAGATACATCAGTACCTCTTTGTGACCCGGGAACCTTCTCGAATCTCTCCCTTTGACTTCTCGCCTCACAAATGGGTAATCTCGAAAACCCATCACTTCCCTCGGGAGATTGGTACGCAGAGATTGATAGAGGCTGGAATGGACTACGGCTCGATTCGGGTCAATCCCAATAGGATCGGACTCCACCTCGGAGGTATACACCCAGGTGCCACCAACTTGGTCACCTCGCTCAAAAACCACCACCCGATGGCCTTCTCGTCGGAGCTCACGGGCGGCGACTAGGCCGGCGGCACCAGCGCCTATAACTGCGACGCGGCGCGATCTGAGTGGAGGAATCGTGGTCGCCATAACCTGGCGTTGGATTGTCGCAAATACGGTGGATCGGGAACAAGCGACAGGCATTGATTCGACGGTCCAAGATAAAATTATTATTTTATCATACGAGAGGGAACATAAGTTATATTATTGATTACTTTTATTTTATTTTTATTATAAAAAGAAAAGAAAGAGATGGAAAAATTGTATGGCAGAGAGTCTAGACACACTGGACTCTAGACTAGAGAATGCAAGATGGAGTTGTAATCTGTAAACAGATACATAATTTTTACTGCGTCGGAGTTCATTTTATTAAGTACTTATGTGTACGGTATGTATCTATGATTAGCCAATGCAAGTTAGCTAAATGAGGCATCCACTACTCAAATTAATTAATTAAGGGTGGGAATGAAAACTCCATAGTGCAGGCAGGGTGCTTCATTTGAGATTGTGAACTCTTCCTTAAAAAGACAAAAGAGGTTTTGTTGGTAAGAAATTGATTTTATTCCCGTTTACTTACTTTGTCCATGATACAAGGAGTGGAGTAGTAGCGAAGCAAGGGGCCTCTTAAATATCAAAGGAAAGTGCGTAACGTATAAATTATGAATCTAGATCGTGGGGTTTCTCAATCATAGAATAATGGCTTTGGACCACTCTTTCCAGACAGACATTGGATACTTATCTCATCTGTTTAGGAATCCACAACTCATAATCTTGCATTGAATTTCTTAAAGATCTCCTTATCATTATCCCCTGATCCTCAAGTGTTCAATTTATATGATATGATATGCTACTTTTTTTGAGTATGCTCCGACGCTTATCGAATCATGGCTAGCTTGAGATTGCAGTGGCAATGTCACGAGTGGATGATGATCGAGTGCTAGCACAACAAGGTTCGTGTAAAAGTTGGCCACCATCATTTCTTTCTTATTTTTTCTCAACCACCATTAATGCCTTCCCATCCCTCTGTGGTGGTAGGCCCAACCCAAAAAATCAAAACTTTTACTACTTCTAATCTCTCGAGTAAGACGAATATGCAGAATTTGATTCTGGTTCATTTCATTTACTAATGCGTGGTGTTATCGGTAAAGTGGAATATAAAACAGAAGAACGACGATGGATGTTGTTTCTGGATAAAGAATATAAAAATTGAACACAGTTAAGAGACAGTATAGCGGCATATGATATCAAACAAGAAAAAACAGCAACTTTTCACGATTTCCCGTTAACAATGATTTTACAGTAGAAATCTGAGCCAGTATTGTGGCTGACCGAGTCAATTATCTCGGCTTGCTGAGCCCCTCTCGAATCATTTTGGTAAAAGTTTTCCCAATACATAACTATGAAGAAATGATTTGTATCCAAGGCATAGCTTGCCATAAGCTTTAAAAAGGATCAGCAGTGAAGTGCTTTAATCTAATGGTCGATGGTTGAGTCTGCTGTGGTAATTAAGGAAATCGGTGGGCTATCTTTCAAGAAAGATCAAAGACCTAATCCGATCCCCTCCCTCCATTTACGAAAGTATAATTAATAGAAGAAGGAAATTCATAACCAGATCGTTGCTGTCTGTCTAGCACTTAAGCAGTAACCCCACCCCACGGTCCCAATGTATTTGTTTCTTGTGGCGTAGAGGATGAGAATAATTCATTCATCGTCGTCGGCATTTCCTCAATCCCATATTCTTCTTCTTAATCATTTTTCGGTATACATAATCTGAGCATCATTAATTAATTTTCAGAGGCAAAAATAATTAAGACATTGATGTGTCTATATATATATATATATATATGCATGCTTTAGCTTGTCAAGTCCGAGGTAAAGCAAAGTTGTCTGATATGGTATCGTTAATATATGATAGCTCAGCTAGCTCCGGGCCAATCGCCCATTTTAATTATATTACATTTCGCCATCCATTCTTCCTCGTCAAAATTTTATATTATATACTTTTAATTACACGTCGAATCATATGTGCTGATGTTATATATAAGTACTCGTGTATCCAGCAATTGTATGACAATATTACTAATTTATTAGTAAATCAAGGCAAAAATTTCATATATCATAAGCTTATCAACAAATTTGATATATAATAATGTACATATATCTCGCGATATGCATTTCAATAAATGATAATTTGCTTTTGAAGGGCATTAAGAAGTTGTACAAACATGTGAAATATAAAATAATGAAGTTCGACGTCATTAGGCCAAGAGAAGGGAAAATTTTTAATGAGAAATGTAGAAGACTAGCGAGTTATTTGATTAGAGGCAAAAGTGATTGCATTTTGATAATAATAATTAATAATACAGCTTAAGAAGACAAAATCTTTATTTTATTAGAGGCAACAATTATTGCTTCTTAGACAATAATAAAAGCTTTAAGAAGACAAATCTTTGCACAGTCTAAACATTTAGACAATTAAGGGGCAATTATTTGTTGAAGGGCGGGGCAATCATAGACGTGCTGTGCATGTAGACTCGTGGAGTAGCCAAGGGTCCATTCCCCCGCGAACCCATTTCATTCCATTAGGGTATCATAGAGGCCAGATTCCTTGTAGATTTTAATGGCATGCCATTGCCATTGCCAGCTTCAGAGAAATTATGAAGGTCTGGTTAACCAAAAAAGAAGAGAAAGAATTATTAATTATTTATAAAAAAAAAAATACTTTTCTTAGTTTTATATGCATGTGTTATGACTGGAACGTATTCTGTGTAATAAATTCTGTATATGATCAATTATCCCAAGTGCCTTCGAGTGTACGTGCAAATCTAAGGTTTCCCTAAATGAAGTTGAATATGACTTGTGCACTGATATTTTCGGAGGGAGACAGTGTCTTTAATTTAAGGTATGCAAAAGGTTCCAAACTTGTTTATTATGTAGTATAAAATTTTTGTCATTACCCACGTACGTCTGTCTTGTAGTTAATTAGCTAGGAGGGTGCCATTAATGAGTTAAAGACTGTTGCATAGCAGAGGCAAAGAGAAAGTGATATTTGGGTTCATGTGAAAGAGAGATAAGAGTTGGCCACAGAATATTACTATACAGATTCGAAAGCAACTCCTGATAACACAAGGATAGAGATGGCTAGTGACAGATTGTGGAAAGGAGAGGTCCGATTTGCAGTAAATATCCTTGCCCTTAGATTTGGTTCTTGGCTTCGTCACAAGGGCTGAGGTGAGGTGGCTAGCTAGTTGGATATATCATATTCATACATCACCATTAATATCCCCCACTCTTGCTTTTTCATTGTTTGGTCTAAAATCTAAGTAAGACAATCATTAAGACAAACGACATTTTCCTACATTCACATTAATTTGCCACAGTACGTACTTGTCTCTTTCCAACTTTTTTTTTTTTTTTATTAATACCATGCTTAATTTAGCACTTAGTAGTAGCTAAAGTCAATTTTATATATGTATCTAGGTCTAGGCCATATATCTCTACTCTGATTTTTTATCCCTCTATCAAAAATTATGTTTGCAGTTTCCAATTCTACCGTATTCCATATGATGTTGTTCTCATGGGAACTGTTTTCTTTTTTTATTTAGATTTTTTTTAAAATTTTTAACAAAGGAAAACTCCCATTCATTGCTTGGAATCGAAGTAAACCACCGAACAACCAAAGAGGCCTAGAACCACCATCCAAGTGAGTAGTTGGTAAGATGTTTGTCCCATCCATCGGAATAAAGGGGGAACTGAAATTTGTGTAAATTAAAATTTGCATAACTTAATTAATAAATAATTCTAATAAATGGTAAAAAGATGTAATGATAACAAAAAAAAAAAAGAAAAAAGAATTAACATTACTCTTGATAATGAAAGAAATCCAAAAATAATTGTTCCTAATAATAGCCTCTTAATGTGAGGTCATTGACATTGGCTAGAGTTTAAGTATCGAGGTGGCTAATATTAAACAAATTTAACAGTATAAGTCAATATCAAACGGGGTAAATACTTCGACTAGACTCTTCTTAAATCCGCAGTCAGATGACTACAATCATATTTTTCTTTAACTATTGTTAAAATAAATGAATAATTGCTCTCTCTAATCATTTGATGCAGTGATACTATATACAAGTTGTGAGTTATTAATTTAACGACAGGAGAATAAAAAATAAAATTACAATAAATTATTTAAAGCTTATACATATATTGATTTGATATGATAAAGTTGATATTATTAAATATTATCCACTAACATTATTTCAAGTAATAGCTATTTAGGTGTTGTATAAGTCTTGTAACAAAAAGTTCTAAGACAAAAATAAATGAGGTAAAAGAGAGAAAGGAAAAATAATTTCATTAATTGGGTGCATAAAAAAAATCTCTATTATACTTTTTGTTAAAGAAAGAGAAGATTTATATATATATATATATATATATATATATATAAAATAATTTATAAAAATCATTTAAATTTTTTAAAATTATATAAATAAAAAATAATATTTATAAAAAAGAATATAAAATAATAAAATATAAAACTTTAACTAAGTTCATGAGTAAAAATACTCTTACGTACATATAAGCTTGCCACCAAAACTTATAAAAAGTAAATATAGAATTGGGGGTAAGTTCGGCATTCGAGCTAAGAGAAAGGGAGGAACTTGTCATTAGCTATTACACCTTTAGCGCCAAATCTTTCAACAAGCCCAGGCTGATTTAAGAGAAGAAGGAGAAGAGAGAGGGAATGTTTGGTTGCTGTGGAGAATGGTGTCCATCTTTCCAGCAAATCTAACGGGCCCTGAAAGAGAGAGATAGGAGCCTCGTGATTCCTTTTTTTTTTTTTGTTTTAAAAATTATTTTTAACTCTTTCACGATCCCTCTCTTACTTACTTATCGGAAAGATCTCCCCTTTCTAACATTCTTGTGCAGAGAGCCCCCCTCTAGTCTAGAGTCTAGTCTATACTCCTCCTGCTCCGTCTTTTGTTCCTCCCCACCAACGCACTCTCTCCATAAATAAATATCCCCATATATATTTCTTTCTCTCCACTATCATCTCTACTTCAGATGTTTTCTTTTCCTTCTTATTTCTATTTACTTTGTTTTCACACTCGATTCTGATACTTGTGTTTGTGAGAAAGGAGGCTCCTTTCTTTTTTTTTTCTCTTCTGTGACGAACACACAATGTCTGCTCATAGAGACGAGGATCCCCGAATTCATGGCATCAAAACTAAGATTCGAGTCGTCCCCAATTTCCCAAAACCGGGTTTGTGCTCCTTCCTGATGTCGTCCTTTCCCATCTTTCTCTTTTCTGATATGCTTTTATTAGTCAGCTTCTGCATTTCTTTGCCAGTTCCGCGTCAAAATGTAGGAAATGAAGTAAGAGTTATACGCTTTTATTTTATTATTACATTATGCATCGTTTTAGGGAGCCCAAAGGATAAGAGCCATTCAGTTTAGCTTATTCTGTTTCTTTCCAATATACATACTTCTTCCCCAACTTTATTTTTCCTTTTTTTTTTTTTTTTTTGTTTTGTTTGACATCGCAATAACCTCTGTATACTCGGTGTTTTGAATTTATATTTCTTTTTGCAGTTTTGTTGTTCAATTTGTAAATTTTCTTTTGGCCTTATCAATTCTCTTCATGCTTTCTCAGTTTGCTTACGGATGGTTGTAATGGCAGGTATTATGTTCCAGGACATCACTACACTTTTGCTCGATCCCAAAGCCTTCAAGGACACAATCGATTTATTTGTTGAGCGGTACAAAGGCAAAAATATTTCTGTTGTTGCAGGTAAAATAAATAATTGATCTTTCTTTTTCTTTTTTTTTTGGGAATAAGAATGGTGAAACCTGGGTCAGCTACATGATTTAAAGCTTTTTAGGGGTGTTTATCACTGTGATTAACCACAAGGTGGTGGGTCCAAGCTTAAGAGAAAGTTGGCCAGAATATGCAGAAATGCTGTATGCCTGTACCTTGCTTAAGTTTCTAGTTGTCTTTTTTGAAAGCTTTAAAAGGGACATTATGGAATGGAAGTGACCGTGGGTTTTGGGAGTGATTTTTTGTTTGACTATGAGTTCTGGTTAGTGGTTTGTGCCATTGATTGCTTTATGAAGTTTTTTTTTTTTTTTTTCGAGCGGTTCTATTTCCTTCTCTCCTGGATCCAATTTGCATGGATGACGTTTGATGATGGATACCAATTAGTGGGAAACTGGACCCGCCTAATGCGAGTTTCTATTGGGCCGATTTTATTGGGCTCGATTTTAAATTTTTATTCTCTTGTCGTTCCCTTGTCTCTTTCGTGTTCCATGTTCTCAATTTCCTGTTAAAATTGAATGGCACTGGTTACTGCAAAAGACGAACTATTGGGACTATTGCAATGTGCTTGGCCTTTGTTTTCCCCCCCCTTGTATGCATGCGTGTCTTCTCTCTATTCTTATTTCTGCTTTTAATCTAATTTGAGTTAAGTTTTGGTGTTCTATGTTTCTGAACTTACTGCGTGAATCTCAGAAAGCCAAAGGCCCTGTATCTTACTAGATTTCATGTTTTATGTATTGTTTAACGTTACGCATCTTTATCATGTACTCAAACTAGATCATGCATGTAACTTGTGTGCATCAGGATCTACCTGTCTGTCTTGATGACACGGGTATTTACCACCATATTGTTTTTCTATGAGACTTTTGTGGAAGATTTGCTTCTCATACAGAGTCCATTGTAAGATTTAGGATTTATCTTGATGGGATATAATTATACTTTCACTTGGCATCATAACTGTTCGCATAGTACTTCATCTGCCTCAGCTTCTTGGGCTTGATTGTTAGTTGAGAGTTTATCAATTGTAACTGGTTTCTAGTATTGTTTGGCCAAAGTTCCTAGGTTGGGATATTCGCATTCTGGATGCACGAATGTTATTTTGGTTTTAAATAAAGCTTCATTTTAAGTCTCTGTGTTTTCTTCTCCATCTATGTATATGAAATTGAAAATATCATCTCCATAGCAATTTTCGGTTTGCAAAATCAGCTTGTACAAGCTTGCATGCTTGTGCTGGATGCTTTCAGCCAACTAAATATCATCTCCATAGCAATTTTTTTTTACTTACTAGTTATGCTATAATTACAATGATTATCATATCCACGATGAATTTACTATCGGTCATGCTTGCTTGACGGCATGTTTTGTCCATTAATCTTGTATTCCGAAAAATGAGTTCGTCTTTTCTCATTGCAGGAATTGAAGCTCGGGGCTTTATATTTGGTCCTCCAATTGCACTTGCAATAGGAGCAAAGTTTGTACCTTTGAGGAAACCAAAGAAGCTTCCTGGTATAATTTTTGGTCCTTAATATTGTGTTGATCTTCCCATTACTATGGTATTATATGGCTGGTACACGTAATGTACATTTGGCAGGTCTCCGTTTCTTCTTTGTGCATTTTTATCATTTCCTCAAATAGTTTTTAGATGCTGTATTGCATTTTATGTTCTTGCCCGAATGCTGAACGCACATTTTTTGTAGTACATTGTTTCTGCTATGTGCAGCCAACTCATTCTCGTTGCTGCAACGCTATTTTAACTTTTGGAATTTATGAGTTTCCACTTCCTTGTTGGCATTCTCTGTTTGATATGTCATTTGAACCTTTACATCGATGCCAGTTATGAAAGATGCCGCCGAGAATTAAGTGTCATTGAAATATCTGTTCACTCCGTTGCACGATGTATTCTGATAAGCCATTGTTGGGCATCCTAGAATTACTTCCTGTACTTGCAATTAGACATTTGGCCTCTTTGAATCCCTTTTTCAAAAGTCATCTTTTGTACTCTTCTGTTGTATGACTCTTCATGCACTGGGAACTTTTAATCTCCTGTGCTGGTCCATGCATGCAGTAATTTGTGGCTATGTTTTTGGCTTTTATCTCATTTTAATCTGTATGATTTTCAGAAATGCTTAGGAAAGTAACCCCGAAAGAATTGATCCGAAACTGATCTCCACTGCTTGATTTGAGATTGTTATCATACCATACTATATCATCCATACCTGTTTCTCAGTTTGCAATAACATATGCAAGTTGTATTGGCAGGGAAAGTTATTTCTCAAGAGTATATCTTGGAATATGGAAGGGACTGTCTGGAGATGCATGTTGGAGCTGTGGAAGCCGGCGAGCGTTGTTTAGTGGTTGATGATTTGATTGCTACTGGCGGAACGCTTTGTGCAGCCATGGACTTACTGGGTAAGTAGTTGAGCTAATTGTAATACATAATGAAAATAGGAAGATCTGAATTTTCTGTTTATGCGTTCAACTCTGATAGAATGCATATCTGAAGTAAAATTGAATGGGGATGTTGTTGAGATTTGATTTTTGTACAGAACGCGTTGGAGCAGAAGTAGTTGAATGTGCATGCGTAATTGAATTACCCGAGTTAAAGGTATCATCTTATATTCTGGTTTCTGTCACTAAATTAGAGATGATGTTTGTTTGGTTGGTATCCGACGCGTTTGACTGACAGGGTCGTGAACGGTTGAACGAGAAGCCCCTCTACGTGTTAGTGGAGTATTACTAGCCAGAAATGGTTCAAGGTGAAGATGTACGTACATTAGAAGAGGCCAAGGTTGGCCATTGAGACCCACAGCTTCTTCAAATTCGCCAATTTGTATAACCCATCCTTTGGGTCTCTTTTCATTATTATCATTACATACATATACACTTTGGGCCTTTCTGCATTCTGTTCTAACTCGATTATTGATTCATTTTGCCTTTTGTTTTTTATTTTTAAGATTAACATTAATTTGGCTGAATTGATAGAAAAGGGATCATTCAGTTTTGAGGACATGGATCCGATGAAAATTTGCAGGAATCACGAAAGATAATGAGAATTGGATTCTTGAATCTGGGGAGGAGGTGGACCGTCAAAGATTGAGCGCGACTTGGGCTATGCTATTTGTTGAGAGTAGAAAAAAAAATAGTAAAATCAGCATTATCATCCCAATTACGCTCGCCAACACAGTAAAAGGAAAATAATTGCGTCGATAAACGAAAAATAAATACTAGTATTTGATTTTCAAATTCCCTTTTAAGTTCTTACAATTTATAGACAATGAGAAAGCAAGGCAATACCGCACGCGAATCAAACACCAACAATTGCCCATTCTCCCCACTCACCGAGTCCAATCCAACTCTGCCGTCCAACAACGACTCCATAAACCCAGCTTCCTTTGTGACCCGCCCCGCAATCACCCGGCATACCAACGTGGCTCTTCTGCCCCTGCCTCCGCGCACATTCTCGTGAGCTCCTCCGCTGCCGGAGAACGTGCAGATCGCCGATCCTTTACTCCCTGGAAAGGACCATGCACGGCCGCCGCCCGCGTCGTAGGGGCCACCTCCTGAGGTGGGACCCAAAAAATGAAAGCGCATGACCTCATTTCCGTCGGCAACGCACCGTGCATTCTCCTCCCAGTTATTATTTCCCTCGCGAGCCGTAGTGGCTAAAGCGGCCCGAGCCTTGACCGTCTCGCGATACTCCTCGAATCGGGACACCGTCTTGTGTCCGTTCTGGATCTTGAAAACCATCTCAATCCGACCCGAGAATGGTTTTGGACCCCAGCTAGTATGGAAAATAATCTCTACCACATTACGCGAAGGATGCCCCACCGGAAGCTCCGTCAGGGAAGGGAAGAAAGGGTCGGGGGTAATGGTTGGCCGGGTGCGAGAACGGCTCATAACAGCAGTGCTCGAATTGAGAGGTGCTTCTTCCGGTTTGGTGCTGCTCCGTGGGTATCTTGAACTGGGATTCTCGTGTATCGGTCCTTTGGGTCTGGACTTGGGCTTGGTTGTGTCCGCGACGTCTTTGATACTTTGGACACGCTTTCTGCAACCGGCAGTACTGGGTATTAGGAACCTGGAGTTTGAATGGTAAACGTCTTCCAATGCTCTCGACTTACACTGTAACGATTTAACCCAGCCACTCGCCATGAACTGATGAGAGACTCTTTGTATTACGATTATTCACTCGAGCTTTTTCTAAAGTGTAAACTTTACGCAGGTTTGTTGTTTGCTTGTTGGGCCAGAGAACTCATCTTTTCTCGTGGATGTGGGTGTGGCTTCGGCTTCGAGTTGAGACGAAAGAAAGTAAAGAATGAGAGTGGAAGAGAGCCACGGCGAGATAATAAATGGATTTTAGTTTACTCCGTATTCGTTACGAAATTACGCTATTGGGCTTCTGAATATTTTGGAATTACCCACGTGGGTTCTGTCTTGTTCCGATAAAAGAAAACAAATTCTATTAATTAGGAAAACAAAATATCATCAAAGGTTGAGGCAGGTTTCAATTACATCCACACGATCACGGTCATCGTCGGGCAAATCGCTTCTAAATTTTGAATCTCTCTCTTTGTTTTGATCATCATAGTTCTCTCCTTTTAAATTTTGGAACTCGATTTAATTAATTTATATACATCTTTTATTTAGCAGTTTAAATTGTTACAATATAGCATATCATTAGGATTAATTACGAATATCAATAGTTTTTTTTTCTTTTTTTCCAGTTAAAATTGTGAAATTTTCCCTTTTTGTTTTTGGCGATGATCAATAGAGTAATTTGTACATATGAACTGAACTTTTTAATAATATAGCGGTTAGATGTTCCTCCATCCAAACCGAATAATAATGTCGTTTTTAACCAGAAAAGGTTTACGATTGCTTTGAGTAAAATTTGGCTGCATCTTATTTGTTTCAGGAGTCAGAATCAGGTTCAGGACTATCATTGTGGATATTTTATTTGACAGAGACACAGTTTTTTCAGTTGGTGAGTAGCTAGCTACTGGAGCCGAGTCATTTTCTAATAAAAAATCTATCTTTGGTTTCTGCCATGTCATGCACTGTTGGTTCTTGAAATAAAATGAAGGCAACAATTAATTACTAATTTGTAGCATTCGCCGGTAAGCTTCAAGTTTGGACGAATCTCTTATGGAATGGACCCGACCCGTTTTGCTTCGGCGCTTTTTTCCCATACGTATGTTTTTAATTCGCTTCTTCTGTGGCATGGACTTGGGTCTTGTTTGCCAATTTTGCCAGAGGGTATTTTTGTCAACGCAATGAAGTGTTTTCCTTTTGTTTTGAATCTCCCTTTCGACAAAAGAAGAGTCGGGAGAGAATGTGGGCATACGTTGACAGGGGTAGAAATAGAATAGATTAGAAAAGAAGAATCTTTTTTTCTTTCTAGGAGTTTGAAGTGGAACTGTTGGGGGAATAGAATAGAAAGAGAATGGAAATTAGCAGATAGATAGAAGGCATCTAATCTAATCTAGAAAAAGCACTGAAATTTAAACTAGTACCAGTAAAACGACAGACAGGCTAGGTTCTCCTCCACACACACACACACCTGGCTTTTCTTTATTATTAATCATTAAGAAGGCCTAGCAAAGCAAGCATGTGTTTATGGGCGGGCTGGGTTGCAGCGGCTACAATAGATAGGTAGTGAGTCGCTGTTCATATATAGTATATGGTGTTGAGGCTGGCTCTCCGTGGCTTTGAATTGCATAACAATAAGGAGGAGACAATTACCTTGAGATAATCAAAGCATATATATTATAGTATAATATAATCAATAGGAAAGCAAGGAATAGTCCAAAGCTTGAGGATTTGCGCTTGAATTGCTACGGACAAGGCATGCTGATGCTGATGCTGATGCAGATGCAGTAGTAAGGGGAAATTAAAGCAATGCCACCAAATTTTGAAATATATATATATATATATATGAATGGAACGTACGCCATTTATGTAAAGATTCTTTTTGGGTCATTAATCAAAAGGAGTGCAATTCTCTGAAACAGGAAAAAACAGATGGTGGTGGTGGTTGGGGCTAGGGCTGGGAGAAGGCACTAATTCTAAACGGGTCCAATCCAAATATTGCCAGCCTTTGGTCTCGTGCTCGCGCATGCACAATCACATCTTATTTGAGCCCCGGGAAATGCGTACCTATAGGCGTGCGCTGGCTGCTTACCTCAAAATTACAATTCTCCCTACTCTAGCAAGGGAGATGGATTAAGATACAACTTGTGTCTTTCGTATTTCAAAAGAAACATGGGCAATTTAGTAGCACTAATCATATTGTGACAAGGTTGGAAATAGCCAAAAGGATACCAAGTAGACGCTTGAGTTAAGCCAATCATTTTCAATATATATATACTCTTTTGTTGGAATAATAATAATTTGAAATCAATTCAAAAGTATTTTTATGATAAATCCAACGATACTTGAGCCTTCGACGAGTGATTTATGGATCCTTGGTCGTCGATCGATTCGTGTAAGGAGAAAAGAACAAACATGATTTTATTCTTTCTTGGTGTATGTTGCAATCGGGACCTAACACCTCCTGTTTAGCTATTTTGGAAAATAAAATATAGTCATAGCTATTTCCTAATTCCACATTCATAATTTAGTGAGTACGATATTAATTACACCTGTAGTAATGTTCCTCTATGAGAGAGTGGTTTAAGTAATACCCTCTTAATTTAGTCCAAAGAATTTTAACGATTCAAAAACAGTTAGTGAAAGACAAAACAAAAAGAATTAAATTTCCAGTTTTGATATGGTGGAGAGGAGTATGATATATATGATTTTATTTATTGTTAAATGTATGACGAGGTTTACGAGAATATTGATGTTATTGTCCTGTTTGAAGAATACAATACATAGATGCTCGGAAGCCTGCTGCTCAACATCGTTCGTGCACTGTGATTTCTATTCTTAATGCACTTTCCACTGCAGCCACATAGTTAGCATGTGCATTCGTAAGACTGCGCTGCTTCCACTAATTCAACCATTATCATATTTTCTTCATTCATTCGCCTTCTCCTTCTCCTTCTCCCAACTTCCATATCATGTAATGCATAAAGGCTTCACTTTTTTTAAATAATATAAAAAGCCGTACGTGCGGCTAGAGAAAACGACTTCTTTCTATGATTCAGTTAGGCCCATATACAATATGGGCCGACTCTAAGACAAAGACCGTTTGCATGGACTCAACTTCTCTATCATTGGGCCCTGCTTTTGCTCAAGCTCTGTCTCTCGCGGAAAACCGACGTCGTTCCGTCTCGCTTCTCTATTACGCACTCGTATCCCTGTTACGCTGTATCCTGACCTTAGAAACGGTAACGAGCCTAACGACCCAAACCCCTCGTCTGCTATGGGCCATCTACGACCGCCAAATTCCACCGCCACCGCCACCGCCACTGTCGCCGCGCCACCGTTCCTTGGTCACTTAATCTCCGTTGACGCCACTATCTCTCACTATCTCCACACAATCACAAAACCAATAACCCCTAGATTCCTCCTACGATTTCTCGAACTCTTGGCCGATTTTCGCTTCTTCTTCCCCGTTGTCCTCTCCCTCTTCGTCGCCACTCCCTCTTCCTCTCCCTTACGCACGCAATTACTCCTTCCTCTCATCCTTTGCTCATTTCTCGATCTCCTTTTCATTGGATTTGTCAAATATCTCGTTCGTAGATCGCGTCCTCTCTACGGCAACCACGATGACTACAATGCTGTTGTCTCCGTTGACAACTTCTCCTTTCCCAGTGGTCACTCTTCCAGGGTCTCCTTTATCGCCACCATCTTTTACCTTTCGCAGACCGCGATTGTTGACGCGGTGGTTCATTTGAAAGCCCACGGCGACCCTAATGTTGGTCTGATTATTGATCGGTGGATTGGTGGAAATGAGACCGTGGCAGCAAATGTCTTGATCTTCGTTGTTTGGGTATGGGCTCTTGCCACTGCATTCTCTAGGGTTATACTCGGGAGGCATTTTGTTCTCGATGTCTTCGTTGGAGCATCTTGTGGTGTGCTTGAAGCTCTATTCGCCTTCCACTTTCTCAAATTTCAATTTTAAAGTTGAGGTATGATGGAAGATTGCTTTTAGTTAAGTATCGAGTGTTGGGATACAAATGCTATCTTAGCTGTTATTCTAATTGGTGCTACATATTTGTTTTGTTGCATAATTGGTCAAATTGGTGGTGTTGGTTTTGCGACGCATTCTGTGCCAGTTCTATAAATTGGGGAAGTACACTAACCTTTGTGAAGGTCGGTAATTACTAATTAGAGATCTTGTGTGAATGGGATATGACCTTTAGAAGCCTTATTTAGCTTAAGGGAATTGATAAATGATGCTGTGTCTTTTGCTTTGGGAATTGATTTCAAATATGTTCATTAGAATATTCGCTCTTGTAGTTTATAGTCTCTCACAAAGTAGTATTCATGCTTTCTGATCGTTATCCAAGTTTTTTAGGCATCGAGGCTGTGACCGAACTAGTTTACAGCGTTGATGAAAGTGCTTAGGCGTGAAGTGTGGTAA
The DNA here is from genome assembly GCA_022379115.2 of Bauhinia variegata. NCBI lineage: Eukaryota > Viridiplantae > Streptophyta > Magnoliopsida > Fabales > Fabaceae > Bauhinia > Bauhinia variegata. Next base: position 16,969,911 of record CM039436.1, on the reverse strand, counting down.
GTAGCAGCCTGTTAAGTGCTGAAAAGTGCCATTGAAAAAATATGCAAATAGAGAGACAGAGAGAGTGGACCTTTGTATAAGCTATTGTGATTCTATCAACCAAATAATTTAGCAATTTAGTTAACGAAAATATATAATGCTTTGCCAAAAAGGCTTGAAATATTCTGAAAAAACCTATTTATCTCTCCTCGTGAATGTCTGCCAACTTGCCGAGGGACTATGATGAACCGTTTATCTCTCGTAGAAGGATCAAAAACTAAAAAGAGAAAAAGAAAAAATGTTTCAGAGTTTTTTATTTCCTCCTTTCAGTCTGTGATTGGCATTGCCATATACTTTTTCTGATGACATTAATGATTGAGAAGGTTCTTGCTCATGAGGAATGTAGGAGGAGGCTCTTGGAAATGCTTGTTCACAAATTCAGTAATTCTTGAAATGCATCGATTTTTCTTCCTTAATATAACACTAGCGCCCATAATTTGAACTTGCCTTTTTGTTAAACTAGCTTTGTATTGAGTGCACTGAAGTCTATCTTCCCGACTTAAATTCCCTTTCCCTTCATATATTTGGCAGTATAGGGAAGCATGTTCTTTAATACAATAATTCATAATTTTCTCTACATGCACTAATCCTCCAATGTCTGTGCCAGTTTGAATATTTATTAGACAGATAATGATGCAGAAATTGAGGCCTAAATGCTTTTATTTTTCTAATGCTTTAGGTTGTCGTGGAGGGAAGCGATTTATGCAATCCCAGGGGACAGAGGACTCTTACTAATTCGCCTTAAACAGATAATGAAGTGTTATTAGTTTCACTGCATTGGCATCTTGACATTCATACAGATGATATCGGATTGTTATAACTGACAATCTTGCAATTACTTGATATGAACTCTTTAGATATTGATTTTTGACGATTGCTTTAGTGCTTCATCTCTGTTTGTATTAACTTAATCCCCGGCGTTCAAATTATCTCCCCCTGTCACGCAGAAAGATAAATGTACGTTTTTGTTATAGCAACTATGGTACAGCAGAACTGTGCATAATTTCTTTACAGCTTTTTGTCTAGTGTTTATTCAAAATTTTGGTTGGTTGCTGACAAAAGCAATGAGTAGTTCTTTATCCCATGTGAAAAATTGCTGCAGCTGTCAGAGGTTTGTAATTTTTGCAGACGGTGATGCCGATGCAAACTATACTTGGAATTCGTTATCATTTCTGACACTCACTGCCAAGATCTGGAGTTTGCTTGATCCTTGCCTATCGTGATTACTATTTTGCAGGCTCGGGATGATTAAAAGGACGTGCTTGAATTCAACAAGTATCATCAAGAAGACATTTTTCTATAAATTTCTGAACTAGAAAACGTTTTGCAAAATTTGATGTAATGTCGGTAAGCATATGCTCGATGGCATTCTTTATCAATTTTTATCAGGTAAGGGCATGTTTATAGGATTAGGTTTGAGGAATCCTTATCTCCTATGATGTGTCGGTGCTCTGCTTGTAAACTGAAATGTATATAATTAATTGAAAGATTAAGGTCATTAAGGTGGTTGCTCGCCGAGCATGTGTGTTCTTGAAGAGGATTAGGTCTGACAAGGTGTTGTGGATTGACTGATTGATTGCTTTCTACTTTTCTTTCAATTTTGAAAAAAAAGATCGATAAAACTTGGCTAAATTAGCGCTGGATGCATGATTTGGATGAGGAAATGTGTTATATATATGGGACATACAGAAAGATCAGAATTAAACAAGTGGATTTTAGGGTATATTGAGTTGACAGGTGGGGAGGGGTTGATTCCAATTAGCGCTGAGACAATTCTAAGGATACCTACCGATTTGGAGTAGGTTTTGGCATTCCGCTTCTACATTGACATTTGAAAATTGAATATCTCGCTTTTTTATGTCTATTTCTTACTCAATGTTTTCGCCGAAAGTCAATTGTGATTTGTGCCCACATTTTAGTATTTACTACTTACTAACGTGGATTGAGATTGTATTCTCCCATCCTAAGAAAGAAGTTCTTTATCCATAATACTGCTTAAACAAGACCGTTACTGGTAAAAAAATAAAAACCTACTACAAATATTCAATGGTTCTACACGGACAATAAGCTATGGATGAGCCTATGACCCATTATGCGATGAAGTTCTGAACATGTTTAGACCATTCAAGCCACGATCAAACTTAGGATAAGGGATTAGGCTTTGCTGAGAAACCCTAGTGAGCATCACGAATGATGAATAGTTCATGGTCAGTGTATGACTGCTGCCCTAGAAAAGTCATGCGTCCTTTATGTGAGGCTGGCTCTTCTGAGTTTTTGTACAAATTTTTTTGGGAGGTTGCGGAAAGCATTTAAAATGATTTTGGACCCATGCATCTCGATGACCTCAGATTCTGAGAAATGAGTACCTTATTTGTTGAGAGGCTAAAGCAAGACAGGACCACTCATCCAAATTGGATTTAGGCAGAAACTGCTGGATTTACATGTATTTCTAGGTTAGCTCTGTATCTTTATGCAGTTTTATCACTGCCATAAACAGAGGACCCTGGCCAGAGGGATTCAGGGAAGAAACACTGACACCCTCTGGAAATAAAAACGGTAGAAGAGTTTCAAAAGATGAAGACACTGAGCATTATTTGAACCCCCGTCTCCTTACCCCACTCTCTGGTTATCATATCTGATCCTGTGGTTCCTTTATCTTTCTGTTTTTTTTTAATCATTATTTATTCTGCCTAATGAAAGAGAAGAGAAAGCATCATCATTATGGCATTCAGGGTTGAGGCTGGTACGTTTCGCGGGAAACAGTTTCTCTCGTTTTCAAGGAATTTCTCATATCACATTTGAATTCTGCAAACTAGTTGGACGTTGTTATTTCGACAATTATGTGCAGTACCGATGTGAATTCTGAAAGAAATGTCACTACTGTTTATCACACGAGTCACTGAGTCATGACAAAGCCATAATCATAAATTAACCTAATGACAAAATATTCGTGTCGTGGCACTAAAAATAGAGTACGCTGCTAGATCTGAAGCACTCAAAATAAGGAATTATATGTGATCCTCCACATCTCTCATTTTGTAGATATGATAGGTTTAACCTCGTTTCCTACAGTTTACAGCATCACCATGCACTGAAATTCTGTCTCTAGCTATGTTGTGGGCAAAGGTACTCTTACATATGTGATAAAACAGAGAGATGCAGAATTAGGACTTGGGTTTTCTGCAATCAACCCCTGCAGTCGGCATCCGACGGTTGTCGTCGCATCTCAGCCTGCCCTCTCCATCCCAGCCGTCCATGCCAAGACTAAGAGACAAGGCTCATTAAACACGCGAGACGGATGGACGGCTGAGATGAAGAGGGGCAAGCTGACGCGCGACGACAGCCGTCGGATGCCGACTGCAGGGGCCGATTGCAGAACATCCGAATTCGCAGAATTAATGTAGTAGCGTGCCTTCTCATGACATGTGGTACAGCTACAGCTTAATAGTACAGAGACACAAGTGCAATTATAAATCCCTCGTGCAATCATTCGCATGGTTACGCCCCACATCAGACACCTCAATTATTTTATGTGTTCCTCTAATTAGTCAACGTAATAACCATCTTAGAGACATTGACTCTACTAGTTTCCTGAAATAAGAGCAAAGACAATCCAAATCTTTTTCCCACAAACTTGTAAATTGTACCAAGTAGTGAATAGAAATTTAGAAATATGTCAGTCATTAGTAGTTAATTTGTAGTGTGGAAGGAGCAAAATTTGAAAGAATGGGCAGGCACATGCGCTGCTGGTGGCGAGCTAGCCTCACATTTTGATACGATACACGTATCTGTAATTCTAAGACGATGAGGAAACAAAGAAATCTATTGCTCCGTTCACACAAGACATGAGGAGCTGTGAGCGGGGCCGCTGTTACTAATAAGTGCTTCAATGAGTTGTTTCCCAATTACAACTTCCTTTATCCCTCACCCATGGATTTGATTATTTCTTGTTGCTTTCTTTTTATTTCAACATGCAAGCATGCATCCATGCCCCACCCACCCCTCCATCGATTAAATGTCGAATCCCATTGAGCTTGCACGTGCACTTTATACTCTCCATCAAATTTCTGGTTTCTTTCGCCATCAATATTTGGATGCAAACATTATTTCAGAAGACGCGCGAAGATGAAGATCATTTGGAAATTTGATCTCGGAGCTCGCCCATCCAGCTAGCTGTCACAACTGCAACCAGTAGTTGGGGCTCTCGAGACAGTTTTTACCATGTTTGCACAAGCATGGATGATTGTTTTTGCTGCCAATACGAGAAATACAGTACCGAGACGGAAAAAGAAGAAGATATACTTAATTAATCAAAATGGATTCACTCACTTTGAAAGGCAAGTAAAAGTGACATGCCTGCTATTTTAACTTTTCTAATTGTTGTGTACTCTTTCCTTGTGCTCGAGGCATCACCTACTGGCATCGTTGGTATAACCAACATGTCATGCATAAAATATAATTTAATGTGAATATTACACCATCCCATATAACTTGGAAATGATGAACCCACGCACTGTTGCCCGCAAATATACGTACAAAAGCTTATTGGCATATATTTTGATTGGGCAAATTAAGCAGCCAATAAATAAAACACCCATCCCTCATTAAGACTTTGTAAAAGGGTGTCATGTGCAATCTAATGAACAATTAATCAATAAAGAAGGATTCTTTTTCAACGGGGGACACCCCTTCAACAGCTAAAAGCGATGTTGATTTTCTCATATATAACCAGCCTTCGTGATTATAAAATCCAACCACCATATCAAATCATTCGGCCCCTAAATAGTTTGTTTCAAAAGAAAAAAGCTAATTAAAAGTCGCTATATTTGGCAATCAACTTAATTAACAATGCACCTAGCTAGTATAAAGACATTAGTTAGACAACTCCACCATCTTTCCTAGGTAATTAATGAGTGATTACATATCACGGTTATTATTTATAGTTACTATTTATATATTTGGTTGAAAACAGTTTATAATGCATAACAGCCAAGCATCGAAGACCTTTGCACAGAACCTCCATTAATAATATATAATGGAATCTATTTTTCATCGCTGTGAAATCAAGTCAAAGAGATTAAAAGCAGGAGCCGCAGCATGAGAGAACAATTTTGATCAATTAAGGACCACACTACATACATTAATGTTCACTATTTCTATAGTACATGTACATGTAGGCTTTGAATAAAGTGATGAACGAGCATTTACTATTTCTATCGACTAATTCTGGTTGATATGATAAGTGTTATGGACCCTTCACATGGGCCGTATTAACGGGCCCAATGGTGGGCCCAACCCACGCAGGGGTTCCAGTATATAACTCTTTATGAAACCTTAAAAGGGACAAGCGAAAACATTGGCACATGACAACCCTAACCGCACCCTAGCCGCCGATCTTGGCCTCTTACAAACCCTGACTTGAGCAATCCTTGGAACCTGGGATTAAGTTTCACAACATTGGTGCGGTGAGCGTAGACCTCTAGATCTGCAGTCTAAACCGAGATGGACCCCATTACCCCACAAAAAGATGGGCAAGGTACAACGGGCGGAACCGCCAGTACCCCCGTTCCACAAGATCTAGCAGACACAATTATACCACAATCAGATCCAGGCCACACGATGATAGCGACCCTCTTAACCCATCTTGAAGACATGCGCAAAGAGATAAGGGAGTTAAAAGAGCAAAGACGGGTGGACGCAGAGGAGATACAAAAGCTGCGCACGACTAAGAGTGAGATGTCCCCTCAAGAGATGGAAAGTACGGCGCCGTCTTTGGGTTATAAGCAGTCGAGGGTGGACCTTGACATCGCGTCCACGGAGGTAGTAGCAACAAGCAGCGTGCGAGAACTGACTCGACCCATGTTGGGTAAGCAACCCAAACATCCTTTCACTGAAGAAATCATGATGTGCCCGTTGCCGGGACACTTTAAGCAGCCGGTGTTAGATCTGTACGATGGATCGACGGATCCAGTAGAACATGTCTGCAGCTTTGAAAACGTAATGTTAATATCTGGTGTAGAGGATGAGATTAAGTGCAGAACATTCCCAACGTCATTAAGAAAGGTGGCCCTGCAATGGTTCAACAATCTACCTCCAGGGTCCATAGCTGGTTTCGATCAACTAGCAGATCAGTTTACGGCGCGCTTTTCAACGAGTATAACTCCACAAAAGACTTCCGCTGTGTTGGCAACCCTTCGACAAGATGAAGGTGAGTCTTTAAAATCATATGTTCAACGGTTTACTGCCTTGTCTTTGCAGATAAAGGACCTGAAAGATGAGGTAGCAGTGCACACCTTAATGGCGGGTTTACAACGGGGCAGGTTTAGAGAAAGCATAACCCTGAATCCCCTTGGATCCTCCAAGAGCTGCTGCGGCAGGCTGGAAAGTACATGAATTTGGAGGAGGTAGAACGGGTAGCATCCAGGCCAAGCAGATCACGCGAGACGGGGAGAGAAAAAGATATTCGGCCCCGACCATACTATGGTAGCTATACTCCGCTCAACAAAAACAGAGTGCACATATTACACGAAATTTGTCAAGCCGGTTTGGCTCAGCTCCCTCCACCAATGAAACCCAGGCTAGGTGCCAACCCTAAACTATATTGTGGATATCATCGTGGTCGGGGGCATAGCACTGAGGAGTGTCAAGCATTAAAAGATCTCATTGAAAGCCTCATACAAAAGGGTTATTTAAGGCAGTTCAGGTTACATACTGGGTCGGGTCGTCCAAGTGCAGAATATCGGCCTACCACAAATCAGGCCTCGCCAAGGATCCGTGATAGGTTGGAGGAGCGAAGGAGTGATAGGGAGGGAAGAGGTAGAAGAGGAACGCCGATGGGGGTAATTAACACTATATCGGGGGGATTTGCATCTGGTGGAGCCACAGCGGGAGAACAAAAGAAGCATCTCAGGGAAGGAAAAAGGTATTATCATCAAGTAAATGAAGTGGGAAGAAATCAGAGACCTAGGCGAGATAAGCCAGACCCACCCATCATTTTTACAGATGAAGATTATGGGTCGATTTAGCGCGAGCATGATGATCCGGTAGTGGTGGAGGCGATGATTGCTAACTTCCGAGTTAAGAAGATTTTGGTGGATCAGGGAAGCTCAGCTGATATACTGTTTCTGAAGACGTTTAGCCAGATGGCCATCGACAGAGAGGAGCTTAAACCATATCGGGGGTCATTAATCGGATTCTCGGGCGAAGAAACGTCGGTTGAGGGCACAATACACCTACACATATTGTTTGGAGAGGGATCTGATCAGGTCACTAAAACCGGGGAATTATTAATGGTGAATTGTTCTTCCTCATATAATGTGATATTGGGAAGACCGATCCTTAACCAACTGAGAGCAGTGGTGTCTACCCGGCATCTGGTAGTCAAATACCCAACAAGGCAGGGAACGGTCGGAGTAGTGCGAGGGGATCAAATGACGGCGAGGGAATTATACCAGAAGGGCTTGTCCATTACAACCGCGGCAAGGCAAAAAGGTTCCAAGTAAAAAATCTATCCCCATACTTACCTTCACTAACCCTGACCCCGAGGGGGGACGCCCTAATATCGAAACCATTTGTTGCCCCTGATGTCCCAAACACAGAATCCCTAATGGACCCTATGTTATCCTCAGTCAAAACTGAGCCAGAGTCTCTGATGTCCTTTGTTACCCACCAAGCCTCCTTCAAGTCACTGGTGGTAGGGGCCTTGTCCGACCTCAGGTCGTCCATGTCCAATACACCGGGGGCGTATGTTGCCCCGACGTCGTCAAGCTCGTGAACCGTGCGAGGTCTCGCAACGGTTACGGGTGACGTTGTCTCGTCGGAGGTGGCGCCGGTAACGGGAACCCCTTCGGGCACATCGAAACCCAACTCACTATTCGTAGTCATATATAAACTCGCACTACAGCTAACGATCAACACAAAACAATGAGCTAGTACGACAGCGAAGGTGAGCAAACCTGGAAGAAAAAGGGCACAAGACGACGGCACGGAACCTACTACAACAGTCGGAAGAGATGGAGAAAAGCGTCGAAGGGAGGGAGAAAGCATCGGAGCAAAAAAACCCAGGGAGACGGAGTAACAGAAGTAGTAAGGAGAACAGTAGGATTAGGAGGGACCACTAATATATAGGCAACAGGGGACAGTAAACGTACGAATTCAACAAAAATTCAAAAAGGGGACGTACGAATTCAAAAAGGCGATGAAAAGGCAACGGGACAATCGAGAAACGCTTCAAGACAGTGGTATGTATAAGATAATGACAAAATAATGATGACTAATAAATGCGCACATAATAATAATAAATAAATCATATTGAAAACCTAAAGACGGCGCCGCTTGGGACAGGACTAATATGAATCGACAAGACTAATCAATTGCCTGGGAAACTGGCGTGCCATAATGACAACAAATAAATACACGAATATGGGCATTTTTTTGCTTAGGTCAGGTACGTCGGCCATTATAGCTCGGGCGTCGGACAAAACTCCGCGCCCGACTTGGGGGGCAAATGTTATGGACCCTTCACATGGGCCGTATTAACGGGCCCAATGGTGGGCCCAACCCACGCAGGGGTTCCAGTATATAACTCTTTATGAAACCCTAAAAGGGACAAGCGAAAACATTGGCACATGACAAACCCTAACCGCACCCTAGCCGCCGATCTTGGCATCTTACAAACCCTGACTTGAGCAATCCTTGGAACCTGGGATTAAGTTTCACAACAATAAGCATCGATCCCCCACCCTCTCCCTCTCCCCCTCTTATAATGTCATGCATGTGTAATAATACAATTTCAATGACGAAAATAAGATTAACATAAATAAAAATGATTACGCTTGAGGGAATAGAATTCACAACGTATTTCTAGAATCCAAAATCCTAACAACTGCAAGAATGATTCTTTTGGGCCATGGAAATGGCATGAAGAAAGTTGAAGAGAGAGGCAGATATTTAATTTTTTATCAAGACATCAAATCAATAAGCCTGGCCTTATGTCAAGGCGTCCTTCTCTCCTTTTAACACGTGATCACGTGGGATCCCCTATCCCTTCCCATCCCATCCCATCCCATCATCACCTAAATTTACACACTCCCAAACTTCATAATAAAAATAAACATAACAAACAAAATAAATATTAAAAAGGTCATTGCCAAATCAGTATCTTATAGATTGAATAAAACAAATTCCATGTCAATCAGTGCAAGCACCACTTAATTTTATTTTTATTCAAACGATATTTTATAAAAGTGGAAATGAATTCAACTATGCCATCTCAACTCTTGATTTTCTTAGCACCAAATTAGTTGATTAAGAGTTATTTTAACTTGGATGAAAAATTTTAAGTTTAATTTGTAAAAATATAATTATGTTAAAGTTTAATATATAAAAAATATGATTTTTATAATTCTACTTAATTTAAATTTAAATTAATATTAAATGCCAAACGTTGTTGCAAAAACTTAATTTTACTAATATAATGAAATGGAATTTAATCACATCTATGAAATTCATAAATCTTATGGACAAATTAAGTAATTATTGTGAATATTATCTCTCTGTATATATAGAAAAATCAAGAGACAGTTAAAGAATGAGTGTTAAGTAAGATTTTTAAGTGAGGAGACATTATTGATCCACAGTGATTATAGAAAAGTAGTGGGTGTGGGGGCAATTAAGTGTTATCCACCATTAGGGATATCTATCTTTATCTGGTTCGCCTTTCTTTGAGGTTGCTTGGTGGCATAGAGAAAGCAGGAGACTTACTATTATAACTGGGATGCGTGGCCAGTTCACATGTAAAATTGGAGCCTCACTTTCTGTTCCCTCTTGAATTAGACATGTGATATATCTGTTAAATCCTCTTTTGTTCTATGAAAGGAACGTAATACCTAATAGTTTTCCAGCAAAACAATTAAAAACAGTATGATACTTGCAGCTAGCTAATTGGTTTTTCCTTTCAAAGCATCGCTTCGCTATAGATAGTGCAAAGGAAGAGACTTGTGATTGAGACTAAGTATCTTGTGCGCGCGGGACCAGAGACAAATGTAAATGGGGCATTAAGACACCCTTATTACAGACACATAACTTGTAGGTAAGTTTAGATAGTTTTGGTCTCAGAAAGAGAGGGCATCATTGTATTGAGGGGTTATAACTTTTTATTAGATTTCTTTTGCTAATTGAACCAAATAAATTGTGGTCCTACAGTTGTCTTTCTTCTGCTAACTGATAAGAGCTAATCCAGATTGAGATTGAGAAGTAAGTAACATGTTTTTGTTTTGTTTTTTAAATGTCAATCAATTCTTAATTATTTCCTAGCTGTCGGTTTCATTATTTCAATTAATTAATCAATGTTCTTTTTCAGCGATTACCACTTTAAAAGAGTTATCTTGTTCCTGTGCCTGTGTCTTTTCTTATCTTCTCAATTCCTATCTGGTTACTTACCCAGCTTTTAAGGTGCAACTCGAAACTGAAATTAATTACAGGAGTTAAACAAACAATACCTAATTATCTGAGAATGAATAAAGCGAGGAAAATAAATGATTGGGACCGAAAAGGAATTATATATGTTGGGGTTTCGAATCGCTTTTAAGTAGAAGAATTTTGCTCCAAATCCAATCTTAAAAGTAAAAGGATGCATCCGGCATCGGCACTTGTAGTTAAGCGTGACATCCTTAAAAAGTATATATATAAATAGTGTTATAGTTTTTGGGATTTCTATTTCTATGATAATATATAAAGTAGGCATTTTTATTTTTTAATGAAATGGCTTAAATGGATAAAATTCCAAGGCATGGGATGTAGGACCATTCTGCTCTTGCAAGTGGCAATGCATGTTATGATGGGCCATCACCATGCACGGTTGCTTGCTTGACATTAATGACTATTAACTCAATATCGTCTTCAGTACGTAGTCCTAATAACCACACGCCCTACCTCCTCAACCATGCCAGACAGACTGCTTATTTCAATGCCCAAATGGTAGACCTCGAATGGAGAAAACAATTGACAGCCACTGCCACGTGTGGGCACAAGAGGAGCTAAACTCCAAATGTGGAATAGAAATATGTTATGTTACTTATTATATCTACTTATTTTCTTTTGTTGAATGCTCTACCTCTTATTACATACATGCCTATGCCGTCTCTTGTCATATTCTTGCGCTTGCTTCTCACTTTCACCATCACCTACCCTAAAAAGTGAACAACATTTGCCGTGTTTAGCTGTAACTTGCCTCTAATCATGCTTAATTTCTCTTTAGACCCCCTACTTTTGGGTTTTCTGAAATTAATCGACTGCTTTTGTTTTCGAAATATATATATGAGAAAAACGTTTGTAACTTTATGTCAAGTTACTCGTAAGTAACTGATCTAATCATCTTTCAAAATCTTAACTTGGTTTGCATCATAAAAATTCAAGATTTCACAGTAAAAGGCATTTATTAACACGCGACTCGACTGGCACGCTCTGAAGTCTGAATCCTCCTCCGTCGTGGTTCAAACTCGCACGATATTTTACCGATAAATTGGGCAATTAAACTTTGATTCGCTCTTCCCCTCATAGTTCCAGCTCCTACCAAATAGAAAAAGTTAAAAATGGAAGCAAAAGAAGATGGAGAAGCTGTGCACTCTGATTCAAAGCAAGCCTTTTTCAATTACCATTCTGTCAACTCCTTTATTACCACCTGTACCCGTTGCAACTCTTCATCTCTTCTCTTACCTTCATTGGATTTGCCGTCTATAAATCCCACTCTACTGGTTCTCCCACACAACGGAGAGAAAATACAAATACTCCTCTACACATACAATTACGTGAAATCAATCCTATTTGTGCATTTAAATTTCAGTAATACTTTGCCATTTATTTAATTAATGTATGTACCTTTCTTCCACTCTCCTTTCTTTTATTTAATTTATCCTCCAATCTCCTTCTTTCTCTTTCTCCCTCTCAGTTTCAGAGCTCCATATTAGCTCAGACTCTGCGTCCTCTTTGTTTTTCTCTCAACCCTAAACAATCATTTCCCTTATACTGTTTTGAATGCACTAGCTGTTTCAATGTGCCATTGAAATTTCACTTCCACACCGTCAGATTTCGGGGAAAAGGAAAATAATTTGTGGGGTGAAAATGCGAGTGAGAGAAATGCATCCCTTATGCTGTATCTCCCTAGAGAGTCCCGGAATCGGGAACCAATCCCCCGAGGCCTCACTTTCCAGAACTATGAGTCTGCCGGCAAGTTTCGCCGCCGCCTCCCGCAGCGGATCTAATGACAATGCCGGCGTTCGCCCTCAGGGTTCGGAGGCTACTTTTGCCGGCATACTTTACAAGTGGACCAATTACGGCAAAGGGTGGAGATCCCGATGGTTCCTCTTGAAGAATGGCGTCCTCTCTTATTCGAAGATCCGCTGGCCGGAGAATCTGAATCTTCTAACTCCGACCGATGACGTCAAGCTGATAGGAGAAATTTCCACCAATCGACTAGCAAGAATGGACGGGGGGAATACCATGAGAGGGAAGCACCAGAAAAGTGCTTCTGGCGTGGTCCATCTCAAGGTACGCACATACGGATTTTCTTTTCTCTTTTTCGCCTGAAGAAAACACAAGAAGAAAAAATTATTGAGAATAGTATTTCATGGTACTTGCCTAATGCGATCTGAGCAACAGTGACGAACGCGGTGCAATCAGATTCCGAGCAACGAAACGAGCTTTGAGTGTTCTGCTTTATATTTTGGCGCTAGTTCCCCTGCAACTTCACTGTAGAGGCAACTTTAGATTCAAATATAGTCTTATTTATTACTTTTTTTTTTTCCGCTATGGAAAGCACGATTAACGATCCCTGTCATTGTTTGGGTCAACGAAAATCCTCAAACCTGATGCCAGAAAAAAGATTGAGATCCGAGCAAAAATGTGTTAAACCGGCGGTTTCTAACATTGCTCCTCACTTTCTCGTTGCGATGTCTGATTTTCTCTCCGTTATGAGTTATCAGTTTTGACTCATGACTCTCTCTCTTTCTCCTCTCACTCTTTTTTGTTTTTTTAAAAAGTTTTAACTGGCTGTTAATGTTTAGTGGGTCACATCAGCAGGTGGCGGAGGGGTCCGGATAGGCTACATCCTAGCCCTAGGCATTAACTTGAGGTCACATCATCCGCTCATTGGCATTGGTTGGATTTCATTCGCCTCTTTACGTTTTACATTGCTTCTCTGCACTCGTAGGTTTTCCTGACGCTACTCTTCTGCTAATAATTCCATTCACAAATCGATCTCCATGGTCCTCATCCACCCAACTCCTACCCCCGTTTCTTGGCTTTCAGTAACATTTTTGCCTTCGTCCACGGCCGTGTATTTCGTGGTTTCACTTGGAATTCGTTGCTCATCTAAGGGTGTGTTACTGAAATTTGTGAATAGCCAGGGAAAAAGAAAATTTCATGGTACCAATCTGATATTGTTTGGTTTTGTTGTTGCCGGAACGACAATACAACCCTTGTCTTGGAAGTAGTAAAAAGGGTGAAAAAACAAAATATTAACCATGCAGTGATCGGAACGTAGGTAATGATGGATTTTATTTTATTTTTATCAAAAGGTAAATTAAATAGGGATCTTTGCATCTATTCTTTTTAAGAATTTTTAACTGTTCATTTATTTATGTGACGGATTTTGTATCTTAGAATTTAGTGTGTTATTTCATCTTTGGGGCATGGTGACATCGACCAAGTTTGACTTAATGTCATGTTGTCATGTTATGTGGACTTCCGATAACAAAGGATAAAATAAAAAAAAAAAAAAAAACTTGAGAATAGGCTTTTAGCTAATGATCTTATATTAAATATATGTTATTTATTTATTATTTATATTTTATATTACTTATGTACTGTTTGACGGAAGAAAAAGATAAAAACAATTTTTTTTCTCAAAAATATGAATGTGGCAATCAATTTTTTTTTTTTTTTTGTTACAGATAAAATGTGAACATTGATAATTTTAAATGTTAACTCCTAGCGTGTAAAATAGAAAATTGAACTCAAATTTCAAAAAGTCAGAATTTATAGTCTTTGTTTTAATGGACATCACTCCTAATGTGACAATGGGACTTGCAACCTTTGTATGGGGTAGTATAGATTAATGTCTCAACAATGTATAATGTATCAACATATGAGTGAAGTTTTCGGAGTTTTATTTTTTTTTTTCATAGCGAAGGAAAATAAAAAGTACTCCTACTGTTGACGAGACACCCCCTGTTGGGTCCTAGGAAAAGTAATAAATGCCTTGTTTTTCGTTAGCATGATATTCTCGTACCGGATGTCTTGAATCCTTGTAGTAGCGTCATTTCCCTGCCGGCGGTAGTAATCTAAAATCTACTATTGGTTTGGCGGGCCTGTATGCTTGCGGAGTGCCATTTTTAATTAAATTCTCTTCTTTTTTTAAGCTATGCTTATCTATTCTTATCTTTTTTTTTTTTTTTTTTTCTGTAAATAATTGTTTGTGAATATTGAGCAGATCTCGTCATTTAGAGAAAGCAAGTCAGATGATAGGCGGTTCTATATATTTACAGCAACTAAGACTCTCCATCTGAGAACCGATTCAAGGAGAGATCGGGTCGCGTGGATACAAGCTCTAGTGTCTACTCGTAGCCTTTTTCCTCTTCCATTACTCAGTAATAACCTTTCCCTTGTTCCAAAAGATATATCTATTTCCACTGAGAAGCTTAGAAAACGCTTGCTTGAAGAGGGAACCGGTGAAAACCTTGTTAAGGAGTGCGAGCAAATCATGCTCTCTGAGTTTTCGGAAATTCAAGGACAGCTTAAAGTTCTTTGTGAGGAACGATCAAATTTACTCGACACAATAAGACAGTTGGAGGTAAGTTCATAAACTGTGGATTCTTCTATCATATTGAAAATCTCCTTGCAAAGCTCCACCATTTTTTAAATTTTTAAGAAAACAAGAACTGTGGATTCTTCTAGTTATAAGTTATACAACAATATAATGGCTTCTAGTGCATTCGCTTCTCATGTTCATTTTTGTTTCCTGAGTGGACCGATGCCTGAGTCAGCTTGACAAGACCTTCATTGCAACTATTTGCATAAGATTCTTAAAGTCTCTTTTCAGATACGCTTGTTGTCTCATTGCTCCCAGCCATTTTCACCTTTTACTGTATTCCTTTTTCTTTTTCAATTTTCATTTCGTTCTTTCACTGACACTGATTTCATTAAATGCTATCTCTCTATATACATGTCTGTATATATGTACATATTCATTGTCTGAACGTAATGGGACTTGATGCCTTTTGAGAGTCATATCACTGGTGAACCCTCCCTCCCTCCTAAACTAAAAAGGACAACCTATCTTGTTTATTATTTCTGTTTTGTGTTTAGTTTCTAAGTGTGCATCCATTGGCTCCTTTATACGTGAGTGATAAATTAATCTTGTTTGTGAATCTCGTTCATATGAATTTTCTTTGCACAAACAGGCAGATTATATTGAACCTGAGGCCTCTGGAATTCATAATGGTGAATACCAATTAACAAAGCATGAATTATCAAGTCTAGGACGTGGAAAATACAGTGGTATATGCTACTAATGCTTCTCCTTTCCCATATTCTGTTAGTTTTCCTTTTATTATGTGAAAATAATATGGTGATCATGTGGTTTTATGATGAATCTTTGTTGTGCTGAAAGTTATTAGAAGGGCTTATGGTATTGTCTTAGATGAACATGAGGAATATTCAAAAAAATTTGTGCAAACTATTCATCTATGTTATAGAATTGGGCTAAATTTCATTACAAATTGACCATATTTATACTTCATTTATGTTTTAGGCGTTCCATTCCTCCTCTTATGGGTATTTTATATAAGCATGGAGCATGCTCATCTTGAGTATATCTTTTTCCTCTGTAGAATAGATATTTCATTATTTTTATTCATCTGCCAAATGTTGATTTGAAAATATTATTGCGTCTGAATCAGCATTGTGATGTCCATCCTTTCAATTACGAGTTTATACCCATCTAAATGTTACTTCATATATCCGTATTTATTGGCTCCGCGGATATTTTCTACTTTACGTAATTATGGTAGGAACTGAGGTTTAGGGTAATCTGTGATTCATACAAACTGGCAATTCACACTTTTGTTGTCTATACATGTACAATCATTTGATTTTTCATATATGCTTTTGGGTTGTCAGAATGGAGTCCAACTGAATCATCCGATGATATCGAGAAACAAGAGATGGATGAAATCTCAGATCAAGATGAAATCTCATATTATGACACTACAGATTATTTTACTGAAACTGATATGTTATATGGACCGAGGGGAGCTTTGGACCAGGTAAACAAGTCTAGGGAAACTAATGGGCAATGCATTGATGTGGAAAAAATTCAATCCGAAAAGGCCGTCAATAATTGTAGGTATCCTCCGATAGCAAGAAGGAAAAAGCTTCCAGATCCTGCCGAGAAAGAAAAGGGTGTTAGTCTTTGGTCAATGATTAAAGACAGCGTGGGAAAGGATCTCTCACGAGTTTGTCTTCCTGTATACTTTAATGAGCCAATATCATCCCTTCAGAAATGTTGTGAGGATATGGAGTACTCCTTTCTTTTGGATCAAGCCTACGAACATGGAAAATCAGTAAGATTACACATTTTTCTCTAGATTGTGCCATTCACTACTTCTGAAGTGCGTACGATAGGATGGGCTTCTTTTTGAGGAATCAATGTGATTTGAGTGATTTTCTTGGGAGAAGCCTGCACTTTTCACTTGGCCTTAATTTGTTTATAAGAGTAAATATTTTGATGGTATTAAGTATAACATTGTATCCTTCCTAATTTAAATTTCAGGGAAATAGTCTCCTCCGGATACTGAATGTTGCTGCATTTGCAGTGTCTGGGTATGCATCATCTGAAGGCAGGCATTGTAAACCCTTTAATCCTTTGTTAGGGGAAACTTATGAAGCTGACTTTCCTGATAAAGGAATTCGCTTCTTTTCAGAGAAGGTTAGTACCTTATGATTTAATGATGCAGGGTTATGGTTGAGAGGTATAGGCTAACATACATTGAACTTGGGCCAATTCAAAGAGTCGTGTTCCGCTTGTAAGAAAATAGTTGGTTAGAAATAAAAGAAAATTCGAAGAAACTTGGAAATCATTCTAGAAAATTATGTACAAGGTAAAGAATGATATTCTTATATTATACTACAGGACTTTATAAAGAACCATTGTAGGCTCAGAGTGATTGGTCTTAACTTAGCCATACGGTCGTCACAAGTTTCATGTGTTGATCGTCTTTCATTAAAGTGGATATTTTCTTCGTACATATTTTTCTAATCAGTCTTCATATGATTCCTTAACTATCAACATACCAATATTGCGTTCGGTTTTGTTCACACTAATTCATGGGTGAAACAGGTCAGTCACCATCCGACGCTCATTGCCTGTCACTGTGAAGGTAGAGGGTGGAGATTTTGGGGTGACAGCAACATCCGTTCAAAGTTTTGGGGAAGGTCGATACAGCTTGATCCAGTGGGTGTTCTGACCCTGGAGTTTGATGATGGTGAAATCTTTCAGTGGAGCAAGGTGTGTATTGCTAAATGACTATGCTTTTAGTTTGTACAGGATATAGACTGGCCAGTTGTAGTAACTATTATGTACCTTCTAAATTCATTTTATATAACGTTTCTGAATTATTTATGATGATTGTTGTTGTTCCTCTCGTCAGGTCACCACATCAATTTATAATCTTATCTTTGGAAAAATATATTGCGATCATCATGGGAACATGGATATACGTGGCAATCGCCAATATTCATGCAGACTCAAGTTCAAAGAGCAGTCAATTATTGACCGAAATCCTCATCAGGTGAGGATTCTTTGTAGTAATTGTGTTACTTTTGCAGCCTGATATATCTTGTGTGTTCTATTTTTCCTAAGTATCGTGTGTCTAATTAGGTGCATGGATTTGTTGAAGATGTAACGGGCAAAAAGATTGCCACATTATTTGGCAAGTGGGATGAGAGTATGTATTATATTAATGGTGATTATGGGAGCATGAAGCCAAAAGGTTTCCCTTCATCCGATGCGTCTTTGTTGTGGAAAAGGACCATGCCTCCAACAAATCTCACTCGATACAACATGACATCTTTTGCAATCACATTGAACGAGCTAACTCCAGGATTGAAGGTAGTGATGATGCAGTAAATCATTTTGTAATGTGCAATTCCATTTTCTTCTTATGCTTCTCTAATCGTGTTTTATAGTCTTGTCTGATTTCGGGTATTTGATCACGGATTAAAGGAGAAGCTTCCACCCACGGATTCCAGGCTTCGGCCAGATCAGCGGTATCTAGAGAATGGGGAATACGAGAAGGCTAATATGGAGAAACAGAGGTTGGAAAAGAGGCAAAGAATGGTATGTTTTGGCAGCAATTTATTTCCATACTTTTTATTTTATTTTTCCTATTGTACTGACCATCGTCATGCTTGTCATGTCAATAGTCAAGAAAAATACAAGAAAATGGTTGGAAGCCAAGATGGTTTCAAAGAGAAGGTGAAAATGGAACATTGCGTTATGTAGGAGGGTATTGGGAAGCCAAGCAACTGGGAAGATGGGATGGCTGCCCAAGTATATTCAGTGAATTTAACGAAGACATTGTCAATCCTTTAGATGCAGCTTGATTTTACTGGAGGTAACTTTGTCGTGTCCGGGCAAACTGACACGCCATCTGCCTTGCTTCCATACAGAACCGGTTGTGTTTTTTGCATGGACAGATGCATATTAATTCTTAAAAGTTTAGATTCATTGGAGGTGCCCAATTATCTGTGACAATGGCTCTTGCAGAGAAGAAAGGATGCAATTGGTGGCCTGGCTTATTTCTTGTTGGCGAATGGAAGGGAGAGCAGAGCATTTCGGAATCTCTGAAAATGGGCACCTTTAGAGTTGCCATTGGACGAAGCCCTTTTGCTGACATCAAGAGAGCTACGAATAATAAGCGGAAGTGACCGTAAGCAATTGTTTCCCAAAATTTAGATGGACTTCCTTCATTCACTATTGCAATTGGTACGTACATAGCTCGGCACAGGTTTTGTGATCCAGAGATGAGGACGTTGTCTTTGTTTCATTATCGTTGCCTTTCTCTCTCTCTCTCTCTCTCTTTTTATAAAAAAAAAAGAAAGTATAAATATGTAATTATTTGGGTTATTAGATTAGATTAGGAATGATTCACCCCCTTTTTCCTGGATAGAGTAGCTAGCTCTGGAAGGCTGTTGATCTATTTCATATTTGTTTGTATTTTATCAGAAATATATAAATAGAAAAAAGATGTATTATTTCTTCGGGAACACTTCTGACTAGATTCCGACAACTTGTATTTAACTACAGGTAAAGTTTGATGGATTGAGTATACAGAAATACTTACACCAGGAGCATAAAAATGATAATTTTTATGGCTTAAGTGCCAATGAAATTGAAGAGTCCACCCAATATATATATACAAGAACTATATCTGATAGGCTAGCCACATAAGGTGTGGCTGTCCTTATTTTCACTTCTCTTCTTCTCTCTCTTTTTTTAGTAAAACCTTATTTCACTTCTCTCTTTGTTTAGAAAATAATATTATAAGCATTAATAAGGTATTTGAAATGTATTTTCTCATTAACGGGAGAGGAGGGTTGGGATCTACTAACTCTAATTACATGTGTCATATTTTTTCTATTCAATAACCTTTTATAGATTTAAATATTAAATTAAAATATACTTATAAAATTATAAGAATGAAACTCCCTGCCTGACCCGCCTGGCGTCACCTTATTGTCACTCCTACCTATCATATGAAAATCATCTTTATATTAAATACTCGAGAATTTTGTATTCATGCAAAATTTCAACGCAACCTAATACAGATACAATAATTTCACATTCATGATTGATTTCGATGCAATGAAATGAAGTGAGGCATTCCCATTCCATTAATTTATGTATTGAATTCTGGACAGTTGCAGATATTATTAGCAATTAATGGGGTTGGAAACACCATCACAAGATCTCTTTGTTCCAAGCTTGAGGGATATTCACGTGCATGCAATATAGTATCGGTGCATTGGTCATACGTAGGAATTTTCCTTTATATTACATTACATGCATGTTCTGTCAATTCACACTACCTACCAACCCGTGCGTTCAAATGCATTGTCTTGTCTATCTTCTTATTTCGATTAAGTATTAAATTAGTTAGTTAATTGGTTTTATAAGCTATGTTAGTCAGAACCTAGCTTGTATACTAATTTCAATGATTTAAGTCTGCCCATAATAAATACTCTTTAATCACGTGCAATTTCGGTAAACGGTGTTTCTTTGAAATCCTTTCCGAGCAGCCCGTGATTCTGATGAGTGAGTATCCTTCTCATTTAAACCTGCAAATCATGCATGCTGTTACTATAATATACCCTATAATACAATAATATAATTCATTATACTTTTAGAATATCAATAATTATCGTCAAGTGGTCGACTTTAATTCATTTCTTTAATCACCAGAATTTGAAAATTTTCTCCCTGAGTTATCTGTCTGTCTAACCTGATACATATAATGGTAATGTTATAAAATACCAATGCGTGGAGCTTAATATGTTTGCATTGAAACAAACAAGTTTCAGTTAAGCTCGTGAGACAAAAATTAGATGAATTTGGATAATATATAGGAAGCAAATAAACAGCACCCAGTATTATCGTCTTTATTATTATTTTTTTCATTTTTCCATTCTATTTGCATAACATATAAAAGAGTCACAACCTTAGGGGAAACCGAATGCTTAGCATTTTAAAGGACTAAAAAAGAACAATTGGATGCCCTCCTCAGCAAACAGCGTCTTCCTCCAATTGGATGCCCTCCTCGGCAAGCCTCTTGTCCTTGTAGACATACCTTTTAGCACAAACCAAGTATACGACCAAATTCAAAGCACTCAAAATAGCCAAAAGCCAGTAGAAGTTATAGAGCTTCCCTTGGTTTAAATTGTCGGCTAGCCATGGTCTGTGTCCTGTGACTTTGTGGACTATAGTCACCAACAATGAGCTAAAGAAAAACCCTAAAGACAGTGTGCTTAAGAATAGACCCGTGCTCATTGTTTTCATCCCTTTTGGACATTCTCTTAGGAAAAAATCTAGCTGCCCTATGTAGGTGAAAGCCTCCCCTGACCCCACAAGAAAAAATTGTGGGACCAGCCAAAACACACTGAGTGGGACATGTGCCGTAGGATTATCTGTTAAACCCTGTAACTGTGCGACTCTTGAGCGCTTTATTTCACCGAGTGCTGCCGCTGCCATGGAAAAAATTGAGAAAACTAAACCAACCCCTATGCATTGCAAAGGGGTTAGTCCATGCGGGTTCTTAAGTACTTTTCTTGCTATGGGAACAATGATTCTGTCATAAATAGGGACAGTTAAGAGAATGCTTCCCACGAAGAAGGCAGTGAGTGAAGCTGGTGGGATTTGGAATGATTTTCCTATGTGACGATCCATGGTGGTTGCCTGTGATACTGAGAATGTGGTCATTTGGGCATACACTGTCCAAAACATTATAGTAGTGGCCCATATCGGTAACATTCTTAACACTAACTTCACTTCTTCAACATCAGTCAGGGTTGATAGACACCATTTCTTCTCCACCATGGTTACAGCATGTGTTTCTGACTCTTTGATTGCAGCCTTATCCAAGAACCTGCACATCAATGAATAATGAAATTATGAATGAATTGTATTTGCGCATTAATTAATTTTTTGCAGATGGCTTAAGCATATGATTCAGTATAATATAAATTTGTTTGATTTGGTGGCTAGCTAGGAATATGTATCTATCTATGTTCAAACCAGAAAAGCCTTTCCAAGAAGCTGCGTTTTTCTGTTAATAGACTGTGATGCCACGCCAATTGCAAGAGATCACTTCCACAGGCATATTAATTGTTGAAGGTAACATAAGCCAACATGTCCCTGGCATATGACGCATGAAAATCCTATGGATAGGAGAAGACAGCCTTACCTTTGCTTACCCCTCTCGAAGGCAATAATACATACATTTATTGGCTGCTTGCTTCGTGAACAACCGACTATATTTTATATATGTTAAAAAGATTCTATACGAGGGATGCATGTCATATGTTAAAGAAAAATTTATATATATTTTATTGATTCCCTCTGTCTTTATCCTTAGCAGAAACTATTACTATATCATGATGTAAATAAGAGGGAAAACAATTTTACCCAAACTGTTTGCTATGGGGTAACCTCTGCTTCTTCTTGATCTGTCCCTGATCGGGTAAGTCATCGACGTTAAACAGCAATGAAGAATCAGAAGGCAATTCGAGGTGCCTCTTCCTCCAAGCAGCAACGAAAACCACCGCAATTTGAGTTAAGGGGCTACCCACGAGTTTCTTGAAGCGGTAGTGCCTTGTGCCTGACAGAAAAACAAGGAGGGCGAACACAATAGCACAGGCACAAATCCCATAACCCCATTCTCTTCCCAAGTTATCTTGAATGTAGACAAGAACGGTCACTGCGGCCAGAGAGCCTATGCTTATAAAGAAGAAGAACCAGTTGAAGAATTCATTCATCTGTTTTTTCTCTGTTTCTTCTGTGTCGTCAAACTGATCGGACCCGAAGCCGGAGACGCTAGATTTGAGGCCACCAGTGCCAAGGGCAGTCACATAGAGCGCTATGTAAAGTACCATTAGCTGCAGGCTGCTCGCTGGCTCGCAAGGTGTCACGCTACCTGCCGTGCATTTTCTAGGATGCAGGCTTGAGAAAATGGTAGATATCGTCAATATCGTAACTCCCTATTTTTCAAGAAAACTAGAAAATGAGTGTTCTGCTCCGGGTCAGAAAAACAGAGTATGCTCTGCCTCTGCCTCACCTCTATATTGAATTGGTTCATTTCAGAGTAGAGACAGAGCAAACCGAAAAGCAATTAAAATTGGAAGGAACTAAACTGCCACAAGACTGGGAATTTGGAAATCTTACAGTTGCTTGAACGGTTGCAAAGATTGCGATAGTAAGGTATCTGTCAAAGAAGGAAGGGGAAAATAGAATAAATAATAATCTAAGTCAGACATCAGAGAGTCAATAATAAATCAAATTTGTGAAAGCTTAAAAAAATAAATTGAACCTGCCAAGAAAAGTGTCTGCTACAAAGCCACCAAGCAAACAGAGCATGAAGGAAGTTCCCAGGAAGTTGGTGACTATGTTAGCAGAGGAAGCATTGCCTAAATGCATAGTCCCCGTCAAATAAGTGACCAGATTGACAGCAATCCCTAGCGTTGTTAACCTCTCGGTGGCTTCTGTAGCTGAGCAATGGAAAAACAAAAAAAGCTAATTAATCTGAACACAGGAGCGGTTATAAAATGTATTGATTCCAGTCAGAAGCTTACCTAAAATCATGGCAGCTGAAATCCAACCACCGGTTTGGGACTTTTCGGCAGAGCGGCCTTTATAGTCCCAAGCATCGGCTATGGTTTTCCCGTCACTGTTCATTTGTATGTATCTCTGCTATATGCTTGTAACCAAGAACAGCAACGCGTCCTCTGTGTAAGGGCTTACACTTTTCGTGGCCTTTATATAGTAGAAGGGTCGTATGCTATTCCTATTCATATTCATATTATTATTATTATCATTAATAATGCTCTTTATCAAGTAAACGACAGGTGTGAGCGCGAATGTAATCTTTGAGCCTAGCCCTTCCAAGATATTCTAGTTTTTTGAAGAAAAACCAAAGAAAAAAATAATCCAAAACCATAGTCGGCTGATTACTACTGGGGAGGATAAGCTAAAGCTGGTTTTGGTTTTGGTTCCCCTCGATCCCTCGTCCGTCCCTCGTCTTTGGATAAACTCATGTTACGTCTCTAAGCTCTAAGGATTCTTTGTCGAGACAGACAAACAGTATCTTACTAAACATTCAGATAATATTTAGTATTATCAAGGAGAGCCAAGCAATTGCAGACTTAATTTGTTATAATCTTAATTGATATAGTACTTGAGGATTTCGGCGGTTAACAAATAAATTAAAACAGGAAAATGTATATTTCAATATATCAGACTTGAGCATGCAAGTGTTACGTGTACTGTACACCTAGCTAGCTTAATTTTAATATCAAATATATCTATCTGGTTTATATATATTATATATTCATCACCAAATAAATTGATGAATAAAAGGCAAGCGATAGAGTTGCAGCGTGAATATTGGTGGTTCCTATATCACACTTTGCTCCCATTGTTTTCCTTATACGTACGCCACCATGCACTGCTGCTATTTTGTGTCATTGTTTGATTTGATGAATTATCTCAAACCCAAGGGGAGAGGGAAAATATAATACATCAATGGAAACATTTTATTGGACGATTCAGAGGTGGGCCCATCTGTTTTAATTTAGTAATATTTTGGATCAAATAATTTATTTTGATATCTAACAATAATGAGGTCAAACTCAATGAGAGGATAACATTATTATCATATTTACTTGTTCACTAGACTTCTGTTCGCCTCTGCAAACCACACTATGTTATTATAGATAACACTTAATTTTAGCCAATTATTGTGGCTCTACAATATTATCATTGGTTACTATTTCTTTTAAAAATACGACTAATAATAATACTTTTAGCCAATTATTGTGGTTTTTTAAAGATTTCAACAATCATGAACCCACCCTTTGACTGGCTTTCCACGTAATAGGAAGAAACCAATGGCTGGTCAAGACATAAAATTAGACTTCCAAGTAGTCTAATTGCGTAAATAAAGTTGATAAGACTTGTTTTAATTAACTTAACTACTTAAAGATTTTGAATTTTGAAGATTTTTTCTTTTTCTTTGACTAAAATTAAAATTAATTAATATTTAATATAATTTTGATGATAAATAATTTAAAAATAATAGTTTATACCATTTATATATGAGAAACTAGAGGGAAAGAATACTAAAAAATAATGGAAGAGAGAGAAATATTGTCTACGTGTGGGATCATTTCAATTAGATAGCCACATCAAAAACTTGAAAACCAAAATTGTCAACTTCATTAATTAAATTTATTCATTATAGCATTATGTATATTTGCATGTACGTATAATATGTATATATATAGTTCTTCATTGATAGTGTATATATATGTAGCCCATATTTATCATGGACAAAAACCTGGCTCATTAGTTGTCAGATTGCGACTTTCAGATGATCACTAGGTTAATTAGTTGTGGATAATGTGTGACTTATCTCAACGAGTTAACATTTAAAACACGTATTACTAGACTTCCTATATAATATGCATTATCTAGTCCATACGTAATTTATAGCTATAGAGAGAGGGGATGATGGCATGGCCATGAACGAGGAAGAAATTCTGTAGCAGCTAGCTAGATATATATATATATATATAGCACATCCACAGCTACGTAGCCTATATTGGTGAAAAAATGCTAGGTTTAACCACTTTTAGATATGGTGGAGTTGTCTTGGAGTCAAAATCCTAGAATTACAGTTATTGAATGAATTACGTTGACTCTTCATCGTCTTGATAGAGATGAGGGCGTAAGCCAAGAAACTCTCTTCATTGTTGAGTATGGTATGATTTTCACGTTTGTTTATTTGTTTTGGGCCTTGTTCCAAATCTCGGCCGGTTTTGTTATGTTTTATCTCTAGTGGAAAGGAAGACTGTAAGTGCAATTCCAATTTTATTAATAACGAGAACAGGAACACTGCAGGTTTGGCCCAAATAATAAAAGCTGACACATAGGCCTATCTACTATCTCTCTACCAACTCCTAAGGATTAATTTTTGCACCACCCTTCACTTCCAGAGGAAGAAAGTATTAGAAAGGGTTAACTCCCGCCGATAGCCCACAATCCACCACCTTGGCGTGTGGCGTGTGCACAGATTACATGACAGAGTGAGTCACTGCAGGAGAGGAGATCTCAATTCAAAATCACTGGGACAGCTCAGCTCTTCTTGGATTCGATTTCAGGAGTGGGTTTTGGGTTAGGGATTGGCTTGGGCTGTGAGCAAGTGTAGCACCCACTTCCACTTGAAATTAAGGGTTAAGAAAAGTTGATTGATAGTGAAGTGCTCAAGTACTTCTAAAAGAATTAAGCCATGAATGTATGTCTGTGTGACGATGAACAATGAATGATATTTGAGGCATATGAGCATTTGGCCATGTGAATCGACGAGGCTCTCCTCGAGTTAATAACTAGCTGACAAAGCAATGGCAAGTGGTGATTTTTTAACATAAATGTTCCCAATGAGAAACCTTTCGTTATATAATTATTATATATTCAAAAGCAGAAATTCTTGCTTCGCCTTTTTGGATGACAGTCTTTAAACCATAACTACTGGCATGACAGCAACTCCCGTGAACTCATCCATCCATCTCGCCCGGTAAATCTTTTTTTTTCTTCTTCATAGTACTCGTGATTTCTTTGTCAACAACTTATACATTATTTCTTTTATTTTCATTATTCAAAAATGATATATCCAAGACCCTTACATTAATTAGTTTACTTATCCCACTTTAAAGGCTAAAACAATCCTGCATGGAGCACAGCCCAGGAAGACGTGGTGTCCCACTTCTCTCACATAAAGGTCTTTTTTCCATTGTTACTGAATTTATAACTCCAAGGCAAGAGCTGGCTGATTCGACCATGCAGATATGAAGTACGGATTTGTAACTTGTACCTACTTCAGAGGAATTCTTCATCTTTATGCAGCTTTAATTTGAACTACATATCACGAGCTCGAGGATCATTGCATGCCAAAATAATTGAAAATTCCAATGTTTATTTCAAGAATCCTGACCCCACATATATTTATGTAACGTTAATTTCAAGTCCTAGCTAGCATTCTGATAAACTCGATCGTGAAACCTGAATTAAAAGATTAATTTTGTTGCAACTTCTTTTGTTCGCACTTCACCGTCCATGGTTGTTCATTTGATTTTGGGGACTTGCTTTTTAACAACCAATATAGTTTATTATGATAATGGAGTCATGTCAAAAGAAAGTTCACAGTAGTTCAACATATATATATATTCCACTTGTAATTCTAAATGAAAATCATGTAGAATAAGAATAAGTTAGGTCATGTCACGGAAAAGATAAATCAGAAGTGATGCATACACCTATGTATGGCTAAGATCATCAAATTCAAATGCAAGAAAGTCAGGATAATGAAAAAAAATCTATTTAATTAAAACGTACCAATATTGGATGTATGTACTTGGGTTTGTATGATCTGTTAATTATTCTATTTGATTAAATTAATTGACTAATGAATTAGAGAAGGTAAACTTTCGATTTTGAAATCTCTGGACGGACTTGTGCTTGCTCATTTCTTATATGAATTCTGGAAAGTTTCGGTGGAGCCCGTTATGGATTAATGATGCCCGTGACTCTTTTGTTAATGGATAGTTGTAATTATATTTATTATTATGAACATGCACTACATCCCTAATACTATTTTGGCAGCTCCCACCGAATAGAACATGCATAGGCCAACAAGCAGAAAATTAATAACACGTTACGTTTTGAGTTTAAAATAACATTTTTAAGATTACGAACTATAGTTGTTGCTATTTTCATTTTTGTTAAATTAATTAATTTATTTTAATTTTAAATTTATACTTAGTAAAATTTATTTTTTAAAAAATATTTGAATCTTTTAAAAAAAATCTTAGTTAAATAATTAATTAGTTATCGCCATTGTAAAAATAAGATTCTCTTTTTTAATTGGAGTATTAAGATTTTGAGCTTGACATATAGTGCATCTGGCTGTGACCGTAATTGGAGTATTTTGAGCAAGTAAGATTTTCTTTTTTACCATTTATTTCTTTCGTAATAGCTAAAAGATGGAAAAAATAAAAATAAAATAAAGAAAAAGGATAGTGTCATAAAATTTTTATTTTGTTATTTTAGATCCACTCTAAAAAGAGAAACAGACTTGAGAAGGCATTAGGAGCAGCAGACAAGACATTAGAACAAACACCAGTCGACAAACAAGAAAAAAATGCAACTTCAATCTTATCATTTAATAGTCAAATCACATCTTTTAAAGTTTTTAGTTATCGGCCTTTATATAATCAATTAGAAGGTAAGTTAGATAAAAAAGAAGATGAGAATGAACTAAATAGCAACAATATTGATAATGATGATTTTGGAAACAAGCAAGAGGAAGTGGAAGATAGAGATATTGAGGAGTATTAAACAATTTAGATTATTGTATCGTCTTTGCAATACTATTTTTTTAATCAATTTTAAGCTATTTTTTGAAGTCTTCTTAATTTTATTATATATAATTTTTATATATTTTTTAAAATTCATTATTATTTAAATAGCACCCGCTACACAATTTGCTAATAAAATTATAAAATATTTTTGCTTGGCTGCTATTTTTCGTTATTTGTTGTAAACAACACTGATAGATATACACACAAAAATATTTAATAATTTTTATCAAAAGAAAAGAGTTTAAAATAAAAATTAAATTTTCGTAGAAATTGTTCTCATTTTAATTTATATAAAAAAAGGAAAAAATAGAAAGAAAAAAAAAAAAAGAATCAATGAGATACATTTATATGAATGATATGTATTGGCTATTTTATACAAAATACTGGCGCAAGTTATATATGTCAAATAAAATTTTAAATTAAATATATTTAAAGAGGTATTTTTATCTTTAATTATAAATTCAAGTTTTATATAATATTATAAATTATTCTTTTGTGCTTAGGAGGTCTGAGTCTATAAAATTCTTTTCTTATTGTTAAAAGATAAGTCTAATCAATAATTTTTTTTAGAATCTTATTTTTTTAAAAAATAAAAACCGATTCAAACCTAAACTGGTCCCATTTTGACCGATTTATCGACTGATTTTTTACTCATCAAATTTTGCCATCTAACCAAATTAGTTTGGGAACTTATTTATAGTTCGATCGGTCGAACTGTCCAGTCTAGTCCAGTTCTCAAAACACTAATATTTATTACCACTTACTAATCAATACCAGCAGCGCTACTACTGCATGCATGTTACTATATATATTCCTTCCTTTTTGATTAGCATATAAATATAATTATCAAAATAAAAATTAAAGTCCATAATTATAGAGTTAGGCAGAAAGGAAAAATTAAGCAAGTTAAACTCAAGTTTTCTCTCTAAGAAGTAAAAAGAAACATCAAAGCAAGGCGGAAAATCTTTTGCAACTCATGTAATGCCTTTTATCTCTGGGTGCTAGCATAATGTACACCTTGATGCCTAAGGCCCCTACGCACCTTCTCCGGCTTCAATTTCAATCCTCTAAGATTTCATTGACATTTTGTAACAGATTCTTGTTATCTTTCATTTGTCGTTATAAGAAATTAACATCAATTCGAATATACGTAAACAACCAGCATTGAGATGGGAAATATATATTGGTCTTGTCAAAAGCGTAGACTGATTTTAATTTGGATTATTAATTGTCGAGTCCAAAAGATATAAGTAAACTGTTTACTTCTCCTTATCCCTAATTTGTGTTTTTGGTGGGGGGGCGCGTGGCAACCCCTGGATGTAGAATTAATATCCCAATATTCCTACCTCGATATATCTTAGCCTTAAGCATCTGGAACCCTCACATTGATATTTGTGGATCAATATCAACAAAATTTTGGCGAATAATTAATGGGATTGATAAACTTTTACGCAAGGGCAATTAATAATAGCAATGGCATATGATAGTGGAGGGTCCCAATGTCAAACAAAACGGGTCCTGTAACAAGGGAGGGTTTTATCTACTACCACAAATTAGTGATTATATGGGACCCCTTATCCCACGAGCCAGAGTTAGGGTACCTAATAATTCTGTGGATTTCATTGATTTTACAGTGGAATTGTTGCGTTCAAATACATCAATCTTTATCTTCACAAGCATCCAAAACCCATTCTAATATCATAGTCGCTCTGCCAGCTATAGTCCCGAGTGCACACATGGTTGCCTAACTGGCTATTTATGCCCTAAAGTACCAGTTTTGATATATATATATTTTTTAAAAAAATGTTATTTACGTCAATTGTTACAACTCATCACCCCTTAAGCACTATAAATACCAAACCTTACTTCAATCAACTCTATCTTCAAAAGCATTATTCTTAATTATAAGCTCTAGTAGTTAAGCATTACCTTATTAAGGTAACTGTTCATCAACTACTAGGGTTAGAGATGGCTTCAAAAACTTCTTCCTCCCTTGCCCTTTTCATGGCAATCAACATTCTCTTCTTTGCACTTGTTACTGCCTGCGGCACATGCCGTCCTAGCCCTTCAGGAGGAGGAGGAGGGAGGAGGAGGAGGAGGAGGAGGTGGAGGAGGAGGAGGAGGAGGAGGTGGAGGAGGAGGCGCAGGCACTGCTTGCCCTCGTGATGCACTCAAACTGGGTGTTTGTGCTAATGTGCTAAACGGTTTGCTTAACGTGACCCTTGGTCAACCACCAGTGACACCTTGCTGCACTCTCCTCAACGGCCTTGTTGACCTTGAGGCTGCAGTGTGCCTCTGCACTGCCCTGAGGGCTAACATTCTGGGCATCAACCTCAACCTTCCTATCTCGCTTAGCTTGCTTCTCAATGTTTGCTCAAGGCAAGCTCCACGTGGATTCCAATGCGCTTGATAAGTATACATCCCTTTACTAAGGCATGCATTATTCCCAGTTTCAACGTCTAGAGCTTTCTAGTCTGTCGTGTGTGTTTGATTTGCAGTGTACGTGTTGGATGATTAACCGCTTGTTGTTCCTTCTTCACAGTATTACTATTAATGCTTGTTTTTATTTGTGAAATGGGTCATAGTGAATAAACTCCTAGTGTACGTTTACCTTAGGTAAATCGTATGGAGATTCAAAGTCGATTTAATATATATATGTTCTTTATTTGATTGAGAAACGTAAAAGTATGAATTATCTTTCTTTCTTAAGAATAGATGCTTCAATTATAATTAGGCCTTTGCGCGGGCATCTCAAATTTGTCTCTTCATTCGATGGATCTTCCCTTAATAATTACTTCTTACTCTTAATTTTCTGTCCAGTCCCATTGCCCGACAAGAGAAAACAAAAGCAGACAATAAAACAAAGCAGAATAATAATAATTAATGGGCCAGCCTCAGCTAAATCTTGTCCTTACATGAACATACAGAAAGGGTGTTGTTGCACCCGTGACTGATGTACCATTTATAGCTCTTAATCTAATTGAACTTAGTCAAATACATGGAGATGGCACAGAGCATTGCCTATATGCTCTTTCGAGTGCATGATTGAATACTTGCAATCACATGATGTCGTTTTTCTATCGGAGCTACACGGAGGTATTTACAAACCAACTACCATTTTGTTTGTTTTACTTTTGTGCTCCCAGCACTGTTTATCCCGTGATAGAGAACGTGGTCAAATCTTAATAAACATAGCAAGAAACAGGAAAAGAGATTGCATCGTTTTTCTTCTTTTTCAGATCCATTAGTTGACGATGATCGATCCACAGAAAAAAAAAATTAAGAAATTTAAATTTAAACGGGATCGATCACATCATATCAAGTTTGAAAACTTGTGTAATATCCAACGGTAATGATGTTTAGTGCTTGACTACAGACTAAGCTACAGCCTTTAATTTATATATAGCTAGGGCTAAGAAAAGTGCAACTTACAGTCGCTTTCTTCACAATACGTGCCTATCGAAATAATGTTCCATAAATCTTGCATTTGAATAAGTGGAATCTGCTCAAAAAGCCCAACATTTATTTTATATAATTAACAAATATTGTGAGAAATATATTATCATGGCATGCTTCTAGGTCTGAATAATAATTTTTTTTTCACAAATTATATCTGAAAATTAATTCATACGAGTTTACATTTATTTAAAGAAAAAAATTAAGTTTATGATCATAATCTAAATTCGTATTGAGTTATAGTTATACATACAATTTTCAGCATGTTTGATTGATATTGTGTGTGTTAGTTAATAATTCATATGCGATTGAAATTAACATAAAGAACTATTATTATTATTATTGTTATTATATTTAGATAATCACAGATAAAAAAGAAAATAACAATTCTATACCACTTGGATTCCATTTTATTAATTCTTGATTACGAACATTTTTCCCCTAAAGAACGTCCTGATCTATTAATTAATTACCTTTGCAGATCAGGATATATAGGGGTTTCTTCATTTAGCACAATTTTCAGCGGCAAAGCCCCCCATATGCGACCGATGCGATGCAGTACATATACTTCCTTGAATTGGAGGTATTATAGTTTAATTAGAATATTGTATTTAGTGGAGATCACTAAGGAATATTGAGTACGATGGATCGACCAGAGCAGCACTAGCAGCCATAAATAAACAATTAAATCAAGGTCTTGTTTAAATAATTATGAGTGTACGTGAGTTCAAATCTAAACTTAATAGACAAATCATAAAAAAAATTAGGTGATCCATGCATGTTAACCAACTTATATATCTTTCCCGTGAACCTCTACCCCATTTGATACCATGTCCTTCTACGTATTAGAATAACAAACAGAACTAAGGAATTCGAAGGAAGTTTATACAAATAGTTTGATTTTATAAAAACCAAAGTAATTAATGATGATAATATCTGGTAATTTATTTATGATTAACTTCAATAAAATAAAATATGATAAAAGTGGTCGAATTAAAATTAATATTTAAAATTAACATAAACAATTTTTTTTTTAATGTTCTTACCAATTAATTTTTAGATGAATAATATATTTTAAAATTAAAGTTATTTTAATTTGAGATATATAAGTAAGTGAAGTATGTATTGATTTCCAAAACTTAATATATTTTAAAATATTTTATCATAAACCAGTATTTGGTACATAGATCTGCAATGAATATTTCACACACATGCCTCGTGGGTTTCTGAATGTTTTGTGTGATAGAGAGAAACAAGTACGCCATATGACAAACACTAAAACAAGACGTACGCGAGTTGCATGTCGATACAAAATCCTAACAGGAAATTAAAGAACATATATAGATATAAAATTAATTAGTTAAGTAGATATTATTATTTAATTGTAAAGTGAAGTAAAGTGCATGGCGTTGCTCTAGATGTCTATAGAAGTGGACAAACAAAGCCAAGAGGAGGAGTCAACCCGCAAGTTGCTAGGACTTGAAGAGCTAGAGGAATGTATATATTGAGGTTGAGAAGTTTAAGCCTTATAGCAGTGCAAAGACAGATGGCTGCTTCAAGCTCAAGCAACCCTTGGATCATTGGACAGCAGATATTCTCAACTGGGTTACCTATTCCAACATGCACCAGACCTCCTAGCACATCCAAGCAAAGCCCTAGTTTCAGCGCATCAATTGGGCATGTCGGCTGCGGAGGAGGAATACCAGGAAAACCACCACCTCCTCCACCAGGGTAAGGTGAAGTTGGCGGAGGGTATACCACCGGAGGGCCAATAATGATCGGTGGGACAATGATTGGTGGCAGAGGAGGGCTTTTTGACGGAGGAGGGAATTTCGGGTAACCTCCGTGATGTGGTGGTTTTTTCGGATGAACTGGCCGATGATAAGGTGGTGGATGTGGCTGACTACAAGGTCCACAAGCATAGGTTGGCCTCGGCGCAGCATTCAAGATGAAAATCATGAAGATGAAGAACATGGCTATAGTTTTTGAAGCCATAACTCGAGCAACCAAGCTTAAAGATTAGAGCTAGTTAGATGGAAAATCTTTGGTTTTGGATGGACTTTGATCGTTCCCTGAGCTAGCGGGGTTATATATATATATATATATATATATATATCTCGATCAGTTCTCTATGAGCAACCCGTGAAATTTCTCTCTAAACAGGCTAGAATTTTCTCGAGTTAGTAACAACACCGATTACGTTTTACGAAAAACATGCATGGCAAAACGTATCCCAATAGTTCTATGGAGAGAGACATGTCCATAATTGGAGAGTTTGGAGTGTAGTTGACAGCTCGCTGATTTCGAGAGACTCACTCCGTGACTAGCTAGCTAGCTCATCAGTAGTCAGTACAATCCGTGAACGGGTTCATTTTCTGAAATCAGTTCAGTGTTCACAGATTTTCATGTCACTATCCCTTTGTTTTCTTCTCATTATTCGACTTCTCTTGCCTCTTGGTGAAATTCATCTCATCTCGAGATTTCCGCCCATCGCTCAGGTCACTAGTTTACATGAAGAAGAAGCTTATAGCTAGCTAGGCTCCATCTCTGAAATCAACAAAGAGGAGCATTAGGGCTTCTACACACACCGGCACCAATAATATACTATCGAATTAAAGAAATTAACAAATTAATATCTTAGCTGGTCGACAATACGCGTTGCGTCCACAATACTGTCTTATGCAATTAAGAAAAGTTTATAAAATGCATGGAGGCATGAAGCTACGGCTGATAACATTAAAATATTATGATTAATTAATATTAAAAGGATAATATAGATTATTATGTGCCACGTTGAATCCACATATGAAGAAGGTAGTACTCTATATTATCTCTTTTACCCCCTTCGACTGAATCATTGATGCTTTATATATAGCTAGCAACAAGCAGAACAAATTAAGGGTTTAGGCTCATCGGATGGACACCAAGTCACCAACTATATATGCGTAGTGCCCTAGTAGTTTGGATCTTAATTAATCTTGCTGAAGCCTCTGGACTGGACATCTCTCACTATCAAGCTCGCTCAACATATCCTCCTCTTCATCAAGTTTCTCTTCATATGTATGTATTTGGCTCATAGTGGCTGTTGACATCTGAGGACTAATATGGTCCATACAGAACATGCTCATAAGTTTACTGAAGTCAGGTATTTATGTTCAGAGAAATAGTCATCTCTTATTATATATCCTTCCACGTACAATGACATTGAAATTTTAGTCCTTTAGAACTTTCGAATCACTTTTAGTCCTTTAAATGTAATTCCAGTCGTTTTACAAGACTGGGCTCCCTCAAAGATTCCCGCCAGAGAGAGCTAGCTAGCTAGCCCTTCTATATAATATTACTAGTGATTTGTTTTATTTTCTACGACATTGCCTACTAGCTGAGCTGAATAAATCTGCCATATCAAACAAGGATCACATACATAATGACAATCAGAGAGACAAATTAAAATAGAACTATCAATAATGATGCACTTAATAATTGAGCTTGACTACGTGCCAAGTTGAACAACACTACCAAAAGAACCGTGTATATTTATATATATATATATATATATATATATATATATATATAGACCGATTTATCTTCCATGGTAATTTTGGATTATTTCGTATAGCGCCTTGTTAACCTCAGCCATTGGAGCTAAGGATAAACATTAGTTAGATCCCTATTAATTGTTTCAAACACATAAATTTAGACATTGATCATTAATTGCTAAGATTAATTAAATGACACATTAATGATTCATATTTTTATATTACTTTATACTCTTTTTCTCACATCTCTAAATCTTAAACTCTGCATATCTTAAATTTCAAATCTTAAATCCTAAATATAACTCTAAACTCAAAAGCATAAACCTTAAATTTAAATATAAACCCTAAACCATAAAACACAAACCCTAAACAAAAAGTATAAACCCTATATCCTAAAACATAAATTCTAAAATCTAAATATAAACTCTAAATTCTAAACTCTAATTTAAAATGCAAATCTTAAACTCTAATCTAAAATACAAATTCTATACCCTAAAAATATAAATCCTAAAACCTCAACGTAAACTCTAAATCATAAATTTTAAATCTTACAACCTTAAACTCTAAACATAAATTTTAAAAATAAATATATAATGTAAATCCTAAATTTTAAAACTCTATCATTTAAGTTTTAGAGTCTTAAAATTTTAAGTGTATAAAAGTCTTAAAAAAATAAAGAACATTAATGATATTCATAATTAAAGCTATACATCAATGTCATGCATTTGAATTTATAAATTTTATACAATTAATAGAATGTAAGGTCCTCAACCCTTTAACAAATTCCGTTCTAATAGTAAGTACAACATGCCAATAGGGGGTAATCTTGAAGATTGTTATATTTCTATTAATTCCTCACCCCCGGTCATTGAAGTATGAATATTTTTATTATTTTTCAGTACTTCACAAAATTTTATTTTTTATTATTTTTCTGCCAATAGATTAAGAAAGCTAAATTAACTTTTTAAACAATTAAAAACATCAGAGAAACGAGGACATCGAGGTTGAGCAGTTGTTTATTAATTTGTTCACTTCAGAATTGATTTCGATGATTATTACCTTCTTTTTTTTTTTGTTGATGTATACATTTTCCTACTTTATATTTTGTCAATTCCTTTTTCTTCTTTGTCCATGCCCTTTATTTTTATTAAGCGAATTGTCGGTTCAATGCCAGAGATTTCGTTCATCAAAATATAAAATACCTATATCATATGTCAAAATTTCCATAAGTTATAGGATGGCAGATTACTACGTATCAATTTACTGCTCGAAATTTTTTTAATCGTAAGGATGCTGTCTGTCATTTCCTTTGTGGATTTAATTAAGCAGAAAGAAGAGTGTTCAATCGTGTCATTCAACCAACGGCTGTGCCCTTTTTTTGTCGTTTTCATTATTTCAATTTTTGATGAATCACAAAAAGTAGTTTGTCATTTTTGCATCATGTGTCTATTCACTGCAATAGTCATTGATACTACGGGAAACAAATATAAACAGAAATTAAGGGAATTTAAAAGAAATCAAAAAAGGAAATCGTGAAACAGTACGATCTGATCAAATGAAGGACTAGATTTTATTGAGAACAAATGTTCACTAATTAATAATGGCAAAGATTAACAAGATGGAGGAAGGTGAGGAGCCTAGGCTTCCATCCGTTGGAATAATAGCCTCTTGGAGGACCTGAAAGAAACATTGATGAGCAGACATGTTGGCAAATCAATGGCAAGCGCCTATTAAGGAAAAGTTGCAGAATCCAAACACAAGAATATGAATAACTAGCAAGGACAGAACTTGTGAAGTAGCCAGCTAGAGAGTGGCGATTCAAGCGCACTGGTAGCCCTTGGGCACGCCATCGTATCCACAGACGTTAAGAAGCAAACTCAACTTAACAGGAATGTTAAGGTTGATGCCAAGGACATTAGCCTTGAGAGCAGTGCAGAGGCACACAGCAGCTTCAAGATGAACGAGACCATCAAGAAGGCTGCAGCATGGCAGTGTTGGTGGACTTCCAACCTTAACATTCACCAAGTTCAACACATTTGCACACACACCAAGCTTAAGGGCATCCCTTGGGCAAGTTCCCTGCTGGTGAGTTGGTGGCTTTGGGACAGGTGGGTGTTTGGGAACCTTTGGGGCTGGTGGGCAAGGCACATAGGTGGAGCTAACCACAGTGAAGAAGAGGACATTGAGAACGAGGAGAATGGCAGTTTTGGAAGCCATTTAGTATCACAAAGTTACTCTCTCAAGTGAGTTACTTGGAGCCTTTGTGGTTTGGTGCTTGATTGATGAAGTTGTAGAGGGATGCAAGGGGTTTTTATAGGCGTGGATGTGGGTTTCTTCGCACGTTAAGTGATTAAGTTAATTAGGAAGCCCATGTGAACACGTTGGATGTAAATTCACGAAACAACTGGCACAGCAACATGGACAATGTATAGATATGCATGCTTTGGGGGAATATCAAGTCTGGAGCCATCTTTCATGTTTAGTTGTCAATTGATTCTTTCATGACACAATTTCATACGTATTGCTCTCTAAAATTTTCGTAGTTGCCCATTTTAAAATGAATTATAGCATAAGATATTTCAGTTTATTAATCAGTTTCATTTTATTTTTATTATTTATGTGGAGAATTATTTCAGGGTCGAAGTTTTTTCATGATCTCGCTGTATTTGTCACTTAGCTCAGCACTTGACTAATTGCTGTCTCACTTGTGAAAGAACCTGAAACTGACCAGATCTGTTCAGGCGTGCTTAATTAACCAAGTTTTCCAATTGGGCCAAACAAGAATAGCGAACGAAAACAATAAAAAGCATCGTGTATAAGTAAATTTAGAATTTGTTACTCTGATCACTTGGTCTTCTAATTTATATTTCATTTTCTTCCTGCACCTACTGTTGATTTACCTTATAAGTCTGAGGAATGAGGATGTCCAAATCCAACAACATGCGCATTCAGTTCAGCATGCAACAACTAACTATCTATCGTCACCTGGCCTGAAAAATAGAACCTGGAAACATGATATGGGTGCATCAACCTTGATAATAAGTACAAACTGGGCAAGGAATTATAATCGATATATATTGATCTTGATATGCCAGAATTGACATCCCATCCTATGTCAATGTCATCCAAATAAAGCAATAAAGTATAATTTTCTATTTTTAGGTATAACTCCACCTTAAAATACTGTGATTGGATGACAACGCAAGACTGTAATGCTTGTATTTTTGTGTGTTTTCGTCCACTCCGTGATTTTGAGTGAACTCTAAATTTCCATAAAGACTGCGAATTATAATATTGACAAAAGAGTAGCTAACAAGTGTAGGTAAACGCACACCGTTTAGCTTATTATTGTTTTGTAGCAAAAAAGGTAACATAGCTCGCACTCTCAGATATATATACCCGACAAATTAAACGATAAAACCGCAAGTTTTTCATTGAGCGCTATTTCTGACTCCAACGTGCATTTTCTAGTTAGTGTTTATCCAATGTTACACACACACACTCATGTGAAAGATATAATCTGGCAAATCATTTTCATCCGAGGAGTGCCCATAGTAAAATTAACTTGACTTGGATCGAGTGGCCAATCAACATTATTACCACCGGTGCACCAAGCAAGAAAGTGAAAGTCGCATGTTCAAGTTGCTCGTGTCATCATCGAGTATATAGCATTTGACTACCACCTTAATTTGTTACCGAATGAATATATGGATCTATATCGCATATATCCCGTGGGATAGAGTCAAAGAAAATGACGCTTCGTATAACTTGAGCAATTTAATTTGGGCCTAGTTGTCCCTTTAATGGAACACTTCAAACAAAACAACAGAACAAAAGCCATAGATCTGTAAATAAATTTCATATTCCAGCTCATTGAGATCGGGACCAAGGTTCAGTTTTCTTTATTCCGTGGAGTACAGATATGAACCAAGAATAACATACCCTTCTACTCTAGCCATCGGAAGTAGTCGAGAATAAAGACATAAGCATTAGAGTGAATAAACAAAATCAGATCCAGCTCTTCCATTCAAGCAATTGTTTTGGTTTCACATGTTCCATTATTTAGAACTACAAGGGAGTACAAAAAAATAGAAGACAAAATATATCAAACAACCATGTTCATTCCGTTGCCTTTGATTTACCTAGGGCTCACCGCCAAGCTCCACTCGCAGATTGTCACATGGATACACTTTGGGTGTCTGATCAAAAAGACAAATCAATACTTCAGCAAGAGAATTAATCAAATATTTGCACAAAGCAACATTGATACGAAGCTTCAAAATCAGAAGAGTATCAAAGAAATAATGAAATCCTTCAATACAGGAAAGATAGATCTGGTCTACATACATGGAGTATATAGACCAGACTTAAAGAAACAGAAAACATGACACTCCATGCGCTATATACGAATCCAGTGATCAATTACAAATAGCTTAAGCCCATATTAAGAATAGCCTTAGCAACATAATGTATAAGGAAGGAGTCTAAAATGTACACACAGTGGCAGGCTAGTCTCTGTGAGCCTCTGCAGGGTAACGCTCTCTGTCTTCCCTCTTTCTGTACAGCTTGTTTTCGGTTATTTTAACAAGCAAATTTCTTCAAGATAACTGCTTTAAGTCATCATCTTCGAACTTGTGCCAAGTAATCCCCTTTCATGGAAGGGATAGAGAGTAATATGACAGGTATGATTCATGCCAGTGTGACATACAGAAACATCGTGCAATCATGTGAAGCCTAAGATCGCTTATTCCATAAATTCCTTAATAGGTTCATGGTTTCTAATGGCACCAATTATGAATCCCAGAATGGAGTCTCGACAATTTCATCTTGGCAAAAAAAGAAAAAACAAGATTCAATGAGAAACCAGTCTAGCAGCCAATTCAGGTCACAGGTTTGATGTAATATGAATCAAGTTAAAATATTGATATCATTACATTCCTATAAGCCAGTCTATTTTTCTAAATTCCTTTAACCGTCTTTCCACTAGAACAATCAGAAATTAGATACTAAAGATGATTTTCCCACTACCTGCATCTTACCCTTCACCATCTAAGTCATTTGCAAATGGTATAAAGACAGATATCACCACTAGGTTTAAGAAGTATCCATAGCTGTAGCCTGTAGGTCTGTAATTTTATTTTCATATGCACATTTTCAAGATGAAGAAGCAGATAAGACCTTTGTACAACGCTAAGGGGGTGTTTGGTATGGGGAATGATTTGAGTACTTTGATGGGAAAGTGTTTACTGGTTGGTAATGACTTGGTAAGTTTAATCCTATGTTTGGTTGTGAATGAACTTTCCTAGTAACGAGTCAATTTTTCCTAACTCTCATATTTTCATTTTCCAGAATTACCCTTGATTGAAAAAGCACCCAATTAACACCTTCTACCTTCCTGCACTTCTGGCTATAGCTCGAGCTGTATGGCAAAAGCATACTCATTCAAAAATTAAGCAACCCAATTTTATGAATATTGAACCACTCAGTCAGAAGCAAGGTCTGGCATTTTACATCGATTTGTTAAAAACAAAAAATATATTCATCAAATCGAAATTTAGAATGGTAAGAGCTTTTAGTTTTAGCTTCCATTCCAACCTCTCTCTTCGACGACTTACTTCCAAGCTTCATCTCGCTCCATAGCCAACAATTCTGTAATTCCATATCAACCTAACCACAAAAAAAAAAAAGAAAAAAGAACAACAATAACTTTATTCTAGGTATTGGCCTCTCCCTTGGCGGCAAGAGAAAGGAACTCCTCAGCGATCTCATGGCCAAGCCACTAGCCATGATCATCTTTTCATGGCGTCACTGGGTTGAGATGCAAACTCACTGCCTCAGCGTAGAAGACGTCTCAAAATTGAGTTTTCCAGCTAACTTCAGTATACCCACCTTTATCCCAAAAAATGAAATCCTTCACATTTTTACTTACCCAACAAACTCACTTGCCTGGTGAAGT
Source organism: Bauhinia variegata (assembly GCA_022379115.2). NCBI lineage: Eukaryota > Viridiplantae > Streptophyta > Magnoliopsida > Fabales > Fabaceae > Bauhinia > Bauhinia variegata. The sequence continues at coordinate 16,928,682 of CM039436.1, read as the reverse complement.
TTTTTCATGTCTTCTACCAAACATGGAAAACTAAATTGTTCAGTGAGTTTCCAAGGAAACTAAAAAACATTCCCCATACCAAACATCCCCTAAGTGATTAAGCGGCATAATGACTATTTCTAGCTAAGAGAATTTGCTGGCTAGATCCCTAGACAATAACAGGCAATAGGTCCAGCGGATGAGAATCATAGATTGAATAACAATTCAAAGTATATTCTATAGGCATGCCGTGATAACACTAACATCTAACTTTAACTTGATGATCATGATCATAGCTTGAAATTAGCAATACATTACAATCCATTAACGACAGATTATAATATATAATGATCGATGCAATTCTCGACAAGGTTTGGACCTATGTCCAGCCCATCGTTATCATTTATCAGTAGTACGGTATACAAGCTTCAGGAAACGCCAATACATTTTTCTCTTTTTTGTTAAAGATGAAATGCCAAACGTAACAAAACAATTCCCAAATAATGTATGCGACAGTTGTGCACAGTTTACAATAGGTACAAGTTCGAGTATGTGGCTTACAAATGGTATCTTGGAGGCTTTATCATTCCACACAGCCAAAAGACCTAGAGATGCAAAGAATCCCAATCCCCCGCATAGCCAGGCCAATGCTTCATACTGGTTTTAAAAATTAAAACAGATGATAAGAAATCAAACATGTGTGGGCATATAACATAAAGGAGATACTATTAATTGAATATTATCTTGAAATTTTCATAAATTAAACTGAAAAATAACGGCTAATAAATCAAAATTTTTACCTTTCCAACAGTATCTGCGATACGATCTATGCAGGGTTCGGGAAATGGTGTCCCGTTGTCCCACACCAGTTCATCATTTACAGGAAGCTGAAATAAATAAAATGTCAAGGGATTCCACAAAATATAGTTTCAAAATCAACAAAGGGCGTAAAAGTTTAGGTAAATACGGACAGGTTTGTCGGGGACAATATGTTTGCCGACGGGGAGGCCCATGCCAGATCGGAGGCGAAGAGAGGAGGCCACAGAGCGGCTAACAACGCCGTTTCCTCCCAATATCATCGACGCTACATTCGTCAATCTCCCTGCCATGATTTCCCTTGATCCTTCGTTTCCTCCACAATACACACGCTGCTATTACCAGTCCAATGCAACTGAAGAAGCTGAAGCTAAGCTTGAAGACGCTATACGACTTCGTTTAAAGCGCCATTTCCTACTTTTTTGTTTTCTCATTTGTCTTTTTTTAAAAACAATTGACAGTTGGCCCGAAAGTCCAGCAAGTAACAGTATCTGTACATTGGGCTGCCTTGTTTGAGCCTTTGAGGAATGGGATCAATTTTTGCAACCCAAATTAATATTTGCCCCACGCTTTACATTTCCGGAAGTAAAGGGGTATTAATTTTAGGTGAGGAATAAAAAAAGGTCCGTTGTTGGATTGGTGCAAAACGTAACGATTGACGAGTGACTGCAACTAATGGAAGCCCTTGGTGAGCTTGAGCGACTTCAAACTCAGCTCTTGCAACGAATATCAACACTAGAACTCTCCCACCTTCCCCAACACTACTCTGTTTCCTCACCTATATCAACCTCGAATCCGCCTCACATTTCCGACACCGAAAGTCGCCTCTCTGCTATTTTGCGCTCCAACGGTGTTGACGACTTCTCCTTCAAGAGGGTCCCTTCTGATTACTACGATTGGCCTCTTGAAGCCCGCCGCGATGTTCTGGGCGCTGCTTCCATCGATCATCTTTGCAAAAGTATAGTCTTGGTAAGTTCAACTCGTATTCCTATGTCTCTTTTTCTTGTATTTCTTCATCATGTTGGGGAGTTGGACTAGATCAGCAACCTACTTTGAGCAAATCCCTTTAGGTACATTCAAACTCGAACTTATTGATAATCATAGACAAAGTGATACTGAATAAGAATCACTGACTAATTTTGGACTCTCTTTGGTAAATTTTTGAGGGAGAGAGGAGGGTTGGTCTTTTGGATGGCTGTCTCTGTTCAAGATCTTTTGTGCATCCGAATCTCAAATAATGAGCCAATGGAAGTAAAGTCCGGTCTGTCAGCTATCTCAGTGTTGATAGTGAAAGAGAGAAATAAAAATTATTAAAAAAAAACTCGGAGGGGATTCAAGAAAGACGAAGACAAATATCAATATGATGCTTTAATATGCTGCAATATTAGGGAACAAGTTTGGAATGAAATATTCGTGGGCGTTTAGCCATCTCATTTATGTTTAGATCTCACATGCGGACAATTGGAAATGATATGGGCAAGATTAAGAAGTTAACGTTGACTAAGCTCCCTCTGGTTTTGAATCATATAATTTCAATTGTGGCTGAAGCTTTTTCATTCTGTTCAGGTTAATACTCAAGCACAGTCTAATGTAATTGACTGTAGTGATCGCAAAAATTCAAAGTATTATGTGGTTGTTGTTCAGGTACCCTGCTTTCTCCTCTTTATTCATTCCTCCTAGTCACTTAACAGTTTACTCTCTGTCCTACTGTCTTAACTTCTGATGGCTTACGACTTTTTTGTTGCAGTACACTGCTCGGTTCAATGCTGAAGCTGTGAAAAATTTTCTGTATAAACTCAATAATGGAAATGTAGCTAAGAAGAAATTCAACTGTAAGTTTTGACTAAACAAGTTATATACACAGATAAGCATAATTTGCACTTTTTTAGCTGTTGACTATCTGGGCTTGAATCATGAGCCTTTAGAAAAACTAGAATTATAACAAATTCGAATAAAATACTAGTGAATATGATTGTTGCCTTGAGAGCAGCAAGAAGGCCATAAGCTTATCGGCTGGATACTCATCAACTCTAATTTGGGCTACCTCAAGATGATTGATCTATTTGATAAATAATGATGTTTGCGGCCTTTATTTGACCTCTTTTATTTGATCTTTTATTTTTAATTGTTATCTTTCTTATATTAAATAACTTTTGTAAAAGTTTCCAGTCTTTTTTCTTAACATTTTAATTTTTACGTTTGTGAAACTTCTAATCTTTGTACCTGTAACTAGTTCCTTATCTGAAAGTAATGGTGATTAATTATTAATTACAAGTGAGGCTTGCTCCGGAGGAGACATCAGCAGAGTTAACCGGTTTTGAACGCAACGCAGTGACTTGCATTGGCATGAAAACCGACATTCCGGTAAAGACTTAACCTGTAGAATAATACAGGACTAGACCTTTGAAATAAGTCCCTCATTCATGCTGTTTGATGGTTATTTAACATTATGTTTGTAGTGCCAATGCTTGGATAATTGACACATTCGAAAAATAGTTGCTTACATTGCTAGAATTGAAATGTTATTCAAATTACTCGTGTTTCACTCTTTACGACTTATGATCTCCGTCATTTGTCATGCTCATGGTGATGATATGAGCTTTCTGCTTTCCATGTGCCTTTGACAAAGATTGTTATTACATATCTTGTATCCCGTTTGATGTAGGACTAGAACATATTGGGCTTCTTGATTTTATTGTCTATACTGCTTACAGCCAGTGTTACAAGGTTGTATGACAGAGGATCCATTATTCTTTTATAGTGATGTCCTCTTTGTAGTTTGTATGATCTCATGGTTCATCAGTGTGTGATCTGAATCCTTCCATTCCTTCTTCCAGCTGTTTGACTGGTTCACAGTTTGTAATATATCATGTCTATCTAAATTCTAAAGTCCAGGGTTTAAGTTATTCGAAAAGATTAACTCTTTTTTTTTTTGATAATTTTTGGATACTATAACTGTTTTAACTATAATTAATGACCATCGATGTGATTGTTATTCTTCTCCTGTTATAAGAATACACCCATAGATATAGCTTGCAAATCAAGGACTTTGTTTATGCAGTCTCCATTAGCCTCTTGGAGTATACACATTTTAAATTGAAGTACTTGAAAAATCTTTGAAAATCCATGTCTGAAATAGTATGAAATCCAAATCCAGACAAGAAATTGTTTTCTGTTATCTCGTTTACTTTCTACTCCTCGGACAAGGTTCATTCAATCTTGAGAGACGTACTTGTTTATCATTTGAACAATGTAAAGGGCTCGAGGACCATAAAGTATTTTAATACCTTCTTTTGTCACATTTATCTTGTAATCACAATACAGTTCATTTTTTCTTTATTGATTGAATACATGGTCTGGACTCTGGTTTCAGGTGATTTTGGACGAAGCCATTGTAAAGCTAACCCCAGATTTCTTTTGGTTGGGCGGCGGTGAGGTTGATTTGAAGCTTGGAATCAGGACATCTCAATTAATGAGATTTGTCAAACCATTCATTGTCAGCTGTAGCAACAATTGATTTTTGCTTCACAAAAAGTAGTTAAGATGATTGAGCAGCAAGGTTCAAGGAGAAAGTTGAAATTTTGCAAGATACGGAGATGATTATTTTCAATTCTTCATTCTTGACATTACATGCCTGCGACAATGATAGTTCTCTGCAGCATTTACAATATATTGCTAAGATTTACAATGCAAGTAGAATCGATGCTTCATATTGCATGGTAGAACTTAGACTGCTTATTTTTCAAGACACGATTATGATCGAACAACGAATGAAGAACTATTACACTACGTGGGATACACATGTTCTTTATCTTCGACGTAGTAGTGGAAAAACCTGTTGAAGTGTTGGGGCCACCCGAAATTCAGTCTCGTCATAATGACATGCTTACAACTAAAAAACAGTTAACTGAGGATTGTGGAAAGACTAGAAGAGAGTTATTATAACTGCTATCTTCATTTATTTAAGAGAAATACCAACCAACACAAGCAAGATAACTGATAAGTTGGCCAGCCAGCCATCCATCGCTTTTGTTCGATCTTTTATTCATACTAAAGAATTCTTTCACCCATGATCCAACGGACATTAAATCAATTAGCTCATGGTAAAAAAGCAAGAGTGGTATATTTTCAGAATTTTTTGGCAGATGTGGAAACAGCGATGTGGTACGTTCACCAAGGCATTACATGTGCTTGAAATGTTATGGTTCAGCCTCAGCCTGCAACATCGACAAAAGTATGCGGAGATAAAAACAAAAGCTACATAGCATAGCATTCTGACTTTGATGAAGCAGCTACGGCTTTTCATTTGTGAATGGGTGCTTTTTTGCGGGGTTGGATATACGACTCGTTCGACATGGCCATGAGCAGGTCCCAGCAACGACCGCGCCGTGCCTCCTCAACTCCTACACAAGCATATGTCTCTTAAGTTTCCATTATTCCCCAAGAATTTTTAAACTCCAATATTATACCATTCCATAAATTTTGAAGGAAAGAGGGGCAAACAATTCTTACGATGAAAATGAAATTCATCCAAATGTTTTTTCCTGAAACCCACTTCCAAATAAAAAGAAAGAATAAGTTGGAAACATTGTAGCGTTATCAGTGAAAGCATGTACCTTTGTTTTGAAGAATATCAGCAAATCCTTCTGAAAATATGAAGTCGCAACCTCAGTTCCTGCAGACCCACCAGCATTACTAATAAATCACTACAATTTTACAAGAGAAATCTTTAAGGTGTATATGGCCAGTGTACCGCTACGAAGGTTATAAAGTTTCTAAAATATGAAGTTACATGCTTGCGAATTAATTGGCCTTGCACCATAAGATATTCAAACTGGAAAAGGGCAGGTGTTCACGTATATGCATGGGATGGGGCACGTTCTTAAAGAGAACATGGAGGTGTTTGGGTAATGAAGCTTGAAAACGAAATTGGAGATATGGTGGGTCCATACTTGTCTCCTCTTCCCTCCCTTTTTCAATCACTTGGATTAGGACTCTAACTAACAGAAGGCATTATAGAAACAGGTATCTAAAGTAAACTGATCAAGCAATTAAGCCAAACTGAAACATGAATGGGTCCAACTTAAATTTCAGAGACAGAGGTTTAGTTATTTTCTAAGACGATGAATCGCGGAACAGAACATGGTGTTGGTTCTTGAGAGACATTCGTTATATTTCTATTGTTGAAAATGCAGATTAGGATGTTGGCAACCGACGCATGATTTCCCACTTGGGAAGAAACAAGAAGAGGTCTGGCTTATGTTAAGACTACGAGATGATAGTAATAAGTAAATCTTGGGATAGCATACAACAAACGGCAACTGTATCTCTTCCATAGTATCGTATCTGGGAATTTCTTTTTGGTGCATTAACATATGTTTAAAGTTCACTAAAATACTTGTAACATTTACAACAATCATTCAGAAAAGCTTTTACTCTTTGAATGAATTGGAAGCATGTATATAATAAGATTGGGGACCTACATACAGAGGACTGGGTAGTGGGCGAGATCAAGATGCATGGTTTAGGGGCAAAAGAGTACGGCTAGGCCGTCATATGCAACCTCTTCTCAACACCAAAGGGTCCAGTTTTCTCAGCATGTCATTGGCATGTGTGCCACGTGCCATATGCCATTGCATGCTTGCAAGTTACTTTCTAGTATTCCTTTTGATAGTAACACTAATACTAATAGGTAATATTTATAGACATACACGTATGAGTACACCTTCAGGGGAGGAAGAGGTTTCAAACCCTGCATATCTTGGCTGAAAACCTTAACTTGAAACATGTTCGTCGTATAACGATTTGGAATTGCAACCACTTCCATTGTCATTTTTAACAGACATTTAATCCAAGAAACAATAGAAAACAAACTGAGACAAGAAGATACTAGCAGTGGTGTCGTCTCACCATTTCTAATTGACCCAACAACCTACCCCCCCAAGTGACGGGGGAAAAGAAAAAGGAACCTTCGTGTGTGACTATTTCTCCATTTTTTTTCCACGTTTTCTTATTTTCTCTGCAAATCGACAGAGAAACTCGCAAACCCATTAGAAATGGACCACCATTATGCCCTAATCTTGCTTTCTTCCCGTCAACCATGATCCAGATAAAAGGGAAACACGAAGACAAAGTATACGGAGACGCGGCATGGATAATCGAGAAAAATGGGAAATTTTTAACATTAAATACGTCCTGGGAATTTATTTACAAGTGTACACAGCATTGAAGCAAGTCCCATTACGAGGTTATCAGAAAAGGCAATGACAGATCATATACGGCAGAATTATAAAAGGCTAATGGAAGTGGGAAGTGATATTTCCAAAGGTGTTCTCGCCACTGTAGGTTACATAAAGGAACCCATCTTCATCCTTCTTCTCGTCATATATAGCAGACATGATGGCACCTGTAAAGTTGATCAAAGCAGTAATGTGGTAGGCTGTTTTTGACAGACAATTCTAATTGCTAGCGGATCATATTGGAATATATAGTTTGACAAATTTTACCTGTAGGTGGAAGGACGTTATCCACAAAAATAAAGATTGCCTTTTCTGCACTTAACTTAATCCTCTTGCGGATAACGTACACAAACTGTCCAACAGTCAGGTCTGCAGGGACGAGGTACCTGCGATTTAGTCATTCAGTTTTACCACAAAAATAAAGAATCACCAAATAAGCAGGCAGCATCACCAGGTCACGTAAAAACTAAAGCGTCGATAAATCATTATCTTTCTTCCAAAACTAGGAAAGCAAACTCAGATGCTGTGCTCCTGAGGATAAATGCATTTCCTCCTACAAAATGGAGGGGCATACATATAATAAAAGACGGAGTTTTAGCTTTGATTTCTTACAACATAATAATTTGGGAGTAACAGAGAATCAGAATCACTTAGCGATATCAGCAAATCTTTTGATAATTGCTAATAGTCTATCATGCCCAATTAATTCAGTACAACTTTTAGCTGTTAGAACTGAATCTTTTATCATCACAGCCTGATCCAGAGGCATTGCAATAGAAAAGCCAAAACTCTCTGCTCTCCTCTTTTCCGCTAATCCCTTCTCTTTCAAATATCAGTATATTATACTTTAAATAAAAACATGAAAATATTCATAGCTAAAATTCTTTCTTTTCCTTCTGAAAGGAAAAAAGAATGCCATAAACGTAGGGAGAGAATAAATAAAGAGAAAAACAATTTTTCAGATTAGAAGAACAATATACACAAAATCTTACTTCTTCTTGTCAATGCTTGGGATATCACTTCTTTCTGCCTTCTCCACAATCACCTTCAGGCACCCAAAGACCATCAGCACCAAAATAAATACATATAAATGTCAACAAAATACATTTTCAAGTATCAGGGCTTATTGTTATAGGGATTTAATTATAAGAATGAAGAGTTAGACATCCTGTACACGTCTACCACATAGGTCAAGTGATTCTAGGTGGACTCTACTGCCAAAGTGCCAAATCATGATTCACAACGTTAAAAAGAGAAAGATAAAAGACATAATTTACAAACAAACGAACCCATTTGGAGACAACAAACAAGCTATAAACACAACATAGCCATGTAAATTGAAAAGCACCTGGCTCCTTGATAAGTAAAACAATATAACCACGCTTCCACGGCAAATGTATGTTTCATCACTGATGGCATCAGAAACAGATAGCTGCAAACGGAAAAGAACCTCGAATACTCACCGGGATCCTGTCTGGGTATTTCTCCCTAATCCTTGCAGCCTCAGCTCTTCTCTTCTCTGAAGTCCAAAAAAAAAAATGTATATTTTGTTTTTCGCATGATTCTCATATTCTCGCACTCAAAACCAACATAAAAGGATAATTCCAATATATATATATATATACCAAGATCATGCTCTTGTTTGAAGTAACTCTTCGCCATTCCTCCTGAAATTAGCATCAATAAGTTAATGACCAACAAAAAATAAATGCACTGCCTGCAGAGAACAAGACAGGTCTATATCAAAAGATACCATCTGCAAAAAGAAATTCGCAAAGTCCACTGGCAAGGAATATAGTTGAACGACAATATACCAAAATCAGTCAACACGAATCAAGCTCATGATTGCAGATACGTAAAAGTAAATACCAAGAAGACGTGCAAGCACCCAAATAACAGGGGAAAAAAAATCAAATCAAAGGCTTAACCGTGTATAAATGTTATAAAATTAAGAGCCCTAAGTTTCAAGCCAATCATCCTAACGAGTATTTGATAAACTTACAAGAAACAAAATTTAGGAAAAAGTGGAAAAGCTCAAATTGACTGAAAATTTCCAGATAATCCTTCTTTCTCTCTGAAGAAGATACAGGGCTTCCTGAAACTAATGATGGACTGGACAATCTACTTCATACCGGGAATTCTTTATCAAGAAATAATTAAACAAATTTTTTTGCCAAATTTGAGGAAATCAATACCTCGTGAAGACGACCCAAAAAGAGAAGAGAAGCAACGCTTTTGATCAGAACTCCAAGAAGCCCGTGGTTTGCTTTGAGATTAAAACAGAAAATATGGCGGCTTTACATGGTTTTTCAACTACTTATATTTATAAGCCTACAAATCTTCAGAAAAAATTTTAAAAAAAAATCATTGAGAGAAAAGAAGCTAGGATTACGATTATGTTTTAAATACCTAAATAATTATAATTATACTTAAAGTTATTTTTTGGTAAAAACTTAAAATTATCATCTTTCAAAAAATATCTAAAATTGAAATTTTATTTTAAAATATAACTAAAATGAGTAACAATTAAAAGTATTATAATTCACATAAAAAAATATTTTATATAAATTTATTATTAATAAAATATTTTAGCCGATACTATATGTAGGCATTAAATACCTAAATAATTTAGAGTGTAATTCAATAATAATGATAATAAGTTATTGCAAATGGAATACACGGTTGAAATGTTTATCCACTTGTTGTGTGTGTTCTCTTCTGTGGTGCGTTTGGATCAGCCTTTTCCATTGGATGGTTAGGCACAGGTCGCTTGATTTCTATATATAATCTTGCTGGTTGTACCTGGAGTGAGAACTGTCTCTCTCACTGTCCTCCCTCTCTTCAATGCCACTGTTAACAGATATGAGATGAGGTCCCAGTCAGTAGTTGTAGAGCTCATAAATTAGATCCAAAGTGGCGACACCGACACACACGTTGACCTTTTTGAAGGAATTAAAGTGCATATTTGAGGTGCTTCTCCTTTGTATAAGGAATTGTTTAATAATTTTTTTATGGGTCTCACACTGACACATCACTTATCACACTTTATATAATTTAATAACAAAATTCTCTCTAGTCATAAAACACACATTGATTGCATAAATAAGTCTCATATATTACTTTACATCATTACACTATTTTAACATTTATTTTTATAATTTCATATATTCAAATTTATTTTATTTTATTTTTAATACATTACATATGTATAAAATTAATACTAAAATTTTTTAATAATTTATGTAGATTAAAATACATAATATAAATAATACATTAAAATAATTTATATTTAATAATTTTTTTTTTACTTTAACGGCTGAAAGGTAACTATCTCGGTTTCATATATCGTATACTGACGTAGTAGTTTTATATGTTATACTACCCGGAGGTCCTTCCCTCTAGGTGGAACGCTCTCCTACCGATGCATTTTTACATCCCACAGCTTCGACAGATTGCTTAGCCCCGTTCATCTTCGGCGCAAGAGCACTCGATCAGTGAGCTATTACACACTCTTTCAAGGGTGGCTGTTTCTAGGCAAACTTCCTGACTGCTAAATTTATTATCTTTTTATATATATATATATTTTTTAGCAGTGTATTCTAGATTTCTCTTTTTTCTTTTCTTTTCACCATTGCATTACTTTCTCACATCCTTCTCTCTCTCACATCTCCCCTTCTCTCTCTCACATCTCCGCAGAGCCACGACTTCTCTCTCCTCTCTCCACTTATTTGCCTCATCTGCTCCACTTTTCTTACATTTCCGTACAAATTGGGTCTCATTTTTACGATATGCATCGTTCCCTAGTTATGCATCGACACTTCCATCTCTTTGCCATGTTGGCTCCACCATGGAGCTCTGCAGTCATGGTATCGAGGTTGTTTTCGTTGCACAATGTTGTGCAACGACGCTCACCACGCCATTAGAGATGGTCTAAGAATGAGAGTGGTGGTGCAGTGCAGTAGGAAGAGATGGAACTAATAATATCTTTAATCATAATATTTACTGTAATTGTATATTTTAATTGTTTATATTATTTTTATAAATTTTATAATGATATATTATTTTATATAATTTATATAATTTTTTTATTTGTATAATTTAAAAAAAAAATTAAATGAGTCTTATAAATTATTTTATATTTTTATTTTTTATTAATTTATTTTATAATTTTTTTTTTCTTTTTTTTTTTTTTTATAAAATACAAGTTATGCCCTTTTTTTTTTTTTTTCTATTCACCATTCCAAATTTTAACAATTTTTTATTTTCTCTCTCTTTTAATTCATCAAACTCTATTACTGCAACAAAGAATGAAACGTTGCATATTCCTATGCAATGCTTACATTTCGACCACTGGAATTGGTCTAAGGAAAAGAAGCTCATGTGTATAGAATTATTCAAACTGATTAATTTAGAAATGAATTGCTTGTTTAAGGAATGAATGTAATGCAGTAATAATTCCTTAGAATGAAGGCTCTAGCTTTCTCACTGACTCTTTCCCTTTCACTTAGAGCTTATATTTAAAAAGCTCAACAAGAATTGCTTATTCAAACATACATGACATTAGCATAGTATAGCAGAAATTAAAGGCTTTGCTTTCAGACAATATATGCATGAGAGTTGATAACGAAGTTAGGGGGTGAAAGAGTGCCGTTGTATTGACGAGGCACATAGAATTAGCATTAAGAGAAATTTGAGCTAAGAGATTATTGCAAAGCGATGAGATGACAGAAAGGGAGCTTTGCCCCAAGCCCACTGCTTCTTCTTCTTCTTCAACACTCGCCAATCAATCACTTTTGCACATCGAGAATTTGACACTCCCTTCGGTAGGTCTTCTTTTTCTTCAACTTAACTCTTCGCCGTGATCTCTTCGGTTTTATGACTTCAAATCTCAACAACTCTCCTGTCCTGATAACTTCTGCCATTCTTTTGCATATCAGACCCACAAACCCGTAGCCTTCAAGCAGATCATCAGAAAATTCTCTTTTTTCTCCATCTTATCTTTTACTTATTCGCATTGTTCCTCCTATTGATCAGCATTTCTCGCAAATCATGTAAAATTTTATAATTATTAACAGATTGTGAAGTTAGCCGTGTCCAGTATTTGCAATGGTTCGTTACCAGTTTCGGGTTGTGGTAATGACAATGAAGGGCGAGCAATTGATTTCTGCATGTACATAGAACAAATATAATGTGGAATCAGATCTAAATTGAACAATCATTTGCCAAACCAAACCAAACGGCTTTCACGTTTGAAGCTAAGTAATTTTAAATCTTAAATTGACACATGATGCAATTCATGTCATTCTCTGCAAGTGTCCATATAAATATTCTGCATAATGCTACTTTTTCTTGGAAAAATTTTGGATAATGTTAACGTTGCAGGGTTTAGAGAATGCGTGCTTGTGAAGGGGGATTTCATATCCAATAGGAGCACAGAGGCAAGAGAGGCTCTTAATAACCCAACTTAGATCAGATGTTTAGCTCACTTTTTTTATATATCAAACATGGAATTGACTCATTGCCATTTCATCTACTTCGTCAACAGAAAAGGCGGCTAAGCAATTGAAATTATGTTAAATATCCAACAGATTTAATCAATTAATTTTTACCAATAACTTTAGAATCAAAGAGCTCAATCTATTGAAAACGTCTTTTGTTTCTTCCTAATGCACTCAATCTATACTATATCCATTTCATCTACTTTGTCAACAGATAAGGCGGCCAAGCATTATGTTAATATCCATCTGAGTCTGACCGAGCATCCGCTTCCACCCACCCCCCCAATACACCCACAAAACAACACAACCTTCCCTCTCCTTGTCCCAGAACCATAGCTGATAGGAACAGATACCCCCTAAACTGGCCCATGGCTCAAGCTCCTCTGTAGGGAAAATGAATCCAACGCATGGGTATGGGTCAGTTAAAAAGAAAACAACTGTCGCACCGGGGATAAGCATCAATTCTGCGGCCTGTGTGCGTGTTATTATTCAACGAAGGAGAAACAGAGCAAGACTGATGTACAAGAGGGGCCCCATTAGAACAATTAACCACATCTCGGGATCAAATTTCCTCGGTGTATAAATGTAGGGATTCTCATTTCTCTGATCATACAAGAGAGATAACGCTCTTGATTGCCACGAAATTGTTCTCGAGACTCGCGGAAGGGGAAAAAATGGAATAAAGTTCCACATGGCATTCGAATTGTAGATTAGATAGATTGTATAATTTTCTCAAGACAGAACTAGTACGTAATATCTAAACGACTCTTAAACAAGAAAAAGTGGCGATGGCCTTAATAGGGCCTTTTATTTTGCAGACACTGCTTAATTCATGACGAGTTGGGATTAAGAGCAATCGCTGGAGAACCCTACATCCTTAAGAAGAATTTTTAAACTGAACCCTTGCGAAAGAAAATCTACATGACAAACAAGAGAAAAAGGCCTTAGTCCAATAACTAGTGGTCATTCTTGACATCACCACTAGATCGACACTAATGAAACAACACAAGAAACGCCCAAAAGAAAAAAGTATTTTCTTAACTTACAAAAAGAATGCATGCTACCGAAAGGATGAGTCGGTTCACAATTAATCGGGTCTCGGGGCATCCAGACACCATCGTCTTCTACTTCCAAAATGTTATCGACCCATAGCAGAAAAGAATTAAAACTAAAAAAACAACACTCGCTGAATTCATCTATTTCCCTTTTCATCATCATATCTTGAATGGTCAGGACAATACGGAAACTATGATCAAAAAGTAAGGTGAAAGACCGAATAGCAGAAGTCCTTAGGTCTTCTTCATGAGATATCCCATAATTATGCCAAGTAAGCCAATTAGGACGACAATCATTAAGGAGACTCCGCCACGACTTTTGCTGCCTTCACGCCTCAGCAGCTCCTACAAGAAAATACTTGAGTGTATGCTTCATCCAGCCCATAAATTAACATTGAAGAAGCAGTTCTAATAAATAAACATATAGTCCAAAATAAGCCTATAAAAATTGAACAGTAATCCCAAGGGTAGAAATCATATTATATAAAATAAATAAATAGAGCATTATCGACACTCTATTTTCTTCTCATAAACTGCGGGCAAAGCCATTAAAAAAGACAGACAGATCCTTAAGGAGGGTAAAAGGGCAAGTTATAGAGTTAATATGCAATCACATGACACAAAGTAGAATCACAGCATTCAAGAATGTCCTGGAATTTGAATGTTCCCTTTCTTCCAAGTGCCAAGTAATAGACCAAGTATCCCATTCAAGCTAAAATGCCTAATATCTTCTTCCACATCTAACACAAACATCAAATTTATTTACTTCCAACTAAATGGTTAGAACTTAGAAGCGGCATCTGACAACGACAGTTAAGACTCTAGGAATATTAAGGAGCAAAATATCCGAGTCACAATCACAAAAAAAAAAAAACAATTCTAGTAGGGCTAGAAAAAGAAACGCAGAAACAGATTCTTTTCATCTAATTAAATTTGAAACATATCTTGTTACTGAAAAACAACAAATTACCAGGCTTAGTCATAAAAAAGTAACCTATCCTTAAACAGATTTATGGCTATTCAATTCCTATTATTTTCGGGCAGTCTCGTTCAATTGTGTTCAGAACTATAACACCCAGTTAAGTTAAAGGCGGGTAATACTTCTAACAAAGGAAACAAGGATTCACTGTGTTAATTTCTCACCAGTTCCTGGCGGAGCTTGTTTGCTTGTTGAATTGCATTATTCTTTTCCTCAGTCAGCTTCGAGATAAGAGCTCTTGCCTGCAACAAAAGCAAGAAACATCAAAATACTTGTTGCATGGTACAATTCAAAAATTTATATGCTTAATAAAAATTACGGCCTCTGTGACCAAACAAAGGAAGAAACTCATTTCATTTTCGTAATCAGAGGTTGGTAGGTCAAATATTCCTTGTTGACACTTCAAGATGAACTTATCCAAACAAGGATTCATTAGAGCATTATGTGATTAAGCTAGATTCAAGGACTAGATAAAAAGATAGCAGGCCTTTAGCCTCTGGAGCAGATAAAAAACTATGTTGGGGTCTTTTTGCGAACCTGTAGTAGATTAAAAATAAAATATACGTTTACACCAAACATTTTAAACTTGAAACTGGTATGTTCTTCTCATGCTATGAGTAAAATTACCTACGTGAACAAAAACTTTTGACTGATATATGGCGGGCCATACTGTCAACATTTTCACGGTTTTGTGCTATAAACACAATTGTTTTATCATTAACAAACACATAAAAATGCACGTACTGGAAAAGCTATGAAACTACTTCCTAAAAGACATCATAAATATACAATCTAAGGATGTTAATATTTTCTAGAACTATCTCTATGCATAAAAAATATAAAGTAATCATGGTTATTCATATGTGTTCTTTTTTAACAAAACAATATGAAATGAAGAGTCATAGAACAACAATGATGGCAATTAATAAGTTGCAGAAGTCATAAAATTTATGAATCGAATAAAAAAATTATGTAATTACAATGGAAGCTAAAAGACTGTCTCAAAGATAGTAATGTAGGCTGGACTCACTGCTCTTGCTAACACACCAATTGACAAATGCCTGGTATCCTAAACAGTTACGACACAAACTTTACTTATGCAATCACGAGTGACAGACTGTTCTTTAATAATATAATTGTGTACATCTATATCTCCACATAGTACATAATGCAACCTTATTATTACAATGAAAACCAATACCCCTGGAAGTATCGGACATACCAACAAGAAGATCAAATGGCAGTTGGTTTCAAAACCGGTAAAATTCACCCAAACAAACAAATCAACACATACTTAAGCAAGAAAGTTAAAATCTATTTGTATATTAGCAGCTCATGCCAGATTGCCATTCAGGTTTCAAAGTAGTCATTATGAAAAAGAAAACTACATAGTTACAAGCAAATGCACTTATAGAAATATGCTTTTCTTCTTCTCTCACCTCCGCAGATTTGTCTTGAACCTCAGCTCGTTCAGTGAATGCTCTTGTTCCCTGAAATATCCAATTTAAAAAATCAAATTGATGTCCTAGTTTTAAATAAAATAAAAAAGATTCGCCAAAATTTTGAATAAGTTCTGAACCCACCGTTGTGAAGTCAGCACTACTAGCATTTCCATTTTCCGTAACAGAAGCTCTAGGTGATGAACCTTCTTCAGAACCTTCTGGAACTGGAGATGGTGGTTGAGGTGGAGCAACATACAGCACTCTTAACTTGCACTCCTCGACCATATGTCCTGCCTCCTTGTTGAACTAAGGAACCCAAATAACACAAATCTTGTAATTTTGCGCAACAATAGAAAAATCCTGAGGAAGTTGGATTGATAGGATGAAGTATAATACCATTTCTGCGTTGATACCCTTAGCGGAAGCACCATCATCTGTCTTTACACTTTGAAGAAGAAACTTATCCTTGCATTGCATGTCAGGTGGACCCTCTTTTTGCGCTTGCATGGTAACTGAAGACCGAGCAAACGTCAACTAGTCAATAAGTTAGTTATCAATATAGATATAAAAAGGAAAAGAAAATGGTGCAAAATATACTTTAAACTATTTGCATTGATACCTATAACATCACATGTTGATCGTGGCAAGACAATTCCAGTGTTTGGACGAACACAATACTTTTTTGGATTGGTTGTTTTCACCTGAACATGCAAAGCTTGTAATAGACAGAAAAAGCAACATTTTATCGCATAAAAATAAATAATTGTCACAAAATTCGTTTGCTCTATTCGACCTTGTGCAATAATTAAAAGAGAAAGTCAAACTAACTGCGGTAAACCAACACTTAATAATAGGGTTAATCGACCAGATCTTATCCTTCTTCAAGCTTATAACAGTATAGAAGTAAAATATATACACAAATCTAATTGTCCCCCATAGTCATGTCATTATATTCTCCTAAAATCAAACAATAAAGAAAAGCATTATAAAATAAGCAATTGGAAACATATGTAGGAATCAATATTGTTACCTTGAAAGCTACATAGCTATCGGTCTTATTAGACAATTGAAGAGAACATGAGATCTGCTTCTTCAGCTCAACTGAAGCCACGAGCAAAAATTTCAAAGTTAATTAAAATCATGTCGAACCCTAGGAAACGACAAACAGATCCAAAAAGAAAACAACAAGATAGAAGAGCATAAAAGAACTCACAGGGGAACTTGAGCTCGACAGGTTCGATGCTAAGGAGCTCCCCAGTGCTCATCTCGGACCAATGGCTTTTGATAATTGAAACGTGATCTGAGAAAGTTGTGTGGATAAAGCAGTAGAAAGCAGAGAGATTGGGAGATACAGAGATTCGCAGAATCTGTCTTTTCTTTCTTTGTTGCGGTATGCGTATTCGTTTTCACGACAAAGACGATAAGCGTAGAGATCGAGGGAGAGGGTGGAAGGGAAAGCGGAAGAGGAAGTTGGAGAATTGGAATTCGATGATGACAAGATTCAATTTCCTTTTCTTTTCTATTTTCTCTGTGGCAGATATAGAGAGAGAGTAGTGGCATAAGAACGTGCGTTGAAACTCGTGATGAAATAATAGACGGGAAAAAATTTAAAAAAAAATTATTAACTATATAAAATGTTAACTTCTTTTTAAGAAGAAGATTATTGTTTAGGTCGTAAAATTTTTAAACGATAATTTTATATTTATTAATTTTAATTTAGCTTTTATTATTATTTATGGGAACAATGAAGGTTGACTGGTTGAGAGTTTCTGTCAATGATCAATGAATTTTAAATCTAAACCACCAGCAGCGTTCTTGCCTTTACTGGGGCCATCCCTTCAGTGCTGGTTAAATTAGAACCAACCTTCCATGTGTAATATAAAAAGTATATGGTAATTACTTCTCTGTCCCGAGTGTCCCAGCATTAATTAGCAATTAAATCCTGCAATGAGGATCTGTCGAGGGACAGAATGGAAAGATAAAACTAAAACTTTTTTCCTTGCCCATTTTTCTTCTCTGGACCATTGCTTATGGACTTGACCAATCGACCATAATGAAATAATGACAGAAACCAAACAAGTCAAATCCAATCCAATAAAATAGAAATAATTTTGCATGATTAACACTAGAATGTGACAAACGGAAATTAATTTTTTTTTAAAAAAAATTACAAAGAAAGAAGGTGGGTTTGCAGATTTTGCCCGAAATCTTTCAAGCAACTGTTTTGGATGTTCCGCAAGTGCATGATATGATCATGTGAACGGCAAAGATTCCACACCATACGACAATTTAGCTTTCTCAGAACATCATGAAAATGACACCAACATTAGATGATGCATATTTTTTTAGCAGATCCATCATGGTCCACTTAATAACAAAACGTGGTTTATCATAGGCCACAACACTTCTTTCCTGTTTCCTTTTTCAAGTCCTCGGCATCATTGTGGTCACCAACATCAAATTATTGTTCTAGATTCTTTTATGAACAGTCAGGCTATAATAGTAGATCAATCTAACAAGGTATATAGAATCTTCATCAAATAAGAAAAAGGAATCAATTTACTAACTTTGATAGTGCCAGTTTCACATCTCTGGCTGTTCTATGCGTTGTGCGAGTCCTTGCAAGGCCTGTAAGAGGAAACAAAGAAAGGTAAAACAAAAGCTGAATTCATGTTGCTAGAGACTAGATTCGTAAATATTCATTGAGCTCACCATCTTGGCATCATCAATTGCGGCTTCGAGTGCTTTGATTTTCGGTTAAGCAGAGAGTTTCAGCATAAATCTGCTATGGATTTGGATAATTTTGTTAGCAAAAAGTCGTATCATCATATGGAGAACTCACATTCTTGGTGTCTCCAAGAGCAGCTTCTAGCCCATCAATTTTTTGTAATGCGAGCTTATATGCAGAGTCTGCTACTGCTCTTGCACCTACCGGTTCCTTGTGTCCTGTCGTCCTTGCACTAATGACATCTTTGTTTTGGGTGTCACCCTGCAATTGATAAAGTGGCCATTCCCCTATGCAATTTACAAATAATAGATTATGGACTTAATAGATGAATAGTTACATGCCTTATTGGCCTCCAAGGAATCTTCTGAAGCCACAGCACCATTTCCTCCTTCACCATTTATCTCCTCTCTCAAGGAAACTGCCTGCAAAATCAAACGTAAGGTCTTTCTTAACTATTTGTGGTGATAATTGACAAGTGAAAATAAAGAAGCTATTTGCATTGCATGCAACTAATTTAGACACCTGAATCATTTCTAAGATTTCCTGATTGTTCCAAGGCCCCCTATCACTCATTAGGCAACCACCATAATCAGAACAAGTGCAGTTACCACCCAGAAAACTTGGCAAATTACTGCAAGAAAATGAAATAATCACATTTAGAAGCTCAAATTTTATCATAGAAAACTCGGGAAAATTACTAAGCACAAGTCATGTTACCTTGGATCAACAACCTCAAGCACAGCACTGTGGTAATAATAACCCAAAACCCGAAACGATAATCTTGAATGTTCAACATTGATACTGGCTTAGGGTATTGGATGATCAAATCATTTATATCAAGGTAAATGAACAATAAGAATCTTAGCTGCTGTCTGCACGTCCAGAAAAGCCTTCACTGCTTTCCACAGCATCCTGAATCCAGATCCAGCGTTAATAATAAAGAGCCGATTCAGTGTCTGCGAAACACATCATTGATAATATAAAGTAACAGACACATAAATGCTCACAAAGCAGCCTGAATCTCAATGGAAATTTTTGCTTGAAGTTTAGATATATATATATATATATATGGCCACTCTTCCATTTTCTTTTTTCTCTTTTTCCCTCTCAATTCATCCCAACTTTATAAGATAATTTATCATTAGCTAACCTAGTCAAGCAAATACATACTCTCATGGACAAAAAAAGATAATAATGACACATCTGCTTGGCCAACAGGGTCACCCAAACATTCAGTCTTGTCCTCAAACCATCTAAACATGATGGACTCTGAATGTAAAGAAAATACCTGAGGGTAGTAACTGCTATCAATCATCTGAATTTCCACGAAGAGGTGCCTCGCAGGCTTTGAAAAACTAGCCATTCCCTGGTAGAAGACAAAAGCCCATATAACTTTATTCATATTGGTTCAGAGAGACATGGTACTTTCCTCTACTTATGCAAATATATGCATTGTGATTCCCAATGCTTACGACTCCATTTACATCTAATATACTTGTGGTAGATGCTATGTGCATCTTAGCTGCAAGGGAACAAGCAGGGATTCTCTTGTTCAGTGTTTTCTCTTGTTCCGACACATGATACTTAACAAACCTTTCAATTGTGGTCACATGCAGCAGTTTGCCAAGGTCTACCATCCCAATTCTCTCAATGTACACTGGTCTACCATGTTTATCAACCCCATGGAATCCATGAGGATAGCATTTCTTTACTTCCGTGTACTCTGTGAATTTAAATTCCTGATCATGTACCAAAAGATGAAACCCAAGGAAAAATTAAATCCAATAACAATAGTCAGTAACATGATATTGTAGGAAGTTAAAGTTGATAGTAGTAAAAATGGTTCAATACATATTTAAACAGCAATGCAGGAGCATCTGACATAGATCTTACAGAAATATTTTGGGTTTGAAATTGACCTTAGTCAGTGTATCTACTAGAAAATCCTCTCTCCATTTCAGATCATTCGGAAACGCTTCTTTGGCCTTTAGCATATCGTAATCCCTCATGCGCAGGAACCTTATATTAAAACACAGTTTGTCTTAATAAGAATACAATTACAAAACCAACTCAGAAAAGTAGGGGATATACAGTAGAAGAGTGTGATAATCATTGTGCTTTGCAGGTAAGAGACCCTCAAGAAAAAGCAATTCCCTGAATGAGTGAACTAGCTGTTCATCTTTTGGTTCCCGAGCTCCCTCTAAAACCATTTGCAGGCTTTTACTCTTTCCAAATTTCTTGAAGCTGTCCCGAACTTTGAGCGGATAACTCAATATTGACTTAAAGGATGACGAAGTTGAAGTTGAAGCCTTGTTTTCTTTTAGCGGAGGGAGTTGCCAATGAGTTTCAATTGGGGGATAAAAAGTTTTGCTCTTAGTAGAGTCAAGCCGAGTCCTCTGTGAACCAGAAGGTGAATCATCTTCTCCACCACCTCTTGCTATTACTATATCCTTAACAGTAGCCTTGGAATGATTCATTTATAAGCAATGAAATCAAAATCAATGTGAAATTGAAATGAAAAATTATGTCAACTTTACTCCAATTTTAAGTAAGGGGACTCTGAAATAGCAGAAAGCGCAAGCAACAAAAGGAACGGTAACAACGCAAGTACGAACTTACGTAAATGAGAGAGAAGAAGAAGGCGCGCCTTAGGAAAGTAAAGACAAAAGCGAAAGGGATGTCGCGAAGGATCCAATACCATGCTTTGGCTGCAATTTGGAATCCCTGCTGCATCCCATGAAACGGCGGGAACACAAGAAAAAGTTCCAAGAGACCGTTCAGTTTGCATTCTCATCAAGTTTCGACCCATTCGGCTTGTGGGTTAAAAATTAGTCATTTGGGCTGCCTGCTCTCTGATCTGACCCAATTAAAATTAGCCCGAGGATCCCGCCATTGCTAAAAAGTGTGGTTTTACTTTTTATGGGCTCACATCGTATAAATTCAAGTGATTGATTGATAGAGTCTAACCAAGATCGAAAGTAGTAATTCAAGTGTCACCAAAATCATGGAATAATGTAAAGGTCCAAGTTGCATGTCTAAGCAATAAAATATGCAAATCTCGATTCATGGAAGATTGTCGAATATCTAGCCAGAACGCCCTTTCTGCACGTGGGCTTTGAATATTTGGATAACTTAATTTTGTAATCATAACCTTAAGTTACACGCTTAGATTGGATTTAAACGCCTGAATTATCTTATCCCCACTATAGTATTTAAACAAACTGAAAATATATTCACAACGCAGGTTAATCACGTAAAAAAATACGTGTTATTTTGGGGACTGATCTTAAGTAGTCGCAACGCCAATTACACCATAATTTCCAAAGTTTGTGCGGGGACCACACGGTGGACCCTATCATCCTACGCGGAGAGAGCACACGTGTGGGGGCAGCTAGCTAGCTGTACCCAGACTTTGAAACATAGCCTCAGGTTGTTGGGAATGGAACCACGCTTTTTTACGTCATCTTTCCGAATGCGAATCACAATTAACAAATTAAGAGTAGCCTAGGTAAATTTAATCTTTTAAATGTAATTATTATACAATTACGCAAATTGTTTTACAACAGAATTAATCGGCCAAAAAAAAAGAAAAAGCTCAAGGTAAGCCAAAGAATTGAGGTTGTACCGCAGATAAGGCAGTGTTTGGTGTTGTGTCTAAGTATAGTCTAGTCGACGTATACCATATCCTGGCTTGCAGGATGAACTAGAGCGAGTACCAGTCCTGACTGCCATAGCTAAAATAGTGATTCCAGTGGATCCTATGACGCTGCTGCCGAATCACTTTTCCTCAACTCGTCCGTGAATTCATTCTCCCGGGCCGCTCCAACGTGTTTACCATGCATCCTTTCAGTATAACAAAAATGTTGAACAGATTACGCTGAATTAACATCACTGCTGTTGGCCCATCGAGGGTTCATGAAGATGAGAAGCCACTATGCAGCATTCTCAAGCACCAGCCGTTAAAAAACTGGAAAGCTAGTCATAAAACCTTCCTTCCCTCATTTGAGAATATTTATAGGATATATTATTTATATACTTATCTTAAAATTTTACAGCTGCTAAATATTTACACTTCGTTTTTTGCTTCGTGCGTTCACTTTACAAAGATGCCATCAATGAAAAAGGCACGGACGAAGCAAAAACTGAAGGGTAATACTGTCCTAAAAACATACATAGGCACAAGAAGCCTGCCTTCCTAGTTACTAAATTAATAATGATTATTCCCTGCTACGGCCTATTTCTTAACCCAACCCCAACCCAATCTGGAAGGAAATTATGTGCGCGCGCGCGCATGCTAGTTCTGGTTCAGTCTATCCCAAAGCGACGCGCATTGCCTCCTCGCGAAACCAACGCGCTTCCTTTCGAGGTCATATACGACCTCAAATCCCTGCTGTTGGTAATTCCCGAGCGTGGCTCCTGGTCCACCGGTTAACTCTGCCTCGTCTCCACCGTTCATCAGCATCAAACACCCCACTCTCGTCTTCTTCCTCCTTCCATCGCCACCGTCAAAAAACTCGTAGAAGTAGTTCTTGCTGGGTAGCACCACATTGGAATCGTTCCCCACAAAATGGACTGTCACGGTCGGGACTTGAACCGCCTTGTCCGCGTAATAACACGGCCCAAGTCCCGTTTTGTCCTCAATCTCACTCGCTCGTTCGTGAATCCCTCCAACCCGGCGATCGAACTCTGCCACCACCGAGTTATATAAACTCGCTGGCAACATCGTGAACGTCGTGCCTGAATCCACAACCATACCGCCACTGCCCCTCTTGTCGACCCTCTTCGCTATCTCGGGCGCTGGAATCATTTTCTTCCCCACGGAGATTCCCACCAGTCCGACACAGTAAAAATATGGGTGCTTTGGATTTTCAAGCATGGAAGTGTAGACAAATTCGGCTAGCTCACTACCAATCTTCTTCTGTTTTTTGTCATAACGGCCGATGATGAGTGCACTCGGACGGCGTAGTCGTTCTTGATCAAAGGAGTGAGATACCAGACAGTAAGAAAATTGGTTTCCGAGTTGGGGAGAAAGGGTAGCTAGTTGAGCGGGCAGAGACAGTAAACCGCGACCGAAGCCAGCGACTCCGGTGGGCTCGCCGACAGTGGTATGAGCACAGCCAAAAGTAAAGTTTTTGAGGACCAGAGAAGGGGAAGATACAGAGACAGAGAGAGTATCGCGATAAAGGCGAGCGATTAAGCTTCCATCGCCGTAAGCATAATAAAAAGGCGGGCAGGAGAAAGAAGAGCAATCAGAGGTCTCTATGGATTCCAAGGGACAGCGAGCCATTGCGCAAAGATCAGAGGACGGGAGAGATGAGTGAGCAGCAGAGCATGCAGGGGACTTGCATGGAACGGCGGCACTGCGGGAAATGTTGTGTGGTTTGGTGTTAATTGAAGGGCTGGACTTGCCTTCGCAAAGTATGCATTCGAAAGGGGCGCAAGGGAACCAGACCATGTCACTGCCGGTGTCCATGTAGAGAGCAATTGGTTGGGGAGGATCAGAGCCGAGTTGGAATGACAGAGTATAATCACTGCCCGGTGAGAGTGGCAAAGACACTTGCTGACGCTGGCGTCTGAGACGGCCTTGGTGGTGGAAGCGAGCGGCAGAGCGGGTGGAGGTAGATTTCAGGAGGTGGCGGGTACTGTTGAATTGAGTTTTAGATATGGACTGCGTTAGAGGCATTATAACCATTTCTGAAGAGTTAGGTGAACAGAGTATCAACAAGAGAAAAATTAGGGAAGAAGCCATCAATAGCTGTTGCCGGAAACAGAAATTGAACAGAGAGGATTAGATTTTAAAATTTTGTTGAGAGAGATAGAGGGAACAGTGATGGTTGAGAGAGAAAGAAAGGACGGACGGTTTATAAAGGGCGGTGAAGAGTAGAAGAGGACGAAGCTTCTGGTTGGGTTTACTTGTTTTTTGTTAAGCCATGGTCGTGGTGGATGTATCCGAGGGAGGACAATTTTTGGTGTCTAGTCTCTACTGCGTAGCAAATTAAATTAGCAGTGTAGCATGATGAAGCTAATCATAGTCATCTCAAATTCATAATAGTAAATGAACTTGGCGGTGAAGAAGCAACTCTGGCACAGTAATTTCGAATTGCCATCTTAGGCAAAGAACCTTGTTACTTATTAGTTTGACTTTATTGTTCCCTTTCCTTCTGAGGTTGGTGACTTATTTTTGGAACTGTCACGTTTTTAAGACTCGGAATCTTTTATCAAACACTACATTGAATGAAGGTCGTGATTTCAATTATCAAAAGGATTAGGTCATTTCAATTAGTCTTATGTTTTCAAAGGTTGTGAATTTTTTTTTTAAATAAAATGAAAATTTAAGTGATTTAAATTTAAACTAGGATGAAGCATACACACGACTTGTATTGTTAACTAGTATGAGGATACATTTAGAGGTTCAAATCTTGTGTTAAAAAAAAAAAGAAGAGCTATACGATTATCAAAAGGTTATTCTGACATGTTTATAAAATTCTTCACTATAATATATCACACTTAATAATTTAATACTCAGTAAAAATTGGGAGACAATCTAAATCTAAATTATATAAAAAAGTTACGATGCATAAATAGCGTTCTTTACTTCTCTGCCAGCGAATCCAACGCATAAAATCACTAGTACAGGACACTGAAGCACATTAGCTGGCTCAATAGTTTTTCTCACTTTCAATCTTTTTTGGAAGTCCTCTCTCCGTTTATGTTTGTCGTTTATGTTAATAAAATTGTTTTAACGGTGAGGTAATTCCTGCCAAAAATGGCTATCCTTTCTAGACCAACTAGACCTGGGCCCCATCATCATGGCGTCTCCCGCTTTACTTTTGGGTTTGACTTGGAATCTTGTGAGCTCACTACTATCGCCCAATAAGAATCAAAAGCCCTCAACTCCACAACCAACTCGGCCTAAAAAAGAAAAATGTCGACCCTCCACCACCCCACGCGCCGCCTATGACAAGATTTCTTCACTCCGCTTTACCACCGGCAGCTCAACACCCCAAAAAACAAAAATCATTTAAGATTAGCAGGACTTTTTACTTACTTTTTAACAACAATAACGAACAGAAATTCGAGATACATTAGAAAAGACGATCAATTTCTGCCCTACTCGAGTCATTTTCAGACTATTGGTGATTCTGATTAGATTAACGGTCATCAATGATTGCCTCAAAACTTGCCAAAAAATAATTCACTTTCCCAGGTTAAAGGTTATCAATCCTCTGCCAGGTTTTTCCGCTAGTCTTCCGGCAAATTAGCGGAAAGCACTTCATATCATTAGATTTATTATTAACTATTCTATTATGTAGTATGTGATTGTGAACAGGAAGATTAACTGTACAAGATTACTTGTTTGCGCAATATAGTGAAGGTAACTGCAGAACATCGAATCCTACAAAGAAGTGTGTATTGTCTGGTTGTCTTCTGACATATATACGCAGATGAAGATCTTCTTCAACAACTTTAGGTAGATTTGTTACATCCCATCCATAGTATGACACGATCGGAAGGAAGATAAAAACATATTCGGACAGTTCAGAAGCTCCAATGAATCAATTATTGCTTGGACCGGTTCTGAGAAATCCATTTTATCTAGTCATTTGAAAGAACTCAACCCTTGGCTACATTTAATTATGTCGACCGAATGGCTTTTATGATATTCTTTTGTTTCTAAATGAAAGATATTATGATCCTTTAAACTGTATTATCCACCAATTTTAAATCACGTATAATTTCTGTTCCTGATTCACAACCTTGGAAATTGAAACTTTCTTCTGCGTTTAAATTTCCCTGCTACCATTTCTATTTCAAACATGGAAATGTATAACCCTTATTTTGGAAACCAAGATCCTTTAAAAGAAAGATGGTTACTGCCAGTGTCTTTCTTGTGAATCAAAAGTCTCATACTCTTCCTCTTTATAACCTTCTTTTTCGCGGGTATGGTCATCGGATTCTGGGGCAAGAAAGCTGGCTGATTGCTATTATAGATATTCTGGGCAACGCATTGAATTGGAAACACCAAATCCACCCAAACAGATATCCTCGAAGGACATTCTTTATTACAAGTAAACTTTACTGGCTTTAACTTGGTTTTCTTTCTGCAATCTCAACCAACCAAAAACAGAGCAATAGTTATTCAGAAGCACTCACACTTATCACCCCCCCTCGCTTCTCCTCATAATACGTCATATTGAAGTCCCGCCTGTTTCTGCTGTCGCAAAGCCATAAATATGCCATAGCCAGACCCTACGTATCGACATCTATTGCTAGAAATCTCTTCTTGTTTTCCTTGGTGTTTTCCCCTACATGTCTGAGGGTAATTTTCACTTAACTTTCTCTTGGCACGTCCCTATTCAACTGTTTTTTCTACCAGCCAGAATAATAATCCGTACAAAATAATTTTGGACTCCATCATTGTATTATTTTTTAGAAGTGGAAGTACAGTTATTACGATGGAGATGAAATTATTCACTCATAATATCGACTGCAACATTATTGACACTAGTGGGACGTCTGAAATTATCAATTTCGAATATCACGTAATAAATATAAATAAATATAGGTAGTCAGGCGACTAAAAGTGAACCAACTTTACTCCCTAATTTTAGTTCCGTCAAGAGAACCTTGGAAAATTTCCAGCATAACTAGATATTTAAGACCACCTTATTCTAAAGTTCCAATTTAAACTATGCTGAATAATGCTATACTTCAGTAGGCTGTTATTATTATAGGCCAGGGCAACCTTTGCAGTATATACAGCAATTTTTATAATTATAAATTTTCTCTGTATGAAGGATGTAAGTGCTATATACCAAGAACTAGAGATTATTACGGAAGTGTAATTAAATTCATCATCATCAGCAAACTGAATAATATGAGCAGTGGTATGTTTGTACGAGATCCAGTAAAACATCTTTGTGGAAAGATGGAAAGCCAAGTTTCAATAGTAACTTCAAGCAATCATACCTTTGAGGGATCCATGGGCAAAGGCCTTATCTTCTCCAACAATTTCTCGGTTTCAATAAAACCAAGTGATCCCAAAGACAAGTATTTTATACATCTCCATCTGTTTGAGCTCATTGAGTGGTAAGTTAAAGTATCCAGATATTAAACAGGACAAGCTTAAGCATAAACTAACCAGAAAGATGAAGATACATACCTAGGTGTATAGGGTAGCGCTAAACAGTGAAGATGTAAATGATTAACAGAGTTCAGTGGAGGTTGATGAAAGCCAAATCTGTCAGAAATAAGGTAAGACAAAGAACGTCATTTGCCATGTTTAGTTTAAGTACTGCAGGCAACTTCAGCTCAAATCAGCCTATCGATCACAAAATCAATGCAGTAGAATTCTGTATCCTAATCTTCAAGTGCGTTCTGCATCCTTTTTTCTTACTGAATGACTAGAACGTTATTAGAACATATGAAACATGAAGAGCATATTCAATTAACATATAGAAGCTGTCTCTCAACTGCTTATGCATCTGGAATGAACAAGATACATCCAGATATCTTTACCATGTTTTAGGCACAAAAACAACTACTGTCAATCTAGCATGATAAATTGTGCCCATTATAGACGATTCCCTGGTAGATTAGACAGAATACAAACCATTTCTGTCCCCCAAAAGGCTATTGCATACAATTTGTGCCATGGCAAAATCATAAAGATTTTGGAATATTACTTGCATAAATCAGAACACAAAGCCAAGAAAATTATGGAACCAATAATGAAGATCACTCTACTGAGTTTTCAAAGATATTTCCAATGAAGCATAAGCTAAGGAATAAGTCAACGTTGTCGAAGCAATTTCAGGGCAATCAGCATCTTGGGTCAATCTAGTAGTGCAAACTTGAAAAAGGAGAAAATAATTAGCACCGCTTGCATGAAGGAGATAATACCTGTGCTTGGACAGAGGCGCATCCCTAAGTAATAACATTTTCCCCACCTCTGACATGTGATTCACTGGAAGGAGTAGGTAACCACATATTAAACCAGGTAAACCATAATAAAATTATACACGTGTGTGTGTGCCGATTTAAACGCTATAGTTGCTCCAACCATCAGTTTCTTTACCCAAAGAATAGTCTTCTTTTCTCTTGAGATCGTTAACTGTAGGAATGTGCTCCACAGGAATAACTAAGTAATGCCTAAGCAGTTTGTGTGGTTCAAATTGATCAACTCAATAACTGTTAAAACAGGAGGGAAAAAAAGAAGAAGCAGAAGTGCAGACATAGCCATTCAAGAAACTAACGGGTTTGCAAGCTCAAATACTAATCTCATTAAAGATGGCAACTAAATTTCACATTTCACTGATTTAACTGTCTGAGAAAATGTACAATTTTAATTGATATCAGTACAGACCACACAAGCAAAATCACCAAGAATTAGTAGTCATTTGTGTAGTGGCATAAATTCTTAATTTCAAATGTGAGTTGACCTTATCCTTTTATCATTTAACAAAATCTTCTCTTTCCAAGCATAATCAACTCAGAGCAGTCAATGAATTTGAGCAAGTAAAGGACACAGGTCATGAGGCAATTGTATCACGTGGCTAAGAAAGAAGGATAATCTGGTCTCATCTATATCAGTGGATTTGGCAACTTCACTTGCATCAAGATCACATCACGAGAAAAAAGATTTTCAGTTCCACGATCAATAGAACTTATATAGGCATATCAATAACAAACAACCTTAATCCCTCGTTGTCTCGGACAAATCAAATATCTTTTATACCAAACTAATTAGATTAAAATTCTCCAAATGCTACTGGATTTATTGCTCCCTCACTTGAGTAATAGTTCGATTCCCTGTGTGGAAATAATCCAATCTTATACTTAGCTTCAAGTCTACATTAAACAACTAGCTGATTGATCAGGCAAAAAAAAAAAAATACTCCTTATAAGGTACAGAAATGGAATGCTAACATCTCAAATCTTTAATTCATGAGACGCAGGAGTTGAAAACGATGGAATCATAAGCGAAGCAATCATTAAGATTCAAATTGAACTAAAAATGAGAAATGATTAATTCTCCATACCTGAAGGCAGATGGATTGATATCCTGGAAAGCAACAACTTTATCGTCCTGCATCCCCCAAACTCAATCAGAAGGAAAAATATTCAAAATCCCCCATTTGGATGAAGAAGGAGTAAAACACACTCTTTTCTTCTCAGCAACCAAACGGTGGAAATAATAGTTAAAAAAAAAAAAAAAAAGAAGAAAAGAGAGAGACGGGAAAAAACAAAAACAGACGCAGTGAAGAAGTGAAGTGGATGTGGATTTATTGGCTATCTGACAGAAAATGCAAGAGGCTGATGCTGCCAATGCTCCCGCCATTTTTTACCCTAATGATACCGCATTGCAGATTTTCCCTCTTCTATGGCGTTGTTTTGCCTCAACAGTTAGATACTTCACGCACGTGTCATCTTAGCACTTATCTTATTTATTATCTTTTATCTATTATCTATTTCTATTTCTATTTCTATTTCTTTAAGCAAGAATTTGTTTGGATAATTTAAACTCAGATGAAAATAGGGTAATAATTATATACTACTCAAAACATAATTATAAAATTAATCTATTATCTATATACAATAAATATATTAAGATATTACTTACCTATAAAAAAATTAAGTATATTACTCACAGAACTATACAAATTAAATCACTTAATACAATATTTATCCTACTCAAATTGTGGAAAAGAGAAATTAATTTTTCAGGTGAAATAACAGAACAATGGTAGACAGGTTACGTGTTTCTTCTGGTTGATGTCCCTGAAGCCGCCGTTACTCACTTAGCACTTACCATGTCGTTGAATCTATGTATTTCTCTTTCATGGCTTCTCTGTTCCCCAAAACCCTAACTGCCACTGGGTTCCTTCAGCTCTTGCCCCGTTTATCTCGTAT
The DNA here is from genome assembly GCA_022379115.2 of Bauhinia variegata. Classification (NCBI taxonomy): domain Eukaryota; kingdom Viridiplantae; phylum Streptophyta; class Magnoliopsida; order Fabales; family Fabaceae; genus Bauhinia; species Bauhinia variegata. Next base: position 16,898,033 of record CM039436.1, on the reverse strand, counting down.
CCATCATTCCCCTGTTCATTCTAAAGTAACGACTAGCCGAACCATGAGCTCGGGCTCCAGTCAGCGCATCTTCCAACTCAAGATAGACCCGCTAACCGGCAATTCAGAATGGGTTGTGATTGAAGAAGACGAAGAAGGTTTTACACAGAATTTCCAGCAACCTCTTCTGGCTACAACTTGCTACTTAGATATGCTCAATGACTCCAGGAGGAACAGAGCATTCCGGGAAGCCATTGAGAAGACCATTACCAAACCTTGCCATGTTCTAGATATCGGGTATTCTATTTCATTCTCATCTTTGGGTCTCTTATTTCAATTGCGGCATTTTGAATGAAATATAATGCGATACAATAATCGTGCAGTGCTGGAACTGGGTTGCTATCAATGATGGCTGCACGAGCTATGGGCTCTTTTGACTCAACTGAATGTGATGGTGGCAAAGGAATGGTAACGGCATGCGAATCTTATCTCCCAATGGTGAAGTTGATGAAAAAAGTACTGCGCCTCAATGGAATGGAAAAGAAAATCAAAGTTATCAACAAGCGCTCTGATGAACTCGAACTTGGTGTTGATATCCCTTCACGTGCAGATATACTTGTGAGTGGCACTGCATTAACGCCAAGATTGATTTTTTTTTTTTCCCTCTCATTTAACCATCATGGTCCATCATGGTCAATTTTCGGATCAAGTTAGCACTATTGAACATAGAGAAAGAAGTTGTGGCTGAGTAGTTAAATGACCGAGTTATGTATCAACTCGTTTTCAAGTTGTTTCATTAGCCGTCCCATTCTAATCTAATGCAAATGTCATTAAATTAGACTTGTTGCTGGAGTCTCCCAACATATTGCTATGTCAAGCACAGCCTAGTGCGTCCTTTCTTATTTAAATATATGGGAAATTGCAATCTTAATTGCAGGTAAGCGAGATACTAGACTCAGAATTACTGGGTGAGGGGCTTATACCAACACTGCAGCATGCGCATGACGTGTTGTTAGTGGAAAATCCACTTACCGTGCCATATCGAGCAACTACTTATGGACAGGTATTTCAGATAACTTTCTGTCATGTTTCCGTGTCATAATTTGTCCTTTAAAGTTATTCTTTTGTTAAAATGATAGCTTGTATGAGTTTATCATATATTAAAGATAACCTCTGCCCTCGTATCCCTTGTTCAGCTGGTTGAAAGTCCATTCTTATGGCAACTGCATGATTTGCATAGCAATGAAGCTAGTGCATGTGATGGAATCCATCTTACCACTCCAGAACTTGATAGTATTATAAACGTCAAAGGTCAGCAATATGCCATGCACTGTGATCCAATACAGGAAGAAATAAAGCTGGTAAGTTTATTAATGATTCTAAAACTGACTTTATTGAAAGTTATCCGTAGTTTCTTTCCAACTCAAATTAACATCTATCCAGCTTTCAGAACCCTTCAAAATTTTTGAATTTGATTTTTGGAAACGGCCAGAGAGTCATGGAGAAACTCACCTGTGCATAGAGGCAATTAATGATGGTAAAGTTCATGCCATTATCTCATGGTAATGATACATCTTTTGTAATATTACCGTGTTAGTCCTATTATAGCATTTATTATTAGGCTCATGACGTTTTAATGCATGTTTTCAGGTGGGTACTTCAGCTTGATCGGGAAGGGACAATATTCTATTCCACTGCCCCTAGGTGGATAAGCTCATTAACAACTACAAGTGAGAGTTATTCATGATTAAGTTAGTTGGAATGTATAGATTAAATTGTAGTTTGCTTCCACTCTTATGATTGTTTTGTTACTGTTTGGAAATTACAGTGATCGAAGAAGGGAGTATTGAAAGTAAATCATGGCATGTTTCGTGAAATTTCATAACCATCAATAACCAAGAGTTTTCTTATAATATATATGTGTGTATATGTATACCAAAGAGTCTTCATTAATCTTTCTGTATCAATGCTGCACCAGGTTCCGTTGATTGGTGTGATCATTGGAAACAGTGTGTTTGGTTTGTTCCTGGCAGTGGCATTTCTATATCCAAGGGGGGAGAAATTCATCTACATGCTATTCATACCGATACAAGTATCTCTTATAAACTAGAGAGCCAAAAACAAAAAACTGAGGTTTTGCAACAAGAACTGAGCGCTAGAGATTTGCAGCTTGTTCTGTCACCAGAAAGGATTGCAATGTATGGAGACAAAGAATGGCGACTATTAAATCTGAAAGCAGTAGAAAGTGCGGTAAGTTCTTGTTCTCGCTCGCTTCTATTTGACCAATTTCTATTTATTTACAAGTATGTGGTGACTTTTACAGTTGCAGGGAAGGGTTAAAACATTATGCATGGTTGCAGATGACAGTCTTTTTTTACCGCTTCTTGTGGCACATCTTTCAGAAACATTACGCATAATTTCATTATTTCCGGGGCTGCGGGAGAAGGGCCTCCAATATTTGCAAGCAGTTTCTCCTTCAAATGGTTTATCAAGGGATCGCGTAGAAGTTCTTGACAAAAGGGCAAAACACTTAACCTTGTGCGATACACATCAGGATAAGGTTGAATCTTCATAGCTCCAGTTGCTTACTTGTGCAAATGTAACTTTACTTTGTAAGCATGTGTATTTCAAGATCCGCCTTGAAACATATAACAGTGATAAAAAAAATTTGAAATCATCAATATAACAGTATAACATAAGCATATAGATTTCCCTTTTCCAAATTACTAGTAGTAGATTTATAAATTTTTAACACAAAAAGTGTTATATGAATATCAGCATTTTTTGATTGTGCTTTTTCTCTGTCGAATAATATTTTTTTAATTTTAAAAAATAAAACAAATGTTCTTCTGAAATCCTTGTATGGTGCTTGGATGTATTTGATATGTATTTGAAAGATGTCATGCTCAACATTATGTTGGATGCGGTAACTGGTTATTTCTACTGTGTATCAGTGACACTTACTTCATTTGCTTGAACTCTTGAGCTAGACTTTCCCCTTTTCAGATGATTTATGCTTATTTTTCAATCTGTAGGTTGATCTATTGATAGGAGAACCATTTTACTGTGGACATCACGGCATGCTTCCATGGCAGAACCTGCGTTTCTGGTATATTCTAACTTCTGCCTCCTCAAGTGGAACATTTTTGGTGGCCCAACCACTAAATATGTGTATTATTATTAATCTTGCCTCCTTAAGTGAAATGAATTACTTTTATTTTATCATGTTTAAGGAAGGATCGGACTATGCTTGATTCTGTGCTCTCTGAAGATGCTCTGACAATTCCTAGTAAAGGATTATTGAAGGCTTGTGCCATGTCTCTTCCTGTAAGTTATACTCTTCTTACCACTTTTAACTTGAAATATATAATTTTAGGGAAAAAGAATTTGCATATTTCCTTTGAAATAAGAGGCACCATAAAGTTCTAGTTGCTAAAAGAAGAGGGTTAAAATTGCAATTAAGCCAGCCTTCTTTTTGACTGGGGAGATGTTTATATGTGGATTAAAAGGACAAACAACTTGCAGGATCTTTGGAAAAGTCGTTGCTGCTTGAGTAAGATACAAGGTTTTGACCATTCAGTGGTAAATACTATGTTGGGAGCTTGCGGTAATCTACCTGAATCAGACGACAGTCCCTTTTTGCCGTTTTTTGTCTGGCAGTCTGGGGAATTTGCGGTAATCAATATACTACAAAAATATATATTTTGAATTTGAGACAATCTGGTTTCTTCTAGGAAGAAAAGTTTCCCTTATGGAATAACAGTCCCTAGTGCTACTAATGCTATTAACTGATCCTTATTATAACAGGAACTTAGTGAGAGAATTACGGTCATGGAGTTTGATTTCTCAAAACCTATGAGCCCATGTCAAGGAAAATCCCAGGTATCATTTTGTTTATGAATTGGCTAACTTGTCCTAACCATTAGAGATTGATTTTATAAGCAAGTGTCGATCATTCCCTCTTCCCCCATCATACACAAATGTGGAAATGCAACTCCCTTCATAGAATGCTCTTTTACACGATCCTACCGAAGACTAGTTTCACTTATACATATCAAAAATTGTCTGTCTACTTCAGGTTAAATTTGACAAAACTGGGATCTGTCACGGTTTTGTAGTATGGATTGACTGGGTGATGGATCCACAGAGTTGTATTGTGATATCTACAGGTCCAGGTAAGGTTCAATTCCATATTAGCAACTATCTAGTCTTTGATCATGCTATGCTAGTCCAGTCCTCTACTTGCTCCCTAACACACTAGGATTTCAGACAAGAGATATTGGAAGCAGGGAGTAAAGCTTCTGGCGACACCAAGAGCGGTTGTACCCGAAGGACAAAGAAATGCAGGGTCATGTTATTCTGCAGTTCTTGAAGCATCCTTTAACCCATCAAACGGAGAACTCAAAATACAACTTGATTTTTCATGACACTTTAACGTCGTCAAGTGTAACAATCAGCATTGCATTGATTGCGAGAGAACGAACGTATCAAACTCAGATTTACGGTCTTCTTTCGGAGGCACTAATTTCTGAGTGAAGATGGTATACAACTCCTGGGGATGTAACACTTTGTGTACACGAACGGCTTATTGTTTGGTTATGTTTTGTATTATTTAGTGATCCTCCCATTTAGGAACTGACGGGTTTAGTGATCACCTGGCTTCTTTAATATTCGGACACATGAAATTTGACCCATATCGACATAGTAAATTCAAATATATATATATGGTTAAAAATATTTTATTATGATATATGTAGTCTTTAAGTCGCACTTCTTGTTACATGACATATTATGTCAATTATTGCTTCTCTCTAACATATCCCAAATAAGATTAAACATTTAAAGAATATAAAGATAATGACTCGTTAATTCATACCCAATGTGAGTGTAAAAATGTCAAATGATTTTTTAAGAAAAAAGTAAAAATACCTATATATTAAAAATAGTTTCATTTTTTTATAAAACGGAGACAATAATGAATATAAAACCTTTGCAATTGAGGCACATAAGCAGTAGGCGAGGACACTACCCTAGACTTGGGAAAATTCCACACTTTGTTCGAAGGGTGGCAATGCATGAAGCAATCGCAACGCGAATTGTTTCGCAATATACAATTTACTGCCAAAAATTACAAATGAACGCGTGAGTAGAGGCGTTGTTCAGTTCAGTATTTGATCGTACGGTATCGTTCTTTCTTGCCAAACAGAGCAAATATATATTTCCAAGCAATTACGAAATTGGGAATTCAGTTGCTGTCCTGATATTAATACGTATAGCTGCAATATCTCTAAAGATAACAGGATTCACATTGATTCCTTCGTTCTTTCAAAACAACAACAATCATTCATCGGTTTTCAGACTTATGAAAGCACAATTTCAGCTATTTGCAGCAAGTGGAATGCTAGTGTTCTATATATCATTTCCAGAGGCTACTGTCGCTACTGGTGTAGCATAATGTATCGATCTGATATAGATGCAAACTTAATTAGTAGACACCAAAAGCATCACATCAAAATTCCTCCATCTCTTGGCAAAGAAGGCAGTAAATGAACAAATCAAAGGACAGTGCCTGATCAAAATGGGTCCATGTCCCACAGGGTTAAGAATGTGCTGAGTGTTGTTGGCTTCACAAGACAGCGTAATTCCATAAATGCCCTTATTTTTTATATATTTTCGGGGTGTAACAATTATATCAACTGAAATAAAAAAGAAATTGGGAGGAGTAAATGCACACCTCTTCCAATCCAACTTTATAGGTGAAAGAAGTAGTCCCTCGAGCATGTAAACTAATCAAAACCGCAAGAGGTTTTACTATATTGTCTTCAGATCCTGTATCCGCCCGAAGGAATCATTAACTCTTCATAATCACCAACCATTACCTGCTTTATGATTCGAATTAGCCCATGTCGCAATCTAATGCAAGAGATTTTATTCACATGCTTTCATTTCTAAGTTTTAGCAAGAGCAAACTGCTTGTACCTTGTATTGGTTGCCGGCGTAAGTGTACTCTACTAACAACTGTTTTGGTTTTCCTGGACAAAGATCACAAAATCCCATGATGCCTGATTTTTTTACACCTTCGTGAAGCTGCGTCAACAGATTGAACAAACAAATATTACTTAAAATCATAAGTCGCCAGTCTAAAAAGGGTAAAATCCTATATGGTGCAAAGCATCATAGATTCCAAGACTGTTAAATTTTCATGAAGCAATCATAAGATCACTTTATCAGTGTCCCATACCAAATCTTAAGAATACAAGCTCTGTTGGTCTGGACTAAGGAATTGCACCAAAAATCAAAAACATCAGCTATTTCTGATGATTAATAAAAATAAGAGGTTTTGTTTAATAAATGATAAATGGTCCAAAATCAGAACTTACTACTTAGCAAGCCACTAAAGCAGTTGAAAGATTTGTCAAAACACTTAAAAAGAACCAATGCTAGCCTAACATTAGTGACTCAATATTTTTAATGTTTGCTCATTCGCATAATAGTTTCACATAGTCAATGTAAGTATAAATTTGTCTGTATAGCATCATAGCAATGAAAAAGCATACCTTAAGTTGGCCAGAATCACTAACTAAGAAATTCAAAGGTATTGTAACATCCAGGACTTTTGAAGCTGATTCATGATTTGTTTCCCTTGATGCATTTATCTTGTCCAAAACTTCATGACTTCCGTAGAGTGCTCTGGTAATAACCAGTCCACCTGTTTCTAATTGCCTATTTTTTTTCCTATTAGCCACATTTTGCTGTAATTGCTGAGCTTTCTCAGCTGCAGCCTTTGCTTCTTGAACCTGAACATTTTAAAAAAAAAAATTGTTGTGGGCGGAGCGGGGCAAATAAATGCTAAGTAGACAGCTCAACGGAACATCATAAAAAAGAGAAATGGAAATAATTTGGTAATGTCCACCTCCTAAGACGTGTAATTTCTAAGACTGCCAATTATATTAAACTATCAGTCTTCACAAAAATTGCACAATCCCACCAGCGTAAATTAAGAAGACTACTGTATTTCAAGGTCATACCTGAACAGAAATTTTCTCAGCATTCTCTGAAGTCTTCTGCTTATCCCTTCTAAGATAATAGGGCTTGACAACAAATTTCTGCAGACACATCGAATTTACATATTAGCAGAACTGATGAGGTAGCCACAAAGTATTCAACAGATCAAACTATTCCTTCTAAAAGACGCTTTTACTTGAAAACTAATGTATACGATGCACCAAGTAAATAGGATCTTGTATTTTAAGAAATACTATCTTATTTTGTGAAACTAACAACAGAACTTTCAACTATAATTCCATGTTTGTGCTGATTAGATCAAATTCTTAACAAATCATAGAAAAGCACTTACAGCTAGAAAATGCTTTTTTGCTTTACATTTTATCGATCAGCTTATTATAATAGATGATCAAAGGCCTTCACAAAAACTAAACAGTAGAGAAACGCTGAAATATTTAAACTGCTCAACAAGCTGGTCATCAATGTAAATTTGATAAAACTAGAAACCTTCAGTAGAAAGTAAAGAGATGCTGGAAGAACCAACGCTCCAGTAGCAAACACGGGATTCAAATGCCTGGTAAGCAAAATCTGTAAGTGATAGCTCATTAGTAACAAGATAGAAACCAAAAGAATGATGATACAGAAATAAGACTTTACAATGCCATTGGACCAAAATGCCAAGTGACAACTATAATAGGAGTATAGAGGGTTACAAAAAATGTTCTTCCAACTATTTTATGTTCTTTTTTAACCCAAGAAAATCACTTCATCGTGAAAAATTAATGGGATGGCATAACTCTATCAAGATAGGCTTGAAGCATTTTAACAAACAACAAGAACACACATGTAAAATACTGCCTAGACTAACAACACCTGGCATCTATCAGGCTAAATACATGAAAAACCAAAAGAGTACTTACAGGAATGATTAACTTTTGGCCCCCACGACGCAACTCAAATCTCCAGAAAATACCCTGAAAAGGTTAGAAAAGAATGTAAGATAACTGGAAAAAATCAAATTAATGAAGAGAAGAAGAGCAGCATTTTCCCATTGAATCCAGATGTTGGCAAGTTAAACAGGGAATCTTTAGAAGATTAATATTTGAAACTGTAGAAAATGCTTCAACAAGAGAATGGAATTTGGTATCCAATAATAAAAAATAAAAAAAATTGAGGAAATAAATCCAAGAGTATTACGAATTGCAACTAGCGAACCTAAACAGGCTCAATGCTAAGCCTAAGAAATGCTATTTCAACATAGAAAAGAAAATAGACACAAGAATATGATCATCAACAGCCAAAACATATCATAGATAACTGCATCACCTGAATTCCTATTGAATACAACCAGCGCACGGTGCTGAATTTGGATAACTTCCTCCCACCACCAACTTCAACTTCAAGGGCAGAACTACAACATTTAAGAGTCTTAATGTCAAGTGATTTTTGTATAAACACTTGAACTCAAGATTTACATTTTATCAAATACACATATTCAAAAATAATAACACAACATCACAGCACTTTGCTTCCAAATTCTACATAAGATACTTTCTCCTGAAGCGACAAACCATAAGCTAAAAAATACATCACTGAATATATATACAATCAGATTTTGCAAACATACCTCCCAAATCTGCCTGCAATACGGCCATGAGATTTAGAAGAAAATTTATACGTATAGTGAGCTGCTGTCTCAAAAGTGCCAGTGCCAAACTGCAGAAGTTGAGAAAAAGTATCGTAATGATGGAACAAAGAACAGATGAACAACTTTAAATGTTATATAAAGATTAGCAAAATCTAGGACACCACTGAAACTATGGAAGCTGATAAGCCATACCATAGAGAATACCATCTCACTTTGTCAATTCATGAACTTCAATATCGCAATTTTTGTTCACTTTTTAGTTTAGATTTTTGCATTATCTAGATGCATTAGGCAGACATATATGCTCAAATCTTAACTTGATCAAGCACAAAACAGCAATGTACCTTCACTTCTCCAGAGGCAGACCTTTTCTCATCTTTCTTTAGCCATCCAACAGCTATAGATGAATGTGATCCCAAAGCAAGCTGTATCTGTAACACATCACATTTGAGTGATTAAAGATGAAAGGCATTCCAGTATTTTAGTAGCCTTAAAGAAGTCAAACATTTCTAGAACCTTCAATGTTTCATATTTTTCTAAGCAAGAAAAAGCCCACACCACAAAATCCATACTTTAATTAATTGTTTTCAATAATTGGTTCTACCACTTGATTTCTCTAACTATGACTAAAGTCTAATATACAAATTCAAGTAAAAGAAAAGTGCAAATAAAATAATCATTCATGTCCACAAATGATAGTATTACCACTCCAGGAGTTACAAACAACATTTTCAAGTTGCTATTAGGCTATAAAGCATGGGCCGTCTCCCAGAAGAGTGTTAATCCATGAAATTATCGCCTACAACTGAATCTAATGTGGCTTGAGCACAACTTGGCTATGTCCACATAAAATTTTAAAATTGGCACAATCAGATGATGAATGACCATTAGCTTACAGAAGGTATATCTAATAAATTTAGATGGCTGTCAGATAATGTTAGCGAATATCTTGATAACATCGAATCTCATTATTATCTAGAAGTAATTAAAAGCTTTGTTGAATGGACCTTCATTAACACTTTATAAGTCGTATTTTAATATGTTTATTGATTATTCAAACATGTCCATGCCAAGTCACGAACTACTTATTCATCTTGTTTCCCTATTGTATCATCTCCTACATCCCATGTTTGTTGTCTCTATGTGCCATAGGTATTAAGTTGCCGAAAAGGTAAAGAAAATAGAAAAGAAATTGTTGGGGTAAAAATACTATACATTTCCACTTGCTGTTTCTGACAGTTGGCGAGTCCAGGAATTTGAAAGATTCAAGGAACCATCTTTCAAAGACACGGCAAGGCCCGTTGTTGCAGTTGAGTGTATTGATAGCCGACTGGAATAAAGAAGCAAGAAACATAAAAGCTATTGCTAAAACTGGCAAAAAAGCATCAGAAGATGATGCCTAAACAACGGACTTACCGAGATGCCTGCACCCCAATTAGTGCCCGTAAACCAGTTGAACCCATAAGTTCTACAGAAGAAACTTCTGAGAGTTGATGCCTAAACAAAGCAGTAGCAGCTCCACCACCGTCATTTCCGCTAACTGCTAAATTGCCACCAATCGCTACAACATTACGTTTTGACAACTGAGATTGAACTTCGCTTGTCATGGCCATTCTGACATTCAGAAAAATAACACAAGGCATGATCTGTCAGATGGAAGAAACAACAAAGGTGAACAGTTAAACTATCACTAAAATGAATAACAAGGCATTTTTTTGTCGGAAGGAAGGGTTTAGCCACAGGCACAGCGGCTCACTAACATTATTCTTATACCAGGTGTATTGATGTGTAATCTATGTTGAAAGCATTTCCCAAATGTCAGAAACAGAGAACTATAATGAAGTGATAAATACCCTCTCAAGATGCCATCACCATCTAGTCGGTCTGGCAAAGACAAATTGGTCAAAATTGTTCCAGAAGATCGAAAATGTGCTGATATCTTTTCTAGTTCCTTCCTTCGCCGTAGCCTCTCCATTTCAGCTTTTATTTCTTCTGCTTTATCCAGCTTTGGACCAAGTTCCATGCCAGAGGTCAGACCTTCCATACCATAAATGTCATATATCTGCCTCTTATTGGGATCGGACAAAATCTCATACGCTTCACGTATGCGTTGGAAGTTTTCAGTAGCAGCATCTTTCATCTGACAGAAGCCAATAAAAACCAACCAAAATAAAACGGTTGAATGTAACCTCGTGAATTCATATTATTAACAATAATAGAACATGCCCATCGATTGAATTGTTCAACTAAAATAGAAGAAGACTCTCCCAATCCCAATCAAGCAATTAAGCACATAATTTTGTTTTTGGAGAAAGTGGCATACATGGGGAGCTTGGTATTTGTCTGGGTGGTAGACTTGTGCCCATTGCCGATACGCTTTTCGGATTTCTTCATCGGACGCTTGGGGCGACAAGTTCAGGAGAGCATATAGTTCTCTATTCGGTGGTCCTTCTTTATCTTCCTCCATTGATGTTGCCTCCAATTCAACTGAAACGAAGACTAATTAGATTAGGGTTTGCAGAGAAAGATATCAACTCAACAGATAGATTGACGAGCGACGACAGTCGAAGAGAGGGTTTAAGGGGTTTTTGGCTTACGTCATCGTTTAAGCTTTGAGAGTCCTCAAATGGTAGTAACTGGTCAATACATACCCAACACGGACAGCAGGTGGTTCTATTTTAGGTCCCGTTGGACTTCCGAGTACCAAAAACAAAAACAGATAAAGGGGCAGAAAGATTGAGCCGCCGTTTTTTTCTTTTTTTCAAACCAAGCAGTCACTTCAAAAACTCTGCGGGCTCATCGGTCTCCAAATATGTTAGGGTCCAAGTGTTTGGTAAACTTCCTTCGGAATTTCTTTTCACACCCCCAAAGCATCAAACAAATTAACAAAACAGTATTAAAAAAAGGATAAAAATGACCAAAAGAAAAAAGAGTAAACATAATGGTTTTGACCATGTGATGTCATCTTTTTTGAATTCGCGTATAAACGTATTTACATTAATCAAATTAACATTTGATAAATATCTTTCCGACGATGCTAAAATGCTAATGATGTTTGAAGTTTTTTATTGGAAGCTTTGTCATTTAGCTAAGGATATACGAAAGAAAACGGATAACATTCAACGAAAAAAATTTGACAAGACACAACTATATACAATCAAAATAAAAATTTAGATTTCGTGTAATCGAATGCACCGTACAATCAACTGCAGGCCATTTGATCTACTTACTACTGCATAGTCAATTGTTGATTATGTAATAGTAGATAAATTGAACGGCCTACAATCGACTACATGACTGTAGGATCGTGTACCGACTACAAAAGATCCGGATCCTCCGTATGCTTTTTGGATCTATCTCTTTCTATTTTATCCTCTTTTTTCTTTTGACTTTTTTTCCTCCTGTTTAGCCCGATATCACTATTGGCCACGATGAAACCTTCAAGAAATTTCATCACAGACCCCATCCCAGAGATTATTGTGCGCGGTTGAAGCCAGAACTTCTGTCTATGGGCTTACACTTGGGGACCCGCTTTTATCCCAGCCAAACCATGATATAAGTCTGTTAAGGCTGGAATTAAGTCATAATTGAGATTTATGCAGGTTATAAATTTACAAACTTCAATTTTTTTTTTTATTATTTTCTAAAAGTAGCGTAGCGTTGGACATTGGATTAGCTTGCACATCACTTTAAGCTCGATTATAGTAACTTGTTTAATTAGTTGTGTACTCGTGGCACACTGGAACGTTAGTCATCAGTGGCACTTAAGATTATGGCTTCATGCAAGGCGTACACGCTATCATCAGTTGAGTAAAATGTATGATACGAAGCGAAGCGAGTAATATCATGCACGATTAAGTTTGGATGCAATGATAGTATTGCATCAGTGGGGTTACCTAGTTTGTCATCCCCAAGTATATAATTAATTGTGGCGTTTCCTTATGTCTAAAGTCACCCAACCCAAGTGTGTCTGTCTCTTAACTCTCAAGTGTTTCCTTTGCCCACCCCCTGTGGAGCTACTATTATTTAGTTAGCAGCTTCGCTTCGCTTGTTGATAAAATTCTGTAGATAAAGATAACCACCGAACGCAGGGCCACTTGATGGGGTTGCACATGGTGGCGATAGCGAAACTACACCTGCTGTTGAGTGGGCATGGCTTAAGCCCAGTAGTGGGCGGGTTGGCACTCCCCCTTACCCTCAAGTTCTTGCAGGCTTTCAGATTCTTCCGCGAAGCGCTTCGTGCATCGAGGCAATTCTTTTTCCGGTTGGGTCAAATAGCATTCGGTCGTACCACCAACTCCCACAGATTGGAACGAGTGATTCGATTAATCTATCAAACAATCAATCACAATCTAACCCCACAACCACCGCCGGACGTCATCCTTGCCTTCTCCATGCTTGCAGTCTAGATCACCGCCCGGTCACCACTTCTCACCTCCTTAATCCTCTCTCGTCCAATATCTTCCGGCATTCGCTCGTAATACTTTCATACTTTTTTTTGGTAGGGCGTGGATTTAATCACGTAGTGCTTTGTTGTAACTTACGAATTTACGGATTAATTATATTTCATTGGGTTAGCTCTCTTGTTTCTTTTTATTACACAAGATAATTTTTTAAATCAAAAAGTCTAAATTCACTTGATGAATTGGAGAATGAGTTCGAAGATAATTTTTTTTTTGTCTTGTATTGGTTTTATATAACCGGGACCTGTCCCGATTCCCGGCTCTCGGTTTATGTGAAAAGAGTAATTATAAGTGGGTGTATAAAATAATAAAAGTGGTGTTAAAAGTAAATAAAAATAAGTAAGAGGTTGTGCAAATAATAAAAATATAAGTGTAAAAAGTAATAATTGAGATAAATATATATTACAAGAGGAGACGTATTTATATAAAATTTAAGACGGGATGGGAACGGAATTTTACTTGTCTTAATCTCATCCTAAAAATTAATCGAAACACAAAATTACATCTTGATCCCGTATCAAATTTTAAATTATTTTATCTTAAAATTATCTCGAATCTTCAAATCTTCCATGTCCACCCCTAATCATATGGCTTATTATTGTATTTGGAAAATCTTTATCGAGGAATAGGCACTGATTTATTTACATGCTAGCACATTTTGATACGACCTTAATTTGTGCATTTTTTGAACTATTATGCTGGGATGGTCGGCCCAGTCTCGAGGATTTTTATGCTAAGAATTTTTTGTTAATAATTTTGTAAGCAAATTTTTTTAGTATTTTTTTAAAAATTTGTTACTTTCTATTCACTCTCTCATTCATCCAGCCCACGATGCAGCCATGAAGCCCAAAATAAAGAATCACTCGGCCGCCGCCAGATTGCAGCGCACGACCATCTTTTAAAACTTCCCAATCCAATCATTCTCTCCACCCTCGTCTATTTCCATCTCCGCCGTTCGTTTCTTGATTTCTTCGTCCGGTTCAGTGGTAACAAAATCTGCTAAGTCCAACCTCCACCGATATATTACACTTTGAAAATTTAGGATCGGCGTGGCCAGATCGTGATTTTTGATTCCCGGCGCAATCGCCTGTTTTTCATAAAGGAACTAGTTAGAAGCAATGACGACCGCAGCTAGACCCACCTGGGCACCTGCTAAAGGAGGCAACGAGCAAGGTGGTGCTCGAATTTTCGGTCCATCACAGAAGTACTCATCGAGGGATATTGCATCACACACAACTCTAAAGCCAAGGTACGTTTCTTCCATCCTTTTGCCGAAATTCCTCCTTTTTCTAGTTCTATATTGTTTTGCCAATACCAGATTCTATGTCCTCGTTTCTTGAGATTGTTTGTCTGTTGGAAAACGTAGGAAAGTGCAATGAGAAGTTTGCTGAAAATTTGTTTCATAATCAGAGTGTTTCAACTTTCTCTTGAATGGTCAGATGGGCTAATTATCATTGCATCCTTAGCATTGAAGTTCATTGTTGGTCGTTTCTCATTTACTGAGCTACTTCACCAGCCACATATGTGAACCAAAACATGTAGTTTCTGGTGTTCATTCCTGAATCCCAATTCACAAATATGTCTTCCTTGATGCCAAGCAGTAATACATGGTTTTGATCATATAGAGAATTGGAGTTAAGTGTTTGGCTTCAAATCTGTTCTTTTTCCACCCTTTTGGAGAAGGATAAGGGACTGCATTTAACTATTTAAGTCATCACTTGGTATGGTTAGGAAAATGCTATGTGTATCCCTATAGCATCACTCGCATGGTTAAAAGGCATTTCCAATAGTAAGTTTAAACTATTTCTATTTTTAAATTTTTCCCAATTCTCTTTCATAACACTGAAGATGTAATGTAAGACTTTAGTTTGCTAGTATGTGTCTATAGTTGATATTGCATGTTATCTGTTCTTCATAGTTGCCAATGGTTTTTTTCTACCCATCACAAACCTATAATTATCATGCCAGGAAAGAAGGGCAGGACACACATGAGGAATTGCAGAGAAGGAATCTGCGCGAGGAACTGGAAGAGCGTGAACGGAGACATTTCTCATCTAAGAACAAGTCCTATCATGGTAAAATTATCAACATTGTATGATTCTCTAAATTTTTATAATTATGCCTATTGAATTGTACCGTTCCTGTAAGATTGCCACTTTTATTTATTTCAATTTTTGTTGTGACAGATGAAAGGGATCGTGCAAAGGGAAGCCATCTATTGTTGGAAGGTATTTCATGAATTTTATGACATATATTTTGAGTATAGAAATTCAAAAGAAAAGGCATAATGATGATTTGTGTTCGGCCTCTTTATTTCCACAGGCACAAAGAAGGAAATTGAAGACCGCATCGTTCCTCGTAGTGTAGATGCTGATGATTCCGATGTAGAAGTGAAAAGTGATGATGAGAGGTTGATAATCTTGCATATATTTACATATCATCAATTGTTTCTTTTCACATGTGTTTTGGTGCATGGTCAAATATGCTATCTGTGTGCAAGTATCAAAGCGGATATAAAAATACAAAACATACGGTAATATAGTTAAGTATCTTAATAAATTTACTATTTACAAGTAGATATTATTTTGGTTAGGAACACATCAAGGATATTTTATTTACAATTTAATTTTATGGCAACATCTATACGGCTACCTCAATATGTATATATAAGCACATGGGCATATGTACGGTTTAGTTTCGTGTATATGATATATGGCAATGTATAATCACATATAGGTCTATATATAAGTGTATAAAGGTATGTTGAAGCATGTAATTACTCGGTATAAGTGTTAACACGTGGATATGCGTATACATGCATTTGTGTGGAGCTTGTGTTGCTGCTTTCAGCTTATGAATTTAGATAGATGAGCAATCATATACAACACCATATTTTTCTTTAATTTGAGTTAATGTCAGAAACATTATCTACTTTCGCCCATTTCTTGATTTCTAGGTCGTGTTGAGTTGAGACAGTTTGATTGATATATTGGAAATAGACAAGTTTTTGTTGAACTCTGAATTCTATTTTTCTTGGTATCTGAACCTTTATTTCTTTCCTCAACTCTTGGAATGAGATCAATGTCTTTCTTTGCTAATAGTATATATTGAAGTGTCTTTTACTTTGCTTCAGTGATGATGACGATGAAGAGGAGGATGACACGGAAGCTCTTCTGGCTGAGCTTGAACAAATAAAAAAAGAAAGAGCAGAGGAAAAGCTACGCAAGGTGAAATTGTTCCTCCTTTTAATTACCTGAGCTTCTTTTGAGTCATGCTATGGAAGCTTTCGTGATATGTTCCTGCTTTTACTACATTAAACTCTGTATTTCTGTTCCAAGTTTTGGGAGGGGTGTGGTGGGTGGATGCAATTTTCTTCCTCCATTTTCGGTTCTGTAATTCATTGGTTTGTTGATGAATACACTACATAGCTGTTGGTATCAAACAAGTAAAGTAAATTAGCCGGTCCAAAATCTCTATATCTTGGTTATCCGTTGGTTCTGCTGGAGTTAGTTGTAACAAATGCCTTGTGTCCTAGTGCAGGAACGACAAGAACGGGAGGAAGAGCTTAAAGCAAAGGAAGCAGAACTTCTCCGAGGAAACCCACTGCTAAATAATCCAACATCTTTCAATGTGAAAAGAAGGTTTGAATTTGACAGATTTTCTTCACTCCCATCCCAGTGATTAATTGTTGGTTTTAGCTTGTTGTCATGATTTGTTTATTTATTTGCATTTGGTTCTCTTAGATGGGATGATGATGTGGTGTTTAAGAACCAAGCCCGCGGTGAAACCAAGACACCCAAGCGATTCATCAACGACACCATCAGAAATGACTTCCACAGGAAGTTCTTGCAAAGATACATGAAGTAAGCTGTAGTGGCCAAGCCAAGTTGTTTGGAGTGAAAAAGAAACTCTTGAAATTTGCGATGAATGTATCTAAATGTGGTACAATACACTGTTAATGAATATCGTATTTTCTTTTATTAACTGTCATCATAATATGTAACTAACTAACGTTCTGTTCAAAACCAAAATTTTCAAAACGATAGAGATATAGCTTGTACTGCCAGCGAGAGTGATTCATATTTCTGGTCTTTAATTTTCTCTATGTGGATCGACAGTTCACAACCTTCGGCTATTATCCAGTTAAATTTTATCTTGTCCTTGTCAAACCTTTCAAATGAAACAGTGGTTTTGTTCATGATGATATTTTAATAATAGAACTCAAATTATTTATGCTTCTCTTTGAGATTTTATAAAATTATAAACATTTCTGAAAATTGCTTAAATAATAATTCGAGGGGACGATTTCCTATGTTAATATTAGGCAGATTTGTGTAAACTAAAATCATAGAGGCAAGTTTGTGTTGCTAAAACATAAAAAGAAGAGAGTTATATCCCATTAAATAAAAAGAAAAGAAAAGAAAAATAAGAATAGTCGTATGATTAAAATAAGTGGAAATGTTTGTGCAAAGGGGCAATGAAAGTTCTGCCTGTAGCTCCCATAAAAAAAAAAAAATAAAAAAATGTTCTGTCTGTAGCATCAAGCATGTAAAGCGGGGACTCCATGTTACGGTATGACCAGTGGACGGCACCACCATTTTTTTGTTTCCCATCTCTTTCAATTATTGTGAAATTGAATAAACATTAAACATCAATTCACTTACATCTTGGTTGGACGGCTAAATTTTTTCAATTGGACAAACAACACATCATCTGCCATGCCAATAACATTTTTCTTTTGGGTTATCATTTTAAAATACGACGCAAAGAGTTTTGGAAGACTAGTTTGCTTTAATGAATAAGAACAGAGCAATGGTGTATTCATTAGCACTTGGTGGATTATAAGGAATTTATGAGCTTCCATTTGGGTTAATTCTGATTAGTGCCTGTTACTATTTCAAATGGAAGATGGTTTCACTTTCGCGGCCTGTGTTGACGTTATTGATACCGATGACCTCTGATAAAACATAATGTTGCTATTCCTACCGCAACATGTTTTAGAGCATTTAGCAGATACCCGAATCATTCCCTCCTATCATATGGCATGGCATCTAGGATAACGTGTGGAGCAAGCAACTCCCACAACACAATCAACGTCAATTCAATTTATCAACTACGTAATATGTCTGTCCAATTAATTTGGTTTGCTGATGCCCGAATGCAGAATATTTAATAAATAAACGTCAATTCTGCATTTGTCAAAAAATTGTAAAGGAAAATCAATTAAATTGTTTGATTTCTCATATGAGAATATATTCACTCAACTCAAGGACAGTATACTATAATACCTGTTCGTTCGGTGTGTCCAAGTACCATTATGTACTATTTTGTCTTATCCACCCAACCAAGCAGTAACATGATATTGTCACAGTAAGCGAATGTCATCGCCTGCCTGCATTAACTTAACAAAAACAAGTCAACAAATCTCTTACTCATTCACTACTTAAATTTCCAAGCATAACCCAATGTTCAAGATGCACACAAATCTTGTCTTTTATAATCTATTTACATATGTGTATTGGCTAATGTTATCACCATATATAATAATATAATGTAGTAAATTGATATTGATAAAAAATTGTGTCGGTTCAAGATTAGGTTATAAATTGAAGCTGGGCCCAGTTACGGTTTGGCATCTTATTGCATACTTCATTTAAATAATAATGGAAATGGAAGAGGTAAATCTATTATTCCAAGTTCAACCTGCCCCCCAAAACTATGGAAAGGGCATCTTATTGCATACCTATTTGTTTGTATATGTATCTAGTATAGTATCAAAATGCACGCTTTGTCATAGATTAATTACATTCCATTATATTCTTATCCAAGATCAGAAAGATAGTTTTAAAGCAAATTAGTACAAGATATTAATACAAGATAGTTTACATTGAAAATAAAAACAAAAAAATTCAGAGGGTGGAAATTATTAATTGTTAGATTGAGATTACTACTTTTAAATGAATGTTATTTTATTTTATTTTATTTAAAGATATTATAAATACATTTCAACTTGATGATGAATTCATAATAAAATTAGCAACTTAAGATCATGAGATTATTATTTATGGATAAAAAGATGTTTTTCTTAAAGGTTAGGATAATTTCCTAGCAAGTTGCATTTATGGATTTGAGTAAGAAGGGGTCTCCTTCCTCTTTCGCGGCGGCTCAATAGCATTCTTCTTATATGTGTTGTATTGCCTTGTCAAGCGGGGAGTTAGAGGATAGACACAGTTTGAGACATTAAAAAAAAATAAATTATAAGTCATCGATATTTAAGGTTAATATTTTATTTGGTTCATCAATATTTTATTTGGCAAGGCAAGACTAGAACATTAGCTTTTTTAACATTATCAAGAGAGAGTCTGATTTAATATTGGAATATTAAAATTTCAAAATCTTATTTCTGTTAATTATGTTATCGGGATATTAGAGTCTATTATGAATTATGTTCCTATAACAAATTAGATTGTGGTATACTTTATTGGTAATAACAATTTTATTCTTTTGACATGTAATAAGGGTATTGTAATTTGTTTTTAACGAAGAAAGTATATAGCAGTAATATTCATTGATGATAACAGAGAGTAGTATATTACATTTCAATTAACTAAAATATAAATATAAATAGAGAAGAACAAGTCCCAAATAAAATGGGGCGAGGCTCGTTCTGTCTAGCGCCTACTGGCCTAGCTGCGGACTACCGTTTCTCGACGCGTTGTTACCTTCCCCATTCTCTCCTATTCTCTGATATATAGATAGGAAGACGAAAAGCTCTTTCCTCGTCCTCACTCCTCTTTCCTCTCTTTGCGACTTTTCTCGACTCAAGATAATACGAGTGAGTGCCACTACTTTTCCACTCCTCTCTCGCTAACTGCTCAGCCAACCCAATCCCAACCCCAACCCCAACCCCGCTACTTTTAAAACGGATACCCCATTCTGTCTTATGTTTGATGAAACGGTCCTTCCCCCCTTTCTCTTTCTCTTTTGCGACTTTTCTCAAAACTTCTCATTTATCAATAATCCTGATCCACGCTCTGCTAATATATGACAAGTGCTACTATTTTTCAAGCCCATCTCGCTAACTGCTGAGCCAACCCTACCCAACCCGCGACTCTTAAAATACCCCCACTACTTGATCTTCCTTATCAGGAACTCAAACTTGGGTACTAACAGAAAGCAATGGAACCCAGAAATTACAGTGCAGTTTTTCCCAAATGCTTCCTCTTGTTGTTATTGGCGATTTGCTTGTGTTCATCCATAGCAGATTGCAAACAGAAGAGACTGCAGTACAAGAATGCTTACGCAACCATGATGTATATGGGTACGCCCAGGGACTACGAGTTCTACATCGCCATACGAGTACTCCTCAAATCGCTTGCCAAATTAAAGGTCGAAGCCGATCTCGTTGTCATTGCTTCTATCGACGTTCCTCTCCCCTGGGTCCAAGCTCTGTAAGTTCTACTCCTCTTATTTATTTATTTAATTTAATTAAAAGTAACTTGTCTTCGTTTTATTTCTGACTTGATTATCGGCGTGATTTACTTTTTTTTTTTCTTTGTACTGTGCACCCAATTTTTAGTGTTGGTCCGAATACTTGAATTATTTTAATTTTTTTTCCCTTAACCTTGGGATGAATGTCAGAAAAAAAAAAAAAGTTTGAAAAAACGACGTTGAAGTTCATTGATGGGAAGAATAAGAATTAAGTTTTTATGTATTGTTCATTGTTTATATTAAATAAAAAAATTTATATTATTTATATTAAATTTATAATAAATTTTTAATATTTTAAAAAAATATATATATATTTTTAATATTTTATATCAATTTAAATAATTTATCAAAATATAAAAATTAAAAAAATATTAATTTAATAAGTTAATATATAAAAAATTGTATGGTAATTTAAGAAATAATATAATTAAATTTTTTATTTAATATTTTAAATAAATACTAATCTAATAATAAAATTTTAAAAATTTATTCAGTATTATAAATTTTTTTAATATTTTAATCTTTTAAAAATTTTCAGCCTTGTTTTTTAAGTAAATCAACGTACCATAAACAGTGGGGCCCAACCCAAGGGCTTCTAATTTGTTTATGTTCAATTAAAGCTGAAAATATGTTGATAGCAGAATAGACTTTCAGGCGTGAGTGGACTCAGCTTTGCGCGTGATGTATGAGACTAGTAGGCGATGGTTTCAAGGAACCGCGTTATTGAGAATGGTAGAGCAATTAGATTTAGGTGACTCTGTTTTAGAGTGGTCCATGAAATTGAGAAATTGTGATAGATCAGTTGGTTGGCACATTGCAAAGTCTAATTGGTCAACGTTTTGTCTTTTCCTGATTTTTCAAACTTTTTTTCCAACGGTAGATGAGGGATTGGCACCCAACTATATTTGGACTCCTAATCCAACCCCACCACTCCTTTGAACTGCCAATCCTTAATATTTGATCATGCCATTAAAGAGTATTATCACTTTCAATCTCCGAAAGCCACTTATTTTTTTAATTCTATTTTTCGAAAATAAATAAACAACGTGAAAAATAATCTAGGACGCGTATTGTCCTTGTCCTGCATATGAAAATTGGGTTGATGTTTTATTTATTGGGTGAATGGAACAGTGAAAAGGAAGATGGTGCGAAAGTGGTGAGAGTGGAAAATATGGACAACCCCTATAAACATCAGTCGAATTTTGACAAGAGATTCATGTTAACAATGAATAAGCTCTACGCTTGGAGCCTAGTGGATTACGACAGGGTGGTTATGCTCGATGCTGACAACCTCTTCCTTCAGAAAACCGATGAGTTATTTCAATGTGGTCAGTTCTGTGCCGTTTTCATCAATCCTTGCATATTCCACACCGGCCTCTTCGTCTTGCAGGTAAATTTTGCTTTTTTTTTTTTTTTTTACAGCTATTTCAGCCACTCTCGGCGAAACTGCAATATTTATATTAACTCCACGGCACACAGAATTATTGTACCTCTGGCTCTGAGTTCTTTATTTAACAAATGTTTCCTTCACTTTGATTGACTTTTATTTAAAGCAACTGAACAGTATTTAACGGAGGAAATCATTTTATGAGGAAGGCATTACTGCCACAAAAAATTTGAATAAAGCCCTGTCGTTAGTAACTATTCAATTCGTAAGCTTATCTCTTAAATAATTTAGAGAAAAGAAGCCGAACGTTAATGTGCCTTGTGACACATGTTAACCCTATGTGAGTGTTTTATAATAGGAACAACTAACACAGAAGTAACAAGCTGATTGTCTTGTGCCTGCCCATAATAAATTTGGATTTAAAATTAAAAATAGCCATCTTAATTAATAATCTCTTTCCTATGGTTCCGATTCTGATTGTGTAATATTTGCAGCCGTCCATGTCCGTGTTCAAGGACATGGTTCATGAATTAGAGATTGGGAGAGATAACCCAGATGGTGCAGACCAGGGTTTCATAGCTAGCTATTTTCCAGAGTTGCTTGATCGGCCTATGTTTCATCCACCTCAAAATGGCACCAAGCTTGATGGAACGTACAGGCTTCCTTTGGGTTACCAAATGGATGCTTCTTACTACTGTGAGTAAATAAAAGTATAATTCTTTACGGTTTTAACTAAACTACATTTGTTAATGATTTCATGAAATCTAACTCAAGCATTTCATTATCTTTGCTGCTTCAGATCTTAGACTCCATTGGAGCATACCCTGCGGTCCAAACAGTGTGATCACATTTCCAGGGGCTCCGTGGTTGAAGCCATGGTATTGGTGGTCATGGCCTGTATTGCCACTAGGCATCCAGTGGCATGAACAGCGTCGTCAAACTTTGGGGTGAGTTCAAAAGGGGTGCATTCTTTTTTCTGTCCTAGTGAATAAAAGTTACTACTCAACTCAAAACTTAGGATTTCAGACAGTATCCGTGAAAACATTCAAACTTACATTGCTTCTGTCCTAGTGCATTCATTTGCTTTTGTTGGTCTTCTTGTTTTGATCAAATTATTTGAACTGCTTTCTACATTATAAATGTTCATTAGAAAGACATTTATGAAAATTGGCGTGTTTTTTGTGCAGGTATGGTGCGGAGATGGTTGTGGTACTTATTCAAACTGCTATTTTCCTGGGAATAATAGTGATGACGCGTCTAGCAAGGCCAAGCCTCTCAAAGCTGTGCTACAGACGCTATGATAAGAACATCATTTTCGTACAAAGCAGCCTCAAACTAGTAGCTATTTGGTGCATTCTTGCTTCCTATATAGCCCCCATCGTTGTCATTCCTCACACAATTCATCCTTTACTAGGCTGGACCCTGTATTTGCTTGGTAGTTTTGCACTTTCTTCAATTGCAGTTAATGCCTTTCTGCTCCCAATGCTACCAGTTTTGGTTCCATGGCTTGGAATCATGGGGGCCCTGTTCGCGATGGCATGTCCTTTTTATCCAGATGGAGTAGTGAGAGCATTATGTGTCTTTGCTTATGCTTTCTGTTCTGCGCCATTTTTGTGGGTAGCTATAGTTAAAACAATGGCAGGTCTTCAGCTATCTCTGGAAAGGGAAGCTTTCTTTCCAAGACTGGGAGAATCTACGCCCCCATCTGGTTTTAACAAGTTGTACTGAGCAGCTTACTTGTGTAATGCGATGGGTGGACCAGAAGTACTTTCATGATTATCTTAGCAAAAATTTAAGGTAGGTGCAGAATATCCTGCTCAGAGGATTGTTTATGTTCGTGGGTCGCCATGGATTTTGCACCATAATGCGCATGAACTTATTCATATTCTTTTGGATAGGAGAGAGAGCCGGGCCACACAGAGAAGGAACACATTAAACATGGGATTTTTTTTTTCTTTTTTTATCATTTTTCTGTATACTTAGACATTGTAAAAATACTAAATTGTTTTTCCAGTTGGAAGAAACACATTCATCTCATCAATAATGAATTCTATTCGTCCCATTCTGTGAATATTTTGGCTGTACGAACTCAACAAAATTCGATATGAAACTTCATTTCTTGGGCATGCATACACGAAAATCGTTCACTTGATCCCGTTTTTATTTTATTCATTTTTGAGGCGATCGTTGACTTGAACCCAATTGTTCGAACTTACAATGTTGGCCATGCTAGACTGGAAGTCTATAGCTCGAAGTAGACCACGAGCATGGTCCAAACAGTCAAAAGCAATTAACTTGATTGGCTGTCATCATGGTCCAACAATGAAAAGTCATTAATATGATTGATTGTTTCACGTCTCTTAATTTTCTTTCTAGTACGAATAAGAACCATACTAAATATAAAATTTAAGAGCTGATCTTATACTATAATACTTGTTGATATAGAGAATGAAGTCCGAGTAACTTGTGATTCGATGTAGCTATTTCATCAAAGGAAGCCCAAAATTCATATGGCTTTTGCCTTTTGCAACTGGCTGGACGAATTGCCCGATCGATAGCCAACAAATAATTTTAGGGGTTGTTGATTTTGTGAGCGGATCCCACACCAATCGGTCATTATGTCACGAGAAGAGTTTTTTAAGATGAAACGACAACGTTAGAGTGGAGGCCAATTGACGAACGACTTCAGCGAGTGACGCAGAGTACTGGAGCCCACGAATTAAGAAGTCCCTTTCTCTGTAGTTGCTGTGTAATCTTTTGCATGAATAAAGCTTCTTTTGGCATTGTTGAGAGATTGCAGGAGATTTGCAAATTACTCGATAACCCATCACTGATCTGATATAGTGTCCAGCGACAGCGATGGCAGTGTTTGAAGCCGATTGGTGATTACTCTAGTCTTCGGGATTAGTCATGGCCCCGCCCCCTCCCCTCCATCCATCATAACCCAATCACTTTCCCTCTTTTTTTTTTTGGTTAAACCGACGTATGTATTCAATCTCAAGTTAGTGGATAGACATTGATTTTCGCTCCAAGTCCAGAGCAATCAGTGTTTGAGTTTGGGTGATGTTGTCTCATGCCTCGATAAGAAAACATAGAACAAAATGAGAACAGGTTCTGGTCCCAACGTTCAAAAAATTTTGTGGGCTTTGTAAAAAAGCATTTGGGTGGGGTCCCGCTTGTCCGGGACCAGAAAGCTAAAAGGCAATTGATCATAAATACAAAACCCTATTCATCCATACTGGGACCATCATTTGTCATGCACAGCAACAGCAGCAGCAGCATCTTCGTCCAGGTGACCGTTTGCGGCAAATTGTAGACATAGATGCTATGCAAGAATAATGGTGACAAAATCGGTGGGAAGATACCAATTAAGAAAATTATATAATAAAGCAACAAGGATTATTGTTAGTAGTAATTGAGTACCTAGAGTAGGCCCGATCAATATTATTTTTAAGACCTAGGTTTCACCTAGATCTTGGCCACTGAGATATTAACATTATTGAACATGTAATTATTTATTGGGAGGGGATTTAAAGTATCCGCATTTGATTCATGTGCGCATTCCTTGGAAAGGAATTTGTGCGTTGCGTTCAGAGGCAAATCATTCATGTTGATTGACAATTTTGGTCGACTAATAATTCTCTGGTATGCATGGCATGATTGCAGTTGCATCCTCCCTTTGACTTACCCTTTAATCAAGAGTGCCTAACACTGGCGAAATAGAATTTTAGACTTTAAAGAGAAGAGAAGAGGCATATATACTAGTACCAGGTGGTATCGTATCTCATCTCGTCTGGCGATGCAAAACCCAAAAAGTTGAGAGTGACCCACATGTGATGACTTACCCACAATGCTAGCCAATAAATTTTCCAAAAGGCTACCTATACCCATAACAAGCTACGATTGTCCCTAAAAAGCCCCAAAAAAGTGACCGTTGGAAAGACCAAATTACTGTTGCAAAATAATTTAGCGTAAAGTAACACCGGACGACCGTAGGAGTATTATTTTTAATTATGAGCTGCACACTTACTCTCGGACTATATATGTGTCTCTTTCAAATTCCTCTGTACTTGCACTCCGTATATTAATTCCTCCGAGTCATTATTCTCTTCCTTCCCCAATTCTAGCTACTTAAAGACATTCATTCTCTTCTCTTCGTTCCCACTTCGCCATTCAGTTATCTGTGCGTTCAATGCTATTTTAATTAATGGCTTATTCTCTCTCTCTCTATCTACTTTTGGTTTGCATATGCTTATGCTTATTTCATGTACTAACGGTGACATGTACAACATACGGCGATAAGACCCCGAAAGTTGTCTCTTCCTCAAATTCATCCCAGCACCGTCATCACAAATGGGTCGGACCCGTCGGCAACCGCGTAATAACCGTTGATGTTAACGGCGGTGGCCATTTTCGGTCCGTCCAAGCGGCGGTTAATTCAGTTCCAGAGAACAATGGGATGAACGTCCTTATTCAAATTAGTGCAGGCTATTACATGTATAAATCAAGACGCATCGCTCGTAAAACACCATTATTCTTTCGTTAAAGCTATTGAAACATTGAATAGTGCTGTTTTAATTTTCTTTTCTTTTTCTCGGGGTTGAAAGTTGAACGTGGTTAATTTGTTTTGTTTGGTGGCGAGAGCAGAGAGAAGGTGGTGGTGCCGGCGACGAAGCCGTACATAACGTTTCAGGGAGCGGGAAAGGATGTGACGGTGATAGAATGGCATGACCGAGCCAGTGACCCCGGTCCCAATGGACAGCAGTTGCGTACTTACAGAACTGCTTCTGTTACTGTTTTTGCCAATTATTTCTCTGCTAGGAATATCAGCTTCAAGGTAGAAACTAGTTAAAAACATTCCTCGTCAACAACATCAACGTTAATTTTTATAACACAAGATCTAGCTGTAATAGTGGGTTTACTGATATTAACTGCAGAACACAGCGCCAGCACCGATGCCGGGAATGCACGGATGGCAAGCGGCGGCCTTTCGAATATCTGGAGACAAAGCATACTTCTCTGGGTGTGGATTCTACGGTGCGCAGGACACTCTTTGCGACGACGCTGGCAGGCATTATTTCAAAGAATGCTACATTGAGGGCTCTATAGATTTCATCTTTGGGAATGGCAGGTCAATGTACAAGGTATGTGTGGCAACTTTCTTCGAGCAGATAGTTAGTTAATTATTTATTTTACCACTATTTGGGGTTGGGAACTTAACTTGTTTTTGTAGTTCCTTTATTTACACATTTACAGGACTTAAAAGCGTTGCATCTTTCTGCTAAGTGAAAAATTGAATTGGCTCGGACTCAGTTAGTGGTGCACCAAAAAGGAAATATGCTTTTAGCCAAATTGCACCTTCGTCAGTCTTTGTGGCAGTAGCCAGTAAAGTAATAAATAGAGCCAAAAACTAACGGCGAATACATATATAAGGGCCAGTACAGTGTACAGTGGGATACCTTACAAAATCATTTCCTCTGACAGTCTAGTCTGACTTCAATATCAATACTTAAATAATATTTAAACGTCATGGTACGCTGAGTTATTGGTTGATTGATTGGTGCAGGACTGTGAGCTGCATTCTATTGCTACGAGGTTCGGGTCCATAGCTGCGCACGATAGAAGATTGCCATACCAGAAAACAGGCTTCGCATTCGTACGGTGTAGGGTGACGGGTACAGGCCCTCTATACGTGGGCCGGGCTATGGGCCAGTACTCAAGAATTGTTTACTCCTATACGTACTTCGACGACATCGTTGCTCGCGGTGGCTGGGATGATTGGAACCATGCCGATAACAAGAACAAGTAAGCTACCTACCTCTTAAATAAATACCACAACAGAAATTATATTAGAACATTCAGAGTTACCTTTATGTGAAAGTAAGCGGCGATTAGAATCTAGCAGGGAAGTCCTGTGTGTCCTTTGACCATCTAAGTAGGCTCCGCGTTATTTGATTCCTTGCACTGGGCTCTGGGTATAATTGTTTGAGTTTGAAAACCAAGTCATCCATTTTTGGGTTTGTCCTTTATTCCACTTTTGGCTCTGCCCATGGCCCAAGCGTCACATTGTCTTGGAGACCATGTTCAAGTACTCGTAATTTTCACTAGCCAAACGAATACTCGTAATTGCATCGATGCTATTATATTATGGTAGTCTCAACGGACATCTTTGAAATGTTTATCAAGTTTCTTTGCCTCAAATTAGATTGATTGCTTCTTCTTTTTTTTTTTCTTTTTAATGTTTGTGTTATCCTAAAATGTGATCAATTTGATCTGATCAGGACTGTGTTCTTCGGAGTTTACAAGTGTTGGGGTCCAGGAGCTGCGGCGGTGCGTGGGGTCTCATGGGCCCGAGAGTTAGATTTCGAAACTGCCCATCCATTTCTGGTCAAGAGTTTCGTCAATGGAAGACACTGGATTGCCCCCTCTGATGCCTAGCCACACCTTTTTTTTTTTTTGTTGCCTTTTTGGTATTTACACAATTTTTTTTTTTTGATATAAGAAATTTACAGTTAAAAAAAAATGTCAGAAAAGCTAAGTGCAGTCTATCCAAAACGATCACCGTCACTGCATATAGTCTTCACTCTTCATTTGTTTTGGGTAAACCATAGAAAAATTATTTGTTCAATCTTTTGTATAGAGGCTTTCCGCCCTGCAAAATTCATTTGTTCTATAATTGATTATTCTTTCGTAATCTTCATATATAATAAATTCATAATTCTCGCTGTTTTAGTACGAAATTGTGCCCTCTGTTGGATTGGATTTTCTTATACATTACTCGCTGTTTGGATTCGAAGAAAAGAATCACTAATTATCAAAATGTAATTTGTATACAACCAGCAGCCTACAGTACCTAGTGCTCTCAGAAATTGTTCCTAGACAAGCTCACCGATCATAAACAAGCTCAAGGTAACTTGCAGAGGTCACATGACATTACACAATGAGTTGGAACTGAACTGAACAATTTTATTACGACGATTGAAACATAAATATACCTACAAATCTGAGCAGAGACGTGAATATGGCAAGAGGGATGATGATATAGCTTCACATTATAGAACAATTTGTTTGCGAGTCGAGCATTTCCGGAGATCTGCAAGAGAAAAATGTGGATAAACGGGCGTAAATGTTGGATTGCAGCAAGATATGAATAAATATTACGGCTCAACAAGAATAAATGACAATACAAGCCCCCAATTATTGGACTATACTATACTGCTTAGTTGCTCTACCGTTAACTTGCACCTAATACTTAACTTCCATGACTCACTCATTTCTTTAAATTTTCAGTAAGTGTAGACTTATCAAGTAAATGAATGCACGTGCACATATGGATGCAGTGTTCTGAAGGTGTGATAGACCACCAAAACATGCAACAAGCTTGCTTTTTCAATTTTCAATTATTATATAGACAAGGTAACTGGAAGGACACTTACAGCTGGCCAAGACTGGCTAGATCAAAATCAGGAGCAAGCTCTTGGACAATATCATTTGGTGGTTGTCCACACTCTTGCATTTTCTGCATAAGCTCAACGATCTTGTTGAAATTTCCAGGATCATTTTCGTAAACTGCATTGAGATTTTGTATCAGTTCATACTGGTGTGAGTAACGTTCATACTCTTCTTTGCTTAAGCTGGTTTTATGCTCTTCCAGCCACTTCGGATATCTTTCCCCTATTTCCTTCATTGGTTCATGAAGAATCTCCTTAGACAGAAGCTGTTGCATCATGGTCTCCACAATAGATTCCATGTCCTAGACGAATTAATAAAATATCAGCTCTAATTCAGAAAGGAAGGACGGACAGAGGGATTCCAAGATACAACAATATTCTTATGGTGAAGAGGACAAAAAAGTGATAATGTAGATACTGCATATTGAAAAACTAAGAGAGAAGATGATACATGCTAGCATCACTATCACACGGTTCCAATCTCCTTTCAGGGCTCAATCACTTAGATTCTTCAAAATGCAGAATTTCAGTCCGAACATGTTAAAAATCTTCAATCGTCATCATTAACAATCGCAAATAATGCATTCTAACAGAGTACAATAACAAAGTCTGATTTACAATAGTAAATTCTATTCCTTCAGCAACTCAATAAATTCTCTGATGGAGGCAACTTTCTTTTAGGAATGGTGTGAACCCTGCTTAATTGGAGTACCATACATGGAATCCCATTGCCAAAACAAGAATATAGATCCGTTTGATGACATTAAAAGAATAGAAGTGTCCTTGAGAGGTCATTCCAAGGGTCGAAAGATCATACATGCTTTGTATTGTGATGGAACAAAAATGCCAGAACATGAAGTGCAGTATTTCAATTGAATTTTTAACAAGAAACTAATTAGAATAGGAAATAAGCTAATAAAAGAACATATACATTCCTATCTTTTAAAACCAATGATGACTTCTTCAACGAGAAGTCAGCAAGCAGATAAGGGACTGAAATTTTGTGAAAATTTATATAGTATAATGCTAACAGAATAAGCAGAAGGGATCCTGAAAAGAAGTGCAAAGTCAAATATCACTGACAAACTCCTCCTGCTACTGGACAGTTAAAGACTTATTATAACTAGAAATATAATAAATCAATATCTTCCGCAAGAAGTTATGTTCTATTTAAGTTTTCAAGCAGGAACTTCAGTATTGTTTTGCGACTGACACAAAATAACATATTATATGCCTAGAAAAAGTGTATATTGACAATGGAGAGAAATTAGGCAACTTCACAATGCCCAGCACTTCTAAAGTTCAGTCAGAATCTCTTTTTAATGAAAAAATAGATATCTTGGGACGGAGCTGTTTATTTGATTGGAGGGAAAGAATCATCAGTTTTAATAACGGACAAGAGCAATAATGAATAAACAGGTTATATCGATATATGGATCACAATCTCCCTAATGGATTTGTTTTCGCATGAATAACCTTCTCAGCATGTAGAGAGTTGGCTATATCGATCGTCATAAAGGAGACACCAACTAGGTTTACAACTTATGAAGACATTATAGTCCTTATCATCCGTTGCAGCAGTAACAAGAATTTTTTGTTTTAATTACATCTGTAAGACATGTTATAAAATTCTAATCAGTTACTAATTCTAAAGTCGCCTTTTTAACAGGAAATATGAGAAGAAGCAAAACAAGAGCGTCAGTAAAATCCATGACTCATAATTACATCAGCACTTCATGTTATGATCAAACTCAAACACTTCATCTAAGAATTGGTTAAGTTATTGGTACCAGCATAAGAATAACTTCCACTAACAAACAATTCCTTGACCCAATAACTAAAGAGAGATGGAAAATACCTGAGACCCGGCAAGCTCCTCAAACTGCTTAACCCAATCCTCCATCATTGCATCCTTACCCAAATCATCTCCACCAGGCTTCGAGCCCGAAATGAATTCCAGTCCCTTAACAGCCTCTTGTGTCTGTTCCCTGAGCTTGTCAAGCGCTTCAGAGACATGGGTATCCTTGGATATCTTTTTTTTCCCTTTTTTCTTGCTTCTCAAATCAGGTAGACCCATGCCCAATCCTTGAACCCCAGAAGGCAAAGGATGTGTGTTATCTGTTCCTCCACCACTTCTACAAGCAGAACAAAGTTTAAAATTCAGTAAAAAATGCACGCAAAACTTGTTTCCAACAGAAATGTAAGGAATTGATTGGAAAAAAGAAAATACCTTTTATCGGAAGAATTGAGGTTCAAGTTCTGGAAATCATCTAAAGCACCTGAAATGATTCAATGGACACGGTTCAGATAATGAAAAAAGGCGGTATTATATAGAGAGATATATGATAGAGAATTCTTACTATCAAGTAGTTGGTCCAAGTCGTCAGAGTGGTGGTCGTCCATGGATTCAACAAATTTGCACTCTCCCTCCTCCAAGTCGAAGGAGAAAGATGGAACACAAGAATGGGAGATGCAAGCTCCGAAAGGTGAAATATCCGGCTGTGCAACCGACGTGCCATACAAATATAATGCACTAGTTTGAGTCAGCGACAAGATCAAACGGCTGTGATTTCCAAGGTTATTTTGAGTCCTTTTTATGGGGTTTCGTTTGATTTTTTATTTTTTATTTTACTTTTTGTTAGATGGAGATTCATTTTTGTTCTGTTGAAAAAAGGATCAATCTCCTATCTTACAAAAGAAAAAAAAAAAAAAAAAGGAAAAGATTTCTCTTCTAGATATCATAAATCTATAAATAAAAAAATCAAATCAAATCTAATTATTTACCACGCTTTTGTTAGGGAGTGAGTATGTTTGTGTATTCCACTTGCTCTAATATGATTTTTATATTTTATTTTTATTTGTTTTTAAATCAATTATTTTAAATTAGTTTTGAATTATGATTATCTCTCAACAACCACACTTTTTTTAAGCGAAGTGATTGGAAAAAAATTGATTAATCTAATTTATAATATTATCTTATTATATTTTAACTTATTCTTATATCATGGGGGAATTTTATTTTTAGTTTTGTGAAGTAAGGTGATTACATTTAAAAGTTTCAATTATTATTTATAAAAAAAAATTATTTATATGCTTCAATAACTGCATCTTCTATATGCTCCAACAGTTTTCCCATTTTAGCATATAAAAAAAAATTATTTCCATTTTAAATTTATCTCTTTTTTTTTATATATAAAAAAACTTTTTTTTTTAGATAATTCTTTTATTTGTGTTTCATGCTGATTTTAAGTTTAAAATATCTATTTTAAATTTATGAGAAATCTAAACTTGATAGATTTTTATCATAAAAATATAGTTAATTCATGCTTAGTATCGGATTAACAGTAGTTGAATGCTAATTTAATGGCAATATTTTTGGTAATAATGAGTTAATAATCTTTCAATAATAATTAAAAAATGGCGACAGAATCTTTCGCTGGAGTTGGAATCTCTATCCCATCATATAAAAGAAAAGGGATTAATATATGAAATTGAGAAGGCAAATAAAATAAATGCCTTATAATTATTATATTAATTAATAATTATAAAGGGAGTTTACTGCCTAATGGCATTTTCAGAGTGGCCATGCCAACTCAAACGGATATAGCTCTGTCCCCGCCTCAATTGCTTATAGCTGTGGTCAGTAAGCGCGCGCGCGAGCGAGAATTAGGAAGTAAATGGCTGCTGTTGCTGCTATTGCACCAACAAGACATCTCCGTTTTAGTCCTTATGGTGCGTACGCATTGATCGTTCCTATCCGTCTTCTGCTTTCTTCATCGAGATGCTTAGACAGCGCTATTCCTGCACTCTAATCGCTGGAGCTCTTCACTCTGGCGAGGCCGTCGAGAAGACCGAACAGGATGTTGTTGAAGAACGGAGGGGCGAAATGGGCGAGAGAGTTGGGCAATTTCGGAAGAAGCTAAGGATTGCAAACATTAAAGGTGGGCCTACTGAAGGATTGGACAAGGTGGGACAGAACCTGGTTGTGGAAGGCTGGGTTCGAACTATTCGGGTTCAAAGTAGCATTACATTTATCGAGGTAAGGGTGATTGTCTCATTTTGTTGGTTTGGTTGTTAATTTTCTAAGAAACGGAAGTGGTAGTCAAGCAACTGGAGGGGTTTTATTTGGCAGTATATAAGTTCTCATTCAATATCTAAATTTGGTATCTTTACTGTATCTTGATAAGGCATATAAATCTGAAAGATCAGATATGTACTATATAAAGTTGATTTTGTTCTTTGTCCATTGGAAATTTCAGAATAAATTAAGACTTTGAGGCACATCTCCGGTAATTTCTTGTTGCTAAATCGTCACCTATTCTGCATTCCGTTTGAAAGGTTATGTTAATCTGTTTAATTACTTGTCAATTACCTTCTTCAATTTTTTTATGATATGTAGGTTAATGATGGCTCATGCCTTTCTAACATGCAATGTGTGATGGACTCAGATGCTGAAGGTTACAATCAAGTAGGTTTATTTCTTTCTTTGATTAAATTCTGCAATTAAGTTTGTATGCTTCTAGTTAAAATGCTGAGTGCATGATTGTTTTCAAATGTTCCTGCGTTACAAATATTTCCTCTGAAAATTTGGAGTGCATTTGAGATTTTGGAACTACTTTACCGTGGTATAAGCAAACAGCATCCTTGACCAAGATACCTAAATGGCTAAATCTTCAGTAAGAAGATTTTTACATCTGAATAACTTATATCTGATAGACAAAGGAAATTCTTTTTGGTGAATAAAGAAAATGCATCATGTCTCTATAAGTTTTACCTTAAGAAGTACTTGATTGCATGTGACATATCATCAATAATGATGTTAACAAAGAAATTCTAGCCGTGCATCATTCCTCCAATGGATAGATTCATTCACTACATATGTGGCTTTTATCTATTTTTCTTAAAGCTCTGGAATTTATTATTAGGTAGATTCTGGCTTGATTACAACTGGTGCATCAATATGGGTGCAAGGTATTGTTGTAAAAAGCCAAGGATCAAAGCAGAAGGTGGAGTTGAAGGTCAAGAAAATAATACTGGTTAGTGTTCCCCTTGACTCTTAATTTGAAACGAGATTATTATTTTATTCCTTGATTAGAGATTAGCATTCCTTTTCTGTTTGCCCCTCAGACCTGTTTCTATTTAAATTTTGTTCTTTTTCATTTCCTATAATTCTGATAAACGTTTTGTCCGTGCCTTGAATGATGTTTTGACATTGCAATTGTTTACTCTCTTCATATTTTAAAGAGTATCACTTAATCCTATGTGCATGTTATATGAATTGTATATAACAATGTTGAGATGTTTCACATGACTACATTTATAAGAGGCTTGCTTAGGTCTTTGGAACTGCTCATGGAAGTCTATGTTTCAATGTTAATTTAGCACCCATGACTTTCTAGTCCTTCAATATACAAGACAGATCTAGTCAGTGAATCTCGTAGCCTTAAGTTTATAAAGTATCTTGAGCACTGTATCTTACTTGGTATTATTGCAATGCTGGAAATTTATACTCTCCCCCAACCCCTTCCCCTCCTCCCATTCATTTGTGTACCATCCTTACTGACTCCAATCTGTTTCATGTGATAGCAATCTTGTGCTTCAAGATGGAACTTTGACACAACTTTTGTCTTGCATGCTCATTCAGGTTGGCAAGAGCGATCCCTCCTTCCCCATGCAAAAGAAAAGGGCCAGCAAGGAATTTTTAAGAACGAAAGCACATCTTCGTCCGAGGACAAATACTTTTGGTGCAGTATGGTTTCTTATATTTAACATATATGTTCTCTCTCCAAATCTTTTCATGATTATTCTCTGCTTTGATCATCAGTATTAAAATTGATAGAATATGTTATTTTATTGTACATTTTTTATTTGATATTTGAGAAGGTGATAGTTCCATGTAAGTTTGTTATTATGTTCTTTTTTGACAAGACATTGACCTGATTTTTTAGTATTTTTTATAAACTCTTCTTTTTGATTTTGGTGGTGCAAAATGATATCAGGTTGCAAGAGTTAGGAATGCATTGGCCTATGCTACTCACAAATTCTTCCAAGAAAATGGGTTTATATGGGTCTCAAGTCCTATTATCACAGCTTCAGATTGTGAAGGAGCGGGTGAACAGTTTTGTGTTACTACTTTGGTATTCACTCTACCATCAAGCAGTTTCTTCTTTTATGTTATAAAACCCCATTTAAGGGGGAGGTCGTCATACATTCATATTAGAATTAAATTTAAGAATACAAATATTATTAAATTGAGTAAGGAGCAGTTATTCTTTTAGTTCAACTCAGATTGGCGGCGTTGTATCTCTGTTTAATTTACAGATACCAAGTTCTCAAGAAGCTGCTGATTCTCCTGTAGATGCCATTCCAAAAATGAACGACAGGTTTATTGACTGGTCACAAGTGAGTCAAATTTATGTCCATACTTTTCTTATCTCACTCATGAGTACGTACGAGTGTATCAAGTTTATTATGTTTTACGTATTCTAATTTCAACCATTTTGTACATCAGGATTTTTTTGGAAAACCAGCATTCTTGACTGTCTCAGGCCAACTCAATACTGAAACCTACGCCACTGCTCTTTCTGATGTACATAGATCTCCTTTTTATTTATTTATTTGTTTTTGTCTTTTCTAAAATCTAATGTACAATTGGGAATTGAAGTGAACTTATATCAGAATATTTTGCTCATGCAGGTATATGCATTTGGTCCCACGTTCCGCGCAGAAAATTCTAACACTTCTAGGCACTAGGCTGAATTTTGGGTTAGTGATTTCTCCTTTTCCTTTCTGTGCAATCTGGATAAATAGAAAGCCTTGCCAGAGACTTCTCAATACACTGTTTTGCCTTTTGTTTTCAATTCCCCTTATTTATTTAGTAACGGAACAAATATCAATGAAACGATCCTCCTTTACCTTTAGATGATTGAGCCTGAACTTGCATTTGCTGATCTAAATGAGGACATGGCTTGTGCAACTGCCTATCTCCAGTACGTAGTATGTTACCTTCACAGTTATTATAAATTTATTATGATCTTTAGATTATTTTGGAAAGCTCACTTTAATATCATATATTTTATATTGAAGCTTATGGTCTACTCATTTGTTTCTTAAAGGTAAAATATGTTCTTGACAACTGCAAGGAAGACATGGATTTTTTCAATACATGGATTGAGAAAGGAATCATTGATCGATTAAGCGTATGAGCTTAGTGCAATTGTCATATTATTTTGTCTTGTACCTGAAGTTTTTGGCTTGACCTGTTAATTGTAGTCACTAATGTGCCTTAATGTCTCTGGAATTCTTCCGTTGTAACCATTAATAGGATGTAGCTGATAAAGACTTTGTGCAAATAACCTACACAGAAGCGATAAATCTGCTTTTGCGAGCAAATAAGAAATTTGAATACCCAGTTAGTAAATTGTCAACTATTTAGATATTTTCATTCAGTGTAATCATTTTGTCTCATATTGAATGTTCTTGGTTTCATTTCAGCATGCTATTTGCTCATATAATCATTAATGTTGTGGGATGATTTTATCATCACGTTATGGAAAAGTTTTATCTGATTTTGGTGCCCCTCCCCTCTTCTGGACTAACTATAAGAGCTGATGAACGGGAATAGAGCGAAAACGTGAGTGTTAGTACGCTGTGATCTTATGCAGTTATTTGGAATAGCATGTATTGACTTGACAGTTGTACATCTACAACATTATTTTTCATTAAATTGTCCACCTTTATAATTTTTTATTTTCTGAATACTTTCAAATTATAGTATTTCAACATCTTTTTAGAACTTCCATTTATAGGTGAAATGGGGATGCGATCTGCAGAGTGAGCACGAACGTTTTATAACTGAATACGCATTTGGTGGACGTCCTGTTATAATCAGAGACTATCCAAAGGCATACTACTTTTGCCCTCAGTTTTTAGATATCATCACCCAACTGTAAAAGAAAAGAAAGAGAATTTTTTTTCCTTATAGGCTCACTAAAAGAACTCAAAGTAGGTAAGTGTTTTTTGTTTCTTTGAAAGGGGAGGATGGGATTGAGTAGTAACATTATGCTTTGCTTCTTAGCCGTCTCTCCTCCCCTTAAAAAAAGAAAATCTATTTTTTTTCCCTTAGTTGCAAACTGCAAATTCTCTTTATAATTTCCTCCTCTTTTTCATCTTTTTAAATTATTATAATTGAATGTAAGCTTTGTGTGTGTCATTGGATAGATGAACTAAATATACTGAAGAAGTTGAATTTCATATTATCAGGATATTAAGGCATTTTATATGCGCCAGAATGATGATGGGAAGACAGTTGCAGCCATGGATATGTTGGTCCCACAGGTAATTTACGAATAAGGAACAACTTTTTTATATTTATTATCAATTATCAATAATAATATATTGTATTGAAAATAGTTGAACCTCTGAGTAATGGGGTTCAGCCAGTTCACTCTTGTCGTATGTAAACTTGGGAATACTTTGTGCCTGCATAATGTCACTCTTTAACATCATGTATATGATGTTCCTCTGATGGTGTAGCAGATACAATGATCCGGGGTTAGTAAAAGTGTGACCTTGTGATTTCACGTTATTATTGTTTCCTTTCATCATCTTTTCACGTGATTCCACGTTATTTTTTTTCATTGAGAAATTAATCGTGTCTTTATGGTTTATTCTCTCTGATAGGTTGGTGAACTCATTGGTGGAAGCCAGAGAGAAGAAAGGCTTGAGTATCTAGAAGCTCGTTTAGAGGAGTTAAAGTTGAACAAGGATGCTTATTGGTGGTATCTTGATTTGCGTCGTTATGGTTCTGGTGAGATATCTCTCTCCTTGTTTAGCCAAGAAAAAAAAAAATGTTTTTCCTTGTTTATGAGTGATACTGCTTAAAAAAATTTAAAATAATAGATTTCTGGTGCTGTCCAAATACTCTACCCAATATAGTCATGTAAAAATTTGCACGCGTTCCTTGAATGCTTAGAGCCCATGCACAGACGCCAATCTGTCGTGGAAGCAATATAGAATAAGCTTAGTTTTAATTACTAATGGAGTACGTCTGCACAAGTTGCCTCAAGGCCCTCAGTTCCTTAGGATAAATTTTCGTGCGAGGTCTTCTTGGACTTTTTTTGTGCGAGGAATCCACGCATTGATGTAACTTCTAAACTTTTTGGCGGGATTTGTCTCCAAATTGTGTTACATAGAGGAGTAAGGAATTGTTCTAAGAGGGTGAATACAGGATAAAAGGGGTAGTTCCATGCAAATAGTTTGGCCTCATGCTTCCTATAAAAACTTCTAACTCATAATGGTGAATTTTTTTTTTTTCGGCCGACTCATTGCGGTCCTCTGATCCCCCGTTTTCTGGTTTGCAGTTCCTCATGCCGGCTTCGGTTTGGGCTTTGAAAGGCTTGTGCAATTCGCGACAGGAATGGACAATATAAGGGATGTGATTCCTTTTCCTCGAACACCTGATTCAGCTGAATTTTAGGGGTGAAATTGAATAGACATATAATCCACATCTTCCCAAGCCATTCTTTATGTAGAATCAAATTATGTATTGAGGCAATATTCTACCTTATGCCTTACCCACCTTGAACATATGCAGCCCCCCCCCCCCCCCCCCCCCCTCTTTCCTTATGAAATGACAAAAATGCCCTTACGGACTAAAACAATGTCAAGCCTTCCCCTCCCCCACCCACAACGGCTTTGCAAGTCCAAATTAGGACTAAACAGTTCTCTAGAGCCGTTTATTGTAAGAAATGGTTCTTCACATCCGTTTTATTATAAAAATGCATCTACAAAGCCGTTTTATTTAATGCATGCCACCTGCTACAATTCAAAACGGCTCTACACATTCATTTTAAGTTTGAAACGGCTCTATAGAGTCGTTTTTTCACTTGAAATCTCTGTGCAGTGCCGTTTTGAACTCATCGCTGCAACCACGTTAAGGGCATTTTTAGTATTTTAATAGAAAAATTTTAAAGGGGGAGGGCATAAGCTAAAATCCATCTTTGAACTATGGGCTGAATACACCAATTCTGAGGCTGCAGACAACACTTGTATCAGACCAAAACAAACAGGCAGAAAACTGGAAAGGGTATAAAATAGTGGGAGAAAGATCCGTTTGATTTTTCTAGGTGCCGTCGCAGACAATGAGCTACCACCTCTGATAGGGGAAGGGACATATCATTGGGCTGCGTCACTTCCTCAACCATTCAATTTTACTGCTTATTTATGGGTCCCTACTCCATCGAAAAGTAGGTGGTCTGGTGATGCTGATTTTCTTTAATCAACTGCGCGAAATCACTCTTTAGTATGAAATGAACCCTTCCATACATGCTTTTCAATAAATATCTGACGGTTCTCACAATTAAGCAAATCAAAAGCCGCCAGCATAATCACAGGATAAAAATGTAAAATGCTTCCAAGCAAGACTGATATCTAACTAATTTATTAGAAAATTAAATCAATTTCATAACTGAAAATACAAAAGGGACAATTTATTTTTCACAATTCGATTAAAAAAATAAAAACTTTTTTCTTCGTCCATAATCTGTTGAGACCCTTTTTCCCTCGAGGGGACACGGTGTGTTTGTTTAAACAAAATGAACAAATCTATACTACTCCCTTGTAGGCGCTCTATCCTCCTAGTAAAAGACACCAATTTCTCAAGTCCATGGTGGTGGCTAGATCAACTCCCTTTGGCACTTAAAATAAAACAAGACCTGAAATCAAATGCAGCAACCGCATTCAAGCGATAATAATACATCGCCCGCCTGATTGGGAGTGGGGAACTCGAGAGATAATGAAGGGAAAGAGAATGGAGAAGGGGGGAAAGAATGACAACTTTGGCTTCTTTGTAAACTCCACCTGATGCGTATTACTATCCCGTACTTCCAGACTATAAGTTGACCATAAACAAAATTTGATATTTACAGCTTGATTATCTGCTCAAAGCTCCACCTCATGGAGATCTTCCCCAAAATTGCGACTTTTCATTGGCGTATGCGTCAAAGAAGACGACTCATCGGGTATAAACGTTGATGGCGGTATGCCCAAAGCCTCCCCTAAAGGCTGAATTTCACCCATATTTGGAGGGCTAAATGAATCACTAAAACTCCCACTCCAAGACGCTGTTCGCCGCGAGAGAGAGGAAAGAGAAGCACTGCTATTTGTTACTACTCCCTTGCTTGGGATGTTACCCATGCTTGGATACCTTTGTATGGGCGTAGATGATGACGGTTTGTGGGACTGGAATGGATCATTGTTGGCGGACGTTGAAGGACCTTCATTAGCTGCATTACCTTCTTGTGTACTTTCAGCTATAGCCTCCATTGTCTGCTCATTTGACGATGGTACAGGAGCAGGAATAAAAAACTTCGCATTAACAGCAGGCTTAACAGATGGAGCTGAAGGCGACTGGAACAAGTTTGCGGAGTTTCCACCACCTTGGTTGAAAGTGTCAACATACCTGCCAAAAAGTCCATAAATGGTTTCATCAAGTTTATCTTCCTTTCAAAAGCTCCAGAAAGTCTAAAGAAAACCAAGACACTTATCCACATTCACAACTTCTCAGTCCTAAAATCCTAGTAAAGGAGGAATACATTAGAAGACTTAACTATCAGGACTCCAGGTCTCTTTAGGTGCTCCTATTCTTAAAGGGTCTTTTTAATTTCAATTTTCAAATTTTCTGTATTTCAGAGAAAAAAAAAAAAAAAGGAGGTCCACTTCACTGTGCTTGATAAGTAAAATTTATAACCACGTTGACCACTGCTTCAACATGATCTGAACAAGATTGAAAAGTTGTTACCTTGACCGGACACCCATGCGTCCACGGGCAGAGAATTGATTTGAACTGGGTGGTATGGGCGGGATCCCTGAAGTATGTTCAGGAGGGCTAGAAGTTCTAAAAGCTGGGACCTCATTAGAAGGCGAGCTTTCTGTTTTCAACGCAGATTTCAAATTGTATTCGGTTTTACCATTCTGAAAAGCAGCACCTGTTGGAGGTGGTGCAAGGGCAGCTTCTTCAGCAGGAGGTTCAGCACCTTCCTCTACCCATCTCTTCAGCTTTTCATCATAATAGAACTTATTTTTTTCACCTAATTTAGCCTTCACATAAAGCATAATGAAAACCATTAGAACAAGTAGAATCAGAAAGTACTGTTCACCATAAAAAGAAAGAAAGACACCACGGAAGATGTAATGCAATAAAACAATTAATCGTACCTGTCGACCTGGG
The DNA here is from genome assembly GCA_022379115.2 of Bauhinia variegata. Classification (NCBI taxonomy): domain Eukaryota; kingdom Viridiplantae; phylum Streptophyta; class Magnoliopsida; order Fabales; family Fabaceae; genus Bauhinia; species Bauhinia variegata. The sequence goes on along the minus strand of CM039436.1, from coordinate 16,856,380 downwards.
CGAGGTCTCAAGACTAGCCCAACTGTCTTTTGAAAAAGTTGTGAGCCAAAACCAAAACGAGACAACCGAGATGTGCCCCCTGAAGCTGAAGCTTTGCCTTGTGCATCAGATGAAGTTGTTTCCTGGGATGAATCAACCTGATTGTTCATCAAGATTAAATATAATAACGAAAGTCAACCAAACTCAATTAATATAAGCTGATTTTGAGGAATACTTGTCAAAATAATCACACACCTGTCTAGGGGTTCTACCAAAGTCTGGCTCAGAAACACTTCTATTATGCGCAGTCATTCTATTTCCGTCAGCTGTCCACTCACTTATGGGTTCCATTGAAGCAGAGGGCACTAAGGATGACATGGCCATTGTTGATTGACTATTCGGTACTCTTGGTGCCATGGGCTGGTAATGATGTTCATTTCCTTGAATATTTCCATGTGATGTCGCTGGAGCAGGTGGTGGTAAACCACCAACAACTCGATGAGCTGTACTATCAATTAAGTTGAGCAATTTGCCCACTAATTTTCCAGGAGCCAAATTTGCAGCATATCCACCCTACAAAAGTATTGTTTATTAATGCAAGTAACAACTAACAGCACTACCCAAATAATGAAGATTCATAAAAGGACAAGGACATACCTGTTGATGGGTTTTTATCCTCTCCTCAAGAGATAATACCAATTGTTTCCATGTCTCAACTTCAGGTGCACGCCCAGTTTTTAGGGATTTTAGTACTGCTTGGCAGTACCTGAATATTCATAGCCATGAGAAGACAGATTATGTGAAAAAAATATCAAAAATAATTTTCGATGAACTTACTTCAATGAGTCTGAAACTCTTCCCACTTCAGCCAGCATATATGCATATATGAGCTTATATGGCTGAAACGGAAGCAAAACAAACTGAGAGTTTCCAAGCACCTTTGAATATTCATACAACTCCGTCCTCTGTCCAAGTACCCGTTAGGTAAGATAAGTTTGATTGCCTCACAAACATCTTAAGGTATTGAATTAAAAAGAAAATAATATCATCCTAGAGCAGCAGATGCTGAGGTTGGCACAAGCAAGTCACACTGAGTTAAAGCTAGTAAAAGGCATATACGAGGAGCAAGGTTAATAAATCTAACGTCACATCTATTTGAAGAGAAATATATAATTGGAAGTGTGATCCATCAGGGAGTAAGATGTCATTTTCTTAAATTTTAAGCATGGCCAGAGGAGTGAATAAGGAATGTCCACTTTGAACCTTATAAATCTCAGAAAGTCGAAGGGATATGAGAATAGCCAAATATCCGGGGCATTAGCAGACAGATGCAGAGATCATTAAAAACCCAATTTTTGTGAAAGAATTAGCACAAGAGCAAAGGGATTTCAACTACTCCCCCCCCCAAAAAAAAAAAAAAAAAAACTAGGCCAAAAAATGAACAAAGTAAGGATAGAAATATCAGAAAACCTGGATAGCATCTGGACTAGCAAAGGTCCGAGGAAATTTCCAGTGATCTGCTCCAATTAGACAGAGTCTTGCACTATCTGAGTATGGCTCGAAGTTTGCTTCAGCGACCAAATAGCAAATGTGTGCAGCAGTATTCTAAAATATGAATCTCAAATCAGAAGCAGACTAGAAAACAACAATAATGCTTGAGAACGGAAAAAATTGATCAAGGACAATCCTACCTCACTTCTTTCCTTCCACAAGCAATCACCCAGATGAATAATTACAAGTTCATCATCTTTTGTTCTGTTTGCAGTTATTACAGCTAGATTTTCCTCCCAGTCATCAAGCATGCCATTATTTCCAAACTGAAATTGCAAATCAACAACAAAATGTGAGGCTTCCTAGTCAAAGAAATCAATAGTCTGCAATTATCAAGGCCTAAAATTAAGAAAACATCTGGATCACATTGACTTTGCAAGGCTTATAAGTTTATCTGCTTAAGATTACCTGTGCTGGTTGCTGAGACATATTAACGGCACCAGGCTGCCCACTAATAGAGCTGTCTGTAGAGAAAACCTCAGCTGGCTGTCCTGCAATTAGAAGGCATAATGTGCGCAAAGGCGACCCCATGATCAGTTGGCGAACTGCCATTTGCTTCACTGTATCAACATAGAACTGCATAGCAAACATGCACCAAATTTATTTCCCCGACAGAGGGAGGATGAAACACATAAAGGACTGTCTACGTCAGGTATTTCACCATCTGGACAGTTCAACAGAGCATGAAAAATTGACAACTAACCTGCTCACCAAGTTGTGCAGCAAGAACAAGTGCAGGTCCCCACAGCTGACCTTCTTGAGCATATTGTAAAGCCTCCTTCTTTTTACCGGAAACAAGAAGATTTTGTACCTCAAATGCGGTTGCCTATAACAAAACCAAAAATCAGTTCATGGGTTCAAAGCATTTAAGAATCTACGAGGAGGAAGGGCAAATTCATTAAATAACTTATAATACAGACCCGTAATTGTCCTTCGGAAGGCAAATTCTGCAAGCAGTGGCTTAGCACACCATACTGAGTGAATTGTGCGCCACTCATCTTGGCAGATGCAAAAAGTTTTGCAACTGCTGACTCAGGAGTATCATTTTCCTGCGTTAAAAAAATACTCAAAATAAGTTACCAAACTTCGCTATGACTGGCTAATATACAATTACTTAGAAATTAGAACCACAAGATGACTATTAAGGAGGCACATAAGTATATGTGCTTTTTAAGATGAAGTTTATTACAATAGTTACAAATCATAATAGATAACATGTACACGTCAACCTAAAATAAATAGCAGACAGGAAGTTAAAATTTGAAAATACAGAAGCTGGTATAAATACTTCTGAAGCCCTATTTTCCACCACTAAAACCCAAAAAACTTTTTTTTTTCTTATCCTAAAAAACATAGAGATGATACAACCATCTGTAATTTGAGAATTTAACTTCCCATAATTGCAAAGTAGCATGCCTTGGAACCATCAAGAGAGAGTAGGATATCCAGTTACTTTGCAGAGCAATTACAAAAGCAAACAATTCTAAATTGTACCCAAAAAAAGAGGTAACAATAATATGATAATAACCACCATCCTAATATAAATTTCGCAGGGTAGGCAACACAAAAGGTAGAGAACATATGGATCAATGGACGCTAACATCATAACCCAACACTTATTTTGGGGGGACAAAAATCATTGCAATTAATCCATGCATTGTGCAACTATTAGAGAAATTCAGGTCAATCTTGACAAGTATGCCATATTCAAAGGAGAATAATATAGAAAGGAAATGAAAACGAATTACAAAGGCTGAAGATGTAACTTACCTTTAGCATGGTGTCCGCACCAAAAGGAGAACGTAGTTTTCCATAATGTTGACAAGCTATTTTAAGCAAAGAGAGAAGCAATCTCAGCCTTTCACCTTTCTTAATATCCATGTCAGGTGACCCACAGTGTGCAATCCTCTCATCTAACCATTTATACAACTCTTTACTTCCAACACTCCCGCCAACCATTGGACCTGGGAAAGATTGCTGGCACAGAGCACTAAAATAATCACTAGCACCATTTCCAACGTGAGAAGAATCAACATTTGCCACCACAACTTCCATCAAGTTCAACACAGAAACAGAGCCTTGAAGAGTATCCTTCGGATGAAAATGAATAAATAGTGTTATTCTTTTGAGAAATCTATGCAAGGAAAAGAAAAATTAACATGCTCCATTTGCTCAAAGACACTAAATGGGGAAAGGGGAAAATAAAAAGGTACTTTCAAACGCAAACGTTTTCCACCAAATGAAACTGGTTACTGAAGAAAGTTTAAATTAACCTGGGTTCCATAAGATGAGCTCAAGAGACTAGAATCTTTCATTACGATGAGTTTTCCACCAAACCCAAACGTTACCAGGGCATGGGGAGGACGTCCAGCAGATGATCTTCCAACATGAGGGGCATAAGTAAACTGATTTGCACCCTGAAGTGATGGCTGGGAATAACTAATGGACTTTTGACTTCCAGTATAATCATTTGAGAATTGTTTTGGTTCATCTAGCTTAGTATTCGAATAGTTAAACCTTTGTCCAGCATCCCCACCAGGCACAAAGCCTTGGGCAAGTTCAACGGTCCCATTGGCCAACCCAGGACTCGGACTTGCCTTATTGTAAAATGCAACTCCAAAAGAACTAGAAGTATTCTGTTGATCATTCCAGGTGCCCTCTACAGCCTGGCCACCAACATCCTGTGACCCATAGCTCCCAGCTTGGGCATAATCCCTATGAAAACTATCATCATTATGTGAAAAGGCACTCGTAGAAGCATACCCATTTTCAAGGCCCTGAGCTATAGATTGACTAGATGAATTGTAGGTTGCCAATAGGCGCCACTCTTGGGATATTTTATCAAAATACCACTCAGGATACTGAGGATCAAAATACATATGTTCTGGGTATCCATTATCTCCTTGTGCAACCTGACCCCAGTTAGATACGATTTCAGTCGTTCCGGTTTCAGCTAAAGTTCCAGCAACAGACTGCGAAGTCTGCTGCATATAAGAAACCTCTGCTTGACCATCAGAAACAGCATTCCAATCAACAGTTGCGTTGGCTTCAGAGCTCTCCTGATTAGCGGCTGTTCCATTATAGCCATCTATTTGATACCACTGCCCAGTGTTGGAGTCATACCTCCAACCCTGACTTTCCCAATATTGAATGCTATTTAGATCTTGTTCATTTGTACTATTTTCCAAAGATGCATCATAATGTTCACCCTCTAGATATTGTGCATGGTTAAAAGAAGCATTTACGCTATCACCTTGAACTTCATTACCAGGATTCACTTCCCTATTAAAATTATCGCCTGCTTTACCTGGAAAATCCCCAGACTGATCCCCCAATTCACTGAAAAAGTCCGAATACGAACCGAACCCAACGCCTCCATTGGAATCAGCATAAAATGAATTCCAACCTACCTCCTTAACCTCTGAACTAATGATTCCATTACTATTGGTTACCGTTGATGCCGACCTGGATTCTGTTCCCATGCCATCGTTCCCGGGATCCATTGTACTACTTTCACACCCAACTGAAGAGGACATCATGGAATTTCCCTCTTCTGCGTGTGAACCAATCAAACTGGAATCAAATTTCTCACTACCCATTTCCCCTTTTACTTCAATCCCACTTTCGCCGCCAAGTGAATCCTCAAATGCAGCATCAACATCAGTAATACCCAGATTCGCGAACGCTCTAGCATCATCTGAATCATTTCCTTCATTGTGGTTAGACTTGACGGGCTCTACATCATCCTCAACCAGTTTATCAAAGAAATCCTCGTCCGTATCCTCCAACTGAAATGGAGGATTTGAAGCCATCGACCAAAACCCTAGTCCTTCCCGGCTCCTCGTGATCCCAACGAAGACTCAATCCAATTCTGCGGAAAACACGCTCAGGTAATCCCTGATTTCACCCAATATAATTCCCAGCCTCGATATCTGAGTTAAATGTAAACCACGAGATCCAAAGCCAACAACCTCAGAGTCACGGTTCCTCGAACCTAACCTCGAGAAGAAGATACGAACAACCAGAGAACAAATAAGATCTGGGATTTATGAAATTCCTGCAATCCAAGAGCCATAAAACAAGCAAAACATACCGAAAAGTGCAAGCTTGGGCCTGAATTCAACCGATACGAGTTATTACAGATGGCATAGATTCTAAGAAAAGCAAATTCACTAACAGATCCATTGGAGAATTAGCAGAAAAAAAACAGAGAATGAAAGAGTAAACAAAGGAAAGCCCTCGATTTCGCACCCTACAACCCACAAGTAACAACGTTTTTTCAATTTTGGATTTAGATTTAGATTATTAGACTATATAATAATATTGTATATTATTCACCTGTGTAGTTTTCTTCGTTTTGGTAGTTCGTGTTTTTCTCATTCCTTTTCCCCTTTATTTTCCATATTTCTTATTTACATTTTACCGCCGGATATATATATTCATTGAAAAAAACCGGGTTCGTTTGTCATACTTGCATTGCATGCAACTACTACTTCCGTATCTGCTCTTTTGCTGCTTTCGCACCTCCTGCCCTTCGAGTCAAGAGAGACAGAGACCACCCACTACTTTGACTAACCAACAAAATTATAATAGATTATTTTTATCATAACTATAATATATATAATAGAATTTTTATTAGTCCCAAAAATATGTGAGGCTCCCCTATCTAGACTTTTATATAGTTATCTGCCCTTTTTTTTTTCAAAAAAAAAAAGCTTAAAATTAGTTTATTATATTATTTATAGAAAAACAGCTGGTTTAATTTTTATAAAACTAACATTAAATTTAATTAATTAAAAATTGTGAAGTATAATTTATTTTTCTTGATGATTACTGTTATACAGTGAATGAAAATCTCAAAAAGAAAAACCGATGCATCTTTTCTGCATTACCAGATTAAAAGAATAATTAAGAAAATTTATAAACCTAACGGCATCGTTTATTGATGATCGCGAATTCACAGCAGAGGATGGCTGTACGACCAAATTTGGTGGCCTAGCATTAATTGTTGGGATGTATCTACTCCTAGTACTAAAAGATTAATAATATTGAGAAAGAGATCTGACTAGCAGTTTTTTCACTTTAATTTTGATTTTGATTTAAAAGACCTATCACTAGCAGTATTGCTAATTTACCAAGAAAATTCCTCTGATTTCAACGAATCGGGTAAAAATCCTCTGTTCTCTTTATGCTTTCCCTACGGCTGCTGCATATGTTAACATTCAAAAACAAAAATGCAATCTTGGCTTTTTTTCTTTTCAAAATTGTACTTACATTACTAGCTATAATTACGAAAACAACGATAAAGTGATGGCAATGTCAAACTAACAATTAACATATATATAATTATAGGGTGTTCTTATTCATAGGCTCAAATCGATGACTACATAATATTCACAATCTCGAACTATTATATCAAAAAATTGTGTGAATTCAAAATCAGATGATTTGCTTTCTCCTCAGACCAAATTAAACTTGAGCAGCGAACTGAGACCTGAGCTGGTCTCGATTTTGTAGTGGGCCGCCGTTAATTTAAAAGGCTCTTAAATGATAGTGCCAGCCCAATTACAGACTTGATTACTCCTATCCATCCTATGTCCAAAAAGGGTTTCTTATTTCCAAAAAATTGTGATCCAACTCTTTCCATCTAAAATTAAAGAACTCAAAACCACATACTACAGCATAATCTTTTTCCTTTTTGTGTTTTGGCGAGGGACCTTAGCGAAAAATATAAAACTAGACTATAAGGGAATAAAGGAGGGCAATATGGAGAAAGCGTATACAAGCCACAACAACTAGCTAGGTTGTATATTTATAATTGAACTGTCCATATTATTAGGTTCCAAGCAAGTAGATAGTTTCATTAATGAAGGACCAAACAAACTTTTCCTCATTCCAATTTGTTCTTTATGTATGGATTGATCATACTCAATAAGGCGTTACATTTGCATGTTATGGAATCTATGGATGAGGCTGGGGATCATGCTACAATTACACTTAACTATCACTCTCTCTATAGCCAATAATATTTGAGCTAAATTTAATTAGGTTGTGGAATAAATAATATTAATCATGGGTTTCGGCTGCGTGAATGAAAGAAAGGTCAATCCCAATATTCGCACCTAAATTGTAGAGATGAGCAAAAGGAGAAAAGAAAAGATGTCCACTCACTGCGCAAGGGGTGGGGTTGGGTTAGGTGCCAAGCTTGGCACATAAGTTTTACTTTGATAGATCATCCAAAAGCGAAAGGGAAGGTCAAAGTAAAGAAAAAGGTGAAGAAAGCCTTGAATCATATCCACAATCTTACCGCCAATCGACAGTGCAAGCCATAAAATACCAACTAATTAAAGCTTGAATCTCATAAATCAGGTTTCACTTTGTTCGCGCTTCAATGCTTACCGACAACTCATACACCTGTTATCAATGTTATAAGCTTAATATTAGTTTTTTTTTTTTTGTGGGGCAAAAAAAAAATCATCGATGTTGTAAAGATTCTTATTGCTAGTCTAATATTGGCGATAGAATCTGAGCTGCTTACTATGAGAGACCCACCAAATAATACTGATAGTAGGTAGGAAAAAGAAAAAAAAGTACTATGTATCATTATTTTACAGAACAGGTTAGTTTAGACATTTTTCTCTCATTTGTACAAAATAAACAAAAGCTATTTCGATGGCAAAAAGAAAAAAGTGAACATTTGCTATTCCTAGAACGTTTTTCCTCTCTTGGTTAGCTTTTCATAACAGATTAAATACAAAAGATAAACTGAAGAAGATGAATTTAGTCCAGGAGTATATGTGTAGCTTGTGCAATGCAACAAATGAAACTAGAGACCATCTTTTCTTTGAGTGCCCAGTTTCTGCAGCCATATTGAGATCAGTTATGCAAGCAGTAGATTATGATATAGGATCCACAAGTTTTCAGACCTGGAAGCACAACTTGGAAGGAGCTAGACGAAAGAACGGGCCAGTTTATCAACTTAGAACAGCCGCATTCTGTGCTACAATTTATGCTTTTTGGAAGACTATAAATGACAAGGTTTTCCAGCAAATTGCTCCTAATTGTGATAGGAATAAGAAGATTGAAGCTATAAGAGAGAGATTTAATATTTTATAAGTTTCTCTGTGATTAAGTGTTTGCTTTCTTTTTGATGAATATATTTTCACCTTTCTAAAAAAAAAGGTGAACATTTCTCTGATGTTCGACTATGAATATAATACTCGGAGGATCCTCTGGTTCTTCAGGATTAAGTCTAATTGGGTTATATTCCTGACTTTTTTTTTTTTCAGAAAAAAATAAAGAAAGAGGAATCTGTGTGATATCGCAATTTATTAATAATGAGAATTTGACCGAAGCTATTAGCCAATAAGCATCAATAATGAAGAGCGTTGAATAGCGACAGACTCGTGTTCCCGCAGGCATGACCGGTATACGGGGGACGCAGGGCTGCGGCATCCGTTAAAGTTGAATCGATTGAATGAAACCTTTTTTTTTTTCCCCATAGAAGTTGTGAACAAATTTCTTAATTTCCTCTTCTAGGGAAAGGGAGATTCATGCTGGTGAGCCCCTCCCATCATGGCTCCAACTCTTATTTTTGTACGTGAATTAAGTAGAAACACTCGATACATATAAGTTGACCAGATAAGAATCCAACTCCATCTTTTTTCTTCTCAGAAAGTGTAGGAACCGGTATGCTACAAGTCGCGCTGACCAATCTAATTTAAAACGCTGTGACACCGTCTTCGTTCCAAAATTTAGATAACTCTCGTCCGCGTAAGTTTAATTAAATAACAGAATTTTTCTAACATATTATCTATGAAAGAGAAGGCCGTCCGAATTTTCAAAGAAAAAAAAAAAAAGGCAAATTGATTGTTGATGCAAAACTACAATTGACTTCAAAACAAGGACAGTGTAGATTAGGAAACAATTTTTCTAACGTAGTTTTCGTGGTTGGCTTTTGATCTTGGCTAATGGCCAAGTTACAGCCCACGGACCCCACTCCAGCACACTCTGGATAGCAAGCATGAGTTCCTAGGATTAAGGCTTCTCGTCTGTCCTCTTTTCCCTTTCCTTATTTTTCTTCTACGTGTCTGTCTAAAAGGAAGAGATAACTCGGTATATTTATGCTGGCTTCACGTTACTTCACGGTCTCAGAAGGTTTCCGATCCCATGAAAATTACAAAATTATCCGTAAGCTCTATGACTAATTCTTTTGAAGCAAGACATCACATGCAGGAAAGAAAAGTACCCGCCGAACAATATCGTAATGACTAAAATGTCCTCATTTTTTATTTTACCTTATCTTTTCCGAGTTTTCTACATTAAAAATCACAACTCGTTGGACAGGTTTATTTTAATGATGTTCTAATCTAAGCGTTTATATTAGCATATCGTACTCTGTAACGGACGATGCCACATTCTGACTGATTCTTCGATAAGAATAGTATGGGAATGGGACCTACTCCTACAGCTTCGCTCCTGCTTCCGCCCGGATACTTCGTTATTTTCAAGGCAGATAAAATTCTTGTATATTGGTCTTTGGATATTCTCCGCCCCAATCCATCTTTGAACTTGGAAGGACATCCTCTTAGCACAAAACAAGCCAAGTGTCTCTACGCACCCCTATTGGGTTGTTCTTTCTTTCATCATTTTATAGCTGCCGACTCCGTCTAATAAAATCATTTCATTTCATGCTTCACGCTAAGACAATGAGAAATCAACTTAAATTAAAAATAATACAAACAAAACAAAAGCAATGATGAAGGGGAAAGAAAAAAAAGAAATGATTTCAGTGAAAAAGTGGAATTGGACAGGTTAGAGACCGGCTGGAAGCAGAAGCAGAGCATAAAAACAGAATTTGAGCACTTTAGTACTTTTAAAGGGCAAAGTTGTTGGTACACTCGAATCACATTGACAGGATTTGCAGGGTAAGTTGTGAGAAAATTTATAGCGTGATGATGATATGATATGAACCAACAGAGTAGAATGTACAAGTTGAACGATTGAATAGTTAAGCCAGCAATTTGCCATCCAACTCTGGACACACCAGACAGTTGGTGAAACATAAACTGTAGTCAGCTATGTTGTACCATCAAAAGCATCGTCTAACAATTAAAAATGCATATTGTTCTTTAACCCGAAGAACAAAACATCAAAAAAGAAACAAATGAATTCCACTTTACCCAGTTGCAGAAAACAACTAAACATGACCAGATAGATCGATGAGCTAAAACCATTTAAGTAAATTATGCATCAGAAACCACGCTAAGTTCATCTTCTTCTGGAGCTGGCAAGTTGAGATCTATTATAGCCTCTCTTAATGTACCAGAATCTTTCACGTTAGATGGTGAAGATGCCAAGAGATGAGATCTCTTGTGACCACCAAGTGCTTGTCCTGACCCAAATATCTTATGACAATACGGGCATTCAAAAATTTTATTATTATTACCTGCATTCTGAACTTGAGCTTCATCAAGAAAGCAGATGTTTTTGTGACTGGCTAATGCCCGAGAAGATCGAAACGTTTTTCTACAGTTGTCACACTGGTGCTTCCTGCGAACTCTCTTGGACTTGATCTCTTCCAATCCCTTTGATTCCTCTACTGATCTCAGCTCTTGCTCTTCTTTGACAGTATTTCTTATCCATCTGTCCCTTGAGAGCATCATGAGGCACATAGCAACATCTTCTTCAGAGGAAGTATCAGAAACTGAGCTAGCCGGTTCAGGCTCAGTCGGTGACTCTGGAGGACTCGGTTTAGACCTCTTAAGTTCCAATTTCTCGTCCTGGGTCGGGGTTTGGCTTCCTGCCACGGTAGATTTTCGGTTTCTCTTGGATCGCCGCCGAGTTGTGTTCCTGGACTCGGTCTCGCTCTCTCTATCCAGGACGACAGGCCCATTGTCAACAGCAAAAGAAAACTCAGGATCCGCAAGTCTGAAACTTTTCTTGGGATTCTCCCTCAACCCATAAATCAACGCCTTTTCCTCTGGCTCTCCGTATTCAAGTTCTTCTTCGGAAGAGAGATATGAGAATGAAGCTGAGTCACTGACTGGTTCGGGCTTTGGAGGAAGGGGAAGGGTGGCCAAATGCGCCTTCATGTGGCCACCCAATGCTCTGCCATTGGCGAATGTCCTAGAGCAAAGCTTACATTTGTGCTTCTCCATTGGATTGGATTGGCAACAGAGCAGAGCAAAGCAAGTTGAAAGCTTTTTACTCTCTCGAAAATTTAGGGGAAATGGGAACTTAAAAGGAGTAGGTGACAAGCATTCCTCACCAAAAGACACCACACAACCCAAAATATATGATTTTGCAAAAAAAAAAAAAAAATAATATATATATATATATATATATATATATATATATATGAACGTAAATAGTTGTAAAATGTTACATGACATTTCAAAAAAGAGAGAGAGAGAATGTTAGAAGACAGCGGCAAAAATTAAGAAAGTGTGATTGTGAATAGGAAAAAGGCAAGTGAGTAACACGCAGACCTTGCTAAATGCTCATTCGGGGATAACCCTTTCTGTTTATTACTTTTCTAGAACTTCTCTAAATAAAATTAAAATTTGTTACTCTATTTTAATTTTTATTATCAAATTTTCCGAATCTCTTTATAATTGTTAATATATATATATATATATATATATTTTTCTATTTTTATTAATCTACTGCAATAAAATATTTGTACGAGAGCAAATTTGGTCCTTCAAATAATACTTAAAATTGTGGCATAATTAATTTATTTGGGTGATCTAAAATCAAAGTAATATTTTATTCCCACTTTTTATGGCTATGACTGTTGTGGAAACTTTAAATTCCGTTTGCATGTCGTTTGACAGAGATGACATTTTGTTTTTTGGGAAAAAAAAAAATGGGGGTCCCCGAAAATCATTTATCAAGGAATTTTTTGTTGGGCATGAAAGTAGATATAAGTGATCACTAATCGCGGATGATTCATATCCCTATTAATTTCTAGTTATCCAGTATGATAAGGATGACTATAGTATAATTTGGAAAACAAATTATTTGCAATTATGAATTTTCCTCCTTTTATTGGTCATCTAATGATAATTTTCTAAATAAACATTAAAAAAACATAATACAGTGTTTTGCATTTGTAAAAGAAAATATTTCAAATTACAGAATCAAAATCAAAACTTTTCTTTTCTTTTTTTTTGTTAACCGAGTCAAAATTAAATCCCATATATGTTAATCATTAAATCCTTCTTACCGGAATATTTTTGTCCTTAATCCTAAAAATTAGGATGAAATTTTCTTGTTCCAAACCAACGGAAAGGAAAATTCTAATTGTGTTTTGGAACATATCAATGTTGCAAATCAGAAAGTAATTATTCTAAATAAAAACTTATTTACAAATATTATCAACGTGGTAAGATTTACAAAATTTTGAATAATACATATAAAATATTTTTTGAATAAATAAAATTTAAGTTTTTTTTTTTACAATTCTAAAGAAATTTTTATAAAACTAATAAAAATCTCAATATCCCAAACATGTTGAATTTGAACATCATGTTTTACGTAATTTGTCAACATTTGTGTAATAACTACATTTGTATGTTACTTGGTGATTGCCAATTAAGACAATCATTAACAATTTTTTATTTTTTTTTCATGAACTACTCCTGAAAAGAGATTCTTGGGAATCTGCATCAAGCGCGCACACAGGAAGATTTATTGCAAACGCGCATTTTGGTTGGGCACGATATTCGGGTGATCGGTGGTTTTCGTGTGTTTAATACGCTGCCGCTTATGTACGGTGGGATAATATTCCAATTTACAGACCCGTTTAGCAGTTATTAATGGTCCATATTAATATCAGCAAATGTATTGAGTAATACTTATTGTGTTTAAAATTTTGAATGTCGAATAATTTAAATGCATCAAATTCTTAATTTATTTATTTATATCAAAATCATATTTTAGATCCAAGATTATATTAGATAGAGATTAAATAGGATTAGAAAAAAGATTATAAAAAATAACAAATTTTATTTATTAAATTTTAATATAATTATATGTCAATTTATTTCAAAAGAAAACCGGTTAATATTTACCTAGGTGAAAAATCAATTGACTTTAATTAATTCTACTTCCCGATTTGGTGAAGGTAAACTCATTTTTTAATAGAAAGTTAAGAGTTGGATTCAGAAACTCATTAGGCTAGAGATTGAAGAATTTAAATTGCTGGTAAAATTTGAACGCACAATTTTAATTTAATTCTTCCTAAGTTTCGTTAGCAGGGGGTTATGATGATCTGTTTGGTTTAGTTAACTAATATAAGAAAAACCGTCAGTTTTGGCAGTGGTGTCAGTGCCACCTGTAATGGTAACATTTAGCATGCTGACTGACAACTTGTGGTTTCTCAGTTTCTCTGCTCTCTTAATCTGTCTCTGTCCGTCATTACCAAAGTGATATCTAATGTTACACTTTCACTGAGCCTCTTACTTCTTGTTTAAGGTTGTGTTAAGTCCTTTTGGGATAGTGCTTGGCTCCATCCTCACCTTTTCCCAATTCTATTTTCTTTGCTTACAAGTCATATATATATATATATATATATATATAAAGACTTGAGGAAAACTAAGGGACCAAATTTTCTGCAATCGATTGCACGACGATAAAAAAAATTTAAATTTAAATTAACGCTGTCTATAAATTTTATTGGATGTGAAAGATTCGATGTGATATGATTATTGATATATATTATGTAAAAATATATATAAGATAATAAGAAAAGAAGGTAGATTGCACTATAGTTTTTCCTTAATTTTGCTTTTGGCAAGCAGAGTGAGAGTTACTGCTGCTGAGTTTGCCCGCACAAAAGGAGGTAACTAACGCCCAGCCCCACCACGCTTTTCTTGCGGCAGTTTTGTTGTCGCAGTTCCAGTTCATACTATAAAATAGAGGCGCCCGGGTTGGGCGTAATCGATTATGTGATTGGGCAAATATGGCAGACCGAGACTCTAGAAAGAGGCCCAACACAAAACTTGACGGACACGTGTCTCTCAAGTTTACAGCTCTAAAATTGTTACTTGCTCTCTTCTGGCTTCTCTCTTGTCAGCTGGAACTCAAATAATGTTGTGCAGATGCGTTCAATTCAAAGATAGGAAGGAAGGAGCCTGCCTAATTTTTATGACTTGTCATGAGACATGACCCTTACCTTGCCTTAAATTAAATAAAATTAGAGCAAGGTCACTCACGCTACTTGAGAGGCTGCTTTTAATTTTCAAATGCTCATACATAGCGTTGAGGGATACCAAAATTGACCTTACTCGATACTCCACTTTTATCCTCTCCTTTCGACATAAAGCTTTTACCCTCGAGAATTTCTGCGGAGGCCCACCTTTTGTAGGAACTTCCAACTCTAAGTGGACCCAAAACATAATAAGAGGTGATATTGTAGAATTTTTTGTTACACACAAACTATTTCTAAACTATATTAGAGAGGTGAGATTATTTTGTTTAAAAAATAAATAAAAAATTACAATTATTTCCACTATCATTACATGTGAAATATGTGCTGCTTATGTTTGAGCTCCAAATCTAACATTGCAGAAAATATTCAACCACCTAAATGAATTTGCTTAATGAAGTCTTTTACTCAGTCAAAACTACCAAAATTTTAGGTGGTATTGACTTGGTCGCCCATGAAGTAGCCCTAATCAATCCGTGATTCCTGGCAAAGTTCATGATAGTAGCATAATCTAATAACCACATTGTATCCTATCATGGCTCAATAAGAGGTATTATCTATGATTATTATAAACGAATCGATTATAATTTTACATACTTAAATGAGTTAATCTAAATACAATCTTAACTCTTCCGCAAACACCTAAAAAAAAAAAAGAATGATGTAAAATCTATGCAAGCTAGACTAATCGCTCTAGAAATTAAAACATGATTTATTTTGATTCTAGGAGAGGTTAATACAGCTACATATTGGCAGCAAAGCCAAAAAGAAGAGTAGAACCCATTCTGCATGTTTCCTTGTGTTTCCTAATGTCTATATATTCTAACCTCTAGTTACTATATATAAGCAAGAAGGAGAACATGATAACTCTCAGAAATCGATCGAGATTAATGAATAGCAAAGCATTCTTCAACGGACCGACGTGCTTTTCCAGATACTCTGCATATATGTATCTTCTGCTCTCTTAGAGGTCAATCGATTTTGCTTCAACCACACTTAAAATGTCATGTATATATCTTTACTGAATTATTTTCTAAAGAAGAGAGAATCTGCCTTGTTTATTTGCATGCATCTTCAAACCCAAATATATATATATATATACCTCTACCTTCATTCAGAAGAAAAGCCCTTGTCACGAAAGCCACAATTGAGGAAGCTGCTCATTCTTCCGCAAAAAAGCTAATAGTGTGGGACCAAATTCTTTAAGCACATCACCTGAAGCTTGTCTTGTCTCCGTATATACATATTCCCTTTTTCTTTTTTTTAAAAAAAGGCTATGCATCACATTAGGCATTCATTGATCTGATTTTGAGCCTAGCAGGAGGAAGACGACAAAGCTTTCGATTGTAATTTTTGCGTATCCAAATGCTTTACTTGTTTGAAACTTTGATTTAACACCAATATCTTGTTGACTTATTCTAAAATCTGCTCAAGTAAACTCCTCCTATCTCCTTTCTTTCTAGTTTAAGAAAAAAAAAAAAAAAGATCTTGTTGAAATTTGAAAAACAAGTCAACTTAAGAGAGGCTTCTTTGCATCGAACTCACTCTCTAAGCCATGGCTTCCCGCGTAACCTTCTTTTCCTTTTGCCCAAAGCACAAAGTAAAGGCCCGTGAACATGATGAACATACCCGCAAGGCTGCAATGTATGCATTAACCATTATATAATATTACAGTGACAAAAAAGTAAGAAAAAGAATGGTTTCCAAGATATGAACTTGAAAGTCGGATATATACTTTACCTTTCAATATTAAAAGTATCTCCTAAGATAGCAACAGAGAAAATCACTGAGCATATTGTAGCAACGGGATTAAACACGGAGACCAAAACTGGTCCTTTTTTCCTGAGTGCCCATCCATTGATGCTTAGACATAATCCATTCATTGTACCTGCCTATGTGTTTATAGAATTTTACGTAGTCAGTATCCATCACAATGATAATCTTATTCAGAAGTTTCATAGTAATAAATTTATAATTATGAAAGCCAACAGTACTGAATAGATTATAATCAATCACTTGGGAAAAAAAAGGAGAGAAGAGTTGAAAATACCAGAACAGAATAGGTAAGCAGGTCTCCGAAACTCAAAAGTGCCCAAGCAGTTTTAAATTTGTGATCTTCAATTACTTGAGCAATTGCAGTCATTAGTGCTCCAAACAAGGATGTTATTGCGCAGAGGGACATGGGCGCAGGAAATTCTCCTAAAGTAGAAGCCTACAGGGTCCACAATTTTTGTTACGTAATAAAAGCAAAATACAACTTATTTGCTTTAATTGTGTTTCCTATATATATATATAAACATTTGATTCCAAGTCACCTGCAGAACAATGTTGCTTGATAACATGAAAACCGCAGCTATGAGATATAGGCAACCTATTATCTTGTCTTTGTCAAAGACAGCATTTGATGGGGGCGGCGATTGTGTTTCAACTTGAGCTTGAGCCTCTTTGGCAGTAAGGCTTTGCGTTATACTCACTGTGAGAGCGCCCAAGACGCACATCATTGTCCCTAAAATTTTTACTTTACCATGCCTGCAACTTAAATCCACTTTCTCTAACCTGTCGACCATAAAAACTTCAATAATAAATAATTTTCGGCCTCTATGAAACTGTTACGTTCTTTTTCCGAAGGTCTGAATATGCTTCGTGATGTCTCTATAATTTGAAGTTCTAAGTTAATATGTTATATCCCATTATATATGTAACAAATTAACTGCATTACCCAAAACTCCATGCAATTATGAAGATAAGAGCTGGGGCAAGGTTTGGCATGGCAGTTCCCATTGCTGGTGAGGTTAGATTGATTCCTTTTATGAGTAACGACTGGAACAAAGTAACCCTGCGTATAATCCATGGCCACAGAGAGAAAGCAATTGAGGAAAATAATTTAATATGGGTTTTAAAATTCTCATGATCAGCACTGCTTGTTCAGATAAATAAAAAGAAATGAAGGAAGATAAACTAATGATAGCTATATTATATACGATTTAACATGAGATTAAATTCATTAGCAAAGAATTAACTTTCCTTCCGATGATGCTTTTTTTTTTTTTTAACATTATCTATTAATGATTCCTTTGTTGTTATTTTAAAAATTCTATTTTAACATTCTATAACTCAACTTTCCTTAGAGCCCTTAAAATACTACCTATAGTATATCCCCATAAGATCGGGTTAAGCTAATATAAACCTTTAATTTGAAAAGGTGAATGATAAGTAGAAAGTAAGTGATTAACCCAAGTAAGATTATTGTTTCTAGTGCTTTTGTTTCTCTCTACCATTATTGGAATTCAAAAACCCTACTCCCGTTTTCATCTTCTTTGGTATTTATTCAGAAATTTGAGCCACAACTTTGTCTTAATAAACCTAGCTAGCTTCAAACTTTTTTGCTGGTTTACCAGAAACGTCATTCATTATAAAGTTTTAATTTAATGGGATGAGAAAAGAAACTAAGTTCATGGAATAATTAAGCAAATTAAGACGCAAGATTTCCTTACCCTCCTAATGAAAGCAACACTAGCTGTATAGAAAACCTGAGTGTCAATTTGTTGGGCCATTTACTCCTGCAAGAGATACACAACATATATAGGGAAACTTAATTAGCTTCAGAAGAGTGACTTTCCTCACACAAGAGAGGAAGTAAAATTTGCATTTTTATTCTACGATTTCTTTGAAAAAAGCAGAGAAGACAGCGAGAGACCTTTCAAAATAAAAGGCAACAGGGAAGATGATGAAGAATGTAGCCAAGGAAGTGGAAATAACAATGGTAAGAGCGCTGAGGCCCAAAGACATAAGATAACTGACAAGCACTGCTGTCCCTGCATATCCAAATTGGACACATATCAATCCTCCTATTACCGTTGCATCTTCAATCATCCTCGCCCTTGTCCTCTCCACCATCTTCAATCTTTCTTCAAAACAAAACCCTCTGTTGTATTCTCCTGGCCATGGCCCTCACACAAATTGTGCTTGTTAGCCATGAACTCAACTAACTTGCACGTTCTTTCTACCAGTCCTGCTTCTTCGGTTGACAGGGAATTCAACTCGTCCCTATTCGAATAACCTCTATCTACCAACCTTTCCTATTCGGTCTCTCGAACTTGTTTTCTTATTCACTCTTCCTTTCGTACATATAAATAGTGGCCATGAGGATTGGTAAATGGTCAAAAATGTTTTATTTTTAGTTCTAATTCTAGATTTAGACAAATCAAAATTTTATGTTTAGATATATTAAGGGTGTGTTAGCTTTAGTTATTTTATGTTTTTTTTTAGTGAAAATGAAACAAATTTTAAAAAATTCAATAAACAGGACATATTTTCAGTAAATATTTTTTTAAAATAACTGAAAAATTGAAAATAAAAAATTAATGTTTTAAGAAATAATTAGTGGTAATTTTGTAATTTTATTAATTTCATTGATATTTTTTAAAAATAATATGAAAAAAAAATAAATAAAATTTAACAATTAGTTTTAGCTCATTAACACTTGCCTTTAAGAGAAATTTTGATGGGTTATTTAGGGTTGTGGATATGGGTCTGGCATTAGAATCACCCGTTTCAGCGATCGATCAGAATCACCTTCATTCCTGATTCAACCTTGAATAACAAACTGTCCCACTACACTTGTCACCTGAGATAGATCCCCATGGTCCCACCGAAAAGAAAAAGAAGCATTTCGCTAATGATTTCTTCTGGGTGGCTATTGGATACTGGAGCAGACGGTTGGCTGCATTCTATTTGAAGAATGGAATAGTATAATTTTTTAATTTGCTGAGGTTAAACTGCAGTCTGCAATGAAGCTCAAAAATTACTGGAAACAGAGAACTCTCATATCCCTTCCATTAGACCTTAGCCTTGGAGCTAGCCATTTTAGTTCAGCATCCATCTCAGAAAAGCTTGAGTCATGGAACCGTCTCATTGGAGGCCTTGCCAAGGGTACACCCAATGCTGAGTTTACGTTATTTGAGGCCTCTCAAATGTTCAGTTCTGGGATTAAACCAAATGCCTTTGCGCTGACTCACCTGGTTCGAGCTACCACTAACATAGGTAGGGACTCATTTGGACAACAGCTCCACAGTTATGTTGTTCGATGCGGGTATTATTCCGATGTCTACGTCTCCGCTGCCCTAATCAGATTTTACGTAAGAATGCAGTCACTCAGCAATGCCTATACAGTGTTCGTTGAAACGCCTCAGTCGAATGTGGTTTCTTGGAACACACTAATATCTGGGTATGTGCACTCAGGGCAATTTCGTAAAGCGTTGTCAGTTTTCCTTCAGCTAGAAAGGTCTGACATTTATGCCGACGAATTCTCGTTTACATCGGGTTTAGCTGCTTCTGGCCGACTGAGTTTCTTGAAGCTAGGAAACTCAATTCATTCGAAGATTATGAAATTTGGCATGGTTAGTAGCATTATTGTTGCCAATAGTTTGATTGATATGTATGGGAAATGTGGGTCTGTTGAAGACGCTGTTCGGGTATTCTCGGAGATGACTGACAAAAACAGGATTTCCTGGAATTCAGTTATTGCGGCAACGGCAAACAACGGAAACATTGAACTAGCATTCAAGTTTATGCACCATATGCCTAAGCCCGACACCATTTCGTATAATGGACTAATAAACGGCATTGCTCAAGTGGGCAATATAAGAGATGCAATTCAGATCTTATCAAGTATGCCAAGCCCAAATTCGTCTTCTTGGAATTCAATAATAACAGGGTATGTGAATAGGAATCAGGCTCCAGAAGCTTTAAATATATTCAGTAAGATGCACTCTACGAACATTCAGATGGATGAGTTCACATTTTCAATTATTTTGAATGGGATTGCTGGTATTTCAGCCTTAAAATGGGGAACGTTGATTCATTGTTGCACGGTCAAGAGTGGTCTAGATACATCTATTGTCGTGGGGACTGCCCTAATTGACATGTACTCAAAATGTGGGCAGGTGAAGAATGCTGAATCAGTCTTTCACTCACTGCCAGAAAGGAATTTGATAAGCTGGAATGCAATGATCACTGGCTATGCTCGCAATGGCGATTCTGCAAAAGTATTCCACATGTTTGAGTTGCTGAAAATAGAAAGACATACAAAACCTGATAGTATCACATTTCTTAGCCTCTTATCGGCGTGTTCTCATAACCAAGTACCTTTGGAGGTTGCCATTCGGTACTTTGAATCTATGATCAGCGATTATAGGATAGCACCGACTGTTGAACACTGTTGTTCAATGATTCGGTTGATGGGACAAAAAAAGGAGCTATGGAGAGCAGAGAGTATGATATATGAACTTGGTTTTGAGTCATGTGGATTGGTTTGGAGGGCTTTGCTTGGTGCTTGTGCAACTGGGAGAGATTTACAGTTAGCAGAGATTGCGGCTTCTAAGTTGATTGAATTGGAGGGGAATGAAGATTATGTTTATGTAATGATGTCTAACATGTATGCATATTACGGAAGATGGGGAGATGTGAATGCAATTAGGGGGCTCATGAAGAAGAAACACGTGAGAAAAGAAGCGGGTTCTAGTTGGATAGAAGTAGAAAATGTTTTACCATACACATCTACTACTGAGGCAGTGTATCCCTAACAGATTTCTCGTTGAGATAGGAAAGAGAGACTAGGGATATTTCCGACGGATGTTGTCTGCTTTTCCTGATCCTAAACAAGTTTACATTGGGGTGTTTGATTGTGATCAGCTTCGATTTATCTGAGTTTATGTTTTAGTCTGCAAAATAGCTAGCATCATCCAAGAAGACATTTTTGGGGCTAAAGAGGGAGGTCAGGAAGCTGGTATAACAGTAACGTGCCTTCTCTTTGACGGGTATCAGCAGGCTGAGATCTGTTGCTTGGAAGGACTCGATGGCCTGTAATTTATGACAATGACGCCGTTGATACCTTGTCGACGGAAGTAGTAGAGATAGTGAAGCAGAATTGCAACGAGAGAGCATATCATATGGTTTAAAATTTTGGAGTAAATACATATTTTAATTCTTCACATTTGAAACCTTATTAATTTGGTCCTTTATACTTTAAGTTTATCAATTTAGTCCTTCACACTTCAAATTTATTAATTTGGTTTCTCACACTTAAAACCTTAATTAATTTAGTTCCTTAAAATTGTAAAACTTATAAATTACTCTTACACTTCAAAAATATTAATAAATTCAAAGGACTAAATTGATAAAAAATTTAAATTGTAAGAGACTAAATTAATAAATTTAAAGTATGAAGGACAAAATTGATTAAGATTTCAAATGTAAAATATCAAATGAATAAATTTAAAGTGTGAATAACCAAATTAATAAGAGTTTCAAGTATGAAAAACCTAAGTATTTACTCAAAATTTTATTTTAGGTTTGATTCTTTGATGTGACTTAAATTTTATTTCTATCCGAAAGAAAAATGAGATATAATGGTCGGTTATGTCGGTTACTCACTATTGTACTGTAAAACAAAATTCCAATTTGAAGGGGTTGACCAGATGAACATGTCAAAGCGCCGAGTTTAGTTCTACGTCTGATCCAGCAAAAGACTTCCGTACTAAATACCATCTACCACGACTCACAAACTTTCAAGTATGGTTCCATTTCCCAAACGTTCCCCTCGATCCCAAGATCAAGCAGGCAGAAAGTGATTAAGTCAATGCAAGCACCAGAGTTTCTACCTTCTTTCTAAAGTACATATAGATTCTCAGGAATCAAGGTTGGGTGAATAATATGATACAGACTGCGCATAACTTCAGTATCTGGAATTTCCATCAATTTTGGATTATTATGTTGCAAGAGAAAAGGTTACAGAAATCATGAAGCAACATATGGGATCTCTCACGTCCAAGTGTTGCACATCGCAAGCTATGCCTTTGGAGCATAAACTCTTAGCATAGAGATACCAAAGAGTGGTCAACACGAATCTATCTCTTAAGAGTACAAAAGCCAGAAGAAACAAGAAGCATTATCATAATAGACCGAACAAACTATAAGAAGCCGGTATAAACGAGGCAAGTGTACAGTTCGCAGTTCCAAACTATCTTATTCATCAAAAAATTATCTTCTTAGCTGAAATAATCAATGAGCACAACCGCATTTGGGATACTGATATAACGCAAATCCAATCATACAAGGGCAAAAGCCTTCGGACAAGTTAAATTCTGTTCTAACAGGTCACCTTGGAACGGATTGACCAAGCTCTGAAGAAACAAAGAAAACAATGGCTGTATTAGTAAACAAGCTCGAGTAGAAAACACTGCAAATTTAAGCAAGCCAAAGACTGAACAGAAACTGTAAGAGAAACTCCAACGTTTAATGTAGTTACAATGATGAGAGGAAGAACTATGATGGTTAATCTGAAATTAAAATAGGTGCCCCTGTTTTAGAATGGTGCACATAGGCCCAAATCAGTGAACATATTAAGCACAAGTTTTCAGCGCGGTATCTATGATTCGCGAAACTGTTCTACGGTTGGCCGTGCAAGGATTAAAGATCCCACCTTCAAACGGAAGCATGTCTCACGTCCCATCAATTCCATCTGGCGAAAGTAGCAGTTATGTTACCATGTTATCCTAAATTATCATCAGAATATTATAAAATTGAGACAACAATTTTTCACCAGAGAATCTAGTTGGCTATCCTACAAGATCGGAATTACATAATTGAGTTTAAGCACCCAATGCGCTTTCTGAATTCAATTTCCCTACCAACACAAGACCTTCCCTACATTTTCACCACTAGCACAAACACACAGGTCATATATTTATACCAACGGATGTATCCTATAACATCTCTAAAACAGATTGGGTTGCAAGCCTACTTAATAAGTTCGATGATTGAGTGAGGTAATAGATACTTAGATAGGCAGATATAAGAAACTATATAACATAAGTTCATCGGAAGAAAAGCTTAAGGGATTCCAAACCAGCCATCACACCAGAATAAATATCCATAATCAATGGAGTGACATAGTGATCAGGTGCATATCAAAATGAAAAGAGACTCATAAAAGCTCATCCAATGGCTGAAACTCATCAAATTTGCTGCTTGAATAAAGGAGAAAACTAGAAGATTTAGGATTTTCTAAGACCTGCCAAAGTTCCTACGGAAAAACCACTAGCAACCAGACTACTGACGGTAAACTAAAGGAAAAATGACAAGTAGGATATCACTTGAAGGAAAAGGAAAAAGAAAATAATTCCCGTAGGAACTTCCTCCAGATTTCCAAACAACGTGAAAACCGCCGGTAGACCTTTTGAAATGACAGAAAATGTATCACTATTCTAACAGATTTTGAATGTTAAAAAAGCACTCATTTTTCATACTTGATAATGAAGCAGTGGGCCATAATTGGTAGGTTCCGCAAATTCCCAATTAACTATGTGCCTGCAGGAACCAAATTTTACAGTTAGTGGACATCCAAACTCCCAATTAAAGAACTTTCACCTCTTAGACAATCCCAAAATGTTTGAACCCCCAAGACGTACCACCAAGAGCCATTAAACTCCAACATAGAATCAGAACCAACTAAACCATATGAGGCTGACTGAGATGCTACTAAAAGTTCCATACGTACTATTAAGTAACTACTGTTCCTTTAGCAGTACTAACATGTCTCAAGTTACTCAAAATTCAACAAGTGGCAGTGCGAATAATACAAATCAATGCACACAGGAAAATCGTTCCCTTAAGTAAACGAGGATAAAACGTGTCACGTAATAGCATGTCAAGCAATTCACAACAATGAATTCTCCATTCAAAGGTTCTTGGAGATTTTCCTTTTGAAATTTATCCAATGAAAATAGGGATGTGAAGAACATACATAGTCCAAAAAAAGAAATCAACAAGCCGAGAAGCAAGAAAGTCACTCACAGTTCTTAATAATTTTGAAAAAGAAAGTATTAGAGGCCGGGAGAGGTGCAGCAGAGTGTACCCTGAGAAAGCGCTCGACAACTCCTTGAAGTTGTGCTCAGGCACGACGTCATTCTGGCAGTAGCAACCGTACTGTGGAGCGGCAACATTGACTGAAGGCATCCCAGTTCCGGTGCAATCCTATCGCAGAACAAAAATAGACGAAGAAAATTAACAAATTTAAGGCAAATTTTTAGAGGAAAAAGAAATCCAGCAGAGAAAGGTCTCAAAAGCAATGGGAACCTGGATAAGAATGATCGACGAAAAGAAGAGGTAGATTTGGTTGTGGGAGCAGAAATGTGGGCTGATCTGGATAAGGAATTAGAATGAACGTTGGATTTGATGGCAGATTTGATGGACGAAAGTGCTGTTCTTTGAGCGATATTTCGGCAGGCTGAAGCCATTAACGAGTCGACGATGAGCAACGAAGTCTCTGGACGGCAAGAATCTGAGGAATAAGTAACTGCGAGAGGGTTTAGGGTTTTACGCTTAGCTGCTTTAGGCCTTTAGGTCCTTTCAAACACACCGTCTAAAGTTTTTTTTTTTGCAATAATTTCTGTGGGCCTCTTTGAGTTATTTCTGGATCTGGACTTGGTTACAAAATCTGGGCCAAGTGCCGGAACACCTTTTGGGGGTTTTCAGAACAGCATTTCCAACCATAAAAGTAGACACCAGGAAAAACCGGAAAAGTAATAAGAACCGTTGAATATAATTGAAAGGCATAAGAAACGGAGTAGGGCCCTGCTAGTATATATGCTTTTTCTTAAAAAAAAAAAAAAAAACTGATGATTTATGTGCTACACACACTGGGGGCTGCTTTTAAAAGTCAAAATAATTTTGCACGCTCAATTTGGAACGTCACTTAAAAGCCATTTAAATTTTTTAACAAATGTCATTTATTTTTGCCCGTAATTACTAAATAATTGTGGATTGAATATATTTATATGCCTAAAATTTTTGTTTTCATCCGTTTAAAAGAAAAAGTCTTCAACACAAATACAGATGCCGGAATTCAATGTTCAAATTTTTTTTTCAGCTATTATCTGAATCCTTGTCTCAAATCCAGGTGAAAATTTTCTACCACATTTATGCATTAAAAATTTTACAACCCTTCTCAATTTTTAACGAATATATGTAATCAAATGAAATGTAAAAGCAAGGAAATCGAACCTTTTGCCTCTCTGTCTTTTTATTTTTTAAATAATATTTTTTGTGAATCATCCTACACAAATCTATAAACCAAAGAATGAAAAATAAATCTATATATGTACTAAAAAAAAATTAAGTGCGTAAAAATAATATCAAGAGAAGGAAAGCAATAGAGGTAGTCCATTTAGACAAACCACTTTCCGACCCAAGAGCAAGATTGGAGGAATTTTCAGACTCCAAGAAATTACTGAGCCTGAAATCAGGATTTGACCCGTAGAGTGCCTGAACCCCCACCACGTCATCAATCTTCAAGTCCACCTTCTTAGTTCTAGGACTCAGGCTTGGATACATGACGGCTTCCTTCACCGCAGAGTGAGCCAACCCAAGTACGTGTCCAATCTCATGGGTAGCCACCGATTCCAAATCAACGGCCAGTTTTGACTTCTCTTGGTCAAAATCAACGGCCCAGGTTTCTGCTGCATCGAGGTGGAACCTCCCGTTTTCTGGGGAGAAGGCGTGGGCTAAAACCCCCAAAACACCATCAAATGGTTCTCCGTCACCGTGATCGCCCCGATAAAATCCGATTCGAATATCTGCCGATTCATATTGAATCGTTTCCATGAACTTCACCGGAATCACCGATGCCCACCGCGAAAAGGCACGTTCAAAAACCGGCCGAATTTCCGACATGCTCAGACGATCAATCATGTTGTATGGCGAGAAGGCATATGTCAGAGTCATCGAAGACCCACGAGCCCACCTTGGCTTTCCATCAAAAAATGAAAAGTGCCGAGTAGAGTGTATCCTATGAGCCCCGTTATCGTTTTCACTTACGCCGCACCTCGGAGCCATAATCGTGGATACGGTATCGGAGTCCAGCTTCCCGGTTACGGGCAGGCCGAGCCGTTTCTGGTAAAGAATAACGGCGGACTCTAGCTGTTTGTCGAAGGTATCTGTGAAATTCAACGTCATATCGGGGATAGGGAGATAACCGAAATGATTCAAGTACTTCTTAAGCTCCGATATGCCGCTGACTTGGCTGCCTTTCTCGGCGTATAGGAATCTCGAGAAGTCGTGCCACGTGGCGTTGTGTATTTCGGTTACAGTTTCTGGCATGGTCCTGGCGGGAAAGCAAGGACGGGAAAGAAAGAGGGCTAAGCAGATGAGGAAGAAGAAGTAATAGTAACCGAAAAACGGAAACATAACTATAGTCTACAGTTAGTTATTTGGGATTTGATCATAGACCCGGTGTTGCCTGTCGCGGCAACCAAATGGTCCTATTGGGAGATTATAACTAGGATATAAGGAAATGGTTATATATATAAACAAAGCGGATTATGTCATGAGCCTGAATTTAAATAATTGATTATAGATTATGAAAATAGTGAAATCTTGTGTTCGGTGTATACAAGGCAAAGAAAGGATGAGAAAGTTAAGAAGATTCTACCGCGGAAGAAGCTGTCTTTTGATTGGAGATTGTGACTTTCGAAGTGTGTTGGTGGGTAAACCGCTGTTTCTGTTTTTTCTATTTGATTATATTATTATGTAATAATTAAGTTTAATATGTTTCGTTATTCCCCCAACATATATGACTGGATTGATATTTTTATTTTTGGTAGCTTGGGAGGGATGACAGAATTTTATTGTTAAGAAACAAGCAGTGTCAATTAATATTAACGAAGCAGATAGATACGGTAGTTTTAAGATTAGTTGAGGGATTGTATATGTTGGTTGGCCGAATTTGGTGAGGATCAAGCCATCAAGGTTCTATGTAACTTGTTGGATAAGAAAGGCGTAGATACACACGTACCTGAAAAATATCCAAACTAATTTGAATTCTTGGCTATATACGTTGAGCTTGAGCTGAATGTAAACCAGTTTGGTTTAACAAATACTAAAATTGGATCATCAGAAATTAATTACCCGAATGAATTTATTGTTTGATGTCCCCATATTATACATATGTGGGTATGCCGAGCGTCTTCCAAATTTTATGCAGGTTGAATGAGCAACACAGAACAAACGACAGACAAGTTTGTTTGTTAATTAGATAAGAGATGTATATCAAGAGGCTGTTGAGTCTTTACTTGTTATTTTATCATAGGGATGGTTTCGGCCTTTCAGGGTCTAAGCCTGGTAAACAGTTTTCGCTTTCAATAAGCAATTGGGCTATATATTTGGATAACGGGAGTATGATGTGTGAATAATTTTTCTCCTCGTCAATATTGGTGACCAAAGGTCAACGTTTCTCTATTCTGAGTCTATCTCTAACTGGCCTGGTGTTGCTTTCCGGGTGCTGATATTTTATTCCAATAATATATCCTTCTTGTTGCTATTTTGCGTTAATGTGACGAAAGCTTGAAAGCACATACATACATACATATATAGGGGAGAACACTATGCAGTTTCAAGGAATAAATTTAGGAGACGGCGAAAACAAAGATGGATGGTTGAATTGTTATTTCACTTTTCTGATCAACGAATTGACCAAAGTCGCCCAACAAGTCAAAAATGAATGCAAACTCTCTTTCAAGGGAGAAAATGCGACAGCCCCAACCCCAGCATTTTTAACACAGTATTTGTACGAACGCATATTTGGCATCGAGAGCCCTTTCCAGTGTATAAAACAAACGAGAGCGATAATTAACTGTGAACAGGTAAGTTGAGCTACTTCCACCAACTGATGCTAACTCTGTATTCTGATGTTTTAATTCAAAGTCAGACCGTAACACAAACGGTGCAAGTGACGAGCCAAAATTGTAATTATTGTTCAAACGGTTCCACCACATAATGATCAAATTACAAGACTTATGCTTATTGTGTTGATTGATGATGAAAAGTGGGACTTGTTCCTTTCATCGTTCTCTAAATATATAAAAATATTTCCACTAAAGCTCCTTTTTATTATTATCTTCTTAATATTGTTGGATCGGATCCTTTCGCTTGTATCAAAGAACTCCACTTCTTAGTCCGACAGAAAGGAATTGTAACTTCGAGAAAACCTCTCCTGTGGCCCAATACAAATCGAACCCACTCTTAACATGCATTGGGTCTCCTAAATGATCTAACACAAACATTTTGGGAAACTTTTTCATTCTCACAGATTTTTTTTTTTTTTTAAAAAGAATAGTTTGACACAAAATCTAAATTCCAGTTTAAAAAAAAAAAAAAAAGAAGAAGCAAGTGATTATAATATTTGCAGTGAAAATTTCACAGGAATTCATTGCTGTTCTCTATCTGTTTACAAACAATAAGAGCATATAGTAACTAATATAAGCACGAGATTTGTAGTAATGAATTGTCTTGTTCTTCTTGTTGTCTCAGTTTGTATTAATGGGCCCTTCCCAAATCACACCCAAACACATTTAAATTATCGAACAATCCCGTTTTAAAAATATGTGCTTGGTCCTGATGAAAAAAAAAAATGTCATTGGTCTCATAAATTTTTTTTAAAAAATGTACCTAGAGTTTATCAATCACAATAGTTTTTTCTTGATAAAATGAAACAAATTAAGGAATAATTTTTCCTTTTTTTTATAGATGCAACTTTATGAATAATTAATTGATTCCAAAACTTTTTTTTTTTTTTTTTTTTAGAATAGGGGTTAAAAAAAAAAAAATATCTCGTTTGTTCCTTTCTGCAATAGGAATGAAGAACTATTTGTCCCTTCTGGTTTTCGTAACTGTTCCTCTTTCTTTCATGATTCTATTATCAATCCGTTTATTGATTGAACTATATATTTGGCATTGTCACTTATTAACTCATTGACCTTTTTTCTGACCCTAATCCATGCCATGCCATGCCGTGTAGATTAGCCAACAAAGCCCTCTTAATTAAATGGCCATGTCTGCGACAAAGACTGAAAGGAAAAATGATAGGTTAATTTTTTTTAAAAAAAATAAAAATTCGAGCTTTATTTTTTCAGTAGTGTGACCCTTTGTTCCTTTTAAGGAGAATCAGGAATGGAAGGGGGACGGAAATAAATGTTTGACAAAGAAAGGAGAAAAGCAAAATTGTGATGGGCATTCACAGAGAAATCCGGGGGACCTCAACGATGCTGGCTAACCTCTTGACAAATTCAAGCCCACTTATCATAAAGCTTAGCAGAGTGAATGATGTTCATGTCATTGTTACAAGAAAAAAGCATCGTCCGCCTTCTTCACCTTCCTATGTTACAACCTTCCGAATCTTTGGACATAAAAGCATAGATGATTAAAGAGCCACGTTCTTACGTGCATGTATAATTTCAAGCACCTTCCCCCTCCTATTATAGATTGAATGATGAATAGAAATATTTTTTCGAAATTCAAGATTCGGAATTTTGGACTCACAAAAGGGCTCTGTTTATATCTATTCTAGTCACATGTACAAAATTAATGCAGCTTAAATTGCTCCACTGGCTACTTTCACCGCCCAACAACAAATATTATAACTAATGAATGCTTACTTTATCAAATATACATCACTAACAGCAATTCATTTAATTACTAGTAAAAATTCTAATTTCATAATTTATTAATTATTCGCAAAGTCATATTTACGGGTTTGCCCATAACGACAGGCAAAAGATAATAAATAAATAAATCGAACAAAATAAAAATCGAATTCCAGCTCTACCCTTCAAATTTCCTATTTTTGCTCTTTCTTTAACGGAGTCAGCACGTGAGTCAGCCGGCGTCCAACTTATTTATTTTAACCGGGAGGACGTAGCTCCACCATTCCCTTTTACATCCCATCTTATGATTCTCATGCCTTTGTAGTTACCATCCTTGTTTCTCGATCAATGGTTTGATGAGATTACGATCTCTTAGAACTGAGAATCAGGTCTTATTCTCATTCGTCCCATCCCATCCATTACTCACGCGCGCTTATTTTCTTTCTATTATTATATTATGGAGTACTTTCTTTTGCTCCTTGAATGTCAAAAATGTAAATTACGAAATGAATACAATAATTATTATTTCCTTTTTTTTTTTTTTGTTTTTTCCTGACTGAGAGCTCAGCACTTCATAACCTGAATCTATAGGGAAGTTAAATATAGTAATAACAACATTAACGCATTTTCATTTTCCTTTGTTGCTCTTTTCTCTTCTGGAAAGCCTCCATTGTCATTCACCTCAAAAGACTTGACACTCCACAGTGGGATTCATAATCCATCAAAACCCTAAATTAGGGTTCCTACGTAGTCTGGCTAGTTACAGTCTTTAGTTCCAAATCGCCCACATTCGCATTACTCGCAACCAGACTCTTTTTTTTTTTTTTTTCTTTTCATCTCAAACCGCGCCTCCTTGACTACCGTTACCTGCAGGGTCTCAGTCCTACGTTTTTCCGCTGAGCTTGGTATCGAATGCAATGGGGTTTCAGTGTGAATGCTAGGATGACGATTAGGGGGTTGTCTTTTTAACTCAAATGGGTGTGGCCAAGGCGTGGAGGTTTAGCTTGTTGTCGACGAACCTGGCTCTGTTACAGCACCCGAATGCTAAGCATGTATGCTGGAGATCGACGACGATGGCGCCGGCGTCATTGCAGCAGAGGAAGCCGATCTCGTGGTCGGTTATATGCGGGGTGATGCTCTTCGGGTTGGGTTTAATTTCGCTTTTAACGGGTCATATGGCTTCTGATCTTGAATGGTACTCCCAGCGATTGGTTCAGCGCACGTTCTACCCTAGAATGGTAATCTTTGTGTTTTTTGCATTACGTAATTGACGTGGTACTTTGGGTGAACTGGGCTTTGAAAGTGGTATCAAGTTCCATCCAACTTGTTACTGTATTTTGTCACTGCCACTGTGGTGTCAAGTATGGAGTTGGTGACGGTGTAGATGAAGAGCTTTAGTTTCTCCTGCATTGTTGCGGATTAGCTGCTACTGAAGAGAAATTAACATTAAAGTTGTAATTTTAATAAAACTCCTCTCCTGGACTTCCATCTCAACTAAAGTATAGTCGATGTCATCTTTGTAGGACGGGGTTTATCGTGCACCAATTGATATTTGGAAATCACAATATTCTAAATACTACTATGGATGCAGTGAAAGGGGACGCCATATTGCTCGTAAGTTGATTGACCACCAACTTTTATTTCTTATAGTTGATAGTTGATAATATCATTCAAATAAATTGTCTTTCATGAATTACTATTCAGAATTTCCCTGTGCAAAGTTTTAGCATCTTGCCTTTTTGAATTTTGTGAAGTTAATAAGCAGTTTTTTTAAAAACAAAATTTTCACTGGCCCAAAGTACCTTCATATCCTTATTTTACATCTTTCATATGATGTGATGATTGATAAAAGTTCAAAGGAAATTGGAAATTTATTGAAAAAGTTAATTGCAGAGCTTACGTGACTGTCCATGTTGCAATGGGCTGTTATGCCCTTTTGTTGATTGCCAAATTTCTTTTCGGATTGGGTCCTGAATGACAGCAGCAGGTTTAGTAGAGATTGTTGCAATTTTGGTTTGAGTTTGCATGTCCCAGAGATCTTTGTTTTTTCCCTGATCTGGAAAGCTTAACTTAGAAGAAAAACTAGACTTGCTTCTACGATCTTTCTAGACATGATAGCGTTTATCTTCTGTTATTTTGGTATTAAATGGTACGGGATTTTTATCCCACGAGCAGTAGCTAGTTCCTACTTCACATTCTGTGTAGAATACCTGTTATTGGAGTTCAGAAACTCTCTTCTATTGACATTCATAGGTTTGTTATGCTGGCTGAAAGTAGAAGCAATTCTACTTTTACAGTTAAAGAAGGAATTTTGGCTTGGTGTGTTATGCATCTCAGTGTTATTATGGGTGACATTCTTGTAGATTATTTATTTGTTGCAGAACTACGGAGTTACCATAAATTTCATAATTTGCATTAGTAATTTTCACTACATATGCTAGAATCACCTTCTCCCATATCTTAGTACAAGTCAAGGGGTGTTTCCCTTGGAGAGTCTTATTGTATCTTGAACACTCTTATTTCTTGTTTAGCAAGTCATACTCACGAAACTGACTATTAATTCTTGAACAAATTGGATATTTCCATTGTATGTTTTGTTTTTTCCAACATCTACTTACCTGTCTTACTTTCAGATAATTGCCCGCTTTAACATTTAGGTGAGCAATATACTTATCCATATATCACTTTCTCTCTTTCATTACTGGATAATATAGCTGCTGTGCGTGAGCGGTCATCAAATGGCTACTTGCTTATTGCAACTAGTGGAGGATTGAATCAACAAAGAACTGGGGTAAGTAGGACATGAGTTTAAACTATGCTATATTCTCACTGAAAGAAACTTCTGGAAGATCTGCTGACACTGATTTAATAAATTATACATTGAATAAGGCAGTAAAGGATAAGTTGCTTCACAGGTATTAGTTACCCTTCTAGTAATTAAAAGGATTGGAGAAAAAAAGAAGCTTTGTGCTTTTTTCCCTGTTAGCTGTATGCCAGTTTATTTTATGAGGCTTGGTTTGGTTCTTTTCTTTAGCCATACAGAAATTTTTTTTATCAACTTTTCAATTAAAGAATAAATTCTTCCATGGAAATGACTATCAAATTTGTGCATTCAGATCACTGACGCTGTTGTTGTTGCACGAATTCTTAATGCTACATTAGTTGTGCCTGAGTTGGATCATCATTCCTATTGGAAGGATGACAGGTAATTTGCCAATTCTATCAGTAAATTCATTATACTTGTGTAATTGGTGAGAAATGGGAATTAAGTTTATAGTTGTTCTTTTATTGAAGATTCCTTCTTCTGAATGCAGTGACTTTGTCAACATTTTTGATGTTGATTGGTTCATTTCTTATCTTTCAAAAGATGTCACTATTGTTAAAAGAGTTCCTGATAAGGTCATGCGATCAATGGAAAAACCCCCATATACAATGCGTGTCCCAAGAAAGTCAGACCCTGAATATTATCTTGATCAAGTCTTACCAATACTATTGAGAAGACGGGTAAGCTCCTTTATTTATATTGTGATTTGGTTTGTGTTTGAAAATTTCTAATTAAATTTCACTTACAGAAATTTGTTTCTATAAATGGCTGTCATAGTGAAGCATTAGTAATTTGTTATTGTCAATTTGCATAATTCCTTTTATATTCTTTTTAAGTACAATGCATTTGGCACTTTTTGCAGGTTCTGCAGTTGACAAAGTTTGACTATAGACTAGCAAATAACCTGGATGATGAGCTACAAAAACTGCGTTGCCGTGTTAATTATCATGCTTTAAGATTTACAAAACCTATACGAGAAATTGGTCGGAGACTTGTTATGAGAATGCGAAAGATGGCAAACCGTTTTATAGCAGTTCATTTGAGGTTTGTTCGAAAACCTTATGGATAAAGTTTCGATAGAATTTCAATTTGAAGTAAAGCTTCTTTTGGCCATACAAGATCTTTCAGAATTGGTTCTTTTTCATTTTTTTTTTTTTTTCTTGTTCTTAATGGCATGTAAGCTATCTGGAGTTTTTCTTTTGCTTTCCTATCTTATTTTTTGATTTGTTTCAATTTGTTTGATTAGTCTATTGAAATTTGTTTCAATTTCTTTTTTAAGCTGTCTTATTTTTTCTCATTCCCCAGTGTTTCAATTTTTTGATTTGATTTTGTTTTCCTAATTTGTTTGATTAATACATGGTTTTTAGTGCTGTGAAAAGGTGTAAAAGGAGGCTTAAAAGAATACTGAGAGAAGTTATGAAAAAGGATCTCATGGTTAATAACATTTTTAAAATTTTGGTTTTTGATAGAACTCAATGGCGTTATAAAATCCATGTAGCCAATCTCATCTAGTGGAAGAAGACTTCTTCTTGTTGTTTGATTAGTCTATCACATTTTATATTTTAACTTTTGTGATTCTGAAATTAGAATGCAATGGTAGTTATTTGAACAATTTTACAACTTCCAATTTGTTTACTTCTGTTTGGAGTTGCCAATTGAGGGGACCAATAATTTGTTCTCTTTCAGCTTTCTGGTAACATATGTCTTTATATTATTGTTCCATAAAAAAAAAAAAAAGATATAATTAATTCTCAATTAAACTAAGAATTTAGGAGCGGGAGTTCCATGTAGATTACCCTTGTCTAAAGTATTTGTATTCTTGTAACAGCGCTCACAGTTGATTTATGGCAGGTTTGAACCGGATATGCTAGCTTTTTCCGGTTGTTACTTCGGTGGGGGAGAAAAAGAGAGACGTGAGCTTGGTGAGATCAGAAAAAGGTGGACAACATTGCCTGTAAGACTTCAATTACCCATGACTTCTGATAAGAAAATCTTATTCTTTTAACTAGTTGGACGACAATTCATCATATTTGACACCTATGTGATTTCAGTTCCTGAAGGAGTTGCAAACCTGTTACAAATTATCTTGCTATATTAGTTCTAAATGAATGAGCTATTTTTAAATGTAATAATACAGGACTTGAGCCCTGATGGAGAGCGAAAGCGAGGAAAATGTCCCCTTACTCCTCATGAAGTGGGTTTGATGTTGCGGGCACTTGGTTTTGCAAATGACACATACCTCTATGTTGCATCAGGAGAAATATATGGGGGGGATGAGACTATGCAACCTCTCAAAGATCTTTTCCCTAACATCTATACAAAGGAGATGCTTGCTGATGAAGAGCTAAAGCCTTTCCTTCCATTCTCTTCCCGCCTTGCTGCCATCGATTACATTGTTTGTGATGAAAGTGATGTGTTTGTCACCAACAACAACGGAAACATGGCCAAGATTCTAGCAGGCCGAAGGTAAGAGTGTATAGAAATTTATTCTGATGTCATGCTATTGGGGTAATTTACTCTCTATTTATTTGCACGTTTGTACAGAAGTGATAAATCACAGTTAGGCTGCTCTGCCTGATGATCATGAACTTCCAAAAAAGTACAAAAGGACAAGAAATTTACCATAAGTATAAAAAAATAGTTTATACTTTTTGATATATATTTTGAACTAGGATTGGACCGGTCTCATGTCTGTTTCAAATAGGCTTTGATCTATCATTTCCCTCTCGGCTATTCCCTAAGTTTTCAAAAATTGTTGCGTATTTGTGCCCGTTGGCAATGGCCCCTTTTTCATCGATAGAAAGTGCTTGATTGTAGACTATTGCACTGTGCATCAGTATCTTTAAATTGCATTTACTAATTCAGGACTTTCTTTTTTCGTCAAAATTCTTGTTTATTGTTATTCTTTTGGATGGAAGGGGTGTGCTAATGCCTTGAAAGGTACCTTAATTTTCTCAGTGATTTTATTGTGTTATAGGAGGTTTATGGGTCACAAAAGAACCATTAGACCAAATGCTAAGAAGCTTAGCGCGTTGTTTATGACAAGGCATCAGATGGACTGGGATACGTTTGCCAGGAAGGTTAAGGCATGCCAGAGAGGATTCATGGGTGAACCAGATGAGATGAGACCTGGACGAGGAGAATTTCATGAATATCCTTACTCATGCGTGTGCGAGAAACCATTTGCGGATGAGGTAAGCAAAAAGAAATATCGACCCTCTAATCATACTGCTGTAAACCTGACAGAGAAAGCTAATGACTGGAGAGTTTAGCATGGGAGAAGGGTCAGTACGTGATAAGAGTTAATTCCTGGAGTAGAAAGCAATAAGAGAAAGGGAGAAATAATCCGCAAGACTTGTTGACGGCATGAAATCAAGGGGTAACACCCGCCTTCATTTTCACGGTAACACAAATGCCTCAATTTAATTTGTCACAGCGTTCACAAAGTGTGCATGACGAAAATCCAGTCTACCGATGTATAGGGAGAATGGTATTAATGCCCTGCAAATGTTAATAGAGGTATGTTTGGCTTAGCTATGTATGTAAACTCCGTAATAGTTATTAGTTTGCCATTCTAGGAAACGAGTTCTCGCCCATTTCTTTCAACTATCATTTTATTTCTGCAAAATTGAAGCTGGTTGGCAAATTGTTCATTTATCCAAGGCAGTCATTTCTAATCAAATTGTTCGCAAAATATATTTCGTACAATCGTTCTCTTCTGTTTTTTCAATGTTATATGCTGGTGTACTGAGATGCTTGATATGTTCACAAGTCAACCCACAATATCTTGGTCAGAGCCACACGCCAAAAAATTAATAAAAGAAAAAAATTCACGGGAAGGATTAGAAAGATAAGGCGGCACCAAAAGAGGATGGTTGAACATCGCTTCATAATTTGATCATTGATTTATCAGCAAACCTCTACAATCCAGACTACATGGAGAAATTCCATTTACAGCCTACAGTACAGTAAGACCTAGGGAGATCAAATCACATTGCACATATTCAATAAGACTAAAATTAATATGAACATCTACCAGAATAGTTTGACTAAACCCAAGGACGCAAGAATTTTCATTCCTTGGTTCTCCTCTATCATAAATATACACATCTATGCTGGGTGTATCAGTGCACATCGTTGCAACAACTCCATTCAACCTTGGTTATGCCCTGTTATAATCAATCAGTGAGTTACAAACCCAATCAAACGGGCTCACCTGCACCCCACCAGAAATAGAAATTCTCGGATAAGGATTCTTACCCCTAGGAGCACTCCGATTCTGGTTTTTGTGACTCTTATCATGTGACACGGAGGGAATCTTTGAGATGATCAACGAACTCTGCAATCCTTCTAATAGCTGACAACCAAATCCAACCACAATGTCAGGCACAAGGCGGTAGACAACTTACAGATGATAATACAATAATACAGAAAGAATTTTGGAATGGATCATTTTAATTATTTTTTTCCCCTTTTTCCCTTTTTCTTTTCCCCAAAAGTTCTCGCATTACAATTAGTTTACGAACAAAAGTTTGTTTGAATATCAAGGTCACGATATAAGCCATAACCGATTAGATTAAATAATTTAAATAAATTGATTACACAATTTAACATGACTACAGAGACTCATTGCTTACATGACCAAATGACATGATCTCAACTCATTCAATTAAATTCATCCTAGAACTGTTTTCAATTAAAGAAAGGCCATATATGATAATACTTACTCTTGATGTTGGCTGGATCCTGCGATTAGATCTACGGGGCTCAATAACTTCAGATGTTGCTTTCAACAGATTACTATTTAATGCCTTTTCCTCCTCTATCTTACCCAACTTTCCACCAGCAGGTGCAAGTTTTCCTTTACTAGCTCTTGATGAGGAAGTCTTAGAAGAGGGAGCATCAGTTGAGGTTGCCAGTGAAGAATAGATTTGTCCTTCTCCTGCTCCATCGGATGCAGAGAAGGATGCTATCTCCTTCAGGTTTTCACTTCCTGACGCATTCTTAAAATGGCTTCCGGAATCCTTTATCTTTTCTGTATGTTCTGTGGGGTCACTGGGATGAGAAAAATTATTCGTTGAAGGATTGTTTTTTGGTGGAATTGTTCTACCCAAAACATTTTGTGGCTTGCCAGACTTTGAAGTCTTGGGCTTGGGGTCGGCTCCTCTTTTCTCCTTTGCTTCAGCCTTGGAATTATTTTTCCATCCACGGGATCCAGAACCTTGAGGCACCAAAAAGTTTGCTAGTTTAACTGAATCATTTCCATCGTTAATCTTATCGCTCCTATCTGCAACATAGTGTTTGCTTACTTCCATAAATTTCCTTTTCTTCCCAGGTTTAGGAACACCGAAAATCACTCTTGATCCTTCTTTCTGAAGACCAGTCCTTGCCATTCTTTGTGTATCAGGCTTATTTTCATTCCTGCTGCTCTTACCAATGTTGAACACTTTCTCATTTTCAGTCAAATCAAGTAATCTCAACTCATTGGGGTTCACTGACTCCACATCGTCAGTGCCTTTTGACATCTTATCTTTCCCTTTGGTCTCTATTGCATGACTCACCAGTTTAGCTCGTTTCTCATGTGGTGTATCACCCTACACACAAAGCGTACCACTAAGCACAGACAAGCATAAGTAAGTTGATACAGAAGCAGTTCAACACAAGTACCTCATGGGTAGAACTCTCATTTGCTCCCACCTTCGAGCATTCAGTCCATTTCCCATCCTTCCAAATGAGGGAAGGACGGAGATGCCAAGCTCTAACAACAGTTGTTTCGCCAGAAGCTACGGAGAGAAAATAGATTATTTATTCAAAGAAGCCGGTGCTTTATATTGATAATATACTACACATAATGTCTAATTAGATGTGTACATACCTGGAAAGTGTACGGTTAATGTTGTTGCATCTTTCTTGTTCTTCTCTGTCACAACTCCTTCCCACCAGCTGGAAAAGAAAATTACCAAACATGAGATCAATGGCAGCAGCAACAAAATACAATGTATCCAACCCTAAACACGTAATTAAATAACTACCCCTGTATCTGTTGAGATGTTGTCGAATAAATCAAACCATAATTTATAATGTATTCAACCATCAGTTTCTATATTCACATCATATCTTGTATCTCAACAGGGTGCAGTAAAATCCTAATCAATATTTCATTAACAAATTGCTGATAAAACTGAATACTGTATATATCTCAGAACTTTACCTTTCTTGTATCCATGCATCAACTCTATCCCCAACAGACCAAGCATAATCTCCCATAGCCGCTCTACGTCTCTTTCTTGTTCCTTCATAGCGCAAGCCAACAAGAGGGCGAGCTATTCGTATTCTTGGTGGCTTGTTTCCTTCACCCTCAAGTGTAACCCATTCCTTTAAGGGCCCTGCGTCCAGGAAACAGTAACATTATTTCATTAAAACTGAGAGAATACTCATTGTAACGAGCAATTGGTCTTTATCTCAATACAGAATGAGTTGAAGTATGGAAACTGCCAAGATACATACAGGGCAAGTGAGACAAGATGAAAATAATATAAACTCGTAGCTTTCATGATTTTCATATTCAAAATACATAGTATTGAAATTCATAGCTTCAAACAGTAAATTATGAGTTTTATCTAATAATTCTTTAATCCCAATGTTCCCTTCTAGAAGGGTCCTGATTGTTCAACAAGAGTGTTTGCCATAATTTTACTTCAAGGTCAAGCAACCAATAAGATGTTTGATTCTCATAGAAATACAAGTTTAAGAGTAAGCTCGACCAACCTCCATCAGCTAAAAGCACGGTATAGCACACATAAGCTTTACCATCCTTCAGACTCAACACATTGGCTGTGAACCAAGCTGCCTTAAATCCTTCTCCTTCTCTTAAGACCTGTAAAAAATGATCAATTCAGTTTGGTAAAGCATAAAATCTAATTGAGCAACAATTTAAATAAGGCAAACAAATATAATTACAACTTGTGACATAAAAAGCACCACATATGATTTCACAACATTGAGTCATGGCCTATGGCCATCAATCTTACTACTTTAACTAAATAAACAAAAAAAGAGGGTTTTGTTTTTTTTATAAAACAACCTCTACAAGTGAACCCTCCTTGATGCCAACCTCTGTCTGCTTTTCAGATCCATTTCCGACAATGAGAGACGAAGACAGTATTTCAGTTTCAGATTCTGGCACCACATTAATGGGGCTGGGGCTGACTAAATCAGAAATCTCATGGCCATTTAGTCCTCTTAAGTTCCTTTCATTGATATTGATAGAATTGGCAATCCCATCCATCGATCTCCTACGGTTGTCTGATCTCTCATTATTCATCCTATGAAGAGGTGACTTCTCACTTGCAGTGGTCTGCTTCCCCATTTCATTAGACAAAATGTCTATGTTAAGTGTAACTTGAGTGCTGTCTCCACCATTGCCAACATTCACCATACCTCTGGTCATGTCTTTCAATAACCCAACCTGCTGAGAAGGCTGCCTGGTTCTCCAACAATCCTCAGGACCAGCTTCTACTAAAGCACTCAGTGGCAAAGGATCACCCATAGTAACAACCTTT
This sequence comes from Bauhinia variegata, assembly GCA_022379115.2. Lineage (NCBI taxonomy): Eukaryota > Viridiplantae > Streptophyta > Magnoliopsida > Fabales > Fabaceae > Bauhinia > Bauhinia variegata. The sequence goes on along the minus strand of CM039436.1, from coordinate 16,815,772 downwards.
CCCGCCTGAGATACAGCTTCTGCTGCCAACTCAGCAGCCTTTACAATAGCATCCATATTTTCTGCTCCTTTTGTGGCAGCTGAAGCAGCTTCCACTCTCCTTCTAGCAGCCTCTTTCGCAGCAATAATGATAGAACTGGAGCTATTTGATCCATTAGCAACCTTCAAGATGGATGCAGGGGTAGCTTTTGCCAAGTTACCCATACCCTCAGAAAGAGAAATTCCACTGTTCTGGAAAGAATTCTCATAACCAGAAGACAATAATGCTTCATCAGCCATTAGTTTTGCTTGCAAAGCGGCATTTGATGCAACATTGGCAGCAGCAGCTGCTGCCTTTGCAACAGCTGCAGCAGCTGCAACTGAGACTGCTGCAGAAGCTAATTTAGCCTCAATATCAGGCACCAATCCAGAATTTTTCTGTTTGTCTAACTGGTTCCATATCTCTAGGCTGTGACTCACAGCAGCAGCAGAATCAGCAGCAGCTTCCTCTGCATATTTCCTAGCCTCCTTAACTTTAGCAAGGGTCTCTTCTGATAGAATCTTCTCAACGCTCCTATCATTTTTGAGGTGACCACAGGAAGTTAGAGGGGATAGAGGCACAATAGCCTTTTCTATGGTAGTTTTGGGCACATTCTCAGCCAGGGTTACAATGGCAGCTGAGGTAGATATATGGCTACTAGCAGCAGAAGTCGACTCTAGTTGAGACTGTAATTGCAAAGCCTTATGGCCCATATCCTGAGATACACTAACCTTCTTTCTTTTTTTATGCTTTGGATCTGATGAATGCTGTGCAGGTGATACTGTATCATTGCTTTTATCAAGAAGAGGGACAGGTATGAAGATACTGGGTGAACCTCCACTAGGAGCGGGAAGAGAAGGGGTAACATTTTTTATACTGGAAGAAGGTGGCAGAGAAGATCCTTTAACTGTGCTTGATTTAATGGTATCTGAAACTGGCGATGCAGAAAGATGGGAGCTGTTATCAGCTGCAGGAGTTGGAGATGCAATCCATGGTCCACGCACAGGGGTTTGAGATATCCAAGATGCATTAAAGTTCCTCAATGGCGGAGTTTGATAAGGATGCAAAGAAGTAAGTGTCTGGGGATAATCCACAACAGAACCTCTTGCAAGGGCACTAGATTGTAAGGAATCACGGGAAGGAGTAGGAACACTCCAAAGTGGAGATGAAATAGGTATCAGGGGGTTTATGACACTTGGAGTAACATTGCTGCTGGTACGACCAAGAGATGAGGTCACACTTTTACCTTGAAATGTACTTTGTTTAGCTGCAAACTCAGAGGCTCGAGGACCTGCATACATCAATTCTAGAAGTTATACACTATCAAATCAGAAAACAAAAATCCAGAAAAGATTAAAATTCCAAGAAATACCAGATCGGGGTTGCAGTGGTGTTTCTGGATTAATGGGATGAGACTTTTGACCATGTTGCCTTTCCATGCATGCTCGCCAAGCATTCTCCCAAATACTCTTGCCACCATCTAAACCCAATCTCAAGCCAGTCAATTTTTTACATGATGAAGAATCAAACGAAAAGTACATACAAGTGGAGATTCTGATATATTTTAATAGAAAGAGCAAGAAAATTAACCTGGTCCTCCAAAAGCTGATATCATATATGCCTCATCAGGTGCTGTTCCTTGACTGCAGCAACATCAATAACAGATAATAGGAAAAATTGATTAGCGTTATCATGCTGGAAAATATAGAACATTCTTCTTTTGGTGAACGCTCCATGGTCCTTGGTTTTAGATAGCTTTGACACAATGGGAAATGTGATCAGGTTCAACATTCTATTCAAAACTTAACTAACAATAGAACAGGTAAAATTTTTTGTACTTTTCATCTTACCAGGGGGAGGACGTATCAGGGATCAGTAATATGGGGGAACAGGTCAGGAAAAACATTTTCGCACACATCACATCAATGCAGCATCCATAAAAATTGGGTACAATATAGTAAAATTTAAACTTACATCAATGCTCCATAGACAAAGATCTGCGCACGCAATTGCACTTGCTGTAGGTCTGTGAAAGGCTGCTGAAACAGTACAGGTGGAGAAGCAGAAGTGTTCAAATCTGGAAGACTCGAAGTTGAAGCATTTAAAAGGGCAAATGGCTTGGTACTAGTGCAATCAATGTGCCTGTACTGCTGCATCTCGTTGGATTGCATCAGCTGGAAACCAGGAGATGGACTTAGGGAGACATTACTTGATTTATCCCCTCTTTCTGGCTGTCTTGCTGGAGTTGTTTCTTTTGCTTGACTCCCTCTTCTAGAAGATTCCTTTCCAGCTTTCTTAACGGATGCTCGCCTAGTTTTACGCTCAGATGTACCTTTAGAAGCACTACGTGCAATCTCTGCTTCAGATACTAGTGGAATTCCATGGGAAACATCCCCTGAAATTTTGGTCTTTGTTGGACCTAACCCAAAAGATGAAGGAGAGCCTTCCACAACCTTCATAAAGGGAGAGGAAAACAAGGGGGAGAAAGATGTTCATAAGATCACTTGGCATAGTGATGAAAGTAACACAAAATACCCTCTCACACATTTCACATTATGAATCTTTCTACAAGCACCCTTGTGCACAAGTAGAGAATTCAATAAGGAAACCCTAGAGATAGAGTGAATAAAGTACAGATAACAATGTCCCTTGACTTGGATTACAAACTGTAACAAGACCTACCGTTGATAACTCACTGGCTGTAGTAGCAGGAACTGATTGCTTCTTGCGAACAACTTTTGAAGCTGATTCTGCAGAAGTTTTTTTGGGTAATTTCACTACTGGAGTGACCTCAGAAGTTAAATTTTTCTCATCTTTAGATGCATTATTTCCCTTTGCATCTTGAACAGGAGACAAAACATTTGTTGCATCCGAACTGATGAACTCAGAAATTAGGGTTTTCTGACCAGAAGAACCCTGAACTTCATTCTCATCCTTTTGAATGTGAGAAGAGCTTCCACTTGAAACAGGGGGACCACCAGTAATATCAGCAGGATTGGTAGGGGGGCCTCCAGCCTCTAGAAACTCAGCATGAGAGTCGGGCAAAGGAGCAGAAGAAATGGAACCTCCATTTGCAAATAAAATATCACCTGCAAAATAGAACATTGCAATATGCATAAAAACAAGAAACGGAAATAGAACATTGCAAGAGCATAAGATGCACGTATATCGCCACATCTATGATGTGGCCATGCTAACAGAAAAACCCAATCATTTCATTTTGCCATTTCTAATAGCCATCCTTCTTAGCAGTTGTACCTAACTAATGCCCTCTGCTTTTCGTTATGGTTCTCTTCATGGATATTTGTCTACCTCTCTTTTACTTTAACAATGGACCAGCTCTATTTATTCCTCTGTTTTCTTCTGGCTCAGCCTTTATGATGAATGGTATTCTCTTCATTTTCCATCTGCTCTTATTCATTTGACATCTCCATCTCCTGGACTTAAATTTTTACCTATTTGCCTTTTACCTTCAGGGTGATGAAATTGATTGAATATACTATGGCTACAAGAATCAACCTCACAATTATTACTTATAAAAAAGTATTGACGTGCCATATAAGAAAAATATCAAATATTCAACCTAAACTTAATACCATACACAAGTTAAAAAGTTTATAGTTACTACAAGAAAGTAAATGTGTCAATAAATCTAGGGCTAGTGCATCCAACAGTAGTCTGACAGCAATTATCATCTTTGACATAATGAACTAACTATTCAACAAAACCATGTGGAGTAGCATGGTAAATTTATTCCAATGATAAAGCCCAGAGGTTGATCAGGTTTATCCCAGCGTGTAGAATTAGGTTGATAACTGAAATGCACAAAGGTAACGACCAGAGACAAATACAGCATTTTGCCACTAAATGTAACAATAAGACACTCCAAGGAATCATGAAATGCTTTGGCTGACAAAAGATGGTGGCTATAAGCTTCTGTGAGTTAGGAGCATGATATACAACAAACGAAAATATAAAAGCAAGTTGTTCCAAAAATCAGGATGACAAAATCAGTCAGACACAGTCATTCAATCATACAACGATGACGTTCAAATAAAATAATTCAAGTAAATCAAATGGGATAAATTTGCATACTTGGTGGCTTAATGCAATGTATTATGTGAACAAAATTTTCCCATGTTTTTAACACAAATTCTTGCAACAAGATTTAATATATGAAATGAATCCTAAAAGTAGAAAATATTAAATCTAAAATCACCTGAGATTTTTGAGGGCAACTTTTCATAATTCTCTTGCACCTTCTCCTTGTCCTGCTCACTAGAAGAAGCTGCGACTTCTTCACCCTGTTTTGATATTGATTCACATAGAAGTGGAGATGTTTCAATATCCTTTGTGCATTCCTGGATAACCTTATCACTCGGTACTCCTTGTGTTTCACTAATTCTTTTAGAAATATCCATCCCTACATTTTGTTGACAATCATTTATTGTCTCACATAACAGCTGTACGGAATTGTCATATGCTTGATGCTTGTCAGTTTTAGGAATGGGACAAGGAGCAGTTTCCTTTTCAGAAGACCCAACTGGGGTAGATATATCAGCTTTCTCCGCTATTTTGGCAACAAAATGCTCCTTTTCATCAACAGAAGAAGACCCAACAGGAGGTGATGTCTCATTTCTGGAAGGAGATGGAACATCCTTCATGTCTGAGGATGTCAAACTAGTCTTTTCTGACATAACTTGTGATGCTGAAAAGTCACAAATAAAAACAAAAAATTCAAGTTAGATCCTATAACATGTAAACCAAATCTCCTTCTATAGTAATTAAAACGTACCTCTATCATTGACAGCCGTGACATCAGATACAGCTGAATTTGTCAAATCAGTTTCCAATCTACATCCACTAAGAGCTGATGAACCAAGCCCATTATCAACTAGATGGGATTGGTTAGCATCAGAATGCATTTGACTAGAATCAGGAACAGCCTTAGTACTCTCTTTATCATTAAACTTTTCCGGGTCACCCTGCCCCTCAACTTCATTGTTTACACATGTTGGGGTTGATTCACCCAGAATGCAAGATGTCACAGAGGTAGCCACACTGAAACTGGAAGTACTTCCTACTTTGCTATCACCATTTCCTTCACCAATTTTAGAAATGTTGTCGTCCACAATAGATGTACGTGCCTCTGACTGACTGGCCAAAATATCTGTATCTATAAGGTGGCTGCTGTTCGACAACTCATTTTCCTTAACAGCACCACTCTCAATATACGTCTTATTCTCGACAGGGTCCACATTCTGCTTGGCATTAGGACTAGAATTGCTGATCCCAACCACTTGCCCCTCAGAACCATTACCGTTATCACCTTTAATTGCAACAATTGGCAGGTCACAAGTATTTAGTGCAGAATGATCATTTGTTATAGTGTCTTTAAGCAATATTGCATCTTCACTTGTGCTATCCCCAGATGGATTTCTGGAACATACAACTTTGCATCTTTCTTCTTTCTGCAAGTGACTATCACCATCTAATACCAAGCCAACAGATTCCTCAATGTTACTCACACCTGGTTCAAGGTTCTCAACTAAACTTCCACCTTCTAAAGCTTCTTCCCTAGAAACTGAATACAGGGGTTTAATTAGATGACATGAGTCACTTCCAGATGCATTACTATCCATGTTTTGTTTGTCCACATCAGCATCTTGATTCAATATAGATGATTCCAGGTCCTGCTTATCATTTTTTGTTGGCAAACAATCTTTTTGCTCATCACCAATACCAGTTACTTGATTTTTCTCATTTTGAATGTGTAGAGCATCACAACAGGTGGAGATATTTTGCATAGATTCCACGGTGATAACAGTTTGCACTGCAGAAGCAGATGAATTATCCAAAGTTTTACCATCCAGTGATTCATCAGCCACAGTCTGAACCTCACTTTGGTTCGCATTGTTACTTTTGACATCAGCAAAGAGACTCCTCTCGGACATAGGCAGGTTAATGTTTCCGCAGGAATCATTTAGTTCCTGATTATTTGAGTTTCTATCAGTGGATAATTCCTCTTCATGAACTTGGGAAACTATATGATGAGACTGATCCCTTCTTACATCCTCCTTCAACTCAGATACGCTTCCATGAACACTACTATCAGGTAGCTGTACATTTGTAACATCTCCTTTAAGTATATTTTTATCATCAGGTTTTGAATTTGGCTCCATTTGCTTAGCTAAGCAAGCCAGTTCATTGCCGTCTGATTCCTCAATAACAGTTTGTCTAGGAATAAATTCCTCCTGACCAACAGATTTTAATAACATTTCAACAGATTCTGAGGAAGTGGCCTCTGACCAAACATTGTTATGCCTTGAGATAGGGCAAGATTCGGCTGCACTCGAACTGAACTCTATGCCACTGTTCCCCCGAGAGTATGCGTCAATCCACTGGTTATCTTCGTTATTTTCAATGCCAAGGAAAACTTCAGTTTCAACCAGACTATCAAATCTTAAATGCCCTTGAAGGCTTTCGTCAAAATCAAATTTGGGGAGAGCATATGGCCTTAATACTGGAGGAAATTTGGTATTCCCTTCACCAGCTAAATGGAGATTCTGGCCTTGATAATCATTGTCATCATAATCCATGGGTGTATTCCTAAAATATATAACAAAACAAGAAGAGGATGGGTGAGAAAGAGAAAGCAAAAAATTGATATGAAGGTATACTACTCGTTACTCGTTTATCATGAAGGGAGAAAACTACTCAGCCAGCACCCAGGTTTGATTAGACAACAATGATTTTCCCAAAGGTTTAAGCAAGCACGTTCATTTACCAGACATCCTTAAAAACCGACCAGAATAGTTTATGCACCAGACATCCTTGAAAATTTCTTACCTGCACCAATTAGCAAGTTCGACTGGTGGAAAATAAAATTTGACTTTTTCTAAGACTAAACTCACCATTTTAAAAGCAAAGAAAGAAAACTCTTCGCCCTAATCAAAAAAGAAAAAAAGCCTACATCTCATAAAAGTTGGACATGAACAGTACCAGAACAAGTAAGTCTAAAGACGCTACCTCCCTCCATCCGGCGAGGAAATCCAACCCGTTTGATCTCAGCTATTCGCCAATCGTATTGTCATCTACTGCTTCACGAATAATGCTTCGTCAGTGTAATTTCTGCATAACGCCCTAGCCTCATCAACAAAAATAGACCCTAATAAAATAGCCGAACAAAGTCAATTAGACTTATCCGCAACAGAAACTTACCAGAGACTTCGAGTTCCGGCAGATCGAATTAGGGTTCCGACGTCCGAAGAGATAAACAAGCAAGAGAAAGCAGAAACTAACACCCAAGGGTGACTGATACTTTCTTAGTGCTTTTTTTTTTTTTTTTCCTTTTCCTTGGCTGAGGAAAAAGCACTCGGTTTTTGTTTTTTTCCCACGCAAAGAAAATGAATGTCAGCGACGGGTATCGAACTTTTATTTTTTTTTTAAAAGCGAGTTTCTTCGTAAATAGTCAAGATCCAATGGGTACAAAAGTAAAGGAGGAGGATAACAACGTGACGCGAGGATGGTCTTGATTGGCAGGTAGTGAGTGCCTAGGGTTAACTACGCCGCCTTGGAATGAATACCACGTATTAGGTGGGCAAAATCTGAATCAATATGCTTAAATTGTCCGAATCGATTTGAATTGTATAAAAATTGATTCGATCTGATTGATTAGCAGTTTAGATTTAATTATAAAATTGTCAATCCGATTACAGTGATTAAATTTTTAGATTTAGATATTTAAAATTCGAATTAATCCGAACTGACTGAAATTTATATATATATATATATATATATATGATTTATAAAAATTAATAAACAATAAACATTTAACTCACGCTTTCCCTTTTCGAAATCGAAATCCCTAACTCATTTTCCCTTTCTCTTTCTCACCGTCGTCTGCTGGTCGCTACTCGTCATTAGTTGCTGTTAGTCATTGCTAGTCGCTACTTGTCATTGGTTGCTGGTGTCTACATATCTTACTGCTACTCTGACATTATTATTTGGGTATTATAAATTTGAAGCTAACTGATGAAGTTTGGAAGAAAAAAATGAAGAAAATGAATATAAATGATATTTTATGTTTATTTATTATTTAGATAAAAATTGTAATTTGTTTAAATTTTTTATGATGACTTTGACTTTGTATTTGTGTATATATATGTATTTTTTTTTTCAGTAATGTTATTCACAAACTGATTAACCGACTAAACCGAACCACATTTAAATAGTTTGGTTTGGTTTGGATTTTTTAAAAATATTTGAGAAATCCGAACTAAATCGAACCAAAAATTATTTTACAATTTATAAAAATTAATTATAATTTAATAAAATATTGTTATTAATAATGTTAATTATGAATTTTTTAAAAAATTAATATTAAGAATAATTCATATGTTAATATGAATATTTATAAATTGTAAGTAATTATTTTTAAAATTGTATAAATTATATAAATTTTTTATAATATTTTTATTTAAAATATTTTTGATAACAAAAAAAAATAGCAAATAGGTCAAGTAGAGTGTGTGATCACTTCAGCGGAGTGTGTGAACAGATCATGCGAGGCTGCGGAAACGATTGTGTCCTAGGGAAACTGGAAAAAGTAGAACAGAATAGATATCTTGTTAGATATCATCTATCATAATCTATCTAAATCTAAATATATAAACCTAAAATCTAAAATCTAAAATTACATTTTAGGTCGACACGTGGCGTGATAGTTAGGTTGGATCTTCTGAGTAAAAAAAATCATATTTGATACGTGGCAAAAAAAAGTAAATAATAATAATAATCCTCAGCAACATCACCATCTTCTCTTTGAAATGAAAAGTTCTCGCATTGCAATACTCGTTCTGGACCCTCGGATAACAGTTTATTTACAAAAGAAACCGTTGGGCTTTGAAATTCAGGCCCTGCGAGCCTTTACACTTCAGGTTCGCTGTTTTGGGCACAATGCATAATACGTACGATAAATAATAAAAATAATAGAAATTCGCAGAAAAAATAAAAAATAATGCAAAATTATTTTAAGTTAAAATTACAATTAAGTTTTGCCACATGAATGAAACTGATTTAATTATTCCTCAATATTTTTTTGATAGGTACTTATTTTAAATTAAAATTTTGATTTCTTTACCACTTAAATATATTTTCTTCTTGATTTTAGAAGTTTATAATGATAATAATTTTATTTAAAAATAATCCCACAACCATCTGGTTAAATTAAAACCTTGGCAACAATCACATAAAAATCTGAACAATTTTAAGTATGTATTCATTTTTTGGATTATTTTGATAAATAATTTTTTGTTTGTATATAATTATTTATACAATAGTTAAATTTATAATAATTCATAATACTACAATTTAAATTTAAAACTACTCTATTGATGTCATGAGCACACCAAATAGTGACGATGTTGCATAGTATCCTAAACTAGTAATATATAACAACTTTTCAGGTGGTTAATTTGACACATGGGAACATTTAACAAGGATCTTAGCAGTAAGAACCTCTTAACTCTAAGGTAAGCAAAGATAACGTAATGTTGCAATGTACAAGAAATTTCTTTGAGTCATATCCACCATGGCTTCTCTAAGAGATCCTTTGAGAGCAAGTACCGGAACCTAGAACTGTAGGGCAACCATTCTATCATCTGAGATGCCTTTTTGCTGGATTTATGATCTAGGCACTTCTGTATTGAATCATGAAGCTTCTTGTCAACACATTCCATGACCCATCCAAGAAGATCATCTGAGCTGATTGATGCTTCTCTTGAAAATCTTTCCAACAATTTTGGGAGAAAAGCTTTTCTTGACTTCTTCACAACTACGTTAGCTTGAAGGAACTCTCTTTTCGCAATATCCAATTCTTCTCTGATATTTGATGATGAATAAACTTTTAGCTGCAGAGAATATTCGTATTACAAATATCACATTTTTTCTGTATTGATAATCAAACTGCGTTATCTTTTAAAAGAGTAAAGTTAGAAAAATTACCACAGGATCTGACAAGGCTCCAGTACATAGGGCAAAGCAGACTAGAGGTTGGGAATTTGTAAGACCCAATTTTGAACTGATAAGCTGTTTTTCTTCACTTTTTTTCCTAAAGGCAGCATATACGATACTTTCAAGCCACTGCAGGTCATTCAACAATAGATAAAAATAAATTGGTACAATGAGGTTTTAGAAAATATTATTTCGAAATAAAAAAAGAAAAGAAAAGAAATCAATATATAAAATAAGGGGAAAAAAGTTGCCAGAACTGTCAAAGCAGCTTCTACTCACACAGACGAAGAATTAATACCATAACCGAAAACCGATTATTGAGTTTTAACTTACTAAAAACATGGGACTACAAGCAGTAGATGTAAACCTACGGAAAAATTAGAATCGGTAACAGATAGCCCTGAGCAATTCAAGACAGAAAATGAGTTGGGGGACTTCACGGTCCCTTAACATTTCTGGTGCACAAACATATTTCATCATTTGACAGCAAACATTCATAGACATTTCATGAGTTCTCATATGTTATTGACTTGCCCAAGTTTTGACATGAGGGTTAGGTGAATACCCGTCCAATGCGGGGTGTTCGGAAGCAAAATATGGATTGCTCTATGGCATTCGCACTTATGATATGACCGCCAATGTTGTAAGCAGCCTGCACTATACAATTATACGCATCAATTAACGTTGTGTATCATAAGAAATAAAAGGTACATTAAGGTGTCAGATATTCTCTGCATCAAATAAAGAAGTGAACTACCTTGTGAAACAAGGCTAACCTCTTCAGAGAGCCCTGCGGGATTCCATATGCTAAATATGCCTGTCAATGACAGAATAAAGTTATATATATATATATATATATATATATTATAGAAAAAGGGTAAAACGTAATCATCTCTGATCTCTCGACTCTTACATGCATGACAAGAGCATTATGCATATTGATCCAGAATGCAGTTTGGGCATCACATTCCATTTGACTAACGTTCACCCTTTCCAGTTGCTCCACTAGAGCCCTGAAGTTAAAATGATTAAGAATTTGTGAACTCACGAATTTAACAGGAAGAAATCTAGTGAAAGCTTGAAAGGAACTCAGCAAGCATGAGAAGAATTGAATTTTTCTATAAACACTTTCAATATCTTATGTGAAGCTATGATACTTGGGGAATCAACCTGTAGTTATTGATGGCATAAGATGCGTGAGAAGAATGACTTTTATGAGTAGATATCCATGAAATTTCAACCACTGATTTGCAAGTGCAATCTCGATCCTCTCCAATACCATGCCGAGGCTGTAGAGCATTGGTGGACGACCTCGACAATAATGGTGATCTATTATTTTCAGCATTTCCAGTGCTTGAACAACGAAGCCAGCAATATACAGTGGCCATACACCTGACCATCTTCTCGGACAACTTGCTTGGGCATTGGTATAGATGGTCTTTTAGAGTTCGCAAAACTGGAGTTTTATCCATTGTACAAAACTTTTCATGATCCTGATTTATGATTGAGATGAAAAATGTTAGGAAAATATTGCATTAATGGGCATTTGTAAGAATATTAACAGATGCAGATTTATGGAGAATCATATTATAATTTATATAATTCAAAAAAAAAGAGGGACTAAATCCCCTTTGTATTTTAGATTCTTGGGACAGATCACTTTATTTCTTGTAAGCCTACCACATCTAATGCCGTCCATTAATAAGAAAAGCAAACACGCAATGCATATAAACAAATATCCAAATAAAGAAGAGAAATAATGATATACTCTTACCTTAACTGAATCAGAACAAATCTTTTCAAAACAAATGTTGTCTTTGCCACTCCACATAGGAGCGTGACTTAAGCCGAAGTTTCTACCTTTGGAGTCATTTATTGAAACCAGAGCTTGAAGTGGTCGCAAAGCGAAAGTCTTTGAGGAACAGAATGCACTTGAAATTATACTTGGATGCTTCCTGGATTCGTGCTTGACATGAGCAGGTGAAGCCACGCCAGAGTTTTGTTCCGAAGGTGGCCGACTAACACAATTTTCAAAAATGCTCCTGTATAGAGTAAGTACACGCTGCTCACGGCTTGTAACCTCTTCTTCAAGTAACTCAATTTCAGCAATCAAGTCTTTTGTCTAAATGACAAAAAGAAATTCAAACTTAACACTTCAGTTACTGATTTCTTGGAATCAGACTTCTGTTATAAAAGATCCAGAAGAACTACATCAAATAGTTAAGGTTTAGTAGTCCACATGACACCGTTTCCATGAAATAAAGAACGTTCTCAGAAAGTAATGTTTGCCACATATAAATTAATTAATTTGTATTTATATCAATAGCTTGATAGTTTACAGTAGGCATTAGGTTATTCACTGATGCAGTATACTTAGTTTTTATATGAATCCTCGAATTGAAATAGAAAAAGGAAATGAAATTCAAGATCAAATGTCCTCGCTTGAGACGCAACAGAGACTTACTGGTATGATCGGCATGTCTAGGTAGTTAAGTATTTTTCATTCCTTCTTTCTTTTTTAAATTAGAAACAACAAAAAAAGGGCAGAAACCTGTGGGCTAAATCCGGAACTTCTAAGAACTTGGAAGTTGGAAGACAGATGTCAAATAACCTGAGCAGCAAAGTGCCTGTGTCCAGGAGATAATGTACTTGAGGCTCGGCCATTGCCCTCTCAAGCAGTAGGCGCATAGATCTCTCCTGCTGTAGGCGTAACTGCAGTTGCTCAACCTGCAAATCAGTAAAATATATGTCAACTTGAACAGAAAAAGAAGAACCTACACCATATCAAGATTGTCTATTCATCATTTGTGAGTCCCGCATGTCATATCATTTCTCCCACGAATTCTAAGGGAAGAGATAGACAGAGGAGGCAACCCCCAAGAAGACAAATGATATGGCTTACTAAATTTTGTTTATGTGCATGACTGTTATGTAGGAGCTATTTTTCATTGAGACTTCTTGCTCTGAAAACGCTTCCAAATGTCTGCATTATATGATAAGGTCCTTTCAGGATCTACTTCTGTAATCCATCCAAATAAAAGAGATGATGCCAAATTTGTGCTATTAAATACAAATAACTTTATGTCATTAAGTTCCATGATGAACTAGTTTGTCTTTTGTTTACGCAGAGGGATCCTCAAAGCTTACTTCCAGTGTACTTTGGTTTAATCCCCCTTCTCCTTTTTTCTTTTGAAACTTCTATTAAGCGTCAATGATAAAAAATTTAAATCAAATTTCATTGTTAAAAAAAATGAAAGGAAGGATGTGAAAACCAAGAATAACCATGGTCTTATTCAGTCATCTCAGCATGCAGAAAGTTGAACCAGAATTGTTCACAATATATGTCGAAATAGAGAATCTACAGATAAGAGGCATTTACATATTCCAGATTACGCTTACATCTTTTTCCAGGGTTGCTCTATGATTCAACGTATTCTTGTTGATATATGTAAGATTGTCATGCAAAGGATTTTGTAACCTAGAAGCCTCTATAGACGGTGGCGATACCTGTTCAAGTCAAGTGGACACCAGTGAATTATCTTCTGAGTCATATTTAAAAATATATTACAATGAATATGAAGAGCATGTAATCATTAATTTAAATTGTAGTCTTACAAGTGCTTCATTTTGATCTGTCTCTGTGAAATGCGAAACTGCTTCACTTGAGATCTTGAAGTTCCTGTCAGAAGCACTAAAAAGTGCATAAAAACCAAACACTCTGTCACAAAAGGAAGAAAATGAAGGTGATAACTGCGATGTATCTCAGGGAACAAGACCAACATACAGAATAAAAACCCCTGAACATAATTTTGAAATTCTCCTAAACTAACCTTTTCAATTGTCAGATAAAAAATGAAATCACTGATATATTCAACCAGAACTACCAATAATCATGTACTTCGTCAAAATTCTTACTTCAGAAGAAAAGAAGTTTTGATAGGCAGGTAACCTTCGTGAAGCAATTAAACTCCATTTATTATGAATCTCCAGATCAGGGTGAATTTGTTCCAGCACCTACTAGCTCAAATAGAACACATTTAATTGGATATGCATTTACCGTTACTGCCATCCCAAACAGCTCAAATGTTGCAACCATAAACCTCAAGAATTTTCATTTATTCAACTCCATTTTTCATGTCATCTTTGGATTGAAAAATTAGCACAATATAACCTTTATTGAAGAAAGCAACGTAACTAGAAACAAATGTCACAGACAATTGCACAATATCCAAACGTTGCCCAATGAAAGAAATTTGCAAACAGTAACATGAGGAAGAGAGGGAGGGGGAGAAGGAAAGAAAAAAAAATCCGCTAATGACAACAAGGGAATATTTATCTGATCCAACAAATATCCACAACAACCAACATGAGCGGCACTTGAGTTTAAAAATCTACACCTCTTGGAGTGCCTGTGTTGAGGTTGGGCATCTTGCCATGCCTGAGAATTTCCATCGTCTCTATATGTACCTGCTTCTGCCTGGCCATGTTTTTCAACTACAATGAACTCACCCATTATTATTTCTTAACTATTCTAGAAAGCACTCTCATTCTTCTTCCATCAAAACTAGTACATTTACTTCAATGGAGACGCTAGAAACATCAGAAGACCGAATTTGAACTTGATATAAATGAGACTGGACTGAGTACATGAAATTATGGATCTAACTTGTTGCAAGGGGAAGAGAGAGTGGGCCTAGGCGAGAGAGCATTCTCAAATAATTGAATAAGAAAGTTTAAAATGGAAAAATCTACATGACGCTTTCCGGAAGAAATGTTAAAAGTGGAATCTTTTTGCAAGAGGAGAAGAATGTGAAGTAATTACCAGTAGTCAGCCATAGAATGCAACAACCAGACAAGATAGCTACTCTGCCAGCAATTCAATTGGACCCTTGAGTGGTTGAGAGCATTCAATGTTTGGATTTAATTCATCCGTTGATAAACGACCCTCTCTGACTCTATTTTTCTCTTTCTTTCCCATCTTGCTTTCAGAGATGTATGAATTACCAAAGCAGACTGACCGATCGGTTACGTTTAATTTTGAAAAGGCAAGTTTCAGTTGGATTCTCTGTCTTTCCCCCGCCAAAATTTTCCCTCTTTTCCAAAAATAAATGCTGTGTATTCTCCACACAATCAAACTTTTTTTTTGTTTGGGGTGGGTGGGGCGGGAGGCTGCCGAGGCTGCATGATATTCTTTTAACACCCCTCTCCCCGTTTATCTTTGACGCCCCTTCTTGGTTTGGGGTGTTAAAAGATATCTTCTCAAATTTAAACCTCTGCCAAATATCACTCAAACTAGTTTTAGGCCCAGCCTACGGAGTTGCAAATGCACTATTTATATCTTACGGTGTATCCTGATTTTTAAAGCCTAAATACAAATGTGTGAATCATCTCTTAATAAGATTAATCTTACATCTAAAATAAGATAAAGATACTTATAAAAAAAAAAAAAATGGATCTATGGCATATCATTGAATTATTTTATGTAAAAATTTAAGCAATAATTATTACGTTTCCTAAAAAAATAATGATTGTGAGCATAAAATCGAATTGGTTTAGACAATAGATTTCTAAAGAGAGGATAACATAATAACTTTCATCAACGAAACAAATATAAATGGAAAATAACTTTTAAGTTACATCAAAACAAATAAAAATTCAAAAAAAACAAAAATCGAATCGGATCAAGAAACTGTACTGACTGAAAGAATGAACCTGCATGTAATCCGAAGAAAATTAAAAGCCACGACCATACTGAGGTTCAAATGCATAAGGAAACTCAATTGTCAAATAAGAAACTTGCAAGTAATTGTAACTATGATTTGCAGCATTTGGCATGATACTCGTATAGTAGTTAGTATTAATTAAAAGACTAATCTCTTTTAGTTTAAAACTTCACGTATATTATTTAAAAGCAAAAAATTAAAAAAGCTACAAGTTGAAACTGCACACATTAATTACCAAATAAATAGTAAAAGGAAGTTGTTTAGTTCATACAAGTAAATTAGACACTTGCATATAGATTGTGACAAAATGCCAATAATATATTATAATACTGAATTATTAAACATTAAAATGATGGTTCATATATACGAAATTAATAAGTCAAAATTTGACTTGATTTTACAGTCTGAGATAATTCTAGACAATATGTTGTGCAGTAATGTAGTGCAGGGAAACAGGGATCAGCCAAACCATTATAAACAGATATAAAGTTATCTCTTTCTTTAATAAATAAAAAAAAAAAACTAAAAAAAGAAAAAGAAAAGAAATCATCTAAATTTGAACGCAGCGAATGATCTAAGTGAATTCGAAAGGAAAATTTGATCCCGTTCTCCTCTAATTTTCATATATATAGATAGATATAGAAGAAACTGGCTGAAGTACAAAAACTAATTTGATTGCTTCCACATTATGTTTAGTAATATTTAAGTCTTAATCATTAGTATAACTTTCAACGCGTATCTTTTATCTAAAAAATGTTCACTGTATAATAATTTGATTCCTTTCATTGCGCGAAGCGACTTTGATTTCCACCCTTATCCACATAGTTGCTAATAGGATAATGGTGATAAGAATTTTGAAGTTGTCATGCATGCATGTTGTCATGTTGCCGAAGGTCAATATACCGAAACTACTAGTACAAATACCCAAGTTTTATTCTTCCCCTCTCACTTTTCCTTTTTGTTCTTACCAAATACGCCATAATTTCGTCCTGATTAATTGTTTTAAATTATTTTAAAAAAAAAAATCATTAAAGCTTTGCACTAAAAATAGAGAAGAAAACCTAAAGTTTCAGCATTGAACAATGACAGAAACAAGCTGCTGAATTCTTAATACCATTTACAGAGAGGGTGATGAATTAAAATGGAGCAGTATACCGAAACTATTCCATTAATTGTGCAAGTCCAACCACTACAGTGTGCTTATTCAAACAGTATCATGTTATTAATTAATTCCAATACCAAAACGACTTTGAACCTAATTGGATTTAACTTATTTATTAGGTTATTTTTATTAGATTTGTGTTGAGTAGTTGATGAACAATAATAATTTATTATTACAAAATATTACTACACAATGAATATTCTCAAAATAAATCATAACTGTTTATTTAGTGTTAGTACAGACCCAACAAAAATAACCCTGGAAAAAGTTAGGCCAAGCCTAACCATTTATTTTAGAATTTCCTTTGTAGTTGGTAATTCACGAGAACATTTGATGGGCAATTATTAGAGAAGATCGGAATAGACTAAGTCTTCATCTTTCTTCTTCACAGTGGGATTGGAATACGACTCCACCATTAATACTTTTTGTCATCCTTGTTATCATCGTCATTAATGAAACCCTCCTTTTTAATTTGATTATTAGCTGAAAACGACACATCACATGAATTTTCAAATGCAAAAATGGAGTTCACTTTGATGACCATAATATTCAAAAGAACATGCTTATCCATCCAGCGTTTCTGAAGTTTCTTGTTTGTCTGTCTATTGATTAATTACTAGTTAACTTAGTTGTCATCACGTTCACAATGAATAAAATATCAAACAACGCTCTAAAAAGTTTTAATACAAGCAAAAACGAAAGAAATAAGAGGTCAGGGTTGTTTAGGCGCCTCAAATTATTCGTTATCCAACCACTCATGTGGGCCACGGTCGGTGCCGGGTAGCCGGCACTTCGCTGCCATATGTTACTCTGCTTATATAAACCTTGGCTAAGGTTTCTCATCCAAGGCATCCACCGAGGGTTCCAAAAAGTTGGTGTTTAGCTAATCTCTTCCAAGAGAGCGAAAATGGTGAAAATAGCTATCGGTGGCTTGGGTGACTCGTTTAGCGTTGCTTCCCTTAAGGCTTATCTGGCAGAGTTCATTGCGACTCTGGTTTTCGTATTCGCTGGCGTTGGCTCAGCCATAGCTTACAGTAAGTGCTTGTGCTTGAGTGCAGTGTAGCTAATTAACCACAATTAAATCACGTCACGTATATATCTACGTATATATGTATATATGATGGAATAGTTGTGTGTTGGATTTGGAACAGATAAGCTAACAGCGGATGCAGCCTTGGACCCCCCTGGTCTGGTAGCAGTGGCAGTGGCACACGCATTTGCTTTGTTTGTAGGAGTGTCCATAGCAGCCAACATCTCAGGTGGGCATTTGAACCCAGCTGTTACCTTCGGATTGTTGATTGGAGGGAACATCACCCTTCTAACTGGTCTCTTCTACTGGATTGCCCAATTGCTCGGCTCCATCGTCGCATCTCTCCTCCTCCAATTCGTCACCAATGGCCTTGTACTGTTGCTCTTATCAACTTTTTATTTTTCACAAACGTTTTCATCTATATGCTTTGCTTAACAATAACAAATAGAACTAAACGGCTTTCTATTTTGATTGGCAGGCCGTTCCAATTCACAGTTTGGCTGCTGGGGTTGGCGCTTTCCAAGGTGTTGTGTTTGAGATTGTGGCTACTTTCGCTCTGGTTTACACCGTCTACGCCACCGCTGCTGACCCCAAAAAGGGCTCCTTGGGGGTTATTGCACCCATTGCTATTGGGTTCATCGTGGGTGCCAACATCTTAGCTGCCGGTCCATTCAGTGGCGGTTCGATGAACCCGGCTCGTTCATTCGGCCCAGCTGTTGTAAGCGGCAACTTCACAGATAACTGGATCTACTGGGTTGGACCATTGATTGGTGGAGGCTTGGCTGGGTTAATTTATGGTGACATTTTCATTGGTTCTTATGCCCCCGTCCCTGCCACTGAAACTTACCCTTGAAGGCATTCTTTCTTTCTCATTGTTTCTGAGTTTGTTCACCGTTTGCTCTCGTTTCTGTGTGAAGATGTTACCTCTGATAATTCACCCACCAAATGATCTTCTGCTTGTAATAAAGATGTAAATTATAAATTACACTACTTGATTTCTGAAAGTTTCTCTAGATTGATTTGTATTGACGGTCCGAAGTTTTATGAAGAAAATCAGTCACAATCATAATCCACCTCTCTCCTCTCAGTAACAGCTAAAAAACAAAAAGGAAAAAAAACGTGGATTTAGATTCAAACCATTGATTAACTGTTATTCAACTTTCATGTCCAAGAGGATCAAGCTACCATATAGAAGTCCTTTTTTTTAAAAAAAAAAAAAAAATCTTTTAATTTTATAAGTCATTAACTGATCAGAATAAGAAGAAAATTCATTTATCGTCAAAAAGGGCAAAAGAAAAAGCCTCTATTGAAATAGGATAGAAATTTAAGCAGTAAAATTTTGAGAAATATTCCTTCCGAAATAAGACGGCGACGGACAATACTCTTCATATGAATATTCCATCATCGTAAATTTCTTAAGTATCGTTCTCGTCATACAGCGAGGAATTTCATTTCAATTCTTTCAGGAAATTAACCAAATTCAATATCTTTGGATGGAACCTAAAACATTCGAGGCGACTACAAATCTGGACGTGTTGATGACAGCTGAGTTTAATTGCAATGCGAAGCCAAGTAAACCCAAGAATCCTTGCCAGCATGATAACAATTTTCAAAAACTTTGAAAAACAATTCATCCAATAGCTGCTCCCAACCGATAACCATTTATAACACATAACCAAAAAATATTACAAGAAGATGCAGTTTTAATAATAGTCAGAAAAAGGACAACGAAATTGACCGCAGAAGAAAAAAGAAAAGAAAAGTGATGCAATATAAATTATCAATTTACCATATTCTTAAAATTCTAGGGGGGCGTCACATCTGGTGAAGGGATATCTTTCATGGCACAGGTCGCCAGACATCAGCCAGTTGCAAAAATAATTGTATTCCCATAGCAAAATCATCCGTGTCGGCTGTGTAGAATAGTTACAATACATGTTCCTGGGCTGGGTAGAGGTTTCTCGCAACCTATATACAATAGATCACAGAAATGAGATTGTTGACCTAAATTATCTGAAGCATAAAATTTTATATGGCGATGCATTTGGCCAAACAGGAAAAGATTGCAGCAGCTTGTGCAGTTCAATCAAGCAGTTCTAATTTCTAAAGGATCTAATTACCAAATGGCTGATAAATTATCAACAGCTATAATAATGGTTTAAATGATTTAACTACCAGACAAAGATAGATACCGTGAATATTAAGATTGGAGGTTAATTTGCTTAAGCCTGTCCTTCAAAATGCAAGTTATGATCTTCTGTACTCCAACCATCCTAACAACTATGAGCTAATGATTGGGCAAGGGAATAATGCACCTTTCTAGCTACCATGGCCTAATCCCTCACAAATAAAGAACGCGACAGAACGTGCACAAAAAAAAAAAAAAAAAACTGTAATCAAATTAAGACAGTTACTGAGCAGCACCTAAGGTTTAGTAAATAAATCCTGAGCCTACATATGGGAAAAGAGAGAAATTATGTCATTAACTTCACACGCCAAATTAAGAGCTATGGCTTATTTTAGGAAGCATGCTGACTAAGAAGAAATGTTTTGGAACTTGGAACTCACCCAGTGGCTATCTAGTCAAAAAGATGGCAGTTGGATTTCCAGGGCATGGAGGATTCTGTTTTAGTAGAGAAACTAAAGAACCAGCTTTAGCAAGAGCATCAGCATCAGCCGCGGATAAAACTTCCACATCTTCAAGACCTATCTGTCTCTTGATCAACTCCAAATTTTCTTGAAGAACCTCCATCTCTCCAAAAGGTAATCTCAAGTCCAGGGCATGAGCCCCAAGTGCAACTGCTTCATCTTTCTTAAACCTCAAGAAAGGCATGCAGAGCTTTTGGATTTTTTTAAAATCGGAAGACTGACCTACAGAACTCTTTTGTAAAGCCTCTAATATCTCCGTTTCTGGAGCAAAAGTACGAGTTTCATTATCAAACTTGCTCTGGAGAATCCCCAAGCATTCAGCTTTCCAACCATCAAATTGTTCATTTACATATATCAGGCTTGTTAACTTGTTTTCTGTAAGTGATGAAACAGGAGGACCCTTCTTATTTGCTTTCTTAGAACCTAAAAGTTGCTTCTGAAGCAGCTTCCTCATCAAAACAATGGAATCTTGCAAATATTTATTGGCATTCTTCAAGGTAAGATCTGGAACATCAGCTATAGGCCAGCCTGCTTTCACCATAAAACCATCCTTCTTCAAAAGCTCCCTCCAAATATATTCAGCATAGTGTGGACAGATTGGTGCTATAAGACGTGTCTGAACATCCATAAAGCGCCATACTAGTTCGCGATTATAACCTCCAACTCCACATGAGAACCTATACTCATCCCTAGCAGCCTGAAGGTCATAAAAGCCACTTTTGAGAGCTTCTCGAAACATATAATTCTTGTAATGCTGCTCAGTCGTTTGGATGGCAATATTTATCTCGTTGGCAAATACACGATCCGCATAAGTAGAGGGGGGGCCAGTTCTCATTGAAGATTCTGCTGCCAAAACATCTTCATACCATGCAATTTCCTTAGTGAGACGCAGAATTGCAGCATTTGCAGTCTCAAATACAAAATTGGCATCATCAACGCCATCACCAGCATCAGCCAATGAAAATCGCGTGGCATCTGCAGAAAACTCCTCAATTGCCTGACGCAATGTTCGGAAATTTCCGGTGGACTTGGACATTTTCTCAGAATTAAGCATAATGTGCCCATTGCATCTAAACCCGCGTGGCCAGTGACGCTGAGGGAAAATTGCAGTATGATTGTAGATGCAGAAGGTAAGATGATTCTGAATGAGATCCTTACCAGAAACTCGCAGATCAAACGGATACCAATACTCAAACTCCAGCTTCATTTTCTCAAGAATAGATGATGAGATATCAGTTGATTTAGGGTATGGTCCATCACAGAATAAATAATCCCAGACCTCATCAGTCAATTGCTCAGGTTTAACAGGAGACTCACTGGATCCATACATGTCTCCGTTTTGTAAAAAGTGAGCAACGGTGTAATAAGCCATGTAGATGGTGGAATCAGATAAGGACTCAACTAGGTATTCTTCATCCCATGGTATGCGAGTCCCAAGGCCAAATGATCGTGAGCAAGCCCATTGGTTCAGCCAACTCAAAGTATGCTCAAAGCCATGTCGTGTTTCATCAGAATAAAGGTTCATGCTGGCCGTGCACTCCTCGGCTAACTTTTTCCATTCTGCCTCCCCATATGTAATGTACCACTGATCTGTAAGCGCTACAATACACTCATCATTAGACCTCGACATCACCTTTTTCTCTGGTTCACTATAGATAATAGCTTGACCTGTCTCCAAAAGTTTGCTTCTAATCAAGGGTTTGGCTTCATGAACCTTCTTCCCAGCAAATTCTCCAACTATCATAGTTCCTTCAGTAAATCCTTTTAAGTATGTTTCCTTCTTTGCTTCTGCAAGCTTGTCTCTCTCATTCTGACTTTTGATTTTCTTCCGCAAGCAAACTTCCTCTGCGCACTTGTCTCCTAAGTCTGGAACTCTAATAATAGGCACACTCTCAAAGGGTAATACCCACTCATCCTTCACACCATACTTTTGCCTAAATGCTGATTTTGACTTTAAATCCTGCAAGGCCATGTAGTCATCTGGAGCATCACTAGGTACACTAGTTACTATCCCAGTACCTTTGTCCATTAGAACGGACAACATTGGAAGAGCATAAATGACCTCATTGAATGAAAGCGGAGATTTTAATGGAAGGCCAATCAAATCGTTACCTGTTAGCTCAAGCAAGCACGTAGGTTTCTCTGGTATGCGTGAGTAGTTCTGATATGCAAGATTAAGGGCAGCTCTGTGAGCAAGAATAAATACATCAGTTTCATTGATTTCAAAGGCTCCATACTCCCCATCAGGCAATACCCATGCATTAGTTTGACCATACATGGTCTCAGGTCTCAATGTTGCAGCAGCCAGGAAGACTTTTCTTCCCTCTAGCACTCTGAATTTAGCTAGAAATGGTGGAAGCACCTCCATCTTAATGATAGTGTATTCTTGGGGCTGAACACCTTCACCACTTGCTCTATCATGATCTGCACATGGCTGGCCATCCCTAATAGAGTATATTGTATATCTGACGTCTTTGACAATCTTACCCATAGATTTCAATTTTCTCATCTGCCACTTCACAAAGGAGTCAAAATAGGGGTTCATATCTGTCGTGACGAAGGACCTTCTCCAGTCACAGCCCAACCCAAAAGCCTTGAGGTCCTCCACAGCCAATGGAGGAAAGTAGGATAGCCACTTATAAGGATCCTGGAACTGGGCTATCTCACTATCAGATAGGCCAAAGCTACGCATGATTTCCCACTGGAAGACCTGTCCAGTTGATTTAGAAGCCGCCTTGGACTTTTTTCCCTTGAATTTATCAGGTGGTGCACCTCCACTGCTATCCTCAGTTTCAGGCTGTTCATCTGCTTTCTCCTCAGCTTCACGAGTAAACACAGGTGGATTTCCATATTCTTGAATCTCTCTTGCAAGTTTATCAGCTGAGGCCTTGATGGGCATACCCGTGCAGTGGAAAGCAAATGGCAGTAGCACATTGGCGCCTCTCAGTCTATGATAAGCGGCAGAAAATTCTAGTTTTGAAAGTGAAAATGCATGTCCAAGATGTAAATATCCATTCATATACGGGAAGGGGAAGTTGCCGAAGAACTTTTCACCAGGTTCAGGAGGTTTCGTACAAGGTTCAGCCCTGAAAACATCGTCTTCTTCCCACCACTTTTGAACTTTTACCTCGATCTCCCGCAGACGATCCCTCCTGGCAAAACTTTTACCACCCTCAGTCGCCATATTGCTAAGCTGACAGCAACTGAAGTAAACAAATAATGTAATTATAATCAGACCATATAAATTCGTTTCATCCCCTTAGCCTTTATACTGTAAAGTGAAAAATCGAAATTCAGTAAAATTTAAAAAAGTATTCTCAGAATCAAGGGAGTTTGATCCAGCCGTTCGTTGAGTGGGACAGTGACCAACAGGGTGACAAATAAGAAGTATATAAAAATCAGGAGTCATGAATCTCGAGAAGCATGAATCTCGAGAAGCAGGAGTGGTATTACGCTATGTAAGAACAGATAGAACAAGAGTCTCACCGTCAATAGAGGTGGAGGCGGCAAATCACCATACACAGAAGGGTCGACGATTAGGAGACTCGGAGGGAAGGAAGGGAGAAAGAAGGGTTTTCCATTCCTCTATGGGCCGAATCGGACCCGTACGTAAGCCTTGAGTTAATTGGGTCGGGCCTCGTTCATGGCCTTGGTCTTTGCCTGAACTTCCCCCTCCCCAGAAGTGCATATTAATTAGCAATTATTTTATTCATTTGTTTAAAATTATAAGATAATATTATTTGTGTTTAAAATAATATATTTTTATATGATATTTATATTTAATATTTTTATTAAAATAAAATTTTAAATAAAAATATTTTATAATTTTAAATATAATATTTTTCAAGTAGTGTTTGAGGTTATTTTTAATGGAAATTGTATAAAAGATTATACATCATATACAACTTAAAAAAATTAGTTGTAAATTATAAAAATTCATGACAACATATAAGGTGTTCTTGAAATAAAGTGTGGAGTCATTTTAATTTTTTTTTATAGATTTACATTATTATAGTAAAAAATTATAAAGTTACGTAAAATAATATAATATGATAGAACCTATTCAAAAATTATTAAAATAAATATTTGTAATATAATAACAGTTACATTATCCAAGATGACCTTATAAATTTAAATGGGGGAAGTACATCGTTTACCAACTCTAATAGTTGGATGATCAAATATTATTAACATTAATGATGCTTCTATCAACGTCAATAAGATGATTAGATGCTGAGAAATATTAATACTTTTACCACGGTTAATACGTAAGCCATATTTGATTTCTTATGAAATCACTAAAATTGTTTTGTATAATTTATAATAAAATAAATAATCAAAAGTGGTGTTATAGTAATACAAATTAAATTATAAGTAATAACATTAAATTAAAACTGACCCAATAAAATGGATTTAAAAAAAAAAAATTGAATAACAATTAGAGTACTCAACTGAATGGTGCGTGTCCTTCAATTAGCACAATACGTCAGATTTACAGAGTTACAATCTACTTTTATATTTGATATATTAGATATTAGATTAGATATATAAAATAATGATTATAACAGATTAGATTTTTTAAATTTTGATGAGATTAGATTTAACTTTTATAATAATAATAATAATAGTAGAAGTTTCCTTGTTTTTGCGCTAGCCTGACCTGCCTCTCTCCGTCCGTAAACATAAAACAGTGAAGCTGCGACTGCCTATAATTCTCCTGAACGCACTGGTTCCACAGTAGCGACGCGCGGTCAGTGGAACACGTTTCTTTCTTAACTTGATCCGACATGCCTGTAAGTCTCTCTCTCCCCGGATGTGTGTGCCAACTAACATGGTCCGGATCAAGATCGACAATTCTAGGGTTTGCATAATCAAATAAAAAAGAAAAAAAAAAAACTGAAAATGCTTTGAATTTGGTAATGTTGGGTTTTGTAATTCCATGTTTTGCAGATCAGGACATTTATAGAGGTGGAGCCACCAAGCCCACTTAGATACTTAATCGGAGCTGCCATTATGATGATCGGAGTTGTACTACCGGTGGGCTACATGATGTTCCGAAACAAGCGAGTGCCCTCATCTTCTTCCTACTCCAAACAGACGTAGGTGTGCCTTCACAATTTGTTTCCAGTTTTATAGTTCCATTATTTCTATCAATTTTCCAATTTTATGTTAGCCAGTTAATACCAATACTGAGATCTAAAAAAGAAATCATTTCGATTGACCAAAATTCAGCTATTGAGGTGACTAGTATTTCCCCAAAAGAAACGGGAAAACCAAAGAGTTGAATCATTCTATTTTTGAGCGTATTGATCCGAAGATAGAAATCTTACAGTAGATGTGAGGATTTTGGAAAACACTTGGTTTGGATGAGGCTAATATGATGGTTCGTGGTGTTATTTCCAGGAACAAAGTTTTGATATAGAGACATGTTAAAATGAGAAGGCTTCGATTTAGAGGATTTGAGTTTGTCAATCATTATGTTTGGAGGTGATTGATAAGAGATTTCAACAGAGTTACAAATCGTTACAAATTGTAAATGCATTGGTCCCCAAGTATCCTTAGTGGTTTGTTCTCCAGGTACTGAACTGACTTCAAGGAATATATGCATTCAGCTTCTGTCGATTTTTACTCCTGGAATCGATAGTTGTGTACCTCACATCTATTATTAGTACAGAATTTTTCCAATATGCCGTGTTCTGATTTTCCTGAAATGAATTCGAAAAACCTGGTTTTTGTTTGTCCTTTTTATGAAGTGACGCTCGTGAAATCTCATGGATTTATCTGTTTGTTGAGAATAGGGACTATTTTTATATGCAGTAATCCTGCGTTGAATTATAAGTTGGTTTAGTAACTGATTTTGAAGAGATTTCATAATAAATGCTGAAGTCCTGCAAGTATGCTTTCTGTATAATTTGTAAGAGATGCCAATATTCGCTAAAATCATGATTGGTATCAGTGATTTAGTAACTGCTTTTGCAACACGATTCGTACCAAAAGAAATGGTAAAGACAGTGCCAATAGGAGCATGTTGAAAAAGGGATTACACATAACCAGTGGAACAGAATCCAAACTTGTAATTGCAAGCAATAAGATATAGCAAGGTTATGTATGAGAAGATAATTTGGAATTAAAAAAAAAAATTTCTCTTCTATGGTTTGGGACCAGTATGAATAGGGCGATGGAGGAAAACTTTTAGCTGCGAGGGTGGTTACAAAGGACGTGGATATTATCAGCATTGTTATTTTGTATGGTTAATCATTATCTGCTAATGCCAAGGTCCGTACAAACTGTCTAGGTTTTCCAAATGCAGCAATGTCTCTGATTTCCTAAAACCTCAGATGAATTATGGGTAATTTACCCATGCACCAACAGTGTGGCAACCTCATTAGAGTTTCGATGAAACTCATCAATCGAAATAAATCCTATTTCAGTGATAAGATGTACAAATTTCATCTTTGCTGTTTTCCACTCTGCAGAGGTGCAGATTGAGTACGACGGAGTAAAGAGTGATGGCGATCCTTTCCAATTGCGTGTTTTGATTTAACGGTGGAAGAAGCAAACGAGCAAAAATGCTCTCCAACGAATTGCGAATTGTGATGGCCTAAAGAATGCTTTACCGCTTAAACGACACGCAAATTAAGAAACGCAAACGACATAGATGAACGCGCGGTATGGACCTCATGTCAAATAGTAGATATTCTTCCTTAATATGATTTAATTAAAATTAACAAATTATATAGAAGAGAATTAATTAAGTGTGAAGGAAAAATATAGAAAAAAAAAAAAAAAAGGACGGGGAGAAGGAGAATTTTGGACACCGGTCAAAACAAGTAGCCAATCAAAATTAACAGGAACCAATCTTGGGTGTACAACTCATCTAATCTAATCTAAAAGAATAGAAAAGCAACCTACTGTCTACAGACTGAGATTGTAGTGATTCTAGTGAGAGAGACACTTACTCTTACAATCCATGGCTGCAGCTAATCCTAGTGCTACCGTGAAGTACGGGATCATAGGGGTCGGAATGATGGGCCGCGAGCATCTTATCAATTTATACCATCTTCGCAGCGAAGGAGTGGTGGTCAATGCCATAGCCGATCCTCATCTTCCTTCGAAAGAACACGCCCTTCATTTAGCAAAGTCCTTTAATTGGCCTCTCAAGGTAGAGAGGCAGCTCTTTCTTTATTTTCATTTCTCTGACATATTTTCCCGGAAAAAATATACTAAGGCTGCTTAAGTGGTTGAATTAAACAGAGTTGCAATTATGGTTGTTTGGTGAGCTTGCTGACTCTCTCTACACACTTCAACAGTAATTTTGCATGACTGTTATAACATTTTGATTTTGAATTGAAAATAAATAAGACCTTAAGTTTTACATCAAACACTTCGATTACGGGTGTAAACTATATAAAGCCTGCGGATCGTATCATGATTTTAATCTTTTGACGGCATTTGAACTCGACAGTTTCATTAAAATAATTTTGCTTAGACATGTGGTTCCAGAGAGATTTTACGAATTCGTTGACCCGTTTACTCTTTTTTCAAACAAATGCTTGCCCAATATATAGAACGTTTCTTGCTGGGGTTCATCCTTTCCCCTCTCGTTGCCACTAAGTTATTTAAGGAGTGATATAGATAATCGTAGCTGAATGTTTAGAAATATAACATTCAGCTCAAATTATCTGGTCTGGACGACTACGTTATTCATGTTTTGCTTATAATTTACTTAAGCAGATAGTACTACATGGTAAGGTGTATGACCCTGAAAGTTGTGAAGGTTTTCTCAGGTCACCAGGAGCTGTTGGACAGTGGACTCTGCGATGTTCTGGTGGTATCCACTCCAAACATGACCCATTACGGAATTCTAATGGACATCATCAATCACCCCAAACCTCATCACGTACTGGTAGAAAAGCCATTGTGTACCACAGTCTCTCATTGCCAAGAGGTCTGTCATTTCTTACATGTTTCTATTCACAACTTAATATTTTAATTTTACTACGATATTATATAGACTAGAAATTAGAAAAGAATAGAATGGCTTCTGAAGAAAAGGGGATTAGTGTTTTGTCTTTTTAACTGTAATGCTCTACATCAAGAATGTAGATGTTTACTATATTTTTGGCAATGCCTTTACTATTTTATGTGGATGCTTAGCTTTGATAGCAGGGACAGAATTCATTTGGGGCAAAAGACGAACTAAACGGAAATAGATCATTGGAAGTTCGCGATATAGGACATGTAGCAATATATCTAATTTAGTTAGCAATATAAATACATGGAGGCAAAGCATGCTGCAATAAGATGGCATATTCTGTTTTGCTTTCTTCAAATGAGTAGTATATTTTTGCCATAGTTGGATGCTTTACATTTGGTCTGGGGTTGTTGAATGCTTTTACGCAAAATAGATGTAAGCTAAATAAGTGATACAAATGGGGGCGATAATTGATGCTTACCTTAAACAACTAGTGCGCTTTTTGAGCTAAATTGGTAGTGGTGGATTTAGCACAAACTCTTCCATCTCCTTCCTTCCCTTAGTCAACACGCAAATGTTCGGAGATGGGGAATCTGTTATCATCACAAATCTAGACTAGATAACGTATATTGAATTGTGCTGCTTGTTCCTTTAATCTGCATTTTGTAATCCTCTGATCTATATTGCAGTATTTGTGTTTGGAAATAGGTTATTTGTGGTGCTAGAAAGAGACCAGAAATATTAGTACAAGTTGGTCTGGAATATAGATACATGCCACCTGTTGCAAAATTGATAGAAATAGTTAAGGGTGGAAGCCTTGGACGGGTAAGAATGGTGTCAATCAGGGAGCATCGGTTTCCTTTCTTGGTTAAGGTAAGAATACATAGGATTAGGTTATATGTAATGTTTATAGTAGCTGTGAAGCTGAGACAAAAGTTATCGAAATAGGTGGACAATTGGAACCGATTCAACATTAACTCAGGTGGTACGTTGGTAGAGAAGTGCTGTCACTTCTTCGATCTGATGAAGCTGTTTGTTGGTGCAAATCCTGTTCGCGTGATGGCTTCTGGAGCTATTGATGTTAATCACAAGGATGAAGTATATGATGGAAAGGTAGTTAGATGCTGCACTTTTTGTTACAACTTTACCAAGCTTTATTCTTATTTAAAGACTAAGTCTATTCTCTTTTGCAAAGTTTACGGTTAAATATTGATTCTTATTTTGACGGTTCCAATTAGAAGAGTGTATGCTTCTGTTTGGAAGTTTGAGTTGGCATGGTATTCTTCTCTAGGCATCTGTTTATCTTCTGTTTTCAATTTGCTTTGGGGCAGGTGCCGGATATAATTGACAACGCATATGTTATAATTGAATTTGACAACGGTTCTCGAGGAATGCTTGACCTTTGTATGTTTGCTGAAGGAAGTAGGAACGAGCAAGAAATATCCGTTGTTGGTGAAATCGGAAAGGTCAAATTCTCTCTCTTATTAACTTAGAGTGATAACCACAAAGTAATCGTTGTCATGCTCTGGATGTTTTATTATACAGATATCCTCGTGAGTTTTGATTTAAATCTGAGCTTTTAACAGGGCGAGGCTTTTGTTCCTGAAAATATTGTGCGTTTTGGCACACGGGAGGCTGGGCGAGATGGTGTACAAACTTTGAAAGCTGAGGACCACCGGATAAAGTGGGTTCCTTCTATCTGTCTAATATTTATCAATAAGCTCAATTTAGGATGGGTCTTGTGAAAATTCTTGTCCGATTTATATTTTTCTTGCTCCTCCAGGTATGATGGGTTGCATCATGGGTCTAGCTATCTGGAACACCTTAACTTCTTATCTGCAATCAGGACTGGAGGTGAAAAGGCTCCTGCTGTGGACCTGCAAGATGGATTGGTATCTGTTGCCATTGGAGTTGCAGCACAACTTTCCATAGAGAAAGGTAGATTCGTTAGTATTGCGGAAGTTATTGATGAGCCCAAATGTTAATCTAGGAGTGCTGAACACAAGTATTTTACTGTGCCATGAAAAACTAAATAATTTCCGAGATGTGATTTGCTCTCCCCCCTCCTTAAAAAAAATAAAAAATAAAAAAATTATTTTAGCTCCTCTATTTTTTGTTTGGCTTATGTCGTGAAAAAAAAAAACTTTGTTGCTCTTAATGCGATTCAACATCTCACCAATTTAAACTCATATAACTTTGATTAGTAGAATCCGTATATCCTCATGATTGATGCTTTCTCTGTTATATATTTTTTCTTTTGTTCAATTCTTTCACACGAATTTTTTTTTTATTGTTACCGAGTCAGATATTTCCATGGTCGCATTCACCTTAGAACAATTTTGATTTGGTATAATTTTAGAATAATAAAAAAAAAAGCTGAAAATAACAATTTTAGAAAATTGCACTTCTTAAAAGAAATTTAATATATATATTTTTTAAAGAAAATGTAATATATTTTATGCATGCAAACAATATTTTTTAATTTTGATTAGGTATAATTTTAGCAAAATTCTTTTATTTTATTAAGAACTTATTTTGATCAAGGGCGGACTGTTTTTCATATTTCTATACTGTTTTCTTCAAAGAATAAATTATAAATTATGTAGTTTTTAAAAGCGAAAAAATCTGATTTTCTGTTTCAACCTCTTTAAGAACTTCCCGTTACAGTTACAGGCTTGCACCAGGAAAACAGCAATGCATGTAATAATTATAATAATAATAATAAATAAGTGTAAATTGTCTGGACCCTCAACATAAAATACGAAAATGAGGATCTCTATTAATAAATAATGAAAGTTCACTAATTTGAACTTCCCGCCAATTCGCTGTAAGTTTCTTACTTCCCTTCCTGCCAAATGGCCTGCTTGCATCGTAAGCTAATTCCTCATCCCGCCCAATGTAGTATCATATACATCAATGATCTTATAAATATCGTTTGGAGGGGCGCGCAAATCTAAATTTGCTGAAACTTGAGACCAGAGTTAGCAGAAGGAAATGGAGGACGAAGGCCGAGAGAGTTCGAGCTTTGTGATCGGTCTCATCGAAAATAGAGCGAAAGAGGTACTTCTTTGATGGTTAACATATGCTCCATTTTCCGTGGAAACAAACGGAAATTTGTTTTGCTGTTGGCTCTTAAGAGTTATTTGATACAAAGAAACTTCAAAACTTCTGCTGAAATCATAGTTGTTGAAAACTCCGTTTTATTTTAATTTTACTTCAAGTTTTCCTGATTGATCGAAAAAATTATGCGGACCTCTCTAGATTGTTTTGAAGATCTAACGAATATGTTACTTAGTGTTAAATTTTCAAATCTGTATGTTTTAATTTGTTGGTAAATATGACAACACGTCTGAAATTTCTAAAACTTCTAGTCTCGTACTGCGGTTTTTAAGTATGAAAATTTTAAACAAGCAATCACTAGAAGCATTCAGATCTATCTAGGCATAGTGCGGTTTTTGCTCTCACATATTGTGAGCGTTTAAGCCAGCAACCAAAATGTCCAGTTTCGAATTTCATCGGAAAGATAATCCAGATTGCATTTGACAAAGCCTGTTGACTTAAAAACTACTAATAAATATTGTTTGTATATCTGATATTTGAAGATTGATGTTAAAGCCTGTAGAGGAGTGAATCTCGAATTCATTTATACAGTGAATGTCTGTTATCTAAAATTTATGTGAGGAAATGCATTGAGTCCAGATATTGCACTATTCTTTGATTTTTCTTCTCTTTTGAAAATGCAGTTTAATATAATCATCATCGATTATCTAGAAAGCTAAATCTAGTCGTTATCAACAGCTTCCCACCACTCTAAAAGATTTCAATTTGTTATTGAGGATATTAAATTCATTGGGGCTAATCTTCTAATACTAATACGGAAAGAATAAGTGCATATGAACTTCGATAGTGATATCAGAGAAGATTTCTACCAGTTTATGATGAAAATATGTTCAAAATAAATCACTCAAGGGAGAATTGTTTTTACGATGTTGGCTATCATCAAATGGAGTTGGGAGAAATTGAAATGTTTTACTTTACCAATTGTTAATTGTAATTTTGAGTTTAGCTTGTTCCCTTGTTTTTTATGACTTGACAAATAATGGATTTCAAAACTTTTGAAAACATTGGAGGCATATCTCAGTATCTATTTTTGCTCCCAGATCTGACGTACTTTACCGGTTTTAGATGATGAAAATAATGATTAACTGGAATCAATCATCTCGACAGGTTGGATTGGCTGCCTTTGATTTAAGAACAGCTTCCCTGCATCTCTCTCAATATATTGAAACTAGTAGTTCATATCAAAATACAAATACTTTGCTGCATTTCTATGATCCCATCGTGATCATTATATCTCCAAACAAGTTAGCATCCAATTCTGGTGGATTTACAGAATTGGTCGATAGATTTTATGTTTCAGTCAAGAAGGTAATGTTGCTGTCTCTCTCTGTTCCCATAAACTTTTAAATGCTCGAGCTAGCTTAGATGGATGGCATCCGTCTATTAATGAATCATCGTATGCTTCTTTATGTTTGTAATCCTTATTTATGCAGGTTGTATTGGCTCGTTGTTGTTTCGATGACACAAAGGTTTCGTGTTATGCTTCATATTCTTTAGTAATTTTCTAGATTTGAGGTTCGACCACTCTATGTTTTCTTCTCATAAGTGCAGCTGAAGTTTTGTGTTGTAGGGAGCCATTCTAATAAAAAATCTAGCTTCTACGGAGCCTTCAGAACTTGGTTTGGATATTTACTACAAGCAGTATTATCTCTGCTTGGCTGCTGCTGCGGCCACCATAAAGTGGTATTTCTGTTACTCATATTGATCCATGAGGTTAAATACGTAGATATTGTATGTTAAATTAATTTATTCCTGCGCTTAGTTCTGGAATTTATTTGATACTAATAATAGTAGTTTATCACCCACACCGTTGCGAGACAAATTCTACTTTGAAGCCTGCTTTTATATTTCTCTTAAGACATTATTATGCCAGAAACTTGCCTTAGTTCAGTGTGAAGTAAGTCTCTACCATTACGATCACTTGATATATCCTGGAATGTGGTATCCTTTCATTATGAAATTACGCTTCAAATCGTTACCAGTTCTGTGCAGTAAACACGTAAAAAATGGTTTTGATTATCTTTTTAAGGAAAGTTAACATGCGTGAATTGGTGTTCATTTATGGAAAATAATTCTGTGCTTCACAGGACGGAAGCGGAAAAAGGGGTTATTGTTACCAATCACTCGCTGTCGGTACGTGATCTAGGATGAACAATTGTTCCTTACGCGATTACTTTTTAGAAGTCAGTGGTTCTTTGTATTACCGCTGGCATTCGCTACATTTTTTAAGAAATTAAGAGCCGTATCATGTAAATCATGCATGTTTGGACACAAACACAGGTTACAGGCACTAGGTCGAAAGACCGTTGGGTCCTATTGGATACAAATTCAATTGAAAAACAAAGTAAATCAAGCCGTTTTGAGTTACCGAGTTTATTTATAGCACAAAACATTTGGCTAGATTACAAAAATCCAATAGAGATGCATTTTATTTGTAAAACTGGTCAAAGCCTATGTAATGTAATCTTTGAGTTCCGTTTAAAATCAATAGCATTTGGTTGTATGTGGAATTTGCTCTCTTAATGTTTTTATTCTATATTCCATGTTTCATACGCTAGCTCATTTGATATGATGATTTTATGGATTGAAGTATTCCTTGGTAAACTTCCTACCAATGTCCGCCATTGAGTGTTCTCCAGCAGAGTGATCAGCGTCCAAACTCTAATACTCCTGCAACATAAATCTAACTTCTCTGTTCATCTAAATTTCAATATGTTTTTCCACTATTATTATATGTATGTCATTATTTCAGGTCACCTTTAATGGATCGTTTGATCACATGAATATTGATGCAACTAGGTAAGCTTTCTGAGTGATTAGCTATTCTTTATTCGCAGTGCATTCCATTTATTAAATGAGATGCTAAGAATACGAGCTTTCATTAGAAAAGAGCCAATATAAAACATTTACAAGTCTGTTACACCTTATGGTTATGTTGAGTCCTGTTACATTACCATATTTGCATCTCTTGTGTGAACTTTGTTTTCCTTTTTTTCCATATTTCCTACTTGGTTACTTTTCCTTTAGAGACAGGGGCAGTTG
Source organism: Bauhinia variegata (assembly GCA_022379115.2). Classification (NCBI taxonomy): domain Eukaryota; kingdom Viridiplantae; phylum Streptophyta; class Magnoliopsida; order Fabales; family Fabaceae; genus Bauhinia; species Bauhinia variegata. Next base: position 16,781,039 of record CM039436.1, on the reverse strand, counting down.
TTTTGACCCGTTTTTGGTTTTTCGATTTCATGGCGATCTTTTATGATACTGCGGAGCATGTTGCAAATTTTACTAATGAACATGGAGAGTTAATTGTTTGATTTTCTGGTACGGTAAAAAAATAAGCTCATTAGTTAACGGAGATAAAAATGCTTATGGATGGACTTGATCAAGGAAAATTATATAGATAATGCTAATATAGCAAGTTTAACTAAAAGGAAAGTGTCAAAGAAACCTATCAGTGTTGTATTTTAGCGATAATTATTATTATGATTATATTTTGGCGCAGAAAAATGTTTTGAATGTGTTTCTTTTCTATTTTTTGGTAAATCAATGTTTGCAACTTGTCCTTGTAGTTGAAATTGGAAAGTCAGTTGATAATCGATTCTTGGGTTTAGTTTTCACATCATAATTTCTTTCAAGTACACGATCATATTCATAATAAAAAAAAAAAAGCAGGACTTTGTGGTAACTGATCAAATTAATTGGCTTTTGATGGAAAATTAAGCTATATTTTTCCAAGATATTCTTTCAGTACTAAACTGTGCATGAACAAAGTCCAACTCCAACTTACTGTCCACTTCATTTGTTTGAGCACTATGACAATGGATTTTGGTGGTTGAAATTTGATGGCAGTGTCCAGAATTTGGAAATTATTGAGCCATTTCATTCTACCCTGTTGGGAACAAGCAACAAGAAAAGAAGTCTATTTCACATGCTCAAGACAACAAAAACTATTGGAGGGTATGTCATGAAAAAGACAATTTCGCTGATGCGGCATTAGACATTTGACATTACGTGTGTTTCCTACAGGACTAGACTTCTTCGTGCTAATCTTTTACAGCCGTTAAAAGACATTCAAACAATCAATGCTCGCCTTGATTGCCTGGTCAGTGCAGTATCATTCAAGTTTCTCTTTCTATTTCACATGCTTCTTATCAGATGTTTCCCTTAATTTCAAAGCCTTTTGATTCTCCATTCTATTTCACTTTTTCCCAAGCCCACACACATATTTCTTGTTTCACTTTTTCCTCTGTATGCTTGCTGTTGAAACTCATTCTTGCTGCTTGTTTCATTCACCTGAAAATTTGAAATACGTGTCAAATGAATTTTGGCCATTATTGGAGTACTACATTTTGACGGGGAACTGGAGCATCAACAATTTACTAACTTGTTTAATATTGTCCTCGTTTGGCTCCTAAATATGCAATTTTAAGATGAGGGCTCAATTTTTTTTTTTCCTGATGCAAGGCTTGTATATGCTTGTCTATAACTTATATAAAATTCTCTTGAATTGAGAGCTAGAACAGTTGAGTAGTGGCCAGCTTCCCATGTCGGAATGCTTATAGGGAAGTTCATATTCAATCCGAAGCATTCTTGAAATAAATCTTAAAATTTTAACTTCCTGACAGTTTATAACACTGTTGATGATTTCGATGCATAACATCGGCGCTGACATTACATTTTAGGATGAGTTGATGAGCAATGAACAACAATTCTTTGGCCTCTCTCAGGTTTTGCGTAAATTTCCCAAAGAAACTGGTAAGGAAGAACATCTGGACAGAAATTGGTCTTATTAAAGTTTATTGTCTTTTGGTAATGATACGGCAGAACTCGACCATGCTCTTAATTCAGATAGAGTATTATGCCACTTCTGCTTCAAACCAAAGAAGGTCACAGATGAGGCCTTTGCAGTTGATCATGCCAAAAGAAGTCAGGTGTTGGTATCAAGTGTTATTCTCCTGAAAACTGCTTTGGACGCTCTGCCTTTACTGTCTAAGGTTCCTATTTGGTTTAGATTTTCTTTTGATCTTGATTAGACTCAAACATTCCTAAAGTAACCAAATAAAAAAGAAACGGTTACAGATGTTTTCTTTCGATAAACCATCTCAGGTGCTAAAGGATGCGAAATGTTTTCTTCTTTCAAATATCTACAAGACAGTTTGCGAAAATGAGAAATATGATTTTATTAGGAAAAGGTATGCAAATATTTTCTTCTGGCTTAAATTCTATGGGACTATTATGCAAGATATTCTAGATTATCGGAAAATTGTATGTGCATTGATTTTTTTTTTTTGAGTTATTAGAATCTAAAGCTAAAAAAAGACTGGTTAGAATATTCCCGGTCAAGTATTAGGTAATCAAATAACTTACAAGTATCCATTGGCCATATTACAAAGGTAAGAACGTAGTTATCCTCTCTAATATTTGTTTCCAATGTTGATATGGCTACTGATCAATCCTTACTAACAGGATAAAAGTATCCGGTTGTTATTCCTATCTTGGCAATATATTGTTTGGAGGTTGCCATGAGGCAAATCCTACCAATACAACATTTAGAACAAAAATTTATGTATCCTAACTATTTTTTCCACATGGGCAAGAGGGCCATTTTACTCATTTCTATTGAGGTCATCTTTATTTCAGGATAGGGGAGGTTATTGATGAAGATGTACTTCATGCACGGGTCCCTTTTGTTGCCCGCACTCAGCAATGCTTTGCTGTCAAGGCAGGAATTGATGGTCTGTTGGATATTTCACGGAGGTCATTTTGTGATACTAGTGAAGGTTTCTATACTACTTTAGATGTCTTTCTGGTCGTATCCATATCATCTTTCTTAGAGTGCAGCATACTACGCGAGGCCTTCCTAAGGTATTTGGCATTTTATCCGCAGCTATCCACAATCTCGCAAACAAGTATCGTGAAGATTTTAAGTTGCCCAATTTAAAACTCTCCTTCAAAGCCAGACACGGATTTTACTTTGTCATACCGCATAAGGATATTCAAGGAAAGCTTCCTAGCAAGTTCATTCAGGTTAGGGATTATCTTGTTGCTATAATTCAAGTTCATAAAGAATCTTGTTTTCTCTTGGGTTAATGTTCTTGTGATATATGTCAGGTGATAAAACATGGAAACAACATGCATTGCTCATCTTTGGAACTTGCGTCTGTGAGTAATTAGATAGTTTGAATTGCATAATCATAAGAATAAGAATAATATTTTATGCAACATATCATAATGGGGAACTGATATGATTTTAAAAAAGACCAACATATGCAGGACCCAAAATTGTACTTGTTTGACAACATAAGTTGGACAGGATTTAATATGTGTGAACTTATGGATCTAGTCATGTTCATGCCAGGTCATTATGAGATCTAGTGTTGCTTATCATCCTCTAGAGGATTAAGGGGATAGGGTTGCCATGATTAAAGATAAGTTGACTTTAAATGAATTTTCATCTCTAACGTTGGTTTTGATTTCATTCAGTCCCAACGATGACTTGTTTGATGAAAAAATAATAGATAAGAATGTGTTCCCTCTATCATATCTGATTTTTGCCGATTTTAATATTTTTGCTTTTATTATATACGACAGCACGCGTACGAAGGAGGCTTTTAGATGTCATCAGGGCTTTTCAAAGATTACCTTAACTTTTTTACTTCAAAAGGAAATACTATCAGAAAAACGGCAAATAGAACTCGCTGAAAAATATGAGACACATAAAATGGAGGCAGCGAGCGTGTTTGTTTGATAGTATTCCATTTTTCTTTCATAAAATATAAGGCTGTCTGAGTTATCGAAAGGTTTTCATTTTTCTTTCACTTTCATTAAATTTGCAGTTGAATGCAAGGAATAAGTCGGCAGCTGCAGAATGTTTTATAAGGACAGAGATTTGCGTGGAAGGTTGTGCTTATCAACTATCCTTGTTATCACTGAACTCAGTGATGCTTTCCGGTGCTTATTTTCTGTTTTACAATGATCCGCACGTTTTCCTTTTTTAAGTAGTTATTTATTTTGGAAAGAACTAAATCGTGGATTCAATTGTTTATTTAATGCTAGAAGTACTTTTTAAAAAGGTTCTGCATGCCATAGAAATAGATTTTTCAATATAACTAGCATGTTTTACCATAAAAAAAAAAAATTGGAAGAGAAAAACGTTTAATCTTTTTCAATTTATCCTATAAGCAATTAAAGAAGATTGCCATTCTTTTTTCTTTGCATATCCGTACTGCCAAACCTAGGAAGAAAAAGTGCAGTTCAACCCATTGATTTGTTCTTCTTTCCCTACCTTTTTTTTTTTTTTGTTTTTTTGGTCTGTGAATATATATATATATATAATGTAGAATATTATATAGATATTGTAATTCAATTGGCCTTTATGTCTTGACAAACTTAAAAGCATTGTAAAATTATTTAAACCTAATAGATGTTAGATATATACTTTTTGCCTATTGGTTTCATTGACATGCATAATCTCCTCTTTCAAGTATTGCATCGCTTCTATTATGAAATGCACCTGTTTCGATTGAAACGATTTACAGAACTTATGGACGCCATTCGCGAGAATGTCTCTGTGCTGACGCTACTTGCTGAAGTATTGTGCCTGTTGGATATGATCGTGAATTCATTTGCCCATATGATATCCACTAAACCTGTTGATAAATTTACAAGACCGGCATTTACAGGTAAGTAATCAGCAGGCTCTCTAATATTTTCCCATGCCCTTTGAAAGTTCAACGGGGAAAATTCATGATTCATAATTTATTAACTAGAGAATGGACCAACGGCAATTGATGCTGGAAGACACCCAATTCTGGAGAGCATACACAATGAGTTTGTTGTATGTAAATATTGTCTATTCCATAATCGCAGATTTTATTACTGTTTTTTTTTTTTGGTTTTTGCTCTCATGTTCGAAGAATGTTGCATGTCATTTTTGGTAAAATAATCTTTTTCTTTGCAGGCCAATAACGTATTTCTGTCTGAAGCCTCGAATATGCTGATTGTGACAGGTCCCAATATGTAAGAAAATTACTGCTCACATAGATAAAATTTACCGGTTGTATAGAGGATAGTTGAAGGAAAATTATATATATAAAGCTTAACTGCTCCATAAAATGAATACTGATGAATGAATTATCAAAGTTTGAAAGAAAGAAACGATGGATGTGAAAATATTTTACTCAGATATGGCCCCGAAAATGACTCCATCTATTTACAAAATTCATTTAGTTTTAGAAAGAGTAGAGATTGGACCTGGTTGACAAGAACATGTCCTAAATTCTGAAGTTTCCTTCAATTGACTGAGAAAGTAACATTAGATTACTAAATGGGATTGAGTAACTCAAATTATCACTGTAGAAATTATAAAGAATGGAGGTGAATTTTGGGATGAAAAAAAAAAATAAAAATGCAAAGTTTCTTACGTTGCCGTTTAGTATTTAGTGTGGCTAACTATATATATGAAGAGTACCTAGTTTAAAAATTTTATTTTCTACATTTTTCATTTGCCCCAGGAGCGGGAAGAGTACTTACCTTCAACAGGTGTGTCTCATAGTTATTCTTGCACAAGTTGGGTGTTATGTTCCTGCTCGCTTCTCAACTCTGAGGATAGTTGATCGTATGTTCACAAGGATGGGTGCAATTGAGAATCTTGAATCAAACTCTAGCACGGTAAAATTCCTGAGAATCTTGAATCAAATTCTAGCATCGTATGTTCACATGCACTTACTATCATAATTTCGACTTTCCATAGCAAAATTCCTTGGCTTCTTGTTATTACGTAGTGATTTGAATGTGCAGTTCATGACAGAGATGAAAGAGACGGCCTTTATCTTACATAATGTCTCCGAAAGGTAATTCAACTTTGGATTTTTACCGGTCTAGGTACATGTGATAGATTTTTTTGGATATAGGAGTTTGATTGTCATGGATGAACTTGGGAGGGCAACTTCCTCGTCTGATGGCTTTGCAATTGCATGGAGTTGCTGTGAGAAACTTCTGTCGCTTAAAGCGTAATCCTTTCTTGATCAACAATTATTAATTTATTTATTAATCAACAAGTCTTTGTGGAATGCTACTTTAATAGCATGAATTTCTAATCACTGATATAATGGAAGTCACACTTCAAATTCCTACTAATTTAATTGGAGAAGAGAAACTCAAAGAAGGCAAATATTACCGGGACAAGAAATTTTCTTTTTAATGTGTATTGGTGTAGCCTTACCAGCTTTAACATAATTGGTATATGCTATTTCCTTCATGCATCATGACTCATCAACAACGGAATGAACGTACTGATGTTCATTGACTCATTGATCACTCTCTCTCTTTCCTGAACAATTTAATTTTCCTTCAGGTATACCATATTTGCCACTCATATAGAGAACCTATCAGAATTGGCAACAATATATCCAAATGTAAAAATTCTCCACTTTCATGTCGACTTAAACAACAACCATATAGATTTCAAGGTGGTATCTCTGTCTCTTCTCTTGCCTTGTGGTCATGATTTTCAAACTAAAATTCTGCTTGAAATAGTTTCACCTTCAAGAAGGACCAAGATATGTTCCACACTATGGCCTTCTCTTGGCAGAAGTGGCAGGATTACCGAGTTCAGTTATTGAGACAGCCAAAATGATCACATCCAGGATTGCAGAAAAGGTAATTCTTATTACATGCTATAAATATTCTTCAGAAATTTCAATCCTAGTCTTTTGCTTCTGACATTTGATGTAGAAGGGAGTACAGAAGGTGCTTTGAATTGTTGTTTAGTGCATCTATGTGAGAATTTACCCTTCAATAAATACAGATAGGCAAGCAAGTTGAAAACAAACATTGCTATTGGGAGCATGTACTTCAGTTAGCTCCTATGCAACGTAGTTTTAAGAGTCAATGGCCCCGTTTGTTTTTATAAAGCTCTCAACGGCATGTTTGTTTGAACAGAATTACCTCCACATTAGGCATATATCTAAATTGTAGGATGTCTTATAAACTCATCATCTATCAGAGCATGTTACTTTTGGTTTGTCCAATTTTGTTTGCATTAATTGATTTGGTTTGAGTCTGTAAGTGTCAGACCATTTTAACCTCTGTTTGGCCTGCTACCGTTCAGTCAAGGAGAATTACTGTCTGCTTTCAATTTATCTTATAGCAAGTCCGTTACGCTTTTTTTAAACACGTACTTCGTCTTCGTTTACAAAATGTAGTTTATGGCCATCTGTGTTTAGGAAGTGAGTAGAATGGAAGTCAACTGTCTACAGTATTATCCAGTTCAGAGGGCTTATCATGTTGCTCAACGATTGGTATGCTTGAAATACTCTAATCAAGATGACGATACGATTCGACAAGCCTTGCTGAATCTGAAGGAAAGCTGCATTACCGAAAGGCAATAGAGTTCCCTTCGACAGACAAAATTCTCTCTTGTCCTCTTGGGCATAGAATAAAACGTACTTCCCTCGTGGCTAGGGGTGAAATATTTACCAAGGTAAAGAGCACTAATCCGATGTTGCCTTGTGAAGCCTCACAGGTATGATTTTGCTATTTCATGGATTCAAATTTTCAGAAAGTAAATGACAGCTACTCTAACAATAAAATGCGTTAAATTTGAAAATTTAATCAAAACTAGCTGTCAATCCCATATTTAATGCAGGTAAAGATATTTTATTTTAATACCTCTGCTAAATCCCATGCTTAGACACAGGAAGAATATTATAATTTTTTATAAAAGAAAGATCTTTCTTTTCTCATGTTTTCTTAAATATTTTAGTATTCATTTTTATTTGAAAAAAATTAAAGTATTAATTGAGTTATATAGTTTATTATTAAATTCAAATTTATATTACAAAAAATTAATTGAGGTATAAGAAAAAAATAAAATAAAAGTTGAAAGGAAGAAGAAAAAATATGAATGTAATAAACAGATTCAATGAAGACTTATTTAAGAAAATTGTCTCAATGAAATTTTTTTTAAAATTAAAAATATTTAAAACTTTAAGATATTTAAGTCTCGTTTTATAAATGTTAACATTTCACTTTTAATTAATCCGATAAAATCATATGAAAGGAGTAGTTTGTTATACTGGAATTATCATAATATCTTTAAATTGCATTAACTGCCAACTGATGATACTTGAATAACAACAATGTATGTCACATAACCATCATTTAAGAAAAATGTTCATATTGATAACAGGTTTCCACACATTCCATTCCCCGACTTCCTTTCTTTAATGGGGAATTTCTGAACTCCAAAACCTAATTTAGTTAGCTTAGACCCAATTCTTTATGGTAAGTCTTAAAATTTTTACATCTTAAATGAACTATTTTTTCTTGGTTTTGAAAATTGAGCTGATATTAAAAAAAAATTAAAAATTAAAACTTGCAACAATTTTGTTGAACGTATATTAAATTTTTATAAAATTAAGTAAAAATTTAGCATAAATAATTACAATTATAATTATCAATAACGACTATGTTCAATTGGCCTTCCAAATTCCAATCAAGTGGAATTTCGAAAATAACAAGCAATATAGGAATCTAAACTACAGCTGGAACGCATAGCTAAGGTTACTCAGATGTAAAACAAAAATCCCATATTTTAGTAGGAGAAAAAAAAACTCTTAATAGATAAAAAATAAATAATCTTACCGGCCATGTCTGTTGATAATGCGACTTAGGCCCCCCCCAAAAAACAAATAACGCAGATTCAGGAATTCAAAAAACGGATATCAAAATCTGAAAGACCAACCATCGTATCCATCAGATAATATCGAGAAAATAAAGCAAAAAATAATGGATGACCTCTCTATCAACGGTAACGACGGAGAGAGAGGGTATTGTTCCTCTTCCAGGTTGCCCTGCGGGACGGCCGTGCTTTGAGGTAAAGATGTCCTCTGCCCCGTAGTCCCCTGTATTTTTTCCCGGCAGAAGTGAGACCACGTAGCTCCCTATGTTTGTGAACGGGATTGCATAGCCAATTGATTCTTGGATCATTTCTGATAGCATTGTGGGCAACATCTAACAGGATTACCTCAAAGTACTTGTAAGTTGAGTCCTGCATCAAGGACATCATTGCATTAGACATGCAAGTGATTCAGAAGCAGGTTTCAGTTTCCGCACAAAAGATAAAATGACAAACCTCGTTCACCCAATAAGAATTGAGTACTCTAAGGCCACCCAGCTTCCGACCAGCACGCTCCTCAGCTACTGACCTCTTGCTCCGCTGAAATTTCAGTTGAGTGACACCTTGATTTGTGGGCTTCCCATACACAATACCTTTAGGAACTGGCCTCTTTCGGCCACCCCTCCGGACACGAACACGGTAAATGACATACCCCTGCAATCGTTATAATCACAATCATCACCATAACGAGTGAAACAATACAATGCAGCGATACAAGGGAGAGGGCCAATTGATTCACAACAGCGAAGAACAAGTATTTCTTATCACGAAAAATTGAAGTATAAAAATTTACGAGAAAATGAAGAAAATAGAAAGTCAGATGATACAGTAAGCAAACTTAAGAAATAATTTCCCCGCACTCGCCAATAAATAAATTCGCAAGAAAATTCATTCAGTATACACGCAAGCCTACAAACACATTACAAAAATGGCTGGATAAAAATGTGTCTGATCAAGACAAAAGCGAGCTTGGTAAGAAGACAACTCGCATGGTCAGATGATAGACTGAATATCAATATAGCTGGCCTCAAGAAGCACTCAATCATTAAGCATGTGCATCATGGCGCCACTTAACCAGCAAATTTCATAAACACTTGTGAAAGAACAGATATCACTCTTACTACTCGGAAATTAACGTCACACTACTTTTAAGCTTGGATAACCATACAATTGAAATGACAGAAGATTTGTAAAACCTCTAAACCATGCAAATAAATACAGCGAAGCAAAAATTGCATAATGTACTAATTAATCTAAAGAGCATACAAGAAAATTAAGTCAACTAATTTATATAACAAATGAGAAGATTAGAAATCTTATAGCACAATAGCGTTTAGAAATAATGGCAATAAACATAAATTTCTGCACCTGCTTAGCCTTATATCCTAAGCGACGAGCTTTGTCAGGACGAGTTGGCCTCGTCAAACGGACAATGGAAGGTTGTTGACGATATTCCCAACACCTCACCCTCTGCAAGAATCTCAGGACATCAGACTGCTTCTTACGCCAAAGCTCTGATACATACTTGTAGGCACCTAGATACACCAAAATACACTATCGTATCAATTTCTCTTTCTTTCCCAAAAACTAACGACAATTTTTTTTTTACCAAAAAAAAAAATACAGCCTAAATCTAAGACAACTTGCAAAACCTACTGGCAGAACATTATTCTTACACATGTAATAAACCACATATTGTCTCTTGAAAATAAGATGACACACGTCAAATTCTGTACAATGACGGTGAAAATTTAAACAGTTTTGTTGCAGCAAAACTGACAGTTGACAACTGTTCTAATTTAGGATCTAATTGAAGCAAACAATTATAAAAATGAGTACTATATGGCGAAGATTTAATCGGTCTGATTTCAGCAAATCTAAGTTGCAGCCATTAAATTTTAAAATCCAGAATAAAAAACATAAGAACATTAAAGAAATATGATAAAAGCGCCGAAATCACATATGGAATACTCATACAGACGGATTGAAAGCTTAATATGAACCACACAAAGCTAAATTGTTTTCCACTGTTCAGAGTTTCTCGAAATTAAGATCCAATCAGAAACTCTTATGGAATGCGACTAACCAGTTTCGATCTTAAAACCTCTGTAGCTAACTAAACGACTTAGAATTTCTCAAAAATGATAAATGCACCATAATCAGACATGGCCAACGGATACAGACAGAGGGGAAGCACAGCAAGCCAAATTGTTTTCCACTGTTCAGAGTTTGTAAAAATTGAGAATCCAATTAGAAACTCTTACAGAATGTGACTATCCAGTTCCGATCTTAAAACCTCCGTAGCTAACTACACGACTTAGAATTTCTCAAAAATGATAAATGCACAATAAGCAGACAAAGGAGAAGCACAGCAAGGAAAAATGTTTTCCACTGTTCAGAGTTTATCAGAATTGAGAATCCAATAAGAAACTCTTACAGAATGTGACTAACGTGTTCCAATCACAAAACCTCTGTAACTGAATAAACGACTTAGAACTTGCGTCAATGGAAGTTCATATCACAAAAAAGAAAAAAAAAAAGGAGAGAGACTCTTCAAACAGAATCAGAAAATTTAACAGTAGAAATTACATGATTAGCTTTGACATTTTCATCCGCCGAGAAGCACTCTGGTAGCAGCAGAAAAAACAATAATACAAAAGCAGCACTCAGAAAATACATGAAAATGAAAGCGCGAGTAACACATAAATCATTCGCATTCAACCAGCAAAACTCGAAAGGCTATGGAAAAGTTGAAGGAAACCGTACCCATCGGACTACAAATGAACCGAGACGTGTTGTCTCGTTTTACGCTCGCAAAAAGAGAGCTAGGGTTTGGAAAGAAGCGGTAAGCTTTATAGTAGAAGCACTGATCTGAAAATGAATCTTTGCCGTCCATTCCTTACACGTGTACAATGTACAAATGCGACTCCTTTCACTAACCGTGTATAGGGTTCATGAGATGGCACTCGGTTCGTCGACCTAATGATCGCAATTGTGCTGCCACATTCACTTTTGGGCTGGGCTAACAAGCCTGCCAGTTGGCACTGTGGGTTAAGTTCATATAACCACAGTGCTTTACTGTCTAATGGCCCTCTCTATGTTATTTTTTAAAATAAAAAAAATCCAAACCTAACTTGACTTAGATCTGGATTGATTGCAACTTGCAAGCATTCACGTGACAATAGCGCATGAATAATTCACAATAAGAGTGATTTTGATGGGATTTGTTACTATGAAATTAAGATACAGTGTGAAAAATATAATAATCTTTTTTACAGGGAAAATATTATATTCTTTAGAAAATATGGAATTATTTTTTATTTGAGAAAATCAGCAATAATATTTCTCAAAAATTTATTAAGCACGCGATTTCTTTTTGCCTTTTTATTTTATTCAGCATCATTTCCTCAAGAGTCTAGACAGCCCTCGCACGTCGCCTCCTTTTCCAAACAATCAGCTACAATGGCGGCCTCTGCAACTGTTTCTCAGAATATTAGTTTTACTTCCTTGCGTAAGCCCTCTTGCTCTCTTTCATCTGCATCTTCTCCGCAGCTCATCAGATTTCCGACTTCTTCAAATCCAGCCAAGCCCCTTTCCAGCCAAACCCAGAAACTCACCCAAAGAAATGCTTCATTGATCTCACGCACCAACGCATCTGCTTCTCCATCTCCTTCCGTCGCCAATTCCACCACCTTTCACGGTCTCTGCTACGTCGTCGGCGACAACATAGACACTGACCAGATAATTCCCGCCGAGTATTTGACCCTTGTCCCTTCTAAACCCGAAGAGTATGAAAAGCTTGGATCTTATGCTTTTATTGGTCTGCCCGCTTCGTACACTACTCGATTCGTGGAACCCAACGAGACCAAAACCAAGTACTCAATTGTGATTGCGGGTGACAACTTTGGCTGCGGGTCGTCTCGTGAGCACGCTCCGGTGGCGCTAGGCGCAGCCGGGGTAGCGGCGGTGGTGGCTGAGTCATACGCCCGGATATTTTTCCGAAATTCGGTGGCGACAGGTGAAGTGTATCCCTTGGAATCGGAGACGAGAATCTGCGAGGAGTGTAAAACAGGAGATGTTATTACAATCGAGCTTGGTGAGAGCCGATTGATCAATCACACGACTGGAAAGGAGTACAAGTTGAAGCCAATTGGGGATGCTGGGCCTGTCATCGAGGCTGGTGGGATTTTTGCCTATGCTAGGAAAACCGGCATGATTCCCTCTCAACCTGCCTGATTCTTCAAGAGGTATTGATTTTCTGTCCTGTTTATATCCTATCCATAACAGTTAATAATATTGGCGATGAGATTATATTTCAGTGACATATCAAATTGTAAATCAAACAGTGAGTAACATGGTTCATAGATCTTGTGAGATATTCACTTGGAGATCTCTCCAAGTTTCTTTTTCTTAGTATTTTCTCAGAGTTGATTGTGAAAAGTACTTGTAAGTCGTCATGATATTCTTGGTAGGAAAGTGATGAGACGTGGTTAATTGTGACCATGGTATGGCTAATCACCTCGAGGCTAACAGATATGTGCGTGTTTTGAAAGCATGGTTGAGTTGTGTCGAGTAAGCCAAAAGAAACACAATGTCAAATGGATATAGGTGGATTGCTGGGGTAAAAATCAAAGATAGGCATCTCTGCCTCTATCTCTGGTTTTTAGTCTCCATTGAAAAGATGTAAATGATTCACTTCTTTCATGTTTTTGTATAATTTTGTTTTGCGTCTGAAAATACTAATGTCTTCTTATATTTGTGCATAGATGCTAGATATCATTTCTAAACCTCGTGACTTTCTTTTGTTATAATTCTTTATCTGCGAATAAAGATACTCCTGCATATCGTATAAGTTACTAAGTTTTCTCTCATTGTTTACAATCTATTTCCAGGACAACTCTGCTTCGGATATTGCTAAATTGCAGCTCCGTCTTCGTCTTTTTGCACCGACTTTTGCTTCAACTACTTATTTACAAAATGTCCTTTCTATGGATTGTATATTGTGACATTGGTAATGTATTTGAAATTTCTGTTTAGTTATCATTCCTACAAAATGGACGAAACGAGTTAGCTGATGTGACTTTCTATGCATCTTTCTTTCTGCATTTATGCATTGCCTTTCCTTTGTTAGTAACAATGCTTTGGAGCGAAATAGACTGATTTCTGCTGTACTAGGATGTGGTGTCTTGTATGGAGAAAAAGAAGAATACCTTGATAAGGGGATTCAAAATCCCTACAATGTTGCACGCGAGTATAATTGTTAGAGAGATTAAAAGGTGAGAAAATAAGTAAAAAAAAAGGGGACATTTGGCAAGGAGAATTTGGAATTCTTAGCATCTCATTCCCCTTTGCTGAAAAGCCTTCCTTGGTATGGTCAGTTCATCCAAAGCGAGAGCGAGATTTGAAAGTGCAACCTTATGATATTATTAGTTCCATTACATATGGCGGAAGGTTGATCCGTGAATTGACTAACAATTAGGGATTCATTATAATTATAATACATTGAAGAGGAAAAAAAAAATCTAGTGCAGTTTTTAAGTATGTTATTTTAAAATCTTGATTAGCTTTTTGAAGTTCGAAAACTACCTAACTTGAGGTTAAACAACATTATTGAAAAAATCACACATCAAAACAGTTCACGCTCATGCTCGTGCTTATTTAGACTACAAATTTGATTTCTGGTGTCTGGCCGTTTAAACTATGAAATTGGTCAAGTCTATTCTTATATTTCTATTTGTACTATTCAAGTTCATAAATAAACTTGCATAAATTGGCGGAGCTAAACCGTTATCTTAGCTTGAGATTTTGATTGAAGTTTTGAAATGTAGGCAGCTGGAAAATTAAATACAAAAATATACATCAAATGGCAGTATAGTATAGAAAAGTTTTATTGACTAAAGCATATTAAATTAAAATTTAAAAAAAGACAACAAAGAAACTATATTTAGAAACGAAATCCTCAAAGATTGAATGTAATCATTCGAATGCTTATTAGAAAATTTTGAATTCAAAACTGAGATTAAATTCTCAGCAAATCATAATGATAGGGATATATGCAATGTAAAACAAACTTCATTTTATAAATAAAAATTATTGAACATGATTTGAGTTACATTTTACATTTAAATAGTTCCCCAAATTTGTTCGCTCCTCCGTGAGCTGGTTGCACCATAGCAACACTGTTGTGGTTGTGGAGGTCAGTCACTTACCGGACCAACAAAGAGCGGCTACAGAACCGCCCTGCCCACCAGTATTAGGGTGATATGTGAATGAACAGGGTAGGGTAGGGTCTTCATCTACCTATGGCTATGCTTGCGCTCCATGGAACCTCTGTAATGTTTTCCCTCTTCTGCCTGTGGAGGTGGCGGCGGTGATGGCTCATACCTACAAGGCCTCCTTTTGAAATGCCGCTCATCGTCGCTGGATTCATAATCCGCCGCGCCGGTAGTCTTCCTCCCTCCACCCTTCACCAACCCTGATTGGTAATCATCGTAATATCCATTAGATACCGTCTTGTGAGCCGCCGAGGCACCACCTGCTTCAGTCGACGACGAAGAGGACAGCTTTCTCTTCTTAGTTACTTCTCCGTCAGGGAAGCCAATTCGGGAGAAGACGCTCCCCTTCAGCTTGCGATCGGCAGCAGCAGCGGATGCAGCTGCAGTAGTGGAGGCCTTAGTAGCTGGTTCCGATGAGGGTCTTGATGAGGAGTCGGACCGAGGATGACGGTGATAATGTTGGCGCTCGTGTTCGTGGTAATCATGGTCTTGGTTTAAATCGCGATCGAGGTGATGTTCCTGTTTTCTTTTCGCCGGACGTGGAGGTTCCACCTCCCGGAGAGATCGATCCGGCGATAACCGTTCCGAACGATGACGGTGGTAATGATGATACTCGCTGTTTGTCGAGGGAAGAATCAACTTCTGCACAAAAAACAAAAAAAGTTAACGTTCCCCTTTTGCCCCTTATCAATACACTAACAATGAACATAGGGACATACACGTCAATAATAAGAGGAGGAGGAGGAGGAGGGGGGGAGCATAGTACATGCCGATCACAAATACTAATAAATTAACAATTTTAACATGCTATTTCTTTATTGTTTGGCATAACGCAAGCCTTTTGTTTTTTTTTACACATTTGTTCCGCCCAACTTTGAAAGTATCCCAGCCCCTCGCCCTCACCAGCTTCACAATGTGAATGAATTACCAAAATAATAAGTTGAATTAAAATGCTGCATTTTAATTCTGCTTTTACCCATCATTGTTGATTTCACTACATTCAGTGGGTGATCACACTATCAAGTCTTAACCACTGCAAGGCTTTGCTCAATTTCCTTGTCGTTAAACACACACAAGTGTCAGGCTTCAAACTAAAATTTAATTATTTATTATAATCTGAATCACAATAACTCGTCTTAACTAATAGAAATTAATTTTTAACTTCAGCAATCCATAATTAACCCAATAATCCTCATTACCGTTCCTACAACTCCCAAAACCTGCGTTCCTCTCAGAATAATTAAATCAAAAGAGAGAAGAACAAAAGAAAGCCTTACACTAAAGATTACTAAATGAACCAACCCGGCAAAAAGTGGTTTTATGACGAGGGATTTGTTCTGCAAAAATTTACATCTCAGGACCTCGTGTCCCGGTTGCTAATTTTTGTACCACCATTGATATAAATTACTTTCTAGAAACAAACATTACAGGGGGAAAGAAAAGAGAAACTCCTCCAAAATTGCTCATTAGGCAAAAATCAAATGCCACCTGGGGACGCCTTCCAACTGCCCCTTGAATGATAATTTCGTCCAAAACTCCCAGTGAAAACACTTTGCAAATAAACAACTCAAGATATTGAAATAACAAAATCCTCATCGAAGGGAAACAGCTGTAGACAAAAGCATGAGTTATTTTTTGATCATCCCCGTTATTCCATAAAAGTTAAGTCACCGATTAACCTTACCAGGAGAGAAGAACCTTCTCACTGTCAACCAGTCTGTCACTTGATAATGAATCGCCAAAGATTTTTATAATTTTAAAGAAACAAAAGTAAAGGTGGCATTATCAAGCGAAATTGTATTCTTTTGCAAACTCGTGGTTTTCTCACCAAAAAAATCGAATAGAAGTCCACTGAAAAGGAAAAGTAATTAAGGCAATAAAAAGCACATACAGGTTTTGATTTCATTGAAGAAACATCCACACCACTGCTCACTTCCCTCCCAAAATCTCGATCTTTGCTGAAGTCCCTATTCCATGATGAAGAAAATAGAAGTCATTAACGTACAAAGCGAAGCCATACCAATGGATAAGCCACGACAACTACATAGAACGACATGCAACAAGAATCGTCATGAAATTATTCATCCCATCACAACATGTTTTCTGTGTCCATTATATGAAGATTAGTAACCCCATATCTATTCTTGACCAACATTTGACCCTTAAAAGTGAGCTAAACAACTGGGGAAAGATATTGAGGGAAGCCACTACTATACTACAAAATGGCAAAGCAACACAATTGGTAATCCTGGTACATAAGGACAAGCAGTTCCATTTGTACCTTTCACTTCGTCTGTCACTTTCACGCTTTCTCCTCAGATCAGCTTTCCGAGCTTCAAACTCCTCTTTACTCATAATTGGAGGTCGAGCATTCATGGCCATACTGAACTCAGCAAGATCCCTAAACAAAAACAAAAACATATCTCATCAGTTACATAAACTCATGGCCGTCTCAGACAATATATTTACTTATACAATCAGATAAACAAGCAACATGTGCTCGAACACCTTCTCAGCAGCAACAAGACAGAAGCCCTTGACATGTTTGCGTGCATGTTTTAGAGAAAGAAAGACCAAAGGCTGCGGAATTTCTCTTACATACCTCTGAGGTGGAACAACAGGCAACATGTAGCCATGCATGCCAAAAGGGTCTTGAGGCAGCATGCCTCCATATGGCATGTCTAAGGGGCCTAGGTTGTAACCCATCATTGGCATTGCACCTGCATACGGCCCCATAAATCCTTCCATGCTAGGTTGCATGCCATTCCAATATGGATTATAGACAGATGGCCCCATAGGCATCATATAGTTCTCAGCTCCAAGGTCATGTGGGGTTTTCCACTGCAAGTCTGCAAGAAAAACCCAAAATTTCAGACAATCTACAAAGAATATGAATAGATGTAAATGCATCCATATCCTCCATGAAATGCTCCAAGATGGCTGAAAGCCAAATCTTCAAAGAAGCGCTTTAGATATTATATGTTGCAGACTCAAGGAGAATAAGAGATGGAACGTAGGAGCAAATTTACCATTTCCAGGCAAACGGGTTTTCTTCTTTTTCTTTTTCTTCCCTGCAAAATTAGGAACCTAATGAGATAGCTCAACAGAAAATTAACCCAATAAAGGAAAGAGGAAAAAAGAAAAAAAAAAAAAAAAGACTTCTGATGGTCCAATCACAGGGACTTTTTTATTATTTTCTTTTATCTCTGCAGCTACATTCAAGGAGAGCACACGTACTAAGAATAAAAACCGTAGGACACAGTACCTGTCTCATTAGGAGCTAACTTTTGCTGCACTTCTTCCTCAACCAGCTGAGCACTCCCTTGTGAGGCTGGTTCTTTTACACTCACAGACTCATGAGTAGCTTCAGATATATCAACTGCTCTGGTAGCCCTTACTTTCTCTAATGTCTGCTGCGGGGCAGAAACATCCTTTCTGTCATCACCTGTCTCCGGTATTTTTGTTGTTCCATCGTTAGCAAGCGGTACCTTTTGTTCTCCCTTGGATGCAGCAGAGGAAGTTGGAGATGGAATCTTAGGCTGTGGACAGCGAGCAGACTCCATATCTGTATTTCAAATCACAAAGGTAGACAGATGTATACCCGAACAAGTTGATACAACATAAAAGTCTAAGTGTCAGCCAAATAGAGAAAGTTAAGAACCTTGAACTTGGAAACTGCTCCCAGCATTTTCAGCACTGCTGTTGCCCGACTCCAATATGCGATTAATTGTGTCTCTTAGTGTCTTATTTGGCAAAAGATCATCTGCAAGAATATTGGTAGCGCCACAAACACACATGGACTTGGAGATAATATAGTCCCTAATGCCTGAATCAGATTTTAGAATGATATTATAGCACTTTAACCTAACATTTTAGGCAACAATATAGGGCAATAAATGGCAGAGAAGACATTCAAACATCTAGGATGTTTTGAGCTTGGATGGTGAAAAAGAACAAACTACATAAACACAAGTATGATACTCATCTGAAAACAACGAACATGCTGTATGTACGTGAAAACTTACATTTGTAACAGAAGCTTCTGAAACAGCATTTGCTAGTCAGCACAGCATCTTTCATCACTTCCTTGCACAAGAGGCAGTGGAGCTCAGGTGGTAGATCGCCAACAGAACGCGTTGACGGTAACCCTTCTATTTCTTTTTCAAAAGCAGCCCTGATTTCAAAAGAAAGTTTGCAATTAATCTCTCACCAATAAATTATAGAATAGTTTAGCACAATAAAGACTTGATGAAGCACTTACTCGTTTGGCTTCAAAACAGCAACCGCACCACTTGGTAAAGCATATGAACCATCTGGGGTTGCCATCAGCATGGATTTTGGAATTCCAGTAGGTGGTTTAACTCTTTTGATGTCATAATTTGGATCACCATTTGTAGGGCAGTGCTGAATAAAATGTCCTGAACAGATCATCAGAAGTAAGAAGAAAAAATATGGTAAGCACGTTGAAATTGCTACCCAGAAATTTGGAAGTAAAGGGGAAAGTAGAAGTCTTGAAACTTGAACATACCAGGCACCTTGCATCTGTGACACACATAGCCTTGTGGAGGTGTTTTCCTCTCCAACCCTGCCCAACCTCAGTGAATTAGTAACGAATTTCAGTTCATCAAAATATTGTTAATTTAAACACGAAGCAGCAATGACACTAATTAAAATCTGTATAATAAACAAAGGGAATCACCAAAACCACGTCCACCCGCCATTCTTCCGCCCATACCCCTTCCTAAACCTCTACCAGGGCCGAAGCCATCAGGGCCTTGACTGAAAGACCAAAATAAAAAAGTTATAAAGTATCATAATAGGCCAATATGTTTTTTACCAGAACTAAAAAAAGGATACCACTCACTGTTGCCAATCCAAGGCTGGAGTATCAATTAAGGCCTTAATCTTACTGTCTTCATCAGCTTTATTCGTTGGAGGAGCATCTGGGATTGAGTTGCTTGATTGAACAGGCAGCGCATCTGGAATTGCATACAAATCGTTCCCAAATTCATCCCATTCTGAGTCTTCAGACTGTTAAGTAGTATCAAGATTTAAGTTCCAAAGCCATGCAGCTAAAATGCTTTGTGAAACAAAGTTGGAATGTGGAAACAAAACTACGTACATATTTTATGGCAGAGGTACGAACAGCTGGTAAGTTACTCCTTTCAGGTTCAGTTTCCTCCACCTTATTTTCCACCTTCTGCCTGCAAAAAGCAAAGGACAGATTGCGACTCAAAAATAGAATTTATCAAGCAATGAACAGTGGAGAAATGATGTTATCATATGCAGATTGTGCCACAAATTTTTTTGGCATTTATCAAACAATGAACAATGCAGAAGGAGCAGTTTCCTTGCGCCCGTTGAGCTACCATGATATATTGATTTCGAATATATAAACATGTTTCCTGCTCATATTGAAGAACTCGAATACATAATGCATGATCAATGATAAAAAGTCAAAGATAACAGTTACAAAGGTAAAAGATTTGAGATAGTACTCTTGTTCTGTAACAATTGGTAAACGTGGCCGCCCTGGAACTCGACGAATTAATACTGAGGTATTTTTAGGAATCAACATTGCTTCATCAAGATATTCTGAAATTTCAAAGATACAGAGCGACTATAAAACACAGCAAATATTATCCATGAAGCGAAATACATCAGTTAACCATAATAGAACCCATAAAATTGGGCTCCTGCAATTCCTATAAGTAAAAGCATCCTACCCACATCCTAACAACAAGGCACTAAAATTTAAGCTATTTCACTTCCTCTCTCTCTCTTTCTCTTGTTTGGGGGCTAGTCAGTTCGAAGACAATAGAACTGTGCCCAGATTAAGGTTTCTTTCTGAGAGCAAAAAGTGTACATAGCAAACACAGGAAATTCAAAACCAAATTAGTGTCAAGTCTACTGAAATCAGGGAAGAGGTTCAGATTTTTAATTTGAAATAAATCACTTAATTGAAAGCCAAAAACCAATCATATTATTGCCCTGAAAGGCTATTTATAGGAAATATTCAAAGATAATAGTAATAGTTTGATTAAAAATCAGAACCAACCTTCATTGGTCTGGGCGTTGGTGACCACAAGGTCGAAATCAGTACCCCTTCCTAAATGCTTTGATTCAAAAATTTTCTCTTTCAAAGTACCAACAGAGATGAAAGGACCGTCCATGGGAATTGAATCATAATCTCTCGCACTCTTAAATTTATAATACACCGCCATGGAATATTTCTTTCTATCCAAAAAGATAACAAGAACTATAATAAAGAGATAAATGATAATCAAAGGCCTTGAAAAAAGGGCCTGATATTAAACTCCAAATACATCAAACAGTACAATTGTTGAAATCTTTTTCTTTTTTCCCTACTGGAAATTACTCAAATTAGAATCACAAATCGAACCGCCACAATGGTGAACTCTGCTAAATTTCTTCGCTTGTACAAGCCAGCGATCTTCGCTACAAAAATTAAAGGACATTCAAAATCCCGATGTCTCAGATTTCATCTAGCGTTTGCGTCGAGAAGTCTCCAAAAATACAAATCAGAAAGCAGCAGCATCCGCGATTGGAACGATGAGGATGAAACTTAGGTAGATCGAAAACTGAAGAAGCCCTCTAAAATTCGTAGCAGCGTGAAGCTACAGTAATAATTCCAGCCAAATGGTATGATCGAAGAGGATCAGAACTTGAATCTTCAGCTTCAGTTATGGACCCGATGTGCCGCAAGATTAAACATTCGAAGCGAACTTCTGATCGGCGCCGATCAAAACTTGATGAAGAATCACGAACTCGTTCTGGTACACCCCTAGAATTAAAAACTTCTCAATAGAAGTTGGGGTAATCGAAGATTGATGAGCAAAATAAGCGAAACTGTTGGAGCATTTTAAGCCCTGTAGCACGCTTAGACGTTGAAGAACATATTAATATTTAGGTCTAGGGTTAGGAATCAGAAGAAAGATGAGAGAGAATCCAGAGACAAATGGCTTGCGTTTTCTGGTTTTCCCCGACGTTTTAGACCTAGAAAATCCAATTATAGCATACCAGCTACGCAGAAGCGGGCGTTACTATTACGCGCTCTCCCAGGAGCGTTTGACACCTCTTATGCCCTCTATTTTGTTTTGTTCCTTTCTGATAATAGCACCGCCTTTAAAAAAAAAAACAAAAAAGGAGCTTTGTTCAAGTGATAAAATTAATTTGTACTTACAATTTTTTTTTATCAATACTTACGTCTTTAAAACAAAAATAAGGTTAATTATAATTTTCTTTGTTATAATTTAAGATAAAATTTTAAAAAGTTTTTATAGTTTAGAATGATAAAAATTAATTTTATAATTTATAATTTTTTATAAATTAATTTCTTTTATAATTTTTAAAGTTTAAAATATTAAAAATAATTTTATATTTTTTATATTTTTCTTAAATATTATAAAGTAATTTTATTTGAGGCCTGTTAACTAAATATGAACACATCTCTCAATTGAAATTATAAATATTGGTATAGTTTAAAGGTGATTAACAAGTGTTAGTTTTAGTGATAAAGAGTTAAGTCGCATAAATATGTGATATGAGTTTGAATTTATATATATGCAAAATATATTTTTAAAAAAGTTTTATTTTAAATTAAATTAATTATGAGTTGAATGACTTAATAATAAATTCATGTTTTTAAATACTAGTGATCTTTGACTAAAAAAAATAAAATTCTAACAAAAGTTAAGTTCTAATCAAAATAACAAAAGTTAAACTATAGATATTATTTTAAATTTTGTGTTAAATTGTAAAAATAATAATATAAAATTAACTAATAAAATTAAATAACAATAATTAAATTATAACTATTTATATATTATACATATTAATTTTATATTTTAAATTATAAAGATTTTTTAAAATTTTAAATGAAGTATAAACGTTAAAAATATAATTAAAATTTTAAAATAAGACTAATATCACTTAAAAAAAACTAATTTCATTAGTTTTTCTTAAAGAAACATGAGTAACTACTACTTAAAGGATTTTTTTTGTCACCATAATTATTTATTTAATATTATAAATTATATGAATTTTTTATTCTGACGAAATGAAATTATTTACACAAATTAAACAATTTATATTATTTTTTATCTGATAGATTATTTACTTTTAGTTCTGTGAACCGAATATATATTTTATCAAATGATAATAATTCTACATGGTAAATTATTATTATTATTAATTAAATTATTTTCAAATTTTAATTAATTTAAACCCTTTAATATTAGAGAACACCTATATAAAGGGTTGGATAACAAAGGGACTCATAGTAACAAGGCCTGCCTTCCGAGTTCTATCATCAAAAGCATGTGTATTTGCTAAACAACTATAACACATAATGCGAATCTTTTGTAAAAGATTTGTGCATATTTTAAACCTATTATTATTAGACATCGCAAATTATTTTTGATAAAATTTTCTATTACCTCAGTATTTCGAAAGTATTACTTGAAGACTAAAGCCAGATAAAAACACTTGATTCAGTAGTTCGTAAGAAATTACTGAGTAGAATAGCCTGGATGGGATGGAACTGAGAAGCCATTTCCTACGATCACCTTAAAATATCACCCCTCGCGAAAGATATTCTCAGACAAGAACACACCAGTTATCTATATGTAATTGTTATATAGTAATCTGATACTAACCATTCAAAATTGAAATAATCCATCAATGACAAGATTGGGCAGCGCCTTCCAGAGCAACTACAATCTACATGCTCGTAGTTGTAGCCCTGAAATACAAGGCGTATTTAAGATGTTTATAGAGTAAAAGAAAAAAATAAAAAGGCAAACCTAATTTCATACATCTGTCAATATTAGTGAAGATACAATGACAACATATGCCAGAAAAAAGAAAATGGCAATCTGAATGAAGAACTTCGGATTTTCCCTCATGTTTGGGGATGTCACAGCCCTGAAAATTAGAAAATTTATTTTATAAATAAAATAAAATCCATAAAATAGAGGACAAGAGAGAGACAGTGTTCAAATGAGAAAGAAGTTTAAGAAATTAATCCACGAGTTAATTAAGTCTGCTTCTTATTTCATTGTCCCTGCAGAACCGTGTTACCTGGCAATTCGTTGAGAGAGACGGTGAAAAGGTAAACTCTGAATAAAGACAATGCCTGGTCCTGTTAGAAGAGCAGTTACTGCATTGTCACCCTGCAATTTCAGATAACAAACATAGACATCTTTAGCAGAAAAAATGGACGCTGAATAGAAGTAGCTATGGCGTAAAGCTTTAGAATTGGATGGTAAGGAGATTCCTATAGATGGTCGCATTCTTCCAGTTCTTCCAACATCTTAAGTTACGCAAATTCTGACTAAAGATGGATATTTTAAGTTCAGTTTACAAACTTACACTATAACAATCATGCATAATTTGTCGACCCACACAAAAATGACTATTTGCATTAAGAAATGGATAAGGATATTAAAGACGACCAAAAGAAAACATGGAAAGAAGTCGGAAATAGGAACAACTTACTCCAAACACAGCCTTTCTCACAGGACCATTATATTTTATTTGGATATTAACTGTACTTGTCGCTGCAACAATACAAGAAACGTCGACGGCTAGTACTTCACCCACCTCGAGATTTTTCTGTACAACTAGCAACAAAAAGAATTCTCACATGAGAAATAATGAAGGATTAGTAACAAAGCAAACGTAGAAAACCAAAGATAGACACCGGTCAAGAATATCTGAAGGAGTCAGAATATCCAAAGATGAAATTAAAAACAACCCAACGCTTTGAAGTATGTGTAAGTCAAGATAAGTATACCAGATCCACCAGCTAGAATAAATGCAAGCCCCTGACCAGATAGCTTCTGCCTCAGAAACCCCTAAAACATAAGCATGATCTTAAAACAAAGAACAAGAGCGGGTGATTGTCGTATATTCTTTTTTTTTTTTTTTTTTTGAGGGGGGTGGGGGAGGGAGTTATAAGCCAATTTCTTAATGAAATTGGATTGAGCACACACACCTACTTTACCTAGAACATGATTTCCACCAATCTGATTGTTCAACAACGTACAACTCGTTGTGTTGATATCAGATACCAAATTTTACAAAAATCACTAATCGTTGAATTTGTCAAATCAAATAGATAGATTCGATCTTGAAAACTATATTCGATATAACGGTATCAGTATTTAAGTTCAATTTTGAGCTTTGCTTTTTTTTTTTTAGTGAAGTGGGCTTTCACTCTTGTGGTGGAATTTGTGAAAAGTGAATCTCATTCAGAAGTTATTCAAACGTGCAAAATTAATTTAGTTTAGTACTAGACTAACAGAATATTCTAAAACACAACTTAGAAGTGCTTGACAGAATAATTGATGCCAATTCAGTATCAAACACAATCAAAAATATTAGAAACATATTTGCTATCCCTTAATCTCACCTCGGCACCAACAACGACATTACGTCCCCTCTGATCAACTGTGTTACTGACCGTAACATCATTGACAGAGCAAAGAAATGCATCTGGCTACAAAAAAGAAAAGAAAGGTAATTTAAGGTTCTAGTCCATTGAGATAACAAAAACCAAATTCAGTAAATCCATAAAGATACATCTAAAATCATTTAACAATATGAACGAAACAACAAAAACAAAGAGACGTGAAATACCTGACATAAAAGCTCTCCATTAAACATAGCCAAATCAATCTGTATTTAAATGTGTCAGACACAATATTAGTCAGTTGGATGCAACGATAATCTTCAGCGGACAAATACAGAGATTTAAATAGTTTGACGATTTCTGAAAGCACAAACCGGCAGAATTCTTGCAAGAGAAGGTGCAGCAATTCCAACAAATCCATCAGTTGGTCCGGGGTTGCGAAGGACAATGCTAGTTACAGTCTTTCCAAATAGCCACTGCCACATGCCTACTTCATTTTCAGGAAGATACACGTTTTCCATTTCAACGCATCCAGACATAAAGCACATGGAACCTACGCATTCCAGTAACACAGCAATTTACATAAATAATATAGACAAACACAAATATACAGAGATTAGTGTGATTGTAAGTTTTTCTCTCCTTATATAAATCAATATCATGATGAAAACTGCATGCCACAGCATAAGTCCATCCATAGCAAAAGATCACCTCAGGGAAATTCTTAACCAATGACAGCTGAGAATAATCTAAAATTAAAATTATGGGCATGCATGTGCACTAACATATCATGAAAGGAAGTGTGAGATTCGTCATTAATCTATGGCAACAAAAGATCAAAACTAATTAATACATATATATTCAGAAAATAAAAAGAAAAAGATAATTGCATATAGGCTAATCAAATTAACTGGGAATCTCTTTTTCCATTTGATGGTCATTACCAGTATTCCATCATGTTAGACAGCTAAGCATCTGTCCAAATAATTGACACGCATCTCCAATGCAGTATTCATTGTATCCAAAAATCTTGTTTTGTATACCATTTATATGTTGTATATAAGCACTTAATCATATTCATAATTCAAAATGACAAAGTACTCAAAAATGTCATCCAAAATCTCCACTCTTCTTACAAGATTATTAAGAAAAAGGCGACCATGCACAAACTGCTATGCCCTCTAACTTACCAGGCTTTGCAATAACTTTTTCTTGCGGCTTCAACATTATCTGTATAGCAAGAGCCAATACCAGCATACTGTTATACAGTTGAAAATAATAAAAACGAAAAATAGAAAACTGAGGATTTTAACAAAAAATTGTCATATATATATATATACCTGAACCACCTGAGCTTCCGCCCCTAAAATCTGAAAAGGTATAACAGCGTCTTGGGGACTCTAACAACATAATAGAAAAACATTCATCAAGGGACTATAAAGAATATGAATAAAGCACATGAATATTGCAGAATGACAAGCATTTTTGCAATTGTGTTGTTTGAAATTTAAAGAACTGGGTCCTAGTTTGAGGAATCAAAGAGCATAAAACTGAAACTATTCAAACATTCCTGAGACTAGATTAAGCACCAATCAAAAAGATGAAATTATTTTAATTAAGATTGATAACATCCCGGTAACGCACTGAAGACAAATACCCTTTCCTTAGTCTTTACACAGGATCGTGCTTATACATATATCAGGGGTGCTCATGTACCACTCTTAATTCATCCTTATTCTCTTTATTTTAGAAGAGAAAAATCATGCATCATATGAGAAAGAAATAATTTCATTTGGCACATTCAAGAGAGAAAATGTAAGTCCAACTGAGCAAATTATCGTGATCTTTAACAAGTATTACATTGTGCTGATCATGCAGTAAGGCCAACTCACTCAACTAAACCATAAACAAGGAATTAGCTGAAAAATCATTGACAGTGTATAGGGGAAAGGGGATCAACCTCGTGAAAGCACTCTAATTCGACAAATTCTCTTAGTAGCTTTAGAGTCATTAATCTATCAAACATCAATTTCGAACTCAAATTTACCCAAGCCTTTCTAGATAAACAGAAGGGAAACGATTGAAACCCACAAAAGTGTCTCTAAAGTCAAACGATGATAAGTGATGAAAGTACCTGATAAACGTACGGTTGAAAAGGAGTTGAGAAAAATGGTGCAGCCATGGTCGAGACAGAAATTACTTCTAAGTTATCAGAGATAAACAGTTTACAATGATTCAATCTCCTATATTTCTTCTCAGAATCTCAGGATGCCTCCATGTCCAGATCGGGGTTCAGAAATCGCTTCTAATAAAACCAAAGTTCCTTCGCTTGGTTTGAAGTTTGAACTGGTTTGCGTTTTGCTGAGAAACTTTTGATCGAAAATTAGAGTTTTTTCTAAATCTACCATAATAACCTTTCGGCTGTTAGTAATTCTATCATTTCACGTCGAGACTGTCGGACATTTTATCCGTTGGGGTTTCTAGTCATTTCGATTAATTTACCAGTCTATGAAATCTATTAAATATTTACCTACTTTGTTTTTCTCTACATTCGTTGGAGTACACATGGACTCCAATCTGACGTGGCAAAATTCTGTTGGATATCGTGACCAATCCCTACGTGTTTGTTCCCTGCTTGTTCAATTTTTTTTCATCTTTTCGACGCGTCAGTCCATTGGCAAATAGACGCCGTAGAAGTCATCAGTTTTGTTCTTTCTCTTAAACGAAGTTGTTGTGACAAGCCACGATGAATCCAATTTTCGTTTGGTATAAACGATTAGTATAATTTGATTAAGAAAATAAAAATATTGAAAACATTATATGTGAAATTATTTTGTCTAGCCTTTCATCTTTATTTTTTAATAGGATCTACAAATATTCATATAAAACATTAAAAATTAAATTAATCTTATTTAAAAAATAAAATAATTATAATTATTTTTTTCACATATATATCTTATTTAAAATAACATATATATTTTTTTAGCTTCATATTTTCACATTACACAAAATTTTTAATATTTATTATTTCATCTTTATTTATGAGTATTTTTCTACATGTAAATATTTTTAGTACCTATATGTAAATATTAGACAAATATTAAGGAGTATGATATTTTTGAATCATAACACTGAAAGTTATGATTTGTGACCTTTTATTAAAAATAATTGTAGCCTTTTTTTTTCTACAAAGTTTTACATAACTTATTTTATATTTAAATTTTTATGAATGGGATTTTTACTAGGCTAGATTAGTAAGTAATAAAATATAAAGACACGTATCACAAATAGTTAAATAGATATTCTAATGTTGGAGGTTTAATTATCTAATTTAATTATCAATTGTATAATGGCATTCATTGTTTTAATAATTAAATAACCAGTTAACTAATTTATTTTATTGATGATATATGTTACAAGTCAGCGTTAGTTAAATTTTCAAAATAATTATTTTATTATTAGATTGTTTTAAATATCAATTATTAAGAGGAATAAAACGCTCATTGATTTTTTATGAAATATAATTAGTCTCATAATTAAAGAATAAGAAGATAATTAAATAAAAAGTCAACATTCGTAACATTACTTAAGTTTTCTAAAAAAATTAACTATCATTGTTAGATTGTTTCATAGTTAGTGTTTTTATATGGAATATGATTGGTCTCATATTTTTATTACCTAATTAATCTCATAAATAAAAATAATAATTAAATATAAAATAAGAAAAAGCCAATTAATTCTGCGCTACAATTTTATTTAGTTATTCATTTTTGTTTGAATTTTATTTTTATTTGCCAATAAAAGAAACATAGTTGTAATAAAATGGTAAACATTTCTATTTTCTGATTTTTTCATTTTATAATTTTAGAAAGAGGATTGAGAAAAACATAGCATTTGAAGTTTTTTTTTTTTAATTTGCTTTTAAGATTTTTTTTACCATTAATATTTTAAGAAGTCAATAAATTTTTTGTTTATGATTGATGTCATTTTCCGTTACTAATGTCTATTATATTATAAAAAAAGTCACCACAGCATAGGGCGGCAACTAAAATTTAGTTCTTATAATAGTATTATTACAAAGGTCATATATATATATATAAGAGGAAAAGAAAAGAAAAGAACAAAAAAGCACACGATAACTACGATTAAAAAAAAAAAGGCACATGAAAACAGCGCATTGAGCGCAAAAACTGAACATGTAGTTATTATTATTATTTTATTTTTATTTTTAAAAGGACTAATAAAGTCAAAATGAGTGTCCAAATATCACAAATTAGAAAGGAATTAAAGAGTAATTTGCGATATTGCGGTTGATGGATGGAGAGTCTCCTCTTGGTTTGGTATGGTAGCTGCTAACGCTGCTCTTTGAAGACCGTAACTGTAATGTAAAGTACGTGTCTGAAAGTCAAAGGGTGTAAAGTATACACAGTGTCGTTCCCGTCGGCGTCGCCACTTTCTTCTATGTCGTTCTATCTCTTCAAACTTATCCGATCTTGTTCCTTTTCTTGTCCGGTGGATCCAAGCTTCTCAGATCCATCTATCATCTCCGTTCGAGTTTGCTGATTGCAAAAGTGTTATTTGCCTCCTACAGTTGTCTATTGCGTCATTCGTCTTTTTTTTGAGCTCTCTCTGAACCAGGTATGATGCTAATTTGTCAGCGAAAATTCATCCATTATCCAGTTCTCTGCTTGCTTTGAACGTCGAGTAATAAAAAATAGGACGCGAACAATAGATGGAAGCCATTAGATTAGAGATACTTAACTACTTATTATTGCTTATATTGAGTTTTTAAATTCATCATTGAAGTAATCAAACTCGTTTACGTATAGCAGTGATTGGGTGTACACATCATTCTAATTCATATATTTTTCTCTTATACCTCATGACTTGATACATCATCACTTGACAACTGTCGCAGACTTCTTTTTTTAAATTAACATTTTTTTTTCTTTATGTTTCAGTCCGTAACTCATAAGCTTCGGTTTTGGCGAGGGGAGCCGAAAGACTATGATGAAAATATAAATGTTTGTGTTGGTGCTGCATGCACCAGTGTATTCACCATTCAGATTATCCCTATGTTGTTTAGGAGATTGATTGAATGGTATTCTGAATTTCATGGCTCCTGGGCTCGTTCTGATGTCATTTAGGTTGTCATGTCATTTCTCTTATAACGAGATGAAAAAAGTCTTGAAGAATTCTGCTTTTATCCTGATGAGAGAGCTATCATGGCATTGCTTTGGGCACAAAATTGATTGGAAAAAATTGATTTTGCTTGGGGCAATTATGACGATATCTGGTACAGTGTTTCAGACGCTTATACATAATTATCCACCAAACAAATGGTTTCCTCCGCCTGTTGAAACTTTTTCGTCATACCAATCCTTGAATAGCACCACACACTCTAATGAATTTCTCAAAGAGGCAAGACTTCAACAGGTTCATCTCAGTTCACCCATGTCTCTTGTTTCACTTAACTTGTCTGAAAAGTCAATTCAATCAGTTTCAGTTGAACCAGTCAGAGAGAAAGTTCATCAAACGAAGAATTTTTTATCTGGGAGAAAAAAGGAGAAGAGGATTTCTGATATAACAAAAGTTACAACGCCTCCCCCTCCTCGTGGGTTTGTCCCTTCTCACTTGCAGGTAGAAGTCGACAACACTTTGAACTTAATTCTTTCTTCTTTTAAGTATGAGAAGGAGAGCTGTCACCAATAATTTTCTGGATATATATCTCAGAGACACATAAAGTTCTTGCCACCTAATGACGCACTTGTGCATGCAAAGAAAGAGATTGAGCATGTCCCATCAGTCATTGGAGACCCTGATCTCTATGCTCCTTTGTTTAGGAATATTTCTGTTTTCAAAAGGTACTAAGCGATGACTTTTTGTTTATGGAACTTAATTGTGACGTGAGTTGCATTTGTTGGTTATTCATCTCTTCAGCAATTTTTGGGGAGAGTAAAAAATAGCATTTGATTGGCTGCACGACCGGACAAGTATAGTACTGCATAGTTGCGTTATAATATAGCATATTAATCTTTGCCAGGGAACAACTGCAACTACGTGTTTCAATGCCTTCGTCCCCCGGTGCACAATACTAGCTTTAGAAGTTTTTCTCAATCTTGCATAGCCACTCTATGCATGTAGAATCACAGAATAAAATATCCTCGTACCATGTCTTAAAAGTAGTTGCCATGGTCCTCAAAACTCATTAGTTCATGCTTTAAATTTTAGAAATTATGCCGGTATCCTATAATAAGTCTTGGTAACTGGGTGCTGATAATTTGTTTAGATTCTAATCCACCTCTTTTGTGCTGATAACACATCAATATATCGTATATATCATAGTTTTTACCTTTTTTGATAGATGAAAATTGTGTTAAAAATCATCTTGAAACCATTGTGCCTCAATTTCAGGAGCTATGAGTTGATGGAAACGATGCTTAAAGTTTACATTTATCCTGATGGAGCAAGGCCCATTTTCCATAAACCTAATCTTAGAGGAATCTATGCTTCCGAAGGATGGTTTATGAAGCTAATGAAGGAAAGCAAGCAATTTGTCACCAAGGACCCAGAGAAGGCTCACTTATTTTATCTGCCCTACAGTGCACGACAAATGGAGTTGGCGCTCTATGTGCCCGGGTCACATAATTTGAAACCATTGTCAATCTTTCTTAGGGATTATGTGAACAAGATTGCCGCAAAGTATCCTTTCTGGAATCGAACACATGGGTCAGATCATTTCCTCGTTGCCTGCCATGATTGGGTATGTGGTATGTTCTGACGGTTTAATTTTGCAGAGGCTGGTGATTATTTCAGAAACTGAGTCTGAGAATATCACTTTTCTTTTTAATGTCTTCTGTTATCTTTACAGGGTCCTTACACAGTGACTGAGCATAAGGAACTGACCAAAAACACCATAAAAGCCCTATGTAATGCTGATCTGTCTGAAGGCATCTTCGTTGGAGGAAGAGATGTTTCCCTGCCAGAAACTACCATAAGGTTACCCAGAAGACCTTTAAGAAATATTGGTGGGAATAAAGTATCACAGCGTCCAATCCTTGCCTTCTTTGCTGGAAGCATGCATGGTAGAGTGCGCCCCACTCTTCTTAAGTATTGGGGTGGTGAGAAGGATGTGGACATGAAAATTTATAAGCGTTTACCTCTAAGAGTCTCCCAAAAGATGACTTATATTCAACACATGAAATCAAGTAAATATTGTTTATGTCCTATGGGCTATGAAGTGAATAGCCCTAGGATAGTTGAGGCCATATATTACGAGTGTGTTCCTGTGATTATTGCAGATAATTTTGTCCTCCCTTTTAGTGAAGTCCTGGACTGGAGTGCATTCTCTTTGGTGGTGGCTGAGAAGGACATTCCCAGGCTGAAGGAAATTTTATTGTCCATTCCTATGGGAAGATATCTTGCCATGCAAATCAATGTTAAGATGGTGCAGAAGCATTTCATTTGGAACCCAAGACCAGTAAGATATGATCTGTTCCACATGATTCTGCATTCAATATGGGTCGGTAGGTTGAATCAGATTCAAGTTGCATAAGTATATATATACCATTTGGGTATTTCTTGTGCCAGATTTGCTTTGAAAATATATTCTTGTTTGGCTGAGGTGTTGGAAGGAGTCAAAATTGGGATAACTTCAGCATCATGCATCTGACAGATTCTTGTTGCTTTTCGGTTTGTTTCATGCATCAGAAACTTGAGTGCCTAAAGTGAAAATAGGAATGCATACTGAGTGTGAGGGATCAGGAACCCGAGTGCAAACCTGAAGGTAATACGGTTAATAGTTTTGGACTGATTCTGGAATGACCTCGTCACTATCTCGGTAATGAGTAGTGACTTCGGGTCCCAGTATTCCGGACCTCTGTATGTTGCTTCTCATGTGCAAACTGGAGTCGGAGATCTATCATATCGCCACTAGTCTAAGACTTCAATGTGTAATTGCAGAGAGACGGAGGTATCTGATTCGGTATAGTTTAAGATTTCAATATTACTGATTAGAGCCGGAGATATGTAATATTTCTAGCTTTTTCATATAGTTTTAAGTCTTCAATGTGTAATTCCAGCAGAGAAACGGAGGAATTGTCTGCTGTTTGAAAATTCAATGTATGATTCCTTAGTGAAGTGGATGAAGTTTTTTTCTTCTTTTTGGTAAAAAAAACGAAGAAATATTAGTTCAGTAGATTCAAACCAATCCTTCCCTGTTAACTCTACTAGTCAAGATATTGGAGAGAATTGAAGTAATGAATTTGTCTCGTTCACCAAATTTATCACTGCTACAAGCGCAAGAAGATTTTGCGGTTCTTCATCAAATAACTATCTTTTTTAAGTCTATCACCATCTATTGATTTAAAAGCAAATATGATGAAATAACAACCAACAAGCGCTGGGCGGCAGCTGAAGTGTTCTGCTAGCTGTGTGCATATGCATATATACATATATAAACAACCAACGAGCATTCATTGCCAGGCCATCCTATGGTGAATAGGCGACCAACCAATAGGCTCAAGATGGGACTGATAGTAAGATTTTTTTTAGTTACGTGAGTGAGATAATTGATTCACAAATCTTTAAAATATTATCTAAATTCTTTATCATTAGACCACAGTTATAGAATCGTAAATTTAAATCTACCAAAACAAAAGAGGAAAAAAAAAAAATCTTAGACCCAGGACAAAAGTTGAAGTAAAATCACTGAGCCAAGATACTAGCAGTATAATTTAGTGATAACTATTCAGTTAATAATATATTACTGCGTCCATCATACGACGACTGCCTAGCAGAAATCTATAACCGACCTGGAAAATTATCCCGTACATCAAGCAGAAAAGTTCAGGCTTAGTTTTTTTTTTTTTTTTCCTTCTCCCGCGCATACCCGAGAGATCACTCAACGTGAGGCCCTCGGATCAACAACAAAATAAGGACCATAATTTATGCAGCAAATGTTATCTTGTCCAAGAGTCGACCGTTAACAAATAACAAGGCCATCTGCAATCACAAGAAACAGAAATAAAAGCAGTGATACCAAAATAATCTTCACCTACCCTTTCTTTCGTTGCGGCTTTAAAAAAGATGCATTAGAGACAATTTAAATCTGACTACATTCCATACAAGTGCACATGTATAGCAGAATGCCAGAATCAAAGATTGAATTTTTTTGGCCCTAACATAACTTGGAATTTACAAAGGCAACAGCACTATATGCACAAAACTTTGAGCGGAAAAGGAATTTCTTCCCATATTTCTCATACTTCTCTATTTACTCTGAATACTCAATGTATATTCTTCCCAACATCCTATGGATTAAGGAATGCTCGAACAAGTTTCTTGATTACACTGAACACCACATACAAAACCAAAACCATCACAACCTTCTTCGAAGCTAACATCCTTAGGTTCACTCTCAGACCATATTTTCTCATAAGTCCCACAGCAGCGGCACCCAGAAAAAGAAACCAAGAACCAACAGTACAAAAAATTACCTTCACAGCATCAGAAAGTCCCCACACACCGGCGAGATCACTTGACACCTCCACATAAGACCATGTAGGGCCCACTTGACTACTCTCTGCCTGATTTAATCCAAGACTCTCGTTCAACCAAACAGACAACCTAACGAGCAATTTTGCGAGCCATGCAATCTCATCATTGGATATAGGACGTTTCATCCAGTCACCTTTGTATTTAATATCTGTCAAAGCAGGGCTGCCAGCTCTTCTTGGCTTGAATATCTCATCACGGGATTGTTGATTCTGATGCTGCGCTGATTCAGGAGAGCTTGTAGATAACTTTATAGTATACCCATCGAATAAGCACCCCAACCTTGCCTTCAATGAATCTATGCATTGAAGACTGGGCAAGAGATTATCACCACCTATAGCTTGCAACTCAGCTTCTGCACGCAGTATAAACAACTGCAGAGAGAAAATCAGGATGAGACTCCATACGGCATCTACAATGACTATTACAGTAACAGATAAAAATATGATACAATAACTATCGAGACCTGAAGAAGATGTTGTCCACCATCCTCCCCGTCAGAAAAGAGTCGTAAATCTTTATTCCAATTCTCGTGCAAGAATGAGCCATCAGCATCAGTTTCACATAAACCATCCTCCCAGTCCTACAATGAGTAATTTTTTTAGGGGGTAACAAGGTCAAGCTTAGCTAGAGACCAAAATTGATCGGCAAGTTCTAAGATTTGGAAACAAAATATGCAACTAAAACAAATTCACATTAAATGCAGAATGATCTCCTAATATGGATTATAATAGTGCAAGAACTTGTCCATAAATTTGGAAGATAAATGGAAATGGCCAACATGATAGACAGAGAAAGAAATGGACCTACCTGTAACTGTTCACGGATGGCAGGAATATATCTACGCAAACCACTTAGCATTGGTTTTCCTGATCCAGTTTGTTTAGAATGGAAAAGTGTATCCACATTCCTTAAAAGATCAGCGAGCTCTTTTGATGAAGTTAAGATGTCTAGCACCTGAAGAACCAGATTAAGAAATGCCAAATATCAAAAGGTTTCAGTAAGTAAGAGGTTGAATTTCGTCCAATCACCCAAAAAAATCATTAAAAAAAAAAAAAAAGAGGATAAGAAATGCACCTTCAGCACCATCGGGACTATTATTTCCACATCGGAATGAAGGAACTTGTGAGCAAATCCAATAAAATGCATAACCAAGGAACTGTAGTATAAGTAGTTAGACAACACGTAATCCTGCCAACGAGATGCATATCCATGACTTCCAGACAGAGAATCTTCCTTTCTTTCATTTAAAGCATATCCATTAGTAATTGCGTTAAGTTCTGAAAAGTCCTCCCATTTAATTGTCCAAGGTTCCATATAATTAATCCAAACATGAAACACCTGAGATGCATTCTTAATGGAAGTTGCCACAGGGCAAAACAAAAATGTCCTCAACAGAAACCTATAAAGAGGCCTCTGTATTAAGGGGTTCCGATATTCCGGTGAACGAACAGAGGGGAATATAGCTGTTGCATCCTTTGACTTCATGGTGTCACGTGAACCCATAGCCCTCCACCTAGGACTCCCACAGTATTCAGCATTCTCTAAATCTTCAAAGGCTGTGACAGTACTCAAATTCAAGTACTTCACGAGCAATTTAACCACCTCCCCCAACCCTGGAGTTGGAGGTGTCTCTCCTAAGACTGACCGTAAGGGAAATGAAACACCAAAAGACTTGCACAAGTTCACGGGTAAAGGAGAAAAATCATTATGAACCAACCAAAAATGTATAAAAGTATTAACCAAAAACTCTGCCCTAATCATAACAGTTCCATCAAAACCGTAAGTATAATGAAGAAGGGAACTACGATATGGTTGATGGGCATTTAGATCGTAAGTGGGCACAAATGCTCGAAGATATGCGTAAAGAAGCCGTATGTATATATTACACTCAATCTTCTGCTCCACGCCACGCTTAGCACTCGAAAAACCTGGAATAGAAGAAGTCCAATTCTCTAACCTAAATCTTGGAGCGCTCTTCACCGAAACATGATCAGAACTCTCACTTTTGCCTCTACAAACCGGATAGTAAGCAAACCAAAAGAGGTAATACTCGAAGACATTGAGCTGGATTTGATAAGAAGCACCCTTTATTGAATCCTCTTTCACTTTACCTTTGAATAAGGGACACAAGTCCGATACGATCCTGGCATCCTTGTCGCTGGAGAGAAGGAAACGAGTCCACTCCGGCAACCTTTCTGTCGGAAACACGTATTTGACGAGGGAGAGACGATCGACAGCGAAGATTGAGTTAATGAGCGTGCCACCGGGGGAGAGGAGGGAAAAAACCCTATTTGCTAAATCGGAATCGTTGGTTGAAATGACGGTATCAATCCAGCCACTGGATGAATTTTGAGGTCTAGGGTAGGAGCTGGCATCGTCGAAGCCGAAGAGCTTGCAGATTAGGGTTGGGAAAGCGATGGTGAAGAAATGACGGGATTGGTCCGGAGAGTGAGATTGCAGGAAGGAATCGATGGAAGCGCAGGTGGAGATGATTTGGGAAGGTGTGGTAGAGGCAACTATGGTGGATGCTAGGTCCTGGGATTTGGATACAGAATCGATAGTGTAGGAGTGAGGAAGCATCCTAAAAAGAAGGAAGGACGACGTGAGAGGTTTCAGAGAAATGAATTAGGGTTTTGAAATTTGAAGATAGAGAACAGGAAGAGGCAGAAACTTAAGCGTGTAGGCTACTGAGTACCGAGTGCTGAAGAAGAGGAGACAGAGAGAGAGGGTTTTGATTGAGTACTTTTCAAATGAGAGGGGAAAGGTAGCAAATGGCGCCCTTTTATGTCTGGGGGAGGGGAAAGAGTAAGACTAATTACGTGGCGACATATTACAAGTCGGTGGGCCAGGGCAGTGACTCTGAGTGCCCACTCGGCTTGAGCTCACGGTATTTTATTTATTTATTTAATCTTTTTTTACAGATATCTTTTGATTAGACACAATCTTATTTAACAAATAAATAAAATTAAAGCTGGACGAAGGAATGCTCTCGACTCGAGTATCCCGGCTACGTTATTGTTTTGAAGTCCGTGCAATTTGCTTGTCTATTCTATTAAAATAATATATCTGATACAATAATTTCACGTAAGCTTTCAGTAATTGGATTAAATAAATAAAAGTAAACAAGTAGAGAGTTCTATCCCATTGATACAAGATTGGGTCCTATTTAAAAAGACAAAAATCATATTGGGTCGGCCGTAATCAGTTGATTAGCCTTTGGATTTGTACTTATTCTTATGTTTTCTTTTTATAATTTTTTTTTGCAAGATATATCTTTATTTGACCAAAATAAAAATGGATTACCAAATCGGGAGGGAAAGAAATTATCAGCAAAAAGCCCAGAAAAATTGTTCATGCTTATAGAACTAGTTTAACTATAACCATATATTTTATACAAGTGTCCAAAATCAGAGTCAGACCATACCTCATGAAGACAAACAAATAAAGAAAACCCCAACGTCGGAGTTTGTTAGTTTTATTGTATAGTATAAGAGATTTTGGGATTGTTCCTATGATTTACATTGTGCACTAGGCGACGAAGCAAAGAGTTCGGAACATTATCGTTTATTAGCCCAGAGGCAAGAAGACCCAAAGCCTTTGGGCGATTTTGGCCCAGCTTCTCTTGCATATCGGACTTTTCTTTTGTCATTCTTATTTTTTCTTTTCACACCCCTACTCTTCACACGGGAGTATTACCTTCTACAGCCCCACTTTAACAACCACCCTTCCATAAGCGTGAAATGACCATAATGCCCTTGCGGACTGAAAGAATTCCTCTCCTCTCCTCCCCCTCACAAACCCCACAACGCCTCTACATAAGCGTTTCACTATAAACGCTTCACACACACACCTATGCACCTCTTGATAGGCGTTTGAACACCCCAAACATGACATGGAGAGGCGTTTTAGGGAGCACACAATATATGCATGAGTGAAACGCCTACGTACATTGGTTTTGAGTGAGCAAACATCACATGGAGAGGCGTTTTATGCCACAAACACTTCTCCGGCTTCTCTATAAGCATTTTTACAGGGTGGTGCCAATAATATTGATAATAAGAGTATTTTGGGAATTTTTACAAAAAAATTTAAATAGAGGTTGCAATTGTTAAAAAATGAGGCTGTAGAAGGTAATACCCTCACATAGTGGAAACTCGCTTCATTTAGGACCTCATTGTTTCTTGGTTTCCACAAAATGAAGTTTACAGTTTCCCTGTTTTCCTAAAAAAAATATATTAGAGTTTAATTCTAATTTTTAAATAGATCAAGAATTGACAAATTTAGATTAACCATTTAATTTTTTAGAAATTTCATCATCCAAATCATTGCAATTAAAATTTGATGTAAATATTAAGACTTTAAAACTCTTTTCTTTTTTAATTGAGAAGCTTCAAACACAAAATACCAAACATAATAATCAATGGTGCCACGTCATCTTATTAATTAAGTCTTTACATTACATTTTAGTCTTGCAAATAAATTAATTTTTTAATATTTACAATTTAACCCAGTCTTCATCTTCTCTTTCTTTTGTATTGGAGATCAAGAAACTAGACGACAATTGTATCAACAATTGATTGTGTAACAATTGACTACACAGGTAGTGTCGATTGTAGGAAATCTAAATTTATTTTTAACATGTTTAGATTTCTCAACGTATTTGTCGTGTCACCCACTCTGTTTTCCAATTTCAATTTCAACTGTTTTTTTTCAAACACTTGGTGGCCTTGACGGAAATATAGCTATTAATTCAACATTAAATTAGGGTTTTTCAGCTAAGAAATTTGGAGATAAAGAAAGCTGGAAATTGAAAGATGGGAAAATGTTTGGTACAATTTGCAGATGGTTCTTCGGTCTCTGGTACAGCTTCAATTTCTCTTTTTTTGAGTTCATTTTCTACTCAAATTTTATCTGGAAAGATACGTCGGGTACGAAGTTACCGACAATGAAGGAGATGAAGAAGCTGGGTTGCTGTTAAAGGTGGCGGTGGTGGTTGCAGATGCACTTGTCGGACAGTTATAGTGGCTCTTTGATCTCCCGCGTGGGGGAAAATGGTTGACCATATAGGTATCTTGGGGGGAAAGAGGCTGGGTCGGTGCCTGCAACTACGAAGGGCGGTGGCGGACCGTTGACATAGCTGGGTGGCTCACCGGAAACGGAGGGGGTTGATGTCTGTTGGTTTGAACTTAGGCGATGAGGAGGAGGAGATGAATTTTGATTAGCCATTTCTTGAAACTCAATGAATGGAGAACCGGAAATCAAAAAGTTGAAGGATAATTGACCGAGAGAGGGGTGAAAGTGGGTTCTTGAGCAAATGAATTCAGATTTACTTGTT
The DNA here is from genome assembly GCA_022379115.2 of Bauhinia variegata. Lineage (NCBI taxonomy): Eukaryota > Viridiplantae > Streptophyta > Magnoliopsida > Fabales > Fabaceae > Bauhinia > Bauhinia variegata. The sequence continues at coordinate 16,740,969 of CM039436.1, read as the reverse complement.
CAATTTAATTTTCATCTCATTTCAATTGAATAGATTATAAAGAATTTACAAATTAAAAAAAATAATTTGTAACAATTAAAATATTTGAGAAGAACTAAAATGTAAAAAAAAAAAAAAAATCAAATAAATGTCCAATAGATGACATGACATCATTCAGACATAAGTCATTAATTTCTTGATCAATTTTTAGAGGATAGCAGAGAAATTCCGAGCCCACTGCCTACAATTTCAATGCTTGATAGTGATGTCACAACAACTAGCCCCATTTAGTCAATGATTGCCTGCCACGATCACAATGCAATTATTCATCTCGTAACCAATCAATGGACAAAATTAGAAATAAGCACTCATACTTACAAGGAAATAAAGCAGGATAATAGCATAAGCTGTCGGACCAATTAGATTCATATCCAATGGTCCAATGGATATGGAAATAGATTTCGTAGCTCAATTTTATATGTGGAACAAAATGAAGCCACGTATAAAATTTATTTTACATTATATATATATTTTAATCATATCATAATCATATTATGTTGATATAAATAATATAATTTAGCTGATGATGATAACTTAACAATTTAACATCAATCCAATCACCATTCACTTTATTTTTCCCCTTATACTTAAGAGAATAATGAGATATGTACAGAATATAATGCAACTTTCCAAATGGCAAACTTTTGCTTACCAAAAAATTATATATTTATTTTCACCATAAAAATTAGATGTTTATTTAAAAAAAAAAATGACTTACATATGGAACAAACAAATTATTTTGGAGGTTCTGATTGGTTTTTTATTTTTTTTACACAAAAAGATAGCGGGTAAATTTATGAAAAAAATAAAAAATAAATAAATAGAGTTATGCATATCATTAAGAAAACCGGATTATCTTAATCATGTTTTGTCCATCTCAAAAGCACGTATGAATGCGGAGCCGTCAAGGGCCATTTAATTTATATTCCGCGTGTTAACCTGGAAAAATGGTAAGATCATTTGTGAAGAATGAGGTCGTAGTCGTAAGACCAATGATGCCATCTTCACTTTAGACGAGGGGCACTAGAACTAGAAGTCACTCCATAACAAAGTAAATGATTGGTTCTCTGCTTATAAAGGGACCAGGAAGATGTATCCATACATACATGAAAAAGACAAAAACTACTCCAAATTAGGAACCTAAGAGAGATTATGACGACAATATATATATAGGCGTACTTAGATACGTTGTTAACTTGTCATGTGTGTTGTGATTTCCGGGACATGCTTATTCCCTTACCACTGCATGCGTCCTTTTGCCAAAAAATTGCAAGACCATTTAAGCACTCATGAGAGACAGAGAGCTTGCCGGGGAAAGAAAGATATATACCAAAGATTCAAAGGCGTGATAAAGTTGGATTCCAAGCTTGTCTTGTAAGTCTGGTCTTTTCATTTTCTTTGTCGCTCTTTTTCTCTGTCCCATATATTTTTTCTTTACACACACCTTCAGCTGGCAATTATAGGTAATGCCTATGCTTTCTTGCACTGATCGATGACGTCGAAGTATCTATCCTAGTAATGATGTTACGAGGGACCAAGAGAATCGTGTTCTTTATTATTTCAACTATCCTTTGTCTAGCACTCACCATGGGACTCGTTAAACTCAAAGCATAAAAACCAGAAACAGTTAACCTGCGGTAAAGCCTCTTGTTTCTCTTTTAGGATCTCTCTGTCTCTCTCCCTCTCAAGACTAATGATGAAGTTATCAATGAAAACTAATCTAATCTTGCATGCATCACGTGGGCTGAGTTTTAATAAAATATATTCTATCCACTCTCTCTGTCATCAATAACTATATACTTCCAATATGAGAGATTGAACAACTATTTAGAGTAAAAGGGCCATTAGAATTTAAAGTGGATCTTTAGTTGGGCGGTGGTGGGTATATTGGGTGTGAAATTGCTTCAGCTTTAGGAATTTGTTGGAGGTTATGCTGAAGATAGGTAGTAGGCAAAGCACACGAAGGCTTAAGAAAATACAAGCCCCAACTGAAACGTGAGGACTGTGAATATCTGAGGAATGAAATGTGAGATATGGAAGCATATATTGTATTATTAAGTTATTAACCCCATCACCTAAATGGGAAGTTTCCTTATAATTAAATAAGTCAATTTCTTTTTCTTATTTATTTAAGTTAATTATACAATAATTAAGAATAGTGATTAATCTGTCTTCCTATATATATATATATATGGATAAATATCTAATACTCAATAGTCTTCTTAGAGACGATTAGTCATTTTTATTGCGCGTGCATGCACTTTTTATCAAAAAAGTATGATTTGCTAATTTTAACATGTCGACCCATCTGTAACACAGAAAAAGATAAGATCCTTTAAGAAAATCATCGTAATTATATATGCCTTGAAAACCTACCCTAGAAATTCAAAATATGCACATCTTTATCAAAGTCAAATTAAACAGAAAAGAGAAGGAGATTATTGAGCTGTCCATTCATGACAAAGGAGGTTAAGGAGAGCTTGATATTCCCCCACTCTAATAATGCTCCTGCAGAGAGGGTCCTGTCTGGTTTGGTACCACTATCACCAAGAACCCCCACAAAACATACTTGGAGAAGCGGAGAATGAAATGAATCATGCCCACGCGTCTACTCTGTGATGTTTAGCTTATGGCACGCACACAATGCAAACAGTGGAAAGTAGGCCAAAAAAAAGAGTCATCACAAAAGGCCAAGATGGGTTAGACCCACAACCTTCGCTCAAATTGAATGTTCAATAAGCTTACCAAATAAAGTTACCATATAATGTAATACTGTTTCTATTTGTAGAATAAAAAAAAACATTTTTTTAACTAAATTAACAAAGAGACACGTTTCAGTTGCAATATTTCTCATATTCTCTCGTATTCCATTCATCCATGCATCATGCACATGAACAATTTTAAGTCTTAATTTGTCGTGGGTCATTGTGTTTTGTCTTTTATAAACACCCCGTGACTTTTATCTTAACCAAGGTCAATACATGGGTTAAAAATCTTACCCCATGTGTAGATTGGGTTATCTGACTCCATATGACATGACCTTATTTACCTATTAATTATATATGCTATGCTGTCAAACATCCTTATCCACTTGTTTTGGATATAGTATTATGAGGCAATTCTGGTAGAAGCCATCCTAAGCATTTCGGGTCAGAGGTTTACAGGTTAGGGGTTGATTAAGAACTGGGAAGCAAAGTAAGAGTCGTCGTCGGCTCGATGAATGGAACAAATGTTTTCATCACATGCAAAGGATCTAAAAGCATATATAGATACACTTATTGTTAGGATATTTTTAACCATGATACTCGTTAGGGTTTTATATATTAATTATTTATATTATTTTTATAGATTTCACATTGACACATCACTTTATACAACTTATATAATTTTTTTTTTACTCGTACAACTTTAATTTTTTTTTAAAATAGATTTCACAAACTATTTTATATTCTTATTTCTAATCAATTTATTTCATAATTTTTCTTTTTCTTCCTATAAATCTCTTATTTTCATCTTATAAAATACAAATAAATCTTTTTTTTTTTAATTATCCATTACTTAAACAAACAACTCACTCTCTACTCTATCTTCCACCTCACCACTCTCTACTCATATACTACTACCACTTTATTTGTTGCATAGTGCTATGCAACATCAAACTACCACCATGGTCTAAGGCTTTTAAAAAGGTCATGCCACGTGTCTATTGATGGTGTATCCATTGATCGAATACTTTTTTAATTGTAAGATTTTAACCTTATTAATAGTGTATTGAACGACAATGATTATTTTCTTTCATATATTTTTAGTGATTCTCTTGCAAATAGAATTCTTTGAATTACCAATAAAGTGCATGTTAAGAGGAGTTTGTTTCTTGTCATAATTAAGCTTATGTTAAGAAAAGTTATATTCATTTTTGTGATCTTTGCATTTAAAAGGAATTACTTCTTAATTATTAGTTGAGATATTTTTTAATGCTGACAAAATAAAATAAAAAAAATCTTTGGATTGAGTTTAGATGTTTAGCGATAAACTTGAAATAGAAAAAGCATATTTGGTCAAAAAAGGGTAGGTTTCATAGTATGCAAATGATGTAACATTGTTATAAGAAAGCATATCCGTTCTGGGTACTTTTTTAATCCAATATCAACCTTAATTATATGTCAGAACATAGATTCCTTAATCAGGTAATAAGGAGATAAATAATTTATCCCAGATCCTTTTTGTTTCTTCATGTGCAACTAACAAAAAACCAATATAAGAAATTAAGGAATAAAGGGGTGATGTAGTCAACACAAGATTATTGTAAGCCAGGAAGAAACAACCTAGCAAAAAAAAAAATTCATGCCACACACTCACCTCTATGTACTTGAACCGAGTATGGAAGAAAACATAATGTCTTATATTTACAGAGCCGATCAAAGAAAGGTAGGGAAAGTTAAGGCATGTGGCACAAAAGCAGGGGTCGATTTTGGCCAAAAGAAAAAGGGAAATAGATAAAAAGGCAGGCCGGTATTCTAGTAAGTGTCCCAGAGAAAAGGGAAAGAGTCCTCCAGCCGGGACGATGAGTCTAGAAGTTCAGGTGCAGCCACTAGCCACGGAGACGAGTAAGTGAACTCATCTTGTATACTTCGATTCAAGTCGATTAAAAGATCAGGGAGGTCAAATGTGTCATCTTCATCAGTTAACGGTGAATTTGATGTTTCCTGAGTGTCATGGGAAGATGACAATGTGCTTTGGCTTAGCTTCGGTTGGGTTTCATGGCTTCCTACGTAATCTATGGCGGCTGCTTTTGCCGCCGCAGCTTGAATGTCCTTAGGAGAAGTGCTGGCGGGACGTGGAAGGTCTTGAGCCAGTTCGGGGAAATTGAGGAAAGCCGAGCTGCCTTTGATTGTAAGAGCTGCTACGTCATGAGCTCGAGCCGCCATCTCTGGCGTAGGGAAAGTGCCAAGCCAAATTCTTGATTTCTTCTTTGGTTCTCTGATTTCTGATACCCATTTGCCCCATTGCCGCATGCGTACTCCACGATATGGGTGCTTCCCATCAATGCCTTTCTTTATCTTTTTTTTATTTTCACTGCAAACTTGTTGATTTCTCAGCTCTGCATTGGCTTCTATGGAGGAATTAGAGGAAGAATAGGTTGATGTTGAGATAGAAATGGAGGTAATAAGGGTTGAAGAAAAGGAAGTGGTTGGTTGAGCTTCACTGTCTATAAGGAAAGTTTCATCTTCCATGGCAGCGCTACAGTGAACACAAGAGTCTGAAGGAAAATGTGGTGAGAAGAGATTGGAATAGAGGGGTTGGGCTGTTGGCTACTTAATAATTCTATATATATATATATATATATATATTGAAGATATGGGGTCCTAGTGAAAAGAAGAAACATTTGCATTACTTTTTCTTTTTTTCTTTCTTTTATAAAGCAGTGGCTCTTTGATATTTGTATAATTAATGCAAGGCCTATTATTTTGTGTACAGAGTTCCATTGCTTGTCGTACTGAAGAGCTCAAGGGCAATTTTTGAAAGTAATAACTGTAATATCATCTTTTGTCCTTTTCTGTGCCACAACGTGTTTTATTTTTTATTAATAATAATGTAATATAAAAGAATTAAACTTTAAACATTTTATATACTATAAAAAATTGCTCACCGAACTATAACAAGTAGTTTGATGATAAAAAATGTAAATATTTATTAATTAATTTCTTAACCCATAAAAAAGTGAGACATATTAAGACACCGTAAAATAGAAGATATAATTTTTTTTTAATTCCTCAATGTCAATGTTAATACATTGATAACATTATTTTTGATGTGATTAATGAAGGACAACAAAATAATTGATATTTAGGTGTCGCCATATCCACAACCGGGGTCGTTAGGATAGTGTATGATGTGAGTGCCGGGTGTTTATCCTTAATTCCTTAGCCTAGTCCCAAATAAACAGTGTAGATTTTTATTTTTATTTTTTTTTGTAAAAGGAAAAAACGAAGCTTACAATCTTTTATTTTAAGGTTCAATTTCACATATGTCGCCTAGATCACTGGCATGGATATTTTATTTTATTTTTTTATTTTTACGAGGGATATATCTATTTTAGAACCAATATAAGAATTCGTGGGCTGACAAGATAACATGAAATTTGGCGTTAAAAAAGGAAATTTTACATGAGATAGAGATATGGAAGTCGGCTTCAGGTGGAATCACTTTCCATAACACATATAGGATGATGCACAAAATCTATTGGCATCCGTTGGTCTTGTTATCTTATCCACATTAAGGTTCAACATCACAAAATACGTTTCCAATTTTCTTGGATTTTACATTTGCTTTTACGTTACCGTTTATGAATGGAAGAAGTAACAATAAAACCATCTTTAGTCATGAAACCCCATATGAGTCATATAATAATATATTATTTTTTTAATTTTATACAACTTAAAATTTTTTTTTTCTCTACTTATATTACTCTTAAAATTTTTTAAATGAATCTCGTAAACTATATTTTTTTCCTTATAAACCTTTTATTTCTTCTTAAAAAAAAAAAAAAAAAAAAGCCTTCTCAACAGTACCTGCAACAGCAATCAAATTTGTAATTATTTTCCTCTCTTTTCTCTCTCTAATTGTACATCTACAGAAATGACAATATACATATCTGTGCAACGTGCAAATGCCTATGGAGGCTCTAAATGAACTCAAACATGCACGAGGGAGACACCGCTTGTTTACCACATATGGACGCGTGTCCTAGTGACCACAATAGACATGTTTCTTGTTCCCTCTCTAATCTCTACGCAATTAAGTAACCAAATTTATGACTAATTATTTTATTAACCAAGCTAACTAATTCCTCGTAAAGTATAATATAGCTGTACTCGTGTACCTAATTTTTTGGGCTATTAATATACAAATCCACTATACACATTTGAAAATAAGGCAAAGATGTTTCGCATGCTAACACACCGTTGCATAAGCATAAGGTAACAATAGAACTTTTCCATAAATTTTCTGACTTATATGAACAAAGAAATGGTATTAGATACTTTGGTGGTATTCGGATGAACTATAATGTAATGACAGCATATAAAATCATCCACATAAGATATTTTAATTCTTTGTTTAAAAGGTTAAGAAGTATAGTTAGACTCGAGTTATTGATATTAATTATAATTTTTATTTATGCTTAAATTATTTTTATAAATTTGTAATATGAAATTAATTATTGTTAAGAATAAGAAAGAATATTCTTCTAAATAAATATAACTCAAAAATTTTGAAATTATAGTTTTTTCACTTAAATGACAAGGTTTTGAGTCTGGTTTACGTTGAGTCAACATTTTTATAATTTAAAATTTTTGGAAATATTATCAAATTCTTGAACTAAATATCACCATTTTAAAAGTGTTGAAAATATATGTGTACAAAATATAACGTGGTGAGATAGTTATACACTATGATCTGCGATCATGGCGTGGGGTTACGTGTTACCAAATATCACATGAGCTTAGTTTTTGTAATATTTGTTTTTTAAAATTTGAGCTGACTTTTGTGCTGGAATTTGTCATCTTTCTCAAAGAAGGTGAAATGGAACATGAGGTCATGATCTTCTTATCTTTTTGCCCCAGGAGTGAACACGAAGGTACGTCTCTTTATTAACTCTTGCTTATAGAAACTGGGGGTAGATTTATAAATATACGGTTGGAGTACAACATAAGTAGCAGTCTCCGGTACGCTATATCATGTTACTCAAGACCCCGTCACAGGTGATTGATGTGAGATGTCGATCGGAAGAAGTACATAGTGTAGAATAGTTCAATAGTTGTTGCCAGATGTTGCCAATTCCAATTCATCAGAGAATGTGTCTTTTTCTTTTCTTTTTTCCTTTGCCTTTGAGTCATGATTCATGAATGGATTTGGGATCAACGGACAAAAGAGCATTGGGTCAATTCTTAACAGATGCTCGCAAGCCCTGTCTGCGCATTGAATGTGCTTACGGGAAAGGTGTAAAGTGTAGACAGAAAGGTTGGGTTCTTTATACCTTTTTTTGCTAATTTTTTTAATGGAATACTTTTTGCTAAATTTTTAAGTCTATTACTTGATAATAAAGTGAATAAAAAAAAGAAGAAAGGAAAAGTGCTTCATATTTTCAGTAATCCTTCATTATCAAAAAATAAAAATGATTTTTTTTAAAAAAAATTAGCTAACTTGATTATAATAGATTCAAAAATTGATTATTATCTATTATTTAAATTTCTTTTTCATCATCCATATTTTCTTTTTCTGTTTAAATTTCGTAATAAAAGTGAAAGAAAACAGATGAATGAGCGTCTTAAAATGAGCACGCAGCAACCTCTATAAAATAGGCTTATTAGCAATTTTCCTTTTGAGTACCTGCGACAACATACTTGTCGTTGACAAGATTCTTTTTAAGTTACTAAAACAACATCTTTGTCGTGGTAGTCAAACTTTATTAACACTAACAATAGGCGGCGACTCCTAGTTAGTTTTTCAGAGTCTAGCATTGCGGAGCTGTTGCTTCAACATTGGTCGGACATATTGCTGGTAGCCATCGGGCACAACTGAATCATTCAGAGGATCCTTCCAAGCCTCCTCGTACAGCTTTGGATACACGTTTCCGTCGTAGCGTCCAAGAATTGAGCTAAGGTAGTGGTCGGTGTAATTAAACGCATCCACCAGAGCAATTGCATTAGGACGAACCTAAACACATATATAATCAAATTAATATGAACAAGAATAACATGTCATTCGAGCAGTTGGAAAAAAAAAATATATAGTTGAGATAGTTTAGGACAGACCTGGGAATACAAAGTCCTCAACTGATCATTGGCAAGTGAACTTTGCCTTGAAGTGATGGAGCCAGTAGATAGAAAATCACCCTGATGCTTATGGAGAAGAAACAGAGCATATACGCTGCAAAGAATTTCTAATTGCTGTTTTACCCCTTTCCCAGGTATGTCTTGCTGCAACTTCTCAATAAATCTGAAACGCAGGGTTCAAGACCTTAAATTATTAGTGGGCAATTCAAGCAAATAACCACTTCAAGCATATAGCTCTAATATAGTGCATGGGGATGAACCAGCGATCTTTAAAAAAGGCTAGCAACTTTCAGCTCATTTATTACTATTACTAACTAGTGACGGCTAGCACAAACAAAAATGAAAGAAGCTCACTTGGAAACAACAATCAATTGGCAATGAGCAACTGCTGCCTCAGCAAGATCAGCTGCGAGTTCGTGGAAACCTGCAGAAGCCAAAACCGTGAGGATTGAACAAAATATTAGTAATATTTGGTTATATGTATATACATGCGTACAAGCAATCGAAAGGTCTATATTTTGTGCAAAACGAGAAATATAAAAAAAGTCATAGCAAAGGACAAATGGATATGGCTTGTCATTTGATCAAGATTGGATCATAAGTACCCTCTTCTGGATTTGTAAAATTGCTAAGATTTTGAGCACATGCAACAGACATCCTAGCAGCCCTAGCTTCAAATGCTTGTAGTACTGCTTTGGGCTTCAACCAATCCTCAGCTGTAGGAAATAAAAACAACTTCAATTTACTACTAAAGCAGTAGTCAATAGAATTGTCTAGTGAATCAGATTTATACGAATGTCATCAGATTCTCAATCAATCCATTTTTATCATACCCTTTTGAACGTCAGTTTTACATTGCATCAGATGTCCCAATCGCCCCATATAAGCTGTTGTCCCGACAGGCTTTTTTCCTGATTGCAGCTGAGAGATGGTCTTCATGAGATGCCTGGCAACCTACATGACAAAAGAATGACAAACAATTAAAGGCTAGTCCATCAGCTAATGTTATCCAGTAATTGACCCGAATCACATTGCAAAAACATGTACGATGACGCACAGCTGAGAAATAACATCTTCCTTGTTTTAATCATTTGAAGGCTTCTTTTGTAGTGCGCGCGCGTGTGTGGTGGTGGGGGGTATCATTGCGTTTAACTAATAACAATTATGTTTAAGAAATAACAAACCTGTAAAAGCAGCACAATGTTGTCTCCTTCGTATGTGCAGGCGGGAACATATACTGCAAATAATTCAGGAAGACCACTGCTACAAAGGTAACCATGGCCACCACACAGTTTACGGCATTCCTCAATCCCATCCTGCAAATTAAAGTGAATTTTACTTTATTCGAACTGAAAGAAGTCTGAAGAATTTACAGAATGACCAACCAAAAATCAGGGCAAGTCAATAAGAACGCAGTAGAATAACAATGCCAGGAAACACTTTGGATCGTTTGCATGACAACTATAGGTAACAGAGGTATAAATTCAAAATATTGATTATTAAATACAAATGCATAGAAGATAAGATTCTTAAAAAACAGAAATATTATGAAGTATAACTAAGCCTACAAAGGTCATTTAACTCCCAAGTTGATAAAATATGGGCGCAGAATAAATATGCAGAATTATTGTATTGAATCTGCACATACTTGGTTGAAGAAAGTATCAATGCTCAATGACATTACCTCAAAAAAAATCAACAAATTTTAAACAATAGAACAAAAAAATTAAGAATAAGAACAGTGGAAACAATCTAGAAAGCTGATAAAACACATGGCACCGGCACCAGAAATTGGAATATAGAGAAGTAATGGAAAGGGAGTCCTAAAATGATAGTAAAGTTTACACAACAAAATCAGGAAAATCAACATATTATTATAACGTATGAGATACTCACTACGGGGTTGTATAAAATTATATGCAAGGGTGAAGCTTTTCCCCTAGATGAATATAGCAAATTTAACTTTTGCATGCAATATAAAACAGCTAAAGATTAAATCTGGAAAAAGAGACCAATAGGTAAAATTAAGAACATTATCAAACACATACAGCAGTTGCTGAAGTAGTCAAGGATTTCAACCCCGCAGTACATGCATGAGCCTCCGGCAATGTTGAAAAATCATTAGCTTGCAATCTTTGAGTCACATCCGTATATAGCCACTTCAACCACTCGCCAACAAATCGGAAAGCATAAGCAGAAGCTAACAAAGGGAAGAGCCTAGCTTGCTGAGTTTTGTAATCAATCACCTAGAAGAAAACAGGTGGCAAAGAGTAAGGTACATTTATTTATTAAAGAAAATTAAGAATATACAGGTGGAAGGATTATTTATAGGGAAAACAAAGACATTGTCAATTGAACTTCTCATTACTCTTGATGTTAAATTTCCGTAACAAAGATGATGAGAACTTGACTGTGCAACATATTTTGACAGGTCAATATATCTACATATACGTTTCAGTATGAAATTATTCATGTAGAACATCTTTCGGAATTTCATCAACCCTTCCCATATTAAAAATTTCATAGAATAGCATGTCAGCAATAAGCAAGATTACCATGAATGCAGGCAATCAGGAGAAAAGTACACATACTAAATAACAGCATGTGAAGGCAATCTAGCATATCCTATAATAGTATCTAGTGACCTTTGGTTATACCCCCTTCTAGGTTCTTGGAACAAATTTTTCTTAATTAGAAGGTAAAATACTAAGATATATTTCCAGTAGCATGTATCCATCCAATAAGAACGACCCTACAAACATAGAAGGTTTTAAAACTTACTTGTGATTCAGGGCCTCCATTTTGTGAGCCAAATTGTCTTCGAACAGCACTATATCTTGTAGCAATGCAAACTGCTCGTGACAAAGCAACTGATGCATCAGATACAATTGTTTGTCTCACATATACCATAGTACCATAAAGTAATTGCCGTGGAACATTTGATTGCACATATTTGCCATCTCTTGTAACCTGTGAAACCCTGTTATTACATTCAAAATAAACCTTAGAGCAGCCATTCATTGAATCACTGACATAAACTGATATAGAGCATCGATATTTTTCAATTTTCATTTCTATCCAGTAGCAGGATTTGGTGATTTACTACTGGAATAAGGAGAAAAAAAAAAGAATAAAAAAAGGTCATCGCAATGTTTTCAAGATACTTGTACTGAGTGAAATTCCTTCAATGGTCATCTACCAATAAGAGATGTGACTGGTAAAATTATTGATCTAAAGCTGTTATTGATCAAACAATGTTTGGGGGAATGGGGTTAAGCAGTCAAGATAGATAATGCACGAAATATCCCTGCATCCACCATATATTCTGCACACGAGATTATTGCCTTTATCCCTAGAGAGGCTAGAAGAATAGGTTCCTAAAATGGACTAACCTCATCAACATTTGATCCCTCGGAATTCTCACATGGTCAAATTTTAGGACCCCATTATCCATGGTGTTATATGCTCCATTTCCAAATTTCATTCCAATATCACCAATGGTAATGCCTGGAAGAGGTAAGTGATCATCCAAGCTCCGCAGCTGGACAATGAAACCTACATATTGGACATATAATTAATTAACTTAAGTATGAATCAGATACTAGAAATTCTGATAATTAAATTTGGTGATTACCATTCACTCCGTAGTCTTGGCCATCAGTAATTAGACGGGCATAAACAACGGCATGCGTGGAGATTTTACCCAATCCACCAGGCCACCACTATTTCCATCAACATCAAATAATTATAATTATATACATTAAATTTAAGAAGATAACTTATATACGAATAACCTTTAAAACCAACAGATAGGGCTGCAGAAAAAAAAAAGGGATGACTTTAAACATATGAATGCCCAAATGGCATCATAAGTTTCTAGAATCTCATCATAAATACTTCCCAAGAGAGCAGTGAAAGTACTCATAGCCCATCTCACTTACTTTGAAGGAAGTCAGTGTGGGGCTATGAATAACAAATTCATCCGTTTGAGGATCAAAGGTTGCTGTCGTTTCAAGCCCTTGAACATTGGATCCATGGCCAAGTTCTGTTTGGGCATAGCACCCGATTATTTGCATCTTATAAGCCAATGGCAACCACTTCTTTTGCTGTTCCTCAGTGCCTTGTCCTTTGATGGCTGGCACGAACATTCCCTGCAAGCGAAAATGAATAACTCCAATTCAGTAGAAGTAGCTAAAGTTAGCTTCAATAAAATAATAGATCAACATTCTACTCATGTCAAATCCTCAAACCAATGAAGTGAGAGCAATAAATTGAATTATACCCAATGAAGATCCGTAAAAGCAGGTTCATCCACAAAGGACCTTAGTCTACTAGCTTCTTCTTCTATAAGAATGCAAATTACACGGTTATACAGTATGATAAATAGAAGATGGAAAAGACAACAAGGCGGTCTCTATACCGAGTAAAAACTAATCAAACGACACTAATAACAGAAAACTCACCAGTGAGACGAAGCTCTATGATCCTCTTCCATGCATGAGCCGTTTTCCTCAAAGTGTTCTTAAACAACTCCTTTCTGTCAAGCCTGGTCCTATTATCCTTTGCGAATACCTAGAGAAAACAGATATTCAGTAACGTTTTCATTGCTTTGTCTACTTCCAATCCCATAAATGAAGAATCTTAGCAAGTACTAAGATAAACCATTTTTAAAATCTTAAAGCTAATAATTCAGTTCTTCCTGGAAGACATCCTCCAGAAAAGAATGAATAGTTGCATATAATTTTCATTTAATTCTTCTCAGTAACCTGACGAAGCAGCAACATTACATAAGCACTGAACCTCGAAAAGCTAATTTGATCAAGAAAATTTTCGTCTCTTAATACGATCAATCACTCACTCAAAAATTCTAAACAGCATGTGTACTTCAAATCCACTTAATATTAAACCAAAATCATCACTCAACAACGAAAAAGTAAAATTCGTGGTTTTTCCATTACATCGTCAAACAAATTAAATAAAAAAAAAAAAAGAAGGTGAAACTTCACTGTGATTGACTGATTGTTTCAGAGAAAAGAAGCATTAAATCAACGCCAAAATTTTCTGTTGTTGGCACATCTGCACGATTGCACCTATGTTAAACTGAAAAATTTTCAAATTTAAGGAGTGAAGAAAATTCACCGGATCGCTAGCAACAAGGCGAGCAATTCTATCAGAAACTTCAAAAGCGTGGTGAGAACCGGCCCAGACGATCTTCATTTCCTCCACATCGAACTGAGCCTTGTTCCTCTCATGAGCCAAGTGATCAACACCTTCCATTTTCGAATATCAAACCTTAACACTACCAATATGAAATCAAAAGTCACCAAGATATGTGATTTGTGTAGATCCCCTTCGGTTGGGTAGACTTGTTCATCTGAATAAGAAGGTCAAGGCAAATGTCTCCTTTTATATAACATTTTTAAAAAAATAAAATAAAATTATTTTCAAAAGTGAATATCTCGATAATGTCGTGGCTCTTCCGAAGGATTCACATCCGACTTTGTGGATCACGTGCTAGAAATGATCCCTTCCGGTCAATCATTTTATTTTGGAATTATCTTTTTTCTTTCCCCTTATTTTTCAATTCTTCACACGTGAGTTATCTGCTCCCTTAATTGGCCTGAAATATCTCAGCACCGACTATCAGGGCCACCTTAATTGGGTTGTGTCAGTAGCCAATCGGGCCAATCCCATAGGCGGCTGAGGCTCCAATCAATTTTAATTATAAGCCCATTGTTTGTAAATTTTTATGTTAAAATATAAGATTAATTTTTAATTTTAATGAGTAGTCAATAAGGTTATAATTCTCAAGGGAGGGAGTCATTGATTTCGTCATCATTGAAACATCCACCATTTCCTACTCGGTGGAGTTACTTTTCAGTACGACCTCATTTTTTTTTGTTTGGTGAGAATCAACGGGCACTTTTAAAAGGATACCCTTTGATGGAGGCTTTGCCCCTTCGATCACCTATCATAAACAAAATTTACATTGAGGCAAACGCAAATAATTCTGCAAATAGCTTCTTCCTTCAAGGATATCCTTTGACCTGTCAAATATATCCAGTTCCACTTTTTTTCTTTTTAGATACTGTTATTTTTTAGTTCTCTTTTTATGCTTTTCAGCACGTTTATCACAGTTAACCTTTCATCCAATATTTTTTATTTTTTAGGTGATACTCTTTCACTTTTCATTCACTCCATGCGTTGTCTCAGCTTGTCAGCGTGTTTCGACCGAACAATAGAAAGGAAGATCTTTGAATAGTCCGTGTGAACTAATGTTCTTGTCAAATCAAAGTAAGCACTATAATATATACTGGTCGTCTATTAGACATAGAAAATACTAAATAGAGTTTTGGCTGGGTCTTATCTTTTCCCCTCCCTCACTTTTACATTCTCCCTCTTTCTCTTGAAAATGACCCAAATACCCTTATCGCCTACTCCACTCTCACACAAGATGCAAAACAGCTATAAAGAGCTGTTTGAAGAGAAAAAAAGCTCTACAGAGCCATTTGAGCGTGTAATCAAACGGTTTTATAGAGTCATTTTCCTCTTCGAACAGCTCTCTACAGTCGTTTTTGACATTAACGGATAAAAGATAATTTAATAGATAATTTAATAAATAATTAAATAGATAATTAAGTAAATAATTTAATAGATAATTAAATAAATAATTAAACAGATAATTTAATAGAATGGAAGAGCCAAACGGCTATGGAGAGCCATTGGGCAGTCCAAACGACTCTGCACAGTCGTTTAGTTCTCTCAGCACCTGTACACAGTCGTTCAATTGTCAAAAGGGGTTCACGGGGTGAAGTGAAAAGCCAAATGGTTGTCTATAGCCATGTGAAGAGAAAAATGGCCCTAAAAAGTCGTTTATGCTAGAAAACAGTTCTCTAGGGCTGTTTTCCTCTTCACACACTTAGACAGTTATTTAACTCACCACTGCAAACCAAGCTATTTTTTCACCATTTTTCCTTTATTTTTTCTCCAAAGATGAACAAATATAAACAAATATATTTAGATAGACACCCATAAGTTAAGATTTGTCTTCAAAATCTAAGAAAATAGAAGAGAAGAGAATAGAGTGATGTGGGGCGGTGGGGGAGGGGGGGGTAGGGTTTCAAAGATGGTGGGGGGTTGAGGGTGAGGGCATAATTGGCATTTAAAAAAAAATTAATGAGGAGGGTGGGGAATTAAAAAAGTGGAGGAGGAGGAAAGTTAATACCCGTTTTGGTTACTTGATAATTTGTAATTATCAAGAAAAAAATGTTTTATTAAAGAATTAAAAATGGGTAAATTTCCGTATGAGTTGAATATGATGATCACGTTGAATGCTGCTGGTGCAATTATGTTGTGCTACAAGAATCAGAGTTTGTCCACAATTTTGCTCTGTGAGAATCAAAATTACAAGGAAAAAATAATAAAAAAAAGCTGTAGAAAGTTGAAGGGTCATTATGTTCAATTTTCTATGATTTTTAATTATAAATAAGCAATTTGCTATGTTAAATTTGTTAATTCAGTTACGTTGCAAGTGAATAGCGTTAATGGCCCTGTTAAATTCGTTAATCCAGCACCCCATGGCTCCATTCTTGGACAATTTTGGAATTCCATCCTCTGCAAAGGTTTTTTTTTTTTTCCCATATCGTGCGTTGAGGACAGGAGTGTCTGAGTTTAAGAATAATTCCGCTGAGGCAAGTCAGAGATCTGTATCTCCTTAGCCAGCACCGGCACCCTCATAGAAAGATTGACAATTGAAGAGTTATGCAGTATTGATTTACTTTGGAATAGATAAAAATGACTGAACAGATTGTCATGCTGCACAATCAACTTTACAAGAGAGAACCAATAACTGAACAACCAGATAAAGTTCTAAACTTTCAGTAAGTTCCTAGATGCTATTGCCTACCAGCAAGAAACTAAGTTAATCACTATGAAAGAAAGAAGTGAAAATTATTATGGTTATCCCACATCCAGATATATGAATAAGACAAAACAACTTTCATGAACCCTGTATTGATAGATAATGCTCAGAGTTCTAAGCCAGCCAGCCTACAGTGTCCAACTCGCCAGAAAGAGCCCTTAAACTGCATGGATCGCACTGTCATTCATATTTGAACTACCACATCCCGGAGTTGCATGAAAAGCAGACTGTCTAGAGGGTCCTTCAAGGAGTTTTAATGACAGAGAAGAGGGGCCAGAATCACCAATAGAGTCTCCTAAACTCAGTTTTGACATGCCAACTAGCTCATCGACATTTATTGGGCTTTTAGAATGTACCGCAGTTGGCTTCAGCACCTCGTGTGTCTCCTTCTTGGTGGGCTCTGGACTGTACACTGGCCAATAGGGCAGAGGAAAGGGGAAGAAGGGCGAGACATATGCAGGATATAGCACTGGGTACGCTGCTTGTGAGTTTTCGGGCTTTAAAGAAGCAGACTCTCCTTCATTTGAGTTGATGGAATCCATGGATTCACACTCTTCATCAAGCGCTGGGGGGGCAGGCAAGGGGTTATTGCCTTCTGGTTCAGTCTTTGGTTCATTTGTTGTCAAGAAGTCTTCTGGTACCATCGGTGTGTCGGCTGACTGCAAAAACCATGACAGAAATATAAGTCAAGAAAAATTAGAAAACACTAAAAAATGAGGATGAGAGGAGTTGGCTACTTATGAAATTACGTATCTCCACAATTCATTAAAGGAGAAAATGCAATTTTTATCTATAAACCTAAAAATGACATGTTTATGTAAATAATCTAAATAAGCAAGAAATACTTCATGAAATTGGAAAGTGAGTCGATCAAAACCTCAAATTGCCAATTCCTAACAGAAGTGACAAAAGATGAAACAAAATAAACCATTTCATGCATAGCATTTAGCTTATCAAATGTCATGTCAGATATCTTTAGAGAAACACATTCATATATCTTATCAATTGTCATGGAATAAAATATGCAGCATCAAAACTAAATATGCATCTAAATGCAATGAGACACACATTTCATGCATAGTATTTGCTAACATAGCTACTAACGTCATCTGCAGCGATATCAAACAAGCTGGAACGTCTTTTTCTCCTAGACACATTGCTTTGCCTGATGAAATATTTCTGAGCATGGCTGGCTACTTGAGTAGGTGTTCTTGATATAACATAATTTCGTGCAATTCCACGCCAATCCCCTTTGCCAAGCTTCTGCAATCCAAGCAAAAACATTCTATGTTCCTCCTCAGTCCATGGAACACCTGCATACAAAAAATTGGCCAACTCAACAATTTAAAAAAAAAAAAAAATCAAATATTTTCTCTTTTAGTCCACCAATGGATAAATGATGGAAGCATCATGAACACATCAATCTAAGATCCGAAAGTTACCCGAATCAATAAACCATTAAAATATGGAATCATAATTAGAAATTAGAGTATTTTTAACTAGAGTTCTATGACCCTTGAGCTAATCCTTACACATCATGTCAGGGGAAGTAGGTACCCAACTTGGTAAGCATTTTTCGCTGCCCTGAATAATGGAAATGTAACATTTGCACCGGCACTTAAGAATCTCTAGCCTCCTTTTCTAGCCCAGATTTGATGTGAAAGGAAATGCCATTCAAAAATTGGTAGCAAAAACTTATACATCACCGTGTTCTTTTGATGCATACAACGCAGGATAAATCTACCGAGTAGGTGTTTCAGTGAAGAAATTCCACTCTATACCATTTCCAAAAAGATAAATCCATTCAAAACCATTCCAGCAAAGTACCCTCTAATCCCTTCACCCTTCAATTAGTCAGGTTAGTGAAAAGTTGGACAGCCTAAAAGACAATGATTGGCATCCATGCAATGAGGCATAAGGGCTCCAGCCATTTAAAGCACGTGGATGGAGATTGGTGAAACGACAACCTTTGATCATTAGTCATTACTGCTAACAAATTAAAATCAGATAACTAAGCCAGGATTCTTTTGTTTCTTAATCTTATTTGATCCACGGAGTTCCAGAACAAGTAAGAGAAACGTAAGAATACTTGTAAATTAAAGGTCCATATGTAAGCATGTAACACAAATAATTGATTAAGTAAAAGGAGTAAGCTTTTATCGAACCCTTCTTTCTTTCACGAGTACTGGACGATGAGCCAGGAACAAAATCCTCAGAGGCGTAGCCGTCGGCGGCAGCACCGTGATCAGGGGTCTCACCGGGAGAACCCGGATTGTTAGACCCAGCATGATGAGTTCCAGAACTTGACCCAGCATAGTGGCTGAGATTGCCCATACTGGCACTCTTTCGGATCGAACCATCTGTCAGTCGGACTCCAAATAGCTTGACTCCACGGTTGGGGCAGGTCCTGGAGTTGTGTCCATTGTGGCTGCAATGCGAGCATCGCCGAGTCATGCTTGCTTGCTTGCTTATTTTGGAGTCTTCTGAGAACCGAAATCAGAGCGAAATGGATAAAATTTACTGAGCTTTTAATATGCGATTAAGATGGAGCAAGAGCGGGTCCAATGGATCCGAATCACATAATCAGAGACAAAGAGGGCTTAGATTGGCGGAGAACGAATTGGGTTTTTGTTGTATTGTTAGTTTTCTCTCCCTCGGCTTTCGCAGATGGGAGAGAGAGGAGGCAGACAAATGAACACTATCCATTTATCTTGTCGCAGATAAAGAGGAATTTCTTGGATACACCGCGGCTCACCAGAATCATTGCCATTGAATCGTGACCGCTAAATCAATGGCTACGCATAGACGTGGCAGAGACTTGCTGGCTGCCGTAAGCCTCGTTACTGGTTACTATACTACAGTGTCGTTCGCGAATAGCTTTCCATATTTTTCAGTCTTTGACTTTCAAAATGTAAATAATTTTAAATAGAAATTATTTCTGTATTTTTTAAGAGCCAGAGAGAGAATTTATTCTTCCAATGATAAAAGAGTAACGAATTTTCTAGATAAACGTTTTTCTTTGACAATTATATGTTTTCGGGATAAATTCATTGTAATTTACTAGTATGAACATAATTTTCTCCTCCAACGTTGTTTTCCATCAGTTAGTTCCTTTGGGCAAAATTAAGCTGCTCGTATTTAGCTCATTACCGTATGATCGAGTACCAATAATTATCCTGATTGACAAGGAATATCATTTTACTATTTCTTAACAAAAAATGTCGGTAGTCCCTTTTCGATTGTCCCGACCAAGATTGTAATGCTATTAAAAAAGGAAAACATTTTTTGTATATATAATTAGGACAACTATGCATATCCTTGGTTGACCTTATCCATGCTGGTAAGTACTCATGGCAAATGGCTAAAAGTAGTTCGAGATTTGACATAAAATAATCTGAAACTCTATCCTAATGCTCTAAACATTATAAGTAATCACTACTTGATTCGAATTCATAGCCAAGATATTGAGATTTTTCGTTCGCATACACATACTATATATATATATATATATATATATATATATATATATATATATAATGGATTTCTTTGTTTGAGTTTTATTTTATCCGTCAAATACTTGAGGACCTTGACAACCAAAAATTCAAAATAAACAATATTCAAATATGGATAAAAAGAATAATAATATCTCAGATAAAAATGCTTCTAATGATACCCATAAAGAAAAGACCACGAAGAGCAAGAAAGAAAACAAAGATGCGAGTTTAGCTCGGATTGGCCAAATAGATTTCTTTAGGGAACGCCCACGTGGTAATGCTTCCAAAGGGGGAAAGAAACGGAAGGCTTGGGTATATTCTAGCGTATTGTGCGATGTGAGATATCTTTTCCCACAGAAGAGGATTTTAAAAGCTTATCCACCTCATCCCATTTCAGAGGTATTACCAGCTAACCAATTATTCTCCTTCGTCATTATTCCTACACCACACCAACACCAAGGGTTAAAAACAAAGTTTCCACAGTTTATCCACGACTGTGATATGTTTGCCGCTACCTAGAAAATCAACAACAACAATAACAGAGGCAGACTATGGAGCGTAGAATCACATACAAACAGTTAAAGTGATCCCTTTTACAAATGAAATCAAAGCAGAGATTTTTCCCCTCAAAACTTGAATGTCAAGGAAGAACTTCAAGCACACGGTGGAAAGTCTCCCACGAGAACAACATCCTTTTACTAAAGCTGTGACCTTCACGTCTCTCTATTTGTATCACCATATACAGCATTACCTCTTCAACTTGATAGGGTATATTCCCTTATGATCCATATGTAAGCCTGAACCGCTCATTCAGGTAGTCCCCACTGCGAATTGGGGGAAATCTGCATTCAACATCGGACATCTGTCCTTCAGTGTGAAAGTAAATATTATAATTGTATGCACGTGAATTTCAAAAAGAATTCACGCTCTTTTTTTTTTTTTTTCCCCCTGAAGGGGTGTTCCTCCTAGATCGGTTTTTGTTTCCTCTTTTCATCATAATTAAATCTAACAAATTCAAAAGAATTCTAAGCACTGATTTTATATTCACAATCTTTCATAAACCTATTTAATTTTAAGTTTAACAACTAGCTTTTCCCATCAATCTTCTTACTTAGATCCACAATACCAAATAATATGTAAAAAAGTTTCCTAATAGGAGAGAAAGCAGATTTATGTCTACCTTGGGGGGCATGATTCACTGCAGCAACTTTGTAGACATTCCACCACACAATCTAGAGCTGGGTCTAAGAACAAAGCTACCTGTGAAATTGCAATATCAACACCGAAATCAATGCCAATCAAAACCGGGGGTTCATTTGCAGAAAGAAAACCAGGGCGATATGTTCGGGCGACATATTAGAAAACATCAGCACATCATGGTAACTAATAAGAATGATCTCGTCCAAATGGCAATAAAAAGAAGCCAAATTTATAACGTATTGTGCAGTACATGCTCAGAATTCGTGGTATAGTAGGTAAATTTCTTGTCCCATGTTAGAAGACAGAACCTAAAAACCTTTATCAAAAGCATATCCCTACTACACTAGTCAAGAAGTGTCTATGTAAAATCAATCAAGTTCGGCATCCTACAAATCCTTTGGAGAAAAGACATGCCATTGCAGAGTGGCACCTATTTAAACCAGAAAAAAAAAGAAGCTTTATCCGTATGCTACGTCATCTGGGCCTTTAAGATTGCCCACCAACATATCTGAACCCTTCTCTCTTGCACGGGCATTTCCATTCCCACCCCACTTTTCAAGCGTGCATGTGTGCGTGGAGGACAGTGTGTCAGTCACTTAAGATTCTTCGTAAAAACAACCCATTCAATCAAAAGTGAGTTGACTGAGGATTTTTTTCTTTTTGTCAATCCCCAAGACCACTTCATTTTTATGATCTAGCCGATTGACCACTTATAACAATCGTGAAGTATACTGTTATTTGTCAAGAATATTTTCCTAACGAGGTCCTCTATTATTAACAAAATGGAGCCACAATAGAACAACAATAACAAAGTAGCTGGTGATTACAGAATATCGTTCTTTTCCTGTTGGCATAACTCTGTGCATTGTTGACCTGCAGGAACAATGATACTAGATGAGAATGACATATACCTCTACCAAAGACCTTGTTTCAAAAATATGTACATATATATTCACTCCAATGATGTTTAAACACTCTTATTGGTAACAGAAAGAAGAAATAACAATTCTTTTAGTGATGGGATGATGCAATACCGGTACAAACAATTCGTCCACCTTTCCATCATGTCCCCAATGTTAACGATAAAGGCCCTGCAAATACAAACTGAAAAATTTAAACACCCAGAAGGCAGAACATCATTTTTTCTTAGTGGAACTTTGACAGTCTAAAAAATATAATTATTTTATTCATTTTGAATACACTAGGAGATTCAAATAGAGTCGAGAACATTAAGCACCACCACACGAAATTTATTAATCTTGAACTCACCCCTCTAAGTGAGTTACATCCTCCCAGACACGTGGTTGCTTAAACTTCTCCTTGCAGATCTTTATATAAAAATGTCATAGGTCAGATATCATAATGCCAGAATGGTGAGCTTGTAAAGCAATTACTGTCAAGTGGACAGAACTGATCAAAAGAAAAGCGGAAACCTGAAGTCCTTGAACACCATCGGTTACAAGAAGAGTGATCATGCCATAATCCGAATGAGCAGAAGCACCATGTACCTCTTCATCAGGTTCCAATCCACCTAATAAAGTTGAAAAGCTGATTATCAAAAGGACAAAGAATTCCTTGGATAATTGGTTGCCTCGGCCCGATGGCCAAATACAGAACATTGATAAAACTCTTGAGAATTTAGAATATTTTAGAAAACATACGTTCAGCCTTAACTGACAGCAGACTTAACAGTATATGTTGATTTAGATCAAGAACCCAAAGTGAATATGTGCCAAAAGAAATCAGCACGTTATTGATTTACCACAAAGATCGTCAGGTTTACACCTTTAATATCATTTATCTGGCGTTTAAAGTTAGGCATCTAACTCCAGTCCATTTAAAGGTGCAGTGAACTCACTCCATTAAAATTTGATAATGAAATGAAATAGCATAAATAAACAGAATAATGCAAATATCAATTATTAAATATAAAGTTTAGAAGCACATTTCCGTGCGAAGATTATGTTACCATACC
The DNA here is from genome assembly GCA_022379115.2 of Bauhinia variegata. Classification (NCBI taxonomy): domain Eukaryota; kingdom Viridiplantae; phylum Streptophyta; class Magnoliopsida; order Fabales; family Fabaceae; genus Bauhinia; species Bauhinia variegata. The sequence goes on along the minus strand of CM039436.1, from coordinate 16,717,503 downwards.
AGGATAGTGCAAAAGGCGAAGAAAGGCTGCTGGCTTGTTTAAGGCGCCAATTTTCTCAAAGAAATCCTCATCCAAATTCAAGGACAGGGCAATTAGAGATACTAGATGTTTTCCAGCCTCACTGTAGCAGCAAATAAAATACTTAAATTCTAAACTTCAGTAAAAACAATATGTGCATTTGCCACCACTGAACATCCAGTATTACATATTATGGACTCCCTATTCATGCAGTAACAAAGTTCTCAAATACTATTTGGTGAGATATTACATAGAAACCTAATAATACAAAATTACGAATTACGTTTTGAGTTTGGATTAAGGGAAGTTTGTAAGTAACGATTCATAATTAAATTGCTAGCATGGAAATTTAGCACTGACCAAGGGGAATAAAACTTACACTACTTTCCAATAGAAGGATTCCATTGTAGGTCTCCAACTGGGTAATGCTTCTAAAGTGTCCTTGCCAGAAAAATATTACAGATAAAGCTCGTGAAAAACTAAACCATATATGTTTACGAGTGTGGGCAGCCACAAACTTTCCTTACTTGAGTAGAATGAATAGTTAAAAGTTAGATTACAGAAACGAGCAGGAAAAGAGGCACCTTTCGAAGGCCATTGATTCAGATTATCACTTGTAGCATCTCCTAAAGGACCAATATTGTGGGCCTCTTTCAAATCACCTGATTATAATGGAAGTCTGTCTTTTTTGTACCCAAAAAAAGAAATGTAGCACTGCGTTATTCAGCTCAGTCAATTCTTCTAAGTTACCTTTGGAGGCAGAAGTGGGGTCCAGTTTCTCAGAATAGAGGGGAGAATAACCTCTGTTTTCCTTGCGAGCCAACTTCATTTTCTCTTCCAATGAGAGTGAAAAGAACTTCTTGCTCTCATCAAACACCTTCAGAAGCAACTTTTTCTCAACTCCATGGTTCACAAGGTAAAAGAAACCAAACTCAATGCATGCCTGTCACAAATTGCGATGGTTAATTTATCGAATTAAAAAGAACGTATAAGTATGTAACGTAATAATTGGGGCAAACGCACAAGTGAAGCGAGACTTGTTCTTAATTAAAAAATAAATCATTGTGACAGGAATTTTGTGGGGCGCCAAGTCCAATACCATAAATAGTAACTTATTCGAAGAAATAAGCGAGAGGGAGAGGGAGTGAGCTAATGAGATAGAAAATTACCTGACGAATGGAATTTGCTGTAGAAACGCGGTCAGGTGAAGATAGGTCTATGATAGGAAGACTCAACGTTGTCCTTGCCGACATTTCCTTCCGTTGCCGGGGCTACTGGCATGTACAACAAATGCATGCTGTTATGATTCCGCCTACTTGATTATTTTATCTCGAATAAATATTTATTTTAATTATTTATATTATAAATTTTACTAATTTAATTCATAATATTTTTAATTTATTTATTTATTTTATCTTTCACATTTTAAATTTATTAATTTAATTTTCACATTTTAAAATTCTTAATAATTTCATCTTTTAAACTTAACAATATTTTTAAATTTAAAAAATTAAATTAATAAAAAAATTAAAATAAATATTTAGAAAATATGTTTAAAAAAAAGGTAGTCTTCTTAAAAATTAAAAATTTTAAAACAAAACAAAAGTCTCTTATCTGGCATTATTATAATGTAAAAATATGTATTAAACCTTTTATTTATTGCATAGATAGATGCTTATTACATTAAGGAAAATTAGGAGAATAAACTACAATTGTTTGGCCAAATTAAATGCTTGTTTTTATTTTCATTGAGATTAGAACATCTGTTTTCCTCCCTACTGGAAACAGATTCGAGTCGGCAATACGTATGAGCCTCGTTCTTTACAAAGTCGTACCACATTATATGCGTGTTGGGTTTAAAATTGCTTGATAAAAAATCTGTATACCCACAAAACTATACTTGAAAAAGATTGGAGAAAATATATTTTACTTTGAAATCGGAACATTTTCCCTGGACAACGTTGATAGGATTCTTCCACAAAAATACTAGCATCCATTATCCATAAACTAACCAAAAGCTAATCAAAGAGAAATATCTCGCCAAACGCAACCAAAAAGCTTATTTACAATGAAATTGATGCAGGGTATAAGCATAACGAAAGCGAATGGCATAATCAAAGACCGTCGAATGGCACATTTTCGGGTAACTGGGCAAGAGTGATAAAGTAAAACACACGTCCCACATCTTCTTGCGACTCAACTTTTCTTAACTCCACATGTATTGTTCACATAAACTATAAAGACGACTGAACACGATTTAAGCAAAGAGTAAAGAAAAGGAAATGGACATTCAAAATTGGCATTTCCTTCATATAAAATTAGCTGCACAACTATGAGCAGTTCAGACGTATACTTAAAAAATTAGACCTTGCAAAAAAGTGTAATATTTTCATCCTAAACATACAACCTCTTCTCTGGGGATTCTCACCCATGCTCCTTTTTTCAGAAGCATTCAGAATAAATTTACCAAATAAGGGCTGTGCTTTTATCTTTTGGAGAATCTGCTTCGTCTTGTCCTAGTTGGAGTTGCATGATAAGCTATCCCCCTAGCTTTTTCAAGATCCTGCTCTTCATCATCGCTAGTTTCATCCGATCTCCATCTTGTTCCTCCATTGATATTCATTTCTTTAACAGCTGAGTTCTTCTCTAAATGACTATAAAATTACATAAACAAAAGCTGTCATTACAAATATATAATCATTTTCTTTTTCTTTTTTCAATGAATATGATAAAATCCGTACGACATACAGACTTGTTCTTGTATCTATAAATCATAAAAATCAATTAATCAAATAATATCAGTCAAGAAATGGGAAGAATGATGAGCAAGAGGGAAAAAAAAGTAACAAATTCTTACCTCCAAGAGACATCCATTGCATCATCTGAGGACACCGCATTCAAACTTCTATCATCATTATATGAATGACTGAAGGTGGATCTACTAACAGAATTAGCTGTAGTTTTCAAGGAGTACAAAGGACTGGTATTTTGATTTTGGCCAAAATAATGATTCTGTCCAATTCCTTGTGAGATTACATCCAACATATTGTCCTGGGAATTGCCAGGTGATGTTCTGCTAACTCCCTTTAGAGGTGAGCCATTCTTGAAACGAACCCTGTGATTCCTCGGAGTCAAAGTGTTCTCTAATCTGAGACTTTTTCCTGTATTACCTTGACGTTTTAGCCCCCTCTCATTATTAGAAAACAATTGTTCATGAAGAAATGATGGAGAACCAAAATTGGCAAGCTCAGAGACAGTAGGAGTGAATGGCCCAACTACTTTCGTTGACATTTCAAATGTTGATGATCTCAATAAACCATCTGCATGATCTGGATTCAGCACAAGGGAAGAGTCACCAGAAGAAGGAATCAGTAAACTGGCTGGCCTGGAATCTTCAATATGAGGAACAGCTGGCATTTCAACTTCCTCATGGGAACCAGCAGCACCCTTAGCCAATTTTCCACTCTTCAATTTTCGCTGCTCAACATCTGGCAACAACTCTAAGCACCTATCCTGTTTATTACAACATCAATTTCATCATTTCATTCTAAGAAAATGCCCAATCTGCTAAAAGTTGTAAAAACCTTGAATTTAGCAACCACCAGAAACTATGTTATATATATCAATCACATTATACATCATGTGATTGCTGCATCCAACATAACATGCATGCATTGGTAACTTGAGCAAATTTAGGAATACTCACTGTGACACGCACAGCATTATATGTCATCTTGTAAAAGGCTCTAACGAAATATCAACAGCACTACCATTCATTTTTGTCTAATTCCTTTTGTGATTAGATATAACCAAAGTGAGGAGAAAAAAAAGAAAAAGGGGGGGGGGGGGGGGGGGGGGGTTTAAGATTCCGACAGAGGTACAAAGACCATATACAACCCGGTAGACCACAACGTTTTGCATATTTTACAGAAAATGCAACTTAAAATCATTATTTGGTCTTCCTTTTGTGAATCCTGACCTCAAAATTCACTCATGGTTATGTAAATCAAAGATACAAATTTACATTAAAATAAACGAGTTAAACCACTTACAACCAGCTTGGCTCTCCAGTGACTAGCTGCCTTTATTCTAGGTAGAACCTCTTCACCAACAGAACCTTCTGAAATGGAGTCTTTCTCCACATTCTCAAGTTTAAGATGAACGTGATATGCTTCAGCATATCTGTAGCGCTGAAAATGGTAATCACAGACAATTTCTTTAGCCAGAAATCACTTGTATATTTTAGTGCTAAGTTACTGAATTACCATGCTGAATTTTAAGAAACTCAAAGCAGTTCACATTGATTGATACTGATAATTGTTACTGAGAAGGAAGGAAAGATATATAATGGGCTTCAAAAACCAGGTATTGCATGCATGAGAGTAGCAAATATATGATGGACGTAGGGATGTGGCATTGCTTTTTTATCATGGCATTCATTAGAAAATAGGAGGTACATATTCTATCAAATATAAACATGAAACAATGAAATTCTATTAAAACATAGTGATGTAAGAATGACATGGACCACACGGGTGCAACAGTTGAAAGACCAAAAGGCAGCAGCATTGAGATGACCGACCAACAGTGGATGTAAAACAAGCAATTTAGAAGAATCACCTGAATATAAAAGACAACAAGAAGACTTCCAGTAGTACTCAGCGGGTTCAAAATAGCATAATCCAAGAGGCACTTATGTATATATTTCTCTTCATCAGAATTCCATGGCAATTCAATCATTCGATCCACTAAGTTCCTCCTAATACAGAGGAAACAAATCTCACTCACCAGGACCTCCACCCAACTGCTATATTGACCTTTTAGATTGCTAGAAATATCCTCAGATGCTCCATGATTCAACTTCTTTTCCTTCACTTTGGACCAAAGCATCCTCTGATGCATAAACGCTTCAGTTAGAAGCCCACACTCAACCCTCACCCGGACTGCTGTGACAGCATCTCTAAGCGAAATCATCTGCGATCCACCATCGCGCCCAGACCACCTTAAAACCATTAGGGCTGTATCAGGATTATTCCTCTCTAGCAGAACTTCAGCAATTTTAGGATGCAATGCTGAGCTGGATATTTCAGGAAGTAGGCGGCAAGCTTCCTAGCAGTATAACAAACCATGTTACTCTACATGGAAAAGATTAATAGATCTGCATTTATAGCCAAAATTACAACATCCAAGAACTCCAAGTGGCAGTTTATCCTCTATCCCTCTTATTCATTAAGAGGAATCTTGGTACTTTTAGTAGATCTTATTTTACTTAGTAGCATCTCAGATCTTCTATTCAAAGCCAATACAGATTACTCACCATTAAGATTCTTATGAATCACTTTAGTTTCAAAAGCAAAGAGAGATTTCCAATATATTAGAATGCCAAGATAAACATTAGGCTTATCATTAGTCAGTAGATTTAGTACTTACTTGAAACTAATCAGTGAATCAGCCTCAATACAATAGATTCAACATAACTGAAGCCTACGGGGAACTAGTACATGGACTTGCTAAGAATGGTATTATGCCAAATTACCTGTAGTGCCTCTTCTGTATGATCATCCAGAAGGTAAAAGGCAAGAGACTCCAGTAAAGAGTGCCTGCTAATATTAAAGGTAGCTGCAAAGTCCTCTATTATATCTCTCCATTCTTCATCTGGGAGTGTCCAATGGCGATCATACAAGTAATACAGAAACTGCAGAAATTAAGGAAGAAACAAAGCACTGCTCTACATGATAACTATTATAGGCAGAAATATCACAACCACATGAAAAGGGTAAGGGTAAAAGGATACAATTGCTCGTTTTGCAATCACCATATCAGAACTTCCACGTAAAAAGAGTGAGTCAGCAGCAGATCGAAGACTTTTGAATGGATAGCAACCCAGCACACAATCCATATTAGCCCTAAAAATTGACACTCCATCCCTCTGCAAGGATGCAATTTCCAATCCGTCTCCCATGTCCTGTAATAATCCCTCCTCCAAATCAAGGTTGTTCAATGCATCTTCAATAAATAGGGAACCATCCTGTGTCGTGGACTCCATAGATTGATTCATTACATCAGGCCATGCACGCTTAATTGCCGATGATTTCCGTTCACGGACAACTGAAGCCCATGATGAACTATCAGTGAAACGAGACCTCACATTCTCCAAAAAGTGATGTCTTGCGCACCAAATGATAATTTCCAGATGCTGAGTGTAACCACAGAACTATTAATTAGTCACTCTATATGAACTCTTCAGAACTCCTCACTTAATATGGGGGGAAGAAAGAGAGGAGCAGAGCATAAAGACAAAAAGTTAATAGAAATACATGCTAATGTCAACATAATGGTTACAATGGTGCGGGTAAGAAGCAACCTCAGCCACCCAAAAAAAGGCCCTCTTGCAACATAAAATATGCAATATCATTTATAACAAAATAAAATAAAAATTTACATACAGAAATTCTGAATTGCCATCCATCCCCAAATACACACACATGCACACGCACAGAGCTTATGATCATTTTAGCAAAGCACAGAACCAAAGGTTATGAATATATCAACAGGTAATATCTAAAAACTTAATCTCAAATGCCAAAAGGCGATAAAGAAAAAGACCAAAATATTGCAAGCATGTTAACCTGCTTCGTCTTGGTTATGTTCTCTTCAAGATGGTTCAAATCATGAAGCTGTGCTGAAAGAGTACCCTTGAAAGACGACTCCAAAACTTCTAGCACATTGGATATGCCAGCCAAGTATAACTTAAATTTAATAAGTGAACTCAATTTACTTTTGACTACTTCAACATCAAGACTATCTGAAAAAGACTGTTAAGGGGCAGAGAAGTTATGAAGTGTACCCCATAATAAAAGCATATAACTAGATTTAGAAATCAATCATTAAGATCATTCGAGGATACAAATTTCCCGTAGTTCAGTTTTGATGCTTCTGAATGTCCTCTTGCACCAATCCTTGACAACCACTTCATCCAACAAAAATGCAATGACAGGATCACTGGAAACAGCAGTTTCATCCATACAAACATCTGTGATATCTGTACAGTTTGTCTTAAAGAAACTATGATGTTTCCATAGTGGAAAGAGATGGAAGACAACAAAACAAATCATAATAATAATAGTTTAAAAAAAGAAAAAGAAAAAAAGAAGTCATATTCAGGTTATCATACGTTGAAAACTATACCTCATTGATTTTTTCTTAAATTATAGAAATTCTTACGCTCCTTTTTTCGTTTATGCTCATGATTAGTTTAGGTTAAAAACAAATTAATCTATACACCTACTAACTGGCATAAAAAAAGGATACAATGGCAAATTAGAGAAACCAAGTTATTTTCTAGCGCAACATCAAACAAAGAGCACAGCCGTTGCACATCAGCTGTTAGTTGATTCTCCCCATCCTCTATTTCTTGAAATCTCTCATCACATCTTTTGGAGATAAGTCCAGCCTCTATGCACTCATAATAAAGACGGCGACACAGTCTAGTTCCACTTTTGGGTATTGGGATTCTACAAATTGGACATATATCACACCGTTGGCTACATTCTGCACATAATGAGGCATGCCCACATGAATTCAGTATATGGTGTACATAGCGACCACAGCTTCTCAAGTCTCTGGTTGCCCGGCAGCGCTCCACTTTTGCTTCCTTGCACAACTCAGTTAGATCAATGGATGCAAAGTGCTCAAGTGCTTCCTGGAGTTAAAATATATTTCAAAACAGTTATTATTACTTGGTTAGCATGGCACACTATCCTCTATTTGTTGAAGATAACATGAAAAGAAGTCATCAGTAGCATCAAGCCAGTTTTCCCCCATTTGAACAGGTAAAATAAGGCTTCGGATTGAATTGACAACCAAGTGAACCCTTGACATGAAGACAAGGATACTAGAATTCGGACATCCCAACACCTAGCAGTTCATAATACTCTTAAGATATATGACTCTTCTAAGTTGAACTGAAACTTGTATCCAACACAGAATTGTAACAAATACCTTAACGAGTAGGCTTGCCCAGCCAAAGGGAGGTGGGCAAAAGTAAAATAAAATAAGAACACAATTTGCTACCAAAACGCTGCCTAATTGGTAGCTAGGGTTTAAGAAGTGGCTCAGCAGTGAAACACATGATTGTGAAATGATAAGTACCTGAACTAATCGGCTATCATAATTTGGTGGCAGAGCTGGAGAAAATCTAGTTGTGGCGGCGCCACCAGTGGAGCTCCAAGATACGGTGGGTCCGTTGAGTCTCCCATCCATTTGTAAGAGTGGGAAGCAGAGCTAGTGAAACTTGTCCAAAAACTCAAAGGGAGAGAAACGATAAACTGCGATGTGGCGAGACGCTGCGCACTAGACTTCAGTGAAGGATGCCATTGCCACTGCCTGACCTGATGCTTCGGAAGAAGTTTCTCTGCGAGGGAAAATCACAGAGAATGGAGGGCTTTTCAAAGAGCTCACGAACCCTTTTCTCTTTTTTCTTAAAAAAAAAAAAAGTGTACATCCTCATGTTACCAGTTTTTTACTCAGTTATCGGGTCTTTCCATCCAAGTGTCCCTGGCCCAAGTAATGATGAATTCAAGCTGTTATGGCCATGGGTTGCTTTTCTTTCGCATGGGCCATATCATAATCGTGCGGGCTGGTAGTGGCTGTTTTGCTGAACCCAACAGCCGCACAAAAAAGAGAAAACCTCTAATAAGAATAATTTCTAAACCTCTTTCAAATTAGAAGTAGAGGTGTTTTATGAGTTTTTCAGCAAACCAACTCCATAACAGATTTGGATTCAATGACTACGTAACAACAATGTTATGTAACTCTGAGTGAGTTTGCAATATTAATTTCAAAATTAATAACTTAAATTTTATTCATATGACACAGTTTTACGTAAATTTATCTTATAAAAATATTATCCTAATCTCAACCATTTAATCTAAAATTAATATTAGTTTTACATTCATCTAAAACCATATGACTTTACTGCTATAAAATCTCTAAATCCCTTTGGTAACATTGATGGGAGGTGAGAAAATATATTTATGTGATTAGCTTATCTATTTTTAAGTTTTTTTTTTTTTCATGTTCTTTTCTATGTTTTGATAAATGAAGTAGAAGAAGTAGCATTAGTATGTACGATTGTGATCATAAATTGAGAGAGTATGGTCATATATCCCGGGGGACCAAACTGAGTGTTTCAGAAATTGCCCCCCACCCTTCACTTTTTGCTAACAATTCCCTCTTGATAGCTCATGTAGCATGGAGTATTTATATTTATGAACTTTAAAAGCACTTAAACATTTTATCTGAGTTGAGTTATCATTACTGCATATTGTTTATTATTATTAGTAGTAGTATTAGTACTCCGAGTCGTTTTTATGAAAATAATACTGGACCCAAAAAAAAAAGTGTTGTTCCGAAAGCGCAACCTTAGAGTGCCTTTATTTTTACTTAACACATATTTATATTTTTAAAAATATTTTTGAGGAAGTAGTTTTTTATTATTTATTATTATTTTTTTTAGTTTAATAACTCTCTTCAACTATTAATAACAAAACTCAAAATTTAATAAATTTTAATATTAACTCATTGTCAATGTCAATTTCATTAAAAATTTATATATAAAAAATAAAATTTTTCATAATTTATCTAAAAAGAAACTATTTAATAAAATAAATAATTTAATATATAAACTTTAATTAAACTCAACAAAACAATTTTTAAAAAAATATATATAAAAAACAACTCATATTTTCAAAAATTCTCTAATTTTCTTTAAACAGTATTTGTTTGTGTATTATTTTAACACACGCTCTGGTTAGGGGCTTCACTAATGGCCTTAGGTTGGTGGCTTCCCTTTTCATTTTCTATTAGATTAAAGATTAACACATGTAAAAGTTGAAATGGCATATAGACTCGTATAAAAAATACCTTTCTCTTTGATAAAGACATGTCCGATGGAACCAATTTGAATCACCACAACATTATTATATACATGGCGAAAACACATAGAAAAACATCCACTTTAAATGTTTTCGTTTCATTTCAAATACGTGACACCTACATGTCTCTATTTTAAAAAAAAAAAAAAAATGTATCTTAGGTGCATTGTCCGTTAAAAATAGGAATGTTACAAGAGACATAATCTCAAGAAGTAAAATATCCATGTTATGATAGGTGACAAAGTGACATAGATGGATCAAACTAAAATTTTATCCTTGTATGAAATCTACCTTGTTTTATCGGGTTTCGAGATTAGCGTTAATTAATATAGATAACATATATGGCATTTATTTTTGCAACAAAAAAATACCTGGCGATATTACTCTTTTTTTATTTTATTTTCTAGTAATTCACATTCACAATGTGGCGATGGAGCAAATGGTCCCCACGGCACGCGGGACTCGGAGAAGGACCCTAATGGGAATAACTAGAAAGAGCAGGGTTCAATGTGTACGTGCACGTAGCGAACTTCATTTAGTCCCTGCTCGTTTGCCATATCAGCCAGCCGTGCCTAATGCATAAACACGCAGCGCCTCTCTCTCTAAACTTCACCAAGAAACCAACTTCTGCTTCTTCCTTCCATACCTATTTCCCTTTCTCTCTCTATCTAGTTCTTTTCTTTTTGTTTTTCTATCGCCTGAACTGTACCATTGTCTATCACCCTCTTACTTTATATAGAACACAATTTCAACGTAGATTTCTTTTAGCTTTTGGAGGGGTCGAGTTCTCAATGGCCACCGCACCAGTGAAGTCACAGCCTTTGCACAATTTCTCGCTCCCTCTATTGAAATGGGGTGGCAAGAATCAGACCAACACCAACCATCGCTGTCGGCGTCCCATATCCGGTGACCACTCGCATGCCACCGCCACAGTTACTGATCACAGCTCCGAACCAGACTCAGAACCGGAAACCCGAGCTCACCGGGTCGGATCGAGAACTGCCAGAAACCGATTCGGGTTCTCTCAGTGTTATATGGGAGAGAAATCCCAGAAGCAACAACATACTTCAGAGCGAGCAAGCAACAATGAAACTGATGATGAAGCTGGAGAGAAAAAGCGAGAAACTGAGGATGCTGAAGAAGCTGAACCTGAAGAAGCAGTGCAGAAGCCATGGAATTTGAGGCCCAGAAAGCCGCTGTTCTCAAAAGTCGCCGTTGAGATCGGGGTAGGACCTCTGAGGAATGGAGAATTGCAGGAAACGGTTTTGACGGCTTCGGCGGTTCATCACAGTGAGAACCCTCCACAGCCGAAATCGCTGCGGTTGAGGGGTTTCACCGAGACACTTAGTACACAAAGAAAGGAGAAGAGGAAATTCTGGATCGCTTTGTCAAGGGAAGAGATTGAAGAGGACATATTCGCGATGACTGGGTCAAGACCAGCTCGACGGCCAAAGAAAAGGCCCAAGATTGTTCAGAAACAAGTCGACGTATGGTCTCTCTATCCTCTTTCACTTTTTTGTGCTTCTGGTTCTTCTCACCACTTTTTGTTTATATGCGTTCGGTTATTCTTTACTTAGATTTTGATCATGCTGTGGCTTAAATAATGAACCTTTGTTGTTAAATTCCAGAGTGTTTTCCCTGGCTTATGGTTGGTGGGAGTCACTGCGGACGCTTACAGGGTGGCGGATGGTTCTGCAAAGGTTCTCTCTCGTCTCTTCTCGCTCTCTAATTATAATGCTTCATGCTACGGTTCTTATATGATTAATTGCCCAGATAGATATCGCCATGGCATCTGCTAGCTGGGTTTTGGGGGTTACTTCTGATTTAAATTTAGGTATTTTTGTCGTAATATTTTATCTTGACGCTCATCTGATGATGCTTCTTGCAGAGGTAGAGAAGCTAAGGCAATTGCAATTTGCAGAATCTGATGACGTGGTTGTGGCCGCAGGAAACAAGACCCCTGATTGGAGGTACAAATGCGCTGAATTTTGTAAAAAGAGCACATGAGTTACGAAATGGAAGTGCTGGAAACAAAAAAAAAAAATAGTAATTTCCTTGCTTTTGTTGTATCGCGTAATAAGCTGAGATGCAGGGAGGGCAAGATTAGTTTAGTTTACTTATCTGAAGTAGTCTTCAGCTGTAAGCAGAAAAAATATAGATGAATCAATAGAGTAATTTTCAGTTATAGATAGGCGTTCTTTTTTGTTATTATTCAATTTAATTCTGATTCATCAACTGTTTACAATGTTTGACAGGCTTCCCTACATCGTTGGGGGGCAGAATAACAAGCATATAGTTAATTTGCAAACCCCAAATTCAATACTGGATTTAGTATTGGAGGCACTGCTTGCTTCCTAGCTCCGGAGGAGCCCTTCTTCGTCAAGAAGAACCCTGATGAGGTTGAAAGTTAATACAATGGCTGCATGCTTTCTGCCTTTTATTTGTGTACATGTCTCTTTTCTTATTTTATTTCATGACCTTGCACTTCCTCAACTTTGCATTGATAAGTATGGCCATAGTAGCATTGTATGAATGAACAATGACCAACCAGATGTTGTTTTCATCTTTTAACAACATAAGAATTAGTCGAGTTATGGTAGTGATCTTGTTTAATAAGAGTCGATCACTATAAATATTAAAATTCTTCAATTAATGCATCACTTTTTGACATAGTTTGATCTGTTTTCTAGTTAACATTGTTGCTAAATTGTTTCCCTCCTTTTTGAACTTTATCAGCTTTGAGTTGAGGTACATACTTGGTTTATAATTCCTCTTGTGCTTTTAATCTGTCTTCGCCAGTTTGCTTTACCTGATTCTTTCCAATAGGGAAAAAGGTCTTTCAGCCATTCTCTCCTTTTCGGATTGGTCAATAAGAATTGTGACATTTGAATATGTGTGTCCCATAAATTTATTTTGTTTTCCAATCTTGTCAAACTGGCATGTTTGGCATGTGGAACCGTTCATGTATCACTAAGATTGATAACTGATACCAATTGCATTTAATTGGACAATCATCACGACTGATAAATACCGTTTGCAGCAGCATCTTGTTGACGTGGACCATCAATGGCGTGCTTGCTTATTCTGAGTTTGTGTAGGCTCCGGAATGTTTTATATACTCCCACCCCCTTTAAGGGTCTTATTTAATAAGATTTCTTGTCTGTCTTGCTTTGATAGAATTTTGTAGTTTGAGGTCTTATTTAAGAGACTTGAAATGTGAGGATACTTTTTTAATTTTCAACAAATTTCTGAGAGAGCAAAATATGATTTTACTCGCATATGATATCACATTTGTTTGTCATTGAATCTGGCTAATCAGATTATAGGAACTTAAAGTTGAACCATTTTATATATGGACTTATCTTGTGAAATTAGTACCTGCATTGTGATTTTGGAAGGTATGGTAGTTCCAAATAGACCATATTCAGCATTTTGCTTGATCGGAAGGATTAAATCAAAATACAGAAGCCTTGTGCATTAATTGTAGAATAAATGGATGCCGAAGATCCTGTCTCCAATTTAGTTTTGTTTTTGGTGCCTTTTTGGGGAATGCAGCATGGATCACCCTTCTGGGTCAGAGCATCAGTTGAAGGGTATCTGATCAAATCAGTCTTCCCTTGTTGTGTATGAAATACAATATCTTATTTTATGATGTTCAGTGATCCTTCTGTAATGTAAAGAATGTGTGATAATGTAAATAGCATTTTTTCTCTCTGACGGAAGGATGCATTCCAATTACACAGAGATGGTATTCTATTTGAAAACTCTAGTTTTAAGCAATTATTATTGATTATGATACGATGAACCTGAAAAATCAGTTCAGTTACCCCTCATCTATATTCTTTATATCTCAAGAACATTTGATACAAGCACACAACATATCAGCAATTGGTTGTATCTTCGTGTCAAGTTGTCGGTCCTCTCCTCTCCTTTTACCTCCAATATCTCCTCTTAAGCTAAACGTTCTGTCTTGTGAAATAATAATATCATCAATCAAATCGGTAAAAGTAAAACAATTCAAAAATACCAACGCAGTTGCTCAAAACACGTGTGATTAAGACAATCCTATAATATTTTTCCGCAGCCACCCAAGAGACTCATTACTTGAATGGGAAAGTCAGAAACGATTGGTTTGAAAATTACGGCGGACCAACGACCTTGAAAAGGTCAAATCCCATCCACTTTGATTTTGGCATTATATTTAAGAAAACCATCTACCATTTTTAGTTACCCATGTCATGTTATCAACCCCTCAAATACTATTACGGTCAATCTTGTTAGAGCAAATTTAGATCAATAATCAATTAAATTTATTAAGTTAGTCCCGTTTAAAAATTTTGGTTTATTTTATTTTTTGACTTTATCCAACTCAAATATTATATGATTGCTTATTTATGTTTAAGTTGTTCTAATTTAATTTGAAAATTGTCTAGTGAAAACCCCACTTTTTACGTTACGTTCCCTTTTTCCAATTGACGAACTCTACTTGTGAACTCTTACAACTCTCAGTTCTTGTTTGTTAAAGTGAGAGACGAACCCAGCGTTAAAGCTGGTCTTATTCCCCTTCTCAATTTGAGAAAAAATAAATAAATAAATAAATCAAATACCATCCAATAGAAGAGAGACAATTGAGCATAGACAGGTGGGCCCCTCGCTTGCACTAAAATGGAGGAACCAAGAGGTTCCTTACTTTCCTTCGGCAATCAGAACCAAGATCGTAGTCCAGTATTATTATTATGAATGAATCAATATCAATCCCTCGACCTTGCTTATTGTTATTGTTATAGCTAAGTTCAATTTAATAAATTGCAAACAAAATTATTGAAACAATGTTTGCGCTATTCTCCGTTTTCTGTAATATCTCTATTATCATACATATCAAAAAATAAAACCAAGCTGACAGTTAGTCCAATTAGAAAAACTGGTTAAAAGAAACAGCTCAAGTTGGGCTTTAGACGTGGGCCTAAGTTGGATGATCGCCCCTTTTATTTATTTTTCTACTTAAATGCAGTCTAAACTGATGGGCCTTTCCTGTATTCAATAATCGCTCAAGCCATGGTCATTTCTTCTGACACACCCCATATGATCTAAAAACAGGGGTGTGCTAGAAGAAATGACCCTGCAATTAACTTTCGGCGGTTTAGTTTATCTTTGGGCTCTACCCCTTCCCCAAAGTCTCCCGTGCCCACTTCTTCTTACGAACCTTACATCTGAAAAAACCATAATTCATTTCGCAATGGGTCTTGACAACGTAGTAATTTTTAAAAAAAAAAAAAAAGGAAAAAAAAGAAAAAGAAGAAGAAGAATAAATTGTATTGATTCCCTCGCGTTATCTTGGCGATCTGGTATTAGTCCTAAACCAGAAAAATCAAGGGTTTTATATGATTTTGATAACTGAGTATCTTCAATAAATAACAAGTACAGATGGGCCAATCTAAAAGAGTGGCATTGGTATTATCATTAGTGGGTAAGCAATTATGAATTAATTAGGTGGTGTCCGGAATCCTACATCTTATTCTCGGGTGAGAAAATGATTCCACAAATCCATAAAATAAAGCCACTTTTAAAAAAATAATAATAATAATATTTTAAGCAATTAAATCTATCAAATGGATGGATACAATAATGCAAGTAGCCCACGTTTTATAGCAGCAATCAATCAGGGCATGCAGTAGGAGACACACCTGCAAAGGAAGGTGTCTACTAGATTACCTCTTATTTTATTAGCATATGGGGCCATTCCCATTCATGCTCACTGTGGACTACCAATTTCATCGTTTCATTATCTTAACTAATTTTTCGTGGCCTTCCCTGGATTTATGGACATTACAATAAGCTCTTTAATTATGAACAACAAAAATCTTTGAGAGAAAATAAATTGGCACATACAAGAGAAAAACATTTAGAGATTATATGATATTAATAAATATATTCCTTAAACTTTATTTTTAATAAAATTGTTTTCATCATTTTAAAATTTTAATAAATTTGTCATTTCGTCATTTTCTCTATTTTTTGTTACAAAAATAATTTTAGTAGTCTTTTATTTGCTCTTCAAATCATAAACTTTTGCTTATTGAAGTCAGAATATTCCCATCCAAAGCTACTTAAATAAGTATGTTAAATTTTGTTGCTTGCACGTGAGTTGAGATATTATTTATTACTAACGAAGTAATTGATAAACTTAAATAAATTTGTTAACATTTTAAAATGATAAGGATAATTTTATCAAAAATAAAGTATTAGAAATATATTTATTAGTTTTATACAGTATTATGATAAATTTATAAATATTTTAAAGAGACAAAATATTTTTATTAAAAATATATTTATTAATATTATATAACGTTAAAAAAAGAAGAAGAAGATATTTTAACGACTTATAATAATATTATAATTTTATAATCATTTTTTTGTGCGTTTGGTATGATTACGCAGAAAAAACTTTGAAGAAACGAGATGATTGGGTTGGTGCAACCCAACTTAAAAAGGCATAAAATATTTAAATCATATGATATTTTTAATCATTGCACCATCATGTGGTATGATGATACAAATTCTCTGTCATTATTATACTACAACTTTTTCAATTTCCAATTTTAACCATAATTCGAAAATATAAATTGGATTTTTTTAGAATGTTTAAACATGAGCATCTTTGTCATCCAATGGACTGGTTTCTTTTAAAACTAGAGATCAAGTGTATATTTATATTTTCTTACAGGCGACGCACGTGTAGACCAACAGGATCTGGAACTTTGATTAACGATATAACCGATCCAAGTAAGCCATTCGTTTAACCGTTAATCACATGGTTAGCAGCTCAGCAGTCACATGCCCAGAAACTGTAGGGACCACTTAAATGCTTCTAAATGAATATCCAATTCAAGTTGGAGCTATGACAGTTGCTTCTTGAAGGTGGTTGAACATGCACGTGTGGCAAATCATGCAATCAAACAGTTCCTCGTCGTTTACAGTTAATCACACGGTTAGGGACAAAGTGAATCCCACTGGCACGGGAGGTGACCGACTACGCCGGTTAAGAAAGTGCGAGGAAGCTACTCCATAATAAAGGTAGATTCCATTTTTTTTTTTAAAAAAAAAGCATTAAATTAGACTGGGCTTTGAAAGTTTTAATGCTTTTTAAATTCTGTTCTTATAGGTGTAAGTTAATTTTTAGATTCTAATAAAATTATTTTTTATCATATGATGACATAGTTAGAAATAAAACAAGGTTAATAAAATTTGGTCCATTTTAAATTTTTGACAAAGTTATGATAAATTAATTCAAAAAACAAAGTCCCGTCCATTAAAAAAAAAAAAAAAGGCGAGGAGAATGATTTAATTAGCGGAGGAGATGTTTGACCGCAGACCAGATCCAAGAGACACAAAGTAACTTTGACCAAAAGTGCACGTGGGTTAGACATTCTACACGTGTGCTTTGCTGTCCGTCGGTTGGCCAAGTAGGATCCACGTGGGCTGACCAAACATTGAGCTTTGCCTTGGAGCAATGCAGAGGCTTTTGCTCTTAATTTTGTAAAGCCAATTGGAACGTTGATTATTAGAGTATTCTCCTTAAATCAATTCGATGACGGCCAATATTCCCTTGGCTCAATTAATATCCAACTCAATAAATGGTTATCTTATAAGTTTTTTTTTTTTTTTTTATCTGTTACTATTGCTTATCAACATATATGATCATTTCCATGCATGTTACGAGTCATCACTTAGAATAAAACTCAATGTTTAACAATAAGTTATAAAATTTGAGGAAAATAAAAAACAGAATGTATGAAAATTATTTCTAGTAGTTATGCAGGGACATATGAAATTGGTGAATAGATTAATCCAAATGATTTCAATACTAATCGTTCTGATCAGATAAAAATACTAATAATCATGAAAATACATTTTTACAGTTTCATCTAGTAATAGTAATAATTCAGCTATATACTGTATTTGTTTGGTGGTAAAAAAAATCTCGTTTATACCAACATTTCCCCTAACACGAGGAGGGAAAATAATTACCACGGCTGTGATGGAAGTAAGGGACAGATAGACTGCGATTGAAAGGACAAAAAAAATCAAAACAAGATTCGATATAATGAAGACACGACTAAGTTAGGTATGAAGTCTCATCGTTCTGGGAGTGATGGTAGGTCCATCGTTAATTGAACTGAAATCATAGCACCACGTATTACCCTTGACCAATCATTGTATAACACGAGGGGTAACATGGTCATTTAAGTCACTCAGCTCGGCATATTTCACAGTGCTGCCCAGGGTCCCGAGTTCACGTGCTAATCACATGCGGATTAGTGCTGTACGGAGAGTAGGAAGAAAGTTCGGCTTCTTACTTGGGTTGTCGTTTAACCAAGAGTTCCAATTATTGGGTGCTTCTGCGGCATGACAAGACATATATCATCATGCAGAAAGATTTTTCCGGAAACCAAAAATAGAAAAAGGAAAGTTTCCACTAAGTGCATATAAATAAATTGTTTTTTTTTTTTGTAATAATTATTAGAATACATTCATTCAGGATAAATGGACAATACATTATATTTAAGGAAAAATAATTTAATTTAAATACAAAATAAATGATTTTAATTTTCTGAAAATTTAACAAATGAAAATATGATGGGAGAAATAAGGAAAGGGGACCAAGTTCACGTGCATGTCACATGGGGAATGAGGCTGATACGGGCAGGAGAAGGAGGAAAGGATGTTCGGGGGGGGGGGAAGGGAATTAGAAAGTACTCGAAAGAGGGGTGATAATGATAATGGGCAACTTTGTCCGGTAGCGGCGTTACACTGATGAAATTTAAGATCCATTATTGGGGTTTGTGGAAAGTCTCAGCCCAAAGCGAGGAAACACGTGGGACAGCTAGCACGCACTCGTGGGGACACCCTTAATGATACCCCGACATTTTGTCTCTCTCACACTCGTGTGGTCCCTACATTTTTTATTTTTAATTAATTAAATTATTACTTGAGCGCTGCTACCTTATTTATCAAATTGACTAATAATACTCCAATGATATCATTATTCCCTTCCTTTATTAGCTTCGCACGACTTGGTGTTAGGTTTGACTGCGAGATTTCCGAGCAGCAGGAAAAAGACTAAACATTAACAGATTTCCGTATTTTTTTCTTAGCCGAAGAAAAATAATGATTTTTTTTACTCAAGATTTTAATGAATTTAATATTAATATCATATAATCATTTAAGAAGAAAAATATTAATAAATTTAACTTGAGAATAGAGAATAGATTTGAAAATCTTATAGAAAAGGAGTAGTTTTGAAAATAAATTCAAACTCTAGTACTCTACACCTTATAAGATATTAGGATAAAATCTAACACAAACAAAAACTTACAAAATAAACCACAAGTATTGACTCAGTTAATAGAAAAAAGTTATAAAAAGTAATAAGGTATTTAATTAAATTGTTCCAGTGATCTTCCTATCCGTGCCTTGTTTAATTTTGTAATTGCAATAATTTATTTCTATTTTAAATTTTAATGCATGCAGACAAGAGAACAAAAGGGAGACTAGGAGTATTATGGTCCTTAAATTTATTATGTTTCATTGATTTTATACCATATTTATACATTTATTCTCTTTAAGTTTTTTTTTTTTTGTTAATTACCAATATTATGGTATTTTTTTAACCTCTGACTGTTTTCTTAACCAAATTATTTTTTTATTACTAATCAATCCTAATTTCATTATTGCACATAGAAAAATCATCCTAATTAACATGACTAAGCAAAACACTATCCCATGATAATTAATGAATAATCACGTATATTTACTTTCATAGGATTATAATACTAAAGTATCGAGGAATCCTCCATAAATAAGTGAATCAACAATGATATCAGCTTATTGGGCTGAAACCTTTTCGTCATTTTCTAGAGTAGGGGCTAGCTTGTAAAGTTGATGGTGAGCAAAGAGAAAATTGGTCAATTCCGACGAACTTGAGTACCTGTGGATAGGGATGGAACTTTGAATGTAACAATAGACATGAAGATTAAATGGCTCATGGTAAATTTGAAGTCCGGCACAGGCCACATGCCAGTGGCCTCACGTGCTGCACTTGCATTGGAGATTCAAAGTTGTGGACGTTGAGATGCACGCGATGGTTGGGAGAGTGATAAGTGAAAATGGAGGCAGGGAGTTCAAATGATTGTAATGAGGAAGATGTCGGTGTGTGGAGGGACAGGATGACAGCCAGCCACAACTTTGTTGGGGCGGTGAGGAGACCCCACGTGCTACAAAATTTGGGTGGGGCCTGAGCGGGCGTTACAGCGCGTGTCATGCAGCTAGGCATGTTGGTCCACGTGAGTTGTGGGCAGTGTTTTTCTTTCACGCTTGCTTCATTTCCTACTTTCTCCTCCCCACGTGAATATCACTCTCATTTGTCTCCGGTGTTCATTATCATTCCCCTCCAATGAGCCATAAGCTAACATGTTCCAAGGTCCAACAATCAACATGGCTGCATCCTCATCAGGTCCCCATGCACCATCATTGAAACTACTTTAACCATGTTCGATTTTGGTTTGTTCTTAATACAATTCTCTTTTTTTCCAAAATTAATATTATATATCTGAATGAAAACAATATTATTTTGATTTCGTCAAAATTAATTAGACATCAATTTGAAGATGATTGGAGTGAATAAGTAATTGTAGATCAGGTTTTAATCGAGATAGCTTTCTTGTATTAATCATAAGGAGATGCATTTATTTATTTTTAACAAAATGCAATGTTTTAAAAATTGAATAAAAAAATTATTGGTTCACTTATGCAACCATCGAGTTATTAATTGAATTAGAAAAAATTTAAAATTATTTATTTTTATAATTTTATAAAAAATATTTTACATACAAAAATAATATATATATATATTTTATATATTATATATATAATATATAAATATATATATCATATATATAAATTCTATATATTTTATTACATAGTACAATTTTGTATGTATATATATATATATATATAAAATTTATTTTTAAAGTATATAATTTTATCATTAATTATTACAGATACAACCTTTTTGAGTTTACTTACTTCTGGAGTTTGCTCATTATTTACTATAAACTAAATATGCTTTTTATGAAAGAAAAAATCATAAATAAAATTATGATGAGAGACTTAAAACTACAGATTAAATGGCTTGAAGCTCTGTGTTTTAGTCCCACATCGATGAGAAGTCAAGATCTCTTCTCACTTTATCTCAATAAATATGAGAAAATTTTCTTTTTTTTTTAAAAAAAATGCATTACAATTATGCCTGAGGCATTAAGTCTCTTTAGAAATATATTACTTAAGTACTCCCAATTTATTAGCTTTAAAATTTATTTATTTTTTATTTTGAAGTCATCTTTAGTAAGATCTATTTAACTTGGTTTAATCGATATTAGTTGAAATGTTAAAAAATCTAATGCTGTAATTCAGACCGTATAAGTGTTCTGGTTTTTTACAACAGTGAAAAAATGGGAGGGATACTCACGCGCGACTAGCAGAAACCATAAGGAAAGGACAGAGTAGATGGTAGTATTTCACTCGGGGAAAAAAGGTTGAGAAAGCTACGTTGTTGTTAGGGAGGAAGACCCTCGTGGTAATCGCACGGGTAAAAGATTGTGTCGCATAGGATAAGGGATACAGGGGCCCACTGAGAAAACGGGCAAAATAAAATAAAAAGATTATCTGTTTGGTTCCACTTCCAATCATGACCATCCACTTCATTGATTTTGATGGGTTGTCGAGAGAGGGCTCGCAAACAAGGAGGTGATGATGTTGGCCCCACATGTGACCTTTGACCTCAGCCGTTGATGTAGGGAAATAATTGTCAATTAGTGGAAGTCTTCAGGTGCGGACTGGTCCACAGGGTTAAATGCGCAAGATTTCTAGCGATATGCAACTGGGTCCTTTCGTTGTTATCCTTGGACAGGCCATGGAGCCAACACGAGCCAAGCCACGTGCATTTAATTTTGGTTTTGTTGGATTGGCTTATTAAGGCATCCATACTAATATACCGTTCCTTCCATTTTAATCCCAACACACACTCTTGCGTTTTCATTTTACAGAAATTCAACACTACAATTTCTAAAATTTATTTTTTAAAATTTTTATTTAAGCTTAACAAGATACTCTTTAATAATCTTCATTATATTTGATTCAAAAGTGAACTATCCCAATTCTCAAACTCTAAAATAAAAAGGGACCAGTTCAAAAAAATAAATAAAAAGTGACAATTAACAATTATGAAAGGAAACAAAGAAGTTTATCTATCAACATTAATTGAATACATGTGGTGTTATAATCCAAAACAGTGCTCCTTGAATTATGAATGTGACGTGTGAAATAACGTTCATTTGTTTTTTTTTATTGATGCCCATTGGATGTGAAATGAGCAACTTTTCATAAAATGTAATGCAAAGATACTATAAATTTTAGATTCCTATTTCTTGATTATTGGTTGTTTTCATCTAAAGCTCTCATAAAATCAGGTGAAAATATTTCTTAAAAGAAAGAAAAAATAATCAAAATTTCTACAAATCATCTTTGAATTTTCATTACATTTTTTTCTCAAATATGTAATTGTTAAAAAGTTAAATGTTATGGTATTCATATTTGTAAAGGATGTTAGTATTTTGTTCTCACTTGAGCCAAATGAGGGAGCCGAGTCAATAGTCAATAGTATTACTCGTGGTAATTGGTCTTCCCCTAAGTGTGAAAGTAAAATTAAAGAAAAGAAGATGATGTCTTCCATTTACCGAATGGTCAAAGGCAGAGGGAGTTAACCAGTGGGATTGAGATTCAAGCGAACGAGGGGAGAGAAGAGACAAAGCAGAGTTGTATTATTTGGGGGGCAAAAGCCATGATTGAGAGAATTGGGCTACCTGACATAAAAAGTCATGATTGAACTTGAACGCCATTCCCACCCATTTTCCTTCCTTTATTTTCTCTCTATATAATCCCCAACGCCCTCACTTCGTTTCTCCAAAACAACCCCTACTCACACGCCTCTCAATTCTCCCTCTGCTCTGCAAAGCATAAAGCTCACCCTTTTCTTTCTCTCCTAAATCTTGTGCCCTGTGATTACAAACTCAATCTCTGAGTTCACTCACAAACGTGTGTTGTCGCATAAAGGTTTTGATTTTCTTGCAAACATTAGAGATGATGGTTCAAAAAGAAGATTTGGGTTTGAGTTTAAGCTTGAGCTTCCCTCAGAGCAACCCAGATCCTCTGCACCTCAATCTCACTTCTACTTACTCCTCCTCTCCTTCTGCTTCTAACCTTCAGAAACCCTCTTGGAACGAGGCTTTAACATCCTCAGGTGGGTATTTGTTTGGTTTTCTCTTCACTTTTAGACCTGCATGATTTTGGGTTCCAGATCCGGTTTTCTTTCCTTTTCTTCTCTAACCTTTTCTGGTCCTTTTCCCCCGAAAAACCCACTTTTTTTTATGGATTAATTTCCTCCCTTTTTTCATTTTGATTCTTTCTTTTTCATGTTTGATATATTCACAATTTAACAATCGTTTTCACTGCGCTTTATGTTTATGCTCATTTGCATCTTTCGTAGCTCGTTCAATCAAAATTTTTGTTTTCTATGTTGGAATTCCCAAGTACAATACCATATGGTGATCCTTCTAATTTAATGCTCTTTTTTTGCATGTAGATCGAGATTCCGAGACATGCAGAGCTGAAGGTCGATCTTTCCTCCGAGGAATCGACGTGAATCGATTGCCTTCGGCGGTTGATTGCGAAGACGAGGCAGGGGTTTCGTCTCCAAATAGCACGATTTCGAGCGTGAGCGGTAAGCGAAGTGAGAGGGAACCAAACGGAGAAGAGCATGAGAACGAGATGGACAGAGCTTGTTCTCGAGGAATCAGCGACGAAGAAGACGGAGAAACCTCCAGAAAAAAGCTCAGGCTCTCTAAAGATCAATCTGCTATTCTTGAAGAGAGCTTCAAAGAGCACAACACTCTGAACCCCGTACGTAAATTAAAACCATGCACTTGCCCTGTTCCGGATCTTAATCTTAATACTTCTTGGTTGACAAAAAATAAGTTCGGAATCAAAATTCGATGGTTCGTTTTCCGTTGTTGTTTTGATTTAGGTTATATGCTAACCAATATGTGGTTCTATGTTTGCAGAAGCAGAAGTCGGCGTTGGCAAAGCAGCTGGGCCTTCGACCAAGACAAGTAGAGGTGTGGTTCCAGAACAGAAGGGCAAGGTTAGATATTTCACCGAAACCTTGGTTTGATGAAGTATTATATCATGCGATCACATCTGTACCCTCTAGGAGTGTGGAGATTTACGGGTGTTTTCTGAACTGATCTTTCAGGACTAAGCTGAAGCAAACTGAGGTAGACTGTGAGTTCTTGAAAAGGTGGTGCGAGAATTTGACGGAGGAGAATAGACGGTTGCAGAAGGAAGTTCAGGAGCTCAGAGCACTCAAACTTTCCCCACAACTCTACATGCAAATGACCCCTCCCACCACCCTCACCATGTGCCCTTCGTGCGAGCGCGTTGCTGTTCCGCCGTCTGCGGTGGAAGCCGGCCACCACCATCCCATAGCCCCAGTTCACACTCGGCCCATTCCCATCGCCCCGTGGGCCACAGCAGCTCCTATTACACACAGGCCCTTCGAAGCACTCCGTCAAAGATCCTAGAGGCGAAGGCATTTTGGTAATGATAGCATCCTAGAATAGAAAGCCTGTGGTTGTGGAGCCGTGTAATGTAAGGCAAAGAGAAATAGGGAAAACGGTTGTAGACGTGGAGCGTGGGGGAATATCGGTTCAGGTACAGGAACCGATGAATCTCGTGTGATGTTGAAAATCCAGTCTAAGATATGGTGGTTAGAGATGATATGGTATGATTTTGGGGGTCTCCATTTTTTTCTAATAATTTGACCCATCAAATCATGTTTTCTTTTTGGGGATATTAGTTTTAGTTTCTAATACTTACTTTTCCCCCAAGTCTAAAGGCTAAACAGCGACTATTATTATGATATGATTGTAAAGTGGAAATGGCTAATTAAATTAAATTATAATTTCCTCTCTTCTCTGAAGTCAAATTTAAATTAACAAAAGAAAACTACTCATAGGAAAATTCATGGGGATGCGGGGTTTCGTGGAAAAGGAAAATAATTCCGTGATTTGGGTTCAAGGGGGAATTAATTAGCATAGACTATGAAGAAAAGGATGAAAGTTCAAAATGAAAATATGCATGCGTTCTGAAAGACCGGACCGTATTTTGAGAAAGAGGGATCGTTATGGGCCCAAATGTCGGTTTCTTATGGAGAAAGAGATTCCCAATTTCCAGGGATAAATGGTTGGCGTTGAATCCTAGGTTTGACGAATAAATTAGGCAAATCTTTGTTTAATTGTTGTAGTATGTTCACAGAAACTCCCGCTGTCTACTTGTTTTTGTACCTTAAATTTAATTTCTTTGTACCATATAGGCTATTTTTTTTTGGAAAGAAAATGAGTGCAATGTAATTGGGTGAATCACGATTCATATCATATAAAACGAAATCCGGGTTGTTAGGAGAATTATTAATGTAGCATAAAATTTGGAAGGGAAGGACGGGGAATTTGGTATTACAGCGAGATAGATATATCTGATCCATCCATCATTTTCATCGTAAGCTGTCCCTGCTCCCTCCAAGTCTGGTATCGACAATTTGTTAGCGCAACGTAGAACTCAATGCAACCAAAGGAACATACTATACTTACAAAGTTGCAAGCGTTGTCTGAAATCTTCGGCCCAAAATTTCTTCAAACCACGTTAAATTGCCACAATTGTCTCTATCTGAACATGCTCTAAATTTGGAATGGCCCATTCATTGAAAGTGAAGTTTAGGCAATTAGGTGCCTTCGAGAAGCTGCTCATACCTGCCATCTCACTTTGTTCTCTGGCTTCGCAGTCAGTGGAATCTACAACTTGACACAAACAAATAAGACTTGTTGTATAAATAAATTGTGTTGCCATGTCTGCTGTGCTGATAGCTCACAAGATTATTCCCTTAGAATAACTTCAGCCAATGGTATGCACATATTTTACTCATCAGACAAACTAGGCTGTCATACACCAGACATCACTCCTCCTTTTGCCTCATGTTTATAAAATTATCTCCACCGTGGAACCACCAATATTTAATCTTTTTTCCGCTGTTTATAATTGCAAAATTTTCCACAACTAATTCTTTTCCATATTATAAAGCAGATTGCTCAGAGCATTATATCGAATTGAAGGATGGGCCTAGTATACCCTACAAGAAAATGATCGCCTCTAAGTTTGTATCTTCATATTATCTGTCGCTTATTTTACAGTCGAAAGAGAAAAAAGAGACAAATAAAAGGATAAAAAGAAGGGTCTTTTATGCCATAGCCATGATTAGGGGTTTACTTAATTCCATGCAGCTTCTAATACTATCTCTCGTTGAAATGTTCACTTAGAAGCGCCGGGGATGCTCGCTGACTTTCAGAGAGCCAAAGTTGCATTGTCGGCATATTTGCAAACACACAGACTGGTTGCAGTTATAGATTGTGCTCAGCTTCTTCCAAATGGTCAAATACATAAATGGACTTTTGTTATCATCTATCGGTATTACAACAAGTGAAGAAGCTGAGACACAGACAAGAAACTAAAGCTGTAGAAACACAAATTAATAGTTTGCCAGCAAGTAAAATTGTCTGTAGTACAATAATTTCCTCGGGGAAAACCATGTTTCATCCTATATAATAATTAAAAAAAAACACAAGTAACTTCACAATTACCTCGAGGAGTTTCTACTACGAGCACCCCTCTTGATTGTCTCAATTCTCTGAAGCCTGATTTGCTCTCTGAATTTGGCTATGAATTCATCAGCCTTCTTATCCACATCTGGCCCTTCATCACTGACATTTCTGGAAGGAGCTGCATCAGCTTTTGGACTCTCTCGATTTGGCGATGTTTCTCCACTTTCTTTCTGGATGAAATTTGCTCCAACATAATCATCCTCAGTTTCTGTGTCTTCATCGGTGTCCACAAATTCTTCAGAGACAAGAGGGACACTTCCATGACCCATAAGTTTGTCTGTTCTAAATGACATACCATGATAATCCGCAGCTGTTCTCTCTGGCTCTTCCATGAAATCATATTCGGCTTCCATTGCATTCATTCCTTCTTCTTCAATATCTCTGCCTCTTGTAACTGCAGCTACATTCTGAACAACTCTGCCTCTTGCTTTCATTTGTATTCCTGAGTCTACATTGGTCCAGTTAGAATCCTTTCTCTCACTCGTGAGGCTTCGCTTCAACTCTTTATCAAATGAAGCTTGATCATTGAATGGGTCAGACCTAGGGTTCATGGAGATTGACTTCTGAAATACTGGTGGGGGAGGTGGTGGAGTGGGAGGAGAAGATTTGTAAAAGCTCTTCTTCCTCGAATAATCCTCGGCATTTTTGGCCAGTGATTCTGATGAAAATGAAGGTGAAGGAGATATCTCCTTTGGTGAAGATGTTGAGGACGGAGGAGTCAATTTCGGTGAAGAAAACATGGAATTTGCTTGTGAAGAACGTAAAGTTTGTGACTTTACAGAACGATAACTGAATTCAGATTCCTCCGGGGAAGGTGATGAAGCGTATTGGATAGGAGCATCAGCTTCTGGTTTCATTTCCATTCTTCCTGACCTCGATCGCCATGGAATAGGAGAAGGAAGTACAGCGCCTTCCTTTACCTTATCCTCCACCCTGGGGCTGCCTAAACCTTCAGACTCTCCATTCTTAGCTTTACTCGAAAAGCTTAAAAGTCTTTTGGAACCTGATTTAGAGCTAGACCTATTTAGAGAAACAGAGCTAATTGATTCATTGACAGATTGAACAGGATCAGAGTCAGAAACACGGGATCTCAAACTCCGAACAGGTAAAAATAAGGGCTTTTCGCTCATTCTTGAGCTTATGCTACTCTGCTCATCAAAATTAGAGTGTTGCTGAGCTACAACAACTACTGGTTCATTCCTGTAATATTGGTTATTCCAAGTTTGGACCTTGTTTTCATCCGACTCAGATGGGCTTTCAGCATCATCTTCAAAAAATGATGACACCTGTAGGAATCTAGACACAAATGAATGTGCATTATCGAACTTTGAGCTATTATCTTTCTCTGTTTCATCGTTTCGGCGGCTAAAAAGACCGTAAGAGATAGCAATACCAACAAAAACAAGGTGCAGAAGCTCCCAGTTTCTAGTGAGGAGAGATTGGTTGATGAACTCAGGTACTTGTGAAGGAAAGAGCGGAAGAATAACTAAGAAAACCGCAACTAAGACAGCTTTGTACAGGAAATGATAATAAAACTTACTTGGGTCTTCGTGGTGTTTTTCTGAAGTTAGCTTTTCGTGTTTGGTGCTAAGGATTGCACCTGCCATTGAAGAACAGAAAGAAGCCTACGTGGGAAGGTCTTAGAAGCGCAGAATGTCTGAGACTCGAGACAGAACAGAAGAAGAAGGGAGGTAGACTTAGAGGTTAAGGAAAAGCACAGAGAAAAGTGGGCTAGGAGAAGAAAACTATGGGGGAGATTTGAGCAAGTTTCAAGCTTTTGTCTTTGTTTGAAAATGTCATTCGTATACTTGCCTTTATGTCATTTGCCGATGATGACTTTTTGCCCTTTACTCTTCTTAGTGCTTGCTTTCGGCCATGAGATTCTTGGTCTGTGTTAAATACGATCTTGCACCATAGTTATAAACAGCCTGCTACGTTTCAGCTAAACATAGTGAGAGTAATGTGAAAGTAGCAAAAAGATATCAATGTTTTAGAATTGCTTATGCATAAAAAGAGAAGATTATTATGTTAAAAAGATTTCAATGTATAAACAGCTTGCTGCGTATCAGCTAAACAGTGATAAACGCAAATTTAAAACACTGATTCACACGTAGGCATAATTGGTAATATCTAGTAATTGTTTCAGAGTTCATATTGACCAGTTTATTAGTTTTCATTATTCCTGCAGACACAATGGGGACATACTTGGAAATTGAAAAAATGCACTAGGGGGAAATTGACAACTTAGGAAGTGGTCAGGATTCCCCTTTTGGACTGCCTACGCTAGCTTTCATTCTGGGTTCGTTAAATTATTTGAAAAGATAGAACAAAGTTTACGCAGCTGTGAAGGGAATGCTTTTCTTATCTGCTTCGTTTTTGTATCGTTCAAATCCTATACTTGTCTGATCTTAGATTCCCTTAAAGTTTACGCAGTGACTATAAATTCATTGCAGAAACAATTCTTTAAGCTGTAAAGGGCATGGAATTAACTGATCTTTTCTAGTGATTTGCCTTATTAGCTGACAGACATTCCCTTGAGTCAGAAAGTTCTAGGTTCAATTTTACGCATCAACATAAGATGGTTCAGACATAGGTGCTTATTCTGTCGATTCGCGTAGAATTATCCCACACATATGGAGTGCACTTTATGCAGTACACATATGATAGGGCTGAACAGTTTTTCTAGAAACTGCCATGGAGAATCTAAAGCACAAAACAAAGATAAAGATCATAGAATTAAAGTAAAGATTTTGTTGTCATTCAACATAGGGAGAAAAAAAAGAAAAGAATAAGCACTGTAGTTGGGGAGAAAGTGATAGCGAAACTATGAGTTGTTTGAAGGACGAATGAATTTAATATCATTCATTAGTCCGAAGCCAACCTTGTATTAGTATGAAAGACAATCCATATTGTAATAGAAAAGCAGGGAGATTCTTTGACTGTGTCGGAGGAATCCTCAGCCATTATGTTTTATAGTCATAGTTTGCAGGCGCAGTATATAAGCACGTCTAAATGGACAGTGTAGTGTTTGAGATGGAAGAATAAACAAATCAAGTCGTTTTCGTTTTCTTGAATTTTCTTTTTAAAGTGAAGAAACACAAATAGAATTACTAGAGTTAGTCATTTCTGACTCGTAAGTCCTGATACCAACCACATATGTTTTGTTTCCTATAATGTTTGTCCATTCACAGTACTAAGATTACTTTTAATGACTGAGCTGTGAGTTTGACAGACAGTATACATGTACAAGGTTATGGAGCAGGGAATATAATACTTTATTATATTGTTATTGTTTAGTACTTGCTTCACAGCAATAATAAGTTCGTGGCTATGAACCAATGGTCGGCTGTGATGTTGACGAATTGCGCATTCTGTATCATTATCTTTGACATGAAGCTCAAGTCTACTGCTTCATAATTGTAATTTCTATCCAGGTAGGTGAAACACTGAATGGAATATGCATTACATTACATAAATGAAACAAACAACCCCACAAAGATATAATATTTTCTTTTTGGCACCACAATTGTTTACATCGAATAGGATTATAAGCAATGTCTCTGTTATTGCTCTAATGGTGTTATTTACGTAGATTTTTCCTTTTGGCACATTTCTTGATCCTACGAATTAACCTACTCAAATTTATGCATTTTATTTTCACTATATATTCTTATTATTTTTCCTTTTCTTTTTAACTTAGCACTTATGCATTTTACTTGATTTGAAGTTTTGAAACAGATTTTGAACAAAAATTTCAATACCCAGTTCTCAAACAACAGTTTTTTTTAGAAATTAACTAAAATTATATTTAATCAGGTTGTTTAAAATTTAAATTTTGTGTTTTAATTTTTTTTAACAATTTTAGTAAAGCTACTCAATTTTTTTGTATAATGTTTTAATCCTTGAGGTTGATTTAGCATCATTACAATATTTATTTTTGACTTTCTATTCAGAAAATGATTATCTTTGGTATTGATATAAAATAAATAATTAAATTATCTGAAGATTTACCTTTTTTGGAAAACTGAAAGATTAGTGATTTACTTTATTGATATTAATACTGGCATGAATTGATATTTTTTTTTTTTAAAATGGTAGAAAGAATCGGTTAATATTTAGGACGAAGATTTTGCAAAAGACGCAAACAACTGTCGTAAATGACGATCCACTCACACAAGGCAAAGCTCCGTCTCGTCACTTACGTGTCATTCTCTCAGCCTGACTTTCAGGATCTGTCGTAAATGTGGAGTAGAACCCAGGCGATTCCTTATTCCAGCAAATATAGGGTTTCCTAATTACTACTATATTTTCCCATTCTTTATTTTCCGTTTCTTTCATATTTTTTCTCCTTAATTTTTAAACACAATCTGATCGCTCATCTATTTTCTTTACCTCATTTCAACCGTCCGATCAATCGTTTATTAATATACTATTCTTTTATCCGGATAATTTCGATAACCGTCTTTCCTGGTCGCTTTCTTGTCTTATCGTTCGTAGTTCGAATTCCTGTAGAATTGTAAGGTTTCTTCCTCCATCGCATCTGTGATCTGCAAATTACAAAAGGAATAATTTGCTTCTCTTCTGTATGATTTTCTTTGTTTGGTTATAGAGACATGGAATCTGAAGGGATGAAAAGGTCTAGGTTTTTACCGGTTGATATTTGTGTATAGATATATTTTTTTAATCGTAAAGTTTCAGAAATTACTGTATTTGTTTCCCGATTCCGAAGAAAGTTATGCGTATAGAGGAATTTAAGGGGGAGGAGGTGGAAGGCGGAGAGAAAGGAAAGTCGTACATTGAGAATGATGATTCCGGCGGGGCAGGTTTTCTTGGGTCTGATGCTAAAAGGATTTTGGTCGGAGCTGGAGCTCGTGCGCTATTCTATCCCACTCTGATTTACAACGTCGTCAGGAATAAGATTCAGACGGAGTTTCGGTGGTGGGATAAGGTTGATGAGGTATATTGTTTTATTCTAGACATTGACATTGGTTCTGGCTATAGCTTGATCTTAGAATTTCTATGTCTTGGCGTAACTTGTTGACGCGTGAATTTACATTGTCTTATGGGGTAGGGTTGTGTTAGTGGTGTTTAATGCATGTGGTTCTTTTATTCATTCGAAGTGGTTTAATTGTTTATTTCTGCGCCTGTCATTCTACCATTTTCGCTTTTCTGCACTGCCAGGAATGTAGCAATTGAGTGCATGCATGTGTGTTTATCAACATATATAGGGCAAGATGCTTTAAGTTTATCAAATTCATCCTATTGATTGCATCTGCATGTTGTGATTTTACCAATAATAATGAAATGGCGATCTGAAGAGATGATAAAACCTTTTTGGACTGACGAATTGAGAAGGAAGATAATAAGTTTTATGGTTAAAGGCTTAAGGCTTATAATTTCGGTTGGGGCCTAATACTATTGTCCTATCACCTATGATTTCTTTTATGTGTCTAAGTATTTCAATACAATGCTTTACTTGGTGGAGTGCTTCCTCGTATAGCCTTTCCAAACTGATTGTTATCCAAGGGCTTTTGAATTCTGCATTCTGATGCACCTTAATTTTTCAGTTTATATTATTAGGTGCTGTTCCATTTCCTATTGATGTTCCCCGCTTAAAGGAGCTTGGTGTCTGTGGAGTCATCACATTGAATGAAGCATACGAGACTTTGGTTCCTACCACATTATATCAAGTGAGTATCTTCGATATATATATATATATATATATATTTTCTGCTGCCCCATATCTTATTCTTCAAACATAGAAGACTTGATGATGTTGAATTTCTAATAGCTGTGAAGGTTCCAAAATGCGTATACTACTTACGATGCGATACCTGTGTATCTAGCCAATCTATAAATCAGTTCTCTATTTCTTTATGAATGGTTGTGTTCCTTATGCATATCAATGTGCTTTTTTGCAAACGCAATTATGGTCATTTTCTTTGGATTTAAACTCTGTTTTCTTCCAGTATGTCCTACTTTTGATTAACTTAGCAAAATTTGGCAGGCTCATGGTATTAAGCATCTTGTGATTCCTACTAGGGACTACTGTTTTGCTCCATCAATGCGTGACATATGCCATGCTGTGGACTTCATTCATGGTGAGTATTATTTGAATCGGTTTTGGCAAACAATGATTTCCAACTTGAAATAGCAGATACAAGTGCGAGTTTTGATGGACATTCAACCACCTAGGTCCACTTCAAATGGTGGAAAAGTGAAAAGCAACTCCAGAATCTAGGAGAATTATCCTCCTTCTCTGTATCTCTTCTCTCTATAAAATCTTATATTTATATAAAACTGTCGCATTTTAACTGATATTTTTTGACAAGTTATCAAGAAAATTTACTTCTATTGATTAATAGGCTTATAATTACAGTTGTTCTCTATTAGTATATGAACATTCAATTATTTTTGAACTTTGATTTGATTGTTACTTTTGACAATTGGGTATTTTTGGTGAAGAAAATGCATTGTCCGGACAAACTACATATGTTCACTGCAAAGCTGGACGTGGTCGCAGCACAACAATTGTTATCTGTTACCTGGTTGGTGCCTCAACCTAATAAAGGGGGAAAAATAAAATAATGGGAGGTTAATATTATGATTTACTAGTTCTGAAATTTTTAACTTCTGTTTTTGTTTAGGTGCATTACAAGTTGATGACCCCTGACGCCGCATACAATTATGTAAAATTAATCCGGCCAAGGGTTCTTTTAGCTTCGTTACAGTGGCAAGTGAGTGTGACGCTTATCTTTTCTTAACTAAATAATGATTGACGATGATGATAAGAACAATAACAAGAAGAAGAATAATAGCTGTGAGATATTTTTACCACAATAATGGAGACCTTACTGTTATACGCTCTTGTGAATTGCCTTGCCCTACATTTACAAATTGAAGCCCATCTCTTTCACTAAGCCCATGTAATGGGTTAGTGCTTTTCAATTTTCATATTCTTTTACCGTTGAAATTCACAGGCTGTTCAGGACTACTACCATCTTATGGTGAGGAGGACTGTCACTCGTGCTCCCATGGCCAATATAGTAGTGAAAGCATCTGAGGCGACAGCAGCTTCGCAAGGCCTTGTCACATTTGACGATTCTTCTGTAGTTGTGGTAACAGAATCTGATCTTGAAGGATATGACCCAAGAATTCATTCAGGTACTGTGGCAAATAAGATATGGACAGATTTAAGCATAGTTTATCGTGTCCGAGTTTCTGGAGAGGCGGCACTGTCAAGAATATCCTGCCTGTGGTTGCCATACCGGACACACCAGAAGATTTCTGGGGAGGAATTGAGCCGGGAGAGTGGCTGCTCGCTAAGGACTAGTCACTTGGATAGCATTAGTGTTGATATCCAAGTCTACTGAAAAAAAAAGGTTCTAAGTTTGATCTTGTCATGTTCTGCCCCGGTAATAATTCATGTTAGGCAGGGCTGAGATTGATCTTTTTCGCTTGTATATTCTCTTGTTCTGTCGTGGAATGAAATGCTTTCAGGTCAATCGTTGAGTACCGATGAATGTGTTAATATCGGTGTCGGAATTTTGACGGATGTGGACATCCTATCAGAAACAATCGTTAAAATTAAATTTTTGGAAGGGTAATGATATACAGAATGCGATATATGAAATGATTTAAGACAAACAAAAATATGTGTACACGACTCTAGCTGTCTGCTCGAACATCCTATCAAAGTAGAACTTTTCTCGGGCATATTACAGCAATACAATATGTGTACACGATTTAAGATCTGAACTATTTTTAATGTACTGGTAAAGCTTTAGGTGGATGGTTTTAGTGGCAAAAAAAATTCGATCAATAAATCAGATATTTTCAGGTGGCAAATAACATCTCAATATCCGTTTCCTTCCTTAAAATAAATAATTCGTGTTAACACCCGCACTTTGTTTCCGCCTATGCACATGCTGAAGTGGTTTGGTGCAATATGTTTGAGCATTCCCTTTCCCCAGGATATTGATAATCGCATTCAAGATGACTCATCTACTTAAGGTCAAGCAGTTCAGCGAAGAAATTCTTGATTGATGGAGGCCACGAATATGGAGATGATCCATTAAGTAAAGCCAAGGCTGATTGGTCCTCAACCACCTTGTTGTCTTGAACAAGTCTCTGATCAGCTCCCTTTTTCCTCTTCAAGTAAGGTACAACATATTTCTTCATATCCTTCTTAGATATTCCCAGATGACCTCCCCCAACACTAACGAATTTCACCCTACCAGCTTCATCCAGGCTTCTTAAACCAATCCAGTCCTCAATGTATAATTGTGTCTGCAATGCATAAGAATCACTCAAGTAGTTCCGAGGCGTTTTCTTCTCTTGATGTATTATTACAAGGCTTTTATTTTTGTGCCCTTGACACCAAAACTAATTAATTTTCTATACAGCCTTCGTAAATTTTTGGATAGAATCAAGGTATCAATATACTGGGATTTATACTCTGACACGCTAAGCCCTGTTGTTTCAGTTATCAATCACCGCCAACGGCTTCTTTATTTATAGTAATATATGATTACGTTTCTCTCACAGGATTCAGGAGTCAAGAATCTTGGACTGAATCGCTTTACTAGCATTAATTAATCGTTCAGATCAAAGAACTCAATTGCGGCAGATTGAAGGTCTACTATCATTTATGACTGATGAGTTAGAAAAGAGTGAAGAAGGTTACCTGTTGAGGAGGTAAAACTGGCTTGAATAAGCCATCTGGGTAATATCCAAACCAGGCAGTTTCCTTAGGTATTAGCACAGTGTCATTCTCAAACTGTTAAAATAGGATAGCAAATAAATGAGTATTTCTCATGAACTCAGCTTGCAATATCCATAGAATATCAAAGTTAGCTGCTACCTCAGAGGACCAACTCACCATGATAAGCACTAAATTCTGCAAGCTACTAAATCTTTCCTTATAGGTAGAGTTCCTCTCATCTGGGAGTTCATTGTTAAGCACAGGCAGAAATCTACATTTCTTCAAATAATCAGGTATAGCCTGAAATAACAATTGACAAATTACTAATTAATGGAACGCTCATGTCCATAGGGTAATTTTAGAGATATCTCATTACTCATATTTCTTCTCAATTCTGTAACGTAAAGTAACACTCACATTGGGTAATTTAAGATAGCCACTGGGAGCCAAGTGTTCCTGTGATTTTATGAGTTGAGGTATGTCAGTGACAGCACAAAATGCCAAGAAAAATTAAAATTGTATAAACAAAGAAAAGGAGAGAAGATTACTTGAATGAAGTCACTGTAAATATGTGACTTGATGAGGCTGTCTGCGATGATGCACATGATGCCAGACTGAAGAAGTCAAACATCATTAAACATGAGAATCGAAGATAGGCAAACGGCCATTTTAAGACATGTCATCAAATAAAAGTTGCAATATGTCTCAAACAGCAATTGCATAGGGTAGGGAGTTGGAGTTGTTCTTAAATAAACGGTGGATCCAAATATTTTTAACAGAAACGAAAATGGAGAGAAATAACGCGTTAATGCTAGAAAGCTACAAAAAATACTCACACCGCATAGCGGAACTGAAGCAGTACCAGCATGAGGGCCCGCTAGAGAGATAAAATTTTTAACCTGTTCCAACAATCAATACAATGACGAAATTTCCATAAAAAAAGTATTGGCAAATAAATATATGGATCAACGAAAGAAAATAGTCAGAGAAGAAAAGTACAGGCAAATGGGAATCTGGCATGAGAAAAAGAGTGAAATATACAGCTAAATAGTTAAAACAGATACAAGATAGATATCCTACAATACAATTGTAGAAAGTAAGTGGATTCAAAAGTTGCCAGTTAGGAAGAAAATCACCAATCAACCTTTCGCGGACTCCATTTTTATATTGCTTATTCAACATATTAACAACACGGACATATAACTATAATTGAGCAATTTATAGCAACATACATAGATACACATAATAGAGATTATGACAATTATAGGTTCTTACAGGAGGTGCTCCTTCGCAGAATTCTACAACACCTCGACCGATCAAATTACCCTGTTGGACATTGGAAACTCAAGGCAAAATATGAGATGAATAACACACTTGAATAGTTTGAACGGATACTCGACATATGAATGAAGCAAAGGGACCAAAGAAAAAGAAAAGGTGAAGATAGATGATAGATCATCCCCAAAAAATATGACATATTAGTCCAGGGGGTTAAGCTGATCTAGACATCCTTTAATGTACCTTCTCATAATGTATTCTTTAATCCAGATCCTCATATATTACCTGGGAGAGGCCAACAATGTTGTAACCTTCACTCAATTCTTTCTTTTCCTTGACCTGCTTACGGAGATGAACAACGTAGTTATACAAACAACATTTATCTTAAAATTGAGGTTTGAAATTATACCAGAGTAGCCGAGGAGTCTTTATCACCTTTTGGCAAACAATCTCAGCCTGCAGACAGGTTAAATAATTCAAATTACAGTTAGTCAATAGATTCAATACTAGCAGCGTCTTCAATATAACGACCAAGAAGTCCGTTTTTGCGCTGGTCTATTTATTACCTGCAGCCGAAGGGGCATGAACCATGAATCCCATGTTCCATCGCCTACTTCTCTGAAGCAAAAGAGGCAACATCATTAATGCAGAGTTGAAAAGAGACGGGGGAATGAACTTCCAGTATGAATTCAAATAGGCTAGAAATGATTCAGGTATAAGTTTCAGTATATGGTGGGGAAATTTATATGCAAGCATACATGCAATATCCTTTAACACCAGAAAATTTACTCAGTTGCTCAGTAAATTGTTTAACTCCGCGATTTGAGCACTGATCTCCAATGCCTGCAACAAAGAATCATGTCATACAAGTCTGATGTTACTAAAAACAAAAAATAAAAATAAGAATTCAAGCATAAACATTCAGTGATCCAGACAGCCCACGAAAACATTACGAAGAGCTCATCTCTTGTCGCAAAAGGTTTATAATCCCAACGGGGAGGCATAACACTCTATACAAAGTGAAAAAGAAAAACCTTGAAGAAAAATTAATAAACACGCAAGTGGTTATGTCATCGATAGTATGGTATCTAACGGTCTAAACTGCAAATTGAAAGTGCAGAGAATTTAACTTTTGATAACAAACATGACAGTTATTTCCTCGGAAATCTCAAGAGAACAATATATCGGACAGACAGAATATTAGTTAAATATTAAATAATTAGTGATTAGCGGTGAGAGAAAGAGGAATCTAATTGTTTAGTAAAGTTACTACTTACTTACCATGGAGTACTATAAAAGGTAATGAAAGCGAAACTGGGATGATGGTAAAGATGAAGAGAAAGGATAAGAAAGGAAGAGGCATGACTTGAGTTGAGTTCTTGGGATGCAGTGTAGGCTCTGGTTCTGGTCCTGTAATGGCTCCAACAACTTTTGCAGAAACTAAGAAATTGCTGTCGTGCTGAGAACTCAGAACGGAAGAGAAGGGAAGGTAAGCTGCTATGCTATTTGGGGGGTTGCGATTGGTGAATACATCGCGTTAAATACGGAAGGAAGAATCAACTTAACCCAACCCAACCCAACTGAACTGGGTAGGTGGTATTTAATAATTAATTGGTAATAGTAATAATCGAAAAACAATATTGATTACTTAGGTCTGGTGCTTCTAATAACAGACGTAAAATAGAATAAATTTTTTATTTTTAATTTTAATTTGATTAATTAATAAAATAAAATAATTTTATTTTAAATAAAATAAAAGAAGAAAAAATCGTTTCTCACTCACACAACTTTTTTATTTTTAACTCATTATTTCTACCGATGCCACCACTTAAATACATAATATCTTATTTTTATTATTTACTCTATTTTAAATATATGATATAATAATAAAAATTATTTAATATATATTAAATAAAATAAAATAAAACTCTTATTATATTTTATTCATATTCAAACTGCTTATCATATCCATATTTATCCTCTCCTTCTAGTAGGATGTATATAGTATACTATACTATGTCTTAGTCTTTGCTTCTTTATCTTTATCGAAGCAACCAATCCCAATTCGTGATTAGATTACTTACACTTACTGGATTGCTTCTTCCGTATGCGTCTGTGTCTGTCAGAGATAGCAACAGTATCACAGAGTAAATATAACTAAAAAACCACTAAAATATAAAATTGTAGAGATGAAAAGGGAATAAAAGATAAGAGAGATGAAAAAATTCTCAACTTTAGTAGATTTTTATCAATAATTGAAGTTAAATCTTTTGTTAAATTGTAACTCATGATTCTATCAAAATATCTAGGTTAATAAAACATAAATCAAATCACCAATCCCATAAAAAAATCATTAATATTTTGAATTTTTTTTTTGTAAGGTATGTTTTAAGATAGGTTTTTTTGGTCTTCTTGTTACTTAAAAAACCACTCAACAAATTGCCGCTCTTTGCGTATGGGCTTGGATCTCTCTTTCTTATTGGACCAAGAGCCTTAGGAACTTAGATAACTTGACGTAATTATGAGAAATCACGGAGAACAATCTC
This sequence comes from Bauhinia variegata, assembly GCA_022379115.2. Taxonomy (NCBI): domain Eukaryota; kingdom Viridiplantae; phylum Streptophyta; class Magnoliopsida; order Fabales; family Fabaceae; genus Bauhinia; species Bauhinia variegata. The sequence continues at coordinate 16,678,196 of CM039436.1, read as the reverse complement.
ACTTATGGCAAATTTGAAGTTGTACACAGAGAATTGCACTTGGAAGTGCTTCAAAAATTTAAACTAGTTATCTATCAACCTCTCTGATACAAGCTTTTCCTGCTGACCGCGATTCCTCGCCAAGTAATGAAGCTTTATGCTCATCGCTGTGGCTACCGCAACTAAACATATGCCCACGATCAGAACTGCACATATAGAAACAAAATCAGATACAAAATGAAGACATGAATTAATGTTTATGGAGATGAATTTGAGTTTACCAATATTGCGTGCTATGATGGAATGCTGTGTCTGGTCTTCCCAGGTAAATCCAAGACCAAGACTACTGCCTGAGAGATAAGGGCTATATTTAAAAGGAATTGGGATAGTTTTGACTTTTTCACAGGAAGCCGGCAAGGGTAATGAAGGGTCAACTGTGTAAATATGATAATTGGAGGCACTTAAGCAAGGAATTTCCATGAAAGGAGGTGAAAGTGCGGTGGAGCAATTTATGTAAGAATAGCTTTTCAGAACATAATAGTAACGGAAAGGTGTGAAGGATAGATTGAGGTTGAGAAAGACTTGATGGGCACAGTTTTTGGGGTCATGAAGATCAATTTTCTTGAGGCCATAGGAGATGGACTTCACAACCAAATCTCCATGAGATGGCAAGTTAATGGTGGTGACGTTGTCTTTGCAAAGCACCTCAAAACCAGAAAGGGTTTGATGCCGATGCAGAGGTTGCTGCCGTTTAATCATGAAGGGATAGTGGATTTCAGGGCCACTATCACTACACCGGGTTGCTGGGTCTTTTGCATACGCCACCTTGATAGAATTACAACTCTGCAAGATGGAAACCCACAAGAGGAGGAGGAAGACGAATGCACCCATCACTTGAGAATTCAAAAGATGCAAGGCCTGCACCAAAAATTTACACAATTATACGAGTCACTCTTCTCCGAGTTGTTAACGCGATAGAGTCAGTCAAGTCAAAAGTGGGAGAAAGGCCAATAATAGAGGGAATAAAATACTTTGGTTGGCATGAAGATGATTTTGGTTTCTTGAGGACTTCATCAACCTTTTAAAGTAACAAAGCATTAGACTTTAGGTGTGGAGGGTAAATTAATCAAATTGCAAGGAGCAAGAGGAATTTACTAATGAACTTCGTTGCCAGGGGATATACAAGTCTAAGCTGTAAGATTGACCAGTGCTTGCCTTTCTTCCCACGTCTCACTCGTCATCTGCGACATTTGATTAATACATTTCACCATTTTTGACTTGACTTGAAGTCTTCCTTTGTTCCTCATTGGCTAGCAAATATTGACTATTATGCATCCCAATGGACAAGAAGAAAGGTAGCATCACTTTGGCATTTTATGTAGAACTTGGTGTCACACATTACAGACGTCAACGCCACTACCAGCAGCCTTGGACCCTTGCCGTCACCCTTCTCCGCTGACCACCTTCCCCTTCGGGGAGTCTTCTTTGGGTAATTTAACAGAGAGGCCCCAACATACGAAGCAAAAGACAGAGTTACAATCAACGTGTTTATCACGTTCAAGCTTTTGTATGGCACGTATATTCATCAATAGAGAAAATGTAAGATTTATACGAGCTTGAGATTTGAAGAGGTAACTTCGACATGGAAAACAGTTGCCGCGGAAAACCTTTTATATCATTAACTTTCCAAATAAGAGATGAATAACTATAACAGAAAACTCTAATTTGTACGTTAATAGCATCTATACAACAGGCATTCCATTTTGAAGTACAGAACGCAACAGATTATCGTCATTACACAACAAAAGAAGCCCTTTTAGTCTTAAATAAATATAGCACAGTTGTTGCAGAACTACACTAGTTACGTTCGTCCTGTAAACTATGAACATAGATATCGGCACAAACAACAAAGATAGAAGGATAATGATAAGAGAAGAGAAATAAATAAAGATCATAGGAGCTCCTTTGCTAGCCGCACTGGCTTTTCCTGCAAAAAGGCCACGTCACCATTAGGTACAGTTAGTAAGTGGTGATTTGGCTCCTCCTCTTCTGTTGCAAATGATGCAGACCCATCAGATTCTGATCCTTCATCATCTGCAGTGGCAAACATTTACATTATCCTCCACGTGGTCATGAAAAATTTATTATCAAGAAGCGCAATGGCAATATTTAAAGGTTCAGAGAATCATACATAACAAAGACAACTCAATACAAGTTCAACCAATTAGAGTGCTTTATGATGTCAAGTATGCGTATATCTTTGTTGTGAGGTTTTCAAAAATATGGTAGAATTTCTTAACTTTTTTAGAAGGAAAGAAAGAAAGTCCACTGCATCTCTGTTGCCTTCCGGTTATCCATATCTTGTTCTGTTTCAAGCTTTTTTCCCCTCTTAAGTAATAAAATGCACCAATGTATAGGAAAAGAGAGAGGGAGAGAGAGAGAGATGTCTGCCTCTGAAAATTAGATGTTTTCTTTCTAGGAAAGCCAATAAAATCAGTCTGAAGAAAATTACAAAAATTGTGAAACAGTTGGCTAACACGCATGGCAGTCAGCAAATCTTACCAGAATATGCAACACGTTCAGGGCGATGTCTAACCGCAGCCACCTGAAGGCTTTCAGGCAGAAGACAATTACAGAAAGAACCTGAAACTTCAAACTACATATAATCAAATGACAAGGAAACTAGCAGTTGGGATCACTAAATCCACAAAAACATGGCGATAAGTTTGCATTGCTTGTCCATCAAACTCTTAAATAACCAACTTCTACAGTTATTTGAAACACTTAAATGGGGTAGGGGTAGACAAAGAAGCACCTGGCTTAAAAAGCAAACTAGGGATTGGATGACAGGTAACAAATGTACATTTATATAAGTTATGCATCTTAATGTATACAGAAAGATGGAAAGGAAAATTACAATTTATATGAAACAAGAATAAACAGTATGAGAGATTCCTCACCTACTCGAGCCAGCCTATTTACCCAAGCAGGGATAGGCTTTCCAGTTAGCTCTTGACAGACTTCATCTGTAAAATGGTTGCAATTCTTCGCAATGAGATGGTAAGTGTCACCATGAAATCTACTAGAGAGGCGCTCCATGTAAGAACGAAATTCTGAATGAGACATATCAGTGCTGCCCAACAACACTGACCGCCTGAAGATGAAGCCAGGGCAGCTTCTAGGTTCCACCTCAAACACACCACTCGTAGGGTACTCATGTGCTCCAAATCCATATTCCATGCCATGCACTGTTCATGAAAACAATAAGCGTTGTCTTCAATACCATGCTAATAGTTTATTCAAAGAAGGTAGATTCTCTACTTTATAAGATGTTTTCTTTCCACAATGACATCTTGTCATTTAGATAGTTTAACTGTATCAGCAATCAATTTTTCTCCATTAAACTATAAAAAAAATGTTATCCAGACAAGTGCAGGGGGATAAGGTCATAAGATAGATTAACTAAAATATACCCCTTTTGTTTCATCAACAAAAATATTAAGTGGCATCCAAGTTTGACCAACTAATGATGATGTTCAATGTGGGCTTCTGGGATTCTCTTTCATAAATTTTGACATTTAACAAAAAAACCAGTAATCATCATCTGAGGCAGAACCAAGCAAATAAAAAATTATGAAGATAATTAAATCAAATAAAATGCAATAAATTCCTTCAATATTATGACATATTAAGATGAATTGCTCTATTTGAAATTCAAGGAATCAAAGTTACCCACTCAATGTGCCGCATCTCAATGATGAATTTCCTAAGGAAAACTGTGTAGAATGTAGAGAAGGAAAGAAGTTATCACATCAAGCTCAAGAAAAATGGGTAAAATCAGATGAAGTACAGTGCTTCTGGGTGGCTACTAACTTCCTCAATCTGGGAAACTAATCTCAAATCTAACCTTACTGGATGGCTACCAACTTTAAATGTTACTTCCATGGACGAAACATCCAATGAGAAAGCATGCTACTTATGTAGTACATCACAGCTTCAGCTACTATTTGGTAGCAAGAATAAAAAAAAGTGACCCATCCACAATAGCAACAAGAAAAATAAGCCAGTCAGCCATAGTTCATCTTGTACCAGAAGTCCCCTGTCACATGGTCAAGTCCAAGTTCGCCAAATTTCCCCTAAAGCTCCCTATCCCCTCCCCCTCTTCCATAATTGTGACATTACCAACAAGAACACAAAAAACCAAAAAAAAAAAAACAAAAAACAAAAAACGAAGAAAGAAAGAAAGGCTGTACTTTTGATTAATTAGAAAACAACATGCATTGCAAAGGCAAATCAATTGAACCGAACTCTTACTTCAATTTCCACCACACTGTAATAGTGTAACGAAATTCAATATTTGACGATGAGTTCTATCATATCTGATGGAATTCGAGGAAGCGTCAAATGTCAATATGAAATCTCCATTTTCCTTAAGACTACATATAGAACAAGATAGAAAATAAAATAGAACCTCATAAGCTAAGTACGAATCAATTGAACCACTATTTCCAACGTCAACATCATCCAATTTTCTATTTTGCTACTTTCCAAACTTGTTTATAGAACAAAAACAAGCAACCACAAAGTAGCCCAGAATATGTTATTGTACCTGTCCAACTGTCTTTTTGGTTAAATGAGATACATATTAATTTCCTTTCTGTCCAATTACAACTCTAGTTTTCCAGTTTCTTTTCAAAATGCAAATACTGCACCATACTATCAGATTTCATGCTATGGGTGTAAATTAAAGAAAAACAACTCACAAAGTCGTATCATGAAAATCTCATACCTTCTATACCGGAATGAAAGATTCCTAGCCCAAACATGTAGAGATAATTATTTACAGGCGTAAGATCATATGTATTGAGATAAACCATAGCACGACTGTTTTTTCCATTCTCCTGCTCCTTTTCAGAGCTCGAGCTCAATGGGAATAACCGCATTGTATAATTTGTATCAAATTTTGGTCCTCCCCTCTCCACAAACCTCCAATTATATTCCCGCAATCACAAGCCCATCAGTGAAAACATCCTAACAAAATATCACAAAGAAAAAGGCAAAAAAAAAAAATTGGAAATTTCCATTCGGCAGGTACAAAAACAAAAACAGAGGCCGACAAAAGAAAAAAGAGAAAAAGAAATGAAAGCTTGAAACCGTAGCTTTGATATGGTGTTGAAGCAGAAGCAAGAGGAATTAAATTATGCAAAATCAGATCAAATGCAAAGTTCTATTTTTGGTGAAATCTCATGTGATAATCAATGCGGAATTTACAATCAAAACAGGGAAAGTATAAAACTGGATCGTAGAAAAAGCCCTAGAAAACCAAAAAGGAAAGTTGGATCCGGCATTAAGTAAACAAAAAAAAAAGCACAAGGGTTCGAGTAAGAGAGATGAACTTACCAGTGAGGCAATGCTTGAAAATTCAAGAAACTGGAGCTAAGGATGGAAAAGAAAGTGAGATGCCTCACACAGAGAGAAGCTAAAATCAGAGGCGCTATCTATGAGTTTCAGACATAAACAGTCGCCGCCATCTTAATTCCTGAAAAGGTGACAACATTTTGCGAAGCGACCTTATTACCAAGTTTTCATAAGTTATCCATAAAATGAATTATTTTGCTAACTAAGCTTTAATTAATCTAAACAAATGTACATTTGAAAATGTCATTTTGTTCATATCCACACAAAAGACATTTGTTTAGCCACAAAGATGCCTTTTTGTTTTTATATGATGAGTGAAATTCCTTCTATTTTGTATACCAACAAGGAATTTTTTTTTTTTTTTTTGGAATTTTCTTATGAGATGAGTCCCTTTTTAATTATGATTTGAGTAAACACTACGTTGACAAAACATTATCATGAACAGTAGTATTAAGTATAAATCATTGTCCTTGAAATCTCCTCTTGTCTTAGTGATTTTTGTGTCGGCGAAGCATGATCTTTCTGTTTTTATAATAGATATGCAACGCAATTTAGATTTTATATGACAAAATGACTATTAAGCTCCTGTCTCAGTGAGAATAGAGCTTTTAATAGTTGACATTCTTTTACAAAGTCCTTGTAAGATTTCTCATTTATGTTTACATTGCCTTATAACCAAGTTGCAAGCTTTGAATTATCTAAATCTTTTTACCTATTAAAAGCTCTTGTTTTAGCAAGTGGTAGAATGATGAATTTAGATCTTTTTCATAAATCGGTCCAGTCTTTCTCATATAGTTGAGATCTCAAATCCCAGTTTCCATTCTTTCAACTCCAATTGCAAAAGCTAGGTTGAAAAGATGGTTTGTTAAAGGTGCAAGTTCTTTTGGCTCATAATGTTACTGAGATAATTGATATACAAAACAATTTCAGTCTATTTATGACTTTTTCATTCTACTACCAAAAGTAACATACAAGTCAAAATTGATCCAGCAATAGTTTAAGTACTCGGGTTCATACTACTTAGTGTTTCATATTTAGAAAATTCTTATGACTCAGCATCAAATTTTAATGTGGATGCTCTTACTTCTTGTTGGAGTTATTCTGGTGGCATTATTTTTTCGTATGATTGCCATAGTATTGTTAGTATTTTAAAATATGTTTTTTTTTTTCTTATATAAGAATTATAAGTATACTTTGTAATATAAATTCTCAACAAATATATATATATATATACTCAACCTGGGTTTGGTTTGCATACATGGTAAGAAAACCATAGATCATTAATTGGGTTAAATTTGAATAGCCCATAGCATATCCCATGTAGAAAGCTACAGCCAGATCAAATTTCAATCTAGCAAATGTATCCATACAGTATGAATGGACCACTAATTATGGTATGAAAATAATTGAACGTTAGATATTTTCTAATGGAGCTTTGAAATATCACATGGTATTGTCCTCTATGGTTGGGGAATAGGGTCTAAGCCAGCCCAAGTTCCCCGGCATTTTGACGTTTCTTGCTTCTAGAGGACAACCTCTCAAAATTATTGAGCGGTCGCTTCACGCAAGTGCACATAATTGTGCAATATAATATTCCGTTAACTAGCTATAGCTCCAATCTTTATCCACATAAAAGATGTTGAAATTTTTACAAGGGCTGTCATGATTATACCAGAAGGCCTACAGCAATTAGCAAAAGAGAGAGAGAGATCCAAAGGAAAAATGTAATTGCCGTCAAAATACTTGCTCCAACCAAAAATAAAAACTGGGTTGAACAGACAGGGCAACTGCTTATTTTTGTTTCTTTCTATGTGGTTCCTTTTTCTTTCCAGGCCAACTCTAGATGTTTGCAGAAAACTGGAGTTACCTTAATCAGACAAAGCTTTTTGTAATTTCTGTTGCGGATGTTGTATTTGCAAGAAGCGCACGTCGTTAGTAACAGATGAGACATGTTGACTAGGAATGTTGTTTATGGTTACATGTTATATATACTGGTAATACCAAATCCGTGTCATAGCAGCCAAGGTTTCCACTTTTCGAAGGTATTTGACAAGCAAGGAATGTAGTGAGGGATGTTGGGTTGGAGTTAAGGAGCTTTAATTGCCAATGCAGTTGATATCTTGAATGTCCACCACGTTGTAATAGAGGGACGACGACTTGCCATCGAACTTGGAAGCCACAGGATGAACAGATAGACCACAATAACGCTTCCCGAGACGAGCAATGCAGATGTTTATGATCTTCTTGAACAAGCAATCATCTTGGATTAGTTGTTGCTCTACAAACTCAATCAGTGGCATCCACTGCATATCATCAGATCAAGAGTAATTGATTAGAGTCTCTTGGTTGAGGAGGAGGGGGGGAAAGAGTTCACTTTTATAAGCAAATTGTTAACCTTTGCATCTTCAATTTCAAGGTCGTCAACGACAATCTTAGTTGACAGGGGTCTTAGCATGCAGATGAAGAACAAATCTGACTTCTCGAATGCCACCTTGTGTGCATGCCTGGGAATTGATAATAGAAAAGATAAGACAAACTAGGTAAGGAAGTTTAACCTTTTAACAATATTAAGATCATAATAGACTCAGGTCGTAAATTATCGATTACACCAGAAACCAGTCAGGTGTTACAATTCCATTCAACAGTACAAGTGCTTTGGAAAACAAAGATATCACAGTAAAATTATAGTAAGACATTGTGAATAGAACTTCAAATTTAAAGTGGATCATCATTGAAGTTTCACATCTAATTGGTTGCAAGTATGACTCATGATGTTATTACCTGAATGCTATGACTTCAACAAACTCGGTATCAATCTGAAAGACAAGGCAGATAGAATTAAAAACCACGACTTGACACAATTATAATATAAGATGAAACCTCGAAATGAGTAACATCAAAGGAATATTTCAAACTACATAATTGTTACCCCAGTTTCTTCCTTCACTTCTCTTATGGCTCCTGTGTATATCTCCTCTGCCTGGAAATAATTCAGACAACCGATAAAGAATATAAAAGAAAATACAGTAACTTCTACGCTGGTCATCGTTTACGCTTTCAGAAAAAATGAAGTGACTTCACTAAAATGATTACCTCGAGAACAAATCCAGTTGGTATCTTCCAAACACCAAGATTTGCTGGAGAACAATGTTTCTCTTGCACTACAAGTACCTTTGCAGATTTACAACATTACATCACAACTAGAACAAGGATACACATGTACTAATTAAATAAACAATTTCTGAGAATACTTTGTAAGGCTCCCATAATCTAAGCAATGCAGAACATTGAGTAACATCTAAAGATGCTCATAAACCTCGTGAAACCTCAGAATATCAAGATAAAGGCATTGACCAAAAGACTTTCATATGTTTTCTAAATTGTTTTCTTCGTTGTCAACTGAGTATTGGTTTACTTGTTTCTCGAGTTAGCTATAGAAACGTTCATACCTCATTCTTATCATTGACAACAAAACCTCCAACTCCGACTTGGTGTGATGCATTAGCTGGAAGCTGGCAAGGTCCGTCAGGAATCCAATATGTCAACATCACGTACCCTGGCTCCGCATGGTGGTATTGAAAGCCTTCCTGAAACCAAATGAGTTATGGTTCACAATTCCTTGTGTCAACACAAGAGTGAGTTAGTGATCATATGGAAGCTTTCGCTTCTAACTATTTGTTCATTTACTTTGTCAACTTGACATAATGCAAATGATGCATTAATTCTGAGATTCTCATACAAAAATTTGTTAAACATGTAAAGATTTATATTACCTTCACAGCAAGTGGAACAAGATCAGATTGCTCTAGCAGCAACTTAAGCCATATTCCCTTCTTTCCCTGTAATTATCAAGTAGCTACTTAGGAGTTTTGCATCAAACAAAATCAAATGGAAAGTATATGTTTTATGCCATCTCTTCTGACTTCTCAAACAGATAAAATGATGCACAAGGCTGAGATAACAAAGACTTGTTTCACAGGAAATATGTACTTTCGCAAAATGCCTTTCTATACTGCTATTAAATGCCTTCAGAAGTACGGAATTGAATTTCACTACCACATTTAGAAGGGTGCTAATAGATAGATGTTGTGCATGTCACTAACTTCTTTAGCCAACATTCCAAGTGATGATAAGAACATGGTAGAGACTTTACCATCCTCTTCCACTGGGAAAGAGATGAACGCAAAATAGATAGAAAATCGGATGGGTTGGCTGGTAACTTTTCGGGATCAATAATAACTCCGCCGTATTCATCATCAAAGGCATCGAGTATTCTCATGTTTTTGCAATACATACTGGAAGTTGAACCGTTTATTCCATTACCATAGGAACTAGTTTCTGCAGCTGCAATATTTGAAGCAACTGAATTTATAGCTTTACTTGCTATATGAGAATTATCTGAGGTACCTGAATGGTAAGTCGTAAGGAATAACCCTACAATTAAAATGAGAGTATCAAATTAAAGCTCCCGTAGGGTCAAAATCTTTCTTTTATTTATTACAAGTAAAATGACAGTTCTAAAACTGCCCCAAGAAATCGAACAGCCTCTAAGAATCTTTGGGGCTATAAAGAGTTTTAAGTGTGGGAAATGAATCTGGTTTTAGTGTTACCTTTACGAGACTTGAACTGCGTAGAGAATTTAACACCAAATTGGTGCCTGAAACTGGATAGCAGAGTGGAGTAGGTTCTTCCCCCGTGAACTATCTCAGACGAACATAATGATTTTAGCTCCATCTGTGTCAAAACCGAAGTCTGACCAATCACATACGCTAGTAGGCGGTAGCCACAAATCCAAAATCCAACGAAATCAAAAGCTGAATTTATATTTTGTTGAAGTAATTAAATATAAATGAGAAACTTCACAAAAATCTGAACTTGCTTAGAACTGTGAGACTAAGAAGCAGCGTGGAACTCATCGTCATTCGGAGTTGGGAAGATTTAGACCTGAACAGGGTTACAAAGAGAGGTTTAGTTTAGTTCATTAGAACAAGTGTTCATAAGTTATCAGTGAGTAGGTCTCAATGGTTTATAGAAATAGACAAAAATCGAGTCGTACCATTTAGTAATATTCTCAGTCATTTAAGGTAGTGTAACTTTCCATGGGCATCATTTTCCAGGTCTAATCATCGCCAAATTCTCCACAATCGTACGAGTACGCGACAAAGCATCACGTTCTGAGCAAGGGAAGCATGAATGCCCACATGTTCAGACACAGTAATATTGGCTAAAAGTAAGGTTAATATTGATATTGATATTAATATTAATATTAATATTATCAATTAAAATACAAGAATGACAAACCAAAAAAAAAAAAAGTTAACTTTTGTTAAAAGGGAAGGGGGCATCTATATTATGGCATTTCTTCCATTCTTTTGAAAAACTACGTGGAAATCCACCCAAATTGACAAGGGATAGCATTACCTAATTTTTTTTTTTTAAAAAAAAATAAGACATAAGAACATTACCATATCCGAACTGGAATTGCCAGATTAATATAATAATAATCCAAAAAAAAAAAATCATATTTCCCAATACCGATAAAGATGACATTGTGACCAAAAAAGATCTAAGATATTTCAAGATTAAGATTTTGTTTAATTTGTTAGTCCTTCCTAGCAATAATATTGGTGGTTGTCGTGGAAGATATATGAAGTCCAGGTGTCCTCATCATAAATAACTTTCGGATGGATAAGGACTATTTATTAATTAATTATTAATTAATCTTCAATTCCTTATGCATGCAATTTGTTTGTGGCCACGAATTGAAGTTTGGGATTTCACGTGCTTGTAGTGGCCACATAAGAAATTACCACGCTTTTAAATTACTGGATTATTATTTTATGATGGTTTTTCTGGGTCTTGTAGCAGATGGGCTTAGGCCTAAAAGCCCTTCATATGATGCAGCTGTTTTTTGGGCCTAAACTGATGGGTTTTCATATGGTTAGGCCCAAATTCAATGCCGTGTTACTGCAGGATATTGGGCCCCCAAAAATGTAAAATGGAATGAAAAAACCAAGAATATTGGAGTTGGAAGAAGAGGGATAAAATCAATTATTTCATCTTCTGTATTGTTTATTGTAATTGAGTTTGAGATTATAAAATAGTATTTTAATTCTATACTCATATGCATGTTTAATCAATTAAAATATAATAAAAAAACTAAATAAAACAATAAATTTTATCTCAAGAAAATTAAAAAAAAAAAAAGAAAAAAAGTTAAGTACATTTAATTGACGGTGGACAAGCAAAGAAGACCGCAGTCTCCTCTAGGACTTCTAGTGGGAGACATTTCCAATTCCAATTCCCAGGAGAGAGGCATCACAACCACATTTTTATTCCCATTAATTAATTTCACTACTATCACAACCAATCAAATTGGTCAAAACTCAATAAACCAACAAGGACATTCGATTATTATGCAATGCAGAGCAGAACAGAACCCTTATTTCCAAACTTACCCTCTATCTCGCTCAATAATTTAATTCTTAGTCTTGTGAAATTAAATTTATCTCTTTTTTTTTTTTTATTTATTTGAAAATGCAGGAGTTTATTCATTCCCATGATTGAAGCCTTGAAGGGGAGAGAAGGACATAACGTACTCCTTCCTAATATTTTGGCGCTGAAATAAGCTGGATCGATATCACTTGTTTAATCTCGGAAACATTAATTTAATTATTTACTAATTAATATTAAGAAAAACGAAATCATTGTTCTGCTTAGTGCCACCAGCGGTACCTTAGTCTAGTCATCCAAATAGTATGTCGTTGTTGATGCATTGGATGGTCAAAGCGCACGTGGGCCTTTGACATTTTCTGTCTTTTACTACACTGTTTTAACTTCAAACAGAGGTGGAACGTGCACCCTCTTTGTCCAACTAAAACCTTCCAATTCCATGTGGAAGGTTGGACTGGTCAACTTAGGGGAGGGGGATTTTTTTTTTTTTTTAATGTTGCTTGAAAACATGAAAACTGAAATTCTAGAAACCCCTTAGATTGATTTTTTATTTTATTTTGTTTGTAATATAAATTTTTAATATTAACTTAAATATATTAAAAAAGATTAAATTACATGAATGTGTCAATTTTTTTTAAAAAAAAGTTGTATTATTATACCAAATTAATTTCTTAATCAGATTAATTATTTAGTATATGGATATTAATGATATAGTAATATGGGTTAAGACAATAGAAGCCAAGAGAGTGTGACAACATTAAATTGTTTACTTTTACTTTGAAGACGTCTTTGTTGGATTTACTCATACGGATATACGAAGATATTAATTAATTCTTCAGGAATAAAGACTCATTTAATTTCTTTATTTTATACACCGATCCCATCCCATGACTTTGACCTATATATAAGAATGGAACAAACCTAATCTCATCGCAAAATATGAGACTTGGCAATCCATGCATTTATTTATTAAACCGTCTTGTTCGTCAAGTACTGCTATTTTTCATATAATTAACCCTTGATAAGTGCCTAACATCGTGGTTGATCATATCTCGATTATCTTTATGTCTATCTACTTAACTTGTTCTTCCAGTCACTTCGTTCATTATATATATATATACACGAAACTTCCCAAAACAACTTCAGAAACGTAGACGTGCATGCAAGATGTCTTGGTTTTCATTTTATATATATTTATATATATCAAAGTTACATTAGCTGACTAGTTTACATGAAGATGGCTATGAATAATAATTAAAAATAAATAATGTAAGTTGAATACGGTGTCACGTCAAGTTCAAAACTTTGCGTATACGAATCATGTATATTGAAATAGTTTTTCATATTTTGAAGAAAAGCAATATGCCCTTGTTTTGAGCCTCCAATTATTGTATGTTATAATTTTTGTTTTGGTGTAATATTGACTAAGAGCATATTTAACGGGGGTTGTATAGAAAAAATAGAAGAGAGAAGGGATGAGTTGGAAGAGAGAGGGGATGAGGTGTAGGAGAGAGAAAGAAGAAGAGTTGTAAGTATAAATGCCTCTATTTTATATTGTTTATGGGAGCCATAACATTTTTTTTGTATTTTTTAAGAAGAAATATAAGGTTTTATAAGGTAAAAGAGATAGTTGTGGGACCCATTTAAAATTTTTTTTAGAATTATATGAGTAGAGAAAAAATTATATAAGTTGTATAGAATGATGTGTCATTGTGAGACTTATTAAAATAATATAAATAATTAAGATATAAAACTTTTATGAGTATTATGACTAAAGATAGTCTAACGACCCTTGGGGCTTACCACATGTACTAGGAAGTCAAGTTATTATAGCAGCTAGCTAGCTAGCTGGCTAGTGGTGGCACAGAGAAAATTCAGAGGCCAGAAAAGTTAATTTCAAATCATGTGCTCGATCAGCTCAGTTTCAAATCTCGAAAAACGATATGTATGTGATAATCAATGATCGGAAACAAATGCAATAAATACTGGGAAGTTAGAACCCTTAATTGGAATATTCAACATTGAGTTAGAAGAAGACATAACTTTGAGTGAAGCATACAATATTTGTTAAGCTTTCCATTGACGGTGTTTGATGTGAATAACGTAACCAAGCAGAACCGTCAGAAGAAGATATAATGAAGCTCATATTATAAACAAGGACAAATTAATATATGTTTTGTCTAATATTCTGATACAATTTTTTCTTTTATTTTTTAATAGGACAATGTTATGATATAGCAATTATATATTTCTAGCAAAATCAACTTCTAACCTGATATTAGGACAAGTGCATTTAATTGGTGCTCCACAAACGAAGACCGCAGTCTACTGGTGGGAGACATTTCCTAGTTAAACTAGATGGAGCCATGACATGACAACCACATTTTCATTCACGATCAGAGATTGGTCAAAAGTCTTAATTTCATGGAGCTAGGAACCTAGAAATCAATTAAAGGATGGTTAAGTGAATTATTTAAAAAAAAAAAATTACATGTAAAATTTAACATAAACAAAATTTTGAAGGAGTGAGCCCAAAGTTGCCACCTGCCCCTTTCAAGCTGTCCTTGCTAATTAATTTGAAAAAATTCATATAGGAAGAACAATTATGCAGAGCAGACTCCTTATTTTCAAACTTATCCTCTTTAATTATACTTCATATATAGTTGACTCACATAGATATTCAATAATTTAACTTTCTGTTAGTTGAACGTTATGAAATTCAACTTTTTTAAAAAAAAAATAATTCAACATTGCAAGAGTATATTCATTCTAGAATAAAATCTTATTTTTATGACTTAAATTAATTACAGAATAATTGAAGTTTCAAATTTCTCAAATAAAATCATTACATTATTAAACCTATTAAAATTATTCTTAGATACAAGTTTAAGAGTCTTATTCTTGTCTTGTTTTAACAAAGTTTTAAGGTAGGACGGCCTTATTTAAGAAATTTAACCTATGAATCTATGTACAGGTTAGAAAAAACGTTTTTGAATAAACAAAATAGAAGTTTACTCTTCATTCCCGTTGTTGAAGCCTTCAAGGGTAGAGACATAACGCAAGGAACTCCTTCCTTATGTTACGGCGCTGTGATACTGTTATCACTTGTTTAATGTTCTTTGAAACGTTAATTAATCAATGTTAAGAAAAACTAAGTCATTGTTTGTTTACGACTTAGTGCTACCAGCGTATTGATTGTCTTACCAAGTCTAGTCATCCATGGTTGTTGATTCATTTATTCCTGACGTTGGTGGGTCAAACCGCACGTGGGCCTTTGACATTATCTGTCTTTTGCTAAACTTTTGTAAAGAACTTCAAACATGGGGGAAAATGCACCCTCCCTCATCCAATTGAAACCTTCCACGTGGAAGGTTGGACTGGTCAGCTCAGTGGAAAATGGCTTTTTGCTTTTTATTTTTCTTAAAAACATGGAACCTTTCAATTCAAGAAATCAATCAGGCAGATTATTTATGTATACGTAAATGATAGTAATATGGTTGAAGTCAACATAAGCCTAGAGAGCTCGACAACATTAAATTAAAGATATTTTGTTCGATTTACTCGTACTCTTAAGAAGATATTCCATAACAGATATGAAGATATTAGCAAGTGTTCCTGGTTCAGGATTCATGACCCATCTGGTTTCTGTATTTGACTTTGACTTATCTATAAGAATGGAACAGTCTAATCTAATCTAATCTCATCGCCAAATGTGAGACTCTGGTAATCTACGCATTTACTCATTAAACCAGAGTCTTGTAATGTTCGTCATGTTATTACCCCTGATGAGTGCCTAACATCGTGGTTGATCATGTCCCAATCATCGTACGTTATGACAGTTGGGGCTTAAATGTCAGAAAGTAGAAAATCAAATTACTGAAATGGTGAGAAAGCCGATTGGAAGCACAGAGAAAATTCAAGGGCCCAGAAAATCAATTTCAAAGCATGCATGTGCTCAGCTAAGTCTGAAGCTTGAATAATTATGAGAGGGCAGGGTGCAGGGTGCAAAATGTCAAACCCATGCAGTATCCTTAGCTCGTAATAATACTAGTCCGCATGCACTTCAATATGTGCTTTTTACCACGATAAAGGAAAATAACTGTTTTAAAATAACATTAATCTGTAACTGTAATATTTATGAAATCATAGTCTAAAACTAACGATGCTATAAGGTTCAGATTATAATACTTGTAAAACTCCATAAAAGAAGAAAAGAAAAACTTATAAAACCCAAATATAATGCAGTAGCTCAAAAAAAAAAAAAACATTTTTCCTTCTTTAATTAAACTCTAAAAAACTCCTATATATTTAGCCTATTTTATATCTATATTGAAAACTTATAATTTCCAACGCATATAAGAAATAAAACTTTTTTTTAATCAATGAATAAGAACTATGTATAATAAGTCACTAGTCTTGCTTACATATATTACATATTATATGAAATTTTCAAGATTAAATAAAGCATTATAATTAAATCATCTCTAAAACAATTTAGCCAATTAATTCTTTGTCACTTTAACTATATTGTAAAATATAAATTCAGATGGAGGACAAGGGTGGTTTGATGAATTTTTTTTTTATATATATATAAAAATAAGTCTCTCAATTTTTTTTCTTCAAAACACGTAAAGGAATTTAAATGTGTTTGATACTCGTTGTAATTAAATTTGAAGCTTGAGAAAGTGTTCGGAGACAACAATTGAATGAAATCATCCACATCTTATGTGAAAATATTAAACCGTACACTGTACTTTTCTCTGAAGTCTGAAAATAGATACCAAAAGCGGGAAAAAAAAAAAAAAAAAAAAACTGCACTAAATTTCATACAACCATAAGCTGATAACCCAGAGTCGGGTGGGGAGATAACGGTGACAACGGTGGGATGTTGAAAATGCCTCTGGCATCATTGTCCCATAGCGATGTCCAAGTAGAGGGCGTTAACGGAATGTCCTTTATACGGCTGATGTCGGATTCTTCCGTTTTTTCCTTCTTCACCACTGCCTTTACCTCCACTTGCGCCTCTACCTCGTCGTCTTCACGGCAGCGTTTTCTATAGTCAGTGCCGCTGACGGGAATGGATTTGCCGGCTTCGAGAGGGAAGTTGAGGATGGCTTTGGAGCCACGGAGTTTAAACGCAGCTCGGTCGTAGGCTTTGGCGGCTTCTATAGCTGTGTCGAAAGTTCCAAGCCAAACTCTGGATCCCCGTTTCTTCGGGTCGCGGATCTCGGCAGCGAACTTGCCCCACGGTCTCTGTCGGACCCCTCTATAGTGCCTCTTATCTGCTTGGTTTGAATTATTCTGCTCGAACATTTCTGGAAATTCCTGTTGCTCATCTGGGTTTCCAAACTGGATCCACTCGGTTTTCTTTGGAACCGAGATTTGCAACGATGGTTTCCGATTCGATTGAGCTTTCTTCTCCACGTTTTGAGTCCTTGGTTGGAACTCGAAGATACCACTATTGGACTGTGAATTTGATTCGAATTGGGAGAAATTGTTGTGTAACTGTGAAATTTCTGTCTCCATTTTTGGTGTGGAAAGGTCAATCACTTGGGGTTTTGACTCGATTTCAAAAAGATTAACTTGATTTTCTGCGGAAGGCATGGAATTCATTGGGAAGTCGAATATTTCAGTGAAGTAATCAGACACGTTGGTGGAAGAAGCGGAGCTCGAAGATTGGGAACAGAGGGAATCAGATTGAGAAGTTGAATCTGCTAGGTTTGCTTCGTCAAACCATAGATTTTCGGTTGGCGAGCTGCAAAGAGCGGTGGAGAAGGTTCCCACCGGAGATAGTTCGCCTAGAAGATGCAATTTTATCTGTTCAAGGGCCGAAACTTCAATTGGGTTCGCCATGAGTTAAACCAAAGCTTCTAAATGCAATAAAATTTTTGAAGAACAAGATTGAAGATTTTGAGTTTTTCAAAAAAACTGTTTGAGGAGATGGGGTCTAAGTTGAGTGAACCAGAGTGTGGAAAGCGGATATTTATAGAGAGCGGAATGTTTGAACGCCCACAGACGACTTTCTCAACGTGGTGCTAGGAGTGGGTAAGGAAGCTTCGTCTTTCCTTATCAATTATTCTCGTAGTTTTGTTCTCCTGTAGGCATCGGCACGAACTCACCTTGTTCTACAATTTGCCTACCGTTGGATTTGCTGTGAATTGAAGTCAAATGCAGCATCAACGACTTGGCGTTCGAGGTAAACTATTTACTCTGTTTGTCGTTTCTACCGTCTCTTATTAGACGCTTTCTCTCTTGATAGATCCGTTTCAAGGAGGCTTCCGAAAAGGGGCAAGTTCTGGGAGAATGAAACATTATATAAAATATAATGGGTTTGTTTAAGTTATTTTATAAATTAAATTATTTTATATTTAATGAATTAATAAAAAAATAAAAAATGTAATTTACATGTTTAATTAATTTATTATAAGTATTAATGATTATTATAAATTTTAACAATAAAATTTTATTTTATTAAAAATCAACCCTATTTTTTTAAAAATTTATATTTTTCATCCTTCTTCAATTTCTTTTTTTTTACTTCATGTTTTCATCCTTTTTCGCTTTTTTCTTTTCGACCTATATATATATATATATATATATATTAAAATCTTATTTAAACAAATATTTAACTAATGATTAACCTTTCCTCTCTCTTAATTCTTTTTTTTTTTTCATGGGGTAATTTTTTTATGCTTATATGATTAATTGTATATTATTTTACTTAAGTAATACTAAAAAGATATAATTTATTATTAAAAAAATTACATTTTTAATAAAAAATATTACCTATAAGCAAGACTTTATAAATAAATAGAGACCTAAAATCAAATCTTTTAAATATTTATTTATTGATTATAATAACTAAGTTCAAAATATATATATATCTCTTTCTTAGATATTATTCTTACTTCTTTATAATATTACATTTTAGGTTGAGCCACTAAAAAAAAAAAAAAAAAAAGATGTTTCAAGTCATAACTTACTTTTATGAAATATTGTTAAATTAAATGAAAGATAAATAAATAAATCTTTCCGTAAGTAGAAAAAGAGATTTTTTTTTTTTATTTTTCATTAAAAAATAAGATTTTTTTGTTAAAAAAATAATAAAGGAGACATAAGAAATATATGGCTAAAGAGGAGCTTGGAAGAGAGAGAGATGGGATTGAGGAGGATGAGAATAAATAAAAAATTAAAAATATGATCTTTAAGTGTAAATTTTAGTAGTTATGAAGGTGAATTTAAAAATACAAAAAAATTGACTATTCAAGTTAAGAGTAAATGCATCTCTACCGTCTATTATGATATTAAGGTTTTTGATTTAGCCACATAATATAGGGTAGTGTAACTCATTTATTACATGGGATCAGTTAAACTCTCCCTTTATTTATATATTTATATAAAGGACGAGAAAGTAAGCATTTTGAAAGTAATAGTTGATGATTACATTACATCAGATTCGGATGTCTTTGAGATATTCGATGAGTAAAAGACGTGAAAATTTGGTCACTTGGTTAAAGAATTTTATATTTGAAGATCTTGATTCTGGAATAAAAATGTCATCCCGTCACTTTAAAGTAGAGAATCGATTTGCTTATAATTTATAGGAGTAGTTTTGTTTTGTTTTGTTTTTATGTTATGGATAATCGAAGGGTATGCATTATTTTAAAAATCAGGAGGACTGATTAACCTAAAGAATTGAAGAGAGAGAGACAACTTAGAAGCCTGCAGGCAGCGGCTCCAGTCCACCACCACCCGTGATCATTTGGTGAAACTGACCTAGTCATCCAATTGTCGGCTTCATTTGGACTGAGTTTCAGATGCCAGCAACCGACATTATCGATCTACAATACATGTTTGTTCTCATTCACCGATGCTTATGTTGGAAACTTTCTTGAGTGCAGATCAAGATCAATTTTACCAAGTGAATGAATCAGGTAAATTATTATTTAATTTAACATTCTAGGAGTAGGATAGGAGGCATGAATTTGTTTGTCGCTTTCATTATTTGAAATGGTGTCCAATGAATAAGGATAAGAAGTGGTCAATGGTTTCGGGTTCATTAATCTTCCAATCCAAGTCTACTGTCTCTAAAGGATGAAAGCACCTTAATCTGGTATATACTTCTTAGCGGGGAAGTCGATTCTAGAACTAGGTCCAAGTTCTTACTTGGTCTTAAACATGATTAAGAGCAATTCTAAGTTACAATCATAGAACAAAAATTGCAATTAATTGAACTGGCTTCGTGACAAAAGATTTGGTTCTTAGCCCTTTACGCGAAAAGTAGTGACAGTTTCAACAGCTCAAGTTTGAAGTTGTCACTAAGGTTTTTTTTATTGCCGGCTATCCTCATAACAGTTAATTACGAAACCTTACATTATGCACTTGCCAAAAAATGTAGGGACTCGAATCATAATCTCTGGGGCTATTGTCCTCTTCCTTGGACATTGTAGGGACATGTTCTAAATTAGGATTTGAAGTGAAAATGACTGACGACAGGCAACATTACTTGAAGTGAGAACACGTGGAATGACAAATGTTACATTGGCCACTGTGATAAGTGTTTTCTCCTTCAAAAAATGATAAGGATTTCTTTCTTATTCTTGTCAGCATTTAAGAATTGATCAGCATGTTGCAATAAAATTTCTCGATGCTGTTTTATCTTATCCATTTAGTTGTTGTTGCTATTGGGTCTAACGGCCCATGAATTTTATGGTTAAACCCAGCTACAAACTCATGGGGACCACCACGTCTTTTTAAAAGAAATATTATAAAATCTTTAAAATTGTAATAAGATGGCTAACAACCAAGACAGGCAGGCACGACCAACTATAATAACCATCCTCCTAGTATCATTCCCATACTACCCCTGGGATATTTCATAATGATACGTCCATTTGGTGCTTGTCTGCTATTACTGTGATATCATATCATAGCATATTATTGGGAGAGAGTAAAGAGGAAGATGAGCATAAATTTCTGTGATTGGGAATCAAAAAAGAATCCATTACCCAAGATATTTCGTGTGAATTAAATTCAATGGAGTAAGATGGCACCGTTCAACAATTTTGACATTTTGTTAAATCTAGAAGATACAAGTCCCATTCATCGTCATAAACTCTGGCAGATCAATCAATTCATCTAGAAACAAACCAAATTAAACTCTCGCATGTTTATTAACTGAACTAGACAATCAAAAAGACATTGTGGTATAAAAAGGTAAAGTAGGCTGAATAGTGCAAAGCTAAAATGGAAGATAACGACAAATGACGAATAACTAAGACTTGTAGCGAGGTCGAAAAAAGAGGAAAGAAGACCAAGTTTTACGGATCGTGTTCCAAAATAGGAAAGGAATAATTTACACACCTACCCTCACACACGAGTCTTCATTTGGATTTCAATCTTCTCTCTCTCTCTTAGCAGACACAAAATCAACAAGAGAAGAGTCGAAAAACGAAATGATGAGAACATCATCCTATCCTGTTCAACAACAAAGAGGGAAATTGATTATTCAAATGTGCCACGTGCAATTATCTGATCTTGACAATTCAAACTAAATGGTTGGAAATTACTCAACTATTCTACATTACCCTACATTAGTATATAAATAAATACTTAAATATGCTTTTAAACCGTCCGTCAATTATACCTTGCATTTGATTTAAATCAGTATATTTTTCTTGCCCTTTTTGCCAAATAATAAATCTAACTAGCTGCTTATTCATACTTTGTGTTGGTTGGTAAATGTTGCAGCCATCCATCGTCGGCAATATACTGATGGCTTTGAAGCCGCAAATTACAGATTTTATATATCCAATATATTCATTCAATATTATAATTAAGTCATCGCTTTACGGTCATTGATTGTCCTAAATTATTAATATAATTAGCGTTTGATTATTGCTTTTGGACTGGTTGATTAGCTTAATTCTCAGGTTTAAAGTTGCATTTCGACTCTAAACATTGAATCTGTTGCATCCTTTGGAAAAATATTAGGTTTTAGTTTCAAAGACCCGACATCATATTATTAAAAATTCCCAATTGGATGCATTTTATATTGCAAAGTAATTCAACTTGTTTGAATAAATGCAAAGCATTTGCGTAATAACATACAGTGCAAACATACGGCTCAACTGTTTGGTTGAAACTTGGATTCATCAATTAGGAAGATACGGACAGATTAGTTCATTATTAGAGTTTAATAATCATATTATAATATAATATTGATTGTTCAACGAATTAAGAAGTCTAGTGTCTATGTTGATATGACATTTACGTTACGTAGACTATAACTATAAGCGAGAAGTTTACAAGAGCCATCTCATATCACACGTGAGGATTTACTTTTTTAGTTTTTAACTTTCAAATTTGAGGTAATTCTAATCGTGGGCCCCACGTATCCAGTGTTGAACTCGAATACTGCTTTCTGTATTATAATGTTATTATTATCATTTAAAAAAAAAAAAAAAAGTTGTGGGAGAAGACTCAAAAATTGGGGTGCTGCGCACGTGTAGATGATTGGCACGTAGTTATGCATTACGTGCTGGAGAATTTTTCCGTTCAAAGTCAAATATTTCTGGTCATTGGTCAGCTTCAAAGGTTCTGCTTCTTGCCCATGATCTGCATTATATCATCGTTAGCTGTGCCAATGTTGTTGGTTGGCACACTAAGGTTGTTTGTGTTACAATTTACAGTATATTTTGGCTAATTGTTTTTGAATCCATGGGTATTCAAATTTTTAAAAATGTGGTTTTGATGTCACGTAATTAAAATTGTTAATACTATAGCAATAGCAACGCCTTGAAGAAAAAAAAAACAAAATGAATGGTGTGCACTGCAAGTGGGTAATTATATGGTATATTCCAGCTATAAGCAGTGGAGGTTTAGCAAAAAGTGCAAATAATATAGGAATATATGTATAAATAGATGATACAATTGGTAGGTAACAGGTGGCTGGATCCAACTCAATTAAAAAGCAACATGTATATCTTAGTACGATAATGACTGTTTTAGTTAATTAGTGTCATCTAATTAGAAAGGGACAGGCATCAATTATTTTGGCCACGGTACTTAATAATGTCTTTAGCTTTTAAGGGTTAATCCAATCCAAGAGAGTAAAGTGATTTTATTTTTTTATGGCCAGAGTCATCTCACCACCTTCCTGGAAGACAGAGGAAAGTTAACTCATGTATTGTGAGAGTGCAAATTGAGCAACGTGGGTCCCTCTAACGCACATAAACTTAATGGGATTATTGACTTTACCACAGACTTATCCAAACCCAAAACCTTTCCAATGTGTCCAGAATCGTTGCACTTGCGCCCCGTCACTATCGTCGTGTCCTTCTCCAATTTCCCATTCTTTTCCTCGTCCCGATTCGTCGCCATTCATATTTCTCTGATTCTCTTTTAATTTCTTAAAAAATTCTATTACAAAAATAAAATGCAATTGCATGTCGTAATGTCAATGGAATGTCCTAAAACCATGAATAACAACGAAATAATTACTGTATTTTCCAATTATACAAGATAGATAGTTAGTATAAAGGATTAATAATTAATTGGAAAACAATTATAAAAATTAAATGACTTATAGTACATAGTAATTGTGTGAAGTAAGGTACCTCAGTAGAAAAAATTAAATGAATTATACTCTCTTAGGATTGAAGAGAAAGATGAAAAAAAAAAATTGGAAGAAATTGATGAAAAGAAAAAGAAAATTAGAAATTGAAGAGTCGGCGATTTTACGGCACAAAGTGGTGACAAATTGAAGACAAGGCATACGCAAGTTGTGCGCTCTTGTCAGAAGAATGACGTCATAGTTGATGTAACTATTTTATTTCCAAAATCCGTCTATACAATCACGTGGTTAATGCTTTCCCCCATTATCTTATTGCCGTTTACACCTCAGAAGCTTCAGAGAAGCTAAGGACGAGGCCAATAAAATAAAATCCACATAATATAATATTATTTTTAATTTGAAAAATATCTCCATTTTCATAAGCTACTGCCCTATATATATCCCTTCCTTCTTTACCTTGTGAGTTCGAATATTCAATTCGATCTAAATCTCTAATCTTTAATCCTCCTAAAGAATCAAACAGAAAGCACAGACAGGGTCTGCGACATGTACGGGCAGAGTAGCACCGAGTCCGATTTAGCCCTTTTGGAGTCCGTTCGGCGGCACCTGCTGGGTGATTCCGAGAATCGATTAATCAATTCGGGCAACGCTCCGTTTTACTGTCGGAGCTCCAGTTTCAGTAGCTTGTACCCTTGCTTGAGTGATAATTGGGGTGAATTGCCGCTCAAAGAGGATGATTCTGAGGACATGGTACTCTACGGTGTATTGCGAGATGCTGTTAATGTAGGATGGGTCCCATCTCTTGATGCTGCTTCGCCAGATAGCTGTTCTTCCGGCTTGACGACGGTTACGGTTAAATCGGAGCCCGATGTGTCGCCGGTGGAACATAGCTCTCCGGAGAGTGTGCTGCCTCCGTCGGTGATTCAGCAAGAGAAAACTGTACCAGCGGCTGCGCCGTCAAAGGGGAAGCACTACCGAGGCGTGCGGCAACGACCGTGGGGGAAATTCGCAGCGGAGATCCGGGACCCGGCTAAAAATGGAGCAAGGGTTTGGCTCGGAACATTTGAAACAGCCGAAGACGCCGCGCTGGCTTACGATCGAGCCGCTTACAGGATGAGGGGTTCGCGAGCTCTATTGAATTTCCCGCTCCGGGTTAACTCGGGCGAGCCTGACCCGGTGCGAGTGACTTCGAAGAGGTCCTCGCCGGAGCCTACTAGTTCGTCATCAGAGAGTGGGTCACCCAAGAGAAGGAAGAAAGTATCGGCTAAAGCCGGGTTGAAAACAGCACACGTGGCGTCTTGTACACATGGAGAACAGCTATTGGTTAACTAATACGTAATGCTGACAGGGAAATGGATACAATGCGATTCTGAAAGGCCCTTTTTGTAATTATGGAGTTGGCTCGCTCTGTGACACTTGCCGGCGAAACTATCCTTCCTAACAAATTTTGGTTACATTTTAGCGGAAGAGGAATAGAGAAGACGCAAAAGAAAGAAAAATAAAGGAAGGATTGTGAATACATGATTTGTTATTTGTTTTTTGAATATTATCATAAATGGATAACTTCAATTTCTTTTCCCACACCCAACAAAAACTCTTCATCATTTCAATTAACAAACAAAAAATCACTTCATGCTTCAATCAAAAACAGCTTTTGATTCTTCTATTCCCTTTCACAATTATTAAGAATTGGGGTGCGTCAATGGATTAGGTACTTAATTAGAAATTGGGCTAGATTGTTATGAACTTCATGTAATATTGGCATTTGTTTCTATTTCACAATTACCTTAATTCATAGCTAGTTCTTTTTATATCAATAGTGTTCACAAAATGATTTGTATAAATTCAAAAAAACAAGAATGATTTGTATTATATATTATTGAGATAGGTGCACAGTCTCAAATCTGGGTAGGTAGAGACATTTTTATTATTATTATTAATTCAGTGGACACATACATGGTTTACGATAAAAACATTTTTCTTTTTCTTAACGCAACCCGTGGGGCATTCAACATTACCTGTGCATTTCCTAAGTAAGACACAACATTTAATTAAGAATATGTGCATGACTGACCACAGGCCAAATTTATTTGCCTCTTTTATCCCTTCTGTCTTGTGATTAAAGTTTCCACCTACCCTCAGCCATTAAGGATGATAATTTCCTTCAGACTTGGTGAAAATTCTTCGAGATCATAAAAAATTTCTCTCATAAAGATGAGGACAGGAGAGGAATTTTTTTCGAATAAAATTTAAAAAATAAAAACAAAAATTATACTCTCTAAGTAAAGATCTCTAAATTAATAAAAATATTTTTTATTTTAAATATATATATATATAACAAGAGTTTTCTTATAATTTTACAAATTATTTTATATATAAATTAAATTTATTTAATTAATTTTTTATATAAACAAATTTTAAAAAAGTTTCTCACAAGGACCCACAAATCTTCGATTTCCCACTAGAATTGAAACGAGAATCTAATTTTCTTTAACATTATGAGTGGGAATAAGGTGAAAAAAAATTTTCCAACAAAAATTAGAGATGGAGACTGTACTTTCACTCCTTTGCCATCTCTATCGGTGACTACACTGGTTTACCATTTTTGTTGTGCTTGGCATGGCTAGTGTAGAAGCCCAATTTCTGACCCAACAAGTACATGAAGATTTAATTAAATGCTTAGTCATCAAACTACCTGGGACTTTCCTTACAATAAGGTAAACTTCCTATTATCAGCAAATCTTATCTCAGCTACACCTGGTTCACTAACTCAAAAAGAATGAAATTAATATTTACAATAAAATATGAAAAATGTGTATGATTCTAGATAGACCTATTGGATTTGAAATTTATAACGATGACCTTTTTTTGTTTTTTCTTTAGTTGTTCCTCCTCTCTCCATTCCTAAATTGTACTATGATTTTTTAAGAAAAGAAAAAGTGCGATGGTTGTGTTAATATCTAATTATGGACTAAGAGGAGTCCACGTGATGGTTGGATGTTAAAAGTTTAAAAACTTTAACATGTAAAGTTGTAAACTAGTAAATGGTAGCAAACTGCTGGCGTCTGCTGAGGTTGACGTTAACCGCCATAAAGCGACGCACGAGCGCAATGGGAATGGCTTCCAACGACATTACAAGACCGTGCGGAAGCCTATCTCCATTACTTTGACCTTCAAACTTTGACGTTGATTTTTCCCGTTCATATTAACGAAAGTTCAACGATTATTAAAAACACTTATTCGGAAAAGAAAATAATTGGACAAGAAACAGTGTAACGAATGCGACAACCCCAGATTAAAAGACCACAATAGCCCTGTGGTTCAATTATGTTGCCTTTCAGTTGATAATTCTATGACAGTTGTAAACAGGTAATAAAGTATAACAGATAATTGAATTTTTTTAATTATGCTAATAAATATTTAATTATTCATATCATATATGAAAAATATTTTGTTAAAAATAAGAGATGTTATATTCATTTTAGTAATATTTTTGTCTATTGGTGAAGAAATAACTTTTGTGCCAAAAAAAAAAAAATGTAAGGCCCATGTGCACAACCTGTAAAAGTTTGAGACCCAATACTATTTTCTTTCTCTCGTGGCTCCAAGATAATGAGACCCAATACCAATTATTATATCAACCCAAATGACCACCATTAACATGTGGGAGAATTCTTTTGGCACACCCCATAATTTCTAACCACATGCCCTCCATCTAAAAATTGTATCATATCATGGAGGTGCCAAAAGAATTCCACTGACATTTGCCTTCGCCTCTTTAAGGTTATAGACACCCAAAGTTAATGTATTGAGCTATCTTTTTGGTTGGTATTCGGCTTTCTATTTGGACATGAGCAGGTCTGACCTTATCAGTGCTATTTCTAACTACACCCATCCCATTTTTGTTTGCCTTTTTACTATAACACCCCTCAAAACTTGAACTATCCCAGTCTATTTGAATACAAGAACACACTTCCAGATTTACATAAACCTAGATAAAAAATTGCAAAAACACCCGAAATAATCAGTGAAAGCACACTAGGATATCTTTGTTGGCACACTAAGATTTTTTTTTTAATTTTTATGATTAATATTTAGAATTATTTTTTTCTAAAAATATCTATAACTTTTGAGCATCCTCAACAATTTATCTTATTAAATTTTAAAATAATTATAATAATCTATACAGTAACTAATTGTCTTCTTGTTCCGTCTTTGGTGGAGTAATTGGTCAGACTCAAAAAAATTGACCGCCATTTGGGTAGATGTTCAAGTTCAGCTCACGGTAGTCCTTTTCTACCCTGACTGACTACTGACTAATGACTAAATATAGAACGAATTGACAAACCACGTTACTAATACCTGAAATACTGACTTTTTTCTTTCTATAAGATACGATGAGATTTTTTAGAATATTTTTAACTATGATGTTTATTAAAATTTTATATTTAAATTATTTATATTATTTTTATAAATTTTATGATGATTTATTATTTTATATAATTTATAATTTTTTTTTATTCATACATCTTAAAAAAAAAATTAAAACATGTCTTATAAATTATTTTATAAATTTATTTTTAATAATTTTTTTATATAAATATAAAAAATCTCTTTTTTTTTTTTTATAAAATATAAATAGACTTCTTTTTTTTTGTTTTTTTCTTATTAACCATTTCATATTTCAACAACTTATTATCTTTTTTTTCTTTTAACTCATCAGTGATACAAGAAGAAATGTAATATTGTTGCATAGTCCAATGTTTCCGACCACTAGAGTTGGTCTTATACGGAACTAAGATCTCAGTTTGAATTGTCTAAGATGCATTAAGCACGTCTTGAATTTTCTCGGTGGCTTTTTATCTTTTTCGCCATCTTTGAATTTTCTACCTTTACCATTGGTTAACGCTTTTGTTACTAATTTACAATCAACCTGACAATTAACAGTTTCAGACGTAAACCAATTCGCAAACTTGAAGATTAACATTCATTCTCTAAGCTCATGATGGCAGTTCCCAAGCTTTTCTTGCTTGTCCTTGTCTTTCTTCCAGTTAAATTTGTTTCCGGAAATGTCACTCGCAGTTCAACACTCTCCACCAACGACAAAGATCCTTTCTGGGTTTCATCTTCTGGTGAATTCGCATTTGGGTTTCGCCAAATTAGTAACATCACAAACCTCTTCTCACTTGCAATCTGGTACAACAGAATACCCGACAAGACCATCGTCTGGAGTGCAAAAGCAGACAACCTAGTAGTAGCACCACCAGGATCAGAGGTTCAGCTCACTTCGGGAGGTCTCACATTAACAACTCCGAATGGCGAAGCCATTTGGACTGCCGAACCCCATGACACCGTTTCTTACGGAGCCATGCTTGACAATGGCAACTTCGTCTTAGCAAACCGCAATGCTTATAATGTATGGGAAAGTTTCAAGAACCCCACAGACACATTGTTGCCCTCTCAATACTTGGAACTAGATAACAAGCTATCTTCAAGATTAGCAGAGACCAATTACACAAATGGAAGGTTTGAGCTTTATTTTGATGATGGTAGTCTCTTCCTAAGTCCTCTTGCCTGGCCAACCCCAAATCGTTACCATTTTTATTATACCACTGGTGCTTCTAATTCCGCCTCAAGATTGGTGTTTGATCAATCAGCTGATGTTTATATAGAGGATAAGAATGGAAGCAAAATCCAACTTGACAATTGGAACAGAAGCTCTTCTCTCGATCCTGATGCTTACTACTACAGGGCAACACTTGACTTTAATGGAGTTTTCACTCTTTACTCTCATCCAAGGAGTTCCAATGGTGATCAGAGGTGGTCTATTGTGAGTTATGTTCCTGATAACATTTGCATAGCAATATTCAATGATATGGGTAGTGGTTGTTGCGGGTTCAATAGCTACTGCTCCATGGAAAATCAGAGGCCTACTTGCAGATGCCCATATGGGTATTCGCTCATAGACCCAAATAATCAATTTGGTGGTTGCCAACCAAATTTCACCCTTGGATGTGGAGCCGATGTCCATGTTGACCCTGAGGGGTTGTATGAATTTACAGTTCTAAAGGACGTGGATTGGCCTTTGGGAGATTATGAAAAACTGCAACCATGTACTCAAGAAGACTGCCAAAAATCTTGCTTGTATGATTGTTCGTGTGCTGTTGCCGTTTTTCACAATCAAACTTGTTGGAAGAAGAAACTACCTCTTTCTAATGGAAGAGCACAAAGTGGAGGTCAATTGCCCCTTATCAAAACAAGACTTCGCCTTCTAGGTAACCTTGATCCTGCTGCAAACAACAGCGATCCTCCCGGTGATTCTAGTGAAAAGAACAAAGATTCAGATAAGCCAGTTCTTTTAGGGTCACTTATTGGCTCTCTTGTCGTTAATGGTGTACTCTTAGCCTCGGTTGTTTTTGGTATTCTCTTAATGCCAAAAAAGATTGTCCAAGCTTCAAGTCTACTTGACACAAATCTGCATTCTTTTACTTACAAAGCATTGGAAGAAGCAACGCAAGGGTTCCGGGAAGAAGTAGGCAGGGGCTCCTTTGGCATTGTATATAAGGGCACTCTAAAATCACGGTCCAATACTGTGGTTGCAATCAAGAAGTTGGATAGGTTGGCTCAAGAACGTGAAAAGGAATTCAAGACTGAGTTGAGTGCCATTGGCAAAACATGCCACAAAAATCTGGTTGGCTTGATTGGATTCTGTGACGAGGGAGTTCATAGACTTCTAGTCTATGAGTTCATGAGCAATGGTACTCTGGCAGACATCCTCTTTGTAAAAGCCAAACCCGTGTGGAATCTTAGGCTTAAAATTGCTTTGGAAATTGCAAGAGGTTTGGTGTACTTACATGAAGAGTGTGACACCCCCATCATTCATTGTGATATAAAACCTCAAAATATACTTTTAAATGAACATTTCACTGCGAAGATTTCTGATTTTGGATTGGCCAAATTGTTATTATCTGATCAAAGCAAAACGAACACTATGATTAGAGGAACTCGAGGATATGTTACTCTTGAATGGTTCAAGAATGTACCTGTGACAGTTAAAGTAGATGTTTATAGTTTTGGTGTTATGTTATTAGAAATCATTTGCTGCAGAAAAAGTATAATTATAGAGTCAGTGGAAGAAGAGAAAGATATTAACAGATTGGGCTTATGATTGCTACATGAGAAGGAGCATAGATGCTTTGGTGGAGGAGGATAGGGAAGCGATGGCTGACAAAGATAGGCTTCAGAAATGGTTGATGATAGCAATTTGGTGCATTCAAGAGCATCAAGAAATGCGACCTGCAATGAAGAGGGTCATGCAAATGTTAGAAGGCCTTGTTGAAGTTCCAAATCCACCATCACCTTCTTCCTTCATCTCAACCTGTAGTCATAATCAAAGGCTTCCATTGCTTTAGTTTCTACTGAAATTCTTTATTCTTTCTATATTATATATGAATAAACTGGGTCATCGTATGTAACTAAAAACTGGGTCCAATTAGATTTTGAACCTTCCATGTTATTCGTAGCAACGTCATTCATCGTAAGTATTTTCAACGTCGTTGGCCCTTCGTGCTATCGCTATATGTCATCCAAGGCCTTGCCTTCAACCTAGACTAGAAGAGTTCTTTTCACTTTTCCGCCATCATCATGTCTATGCGGACTGCTTTGATGGACCCGTGGATCATACAGATGTAATAATGACGGTCTTCATTTGTGTATCATAAAATGTCAGTTGTACTGCATCGATTTGCCCACAAACCCCTAAAGAAGATAAAGTGAAGTGAGTAAAAAGCTACATGGATGCCTTTAAATTATTCCTGGTCTATATCGAATATAGTTTGAACAAGAACTCAGTGAGCCTAGACTGATTTCTTTGAAATAGCAATGACGTTGAAGTTGAGGGAGTCAGGATTTTTCTGGATCATGCTCTGTATGACTTTAGCTGCATCCTGTTGAAGAAAAAGACAAGCATTAGTAATTGAAAATAGCAAGAGTATTTCATATGCCAACAGTATGTATGGTCAAAAAGATTTGAAATTAGTAAGAATTGCAGTCTTAATATAGAAAGAAAGATATTTACCCCCAACAAAGTACTAGGAGAGGAGGCTCCATGAGATATTGGCCAAGATTTTCTTCCATCGAGCTCATAAAGTTCACCTGTATATAGCCCAATTTGCAGAGAAAATAATCAGATTAAATGCCGCCAACAATAGAAGGGAGAAGTAAAAGAGACCAAAATTGACGTTAAAACATATATATAGGAACCCGAATACTCCTAATCTAGGATTCATGCAGCTGGTCCCACAGATATTGGCATTGAGCTGGCTTCTTATGTTTTTGTTATATCTCGGACAATCAAATAGAGATCACAATATCTGAATGAAGAAAATACCATCAACGCAAGCAAAGCAGATGAAGTGAGCGTCTGCATTGTCTGATGCCTGCATTAAGAGAGAGAGAAAAGGGGGAATTAGCGAGAAAATTAGTTGAGAAAGTGGGCTTGGGGTGGAGCAATTTGTTAAGTTAAATCATACTTGCAAAACTTTTCTTAACAGACGAGGTATCTCCCGGGACCTAATCAATCTACAGTTGAAGGATCTTGAACCCAACATAAACAACCTTAACCTTGTTATACAAGAAACTAATAATTTTGTCATTTACCTAAAGCAAAATGTCACATATATTGGACAAAAGCACAACAAAATCCAACCGAGTTGTTACGCTTCGACTACAGCCATAAACTTGCTTGTCTCATTTGATGCAGAAAGATCAGGGTTTCCAATTCCTTTCCATGATGAAAGCGAAAGGCATTTATTAACTACACTATGGGAAACATCCTAAATATCTTTATTACAACCTATGATGGGATTCCGGTCTGAGGTTTTATTGACCATATGCCATCAAACAACAATGCATTATTCGGGCTAGACCCATTGGGACATAGATATTAGGATATTCTATCCATTGTACTCTTACTAAGCGTCCAAATTCACACGGCAAGATGCTTTAATTATCTCCCCTGTATCAAACTTCAAACACTCGTGATAATTAATGTGGCATCTTGATTTTAGCCTTATTTATCTAGATAATCTTTCCACTCTTCTAGGAATTCCATTTTTATTAAGATTTAAGCTATAAGATTTTCCTCTAAGTAGTTTCTCTTTATTTCTATTTATCTCTCGCTTCTTGATGTTCAATAATAAATAACTACTGATCTACAGTGTAATAAAGGCCAGTGCGAGACTGCTCTGGCAAAGATACGAGGCAGAAATAAGTAATTCTTAATACTAGATCAAGGGAATCATTTGAATTTCTTTAAAATTGCAGTTTTTTCTAGTTCTTTTTTAAAAAAATCTCACCTTGTTGGTCCACAACATGAATCCCCTTAGGATATAACTCATGCAACTTCCCAGGAAATAGAAATTCAAATAAGAAAAAGGGATGCAAATGGCTAGTATGTGCTTATAGTTTTATTTCTCCTTTAAAGGCAAATGACCATTTATATTATATGCAAAGGGCCAAAGGCTTCTTCATGTATTCATATTTACATGTATAAAGCCCTTAATAATGTATTAGTTTATCTCATCCAAAGATCGAAGTTGAGAAGTAACAACAGGAGGAAGATTAATCTGAATGTATCAAATTATAATTACAATATATGAAGAATGAACCTTAGATCATTATAAATGCAAAATTCATTTCGCACATCTTTTTCCCATTTAATGTTTGCTTCAGTCGGTGAATTACCTCTGTATCACCAGCAGTGGCTGCTATTGAATGAGCAAGTTCCATTTCTCTGTCATTCTCAAGAAATGTTGCCCGCTGCATAAAGTCAGGGAGAGATAATGAGCAGAAATTTAGCTTATGATTTGTGTCTATGCTAGCTTACGTCAGTAGCGGAGAAATAAAGAGGGGCCAGGAGGCAACACCTGTAATGGATCCATGCTCGCAGTGGATTTAAAGAACCTATCAAAGAACGACCCTTCAATTGATAATAAGAAAAGCAACATCAAATTAATGAGAAGTAAGGATTGATGTACTGAAATTTCCTACTGAGATAATTATATTGTTGGAAACTTACCAAGCTTGATCTCATTAGTTAAGTTCCCAAGAGCATGAAGAAGTCCTACCGTACCACAAGCATTGCCCACTGTTTGCTTCATAAAATACACTCCATTGCTGTATTCCTGCCCCAGAACAAAACAAAAAGTTCCTATTTCAAGTTTATTGGTCAAAACTAAACAACATAATTAATGACATATTATGTATTACCCAAAATGCAGAATTCTTGAACTATTTGATAAATTATAACATGAGATTGTAAACCGGTATAAAAACATGATTATAGAACAGAATGAGATTCTTCCAAGCAGGGATAATGAACACTCACAAATAAACGAGAAGATCATTGACATGTCACTTATTAGGAAGGGCACATAAATAAATAGATTAACTGACCTTTTTTTCGTTTTCCTGTTGCAACCTCTCCTCTTCAGTCTGAAAAGAAATGAAACTTTTATTGAATCAGCAGATTCAGTTAAGGCATATGTACCACGAATAACAGTAATTGGCTTAAACAATGGCCAAAAAGAATTTTTTTTAAAAAATAAGCTGCATGAAACTAACCTTTGAGGTTATCGGATAAAGGAAAAGCACAGCAACCACAGGCTTTGGAACCATTTCCAAAAGTTCTTCATCTAAACCGTACACATCAAAGCACTCAGCCTCGTCCTGCGGAAGGCCAAGACCCCAAAGGTACTGCACACAAACAAAATTATCCACATAAATTAGATTATCCTTCGCTCATTTTTCCTGCGGTTTTTTACTCACAAAATAACGGTAAACGGTGAAACCGAAAATGGAAAAAATAAAGCAAGTCTAAGCAGCAAATACTGAAGTAAATGTGCTAGCCCATTCAGGAATTGCCCTTCTATATTCTCTTTTAAGAACTTCAAGTGACTCTTAAGAACTATCACATAATGACCATAACTAATCAAATCAGCCACTTAAGCTCTCAATTCTTTCGGGGTCCTTTTTCCCTTTTTCACTTTTCGGGTCCAGATACCTAACTCTTCAATTACCCTTAGAGTCTTCCAGTGTCCTATAAGACAGAGATCCATGATCAAAACATCAAGGATGCAATTTCGGAGCAATTTCGTTGTCATGCATTTCTACATATGTTCGCCAGCAACAGAATCGACAGGAAGGAAAAACATATTAGGAAGCACAAAATATCAACCTTCAATATAGTTCGGATGTCCAAACAATAGAAAAACAAGCTTGAAATGAAGTAAACACCACTCTACCAGAAATAAAGATCGTTTTTTTATTTTTTTTTCTGAGTCAGTAGCAACTCGGAGACTAATATGAAAAATAAGCATCGAATTAGAATTTATAGTTTTGATAAGCGCTGAAAGATGAATACCTGGTTCATCACGTCAGGGTTAGCTTCAAGAGGAAGCCATCTTTTAGCAGAGGCGCTTTTGTCTATTGTCGCCATTGCTTCTACTTAGTCCTCCTTGTTATTTCTAGCTGCTTTCTCTTTCGTATGTGTTTGGAGACCGAATACGAATTTTAGACGGCTTAAGATTGGAACAACAAAATTCTTCTTCGCAGTATATACTTTTGGGTGGGGGATAGATTGGGCCTGCAACAACTCTAAGAAGGTCCATCATTCACAAATGGGCTAAGGGAGACCCAGCCCGTTACAACGGCATTATTTTCGGGAAATTGGTTGGCTGAAACAAGAAAAAGAGTTATGAAAAACCACGATTGGAATGTGTTTTAATGGAGATTTTTTTTTTTTTTTTTTTTTATGGAAAATACAAATGTACTATCAAAAAAATTAAATTTCCTTATATAATTTTCATTTTCTAGTTGACTCTGGTATTTGTATTTTTATCACCATTTCTTGATTCAGATATTTTTAGTTTGAATCAACATTATGTAAATTTGCTATTGTTTACTTTTATTTATATTTCGATTCATTCTTCTTTTATGTTGGATGAGACTCATAAGATACAATTTTTTATTGATAAAACCATAGGAGACTTTTTATTTTTTACCGTGATTATTCTTTGATACACCCAATAAAAAAAGGGGTATATTTTTTCCAGTGCGTCCTTGTTAGCTTTTATAAAAAAATATGAACTTAAATAATAAAAAAGGGAACATCTATTGCAACATTAGCAATGCACAATTTTATGTGGACACCACACTAGGATCACGGCTATTTCCAAATTAGAATGTATTAATGGAGTGAAGTATAATAATAAGCTAGAGAGGGCAACACAAACAATGGATTAGAGGAGGATTAAAATCAGCTATCCCACACTCCTATCTCATTTTTTTATCTACTTCACATGATTGATTAAAAAAATATAAAATAATGTTGATGTTTCATTATTTTATATTTTTAACCAATTATGAATAGTAATATAGTATACAAAATATTATATAAGACAACTTATTTGGTCCCAATTATTATGAGTGTCATTCACCAGTATATATAGGTTTCCGCTTCTCAGCGAATGCAGTCAAACCTTCCAGGCGATCTTTTGTGTTCAATACCTGCTCATAGCATTCTTCTTCCAAAGCCAAACCAGAAGTCTGAGGAATCTCTAGTCCCTCGTTGATAGCTACTTTTGCCATCCTTAGAGCAACTGGACCCTGTTAACAATTTGACATAGATAAAATAATAATTTCTTTGTATGTTGCAGAACCTTGACCTATAAAAAATTTAGACCATTCTATATACCATAGAATCTATTGGTTTCCATCTATAACAATACATATTATACTGGACATGAGATCAATCTATAATCTGTTCTATTACTATACCACAACAGGGTTGTGCTCTTAATATTACCTCTCAAGGCCCAAAGGTAACGGCATAGAAAGGGCAAAATATTGTGCTAACAATAAACAAGCACTCTCAGTTGTTACTGAATATCATCAAGACTTATCCCTTAATAGGTCAAAGAAGAAAAATGAAAAATCAACATCCAGAAAATCAGTCACAGCCATTTATATATCACATAAGGATAATCTAAGGCAAAGCAGGTCTGATCTCTGTAAATCTCAAATGCCATAAATTATAATGCATCATGTTCAACATGAGAAGATTTTCCAGGGGATACCTTCTGAGTGATATCCCGAGCAATTGCAAGTGCCTTTGAATGAGCTTCACCAGCGGGAACACAGTAATTGACAAGACCTGAAACAAAATATGCTTCCGAGGTACGTATCATGAGAAAAAAACTAGTAATTCAGACTTATTTTGTTGAGAAGTTGCACAACAGGGATGACAATTATCTCTGATTTTTCAGAGTTCAACTTTCGATGGCTAAGATTGCCCAAGTCCGCTATGATGTTATCATGTTCAAGGGAGTGTGGGTGACGTCATAGCAAACAATATAATGCCACACCACTTTAGAAATTAAGAACCTAGAGGTTCATAAGACATTATTATGCTAATAGGCTAAACTTGAATTTTTAGTAATACGGCAAAGTGATTGGTCTCTTATATCTGTGTACATCAAGACAATTTTAGCAATCAAAGAAACAAAATAGGCGAGTGACTAATCAACATACCGATAGACAGTGCATCTCTGCCATTAATCTTTCGACCTGTAAATATAATATCCTTTGCTATTGCCTTTCCAACCAGTCTAGGTAATCGTTGAGTCCCACCTGCCCTGCGCAACACATGATTCCATGAGAGTTTATCTGTTCCAAATATCCAAACTCTGTAATCTATCGAGTGTGCCATTTCATAGACTCAAAATCCAGATGATCTAGCTAACACAAGTTTCCTGATACCCAAA
This sequence comes from Bauhinia variegata, assembly GCA_022379115.2. Lineage (NCBI taxonomy): Eukaryota > Viridiplantae > Streptophyta > Magnoliopsida > Fabales > Fabaceae > Bauhinia > Bauhinia variegata. Next base: position 16,640,948 of record CM039436.1, on the reverse strand, counting down.
AAAAAAAAAAAAAAACAAAGCCTTGTTCAAATCTCCACTTGGATTTATTCTTTTCGACCAATGTAACTATCTATTCTGTGTTAAGTATCTTGCAATTGCAATTGTATCTTTATCCTTTGTTAGATAGAAGAACTAATGAGATAAATGGTTGCAAAAGATAATGACAGACGGAAATTGTGTATATAGCATACCCAGGGATTATAGCAAGTCCTGTCTCAGGCAAACCCATGAGAGCATCTTCTCCTGTGCCGTGAAAGGAGTAAAAGAATCAAAATTTGATACTTCCATTAGACTCTAAACATTCAAATGAGACATCAAAGAAGTCGATTCAATATAAAAAACTCTATATTTAACAACCGGATATTCGAAGATCACATGCTAAAGCCATTTCAAGTCCACCACCAAATGCTACTCCTTCAATAACCGCAATAGTTGGTACACGAAGTGCCTGACAAAAAAATAGCACAATTGTGTCATTTATGTTAGTTTGAGGTAGTGTCGACAGAGAAAAAAAGAGAGATGCTTTTATGCAACAAAACATAGAGTTCAACTAGAGCAAGAAACATGATAGAGACCACTCATGAAGATTTTCCATCATCAACATTTCTTTTCGTTATTACAGCATTATTACAGAAAATACAATTTAAAAGGGAACACGTAAGGCATAAAAAGGATCAGATCATAGCTTAGAAGCTGGATTCCATGAAAAAATGGAACCAGAAATTGGAAACTTCAGGCTCAGAACTGAAACTTCCCCTATGTTACAATGATGTGGCAAGAATCAACAGATGTTTCATCTGCCATCCTGCTGGTATAAAATCGATAGTTACAGAAGTATTAGAATCAAAAACATCGAATTATGTGAAGTAAACAAACCTCCAGAAATGAGAATGTGGAGCGAAGAGAATTGACAAAAATCTGAACCTCTGATGGATTCATTGTCCTTCGCTCCTGTGATACATGAACAAGAAACTCTTAAACAAGCACAAAAATCTCCTTTATGAATAATAAGAAAAAGAAGATCCAGACGAGCTCATATGGCAATAACAACCAAACTAATAATTGCCGCAAACTGCTAAAATTACTTGTAGCGGTTATGCTTTGGCATACCTAGTTTTTTATTGCAATACTAGTTGGTATGGAAGAAAATTTGCATCACATAATGATTTTAGAGGAGTATGTTCCTCGACCTCATAAGATCAATGTCAAGGTTAAATTTACCTTTAAATCAGCCCCGGCACAAAATACCCCAGGAACTGAACTGCAGATCATAGCAACATTAGCATGACGATCCTGATTAATTAATTCAAATGCATGTTTAAGGCCTCCCAGCATATCTTTCCCTATCGCATTTTTAGCTCCAGGTCTATCCAAGCTAACCTCGATAATCCCTGGAAGCAAAGTTTTGTGCTCAACGGATAAAGCTCAGAAAACCAGTTTCTATCACCATACATTTTAAATGTGTCATTTAATGTTCTTACTAACGGGGAGAAATAATCAGAAAGGAAACCTTTCTGTTGTGGTTACACGATTATAGTGTTGCAAATTGAGTCTTGAGATACAATACTGGCATGATTTTACCTCAAGTGACTATTTTTCCATCAAGAGAGAAGATGAGGATAACTCCCTCTCACTCAATTTAAATCTATACATTCCTTCAGTTAGAATTTGTGAAATTAGAAGTAAACCTGAAAAAAATTTCACGGAAAATTTTACCAGAATCTGAGCCAGTGAGTTTCTGAAACTTAACAAGTTCAGAAGCGGAAGACTCCAAGATGAGAGTTCTACGACTCTGATGCTGCTGCCACTGATTAGAATCACACGTAATACTCAGCCGAGGTATCTGTATCGCGTTCAGCAATGGCAGATTGGATACGAGATAGGGCTTACACCTTTCCACCCAGCTGCGACCAGCAGACCTAGTCAAGACCCTCAAAGCGCACATCTTTGGATTTTAAGAGTAGGAAACACTGTTTGAAATTTTGAGAAAGATTGAAGTGAAGTTCAACGCTAGTTCAGTGTTTATCCCCAGATTATTTTCCAGAATTCAATAACAAAAAGGATTGGGGGAGATGGGGCGCGTTTCCCAACATGTAACAGCCATGGATAAAATCCTTGTCTCTCTTACCGCAAAGACAACTATAATTTTCAATTTAAAAAATTGATTGATTTTGATTTAATCTTCAGCTAAAAACTAATCTTTATTTGAAAAGAAAATCAAATTACTCTTTTTGGTATATTTATTCAATAATCTTCAAATAAAAATAGTCTTTAATCTTTATTAATCCCATAAAAAATTAATCTTCATTTTTTAATCCCACCTAACAAAGCAAAATCATTAACTTTCACATACACCATTACACACATTACTGTAACTTAATCATGGAACTACGCAGCACGATTACAATTTTCATCAGAGAGTCATCTCATAGCATTCATCTTTCAAATCCGCCGCCGATCCTTTATCAACAATGAAAAGCTCTTTTAGCTGCCGTTATAGCAATTGGACCCCGTCAACAATTTACTGTTAATTCCAAATAGCAAACAGAAAGAAAGTGAACAAGCATCACCGGCAGGAACACTATAATTCACAAAACCTGCCACAAATGGAACAGTAACCATCTATCATCTGTTTTTATCTCTACATATGACATGATAAAAATACTTCTGATCAAAGAAACAAACACTATATTAGAGCAAATACTAACAGTAGTTAGCAGCAATAAGGGAAGGATAACAGCAAGCAATAATTCAAATGTTGGTTATTCATTAAAAATCAAAAAATTGATTCAACCTCCACTTGGGAATTTCTTTTGCAAGACTATCTTCAGATACACGGTTGCACACAAAGAACAAGGGTATAATATACCAATGAGAATTTGTACAAACAGCATACCCAGGGATTATAGCACGTCCAGTCTCTGGCAAACCCAAGATAGCATCTTTCCCTACCATGGAACGAAGAAAAATATCAAAATCTCATATTTGCATCAAATTTTTAGCATTCAGATAATCCAACAAACAAAATGGTCACTGTATTAATTGCCACATATTCTAAGATCGCACGCCAGAGCCAGTTCAAGTCCACCGCCCAATGCTGCTCCTTCAATAGCAGCAATAGTTGGTATGGGAAGTTCCTGAACAGAAAATTAAGAAATTTATGTATTTTAAGCCCACAATTCACAAATAAGGTAATTGGTAGTGGTTAAGGCTTAAGACAAATGCTGTGAAGAAGTGAAGAGTAACGAGGCCAAAATGCTTTTAAATATTAAAAGAGTTAACCGCGTACAAATTAGAATGCTTGTTATTGAATTATTTCCCGAACTTGAGAAGAGCTAAATGGCTTGCATTCCTGTAATCTAATAAGCATACGATGTTTAAGCATGTTAACGCTTACTGTATGACAAATCTTACTTAATCCCAGTCAGTGTTGAAGAAAATGCGCATCCCAGATTATTTTTAAAAATCCCATTTTTCTCATCCCCTTCTGCTATCAAAGTAAAAGTCCCTATAGTTTACCTTTAAGTCGGCCCCAGCACAGAAAAGCCCCGGAACTGGACTTGTGAAAATAGCAACATTAGCAGTGGAGTCCTGATTGATCAATTCCAACACATGCTTTGAGCTTCTCAGCAAATGCGTGTCTATAACATTTTGGTTTTAGGCCTGTCCAATGAGACCTCGACAATCCCCGGAAACAAAAAAGATAAACGGTTCTAAAGTAATTTTTGTAGTAATTCAAATCACACAAATACACCTAGAACCTATGTTTAAACCAAGTTGATTGGAGATTTAATCAATACTCAATCGGCATTTTCATTTCCATCGTAGCAAACACTTGGCTGCTTGTTCTTTATCTTCAGAAAGATTTATTCTTTTATGCTTTTTCCACTTAATTCCAGAAAGCGAAAGGGTTAAAATCAAAAGTTTTTTTAGTGCAGCGCTGCTAGTGAGAAGGCTCGAAACGAATGTTTAAGACGATAATAACGATGGGGAGCCTGAGAACGATATACATATGAATGAGCTCAGAAAGAAGAGATGGAAGAAGAAGTAGCTGCCTAGTGCCTGCGGCTTGCGGCGCAAGTCAATGACGAAAGCTCTTCTTTTTTTGTTGCGATGTTATAATTTTGGCAAATAATGTAATTCTTATGTTGCATAATTTTTACACTTACATCATTAATATTTTTTTTCAAATACTTGAAGAATTCATTTTAAATTTTTATTATTCTTGTTTTTATCATACATAAATTCATAAATAAATTCAATTAACTCAATCTCAACTAGACACAAAGGAGAAAAAAACTGGTAAGATAAGGTTTGTCCAAAAAATACGCATCTTAGCCCACAACCAATCGGTATTCTATTAACTGTAGTATTTTTTAATTGCATTTGGCATGGTATAGTAAAATTTTAATTCATTTTTTTTTAACATTTCACCATTTTAGATTTTCCTTGTATTATTCATCCCAATAATTCCATTTCCAATGCGATCATCTCTCTCAGGTTGGGTAGATGTTAGGTTTAAAATTTTAGAGTTACTTTTAGAGATTTGCCTTTTTCTTTTTCAACCAAATTGACTGCGCACGTTGGATCAAATGTAAGTGGCAACAAAAAAAGAAAAAGTCCTCTTTACATTGGATAGTAATCTTTTTCTATTTTTATGGAAAGTTGGGTACTTTCAAGCCCTGTGAAGCCATCGCTCAAGCCGCAGTTGCTTCAGAGATGGCCCAGTACCAGGTTTACCTTTCTGAGGGCATTGCCATTTCCCTGTAACCTCCTTGGCATTAGACTGTTGATAATTTGTTGCTTCTGCCAATGCCTTTCTTTTCACAACAGCATGCTTTGACGAATCCTTTGATAACATCTCTTGCGATCTCTTGCTGGAATTTTGGTCATTAGCTAGATAGCACCTGTTCTTCCTCGTTGAAACGAAGCCATTCTTTAATTTCATATCTTCTTCATTTTCCTTATCTCTGTTGGCTAAGTTTACACCAGTGTCAAGATTGTCATGCTGCATCTTAGCATTCGATCTCGTTTCTCTGATATCTTCCACACGCATTAACTCCGGAGATCGTATACACTTGTTGTCTGAACACCTTGTATTGATATCCGCCGACAATAGAGTTGCTTCTTGATTGCACTCTGGATTTGCAAGATTTAGGCTTAATGTCTCCTCGTACTTGGACTTGGTTGGACTATTATCACGTTGTAATGTACTCTCATGCAAGCACGGATGCAAAATCTTATCGTAATTCCAATTTCCAATTCTTAGAGCAAACATTTCCAGAGTTCCAGTCACCTGTTAATTAAACTCACTGACTGCTAATTAAGAGAATGCATATTAATATATTGTATCCATTTAGAATTCTTCACAAATCAACTTGTATATTAATCTAAACCTAGAAGATATATATCATGTTAAACTCTACTTGTCATAGTAGCAAATTAAGCATCAGTTCGAATCACGTCCTATATCAGAAAATCATAACTTTCTCTTTACTATTGATCTAGTTATCAATAACCGAAAGAGTTTAAAGGAGAGAGATCCAGAATGAGTACCCTGCTCGGAGGCTGCTTTACTTTCAAGTCTTTACGAGGGGAGCTGATATCCTGTTCTGAAGATCCTCTGGGCTGAATAGCCTCATACCTCACTTCATCTTCAATTTCCTCTTCCAAGATAGATCCTTCGCCCTCACTCTCTGTCTCTTTAGTAGCAGAATCCCCATAAAGACTGATCGTATCAGGCACAAAAGACTCGTAAACATAGCTTGACAGCCAATTTCTGATGTCCGGGGGTTCTGAAAAATACAAAAACAATTAAAAAAGAAAGAGCGCACACAGAAATTTTAAATTGCCAATATATTCCTCTTCTCGGCAGTCAAACCGTTGGAACTTTCGGTGATAAAAATTCTGAAAGAAGAACTACGTACCAGAGAGGAGTGAGTGCGAGCTGAAAGAATCAACACTCTGCAAAATAAATAAATAAAAGGAGACAACTGAAAAATTTTAAAACTTCATTTCTTAGCTAAATTGCTGAGCTTGAGATTCCAACTTTAGAAATACTAAATAAACGATTAATATATTTTACCAAAATCACGAAAAATCTAATTTTTTTCTTCTTCGAATTCAGAAGTGGAAGACTATACGAAAACTTTACCTTGATCAAGAAACCGTCTTCGTGCTTATCTTGTTCGGAATCAGTATTCGACTCAATTAGTTTTTCATCAGCAACCAATTTTTTGAAATTTGCTTCTCCTGCCTCACTTGCTTCGTCTTTTTTGAATTCGCATCCTCTAGGAGCAGAGTCTTCTAAATTAACATTCGAATCGGGACTGGGAGTGTTATACTCGTAACTCGAAAACCAGTTCCCGATGTCAGGAGGCTCTAAAACAAAAAATAAATGAATATCAAAACTGTAAACAAGATTGAGCGAATTGAGGTAAAACTTAAAATAAGTACTGTACTGGATACAGACCGGAAGGAGGCGAATTTAGAACCTAAATCAAGAAAAATATAACGGATATCAGATATACTTTTAAAATACGAAAAATTATGTGAGTAGAAAATGTGTGTCGAAATGTACTGCAATACAGGCGATTAATTTCACTTTCTCAGCAGCCAAATAAAAGACACAATTGGTACCTTGGAGCGGGAGTTGAAGCTTTGAAGGTTTGAGATTGAATCCATCAAAATCGCTAACTCTAACAAGCTAAGCAGCGAAGAAATAAAGATGGAAATCTGTGTCGTGCTGAGGCTTGAATGTCTTGTGATATTTGACATTTCGCTGGGTGAGGTTGGCGCCACTTATGTTTAAGGCGCCTTTTAGTTCACGTCACGAATTTTCGGTTCACATTGTCAAGTTGGGCCTCCGAAAAAAATTCAGGCCTAGAATGCTGGCCCAACCTGGCCTTAACCAGAGGCCCCGAGCCATTGAATTAGTGGTAGTATGATAAAAGTTCGCTTCCTCCGCCGATTCTTTTGGAGCAAAATATTTGGTTAACTTATCCATTTTTCATTTTTTGAGGAAAAAAGAAAAAATTACCCCATCCATTTTCCATTTTTCATTTTTCTTTCTCCTTTTCGACTTATCAAAAACAGAGCAACATAAGTCTGCTTGCGATTGCAAATATAATCTGGTTAGGGTTGAACCGTAATTTTAATTTTTAAGGAAGCCGATTTACTTGGACAGCTTTTCATGGAGGAAGGAAAGAGGGTAAGCCTGCTTTAAAGGATAAAAATATAACTTGAAAGCATAAAGTAAATGTTACTTTAAAATTAGCTGACCATTTTCAAGGGCAGATAGGAAATGATTTAACTTTTTCTTAAAAGAAAAAAGGAATGGACCTACGTGACGCTTGACGGCATCATCTTTATACATGCATCTCTTGATAAAATTAATTGAACTAGAGATATAAAATAACCTCCACTGAATTGAGAAAGAGACAAAATTCAAGTTGTGAGTGCCCATCTGAGCTTTTTATACGTCCAGAATCAGCTGGCAAGAGCCTGAGATATATTGATCATTGGAAAAATAATCAAGATTTCTCTTGTATATTCAGAAAATATCAATATAAATAATCAGACAAATAATAACAATGGTGATGGAAAAGACAATTATGCCGCATTAAGCAAATTGTACGATGTTTGTCCCTTCAAGGCTTAAGCACTTTCCATCTGCTTCTAGTCTTTAATTTTTACAGCATCGGCTCCCTCGTTTCTGAAATTGTCTAAAATTATACTACAATTGTTCATCGAGGAGGCATCAAGTAGGCCATGATTCCATAGCTTGATCATGAATAACCTCCAACACCTAAACCCAAGGATATTTCATCAGATAACCATAAGACAAAAACCAAAGAAATAAATAAATAAAAATCGATGTTTGAGAACACTACGAGATCTTTTGATCAGAACTCATGACATAATTAAACACAACTAAACTAGTTTTATTTTTCAAATAAAAAAAAATGCAATGGTTATAATAAAAACAAAATAAAGACAAGTATTGTTGCATTAAGTGGGAAAAACACCACAAAGTAAGCGAAATGCCAAAAGAAAAGTCAAGAAAGAAGAGCTAGTAGTACCAAAAGAGAGCTGGAGATGATATTAACTCCTTTCCATGAAGCTTCGAAAATGCCTCACAGGCCCAGGGAACATGGCCATCTGCCAGCACGCTGCCGTAGTGAAAAATACATAAAACCAGCACTAAGTAAGCACATGGCACAGGCCATTTATTGTACTCCATATACAACAATCAACAACCCAAATAGTTCTACAAGTGGGGAAAAAGAAGCCCATAAAAAATGTAGAAATTGCAAAAATGCCCCACCTTTGCTTCCTTACAAAAGAGTTCCACAGATGCATGAGCTGCTTTTCGTCTTTGGAAACATCCACGAAATCATCAAGCATCTGCAACATTATAGTTTGGTATTAGTTTTTCGTGCTTAATCTAAATTAAACTATTCCATAAACTGCATAAAATCTCAGAGAAACTATGGCTTGTAAGGGTCCCAAATGAATCAGGAATTTGAGAAATGGAAAGGATGATAACTCCAGTAAATTATAAATTGATAATATGGTAATCAGACTCTGTAAGATATATGAAATGGAATCTTGTGCTTTCTGAAAATGTGCCCTGAAAAATTGATCTCGAAGTCTTTTTGATCGAGAAAGGAAACTTGACAGATTTTTGGAGATTACCCTTCGATCTTCAAGATCCGCAATGTCATCATCAACTTCATCTTCACTGTCCAAATCTGAAAAGACTTGTTCTAGTGCCATAGGCTTCAATTAAAACAAGCAAGAGAACAACAGAGAACTTAGAAACAAATTAAGTAAATCAGCTGTTATCTCATTTGTAAAGCATTAAAAGAACATACATAAATAGAAGAACCATATCTTATTCAAAAAAAGACACTAGTTTTAATTTAGTTGGAGGAAGCAAAAGTCGAAGACCACGTAATAAGCAAGGATTGTTCAACCAGAAATACTACTATATGAAACCTAGGTGTTGTTGAGTCTTATTTTAATGTTCGGATTTCCTTATGGGTAAGTCTTAATCCTTACAAGTCGTAACCCCCAAACGAAAGAACTTTATAGGATTAGAAAAATTATTCCTAATTCTTGTGGGTCAAAGTTACAGGAGGTCTATTTAAAGATCTGATTTCTTTGACCCATTAAGTCCTAATTCCCTGCCTCAATTCTCAGAGGCACCGTTCACAAGACAGCAACCGAAGAGCCAGAATGCCATCCTTTTGGCTCCAAAATTTCCCTCTCTTTCACATACAAACAACAAATCACCAATCCTCTATCTTTCTACTGTTCTTCAGTCACCCAACGAAACCTTGCTAACCAAAAACAAATAATGCCAACCAGGGAATATAAAAATGACTAAACGGGTTTCCACAATCAGGGGACATGAATAAAAAGGATCCAAATATTCATTCTTCTATGTGGTGTTTTAGAGATAAAAGGATTTCCAAAGAGAACTATATTTACTATTAGTGAATAGACTGAGCATTAGCACCAGCATAAAAAAGCAAGCTTTCAACAGTCAACAAATCAGAGTCTGAAACTGACTCACGGCAATCAAATTATGTATGGAATATCTAATATATCAAGCATGTTAAGAAGTGAAAGCTAAAGAAAAATACTCGGATAGAACTAAGAAAACTAATCACCTGAACTCTGTGAGAGTGAAAGAACTGTCGTTTTTGCAGGAGCATCCCTCTGGAGAAACAAACATTGAATAAAATAATGAATAATTAAGCCCAAGTTAAGAACATATTGAGAAGGATAAAGAGAATAATCAAATGAATCATGTTAAGAAAACAAGGGAGGGAAAGACTACATAAAAACGTTTCAGCCACTCTCTTTTTGGCCATTAGTGTGCATTACACCTTTTCTTTTTGTTGGGGTTATTTGGCTAGGGGGAATTGAAGTGCGCAAGACTTATTTTTTAAGCCATTGGTGTACATAGCATACTCAATGACTCTAGTAACCGTGATTTTGGGTGCCCTAGAAGTAACTACTTTTTTCCTTGGCTCACAAGACTAATAGGCCATATATTACAAAGGGAGCCCAAGCCTGAGCCCGCAGGAGGTAAGACTATATTTCTGAACGAAGTACAAATCTTTTATCACTAAAAATCCAAATACCAAAAACAAAGCAAGCAGGACATAGGTTTTAAAAACGTACTTTCTTGAGTCCGATCGATCAATGTTCAACTTTCTTGTTTTAGCAGGCTGTGCAAGGTTACTTCTCTGTGCTGATTTACAACATTCAGGATCCCCAGATGGCATGGCAATTGGAACACCCGGAATGTTGAAACTGGATGCAACATGTTCCAAGCAATCTGTTGTGCCAGGATATTCAGGAGCAGAATTTCTCCCACCATGTCTTCCATTCTTCAAATCCTTCCGACTGGGAAAGGTCTTCGACATATCTTCATCTTTGCTGGAGAGAACATCTAGAAATGACTTTAAAATTTCAGTGCAGCCCATAAAAAAATATTATTGACAACGAATTATGTGGACATTATGCTTTAGTTTCATGAGTTACACATGCAAGATCATTCAGATTATAACGAACATATAGTCTAGATATGCTATAGTAAAATATATATCAATTCTCTCTCCTCCAAGGGACGAGTTCAGAGAAGCACTAATGTCCTATCATAGTCTTTCGGGGATGTGAATATGAATACGTGTATTATGAGCATTTTATGCATTTATTCGTCAGAGAACATAAGAGGAATTATCACAGGAAAAAGAATCTAATAAAGCCCTTCCAGGCCCATAAGCAGACAAATATATTATGAGGTTTTCTTCTGCAATATAATGTGTGAAGACTGTCAGTGTATCACACACCACGACAATACGTTCTCCACTTTTTTAACAGAGGAGACACATGAAAGTCTCTGCCCTTGCCTGTCCCTTCCATTACTGCTTAACTAGTTCTCTAGTAAGTACTAATTTACTTTCCCCTTCAGCACACCCAAGAATTGGAGTTCAGAAGACAGTAGATTTTATAGCCACGGTAGGCATAAGGATACAATTCTTACCATCCTCCTTCTCCAGAAATCCATTTTGTACACCTTCTGCAGCCAACCTGGATGGTTCTAACTCCAGGAATTTTACATTTGCACGCTTGTCATTTTGAACAGACTCCTTTTGTTTCCGTTGTCGAGGCCTTGAACTGTATAGTGTATTGCATTTTAAAACCGATAATCTTACTCAAAATTATACAAAGTGGTCAGTAACTGCTCTAAACATTGATACTAACCAGAAGTAGAAGGTCTGTGATCGTGGATTCACTCCATCAGCTACATTCTGAATACAAATACAAGCTACCAAGTTGGATAGTTTGAAAAATTCAATCTTTTTAACAGAATTACTGCACTGTGAAAAACCGGATTCTATTGTGCTTGACAAAACATCAAGTACTAGATATATGGCTATATCCTGAAAAGTTGCTTCTCATCAACTCTAAATTTTTTTAAACAATTTTCAATTCCTAAGCAAAATAACTAACAAGTGTTCACTATAATTCCAAATTGAAAAGAAATCTGACCTCTGATCTTAATATGTCAATTTTTACAGAGACGTTCACTGCTTGGTATTCTCCTGTAACCTATAAATAAAACTAATAAACCATTTAGAAATGATCAACAGATAAGAAATTTGATTTCACAGTTCATAACAAAAAAAAAAAAAAAAAGCAAACCCAGAATTCAAAGTTGAATAGATCATGTGACGAACAAAGATGAAATCGCAGACCCTGCAAAAGGAAGCCAAGACTTTTATATGTCTAAAACAGAATAGTAAAGAAAAATTTACGCAAATCATTCAAGAAAGAATTCTGGTATATCATGCCTAGTAAGGAAAAGAGGACCGGGGAGGGGGGGGAAGGAAGGAAGTGGCTAGGAGATGATGATTAAGCAATTACGCCAACCATGAAGAGACAACTTAGCATGACTTTATATTACAAATCACCAACAAAGTAAATAACCAAAAGAAAATGTAGCAAACAAGTTAGAGAATAAAAGATTTATGAAGTAACTTTCTCATAGAGGATAAGCAAGTTGAGAATTATAGGAAAGATAAAAGATGTAGTAATTACCCGATCAATGATTTCATATTAAAACTTTTAGAGCAAAAAAACAAATAATAAATACATGCATTCTAATATTATCGAATCAGTGAATAAATGTTTTAGTATAAATATGCTGAAACTCAATACTTTTTCCATGACAGGTAGTCTGACAGAGTTATTCCGGAAACAAGAATAACGAGAGGTTAATATAGACATTATCACCAAGCTCAAACTTCATAGTTTTTCTTTCTTCCGGAGTGAAGGAACAAAATTTAAAATATTCCGCCAATCTTTGTCATCGTGAATAGAACAAACAATACAATAACACTACTCGCAGCGTATACCTTAAAGGTCGCACATTGTAGCATGCAGAATGGACAAGTATAGTCTTCGGTTACTGCATTTGGAAAGGGATGGAAAATGTATCAGTATTTTCAAAATCTTAATCCCTGCAATAAGTAGCTGAAATTCTGCTATAGGGAAGTTATATACTGTGCAACAGCTGGGAATTGATAGTGAATGAAAAGAAAAATATATAATAGAATGTTGAAAAATGCAATGCCGAAATTTTTAATTGTATTAAGAAAAACACACTAAATAAAAGAAGACAGGGGAAAAGATGCAACGTTAAACCTCGTAAAATAAAATGAATGATACCTTCCGTCTTCCGAAGCTTGTTGTAATAGTCCCTATAGTTGAAAATCACAATTGTGGGTCTCAACCTAGACAATGTAGTAATGTAGCCAAACGTATTAACCACCAAATAAGCAATATATATATTATCATTGGTAAAACTCGTTCAGCAACTAGAAGGGGGAAAGAAATCTACCTCTTTTTGCGTCTTGCTCGTATTTTGTAACGCAAACATCTCCGAAGAAGTGTAGGCTGCAACATGGGGAAAATTTTGTATGGATTAGAGAGTAGAACCATGAAGATAGGACGGAGACTAGTAATCAGATAAATTGTAAGAAAAATATGGGAGAGGGATTTGCATTATTATATTACATTATGAAGAGAACGGCGGTAGAGAATGTTGTAGAGTTCAACAGGTTTGCAATAGATTAGAAGACTCTCATCAGCGGCAACGGCTTCTTCAGCGGAATTATGTACGGGAGAATTTTGACGGCACATAGTGGCTTTTGTACCTGTAGCAACAGAAGCAGCTCGTATATTATATACTGAAATGCGAACGATTGCACCTCGCATCGTGCGTGCATACAAGTAGACTTAATTTCAGAGGATAAATTTTTGATGGATTGAGAGAAGATAAATGCATCACAGAATTTTAAAAACAAAGGAAATCTTTCGTTTCGTTTCTTTTGGAAAGAGAATTTGGGGAGTAATTCAAAAGGCACAGCATGAGCGAGCAACGACATGTGGACTAATTTAAAAAGCACAGCATGAGGGAGCAAAGATTTGGGGACGAAATCAAAAAGCACAGCTAAAGAGAGGAACGAGCTGCGGTGTTTCAGTACCGAGTTTAATTTCCTCAGTTACCTTCCCGCAATTCTCTGAAGAAAATAAAACCGGTAAGAGAAAGAAAAGAAGGAGGGAGGGAGAGGACCGGGATAGGGAGAGAGAGAGAGAGAGAGAGGGCTTACCGTTTACAGAGGAAAGAGCTGAACGCAAAGCACACCTGTTCGCGTGTGCTGTACTGTTGTCGTGTCGATACGGGATCTAGCAAAGGAGAGAGATAAACCGAGTGATGGAATGGGCCTAACTACGCCATAGCCCATCTATTCTAGCAATAAAAAGCCCAACTATGAAAGAAAGGCCAGGCCCCGGAATAAGCAATGACACTAGTGGCTTTTCCAAACGCTTAAGCCAAAAATAAACAAACTTGTTACTATTTTTTTGGTGCATTTTGTTCGGCGACCTTACAATTTCTCTTTGATAAATCCCGATTGTCATTTAAGTAAATTATCACCGGAAAAACATAATTTTGTAACGCGTAGAATTAATGTAGCGAAATCAAACCCTCGAGCTTAATTGAAACATTCAGCAAATGGAGATTAAGAAGTAAATAAATTTACCAATTATATATGCATCAGATTACAACTTTATTTCCAAGATCCAACACTTGTTGCAAAACTGTGAAGCAAAAGACATGCAACTTTCAAAATAAAAATTAAATTTGACAAGTTTATTATTTTATAAATATTGTAAGAGTTCATATTTGTACCCAATAGCCATGACTTAATCCCAAAGTCAGGCCATTTAAAACAAAAAATAAGTTGTAACTAAGACACACATACTTGCTTTGTCAATGTCAAGATTTTTTCAAAGGTAATAGAGGATGCTTGTTTGACAAGCTGTTATAACTGAATCAAATGGAGATAGTAAAATGTCAATCTTGTTTGAATTAGACAGACAGGATAGATTTCATTATTTTGAAGCTAATCCCACCTGCCTAGCTCCTAACAACCATTTGTATTTCATATATCATATTTGGATATTAAATATAAACACATCTTAAAATAATTAGTCACTTTGGGAAAGGATAACTTCGATAAAGTTTTTTTTTTTTAATGATAACGACAAAGTAAAAATTAAAATAAAGTAAAAAAGAAAAACTTGTTGGTCAACCTCACGCATAAGTCTTAGACAAGAGACAAGACAGGGCAATTAAATATTAGGAGGAATTCTTCAATTACGTCTCTGTGGCAACAAATAGTATATAATGAATTACGTAATCCCTGATGAGACCGAAAGAGGACAAGTTTGGTAAGAAATGGAATTGAAAACAAAGCAAAGACCGGAGGAGCTGAGCTAGCCGGAATATATATAGTTGTTCATGCAACACACTTTGACAAGAACCTCTTGTGTCGTGAATTGTGCAGTTACGACTACACATTTAACCAAATTTTATTTGGAATTCATCGCTGTCCCTGTCATGTTACACAAATCCATGCATCTTATGTTATGTTTTTCTGAGTGGCGTTGTTGTTGCCCAATATTGTTTTTCTAGTTGCGCATGTCACACGTGTACACAGAAAAACTCAAAGCAGGACAAAACCCACGCGGGATCCCATGGGATATCACCTGAGACACATGTTTCTTTCTTTCTTATTTCAGAGACAATTCCATTATTCCCATCAAGCATCTCAAATTTATTGTTCACTCACGTCTATTTCTACAAATTTAATAGCATCTTTAGAATTAATTCAAATATTATTATTATTTTTTATAAATCTTATAATGATATATTATTTTTTTATTCTATACAACTTAAACAATTTATTTTATTCATATAAATCTAAAAAAAGTATTAAATAAGTCTCACAATTTTTTATATATATTGTTTTCTTATATAAAAAGTATATTTTGAATTCATTTATTTTTCTTTGTAACGTTATAATCTTGATAATCTAATGATGATTTTTTTTTATACAATATTACATAGGACATCCAATACTTAAATGATCACTATTAAAAATAACATAAAGCATTTGTTTTTGTTGAGGTCCTTCCCCATTTTCGTATCACATATTATATATTTAATTTACTTCAATGCATATATATATATATTTTAGAATTGGATTCAAATTGTTTTAACAGTTACTCGTGACAAAGGTTTTGTTAACTTCCTTGTTGCAAAATTTATATATTATAGAGGAATAATAGTTACTCTTGTAACCTCGGCTAGCTTTTTTGAAAAATCTGACTGCGCTAGCATTTTTAAATATTCCAATTTGTTGAAAAATTTCGTGGAGGCGTGTCTCCTACTCTCAATTTTATTATAACAAAGTATCTAAAACTTCAATACAAACAGTGTAAAATAGAAATAATGTACTTAAATTATTCTTTTCGGATAGATTAAATGTCTCGTCTCGTGGGTTTAGACTCGTAGCAGTTCGAGGAGTTGGTTTACTTTTGGACATGTTTGGCATGGTTTAAGTTGTGAATCGGGTTCAGAATTACTTGCTACCCCATTTTTTAAAAAATGATCAAAGTCAATTATCTTTAGTCATGGTATCCATCAGAGTTTCATATTATTTTAAAAATGATCAATAGGTCAACATGAACAGGGTATATATCTCACCACGCCCGGGTGCATGTCGCGTCACGCGCAGTAGATCGTAGAAGGGGAAATGCAATACTATTGTTTTTTTGTTTAGTAAATAAATTAAAAAATTAAAGTTAGAATTTTAAATTTTTCATTTACATCATATATAAAAGAAATTTTATTTATTCAGGGGCATTTGTCCAACTTCAATATTTAGATGGTATACATTGTATAATAGATATTATATAGTATTCTTTTATATTGTATCCAAAAATAGATGGAATAAATATGAATACGTGGTAGTGGAATGATAATTTAAACAGGACATAATTACTAGTATGTTTTTGCCCGGTGCCCACCTCCGACCAATAATAAATGACGACGTAAAAGTAGTGGTTGGACCGCCGATGCAATTAATTAGTCGTCCTCATCTCTAGGACCAATTTTTCATTGGCAATATGTATGTTGAGTTACATATAGTGTTTGTGTGTAGCACTAAATATGTACCCAAAGAATTTCGTGTGTGGGTGCTATTATTAATACTATCACCTTTCACAATGTGTTAGTTAATTTTACAACGTTATAGTTGCTGAAAATGATGGCTTCAATTAAACAAATAAAATAAATAAATAATTTAATGCAATAGTCTAATTTTAAAATTTAATTTAATTTTAAAAAATAAAGCATATCAATTAATATATATGTTGACAAGCAGCCGGCGGCATTGATAAAAGGTGGAAGTATGCTTTTAAATAGAGCAGCCATTATTATTTTTAAATTAGTTTATTTTTCATATTAAAACATATTCTATGGCATTGCTTAAGAGTGTGTCACATCTAAGTGATACAACATAATAAGAGGTACTTGTCTACCTAAGACAAGGTAAAAATTATATCTACTGCTGTCAATTTTTGGGCGAGGGAGGGGCACAGGTATTTGACTTGACTTGAATTGAATTGCTCTAAAATTCAATGTTCAAACTTTTAACTGAAATCTTAATTTCCTTGCTATTAAGCCTCGCCTCAAAATTCTCAACCCATGTCATCAAATCAACGTATATGCTTTACCAGCAATTGAAAATTTAAGCTGACGACGAGCTATGTAATATATGACATAATACGTGGCGTAAAGGCAATAGAAATAAAATTCCGATGAAATTTCAATATTATAGGAGGAAATTTACATAAACCGAGTAGCTCCATTGATTCTGAAATGGAATTTGACTTGAAAATCTATGGTTTCCAACATTTCATGCGCTGTCATATAATATATTTTATATATATGAATTTTTTTTCTTTTTTAAAGAGAAATAAGGAATTTTAATTAAGTATAGAAGTAATAATATTAAAAATGATGTCAACTTAATTAAACTGTGTTTGGTAAAATAAAATAAATGATAGTTTATTAGTGTTTATTTGAAAACAACAGCCTTAAGAAAAATTGCTTTCGGCTTTGTCTCTTGTTAGAAGGATTACTTTGGCTTGAAGGAGAGGCAAATGTTGATTTTCATCTTACACGTAGAAAACAAGAGTAGCATTGACTTGTTGCCTTGATACGAAATTTGAAAGTACATATTTCCAATCCAATAATTTTGACATCCAAATTAGTAAATTCTCAAAAGGATAAATCAGTCAATACAGACTAATTAAAGCAGAGTGACACCGGTTCTCGTTGGTCGCAGACTTTTCTGGAACAAGACAACCCTTTAACACAGACACCAAATTTGTCACTCAACGGAAAGAAACGGTCCACGTTATTTCGTATTTCTCGTTTTACCCTTTCAACTCTGCTCGTATCCACGCTACCACCCCTATGCGATTGATATGGTTATGCTTGTAATTATAGCGAAAATTCATGGCAAAATTAAACACGAGGTATAATAAATACACCCCTTGATCCAGTCCATATCCTACTTGGTCGCAAGAGGTGCAATTTATTGCGAGGGTTCGTTATCTAAAGTATCCATCTCCTTGACGCTGTCTTCACCTGCTCCTCTTGTACCCAATCCTGATTCTCAGCTCAGATACAATACAATCTTCACCATGATGCAGTTCTGTTCCACGGTTCCAGCTCACAACCTTAACATTTTTCCCAAGAGGGGTGTCAGCTTCAGATGCCGAGCCTTAAACCCTAATGTGAAATCACCGCCAACTTCTTCTTTTTCGTCGTCTGCGCAGTCTCTGAAAACATCTGCCGACGCCACTCGATTGCACCTTGCCAATCTCGACAAGCTCCTCCAGAAGCAGGAACCAGCTTCAGCTCTAACAACACAACTCGACCAACAAGAAAACCTTAAAGAACCCAACATTACTAATAATGATAATAATGGGGCGTCGGAAAAGAAAGGAAAGAACGTGCTAGAGGCCCTTAATTTGGCGAGACTTTGGCCCGAAATGAAACCGACCGAGGAAATGTCACCCAGACACATGAACCGACTACGGCGACTGCTCTCGAAGACGGCGGAATATTCCCCTCGGAACGTCCTAGGTAGCAGGTGGAAGGAATATCACGGCAGCAATAATTGGAAAGGCCTTCTTGATCCGCTGGATCAGAATCTCCGGCGAGAAGTGGTGCGTTACGGTGAGTTTGTGCAAGCCGCCTATCATTCTTTCCATTCCAACCCAGCCATGTCAGCGGAGGAGCCTCCGCTCCCGCAACACGTGGCATTACCCGATAGGTCCTATAGAGTGACCAAGAGCTTATATGCAACGTCATCGGTTGGGTTGCCGAAATGGGTTGACGAGGTAGCACCGGATCTCGGATGGATGACCCAACGATCAAGCTGGATCGGGTACGTAGCTGTTTGTGACGACAAAAGAGAGATCGCGAGGATGGGAAGGAGAGACATCGTAATCTCCCTTCGAGGCACGGCAACTTGCCTCGAGTGGGCCGAGAACATGAGGGCCCATTTGATTGAGATGCCGAGAAAGGAGGGCTCAGCACAAGAACGAAAAGCGAAGGCCAAAGTGGAGTGTGGGTTCATGAGCCTGTACAAGACGAGAGGGGCTTACGTGCCCAGCCTATCAGAGTCGGTGATCGAAGAAATCAAACGACTAATGGAAGCATACAAAGGAGAGACACTGAGCATAACGGTGACAGGGCACAGCCTCGGTGCCGCACTAGCGTTGCTAGTGGCCGACGAGATAAGCACGTGCATCGAGCAAGTTCCGGCAGTGGCTGTGTTCTCTTTTGGTGGGCCCAGGGTGGGAAACAAAGCCTTTGGGGAACGCATTACGAACCAGAAAGTGAAAGTGCTAAGAATAGTGAACTCGCAGGATGTGATCACGAGGATTCCGGGGATGTTTCTGAGCGAAGAGGTTGAACAGAAACTGAGGAAGTCCAGGGTTGGAGGGATGCTAAACATGCTGGAGAAGGACTTGGCGTACTCACACGTGGGAGAAGAGCTGCGCGTGGATACCAAGATGTCGCCGTTTCTGAAACCGGATGCCGACATGGCATGCAACCATGACTTGGAGGCTTATCTGCATTTGGTGGATGGGTTCTTGGCTTCAAACTGTCCGTTTAGAGCAAATGCTAAGAGGAGTTTGGCGAGGTTGTTGAAAGATCAAGGAGCTAATGTAAAGAAATTGTATATTAGCAAGGCAAAAGACTTGTCTGTTAAACTCGACAGAGATCGGGGATCATTTTCCATGTCTAGTACTGTTTTGCCAAGTCCATCGTCATAGAAATATACAAATATCAACTGTGAATACAATTAAATCATCATCTGTGTCTTGTGTCATTCTTGTCTTATGATCACTTAAGCAAAAACGAACCAATAAATTCCAGGTTCTCTGATGATGTCTGTGAAGATAATCTCGTAATACATTGATTAAAAATAGGAAATAAAGGTTACGAGCAACGTGAGCTTCAAAATTCAGACAGTATCGATTTTGTCAGTAACCTGCAGATGAAGTTGTTTGAATTAGTTTTGAATATTAACATTAATTGTAATTAATAAAGTTGAATATATAATAGTGGGTGTTAACCATGCATTGTCGAGTTACAAATATATGTGTGTACGCGGCGCGGCCACAACTACTGAATATTGCTTTGCTGCTAAGAAAATGGGAAACCAAAAGCGCCCACTACTCAGAGCTGATATATAATAAATATATATGTCCAAGTTGAATGAGCATTGAAGCAAGCGAGGATTGAATAAGGAATTTGATTGACGTTGAAAATAAATGTACATATCTTTGAAGTCCGTATTGATTTCAAAGACGCGTTTGCATGGGGTGGAATTTACAAGTGAGACTCACTGTTCCAATAACAAGAAAACATATATGCATGCTTGTTTTGGTCATACTTTTGTTTTGGTAAGAAAAAAGAATCCAAAATTAGCGCAATATACCCTAGTAGCCCTACGCATTAACTATGACGTTTAATTTATCATAAGGAAAAGCAGAGGAAAAGTATTAGATTATTATTATTATTTAAGAATAGAATAATAAATCCGTTGTAGTCTAGTTGGTTAGGATATTCGGCTCTCACCCGAAAGACCCGGGTTCGATTCCCGGCAACGGAATTAATTGTTTTTACTGTTGTTTTCAAAGTTTTTCTCCTCTCAGTTCGCTCTTGTTGACATTTTGCAATCTCACAAACCAGTCTCGGCCACATTCTCGGGGTCCCGGTTTCGTTGAATGTTCACATTTGGTTCAGGTTGAACTCGGTGATTTTCAGTTTTTACTTTTGTTTTCTTTTACAGTTTTTCTCCTCCCAGTTCGCTCTTGTTGACATTTTACAATCTCACCAAACCAGTCTCAGCCACAATCTCAGGTCCCGTTTTTGTTGAATGTTCACATTTGGGTCAGCGTGAACCGTGATTTTTACCGTTTGGCCTGATAAAGCCACAATCTTCAGATTGATAACGCTGAAAGTGAACTTCTGCAGTATTAGGCTCTCGTTTGATAAATAATACAAGTAAAACAGCACTAAGTAATTAAGTTATAGAATAACTTTTAGTCTTATTTACTTGTTGGTTAATGTACAAGACAAAAAATTTTGTGTTGTTTAATGTTTGATTAACTTAAGTACTTGATAGAATAATGTTAAATTTATAATAATACCTTATGTATTATACAATATTTGTTATTACAAATTTTTATTTTTGAATTTTACAAAATTAGAATTGTAAAAAAAAAAAAAAAATTAATGCATAGGTTCATTTTGCACAATAAAAAAAAAAATTGAGGAGATAGGGTTAAATTTATCTTTTTAAGTTTTTATACTGTAAAAAAAAATTTATCCCTTAATTTTTTGAAGAACAAAAAATAGATGATTTGTCCAGTACCTCAAAATATTTTTGTCTAATATTGTTTTTTTTTTTTAAATCAAATAGAATACAAAATTTGTTATCCTATTCAGTCCATCATTTTTAAAGCGGGAATATTATAAAGTCGTCATAGAAGGTAAAAATTTCAGAACCTTCCCTAGATATTAGACAACCTAGTTTGGAATCGTTTTTTCTTTAAATACCCAGTTATGCTTTGATTTGGCAAGGAAGGACCTTTTATTTTCTTTGCCTTCGCGAGGATCCTTTTTGTTTTATTAGACGATAATAATTATGATGATTAAATATTAGATGTAATATCGCGAACTAACAAAGTTATTTCACCGTGGATACAAGTGAACGAATGACTAGGAAAGAATGTAAGGGGCAATGAAACATGGGAGGAAGAACAAGGCAAATACTGCTATTCACCAATATTCCTAATTTTGTACAAATGCATTTAAAATCAAATACATCAGAAAGAATGGAAATTTTAACGAAGTGCTGAACGAAAAGAACAAATAATGACGAACAATCTTCATATGAAAGCATTATGTGAAAAAACTAGTTTTACATGCCAGGGAGACACATTTAAACGTCCAGACCACAAATGCTTCCTCTCTAAGATGAGCAGCAACCAGCCTTCTGGTTCACTGGCTGTCCTCGAATCTGAACTGTAGGTGGCCTGGCATTGTTCATTGGTTGGCTTGCCATTCTGTTGAAAAGAACCAACGACAATCAGAAAAGTAAGAACATAATAACCAAAAATTTCTTAAGAAAACTTTGATAGAGTCTAACCCAAACAAAAAGATGATCAATCAATGCCTGACAGAATGATTAGATGATCAAACAAAATTACACCAGAAAATACAGCACCTGTTCTTGATCTCAGCAGCCATGGCCATGAAAGCCTGTTCCACATTAGTCGCATTTTTAGCACTAGTTTCCATGAAGGGAATCCCAATTTCATCGGCAAATGCCTGAAGGTATAAACAAGTTCAATGATCAGACCTTTACAATAAAGACAGGATAAACAGATGTTTTTGGAGCATAAAAAATTTAGAATTACCTTTGCTGTTTCGTAGGACACAACTTTATTTGCCGTGAGATCACACTTGTTTCCAACTAGAAGCTTGTTAACATTTTCACTAGCGTAACGGTCAATTTCATTCAGCCACTGCTTAACATTATTGAAGCTCTCTTGGTCCGTAACGTCATAAACAACCTGCCAAACAAACAGTATTACACCACCATAACCAAAATCCAAAAGGAGATAGCTGAGAAAAATGCTTACGATAATGCCATGAGCCCCTCGATAGTAGCTGCTAGTGATTGTACGAAAACGTTCCTGGCCAGCAGTGTCCCACTAGATATCCATTAAAAAAAAATCAAAATTAGTTAATAATTCATAAAATATATTATATCAACAACCCCAGATGTTTTTGAGAATGAGGGGTCGGTAAAAAATTCTATTGTTAGCATGAAGGACACTTGATTGGTGACCACTGACCAGATACATCCTATAGCGGCCTTTTAGGATATATATATATGAGCCTTGAGATAATCCAACATTACATAAACTGAATTGTTAGAAGTAGAATTAGCTTTGAGTTCAGTTTTATAAAACAATGATTAGATGCTAACAAGAATACTGAACAGACAGTTTTGAAACCAATCCCATCAGAACTAAAAATGATAAAGTTTGACATTCAAATAATATGAACATTGCCATGACTTACAATTTGGAGTTTAATAGTCTTCCCATCCTGTTCTACAGTGCGAATTTTCTACAAAATGAATATGATGAATAATTAGTCACATAGTGGTTAAGATAAGCAAGAACCCTAGCTTAAGTGATGGCAAGGATGCTTACAAAGTCAACTCCAATCGTACTGATATAGCTATCAAGGTATGAATCATCCTGATTTACAACCAAAGAGGAAAAAGAATATTAGCAAGCATATATTATATCTTCAAGATATCAGCAGCAATACGTATATTTTGGCATGTTTAAGTCATAAAAACCAAGATGATATAGTCAAGATAAAATCTATAATTTTTGGTTCGATGTGAAACTGATTAAACATTATTTTGCTCTCTGTTGCTACATCCACCAACATGTTACAATTTACCGCATATTTCATGCACTTATAAATATTGAGTAAACAATTTCTTGTTACCAGTCACATCATTAAGTTAATCTTCTGTTCTATTTCTTCCGTAAATTTCTGACCTAATAATATTTAGGGAATAGTGGGACAATCAACTTCAGGAATCTTTGTATCTCTCACTCACACACACACGCACACAGACAAAGAAGAAGATGGTGATGTTGTTAATGGCCATGAAGGAAATTATCTCCAGAAGGAAGAAGAATAGACAGAGACTTAAAACTTACAGCAAACCTCAGAAGGAGACATGATTTGCCTACACCAGAATCTCCGATCAGTAAAAGCTTAAACAAATAGTCGCTGCATAAGAAGAAACAAAAAGGTGATTCTCCGGTCACAGAGAAAGAAAAGTACAAAGGAACCTTCAATCCATTTGCTACCAAAATTAATTAGTAACACCACACAAGCACTAAAGTGCCAACGAACACAACCTATGACTGTTTAAAATTTAGTATGTCGGTCAGACGGTCACAGATGTATACGGCATCATTCGCACTAGTAGAAATCAGGAGAAACATACACATCCCAGAAAAATTCTCTGATCTCTGGTGGTTCCCTAGTCTTTTTCTGTTACAAAGATAGCATGTTGAAAAATACGGCTCAAGTTGTTCAATTAACCAAGCTATGGGAAACCATTTACTGCTCAATAATATGCCCCCAACTGATTGGCAACCACACGTATGTTAGGTTCATTTTGAGAGATAAATAGAGCTTCTAGAAATTCTATCATACCATTAGTGCAGATCGGAAGAAGATGCAAATGGATCGGACTAAAATGGCGTTTAGTTACTATATGATATTATGAATCGTTGCATAAATTTTTTCTCACCATAGCCAATTGTATTTGCCATTTTACAACATCAATTTAATCAAATTTACATTTCATAACCTTGCTACGCGTTTCAGAACTCACATATGCTTTGGTGATAAACGAATATTCTAAGACAGCTCAGGACATCTGCAAATGGATCTATATCCTAAACAAATAGATCTAAAATCAGCAAGGAAATTCCCGAAACACGATCAACTTCAACGTCCGAAACAAATTTGACAAGCTACGCAACGAAGAAGAAGTATCGAAAACAAAATTGAATCAGCAATTCATACAAATTAATTTTACCACTCCCATACAGTAAATCGTTATAGATCTAAAAGAGCTGAATCAAATGAAAATAAGCAAGGACTCAACGAAATTCACGAAACAACGTTGTCACAAGTTAAACAGAAATTAGAAGAGTGAGGAAAATTTTGCACTTACTATTCAGGATTCATGATTGTGTGAGGTTAAAAACAAATCGAATCACAAGTATTCCTATGAAATAGTGAGAATTAACAGCTTCCCGACGAGAAAACTGAGGAATCTGGGATCGTCGCCGGAGATGGGAAAGAGTATTAAGGAAAAAGCGTATTAGCGAAAGATAGAAGGAGAAATCAAGGAAATGTGTGAGGGAGTGGTGTTTTAAAATGACCCGTAGATGTCGGAACTTTTACGAATCGAGGGTGCGAGTGGGGTGACGTATCAACAGGGCATACAGCTCGACACGTGTCCTTCATAGGGCTTCCATTTTACCGAGTTGGAAACTTCTCCACTTGATAGCCATGTGTATACAACTTGCAATCAAATTGGTATCAAGTCATTGCAGCATTACGATTCTTTTTTCCCCAAAACTGATTTGACTCGCAAAACACCAAGCCTCTTGTAATTTATAATTCTACAAATGCTTCTTTCATTGTATTTTCTTCTTCTTTTTTTTCAGTTTAATATGCTTAGTGAGAATTAAATCTATTAGAAAAATGAAGAGAATAATATATCACGAGAGTTATTCCTTTTGACAACAATATTTTAATTTTTATATATGATTGATTCTTAAGACCTCTTATATTTTAATTAATATATATAAAGTCAATAATTTAAACCATGCTTATTTATTTATTGAAATGAAACAGTTTGACGTACATAAAAGAAATATATAGTATGTTCACATCCTATTGTCCACTTCAATTTATTAATGTGAGTGCTAAAGTGATGGTTTAATTACTAGATTTGAATATATATGATTTTGAAATAACAAATCAATAAATGTTATACCATACTTTTAGAAATACATCGTCATCGCAATATGAAATTTGTCCAATTGGCATAAAATACTCGATTCGAGAACATTGAACCGGAAACAACGAAGTTAGCCTATTGTTTTTGTTAACATATATTAAGAGATTTTTTTTTTATTGTGAACCATGTTATCCGGACAATGCAGGAGATTAAAACTTCTGTCATTTATTTGTTTTTGAGGAATAACTTGAAGTAATTATATATGAAGCTTTTAAGATTTGAAGATTTTTTTTTTTTTAATTTGAAGATTAGAAGAAATTTTAAAGACTTGATCTTAATTAAACTGTTTTAATAATTACAATGCTATTATTAACGATTTAAATATTTACATTTTTGCACATAACAACTTTTTTTTTTATAAAATATGTCCATAGACATTGTAATATGAATATTTTATCTTCAAAAAATTAGTCTCGAATAATTTATTTATTTATATTTTTTAAAAAAAAAAAAAACAAGGGAAAAGATGAGAGGGCGTTAAAGACATTTCCCTGTATAGCGCGTTTACTGAAGGACGAAGAAAAGAAGAAAGAGCAGCTGTTTATGAGTTTGCTTTGTCTGCAGAAGATACGTGTAGTACTGTCCCATGTCAAATAATGGCAAAAGGAAACCGTACGATGCTTTTAAGTTTAAAACAGAGGACAGAATCGGAATCGCATACCCTCTATAGTGCGTTCGGCATTATGCAGATCCCAAAGAGAGTTGAAGCTACTTTTGACCAAAATTACGAAAGGAAAACTTAGTCACGCGCGTCCGAGGCACGTGGCTGCCGGGCTTTTCCTCCAGGTCCCGCGTCAAAACGGCGGCTTTATTGGCATGTTAATATTTATTTTTTTACTAAATTACTAGCAAAATATCGTTAAAATATTTTTTGATATATTTAAAATAATTACATTATTTCATAGTCACACACACATATATATATATATATAGCATCGACTAATTCGTATCTAACTCGGCAAGACTAAAAAATAACAAAAAGCTTTTTTACTAAATTCCAAAATAGTTGTCTAGGCT
This sequence comes from Bauhinia variegata, assembly GCA_022379115.2. Taxonomy (NCBI): domain Eukaryota; kingdom Viridiplantae; phylum Streptophyta; class Magnoliopsida; order Fabales; family Fabaceae; genus Bauhinia; species Bauhinia variegata. The sequence continues at coordinate 16,614,279 of CM039436.1, read as the reverse complement.
GATCCTGAAAACTTCGGTTAATCCCATATCAAAAAATTAAAAATATAAAAAATACTTAAAGATAATAAACTCTTTTTTTTTAATAAGGAAGGTAGATTTGCACAATTATAAATTTCAGTCCTTTAAATATCCGCATGTTCGAAGAAGCTTGTGGCAGTGGGAAGGTTGAGAAAACCGCCTGGGAGAAACGAAAGTTTGCAGTTGCATCTCCCTCTCGTTGATCTTGCTGTTCTTTCTGTGTTCCTGAGCTGAAAAAATGCACAGATCGTCGAGTAGTTCGAGAGTATCCGAGGAGACGCCGGTGTATTCGGGTTTGAGGACGAGCACGGATGGTGAACAACAGCTGCCTACATACGATCCCCTCTCGTACGTTGCCCAGAAGGAACGGTCTCGTCTCAGATCAGCCGAGAGAGCAATCCACCTTATCCCCCTTCTGCTTATTGTCTGCGCTATCATCCTCTGGTTATTTTCAACTCCAGGTCACAAATCACGACCAATCCATATTATCTTTTGATCAAATACCCATGTTTATATTTCAATTTGAGACAGGATTTGACTATTATTGACCTTAATTTAATCATCTTCATTGGAAAGCAGAGAACTTTTCTCTCCAACTCATCTTTAGAATAATATTCTTTTCGATCGTAATATTCCAATATGCCTGCAAAATGGCAAATAGTACCTTCTTATCCGGGTTGCAGATATTACGAGAATCTTTATTTGTCAATGATTATTTCACCTTTCTCATGCTTTTCGCTAAAAGCATATTAGATTTCAATATTGTTAATTTATCCGATCTAACTTTTGACAGAACAAAGAGCTTTATGATCCATCCATTGAAACGTTCTCTCATGGTGTTCTGAAGAAAAGAATGACTTCATCAGAGAATTAGAGAGATAAAAGGAAGAATTCCACTTGCTTTTCTTTACAGTTATGAATGAAGGACCAATATATTGTATCAACACTAGACTAGATTGTAACTTGTTTATGTGGCAGGCTTGAATCTTGGTGATTCGGAAATGCTTTCTGATTTTGTCTTGATGGATCTATATTTACTGCTTGATGCCATGGCAACACGGGTGTCCTTCCCCACGTGTGTGTGTGTGTGGTGCAAAAATGAATCCCCAACTTAAGATTGGGCTATATGGTTCTGGGTTTCAGCCCAAAACAAAACAACTGAGATTTTATTTCTTTTTCTTTTTCTGTGATGATAAGATTTTGTTTGTTTTTACTAGTGGTGGTGACGGTTGATAAGCAGATAAAAAAAATTGTAAAAGTAATATTTATAATTACTTGTTTATGTTAGACGAGCTATCTTTACTCCGTTGAGGTATACAAAAAAATAATATTTTTATCTAAGAAAATATATTTTTTATCCACATGTACCCTATCTTAGGATAACTCTTATTTGATAAGTGCAACAATTATTATTACCTTCACTTAGTTTATTTTTTGATTAAGTTATATCGTGTTAGAAAGTAATAATATCTTTAAGTTGAGAACTATAACTAGAATTAAATTAAATTATTAATATGTGTTGATCTCAGTGGTAAGAAGTTAATATTATTTAAATATGTAATTCGAGTTTGAATATATATATATATATATATAAAATATGTATAAAAGAGTTTTATTTTTATTTAAGTCGTTCAATTAATTCAAATTAAAATAATTATAGATAAACAAAAACAATTATAAAAAATATAATGAAGTTACGTAGTGATGGTGATACGACGGTGTAAAGAATGAAAACCAACTATGCTACATATAAATATTAGTTACATTGGGCACACGGCCTAATTTTACATGCAGGCCGAGCACATATTATAGCTTGGTACGGACCATGACTAGAGTCCTGTGCCTCTGACCCACTTACTCGTGACACGGTTTAATTTAGAGTGCACTGTGCAGCATAGCATTTAACTGGATCACCTAATTTTGTTTCCCCTTTCCACACACTCAACCAATCCGTGGATTTAAAATTCTCCAATCACTCTCGCTCTGTCTTGTTCAAAATATGGGAGAATAATAAAGATGATGGACTTTTACCTACAATGGCAAAATATCGGGAAGTTCATTAAGCAAGCATTAAAAAAACATTAAATTACAATTGTGTGATAATTTAAGGAAAAGGACCTTTGAGCAACCAGGTTTTGAAAATTTTAAGGCTTTAATCAGTCCACAGTCCCTTCAACCACTCGAGCATCAATTAAGAAGCAAAACAGAACTTACTTGTTACTAGCTTAGTATAAAATTATGATTAATTTGTTTATGACTTGGAAACTTGAGTTCGCTTCCAAGTTTCTATAGCCACCGACTCATAACTGTAGCAATAGCACGTCCCCGATTATTGAGGATTAATAAAGCGTTGTTGCCGACCCATTAAATGTTAACTGCAAAGCAACTACCAACTTTTTCTTTCATTTCAATATAATTATATTATAAATGCATTTTGTGGTCCAACCCTTTAACGATGAATTTGAGTAATTTATTATTATAAGGTGTCATCGTGATATGTTAAGTAGCATGGTCGTGTCTCTCGTGGATTCAATTATATAAAGAACTATTCCTCATATGGAATGAGCAAAGTGTTATAAAAGGACAGATATGGAAGGGGGGGTTAGAATTAGATTAGTCAGATTACCAAATTGTGCATACACCATTTTCCTATTATGACTATTCATACCAAAACTGTAACAACATTATTGAAGTAAGTCTTTAAGAGACAGGGTAATTCGGTAATTGAAGCCTTGATGTTATATTTTTTCCTATAAATACATGGATCATTCTTATTAATAAGGCCATGATGCAGTAGCACAAAAAAATGGCGGTGCCGAGATCCCACATAGAAGCTGTGCTGTCTGTGATACCACTGAAAGTGACCGAAGCAGGCCATGTTCGCCGAGTTTTGGTGGACGAGGCACTGAAACAAGGAAGATTTGGTGGGTGTTATAACGTAGTTCTCTATTACAGGAAACTGAACGAAGATGACAGTGGATGGTTCTTGGCCGGTTGGATTGTGGAGTCACTAGGAAAATCTCTGTCGGAAAAACCAATACTGGCTGGTCGGATCCAGAGAAAGGAAAACGGCGACGCTGAATTCCAGGTTGTGTCCAATGATGCCGGCATTCGACTCATCGAGGCACGAATCCCCATGACCTTGTCGGAATTTCTCGAACTGAATGCCAAGGATGATCTGAAACCAGAGCTTGTCTTCTGGAAGGACATCGAGGAGCAGAGTCCCGAGTATTCCCCTCTGTTTTATATCCAAGTAAGTGCTGGTGCTGGCTACTCTGTTTTTTCCTAATATTATACGAGGACAGGACACAGAAGTTGAACATGCACGTGTGTTTTACTCAGGTGACAAAATTCCAGTGTGGAGGGTACGCGATTGGCATTAGCTGTAGCATTCTTTTGGCGGAGACTTTGGTGGTTGACAACTTCCTCGGTGAATGGACAGACATGCACAACAAAATGATACGATTGAACGAAATGACTGAAACACCCATATTTTACCCTCCTCGTCTTGTCGGTTATAAGTCTCCACCCACTGAACTAATTACACGTACCCCAAGCAGAAATGGAGCTCCAAGTATGGTGTTCAAAATCACTGCCGAAGATGCCAGTTTTAACAAGGAACTGGCCATGCTCTCTGTAGAGTTAGCAGAGGAAAAGCTTGGCAGGAAAATGGGTTCACATTTTTCTTTACTCGTGATACAGTCCTCGGAGGTTATCAAGGTGGAAGATTGCTCAAACAGTAAATATAGCGAGCAGTTGTCAGGGCTCAAGAGTAAAATTACTCCAACAACCTGGGATGATTTTGGAGTGTACGAGGTAGCATTTCATGAAGGGAACAAGCCTGTCCATGTTTCGCGTTGGATTGGGTCGGTTTCTGATGGAAATGTTATGGCAATTCTATCTCCAAAGGAGGGTGTCTCTGGTTTGATCATAGTTACATTTCCCAATTGAAAAGGATGCCAAAAAACTTGCTCTTTACTAGTACTATCACTTCACTTCAGTTATTGGTTTGTATTTATTATGACAATTAATATTAGCGTCACATGATGATCCACAAAAACCTTGTCAACCACGACTCTGGTTATCTGTACACATGACACCTAGCTGTCTCAGATGATTAACATGGATTTTATGACATAATGTTATTTATTTATTTTGATATTTTTACGCTAAATATTAAACACCATAATCTCATTACATGACTAATTTGATTTGATGATAATAATCGTTATGCTTTTTCTATATCCCTAAGCAAAGAATCTATTTACCTTAATTTCGCTACTCTGCTTCTCTAAACAGCCTTAGTTGTGATTGAATGGGCCTGTAGTTTATGATTTAAAATAGTTTTGTTGGGCTTCCGCGTGCGATTGGCCCATTATAGTTAGGGAAGTATTTTTTATTCATGTTGGGCCGAATCACGAAGCCCAACCCACAAACTGATAATCGGAATTTATTACCTCACCTCGCCTCGCCTGCGCCGGAGTGCTTCCGAGTTCTAACTTCCAGTTTGATATTGACAATCGCATAGTCGCTTGTTAAACCAGGTACAAGGCACAAGTGGTATAACTTCTCAGTTGAGACAGTGGAACGGTGCTAACGCTTCGTGGAAGATATAGGGCGAAGGCGAAATTTCAGAAGACAGCATCCGCGGCTACCACGTTTCCAGGCGTAACTTTACATGAGGTTCGAGGACTGGCTCTCGGCAGAATCTCACCTTTCATTTCAATTTTTCCGGATGTATCCATTGTAATGCTTCAGAAAGGGAGGGAGATAAGAGAGAGATTGCGAAGAAGTGGCTTGTGGAAGAATGGAGAGTGGCAGTAGCAGTAGTGATAGCAGTAATAGTAGCAGAAGCATAGTCAGCAACCAGAAAATGTCTGTTCAAGCAACTCGATTTCAGAATCCATTTACTTTGAAAGTGGGTCAAGTATTTACAGGTTTTGGCGTCGGCTGTGGTGTTGGAATCGGCGTTGGTCGCCCTTTAAATTTAGGTACTTTTTTCTTTCCTCATTCCTTTTTCTGTCACATATTGTTGGAAGAGATGGACATTGGAGCATTTTTCAAACTAAAAAAATAAAACTTGGATCATGCCCATACAGAAACTCCTGCTAACAGACCATGTATATATTTTTGACATTTACTATTTGCTTCAAATTTGGATCATACGCTTGTTTTTCCTTTTTCTATGAGAACATGTGGAAATGAAGACTTGCTCTGTTCAATAGTATCATATTTTATAATTTTCTAGCGTAATCAGCAACTCAAAATGAGAGTTTACTCTGGATGATTATCATATTTCCTTTGATTAATCAAAAATATATCCGTTCTAGGTGCTATACCGATGCTGAGTCAAGTAATGAGTGCCACCAGAGGTGCAACTGACGTATTTTCTGGTGTTGGCAGACATGTAAATAGTTCTGTAAGTTGAAATTGATCCTCTCCCTATGTAAAGTTATGTTGTTGTCACCATGTGGAATAAATAACTTCATTTGTTTATGGATGAATAACTCCTTGTGCTTATAATAAAATATTCATTCTTATATTTCATTTAGTTGAGGAAGTTGGGAGCTAAGAATATTGAAGTGGGCATTGGATGTGGAGTTGGTTTTGGCCATGGTTTTGGAATTGGTATGCTTATACATTCATATTCGATTTTATTTTGAAGTTTTGAAGACTTTGATGCCCTACTGTTGGGGAAATTTGCAAAACATTATGATATTTCGGTCTTCCGTGGTTCTATGTTGTGAGAAACTCGTACTGCATAGTTGACTCCAACCTCTGGATAGATACGTTAATGTACAATTGTTAATCATGTCACTACTTTCATATATTTTTCTGTCCTTTCATGATATTGATTAGTTTTACTCTTTGTTTAGCTAACTATACTTAGTCACATTATCTATGACCTTACCGTTTTTAGCTACTAATCCATCGTTGCCTTGCTACTGGAAGATTTTCTCTTTTGTTATGATTAGTGGAAATATTTTTGACTGTTAGGTCTATTGTTGAACTAAGATAAATAATTCTGATCGGTTCTTAAAATGATCCATTTTAGAAGCTAACATTTTGCTGCCAGCAGAGATCTTGTGCTCAGAGTAGACTGAAACAGTCCATGATAGCATTTCGGTTTCAGATGAATGTTGAAAATGCTGAAGGAAAGCAGCTTTCTATTGTTCTTAAATTCATAGCTGTCCTTTGTCATGCATCGAATAAATTTATCAGTGAATAATTGAATTCCAGTCCTTTGCAATAAAATCACAATACTAAGGGGCTATGGCTCTCTGCATGCCTCAGTTGAGCTATAATTCATTACACAGTTTGCAAGAAAAGGAACATAATTTAGAATTGAAATTGTAGACATCTGTATTATATACTAAAGCATGAAAATTCAGAAGCAGATGACATCACCAAGAATTGCCACACTGACACATTTCAATAAAGCCTTGAGCTTGTTTAGAACTTAATAATAACTCCTTTTAAATTCTGTTTGCCTCTTCACATGGCTATAGATCCTCCATCCTTATGAGATTTCGCAAGTTGTTCCGTTCAAAGCTGAGGTTTATATATATGTTTACCCTTTTTATGGCAGGACTTGCTGTGAAACCGGGGGTGTTGCATCAAATCCAATCTTTTCTTGTAGTATGTGAAATTTCTCGCATATCAAAATTATATTGCCTTCTATTAGTTGCTTTTCATGTCTCAAATTTAAGTCCTAAAATTCCAGGTAACAACGACAAAGATGATGATGAAATTTGGAATTGATCCCAATAAAACCTTGGTTCAAGGGGCTTTTCCAACATCCTTCCAAAGTGGCATAGACATGAGCAACGCAGCATCAAACCAAATGTCTACGGGAAGTATGAAGCAGCTGGCAACAAAACCAGACCAAGCATTTCAAGGTCTGTCGGGGTCTCAACAGATTGGTTCAGCTTCTGAAAATATTGCATTAAAAAGCAACGCAGTTGACTCTACTTTTGGCAGCCGAACTGAGAAGGTACTCAGCAGCTTTCTACAAAATCCATTGTTGAAGGGAGAGGCAGGTGAACTTGATCAAGTGGTATGCATCATGCAAGATGTTTATTTGTTTGCAAGCTTTCCTGGTCAATAAGCTACGAGTTTCAATCACCATACATGATAATTGGATGTTATGCCCTTTCTGCTATTCCTTGAAGTCCATTAACTTCAGAACCATCTATGAGGACTTTATACTTGTTAAATTGTTGATTATTTTGGTATTTCAATAATTTTTCTTTTGCATATAGATACCGATAAGTTCTTCCTGTAATTCTTATTTTACTTTCGAGATTTTTTAATTAAATTCAAAGTTTAAAGCTTGAAAAGTAGAAAAAATGTTATTAGCTTGCCATTCAATATAGTTATATGTGTCCATCAGAATGTTTATTTCTCCTCATTGTTCTCTACTTTTTTCTTGTTAATCAAATATGATGTGGATTTCTGATTCATAAATGCTTTGTAGGCTGGAAGCATGCCGGCAGAGAATAACATACTTCGGATGGTAATTTTCTATTTTGTAATTCAAGGACACATGCTGTTTATTTGCTTTTCCTTGTTGAGCTTGTTAAGATGGTTCTGGCATTTAAAGCTGTTCCTGGTTCCAGGTTTTGAAACACCAGCAAATCATTGAGGAACTTGTGGAAGAAAACGAGAAGCTCCGTCACATACTAGTGGAAGACCTGAAAATACCTTCCGGCAAGCTTCAGGCGAGTTCTTCAGGTAGATATAAGTTGCCATGTACTGATTGTTTTGAATGCCGGAGAAAACAAAGAAGAAAAAAGTAAATGAACTATAGGAATAATGATGAACCCATTTAATTTAACCGCTTAACATTTCTCTCCCGAAGGTTTTGTATCTTTTAGTTCCTCCGCAAGGCAACCATGCAGATTTGGCATGGGTTACTAAGTTACTCGAGAATCCTAAGCACAAATTCGGCATGCCCGACATATCAAATAGGCTAATGAGCATTAGATTAGATGAAGGACTTGTTTCGGAATTTTCAGAATTTGTGTGCAGTTTACCAGCTTTTCTAGACCACCTATTTTGACTGTGTTGTATGTATGATGTGTCTGTCTTTCTCTCTACGAAGCAATTTTGGGTTCTTTTCCAGATTTTTGTTTCGGTCCCATGGGCCTTGAACGCTCGGTGCAAAAAATACCAAGGTCCAGACTATTTACTACACTAAGTTATTCTTCCTCAACTAACCGTCTCATTTCCCCTTTTAACCTTACAATGTCAGTCTCCTCCCCCCCTCCAAAAGCAAATTCACCAAATTTCTTCCACACATTCCTCTCTTACCAGCTACACCTAACCTTTTCTCTCCATTTCACCAAATAAAAAACTTTCCTTTTCCCATTCCTCTTACCACTCATTACTGTTCATCATATGCTCATCTACCCTGTTAAGACAAGCTTTGAGGATACATTTTCAACTGCTATACAAATAAAACAAAAAATTTTTATTGCATACAGCTACAATTACACAAAACAGTATACAAATATCTTTTTGATTTGGCGTTATAAATACGGCAAAATGTTATTATTTAAGATTTGTGAAGCCTTAAAATTAATATACTGCTGCTGATATCAACTATAATTATAGTAATAGAGAAGAAGCGCTGGTCTGTGATTTGAAGATCCATTATTATACAAAAGAGAAACCAGAAAATAATGTCTCTTATTCAACTACAAAATGCTACAATATCATATCTGATATCTCTAGAGCATTCACATCCCCTTCCAAACAAAACAAATCCACGAAATCTAAAACCAAAAAAATTAGAAAATGGTCAAGAAGGGAAATACAACACAAATACATTTATCTCGGTCCAAATGAATTTTAAACAATGAACCTCTAACTCCGAGTTTAATTAAGCAAGCCAAAGTGCTGCTCCTGCGAATAATGCCAACAATGAAAAGCTGCTACCACGAACAAAGGCGCTGCTATTCGGATTTGAAGACCCCGGAGCATCTGCGGGCGGACTAGCAATTGATGGACCAGGTGCACCTAACAGCGGCGATGGTGACTGTGAGGGTGATAGGTCAGCAGAAGATGAAGGTGGGGTGCTGGCAGATGGGCCCGGAACTGATGTGGGCGATGAAGTTGGGGTCATGGCACCGGAAGATGGAGGAGTGGCTGTGCTTGTTGGAGGGCGTGCCATCGGAGGTGCGGTGATGGTGGTTGACGGTGGAATGGCAGAACTTGTGGGTGCAGACGAAGGAGCTTGGGCAATGGACAATGCCACAAGTGCCAAGGACATGGCTAGCACAAGCAATGCACGCGTAAGCGCCATGATTGATGGCCCTTTCACTTGAAAATGAAAATAATTGGGTATGAGAGAGGTGAGGTGGAGACTAGAAAGCAGGGAGAGGAACAGCCAGGGGAAGCAGGACTGTGACTGTGGGATTGATATGATATATAGGAAACTTCCCAACATGGATCTTTATCTGGGTGACACCTCAATGCACGAATGTTCCATGCATTGGACACGTAACAAATGAGAGCCAGAGGTAGTGTGGCCTTATCCTGCACTGCAGCAAGCAAGGGATTGGATTCCCCACTTATTCGGCTGTTCAAGTCTTCGTATTTTGTACGTATATGACAAATTACTGGATGATAAGCAAGTTTATATCGACCTCTTACCAATAAACCAGAATTAATGATTAAATTGATCAAAGTAGCAATTAATAAAAATTAGAAAGAACAATATTATAGCATTTTCTTATTTGCAGAAAAGCACAAAACATATATGCATCGGCGGTGGAGAAAAGACACTTTCCGAAAATGATAAAAGAATAGAGAGGAAGCAGCGTCATAGATGTAGCGAGTGATAATTGTGGCATTTATAAATATTATTTATATTTATTATCCCCGAGAAGTGAAAGTGATCATAATTCAAAAGGAGTTTTGATCATATTACTGTGCTGTGCAGTAATGAACAACATGGAATGACCATCATTTTCCCCTTAATCAGACACAAGGATAGTTTAGTCATTTCATTATATCGATAAACATTCAGCCTGACAGGATAAGCTCACCAAACTCCGCAAAAAAGGGATGGCAGTGTTGAAATGGTCGAGTCGAGGCAGGCAAGCTGACTCACAATACGCCCACATTTCTCTCCCGCTTTCACAGGTTTGTCCTTCCAACATCTTATAAAATCTATCTATGTTTATGCGTCAGGAAGTATAAAAGAAGGTGGCCAAAAAAAAATAAAATTAATTAATTAAAGTGAGCATAATCTCTCATCGAGCGGACCATATTTTGGACGAAACCCTGTTTAATGAGGAATAACTCTGCAATTAAAAATTTATCACCAAGTCCGACAATAGAAACCATCATAAGTAAAATTGTAATAAATAAATAAATATATGCAAACATAAACATCACTCTATATTTACTGTCAGCCCCAGCTATGTTCTTCGTCATATGGTGTGGTATGTTTGTGCGCGTGTCGCCTTATTTCTCCCAAATATCAGACAGCCCATCATGTTACAGCTCCGTGGAAAACAACCTATCGTCTTTTTGTAGGAAGAAACGTTGCAACGTAAAACCCTTGTACGTGCACTACGACAAGCGAAAATAGACACCCCAAGACAAAGCACAGTATTGTTCTTTTTGATATGTCTTTACGGTTAAGGGTTCTATTTAACACCCCCAAAAAAAAAAAGTTGAGACATTTGTCCAAACTAAGCACCTATGGCTCACAATATATTACTGGATTTCATATCACAAACAAAAAAATGCTGCTGTAGTAGGTATGTAATGCACCATGACCAGAGGAGGCGATGAAAATTAACCCATCCCCAGTAATGAGCCATTAACATCTGAAAGTTTGAATGCACAGATGTATTATAATTGCTAATCTGCTCGCAGCGGGCACATATATGACCAGAAAGGAACAATGATGAGGCTTCTGCAAGCTGTAGTTAGATACATGTCAACAAAAATTTTACAGCCTGAGTATAAATGTGCAATATATTTGAAGAGGTTCGCGAAGTCAAACCTGAGTGTCACCTCTCCTCACCAAGAAGTGGTTGACACGATGAGGCTGCAAGAAATCACAAGTAAAGTCCAATATACCAGGAACGCCATATGGGGCGATAAGATTGATAGGCCAATAAGAAACTCAAGCAATCAACTTATACCATTGTACAATACATGTTATTTTGCTCTTGAGAAAGAAAAAGGACATAACGTATGCCATTCAGCTTCAATAACATGATCGCTGAATCTTCCGAGCATACAATTTGTTTCCTTTAATTTATATCTTCAACAATCTAATAACTGAATAAGATCTAGAAATATCTTTTAGACACAGTAATACATGGAATATGCTCCCAGAATCAAAATATACAAGACTAGCAGTAAACTGGAAGTTGCTGAAACCTTATGATAATATGACTTGTAGAAACAATATTCGACAGATATGCTTGCCACTTCAACATCATGTCCTAAAATCTTTGACAACTACAAGATTTGCATCTCCAGCCAACTTTTATTTTTTGGAAGGAGAAGGCATAAACCGAGAAGGAAAAAGCATGGCAGATAGCGTCAGCATATATAAATCAGAAGCAATGCATATAAGGCATAGTCAATTTTTGTTTTCTCATATTCTTTTAATCATGCATACGGAAGGAATGGATAAACTGAGAAGAAAGACCTTTACCTGTCTAATTAAAATAAAATGGTAACAAGTAGAGAGGAGTGTAGGCAACAAGCTGGGGAAAAAAATTAAGGTACAGCGTAAAAGGTATTACTCCAGCTATCATACATGCTTCGAGTAGGCCAACACTCTTCCTACTCACATATCCCTTTTGGGGAACAAGGATTGACTCTTGTACTGCTGAGTTTCTACTTTTAGCCATCTGAGCCTCTTCATCACCAGGAATTGCCACTGAACCCAAAGCTGTACCATGAAGGTAAATAAAACCCACGTCCTCTGGATAAGCAGCCAAGAACAAGTAAACAATTATTCCTCCAAATAAGATCAAAGCACCAGGAACAATGAAAGACCAACCCCAACCAAATTCCAAAACACAAGCAGCAAGAAGAGAACCACGTATATATGCTACCAACCGAAGTGTAAGCATTCAAATTACCCATTATCAATCTCCTCTCCCTTTTCCCAAACCAGTTACCAATGATAGCAACAACCGAAGGCCATCCTGTTGCTTGAAACAAACCAGCAACCATTTGCATCAAGAGATAGAATCAAAAAACATGAATGTTCCAAAACTATCCCATCCCAAAAAGTGCCAACAAAAATACCACTGCCCATCATCCCCGTAGTCAAGAACAATCAAAGTTCTAGAGTATCCCAAAATGCCCAGCAACGTACATACATTCCCACGGAGTATTGAACGGCGCCCACCCTTTGCGACTCAACTTCCTCTCGTGGGCACCAGCAACTGCAATCCCCTCCCTATTGCCCACGGATTCTGCTCGCTGACCTTCCTATGGGTGTCAGGATACAACACACTCTTCAATATGCCAATAGGTTTTCTGGAATTGTGGTAACATGTATATGCTATGAATGTAATCAACAAAACTACGTAACTATATGTTTGCAGATTCCAATTCCTGCTTCTAATTCTTGTTAGCAGCAAAATCCCAGGTGGGGTTCCCCTCATTGTTATTAATAATTATTAATTTTAATAATAAGTAAAATATCAAGATAAATTTTACAGAAAAAGACTAAATCTTTTTTTTACCCCAATTAAATTATTTTGCAAATAAGAAAAACGCTGATAAAAAAATATACTTGTTACTAATTTAGTGATAAAAAACACAGGATTTCTCTTGTTGGTCCAGTTCATTTTGGAAATACACAGATGGTCTTCTAATTTAGTGATATATGTTTACTGTCTAGACAGAAACTGAAGAGTTCCATAAGGTGATCTTGTTCTAAGTGCAGGTGATCTCTGATTGAGACAGAGTTGTTATCTATGAGCTACCAAGTACACACGTTCCATTCAAGCAAGGATTATTCTATAATAAAATTTCTGTATTTCCCAATAATTCTTGAACGCAAAGATTTTAATTTGGTTTGTAACATAAAATTAAAAAAGTAGTATTTGATTTGATTTGTATAAAATAATTAAATAGGAAACAAAATTTTCACTGCCGAATCAATACAATAACGTAACATGACATAATTTTCAAACTTGTCAAACATAATAATTCAATGAGATGAAATGATTAAGAAACAGGGGCAAGCTAATCTAATTTATTAATCACGATTAGTTTAATAGGTGTACAAGATTAGAAGGAAGGAACGTGGACCTAGTTTAGTTGACACGTCACAAGGGCCCACGTCCAGTCTGGCTTCCCCTCCCGCTTTCTGACTTTAGAACCGGACGTCAGCGTTACCTGAATTGGACGCGTGTGATAAGTCTTCCCTTCACTTCCTCCCTCCCTCTGATACCCATCGGAGACTGGTGGGCCCAACACATCACAACTCTCGCCCTTTCTCTCTCTGCACCAAAACCAGAACGCTCTCTCTTTCTCTTCAACTCTCTTTCCTTCGATGGTGGTTCAAATTCAGACCTCGCGATCTCGGTGGCTAAAAAGCTGGAATCACATACTACCATTTGCAGCGAGCCTTCCGCAGCCCATGCTATTCGTTTCACCGCACATTGCAACCGCAATGCCTTTTCTCTAATTTCCCGCTCACTTACTTAACATTTCATTTCATCCACCCGCTCTCTCTCTCACACACACTCTCTCTCTGTTTGGAAGCGAGAATTGTTCGGTTTCTGCTCCCGTCTTCGTTGCCTGTTGTGAGGTTCCAGTAAATGTCAGGTTCTCAGATAGTCGTGTATGTTTATTGGGTCTAATTGATCGGCGATTCTGTGAATAATCATATTGATATCGTGAAGGATCCGTCATGAGTGCTTCTAGTGCTAGTGGTAATCAGCTGGTCTCTGTTCAACCCGATGAGCTCAGGTTCCAATGTATGTAATGTACTATCTACCCTCTACGCTTTTTCTTTTCTTCCCATGTTTTCATTCAACCTATGGGCTATAGCGCTCTCTTCATCGTAGCATCTCTCAATCAACATTTTGGCTCTGCGAGTTACAACTAAAAAATTGCATGCAAAAATGTACAATTCCTGTGTGGAGAAACTGTCAGGGTCAAATGGTCCACTCGTAACTTTTTTTTTTTTACTGTAATAATATTAGTTGTTACCATATGCTGTTAAATTATTTCTGAAACTTCATTGCATATGGTTTCCGTGAATTTTATGGCACCAAAACAAACATTTCGAAGTGATTGATCAGTGACTTAAGGAGGCACGGTTGCGGATGACAGGATCATCAATCTCTGGGTTTGCTTCCTGTAACTGTTTTCCAGTTGCAATGATAAATTTCTCTTACCAGGTTAAATATTGGTTGGGTGTCTAAAATTGACGATCGAGGTTCTAGGAAAAGGCAATACTGTATCTAAATCTAAAACTATTGTGGGAATGTCTAAAGATTTCCATGTCACTTCATTAATGTATATAAAATCTAATTCTGAATTATCCTGTCTTTTCTTTAATTAATAATTAAAGTTCTTATTCAATTATGCTCATGAAATTCATGTAACCAGTTGAGCTAGAGAAGCAAACATTTTGCGATCTCAAAGTTCTGAACAACACAGAGAACCACGTTGCTTTTAAGGTACTTACATAAATATACAAGTGAGCAAACTTTTGTTCACTGGATATGTTTTTATCCTTTAATTTGTTAATGCATTCTGATTATGTTCGATATTCAATGTTGTGGTTTGCTCTTTGCAGGTCAAAACCACTTCACCCAAGAAGTACTTCGTACGACCAAACACTGGGGTTATACAGCCTTGGGACTCATGTATCATCAGAGGTCTGCTTTTATAAATTTGCAGAATCATTTTATGTCCTTTTCCTTCGACTAAGATTATTAATGATGTCAAAGGTTAAATCACAGAATACCGTCCAAGAAAGGGTCTATAAGTGCTCTTTAGGAAGGAGAAAGGCACGTGAACAAATGGCTGATTGGCCGTCAAGTAGACATTTATTTAGAAAAATGATGTTTCATCTAAGAGAAAGGGAATAGAAAAGAATGGAAAAAGCTGGTGAACTTTAAATGACCATGAGAAGAATCTGCAATCAAGAGCTTATTTCCAAAATTATACCACTCTGTCTGTGTTTTTTTCTGTCAAGTGACCTGCGTATTGGTCAAGTACTACGTAGCTTCAAACTACTTATGATATGATGTCTGCTTATGAACTCTTTATCATACTTCGCTATTAATTCTCCAATGTTTGGATCATGCAGTTACCCTCCAAGCCCAACGAGAATACCCTCCAGATATGCAATGCAAAGACAAGTTTCTCTTACAGAGTACAACAGTGAGTCAGAATTTTGACGCTGATGAGCTTCCACCAGATACTGTAAGAATATCATCACTGCCCTTGTTTGACAAGATCAATTATCATTAGGAAAGAAAATGATGGAGGGGAAAATTGATCAAAAGCAATATTTGTTTGGCATGCAGTTTACTAAGGATAGTGGAAAATCAATAGAGGAGCGGAAGCTAAGAGTTGTATATCTCTCCCCTTCCTCGGACCAAGGAAGCACAGAAGATGAAGCATTCAAGAACTCTTCACAAAATTTTGATGCTAATTCCGTGAGTCTCTTCTTCCTTGAGTCCCCTCCCCACTTCTCTCTCTCTCTTCTGAAAGCTATCTTGCTGTTTTGTTTTACGCTTTCAAATCATGGTAATTTCAGGCGTTTGAAGGTAATAGAGGTTATACAATATGTTTTTTCTTATGTTTCAAGCTGGATCCCCCAGCGGGGCCCCTTTTGAAATGCATACACGTTAATTTTATGAAAGTTCACATCTTTGTGGTGACAAAAACCTGAGAAATGTAAGGGGGCGGGTTTCATGGATCTCTTGATCAAAGTAAAAAGGAAAGAAAGAAATTATCTTCAGATCATAACCAAAGTTCTCTGGGTTATATTCTGATCGTCAGGGTTATAAGACAGTTCTCCTGTTTCATGAGTTCTGTTCCATTTTGTACATGAAAATATTGCTTGTGGGGTTAGTGCACGATAGATTTTGAGGAAATAACAACACTAACAGACTTTCCTAGCCAACATGAAAAGACAATCCATAAAACTTAAGAAGATTGAATGTGAAAAGACAAAAAAAAAAAAAAATGTAAAATTATTGAGAGATTTACCATGGCAACACCTCTTCCAGATGACATGCTTCATATGATTACTTTATTGAGTGATTCTTCCACTAGCTTATGCTTTAATAGTCTGTGCCAAAGAAAAACATATATTAGCTCTTTTCTTGATGAGTTCTGTCTTCTCGGTTAAATGATCATATTTAAATCGTCAACGAGTATTGCACTAGCCATTCAGTTCATTATGATCCATTTCCTGCACTACAGTATTCAGCGAATCAGATACCTCATACCAAGTTTTCTACACATTCATTATAGTAGTTTATGTTAAGTAGTCATTCTTTATATGTTTCTTAAATTACATCTTCTTTATATGAAGAACCAAGCTTTACAGCACTTGAAGGAAGAAAGAGATGCTGCTGCCAAGCAAACGAATCAACTGCAACAGGAATTGGTAATTATGCAATATGTTTTCTCGCATCACTCCTTTAACATAAGATTTTGGTCAAATTTGATTTGGAAGAATACTTCCAATTTTGTGTTTACAGTGATTATTATAATTATGTCTAGAAATCATTTCGTGTGCTACCCCCTCCCAAATAAAGAAAATCTGAAGGTACAAGAGCATGGAAGAATTACAGCAAATGATGCTAGCCTAATTTGAGGCCCGTGCATTTGACTATTATGGAGAGTTATGGAATTCATAAACTTGAAACTACTTTTGTCCTTTCCAATATGCTGATAGAATATCCTTGTATCAACATTTAGAGATACTGACAGTAATCTGGGTTGCGAGGTTGCAACCTAGTGAACAGCAACGATGCATGAGACTGGGTGATCTTCAAGGATAATATCCTGTGCTGAAAGTGGCATCAAGTGTCTGTTTTATCTTTTTTCCAAATGGCATAATGATCAAAGCTCGAAGTGAAGTCTATAAATATGAATTTTTAACCGGCTACATGTGTTTGGCGCAACGCTTAAATAAATAGCCTATATGGCTATATCATAGAAGGAAGTGTCAAATAAGTGAGTCTGATATATTGATGGTGATTGTAAACGTCTCTAACCTACCCAGTTGTTTATGTGCAGGACACCCTGAAAAAGCGAAGAAACAAAAAAAGTGATGCTGGGTTTTCCTTCCCGTTCGCCATTTTTGTGGGTCTCATTGGAATTATGGTTGGCTTGCTTTTGAAGCATACGTTGTCTTCACCATCTACAGAATGATTTGACACTATTCAGGATCTTTCCATGCATACCTTCCCGTTTATAAATTCGCTGTAAATTTTTATACATTTTTTTGAACGAAATGTACTTTTGACTCGTCTCTTTCCTATAATATGAGTTTGTTCAATGATATTTCTGGTTCATTCATCTTATTACTCTATCGCTGCAAGCCCTGATGAGCTAAACAATGCTGGAGCGATTTGGGCATGGACTAGAAAAAACTTCTCTTCTAGATTTTGCATTCCTGGTTAGTTCAGGAGCAAATACTTTATAAGTAAATCGTTGTTTAGAAAAATAATATATACCTCTTAAAAAATATGAATTTATATTAAAATAGGGAAACCAAAACTCTTTTTTGGTAGATACAGCAAAGAAAAAAGAAAAAAGAAAAAAAACAACTATTCCCTGACCCGGAATCGTCGGCGAGGAGGAGGGGGAGCGTCATTGCTATCTGCCCCCAACTTACGAGAAAATCTGCACAAAAATTTTAAGAGAAAATTCATTTTTTTGGTAAATAGAAAAAGAAAAAATATAAATTCATTTTTTTGGCACAAAAATAATATACTTCTCTCAAAGTATAAAATAAATTCATTTTTTGGTAAATAGAAAAAGAGAGAAAAAACCAAAAAAATACTTAAGCTCATTTTATAGTCTCACTTCCATTATCTACTTTTGACTATTTTCCTTTTTATGTTGTAACACATGAATTCTATCACCTTATCATTATTGTTCCCATTCATTACCGGCAAATGGCAAGTGACGAGTGGTAGGCATCTACTAACAAGTATTATTATAAAGATATTTTTAACATCCACATCTACAAATAAATAATTGACACCCAGATATATCATAGATTTAAATTTAAGTATTTTAACGGTGCAACTTTTATTTTAATTAATTTTTAATAAATTTCACAATATTATATTATTTTTATTATTTTATGTAATTTTTATTATTTTTTATTTTAATAATATAACTTTTAAAAAATTAATAATACATGTTAAAAAAAGTTGGCAATGGAAAAAAAAAAAGTGTAATAAAACATCGCACACCTAATAACTTATAAAACTCTTTTTTTTTTTATTTTTTATATTATCGTT
The DNA here is from genome assembly GCA_022379115.2 of Bauhinia variegata. Classification (NCBI taxonomy): domain Eukaryota; kingdom Viridiplantae; phylum Streptophyta; class Magnoliopsida; order Fabales; family Fabaceae; genus Bauhinia; species Bauhinia variegata. The sequence goes on along the minus strand of CM039436.1, from coordinate 16,595,767 downwards.
AATTTTAAAAAATATTTTTATTTTTTAAATTAAATAAAATAAACTCTTATATTTAAAATACATAACAAAATAAATTTTTTATATAAATAAAAAATATATTAATAAAATTTATTTTTTATTTTTTACTTGAAATATAAGAATTTATTTTATTTTATTTAAAATATTATCAATACATATCACATATTGTACAATAAAATCTCTAGTTATGAAGTAATTTTGTCTAAATAAATTTAATATTATCATATTTCAAAATCAAATACATTTTTTATATATATATTTGAGTTAATTAATTTTGAAAAATTCACTTAATGTATTATAATTTTTTATAAAAATAAACATATAAAAAAAGAGATACAGTAGATAAGGGAAAAAAAATAAAAAAAAATATTTCAAACAACCAATTATCTGTCTAAAAAAATAAATATTTTCCTTTCCTTCAAATGAGGCATCCAAGAAAAATAAACACATCATCATCTTGCATAAATATTTCAACACTAATTCATGAACCTTGTGTCATCTTTTAATTAAATTATAAAATAAAATAAATTTAAATTAAATAAAATAAAATTGTAAGAGGGTAATGTAATTTTTTTAAAGGTAATATATATTAGTAAATATTTATAAAAATAGTATGTATTGGTAATAATTTTTAGAATGATGTATATGTGTTTAAAAAAAATTTATATATTTCATTTGTAAAAAATAAAAAATAAAAAATTTAATTAATTTTTTATTTGAATATCGCAGTACGGTACTGCGATATTCGAATATCGCAGTATGGTAATGCGATATCTAAAAAAATGGTATATATTAGTAAATATTTTTAAAAGTGATATATATTAATAAATATTTTTTTTTTTTGGTATATGAAGGTAAATTTTCAGAAAAATAATGTATACCTCTTAAAAAATATGAATTTATATTAAAATAGGGAAACCAAAACTCTTTTTTGGTAGATACAGCAAAGAAAAAAGAAAAAAGAAAAAAAAACAACTATTCCCTGACCCGGAATCGTCGGCGAGGAGGAGGGGGAGCGTCATTGCTATCTGCCCCCAACTTACTAGAAAATCTGCACAAAAATTTTAAGAGAAAATTCATTTTTTTGGTAAATAGAAAAAGAAAAAATATAAATTCTTTTTTTTGGCACAAAAATAATATACTTCTCTCAAAGTATAAAATAAATTCATTTTTTGGTAAATAGAAAAAGAGAAAAAAAACCAAAAAAAATACTTCAGCTCATTTTATAGTCTCACTTCCATTATCTACTTTTGACTATTTTCCTTTTTATGTTTAAAGCATATTTTTCATCTCAAGTTAAATAATATCAAAAGAGAGTGGTCCCCGGGAATTAACGTATAACGCTAAGACATAGTATTCGTTGTTATCTATGACGAATCGCTTGGCATCAATGAGCCAAGTCGTCATCATCCAGAACTGAGACAGAAATCGATCTAGAATTTTCCCGAATCGTCCCTTCTCAAACTACTCTCTCTTTTTAAACATGGACCGAATCCTTCTTCTATGTGAAATAAAAGAATACATAAAAATATGCATAATATAATTTATATTACTTTAATTGTTGTTGGTTAAAAAAAAAATCATGCATTTAAATTTTGTCAAAATTGGTTTGGTAAGGAAAATACACTATTTTTCTTATCTAATATATGATATACTTAAAAGAAAACCTCGAATTTTCTAGAGTTTAATGAAAATTTAAGCCTTAAATATTATGTTTTCCGGTTTTATTTGTTCTTATAATTTTTATTTCATATTATTTTTATTTTCTCTATGAACTATTTTTTTATATGTAATTTTTTGATCGTGTCTCATAAAAGAATTGATCATGTTAATTTCAATTCAATTTGTTCATTATAAAGATGTTCCTTGAACTACAATTTACAAGTAGCAGTAGAAAAACATAATGATAATAATAATAATACTAACGACAAACATGGCCGAGAAAAAACTTAATTGACCTGATGGATCGGGACATATTTAGAAATCGGTAACTTGTCGTAAATATGATGAGAATAATGGGTATTTAAGTAAATGAAGAAAACTAGAAATTTCTATGAAGGAGGCCCTTTAGTCGGTGACTCTGGTTATATAAAAAGGTAAAACTATTTCTTTTGTATTTTCTCGTGGCTTTGTCATCGATCATTTCTCCTTCTCTTGCGAATCTTTCTGTTCTGTGTCCAAAGCAATGGATGCGTTCACCTCGTTCTTCGACTCTCAATCGTCTTCGAGAAACCGATGGGGCTACGATACTCTGAAGAACTTCCGTCAAATCTCTCCGGTGGTTCAGAATCATCTGAAACAGGTAAGTTTTGGGGAAATTTTTGATTTGCTCTTGTGCGCCATTCTCATAGCCTTGAAATTGAAAGTATATGAACTATCGATATAGTTGATTCCTGAGAAAGTTTACTAGACGTGATATCTAGGGTTTTTTAATGGTTACTAGCTTGATTATATGTTTTTGGCCAAAAGGAAGCAATTAATAGGATTTACGTTGCATTGATGAATGAAATATATTTTAGTTATCGAGTAATTATATTCTGAAACAGGAAGAAATCTGGACGTTGTGGACTTAGGTGTAATAATGTTATTAGTGGTCAACGTTTTCTTTTCATGCCAATTTCAGTGCTATATAACAATTCATGTTTATCCCTTTATTGTTTTTGACGTGTTAAGTTCTTCTGTATCAATTCCCTGTTTAAATTTTGGAAAAGCTGAAACAAGCAATAAATTTCTTATTCTATTCTTAGAAGAGTAGTATTGTATTTGCTGTATATTTTTGTTCTTTTACATAAGGTTTGGTTGGAGGGGAAGGAAGGTGAGGGTTGGGAAAATTTAAGGTAAAAATCCCCCTTCTATTCTATCCAGGGGGTCTTGGAGGGAATTTGTGACATGACTAAGTCATCATTTATATTTTGTCTCTCTTTCTCACTTTTTCTTATGTATAAGACTATAATAGTAAATTTATCCCCCTCCTCTCCCTCCCCTCCACTTACAAACTAAAACTAAACAATTGGAGACCACCTTCTCCATTAAAATCCCTCCCTTTCTCTCCCCTCCCCCTCTCTGAACCAAATAGTGTGTTAGGTTCAAATGTTAACTTCTCAAGTTCTTAATTTGCTTCGTTTCAGATTCTTGTAACTAATCACTGAGTTCGCAGGTTTATCTTACTCTATGTTGTGCTGTGATTGCCTCGGCTGTTGGAGCTTATCTGCATATCCTTTGGAACATTGGTGGGTTTCTTACAACAGTGGCATGCATGGGAAGCATGATTTGGTTATTGTCAACCCCTACGTTTGAAGAGGTATAAATGTCCTGTTTCCAGTGGATTTCTTCTTATTTCATTGTTTTCTAGCTCACTGAGCGTGCTCCCATTTTATGATATGTAGAAAAAGAGGGTGGCTTTATTGATGGCTGCCTCGCTTTTTGAGGGGGCCTCTATTGGACCGTTGATTGAATTAGCTATTGATATTGATCCGAGGTATGTATCTATCTTATTGCACAAGTATAACTATTAATTATATGTGCTATGACTTAAGCATTGAGCTGTATAGTTCACTGATCATATTGACAATATCTTTGAAGAAGTATGCTTGATTATGGGTAGTGCGGTTTTAATTGCATTTATTCCACTTGATAATGTATTGATCTTTCCTTCTCATCTTCTCTAGACTAACAATGTTATCCCTACCTATCCCATAAAAAATTTGTGATCATTCATGATAATCATTTGTTTATTTAGATGGAATAGATTTTTTTTTTTTTTTTCCAGAGAAAGTTCATGGATCGTTACCTTACTTACATCTTTCTTTCATCATTCCAGCCTTATCTTTGGCGCATTTGTGGGAACTTCATTGGCTTTCGCATGTTTCTCAGCAGCATCTTTGGTAGCAAGACGTAGGGAGTACCTCTACCTTGGTGGCTTGCTTTCTTCTGGATTGTCCATACTTATGTGGTTGCACTTTGCTTCTTCCATATTTGGGGGTTCGATAGCACTCTTTAAGTTTGAGGTAATGGACTTTACAATTATTATTCTGGTCTCTTTGACATTATCTCGGAGCAACTTGAACCTATGTTAGCAATTGGAACTTGGAAGTTGTCTTACGAGATTTTTTTTTTTTGCTTATTATTTTGCAGTTGTATTTTGGGCTGTTGGTGTTCGTGGGCTATATTGTAGTTGACACCCAAGAGATAGTTGAAAGAGCTCACCTAGGCGATCTGGATTATGTGAAACATGCCTTGACCCTGTTCACTGATTTTGCTGCAATCTTCGTCCGGATTCTTATTATTATGGTGGGTTGATGACTAAAAAGCTTTTCAAAGTTTCCGCGTCATTTCCTTATTTTCGATGTGATCTCGATGGAATACAACTTATTTTTCTTTTTAATTATCTTACAGTTGAAGAATTCAAACGAAAGGAAGGAGAGGAAGAAGAAGAGACGAGACTGAATTTCTGACGAGTTGGCAAATTGACTCTGGTTCTTAGTCTGCAGGCATACAGAAATAGTTGTCTGCGAAGTTACTTTTATGAACTTTTATCAGTGTATCTGCATATACTTTTGGTAAATACTGGGATTTTTTTTTTTTTTTTTTTAATGTAGTATTTGAACTTCAAGGATTTCAGCTATTAATCATGTATTTCTATACTATCTCTTGTTGGGAAATGGATTATTGCCATACATAAACAAGCGTTGAAGAATGAAGGGGTACCGAATTGCCCTCTTACAAATATTATTATTATTATAAGGATTGTCAAATCAGGTGTAATGAAATGAATATTTTTAATGCAGCGTGAACTTTGTATACTTCAACAGGATTGAGTCCACCCAATCTGACGAATTAGGGGTGATGTAGTCCCGCCCTTTTCTGTACAGTGAGTTTGTTGGATTGATTGCGTTGCAAGTATTGAGATTCTGCAAAAATGCGCTCTGATTAGGGAAAAATAAAACTAGCTTTTGATGAAGCAGAGCCTTATTTTATGTTCCCTTTCTGAATATGAGAAGCAACGATGTGCTCCGGCATGCATACGAGCTGACATTTGGGATTTCAGGTATGAGTTGACGAAGAATTACTGTTTCTGCTAATTCTGAAAGTCATCCAACTCAGCCAAATGAAATCTTGTTCTAACGTGCCCACTGATTCCAATCCTTTTTTTTTTTTTGTTGAACATAACTAATAATCAGTTATAACTGATTAGAACATGACAGTACGACATTTGCGTCTATGATCATACAACAAACCGAGAAATATTCCGGTGCGTGCATACTTGGAACAAAGTAAACCTGTGATTGCAAGGGTAACATCAAAGTTAAGATTTCAAATGCTTGCAGGTATTGTAAACTAGATTGTGACTTCTCAAACTCGATTTATTGCCATTCATTTTAATTTTCTGTGACATTGGATGGGGGACATGTCACGTATGGATAATTCTCAGAGGCAGCTAGGGGAAAGAAAATATTCATTTTAGTTTATTTGGGAAAAAAAGAAAAGAAAAAATAACTTCTTCTGTAACATGTATATGAAAACCTTTGCCTTGATTAGAGGTACGTTGTTATAATAGTATCATATATTTTAATTTTAATGAGAATAAATTCGATTTGGTTACCCTTTTAGCTAGTTGATTTGGAGTGCGATATTTCTTGTTGAACTAAACTCATATGTCCAGCTTTCAAGACTGCCCATCAGAATTGAAGTGCTTTTAATTTGTTGAAGGCATTTGAGACATAATATAGTTATGATGTATACATTTCAATTACAACATTTGATATTATAAGACAAGTGATCCCATAATAGAATTGAATTGAAGGCGATAAGATTGACCTGTGGATACATTATTTTCACGCTTGTGCTTTTTCCTCCGAGTGAAAGTTTCCTTTGTTTTACCGAGTAAGTATATATGCAAAAGGAAATGACTTGCATTACGTCAATTTCATTATATTATTGGCTAGTTTCGAGATAGTGCTTTGTTTTTTTTTTTTTTAACTTAAAGTTTGTCGGACGTATTAGATCGGTCCATTGGGAGAAAGATGTAGAGGAAGACAAATTGATCGGAAAGGATAGGAGAGAAGAAAATTGAAGCTTAAGCCTTAAGAAGATGTAAGAAAGAGAAAATGTGTCCACATATGATAATGATATGCCAAATTTAATTTGCGCTTTGAAATAGTCACTCCCACTGCCACCGCCTACGCCTTTACAACCGCTAGCTAAACTTGCCTTTACTCCATTTATCTCTAACGCACTATATATATATATCACTATTCTCTGTATATTCAAATTATTCAACCTATTTGACTAATTAATAATTTTTTCCATTAATTATAATGTTTATTTATTTATTTAAAATGTTAAAAGAATATTATTATGGGTAGGTGCGAACCGGCGTGAACTGTGCTGTGCTGCCCGACCAAGGCTTATCCACGAACCACGGGCCTTTAGTGGGTCTTTATGGCGTGGCATATGACGTGCGTCCCGTCTATTGGCTTTACATCTTTAGAAGGTGACCCTATTGACCAATCAAGATTTGACACGCGGTATCTCACTTCTTCGTGGATTCTCGTCATACTTGCTCATGCATGAACCTCTTTGAACTTTTAACCTAAAGCTAGTTGCGATGTGAGTCACGAGCCCACTTGAGCACAGTTCTTAAAAGCTTGCCTGTACAATAATAATAATAAATTATGACTGTTTACAAAATTAAAATACACAAACTTAATTATTTTTTATAATATTTAAGAAATATAAAATATCAGTTGGAGAACTAAGTTTGATGTGTAATACAAAATTTAGAATGCCAAATAATGTTTAGATTACTTGAAAATTAATAATTGAGAATTTTAGTATTACCTTCATTTTTTTTTTTCTTTTGGAATATCATTGTTAGTACTAGGCAATTAAATTAAAATCCATCCATTAATATGAAAATAATATTTTATAACACTTTTTGAGAGGGTAGGGGAGGCAGTACGGAAAGTTCCTAATTGATGCGTTGTAACATGAAGTCCAATCCCATCATCACATGTTCGAAATACTACGCTATAACTTACAAAACCTTGTCTCCATTCAATAATTATTAATCTTATCTTTATAATCAATAGCACAGTTAACACACATTTAATTATTAATTCGAAACAATAGCCTTTAATATTCCATTCATTGATTCACAAGTCAGCCCCCAATTTATATACACCTTCAATGCAACTACGTTTTTTAACTAAATTATATAATATTAAAAAAAGACTAATATTAATATGAATATTACTGAAAATACTCCCCATAATAGAAAGTATCTGTTTTTTCAGAATATTATTTTTATCCCATTTTATGACTATGCATTTTCAGATCCCACCTACTCATCTTTTTTCTACGTCTCATTAATTTGGTGTATCTAAATGTTGTGTTCTCATTTGGACAAAAATAAAAATTATTTCCGTATAGTTTCCTCACATCTATCTGTTTCTATATCTATATCACCCAAATCAGTTAACATGATTTGAAATTTTTCCCATTCTTTCTTCACCACGCAATCCCATCTTATATATAATAATTATCTAAAACAATATTCCATATTTATCGTACAAACACAAAATTCCCAAATGCTATTATTTTTTATCTTGATGATAACCCAAACAATTTTTTTTTTTTTAATTTTCTGCTGTTTTATATTTTCTATATATTATAATATAGTAATGATTATTCAAAGAATGACAGCAAACAAGTAAAATAAATAAATAAATAAATAATAACACACCTGAGGCTGAGGATGTAGGTGAGGGGACTATTTGGGAAATTCAAGAAATTATGCAGGGTATTAACGACAATTTGAAATGCATCGGATATATCTTTCCCATAAAAAATAAAAAAGATCATTGGTTATACCGGAGCTGAAGATTAGGTTTATCCCACGCCCATTGAAGACGGCTTCTCTTTTTTTTTATTCGGCCGAGTTAAACGACAGAGAACTTTCTACGTCTCGGCACATGATTTTAGTGTGCACCTTAGCACATAGCCGTACGCGTGGGTAGTATCTGGGATCCACAATTAACAGCCAAGGAATTTGGTGCCCCTTTTGAAGCGTCCGATCCGAATAATCCTACTCAATTTTGCAATTTTACTGTCTGGACTGTTACACTCAATAATTGCCTTCCCATAGGAAATTAACCATAGATGGAGGGAAGGAACAATAACATGTCTCTCCAAAGACAAGCAGTCGATGGTTTTATTAATAGGGCCCACGTATGAACCTGCCTAGATGTTTCTGAAATATATAATTACGGTTCTTTTTATCCTTTCCTTTTCCTTTGTTTATAATATTTTTTTTTTTAAAAATGATTGAAATATCACACCACATTAACTATTAATTAATATAATTTAAGTTAAATAAAATTATAAAAATAATAAAAATTTGTATTAATTATATTTTTATATATTAAATTTTAAAATAAAGATCAACATAGAACTGTAAGAGGAGTTGTCTCGTCTTGAATAATGTCTCAGTCATGCACTGTTATGGTGTTTCAAAAATACTTATTGTTGTCTGGTCGAATCCTTATATATATTAAAAATAATGTATGCCAAAACTAAGTGTTTCTTTTTTTTTTTGATAGGATTACTATTTTTTTCACTATTTCTAAAACAATGATTGAGATTTTATTTTAAAAATATTTAGACATAGTTTAGTTGTAAAAGATTAAAAAAAATACGCAAAAGTCTTGAGTTCACACCTCTATACTATTTTATATGAACTTAATATAATATATATGTATAGTGAAAAAATATCACCATAAAAATACAGATAAAAAATACTTTAAAAATATTAAAATCAGTACTTTATAGTTATATTATCGTGATAATTTTTCTTGGTGCCTATATCATCGTGATTCAAATTTAAATACGTTTATTAGTTATGTTTGATTTTTTAGTCACACAAGAAATTAATGAATCAGAAAAATCAGCACATATGACAATGAGAATACAGCATTACGTTACGCATCAAATATTGTGGAGTTTGACTGGAAAAGGTGGTAGCAATCCATCAGCTTTTGTGCGTATTTAAATTTAAATTTAAATAAAAATTTCGTCTGATATTGTTAAAAACTTGAAATTATTCATTTATATAAAAGATGGTAAATTTAATTAGATCAATTTAAAATTTATGCTAAAAATATCGAAGTTAATATTTTACATTTAACTCGTATTTATTTATTGAAATGACCGTTTATGAAGTAAATTTATATTTATTGAAATGATCGCTTCAACGAAAAAATTATGGGTTATGAACTAAATTGAATCCAACAGTCTAGACATGAGGATCCGATTTGTTGATGGTGTTGTGCTTTTAAAAGAATACTATAACACGAATAAAATAATTTAATAATGCTGGAAGCAATTAAAAAAAAATAAAAGAAAAAGTAGTAAGGACTTTTAGCCATTTGATTTGCCTTCGGCGAGGCCTTATTGGCCGTTTGATTTGAGTGAGGAGTTTCCTCAAGGTTCGGCTACAAATTCACAAATGGCACCAGTTAATGACCATCTTATGTTACAATTTTGGAAATGGTGTTAATTTCTTTACATTTGAATTTTTCAGATAGATTTGATTGATTACGTCAATCAAAAACTCAGTAAGTAAATATTAGCCCCATTATTAAAAAGAAGTAAAAAAGATAAATAAATGAAGCGTAATGCCTTAAGAAAATTAAAAGATCCATTAACTTTTCTCATTTCTTAATTTTTTAAAAAAGAAAAAAAGGCAGATAACAATAGAAACAGAATTAAATTGAATTTAGGAACTTTTTTTTTAGATATTTTCAGTATTTACATGATATGCCACGAGAACAATCAATATATTTATAAATATGTTTACAAGTTAATTATTTAATTCTTCTAAAAATGTAAATTATATATTATATTCAATAAAATAAAAATTACGTATACTCTATATGTTGATAACCACGTTAAAATTTTCAAAAAAAGGTGTTCTTAGATTTTTTTTTTATAAGAAAAATATGTTCTTAGATTTGGAGAATAGAGAAAAATATGCGCATGGGGAGGAATGTGGAACGTGGATCAGATTTTATTTTATTTTATTTTTCTAACCGTTTCTGACATGAAAATTGGTCAAAAATTTAATGGGCATGCCTGATGTGCCTGGTATATTCATGTGGTCGAGTCACAGACTCCTTAATCACCGTTGATCTGAGATCAGTGTATAACTATTATAAAAGCATTAAAATAGTGGGGACCAGCACGAAGCTTCCCTGCCTAATTAACGATGATAATTGGGTTTGTGACGACAAATAGTCACACGGGTGTTACCGCCCTAAATTTATTCTTTCCCACTAAATATTTATCACCATCATGTCATCACATATAAGATATAATAATATAACATTATTAATTATGTCAATGAAAAAAAAATCATGAATTAGCAGTATTCTCATCACAAATATATATATATAAAAGAATGAAGGAATTTCTGGAAAGGCCAAAAAACCCTCCTTGTTTCTTTCTTCTTTTTTTTTTTTTGTGGGCTTTCTTTTTTCCTAATTCTAAAGAATCTAAAAAAAATTCACTATTAATGAGTGACTACAAATTACAATTTTTTGAGAATTTGAAAAATTTTAAGCATAGCAGAAAAGTCCATAGTCAACAGGATATTCCTCTTCTCTATTGCTTCTTTGAGGGTAAACTGAAAAAAAAAAATGTTAATTTGACGAAAGAAAATTAAAATATTTCAAATAACATCAACAAAAGCGAAAGGAAGTTGAGGGGAAAAAAAAAAAAAAGAAGAAAAAGTAGGAAAAGCTGAACATTTACTTCTTATACAATACAAGAGGTCACATACACAGACCCCTCTTCCCCACTCTCTCTCCCTTCCCATTCCATTCTACCTTCCTTTCCTCTTTTCACAGCCATTTATGAGATTCCTCCAATGGTCTCTTCTCTTCCATTGGATTGTACAGATTCCCAGCTAAAATAGGCGTATCAATCCCTTCAATTATAGTTTGATTTGTGGCTATTTATGTGAAATTTTTTTAAAGACTATAAAACAAACTCTTCTGGGTTTCTTGCTTTCTTCTGCAAACTATCATTTCTGGGTTTGTTCAGAGAGAAAGCCTTCAATACCTAGTAGTAAACGCCGCAAAAGGCTTGAAGTGCACAATCATATTTTCAGAAAATTTCCACTCCTTTTAACTTTCTTTTTTGTCAATAAAATTATTTTCCCCTTTTTCTATAAATTTCTTCCTATTTCATTTTCTTCACTTGAGCAAAAGATAGAGATATGGGCAAACAAGGGCCTTGCTATCACTGTGGAGTTACAAGTGAGTTCTTGTGTCTCCAATATATATACATATGCAAAATATTTTTGGAGCTTTTGACCTTTTTCTTCCTCTCTTTAACGAAAGAGTGTTCTGGAACTACTGGTTCTGAGTAATTTTGTCGTATAATATAGAGATGTGCGAAAGGAAGAAGTTGCTGGCCAAAATAAATGAATAAATAAATAAAATTATGCCTGCTTTGGGAAATATTTTGGATGTATATGAATTTTATGAATACAAGTCTTGTTCCTTGGAATGTTTGGAGTTGAATTTTCTTGGAATTAAATTGATTTCCTCCTTCATTGCTTTTTTCCTACTCTTAGTGAATCTCCTTTGTTGGACTTTGCTTTCCTTGCCTATGTTTGGAGTTTCAGCAAATGTTACTGGCACTTGATAGACAGAACCTGTTGCCGTTAAGGTGTTTATCAAAATGAGTCAACCCGCAGATCTCTTGTTCTCATTTGGATTATGTGAACTCAACTGAGAAAAAAAGAAGAAGAAGAAGAAAGGAAGACAATTGTGCTTTCTAAAATGCCTTATGCAATCCATTTCTGGGTTAGTAAACAGAGTGCTGGTGTTTCCTGTATGGAGCAGTTTCCCATTATACCCGAGAATCTCTGTCCAAACATTGCATTCATCCTTCAGACTTGGCCTTGTCCTTTGCGTTGTGCTTGAAGAAAATTCCTTCCTTGTGCCTCTTCATTGTTATATTTTGAAGTTTTCTCAATTTGGAAAAATTATGTCTGGTTCTCAATACTGATTTCATCAATAGAAATGATTCTGCAGTTTAGCCTTGAAAATGTTCGTTTTGAAACATAGGGTAGTGTGATTGCAGTTCAGCCTTCTAAAATTTGGAAAATGGCTTGTTTTTCAAAACAATTCTAAGTGTTGTAGTGTTTCATATTGGGTAATGTGATTGCAGCACCACAAAAAATGTGATCGCGTCATTTAGATTGCCTCAAATTTGATGCTTCAAGTGAGCCTTTGCCGTTAATCTTTATCATTTCAGTTCAAATGCAAGCACTTTCTTTTTTGCTGGTCTAATTCTTATTAAATTGAGTTTTACTTCTCTATCTGCATAAAGCTTATGCAGTAGCATTCTGTTTTCAACAGCAAAGTATGTTGCTTTCCATTGTCCTAATGGCATATACTCGACATTCTTGACCATGTTGCTTTCTGCCATCCTGATAGACGAAGCTTTCTCAAATTCAGAGTTGTGTGTTTAGTTAGTTTATTTTATCAAAAGACAAAATCCCTTTCGCCTGTTTCGCTTGAACTCCAGAGTTACGCCATTACTTTATCCATTAATCTTTTATTCCTCCCGTATTGTATACAAGAACTTGTATGAAGTAGCTTATAAATGCTTCATTCTGTTATCTGGGCAATGAACTAATTGAGTTATACTACCATCACAGCGGCATCGCTTACTTACTTCAGAGGACTATTAAGGGTAGTGTAAATAAAAATATTCATTCTTTAAACCCCTCCCTAAATAGGGAGAAGAAAAAAAGAAGTGCGTGGTGAATTCTACTTGGCTTTCACCTAATGATTGCAACAAAATATGCTTGATATAGCATGTGCTATGATTAGGATGAGGTCTTACCGTGGTCATCCCGAATTACTGATTAGGGAGCTTGGTGGTGTTATTGTTGTTGAGAAATCAGTACTAAAGCTCGGATGATTCTTGAGAAAAGATCAATTCTCAATTTAGAGTTCTTTAATGTATGTCTCTGGTCAGTAATTACAGAGAATTCTGTTCTGAGAGGTTTGAGCTGCGTCTTTTCTAGTGGCTATCCTCCATTTGTATTTTGTTATTCATTATGCATTAAATTAATCTAAAACAGTATGAACATGCGGATCTTTTTTATTTGCGCATGTGCGCATGCAATCTGAGATACATGTGTGCATGGGTGGTTGATTTTTTGTAGATTTCTAACAATTAAGCATTGCAACAGGCACACCACTTTGGCGAAATGGGCCGCCAGAGAAGCCAGTGCTATGCAATGCATGTGGATCTCGGTGGAGGACAAAGGGAACACTTGCAAATTATACTCCTTTACATGCTCGGGCAGAAACTGATGAATATGAGGATCAGAGGGCTTCTAGGGTGAAGAGCATATCATTAAATAAGAACAAAGAAGCGAAATTGCTCAAGCGAAAGCAGAATTATGATAATGTAGTATATGGAGGTTTTACTCCTGATAACAACCAGGGATTCCGAAAAGTTATAGATGAAGATGTGAGCAATAGATCAAGTTCTGGATCGGCTGTCTCTAACTCAGAGAGCTGTGCTCAATTTGGTGGAACAGATGCTAGTGACTTGACAGGTTGGATATTCATCATGCTCTAATTTCATTGGAAGATTATTTTGTCATAATTGATTACGGCAGCTCTGGCCTCTCCATTAAGATAATTTGAATTTTGATGACCAGTCCAGGTTTAGGATAGATATTATAATGCAATGAAGTTAAAAGAAAAAGAAGTGAATTGTGTATTTGCAGCATGCTTTTCATTGACAAAACAGGCTCCAATAAGTGGATTAAATACATGACACTTCTAGCATTTTTTTGTCATTGTTAACTTAGATCAAGAACTCTACCTTATAATAAATAAATGTAATCTCCTGCTTTACTCTTCTGATATAAGACAGCAACTGTATGGTTATTTTAGGTCCTGCTCAATCAGTTGTCTGGGATACGATGGTGCCTTCGAAAAAGAGGACATGCGTCAATCGTCCTAAGCCATCTTCTGTTGAGAAGCTCACAAAAGATTTATATACTATCCTTCATGAACAACAGTCGTATTTATCTGCCTCTTCTGAAGAGGACCTTCTTTTTGAAACTGAAACACCAATGGTCTCTGTTGAGATAGGACATGGAAGCGTTCTCATTAGGCACCCTAGTTCTATAGCTCGTGAAGAAGAGTCTGAGGCTAGTTCTCTTTCAGTTGATAACAAACAATGCCCAACAAGTGAGGCATATTCCTGTTCTGGCGCCATTCCTATGCATAATAATTGGAATGGTATGAACTTCTCATCTCAAAGGTTTGAAAAGGTCGGGAATTCTGCTGGCCAGGGAATGCAGCAGGAGCAGCTTAAAAGGCAACTTTTTCTACATAATATATACATATGTATAATTTCTAGTTTATACATAAGAAATGCATGTACAAGTATCATTGTTTTACTTCATATAAAATTTCAGTGTTTGCTTCAACCAATGTTGGCATGTGTTAACATGAATTGGGGATTTTTAACGTTAGTATCATTGTTTATATTGATTCTATTGTTTGCTCCTGCCAAATACCGTACCTCTAGATGGGTTAAACATTGATTGGGAATTTTTACCATTACTGGTATGGGGTTATTCAACATGATTAGACCGTCAGAGGGGAAAAAAGAATTCGGAGAAATTGTTTGTCTACCATTGCAGAAGAGACGCAAAGCGTTTATCTATGTTCATTAACATTTCATTTATTTTCAATTTCAGGGACAAATCTCAGCATGAAAGTGTTCATGCCCTGGGAAATCACAACTCGCCACTGTGCTTAATAGATTTAAATGTGAGTTACCTTACTTTCTATATGTTTGGATTGCTCTCTAAAAGCTAAGTGCACGAAAATTTTCATCTCTGGTGTATAATAAGGTTTCACATGTTTGTGTAATCAACCGCAGTCTAATTTAACTCGGTTTCTGCGTCAACAATACACGTACACACATATTGGCTTAACTGGATTTGATTTGTGATCTCAAATGCCTGTTGAGAGCAACCAATATTCCTTAAATATTTTGCTTCTGTTTGGTTGGTCTTGTAAATATGTCTTGATTGTACTTGTGAAGTCTTTAAAGTTTCCAATTATTTATCGGTCAATAGATCTTATTCATCAAATTGTTGACATTTACTATAGGATGTCATAAACTACGAGGAGTTTATGAAACAATTGACAAATGAAGAGCAGCAACAATTGCTGAATTGTCTACCTCTGGTTGATACGGCTAAACTTCCTGACAGGTTAGAATCTCTGTCAGTTATGTTCTGTTAAAATTTCGTTGGTGAACAGAGAATACTGTTTTGATGTAGTTTATTAGTTAGAATCTTTATAGAAGTTTAAATATGACTTCAGTGCTCTTTCAGTTGATGCCACGTGATATCAGAATTTGCCAACCAAAAAAAATCATGTACAAAATACCCAAGATGTCATGGCATATCGAGTTTTAATATTTCAGAATTTTGTTGTATGCAGGCTTACATTGCATCTGAGGATGAAAGTAGGGAACATAAATTGAAAAAAATGCAACATTATGATATCTTGTATTGTTGTATGTGCAGCATTAAGAGCATGTTCAATAGCTCCCAATTCAAGGAGAACTTAACTTACTTTCAGCAACTTCTCATGGAAGGTGTCTTTGATATATCCTTACTGGGGGCAAAACCTGAAGACTGCAAGACTTTAAAAAGGCTTGCTTTATCCAATCTATCTAAATCAAAATGGGTGGAACATTATAATTTACTTAAGGTGTGTGCTGGTTATTCTAACATGTTTTTATTTATGTATTGATTGGTTCTTATATTGATACTTAACAGCTATCGCATACTTCAATGAATGCAGAGATGTAAAAACAGAGTTGAAAAGCCTGTTACTCCGGTTTCCACTGGCATTGCATCAAGTAATGTTGCAAATGTCAAGAAATTGCGCGACAGCCAAAATCAAAATTTTCCAGGTTAGTTGAAAACCGTTTTCTTCTGCGTTCATCAAGAAAATAAATCACATACTAAGATATTGTAAATATTCTCCCTTTCTGCCCTCAACCCCTCAAAAAGAGAGGGAAAAAAAAAAACTAGTGACTGATGCAATTGTTGGAAATAATAGTTTATGAAGACTAGATGGTTCAGTTTAGATTTGCTTAAGTTATCAGCAGTCGAGCAATGGGAATTCTATTCAAACTCTTCTGTTTTTGATTTTAAAAAAAAAGTGTATGTTGTAAGTGATTTTATCTATGTAGAGTTTGATGTTACACGACATTTTTTGTGAAGTTCTTACAAGGAATTTGCATGCAGAATAGTACCCCTTTATATATATATATATATATTTTTAAAAGAAACTATTTCAGAGGTTTCAACTTATAATGTTTGATATGGATTAATATAATTTGTTGGCGCAATGAAAGTGTTAGTCAGCAATATGTAAGTTGTATCATAAGCAACATTTTCATAATGTAGCGACAGGCACGTGGCACTCAACATATATATATATATATATGTATAATTTCCTGAGATGAATTTAACGAGGCATGGCACTAAAGATAGCAACAAAAAATTCTTCTGAAGTTCAGGTTAAGTAAATTCGCATTATGATTTAAGTGAGGACTCAGTGGTAACACTGTGTGTTGTGAAATTTCAGAAACAAAGACAATAATGAGAAGCCCAAAAAGAGTGGCGACGAAGGCTGGGTATGGGGGCAAGGAGGTTATAGAAGATGGGTCTTGCTTCAGTCCAAAGAGCTTATTTGCTTTACCCGCTGATGGTAGCTCGCTGATGCTGGATTCTTTCAACTTTGTTGAGGAGAGTTCTGATCAGGATTTGCTGTTGGAGGTGCCGTCCAACAGTTCTTTTCCACAGGCAGAGCTACTGCACCCAACAATAAGCTTTGGTGCTCAAGCCAGCACCAGTAGTAGCTCAAGACACCCACATCTTCTCCATCCCTGACAATATATTACCACGTTGCTTGAATGGCTATAGCTATAGCCAGAGAGAGTCTTCTATTGATTGTATTAGGGTCTGCACATTTGCTTTTTTTGGCATATTAAACACCGAAAACCCTGTACAAGAGATATATATGATGGTTGCCCTTTTGTTTCATTGACCTTGTTGAGGTTGCATTGCCGAGGGATGAAATATGGATGGGCTTTTTTTGTATAGCTTGATAACAGATTGTAACATATAGCATCAAATGCGGAGGTGATAATCTGCAGAATTTTGTATGCAATTAGTTAATGCTTTTGTTTGTGAATAACTCTGCTACCTTGTTTGTTTATGCTCTCCTACTCTTACAAGTAGAAACTAGAAACCCCACCTCCACTCCACTCAAGTTTTAAAATTCTATGGTATCGTATGTTGGAGGATCTCCAAAACTACGCGTTTTAACGTTAACAACCTAAGGTTTCATTCATTTGGTACACTGAAAAGGAAAAGAAAGAATAAGAAAGAAAATTAGTCAACGGAATGTAAAGGAAAATGATAGTCATTGAGTTTGTTTGGTATATAATGAAAAATAAATTATTTTTTTTTAATTTTTTATAATGTTTGGTTTGCATAAAAAATTAAAAGAATGAAATATATATTTTTGTATAAGTATAAATTTATCTTTGTCTTAAAACTTATATATATATATATATATATATATATATATATATATATATATATATATATATATAAAATGTCTGTATTTTTTAATTTAATTATTATAAATTTCATGATTGATAATAAAAAAATAAATTAAAATTTTTATAATGTAATTTTAATTTTATAACTTTGATTGATACATAAACTTTAATATAATTTTAATTTTAATTTTATAATTAATAAATTTTATAATTTAATTTTATAATTATAATTATAATTTTTAATCTTATAATATAATTTTATAATTTATATATAAATTTAAATTTAAATTTTATAATATAAAAAATTAAACTTATCAATATATAATGCTATATAATGTAATTTTAATTTTATAATTTGAACTTTTTTGTAAATAAATTTTTTTTTTCTTTTCTCTGACTTTCCTTCTAATTTAAAAGGCAAGTTGTATCTTTTAAATGATGAAAAATTATATTTTGAAGGAATAGATTTTTTTTTACCTTAAAATTATTAAACAGTACAAAGAAAAGTAAAACACATTATTTTTCCTTCATTTCCTGTCGTGCATGCCAAACGGGCCTAATAGTTGAGAAAATTGGAAATAATTATCCCAAACACATCTTTCTCATCGTGGGCCTTGGATGTCCATGAATCAAATTATAATTTCTTTCCGTCTCACCTCAAAGTAGGGAGGGAGCGTCCTCTTCGTCCCCTAGTAGTGTTTGGCAGGAGGGATTTGGAGAAGAGGAATTCTTAATATCTTACATTGTTTGCTTCAAAACATAGAAAGAGAAGAGATTTTAATTACTCATTTTTTCTCGTTTTCCCTTCATCTCTACTCCCAAAATTAAAGAGTTTTAGTGAGAAAGAAATAATTAAAGCTTTAAATAAAAATACTTTTACATTTTATTTTTTTATTTATAAAATTATAATAATAAATTTATATATTTCTTCACCTTTTCTTTCACTAATTAACTAAAGAAAAGAAACGGTCTCCTCTTCATTCCCCTCAATTAAAATCTAGAACAGAGATGAAAATTTTGAGGTAAAAATCTCTTGATTGTGTAAAATTTATCACTTTTTCTCTCGGTCCCTCCACTTACAAACCAAACAATGCCATGCTAAACCCTCCATTAAAATCCTACTCTTTTCCTCCCCTCTTCTCCTTTGAACCAAATCGTCTATCATCCCATGCTGCATTTGCATTTAAAAACACGATTTCTGTGACGCTGTCTAACTATTTTCATTTGGAATTCTCACGAATTATTTTCTTTTTACATCAGCTTTGATTTCTTTGAAATTTCTGTTGCTCTTTGATAGTTTCTGCTACTTGCTCATACTCTCGTCTGCATGTGGCTTTGGACTGGGAATGGGGCTGTGGAGAATATGCTGCATTCTGAGTCATTAGGAATGGTTATATCAGTCAGTAAAAGTCGTTCCGAGGGAAGAAGTGCTAAGTCACCATTGAAAAATGACGATTGCACTTTTTTGTGCTCAGCGCATTTATGACTGCCGCAAAGTTTCTGCAGTCGTGATTTCTCACCTGGGTGTGTACGGTTTGCAATTAGAATGATGTGAAAGAATTCTCATTTAGTGTTGTTCTCAGGATCACGGCGCTGGGTAGCCAACACTCATTATTGGCCCGTTTTGCGGGATGGACCCTTTCAGGCTTGTGGGCACTCAGCACTAAGGGTGTTTTTGGGTTAATTTGTCCTCTTGGTGTGGGATTAGGATTCATTTATGTTTGGGATATCTTTGTAATTTTGGAGAATATTTAAAGTATATCTTGTAGATATTTCTAAACCGTATTTGATAGATTTACCTATTATTGTGGGTTTTCCTAATCTTTGAGGAGTTTACAATTAATTTAAATTTTAATTCTTGGACTATATATAGAGTTCTAGAAAATTAGAGAGAGGTTTCTTTCCTTAAATCCTCGTGTCTCCTGATCCCATAACAAGAAACATGAATTAGATGCACTGCTAGTTTTGATTTTGGTAAGGGCGCAGTTGTTGAGGATAACGGTGATAGAATATCCGAGGGTGAAGCTTAGCCCCAACATTGTGAGTTCTTAGAAACTTCAATTCCTACTGAGACTCATTGGCAAACAGATAACTTTAGTTTGAAGAAGGGTAGTCCAGTGGTGTCATTCATTCCTGTGGATGTTTGGGGAAGGCCAAAACTCGAAGTATCTTCCTCGAAGAAGAGTTTCGGCCACAGAGACTTTCCTCCATTATGTGGACAAAATCCTCCACGTCCTGAGGAGGATGCGTGCCCAAGCATGAACTTATCTGTAGGGAACAAGAGTATGGGTAAACAAAACTTGGCTGTAGATGACAAGCCATTGAGAATTGTAGCATCCACTGGCACAAATGAAGTGGAAAAGAAAGTTCAAGATGGAGATGCTTGCAAGGGCAGGCAGGTGGACATCCTTCGAATTGATTCTGAAGGGAATGATACGGAGCAAGTTGAATTTGAATCATCTTCTGAGAAGAAATTGCCACTGGAAAATGCAAGAGAAAAATGTGCTTTAATTCCTAGTGAAAGTAATCACTATCAGGTTCAACTGAATTCTGCGATTGTAGTTGAAGAAAAAGGGGAGGCTGTTCAGTTTGAAGGAAATTCTGGGAAGCAGATCATAGTTTGCCCAGAAGCCCAAAGTCTTGGGACAAAGTCTTCAGATGTATCTGATCGTCAAGGGTTGAAAAGAGATTTTAATGAACAACTGGTTGTGTCTGACAGGATGGTTGTGTTAGCATTGATGTCTGAATCAGAATGTCCTCGGAGGCATGGTAGAGATTCCTCCAAATATAATTTGATCGGTGGTGAAAATGAAAGCAAGGAAAAGAAAGATTGTGGGAAAGGAGGGAAGAATTCCAAAAAGTTCAAAATAAGAGAGGGTCTATGGGCTGATGACATTTCTTTCAGGAAAGAGAAAATTGAAAGTCTTGGGACAAAGCCTTCGGATGTATCTGGTCTTCAGCGTGGGTTGAAAAGAGATTTTAATGAACAACAGGTTGTATCAGACAGGATAACTGTGTTAGCTCTGATGTCTGAATCAGAATGTCCTTGGAGGCATGGTAGAGGTTTCTCCAAACATAATTTGGAAAGCAAGGAAAAGAAAGTTACTCGGAGTCGGAATGGATTGAAGAATTCCAAAATGTTAAAAATAAGAGCGGGTTTATGTGTTGATGACATTTCTTTTGGGAAAGAGAAAACTAAAATTTGTGCTCTGAACACCATAGATAATGAAAATCCCCCACTCTTTCAATACAGCACTAGCATGATGTATCCTAATTGGTGCAATCCCGTTCCTCCAGAGGGATGTAATTGTACTAATGGATGTTCTGATTCAGAGAGATGTCCTTGTGCTGTCAAAAATGGTGGGGAGATCCCATTCAATCATAAAGGGGCTATTATAGAAGCAAAATCTCTAGTCTACGAGTGTGGTCCTAATTGCAGGTGCCCTTCATCTTGCTATAACAGAGTTAGCCAACATGGCGTAAAATTTCAACTTGAAATTTTTAAAACCAAGACAAGAGGATGGGGTGTCAGATCTCCAAATTCTATTCCTTCAGGAAGTTTTGTCTGTGAATATATCGGAGAGCTTCTTGACGAGAAGGAAGCTGAAGAAAGAACTGGTAATGATGAGTATCTGTTTGATATTGGCAATAACTGCAACGACAATACTATCTGGGACACACTTTCAACCCATACGCCTGATTCACGGTCACGTTCCTCTGAAGTTGCGGGGGATGGTGGCTTCACCATTGATGGAGCTCAGTATGGTAACGTAGGGAGATTTATCAACCATAGTTGTTCCCCTAATCTTTATGCTCAAAACGTCCTTTATGATCACGATGACAACAGGATCCCTCACATAATGTTCTTTGCTGCCGAGAACATTCCCCCCTTGCAAGAACTGACTTACGATTACAATTATATCATAGATCAAATCTATGATTCGGATGGCAATATAAAGAAGAAAGATTGCTATTGTGGTTCTGTGGAGTGTACTGGTAGGATGTACTGAGGACTGCTATGGAGAAGAGGTGATTTCTTGAATCTTCGTTCATACATATTTTTGAGTCTTGATTACCATTCTTTTCTCAGCCTGAATGTTCATATCTTGTTTTGCTATTACCCAGCTGCGGATGATGTTTGATGTTACTTCATAATAATTGTAGGAGAGAACACAACATTCAGCTGTGAATTGAACAAAGAGCATTTATAACTGAAAGCTGCTTCGTGTGTCATGTAAAGCAAGGAAAAATACTTATAGAAGCAACTCGCTTTTCCATTTTTTTCCCCCATTATTCCCCTTGTGTTTTATTTCTTGTTTTTATTTGGCTATCAAATTCTTCATCTGTCAAGGCAAAACGAATCAAAAGGATAACATTCTAGTCTAGGCAATTAGGGATGCTTTTTCCGGTAATATCTTTGACAAAGACTTCTTGATCCACTGTTAATGCTGATTATATCATCCGTGCATTTGCTAGTGTTGGTTTAAATCTGTTGGTATTCAAGCTTAGAGGAAGAAGAGTAAAATAGAAAGGAAGTGATGCATTCTGCTAGAATATTTGCTGCGGGAACTAATTCTTGCTCGCTATTTTTTATTTTCATTGTTAACATATTCATACACAAAACTAATTAATACATGACATTCTTTGTTGACGCGTGCGGATTGGCTATCTCTTTCAGAGGCTGGAGATGCAAAAGGAGAATGCGATGCGCTGTTTTGGAAATGGGCCTCTAAAATTATCTACTTGTTGACTTAAATTAAAAGTTATCCATTCAAGAACAGTACTGACTAGGCGTCATTGTCAATTCTGAAGCATTTATTCCTTGTCAACAATTAACAATATCGAGGTATTTTCCCACTTGAATTGAAAAGTTTTATTTCAGAAGACAGACGACATAAAGAAAAGTGCTTCTTAATAGAACTGAATGTCCGTTGCATAAGCAGCCCCAGCCTCCCAATCGCCAGGGATAGGTCTTCTGAGCAGCACCCAGTCTGCCCTGCCATTCATTTGGAGCCTCAAGTTAATTTGACCACTAGGTGGGTTTTCAAAGTCGAATACGGCTCCAAACGCTCTGCGCATAGGCCTCCATTCTTTGCAGTCCTCCTGCGCAACCATTCACAGGTATGGTATCTCAAAAGTTATAAAAGCACATTAAAGTAAAAGCACTTTTATGTGTACCTGCCACAACTGAACAGCAGTGATGTCGTTTATTCCACCAACATAGAGAACCAAGATAGCTAAGTAGTGAGGGTTTCTGCTGTGCTCGTGGATCTTGACGAGGATGTTGTAAGCGTATCTACAAGGGACTCTTTTGAATTCTACATCAACGACGCCGTATTTGAAGAGTTCTGCTGAAGCATCTGGGTTGCGTCCTAATCTTGAGTAGGCACGGGGACTCATGATGAAGTCTGTTCTGTCTCCCTCACCATAATCCGTCACCACCACATTTGCTCCGTCGTCATCGCAGTATTGCGGTATTTTGCACCTAACCTGAATCCCCATTCATTATTCGCAGCGAATATTTGTTTAATGTGATTAGTTGATGAGTTACCTTATAGCATGCACCACAACCAGATCCATTCATCCATAGCCTAGACACGCCTGCCACATTTCCATCGTTGACTGTGCTTCCATATTCGCCAAAGCCACAAGCTCCCCCTGCAACGTATATCAAAATATACTAGTTTAATTGTTTGAGCTTGAGCTTGCACATTTTGGACACAAACAAGTTTTATGTACTATTAATTAATAAGTACATGGTAACGTACTTGGAGTCCCATAGCAATCTGGGCTGCCATAATAGGTTGCTCTGGAACTAGTAAAATCGTATTGAGAGGTACATAGTGCAGGCAAGAGTAGAATCATGCCAAGGCCAAGTAGTTCTTTAGAATGAAGTTCCATGTTAAATGAAAAATTCTCCAACACAAAGAGGAGAGTTCAGGTTTATGAAGAAGAAAAGGTCTTGTGGGATAGGAAGCAAAGATGTGGAGAGATATTTATAGCAGAAGCATTAGAAGTGGCAGCCAACCTTTCTGCCACTTGTTACAAAGGAAATGGAAGGTGAAGAGGATTGGAACAATGTTGTGTGCATGTAGACCCTATTAAGCATATTGACACTTTAGTTAGTGCCATTTATCAAAATTGACTAAAATTATTATCTCAATGGCGAAATGCCTAACTTGGGAAGATCCATGAATCTGCTGCTTAACTTGAATAAGTTTCAGAAACTTGATGGAAATTGGAAAGTTTGGGCCCAGAGAAGAACGGGAGGGGGAAGAAAACAGCACTGGATACTGTTAGATTCTCTTCTATCTAACTGGTGAAGTGGTCATTATCCTCTTTTTGTTAAGTAATCTCGATTGATTTTAAAATGTTGATTTTTCAGTGGAAGACACTCCAACAGGTACACTGGCTCGGAAGTAGGAATACACTTTTGCATTTGATATATAATTAAGGTGTTCGGACTTTGTTGTCATCAGCCACATCGTAAAGTTCTCTATGACTTCACATACTCGCTGTCTGAGTTTTAGCTTGTAACTCAATAAATTTGAGCTGTTAAGAGTTCTGATAAAACAAAGTCAAATGAAAATGTGTTAAAATCGTAAAATGTGAGCATATCGAAATTGAGTTTGATTTTCCCTAGATTGGAAAAGAAGAAAGGGAAAACTGATAACCATTTCACCAACCCATTAATAGATAGTTTAGAAATCCTGTTTTTAATCATCGGGTTATTGTCAAGGTAAGTTTGTCGGGTCAAAACCACTATGAGGTAATAACAAATGGAATAAGCTTGCTTAAGCCAACACAAATGCTTAGCTTACTATAGATGGTGTGTATATATATATATATATATATATATATATATGCACCCACTTATTAAACCTAGCATAGCAGCCCATGTTTGGCTGTAAAGCACAAACTGGGACTGTCATACAAAGTAAAATTGGATAATGGGTCTTCATCGTGTCAAAGTTTGGATGATAAGACTTGAAGGTTGGGTTGAGAGCACCCACTGATTTCTTTGCAGGAATACTACAAGTTGAATAAGACTTGGGACCCAAATCCCAAATTATATTTAAAAGAATTTCTGATAAATAATATACAATACAATATAGAAAGATATACGCAAAGTTCTTGTCTGCGTCTTTGGATAATTGTAAGTCATCCATTGAAAAGGAGATATCAAAATACAAATTTTGTTGGAGTAGGTGCTTCTTCATTTTGGTCGCTTCTTAGTATATGAAGCTTCACAGAGAGAGCTAAGCGAGCACTTCTTGTATGTTGATGCAAACAAGGACGAGCATAGTGCTTGAAAGCTTTTCCTTTCCAAATTATTGTCCTCTCTCTTGCCTCTTGGCCAATAAAAGCTCTCCATTCTAACATCAATTTTCACTGATTAAACTAGCAAACGTAGCTTATTCTTCGTACAAGAGATAAGATCTCAAAAGATAGATTGGTGTTGATACGTTTAACAATTGTTATTCTAAGTATATTCTATAACGTTATGCGTTTCACGTGAAACAAATGCTAAGATATTATTGCTTAAAGATATTTAGTTCTACTGCTACTACTAGTACTAACACAAGGTGGTCCACAACACCTATACATCAATATATAGCATTTGATGATGAAAATTTGGCGATAGTCAATTAGGCACGTTCTCATCCAACATATCCACTCACCAATTTATTTTTGTCCACTCTTCCTCCTTCTACTGTTTAATGATACAATCTGTATCATCTTGTTTTAAATTAAACTAAATTTTAATACCTGCAATATGTTGCATTTTATATGATATTTTTAGTAACTAAATTATATGAATGGTAATTACGTAAACAACTCATTAACTTTGAGATAGATAAATAAATAATTAGTGATTTTATTAATTAATTTTAAAAATATTTAAAATAACTTGTCCCTTTTAATTGATCAAATAAAAATATTTTAAAAATTCTTCTTCCATGAGTGTAAAAATACCATCTTAAAGTTCTCATCTCCATGAATATTGTTTTGTAGCAATATATATATAAACTAAAGCTGAAAAAATTGTATATCATTTGAATCTTAAAAAAGACATACCTAAGAAATTACAAAAGAAAATAAGCTTGTTTTCTTCTCTACTTGACGCAGCAACAATGTCCAAATAGAAAAATAGTGATGCTCCTATTTTCATGTTCTTACTTGTTACTGATGCTTAATGATACTCAGACCCTACTCAGCCCATTTCCAAAGAGGCTTACCTCATGGGCTAGAAATGGGCTCAAGGTGGGCCGTTGTGATTTCTCTTTCGTACGGCCCGTTTGGTTGGAATTGGGCTCAATTGTTACACCAAATTCGGGAAAATTTATAGCAGAAGTTATAGACCCCACGAAAATAAACTCATATGCGATATTTAGAAAAAATAATTATATTTTAAAAATATTAAAAAATATCATTTTAAAAAATATATAAGACACAACATGTGATCCAAAAATGTCGCGAAGATTACAAAGCGCGCAACTTTCACTTGTATGGGTTATTTTTTACTTATTTGATTTTCTATCCTATTTATTTATTGAAACCTTTTTGGGTCATCTTCTATTCTGTAATCGTCCAATCAGAACTCACTTGTGCGGTTGAGTGCCAAGGCTGAGGATAGTGAGCGCTCGCCATGTTCTGATACCCCGATCACTTGTAGAATCAAGCAATGTCCATTTCCATGGCCTCCTTTTCTCCACCAACTCATTTCTCAACCTCTACATCATCGTATCCCAAACCCAACCTTATCTATAAGCCCTTAACCTCTCTTGGTCTTAGCCCCAAGAACCCTCGCTTTCTCATTTCTACTTTAAAGGCTTCAGCTGACAATGGTATTGGAACTTCTGCTTCTGCTGCAACTGCAGTCGAACCATCGATAGAGCAGAGCGCCCCGCAGCCTTCTCCGACGGCACCGGAGAAGCTTGAAAAATCTGCTGGAACGAATGGCTCTGTTGCTGCAACGACCAAAAAAGAAGAGGTGGTCAGCAATTTTCAAGACCCAAAATGGGTTGGAGGGACATGGGACTTGAAGCAGTTTCAGAAAAATGGCAAGACGGATTGGGATGCTGTCATTGATGCGGGTGAGGTTATGAATTTTCTATAACTGCATAATAAGACATGCTGGCTTGATTGAAGCCAAAATCTTTGTTTTCTTCGATTCTTGTTCAAAATTGAGGTAGTAATGGGCTAAGTTTTCAAAATTGTCTTCGTTTTCTCAGCTACCCCTTCCTGGTTACTTTTTTGCTATTTTATCTAGAACATCACAAAAATCCCCTCTTTATGATGATCAAGCTTAGCCCTAAAAACCCAAAAGCTTATGCTGTTAGGTAGTTCAGGAATGGTTTTATATTATGTTATATCTATCATAACATTCATCACCAGCACGATTAGAAGTGGAAATGAGATTATTTGGAACGAAAACTCGCTAGCTAAAATTGCTGTAACCGAATAAACATGCTTGGGCTGTCTGCTGAAATTGATTTCTTAATTGAAGAAATGGAATTTTGCTTCATACCAACCAGTTTCTACGTATACTTTCAGTTAGAAGAGTGTGGTGATGGCATTTGATCCTGGAGCGTGTAAAAATGCTAGTGGTTGGAATTCCTTTTTTAAAACAGAGATTATTTAACTGAAAGTAGAAGATCTGAAATAAGGAAGACAAAAAAACACTTATGTTGAGAACGCTAACTAGAAATGATAATCCTCTTATTAGCATATGGAAGAAAGCCAGAACTGGCATCTTGCTAGAAAATGGTCGTACTCAGTCACTGACTTGGATATGCCATGGCGATCTTTTCCATTACTTTGAAACACCTAAAGGAACCACTTTGTGAATGATGCCGAAAAATGTTGTAGTTAACGCGTCCATTATGTTATATTTGGCAGAAATAACCAGTATGTGGAAGGTTGGAGCTTGGATTTGATTCATGTTTCTGGTTTGTTTTAGATTCATGTGAATTACTTAGTCTTCGTCTAATGAATCCTTTTATAATTTTTTTAGAGGCTAGAAGGAGAAAGTGGCTCGAGGATAACCCAGAAACATCCAGCAACGAGAACCCTGTAGTTTTTGACACCTCCATTATCCCTTGGTGGGTATGGATGAAAAGGTTCCATCTCCCTGAAGCAGAACTACTTAATGGTTTGTTCTTATTTGTCTATTTACGTGAAATTAGGAGTATATATGCCAATAAGAAAGAAATCCCCATTTGCGGAGCCATCTTTAACTTTCTTTTTTTTTTCCTCTTTCGTGTATTGTGCAGGTCGCGCTGCAATGATAGGATTCTTTATGGCTTATCTGGTTGATAGCTTGACAGGAGTAGGCCTGGTTGACCAAATGAGCAACTTTTTCTGCAAAACTCTTCTGTTTATAGCAGTCTCGGGAGTGCTTCTGATCCGAAAAAATGAGGATATTGACAATCTTAAGAAGCTGTTCGCGGAGACAACATTTTATGACAGGCAATGGCAGGCAACCTGGCAGGACGAGAACTCGAGCAGTTCCGAGAAATACTAGTGGAATTGCTGTTTGTAATTCCCCCTCCTCCCCATTTGTCTCAAAAATTACTGTTATATTTATCATGCTAGGATAGAACAATGACTCCAAATGAAGTAGACATTGTATTGTATCTCACCTCTTTCTGTCATCCTCTTAGTGCAGAAGAATGGTAAGAATCTCATCTAATTTTAAGTCACACCTTTAATCTACATTCTTTATACATTGGTTATGAGCAGCAAAAGCGGAGGTTGCCATGGCGCTCGTGAACGTTCCTCATTATAATTTAGGATAGTATTATAGGAGGGTATAAAGCCCAAGAGCACTACTATTACAGATAACTGCTGTGAGGCTGTGGGTACTAGAGAATTTGGAATCACTTTAGTTCTACCTTTGAGTTGGAATTATTCCCTGAAAGAACGTTTAATCTCTAACTCTACGGCCAACATCTGGTCTAGTCTAGGCAATGCAATATTAATAATGGAATAAAATATGGTTTAGAGAAATATCTGGTTCATGAGGTTCCCTGGTTTACTAGTGAAAGAATCAGAATTGACCCCACTAATATTTATAACTCTGGTGAGGTGAGGAAAGAGTAGAAGGCGTAGCATCGCCGTGCATTTCTTAAGATATGTGATATGCTCAACATCTAGGTCTTCACTCTTTACCCAAATGAGTATATCATGATAAACAATGTATGCTTTTATGCCAGAAAGTTGCTCATCTTTTCCTCCTTTCCGTTTGATGAGTTTTAAATAACATTTATTTAGTGTCCAATTTAGGTACTATATGAATTCCGGTCAGTTCCTTCTCACTCACTCTCTGCATAACTACCATTTCATTAAATACATAGGTTTTATTGACAAGCAAAGTGAAAAACTAAGATGACTATTTCACTTATTTTCTTTTATTGTATTTATATGAATATTACACTTGAGCTAACGATAAAAATGAAATTTGAGTGTTAACCATACACATTATATCAGTTTTTATGGGAATCCGATTCTCAAATATACATGTACTTAGAAATGGGAATGTTTCCTTCCCTGAACCAAACACAGCCTAAAGGAGAGTGATGTGAAACTAGATAAACGGATATATAATGAAGGAAGGCTAGAAGGGAAACTTTTGAGGCTACTTCACCGTGACGTAAATATTCCTTCCTGTGCATTACTTATTGGAAAGTAAGGTTTCTCATAATTATTAATCCAGTCAGGTGTTGGAGAACCAACACCTAATTCTATCTTTTCAATTGTTTGTATTTTTAATCCCAAAAGATCGATCAAGTCTACATAATGGAATACCAATTTTTTTAATAAGGATGAAAAGGGTGACAATGCCAATGGCCTATGAGGTCTAGACATTTTACTTTTATCAATTCCCCAATCCTTGAACTTTGGCTTTTCATTAGTGGTAACGAAGCTATAATCATTTCCCAAGAAATGCTTTGATCATATAACCAAATAGAATTAGAATGAAAGCCATGTAATGGGCATCCTCATATTCCAAAAACCATTATGCATTTTGCTTGGATGCACAAGGAACCTGAAAAGGCCTGTGTATGAGATAAAACCAGAAGGAGAGCATTCATAAAATGGCTAACTTCAGCATATGGAAATTGTAGGTTTAATTCATTCTCGGTTTGGTTATATGAACCTAAAGGAAAATTATATGTATGAAACTAAGAATATTTACGGATTGATCGTGGATATCAAGTACACAAGAATTCTGCTTTGTTGTCCATTACTCTTTGAAGCAATTTATTCGGACAAATAACTAAGATTTATGATAAGGAAGATGCTTAAAGGGTATTCTTGTATTCCAACTAAGGATTATTCGAGTTGATTCCATGTATTTTATGTCTTTCTTTTTTCTCTCTGTTATATCTTTGTCTTATTTTCTGGTATCGTGTCTCTTTCGATCGATATATAAAAACAAAGCATTTCAGTCTCTAACTTTCATGATTCTTTCCCAACGAAAGCTAAAATATAGAGGTGTGACCAGCAAACCCACTAGGAGTAGGAGTAGGAGTAGGAGTAGAGGTGAGGAATGAGGTCAACGAAAATTTGGATGGCCCACTTAAACAAAATAAAAGGTTAGGAGTCTGGCACTGCTATTTCTTTAATATAGATATGTTAACTCAACATGCTTAATTACCACTTTCCCTAATTAATGTATTATTAATTCAATCTTCATGGCACTATACTGTAAAATGGAGAGTGTGCGGCAGAGAAATCAAGCATCTGCAGAAAGCAAGTTATTATCACAGATAATTACAGCAAGTTGCAGAACCAAAAGTTTGTGATTCATTACGCTTTTGATCTTCCATCCTATGGAAATGATAACAAATTGAAATAATTTAATTCTATTTTCAACTATGAGCTCATGACATAGAATTCCTTCCAGAAGTTAAATCAAGAGGGTGGACTTATTATCACCTTTTCCATCATTGTCTCAACCAATAAAGTTATCATCAATCAACTTCATTAAATTAAAGATGGAGCGTTCTTAGAGATATATAGATGATTGGTTGAGATATAGAACTTCTGTTTCTAATTAGAGGGCATCTTCCATATGACTAGAGTGATGATCAAAAGGATAAACTAGCTAGCTGCAAAATGTCAGATGAAGATGCCCTGTCCTGTGGATTACAATAATTCAATGCTCATACCAAAGTGATCGATTGGATTCACCAATTTCCACGTTGTCATCACCTTCATAATTTCAAATTAGACCATAGTTGTTGATTAGATTACCACTAATCGTGCTAAAGATCACAATAATCCAAACACTTCCAAAAAGTGGCTACGTTTTAAACCACGTATTAATTAAAATTCAAGTAGATATTTTGACAGATATGAAAACCCAAAGCAATTGCAGCTTTGAGGTTTCCCATTGCGACAAGTGGAGATGTCAAGCTCGGCGGCCACTCAAACTCAATCTCAACCCAATATTCTTTAGCTTACCAGATAAGCTTAAATTCTATTGTAAGATTAACAGTTCTGTTAACGATTGAATATTGCCAAGGAGATTTGTCATTCAGTGCTGTATCTTTATATTCTATTTTCTTTCAAAATAGATAAAGCTATATAGAAGATAGCACAAGATAATCTTGCTTGACTTGTGTGTAAATACAATTTCTACTTTTCGTCTAATTCATAACTGCTAATAACGGATTCCCACTGACTATACTTTCATTTTATACTCCAAGTTACATAAAGTTAATCCAGGCACTGCTTCTTGCAGTCCTATTGGATAGATATGAAGTAGCTGAATTTGCTCGAATTCTAGAAAAGCATTAAGCTATAGTCTCATAGATAAGTTAGAATTTCGCATGGAATAGATAGGTATTATAGGTACTTAACCTATTGAGCCACAAAGTTAACTAGACTGGAGTACATTCATGTACACCATATCAAGTCAAGCACATTCTACATACTGCATGAGAATGAGTGGTTCGGTTCCTATGTCCTTATCTTCCCTAAGAAAATCAAAAGGTCAAGAAGATGAACTTTACCTGGACTGTCATTCCAGGATTGGTCATATAATAATCTCTTGGTCCTGCTAAAATAAACAAACAGAATGATTCCATCTGAATAAAGAAGGTGACACTTGTTTCCTTGTGAAATTTTCTAATTGAAATGTACACTAGCTCGAACTTGTAACTGTAGTAGTGGCACCTGCACAATACATATTCTGTTCAAGAATCAAGTCCATTATTCTGGAGTTAGTGAAGAAATCTTATGATGCTTTTGTGGATGCTTGTCACATCTGTTAAAGATAAGGTTTCATATCAGGGAAAATTCCAAAAGATGAGGTCAAAGTCCCTATTGACACAGTGATTCCTCTTACAGTGCTAACTTTTTGAAATGCTTAGGGGCATTTGCCTACCAATACTCATTAATTTCAATTATCCTTTCTTTTCTTTTTATCAAGAAAAATGGTTTGCAGGACTTGGGCTCTCCAAAGCACTATGGATGTCTGTGGTTCTAAGTCAGAGAGAGGAGAAGGAAGGGGGCTTGATTGTTAATTTTCAAATAGAAAAGGACAAGAAGGTACTTTCAATAAGGGACATTGGCATCAACTGGAAGGAAAGAAATCAAGCCAATGTTTCCCCTCTTAATCTTATATTTAAACCTCCTCTCTACCCACTCCTCATTGGAACCAACCAAGAAAGTCGACTCAGTGCTTGGACAAGAATGGCTAACATTCACCGTGCAAACGACAGCTTCACAATCTTGTCCAGTTATTTCCGTTCCCTCTCCCAGACACCTCAAAGGTTAAGAAAACGAATGCTAGCCACTTGGACTCCAGACCAAGAGCTGAACCAAGTGAGGCAGAGGTCTGGGGCTGACATGAAGAGAAAGCTAAAGTGGTATGATCTGGTAGCTCTTGGAGTAGCAGGAATGCTTGGTGTTGGAGTCTTTGTCACAACTGGTCCAGTAGCCCTCAATCACTCTGGTCCTGCTGTCTTCATATCCTATATCATAGCAGGAATATCAGCATTTCTCTCTTCTCTGTGTTATACTGAATTTTCTGTTCAAGTCCCGATTGCTGGAGGAGCTTTCAGTTATTTAAGATTGACTTTTGGTATATAGAACCTCACTGTCACTTTTTTTACTTGCTCTCCTTTATCTTCAAATTCAATTACTTATATGGATAAGCCTCTTTTTATTTTTATTTTTTTTTTATGATGCAGGAGAATTTGTGGGATATTTTGCTGGGGCAAATATACTTTTGGAGTATGTATTGTCAAACGCTGCAGTAGCAAGGAGTTTTACTGAGTACTTGAGCTTTGCATTTGGTGAAAATGATCCAAATGCGTGGAGAGTGGAAGTGCATGGATTGCCTAATGATTATAAAATGTTGGATTTTCCTGCTGTTGGTGTTATTCTTCTTCTCACTCTATGCTTGTGTCATAGGTTTGTTCTATTTCTTTCCTTTTTTTTTTTTTTTCTCTTCTTGATTGAGGATGGGGTTACGTGGTTTTGCCATCTGCTTATTTTTGCTTGGTGATTCATCTGTGATTGGACAAGGATTTTATTATATTATCCTATTATGCAATCACTGTTTTTGTTTCTACTTATGAGTTCTTTTTTGTTTGTGATTATGAAAAGCTGATTCATTAATAATGTTATTATTATTGATAGTGGATTTTAAAAATGATAGTTTTCTCTCTTTTTTTTTATTTTTTTGGGCGCTTGCAGTACTAAGGAAAGCTCAATATTGAACCTGATTATGACAGTCTTCCATTTAGTTTTCTTTGGATTTATCACTGTGGCTGGTTTCTACAATGGAAGTGGTAAGAACTTGGTTAGTCCAAAAGGACTAGCTCCTCATGGCATTAGAGGTGTTCTTGATGGAGCAGCTATAGTCTACTTTAGCTATATTGGCTATGACTCGGCTTCAACTATGGCAGAAGAGATTCAAAATCCATCTAAAAGCCTACCTATTGGCATTGTGGGTTCAGTTCTTATAACCACTGTGCTTTATTGCCTAATGGCCCTCTCTTTGTGCGTCATGGTTCCTTATGATAAGGTTAGATGAAGTTTCTCAATTCGAAGTTATTTTTTTAAGCTTGATTGAACCTTAATTCTATGTTTCGAATTGATAATCAAGCAATTGTTCTTCTGGTTTAATAGATATCAGAAAAAGCATCATATTCAATGGCTTTCCTTAAATATGGTTGGAACTGGGCAGGCAACATTGTTGGAGCAGGTGCGAGTTTGGGGATAGTAGCTTCTCTCTTGGTTGCCATGTTAGGCCAAGCTAGATACCTTTGTGTTATTGCAAGGGCTCGGCTAGCACCATCCTGGTTAGCCAAAGTCCATTCTTCAACAGGCACCCCATTGAATGCCACACTCTTTTTGGGTAAGCAATTATCCAAAGTCTTTTTCTTTTTGGGTAATTTGCCCTTAACTGGTTAATCATTCATTATCAAAAATAAAGAAAAAGGCTTCTTTATGTTTATATAGGAGCTTGCACGGCATCTATTGCACTTTTCACAGAGATGGACATCATTGTTGAGATGGTGAGCATCGGCACGCTCTTGGTGTTCTACTTGGTAGCCAATGCTCTTGTATACCGTCGATATGCGATAACTAGTAATTCGCCGCCTTTGCACACTCTCCTATTCCTCTTTCTACTTTCTTTCGGTGCCATTGGTTTCTCCATTTCGTGGAAATTGAAGCAGCAATGGTGGGGTCTCCCAGTGTTTGGAGGGTTCATGATCACTATCACAGCCTTCTTCCAATACATGGTACCTAGCCTTGGCCAACATGCTGATTGGTGTGTGCCATTCATGCCGTGGCCTGCTGCCATATCCATCTTTCTCAATGTTTTCCTCATGACCACACTCAAAATCCTGGCTTTTCAAAGGTTTGCTATTTGGGCATGCTTCATTACAATCTTCTATGCTTTATATGGAGTTCACTCCACCTATCAGGCAGAGGTGATTGAGATTGAAATGGCTGTTAATGATACGAATTCAAACAATTCCAATATGCAAAGCAAAGTAGAAATTCAAGTGTTTTAGTTAATGAAATTGAGCTTTCTTTTTTAATCGTCTAGTTATATGAAGAAGCAAACACTTGAAGAAACAATCATTTTTGGGTAAAAAATTACTTGATTGTTGAAGTTGAGGTCAACTCCGAATAAGGAAAGTTGGCATTAATCATAATCATTGGCATAGAGACTCAGACAGAGATAGATGCTTGTATTGTATTGTCCCAACAGTGATAGCAACACAGGACGAATAGTATTTTTCAACGGGGAAAGGAAAAGGATAATCAGTTGTGGTAGGAACCACTTCTGTTAAATCCCGTCACTGACAGTTCAGTAGTACATTTAGCCCCGACATTCTATATGGGGATCATCAAACTTTTGTTGCTCCAGCACATGAAGGAATCAAATTTTCCGTATGACATTATTCTTAGGAATTCCACAACTCACACTTTTGTAGAGATATCACAAGCAATGAGATTACGAATAAGAGATAACTACGAATACACCAAATCTGAAATTACAATGGAATAATGTAAAATGAGCAAGAGCAAGAAAGATAGCAATTTAAAGTTGATGGCTTAATAATATTATTCATCTTTCTAACTGAAAAATATTTGATCAATAATTACATTGATTTCTAATTAACAACAAGAGATACCAAGTGTTTAGATTAAACTTCTAACGGTATCGTAAAAATTGCTGATGCCAAAAGCAACAATCTTTTGTTCGGGTATTTCTTCAATCCTTTTCCTCTTCGTGTTTTCGCAGAATGAAGTTCATTTCGCCAAGTAACACAAATCCATCAGTAATGCATTGGAAACACAGGACGCGGGAGACGAGGCGTATGCATTTCCGAAACAAAGACTTCCATCCATATTTGCATCAACAGATTGCTTCAATCTCAACTTGCATAGGTGTTCAGATGTCCTGCCTTTTCTTGATTCTTTGTATGGACAAGGGAACTGGTTTTTCCAAAACAGACACCTTGACGTTGTTCCAAACATCTGATTTTGTGGGCAATGTCGCAATTCTCTCTGCAATATCCATATCTTCTGGAAGAACAGAACCAAACACTGTGTATGCCCTACCCCACTCCACATGGTTAGCAAGGCTAATAAAGAATGCTGGGCCAGAACCAATCCAAGCAACAGAACCCCTTCTAATGGTTGGACAATCTTCTTCTGGGATTTCCTTGAATGTGGTTCCTTGGGCTTCTAGCATTCCTTGGATTAATGCAAAAGGGGGACCAAAAGCAGCCTGAATAAAAAAGGACTTGCTTACTATCAGAGAAATTTCTTTGATAAAGCAGAAACGCATAACACATTTCAGATAGATAATCGTAGTAAAGTGATTTATAGATGTAAAATGTCTATCTACCCTATCATACGTCATATGGGTGAATCAGTCTTACATTGTTTATGTGGTTTCCGGCTGAGTCCCATGATTGACCTCGGCCCTCTGAACGATAAAAGTGGCAGCCTGCGCAATGATGCAAAGCCAACAACCCTAGAATGTAGGCTACGGAATGTGGGGCACAGTCAGGGAAAAGCTGCAGCAAATAAAGAATTTTGAGTAGCACAGCACACAACACGAATAAAAACTAGTCAAAATGAATCGCCAAGTCTTAAAACTTCACAAAAGAATAACATAGTGGAAGTTCCATTTTTTAACAAGCAGAATTACACCTATCACAACTGTACAACCCAATAAATCCAACAAAGAAAACATTCATAGTAGCTCAAACACGGATGCAGGATGCATACTGACTAGCCCATTGATACTAAATTTCGTTGTCCTAAGAACTCAGTTTTTGTTGGAAAACCTAACCCGCATGTTCATAGATATGAATACTAACCAATCAACTTTGTCCCCGAAATGTCATTGATATGGAAAGCAAAAGGATGAGCACTTACTTTTATATGAAGAGTTCCATATTCAGTTTCCATCCCAACAATACCCTGCAAAAAGGAAATTTGAAAGGGTAATGAGAAATGAGGTAATCCTCACCAAGTTGCAAAAAATCCAACTACGATGTGCATCATAAAATAGACTAATGAGATAAGATTGTCAATGTAAAGACAATAAAATATAGGTCATATATCACTCATAAGCCACAAAACCCAACAAATACCAAAACTGGTATTCTACTCAGATATATTAGATCCATCCCTTCATGTCATCCATGCATTGGTACATAAAATAGAGATACTTAATTCAGTTCAGCTATTACCATCAAGTCAAATCTGTATGATAAAAATTTTATAAATCCACAAATAAAAAGTAACCATCTTCACTTACTTCTCCTTTTCCATAGATTAGACCAGAAGTCCAACTAACAACCTCTCCTGCTTCTTGCCTTCCAGGGGCTAAGTTGTCCTTTTGTTTCTTCAACCAGCACTGAAATAATGAAGTTAATGGATTTCATTTCTGACAGTCAGAATGTTGATCTCAATATCAAGGCGGCAATATATGCTTTAAACAATAAGATACTCAGAGATCAAAAGTAAGGTTGAGGGTGAATCTAAAGAAACAGATGGGGTCCAGAGAAACAGGAGGAGACATGACATACTCGAAGATATAGCATATTACTCAAACACAGGAATGCTGCCATGTCATATATCCTCTGTGGAAAACCAAATTCCAACCTAAGAAGCATCTAATTTCAGTTAATTAATACTCAATTCAGCAACTTTGGATTGGATATATGGTTTTAGTTTTTACCACTTCAAGAATACATAGAAACATACAGAAACAGCCACATTGGCAACAATGTCATCCAAAAAGATCAAGCAAACTCGCAGATCTATAAACTATGTTAAATCAACTTACATGACATAAGCGGAAGGCCTCAAAAGTAACTTACCTCACCGAACTTAGAACCGCAAGTCCTTCGGTTCCCGCAAAATACCCACGTATCACACAGACACGGCCCGTCCTTTCCAGTACACATGGATTTACATGCATTGCAGCATCCCTCAGAATTGTTGAATTTGAACTCAGAACCCCACTTCACAGCA
This sequence comes from Bauhinia variegata, assembly GCA_022379115.2. NCBI lineage: Eukaryota > Viridiplantae > Streptophyta > Magnoliopsida > Fabales > Fabaceae > Bauhinia > Bauhinia variegata. Next base: position 16,558,030 of record CM039436.1, on the reverse strand, counting down.
GCTCCCCAAAGCTCCAAATTTTCAATTCCTCTGCAACACCCTCTATTATCTGCCTCGAAAATCTCGATCGTCGTAGCCCTGTCTTCATCCAATGCCAAAGACTCCAATTTTAAAGCTGAAGGCCTCTGGTTGGTTATGTGCACTGCAGAGACGAACGCGTAGACCAAGCCGCACGAAACCAAGCACACCAAAAGGAGGATCAAACGGTTGCCAACAGTGGGCTCCGGTTCCTTGTATTTACGACCCATTAGAGAACTACAGAAGAAGAGCAAAACCCAGAAAATGGTTTAGCTTTCTAGTTTCTTCGGATTCGGACCGCACAAGTGAGTTAGGAAAGTAGTGACCGTTGACCGCCAAAAAGAGGCTGGTACTGATGGAGATGGAACAGTTCCTTAGAATTAGTATTATGCAGATGGAACAGAGAGTGGTCATATTGATTCCAATTGGGTATTAAATTACACAGCCCCCTATTTTTACATATACCACCCCCTTAGTTGTATAATGACAAAATTACTCTTGCGAGTTAAAAAAAATTACATACTTCACGGTTACTGGTAAGTGAACAAATATGTAAAGTTGTCTGATAATACAAAACGGAACTGCATATCCGATTTTTAACATAAAACGGTTATGCACAACCGTTTAATTTAATAAACAGCTTTTCATAACCGTTTTATAAGAAATAGTTCAGAACTCCTCTGGTGTTTAGCTTCCCCATATCCCTTTGGCTTCTCCACGTCCCTTTGGTTTCCCCACGTCCCTTTGGAATTCCTATGCCCACTTTTAATGATTTCCAGCAATTTCCCATGCTCCTCAAGGACTATTAGTTCCCCCCTTCTCATCTTTTTCACTTTCATCATGAAACCCTAGCCCTCCCTCCCTACCAGCTTCATTCTTTGCCATTTTCTCATTGTCCCCTTTAGATGCTGTCTTTGAAGATGATGGTGATGTTGATGAGTGGTAGCAAGCGATATTCTTGGTAGGTGATTTAACATGATCCCAAATATAGGATCACGCTAAATCACCTACTAAGAATAACACTTGGGGATTTGCCATATGATATTTGTAACACTTTGATGAAAAATTGTGATGTAATGTGTTGTTGTTGTAATTTCTTTAGTTAATGGGTAATAATTTCCTTTCATCTATTTTCTTTTTGTTTCTTGGTATATCGTGTGATATAAAAACGGTTGTACAGAAACATATTGTGAATGAAAAATAGATTTTCAGATCTGTTTGAGTGCATGCTTGCCATTCATGTAGTTTCATGTTCAAAACGGTTGTGTATATCCATTTAAATTTTTGAAACGGATTTCCACAGCCATTTTAGTTTGTGAAACGGATTTGCATATCGATTTAAATTTTTGAAACGGATTTGCATACCTATTTTAATTTTTGAAACGAATTTGCATAACTAATTTAATTCTTAGGACAGATGTGTGATGTGTACAGTCGTTTTTAACATAAATTCACATATGCAAGGCCATTTCGGAATGAGAGGAGAACGGAAATGGGTAATGGCCAAATGGGTGATAGGAGGATAATTTTGGAATTTCACAATTTTTTTTTAAGTTGGGGGTGATGTTTGTTAAAGGTAGGGGTTGTAAAATTTAATACCCATTCCAATTACAGACTAGAGCAGCCGGAGTACTTGATAAGACTTTTGACCAACCAGGCAACAACGAGTAACACGGGGTATTTGTCCTCTTCTAATTTTTCTTTTTCCTTTTCCCATTTCAGTACCGATAGGCTGCGTTTGGTGTAGTTACAGTCCTTTTTTTATGATACAGTATTATTGTTCTGTAAATCTATGAAAAACTCCATGACTAATTTAAAATAAAACCTGCACTCAAATTGTTACTGTTCTTTTCATGTCAAAGAAAATTGATATTGCTTTGGATATGTTTGCCTACATACCAGAGCTTGCGGTTTAATTTCTTTGATCTAATATTTCCAAATAGGATAAAATGCACTGCCATTAACTATTAAATAATTGAGTGTCACGCGGCGTTTCTAACTCGATATTTTTGGCAGCGTTGCGTTTTACTTACTTAATTGTTTGGCAATAATTGATCTTAGAAATATAAGGTAGGAGTGTGTTAGCCCGAAAAAGAAAGAAAATAAGCGTTACAAGATTTAGGAAATCTAACAATTCAGTTATTTTATAAATGAGAATATCATTATCATTATCATTATCATTATCATTATCATTCTCATTATCATTATCATTATCATTATCATTATCAGTTATTTTATGAACACCATCCACTGCACATTGTCAAGGATGCAAAGTAACTCGTATGAATCACACGGCATTTGCATGGTCACCGCTAACATCAACTTCAGATTCCTCGCCGTCCAATGTCCCTGCACCAGCTTGGCCATCGCCTTTTGAACTTTGCCCCGGCGTCCTTGCTTCCTGTATGATCCGCATGATTTCTTCAACGCTCTGACTTGGCTGCTCTTTTTGTCCTTCCTCAAAGCTTTTCTTCTCTGCTTCAACGATCTCTTTAGCCAAGTTCTTCAGAAACCAAGGGTGCTGCTTTATATCTGAGATGGTGATCCTCTTTAACAAGCATCAATTAAACAGGATCAGTTTGTGGGCACATTGGGAAACTCTTAAATGAAAACATAATATTCTTTAAGCAACCTGAAACTGCAAAGTGTCTACCTTGGCAGGATTGGCAACGAAGATGCGAGAAAGAAGATGCTTGCAATCTGCAGAGAAACGCACATAGTCTGGTACGGAGTATTGAACATTCATTATTCTCTGCCAAACAAGATTAATCAGATTTTATATTCCCTGCTATGAATCAAGGATACGAGATATCAACTTTGGTATCAGATAAGAGCTCACCGTAATGCTCTTTCTGAAATTTCTAGGATCTTCGGGATCTTCAAATGGGTATGCTCCAACTAACATCACATACAGAGTCACACCACAGGACCAAACGTCTGCAATCTACACAACAGCCAAATTGCATGGGAATTTGATTAATTTGGACTACAAGCATGTTGCTGATATATAATGAAAGTCCAAATACCTTCCCATCATACTCCTTCCGACTCAGAACTTCTGGAGCAATGTACGCAGGAGTTCCAACTGTTGATTTGGGTTGAGAGTGAAGCAAAGCAGACTGCAGTTGAATATTAATTAAATTGATCAGAAAAAGCTATTAAACAACAAATAAGCTAACATATCTCATAAAATGCTTATGTTGTTTAGTTGTTAACCTTGGAATAACCGAAGTCACAAATTTTAAGACGGGGTGTTGGGCTTCCATCCAAGAGGGTGTTTTCCAGTTTTAGATCTCTGTGACAAATTTGCTGCGGTGGAAAGCATAAGATGATGTAAGAAAAAAAGAAAGTTTGTGACTAAAAAAAAGATGGAAATGCATTTGGAGCATATACCATGGAATGACAGTAGCTAACTCCAGATATTAGCTGCTGGAAGAAAAACCTTGCCTATAATATAGGGAAAATATCATATTTTCAGTATTTCATACGCATCAAGACACAAGAAAGAAAAATTAAACTAAGGAAACTCTACAACCTCATCTTCACTAAATCGACCAGCAGTGCATATCCTTTCAAAGAGTTCGCCACCTGCAGCATATTCCATCACAATGGCTAAATGAGTAGGAGTCAGCACCACCTGCACCCGCAGACACACATATTATAACATTATCTATGCAGAAAACTAAGTTCTGCAATAAGCATGTCTAGCTCCATACTATGAAGGGGCAGATTTATGCAATGGAACAAATTATTACGTACCTCTTTGAACTTAATAATGTTCGGATGCCTTAAAGATCGGTGGTTAATGATCTCTCTTTGAACATTTTCGTCAATCTAATTAAACGCGGAGACAGAACTCATTTAGAACAAAACAAGCAAACAGGAAGAATTACAACAAAGAGAATATACACTATACTTGGACAACGAATGCAACGACAAATATTTATAATATAATATGCCGCATCAGCTTTAGGTACAAAATTTTGTCATGATTTGCAACCTCCTTTGGAGGTTTCAACATCAATCTGGGAAAAATGACCTCAATGGCAACAGACATATTCAATTTCGAATTAAAAAATAGTCGTTCTCATGCAGAAAAAATAGAGTGACCTTCCGAGGCTGGAAAGAACAGAATTATGACATTTTGGAAAGATGTGAACCAAGAGCAAACCATTAACAGAGAAGATAGGACTTTCTGCACCAATGACTAATAATTACCAAATCAGTAGGCGTTATCTTGATTTGAAATGAATTAACTTGAATCAAAGAAACAATTGAGAATCCCAAAAATAATTCTTATATAGAAAAAGAGAATAGGAAACAGAGGAAATTGATTAAACAACAACTTAACCAACCCAATTGTCATTTTGAATCATCCAAGAAGGTAGAAACATCGCATAAACACTTTCAAACTATTTCATGGCAACTAAATCAATCTTAAGAAAGGTTCTACCTTTTTTCCCCTTTCGATGTATTTTACAGCAACGAGCCCAGTAGTCTTCTTATCTCTAACCAACCTCGCCACTCCAAAATTCCCAGAACCAAGCTCCTTCAATGGCTCGTACCGCTCCTCCATACTGACCCAAAAGCAAAACTAGTTTCCACGAGCACCTAAATCAGATTCAGATACTAGAAAGAGAAAAAGGACCCAAAAAAAGTAAACCCAAGAGCTAGATTTATAGAAAACAAACAAACAGTAAGATCATTTTAATAAACAGATATACGAAAGCAAAACTGAAAAGTACAAATATAAACAAATGAAAAGAAAGAGAACCAACCCCAACTCACCCTCTAGAAAATCACCAAACGTCTTTTGAGCGTAAAAGCAAGTTATACCGTATAGCCCAACGAACCAACCACCTGCAGAGGGACACAGGGACAGGGTATCTATCTATATTTATATAGCAGCTGTTGCAGAGGAGGGAGCTAATCCCGGTTTTCCTACGTTAAAGGTGCAAAATTTTCGCTAGCACAAAAACGCGGAGAGAGAAAAAGAGGCGATTTGCGGATAAATAGTAGAGGAGGAAATCATAAAGATGTTTAGTACTTGGATCTGTTAGATTTCTCGGAGAAGATAATGAATAAAGAGACACGTTTCAAGGAAAATGATCACTTCGAAGTGTCGATCAGAAATACACTGATACTGACAGGAGAAGAAGACTGAGACTTGAGACGAGAAGAGAAGTAGAACGATGCATGATACGTAGCTGATACGCAGTGGATTATTCCCTCCTCAAACTCTGCGCGTACCGTCTTTTGATCTGTCTGTCCCTTTCGAATTCGGTGTCCGAACATAGAAAGCGAAACATACTCCCACTGTGGGTCCCACCCAAATGATATGTGCAGTTCACTCGTCATACATCATTAAAATTATTTTTTTCTTTTTTTAAACTATGTCTTAGATTATTATATTTGAGTAAAGGGCAATATAATAATTAAATTAATATTATCCGGTGTGCCGACCGAGAGCCGTACCATTTTTCCGTTTCGGGGTTTAGGTGCCTTGGTCTCATAATATCACAATGTTTACAGAGGATTTTTCTCAAGAGAAAGAGAAGGCTCTCTCCTTGTATATAAAAAACTCACTCACGACATGATAACTTAATAATTTATAATTTCTTAATTAATTAGAATATGTTCCCGTACGGAAATTTTTTAATAACGGATTTATATTATATGCCAAGGTACAAGTTTACCTTCTCTGTAAAACAAAAACATTAATAACCATAAATAAAGGAACTATCAAATGCAATTCATTTATTTCCTTTTCATGGTCTCTCACGTATTTATTTTTTTAATTCTTATTACTGTTACACAATAAAATAACAAAATGATCAAATGTTAAAATTTTAGTTCGTTTATCTTAATTTTTATTACATGATCACGTATATTTTAACTTTTAGAATATTAATTATGTTATCAATTAAATAGATTTCGATTTTATTGCTCTACTAGTCATAGTCATTCCCATAACATAAAATTGTCAATTAAACGAAAAAGAGGACACGGCATTACACAAGGACACATATATAACATGTATAGTTCATATGAAAAAAAGAAAAGAAAAGAAAAGATTCAACCAAATATATAAAAAGAAAAAAGAAAAAACATATTCCAAATGTCTCTTAATTAGATCTCATGTTTCTTGATTTAAGAAAAGCATATATTTTTTTTATTTGGTAAGGTTTTAAGGAATGCATATTGCTTGTACCAAAAAAAAAAAAAAAGCATATTGCAATAGCTTATTTGTAAGAAATAGCATATTACATTTTACAATATGACTCCACCGTTCGATTTCCGTCAATCCATTTTTCAGAGTCCTTTTTTTTTTTTTTTTTTTCCAAAGGAAATACTTTATTTTTTAAAAATAAAATGTCATGTTGTCATTCCATTGGTTGAGGCGGTGCTTTTCACCGCAGACTTAGTTAGGATCTCTCTCGAACAAGATCACCGTAGATCTCGAGTGTTCTGCGTTCAAACCCACTCTCACCCGTCGGATTTCCCTTCGCGGGGAATTCTGCGTTTCCAACTTTTTCTCCTTCCCAGCTCTTCCAACACCGTTAACCGCCACCTCTCTGTGGAATCGGATAAATTCAGCTAAAGGGCCAAGTTTCCAGTTTCCAGTTCGGTGAGTTTCTTTTCCTCACGTGCAGACGCATTCTCCTCATTTTAATTGTTTGGTAAATTCTAAGTTTTCGTTTTCAGTTTGATTTTATTTAGATATTTTGGAGGTGTTTTGTCAGAGGGAAGACGAAATGTGAGAATGTGGGTTTTCAGTTTCTAGGATTAATCATCTGGGTGTTGGTTAGTAATTTGTATGCTCATGGGATGTTCTTTTTTTGGCATTGATTGCCATGTAAATCGAAAGATAATTTGTTTGAAGTTATATATTTTTATCTGTGCAGTTTTTCAATGTCCGGTTTCTGTCGTGGTAACTTTCTCGATGGAATTAAAAACAAAAGAAAAAATTCACTTCATATTCTTGTGAGAATCAAAAGAGCTAGTCTTGTTAACGATTGCCTAAATTGTGTTATTCTGTGGTCACAATCATCCCGTCTAGAGTATCAACTATTATTCTAATTCAGTGGCGGCATTATGTTTTCCACCCCCTTTCCTTTAATATTACTTTTCTTTTTGTATCAAGACCACCTTTTAGTTGGACTTACATTGACCTTTCAATCGTGGGATTGATTATTTCGCTAATTATTTTATATTCTGGTGTTTGAATTGGATCTAAAATTGCAAGGTTAAGATGGTTGTGATGGTATATTGTAGTGCAGCCCGTGGGTGAGCGTAGTACTTTGTTCCTTGCTCTTCTTCCATTAATGGGCTGCATTTACTCTACAGCAGGAAGACACTTTCCTAGGCATGAGAACCCTGTACTACTTGCATCACAGACAGCTTGTAAGTTGATGAACCTTTCACGGGACTATCCAAATTTGTGGCTCTTAATTCTTATGCAATTCTAAGATTCTGATATGTTGTGACTGATTTATTGAATTTTATTTGCTTCTCAGTTATTTATTTTAAATTTAGTTTTTGTCCTGCTGAATAAATCAAAATAATAAGAAAAAAGTTCAGTGTTCTGTGGGGCCTGCAATGATTTATGGTATGTTCACTATGGAAGGCAAGCGAATGCTAGAAGGAAAATGATTGCAAACTGCAACAAAAGAAAAACACACAGTTCAGTTTGTTTGTTTGAACATTGAAGATGAGCTAAGGAGGCTTGCTGAAAAGATAGATTAAAGGATAGTCTCGCACTCTCCCTTTTGTTAGAGTTTTTAACTAAAAATCTGTGTTTTTCCATCCTTTTGTCACCCTTTAAATCGCAAGTAGCATTTGCATGTGATATGCTATCTCTTTGGGTCGTAAAATGAAATAGTTTAAGAGTTTGGGATTTCTTGAGACATGCGTGTATTATGGAATTCTGCTATCTATATTTTCGTGGTCACTCTGTTGTGATGATTTGTAGTTTAACGTTTTGTGCCTTTTTGTTATTTTTTTTTTTTTTTTGCAGTCACTGTTAGTGAGGTTGAAGCACTGTTTGAACTTTTCAAGAGCATCAGCAGTGCTGTGATTGATGATGGATTAATAAGCAAGGTACCTTTCAGCCTATGCCTTTTTATCAAGAGTTAATATGATGGATTAATAAGCAAGGTACCTTTCAGCCTTTGCCTTTTTATCAAGAGTTAATCTACCATATTAGGAATGGTCCTGAATTTTTTTCCGATGTATTGTTACAAGAAATTACTTCATTTGTTTGCTTGTGTATTTTGTGAGAAGAAGTTAGGCAATTAGTTTTGCTTGCAGTGTAATTGTTTTGTCTGTCAGAGCCTCAGGTGAATAGAGCGCTGTGGGTTCTGTTTCATTTTTATCTTAATCAGTTGCAATTTTCTCAATGGAGTTTCCATCCATTAAATATTCTGTTGTTGTTGTCCTGAATTTTTTTTTCATGGTAGCATCTATAATACATATCAACGAAGTTGAGTGCCAATCTACAAAGTTTGTGACCCTTTTTGGGTTTTCACCAATTGTGTATTGCAGCCTTACGAACTATTATTAACTTTATCATATATTATGACTTTCTCCCGTTGTTATTTAGATTTGTAATATTATGTGTTTTCCCTCTTAAATCTTTGATATAATGAATGTTCTTTCTTTTTAGGAAGAATTCCAGTTGGCAATTTTCAAGAATAAGAAAAAGGAAAATCTGTTTGCAAATCGGGTATCATACTACTTCTGTTTGTATTCTCAAAGTATGCCTGCAAGCATGTGTCCTCTACACACAAATAGACACAAATGCACCTTTTGGATCGATGATTCTTAATACAGGCACTCTCATTCTATTTGTACACGTTGACTGCAGAAATTTGTAGTTTCATTCTGTGTTTCAGATAGACACTCTGTCAATCTTGCTGTATGTCTGTTACATGTGAGCCATATGTTTGTTTGGCTCAATTAATTGGAATTCAAACATGCAGGACATTTTTTGTATTCATGTGAAAGTGGATTCTATTCTTTAATTTTAATAATAGAAAACAGTGCTTCTTTAACTTCGAAATTTGTTTTTAAATTCTTTGACATTTTATCCTGCAGCTTGTGGTTTCTCCGTCAATAACTGTTTCTATCGACTGGGTGTGAATTAATACTCATTCTGCATGCAGGTCTTTGATCTCTTTGATGTTAAGAAGAAGGGAGTCATTGATTTTGGTGACTTTGTTAGATCACTCAATGTCTTCCACCCTAATGCACCACAAGAAGACAAGATAGATTGTAAGTTGAAGATTGAATCCTTATCTCGAGATTCAATTTTCCTTGATTTCGTTATTTTATCTGGCTGTGTTGATGGATTGGATTTGTGATTTCCTTGCAGTTTCCTTTAGGCTTTATGATTTGGATAACACAGGCTTTATAGAGCGTCAAGAGGTAAGATGCTGACTAATTTGTTTATCTAACCTCTGAATGCAACTAATAACACTTTCAGTTTGGACGAAATCAACTGAAGCGCCAATCTATGTGGATATGCTTTTGTTCTCCAGTGACAGTTTTGCACTCTGAACTTGCAAATATATGATTCTTTCGAGAGGGTCTTTTCTTTTTCAAATGACATTCTTTCTATGTCCCTGTCCATTTATGCCCATGTCATCAGTCTGTTTTCTTATAACTCGTTTACCTATCAGGCATCTTTTCAATTGGCAGGTCAAGGAAATGTTAATTGCACTTCTCTGTGAGTCTGACATGAAGTTGGCTAACGAGACAATAGAAACAATTCTTGATAAGGTGGGTTCTATGTGCTCTTTGATCACCTGAGCAAGAACTATAAACGGATTTTAATCAGACAGTTTATCAACATTCTATAGGATATTGATGCCATGATTCTGGAAAGCCTGTGTGTCACATATACATAGTGATAGTATTCAAGATATGAACTCCAGCTGCTGCTAACCTTTCCTGATTCCTTCCACTTATTGACATTCCATTTTTGTGGCCAGACGTTCTTGGATGCTGACGTGAAACAAGATGGTAAAATAGACAAGTCTGAATGGCAGAACTTCGTTTCAAAAAGTCCATCAATATTAAAAATAATGACTCTGCCGTATCTGAGGTATGTATCAGCACAAGACTGTCTTGTGGTAAAAGCTTAAACTACTTTCGTTCAGAGGTTCTCCTAATTCGGTAACTTATTGTGATATGCAGGGAAATAACAACATCATTTCCAAGTTTTGTATTTAATTCTGAGGTTGATGAAACTGCTACGAAACTGTAAATCACTTTCCAATTGAAAATTTTCGGCCAATATTCACGTCTATACAGATGTCTGGTGCTCCTGTCCTGTTGCGCTTCATATCCTTATTATACTTGAAAAAGAACAGCAACAAGTACATCTACTAGTTTCGCCGAATTGGTGGATTGGTTCATGATAAATTGACAGGCATGTGTTTTAACGTCGAACCATTTTCAAATTCTTTTCACAGAGCTTAGTAGCATGTTCGGAAATCAGAATTCCTTTTCAATCGTTTGGCCTGACTGCTTCGAAATTTCATTGTACTACTTAATAAGTGTTTGTATATTTTGTTGGTTAATGTAGAAACTTTATTGTTCATGATTAAGGAATCACGTTTTTGGTTGACGTGAATGTTTTTACTTGACGTTTGTTATGGGCGTCAGAGCTCAGTCCTGTGTGATTTTATTCTGACGGAGAGGAAAAGGTAGAGTGCGGCGAGTGGAGCAATATAGAGAATAACAGAGAGATTGTCATCGGAAGAACAGAAGGCGGGCTTACTTCTCAGAAGATGCGGTGAGGGAAACAGGGACATTGATGAGGAGTTGGTAAGAAGCCATGTTATGTTGATTGCAAAAATTAGAGACCGAGAGAGATTGGATTGTTAATATTAAAGTTAGACATATTTATCGTTATTATCACCTTACATTTCGAGGAACTTATCAAATTAATCCAGATGTGTTGTGATGTAGAAGCAATATATTTTTTAAAAATTCAGCTGGTGAGGATGATAGTAGCCCACATGTTCATCTTGTGATGGATGCATGCCTTTTTTGGTTATTGGAATTGGATATACTTTATTGTTAGTTGAATTGAATTAAATTAAATTATTGAGCTGTCATCCTATCTGTCCTCGTCTAGTCTAGAAGAGAAAGACAAGCCATATCATTTATAATATTCTTGCTAGACTGATGTAAGAGGAAGCCAAATTAAGCTTAGCTCACTCTTCTCTAGACTTTGTGTATGATATCATCTATGTCAAGTTTGGAGAGTATAATCCATCTTAATTAAGCACCAACTAAGTCCTAACTGCCTCGCCTCATATAATAATACCATCTTAATTGAGCAATTTTATAGTTTTAATTCATTCTGCACTTGATCTCATAAATGCATAAATTTCCACGACCCATGCTTGAGCTGTAGCAGATGAAGTTTGTTTCACCTGTTAATTGAAATATCTCATGGTTGCTTGCAGATGCACTTAAATCAGCATCTACCCAAACAAGAGATAGTCAGGAATAAACTATATCTGCACAAGGGCTGCAGCATAGTTGCGTATATTCTCTCTTTAGTGCCATATTGGACATGGACATGGACATGCCATTTTATAGAATAGAATAGGATCGTGCCCATTGTTTCAGATTCGGTACTTTTTCTGAATAGACAAATTAGTAGCTAGCAGTACAAGTCGATGAAGAAAGAGAAGCAAAAACTGATTTAGATAAGAATTCAGCATAGGGTTTTTCGTTTGCCAATTTCGGGCATGGACTTGTATTAGTCGTTGCCCCTGTCAACATTACCAATCATAATATCTTCCCCTATAGCCAAGCTTATGCCATTGTGTTTTTTTCTCTTCGCAGAAAAGCCATAACTCCCGTTTGATCTAATATTTTCTCCTCGCAAAATCAAATTCTAAAAACACAATAAAAAAAACGATAAAAATGATTTATACATAAATTAGATTTTTTTACCAAAGACAGAAGAATTTGTCTCTTCAAACATACCGAAATTTGGAAATAAATCAAGATAAGCAAAGCTCCAGCCCGATTATGTTGCACGTGTCCCAAACGATTATTCCAAGATCGATCAAATTGAAGTATTGACTAAGCAACATAAAATTATTTAAGGATATATAATAATTAAATTATGCTAATACATTTATACAATATGAAATAGCGTGATATTATTATAGATATTGTTCTATTAATTTTTCCATCCCACCGTCGCCTGTGCGCTTTGGTGGCGGGGACTTCTATCCTCTAAATTGATATATTAAAAATTCTAAAAAAAATTAATTTGATAAATTAAAGTAAAAAATAAAAACAAATTAATAATTGGTAAAAATAAAGGTTCGGACAAAATATCTCCTGACAACACAAAAAAAATCTAAAAAATATTACGATGAAACAAGATAATGATAGAAATTAATTGGTTGGATAAAGAATGGTAATCGGGTACGGTGTTTCCACAGCAAAGCGCGCACTTTGCAAACTCCTACATCAATAAATCAAGAGGAATTGTCCCGCCGATTTATCGGCAACAGCATTCCCAAATTATAATACTAACACTTTGTTAGCGAGACTCTCCTCTCTCTCTGTCTTCTTTTGTTGTGCACACTGTTATTTTTACACAGCTACCCAAACCCGTATGCGATTCGCAGGCCAAAGGAAGAAGATTTGTGCTTTATTTCGTTTCTGCTTCTCTATCTGACAAGTGAATGTGCATGTGCATCAAAACCCTAGCTCAGCCTTGTTCAAATACCCGGCTCAGCCTCTGTCTCTGTTTCGTGATTTAGGTTTGGTATGATTGGTTAGCATTGTATCTTCAAATTCAGTTAGGGGGTGGAGCGACGGGCGAAACAAGGGATGTACAGAGAACGAGGAGGTGTTGGCTCCAAGTCGGAGGTCGGTCCCGTTGATCGGAAGCGAATCAACGACGTCCTCGACAAGCAGCTCGAGCGATCCTCGCCGTCCACTTCTAGGGCAATCAAGGGCAAGGATAGGACGGCCCAATCGTTATTGGCCGTCAAGCAACCGAATGATCATAGGGACTCTCACTCTGCCTCCATTTCTAAGAATTCTAACGCTTCAGATGGTTTGCGCCTCTCCCTCTGTCTAGAAAAGTTATTGCTGTTTTTTCTTTTCACGCTCTCAGAATTTATGTCCTGGTATGATATACTTTTTTTTTATTATTATTTCAAAAAAATTAGGATCTGATCTGTTAACCAATGCTAATAGCTCTGTTTTGTGGGAATGAAAGTTGGTGGAAGACGATAGAAAATCCCACATTTTACCAAGGGGATTTTTTTTTTTTTCTCTATAGACATAGTTTCACCTGCCAAACAGAAACTTCACACCTGCGTGTTTTGTACAACTTTGACTAGAGCCGAACTTTTTTGATAAATTTGGGTGTCGCATTTAACGCATGTCTAATCCGATCTATGAACTTATTTGAGTTGTCATTACTGGGGCGTGGGTCATTTTTTGTTTCTCGTTCTCTTCAAGGATTAATTTTTTTCTCTCATTTCCTTCTATTGGCACTTGGGCTCTAATTTGTTTGAATATGTTCTATTTTTCTTTCAAACTTTGCCCCTTCTATGATTCTTAATGTGGGATGTGTAGTTTTAGCTCTATTAGAATGATATGACTATATGACAATTAGTGACTCCTTTTAGTATCTCAGTTGCTTATACTAGTATTTAATTTCTTTTCTTCTAACTACATATCGTGGAATGGATGTTTTGAACTTATCCTATCTCTTTTAAGTGCTTTGAAATATCAGGATGAAAAGTACGCAATAAAAACTGAGCATAACCATGAGCATATTTTCTATCAATTGTTGGTTCCCGTCATGCTCATACAAATTAGAAGATTGCAGATATTAGTTCTGCAATCATTTTTGTATGCTTAACTTTCAAAGTCTAGAACTAGGTTGATATTAGCTGGAACAGTTGCTCAAAGGAAGGGGCAGAGTGAGAGCCCGGGGGATGGGGGTGGGGGCACCTTTTTACTTTATAGAACTCCTAGACTGACATTGAACGGCTAATTTGATCTTACGTGTATTGACTGCAGCAGAATCTGAAACTGACAGTGAAGAGTCAGATGTTAGTGGTTCTGATGGAGATGACACATCTTGGATCTCATGGTTTTGCAATCTGAGAGGAAACGAATTCTTTTGCGAGGTTGATGATGATTATATACAAGATGATTTCAATCTCTGTGGGTTAAGCAGTCAAGTGCCGTACTATGATTATGCACTTGATTTAATTTTGGACGTAGAATCCTCCCATGGTATGCTGATTTTCATGTTTTTCACTTCTTTAGATGAGTCAAAAGTGATAAAATGTGATGGAAATAGTTGTGTTTTTCATGCTACAAATGTATTTTTAACTTCCATTTTCCTTAAAGTTGAATTCATATTTTATCAATATGCCCTCTGATTGCCTATTTGGTTCTGAATTCGTTTGTATGACTGCTACTTTGTGTTGGTCGGAATGTAATAGGTGACTCGTTCACAGAAGAACAAAATGAGTTAGTTGAATCAGCAGCAGAGATGCTGTATGGTCTGATTCATGCCCGATACATATTGACAGGCAAGGGAATGGCTGCTATGGTAAGATTTTGGTGTCACTTATTCATGCTCTACCATCTACCAATTTGAAATGGTAACGGTATTGGAATTTTTGCAGCTGGACAAGTACAAGAACTATGACTTTGGCAGATGCCCAAGAGTCTATTGCTCTGGACAACCTTGTCTTCCAGTTGGTCAGTCAGACGTTCCCAGGTCAAGTACGGTAAAAATATATTGCCCTAGGTGTGAAGACATCTACTACCCTCGGTCCAAGTATCAAGGCAGTATCCTCCACGATATATTAACATTGATTTTTTTTTTCTCACTAGCTGTTGACACAGCTATATAATAGCGTGTCTCTTGAGATATTTATTTATTTTTATATTATCTGGCTCCTCTGCACTTTTTCATTGCTTTTGATATTCATTCTTTTGTCTGTCAAGTAAGGTTTTTGTGAAGTGTCATATTTGGTTTCTTTTTGTTTGTTTCAATTTTTTTTACTGTTTTGTTTTATGCATTTCACTTGTTACTTAATTTACCAGCAAGCTGTTTTCTAGTTGCAAATTATACTAAAAGAACAAGAATTGCATGTTGATTCTAAGCTGCTTCCTTTATGAATTGTCAACTATCAAGTATTCACTAGTTGTCAAAAGTTTTATTTTATGTGCATAAAACTTGGGATATGAGGAAATAGGATATGAGGATTATTTTTAAAAGAAAAAGCTGTTTTGTCGATTGAAAGCAACATTTGATCTTTTTTTTTTTTTTTTGTGTGTGTGTGTTTTGGGGGGGGGTGGTGTGGAAGGGTGTCATTAACATATTAGAAGACCATCCCCTATGTTTAGTGGTTCAAAGTTGAGATATCTATGTGCTTACAAAGTTGACTATGTCTGGACTGCATTAACTCATTATTTGGACATATCTGTGAAGTTATTGGTGACTGACTGTATAAAGACAAAGCATGTGTTACTTTTCTAGATTTCTATTCTTCAACTAAACCTCTACCAGTTCTTCATCACAATCATGAGGACATTTGCCGAATTTCTTACCTGGTTGCTTTGTTCTGTGAAGTATTTTTGTTGTTGAATTCTTGGGAAAGGAAAATGGAAAATTCGAGGAAAGAGTTTTGGGACTAGATGAGTTTTAAGACACTTCATACTTTTTGAATTTGTCACACATACAAACACACACAAAGAGTAAGTTTTAAATCTCTCTAGAACGCAGCAAACTAACCATCTTGTCGGTTGGATTATTTTCCGCATTATGTTTTTGCTCTGCTATTTTGGGAATAATCGTATATTGAGTACTGTAACTTGGGACTTGTATCCATAACTGCATATCCAGACATTGATGGAGCTTATTTTGGAACTACATTTCCCCACCTCTTCCTGATGACTTACGGGAATCTGAAGCCACAAAAGCCATCGCAAAGCTATGTTCCGAGAGTTTTTGGCTTCAAACTTCACAAGCCATGATGCTGGATGGAATTTCAAGCTTTCAACAAAGTAAGAATCTGCTCGTCTTATCTAGCTCTGCCACGTTGTATTCTTGAGAAGTTCAGCAGCTCATAAGCTTTCCACAAATCATTACGATCCTGATCCTCATGTTTTATTTATTTTAGGAACTGTAAAAAAATTACGCAGGAATGCCCAGCAAGTATTAATCTTGCTTTCTGCGCCAAATTCAGTGAGCTTTTGTGGAACTCCTTCTGATTGTTTATTAGGTTAGGTGCTTGAATGCAGTTTCAAGGGTTAAATTATATATTATTTTCTCATACTCCGCTTGCTTCATATGTGATTGCATCTCTGATTACGAAATCCCTCCTCATTTCTATATATTATACCCCTTTTACCGTTTATGCTACCTTTGATGTTTGGCTCAATAGATAGGGTGCAAACATCTTGGTTAGAGGGGATTGACTGGGTGTAGAGAAACTCAGAAACAGAAACCCAGCATACGAGGAAGTGAGAAAACTCACTGAGCCAATCGCAGTTCTTAACCACGTATGCTGCTTAATGTTTAATAGTTGGACTTGTGTGTATTGATTTTTTAGAAATTCGAAAATTTTTGCAAGAATTAATAAATTTTTTAAAATAATTTCTGACTGATGAAAGCATCAGGTTTGTGAAAGAAATATTGTCCCAACCGAAGAATCAATTTCGGTCTTTGCAGAGCCATATTCTTGGGTACTGGGCTTTACCTTATCCGCACTGCTTTAACAGCGGCGGTAGCCATAAACACGTCTGTGCGGATGTTCTGCCACTGTAATAGATCGGATTCGCCATAAACCCGTCTTCGCCCTGTCGTTTAGAGTTCATAATCAGTTTTGTCTTTCTCTGTCTCTTGGTGAATTTCTGTTCTGTTGAGATACAAATAAATATCAGCAACGCAAATCTTCAGGGTAAAAATCAGATTTTCTGGTTAATGTTTGTTAATTGAATTATTTCACTACCGTTTGTGCCGTCTGTGAGGGATAAAATCATAAAACATGCTTTTGCTATGGTGAACCAATTCTTTTTTACCATGGGATTTGTCAGTTCAAGATGCAATATTTGGGAGCTTGCTGAAATTTGAGAGCATAGCTACAGAGGTGGCTTAGGAAACATGGAGATGAATCTGACTCGAGTCTCATGGACGGTGACACGCAACCAAATCCGCGATGATGAACAAAGACAGGAGGGCGCCGCCAGTTTAATTTTCTATTTCCGGATTGCACAAGCACAACACAAAGCCAAGCTTGTAGCTGGAGGATTGTCTTTGTCTCGTCTCGTCTTGTGTTTGTGTCCTACAAGGGATTAGGATTTCAGGAGACATGAAAAATCCATGCAACCGATAAAAGAAGCAAAAATGGATAAGGCCACCAAGTTGACATTCATCCTACGTGTGGGCTAGTCACAGTATCATATCATGTGTTTCGCAGGAATGGTTACCATTGAACCAGATTTCTGTCATTGCACACATCCACGTTTTCAGCTTCCGCTTACACGTAAGCAGACGCTGTCACCTGGAGAAGAGGCGACGCGACCGCAGTTTTGACCAAAGCTCACGTATGTACACATTTACCTCTTGATATGCTCCATATTACTAAAACGCCATCCTTGACTTCTTGGTCGCTATATTTCCACACTTTCAAATATCTTCTTCAAAGTTACTTTAATTAGAAAAATTATACATTACCTAAATAATATATAACTATTATCATTCAGCTTTTTTTTTTTTTTTTGTTAACTTTCTGTGAATAATTTAGATTCATTCATGTCTACGAAAACTTCCCCATATCAAAAATTGTAATACTTTCCATCATATATAATAACCCAATATATGTACTTTTAAATATATATTATCTAGCTCTTATTATGTCAGATAAAAAATCTATGTTATGTAAGTAATTTAACGTGATGTAAATCATGCACTATTATTGTGATTAATATTTTCCTCTTGTTTTCCTAACAAAACTAAATAATTAGAAATTGAAAATATGTAATATATTTATTGAATAAATTTAGTTATTACAATTTTTGATGAATTATATTGTATTATTTCTCTGATAACTTTACTTTATAGGGAATCACTGAACATTTTAGCAACACTTGTGGTTGGAGGATAAATTTTCTCTCCTCGCTAGATTAAAATTAGATTAGTGGAAATTTTTTGACAGGAAATGAGTGATGACTATGTCAAAGTAAAACAATGTCAAATTATTTTACTCTGCTGTTATCAGTGGTTATGCATACCCAATTTTTTAGAAAAAACAAAAATAGAAATTCAATGTCAAGACTGGCTATTCTTTCAGCCAATAGGGAAACCATATGTGTAACCATGACGCTATTCAGTGGATATGACAAATTACCCAAGATTGTGGAATGGCATTTCAGTAAATCTAGGACGAAAAGAAGGTCCTTTATTTCTATCCACTCCCCTTCTCCGACTCATTTTCTCCTCATCCATATCCACAATCCATAATTCATTTATCAAAAACAGGGTGCTTTTAAGCTCCGGTTTTCTCTGAAGCAAAACCAGACACCTAAACCGAAACAAAATCCAGAAACAGCAGCAACCTTCCCGCTCAGAGAAAAAGCCACATAGAGTCGCGAGCGCTTAAATATATTTTCTCTTGGACTATTATTATTGCTTGCATATTAATGCATCAAGAGAAGTCTGCTGTTCAGATCGGAAAAGAAAGCTCAGGCATCTCTTCCGATTGTTCTCCAATTCTACCAGTTTCGCTTCAAATTCCAACCCAATTAAAGCTACCAATTTCCACCAGCTTCACTCCAAACCAACCCCAATCGCAAATCCTTTCCTCAATCCAGATACAACCCTTATCTTCCCCTCCACTCTTCTCACCAAATCCACCAACATCGTCACCAACCCAACAATACTCCAGCAGAAATCTCTCTCACCATGAACGCTTCTCCAATAACTCACCAGCATCACAAACTTCAATTTCCTCAACAAACGAGAGGTCCATAATGATCCAGAATTCTTCATCACTCTTCTTGACGCCAGCTTCTCCCAGCCATAATCAGAACCCAAGTTCGCATACAGAGTTCCCGTCGCCATCGCCTTCAAAGTTTATTACCCATTTGCGTTGTGTTCGTTTGCTCCGAGTTCACTTCCGCATTCTTATTATTCTGTCACTTCCTTCTTTTTACTTCTTCCTTTCGTATCCACATCGCTCTTCCCTAATAGATTTCCTCCCCGTGATCTATTTCTCATCCGCGCTCTTGATTTCCCTTAATCTGGCAATCCCTCGTCTACCTTCAATTCGACTATTTTTCACTCGCTCCTTGCCAGTTAAACTCTGTTCATCTTTTGCTGACACAAGTCCTCCCCAACCCATTTTGTGGTCAATTGGGTCGAAGCCCAAGGCAGAGAAGAGCGCAACTTCGGGATTCTGGGTACAAATTTATAGTAATGGAGATGTATACGAGGGCGAATTTCATGAGGGGAAGTGCTGGGGGAATGGAGTTTATCACTATCATCTGTGTGGAAGATACGAGGGTGATTGGGTAAACGGGAAATATGATGGCTATGGTGTTGAGACATGGGCGAGAGGAAGTCGATATCGCGGGCAGTATAGGCAAGGTTTAAGGCATGGAATTGGCATCTATAGATTTTACACCGGTGATGTCTACGCTGGTGAGTGGTGCAACGGCCAGTCTTATGGGTGCGGAGTTCATACTTGCAAGGATGGCAGCCGCTATATTGGAGAATTCAAGTGGGGTGTGAAACATGGACTCGGACAGTACCATTTCAGGTACAGTTAAGTTCTTTGGTTATTGGGCACGTGTGTAATACCATATTTATCAAATGACTTTTTACTCAGGTCTAAAGACTATCTAACAAAAAACTATAATAATGATAAAATTGAAAAGGAGGACCAGTGTAAGAGAGTAGGAAGAGATATTGTGGTAGATTTTTATTATAATTAACGTATTCCCTATCTGAATTACATTGTCTGTCAAGATCAGTATTGACATGGAATTTTGTCCCCTTTTCTCTATGGGTTTTTATCTGGGTTCAACTAACGTCGTAGGGGAGATTTGACTGGGCTCTCCTTTTCGAACTTGATGCCATTGACTGAATAAGAAATTCATGGGTCATGAATGCAGACTTTCTGTTGCCCCCAGAAATACAGCTTGGAATTTGTTTAATGCAGAGGATTTCTGTTGTTCAGTTGAAACTTGATGACCATTTGTTACGCCAAAGTTTGCAGGGCAAATTTAGTCTGCAGGATTTGCTGACATGTCTTGCTTCTGAAATAACTCTTGGCTGATGAATAATTGGTGCCTTTTCGTCTTGCCTGTAGAAGTAGAAAGTGCCAGGGCGTATTGGACGATGCCTATCCAATTTACTTTCTGCCTCCGAATATGAATCAATGGATTACCCAGATCAAGTTTGTTGATATCCATACTTGTTAGTTTTCATGTAAAGATTCAGTTGTAAATTATTGACAGTCAAGTTGTCATCAACTTGTGCTAGAAAATAAGTAGGAACTTAAGGTTCTGGGTATAATTTTATTTTCTTATCTGGTTTTTGTTAGGTGTTCCGCATCTTTTACGACTTCACATTTCCAACTTAGCCAAATAACCTCTCTGGAACTCGAAGTGACTCTAACATAATATTGATATGTAATATCTGTAGCTGTAATATGAGTTTTCCACATATAGATGTGAATCATTTCTCCTTGACTTAACTTTAAGTATGGTACTGCAGGAATGGCGACATATATGCAGGAGAATATTTTGCAGACAAGATGCATGGCTTTGGAGTCTATCAGTTTCAGAATGGTCATCGGTATGAGGGGGCATGGCATGAGGGAAGAAGACAGGGGTTGGGAGTGTACACTTTCAGAAATGGAGAAACACAATCCGGTCACTGGCAGAATGGGATTCTGGATGATCCAAAAATGCAGAACAGTCAAACAGGATCTCCATCTGCTGTCAACCATGCTAAGGTTTTAAATGCTGTCCAGGTAATTGTCCTTCCACTCTTATGGTAGACACACACCAAGTTAGTAGAATAATGAAAGAGCCCGATATGTGAAGAAGGACATCTAATAACAACTATATAAGGAAAAGCCCGGTCCCTTTCCTAACCTTTTCAGGCGTAACTTGCTTCACAAGTTAATAGGATGTCTACTGATTGACCTAAGATAACCTGAGAAATTTTGTAGTCACACGTCTTAATTTATGCAGGATGCACGTCGTGCTGCCGAGAAAGCTTACAATATGGCAACGATGGATGAGAGGTTGAATAAAGTTGTAACTACAGCTAATAAAGCAGCAAATGCGGCAAGAGTTGCAGCCATAAAGGCTGTCCAAAATAGGATGCATCAAAATAGCAATGATAAATGAGAATTACCACTCCACGAACTTGATGATAGGATGGCATTTGATGTCCGCTCCATCATACAGAAAGTTTACATATGAGAAAAGCAAAGGAATCAGAACTAGTGCGTGGTAGAGGAATCAAAAAGAGGCAGAAACAACGATATCTTCTTTTCTTTTTCTTGGGAAGTGCCTGTGTTTCCATTTCTGATAGTGTTACACGGCTGCGAGGTGACAACTTGGAACCGCTTTTGGTGATTCAACTCAGTTGCTAATTGCGGAGCAGATTGTCCCCTCCATTTTCTGGCTGTTTTTATGTAAAGGATATAGATATAGAAGAGTATGAAGATTATTGAGTTACAATGTCGAATATTTTTGTTCTCTATTTGCTGGCACATTTATAAATTTGCCCCAGCCAGTGTTGTAGCTTTGTACGGCGAAGGATTTAAATTTAGTTTCCTTATTATTCTTATACGACAACACGTGGTTGAGATCAGGATTTCCCAGAAATTATTTAAAACTCAAACCAATTGAAGATACAAGTTTAATTAGTCATTTCTAAACTCCTCACCAACATGCCGTCTTCATCATCGTTCCTTTTGTGGTTACTGGAGAGTTAACTCTGGTTGCTTAGATTTTAAGCTTGATCCTGAAATTTGGGGATGTTGAACTTGAAAGTGTATTTTTCTTTTGTCTTTAATGTTCCGCAAAATAATTATACAATTACTAGTATTTTTTGAAAAAGAAAAAAAGCTTACTAACATATTTAGAGAAGAAAAAACTATAACCTATTGTGAAAACCTACCACTTTGATCCCTACATACTCTTTTAATACGAAATAGTTTTCAATCAAGACTAGAAATAGTAATAGAAAAATCTCTTTGAAAACTCAACTTGTTTCTCATTAAACATTCACTTTGTTTTAGGAAATGTTTTTACTGTCCTGAAGTCTAATTTTTCGCAAGATATGTAGTAATCTCATACGGAATATGATTAAAAAAAGAGAATCTATGCCTGCACAATTCTAGTTTGCTTATTGTAACCTATGATGTCTGCTTACCAAAAAAAATGACGTCATTGTTTCTTTTGTGAGGTGATGCAGTTGGTGTAAAAAACATAAAATGAAGGTAAAAGTATCTTCTGTAACTGGTGAAAGACTACAGTCTGGATTAAAATTTTCAGATTGACCTGCTAAGTTATTTACCCTATTTTTTTCTTGCAGGGCACAACGAAACAAAACAAAACGAGAAGGGATAGAAATGGGCAATAGCTACCCTTGGTATCTCTCCCAGAAACTGACCAGTACATCAAAAACCCTAGCTGCAAGAGACGCCTAAGAAGGTTAGGTCCTTTTCGTGATTTTTCGCCACGCTATGATTGGCTGACATTTTGCTGAAATTCAGTTAGGGCGAGGAAGAGGCAGAACGGGAGAAGTTATGTACAGAGAGCGAGGAGGTGTTGGTTCCAAATCGGAGGTGGGTTCCGTTGATCGGAAGCGAATCAATGACGCTTTGGACAAGCAACTCGAGCGATCATCGCCTTCTACATCGAGGGCTATCAATGGCAAGGATAGGTCGGCGCAAACGGTATTGACGGCCAAGCCACCGCCTGATCATAGGGATCCTCGCTCTGCTCCCATCTCCAAGAATTCAAACGCTTCAGAAGGTTAGCATCGGCCTTTTTCTAGGGATTAGCCTTCTTTTTTTGGATTAGTTTGAGAAAAACAGTGCGAAGTTATATCTTTGTTGATACTCTTTATCGTTTTCTATATTTGTATTAGAACCTGATATGTTTCCCAATGCCAATGGCTCTGTCTAGTAGGAGTAAACGTGGAAGGAAGATGAGAGACCAACCTACATCTTGATCACAAAAAGTCGAACTTTCTTTTTAAGTGTGTTAGAATTTGGGGTACTGCATTTTATTTATGTATCCAATCCAACATATGGTCTGATTGGAGAATGTGTTCTGTGGGGGCGAGAGTTATATTTATATATCATGAGTTATAAAATTTTTGTTTGGAGATATGTAGCTCCATGAGTTCCTCGAAATAGGGCCAGCTTCTCTAACATGTTTGAAAATGTTCAATTTTCGTTCCCAACCTTCACCAGCCATCTCCCTCATGCCCAATTTTAGATTAGTGTTTGAAGTTTGAACTCTATTGGAACTTCCGAATGGTCTGAAAATGAGTAAAATATCTTGTGTGTCCTAATTGCTTATTGTAGGACTCTAAAGTTTGGTCCTTGAGTGATATCACTTAGTGATGCTGGTGCTAAGTAAAATGCTGTTATGCTTTTTAGCTACTTTGTGAGCATGTTAGAGGAACTGGATCATTTTATTTATGATTGAGTAGTTATGACAAAATTGTTATTTTTGGGTTTCTTTCTATATCACCACCCTCACTTCTTTCAAACTGAAATGTAAAATCGTTTTTTAAAAAATGGTCAATAGATATCATAGTCGGACCTGTTACAGAAAGAGTTGGTCAGCAGTAGGAGGAGAGCTGACCATGAAAGAGAAGAGTGAAGAAACATAATATGGAACTACCAAGAGTCGCATTATTTACTTTTGATGGGCTTATGCAGAGACTGGCTTTAACGAGCTAATACAAAATTTCATATGCATTGGTTGCAGAGGAATCTGAAACTGATAGTGAAGAGTCAGATGTTAGTGGTTCTGATGGAGATGACACGTCTTGGATAACATGGTTCTGCAATCTGAGAGGAAATGAATTCTTTTGCGAGGTTGATGATGATTACATTCAAGATGACTTTAACCTCTGTGGATTAAGCAGTCAAGTTCCTTACTATGATTATGCGCTTGATTTGATTTTGGATGTTGAATCTTCCCACGGTAAGCTTATGTTTATTATTTTTTTAGATTTCTTATATAAGTCTAGAATATGTGATGGGATTTTATGTTTTTCATAACACTCCAATGTACTTTTAATCTACTGTGAAGGTTATTTTCCTTGATGAATTGAATTCAAAATTGTACATCTCATATGCCTTTGGTTCTATAATTTAACTGTCTGGTCATTCTGTGATATGTTGGGAATGACCGCTACTTTGGCTTGGTTGATTGTATAGGTGACATGTTCACAGAGGAACAAAATGAGTTAATTGAATCAGCAGCAGAGATGCTTTATGGTCTGATTCATGCCCGGTACATATTGACAAGCAAAGGAATGGCTGCAATGGTATTTTTTTTTTTTCCTGTAACTTAGCCATGAGTGCACCTTTTCATGTCCACATAGTTGGTTATGGTAATGATATTGGAATTTTGCAGCTGGACAAGTACAAGAATTATGACTTTGGCAGGTGCCCACGAGTATACTGCTCTGGACAACCCTGCCTTCCAGTTGGTCAGTCAGATGTTCCGAGGTCAAGTACTGTGAAGATATTTTGCCCCAGGTGTGAAGATATTTACTATCCGCGGTCCAAGTATCAAGGCAGTATCCTATATATATTTATATATATATTTGAGATTTTGTTTAGGTTTTTAGTTGATGCAGCTATATATCAACATGTCTTTGAGAATTTTGTTTTTCTATTCTCTTGCACGCCCTGTGCTTTTTCGTTGCTTCAAAATTTATTCTTCAGTCTGTCAATTGTGTTTGTTGCATTCTCACTTATATCCAGCTACTGGTTTTTAGTTTCCTTATGCAAAATAATGAAGAATTGCATGCGCATTATAAACTGCTTGCTTTGAACATGATCGTATATCGGTAAGAACGCAGATTAGAACTGTGGTCACTTATTGTCAAAAGGTTTCTTTTGCTTTGATGTATTGGTAATGCATACAGAACTGAGTTAAGTACTGGAACATGACAGAGTAATAATGTTCAAACCAGTTCCCAGAGCGTTCAGATTCTTAGACAAATTTTACAAAGACTACTTCCTTCACTTTAACCACGGTCCCTCGCTTTGTTTCCATCTAGAGTGACAAGGTTTACCCAATTTCTTATTTTGTGAATTTTTCTAAAACCCAGGCAAACAAATTATTTAATTTATGGTTTGTTCTGTGTCCTTTTTATAGAGCTTTCTTACTGTTATAAAATCCTCAGGTGCATCATGCATCTGATTCATGGATGCATGTCACCATATTTTGGCGTACATAACTATGGGCTCAACTTCATGGTGGAATACAGTATATTATACTTCTGGATTTTCCTTGAGTCCATCTAGACATTGACGGAGCTTATTTTGGAACTACATTTCCTCACCTCTTCCTGATGACTTACGGACACCTGAAGCCACAGAAGCCATTACAGAGTTATGTTCCAAGAGTTTTTGGTTTCAAACTTCACAAGCCATAAAGCTGGAATTGCAAGCTTTCATGAAAGTAAGGGTTTGCCCATGTCTATTTAACTCTATTTTGTAGTATTCCTTGCAACGTGCAGGGATTATACACTTCCAAGTGAGTACAATCTAGATCCCCGTTTTATTTGTTTAGGAGCGTGTTTGTAAAGAAATATACAGACATCTTGGGCAAGTGCTTAGTTTCACAATCAGCTTCAATAGTGAGCAAGTGCTTTAGGCACTTAATGCTCATTTTGATGGCCTATTCCAAATTTCTTTTTTGGTTTTGTCATGATTGTGCCTCAGACTACAGATTCCTGCTGATTTTTTTATATTACTTTATTCCTTTTTATGTTCTCCTTTTTCTCTTTATCATCTGAATAGCTAGGTTTCGGCTACGCTGCATTTGAGTGTTTTAAGTCTGATTTTATAATTTAGATGCAATGATGTTGAGCCCCGTCCAAAACCGTCCAAAACATTACTTCGTTGTGATTATGTGGAGTATGAAATACAAAATGCTCCTAAGTCTGAGTCCCGGTGTTTACTATATGTGTTTGTGAAATTCTCTATGCTTTTACCGTTAAGTTCATGATGTTGAATCTCCACTACTTTGAGGATCCTTTATTTTTATTTTTTACTTGAATACCGTGAAATTCATTACATTGTTCGCGTGTAAGACCGGCTTAGTAAAAGTACAAGTTTCAAAATATAAAATAAATGACACAGAAAAATCTAAAATAAAAGTCGGCAAGAAAACATTTTTCTGGTGTACAAAATTAGGGAGTTGATAATAGTTATAGGGGGGGAAAAAAAAATCTTCTCTCACAGTAATTCTCACTAAAACGCTTTTCTTAAAAACAATTCTCAAAACATACCTAGTTCATGTTAAAAATCGGGCATGACAAGCAACAATCAAAGTCTGGGAAAGGAATAATTCAAAACTACAGCAGTATTGACAATAAAATATTCCAAACAAATAAAACAACAATAAAAAAGTCACATCTGAACTTAACTCAAAAAATCTCCATTCATTGCATGGCCATTATATAGGTGATTATACCAAAGTACTCAATAAGACAGAAAATTAACAGATCAATAAATAGGAATGCACCAAAAAGTCAGCTCTCAGTTTGCTCTCTCAACCTCCGAATGGTACTCCGTACAGTTACAGCACTCGCAGTACTGTCAAAATAGTAAAGAACATGTCAGCTTACCGATCAGAGAAGTAAATAAGAAAAGAGATAAAGACAGAACAGTACTTGAGGGTGTAGGCACCGCCAGCTTTCACTTTTCCACAGTCCTTGCAGCCCCATATTCCTACAGCTTTCCTCTTCACAGCGTACTGCAACAGATAATTTGATCATGAGAAGTCATATTTGACCTTAATAAGAACCCCTTGATAGAGGTTAGTTGAGATGAAGAACCAAAAAGAATGACTCAAGGACAATTCTTCATGTGTAGAATATAGAAGACCAACCTTTCCACAAAACTCGCAAAAATATTTGCTGTGTTGACTAACTTCCATCTTCTTAATCTGCTTCCGCAGACTAGCCCCATATCGGGTACCTGATATAAGAAAAAGGCTTCACACGCATCAGAGAAAGCAAATTAAATGCATTTTATGAAAGACAATATTATTTGATCTATAACTGCCCAACCAAAACGTTATCCTGTTGATTATCCTAAAATTGCCTTTACATTGCATTTCAGCATTGTAGAAGGGAAGGAAGAAATTTTCACAATGCACAAAGTAACATATCTCAGGAATAAGTTACCACAAACAGCAAGTGTTTCAGAAGCTTTATGCACAATTTATGATTGATATCTTTACACACTGTATAATCAATAATCATTCTTACAGAAACAGCAGTCCACGTATCATCAATAGCATAAAGTAAGTTGCAGCATGCTAATCCTGTCAAGTCTACATATAGAATCAAAGCTATATTTACTTTTATCTTCGGCTTTTCATAGAAAGATGGTGACAAAAACCAGATGGAACATTTTTGCGTTTTAAAGCATTGGTATCCTGTCCATAATGTAGGACCTCATTTCGGGGATAGTATGAGCAAGTAAACGCATGCAAAATCTCAAAAACAGTAATAACATATACCATATTTCCCAACAATGCCTGCCTTTTTTGTTCTCTTAGTCTGCATCAAACAGAGACAATCAAGTTGAACCTCAGCGTCAGCGTCCAACAAATAAGGAGAATACAATTATTTAATAGCTTCATTATGTTACACGATTTCTTCAATGGTGTGCATCTAAGTCATAGACACCTCAATTATCCATTAAAACTCGTGGAATGCAAAACGTTTGCGCAGAATTGCGTCGATAGGAAGCATGTAAATGCAATGAAATGATTCATGAATTTGTTAAAGAAAATTCAAAGAAACAAATTAGATCCTAATAGTGGCAATAAACTAAAAGCATAGCGTATGCGAAACAAATAAAGAGAGAGAACCATGTTTTCGGCTTGAAGACTCTTGCGAGTACGAACTCGGGTAGGCGGCAAGTGGAGGAAATGGCCAGCTAGAGAAACCCTAGTTTCCGGTTCTAGATATTTATTGCCGATTAACACGTCGAACAGCTTAGGCAGGTGGGTAAAATTCTAAATCGAGTTTGGATCTGATAAAATATACATATTATATTACGTTTATATAATGTAATTATAAGAACGTTTAGTAACTCCGTTGTAGTCTAGTTGGTTAGGATACTCGGCTCTCACCCGAGAGACCCGGGTTCGATTCCCGGCAACGGAATCTCTTTCTTTTTAGAGGCACGAGATAAACAAAAGAGAGCGAGCACAAAAATTATTTGATTTGTAAGACAAACAATGCAGTATATATATAACGGGTCAAATCAGTATCAATATGCAAAATCCAAAACTAGTAATGCATATTGCTTATCCAATATAAAACCATCGGACCCTCAAAAGCTATATCTAAGTTAGATAGTGGTTACCGACTATACATACTAATTCCCACTTTTCATTTGTCCAGCAGACAGAAAACATCTTCAAAAATTGATCTTTTATTAGTAGCTACCCTATCAAACATATGTCTAAAATTTTCATGATGAAGCATCTGTTCTAGAATTTCATCTTTAAAAAGCGCAGGCGAGGTATTCTTCTGACAGCAGCCAGCCCCATCAGAACTAGAGAACATAAATTCAGACAAGTGATCCTTCTCAGCTTGACGACTACATTTCTCTTCCTCCCTTGTGCCTGCTGAGATAAGACGGTAAGTGTACACCTCTTTCTTCTGCCCAACACGATATGCACGGCTCACAGCTTGCCGTTCTACCGCAGGATTCCATTCAACATCAAGCAGAACAACTCTGGAAGCACCAATCAGACTAATCCCTTCAAAACATGCCTTCTTTGATGCTAGCAATACCCTTGCTTTGCCAGCAGGGTCATTAAAAGTGCTAATAGATGCTTGACGTTGCTTCACATCATCTTTTCCCCGTATCACTAACACCTCTTTTCCTTCCCTCCAATTAAAACGAGATTTAAGCTGATCTGTCAGAAAGGTTAAGGGTGCTATGTACTGACTAAAAACCAAGACTTTTTCATTCACAAGTGCACTAAGCCTGATGAGTTCCATTAAAAATTTTGTCTTGACTCCATCCTCAGTATTTATTCTACTTCTTTCTAACTTGCCGCTCTCTTCAGATGGAAAGAGCGAAGGATGAACAGCAATTAAAGACTCTAAATGTTCATTCTTTAGTTTTTTCTTGTCTTCCTGAATATCCTCAAGAAGTTTCTTCTGCAAGTTGGTTGGCTTTAAAACAATGTCCAACACCTTCAACCCAGGAAGAGTCTCCTGCAGGATGGAACCCTTGTATACATGCACAAATGGACGAATCATTCCCTTGACTTCACTCAATAACTTATTTTTTTCTCCATTTTTATCACTAGCTTTGCCAATTGCATTGATCAGATATGTCCACTTCCCTTTGGTTTCATTTTTCTTGCCTCCTCCAAATATTGGACTCGCCAAGCAGAGTGTGTTGTATAGCTCATCGAAGGTATTCTGAAAGGGAGTTCCGGAGAGGATGATTCGTTTTCTTGTCCGGATTTCTGACACAGCTTTCCATATATGAGATCTATCATTGCGAGGGGTGTGACCCTCATCGAGAACTAATAAACCAGGAAGCTCTAGAAGGGCTTCCCTTAAATCCTTGCTTCTTCCAGCAAGTGTCTTGAACAAACTATAACCAATTCCCAAGATACTTCTCTCCTTTTTCCAGGAAAACAACTTCACCAAACGTATAGTTTCCTTGTTTGTAATAGTACTAAATCCAGATTTCTTCAGAAGGCTCATAGCTACCTTACTCTCCATGCCAGAGTACTCATCATTGTTCAAATTGTGAAAGGGAATGCGGGGAATGTCAATTTTCCACTTGCCAAATTCTTCTTTCCACTTGCTAAATTCTTCTTCCCATGTAAGAAGCATGCTCTTAGGGGCAATGATAATTGGTCTGCAATTGGGATATAGTTTCATGAAGGACCAGAGAAATACGATAGTAAGAAGGGTTTTCCCAGTGCCGGGAGCATGTGATATAATGCAGCCACCCCCATCAGGAAAATCTACTTGCTGTTTCAACTTGTCAAGAACAATTTCACTAGCTATCTTCTTCCAAAGAAATTCAAAAGCATCACACTGGTGAGGGTACATTCTATTCTTTACGCCAGGAATTATATCCCAAACTGTTCCACTGCAATTGTGATCATGGCTAGACAAGTTATCCCAACCAGTGAATTGACGCTCAAGATCATTAAACATAGTTTGGTCCACGTGGTCCGCACAAGAGTCTCTCTTGCCTGACTTTCCAAAGGGATATTTACTCTGTATATGGGAAAATCATGAAGATAATCTGTTATTTTAAGACGGGAACTGAGGAGTTCACTGGAGTAGTTACAGAAAATGTGATATATCAATGTAACTCAAACAGAGCAAAATTTAGACCGAAGTACCTAAAGGAATCAATTTCATTAATATGGAAATTAGATTGCAAATTGAATGACTTACAAAAGGAGCTACAATGTGCTTAATCTCCGTGTCTACATGAAAGCAAATTGCACATGTAATTCCAATTTCATCATCAATAATAAGTCTATGTTTCCCTTGCTGGCATTGGCATAGAGTAGCTGTGTTTGCAGCATCCATATCATTTTCAACCTGCTGAAAAGGATACACAACGTAAGTTCCACTCTAGTAGAAAGCACGTGTAAAAAGATGTTATCCACTAGCTCAATGATTGAATTGAATTCTATAGTTCCAAGTATGATAAAACGGGGAAAAAAAAAAAAAAAAGTTGAATTTGGAGGCAAATAACATACAAGACAGAAAGAGAGTGCATTTTATCCCCTGGATAAAATAGGAACCAACCTACCTCAGCAGCAACAGGATCAGAATTTTGCACTGTAATGTCTAAAATCCGATCATACTCAGCCCAGAGTCGCTCTAATTCTTTCTGTTCTTCCGATATCTCGGGTGGTGTCTCCTCTGTTCCATATTTAAACTTCAACGGTAAAGTAATATCTGCTGGATTAGAGTCGTGATTTGTTGATGAAACTAAATTCTCTAGAGGCACGTCTCCCTTATTACAGATGGAATCATGAAGAATCTTGATTACATCATAATCTTTCTTTGAAGGGATGTGTTTTTTTGCTGAGGACTTCCTCCGCTTCCATCTCCTGTCTACATTCTGCGCACATGTATTGCCATCCATTTCATCGCCACTAGATTTTGCTTCATCAGAACCACCACTAGCTCCATCCCCATTATGGAACTCCTCGTGATTTTCATCATCAATACCATCATATGAGGCCGATTTGCTTCTGGTAGCATTCTTTTTCGTAAGAACGCGATTTGTTTTGTCGTTCAAATCACAGTGCTCGGAATCCGAGTCAGACTCTTCCTCATCCTCCTCATCAAAAGAGAGGGTTTTCCTAAAAGTAGTCTTCTTCCTCCTTTTCCGAATAATGTAATTTGATGCATCCTCCAAATCGCCATAATCAGAACCAAACTCTGGCTCTTCCTCATCCTCATCCTCCTGGTCGATACATATGGGTTGACTTAAAGTTCCCAACTTTAATTTTTTGGTCTTACGTTTTGAATGGGAACGTGTTCGTTGTGCAACAGATTTGCCCGCATGTACGGAAGCGGTAGCATCCTCCCTAGAATCGCGTTCTTGAATCAATATGTCGAGGCCATATGCTGTTCTCCTCTTCAGTCCAGGCTCAATAGTCTTTGTCTTTTGCCCTGTCTTCTTGGTCTCACTTTCTTCAACAAATTCTATGTTTTCTCCCGATGAGTCTCCTGAAATCATATCCTCGGGGCTACCGGAATCTGCAAGAATTTCCTCTTCATTGTACCCATGGTCAGGGAATGACTCATCCTCATCATCAACAGCAGCAGAAACCTCGCTTCTCTCGGGAACATCCTCGTCTATATCATCGTCTTCAACTTCGGACGATGAAGCAAGATCAATAACGTCCTCATATTTCTCCTGAGGCACTACAATATACAAATCGTCATCATCACTATCACCCACCTGACAAAGTTTCACGTCTTCATCCTCGCTATACACTTCTTTCTCCAGATTAGCCCTAAGTGGTTTTCCCCGGGCAAACACTGAGTCGGGTTGTGTGTCACTAACCGGACCAACCGCGTTTTTTTTATTGCTCTGTTTCTTAATCTCCAAATTACCATCATTCTTCCTGCTCTGTTTCTTCACTCCCATTTCATTGTTCTTCGCCCTGGACCGAGTTCTCGATGCTACGGGCATCTTGCACAACATAAACTTCCGCTTTCTTCTTCCTGCAATAAGAGGAAAATGAGTCCCCTCCCACAAATGAAAAATAGGCATATATTATCCAGTAACGTAAAGGAAAAGAAACTGAGGAAACGGGAGAGGGGAAGAAAAAAAAGGAACGACCTTTAACGTGTGAATACCAGTAATAACGCGAGAGCGGCAAAAGCAGCGATCACTGAAAGAAGAGAGGGTGAGAGTGAGTTAGAAAACGCTTGCTTACTGCTTAGCTCGGTAAACAGAGGATGGAGGGAAACGCACGAAGCGTGCATGCGAGAGAAGGCTACGGAATACCGCCATAATCCATTGGTCCCTTACAGTGTGTGCAAGTCTTAATTTACTCCAAAAGCACAGAGGACAAATTACAGAAGCGGATGGAACTCCCAAAAAAAAGAAAAAAAAATCAATGTCCACTTTCAATGGCAGAATTAACCCTCCCGCTCCAATTTTGTAATTAGGGTAAAATAGGACAGAAGGAAAGTTGATTGAGACCTTTGGATTCCCTTAATTAATATGAGATTTTTTATGATAATTAATACAGCAGAATTAAGAGTTTTGAATGGAATTAAGTGATTACGACCCCTAATTCTCTCTGTTTCCACCCTAATGAAACATAGTATATGTTTTGTGCGAATGTGATAAATGAATTTTTTTTCATAACAATAAAGGATATTTTTTTGGGTGGCACAATAAATGTAATCTTTGACATGTTACTATTATATAAAATATTTTTTTAGATATGTTTACTTAAGAATGTTTATACAAATCTTTTTACACATTATATATTTTAAAAGATTTTTTTTATGTCCTGTTAAATAGACTGCATGTTAGTTGTTATGTTTCTGGGTGTTTTTTTTTTTGACAATTTTGATCGGATAGTTTTAAATTATTTCTTAAATTATTTAGTATTCAGAGTATGGTATAATTTGAATTTAAGTAAAATCAAATCGTAAGAATCACAAAATATTTATTATCAAATTTAATACATTTACATTTTAATTACTTAAACTCAAAACTTTTAAAGAAACTAAATAACTTCTCCTTTTTATTTTTCATTAGCTGTTAGACGTCTACTTTGTACGGACACGGGGACCAACCACACATGCAAAGAGCCTTTTATGGACAAGGGAAAGGTTTAATGGCTAAACCTAATTTCAAGTTACGCTTTGTTTGTCAGAAAACCCAATATTCTTTCCCTAATGTACGAAGCACACTATTGTTGTCAGTTTGTGAATATTACCAATGCAATCACATTTTTATTACTCAAACTCAAAACCTTTATTCATTAAAGTTAAATAACTAAGTTATCTATGTGTGTTTGTGACAGCGTCAAACTAAAAAGTTTATTTTTTTAACCTAAATAAATAAAAGAATACTAGTTGAAACAATTTATCAAAACTTAATTGTGGACTCACTGTCCATTCCACTTAACTATTTCGACCCGTACAGGAAGCATTTACTGCGGCAAGTAAAAGGATTACACTTTTAGCAATTCCTTCTGGGCTTTTCCGAGGTGGCGTCTGTACCCGACAATCTGCTTCTGTAAATTAACTATGTGACAAATATATATGGGCAGGGCAGGGCAATGGGCACCCAGTGGCTGAATAGTGAATGGATTGGTCGAATTAGGCATTAAATGAGATTTCTTTTCAGTTGCATTTAATTGACCATACCCTGTGACCAATGAATTGAGGACTTTAGTCTCTTTTCACTTCTATTCTCTTGGTAACACCAATTCCAATGATTTATATTTATAGTGCCTTCTGTTTATCTTCTTAAATCAACACACTTGGAAATTGTCTTGGTTAAGTAACCTTATGGGCAACAAAGACCACTGCTTGATTCATAAATGCGCGCCTTTGTCCATATCCACATTCATTCAGCAAATGCAAGGATTATTCATTCCCAACGAGCCAATGCCAATGCCTTGAGAAATAGGATGCTTGTAGCATTTGGCTTCACACGATTACTACTTGGAGATACCATACAAAAACAGCAATATAGTATTAGTATCGGTAATCCCCCCATCTTACACTTAAAATGCCAGCGCCCATGCACCGACCCCCACTTTTCTAATCTTAAAAAATTGTTTCTAGTCATATTTTTAATCAATTTATCTATTTATATAAACAATTATGAGACAAATCTCATAGTCGTAATAATAATATTATATATTAAATTGATATGAATCGATAGTTACCCAATCTATATTTATGGACTTTGGGCTAAAAAGGTCCAAAGGCCCTCACTTCCCTCTACCCGATATAAAGGAAGGAGACTTCCGAAAAGGGAGCAATTGAGTCCATTCTATCATCTTCTCAGTGAATTTCTCTATATCCGAGTTGCTATCTTGGTGGCCAACCAACATAAACTGATCTTCAAGTGTATGTATGTTGAGATATCAGAATGTGCTGATCTGTTTATTTAAGTGAAGCTAACAAAGACTTGATATACTTTATGGGCCCATTGGGCTGCATCTGAGTAAAAAAAATTGTTGGGCCGTTTCTGGTAGGAAGGCCGGGTATTTTTAGAATAAAATTTACAAAAAAGGGGGATAGAGTGTATACTATGAATTGAAATATATTAGGGGAGTGTGAAAAGAAATGACCGCAAAGTTGATTTAAAAGCCATTTAGATGGGTCCAGTCCTAATCCAAATGGTCTATACACTGTGTCGCAAAAAAAAAATAGCGGTTTAAATGGGCAAAGGCGAATCCCCCTCGCACTGCCTCACGATACACGCCAAAATACTCCAGGTGAAAAACCAAAAAGAAATTTAAAAAGGTCAAAAAAAAAAAAAAAAAAATGATGACAAAGTTTCTGTCAATCACGAGGAAGAGCCAATTTTGTTTGGGCATTGCTATTGAGATCGAGGGGACACTACAAGAAGCACCATAAACCTTCCATTTTGGTCTCCTCGGTCGCTAGCTGTAACCTACATAGTTTCAATCCGATCCCAGTTGATTCCTTAATCCTTTTATTACATGCAATGCAGTGGTTGCAACCGGGTTTTATTTTAAGTTTGGCCTGAATGTGGAAACCATCTAAATGCATTAGATTGCTTCGACGCGGTGAATGTATTGCTTGGTCCGAAATATTATTACGTCCTATTAGCTGGTTTTTTTCCCCCAGATCTTTGTATATACAATCCTAGGTGTGACCCTGTGAAGGTTTTATCCAATTTTGAATAGTTCTGTCCAAATCATCTAGATTTGGATCTGAAGATAGAAGTAGAGTATATTGTGATATCGTTATCGAAGTTGAATTGGGACCATGGATCCATTATCAGCAATTAGCGAAGAACTAGCGGAGATCGATGGACAGATCACTGACATTTTCCGCAATTTATCGTAAGAATTCTAAGCTTCTTAGTTTCTCTTACTGCAATCCGGCTGAAATGTCTCGTTGCACTGCTTTGAAACTTTTGATATTAACACGACTTGGGTGCTGAATACGACTGCATTTATAATGTTGAGAAGTCTTAGATTATGTGAAGATAAGGCTATGGTGTTTAACATCTGTGTTAGCTCAACTATCCGCTTTGTCGAATGAACAAGCAAATGCTATTTTTGTGACGAATAGTTATGATGTTATTCATGCAGAAATGGGTTTCAAAAATTGGAGAAGATTAAAGATTCACATAGGCAGAGCAGGCAGTTGGAAGAGCTTACAGAAAAAATGCGAGAGTGTAAGCGGTAATATGACATTTGATACATTATTTTTTGTCTATCTTTTTTTATTTCTTTTGTAGTTTTTTTTTTTTAATGCAGCAAGATATTTGCATGTTGTTTATGATTGAGTTACTGCATTTTGTGCTAGTGTAATGAAAACCCGTATGATAATATGCAGGGTTGGGGAAAGGGATATAAATTTTGTTACAGGAAAACTGAGGCGTCTATTAATTGAAGCAAGTGTACTATAAGAACCATCAAGGCATCAACTATTAACTTCTGCGATGGTTTTTGTGTGTCTATGACTATTTTTAGATCTGAATCAAATAAATCAACACAAGTTAAGCATCGCTTAATGGGTAAATATCAACAAATGCACTTCTAATTATTTAAAAAGAACTGACTCTCAATCATTCCAAGACACCCCCCCCCCCTTTTTCTTCTTTTTTTTCAGTTTATTTTTTTAACTGAATACATTTATCTTAGAAACAAATCTAGTCATGAACTACCAAACCTTAAGGTTTTTCTTTCTTTTCTGAAGTATGTGGTGCATATAATATTGACACTATTTTATCAGGCTCATCAAAGATTTCGATAAAGAAGTTAAGGCCTTGGAGGGTAGAAATGATAGAGAAACCAACAGAATGCTGAATGAGAAAAAACAGTCAATGGTGAGATGTTAACTCTTGAGACCTAGATGAGATCCTTTCCTTTTGGCTCTATAACTTTGCAACCTTTTCATTTGTGTGGTTTCTTGGTCCCATATGTTGTGCTGACAATCATTTAAAATTTTGCTGCAGATCAAAGAGTTGAATTCATATGTTGCTCTTAAAAAGCAGTAAGTTAACATACTTTTGGTTGCAGAGATGTTTCTAATCTTACATGAACAAGATTGATACATTGATAGCATGGGGAAGTTACTGCATACTTTTGGTTGCAGGTATGCTACAAATATTGAGAATAAGCGAATTCAGCTCTTTGAGGGGCCCAATGAAGGTTATGTAGAAGATAATGGCTTGCTAGCTTCATGTAAGAAATTGGGTGTCTTTGACATTATATTATTTCATGATGTCCACGTATCTTGGATTTCTTGTATGCTAATTTTCTTGACTCGTATATTGTTTTTAGTAGTGATATAAATAAAAGTGCATAATTAATTTCTTTTACTATTTGGTTTTATTGGTAAGACAGGCTTATTTTACGTCGATCAATTTATCTTGTTACTTAGTTCTTATATTCGTCTTTTGCCTTACAGCTATGACAAATCAACAACTAGTCGATCATGGCAATCAGATGATGGATGAGACTGATCAAGCCATTGAGAGGGGAAAGAAGGTTTGTTTCTTTCCTTTCAGTACAATGATAGCTAGCTTAATAGTTAACACATAATAATTGCTGTAAGAGAGGGGGAGTGGATGAAGAACTTTTCTTTGTTCCTTTATATGTAACGTACCCTGGAATCTTGGACCATATCTTGCTGAGGAGTTAGTTGCCATGAAGAACAAATCGTATTGGATTCCCCGTAAGCACACAATTTAGCTCCTCTATCCTCTCTCAGCAGGAAGTATGGAGGATAAAGGAAGTAGTGCATATGTTACATTTTAAGCTTTGAATGTTCTAAAAGATCTCTTAAAATGGAAATGAGACCTAAAAAATATCAGAGACAGAGAAATAAGTATGCTGACAGATAGTTGACTTCTGAATCTCTGTATCAATAGGTTGTT
Organism: Bauhinia variegata; assembly: GCA_022379115.2. NCBI lineage: Eukaryota > Viridiplantae > Streptophyta > Magnoliopsida > Fabales > Fabaceae > Bauhinia > Bauhinia variegata. The sequence goes on along the minus strand of CM039436.1, from coordinate 16,520,090 downwards.
CAAGAAACCATAAATGTCGGAACTGAGACTGCAGCTGCTCTTAAGGCTCAGGTATGTAACCTATGATCTTGTGCATGGTTCTTTTTTCTCTCGCTCCACCCTCAGGATTAAAAAAGGAGGAAAGAAGTTTCTGAAGTTGGATTTGGTATTAAGGACTTTCATCTCTTTCATGTTTAGACGGATCAAATGAGCAGAATTGTCAATGAGCTGGATTCTATCCATTTCTCGTTAAAGAAAGCCTCTCAACTAGTCAAGGAACTCGGTAGGCAGGTCAATCTCTTCTATGTCTACTTGGTTTTGTTTGGCAATATAATTAGCCTACAAATCACTCATCGATTAACTTACTATATTTTTTGCAATAGGTTGCTACTGACAAATGTATAATGGCATTACTTGTTCTTATTGTGATTGGAGTGATAGCCATAATTATTGTAAAGGTAAGAATTAGTTTACTTCTTATGATTCAAACTATTTATAGTTTCTCGGTTTCCTCTATTCTTTTGGGTTCTTTCTCACGAAGTGATTTCATAATTTTCACCGGAAGTTTTGTCAGATAATTATAAGACACCACATGCTTATATATCAAATTCATGTTTTTGATTAGAGTTGGGTTTGTTAACAAATGTTGGAGAAAATATAAAGTGATAGACAAAATGTAACGCTTAACCAAATCAATTGGCTGCTTCTACGATGACACTCTTCTTATCTTTGCAAAGACCACTTTTTTAGTTACAAACTAGATCCCAAAAGTCAGCACCATGACATACTTGCAAAAAAGCTATTTTGGCTGATGAAATCTTCTGTCAGTGACCACGTTATGCCTTACCCTGCTATGTCTCTTTCTAATTTCAGCTGGTGCATCCAAACAACAAGGACATTCGCGATATTCCAGGATTAGCCCCTCCAGTCATGAACCGAAGGCTGCTTTCTTTTAGTTGAACAGTGAAAATGAACTGTGATGAGCTCATCCTAATGATTTTCGTGCTTGATTTTGACGTAGTGGAATTTGATAAGTTCATTGGCAACATTAGGCGTGTTGTGTGCTTTGACAGTGATGACGTCGGCTGCCGCCATTGTTACATATCAGAGCTTGCTGCTTATTGGATTTGTTTTCGCATAATATTGCTGTAGAGATTGGTTGACTTGAAGAATGATAGGCCTGGGGTATCTTATATTTTAGTTTATGAAGATGAAAGGCATGTATGCCTAATTATTCTTTGAATTAAACTTATTTTACCATATAGATACCAAATTACAGGGGAAGCCAAAACAGTGAGCCCTCGAGATGGATTGTTATCAGTCATCTGTGATACGATTTTCCATTATGCTGTGAGAATTTTGTATTACTTTATTTAAAATTCTATTATCATCTATGTTTGATAAATTTATATCAGGATACTTTTCCCATTCACTTTGAGCTCCATATATTTGATATCGATTTGTGTAAAAATATTCAATTGAATGTGCTCCATCCTTTCTTATTGATCTCTTTTCTCGTCATGGATATCCTTCGCCGCCTCCACACCTTTTTTTTTTCTGAACATCTTTTGACTGCTCTCAACTTAAAAGCTCACATGATTTCTGTTTTCTTATGGATGCGTTCTCTAAAGAAAAGGTTTGAATTTAAAATTTTGCAAAAAGTACTCAAAGTTGTTGCTATTCATTATCAAAACAAAAGGCCCATACGCAGCATATACCATAGGTTAAAATGGCTTCCCTCCTCTAGCGTTCTTTTTATATTAGTTTCTACATTATCGTGTCATTATGGTCAGCCGAAATTGTAGTGAGGAAGTGGTTTGGCAGCGCAACCCCGAAAGTGTTGTACAAGTTTTATTGTAGAGTGTAGACTACTGCGTTCAAGTGATTCATTAACCAATAAATAGGAAGGTGCTGAAGCGAATGAACGCGGAGCAGCGTCATTCTTGGTCTGTATTGAAAATGATATCTTGGACTTTGAAAGCTTTGTGCTGTCCATTTAATGTATCAGTAGGAGAGAGATAGTTGGCGGTTCCGGAAGGGACAACGAAATGTGACCGAAGGAAACCAAACGCACTTAGATTAGTTTGCTATTAGGAAAACTCTTTCTCACTTTAGTCTTTATCATCTTAATTTTTTAATTTACTTGCTTTCCATTTTGTCTTATCTCTCTCCCACGAAAATTTCTTATTCAGGTTTGCCCCGGGGAATTTTCCTCTTCTTAACTATCATTCAATTTCTTTTACTTCAAGTAAAATAACCCTTTTAAAATTACGGAATTTCCATCTTGCATCTCCTGTCTTCTCATCTGGGTTTTTCATTTATTCTTCATTCGCCTCACTTTTTGAGCTCAACTTTCTGGCGTCTGCTGTTTTCCTTTCTCTTCACCTTACATGAATCAAAATCAAATTAAGTTGTTTCGTGGATGAAGTCAATCCACATGAGTGTATAGGAATCGATGATAACAGATCGAAATTCGGTTATTTGTTAAATTGAGGATTGGAAAAATGAAGTGTTTCTTCTTCAGAAGGTTATCAAGGTCTAACCAGGAATTGCAAAACAAAAGGAGCAAGAAGAAGAAATATCCAGCTGGGGCGTCCAAGTCTACGAGTTCGCTTGCGTCGTCGCCAAGGAGCGTAAGTGAATTGTACAAAGAGAAAGAGCACAATTTGAAAGTTCTTACATTGGAAGAGCTTAGTGAAGCAACCAATGGTTTCAGTAGGATGCAAAAGATTGGAGAAGGGGGTTTTGGGAGCGTGTATAAAGGTACAATTAGGCCTCAAAATGGCTGTGGTCATCCAATTCTAGTTGCCATAAAAAGGCTTAATACGCGTGGCTTTCAGGTAAGCCTCCTTCAGTAGCTTTTGTCCTCGTTCTGTTTGTTTTTAGCTTTCTCTTTGCTTTTGTTTGCTCATCATCTAATAACAATTACTTTCTTATTATAGTGAAAGAGCTCTTTATAAATATATCTGCATATTATTGTCTGTTTCTTATGGTTGTCTTGTTTTCTTGTAAAGGGGCATAAAGAATGGCTTGCAGAAGTTCAATTTCTGGGCATTGTTAATCACCCGAATCTGGTAAAACTTCTGGGATACTGTTCCGTGGATGGAGAAAGAGGAATCCAGAGGCTGTTAGTGTATGAGTTCATGCCTAACAGGAGCCTGGAAGATCATGTTTTCAATAATGCATCCCCCGTCTTGCCTTGGAAAACAAGATTGCAGATCATGCTCGGAGCTGCCCAAGGAATAGCTTATCTACACGAGGAATTGGAGGTTCAGGTACTTTCATACTTCACAAAGACTTGACCATATTGATTAACTTCAATTCAATTCTGAATCTTTATTATAGATTTTTCTTTTTGCAGACCTAGGATCATGTTTCTTACACGATTGAAAATAAATTTCAATACCAACATGCAAATACTAATCTTAACGTGAATAGTACATTCAAATTCATATCTTTTCTTGATCATGTTTTCATTTTCTTTGGGAAGGTGATTTACCGAGATTTTAAATCTTCAAATGTTCTACTGGACAATGACTTCCATCCAAAGCTCTCAGATTTCGGTCTTGCTAGGGAAGGCCCAGTAGGTGACCAGACTCATGTATCAACTGCGGTAAGTAGATGATTGGTTATATATTCTTGAGTGACATTGTTTTGATTAGTACAATCAGCATCAAACAAATGTATTGAGTTGTGACTTAAGGGTTTTTTTTTATCAGGTGGTTGGGACGCGTGGTTATGCTGCTCCAGAGTATGTTGAAACGGGCCATCTCAAAGTTCAGAGCGACGTTTGGAGTTTTGGTGTAGTACTGTATGAAATCCTCACGGGGAGGCGGGCATTGGATAGAAACCGTCCAACGATGGAACAAAAGCTTTTAGATTGGGTTAAACAGTATCCTGTTAACAGTAGCAGCTTCAGCATGATAATAGACCAACGGCTGAGAAACCAATATTCTATTGCTTCAGCTCGGAAAATTGCCAAGTTGGCTGATAGCTGCTTAAAAAAGAATCCTGAAGATAGGCCTTCCATGAGTCAGATTGTGGAAAGCTTGAAGCAAGCATTGTAGTATTCAGAAACATCAAACACTTCTCACAAATTGACTTCTGAAAGATCACTCATTTCTGTTTCTGTGGGCTATGGAGTTTGAACTGTGTGGTTGGTTGGACGCAGTTCTACTTCTACTGAGGCAAGTCTTGGTCTTTACTTTGTAAACCATTGCGTCTTTCTTAGCCCTTTTCTACAGAGCTAGTCAGTCAACTCAAGAGGATATAGCTGTGAAGAGGAGATTTTATAGTCTGATGTGTTGGTTAGCGAATCTATATATGTTGAACTTTGTATCCATGAGAGCGTATTATCAATATTCAATTCACAGGTATATTAGAGACTAGGAGTTAAAATTTGTATTGTGTTGTCACATTTTTTGCCAAAACTACGGTCTATTGTTCCAAGTTTCAAACAAGTGACTGCAGCTGAGAATTTTTTGGGGGAAGAGATTTTTATAGAGGTGTTTGATTCAACGTTTTTATGTGGTCTTAATTAAATGTTTGGGTTATGTCTCTCTTCAGTCACATTGAGTGGTTAGGTGTCAACGGCTTAACTTGTTTATTAATGCTTTTGACCGTCTGCTGTGTTTGGATTGGAGGAAATAGGAATAGTCATGACTTGTCTTGGATTATATTAATAATACTGGGAGTTGGTTGGATGATCTGATTTGGTTGTCTTTTTAGTTGAAAATTGAAATGCTACTATATGCTTTTTTTTAACAATTTCGTGCAATTGCAACTTAATTGCGTGTCAAAGATGGATGAATTAGATGTGTTCTAAACCTGCTCTTATCCACCACAATGGCTATTTCACCATGAAATTCTACCTCGTACTGGAAATTTTAATTGAAAAAGATATGATTGGCCTTTATAATTTCACTCAGGTCAATGGAACAGTGTTGTTGCATTGAGGCTTCTTGCACTCGCGGCCTTTATATACTGAGCAACACTTGTTTGTCATCCGTAGAAGAAAGTCATTGGGGAAATATAGACAAAACTAATTCATGTTCTTAAGCTTAAGGAAAAATTCATGTAAAATCAACGCTCAATGTGAATCAATAATCTAAATAGTATACACAATTTTGAGTTTATTAAATTTAAAGATTTTAATTATTTTGTATAAATTTTGATTTGTTTAACTCAAATTATGTTGATCCCATTTTAAAATAAGATAAAATATTGTGATGGATCAAGTGGGAAACCCGCGAACCATAGAGAAAACCCGCCGATATTTGGTCTCGGTGATAGACATCGTCACTTGAATAAGTGAATTATCGTTGATTTGTCCTAAAAGCTTCAGTTTTGTTTTTTAAATGGAGAAGAGCCTCACTCTCATCCAGACTCTCCTCACAGCTGGCGTTTTCTCTGGTATTTCCTTCTGGTAAAGCTCCACCTCCCTCATTGTTACTCCATCTATAAAATTAGGGTTTTTGCTATATGATGCCACTTCCCTTATTCTTCTCAACTCGCTTAGGTACGGTTTCATGTTCGGTAGGGAGTCCGCTCGAAAAGAACTCGGCGACTTAATTGAAAATCTTCGTCGGGAAAATCCTACGTCCGATTCAGCTACCCATTCTTGAACGGTATTATTCATCTCTTTGTTCACAATTCATTTGCGAGTTTGTCGTTTTAGATGCACAAATCCACTTACATTGCGAAATCTAACGCATCAAAGTGAACATTTTGAGGAAAGGAAGAGAAGATTTTTCTTATTTTACTTTATCTGCAAAGTGTAAAGTGAGTAACAATTATAATTCAAAAGTATCCTTTTTCCGTCTCGTGAAAAGGGTACTTTTTTTTTTCTTTTTTTTTTTTCACTCGTTCATTGTACCCATAAAAATTGACCCTTTTTCCCATGTTGTCTTCAGCTATAACCTTTTTCTCTAATTTGTAATAACTTGTACCAAGTGAATTGTTCATAAAAATGTGATAAACCATCTCATTTTGCTCATGTTGATTCTTCTTTGTTCGTTGTGTAATCTGATTACAGGCCCGACATGAACTGCTTTTATATTCACATCTAGTTGATAAGTCTGCAATAGTCTTCTAATTTGGTTATTTCTCTCCACACTTATTATTTAGCCTTTCACTTGGGGGATTGATCGTGTCTATTAACATTACCAATATCAATCATGCTGCTTTGTGCTTATAAAATTTAGTGTGTATTACTTACATTCTTATACAAATTTCAATTAAATGATACTGAAAAGCATGTATATTCACATGTAACTCAGCGTGCTATTTGAATTGTGGCATATTCCAGAGTCTGGATCAAATTTGGCAGAATCAAATGAGCAATGAGAGAATGACTTTCAAGAAATAAGGTCAAACTAGAAATCCCGTAGGTACTGGGAAGGTGACCCTGGCTCCTCTTGAGCAGTGTATGTTTCATGTATTATCCTCGACTGAGGTATTTGTTTTCTTTCAAATGATGATTCAAAAACCTTGGCATGGTCCCTCATTATGTGGGCACACATCTCGTGCATAATGTCTCTTTTACCATGACCTACACAACTCTGAAACGTATGCTCTCAAATCAACCCCGTTCTCCTAACAAGTTTGTAATTACTGTTGATTTTAGAGGTTGCATCTCAACATATAATTGCAGGAGAACATTTTAACTTATTTAAGATGCAAAAATCTATTGGGATTCCTTAAATTTGTTGTATGCTTTCTATTGAAGAGAACGAGGGATCTATAATCGTCAGCTTCTCTTCATTGAAAATTCTTGGCTTAAATTATAGGAGAATTTTGTTTATCTGATGCTTGAAGTGCTTTCCTCGCTGTAGTTGGCTTCTATGCATAATATATGGAGTGGAAAAACAGTCCAAAATCCAATACACGCTTCATATTAAATTATTCATGATTCAGGCAAGATCATTGAGCCGGTTAACTTTGTCGCTGCAATTTAGCATACGTGAGATTTGACTAGTGAATAATCTGAGCTCTTTCTGGAAGTACTGTAACTGACATGTATGATTTTCTGAACAGTCAGAGCAATGCGTTTTTTCTCTTCTTTGTTAGACTATTAGTATCATCTTACATTTTTTTAATATTCTTAAGAATATTGATACTGAGAAACCATGATAATGATGGCCAAATAATGTGGAGAAACTTGTTGAAAATTCCCACTTGAGCTTATTAGATTGAGAGAAACAAATGGAGTTAGGGTGTTTATGTTAAACAGATAAGACTAGTTTCTGGGGTTTACCCAGACAAAACTTAAACGAATAAATTCCAACCTCACTCTGAATTGGATTTGTAACGTTCGGAAGATAAATTTGTGCTCCTATCATGATTGGAGTTATATACATTAACAAGAATTAAAATAATATCTTTCTCAATATTCTGAGTTTCTAGGATAGCATATTAGCATATGCCATTGTCGCCGTGTATTAAGTATCATGGCTCTTTCTATAACTTATTATGCTCTTAGCTATACACAACCTCTTGAGCTTTCTTCTCTGTCCCTATGATGTGTCCAACGTAAAGATCGGTCCCCTGGGAATCAGTGTCTGGTAGTCTTTGTCTCCGTCCACCTTCAGACATGCTTCTGACGAAGTCTACTAGGTGTCTCCAGTTATCACCTTCAAACAAATTCTTGTTCATTCTTAAATATGTAAATGCGCACAATCCATTACCAGAGTCTGACCTACTTGTTGCCAATACTTGAGCATATGCATCTGAATCATATCTCTCCAATGCGTTCTCCCCAGCAAGGTCTGCCCCAGTTGCCCTGGTCGCCATCTTTACTTGATGAACTAAGCCTTCGGGTGAGCAATTGGCATGTTCAAGCTGCTCTCTGTCTTTCATTTCCATACAAGTGAAATTGAAGACAACTCCATGTTTTGCTAGCATTTGAGCTATGGAAATGTAACCATCACGGAATCTTGTATTATAGTACCCAGCAGTTAATTCAGCAGCGTGTGACCTTGTTCTGTAATGCCAGTGGATTCCAGCAATTTTCCCAGATAGTTTCACACCAGATATTTGGAAAATTCTTTTGGCAGATGCAAGGATCTTCTCACCGTGTTCCAATAGTTTACCTGAGTACCATTCGAGGAAGAATTGTCCATAGTCAGAGTTCCATGTTCCTTCCCTTCTGAAAAATCCAGTATCCTCTGGAAATTGATTGTACTGACCCGAATCATGGGGACCACTTCTTCCCCAATCTCTCTTCCCAGTCGCCTCTGCTGATGCTTCCAATGAAGCTCCCATGTACTGTATGACAAAAATGTCATTTTAGTGAATGGATATTTTAAGATTCTATATTTTCTTTCATATGTAAGATGTTCAATGAATTTACCTTGTCGTAGCACTGGAATTCTCCAATTCCAGGAAACCTCCAAGTTCCGTTGCTTTCCGGATAAGATGGATATCTAAGCTCTCCACAGGGACCCATACCCACTTGAATTTCCTGTCAAAGAATGTGTCCTCAATTTAGAATCCCATTTAATTAAAGGGTGTGTTTGGTAGGTAGGTAAAAATGACTAGAACGCAGGAGAAGTAAAAAGGGTCCTCCTTATCACGCCCCCACCTTTACTTGTGCGTTTCCCTTCATTAAAAATTTTCAAAAGTTTTCAGATTGTCCTTCAAGTCTATGTCTTCCATTTCACTCTAAAATGTAAACTGGCTCTAAAGGATCGTTTGGACTGCAAAATAGTTCTCTACAGCCAAACGGCTCTCTAGAGCTATTTTCCAATCCAAATGACCCTATAGATTAGTTTTGCATTTTAGAGTGAAATGAAAAACATGAGGCTTGAGGGACAATTTGAAAATTTTTAAAATTTCTTAATGAAGAGGAACGCACAAGTAAAGTAGGGGGCGTGATAAGGAGGACCCAAGTAAAAATTGTAAAAGAGGTAGGCATAAATAATAACACTTACGATGATCACAGTACCCAAGTAGTCCCTGAACCTGTCATGGAAGCTTCTCATATAATCAGAGTAGACCTGAATGGGCGTCCTTCCTCTTAGAACGGGCATTGAATCACAACCCAAGGAGATGTACTCAGGGTTCCTCCTCCCTGATTTGTCTGTGTAAACTAAGTCAGGGTTCTTGCTGATTTCTTCAAGCACCCATGGTGGCAAAGGAATGCTGAAAATTCCAATACAATTAATAAAACAGTTCGTTTACTCAATCTTCTGTTCAAAGTCTTTCAGATATAGGAAAAAGGATCAGCTAAAAGGGTTTGGCGAAAGAGATGGACGCTCTGTTTTATTTTAATCAAAATTGTTACTTTCTTCACTCTGGTTCTGGAAAACATAACATGGAAGAATTCACTATCGATACACTATGTAAATGGAGGTTTCCAATACTTCTTACCTAGAAATGAAGTGAATTCAATTGGAAAGAAAATATTCATAAATCTGACCCAAAATTGTAAGATTCATAAATCATCCAATAGTACATAAAATAATAATTTACGAATTAGATTTGATTTTATAATTTTAGTAGTTTCCGCACTACCAATTCTAGAAAAAACCATCTGATCTAAACAATTCTCATCTTTAACCTCGTATGTTCGCAAAGGGAAAAACAACTTTTTATAAAATCTCCCAACTTGATTATGCAATTGTTCTTTCTCAACATAAAAATTGAAACAGTCCAAATTTCTTACAAAAAAAAATAAAAAATGATAAGTGACAAATATACTAAGTCAAAGTAGAGTCCCTTACTTGTAAGAATCTCCAACATTTCCTCCGCACTGATGGAAAGACATAACAACTTGAAGCTTCAAGCCATGTTTCTGTACCATTTCCACAAGCTCAGCATAGGCTTCCCAGTTGTATTTGAGAGGTCCATCTTTCTCCACCAAACCCCACCAAGCATCTACCATTACTCCTTCAACTCCTGCACTCTTGAGTGCCATCAAACTCGCATTCATTGCTCGTGGCTTATTCAAAGTCCCACCAATTGTTACTGTGTCTAATGGCAGCATCACAAACACAGGTACCCTCTTCGAATCATTGTGATTATTACGAGAAACTGTTGGTCCATGCAGCTTCTCCCATTTCTCGTTTCTCCTTGCTTCAGGGTTCAAGTCGCTATTCACATGTGATTCTTGCATTGAGCTCTTGGCTCGAAGACGAAACCATGGCTTACTTTTTGCAAAGCAGATTGCGGCAGGTAAGTCATCACAAGATTTGAGGCCTTTGGTTTCTATCTGATTAATGAAAGAAGTTGAAGAACGAAGCATTAAAGCCATTTTTTCTAAGTTGCTGTTCTGTTTGCAGTTGCAGATTAGAAAGGGTGAGCAAATATATGGAAGAATTACCCAAGATGGTATGCTTTCCTTTATTTATAATTTCATAGGAACCAATTCAAGTTTGGGAATTGAAGTTGACAAGCTTGGTGGGGTCTAATTGAAAAGTGAAAAAGTGCAAAAAATCAAAACTAGTCGGCTTCTCTTACGTGTTCCCACCTCTTCCATGCTTATCTAAGCTCAACTCTGCACTTATCTGTCTTAATCATGGGAATTAAGGAGAGGAAATGAGAAATTAGAGGCAAAGCTTAAAGAAAATGACATGGTTTATTCTACTTTTTTTTTCTCTCTCCTCTTCCTTTATATTTTTCTGGAATTAACAAACACCATATTATATTCTCTAATAAATACGAGATTATTCATCGCCTGAAAGCGAAAAGTGCATGTCCTTTGCTAGACAATGAAAGATGATGAAATATGATGCAAACTCATTGATATTTTGAAGGTCCTAAATTTTCTTTCTTATCTAGCCATGCATGCAACCCATAATTAGATTATTCCATGGAAATATATCTATATATGAACTCTGCAAAATTCTGTGTTCCCTGAGCTACTATAATCTACCTCATTATCTATAAATTCTTTTGTTTTCGCAGTTTTGAGGCTAAAAAATTAATAAGCAAACAAAGGGTATTTTACTATTTTATTAAGTTCCAAACTTTCATCCTAACTGGTCGAATTTCTAACTATGTTAAAAAAAAAAAAAAAAAAAAAATTTACAAAGAGGACAGCTGAAAAATAATGAGCATCCACTTGACATTTTTTTTTCTTTCCTAATATTGCAAGTTATTGATTCTGGCGTGATAAATAATGAGTGGTTTTGTATTACATAGTGCTAAAAACTGTGTTTGTGGATGAAAAAGATCTCTGAATTTTTTAAAATTTCTCTTGGTTCTGATTTAATTTGCTGAAAGATAAGAAATGCTGGAGGCTCGTTATACTTGGGAAACCTGTGGTTGAGAATACGTCTTTGCTTTCATTTTCTTGGATTGTTATTTCTGTAGCCAAATTTGAACTATTCAACTATTTCAACTGTTTGAACAATATTAGTATTTGCTTGATGGGCTCCATAATTAGAATCTTACACTTGACCAACATGATATCTTATAATCCTTGAAGATAGGATCAGAAGTCTTTTGTCATCTACTAACGCTTATTCCTCCTTATATAATACCTACTAAGAAACTTATAAACTATACTTATCTGCTAATTTCAAGATCTGACCCGTCTGAGTTTAAAATATTTGCTTCTTTGGCTACCTCTATTTGCTAAGATATATGTTGTACTTGTTGGATCATGAAGAATACCTAAATGTCCTTCTTCTGTCATGGTTCATGGGACAAGCATACAGATTAGGAACAAGTTAATGTAATGCATGGTGTCCGTCGGTGCACATACACATGAGCAGGAAAGCGCTAAGAAGTATCCATCCGAATGTAATAAGAAATTTGGCAATTTTTTTAGTAAAAGATGATCTCGAATCTTTCTGCTGTTTGTGCTTGATAGTTGATGGTTTGTTCTGTTTTTAAGAAATGGGTCATTGAGATGAGCTGTCGCCATGCATTTCAGAGACCTATCAATGCATTTCTGTGGAGGAAATGAAACCTTATCTTTCTATTTCTCTAATTTCCTCTCCGAAGAAACAAAAATCAAATCAATTAACCAGGGGAAAGGAGGGAATGGAAAGGAAGGGACATATAATATAAACAAGTGGACCTCAATTCTCATGTACCAAGTTAAACATTTTAAATGCGTTTAAGTCATATATGGGGGAAAAGGAACCATAAATCGCCTTCGCTGCCAGATGCTATTTTGACCAAACACAACAGTAGTTGGGAGGAAACTGGCAAAATATAGCCTAAGCGCAGTTGGAATAGCCTCTTGTTCTTCTTCATGGTGAACATCGGAGATTTCAGTTGAATTTACATGTAAGATTTTTCTTTTTCAACAATCTCTCACATGGATGGAACTCCACATGAAAACATTTCGAGCGTAAAATGGGTTAAGAGTAGATGGGATATATTTTTTGGGTCCAATAAAGGTCGCTTTTTTTTCTTTTTTTTTTTTTTTTTTCTAGTTTCATTGTCACAATATGACTTAGCACAAGGTAGAGAAAAATCCTATCTTCACACCACTTACTATTTCCACACTCGTGGCGCAAGCTGCACATATTGACGAGACTAGATAGCTTGATTACGATTCTAAGGTCCCCTACTTCCACCAATTTTACTACCTTGAGACAAAATCCTTCCTTTGTCTAACTGTCCCTTTGCTTGTGGTACTCTGTTCGCTCCACATGTACATCTACTTCTAACCCACCCACGTAAACTCCCTCTCTTCTCTAGTCTAGCATCTACCATTTCACCCTTATCGGCATATAGGCAAATAACAAAATATTTGGTTTGCTAGCTCCTTATTTTGCCAGGATTTTCTAAAATTCGCTCGCCCATTTGGTACTCAATAACTGGTTCGAGATACGTGAACGTACTATAACACCATTGAATTGCTAAAATATATTTGCTAGCAGAGAATTTTAAGGATATATATGAACAAAAAGCTGATTCAGCAGAATGTTGGCATTTTGATAATTTAACTTCAATCTATATTATATACTAGTACATAGGACGTGTTTCAAAATATCTTTGCTCTTCCCAGATATTTTCATAAAGTAGGCTACTTCCAAACTCCATGGTGGGTTCTGAAACAACGAATAATTTTGACGATACAGAATTGTATCTATCATGGTCGCATATCTCTGTCTCCCACTCTAAAGTTTACGCAACCCAACAAACACTCGGAGATATTTAATACTACAGTATAATATATTTGATGAAGAGTATGAAATAATAAGAGCAAAATAGTTCAACAAAGTATCCTTGGCGTCAAGAGCCATTAAATGTGTCATGTTACATGCAACATTACCATGTACTAATTTATATGTTGCCTTTACAGTTGTCAGCGGCAAGTTTCCTAGGAATTACCTTCTTTAAGTATCTACAAGACATGGATTCTTGAGGATCGACTATGATCTATGCTGGTAAATTAAAATTTAACTATCAGTAATGGGGTAGACAGATCCTATTCGGTCTCCAAAGCGATAGCACTTGATATTAACTGCATATGGACCAAGTTGAACATCGTTATCCTCCCTACCCACATAGAAACATAGTGTATACAAAGCAATTTCGAATTCTGGGCTCACTCCAACCAATGTGCTAGATACAGATTTGAGAACACCATTCCATTCAAACTGAATTGTGAGTAGCTGGGTTTCAGAGTCTGGCTGCAAGTTACAGCAAGCGATAGAAGAACATTAAAAATGATGTGGTTATGCCTCAAACTAGGAGAAACGCTAATACTAAAGCTAAAATATAAGTATTAAGAAGGGGAAAAAAATCAGAGAATGAAACAGAAGATGATAATTATTCAGACTGAAAAATATTTTGCACATTTTCTGATCTGCAGAAAATGAACTGTTTCCCTGTATTTTGATGCAGAAAGATATACTTTATATGCTTGGAATAACAACTGCCATAAGACCACTATGACTATCTTCAGTACTGAAGCAAGCAATGTACTTTCTTTAATGCTATTGCCAAATTAAATGTATTCTATATTTAAGTTGTTTCATATTGAAGAGCTGTTAATAAGTCCTCATAAGCAGCATGAAGCCTACATGCTTAGTTTTTTTAATCCATGTTTACCTTCCATGTAGGTTTCCAACCAATTCTTCTTGTAGACTTCAAAAATTCTATAGCAAAGAATTCTGGCGTAGGGATAATTATTGTTATAACTAATTCAATGTCGCCAACACTTTAGAAACTTAATCCCCAGAGTAATCTATCTATTCACGCAATTGCTCTAGCTTAAATTATTTCATCTTCTAAAAGGACATGATCACCAATAGGATGCAGAAAATGTATCGAAGAAAAAAATATGCAAACAAGTTGACTGCAGAATAATTTCTGAATTTTCTTCAATCTCTATAGCTGTCTACCATGTGCATGGATATTCACACGAGATTAGGACTGAACAAGAATTAGAACGGAGTCAAAGCCACTCACAATTTGTCCCCGACGACGGGGGAAGATATAACCTTGATAATCAACCGTCCCTTTTGCTTCTTCAAGGTAAAACTGCCAAAACGCATCAACAAAATCAATATACAAACAAAAGCCAAAAAATATCTATTTAAGCACTCATTCATCCATTTAAGTAATTCAATGACTTCAAAATGACAAAGACTGATAGAAACAAGAAATGCTAAATATGGAGATACTAGGAAGTCTGAAAAAGTACATCCATATAAGTAGCACATCATTTGGCAATATCACTTAAAAAAAAAAAAAAATCATATGGAACAAGCATGAATTTCAAAGCTTTTTAAAAAATCTGCAGAAAGTAGAATCAATAAGTCACACACCTGAAGCCAGTTATGAAAGCCAGAAACTTCTCCTTCACCACGTTGTTTGATTTCTCCAACAAAAACATGTTCAAAAGCAGAAGAGGAACCAGAAGTACCACCTCGACCATAAAGGTCAAACCACAGACAGGTCATCATTCTTTTGAAATCTTGGTAGGTCCCTGATGCGATACCCTTGGATGCTAGATACTTGTGAAGATATTTAAATGGTGCTGTTCTACTAATTTCTTCTATGAAAGCAGCTTGCTCTTGCCTCTCTTCAGATGAGACAACTTCCTTGTATCCTTCATTTGGGTTGTAATTATCCAAGAGTGAACAGAAACGAGAAAACGTAGGCTTTCTGAATACGTCATCACTAACCCAATTAAACAAGTTCCCTTGTGCCATGTCTTCCTTTTGGAAAACCTTTTTCCCTTCCCCACAGTCAATTTCATAGTCCTTGCCGGGTACCAGACGATTTAAATCAAGATCCCAGAGTTTGTTGCATGCTTGTGACAGATCAGCTAGTTCATCTTCTGAGGGCTCTATACTTGCATCAATTTCAACATCATTAGAGTATTCTTGCTCACTAGGATTTCGTTTATAACCACGCCATTGATCCTTTAGAACCTGCCAAGAAGGTTGTCAGCATTCAGGACTGATTACATACTCATTCACTAGTGATGTTAACTTACTGTTGAACGTAAAGATTATATACCTAGTAAGACTAATATTACATTACATGAACTATTTAAACCAGTACGCCAGACTTGGTGTAGATATGATCCAACTAAATGCTTTCACAAATTACGTTAAACGGACATGTAACCCCTAGTAACACCACATAATATAATGTAAGCTCCAACAGAACCAAATGTATAGGGCACAAAACGCATCTTTATGAGAATTTTTATGCAACAATTAATTCAAAACGAACCTTGTGCTGCTTCCTCGGAGGTTTTTTGCCAACAGTCTGCCATCCATCATCATTATCTCCGTCTAACTGCATAAAAAAAATTGATTTTGACCATAAATAATTGAATTTCCAAAGACAAACTCCATTAACATACTGTACTGGAATAGAAGAACAAGAAACAAGCGTTTTAGCTTGCTCAACGTCTTCAACATTGCCATGACCTCACTGGACTTAATTCTGAAATATATGTTTAAGTGGAGCTTATTTTCTCTCCAAGGAACAAGCTTAAGAAGTATGCCGCACACAAAGTGTCAGTATGCATCAAGTTAAATAATGTTTTAAAGGTACATCAGTTTAGAACCGCGTGCAAATCTCCAGCCCAAATGTTTTGAGGGGAAGAATGTGCCGCTGACACTGAATCATTGTGATCGCTCCCTTCTCTCACTATCACGCAAAATAATAGGCACATAGCAACTTCAAATATCAAAATCTACTCTAATCCACCAATGGATTTGAATGAAAGTAAGTGTCAGTACAAGGACTATTGCATAAAACGGGACAGATATAAAGACCATGAGAAACATCAAGCGCAAACCATGCAGCATCAGAAAGTGGCTTCTGTTTCTGCAAATATTTTCTCAAGGGCCACATATCCCTTTTCACTTTCTTGCTAGTTCCTTTAATTCGTCAAAATTAATTTTTTTAAGAAATGTACGTAGAGTGAAAATATTAATTAAGAAAATACAATATTTCACCTTCTGGGGTATTTTTGAAGTACTCAGATTTTCGCCTTCCCACCCTTCCTGCTCTGGAAGATATTGTTCCTGCAATGTCATATTGACAACCAAAGTTAACAAAAGCACAATGCTGCCCCTGAAATTACATTTATTCATCGACTAGGAAGCAAAAAAAAAAAAATTGATTAACGAAGACCCAATATTTAACCTTATAGGGTCTGTTCGAAGTCCTCGAACTTTCTACTTCCCACCGCTCCTGATCCGGAAGATATTGATCCTACGAAAACAAATTGGCGTCTTATAAGAATTCCATTCAAGATATCTAGCTCTTGTAAAATAGAATTCCGATGCAAAATAAATCTAAAAAACCTCTCTTCTCCCCTGAATTGGACTGTAGCCAGGTCTGCGATCACCTCTGCTTCTTCCTTCATTATTTTCCCGATCACCGGAGACAACCTACACATTATATAATCGCGATCGACGGAAACTCAACACTGAAAAGTTAAAAAAAAAAAAAAAAAAAAAAACTAATGATTTTGAGGAGAAAATAAATGATTACCTCAGACCAAGTGGATCTGGATCGTTCATCACGGGACTGTGAGTTCCGTTGTTCTTCTTCATAATTGTCGACTCGACCAAGAGCAACACCAACCAAGCCTTTGATCATATCCTCCATGTCAATGAGCAGAGTAATTTCCCAGGAAATGCAAATTCGTCTGAATGCGAGTGAGCCCGTGCGGACAACAAGGCTTAGACTTGGGGGTTGTTACTTGTTGGTTGAATAGAGACGATGTGACTGATGGCGGGTAAATGGCAAGTTAATAATTGAAGGCGTTCGATCCAAATCCGATTGCCAATAAAACTGGACCAGACACGTGTGCTCCTGAATAGTTTTTCTTTTTTGGTTGCGTGTGTATCCTAGAAAAATAAAAATACCCGCAACCAATAACACTAATACATCTGCACATAAAAAATTAATACATTTGATTAACAAAAAAAATAACATTAATACGTTGTAGGAAAAATAGAAAGGGGAACAAAGACTCCATATATGAAACCAATGAGGAAAAAGAAAAAAAAAAAAAAAGTTGAAATGAAATTTTATTATCTATATTCCTTTATTTTGTAAGGACAAAAATAAAGAAAATTTTTCTACAATGAATTATGATATAAATATAAATATAACAGATTCGAAATATATCGTCACAAAATAAATATTTGCAATGGTTTTTTTTTTGTACAAAACACACATGACATCACAGGGCCTGTCAAGTCGGCGTTGGCCCATTTACATCAGAGTCCAAACTTGAGTGAAAAAGTACAACACTCAATAACAAGAGCCCAAACGCGCAATTGGCGATCGAATCCCCTCGTCTCCGGTGGCTGAACCGATTTGATGGTCCGGCGCGTCCAACCGGTGAAATAACAGAAGAATTCAGAATTTCTTATTTTCTCAGCGAGGGAAAAAACAAAAAGATTGAGAATTTCCTCGTGAACTTCTTGATTCGGCTGAAATTTCAAATTCTCTGACGCTTTCTTCGAAGAACAAAGTTCATTGCTATGGCGGCCGCTTCGCCGGCTCTTAAAAACAATAGCACCAACGGGATGATGGTTGACTCCACAGCCACCTCGAAGCCAACGTCCCTGGCTGCCGCTGCTAACCTGGGACATCGTGTGGACACACCCCCAAAATCTCAACGTGGGCAAAATAAACCCAAGTGTAGACAGTGTGGCAATGTTGCTCGCTCCAGGTAAACCCTCTTCCCTATTCTTTGCACTTACCTCTCCCCTTTTAATATTAATTTGGAAGATGGGTACCCTCTCTTGCTCTTCATCTTCCAGGGAAAAGACAGTGTTATATCCATCTACGGCTTTCAATTTATGGCTCGGGGTAACTAGTTGTCGAGTGTGCACTCTAAAATCTGATGTCTGAGATATTTTGGAATTTTAAAAAGAGCAGCAACAGCTATCCAGACCAATAGATTCGCAAAAAATGCATGATAGAGGCAATAGTCCTCAAAATTCATGAAAGAGGCAATAGTTCTGATTAATATGTGAAAATGACATGGAGAAAACCTTTGCTATGTAAATTTGTATATCCTTCTTCATCTGTTAGATAGGTATAACTCTAAACCAGTTAATATTTCTGTAGGGCAATATACCCGATGAGTTTTTGATTGATTACAAGATCTGCAAGTATCAGGTGGCGGAAGTCATTTTAAATCTTCCAAAAGTTGATTTTATGATTTTATTTTTATCATTGTGGGAAGTTTTGCTGTGTTTGTCTTTTTGAGGTTGGCTGTAAGAAGAGCTAAAATTGAAAATTCGTTTCATTCTTTCTGTTGTGTTTTGAGGAGTTCAATCAATCCCTCCCTGCAGGTGTCCATATGAATGTTGCAAGAGTTGCTGTTCAAGAAATCAAAATCCTTGCCACATTCATGGTGTGCTAACTTTTCAAATACCTACATATCCTTTTTTCTGATTTTATAATTTCCTTCGGCTGTATCTCCCTACTTTACTACTTTTTGTTTTGATAAATAGATGCAATAATTTCTGTTGAAAAATTGATATTATCTATTTACTTTCTATAATTTTTTTTTACCTTTGTCATGTCTTTTCCCCTCCTCGTTTACATTCCTTGTGGTAAACACAGTGTTGAAGGCAAATGCAACTTTCCCAGACAAGGCACCATCTTCTGGAGCTCCTGTTGACCAGCAATTCTCAGAACCATCCAGGCACCATCTTGCAGACAAGTCAAATGCAACGTAAGTTATTAGTATCAGTTACCAATGTTGGACCCTGTTCCTATTCATACTTATATATTTCAAGCATCTAGGCTCAGCCGAAATGAACACAGGAATTGCTTATTTTAAGATAAGCAGAGTAAGATTTTATTTTCCTGTGGAGCAGCATTCTTGTCTGCCATCTGAATACTTAATGTGCCTAGAGTTTTTTTCATATTTCCTGCCGTGCATGAGGTTGGCTATTCATGAGTTGATTATACCTGTGCCTACGTTTTAAAACTACAAATTCTTCAACTTGAATTTTATTGCTGGAGGCTGCTTGCTTTAGAGTTCAAGGAGTGATTTTATATCTTTTTTTTTTTAAAACAAAAAAAAAAATTAATTGCTATTCTTGAAAACGCGTCGTGTCACAACCCTTACATTTTAGTACGCTACCTTTTTCTTAGTGCTATTTTTGAGATTCCAGTTCGTGCCTCTTACCTCTTTTGTAGAGATCTGATTTGATTCACTTCTAAATTCTTAAGTTGTACAATGAGCATTTAAAGCATCTTTTAGGTTGTTGTTCTTGCTCTAAACAAATTATCTCTCTTTTGGGATGCTTCAGGAGTTCAAGTAGAGCTGCATCGCTTCGACAACTTTCCAACAGCTTTGCCCAGTTCAATAATTTGAATATTTCACTTCGTTCAAGGAAGCCCCTTACTAAAAAGGTTCAGATATATCATAAACAGCACTTTTTTCAAAAGAAATTGTTTTTCATAGGTTTAGTGAAATTACTAATGTAGGTGGTTGTTACAGGATGCTGCAGCTATCAACGAATGGAGATTTTCCAAGTTAAAGGAATACAAGGATAGAAACATTGAATTGGAAAGTGAAGCTTTCGACCGATATATACAGAATGTAGATTTACTGGAAGAAATATTAACTATGAAGCCTATGGAAGACGGTTCTTCCTGTGCATCTGACTCTGACCCTGCTTACTCGGAGAAAAACAACGAAATGATGGTCCAAGAGCTTAAATTGCTTCTGAGTTCAAACACAACAAGAAATGATAGTGTCAGAATGAGAATACAACAAATTATCAATGATGGATTAAAGAAACTCCGGAACTGTGCACTAGATGGCAACATCAATGAATCAAGTGATCAGGAAGAACCCAATAAAGATTCAAAAAGGGCAAAAAATTGGAGGACTGAAAGGTTATCTGCTATCAGTGAACTTATGGACAAACTAAATAAAGCCCGGAATGAGGAGGATTTGAAATCTTGCTTGGAGATGAAGTCTCAGCTCTTCAATTTAGACCAAGGCTCTGGAAAAATAGAACCTGAAGAAAATGAAACACTCAAGAATCAGACTGCTGAAAGTGATTCAGAACCCGCAAAAGAATTGGATTATTCATTACCTAAATTGGTTAGGACCATTGAAATTGATCAAGAAACTCTCAACGCCATAGACAAACACTTTTCTTCCTTTGAGAATGTGGAGGATTTATGAGGCAAGATCTCTCAGGATGTAGCTTCTAAGGAGAAATAGAAATCTGAACTTTGTATTGTTGACCGCTGCATCATTATGAAGTGCTATGATTCCGCTGCCTCCTTTTGTTTGGCACTTGCCAGTTTATATTCGATGACATATTTTTTGTATAAAATGGCCACAGGCTCATAAAATCATAGCACCAACCACCATCCTTTACTCTTCACTTGTTCCTGTGGTGTCCGATTGGATTCTCAGCCTAGTAATTTTCCTGAATCTGTTTACTGCACGATGCACCTTATGCCTTGACTGGTTCGCGCTGCTTCCTTTTGTTTGGCAACAGTTACATTTCAGTGGTTTATCCTTTGCATCACTGATATGAAGGATGTATAATTATATCTTCTTTGCCTTTAATGCTGCAACAGAGGGTTATCTGCTACCATGCGTGGCTAACAGTCTTCTTGGCATGTTCTTTAGCAAATTGAATTAGAATTAGAATTATAATTGAGTTGGGACAATAGCTCTCTGGATGAGAGTCCCAGTATAGTATCCTAGTTTTGTTGCAGCTAATAGAAGCACGAATTATAAACTGTCCAAGAGAGGGTTGATCAACGTGTTTGCAATAACTACGATGACTCTGAAATCTGCCGTCTTGGAAATTGACTTTTGACGTTAATAAGTTAAAAGCTGTTTAGATATCCAGTACAATCTTAAATGGGCGAAGACGTGCATGTTCCTGCACTACATCTGCATTGCTCGTATTCATAGTTCACATGCTTCGAAGTGAAGAAACCCTTTGGAATACGGTCTTTGCCTAACAAGGTTTTCTTTCGTTTTCCTTTTCCCGGCAAACAAACGAATCCATAGGAGAAACAATAAAGTAATTAATAACTTGGATTTATGGATATTAAGAAAGCAAGGAAATAAACCATGCTGGCTACACGAGTCCCTTAAGTCCCTACAAGCACTAGTCCATGTGCACCAACAGTGACCCTATAATAAGTAAAGTCTAACTTCAAGAACTCCTTAATTAATATATCCTAATGCATTATTTATCTTAGAATCATAGACTTTATCCTGCAGCAATAAAAGCAACCTAGATGGGGTTCCCTTAATGGAAAAATCCCATCTTTCTGTAAATTCTGCTTAAAGCTTTCCGGCAGCCATCAAATTTTGTGGGTTTCTTCATGGACAAGTGTTTTTCTTGCTTTATTCTCTTACTATATACCTCTCGTTCCTTCGTTCCTCAACTACTTTACTTCGTGGGTGGGTATCAAACTTCCATTCCCCCTTGAAACAAGGCTGTCAAGTTTCAGTGGCTTTACTAATCTCAACATAAGCTTTTCATTTTCAAGAGCCTTTGCTATCTTATCAAAGCCCATTATCACATGACTAATGTTCTCAATCTATTGATCATAATAATGATTCTCTTAAAAAGATTTTGATTCATTATAGAGGATACTATTAGTCCACCAGAAAAAGCAAACAAGCAATAAAAAAGAGCCCCTCCAAGGTGGGAAAATTGTCATCAGATAATCAAACCTAATCTGACATTTACTTTTAGAGCATTGTCAGGATGTGGTTCAAACTGCTCCAATTACTCATCCAACTATCAATATTTAACCCTTTGCTAACGTGACAAACTATGTTTAAGTCTTTATTCTTATTCACCCTTTAGGACTTGGAATCCCACGTGCTTTCCATCTGGAACTATTGTAAATTCAACTCTAAGTTGACTGTTTGGTCCAGACCACAGAACTATGATTATGTTGGTGATAAGGATAGGGATGTCACTTGAAAATGGTGATTTCCCAAGCCATTACATTTAAAATGACAAAAAATCACTAATGTGGGATTGACTGACAGATTGACTAGTCATTTTTCTGAGATGTTTTGGTAATGTATTCTTCTTTCCAAAAAAGTAGCCTCCATGTGTCTGTGCAGCCAAGAATCATGGGTTGTTGGTCGATCATACGAATCATGGTTTCTCTATAATTGTGTATTGGTACTGTGAGAGCTGTGATGGATGATGCCATTCCGATGGTTTAATTTTGGTCCAAACAAAGTACTCAGCCAAATAAAGAAAAAATTATTTCCTTTTTTTTAAGAAAAAAAAACTAGTTAACAATTATTGAATAAAACAAGAGGAGACCTTCATTATTATCTAAGCATATTATGATGAAAATGGCAAATTAAAGGAAAGCAAATATGAGACTGAAAGGACAACGAAAAATGAGTTAAATCAAGCAAACCTCACTATGTTAGATGGACCCTACTCCCTAACATGGCCTTAAATCTAATATGCCCTTCCTAAACAACCAAATATGTCCCTCTATGTTCAAAAGAGTGGCAGCTGCCTTATTTATCAAACACGATCAATCATCATTATAACTAATGCTTCATTGACAAGGCGCAATTGAATTTGGGTATTACTATTGTGAGATTAAGTCAAAAGGAGAAAAATATGGAAACCTCATTATTCCACAAAAACACATTCATATTAGCGACGTGTTCCATAAGGGTTAGATACATTTAAGCCAAATCCAAACAAGAAATTACAAGTGTGCGTTTTCAAAATCCTCAAATATTTTTTCCCTTGTTTTTTTTTTTAAAAAAAAAATTCCTATAAATAGATAAAAGTATTATATTTTAGTGGGGTATGAAGGTGAAACTGAGAACATGAGAGTCATCAATATGATTGAGGTTTATTAGCTCTTCCACCGATCCATCAAATCCACAATGGGAACATGAGCGGTAACACAATACTATAAGAAAGATAAATGATTAATGATTACCTTTTTGATTAAGTTTAATCAAATATAAAGTATTGTTTTCCTAAACAGTACCCAGAGTAGTGAGTGGATGGGTTCGGTTGAATTGAGTACATGTACTAAGGACTGTACAACTAGAAAAACCAAGCCTGCAATTATGGTTGCTCAGATATGTAGCCAGGTGCAAAGCATCAGCATTAGCATGGCCTAACCCACCACTATACAATACAAAATTAGCTAATAAAAATAAGATGAGACGATCAAATTTGGTAAAAGAGATTTAGATCATCGACCCCATTTACGTCTCCATCTTATGAATTTGTACACACTCCTCACCATCTTTACAACCAAAAAATGAATAATTTCTCACCCTGTAACACAGGTTGGTGAAATATTGTTGAAGGTGTCATTAACAAGGCCCTCTGGCACCAAATTAATCTATAGATAAATAAATGGATAAAAAGTTAGAGACAGAGATAGATTTAGATCTAACAATGTTGAAAGATATAATATGGAGGCAAAGATTAGATCAGATCAGATCAGATCAAACGATCTAATTATTTGTACTAAATTTTGTACTCTTATTTTTGCCTTCCGTTTCTAAAAGTCAGTCACATGTTATTGTTAGGCACATGACGTGATTGATTTCTACTGTCACTTATACATAGAAAGATATCATGGTGATACACATGCACGAAATTTGGGCAAAGAAACGGGGCCCATGGTGTAAAAAAGGACAAGTTAGATCGAATTAATTAGGGGCTAATGGTACAAGTGTACCTTCACTTGCTGATCTGCTCCTATTAATTTAGCCCATCTGTTCTGTTTGTGGGCCCAAATTTGCTTTTGACTAATTCCTTCGTCATTCACTACAGTACCCTATCTCATCTTTGTAATCAAGTTACGTGTTCTCGTATCCTCCTCCGTTTGTAATAATGATAGAAAACAAAAGGCGCTTAATTTATGTCTAAAATGTTAGATTTATCATGTGATAGACAGGTGAGTAGTATTAGTTCTTAACATAAATAAGAAAGTGTAAATTAATTGAAAAAGGTAATCTAGTAAAGAAGTTTGCAAACATGAAGAGTAAAGAAAGGAGATTATTAATTGGAAAAAAAAATATATATATATATATATATATATATATATATATATATATATATATTATATATATATATATATATATATATATATTAGTAGTATAAGGTAAAGGGTATGATTGCACCATTGATCATCTCATCTGTTTGATTGATTAGTTAGTTCCTAAAGTGCTATCGAGAATTGTATTGTATGGTAGTAGTGAGGTAGGTGAAGAAGTTGGAGTGGGACGGTGATCGATTTGAAATGGGGATGTGTGCCCAAAATGAGTGAAAGCTAGGCATGAATTATGGCTTTGACAGGGGCCACAAATAAAGCAACGTGGAGGCAAAGGAATTGAAGGTATCGAATCAAATTAAGTTGAATAATATGCAGACACCCATATTCGTATTCATATTCATATGCATGTTGTGATTCACTCACTCACTGACTTGTGAAATGGGTTAGCTTAGCTGGGATTTGTATGTTTGATTGGTGGGATCGAGAGACTATAACTATAATCGAGACTTTGTTACATTACTTAGCCCCCTCTTAATTTCTTTATCTTCCTGGTGTTTGGTTTGAGTCTAACTAAGTTGGCTCGTATATATAGCTCTACGCATTATGCATACTTGACATCAAAATTTACCCCTCAGGCCTCCGAGCAAATAATTATAAACAACAAATAATCAATACAACCCATGAATGCCAGCCATGCCTTCTCACATCCATGTAAATATACTTACATCATATCTAGTCAATCTCTCTCTTTTTCACCAGAAACTTCAGAGCTGCTCGATCGGTACAAGTGTAAAACGGAGATTCTCTCTTTTTCTAACACAGTACTGTTTTAATTTGCACTGTTGGAAAAATTTCTTCAATCCCCTTCAGTAGATGATATATAATAAAACTGCAGTGCGCAGAGGAATAAAGCTCACCTTGGTTAGTGGTTAGTCTTCTAAGAAGGATGCATGAAAGCTACTTGATAAAACTCTTTATTGAAGTTAGAACTTATTTACAAATATATCTAAGATGTAAAGAAAAATGTATTGCTGATGACCATTGAACATGAAATGAAGGATGCGTTTGAATTTCTTCTTTTTCTCAAACAGTATACAAGTTTGGTCAAATATCCCCTTGGCCTTTCTTCTTTTCCTTGACGAATTTAAATCAAGTGTAAAGAAAAAGGTTTAAAGCTCTCTAGAATAAGTCCCACATGGAATGTTATCTGTATGTTTAGGACTTCAAGGTAGGTTATATGCTCGCATCTCATCACATCTATATCTATATATATATATTATCACAAAGTCCTCGGAATCAAGACAAACTTGAAAGGTCTGCCCATAGAAAAATGCCTTCAAAGAAAGAGAAAATTGAGAGATATGCGCTGTGCTTATTCCATATATGCATCCAACGCAGCCAAGATACCTGTAATAGAGAGAAAGAGATGAGGGTAGACTTCAACTTTCTAAGAAAATTGTTTTACACTTGTCACGTGCATGCAGAGCCATATAGCTAGCTCCTGAGGGTAGAAGATGAGTCCATCGCATAGCATGCCCACATTGAGAGATATTTGTTTGTTTGCTAACTGGGATGGGGTTTGATTCTAACAAGAAAAGGAGTGAGAATTATTATTCATGACTCAAGAGTGCGACAGCCTCTCTTTCTTTCTTCCTTGTTATTTCCATGTGTCTCTGACGCGTGAACGTTATTAATGCAATGGGTCTGTTTTCTTGTACTATATATATATACACAGATGTAATGTAATCAAACTAGGAGTAAAATTGTGATGTTATGGGAGAGAAAAAAATAAAATCTTAATCAAGTGCAAGTGGTGCAAAGAGAGAGAAATCTTTGAAAATCATATTTTCACACGTCTCTTCTGATATGCTTTTAATTAATCAAAGCAAAAATACTTGATTAATAATAATATATTATTATTCTAGGGTGCTGATATTCATTGAATCAATGGCATTCTTGATGCCCACCACAAGATGCAAGTCGGAATCCAAAAACGAAGCCTTAAAAGAAAGAGAAAAAGAAGAGAGAAAATTCACCTGGATGAAGAATCTATATGTATTTTGCTACACTTGCCCACATGACTTCACATTAAGCTTCATCATGTCACCTGCTGGTTATAATTAAAATTTTGTTAAATTTATCGATGGCATGATTAAAAATATTAACCGACACCAATGACCTTGAAGTGACCATGCAACTTTAGTTAAAAAAAAAAATTGAATAAATGAAAATTGTCTCCACAATACAAAAACACTCGCGTGTTTAATTAAAGTGAACGTAATAGTACTGCGTACCAAAAAAAAAGGAATAATGATTTTAATTCATCAAACATTATATATAATCAGATATTTGATTGCATCAGATGGGTCCACTTGACCTTTTAAAATTTTAGGTCAGATCCATTTATTTTAAAACTCCATGAGGAAGGTTTGTTCATGATATATATATTCCCTTCTAAGTCATCGTCACTGCTTGTTCTTCCACACACCAAAAGATGCTCGAGAAGTTGTTTTATATATAAAGATAAAGATAAAGGATCGATAGATGGCAACATCAAAATTTTCCATCATTTAACAAATCACATCGATCGATCGTTGTTGTGTCCCAAAAATTTAAATTTCCTTTCCTTCTAGTTAATCTGAAATCGGTAAAAATCCATAAACCCCTACACTGAAGATTTTTCAAATAATATAATGATACTTGAGTACTTATGCAGACAGACAATTTGATCTCTCAAGTTTGATTGTATTTGATATTTTAGGGAATAATCGTTTAATTTGAATCAGAAAGCAATTTCCTTGTTTTTTTTTTCCCTTGTCTTGAAGAAACAAAAAGATGGATCGGAAAGTTGAATTGGAAAGGGACAATCCTCTTAATTCCTCCTCCCTTCAATTCAAGGATCTCGTTGCTATATATCCAACCCCATTTCTCCATAAGGAATTAAGAAGCAGCTAGAAGTGGGGATCTGAGAGCTTATAGAAATAATAAATCATTTATATATAAATTGGATATTGGATTGCCACCTTATCTTTGAAAGGCAATAGCAGCTTCCCTTGTTTGCATCCCAAGTCAACATATATATACAAATGCCAATTAACAGCAACAGTTATTCCAATATATGCCAACCCATTGGCATGTACATGTCATTTTGATTGATATATTCTCCCTCTCGTATCAATCTTAATTTCCCTGCCACCACTTTCACATATATGGTCCCCATGATCATGATATATACAAAACCCTTCAAGAAATAATCTAACTATAAAATCTGTGATTAATTAGAGATTTTTTTTTTTCAATCTCTTAGTTTTCTTTGGCTTCTAAGAATGGACAAGGCCATTAATTCAAAAGCAAAAGGGTCATAGATCAGTGGTGCCATTGTCATTGTGCCCTCACTAGTGGTTACAATGAAAAGGTAGCACAGCTATACATTTAGCTAGCTAGCTACATCCAAATCCATCACATAATATTTTGCTTTATTCATATTCATAATACATATAAATGGTTGGTTTTGCATCATAGTCGTGGTAGCTAGTTATCCTTTCTTTCTAGCACTTCATGTCGCTTTCTATTGTACGTGTTTTGCTCCCTGATTAATTCTATTATTATTCTTTTTTTTTCCTATTTATATATATGACATGATTTGTTTGTTCATCAAGAAACATTGATAACTGAGTAAATTAAAACAAATCCATATGTTTTATATATTTCTAATCATACCCGATTATGCCAAAGAAAAAGCTTTGTGGCTTGGTGCTTAATTATGGACTGTGGATACAATATACAGCTTGAAAACGCCAACAATTAAATACATTAACACAAATGATAGATCTATATATTTAGTGAAATTGACTGATTAATTTTATTCCTGAGTACAGGCAAATTTTGACTACCCATAAAATAAAAACCTCTATATACATACAGATTACCATCAGATATATATATATGTTGATTAATTATAATTATATATATAAAAAAAAAAAAATTAAAGTCAGGTTTTTTTTTTTTTTTTTTATACATCATCCCTATGATACCTTACTTGACTTTAATTTTGTGCACTATATTATTCTTGAGCTTGCCCCGCCAACCTCGGTTCTTTTTAATTCTATGAACGAGAATGTCAACTTTGTGATACCACTTTTCCTGGTTCTAATTTTGAGCACTAGCTAGAAATAATTGCCAATTCTTTCAAATTGGTTCTGTATTCCTTCCATCCATTACTTTCGAATTCATTATATATATAAATTTCCCACCCCCTAAAGAAAAGTATTCACATGCATGCTTAACTTTAATTTCCTGGCCATTAATTTCACGGCAAAAGTGGTAGGGTAGGGTCAAGTGAATAATTTACATTGTCATGTCATGTGATCATATCTATGTTCAAGCCCAAACTACATATATCGTTCAAGAAAATTCATTAAGAAATATAAAAATCGGGGCAAGAATCACATGAAAGGGGAAAATCAACTTAGTAACGTGTCCTATTTGTGGAAAATACCAAAAGCTTAAGTAAGATAATAAAGCCAAGAATGCCAACAGCAAATAGCCATCGAGCAACTTCGATCTTACGTATATGGGATTTGTTGGAAATTAAAATTTGAATTTGCTTGAGTCATTGATCGATTAGGGATCAGAAGATTGCAGAGTAATGATGCTCCCTACAGAAGGCCAATCAAATCAAGGACGGCATCCCCTGGTTCAAGTAGTAATTAGAAAAAGTCATTAATATATATTATCCCTCAGAGTTGGTCCCAAATTTCATCCTTCGTTAGGTTATCTGTGTCAGCTAAGCTTAGAGAGGTAAAAAGAGGGTGGCTTCTATATATTGGTAACTCCGCAATTATATTCGCAGACGTCAATTTGTAGAAAAAAAAAATTAACTCTGCAAATTCACCATATATATATATATATATGGCCATGCTAATTGCTCATATGCATGTGATCTGCTGATAGGCACGCCCATAATTACTATAATTATCAAGATGGTAACTGTGTGCTACAATTCATTGGGTTAATTAGGGGACCACTGTCGTCCACTGGTTTTGGGTATTTAATGAATTTTGTTCTTAACCAAAAAGTTGCTCCATACTCATTCTGGCTTTGGATCTTAATATATATGGAGGTTGCAGTGGTTTCTTTATCTCTCGAGAAGGCAACAGAATTGTTTTTTTTTTTGGTTAAATTCTAATCAAAGAGTTGTCCCAGCTGTGAGGGGTCACTAGGCGTTTCAAGGAAGATTTCTATTCATTTAATTTTCTTAGCCTGAAATATACTACTTAAAATTCCTTCAACTTGATCGAAATACATATTATATACGTTCAATTTTTGGGACCCAATAGTGAAAAAGAAAAATTCAAATTTCTAGAAATTTAAGCACAAGAGTCCAAGCCAAAACCTATAATATACTCCATGCTGCCTGACATTATGATCGGTGACATAAACATTCAATTCAGACTTGAAATGTGGACAAGGTCACGCAACGCATGCAACCATTCAATTCAGAGGAGGGAGCTAGCTGGGCACCATTTAATTAAGTCCAAAAATTCAAAACAGAAAACACTTATAACATAATTGCCCAACTAACTCAAATTATATTAGTTGAAGCTTAAAATATATATAGTAATGGGAAAAAAAGAAGAAGAAAGTGATCATTAAACACCATATAATCTCTAGAATATGGGGTGTATATGAATGCATGGGACCAACATAGATGAAGATGAAGTTGTGTGCCCTGCCCACTATGAATGTTTAGTAAGTAGAGGTTGGGTTTGAATAGGGATATATATTGATAGCTTTGATTCTTGTGCAGCGAATACAAATTAGAGTGAGAGACCCACCACATCACCAGGTCCAACACATCGATCCCCACACTTCGATGTTGTTTCCTCTCAAGATATATATAGAGTCCTTTCCTTTTAAATTTTATTTTGCCTTCTTTTCAATGCATCTGCTCTCTCTCTCTCTAATGTGTCTCTGTGATGCTATTCTTCTTGTGACTGCCATTATCATGCATCATATATATCAGAAACAGAAGCTAGCTAGTGTACTTATACAAACAGGCTTAGGCTGATCATCATAAATTATAGCAGCATGCACCCACCTCACATCCTACACTGACAATAACATAAATAATTCTCTACCAATTTTATGATAATTTAGTTTCAACATAGTATCTTTTAGACCTTTACGAGGTGCGCGCATCAGAACAATACAGAGATCAATCCTCATTTGTTCGATGCCTTTCATTCAAGTAGAATCATCGTAAATATAAAATTTCTAATATTTTATACAAAGCTAATTTAATTAGGGTTAGTTCTGCGCATGTACATATATAGAAAGTGTCCGATCATATATATATATTTGCTTTTGAAAACATTAATTCATACATGGTGGTTATTTTCCATCACTAGCTCCCACTAGCTAGCTATTGTTTTGCTTTCCTGAAAATAAAAAACAAAACGTAGTTAAAGTAGCAAGAGACGAGAAGAGACGCGTGTGTGTATATATATATTGGAGAATGTGTTCATCTCCACACGATACAAATAGGAAGCCCTATTGTGCAGTACTCGAGTGTTGCTTGTTTTGGTTTAGGTGATCGTTCACTTCACTATGCAAGGCACAGATCAACGAACGCGACCTTTAAAAAAGTTAGTGCCATATATATATTTTCTTTTCGTAATAGTTGTTGTGATAAGATAAAGGTTAACTCCAATAATTCGATATATATAGTCAAGCAACTGCTTATTCTGATGATAGATACATCAAAAGTTATATACTGAAGAAAATTAATGGCTTTGCAGAATAGGTAGTGGATTAGATTCAGTCATAAGAATATGGACGATTAATGGTGGGATCAATGTGGTGAAACTGGTTGGTGCCAAGTGAAAAGAAAGAATGCCATAATAAAAATTAATTGTAAAGCAAAGGAAAGGAAATAATAAGAAATAAGAGAGTGAAGGAAAACCCTAGAAAATGAAAGGAGCCGGGAATTGTGTGGGTCAAGCAAAACGGGGGTTAGTGGCTGCAGGATGAAGACTAATGAAGATCTGTCCTAAGCAAAGTTAGCGTCCTCAATCAAAGGCTTCGCTTCATGACACCACTTGGATGATAACGACGACTCACATATATATATATATATATATATATATATATATATACTATTACTATTACTATTACTATTACTATTAATTCTACTTTTCATTGGAATAAGTCATTGATTTAACTTAAAAACGTATGAATGCAATATATATAGGATAATAATTTAATTCATCCAATTAGAGGTTTTTTCATTATTTATTTTGTTTTCCTAACAAAGTATCCTATTTATTTTTTCTAATTTTAATATTGCAGAACCAAAGAATTAATACATATATGGTTCATATACTTTTATATATAGATCGAGCTATCATACGATACAATGATGTGACCAAATTATTCTTTTTAATCCAAATTAAAATAATATAAAGAAGTAGACGATACGAAACACAATAGCTAGGAGACGAGAGGAAAAAAGAAAAATACAGTGACTATTCGAATATATATATATATAAATTCAGCAAACTTGTAAGAGCTATATATGATTGTTTCTTATACCCAAACCCCAAGAGTAAGTTGATGACCAGTTGCAGAATCAACAGACCAAAACGAAAGAAGATCGCTTTCAGAAGTCACATCCATTGATCAGTCCAGCATACATAATCATAAATATATATATGTGTATGCCTGTCTTATTACCTTTAATTTTTACGGTAAGAAACAACCCCTTTGACGTCCTGACCCTTCATGCATTGGCTCATAATCATCGATATCTAGAACTTCCTGGATTGATTTAACCCATTTAAATGTTAATTAATTAATTAATGTGTGTTCCTTTCAATCTTATAAGCCAACCACATTTTACAGAAAAGCTGCTTTTTTGATTAGATGTAATCAGCTGCTTGGATTTTACATGATATATATATATATATATCAGATTGGCGTCACTTTACCTAACCTAGTAATAGATTTCGATTGTCCTGCTGTGAACTCACACGCTTAAATTGACAATGAGGTCAACCGACGAAGCTGTTGATCCAATCTTGATTATTGTAGCTAGCTGGGACACAATGGTTTCCATTTTTCCGGGTAATAATTAATTGTCAAACCTATACACATACACATATAAAATATTTCATATAGAATCTAGAAATAGTAAGAGAATTCTTTTTCGTTTTTGATTTAGTTGGCTGGCCAGGATATACATTACATCATTATAAGTGCATGTTCTATTATAAGTAATTGATGTGAGAAAGAATGAGGCATTATCATATAGGATAGCTATATAGTATTACACGTGGGGACGTTCGGTTGCATAAAATTGGTGGACAAACAGATATAATTAACAAAGAAAAGGAAGAAGAAGAGTGGTGTATTGAATACTTATTGTTGTTTAGAGGAAGCTAGCTAGCCAAGACAGGTTGTATTATTATTAATCGTATAAACGCAAACATTATGTGCTGAAAAAACAATAAAAACAAAAAAGAGACGGGGATGGAGAAAAGAAGGGGGACGGGTTGTTTTGATTAAGAGGGTTAAGAAAACTTTGTTGTCCAAGAAAGAAAGCGAGTCATATTTGCCGTGCAGGGTTGTAAATGTAATAATACAAAGACAACTCGTATTATTAATTATAACTATAATAGAATATATAGGAAGATAATGGGAGAGAAGAAGAAAGGGGAAGTAGCTAAGCTGAAGCTGGCCGACCCTTGGTATTAGTGGGGCCTGAACAAAGACAAATTATGTGATGCCATTCATTCCAATTCCAACGCCAAGCACTCTCTTTCATTCACATTTCCTATACATCATCATCTTTGCTTGCTCCTGCTTTCTCTCTTTCTTTGTCACTCTCCTTAATTAATTAAAGTTACAAATCCCCTATTGGTTGGTTTTTGGGGAAGATCACCCAATACCCACTTCAATCTTCTTTCTTCTCTCTGGGATTCACTCACCATTCACTATAGCTCCCTCGAGTCTCCAACCTTGAATTATGGTGCTGCAATTTTCACATCGAAGCTTGCATTAGACACCAACGCGTCTAGTAGGAGTATCATTCTAACAGGGACAAAAAAAAAAAACTCAAAAATAGTTAGATTAAGTGGAAAGGATTAATCTTCTGATAAATTTAATTTTAAATTTTAAAAAATATATATTTATATTTTAAAAAAAATTAATGTCTCATTTATTATAATCGACCTAAATATTATAAAGACAATATTTTAAATAAGATGACATTTAATTTATCCATCTGAAAAAAAAAAAAACTAAAAAGAGTAATTCCTCCTATAGATCCGTCATTAATAATGGTTGATATCCTCGTCAGTTTCTTTTTGTGTTTTTAATTGAAACTCTTACTTCAAACACAAATTTATAAATCTAAAAAATAACTTACTAAAAATAAATCTTGAATATTTATTATACTACCAAAAATCAAATAGCAAAACTTGGGATAGACATACATTAATTACTTGAAATTTTGATCATGCCAAAGTCATTAATTAATTATTTCTTCCTTTCAAACTTATAAGATTGCATTTATAAAGTTTTATATTTAAAAATATAATATTTTTTTTTAATTTTAAAAATTATTTAATGATTTTTTTTTTAAAAAAATTAATTAAACTTTTGTTTTAATAATTTTTTATATTTGACTAAAAAATAAAAATATATTTTTTAACTACTTAATTATATTTTTAAAAATATAAAATAAATAATATAATTTTATAAAATGAGAGATAATAGTATATAACTTAAAAGTCACAGTCTACTTATTAATGATCTCGGGTTACTCGTTAACAACCGCTTGTGTTCATTGGATTTACGTTTTCACAAGGTGCATCTTTAGATAGGAAAGGAAACCCCAAGTAAAAGTTTAACGCATCCCCAATCGAGATTAGATCTCACCTCCGTTGCTGGATAGGAATAAAAACGCCGCTTAAAAAAGTACAAATTACAAATAGGCTATTATTTCTAATTAAAGAGAAAATTATGTAACGTCTCAATTATCCAAAAGGGAAAATAAAAATGAGAATATAAGGCTATATTTTTATTTGTATGAATACGTATATGCCTAAAATAATAATTTTCGTTAGTTTTAGGGAAATTTAAGCAAAATAAGAGTTTGCGAAGAAGTCACAGTGACAGACGCATAAGACATATACAAACAATTGTATCGGCAGCGGTAGCGGCAGAGACCTGCACACCCCAACAACAACAACAACAATACATCACCCATTTACCAACGCCTCCTCCGTTCACACACAAATCCACGCACAACTCCCCTTCTCTCTCTTTCTTATCTATTATTATAAGTATGACAATTCAGTCAATCTTATTATTATTATTAGTTTGTCAAATAAATCAAGTGTAAATTTACTATTAAGGAGAATTATTTTTAAAAAATATAATTTTTTATTTCCGAAAAAGTATTTAAATAAAATATTCGGGCTAAGCAATAGCCAACTCGAGAGACTTCTTCTGAAGAAAAGCCAACCCCACGCTAGCTAGGAAGAGGAGAGGCAAAGAAAAAGAAGGAAAGAGCAGAATAAGGTGTCTCGCTCTTGGACTGATTCGCTTCAATAGCATCTATCTCTTCCCTCACCTCTACTACTCTCTATCTATGTATATCACAAACACACAGAGAGAAAGAGAATGACCCAAGAAGAAAGACAGCGAAAGAAAAGTAGGTGATAAAAAAGTGCAAGCAACAAAGAGAGGAAGGGCAACCGGGATGGTGGTGCTGATGGCCTCTCAACTCACATAATTTCATTTACTTCTGATTCCTTCTCTCTCTTTCAAAGTATCTCATTCAATTTTATTTTATTTTTTCAATTTGTCCATCCATTAATGAAGAGTCCGCCTTGGCCTATAGGATAGGAGGCTTCTTCCTTCTCTTTCATACTTGTTATGTGTTTGCCTTGATTGGCCTGCCCTCCCTTCACATTGCTCCATACTTTTAATTCCTTCATACATTTCCTACCAGCATCGTTCCTCCCTCACACTTTTTTTTTTCTCTAATCTCAACTCTCTTCATATCCTCTTCTCACATATCCTCTGCCTCTTAATAACCTTTTAAACTGCAATGGCTGTTCAAGCTCAATATCCATCCAATGTTCTCTTCTTAAACAGGTTTGTGTCTTAGCCTATTGTATTCCTCTCATTATGCATAGACCTAGATTATCAATTTAGAAGCTGTAATATTTTCCTTCATTTCCTAATAGCAGAAACGCACAAGAAGGACATGACTATTCATTACCACCACAACCAGGAGGACTGCTTGATCAATCCCACATGTTATTCAACAATGGAGGTTCGTTAATCAATGTCTCTATTTTTATCATTGTAAAAAATTTTATGCCCAATTTAGCTTCTATGCTATTGAGACCAATAACATAGATGTAAGCTCCAAATACTCCAGAGCACCAGAATGAAAATTGCCCATTTTCGTGTTTCAGGTATTAATTCACGCAAGAGAGGAAGGGAATCAACAGCTGCCACCGGCGTTGCCCAAACGGTTACTGATGTTATTAATCCATTCTCTTTGCAATCCCAGCCTCCTCAGCTTGTAGACCTCTCTCAGCTCCACAATCAGCCACCAAATGTGGTCTCCACCGGTCTCCGTTTATCGTTCGGTGACCAGCAGCAACAACTACATCAACAACGACTGCAATTACAGCGACAACAACAACACCAACAAAATGGGTATCACTCCTCTGCTTTGGTATCTGTATTGTCTGAAGGATTTGCCTCCCAAATCAAACAACAGAGAGATGAAATTGACCAGTTTCTTTATGCTCAGGTGAGTTTTTTTTTTTTCAAGAGAAAAAAAATATTATTTTTGGTCTCGATCAAAATGTTTAGTTATTTTAGAAATTTTAGTTTCTGGAACGAGATTCGAATTGAGGTTTACTGGTTTAATAGGGAGAGCAGTTGCGGCGGGCATTAGTAGAAAAGAGGCATAGACATTACCATTCGCTACTAAGCGTAGCGGAAGAATCAGTGGCAAAACGGTTGGGAGATAAGGAGGTGGAGGTGGAGAAAGCTACGCGCAGGAACGCCCAGTTAGAGGCACGCGCAGCACAACTTAGCGTGGAAGCTCAGGTTTGGCAGGCGAAGGCCAAAGCTCAAGAGGCAACAGCTGCATCATTACAAGCGCAATTACAGCAGGCTATTATGAACGGTACAGCAATGGGTGGCCAAGACAAAAGGGGTGGCGGTTGTGCCGCTGAGGATGGTGGTCTATCACGCACGATGGGCGCAGTGGGACAAGCCGAGGATGCCGAGTCGGCTTATGTTGACCCGGACCGATTCGCGTTATCGGGACCAAAATGTAGAGGCTGCGGAAAGCGAGTTGCTTCGGTGGTGGTGTTGCCGTGTCGGCACCTATGCATCTGTACAGAATGTGACGCACAATTCCGAGCGTGCCCGGTCTGCCTCATCGTGAAAAAGTCAACCGTGGAAGTCAATCTATCTTAGGGCCCAATGCCCGTGGCCATAGGAATGGCCCGGTCAGAGGCCCAAATTTGGAAAATGTGAAAAATCAAATAAAACAAAAATATATATATAATAAAAATTACATTTAAAAAAAAAAAAAATCCCTTCGTTTTGGTGGGTGGCCGCGGAGGGGAGGTAATCTGGCCGTCTTAATTAAACTAAACAATTTCTGGTTTTTTTCCGGTTTTTTACATTTTAAAATTCCCCCTCTTTGATTAGAGTCGTTAGAATTACCTAATGTACATGGCCACTTTGGTGGTGGCATTTTTCTTGTACTTTCTTTTTTCTTTTTGAAATTCAATTAATATATAAAAATTCTTTCATTCGATTAATACTTTGCTCGAGTGGTTAACTTAATTTATGATTTGCTTGTGGTTGTAAGACGCACGTGTGCACTAGGATTGTATGTGAAATTGCATCCAAATTGAGTGTTTGTTTGAGACTTGGGCAAATAACAATTGCGGTGCACATGCAGGGAACATAGCAAAGTAGCAATCATACAAGCAAAGCACAACATGCTTAGTTATTCCAAATTTTATGGAATCTAGGTTCCAACAAGCTGGAAAAAGGGTGGGTCTAATTAAAAATGGTCTTGCTGTATGTGAATAAATTGATTTTACAGTTTTTACTACTGATTCTTAGGGTCCACTGTTGGGTTGGAGTAGTGCAGTGCACATAATTTTCATGAAGCAATAATTTGTCAGCTAAACCTATAGGGTTTCTTAAACAGAGAGAAAACTGAAAAATAAGAGAAGAAAACCTAAAAAAAAAAAAAAATGTATGCTACCCTGATCTCTTTTTTTATCATTATTATGTTTTGTCCCATAATTGATAATTTAAGTTTATTTCTATACATTTTTAAATTTTATTTAGCCTTTCATTTTCATCAGATAAAACTTACATTTGTTTAGATGGCTAAAGAGAGTGGAAAGATAAAGCAGAACTTCAACGGTCATATTTTGTATACTTGTTTGTCGGTTATGGATATTGAATGTCCCAAACGACACTAACAAAGCCCAACAGTGTACTCTTGACAGATGCAAACTTGAAGGCCCATTTTGGCTTTCCGAGGAAACAGCGACATCGTCGATTCAGCCTTGACTAAGACCCATTCATATTGTTCCTTTTTAATTACTAGCAACAGAAAAATTATTTCTTTATCAGTTCACTTTCAAAGTGAAGAAACTAGACAATTACAGTCCTTTATTCAGCAAGTCTAATAAGAAAGGCAGCTCAATTGAATCAATCCAAACATATCGGCGAAAGCAAAGCAAACAAAATAGTCCCTTGTGTTCCAACTTCTAGGAAAGATGAAAAGAAAAATTCAAAAAAGTTACGGGCTGTTGTAAGTCCTCAGTATAAAAGAACACGAGAGAATGAAGGGGTAAATATGAACCAACGAGACAAGAGAATTGGACAAAGCTTTGGTATACTGATTATCACGATTCACGGAGATTAAATTCAATTTGAATCCAAACGGCAGGTAAAATTTCAGCCAAATCCGCATGGACCAAACAAGCATGAAAACAGAGAGAGCCATTCTTTGAATATAATATCATAACGGGTCAAAAACGGAAACAAAATTAAGCCTATTAAATTGGTTCTTAGTACTGACTACGGAGTTGTCATAGTACTCACCCTGGCCCGGCTCATACATAAAACTAGTTTTTTTTTTTATTAAAAAACAAAAAAGAGAAGAGGGTATGGTTGTTATGTAAATTCTTGATTCTTTTATTTATTTATTTATTTTAAGATTAATATGTTGGAGAGATGCATGTCGACAGATGAAAAAAGTTTAAGCCCGTTATTAATGGATGGATCACGAAGGGCGTGGTCTAGATTCCTATCATTTCTGTCAGGGACCAGACCGGCAATATTCACTTTTGCAAAGTTTAATTATTGAAATTGATGATTGAAATTGATGATTCCTTTGGCTCATCTGGAGTACAGTTTT
Source organism: Bauhinia variegata (assembly GCA_022379115.2). NCBI lineage: Eukaryota > Viridiplantae > Streptophyta > Magnoliopsida > Fabales > Fabaceae > Bauhinia > Bauhinia variegata. The sequence continues at coordinate 16,481,182 of CM039436.1, read as the reverse complement.
ACCATTAAACCCTTGTTATTGATATCCATCCAATGTTTAATTAAAATTAATTAGATTGGATATGCGAGATTCTTCATGGTTTAGTGAACAAATCACAAATTGAAACGAAGCTTATCTAGAAAGGCCGTAGATAAGAACGAATAAATCAAGACATAAATATAATAAAAATTGAAATTTGAAAGCAATCAGAAGCTTTGAATGTGGGTGCAGGCTCAGCTGACAGAGAGATAAGGATGTTCATATTTATAGTCATATACGTAGATGCCACATCTCTGGCCTCACCTCACCACTCACGCATGATCATAATTAACACCAAGCTGCCTATTATATATATAATCATTGATAGAATTATTGATAGATTTGAACGGAGACAATGATGTAAATGTAGGGATTGAGAAATGCCCTTGGTTGGTTGGAGTTTCTTTTCCAACAATTGCAACTTCACTAATAGTGGAAATTAGTAATTGAGAACACATGTAAAAGGAAACGTCTTCTTGTTCTGATTACACATGTGATGTCAGTCCATTGATCCAATTACTCCTATATATTATGATAACAACACGACACCATTTACTAGTAGTTGTGGCGATCCAACTTCCTTTAGGAAGCATGCACACACTCATTTCCTTTATTTAGCATATCTCTCTCTCTTAACTTTATTAGGTTGGGGTTAACGTAAACCCTACTTTAACTTAAAACTTTTCCATTTGTTGGGATCTCAAACCTGTGAGTGCTTTTCGTATGCCTAGCTAATTTCCTTTCTCTTTTCCCCCGCTTGCATTTCTTGTTTAATTATGATTTGGTTATCTTCAAAACCTTTTGTGATCAAAATTTTGAGCACGCTGTAAGCTTAGGCTAAATCAAAAGCATCATATATAGGATCACGAAACGAAAAATCAAACCAAGCACCGACTGTGCTTCAAGGGTATGATGGAAATGATTGGGCATTGTTAAAAAAAGGGGCCCTCGATAATCATGATATGATACTCCATGGACAAGATAGCAATTTGACAAAACACACACACATTGATCCGATGGCAATTTTTGGTTACTCTTTACTCTTATCATTTACATATCTAGCTAGCTAGCATGTCATCCAGCCTTACAAATTCTGGCGTTTTCCTTTTCTTTTATACTTTATAATTTTGTTACTATGTTCTATGGAGACATAATATTAATCTGTCTCTGTTAATTTTATGCTTGATTCATTGTGATTTGTCAACTGGAACAATAAGGAATTAATTCTATAAAAATATATGTATATATTCTTAATTAGCAACATAAACTAACGTTAATGTTATCCACATGCAATACTTACTTTTTATCTTTCTTTTTTATATTCTCTTATTTTTTTAAATTTTTATAAATAAATTACAATTAGAATATTAAAGTGTGTATAAAGATATGTGGAAATAGCGTAGGTGTAGTTTCTGGCGAGAAGGACATTGGGGGTGTGCATGTAATCATGTCTCGTGTTTCAGCAATCTGGCAGACATGCAGACCTGTCGTTGCAAGCAACAAAGTTGCCTGCAATTGCACATTTTCTCACTTACCAGTTCACTCCGCCAGAATCACACACACCATTCTCTCTTCTGACACATCGAAACAAACACTTTATTGTTGTTTCACCACCGTCAGATTAAGCAAAGCAAAGCCCATCTAATCTCATCTTTTGTCGAATCATATCAATAGACCCATCCTTACTGCATGCATGTACGTACGTGTACTAAAGTGGTAAACAAAACATTTACAACACAAACGGAAGGAAAGAAGGTGAGGGATATCAAATGCCGAATTAAAAATATGACAGAAACCTCACACCACACCAGAGTCATAATAACTACTATTACTTGGATATATATATATATTAGGTAAAGGAAAAAAAAAAATTAAGTATCTGTCTCTCCTCAGTTTCATGAAATGATTGAAAGTTCAATGGTGGGTCATCTTCTCTGGTATGTTAATAAATTGACACAAGTAAGTGTCCTTCAATAAGTAGCAACTACTACTACTAACCAAGCACGATTCCATTAATTGCATTTTTAATTCAGAAAAGGCTTGTGTATTAAGCATTTAAGGCTGCAACTGACTAAGCAAGTCAAGCATCAGGGAATCGGTGATCCCTCATTTCAACGGCACACTACTTAAGGCTGTCTCAGGTGTAACAGATTTCTGGTACCCTTCTTTAAATGTATCAATAAATCAGAAATATGCGTCATATACTATACTATCTTGCGTAAAGAAAGAGGTTTCCCTGTCAGTACTGTGCCAATAATTGATCTGATAATATGCCATTAACCATGTATGGCAATGCTGAGCCTGTTCTGTTCCGAGAAATTACTGGGTGCTGCTTTATACGTCAAATTCAATAATGTTATCTGATACAAAAGTTAAAAATAGTTGAGAGTTTGAATGGCCTCGTAAGGCAGGCATTGTAGAGTGTTCAAACATAAGGGCAGGGCCCCTCTGCATCAATTTGATAAAGACAATAGAGTTAGGCAAACAAGATTTGTAAAATCAAAAATCATTCAAGCTTGTATCGTTACGTGGTGCACTAGTAGAGTGAGTTGTCTCTTACAGCTTTCTTTTATGTCTCCATTTTCTATTCTATTTATGGTCGGCAATCATCTTTTATCAGCATTTTCCAACCAATTTGACAGAGATAAAAAAATTTAGTGGTTTGAATACAGCAGCCCAAGTAACGGTATGTTTCCTAACTAGTGAGGCGTTAGAAGACGCACTCTCCTAAGCCTTCATTAATTGACACAGCTAGCATCGGATACCATCCGTTGATGTTTCGATTTTTCTACTTCACAGTCTTTATACAAAACTAGCTGAGAAAAAAAGAAATCAGCATAGTTTCCAATAGTTGCGTGCATAACTGGAAAGTTGCTGTTAAGAGTGTTGTGAGAACATAAACAAAAGTAGCAGCTAATCTTAACATCTCTTCTTAAGCTTAATATGCAAAACCAATAATCAGTACTCAGTAGTTGGCAGCCTTCCAACCTCGGAACCCGATTCCAATTATTCCTTGTGAAGTTCAGTACTCAGCTAAGGGGAGCTTGTACAGTACAGTGTATGGTAACACTCAGGCCATCAAGCATAAATCTAAGGATGTTTGCAATATCAGACTCAATTGGGCTCACAACCCTGGCCGAGCCATTTTAGAATCTTAGTTCTTTGATTTGGGCTTTGTCTTTAACAACCTACATAATGGGTAGCCCAACTTCCACAGCCTCTTTGCAAAAAATCTAATCTAATCTATTTATTTATATTATAATAACAAGCCTAATTATTTTTTAAAAAATTACTTAATCTTTTCTATACAAATATTATTTGATTAGACAAATTTTAACTAGCCATAATTTGTTTTTTCATAACAAGTATACACCAACGTTTTCTGGATTGCCTTTCTTCTCCTTCTTTATGGACCGTGAATGTAGAGCTGTCGGCCTTGCAAGGAAAAGGACGCCCGCCCATATATGAAAATTTGGCAAGTTGCCAAATTGGAAGATTGGAAAGTATGCGTGGAAAAAAGTTTTGGGATCCAATAATAGAGAATATTAAAGCTCAATTTGTTATGATTTGGTATCTTGTCCAACTGTAAGCCATATGCCTTTATTTTACATTGTTTAAAGTTCTTGTGCGTATGCTATCGCATAAACTAACTATTACCAAAGGGAACAGCATAAGAGAGGGGAAATACATTGATTAAGCTTCTATTGCTTTACCCGCTAGTGGCCATCTACTAGTTTAATCTTTGCCAAGATTTGCAGTTCAAAGCATTAGATGGGCTGCTTAATATTCTATTAACAAATCCACAGAAAACTTTTCTCCAACCCCAACTTTTTCTTTTCTTTTTCTTTTTGTCTTGTCCATGGCTTTGCAATTGCCAAGTAACCAAATAATTAATCAAAAATTGTAGTGCCAATACCCTTTTCTGTTTGTTCGCAAGGCCAGGTGGAGCCAAACGCTACATATTTATTAAGTTGAATGACATAGCTTCTGTTATTTAAACTTTTATTAAAAGTTTATTAATCACAGCTTTAGGGAGAACTGCTGAGTGCTGGCACTTGGCAACTCGTGCTACGCCCAGGAAAAAGCCTGTGTTAAAAGCAGAGAACATGAACAAGCAAAGAAATATGCTGAAAGCATCCAGACATTAGATTTGGGACAAGTTATACCATTTAAAATTATTTTTTTTCGACAAATAAATGTTAAATATTTTTTTATAATGCTTCTATTATAATTTAATCTTTAAAATCATTATTGGTTGGAAAACTTAATTCAAATAAACACTGTTCAGTTAGGTTGGAGAGTCAGACTTGAGAGCAGTCAGTCTACTTAACCCAAAAGAAAAGCACCCATAACACGGAGCACATGCCATCCAACACGTGTATTGTTTTTCTCCATACGTGTCCACTAAAGCGAAGCTGCTTAGAATCTTCCAAGTCTTCAAGATCTTAAAAAGAAAACATATTATGAATAAACTAAATGCATTATCAGGATTCAACTTCGAGATAGTAAAACAAATAGAACAAACACAAGCTGATTGAATGCCACCTTGAGGAGCTACAAGCCTCCAAGAAAAGTAAGTAATTCCTTTTTTATTTTATTTTATTTCAATGCATTAAATAAAAAGAAACGAAATATTTTAGGATCAAAAATTGGAAAAAGAGAATCCAGCCCTAGCTGCGGAACCCTTCAACTAGGAAGACATTTCCAATTTCATCGCAAGGGACATGCCGTTTCTGTGGGAACATACGTGGCGGGAAATCCAACATTCCACGTTGCAATTTGCAAGACAACGTATGTATGTGTATGGCCTGACCTTGACCTTTTATTTTTGTTCATTCGTTGAAAGAAAGATATTCCCTACCGCGGGTCTACTGGTACTTATCATGGGTAAGACAACGGGATTAAGGTCTTCGTAACTCGGGGATAGAGAAATATTAAGCAAAAAAAAAAGGTCATTCTTCCTTTTCTTCAATATTTATAAACCAGAATGACGTCTTCCGAATGGGAAAACAGCCAAGACGTTAAGGGCAGGGAAAAAGTAAAACCATGGGCGTTGTATAACACAAACTTGTGTTGCAGAAGTTGAACCAATCAAACAATTTCTCTCCAAGCAAGTTATGGTGGGTAGGTGACTTGGCGTGGCTACTACTTGCTGCATGGTAGCTGGATTGAAATTGGAGTGATTGATAAATTGGTAACATACAGTTAGTTTTCACAGTTTACATATAAAATATGAATTTAAAATGTTTTATTATTTTGGAATACATTTTTATATATAAAAGTTATAGAAAATAAATAATTATAATTGTAAACATAAATTATGATTTTATTACTTCTGTCGCATTTTATTAAAATAAATTATAAGTAAACTATCTAATATACATAAATAAACAATACAATTAAACAGATAAAAAACACAATTAAAGTTTTTAATATAGAAACTACATAAATCAAATTACTTTTATAAGCTTTAAACTCTATCAATAGTAGTTATCAGAGGGGAAAAAAATCTACCAATAGTGTACCAAGCATAAATTATTCATTACCAATATCAGATTCAGTTTCAAATACAGATATTTTTACAATTATAATTCTAAACAATGCAAATGAGTCTCCTAAGATTCTTCGTCAAATTTGGATGCATTGGTAAGAAAACCCTTATTATAGCATATGACAAGATAAAAACATTGTAACTTCATTCATAACTTGAAACACTGTGTAAAACTATATATAAATACCCATTTGTTGGAAAGAACCACATTAGTAGTAAATTGTAACAACCAACAAGTATGATCGGGAACCAATAGTGAAGAAAGGCACAAAGAAAAAATGTTATTTTATTCTTGTTCTTGATTGCTATGATTTTCCTTGTTTTTGGTCAGCAAGTTGACGATGGTGGACGACACAGTACGACAGTCGACAAGGAACAAATCCGCGGGGTGGCCCTTTTCGCTCGTGGGATTCTTCTATGATCGCTTGATCAGTCTAATACAGTAACAGCAACACAAATCTCAGTTCTAGTGCCCATACAATCTCCCCCTTAATTTCATTATCTTCTATCCAATTCCAAAATTTAACTGGAATAGAATACTTTCACGTATGTTTGTCCAATTCGAACGCATAAACGTGGTGTATTTAGTATGTAGAATAGTTGATAATGTGGGATTAGAGTTGGGTTGAACCATGCCAAACTTTGCTCAAAAGTACATATAATCGAATCAAAAGCAACTAATTGTCCTAAAAGTACGTGAAGCTTTTCTTCTTTTTCGTTCCACTTAAGGAGCATGTCACTCCAGTAATGATTAAAAAAAAAGCCCACATATTAATAAGGACATTGTCACTTCAATACTCAATTATTTTGAGGAAGAATCGTACCCATCTTGATTATCATAGTTTATTTTGCCCCTCTTAAAAACATTTTAGCTCTCTGTATAATAATTTTTTAATAATAGCACTACAATTAAATTGTCGTTGATTTTATCAAATAGTAAGTAATTAAAGTGTTAAATCTAGGTGAATCTAAATAAAATTTAATTTATGTAAAATATCTAAACATAAAAAATTATTTTAAATCAACTTTCTCTCAAATCCGATTCTGACTATAATTAATTATACTTCGTAATCTCGTAAAACGTACAATGTACACAGTCAGGGGAATCTCAAAGAGTCAGCTAAACAACGGTTGAGTCGCACGGGCCAAAATATTCCTCGCAGCAGACGATCATCATTATTTATTTTTACCAATAAAAAATAAATTACCGAGAAGAGATGGAATTGCTCGTGCCCGTTGGATACCACGTGGCAACTCCTCAAAACTTAGGTGTACGAGCTGAACGCATGTATGTTGACATACGTGTAGAGCGCTGAATGAATATACGTGGTAGTGTGGTACGGGCAGCTGACCCTGAGTCGCTGGCAGAATGGGCTGCCAGAGTGAGGAACACGGTCCTCGAGAGGCGAGCTCAGTTCTTTGTGCGTAATAGGCAAATCCCGAAAAGCCCCATTTAGAACGGTCACGCCATCCACATCATGGGTGTCAGTCAGTGTGGGACCCAATTCGTCGATGGTTTTTGGGATGTGGCCCACTAAAATCTGAAAGCCTTGGAACTTTAGCGTTTTGTGTAAGAAAACGACAAAAGAATCTGGGAAAAAAAATTAAGGAAATTGAATGACGTCATGGCTTTGAAGTGAGAGGCAAGTTTTGGGGAAAAAGCGAAACCGTGGGTTTTGGGGCAGGAAAGTGGTAGTACATGTTCCGATCAGGGAGTTTCGTTAAGCGGGTAAAAGTGTCTTAGTTGCATTTAAAGCGCGTGGATCACACATCCGTGAACTCGGGTGTAAATCACCTAGAGCAAGAATAAATTTTCTTTGTTTTTTCAGAAAACAACAAAATCTTTAGTTGGTGACGGCATTTATTTCATTGTCTAGGCTCTGTAATTGCAACAATGAATGTCAATGCGTTCAAAGATGTAAATAAGTCGGAAAGATTCACAATTAATGAAACTCACCAATCAGTTTCAACAAAGAAAGAGAAAACACAACGGGAAATAAATCATCTTATTTCAATGGATTTGTATGGTAGTAGATTCATCACATCTACATGATCAATATATTTCATTAATTTTATTATGTTAGTATTTTAGTTAATTTTACGAAAATTTCTATTCATTTAATTTTCAAAAAAGATAGTCTTTACAACAAAAAAAATCTAATTTGAAGTCTAACTTTTTTTTTCCCCCCCTTCATTTGACAGATTAACTTGTTTAATTTCAGCCGTTCATAAATTGTTACTGACGGGTGGGCCCATCCTTTACTCCAAGAAAGCAAAGTGTTAAACTAAAGACCTGGGCGGTTTGACCGTTACGTTTACGCGCATTGCACGAGCGTGGGCCCAGACTTTTTCTTCTCTTCCAGCAAAAAATTGACATGGAACAGAGACGAGAAGAAAGAAAAAGGAAAAGAAAAGAGAGTTTGTTCGAAAATGGGGCCTACCACTCCGGAGTTTGGAAGATCTTTCTCTCATGATTAAAAACCCTCTTATTTTCGTGAAACCACAAAATTGCCACTTTATCATACATGGCATATTGCCAACAGTTCTTCCCCTTCCTAAACTTAATGGCATTAATATAATTTTCGGTAAATACCAGTGGCAACTGGGTCGCATGATTCTTAAAATCAATTAAATTAAATAATTAATTACTAAAATAAATGAAATTTGAAACGGAAATATGCAGGTAGTATAAGCCAATGGATTCACTCGCACGGATTCCAGTAACCTGCCGCTGTTTATAGCTCTCTGTTCCACATACAGCCAACAAAGCCTTCACCAACTCTCTTTATAAACCATCTCCCCCATTTCGTCACCCCCACCACTCTCATCTCTCCCTACGTCCTAACCAATCTGAACTTGAAAGACCAGTCTCTATAAACCGCTAGCTAAAACATTCATGGACTCAACTGCAACTATAAAAAGACCTTGTTTCTTAGAAGACGACGACGGTTTGGATTCACTAGCAGACATGGATGCTGGACACTCAGGGCACAACCACTACCCTTACCAACATGGTTATGTCACCTCTAATAGAACTAGTTTCAAAAACCTTGCGGTTTTTTCCCCAAGATCTGGGAGGTTCTATGACGCCAGATTTGAAGATCATCTTCCCCATTTCCTGGAAGCGTGTTTTCTCTGCAAGAAGCCACTTGGGGAAAACAGAGACATCTTCATGTACAGGTTAGTTACACAGAATTCCACTTATTGCTTTAGGAAAAGCCTCCAAAGATTTGGAAAATTTTCTTTCTTGTCAATTTTGATACAGTTAGGAATACATTTTCTTTCCATCTGGTGTTTTCCTTTTTTTGTTGCCCCTTTAATCATGGCGATCTGGAATATTTTGTTTGAAAATTCATACCTTGATTTCATCGTTTGGGTTGCATTTAATTGAATTTCTTTTTAATTGGAATTTAATTTTAATGTTTCTGTGTCTGATGGTGGTTTCGATTGTTATTTTGCAGAGGGGATACTCCTTTTTGCAGCGAAGAGTGCAGGCAAGAGCAAATAGAGATAGACGAAGCTAAGGAGAAGAACAGAAATCTTTCTTCTTCCATGAAGGCTTTGAGAAAAAAGGAGCAAAGAGAGTCCACCTCCCCAAACAAGACCCAGGATTACTCCTTTCGCAGAGGCACAATCGCTGCTGCTTAATTGAATGGAAACAGGCAAGAGAAAATAGAGGAATGCTTCAATATTCCCAGAACAGAAAACAGCAGGAGGTAAAAGTTAAAGTTTAGAAAAAGAGAAAAAAAAAAAAAAAAAAAAAGAGAAGAAAGAAAGCAAGGTTCACTTTCTTTCGACGAAGAGGGGTGGATCAAGCAGAGAAGAAATCCGTTGAGAGTTTTGTGTATGTAACTGTAAATGGCATACTTATTGAGAAGAAAGGGGGGGGGGGGGGCTCTTTCTTTTTCTTTTTGTTTCTGTGCGTGTGTTTGTTCATGATTTCCCTCTAGTTAGCTTTTCATTCCTTGCTGTTGTCCAATAGTTTCAAGTTTTTTAATCAAAGAAACTAAGTATATACAGAGAAAATTTCTTCTAAACCATTGTCTAATTTTTGGACCTTTAAAATTTATCCCACGATGTCTCTTAATCGAGTTTGTACAATTTGAGTTTTGATGGGTGGGGGTTGTCTGCTGTGCCCTGCAGGAGGAAGATCACAAAGGAAGAATATGAAATTGGAGGATTCAATTTAAATGAAAAACTGGCAAAGTAGGCCAAGGATTCTAATATTGCCTTTTTCGATCTATTTTATTGGAGCTTATTCCTTCTCTATAAATAAATTTCTTTGTTTTCTTATGACGAGAAGATAATTTCAGGATAAAGATAATTAAGATTAAATTATCTAGTTAATGGTCCTGATACATAGATATATGTGATGGAATAACCAAACTAAAAATATATAAAAATAAAGACTTTTGTTTTCATATAAAAGAGACTCTTTTTTCTACAAAACTTTAAAAGATAATTTGTTAGGAAATAACCAACAGAGCTCTGACGGACAACCGAAAATATTTTTGTACGTATATATATATATATGTTGTTGGGAAACAATACAATTTGTTAGGAAATTATTATGAAGGTTGGTTTCCCTAATGAGCGGTGAGTGGTCGTAACTTGTTTGGCTAGGATATAAAATAACTTACTGATGAATTAACTGTTCACGAGGAAATCATTTGTTTTTATCAAGCCTGTGATTTATTCTTTTTATTCAATGACCGAGAACCACTGTGGATTATCGTCTACCCAAAAGGAAAGGTGACGATGTTATTTTCTCCTCTTCTGCTTTTGGACTCAATACAGTCTCTCAAAAAGCTTTTCAAACTAATTTCTGTTAATCAGTAATTATCTGTCCACTTTTTGCTTTTTTTAATCATTGATTTTCATAAGTGCAGTGCTATATGTTTCAAATATATACTTTTTCACATCCACAAATGGTTTTAGTTTCTAAAGTATTATGTCATTTTTTTTTTAAACAAAGTGACGAAATAAAAACTTGGATGTCACAATAAGGAAATAGCATCACTTTTTGTGGTGGTGTATGATACAGTAGACGCTTCAAGAGTGAACGCAATGTACACAATTCTGGTTTGTTCAAATTCTGATAATGTTTTTTTTTTTAAAAAGAGTACGCATGAAAAAAAAAAAACGTTAAATAAGATATTTGAGGAACTGATTTGATTATTATTTTTTTCTTTTTTACATTATTAATACTTTGATGACAGTTTTTCCCTTCCATTTTTCTTCTACGTTCTTTTGGAAGCTATTTCCTTTTCGGGGAAACGTTAGTTCACAAGTCCTGGTATATATGAAGGATATTGAAAAATGAGAACTCTTTCCTTTTGGAAGCTATTTCTTTTATTAAACTATAATTATTTCTTATTAAAAATTTAAAGATTCATAAAATTACAAAATTATCATTGAGTTTCACAATTTTTTAAAACAATGAAAATAATTTTTCTTATATGTATTTTCATAATAAAATTTTCATTCATTTAGTAAATTAAAAAAATAAAAATAGAAGTAGAAAGCATCCTTATTATATAATTGCAAAATTTAATATCATAATTCCCCGCCAGGGTCTCCGATTAGGCGCCAGTACAGGCAGTGGTTCTTAGAGAAAGTACAAATCAGAAGTCGGAGACTACAAACGAAAACGAACATAGACCTTCGCGATCAGTTGTTTCTGGACTGAACCAAACCACACGTCGTCTTCTCTTTCCCTAAATTTCTCTTACCATTATTCTCTCTGAAATTAGAAGTTCTGCTTCAATTTATTGCCAGTTGCAAACATGGCGGAATCGATCGAGTTGCCAAGTCGGTTAGCCATCCTTCCTTTCATGAACAAGGTCCTCTTACCAGGCGCAATCGTCAGAATTCGTTGCACTTCGCCCAGCAGGTACTTAGTCATCATCTAGAGCGAAATTGCGATATCTGATTTTTTTTTCCTTGTTGTGTCGGCTTCGGGCTTCCATCTCACTACGCTAATAGTCATGGTTATAGTTTCTTTAGTATCGGAGAAAATTGTTGCGTTAATTGAAAGACGAATTTTCTGAGCTTATTTCTTATATTTTCAGTACAACTTTGTTCCACTTTAGGTTTGATTTTGAGTATCAAGAAAGCCGACCATAGGTGTTTCTTTGGTCTAAATTGAAAACATTAGTTTATCTGTAGTTATTTCTCAAAGAGCGTGACCTACGTTTACGGCATTAAACTTTTTGTCTGATTTTGAAGGTGAAATGCCATTTATACTTCTTTCTTTATCACTTGGAGCAGAAATCATTACGATGTAGATTACGTTACTTGTTCGGAACGCAAATTGGTTGACCTATCTTTTGGCAGTTTACCGTACTGTAATTGTAATCTCAATACATTGACATATATCATGTTAGTGGTTAAACTTGGATTTTGTACCTTGTTGTTTAACGTGGATCTGACTGTTTAGTTGGTTAATTCAGTGTAAAGTTGGTGGAACAAGAACTTTGGCAGCAAGAAGAGAAGGGATTGATTGGCATCGTGCCAGTACGCGAGGCTGCTGAAATTAAACCACTGAGTACAACATCTCAAGGTGATAAACTGATCAGTACTATTTTTTTTTTTTTTTTAATGATTCCGTTTGCTCATATGAACTTTAGTCCCTCTCCCTTCTAAATGTAGGAACTGATTCGGTTGACCATAGTTCAAAAATTAAAGGTGGTTCATCAGATTCTCATAAGCTCGATATAAAGAGACATATTGTTCGTTGGCATGACAGGTATGCTTAATGTGAGCATCTTCTTTGTTACGTTAAGAATCTAGGATAAAAATACCTGATTATATACATGATGAAATTACCATCTATACAGTTGTGACGCGAATAAAAGAAAATTGAATGGGGTTTGATTGGGTACATTGTCCTTTCTTGCTGAATAGCAGATGGATCTTTTGTTTTCTATCAACTTATTATCTTAATTTATTTTCTTCTCATAATTTGTCATGCTATGACATAAATAACTTGTTTTATTTTGGGCTTTTGCAAAATAAAAGATGAAAAATGATTGAAATAATTTTTTTTATGGACCTTGAATTCCAGAGGGGTTGCTGCTCGAGCATTACATTTATCTAGGGGAGTGGAGAAACCTAGTGGAAGGGTCACATATATAGTTGTTCTTGAAGGTTTGTGCAGATTCAGTGTCCAGGAACTAAGCACAAGAGGAACATACCATACTGCCAGGATCTCTCCCTTAGAGCTGACTAAGACTGGTTAGGAATTCATCTTTTTCCTGAGCATTAGTTTTTGTATTATCAAGACTGATTTCATTCTTTGGGTATTTCTTTGAAACTTTCATTTGATTCTTTCGGTAACTAAGTAATTGATACATCAGAAGAGGTATAATTGTAACAGGGAGAAGATATATACTTTATTTGAGCACAGTTCTGATACCATTATTTCATAGGAAATTGCATTATGTATTTATGTAGAAACGTATACCTTCCACTTACTGAATCTATATATTTTCTATATCGTGGGTTTTACTTACCATGAATTTATAGAACATTAAAGCGTAAGCACTCTTTAACATTTTGTCTGCTAGCACAAGTCTGTGTGAGGAGTTTATTAAGTGCTTTACTGTATTCATGAGCGAGTTTGCTTTGCTGTATTCTGTACCAATGTTAAAGAGAATACCTTATCCTTCTCTTTTCTTTTCTTTTTTTGGATTACATTAATCTTTTTTGGTTACATGATCTCATCTTTTCGTTTGTACATATTATTTCTTCTCTTTATAAATTCCCTTCTTTTATAAAAAAGGTAAATACAAAATTGTTGTATGTGATAGCAGAGAAGTTTGAATATTTACATGATCCAAGCATTTGCTTATGATCAGAAAAAATTTTTTTAAAAAAAAAATAGAGAAATTTTAGAGTACTCTGAGGATATTATCACTGATGATGTTCAGTTCACTATCTTTGAAGATGCTGATTTGCTTCCATTTTTCTAACCTAGAGATGGAACAAATTGAACAAGATCCAGATTTCTTAATGTTGTCTCGCCAATTCAAAGCAACTGCCATGGAGCTTATTTCTGTTTTGGAGCAGGTAAAAGCTTTTAACTTCAGTACCTCCCCTATTTGATCATTGATGAATGTTGACCAATAAAAACATGAAATTCTGTTTTATCGATATTCCAAATTTATTACTGTTCCAAGGTTATATCAGATCGCTTCATGCGTATAATTTTAGTCTCTGTTTGGATAAAACATTTTGTTGTACATGCAATGGTGCATATGGCATATATCTTGATTGTCTAACTGCCTGGGTAAGCACAATGATTGCTTATGTGTTATAAATTCTGTAGTTCCTACTATTTTGGTTTTTCTTTTGATGTTGTCTATATGTGGCTTATCCTTTATGCTTGTCTTTAGAAACAAAAAACTGGTGGAAGGACCAAAGTTCTTTTGGAGACAGTTCCAGTTCATAAGTTGGCTGATATATTTGTTGCTAGCTTCGAGATAAGTTTTGAAGAACAGTTATCTATGTTGGATTTGGTTGATCCTAAAGGAAGGCTTTCAAAAGCAACTGAGTTAGTTGATAGGCACTTACAGGTAAGTAATGGACTTAATAATGCTTAATCTAAGTTTAGTTTCCTTTCATCCATATGTAATTTTGTGTCTACTGCTAACAGTCAATACGTGTAGCTGAGAAAATTACACAAAAGGTTGAAGGACAATTGTCAAAATCACAGAAAGAATTTCTTCTGCGCCAACAGGTTAGCTGTCTCATGTCATCTTTTGTACAGAAACGTCTAATTGTAGATGTTAATTCAAGTTATTGGGTTATATTGATGACTACATGTTCCTAGCTAAAGGTCTCTGCATGGTGCAATCTGAGAAGTCTCTTGGACAATGCCCTTACCCTGACCCAATCAATGAGTCCTCTAAATAGTTTTTGGTTTTAAATTCAAAAGTAGGTGTACATTAATATTGTATAAAATTCTTAATGTTTCTTTTTGCCTTATTGCTAAGGTGGAAGTTTCTGTATCTTGATTGGTGTTCCTTTTGATGCTTCTATGGCTGTTTCCTTACCTCTTAGAGTTACTGAAAACAATGGTTTACGTGCTCACATGATGGATTTTAAATATAATTGGCCTTTAAGCCATCAGTTGTAGTTAAGACATATGACTAAACTGTGAGAGCATACATTTCGGTGTCACAGAATTATCACTGAAAAATACTACTACTAAGTCATCTGTTTTTCAAATCTGGAAGTAATTGCATGTTAATGGTGATTTCTCAAGTAAATTATTTAGAAGCTCTAGGCCAACTTGGCTGCAGAAAGCTGTTGTACTCTGTTGTTTATGTGCTACGTCCATTGGGGCATTTATCTTACTGATATCTTCTTTCTGCTGTTTATAAAATATATGCTAGATGAGAGCTATTAAAGAGGAACTTGGTGATAATGATGACAATGAGGATGAAGTAGTTGCCCTTGAAAGAAAGTTGCAAAGTGCCGGAATGCCACAGAATATTTGGAAGCATGCACACAGGGAGTTAAGGTATTTTTGTTGGAATCATAGTTTCATATATTGGTAATTGATGACGCATCAGATATCTACAAAAGTGAAGTTCTATAAAATTATTATCTCGAACATTTTCTTTAATTGGGTTGACAGAATCAGATTGTTATATTGTTTATTTTTATATCAGGAGAATTAAAAAAATGCAGCCTCAGCAACCTGGCTATAACAGTTCTTTTGTTTACCTGGAGCTTCTTTCTGATCTGCCTTGGCGGAAGGCCAGTGAAGAGCATGAATTGGACTTACGAGTTGCACAGTATCGGCTTGACCATGATCACTATGGATTAGTGAAGGTCAAGCAACGGATCATTGAATACCTTGCTGTTCGGAAGGTTGTCTGTTATTCTCTTATTATTATGCCTTTAAATGTCTTCAATGCTATGTGGAATTTAATGTGTTTCTAATTTAAGTACATTAATTGCAGCTTAAACCAGATGCAAGGGGCCCTGTGTTGTGCTTTGTCGGTCCACCTGGTGTTGGGAAAACATCACTGGCATCTTCTATTGCTGCTGCTTTGGGTAGAAAATTTGTGCGCATATCCCTTGGTGGCGTCAAAGATGAGGCTGATATTAGAGGACATAGGAGAACATACGTTGGAAGCATGCCCGGGCGCCTTATTGAGGGTTTGAAGGTTGAAAAACTGGACTTATATGTTGAACATACTTTGTAATATTTTGATGCGTATGATATTAGCAAATGTACACAAATTTTAGTGCTTGTCTTTCTTTTCCCTTCATTAGGATTTCTTTTTGGATTGATGACTGTTTTTGACATTTGATCTGTAGAGAGTAGCTGTTTGCAATCCCGTCATGTTGCTAGATGAAATTGACAAGACACGGTCAAATGTTCGTGGAGATCCAGCTTCAGCGTTGCTAGAGGTTCTTGATCCAGAACAAAATAAAACATTCAATGATCAGTATCCTATACAAAACTCCTTCGTTTTGACTGAAATTCCCCTTTTGCTTTCTTAAATTATTAGTAACATGTGAATGATTTATGCATATATCCTTTTTATTAGTATAACAATGGAGATTCTTTCTAAAAAACCTCTAGCTTTCAGTTGCATTAGGGATCTTTTTCTGATAATTGGTAAAGGTTCCGCTGCATTGACCATCACCTATGTTTCTAATTTTGGTCTTGATCATAATAATTTTTGTGTGGGTTTTGTCTTCTGGCTTTGCCTATTTGGATGGGATGTTGAGTAGATGATTTCCAAGGAAAATTCAATCTTTATGTTACTAACTTATTATTTTTTTTAAATAAGGAAATTGTTAATTTTCTGAATGCTCTGATTTATCTATTAATTTTTATCGTGGACTGTAACTCCAGGGTTGTTCCCTAATGTTGTAAATGTTAACAGTTATCTGAATGTTCCATTTGATCTATCCAAGGTGGTTTTTGTGGCAACAGCAAATAGGGTGCAGCCTATTCCTCCGCCACTCCTTGACAGGATGGAGGTCATTGAGCTGCCTGGATATACTGCTGAAGAAAAACTCAGTATAGCCATGCGGCATTTGATTCCAAGAGTTCTGGACCAGCATGGGTTGAGCTCTGAATTGCTTCAGATTCCGGAGGTACTGAATGTTGTCTTGGATATAAAAGGATTTCTGAACACTATGCCAAGTTTCTGTTCACATCAGTACAAATTCAAAGAAAGACACCTTGGAATATTTAATATCACTATAATAACTTATAGGGCATAGAAAGCTGAGTATTTTCATTTCAGTAAACGAACATAGGAAGCATGTGACATGTATGAATAATTGGTTTAGAAATTTAACTATAACCATTAATTCTTGCTCATTCTTCTTTCAATCTGCACAATCTTCTAAGCATGGCATGTTCTATATCTTCCACTCTGATAATAGTTCTTGTAATCATAGAGTATAAGACCCCCCTCTTTTTGTTTGTCCTTCGGTCTCGTTCCTTCTTCTGCTTTGTCCAGCATACTGCATACTTACTAAAAGGACTGAATTAGACTGAAAGAAAGAAGCATGTAAAGCACACTGCACGTTCATAGAGAAGGTCTCTGCAGTTTGTTATCCTTTGAAAGCACTTGTTATTCTAATTAACGCTATTTTGATGTAGGCAGCGGTGAAACTTATTATTCAGAGATATACAAGAGAGGCTGGTGTACGGAATTTAGAGAGGAATTTGGCTGCCTTGGCTCGTGCAGCTGCAGTAAGAGTTGCAGAACAGGAACAAGTGGTTCCACTAAACAAAAGAATGCAGGGACTTGCTACACCACTGCTGGAAAACAGACTTGCTGACAGTGCTGAAGTTGAAATGGAAGTGATATCAATGGGTGTCAATAATCGTGACATTTCAAACACATCCAGGATTGCCTCTTCATTGGTTGTGGATGAAGCTATGCTCGAAAAAGTGCTCGGGGTAATTGATTCTGCATGATTTTAGTTGAAGCTTTGAAAATTATCAACCCCCCACCCACCCACCCAAACCCAAAAATGGTGAGTAATTCACAATTCGTTGATATCATAAAACACAGCTTCCAAGATATGATGGCAGAGAAGCTGCAGAACGTGTTGC
Organism: Bauhinia variegata; assembly: GCA_022379115.2. Classification (NCBI taxonomy): domain Eukaryota; kingdom Viridiplantae; phylum Streptophyta; class Magnoliopsida; order Fabales; family Fabaceae; genus Bauhinia; species Bauhinia variegata. The sequence goes on along the minus strand of CM039436.1, from coordinate 16,463,519 downwards.
AATCCCTGGTGTCTCTGTTGGGTTGGTTCAGACTGCTTTTGGTGGAAAAGTTCAGTTTGTGGAGGCTACAGCAATGGTGGGGAAGGGTGAATTATATCTCACTGGACAACTTGGTGATGTAATTAAAGAATCGGCTCAGATTGCACTAACATGGGTAATTGCTTTTGATTTTGAATGATTGTTTCAAATCTGTTATGCTTTCCACTTTTAACAGGCTAGCGGCTAAAAAATATTGTGACATCAATCAATAGTATGTCAGTCTGACGAATCTTGATAGCAATACCTGTTTCATAAGTCCTTAAAACATAATTTTCCTCTTTAATATTTGATCTGACCCCCTTGGGTTGCACACCGTTCAGCTCGTTTGTGTGCGTTGAAAAACTTGCCAGCTTTCTGTACACATTTTCAAGAATTATTAATTATTACTTATCCTATTGACAATAACGGACTGTTTTTATTTTATAGGTAAGGGCAAGGGCAACTGATCTTAGGCTGGCTGCTGCAGAGGGGATTAATCTGTTTGAGGGCCGTGACATACACATACATTTTCCTGCTGGTGCTGTACCTAAAGATGGACCCTCAGCAGGTGTAACTTTAGTGACAGCATTAGTATCACTTTTCAGTCAGAAAAGAGTGAGATCAGACACAGCTATGACTGGAGAGATGACATTGAGGGGTGTTGTATTACCTGTTGGTGGTGTCAAGGATAAGGTAATTCTTATATCCGTCCATTGTCAGTATTAACTTTATGCTAATCGAGCGTAAATAATATTTTATCCGGTGGGTGTTAGTTTTTCTTTTGCTTTACGTGCTTTAGGTATTAGCCGCTCATCGAGATGGTATTAAGAGAGTCATCCTGCCTGAAGGGAACTTGAAGGACTTGGTTGAAGTACCATCATCAGTGCTCGCCAATTTGGAGGTAATTTTTCTTCCATGTATTCTGCTATGATTGCTCAATTTTCTTAGGCCGACAAGTACATGGTACGAAAATTCTGTTACCAGGATACTTGCCCATTTTTATTCTTAATAATAACATGCCTTTGTCACCTCACGGATTGGATAGGCCTTGCGTCTGCAGTTTATTTTGTTCACATTGTTATCACTTGATTTTCTTATTAAACCTATTACATTAGTGAAATACGTGACTTATTGGGCTTCCTTTAACAGATACTGCTTGCGAAGCGAATGGAAGACGTGTTAGAACATGCTTTTGATGGTGGCTGCCCTTGGAGGCAACATTCAAAATTATGACAGGTATCATTGAATAAAATTTGTTCTACCAATTTTTTTCTTTCTTCTCCTTAGTTGCAAACGCGGCTGTGAATTGGGAAACTGCAGGGTAGTTTGTTCTAAGCATTTTTTTTTTTTTCTCTCTTTAACAATTTGTCCTAGTAAAATAAGCAATTTCTCATTGTGCATAAATTCTTTTCTTTCTTCCCAGCAAGGAAGCAGTTCGCATCTCTTTAATTTGGCTCCCGGTGAGTCCGTACAATTTCTTTTGTAAATTGTAAAAGCCATGATAGTTTCTGGTTCTCTTAATGTACGTTTATTTCTTGCCACTGACTTTCAATGTATACTTAAATTTAATAGGACAAACCAAATAGATGAGAAAAATACAAAATCAAACCCGCTTGTTAAGAAACCTTGAGTTGTATCTTAATTAGCATCAGATGATAATCTTATCCCGGGAAGAAAAATGCTTAGCACTTAAAAAGGGTACCTATGGTAAACAAGGTCAGCTTGTATAGTATTATTTAATATGAATTATTTTTATTCGATGTTTACTACATTTAGTACACAAGGTTAAATTATATAACATTTAATATGATTTTTTTATATGATATTTAATGCATATTAGATAATTTTATATAGGTAATCTTAGTCAATCACATTTAATATAATTTATTACTGTATTAATAATTAATTTTTTTCCTAATTAGTATTTTTATCTTAATTAAATTTAATTATATTATTAAAAAATAAATTTTCTTTTTAATTTTTACAGAAAAAAATATAATAAAAAATTAAATCTAAATTATCGATGACTAAACATTATCTCTTAATATCTCACTTTTTTTATATATTAAAAAATAAAAATATATGTAATCAAAAGGAAAAAAAATATTAAAATTTAAGATAAAAAATAAAACTCTAATCTAAACTTATTGTTAAAAACATTAATTTTATATAATATTATACTTACAAGTATTAAATTTTATATTTTATAGACTTAATAGGTTGTATCAAATGTACTCTAAACGTTAACTTTTTCTTTCTTCCCCCAAGTTGCGAACTCTTAAAATCAGTTACAGTTTACAATTGATAACTAGACAAAGTCTTGGTTTTGCATGTATCAAATCACATAAGATTTTTTAGACTCATGTTTGAATTAACTATCAGTTTTAACTTAAAATTGAAACTACAAACTTCGAAAGTGTAGATACACTAATTTTTAATTAAATTTTTGTAACTTAAACCAAAGTTTTAGGCCTAAATTACAACTCGACTCAGTACAATTTTGGTCTACTGGGTTAGCGCGGCACAGATTTTTCATTTTTCTTTTTAATTTTTTGATTTTTATCATAAAAAAAAATAAAAATAAGTAAAAATTAAATTCATAAAGCAAAATTTTAAATTCATTGGAATCATTCTGCAGATAAACACGGAAGATTTTCTATCCCGAACGGATTCGGGTCATTATTCAAGAGATAATTATTATGGTTTTAGGTATATTTAATTTAAATGATTTACTTTCTAAAAGTAATTTGGGATTTTTATTTTAAGGTCGGATAAGTCATTCTTATTTTAGTTTACGTTTCTTGCAGTAGTCTATAAATAGACAGCTCTACTGCTGAATATTGCAATTGAGTAATAGAAATAATCGATTCCAGTGGGAAAATAGATACTTTTAGCGACTGGAATTCATGCAAATTCTCTCTACTCTCAATTAACTAATCAAGAAGAACCAGGCGCTCAGAAAACATGCTAAGGAATCAAGATTAAGGGGAAAAGCGAATACATATTGCAACTTACCAGTCATCATCATGAGAAGCCAATTGATATGGGCAAGGGGATTAGAAGCAATAGTGAATATTCTCGGGAACAATATCAATCTGCCAGTAAAACATTAAAAATGATTCAGCATAAATGTCCACATTTTTATTTGTATTATTTAACCTGATAAACCTACAAATCTTGTTACGAGAATTGATATATTTTTCATAAATAAAGGCAGGAAATATGGAATCCTTTTGCATATAAACATATGATAATAACATATTCATGGCCCGCCAAGAGCCTTGCCACTAAAAACGCAATTAATCAATAAAAATTCAGACCAAAACAGGCTAATATACTTGCTTATTGAGTTTAGAAAAATCTAAATCATGATTGTAAATTCAGCTGCTATTATGACGGATAGTCAAAACAATGTACAGGCTAAGGAGATAAGAAAACCGGAGTACATCCAAAAGTTTCCAAAATAATATAATAGATAAAGGAGTTTAAAATAGTAACCTAAATATAACTTCATGGGGAACTTGATGCATTTCTACGCAGCAGCTAATGTATTACCCTTTTCCCCGGAGAGAGTGATTGCATTATAATTAGTCAGCCCTTGGAATGCACCCCGTAATCAAATAGCAATTTAAGTGCGTGGTGGGATCAGTACGCATTGTTATCCTAGTTGGAATTTCACGATCAGAAGCAGGAAGAATAATAGCCACGCAGTGATGCTAACTTCATTGACATTACAGGTGAATGACATGTCTAAAAGGGAAATATGCCAGAAAATAGAAATTAAGCATCATAAAAGGGCAATATGTAGACCTCAGTTTAAAAACTATTATGCATGTATGGGAATCATAGAATTTAACAGTCTGCAAAGCACTTCGATGTTTTTTAGTGTCAGTTATGGCATAGCCAAATATAGTTTCTTAGGAAATTTATAAAGCACGAAGAGGGACTTGAACAGAAATTATTTTCTAATCCAAAAGGAAAAAGATATGGATTATTTAACCTGATGAACCAAATTCAATGATCTTTGACAGGTTTCAATTCTTTTCATGAAGCCTTCAAAACCATAAGTTAACAGCCAACGAAGCACTTGATGTTTTTAGTCATAGCTCAATATAGTTTCTAAAATATATAAAAATTTGAACGGAAATTATTTTGCAAGCCAAAAAGGAATAGATAAGGATTACTTTACCTATTAATTGAACTTTTATAGTCTTCCTCCACGAAGAAAAGCAAACTATCTCCTGGAAAGGTTGTATTCACTTCACACTATCATAGGCCACCATAGCTGATCACTCCAAACTATCAAAAATTGTGGCCGATACTTCAAAATGTCATGAGAACAGTTAGGCGGTATGAAAAAAAAGCCTAAAATGCATCACAGCAGGAAAGGTGACAAAAGACAAATTCAGATGAAGTCCTCCAAACGCGACCAATGAAATAAACAGAAGGAACAGAAGCTCCAAAAGGTTTGGGCTGGCAGATGTACTCTCCGGTTCTTGGGTGGATCGATACACTAGCAATGTTTAGTACTCCTCATGTTACAAATAATTTATTCTCCACAGTCACTCTACCCTTATTGTTCTATTTTTTTTTCAATGATGTATCGACACACAATGGGACTTCCGTTGCCCCAGTAACCAATATCATCGTCATCTTCTATGGCTTTGCTATCTGACGCCGTCATTACAATTATTAAGTTGCTGGTATTACCAGCATATAAACAGCCAAAAATAGAAGAGAAACTCTTCTTTCTGGAAAATTGAATCTGAATCTCCTATGACAGCCTCAAAGCCTTTTAATAATGATAGAAACCACAATAAAATCACAAACAAATAAGTAAAACTTTGCTCATCCAAATATAAATAAAAAGACATAAAAGGACAAAAGAAAAAAGTAAGACTAATATAGGACTGCTAAATCATTTGGACTTCTACACCCATAACCTAGGATATTTAGTAAGCTTCTGCATCTTGTTAACTCTCCTCTGTAGTTTCTACTAGTACTGTCACTGCTGCATGATAAGAGTACAGTCACCAAGAAACAAGTTTATAAAATCCTTGTCAGAATCACTTGTTAAGCAACTGTTCGCTAACTGTCACTTCCATCACCGCCTTGTAATCAGACCAATTATACTCCCATTATACTTCTATACTCTATCTAGTTAACTGACTGCGGAGCATATCCCAGTTACCAGGTACCGTTTTGTCTACACGACAATTCAATTATTAGAAATTAATTTATGCAATAAGTCCACAAAAGATACTATTGGCTCAGGATAACTTCTCTTTTAGAAAAGAAAGAATTTATTAAGATAAAGAAGAAATAAGTACAAGAGTGAAGGAGGACGCAGAAACACCAAAAGCGAAAAAACAACAGAGGAGTAGGAAAAAAAAAATGCACAAAGGCTATCCATATGAACAACGCACTTATATTACATTATAATAGCTTTAGCGAGTAAGAATCACCGTTTCCAGAGTCGTCAACTCGTCCATTTCTAAACGCAGAAGAAAATTGAAAGTGTACAACTTATCCATTCATGAGAAGTTAGTGAATACGTATTACTCCAAAAATTTCTCAGTAAAGTAATGGAATAAAGTGAACGAGAAACCATAGCTGGATTGGTCTATTGATTCAATTAAAGATCTAAAGAAATAAAAATCGAAGAAAACTAAAACGGAGAAAATCGAACGCATAAACAGATGAATAGAGAACGGACCTCTTTGGTTCAGAACTCGGATTCGTAGGGAAGAACGAAATTCACAGTGATTTTGGCATGGATAGAAGAAGGACACGAAAGCTGATGAAGTTTGGCAGGATCCAAGGCGGGAATGGCTTTCTCCAATGATACGATAAAAGGTATAGTCACTAGGAGCACCTGGAAGGAAGGTCAGTTGAAAACGTCTGAACCCTCACCGTGGCGGTCAGTAGCGGAGCCAAGAGGCGCGAAGCTTGCGAGAGAATGGTGATGGCGTTACCAAGATCTTGTAGAGGTTTTGATCCATTTTCGCGCTCTTTCCTACCTTTTTATAGGGGTATGGTAACCGGCCGCTCACTTGCTTTCCTTACTCACCTTTATTTTTTTTTATTTTTTCTGTTTTTTATGTGATTTTATCTAGCATTTTTTGTAATCCTTTGTTAATTGTTCTTAATCGTTTCCCGAAGAACAATTTTTTTTTTTTTTTGTAAAAAACAAATTTTCCCTACATTTATCATAAAAGTATAAGAAAAATTATTTAAAAATTCTTGCTCATGCATCAATCTATAGTTATTCTTTAAGCGCCTATTTGGTGTACTGATATAAAATCATATAATTATTATATAGAACATATAGTTATTATATTTAAACATATAATTATCATAAAACTAAAAAAATATTTAAAACTGTCAAATATATCATTTTATTGAGAACAACCTTAAAATTAAAGTTTGAATTCTCATTTCTTTATATTCCTCACTAAAAATAATAAATTTACAATCTATTTGACAATTTAAAATAGAAAAATAACCCTATTGGATTTAGGTCCAAATGAGCATCTTACGATATACACACTTGAACAATTGTAATAATTTATACTATTCAATCCTTTATAAAGCCATTACGGAGGGACCTAAAGAGGCTTTCACAAATGTTTCTTCTCATGCCAAAAGTGCAGACATAGATTTTAAATAGAAAAAAATCTACAGGAAAGTGGCTCTATTTACGAGTTTCTTTCTTGAACCTGGAAGATCTTCACGGTGCACCAAAAACGGCTGAACTGTACTCGATGCTCCTATATATCTTCTGAATGTATTTACACAGCACGGCAGCTAAAAGGCTCGCAAACATGCCAATGATAAAGTCTACTGCACAACCAAAAACTTAACACCATGTTTACACTAAGGTTTGCGTTCCTTTTCTTTCATAAACCAGATTCATGGGCCCAAAAACTATCTGGATCTGGACAAAACAGAGAAAAATCTTGGACTTCTAGATTTGCTATGTGCCAATTAACAAAACGAGCTTGTACCAACTTGAATAGAAGGAGGATGGTAGGCAAAAACCAGCATCTATCATCTTCCCTGCAAGAAAATGCATAAAAATGTTCTGAAAAATATAATACAAGATCAAAGGCATATGTGCATCCAGAAATTCAAGAGAAGAAAACCTGAAGGTAGATTTTCACCTCTTAGTTGACCACCTGAACTGCCATGGTCGATTAAAAGCTTAAATTGATCGGAATTTGCCTTACTATCTATATCAAGGTTGATTCACTGACATGCCTTCATATCCCCTGGAGAAACTACTACCTCTTGTTCCATCATGGTTTTCTTTTTTAATTTGGAAAAAAAAAAAAAGCAGACTTCTTTTTCTATACATAAATTTCTATATTAGATAAATCCTCAAATATTTCTTTGATGCTCATGCTCTTTCTACGACTTCTTTGATGTTAATTTTGTGCTCCTACAACCTTCCAACCTCTCTGACTTGATCTCTTTCACTCGTGCATATCTAATATATCTTGTTGAAAAGACTACTCCAGAAACTATCACTACATAATATCTCCCTTCCTCAAAAAATCTCACCAGGCTTCATGCAGGGTGGTAGTTTAATGACAATACGGCATCCCCTGGCTAATGCGTGTTCCAGTTATAAAGGAAACGTATAACAAGAAAAGTTGGTTGTTTGTGATAGATATATTTGTTGTGAAAGATAAAATGCCGCCGTCAAGAAGTTGGCAGCCTTACCTTTTAATATTCCTTGTACTCGGCTCATCAGGCTGGTGGAAGTGGGAAAATGCATAATGAAGGAGGCAACAAATAAAAGCCACGGCCTGCAGAAAGCCCAACAGTGTCAGATGAAAGAACAATGAAATTAAGTATCTTGAACAGTTGACATGTAGTAAAATGTCTAGAATTACATAACAATATTGATGAGCTCTCAAAAACATGCAATAATAATTCTTATAGGGCCTAATAGCTTCCTCTGCAAGGAGTTCCATTGATCAACATTCAATTAGACTAGAAGTTCTTCTATTGTTCTGATGTAGAATGTAGCTTGTTTCATTTTTCCCCCCCTAATAGTGAGAGAATATATTTTCTGCTCTTCTTTTTATGTTTAAATGGGCTTTATGCAGTTTTCTTTTTTCTTTTTTTTTTCCCCCTCTTTTTCTATGTGAAATACAGTTCTTCTACACTAATATCTTTGGTGGGCCATTCTGTATTTGAAGACACAAATATAAAGATGTGGAAGAGAAGAGTAACACACCAGTTTCTTGTCATGTTATGAAATGATGACACGTTCGATGAAATATTCTACAGAATTTAGACCAACATCATACTATAATACTTCAACTCTAGATTTCGGAGTGACTTGTGTATGCAATATACTGCATACAGAGAAAAGATTCAATGCAAATGTATGGGGGAAATATACATTTAAAACCTGTTCGGGATTTTCCAACTATTTTAGACTGCTTCTACCACTTCTTCCCATGTACAAAAGTAATGCATCACAAGAATGATGAGGAGAATTGCTACATGTAACTCATGGTTAAATGCAATATTTTACTATTAAGTTTAAACGAGCTTAGAATATCTTAGAATAGCGAGTGAAGCTCTTCTTGCTGATTCTCACCGGCACTAGAAATGCAAAAGACAATTCAAATAAATGGTACCACAACAAAAGCACAACTTACTATGTTAGATAGAGAAGTAGAATTCCACAGTGCATATACTCGAGAAAGCGAAGCTCTTCTAGGTTCTTTACTGAATAAGGCATTCAAACCAGCCGGGAATGGAGAAAGTAAAGAAAGAGGAAGTATTAACAAAACAGAAAGAAATGCTGCCAGAGAAATCCAGTAGAATTGAAGCAGCATGAGGAGAGTGACAGAAAGATCTGCCAAAAGCATCAAACTAATGAGCAGCTGCACAGTTTCCTGGCAAAAGATGTCCTGTATTAGAAAATCATTTCATAGTTTTGAAGAGATGAAAGAAATCAAATGCTAAAACTACCTGACGACCAACGGGTCTAGTGTTGCACAGCAGCATGGAAAGTGGAAAGAGAAAGTCCCTTTTAAAATCCAATGACCTCAAGGTAGCATCATTTATTATTCCTCCATTAATTCCTCCGGTTATCCTTTTGATAGATAATGAATTACTCATGTATGGCCAATTATGCTGCGGCTGCTTGAGACCTTTTCTTCCCAAGGCGGCATTTTCCCTGACAAAGCCTTCTCATTAAAATTCATTTTGGTATTTAAAGCTTGTAACTGACATTAAATTAAACCCATAGAACAAGTAATGGCTAATTCCTGACATGCGAAAAGGCCTAACTGGAAGAAATCAGTGCTACAATATGCATCTAAACAGCATAAACTCAAGGATTTTAGTTTACCCCAAAGCTCCGTCGCTACTTTTGTCCAAAGTATCAGAATGGTGCAAATCATTAAGGGAATAATCGCCAACTGCTACCACAATACCCAGCTGATAGTAACCAGAAGCTGTTGCTTGGAACCATCCTAGCTCAATTTTGACTCCATGAAACTCAAGTTGAGGGTTTGCATGACTATTTATCCAATCAATAACAGGACCAAGCACAGAACGAATGGATCCATGCCTTACTGTCCGTAATTGAGCATTCAACCCAGCTACCAATCGATTCCAAACAGTTGATGGGACATGCTGTGGATATGAATATTAGAATTTTGACATCAGTTATGAACATAGAAGTTATGGCTGACTGAAGAGAAGGACATTAAGAATAAAGGGAGACCTGGCCAACGAGATTGGTCAATAGCGTATCACTGTGTAGATTATAAGGTGACATGTAGCTTCCATCCCCACCAAAAATTATGCACATAGGAAATCTCTTCTGTATAATTGACACAATGTCTAATCTTTTCTCATCACCACCAAGGAAAAAATCAATGTATGCCACCATTAAATCTGGTGTTGCTCCAACCTGCATCAATAGGTTTTATATTAAAAGTTATGAATAAAACTAAGCATCAATTGACACTCCAAGGAAACCATTATTTAAAAGGGTCTTAGATTCTAGTACAAGCTTGTCTGAAGAACAGAATAATAACAAATTAAAAGTTATGGCCTCAAAAAAAAATGCATAAACAAAATTGACAATCATATTTGATCACCATATATTATTATTTTTGTAGAGCAAACAATGAAAAGAAATCTGGCGACAAAGATGTCTTGTAACCTGCTAGTGGAATACAAAAGTACCTCTGACGTCAAAGGAATCTCTCTAAATAATCACTGAAAATTATGATTTCACTGGCATTTCCACAACAAACCAAAATATAATTCTTTTTGACAGGAAGGGTCACAAGTGTGGTAAAATGTGTTGGCAAGATTCTATGTTATAACACTTCCATAGGCATGTCATGCTCAAGCAAGTATGCCTTTTACATTGATTATTTTATTTTATTTTTTTGGTTGTGTTTTTCTCTTAGGGGATAGATTATCCTCTGTAGTCTTACTTTGTCTACACTTCTTCTCACATAAATAAATAAAGCTTTTGCATTGAATCGGTGCCCATGCAGCACCATCTATTTTGCATCTTCCTAATTTAAGAAAAGAATTATATACTTAATACTATTGAGTCACTAAGAAATTTTAGGGAAAAGACTTCACAATAATAAATGCTTTACAAGTCAAACCTTCATCCCTTTGTACAAAGCTCGTGATCTACAGGAGCGTAGACATGAATGGTCATATTTGGACTTGACATACTCCTGAAGGCGACTAATTTTTATTCTCTGTCGCCATTGTTTCCAGGACCATGCACAAGGATATGCAACAACTGAAAGTATACTGTGTACAGATCCTTCCCACCAATCATATGCAGCAACTGAGTTAATCTCATCAATAAATCTGTTAAACGCATCCTCATAGCTGCATCACAAAAAGGACTAAATCTCAACAACTATTATGACTTAAAGGACATGATTTGAATGCTCATGTAATAAAAAGCTTCTGAAATGGGTTTTCAAGTTTGTGACATGCACAGCTGCTTGATAGAAAATTTTTAATAATAAGTGCATAAATTTAAAATAGAGAAGAAGTGCATAAACACAAGTCAGTCAATGAATAGTCAAAAGGACAAAAGAAAAAAATTTAACCGAATAGCAGGAGTTATAACAGTGATTTTCTTGACGTAAAAATCTACCAGGAAGGCCAAAGAACATGTTTTTGAGGACAATTCATGTGTTCCCAGTACCAGTGTACCAACATATATGTTGCAATATGACATCATGACCGTGACATGCACTTATAAGTCTGCAGTTTCTCTTACACAATTTCAATTATAGCATGGGGAGGCGAGTAAGGAAGATGCCAGGGTTCTCTGAAAGTATTCGGACCCATGAAGTACATTCTGTGAACATGACTTTGAGTCTCTTCAGCTCTGGTTCCACGAACCTAGTTTTTCAAAAGATAAAATGCATAATTCATCAAATAGTTTCATAAATAATACATTTAGAGCTCAAATATAGCAGATAGGTAGCACAAACTAAAATAGTGGAAATTTTATTATCAGCGTCGTACCTCGGATAGAGAAAGAAGATATGGAAAATGGTGACGATTATGGTGTTCAATTGTACTCGCACTACTATATGAGCCAGAGCCAACCAATTTGACTCTCAAAGTACTTAACAGCAAAGCTAGAAGCACCAAAATGACTGACAGCATTACTGAAAATGGCCAGGGACCCCCAAAAGTATAAAGAAGCTCCTCTAGAGGTGTATAGCAATTTGGCATTCTGTACTTGTCAGAAATACATTTATATGGGCAGGATGCCTGCCTAACTCCCCCTGCAATGAAGAAGAGCATCACAAAAATTGAAGAGCAAAGAAATTTTGGCAGGTCAAACCAAGTCACATCAATCAAAGATACCACCTCGTACATATATGAAATTCGCACGATTAGGAAGAAGATCAAGAGAACAAGGAGTGCAGAGGTGAGCTTCAGAGCCATCAACATCTTTATAAGTGCCAATAGGGCATTCCTGGAAATTCACTTGCATTGTTCAATCACGTTCAGGAAATAGCTTTCTAGAGCAGATGCAAGAATTATTAGAAAAGACACCAAAAATAAAAATAAAAAAACTTGAATGAAGCCGAAGCTAATGCTTTGATTTAATATGACTGTAAGAGAACAACAGCAGAGATGACAGTTAGAGAAATTCAAGTGATACAGTTCAAAGAAGTCACGAGACTGGATCTTGCACTCAACAAAAGGAAGTATACTTGTTGTTCTATTTGTTATTGAAAGAGATGGACAAATGCATGCTTCCATCACCTAGTCAAAAGCAAAAGAAGGAATAGAAAATCATTTGGAACAAACCTTACAAAAAGTTCCACAAAGGCCCTTAGGGCATGCTTTCCCCGTAATGGTACCCCCCTCTCCATGATGACCACCATTATTCCCAGCACCACCACTGTAGAAAATCATAGAGATATGCTGTTAGCCTATGATTAAGAAAACTTTATTTGAAGAAAATGATCATTTTCATATTCCAACATAATTTACAAACTAATCAAAATAATTGAAATTCAAGTTAATTGAAGAGTGAAAGGTCACTTTAGCCCTTGAAAAATCAGTGGAAATCACTAGGGTCCTAAAAGATTTTCTGTATCACTTAAGTCCCAAGTTCAAAAAGTCCCTAAAAGATTTGAAGATGGTTCTTCAAAAGGTAGCAAAGGCTCTTTGACAAAGTGGCCAAGAGTTTGATCCTTGCCTCTTTATTCTATGGGATAGGGTTGTGTTCTTGCCTCCCTTGCGTGCCTTGCACATGATTTCTTAAATGGCATTCCTTGACTACCATGTAAACAAATTGGAGATCCATTTTATTTTAATGCTTCTTTTTCATTTGTGTTGTATTTTCTTGTTCAAGGAGATTTCTTGTCCTCCTCTTCCTTTGTACTGTTTCTTCCTGTAACAAAGAGTCTTCTTTCATCCAGAAAAAATGTAAGAAAGTAAGGACATCTCATCCTCTTTCTTTGTATCCTTCCTTTCTTATCATTATGTATCTGTGTCTGTGTGTTGGTGTTTATGCAAGTCTTGGTCAAACTAGAAAGCTATACAGCAATCATGCAAACCTGGTATGTATAAATGGTATGTAGTTTGAATAATCAGGAAAAGATAACATTAAGTCTGATTGTCCAAATTTAAGTAGCCCAAATTACCATAGAGCAATAGAATAACAAAAAATAGCTCTAAAATTTAGAAAGCAAATTGATTGAGTTATTAAAGCCTGACAGTTATTATCCCAAAACACTACTAAATGATGATAGTCTAAAAAAACATATGCAGCAGTAATTTCCATGTTTAATTCTGACACCAATAGTAGTAGTGATAACACATACCTGCTGTTCATGGTGCCACTTATACTTGCAACAGGAGCATACTCATCCCCCGCACCAATCTTAGACCAATGGAAATGAATTCTCCCTCCTCCACCTCCACCGCCACCAAGGGGGCCACCATTGCCCCCAACAACAGATAAGGATGAATTCTCCAAAAGTCTGAGTTCTTGAAGGAAAAGAAGGACTGTCCCACCAGAACCTCCACCAAGACCACCAACCAAAGAACCAAGACTGCTCTTTATTGCTTTGCTAAAGCTTTGACCATCAGCCCTCAAGGATCCATAAAGGTCAAGCCTCAAAAGGGGCCACTGCATGGATCCCATAACTAGCAACAATTAAGCATTAAAAACTATGATCAGAGCACACAATAAAAGTTTAACTAAACCACTCTGTTTAAAAATATCATCAGGAAAGGACATTTCTTTTTGGAAAGATTATTGTCAGAGATGCTGTAGACGGTCCCTATTTGAACTAAATCTTATTTGTCATCATTGCAGCAACCAAGTCTGCATGTGCATGGTCAACAAAGAAACAGATAATTTTTCCTTGAAACAAATAAACTCAAAGGTGACATTTGAAGCTGCTTACCAATCATCCCCCCACCAACAACATGCCCATATGACGAGTTAGGACCCTCAGTTCCACTACCCAACTCGCATGGAAGATTAGCATTTCCATATTTATTACCACCATTGCTCATCCTCCCATTAAAAAATCCAGACCCTCCTCTTCCACCATGACCAGCACCACCACCAGCTCCATTTAAGAAGTTTCCCTTTCCAATACCATCAGCGCAACCTGAAAAAGGTCTCCGTCTAATCAGAATATCAAGACTACATTATCTTTTTTCAGGTAGCTAACATATTAGTTAGCATAACAAAGGCAGACAAGCATTTAATTACCTGATTCAGATGCGGTAATCACACCATTGGTATCAACAATGACAGTCCTTGCCCTGTGGATATGAATTATACTTCCCTTCATAATGCCATTTACAAGAAGATCCTCAACACGACAAATCTGCAAAACCTCAAGATACCACCTCAAAATTCCAATCACAAAGCAATATATGGTTGTCTAGGCAAGACCTGATTGTAGCCATAGTAAAAGGAAGTGAACGTAACATGACCAAAAAGTGATATTAATAATGTATTTCTAGCATACATGGAAGAAGAAAGGATTTCTTTTTTCAATAATTATATGATTAAGAAAAATTTATAGAGGTGGCAGATAACAACATAAGCAGTTTGTAGAGAATACGATGAATCCCCAAAAGATTTTTTTTTTCTTTTTAATTTGGGGGGAGAGGGGTTACATACTGCATAATTTATAAATTAAGTCCATCCTAAATACCAACTTCCCCTTTTTTTAGGAAGGGGGTAATATGAGAAGGAATACTATCTTTCTTTTACTAAATGAATCTTACTTGAAGTGAGAAGGAGAGCGTATAATTGACATGGCAATCATCAGGTGGAATTATTAAATCTATCGGGCAATTCTGTGTCTTGCAAAGATGTTTTGTCACCCTATAATGTCAAATGAAAAATAAACAATAAAATAAAATAATTAAATTATATTAAAGTTTCAGAGGAGATTTATATACTAAATAGAAACTTCCATTTCATAAATCAAGAAACATCACTGGCAAAAAAATTCATACTTACATGCCTCTACTAGCATCATCATCCAAAGGAGCCTGAAGTAAAGAACCTGGGCCAACCTGTGATGGCACAAAGTTGTTAAACAAGAATTGATAGTTTAGAAAATGGTGAGAAAAGAATGCCTTATATGGAGTAAATGAGTTGAGAAAAAAACCAAAAACAAATGACTAGAAGTATTCGAAGAAATATCTGTTGCATTTAACATAGGAGAAGGAAAGTACAGACGCCAGTCCTTAAAAGTCATGAACAAAAGGAGGCTTGCTGAACCATCATATAAATGTCCTGTAATTAACCGAGAATTGCAACTGAATTATAAAAATTGTGGTATATAAATGCTTACAGTTATGTTATAAAAGAGTGACAAGGAGAGACGCTGGGCTTTGATTGCATCACCATGACCAGTCAACTTCAGAAGTCCCTGACCATATAAACCCAAGTTCGTATTTGAACTAATGACTGAGTTTTGCTGCAAGTGCAGAAATTACAATCAGAAAAACCTACAAGGAAGGCGAGAACAGGATAGAGTTCCATTTAAAAGAATACTATATAATTTCTGATTGAAGCATATCATACCCTTAAAACAACCAAATTCCTAATCTCAAGTACTGAAGCGGTCACGACAGCATTTCCACCACCTTCAATTTGGATTTTGGAGTTCCACATGAGTAACATCTTAATAGCAACTCTAAGGGCTCCAAAAACCTTCATGTATTTAAGGTACAATTGTTAAAATTATGAACAGAACTTCTAGCTTAGAGACAATGAAAGAATTTATAATTCTATGGATTAAGACTGAAAATCCTCTTAATATAGAAAAACTTTCCGGAATACAATCTAGTACCTTTATGATGGAATCACTCATTAAAAGCTCTTCTGCAACAAGCTCAAATTCAGAAACTGGATAATCAGACAAGCCAAAGACTATGCTTGCTCCACAATATACACTAATTTGCCCTCTTACCTTCATAATTGAAGCGTTAAAACACATATAAAAGATTAGAATTCATGGGTTTCTTGTACAGAGCAGAAAGAAATTATTTAATTATCACAAAAACTTAAAATATAAAGAACAAAACATATATTATTATCAGAGAATTTATCTACAGAGACAATTGAAACATAAAATTACCTTATTAAAATCAAATGTTAGATTGACTGCAAGTAGTTAACTTGTTGATAAAATAACAAGCTCCAAAATTTCACTTGGTACGTGCAAAATATATACATGTATCAAAAATATTTATGCATGTAGTCACGTGCGTTGCGCATATCTATTACATAAACACAGCGTACATAGATACAAAATCATAGACAACTAAATTAAATTTAAATAAAAAACAAACAAACAAACAAAAACATGGCTGGGCAGCTTCTGACAAAAGCATGTACACCATACACAATCATACATAAGTTATGAAACAGAAAATTTGATACAACAATTCTTAAAGGCAACAAATCAGTGTAGCAAGACTTGTCAATTAAAATTTTAATCGTAATAAGAACATAAGCTCTCCAAATAGGTAATGGAGCTATAAATGTACCTTCAAATACAAAATGCTTCATTAGATGAAATATACTACAGAAGAATCATCGATAAATTATATAAGCCAAAGCTGCTAAATATAAATTGGTTTATAAGATCTTTTCCAAATTGAAAAAACATATTCTTCATTACAAAATTGTTTCTGTGCATGTATGGGCTAGAAGTTTGTATGAATTGCCTACCTGAACCCGGGTCCAAACAAGAGGAACCAAAACTTGTGCGTTATTCTCCACATAAACATTTGACCATAGGGGACTGGTTGAGAAATCAAGCAATGGAGTCTCAGTTTCTGTTGTGACATTGTCATTGCTGACTTTTAAACTAAGTAAATTAGCATTGAAATATGTGCCAGCTGCTCCAGAATTCCCAGGACAGCCAATACTCAAACCTCCTGTCACAACAAATGCATATAATGTGTATAAGTTCCTTCCTGCTGAAAGCAATCTGAGAAAAAGAGCACTGGCTAGTGATTTGATTTGGAAAGAAAAATTCAAGATACAACCACAACTAAGTCACGATTCTAAACTTGTTGAATGCATAGTGTATCCTCAACCAAAAGTTTCAGAACGTGTTTGTGTGTGTACTTGTTGCAAATATTTCCTAAGAATGAAGCAAAATTATGTTGATACTAAGGTATCGCATTATTTCTGTCCAATCTAAAAATACCGTACAAATTAAACAATTCTCTTATTTTGTTGATCTAGCTCTTTTTTAATTTATAATAATTTATTAGGTCTTCCACTAACTACCTTTCAATATCTAAAAAAGTAACTAGAAGTCTACTAAGGGAAGGCTAAGATCAATTTATCTGGCGCACACCATGTGTAATACTTTTATGTATCATATACAGGTGAGTTCTATTACAGTACTCAAATTGAAATTTGTAGCCAATGTTTATTTGTTTCAAAAGACTTTCAAATTCAAATCAGATTATCCTATTTTTTGTATTTTATTCCAACATAAATCGAGATAGTATTCTTATGAAAGAATCAAATAAATAGAAGAAACTACAACTGCTATTACAACCAGATACAGAAGTGAATGGTACAAACCATGAACAGTAATTTTCAAATCTTCTTGTATGCTGTAACAATCAAGTGATATCCTTCCTCCACCACCTCCACCCCATCCCTTCCCACCAGCAGCACTGATAATACCATACCCCTTCCTACACCCAACAGAAAAGTGATGTCCAAAATAAGGAGTTACAAGCAAACCCACTATATGGCATGTATTATATCAATATGAAAGAGCACACTAAAGGATGAACAACCATCCACGGCATACAAGTTGAGGGGAAAATCCGAAATCTGAAGAATTGAATAGAACTGCTTTTGACTAAACACCCTCCTAAGGTTTGAGGGAGAGAAAACAACACATCATAATCACAAGCATTGCCAATTTTTTTTCTAATCGAAATCAAACTTTATATCACATGCATTTTTAATTTCATGTATTATCACATCAAAATGACAGAAGTACTTTGACCTTCCCCAAAAGTTGGCAAGGATGAAAATGAGATAAACAAATTCCTCTTTCTTCCTTTGGGAAGGTATTTTGAGAAAGGTGAGTCGTAAAAATGCAATAGTGGATTTGCACCCACAACCTTCATTTCACCCCTGTTCTTAATACAACTAGCCCTTAGTACCATAAAGTGCATGTCCCTCTTCAATTAATAGTAAAGCATATCCTCAGGCCACAACAATCTCTAATAACTCACAATGTGAAAAATAAGTGTAGGAACAAATAGAGACTAATACGTAGTGTGTACTCACAGCTTTATGGCATGTATAAATATACTTCCACCGGATCCACCTCCCCCTTCAGAACCTCCATCTCCACCTTCTGCCGTCACTGACCCATTTACATGTAAGGTATCCTTCACTATAAGCTTCACACGTCCCCCACCATTCCCCCCATATCGCTTTTGAGCAGAAATCCCACTTCCCTTACTCCCATAACTCCATGGTTCAGACAGTGTGGACCAAGAATAAACATCACCACCCCAATTTGTCTTATTATTTTTCAAACAGGATGCACCACGCCCCCCATGCCCTCCGCCAGCTCTATCATAGCCAAAGGGTGTGCCACTGGTTTGGGGAGGAGGTGACCCACCCAAGGATGTTGAGTTTATAGACGAACTGTATTCCATAGTAAGATTGGCTGCTGATAATTCCACAGAACCAGCAACTATAGATGCATACTGACCAAGTTTAATGTTGCCAGACATATTGAAAATTATCACGCACCCTTCCACAGGACATAGAATTGAAACATGAGGGAGCATCTCCAGGTTTCCAACACCATAAATGTGAAGATGAGAATTCAAATAAATAGATGAGCTTAGGAAGCATGTGGTATTAAATGATCCCACACCTTCCAAGTCCTCACAAGAAATTGATTCATTCAACGGAAATGAAGGTGGTTTGTTCAAAAATGCAGGGTCATGCATTGGAGAATTATCACTTGTGATTAACCCAGAGTAACCCAACATGTCTCTGAGGCCAGTACTCTCATTCCTATCATGAGCTGAACTTAGAGGAAGAGAATATATCAGAAGACATCCCAATAGAATGCAGCACCAGAGGTACCTATACATAACCATAGAGTGCATCACCGCTTATATATTGGTAGAAATCGTAAGAAATGTAAGGTTCCAATCAGCTCAGCAGCCAGTCTAGACATACGTCCTGCAAAATTTGCTTTTGAATGCTACCTCCTGAGGCACCTACTCAAGGCTACCACTGATATACATATTCTGCAACAAATAGATATGTTAGGAATATCTTAACAAATCACATAAGAAATATCAAATAGCAAGAAAAACAAGCAGGTTAGAAAACTTCAAATATGACTAAACTTTTGCTATATAAGAAAAAACATTTTTAGTCAGACCACTAAGAGGAGGGAAAAATAATCAGCAAAATATTGTTTAACCTTCGGTTACACATATAGACTGTTCCCACTTCTCATTTTCCACATCGAAGGACCATGGCATATTTGGAAACCTCACTTTGCCCATTTTGCCAGACGTAAAAGATAACATTGTACCTGTCAAAACCATATCTTTTGTAAAACCACCATGTTCCACTAAGCATTTTTCCAACGGCACTTCCAGGAAAGGAATCAAAGCATTCCCTTCTCCTCTGACAGACAAAAATTGACAAAAACCAACTAGAACTAAATCAAATTACATAGTTCACATTCTTTCTTCTACATGAAACGGCATACTTGATGTGAATTTCTAATAGAACTAAGCCCGTTGGAGTAACTATATCGAAGTGTGATTAAGTGGTTTTTGTCAGTGGCTCAAACATGACTACTTTACCAGTGCCCAAACATTTTCTTTTCCTTTTAGTCACCATTCTTTCAAAGAATTATGAGTAGTTAGAGCCCCGCATGCCACTTTAGATAAATGAGGATTATGACAGGGTACCATGATAACTTTTAAGTTCATAAACCACACTGCCTAAACTCAATCAGAAATTTATTCATAAAATGTAAGATAAACAAGTTTTCAAACAATAATTCATGCAATGTAGTTTAAGCTCAGATTTGATCGCATAAGATCGATCGATCAATTTATCAATGTAACATTTCACAGGCAAATCAAAGACCACTGCTCTAAGAATCAAAAGAAAACATGAAAAACCCGAAAAGTTCTGCAAGCTAAAATTTGTACTAGTATAGTTAGAACACCAACCCTATATATATATATATATATATATATATATTAAAAAAAAAAGAAAAAGAGTGAACTAACCAGTAGAGGAGCGAGGAAGAAAATGAAAGTTCCGCTGAATCTTTGGAGAAGCTCAATTCTTCTCTTTCTGACACTATGTTGATTCCCGGTCTAAGACAGAAAATGAAGTCCACTTTGTCCTTTTGCTTTTTCTTTCTTTTAACTTTTTCTTTTGTTTCATATACACTGATGAAAGTTCAGAAGCAGTGAACTGGAAAAAGATAGAGTGAGGGAAAGTCTCTACGAGTCCAAGCTACGTTTGCGTAGCTGGATTTTGATCGAATTTTTCCGCATCGTTAGGCCTTATATTAAATCCGCCCCCGTCTTCATCGAAAATTTCGGGACTGCCCTTTTTCTTTGACTTTCTCTGTTCACTGTGTGTCTGGAAGCCCCTCGTTATCAGCAGTCCATTCGCAAATAGTTTTACAGATCGCCATCATCAACATGTAGTTTTCAAATGATAATAATAATAATAATGAAAATAAAATTGAATGGACAAACATAATAAAGATGAAGATGTGTAATAAATTTGATAATTTTACAATAAAAATGGATCTTTGAAAGATTTTGTAAAATTATCTTATCTTATCACGATTTACATTGAATAGAAACATGGGTGCATCAGCATTGAAGCACTATATTTTTTTATACAAAAATCAATCCCACAATGGTTAAATACTGCGACTTCTAGTTCATCTCATGTCCTATGATCAGAGTAATTTTTTTTAGCCATGACGATCACTAGGATAATGGTCAATTTTTAACATGCCTCGTTGATTAAGAAATAATAAATACAAATATCTAGTGCACGAGTGAAATTATGTGAGTGAGGGAAAATTATAAACTCCTAGTTCTTAATGCAGTTCAAATAATCTAAAATAAAATTTACACTTTAAATAATAATATACAGAAGAATAATCATTACTAATAAAAAAAAATACAACTGAAATTATGATAAGTAATATGTAGACTCAAATGAATGGTCTATCTGTACCAAAAAAAATGGATGGTCTATAAATTTTGTAAGCTATGCTCCCATTTTAGAGGAGTCGATTCATTATTAATTATTAATTAATTATATATATGGCAGTACTAAATTTATATCTATATAGCCCGTTAAAAGAGAAAAATCTATATGAAACACATAAATATATTATCATATATCATATGTACTAAAGGCTGCTAAATGCTCATATATATATATATATATATATATATATATTTTAAAAAAAAAAAAGCTCATAAAATGTATCAGGTAATTAGACCTCCTTTTCTTTAAACAGCCACGCTAGCGCATACGGAAGTGAGTGGATCCAATCGCATTGGATGTTGCGTGGTTTGCTAATATAAGAGTAAGACTAAACAAGGCTAAATTGATATTTAAACGATGAGAGAGGGGCATTTGTTTTGACAAACTGTACGACAAAATCCAAACTGTTTTTACGCCCTTTACTTTATTTCAGGAGGTGGGTCCATCTACAGATGCTCCAATAGCCGTCCATGCGCGTGTATATGGTATGCTATACTACTTACTGTAAACTCGGTTTAAAATAACTGATGGATGTGAAAGGCCGCACGTGTTCAATCGTGCCATCACTTTGTGGATGCCATACCCCCATGTGCCATCACCAAGCTACTGAAACAATAGGTTATGTGTCAGTTTATGGCCCTCCCTGAAAATCAAGTGCCAATCGTCAATAGGCTCAATGGTGTGGGAATTAATTTTTACACTTCCCTATTTTAAGTTTTTCACTCCCTCCCACTTTTTAAAAATTTTCTTTTCAAAAATCCCTTTCACTGAACATGGCCCACCCCTCATTATACTCCCCCTCTCAACGTTTCCCCCCTTGAAAACCCATTCCCACAACCTGAGGACGCCAACTGAAATAAAAAGGGTCAAAGCACATGCCTTGCCTCTGTAATAGTATCCACCGCCGAAGAAGATTAAGAGGAGAGAAGACAATCCCTTGATTGCTCCAAATGGGCTGAAATCATTTCCGTAAATATGACTGATGAATTTATGGAAACTAAATTTATGAAAAAAAGGGGTTATTTCAATAATTTTGTTGATAAAAAAAAGGGGAATCTGAATATTAAAATAGGGGAGCACCAAAATTAATCCCCCAATGGTGTGCACGCCCCACATTTTCCAACACAACACAAATTGGGTTTGGGGTATGTAGAAGGAGGGAGTGACTAGAAATTATGGGGGTAGCCAAATGAATTCACCATTGTCATTCTTAAGAGAAGCCCGTGCCTACTTTGGGCCGACTTCATATCCAGAATACAAAACAGGGGTGTTTGGGCTTGACTCGTGACCCTTCTTAATCAGGTCTATTATAGTACGCCCTAAGTACGAATTTAAATGTGCTTGCAAATGAAAGGAGTAAATGTAGAGCTACCAATTCAAGGGCCAAAATAATTGCTAACCAGGAGATTCAGAATTCTCAAACTTGGGATACTTACTAACAATCCTGCACTTTGAAAAGCCTGCTTGCTTAAATGTAACAACCACCACACTTTTATATACCACCAAAAATTGAGTAGCAACAATAGCACATTAAAGCATTTTCTGACATCATCTGTTAAATAATATTTGAGTATAATTACATGTCAGGAAGAGCTGAAAGAGTTGACCACATAACCACCTTCTGTACAGAAACAACTTCTTTGGGGTGGTGATTGCTGCCGTATGCTATGTATTATCATATTCACCGAGAACATATCGTAAACCGCCGTGCTTCTTCACGATCCCAACCCTTTCGACAAAACCATTCCACGTAATGCTCTTTCGAACAAACTTTACCTTATCCCAAACAATACAAAATTTCAGTAAGGTAAGCGGGGTTATATTTTCCTTTCTCAGCCCACAGGATGTGCATCTTGTACCTTCCTAAAGCCCCACAGTTCCACCAACTCAGATCACATATACCAATCCTTCGGTAGCGTTATGCAGACAGAGATTCCATAGAAGGCAGTCCTTCTGATGTGTCATGCAAAGCATATTTCAGCACACAAGACAGGCACAAACCCAGTTGCTGATTGCAAAGACTATAACCCATGAAAAGCCATACTTAGCTCCTGTAGTTCCTTAACCGTTATAGTGGATTTTCTGATTCTGGGAGCTCTGACCTTGAGGCTGCTGTTGGGAAGCCTGCAAGTTCAGTGGCTGTGTATTATAATGAGCAAAGGGCTGGGAGTAGAGAGAATTCATCAGGCCCTAAATCAAGGCAAAAAAAGACATAGCGTAAGGAAACAATTGAATGTTATCAACCATGGCCACAAACAAAACAAAACAGAAACAAAACAAAAACACAAAATGCTTTCAAGTTCAAAAAATGAACTAGCTGAAACCAGAGTATACCTGAGATTGAAGAGGGTTAGCATTAGCCACACCAAAATGGCTCTGTGGTGTATCATCTTGTGAAGTTTCGTTGAAGCCAACCTGAGTGAAAAGACCATGTGATCCATGAGCCATGTAATCCTGTGAAATAACAGAATGGAAGTTCAGAGCCAAAAGGATCATTGAAACCAAATCCAGTAGACAAAAAACTAGTAACTTCAGGAACCTGAGACATAAAATCATTTCCAGAACCAAAACGTGAATATCCAGCCTGAGAATTCTGGTTCAGAAAGTTCCCTGGAAATCCACCTTGTGCTCCTTGAGTAACATAATCAACAGCATATCCACTTTGAGAAGCCTGAAGGTAAATAAAAAGTCAACAGTAAGTATAAAGAAAGACTAACATAGGTCTCTTACATTGTTATACCTGTGCTGTTATATACAAGAATAAATACATCAGTTCATATACCTGTGTGGAGAAATCAGTCACATTATAAGGAACATGAGATCCCTGGCTTTTGAAGTCATCACCCAAGAAATCCTGATGGACAAAAAATGCAAAAAAATGAATGCCAAGCTTACATTGAAATAAATCTAAAGCTTCAATCACGGTACTACAGATACCTGGGACATTCCTGCAACAGAAAATTGATCTCGGAATGACTGGCTTGGCCCTTGGACTGGCATCTGAGGCATACAGGAGACAGTCAGAATTTACCAAGAAATAAAATTAGTAGGACATGAAAAAATAACATGAAGGCGGAAATGAAAAGCACAGACATTATTTGCGAACCCAGGTTGAGATAATGGACCACCAACAGATGGCTGGCTGCTGGGATTTTCAAGAGATGGGAAATTAAAGGTAGATCCAAGATTCCCAATAGGCTGCTGTGTGCCTTGCTGGTGTGAGACATGATTGCTGCCAATTGCAGCACCAGTATTACCTCGCCCAGCCCCAAAACCCCGACTCCCTGGAGGTGGGACATGAGGAACTGCCCCAACAGGTCCATGAACAGCTCCACGAGCTGGAATTGCATATGGCTGAGACTGGGGACCACCATGGAAAGGTGGCAGGGGGACTCTTGGCATTGCATACCCAGCAGGATGAACTCCAGGCTTATGGGTTCCATTTGGGGGCCCAGAAGGTATATAAGATCCTGCAGTTGACATCAGAAATTGTTAGTCATACAATCTGAAGTGATAGAAGTATAAAAAGCTCCCCAATGCAGAAGAGATCATAAGAACTTCAAATAATCAGACAGCAAGTTTTGTACGGTTTTAAATTCTTATCAAGTATTGGTATGAGACTGATACCAATACCATAAGGAAAACTAGACTGAATTAGGCGAAGGACTTATGAAAGAGTATAAATTATGTACCCCTTCCACGGCTACTCCTCCGGTCTGACGTTGGGCCAGAGCCAAAATTATCATTAGGCACAACACCAGGTCCACCACCATAAAAAAGCCTTCTATCATTGTAGATCTGCAAGTAAGAACAACCATGACATGGAAATGTAATCATTTAAAGAAAAAATGCTACAATAGAAAAGCACCCCATATAAGAGATTAACAGTACCCTGCACAACAGCAGGCCACAAAGCAAATAAATCAACAATACTAGGTATATTCATCAACTACCTTCTTAGGCTTCTGAAACTGAACCATACTTTGCTTCAAGTTATTCAAAGGCCCCTCAACCAAGCATTCATGCTCCTGTTAATAAAAGAAAAGGGAGAAACACGTATCTATATGTATGTATATTTTAAAAGAAAGAACAGCTTGTTTAGAATATGAAAATGCAATGTATATGATAAGAGATTTTATGTTGGGAAATGCTTTTGTGGACCTTTCAAACCAAAAAAAAAAACGTAAAAGGGAAAGCAATCAAGGGATAGTTCAAAGAAATAGCCACTAGCAACACCCTATAGCAGAAACCCTACCTTATAATGTGTCAATAAACTGTTCCAAAGAGGCTGTTTACTGAGAACTTTAGGATTACCCAGAATAACAATACCATATCTAGCTCGTGTCAAAGCAACATTAAGCCTCCGAGGATCATTCAGAAATCCAATGCCCTAAAGAATATGTAGAAGACTAGAAGTCAGCTTGTGAAGTGTAAAGTATTACAACAGAAGTGTTCATTTAATGTAAAGGACAGGCGACAATGTCTCAAAAATGTGGAAGTTCAAATAGAAAGTTTTGAACGATCAGGTGACAACATGAAGGAAGAGTCAACCAACCTGATGCTCGTTACTTCTAACACACGATAAAATAATGTAGTCTTTTTCCCTTCCTTGAAATGAATCAACGCTAGCAACCTAAAATCAATAAAATTAATGTAGTGAATGTGGCTAAGTCTGAGATGGCATAGAAATATTGTTGATATCTGTATTATACCTCAATCTCCTTGTAAAGTTGCTGCCTAAGAGCACCATTTCTTGACATATAGTTCACAATATAAGCTCTCTGTCCTTCATAAGGTGTTATCACGCCAATCTGTAAAACATCAAACCAATTCAACCAAAACGCCAACATTAACTGTATTAATATAAATCCAAGGGTTAATCCACAGTCCTAAAGATACCTGACTAGGGACTACACCACTCCTTAAGAAAGTTGTCACAATCTTCTCAACGTTTGCTGCCTCAGTCCTATTTAAATAAGATGTTCCACTTGCACTTATCTCTTCTTGACCCATCTGTAGAACAATTGGGTTGATTAAAAGAATCCAGGGGAACAATATATTTGATATAAGTTGATAACAAAAGGGCAAAATAGAAGAAAATCATAAATATGACATTAAACAAAGAAGAAATAAAATTAACTATGATGACAGTGCACATTGGAAGAACATAGAAGCATTGACTTCCACAATGTATTAATACAATGCAGCACCTGGACATAAAAAAACATGGGACGGTTTGGCACAGGCCAGGGAAAATCAATTCCTGACGATTGCCTTTCATTAACAGTGACTCCATTTTGTAGGGTGCCTTCATAGAAGCTGTTTGAGGGAAATTCTGAAAGAGATGGATGCATTCGGTATTGAACCTGATATTTGACCACCAAAAAAATAGCCTTGGTATTAGTAGAAGAAAATAATTACACCCAAAAAAGTGTAAGAGATCCACAGCTATATATAATACTAAAACATAACATACGCAGGATAACAACCTGGAATATTCATGTGCATAACAATCACTACCACTGGATTAAAAACAGAAGATAGTGTAAAGGTATTTTCAACAAAGAAGTAAACCTTCTTTAGGAGTGATCTGTGCAAGTAGCCAGGCTCTTGTCCACATAAAGAGAGAGAGAGAGAGAGAATGTGTGTGTGTGTGTGTGTGTACAAGTGCTCATGTTGAAGTGCTCACATTCACCCTGGCCAAACTAATTAACCACCCAGCACAACAGGCAGTTAAGAAAGCAGAATATCATATTAGTTGTAGTAATGACTTCCCGTTGATATAAAGGTTACATTACCTGCAATCTAATTGGTTTGAGACCAAGTAGAACAAGGCGTTCAAAAAGTGACTGTGCTAGACCTGCACGAGCTGCTTTCTTGCACATGATAACAGGACCAAGCTGGCAATGATCACCAACAAGAACAACCTAAACAGATTTGTCACATTAGAAAGTCGTGCATGTCACACAAATTCATGAAAAGAACTGTACATCAAATACCTGCTTGGCCCCAAGAACCAAGGGAATGAGGCATTCAGGTTCGGTTGCCTGAGTGGACTCATCAATAAGTACCTGAAAACAATTGTCAACAGTCTAAGCTACCATCTAAAATGAAAGTGCTAATTACGTCTGCAAATATCATATATTTCAACCTGACGGAACCTAAAGTTAGCCAGTCGAGGATCTCCAGCACCAACACAAGTGCAGCAGATCACATCAGCACTCTGAGAAATCTCCCTCTCTGTTGCTCGTTTAAGTGCTTTATACTTTTTCTCATCACTACTGGAAAGTTCCCCTGTAAATAAACACATATATTAGTACACATAGGACAAGTGTCATTTTGAACTCACTGATGCATACTTGCATCACCCACTCAAGGGCAGGTTTTTATCATAGCAATTGCAACTAGATAGATAGAATAAGAAATAGAAGTAGAGAATGATATAATTCTGAATCAATATTATCCTGATCCAGAAGCATAAAATAATTATCCCCATTTTCTCAACAGATTATTACTAAAAATAGTAAAATTAAGAAATGATAGTCATGCAAACATTATAAGTAAATTGTAATTAAAAAAAAAAAAAAGATAAACATTGAGGAAATCCAATATCATTATCCTTCTTCCCAATAGGTTCATTATAGCAGTTTAGAGGAGGGAATTAATGATGCTATTGCATAATAAGCATACAAAATAATCCTAATTGGACCTAGTAAGTTCAGAGCAGACCTTGCTCGTCTTTCAGTTGTTGTAACTTGTGAAGTTCACTTTTGTCAGATGTGTCAAGATGTCGAACCTGGTATACATCACATGCATCAAGAGTTGAAGTATACTGAAAAAAACCATAACACAAACCCCAAAAGCAGTTTACAAACCTGATAATGAAGTGTTAAATGCTCAACAGGAGAACTCACGGCTTCCCTTGATTTTGCACAAAGCCTAACAACCTTTAACGAAAGAACATGCATCATGGAGAGAAGCAGAGAAGACAATGGTTACAATTTCAACAGGAAAGATTTTGAACGAAGACAATTAGGAGTTTTAAAAAATTTGTAAAAGAGATTTTTTTTTTTTTTTTTTTTTCACAATAGCATGTAAGATTAACATTCAAACAGAACAAACATCGTCTATACCTTTAACCCAGTAGCACTAATCTTTTCAGCTAGCTGGTCCACAGCGACATTACTAGGGGCACAAACCAAAACCTGAAAATTTATTTTGAAAACGTCATGTGTCTATAAACATTCATCATGAGGGCACAAAAAAAAAAAACTCGTCATGTAGACAAGGATTCTAAGACATACCTGCCCTTGACCTTGTTTTGCCATGTGGTATACAATTGCCGCAGAAGTTACAGTCTTACCAGTTCCAGGAGGACCTTGAATTAAACTAATAGGTCTCTGAAGAACACTCTTAACTGCAAAAACCTACAAATAAAAGGAAGCAGATAATAAATCAAGGATGATAGTGGGAAACAAACAGAACAAGTGTTACTTGGACACAATAATATCAAACATCTTAACAAGAAGAGGAAAAACAAATTAACAGCAGGGAGGTAAAAGATCTGTAGGAACTAGGAAGATCGGCATACTTGTGATGCATTGAGCTCTGGAAGTCCTGGTGCACCAAAACGACGAGGCAATGTATTACGCACCATCTGAACCTCAACTTCATGACCCAATAAGTGATGGTAAATATACCTGCATATTAAACAGCATTTATGATAAATTTTAAAACAATATAAATGAAAATTTCTCCCTGGACAAACATGATCTTTTGTGAGATCCTACAATTTAGTAAGACATCCACTTACACCATACTTGCTCAAGTTATACTTCATATTTCAAATTAGTTCCTTCCATGTAAGAGATCATTAAGCGGACACAACACCCGGTCAATGTCATGGCAAGGTAAATAAAGCATATTTTTTAACCATTACCCACCCATTCCCAGAAACTCCAACCAATAGCAACTTATACAGATCATATCCTAGGTGCAGGTAAGTAAGCAAGTTCAAAGAGACTTATATTTAGGATCAGAATCCTTAATCCTTATTATAAAAAACAGGGACAAAAAACATAAACCAAGAAAAGGCAAGACATAGGAATACACAAAGCAAAAAAAACTAACTTAGAGTAGGGCAAACTTACCCACTAACACTTGTCTCATCAACAGCAAAGGTTTTCATTGCTCCTTGCTCTCTGTCAAAGCTTGTACTCTTCCACACAAAATCAACACTGAAACCATGGTTTGCATCAACTGGTACACCCTGCATACAACAGGGGCATAACCACTGGGTACATCAAGAATTGAAAGACGCAAGAATACAAAACTAATGCTAGAATTACCTGACTAGCACGAAGCTCAAGTGCAACCTCCTCTTGTGCAGTCAGCTTAATCTGAAATTAGAAGACAACATTTACCACAGTGCTCAATAAAAATTAGTGAAGGAAAATAACAAATACATGTTAATCAAAATCAAATACCATATAAAATAACACCCGTTCTCGTGTGCATATATAGGATTCACAGGATTATATTACACATGCACTGACAATTGACAAAAGACTACAAAATTGTAAACTTAAAGGGAAAATTAATACTATTAATTATATATAAGAACAAAATCCAGAATTTCTATTTGCATGCATCTAATGGCAATAAATAACGAATACATCCAAAGTACCAGCTTAAAACATAAATAGCCATACATATTCTATGCAATGCACATTCACAAAGGGATATGTGTGGGCGTGGGTGTGTTTAAAATGTGTCCATAATCAGTTGCAATAATTTATCACATACCACGTGCCCCACGGACTGCCATGCTGGATGTGCAGCATCTCCGGAATAACGCAATCTTAATTCATCACCAGGTACTAACCGCAATTCATTATCTTCCTACAAATTACAAAAATGAACAGTTTATTTTCCACTCAAATGACTTTGAGATTTAAAAAAGAAAACAGCAAAAAATACAAACTCTGTAGCACATAAAACATAATAATGCACACAATACAAATCAGCAGCAAGCCTAGCCCAGCAATCAAAAGATAGAGCACCTTTGGGAAGACAAAGTATGCAATGCGCTTCTTATTAAGACCAATATCCCATCGAATCGTAACATTGTCCTTGCTTTGTGATTCTTTCATCATCTACAACAACAAAGCACTTATAAGAAACCAGAAAGAAAAAAAAAAAAATCAGAACATGGTACAAAACATAAAACCTGCAATCAAGAATGCTTTATTGGTAAGATAGTCTAAAAGCACACATACAGATTAAGAACAAGCAGACCATTACAAAATTTTAGACTAGATAAAAATAGAGGCCCTTACCTTATCATAATCAGCTTCGAGTTTAATAAGAGGTGCAAACACGTTTTGATACTGAAATGGCAAGGAAACAAGAAACATGTTAAATAAGGACCCAGAACAAACCAAGACAATGGTAACATACTCCTCATTTTACAAAAATAAAATATTAATAAAAAAATCTTTAACTCAAACCTGATATGCATCTTCATATTTCAAAGCCACGGGCTGAGGTTCATCATCCACACCAGGCTTTTCAAGGTCCTCCAGAGAAGCATCAGGATTTGTCTTCCAAAGCTCTTCTACCTTATTTATTTGCTGCGCACTTATCTGGCGTGCTCTCAACTGCTCCTGTTCAGATGGGATCTGCAAAAGATAACATTTTAGCAAGATAGATTTCTTTTTTTTTTTTTTGAAAAAAAAAAAAAAAAAGGAACCTTAAATGAATAAGGTTCAAAAGAAAGATGATGACCTTGACAAGCCATTGCAAGAAACACCGATCATCTATCAGCGGACACCATTGGCTAAGGTCCCAATTCATGTCCTTCAACGCGTTAACACTCAAGCAAGGCTCACGACAAAGAAGAACAACCACACTTTCTGTCTTGGCAGAAATAAATCCAAGGAGAAACACATTACGACACCCACAATTGTAGCATTCAAGGATTGTTTCTCCTAAGGGACTATCTTTGTGAAGACAGACTTCTTTATGTTTTGCTCGAACCTGAAGGAACAACAAAATACTCAATGAAGTTTGGAAAAATTGCATCAATAAAGCCACAAATGGACCAATGTTTTCCAACCTTTTCTAGCCATCCAATAAAACATAGAAGGCAGTAGAGGCAGCAAAGTAATCCACAAAATGACAAAGTTCAAGGAGTAATCACCGATTAGAGAAAAAAACAAAAAGAAAGTACATTTAATTGAGAAACCCATGGACCACCCATGAATTGGCATATCTTACATCTGTACATTAGTCAGTAAGCTAATATCAAATCAAAAATCACGATCTTCGAAAGCCCAAGACATTATCGCCTAAAATTTATCAGTAAACGAAGCAGAAACTGAATTACATAAAGACCCAATGGTGCTTCACCAACAAAAAGTACTTCCTCTTAATGCATATTTCTAACTAGAATGTCACGGATGGTTTTCTTCTAAACCCATTATTTAAGGTACTCCACAACCAATCTACAGTTAAACACGTCTTCCCACTTTTCACCAGTAAAACCATATTTCTCACTTCTCAAGTTTAATAATAAATCCAACACCTTCTGTGACCAAAAAATATTTGAGGAAATTATTGTAAGAATAAATAAATAAACGAGACAATGATGGCAATGGTTCGACGACGATATTACTTCTGGGACGACCAAACTTGGAAACATTCTTAAGTTTTGCAGTAGATCATCAACATACTTACAAACAACTTCATCCAATTCCACTGAGATTATTAGAAACAGCCAGCATAACATCACATAACCTTACTTGTCATTCTCTGAACACCCAAGTCCACAACTAACCTAAGTACCCGAGGAAATAAATTCAAATACAAACTGAAAAAGATACTATGTGCCAACAACTCACCAGGTGATTTACAATATGTGAACCGGACGTGTTTCCCCTCGAATTGCAGAACCATTTGCGGCATGATGGCACATTACACCTCACAACACAAGCCGGGTTCGACACCCCACAATATCGGCATGCATGTTCAGTGAAATCTCCTTTACCATACTCGTAATTCTCGTCATCCACAGTATCTTCAAAATTTAAGCCGCCCATGCCAGCCGCCAGGGCGTCCACCATCTGGTTGTTGCCGCTGCTGCTGCTCGACCCAGCTGCCCGGCTTTTAGTGGCACTTCCCGGTGCTGCTGAGACGGGAGAGGCATCGGACTGGTGATCAGACCCAGAACCCCCTCCACCACCACGTTCGGTGGGGTCGGATAGCGAATCGGACGGAGTAGGCCATGGGACCGATGACCTTAAGGGGTCACGGAACTCAGGATAGTCGAAATCCTCCCCCTGAGTGTTAAATTCAAGAAAAGTGTAGGCGTCGTTGCCAGTGTCGGGCTGCGAAGCGGTTTCGAATAGATTGCTCTGGTGCGAGTCCATCGTAATCAAAAACTTCCGAAATAAATTGAAAACAATGCGATCTCCTGAGTATTAGTTGAATTGTTAGGGTTAGGGTTTTAAATACTGTTTTCTTCAGTTTATGAAAGTGAAAGGGGTTATGATTAGGGTTAGGGTTCGGTGTAAGGAATGAAGAAAAACAAGTTTGGGAAGGAGAGACGCTGAGACATAGTTAAAACAAGGGAAGAGCGTATGCGCGCGAGTGTACAGATGTCAAGGAAGAGCGTGTACATTATACGTACAGAATGAACTCTTAACCGCCATTCACTTAACACGTGCCGACTACACGGTGATTGGTGATATACATACAGTGATTTATAAAATTCATTACTTTATTAATTTTTTATATATCCCTGCTCCTCTTACGTAAGTTGGCTGGTATTTTTTTAAAAGAATAATATTTTCCAGTAAATTATGAAAAACTCGAAATATCATTTTTAATTAACTGAAATTACTTCAGCTACCCATTTTATATCTCTTATACTTTAAAATTAAAATATTTTAAATTTAAAATATGCATTATATATACTATACAAATCTTATTTACCAACAAAAAAAAATCATCAAACTTAACTGATAATTAATATTTTATCCACTTCAAAATAACTCCTATATGGTTGACTAAAATTCAGCGTTGCAATACAATGTTATTCTATTTTACGTTGTTTGTAACTTCTGCTATCATACTATGTATCTACTTGTCCACTACTAACCTACGTTGTCACTACAATCCAGCCTTATAATAAAATTTTATCATTTATTATAACATTGATTATTCCTCGTACAATATATTATTTATAAATGCATTATTAAGCATTGTGAATTGATCACTTGGTTACATACGTCCACGTTTCTAAGCACCAAATTGAAGAAAAAGCAAAAGAAAACCACGTAGCGTAACATGATTAGGAATTAGGATCCTTTATAGTTTGTACTTCATCCATTGTTATTGACCAAAAAGTAACTGCTTCCATGGAGAAGAATTAGGTGGCTGGTTCTGCATGTGGCTCTATATCTCCTCAGGAAAAATACGCCGTTCTCTCTCTTCGTCCCACTCTTTAATCTGCAAACCAACATTGACATCGTAACAGTGTCAGACAAACAGAAATAACACGACGAGGTTCGAAACCTCATGCCTGTCTACACTAGCACGGGACAATATCATCTATTATCACATTGTATATGTCCCATCACTTTTATTGGTAAAATTATCATTGTATATATCCCACCATTTTTATTAGTGTGTATATATATATATATATATATATATATATATATATATATATATATATATATATATATATATATATTTGTAATTTAATAATTGCTGCCATATTATTTTTAATTTTCTTTATCATTTGAAGTAAATAAAGATGTGAAAATAAAAAAATTGGAATAGAAGAATTTAATCCAAAAAGATAGGCTATATTCAACGAATATGGATGGATATACAGCCCGAGAAAGAAGGTTATGAATTGAGTCTTACCCATTCGAATCGACACAATCGCCTAAAATAAGTCGCAATCTTCTCACATTCAGGTGCACTTTTACCCTTTTTCTCAAGGCACCTAATTAATCATAATTTTTAATTTAGGGAAGCTCCTGAATATGAATATATAAGATCCCAAGACTAACTGATATATATATATATATATATATATATATATATATAGTTAGAAGCAGGAAAGCCACTATACGTACGATAAGCTCACCTATGATAGTCGACGTATCTCACATAACAGTGGCGTGTTTGGTAATCAGCGGATGGTGGAATTGTCCCTGTCCCTGAGTACTTTTCCACCTGATTAATTCTATATAGATAGATGTTAGTTACAGTTAATTTATGTATAACTCATAACTAAGTAATTATAGATGGAAGCGCAGAGGGTGAAAGGACCTTGTTGGTGATATGATCAGTTGACGAGGGAGGAGGGGGCGGAGAAACGGTGCCGACTTCATGAGCGGGCTTAGGAGCTTGCTCACCCCGCGCCACCTTGTTCACGTCTCTAGCCCTCATCTTGTCGTGTGGATCCACCTGCGATGCCGACATGCTTAATTTTTCTTACTTATTCTTCAATTTGATCTCCACCTACGGTTTGGTTTTCTGCCTGTGGATTTGGAAAATTAATATTGGCTTAATTGGAACAAGAACTACTACAATCAGAGGACTTCTAGTCTAGTCCTTATCGTTATGTATTATATTAATGCATCTGCAAGGCAAGTATAGAACACCATGGAGCTAGTCATGCCACGTTGTAAACGGGAAGACACTTGGCTACTATTTGGGTGCTCAAGTGTCTGTATGCATATGCAGCATAAGACCATGTTTGGGCCCGGCACCTTATATCAGCTTATCTATATAAATTAAGAGTACTCATGATAAATTCTATTGAGCGGCTCTGTTGAATGAAAAATCTCTCTGATATTTATCACTTGATTCGATATCCAACAATAATATATAGTAATTTTGAATCATAGTAGTAAAAAAATTATAAAATTGTCGCCCTAAAAAACGAGTTAGAACTACTTTTTCGGTCTTTAAATCAAAGAAGTGATTTATTTCTGTACAAAATGGATTGTACACCAAAATAAGTATTAAAATGGACTTCCAGGGGTCTAGTTACGGGCTACATTGATGGATTAGAAATTAAGGACAAAAAGGTTGATGGCCTGCAAGACAATTGAAGAGGAAAGGGATATCCCATAATGTAATTCTTCCTGATCTTCAGCACTGCAATAAACGGAAAGATTTCTTTTTGGAATTTTTCATATCTGATCTGTCTGTAAGAAAGTAGACCGGTGAACATCAAAAGTATATATTTTTTGGGTGGAAATTAATTTTGATGTTCTGAAATAAAGTGATGAACTTGGCCATATTAATTATGCACAATTTGCGATGCGGACTCACATCTGATGTTTCTCAGCAGTTACTGAAAAGGAAATAAAAACAGGGAATCCAACTCATCTAAAGTGAGAGTGTAGCACATGAATGAAGGTTAACTTCGTCACACAACAAACCAAGTCTCCAAAGTTGCGAATCAAGTTCTTCAATTTTTCTTGATAGATTTATTTCTCTAACCATTTCTCAAAAATTCACTTCCATTTTAGTTCAATTTTTTTTTACGTGCACTGCATCATGGACCATACATGATTGCTATTGCTATTTCCACTGAAGAAAATCAAGAAACACCATTCAATTTCTTGACTTCAACTTTACCTACAAGAAAACCGAAACCACTAAAAAAAGCGCAATGCAATTTCCTTTTGTTGTTCTTTATAAATTATCAATTCATAAATATATTTCTGCTTTTGCTAAAGGAGCAAACATGCATTCATGGCTCACGTGACAAATTTATTGCGGTTTCTAGCTCACCTGATGTATAGTATACTTAACGAACAAAAACCAAATAAAAAACAAAGACCCTGAAGAAAACGAAGAAAAAGAAAATGAAGTTTGCTTTCTACCCAAGGTTGATTTTCCTTCTCTTTCAGTGCTCAAATGGCTCCGACTTCGTACGTCAATCTTGCTGGGAAGCCTCAAAGAGCGACCCAAAACTCAGTTATGGCTTCTGTGTTGCGTGCCTCGAATCCATTCCCAAGAGCCAACCCACCAGTATTGAAGAGCTTGTGGATATGACAATTCAGATAACAGAGTCCAACACAACCAACATAGTTTCCATCATTTCCAAGCTCCTGCAGAACCAAACTTTTACTCAACATGAGAAGGCTTGCTTAAAAGATTGCTTTCATCTTTACTCAGATGCTCTTTCCGAATTACAAGACGCTCTGAATGCTTTCAAATCCAAGGATTTGGACACAGCTAATATAAAGGTGAGTGCTGTTTTGGATGCCTGCGTTACCTGTGAAGATCAATTCAAGGACAAGAAAGGTGAAGCGTGTCCTTTAACGAACGATAACAACATTTACTTCCAGCTCAATGCAATTTCTCTAGCTTTCATCCAAATGTGTCATTAGAACTCTTGATCATCTCATAAAATCAGAGACCTTACGTGTTGTTCTATTGCTATCCATATATAATTGAAATTTAAAAGTGTCAAGCATGATCAATAACTTCAATATTTTCTGTAGAGTCCTCTCTTTTATCAATTCTCCCTTCCCCCTATCTATTATTTTCCTTTTTGTTGCTCTTGGATCCTTTTTATTTTCGAAGACAGCTTTTAGACCTTTTGAAGGGAAGGAGTGATTATCCTATCCACCATTTTCTCTTTTTAGTGCTAGCAAATAAATTAATTAGGCGAAAAGCCAGAGCCACTGTCGGACTCATAATCATTCAGCTTATTGACAAACACACTTGATTTCAACTATCATGTTGGAGGAGGATTTTTTTTTTTTTTAAAAAAAAAAGAAACTTACAGCTATGAGTCGTAGTTTAATTTAAAATTTACAATTTTCGTAATGTACCATAATAATACTTTTTTTTTTTTTTCTGAATGTTTGATGTATATTCAATTAGACTTATAAATATAAACAATAGTGAGCAATTTGGAAACTCATCTACCAATTCTCTATGCACAATTTCAAAAAGAGATTTTTGTGTTTTGATTAAAAAAAAAAATGTTGCAGTCGAATCTATATATAATTTTTATAATTTTGTCAAAAAATCAAATAAATATAATTTATGAAATAAGAAAAATACATTTCCAAAATCAACAAAGCGTTCTTTCTTTGTGCTTAGTGGTAAATCTCGTAGTACATACCAAATAATAATGTTATAGTCTTCTTTCTTCTCCCCTCTTTTTACCTCATGTTCTTCATTCTCATCACAATCCCTCTCGGAACAAGCTCTACCCATACAACTTATGCTCAACATCTCTCGGTACTGCACCTTGTCACTTCCTAACTCAGAGTGAAGTTGTTCATGCTGTATTCCTGATATTAATAAATTAAAAAGATTGATGGAGGGAAAAGACCAATCTGTATTCGTGTATAATATATGGATATATAAAACTTCTTGCATATTTTATTGAATAAGTTGTATTTTATTTTAGAAACAAGCTTTTAATAATAGTGTTATGGACCCTTCACTTCATATGGGGCGTATTAACGGGCCCAATGATAGGTCCAACCCATGCAGGGGTTTTAGTATATAACTCTTTATGAAACCTTAAAAGGGACAAGAAAAAACATTAGTAAACACAGGACAAACCCTAGCCTCCGGTCTTGGCCTCTTACAAACCCTGACTTGAGCAATCCTTGGGACCTTAGATCAAGTTTCACAACATTGGTGCGGTGAGCATGGATCGAACACGCGACTTCCAGATCTGTAGTCTAAACCGAGATGGACCCCATCACCCCTCAAAAAGATGGGCAGGGTACGACGGGTGGCACTGCCAGTACCCCCGTTCCACAAGATCTAGAAGAGACAGCAAAACCGCAATCAGATCCAGGCCACACGATGATAGCGACCCTATTAACTCATCTTGAGGACATGCGCAAAGAGATAAGGGAGTTAAAAGTCATGTTAGCATAAAAATAGTAATAGCATAGGCATACTAAAGCAGCTAAAGGCGTACACACCGATATAATGGGCAGCCCGATAAAAAGCTTTCGCCGGGTCGGAGTATACCCTTGCCTCCAACTCTTTAACTAAATAAAGGGCGGCAGGACCAAGGTCGGCTATGGTTATTTCTTCGACCCACCCAAAATTCTTCCGCCACCTTAGCGAAAATTTTGCCTTCCCATTGTCATCAATGAAGAAAGGACGACCAATATCCAGCTCTACTACTCGGAAGAACCACTGCTTGAATTGCTTAGCAGAGTCTTCCACGGGGAGAATTAATGACCTCCCTCTTTTGGCAAAAAAATATAGATAGCCGACCTCCCGCTTTTTTGGATTCCTCAAACAATAAAAATAGAAAAACACATCGATACGGGGAGGCCTATTTAACTCCCTATAAATTTTCTGAAAAGCATAAAGGGTCGCCCAGGCATTAGGGTGAAGTTGGGTCGGAGCTATATCAAGGGTTCTAAGAATTTTCATCTCAAAATTGTTGAAGGGAAGAGACACACCACATCGATATGAGTAGTAGAGGTTCAAGTAAAAAATCTATCCCTGTACTTACCTTCACTAACCCTGACCCCCGAGGGGGCAAGCCCTAATATTAAAACCATTTGTTGCCCCTGACGTCCCAAACACAGAATCCCTAATGGACCCTATATTATCCTCAGTCAAAACTGAGCTAGAGTCTATGATGTCCTTGGTTACCCACCAAGCCTCCTTCAAGTCACTGGTGGTAGGGGCCTTGTCCGACCTCAGGTCGTCAATATCCAACACACCGGGGGCGTATGTTGCCCCGACGTCGTCAAGCTTGTGAACCGTGCGAGGTATCGCAACGGTTACGAGTGACGTAGTCTCGTCGGAGGTGGCGCCGGTAACGGGAACCCCTTCGGGCACATCGAAACCCAACTCACTATCCGTAGACATATATAAAATCGCACTACAGCTAACGATCAACACAAAACAATGAGCTAGCACAACAACGAAGGTGAGCAAACCTGGAAGAAAAAGAGCACAGGACAATGGCACGGACCCTACTAAAACAGTCGGAAGGGATGGAGAAAGCGTCAGAGCAAAAACTCAAGGAAAAAGGGAGTAACAGAAGCAGTGATGAGAACAGTAGAATTATGAGGGACCACTAATATAGGCAAAAGAGGACAGTGAACGTACGAATTCAAAAAGTTCAAAAAGGGGACGTACGAATTCAAAAAGGCAACCGTACAGTCGAGAAACGCTTTGAAGAAAGTGGTATGTATGGGCATAATGACAAAATAATGATGACTAATAAATACACACGTAATAATAATAATAAATAAATCATATCGAAAACCTAAAAACGACGCCGCTTGGGACAAGATCAATATGAATCGACAAGACTAATCAATTGCTTGGGAAACTGGCGTGCCATAATGGCAACAAATAAATACACGAATAAGGGCGTTTTCACTTAGGTCGGGTACGTTGGCTATTATAGCTCGGACGTCGGACAAAACTCCGTGCCTGACCTGAGGGGGGCAAATGTTATAGACCCTTCACTTCATATAGGCCGTACTAACGGGCCCAATGGTAGGTCCAACCCACGCAGGGGTTCCAGTATATAACTCTTTATGAAACCCTAAAAGGGACAAGGAAAAACATTAGTAAACACAGGATAAACCTTACCCGCCGGTCTTGGCCTCTTACAAACCCTAACTTGAGCAATCCTTGGGACCTTAGATCAAGTTTCACAACAAATAGTTATAGTTGTTCACAAAAAATAAATAATAGTTATTGTTGGATACAAGTACAAAATTTACGTACCAGCATGATCTTGCAAGCACAAGAAGAACATATGTTGGGCAATTCCGCGATTTTATAATGGCCACGATCAATTAATACATCAGATAAAAAAAAAATACATATTTTAATTAAATTTATAAGTGAAATTTGATTTTTTACAATCAAGTCTATATATGAAAGATCGGTGACAACTCAGCCTTTTTTTTTTTTTTTTTTTTTATCTAAGTGACAATTCATCCTTGAAGGAGGAACATCATTAAACTAGACATTGAATTCTTTTTTTGGTAACGAAGACATTGAATTCAGTACTATATATATATTTTGGAAAAAAAATATTTTTTAAAAATACCATTGTGAACATTTACCCATAATTGATTTGAATTAGCAAATCTCTCTCCGTCCTTAATCGAAATCAGACCAAACGAACCTTTCAGAAGAGGCGTTTTGCTCGGTTAATTCAGCCTTCTCCTCAGTTATCCGCCACACTTGGTTTTCCCCATCGGCGATTTCTATAATGGCGCCGGTCTCAGCTCTGGCAAAGTACAAGCTGGTGTTCTTGGGTGATCAGTCGGTAGGCAAGACCAGTATCATCACTCGCTTCATGTATGATAAATTTGATAACACTTATCAGGTATTTGTCACTACGATCAGATCCAATTTCCCTTTGTAAAATCGAAACTTATAAATCGCAAGCTCGTGCCAGAAACGGAGAACTTGTTTTCCCAATCATTGATCTTAGTCTGAATGGAATTTTGTCACATATGTTTGTTTGACAAGAAAACTTAGATGCATTACCGGACTAAGAACATTAGGAATCTACATTATTTTATGTGGTTTTGAAAATTGAAGAGCCCAGTTTGGTTAAGCTACTGATTGTTCTAGATGTGATTACGTTATGCCCCTTGTGAAAGTTCTTGTGGTGAAACCATGATGGTTTACCACATTATCATCGATTTAGAGTGTTATACTACATGTCCATTACCTCTCGATCAATCCTATTTTAGATTCAGTTTATACTGTTTTTGTTTGAGAATCTGGTTAAAGGGATCACGCTTTTCCTGTGGAATTTTGTGATGATTTATGAAATCTTGCCACCCAATACTTCCATTATTTTTCGATTGTGGGTTCGGCTATTTCTACCGAAAATTATCTGCACAAAATTATGCGAGAGACCTGGTGATTTAGGGAGTTGGGATGTTCTTCTAAGGCACTATAATCGGATTTATATGTAACTAGCTCTGGACCCGTGCTACAGTGGGACAGAAAGTTGGAGTCAATGGACTGTTTCAGGCAGAGAAAATAATTTCCACCATGGCTTCGTGGTAAGATTGTGACCTTTTGATTCGAGTTTCATAAAATATCTCGACAACTTGAACCACTTGGAGGTTAAATGCTCAAACGTCAGTAGTAATGACCTATTTTGATTTTGATTCCCATTTCTTCCCATTTATCTGATGATAAGAATGTAACGACCAGGTTCAATCATTGTATTTCTTCTGCTCTACTTCACCTTTTAGTATTGAAAAAATAGTGTTCAGCCTTCAGTAGTCATATTATGCATATATCACTTTCTAACTTACTGTCCATATAATTTATTTGGGTTATTTAAATGATTTCCATCCAATGTGTGCACATTCAACTCTGCAGTATACATTTATAATTCAACATTTCAACTAGCAGAATACGCATTCAAATTTTTGCTTTTTACAAATTTCCCTTTTTCTAAAGTCAGCTTACTTTTTTTTAATTATTATTTATCTTCGGCAAATTATCTCAGTTATTTTGCCTTTTGCTAAACAGGCTACAATTGGCATTGATTTTCTATCAAAAACTATGTATCTTGAAGATCGAACTGTCCGGCTCCAGTTGTGGTAAGATGAGGCATCGTCATTTTGGTAGTTCTAATATGAAGGAGGAAGATGTTTTTTAAGGGAAGAGAATAGAAAGGGAAGCAATGATGGAATAGTATCCCTTTAATTCTTTAGATGTTTTAAATGAAGGAGGGGAATGGAGTACAACTGATTGTATTAGAAAATTGTAATTTTGCTATCCATTATTAAGTATAGATTAATATTGGAATACTAAATTTTAGAATCTTGCGAAGTTTTTTATGGAATAAAATTTCTTCCCATTGAGATGATGGAAGAGCATAGGATGACATTGGGTACCCCGTGGTTTCCTCTCCTCATAAAGACAAATGTCTGCATGAGCAAGGATCATAGTATCTCTTCCTTCCTGTACTCCACTCTCGTCTATTCCTCCCAAATGGAAAATACTCAACTGCACATACACCAAATTTGATGCTTATTTTGTTTCTTAAGTTTGTAATGTTTTTAAATTTGACTTCAATTGTGCCCTATTTCTGTGAGTGTTAAAATTGTGAGGCTCTTGAGGTTTGATGTGCTTCGTTGGCAACTTTTAGGTTCCATATCGGAGCTTTTCTGATTAGTGAATATTTTTTG
The DNA here is from genome assembly GCA_022379115.2 of Bauhinia variegata. Classification (NCBI taxonomy): domain Eukaryota; kingdom Viridiplantae; phylum Streptophyta; class Magnoliopsida; order Fabales; family Fabaceae; genus Bauhinia; species Bauhinia variegata. The sequence continues at coordinate 16,420,958 of CM039436.1, read as the reverse complement.
ATCCCTCCCCCTTCTTTTACTCCTAAACTTAATTCTTTTAATGTGTATGGTGACAGGGATACCGCAGGACAGGAAAGATTTAGAAGTCTCATTCCAAGCTACATTAGGGACTCATCTGTTGCTGTCATCGTTTATGATGTTGCGAGTATGTCACTTGAAATTTATTTTCCTTCCATTTATTCTGTCGTAATAATTAATATTTTCATAGCTTTTGCCTCTTAATAATTAAATAAAGTTGAATCTCCCTCCCCTTCTATCTTTTTCTAAATACGACTAGATTAGAGTGAACAAATACTACAACTTGTATTCCTAAAGCATGGGGGACGACAAGAGAGCTCTCCCAGAGTCTGTGGGACTACATGTGCCACTTAGGCAAAATGTCAGAAGGGAAAATCAATACTTCTCTAGATATCCTTTTTTCCTCTCAGCTGGACTCTATGATGTATTGGATCCTTCCGTTGACTTGAATGATTCCAAGTCAAATTTTTGGGCATTTTACCCGAACAATCTAAAGGATACTTTCTGAATATACTGTATTTCTATGGTGTAGGTCGTCAGACTTTCCTAAACACGGTGAAGTGGATTGAAGAGGTGCGAAGCGAGAGAGGCAGCGATGTCATTATTGTTCTTGTTGGGAACAAAACAGACCTAGTGGAGAAGAGGTAATGGCCAATGAACAGAAGAATGAATTCATTGAATGGATTATACTGGCTTTCTTCAATTTTTTGGTTGTTTACTATTGTCTGAACCTCTTTGATTTATTGATTAATTAAGTGGAAGTTTGTGGGTAGAAAGGAAAGAAACTGTTGGGCTAGATTTATTTGCTAATCCACTAGATGATTTATTGTTCACTGTTATCTGATTACCTCACAATGATTTTAAATTGGTTAATATGAACGAAGTACTTTGGATAGTTAGAGTTCTGCTGTCTTTTGCTCTGGAGTTCATAATTCCCAAAAAATTAATGACTGAGACTCACTACGGTGTTCAATACTCTAAGATAAAATTGAAAAACTTTAGTGCTATATAGCAGGTAAGTACCTGTCACTTATTGCTTACACTGCATAAATGACCTTCAAACTCTGGACGTATCTAGTTTGCTGAAGGGCTCCGATGTAGTGACTCTGGCATTTTTAAGGCTTTATACAGTATTGTCTGATTATCATTAAAGTCGGATATGGACGCATAAGAGGGAGAGAAGCCTGAGTTAAATGGAGGAGAGACAGTACAAACTCTTATTCACGAAGTTTATCTTGTATGACTTTCTGTCCTTCACCGTGTTTCCTAAAATTTGCCATCATATTGACATTTGATATCACTAATTGAATGCTACACAAATCATTATATTGTTATCTATCTTATTCAACCTTGAAAATGCTACATATAAGAGCATAATAAAAATGATGGTTACTAAACCATATGACGGAAGGTTGCCATTACTACCGAAGATGAGGTGAGGATTTAATTCCATGATAGTCGATGAAAGTGGTAGCTAGATTTGCTCCTTGGCTTTAGGTTTTAGTTTTTTGACTCTTGAGATTTTGCGCACTCTTGTTTTGATGTCGACTATGCGCATTCTTTTTATAACATTTCCAATGAATTGGTATATTTTAGCATTTGCCAATTATTTATGAGCAACCTTCTTTGCATGAGTGTACAGGCAAGTCTCTACAGAGGAAGGGGAAGCAAAATCTCGTGAGCTAAATGTCATGTTTATTGAAGCTAGTGCCAAAGCTGGTTTTAATATAAAGGTAAACCCCCTTCTCTTCTTTTGATATAAATCTTAAATAAATTGCTTGTTCTACCCCTGGCTTGAAGTGAATAAGAACAGAGCTATGGGGCTGTAGGTGCTCACATCGTCTTTATGATACTTGGAAGAATATGCTAGAACATGTTTTTGATGATAAATCGTATATCGCTTGCTTTGTCTTGGATGGTCCAAATGGTTCAAAAGTGGTATAGCTGATCACTTGTACATGAATTATTTTGCTAGATGTCATTTCACAATGAGACATATATCTTGTAGATGGCAGTTGGTTTTGTCTACTTGACAATTTCTTTTGTTTTGCCAAAAATTGTCTTCCCATTTGTTGGAGATCAACTTTACGTAGTTCTGATGGTTTTCATATGGTCAGTCGTGTCGATAACTGGATTTTATTTTATTATTATTTTTTTTTTTTCCCATTTGAAGCATTTGCCGCAGTGGCCCCAAATAATAATATTAATAAATAAAGAAAGAATGAAAGAAGAGGAGGATGCATTTGTCTCCATTGTTGAGATCCTTCTTTAGTTCTTATGTATACCTGTTTCCCACACTCATCGTGTATTCTTGATGGAACCTATATCCAGCCTCTCTTTCGAAAAATTGCTGCTGCTTTACCCGGAATGGAAACACTATCTTCAACTAAACAAGAAGATATGGTTGATGTGAACTTGAAGTCTTCTGGGGCCAATGATTCTCAACCTGAGGCGGGTGGATGTGCTTGCTGAGTGTGCCTTGTCTTGAAGTTTTGTATCTTTATATCTTTTGCTCATTGCTATTTTCTTTTGTGTGTTTGCCTAAGATCTGTAAAGGTTTCGCTATAGTCTTTTAAGACTTTACATAGCATTGTGTGGAAAAAAAAAATAGACATTACAGGACAAGTGGATAGGCAGCAGGGAAATAATATCGGTAGTGTCTGTTGGTTATTAAATTCATTATTGTCTGGATAACGTAGTAAAATGGCCAATTTGAGTATTTAAGAATCATTTAGTTTCTGTTTCAAATCTTTAAGAAACGAGGACGCTCACTTATTTCTTCGTTATGCATGTAAAGAACTATAACATGACATTCTGCAAAAATACATCTCGATTTGTCTTATATAGTTGAAATAAAATGTTAGTGACATAAAACTTTTAGTTCAACAAAAAAAAGAAGAAGGGGGTATTGGAACAAATTTATAATACATAAGCAATGAGCTTTACTGTTGAAGTTCACCTGAGTGGATACTTTTCAAGAGATTCAGTCCCTAGATATGTGGCATGACTAGCGAAGTTTTTTTTTTAAATCATTTCTGACTAGTGAATTTTAGGGTATCAAGTTTAAAAATTAAAGCATGATGTCATATATATTTTATAATAATTAATCACTTTTATTAAGGATTTGCTTGAGTCAAATAGTAATTAGTCGATGTATCCTCTAATATTTTACAATTATGTGAAAAATGCCATATTTCAAAATTATTCCCTCATACACCCATACACCCTGATGAGAGGAGCTCAATCAGATTCTTTAGCTTGAGTTGAGCCATCTCTCAGGATTCGTCTGTCAATTTTGAACTCAGAGAATAGTAAGTGATAATCTAGATTTCAGCCTCGGTAGATATAGGATGAAATGGTAATATTAATGTGACTGAAAAGATAAGAAAAGAATAAGAGGAAAAAAAAAAAAGTGACTAAAAAGGGGCGAGGGCGGGGTAATAAAAAATTGAAGTCACGGACTCACCGGATTGTTTTTTATTTTAATGGTAGTGTCACTTAGATACTATAAAAGGTTGGTTCCGAACCCCATTTGCCGATTATTGATTTCTTCGACCTCTCTTCATAGTTTATAAACAGTTTCAGAGTTTCTTTTCCTGATGTCTTGTATGCTTGGAAGACCTTACTTTAATCGCTTGCCTGATGAGATGGACGATAACGATCCCTGTCAGTTTATGATAGAGCTTTGTGAAGTACCACCCAAGCAGGAGGATCTCTTACGCGGTTGCCCCTTTGTTGGGGACAAAGCTAACTCACGCCGCGATAAACCATCGCCAACTTCCGGCGGAATGCAGGTGGCCTCCGCTGACATTGTCATGGCATCACTCCCCGAGACTCTGGGTAATGGAAAAGACAATAGGAGCATTCAAGACGTTTTTCATGCTCCGCCTGGGAAATCCTCGCTTCACACATCCGATGACCAGCCAATTTCGCCGGCTGTTTATCATTGTACGGTTAATCAGATGGCTGAGTGTGACGAGCAGACAATGGGTTTTGTTAATTTTGGTGGGTACGAAGAAGGAACATCCATCATAAATGTGGGAACGGAATCGGAATTAGGGTCTTCAGAAGTAGTTGCTGAGTGCTCGCGTCGTATCGATGGAACTGCTGTTAGCCATACTTACAACTGCGAACTCAACAAGGTTCCGATTTTGGAAAGGGAGTTATCTTTAAAGGAGGGTTTAGATGAGTTGCCACCTAAAATGAATTCTTCAGAGCAAAATGTTGCAGTTAGTAAAGAATTGTCTATGGGAGTCGTCAATGAAGGGAATGATTCAGCTGAGAAAAACTTGGGCTCTGGTGAAAATCTGGGCACCCAAGTTGTTCAACCGGATATGGCAAGAAGTGGAGGGAACTTCACCTTTCATGATCCTGATGTTGAAAAATGTGTGCTAAATGGTGAAAGCAGTGAAGTGCCACGTACTGCAGAGGTTAATGAAAATGATGAACAGCCAGGGGAGCGTGTACTCCCTTCTATTTTTGATGTATTGAATGTTATAGGAGGAGACTCTGAGGAAGATAGATTTGAAAATGTTAGTTTGGTGAAAATCGCAAAGAGTCGTGGAATGACTTTTCCGTCTCCAAGGTGGCGGCGGAAGAGTTCTGGTCCTTCTGGTTCTGGATGCAAATAAAGCCTCTAGTATAAAGAAACCATGACTATGCATTTTGATAGGTATTAAGTTCTTATGATGCTTGAATTTCTGGTTTTGTTGTTTATTGATAATATTATTTTTATACTGAGGCAATAAACTATGAACATATGCTTCTCTATCATAGGACTTTATAGATATTTTATTTCCTTGATTATTGCACACACCTACATCTCCCTCTTTGTAAGTGCTATAGCTTTTCTTCCAGAGCAGAGAATGATCGTATGGGAAGATACAAGCAAGCTAGTTAAGTCAACTAACCATTTTTCCCCAAATGCCGAATATTTCACAACTATATTATCATAACTATTAAGATGGCTGCAGTCTCTCTCTTTTTCTGGAGGCGAATAGCTATAATAACAGTTTCAGATGTAGATATCTCTGGAGAAAATGAAGTATGCAGCCCAAGCATCAATGGTTCAGAATGATTATAGTAGTGCCATACCATTTTGAAGTTAAGTTTAGAAGACATGATTGATTGCCTGGTTCCTCCACATACCATTTTGAAGCTTAGAACTTGTAGTTGTCCTGTCCAGTGTCTCCACGAGTCACACATCCCGTAAAGCAATCTTTTTTGCCCGTTCTTTATTTGTGGGAATGTGGGTTTCTAGGACAACAAAAGTTATCAAAATTATTCCCAAAGCATAAATTAAAATTGTATATCTACTTATAGAATTTGACTCATTATCTGCCTTTTCTCTGTGGAAACACTCTGTTTCTTTTGAGTCTCACCTAGACTCCTATCCTGGCTTTCAGGTCCCTGCAGAAAATTTCGGCCATGCTTATTGTGAAGCTAACCAGTGCGCGAAAGGGCCTCCTCTTGATTAGAAGACTAACTATAGTATTTTCCTATACTTTTTGTCTATATGTTTTTATTAGGATTTGAAGGGAAACTAGTATTCCGAGGCGTAAATGTATCTAAGAGTCTTTAAGTACCTACATTAATGTTTAAGTGCTTGTTAACGTAATACTCTCTTCCTTAGCACCGCAAAGAAAAAATCCATAACTCGTTCGCTTGGCATTCCTTGTGCAAAAAGATAACGAAACAGAAGCACAGCTATTCAGATCTCTCCACTTCTTGTACAGGGTTTTTGGAGTTTTAGTGATAAAAAATTGTCAGAAAATAAGATGCGTGTATGCTTGACAACTACTGTTACTGTCTTGTGCGCTAAACCTGTGGAAAACAGGCGTAGGGTGGCTCCTCCAGCAGCAGATCCTGATTAGAATTCTTGTCGTCGTTGAAAGAACTTTCCATCCGGGAATAAAGCAGATAAACTCTTTGTACTAGCTGTCTTTTGTGGTTTCCCTGCTTTCGCATAAATATTGGGGTATTGTTGTCATCATTCACCTGCCCCGCCGCCGCCATCTATTGGTACTAGCCAATTGTAGACTTGTTGTCACTACGCATACAAACTGATCACCAGCAATCAATCTAGCTAGTATATTGTTAACGCCAAAACGAAATGGCAGTTAGGCGAAAACCCTCCAAGTTTTCTTCGCTATCGCTTAACAAAGTGTTGAGATCGCACAAGAATCTCTCCGAAACTCCAACAAGACTCTGGCCGGATCTCCGAGAGGAAGCCATGGAGTTAGGCGAACAAGGGCTACCGATATTGAAGCTCAGCCACCCCATTTTGTGTACGTTAGACTCGTGCACTGGGATGAAACAGTTTAATCAAGTTCACGCCCAACTCATGGTTTCTGGCCTCTTTCAATACTCTCTTGCGGCTAGCAGAATTATAAAGAAACTTTGCTCGGATTCACGTACGGTCTCGCACGCCATTTACATATTTGATTATTTGGATGAACCGGATGCTTTTCTGTGTAATACCATTATGAGAAGCTATGCAAATATGAATTATTTTTATGGAGCCCTTGGTTTCTACTACGAGAAAATGGTTAGCAGATGGATCAAGCCAAATCACTATACATTCCCACTTTTAATAAAAGTTTGTTCAGAGATTAGGTCGGCGCGAGAAGGGGAAAAGGGTCATGCCAGTGTTGTGAAATTCGGATTTGAATCAGATTTGTTTACTAGGAACTCTCTTATCCACATGTATTCGGTTTTAGGGAGAATTGGTAATGCCCGGTTGCTATTTGATACAGGGTCTAGGTTGGATTTGATAAGCTATAACTCGATGATTGATGGGTATGTCAAGAATGAGGAAATCGGCGCTGCCCGTGAACTCTTCGACGAAATGCCTGAAAGAGATGTCTTTAGTTGGAATTCTATGATTGCAGGATATGTGAGTACTGAGGACTTAAAAGCTGCAAGGGAATTGTTTGAAAGAATGCCAACCAGAGATGTGATAACGTGGAATTGCATGATTGATGGGTATGCAAAGATTGGAAACATATCTCTTGCTCGGGAGTTTTTTGACAGAATGCCTTTAAAGAGCGTGGTCTCTTGGAATATTATATTAGCCCTCTATGTTCGGACTAAGGATTTCAGTGAATGTTTGAGACTTTTTGATATAATGATGGAAAAAGAAGATTCTATTTGTATGCCAAATGAGGCTACTCTGCTGAGTGTTCTGACTGCGTGTGCCAATTTAGGGAGACTTGATACAGGCAGTTGGGTCCATTCATATATCAGAAGTAATGGTATCAAAACTGATGTCTTACTTTTGACCGGTCTTCTAACAATGTATTCAAAGTGTGGGGCTATGGATTTGGCCAAAGATGTTTTCGAAGAGATGCCAGTCAGAAACGTTGTATCATGGAATTCTATGATCATGGGATATGGTTTGCATGGCATGGGAGAGAAAGCTCTAGAACTATTCCAGGAGATGGAGACGAAAGGTCCACCACCAAATGACACTACTTTTGTCTGTATCTTGTCTGCATGTGCACATGCGGGTATGGTTATGGAGGGTTGGTGGTACTTCGATCTCATGCGTCGAGTTTACAAGATTGAACCCATGGTTGAGCACTATGGTTGCATGGTTGATCTCCTTGCCCGAGCTGGTTTGATGAAAAATTCAGAAGATCTTATAACCAAGATCCCTATGAAGGCTGGATCATCCTTATGGGGAGCCCTTCTTTCTGCTTGTAGGACCCATTCAGACTTGGAGCTGGGGAAGATTGTGGCCAAGAGACTTACTGAGTTGGAGCCACAAGACATTGGCCCCTATATATTGCTGTCAAACATATATGCTGCTGAAGGGAGATGGGATGATGTTGAATATGTGAGATTGATGATGAAAGAAAAGGGGTTACAGAAAGAAGTTGCAACCAGCTTAGTTCATCTTGAAGATGTTGAATCTAAATATTTTACGAAGAATAATGCACTCTACAAGAAAAGGATTATTATATACTCAATGTTAGGTGAATTCGTTACACAGATGAAATTGTCCATTGAAGATTCAAGTGAAAGAAGGAATTCATAAAGAACAGATGCTCAAAGAAGATTTTCTGATGGACGTGACAGGTTGTTGAGTGCATTGCATGTTCAGATATTGCGGAAAATATAGGATCTAGTAAGCAAGAAATCATGGTGACTAGAAAGTAACATGCAATGATCCGGCGGAAAGAAAAGGACCTGCTAGAAGCAGCAGGGTACAGAGGGGGCACCCCAAAGAAAAGGACCTTTTATATCATTTACTTGTAGAGAATGATTTACTGAGTATTTCTTGAAAGGATGCTCAGATAAAATCAATCAAGAGAGATTTCAAAGCAGAGAAGATTGAAGACTGAATGCAGAAAGAAGATTCTGTGAAGCTTGTTTTCCAATTACGAAATTTTACCGGGCAAGACAGTTCGGGGAGGACAGGCGCATTTTCAATTTTGTCTCTTGATGCACTACATTATGCCTTATTTAATCTTTTCCAAATTTTCCTTATGTTGTATTGCTAAACTCAATAACTTCTGGTATATGATATTATGTAATTTACTGGGTAGATATAATAATTATTTCTTGAACTGTTATAACCATTAATTTTTTGTTTAAAGCAATTCAAGAAGCGTTTTATATGTTCTTGAGGATAAATAATTTTTTTTTTAAAATAAATTATTTGGCATATATAAAATTTTAACTGATTTAAATTTCAATCAAATAAAATTATAAAAATAATAAAATTCTCAACTTAAAAATAAATTTCTACCAATTTATGATAGAGGATAAATATTTTAATTATGCTAGGTGGATCAAAGAAAGTAACCCCTGATAAAAAAAAAAATTAATAGTATGAGAGAAAAAAAAAAAAAATCAAAGTACAGGAATTCATGTGATTGACCCTTTAATTATTTCTCCAATGAAAAATACTGGGTATAAACTTATTGGTATACATCTCTGCGCGCGCGCGTGTATATATATATATTTGTATATTTGTGTATCTTGCTTATGTCCTTATTTTATAGTTTAATTATAAAGATAAAATTATAAATAAAAATATATAAAAAAAAAGAAAAGGAAAAAAAGGGTATACAGATACATCAAATCTCTTCTCCTATTGCACGCTTACGAGAGGTGAATAAGTTAGATTTGTCTGCTTCTCTCTTGGATCACTTCTACTCCTGAATCCTGAGCCTTAGAAGTTATTATTTTTCTATAATATTTAAAAATCATAGAGGTGGCAAACAGGCCAGCTCGACCGGATGGCGCGATCAAAATCAATCTAAAAAGCCATTGATAACTACAGGATTAATAATAAATCTAATTAAATCAAATAAATATATAATTATAATTAATAATAAGATAAAAAAAAAAACGAAAGAGATATATATATATATATTAAAAATATATCTAAGTATAGATATAAAATATAAATATAAATAATTTAAAATTATAATAACAATTAAATAAATTAACTAAAAAAAAAGAGGCCAACTAGGTCAGACCGGCCCTTGACTCACTTGGGCGGCGAACCAAAATGTGGGCCTGAGCAAATCGGTCAGTGGGGATCCGAAAGTACAGGGAGGGTGAGAGTATTAATTTGGCGTGGTGCAAAAATTAATTCCCTTGCGGTCAGTTCTATTACATGCGGTCAACATTTTGCTGGTCCACACGAGAACTTTATGAACCATAACCATTAAAAAAAGGAATACCATAAGAACAGGAAATTAAAATAAACGCAGGGCATCTTCGCCTTCTCGTTTTTGATCCTCCTTCAGATCCCATTGTTCATTCATCTTACAAGCTACGTTGATCTGTTCCCAGTACACCATTTCTTTCCGGGAGAAACTATTTTCAATTGTTATTGTATTCCTTCGCCATCCGGCAAACAATGACAGCGTCTTCCGAGAACTGCGTGGAAAGGTAGCTTCTTACTCGTTGTTTCTGCTTCGATGCAATCATTTCCAACATTTTTGATCAGGTTTATGTATCTTCAGTCGGGTTTACCGTGCATATAAATACAATTTTCTTGCAATATAATCTCAATTTCGCATGTCCAGAAAAGTGGGATCGAGGGGATTCTTCAATCTTTTTTTATATTTGCTCTGAGATATTGTATATGTTGCTAGCACCTTGTCAACATCAAGTTTTATTTGGCTTGTTTGTGATGAAGTATGTACTGATTCATACTTTCTTTCTAGACAGCTCTTATTGCTGATATATTAAGTCTAGCCGTGTTTTATTGAATAAGGAACTGTTACTTATTCTGTTTCCATCTTGAGTTTTATTCATGGAATCGTGTTTTAAGTGGAACTGGGCGTGGATCAATTTGAACCGTGACAAATTGACAATCTGATAGGACCTTCCACCTTTAAACATGAAAATTATATTATTTTTTCCCTTTTAATTAATGGATCTCAGGACCCTCCTATCATTCACTGTATATTTTTTAGTTTCTTGTTTTTTCCTTTCTGGAATCCTGCAGCTGATCTTATATTCACGTTGGCATCAAGATCATGTGGTTGGAGGTTGCAATCCAAATTAGACATCCCTATGAGTTATTAGATTTTCTAAGGAAAATCATGTTTGTTGGATATGCAAATGAATTTTTAATTTTATGTTTTTAATTCGAGTCCATGAATCTCTTTATATTGCATCTAAGGTCTAATACAATTTCAGGGTCTACGGTGAAGTAACATTATCAAGTAGTGCTCCGTTGTGTTGCAAATAGCATTATTTATTAGTTTACTGAGTAACCTGTATACTTCTATGTTATGATCTTTAGAATTTCACTATAATTTTCTCTGATATTACTTAAATAATTTATGATGTGTAATTTGTTGCCTATTGACTTAACAGTAACTTTGAGGTTACGCAGCTTATCACTATTTGTAGGGTTAACAGTTTACCCTTTTTGCTGTGACTTTAAGCAGAGTCGCAAACTCTCCATGTAGTCTAACTGTGTATCTTTGTAATGATTCGATGCTTTAGTATTAAAAATGGGATTGCTTAAATGATTTGTGATGTGTATCGTGTTGCCTATTGACTTAAATATTAACCTTGAGAATAGGCAGCTTATGATTCTTGTAGGGTGACCAGTTTACCATCATTGCTGCGACTTTAAGCAGAGTTGCTATTCTCCAAGTAGTATTCAGTGTTTTAGTATATGTGTACATACTGTTTTATGTTTACAAGCTTATTGTTCACTGCCTTCGATTTGTGCACCAGTAAGACTTCTCTCGCCGGGCTTGCTCCACTCGAAGCAGTGCTATTTGATATTGATGGAACTCTTTGTGATTCAGATCCACTCCACTACTATGCTTTTCGTGAAATGCTTCAAGAGGTAGAATTTCTTTCATTAGTAGAAAATTAAAATAGGAAATTTATATTTTATGCATTTATAATTGCGTTATTCTTTCATAAGTCACCCCGAAAATATGCATGAATAATTGCTGAGACTAACGGAAACTTGACGGTTGTCAGATTGGCTTCAATGGGGGTACTCCAATAACAGAGGAATTTTTTATTGAAACTGTTGCTGGCAAACACAATGATGATATTGCCTTGGCTCTCTTTCCTGGTGATCTGCAGCGGGGTTTGAAGTTTGTAGATGACAAGGAAGCCATGTTTCGCAGGTAGACTCTGCCTTCCTTCTTCTTATGGTTCATTTCAAGCATTAGAATGTAATTCCTTTGAGGAACAAACCAGATTGGCATCAGAGCAATTAAAGCCTTTGAATGGCCTTGATAAAGTGAGGAAATGGATTGAAGATCGAGGTTTGAAGCGGGCTGCAGTTACGAATGCTCCGAGACCAAATGCAGAACTCATGATCAAAATCCTTGGTCTTTCAGATTTTTTTGACGCTGTTATTATTGGAGGCGAATGTGAACATGCCAAGCCATATCCAGATCCCTACTTGAAAGCTCTTGAAGTGCTGAAAGCATCGAAAGATCACACTTTTGTATTTGAGGTTTTTTCTATACAATGCTTTATTTATGCTTGTCATTTTTACCGGATCTGGCTTTTGAGACATGCTCTGTTTTCGTTTTTGTAGGATTCAGTTTCAGGGATCAAAGCTGGAGTGGCAGCCGGAATGCCTGTGCTAGGTATAACTACCAGAAACCCGGAGCACTTACTGAGGGAGGCAAAGCCTGCTTTTCTAATCAAGGATTATGACGATCCAAAATTATGGGCAGCTTTGGAAGAACTTGACAAAGTTGGTGGTCCAAGAAATTGAACTATTCAGTTAGTGAGATTGCAGAAATTATCCTCGCAAGAACAAGTAGCAAATTAATACCACTTAAACACCTGGATTATTTTGTTTCAGTGGAGCCTTTTGCTTCTCTGTGATAATAATACTAGTCAGCAATACTTTGTCTTAAATAGCGACATTCGCACTAGAAAATATAATAACATTGATCAATGTCATTCTTGCTCAAGCCCAATTTGTGATGAAGAGACACCAGTACCCAAATGTACAATTTATTTAATAATAAATGGCTTTAGATTTTTGGAGTAGAATCATTTTTCTTATTTTGGTACTATTACAAAGATTTTGAGAAATTAAGTAACCAACATATTTTAGAATTATTAGTCGTTATAATAACACGCGTACATGCAGACAATACCGTGAAGACACATAAGAAAGGAAAAAAATTATTCGAGACTTGAGATTATAGAGAGACGAAATAGATAGAAATACATTAACTTCAGTTGAAATTGTTCATAATTATAGTAATAACAAGGAGCTTGTTTCAATTCAATTCCAGCTCCAAAGGGCTGTGATTTATCAAAATTTGGTCCATCCGATTAACAAATCTCTATGTGACCACCAGAAACCTCAACAGCATCTCTTCTATCTGTCTTGGCTTTGAAGTGATCGAGATAATGTTGATAAATGTAGGAAAGAAAGCCCCACAGTGCCAACAGCAAGGCTATCACCTTCACCCCATTGAACTTGTCATGGAAGATCACAACTGCAAGAATGGGCACAATAGGCAACGCCAGAGTACTTATTACATTTGAGAACAAAGATGATGCTTCCAAAATCAGACCCAGCAAACCTATAGAAGAGATTTGCCACGTAACAGCAATCCAAAGCAGAGTCATCACATACGATATTTTTCCCTTTTGGTATTCCTCCATCTCCTTTTCCAAAGTTTTCCATTCTCCACTTGCAAAAAGCCCTACAACGCAAGCACAGCTCGCAACAAAAGATGGGTACAATTGCATATCCAATATAGCAGAGAAGGTCTCTGATTTTATGATTTTCTCAAAGGAAAGCTGCACAAGAGAGAGATATAAAGAATATGTAGCAGATGCACCAAGTGTGCATAGGAACCCAATTACATACTTTCCTCTGGTCTCTTCTGTTGAGTCCTCAGAATCAGAATTTACTGCAAGCAGGGAAGCTGATATGGTGAGGAGAACCAATGAATTGAATATGAATGGTGTGAACTTATGCGAATTAAGGAAGAAAGAGAATAGTGCATTAAAGGCCAATTGGGTCGCGCATAGCAGAGAATAAGTAGAAACAGGGAGGTATAGAAGTCCATAGGAATACATCATGTTGTCCCCTGTCAAGAGTAGGCCAAAAGCCAAGTAGAGGAAAAGAAGGGTTGAAACTTTAGGCTTGGTGACAGAGGAAATGTTAGTTAGTTTGGTACTTGGTGGGAAGTAAAAAAGGAGAGGAAGTAGAACTGGGAATCCAGCTGATTGAACAAGTGTTGCCATCCATTTACTATTACCACCTTTGTCATAGTATAAACTTCCCAAAAGAGTAGCTGCAGATTGGCCCACCAAAAGAAAGATAATGTAGAGGCTTACACGAAACCACCATTTATATTCTCTGAATCTTGGAGTGGAACGATGCGACTGTTTGGGGACAAAAGCGTCGCCGCGTTCGTTCGGCTCTTTCTCGCCATCTGATAGCAAATATATACCAAGAACACAGCTTAGTTCCAGCAAAATAGATAATCCAGAACTAATTCAAACACAATAAATTAGAAGTCGTTCTTATCATTTCCCAGCTTAAGGGATGTGCATTTTTTCCCTAGAATACAAGAAGATGCCGTAGGAACTTCTTTTTGCCTTGAGAGCTTCCACCAAATAATTATAATATCAGAATTCAGATAAATTAAGATCATAATTTTGGAGGTTTCAAACACGACCAAAATTCTTGGTCGCCATGCTGAAATTGGGATATAACTGATAGTCTTCAATTTGACATGTTCCGACAGTCCTATCATCTACCGTATGTGCATATATGCTGCTTTAAATCAGAGTCAACATATGGCCAAAGTAAAATCAAAGCTAATAGCTTACAGAGCATAGGAATTGCCAATTTGCCACTGTGGTGAACAACTGAACAAGCAGAGTGATTGATTCGTACGCATGAGATAAGATTTTAGGTTGAGGATTTGGAGGAAGTAGTCTTTGCAGTGATAATTTTATTCCTTCCACTCCTCGAGTGTCTGTCAGTTTAAGGATAACTAAATAAGCTTAAGTGAACAGAAGCTACCTGTTGGTTTTGGCTGCAGCTCTTGAACAATCTCCATGAATTTGAAATAAAAAAGAAGAAGATATTTTTACGGATGAAAGTAAGATCTGATATAGACCTTGCGAAGCATTATCCAGCCGCCAATTTTGTGTACACATATAGTCAATGGTTGTTTTTTCTACAATGTGCAGTGATAGTTGGCAGGCCGAGCTACTTGACAACGATAAGAAGCCAAAATGAACTTAAAAACTGAAATTTGACTTGACTGTGGTGATTCTCAAGTCTTCTTATCTGAAACTCATTTACACCTATTAGGGATCATCGAGACATCATCGTAAATGAGTGAGTGTATTGTGGTGGTACTCTGTATAGTGATCAAAACTCAACTTGGTACTCGGTATTCAGGAGACAAGACATGGATCGTTAGTGACTGCTCGCATCACAGATGACATTGCAGGGATTTCATCAGAAAAAAGCCAATTCTAGGAAATAGTATTCTTCTCCCCCATTTCATTAAACAATTTCCATGCATCTTCAATCCTTCCCACATATGCTAACCCACAAAGCATTACAGTCCACGAAACAACATTCCTATCTGGCATGATAGCATCTTTTCAAAACTGACAAGCCTCAACCATGAACCAGCCTTCCGGATTGTAGATACTTGATAACATTGCGTTATACCGGATTGTAAGGCATAATGTCAAAGATAGTCGGGTTTCGTTGACATAGCGTTTACGTGAGTATACTTGGAGAGATACGAGTCCAATAAACAACACGGTCATGGAGGTCTCCATTGATAATTTCTCAAGAAGGCTTTCTTGTGGCCATCGTTTGGATAAATATGCAGGAGTTGAGGTATGAAATATCCACAATATTGACTAGAACAGATTTTTCCCAAAAGATGAAAGCGTCTGAAAGGCAGGCATCAACCACTTTTTAAAATAGTACGGTTTATTCCCGCTTAGCTTATAGCGAATTATATATCAAAGGCATCGTCGTCTAGATTTGCCGATTGACGCCACTCCGCTGGCGGCTGATTTTTATCGAGTCTCAGGAAAGATTAATAAGCATGCAAACGACAAGCCGTTTCACTTGACAAAAAATTTCTTAAAAAAAAGAAGAAGGTGTTTTCAATTGTTTATTAAGCACATAATTTTATCTTTTTTAGCAGTTAGCACCCTCTTTAATAAATTGTCGTTCATGCTTGTGAACTCTGTCTAATCATGGAATTCTTGGACGAAGACACTAGGCCAAGGTTCCTCTTTCAATCGCGAGCAGTCCCTTCTCCAGGGACGGAACTGCAAGCTTATCAGAAACCCGGCAAAGCATTTATCTTTATCTCAACCTCAGTCTCTTGTCTTTTATTCGCTTTCTCAGTTTTCTTCCTCCCATCAGAACCCATTAGATCTCTCCTCTTATGGCTCTCCCTTTCTATCCTTATTGGCCCCTTCGCACCCATTTCGCTCACTGGCGGTGATATTCGCGTAGGTCGTGGCGCAATTGTCGAGTTTCCGAATCAAGAGCCAACAACTGATGAGGAAACGAAGAAGAAGGCGTTGCAAAAGAGATCGAAAACGCGTAGATCTGAAGAATTAACTCTTAGCCCAATAGCAGTGGCCGAGAGCGTTAACGTGTCTGAGCGGGGGGAGAGGAAGAATCGGGCAGGTGATGGCAATGGTGTTCTGCTGCAGGAAGAGACGGAGTGGACTGAAGAGGACGTTGAGGTGTTGAGGAAGCAGCTACAGAAACATCCTGTGGGGAAACCCGGAAGGTGGGAAGTGATTGGAGAGGCTTTTAAAGGGCGGCATAAGGTGGAAAGTGTGATCAAGAAGGCAAAGGAGTTAGGAGAGAAGAAAGCAGATGATGCTGACCCGTATGCACAATTTTTGAAGAAGAGAAAGCCAGTGGACAAGAGAGTCGAGAATGAGAATGAAAATTTGAGAGGTGGGTTGATAGTGAAAACTGAAACCCGCAAAGATGTCAGTGGTGGTGAAGGACCTGTAACTGGTTGGATTGCTGGGGAGGATCTTGCACTGCTTAATGCTTTGAAAGCTTTTCCGAAGGATGTTTCTATGAGATGGGAGAAGATTGCAGCTGCAGTTCCGGGGAAATCCAAGGCAGCTTGCGTGAAAAGGGTTGCTGAATTGACAAAGGAATTTCGGAGTACAAAAGCTGCCGCCGATGGGTAGATGAAAAATTCAAACCTTTTGGCATTTTGTTTGATTTAATCAGCGGGATTGTGATACGTATCAAGAGGATAATTGATCATCTTGTTCTTATTATTTAAATTTTGTTTTCATCATTTCTCGTTGTTAAGAATTTGATTCAGCTGTTAAACAGATTTAGTTCTATTGACAATGTTGAATACTGCTGCAGTTTTACAACCCCATCCTTGTTTACTGTTTTGTTGGTCATGGAGTGACTAGTGAGAGTTTCATCCAGATGGTTGAGTGACTTAATGCATTGAACTACCAAAAATGAGAAGGGACATTTTCTGTGACCAAAAATAAAAACAGAGATGCACGCATGAATCTTTTATCACAACAGGGAGCATAATATGCACGAAATACAGGCAAACTAATGCATCAAAACAACATCTCCAGCAACTCGACACGCAAATGTAAATGCCATAAAACACTTCTTGGTCAAAGGGCCTTACTCGTCTTACATGAAAAGTGCAGGAGAAAATGAAAGGCAAATCTCCAGGGTCAAGAATAAAAATCATAGCCAGAGCTCCATTTCTATTTTGAAGGATCTTGTTAGCCGACACTAAAGGGGGGTAAAAGGATTAAGATCAATGTCGAGAGTTGTCATCCTAAGAAACGTTCCACAAGTTTTGACACAGAGTAGGCCAGGCTATCTGCTCCTTCCTGTGTGGATGCCTCCGCATATACACGAACTACATCCTCAGTACCAGATGGCCGTACAAAAGATCGACCTTGAAGGTACTTAGCTGCAATTTCAGTAAATTAAAATTCTCAGTTATTTAGAAACAAAGTGGGGAAAGGGAACCGGCTTTTAAGGAATCATCCATACGAACATATGTTTCTAGTATTGTTTTGGAATTTCCTCATATTTAAAAACAACAAGGGGCGCGCGCGCACACACAATCCCCTGCTTTTTCCTTTTATCTTTTCAAGTTAGTTGGTTTCACAGAAAGGAGCCAGGATTGATTGGTTAAGGAAATGTTACTGGTCGCAGTTTCAGTTAGTGGTGCTGTTTATACACCTTTCTTTCTACCACCCTAGAAACTCCTTGACCTCAATGCTACTGTTTTGTAAGATAAATTGATAACTTCTCGCATCGCATGTTGACAATATGATATTAACACGAGAGAGAAAATGTATGTCAAACAGCGGCAGCTAAAAACTGAAAGATTTGACAAGTTCAAAACAAACATGTTTTAAGAGGGGAAAAAGGGATAGAAGTTAGAACAAAGAGTACCAATTTCCGCATTAATGGCTTCTTGTAGACCAGGGGGGCTGACAACAACAGTTTCTGCATTTGCTGTAACCACAGCAGTTCTATCTGCAACTTTAACCTGGCAATTGAAGAAGGAAAAAAAATAAAATAAAATTGGGGAACCATAATTTTAGAGTGGAAGGAAGCAATGGAAATAATAAATAATCCAATAAATAGACACAAAGATGATTACAAATATAACAGAAGTAAGCACAAAGGAAATTTGCATTCAACATCAATAAAAAAATAAAGAGAAACTTAAGATGATGGATCATGAATTTACAAATCAAGAGACTCCACAATTTTTGTTAGATTTGTGAATAACAACAAGCAGATTTCCTCAGCATATAAAATTAAGCATAGTAGGTAATAAGTTGAGAAATTCGGCTCTACTTCATTTCCGTACACAAAATCATGCTTGCAATTAATGCAAAGTGGGAGGAATAAGATTTTTTAAAATATAGGGGTGTAGACTAAGAAGAGAAGTTTTAATTAGCACTTTGTTTGACATATCAGGTAAATACTATGTTGCAGCACCATAGATTCAAAATCAAAGTAATGTAATTTGTTATTCATAGAATGACACCTCCAAAATAATAACCAACCTTGAGCTGCCTGCTAGGTAGGTCCTGATAAAGCTCATTCCATCTATCTAGTGTCCATCCCATGTGCTGTAATATAACTTCTACCAAGAGTAATCCACTCAAAGCATCGCCTACAGCTTGGTTGATCAACTTGCTGACAGCCAATAGTCTCAGAGCAGCCTTTTCCACTTCTGATCCTGAAACCAAAAAATAATATATTTATGTCTTTGCAATTGTCGCATAGATTATTGTACGCGAGAATAATCAGAAACCACTGAATAAACCTTTAGAACCGGAAGAAAGTTTGTCAGTTGTGGCCTCTAACCATCCTATGAAACTTTCTGAAAATAAGATAGTTCCATGGCCATTCGCCTCAAAGTAGATCCCAATATCAAATTCAGCAGCTTTTTCATGCAAGTATTTCACTCCAGTTGGAGTAAGGTTGACTTCAAGTCCCAACTGTCTAAGGTAATTAGTCGATGCTCCATTAGCATAAGCTGTTTGTACAACACCAAGACGGGCTTGGTAACTGTTCTTCATATCTTCTTGCTCATTGAGAATCCTTAGTTGCTCCCGGATAAATAACGCAAACAGAGATAGTATTTTGTCCCCATCAACAAGATCTATTTTACTACTGCTTTCTGATGATACACAGAAATAAACGAGCCGATCAGCATCCCCATCCAAACTGGCACATCTGCAAAACTAGTAAGTATATACCATTAGTAAGTAACATAGATAACACAACCAACATAGCAAAACTTCAAGATTTCAATTAAATCAAAGTTGGGGCCAAGTTCACCAGATTTTAAGACCCTTCTTACAGCTCCCTGAACCTGGGCACTGACATCTACAACCTTCCTCCCCTCCCCCCATATTTTAAGATACTTGTCAGCCTGAGAGCCAGACTTTTTAAGTTAAATGCTCTCATCAAATGAGTTAACAAGAATAAATTCTCAATTGTATTCTATAAGTTTCAGTAAACTATCAATCTGCCATTTCAAAATTTTAACCATCCTTGTATTACTTATATCATTACTTCACCACAATGATGCAGTTTAAGTATGTCAGTGACCTTACTTTTCTGGTTAAAAAGATAGACTAAATTCTTTTACTTGAAAACTCGGAACTCCTGTAATATAGATATACATTCTGTATTAGGATTGAATAGCTGAGCAGTATAACTAACTTTAATTAAGTATCACACAAAATGAAAACACTAACCTTGTCCCAACGTCTTTGGAACCAAAGCCATGCGGGACAACCTTCTCTTTCTGCACATAATCAGCACCAACTCCTTCATTCAGTATACCTCCATCTTCACCAGAATTACGAACCTCAATAATCAAACCATTCAACAATTTCTCTAATACTTTAAGTTTGACTCCACCTACACCATTAGCACCATCTACAACCAATTTATCATTTATCCCACCGAACGTACTTTTATCACCTGGGATCAAATCCATTAAGCACCTGGTCCAATCACACAACAATCCTAAAAGATGGCGTTCAGTGACGATTTACGAAACAAGGAGACACTTGAAAAGAGCCACATATATCATGCAAGATTTAGCTTAGATTAACCTGAATGAGCTTGAGAGTTGTCCAAAGTAGTCATGTTCAGAGGCTTTCATGCCCTTATTTCTAGCACGAACCATCCAGTGCAATTGTGGAGTTGTCAAAATTCCCATGTCAATTGCAACGGCAGCAATAACTGAAGTGACCCCCTTCAATTTTCGAACATTTATATATTATTTAAATTTTAAAAAAATAAAAATAAAAATAGAAGATCGAACAAGTTTTATAGTTATGGAAGTCATACATCTTTAGCAGCTTTGAGCAAAGCATCTCCACTTGGCCTTGTGTCTCTCCCCAAAAGAACTTCAGCTGGCCTGGCACCACTAAATGGGATGTTTTCTTTCTTGACAAACTCATTAATCAACTGTAAGCAAAATATGACCACATTAATTCGGACATCTTTTTGATGCATCTCAGAAAGCTCAATACAACATCCCACAATGGCAATGGAAAAGGATCCGAACTCCACTCATTAATCCACCACTAAACAATTTTTAAGGATGATATAGCTTTCCCGCTTAAGGCGTTTCGCAAAATTGTGTCTTCAACTCTAAACAGAGGAATTTGGGAAGAAAATTTTCAACGAACCACCATCCACATAAAGAGGAGAAAAGAATTAACATTTTTTCTTAACCTGGACAAGATCTTGAGGAGAAGGAGCATTAGCGAGAGCATCAGCGAAGGGTTCCCATTGCTGAGAGAGCATCCCACCACTTGGGTCAGCGATTTTGACCCCATTATCAGAAATTTTGTTATGCGATGCCGTTGTCATCATGCCGATCATTGACTGAGTCTTCAGCGACCTCAGAGCTGCAAGAATACCCACTCTGTATACCGTCGAGTGGAGAAGCGACGCATCGGCCCTGAACCCAGCCGTGCCATATGATAGCTTTACTCCTGGCAACAACGGAATATCAAATTATATAAGAAAGCATCAGACAGAGACTTCGTCGGAAAGGACACCAAGTAGAAGAAAAATAAGAACCTTGAGGGGGTAAGTAGTGAGAGGAGGAGCTAAGAAGAAGAGAATGCTGTTCTTCGTTCATGCTGGCAGGATCACAGAATTAGTGCGACAGAAAACAACGTCGATGTATACCAGACCCTCTGAATTCTTCAATCACTGCTATATCGAAGCTCAGTAAAACAGCTATCTAAACTGTTTTCTGCATTGACGCCATGCCATACCATATGTTATTCGATCTTCATCTACTTTTTCAATAATATTTATTATTTATATTTATATTTTTGGCCTGGAAAATTCTTTGGTTAAATTATATATGCATATATTGCGACTTTTAAATTTTGATATATATATATATATATATATATATATATATATATATTTTTTTTTTTTTTCCAAAATAACGTTTCAATATGGAGTAACAAAACATAATAAAACGCAAAGAAGAAAAAGATAAATTGTTTGAAAGAAATTGAAAACTTAATTAGCTTTCTGCGTCTGCTTTCTCTTCTGGTTGTTAAAGGGCAAAAAGGTCATTCAAGTAATCTGAGCCCTACATAATCTGATATTCATAACTTCAAATCCCTAGCTTAGCAATCAGCATCGGAGACAGCCATGGGTTTGCTCTCCTGGTGGAAGGGCAAGAAATCCCAGCCGGAAGGAAAGTCCTCGGCCACAACAACCAAACCAGTTGATGTACCGGGCATGAACGGTGCAATGGAGGTTCCCCGACCTGCTGGCATATCCGTGTTCGAGTTCGGGTCAGTTGCAGCTTCCGCCGACAAGGTCACGCTGGCAGGGTATTGCCCCGTCTCCGAAGAGCTCGAGCCATGCCGCTGGGAGATACTGCCCGCGAGTGCCTCCGACGCACCGCAATTTCGCGTGGTCTTTTGATTGAGTTATATTGTAAGCACAGTGACATAGACACTCTTCGTGATTTAATTTGTGAAAATTTTGCTTAGTCATGTGAACTTTGGTACGGTAGTCAAGAGGAAAAGGTTTTTATGTAATAATCGGATTCTCCTGAATGAAAAATGAATGTTTGGTTATATTATCTTGTGTATGTTTCTTAAATTCTTCAGTTTGTTCTAATAGTGAAGTTGATGCATTTCTGGAATATATGTCTGTAAGTGGACATGTCAATGGGAAATAATAGCAAATTTAAATGGTATCGGAATTGTCACTTTTAAGTTATGAATCTCATCCACTTTAGAGTATGATGTGTGAAGAAATATACCCCGTCTTAGTCAATAAGAATCTGGTTTGTTAGTTCTTCCAAAGTTAGAGTTTGGCTGTCGAAGAAAAACTAATTTTGGTTTTGCAGAGGGGAATGCAACTGATACTGAAACTTTTATATGATTGAGGTCAATGATTAGAATTGTTCATTCAGTTGCTGGTTTAGATTAACAAAGCATACACAAGTATTCGGTAATGAAACACTTACCAAGTGATTTCTCAATTTGTAAGTTGTAAATTTAAAACCTGAAACCAGTAACATGGAACTATTTTGATTAAGATCTCCTCCCAGAGGAAGCGAAGAAACTTCTCTGTGGATTGAATATGTTGTGACTATTTCCTCTTAATGTCTACTGTTTTACTGGTCAATAGTATACATTTATTGTCACAAGAACTTCAATTGTTGGACAATTGAGCTCCAAAATTGATTTACAATGATATACTGATATTTATTTATAATTACAATAGCTGCCTGTAGGATAATGTGAACATCACGATGTGCTTACATCCTAGAAAATAATTAGAATTGCATAACTTGGAAGCCTGAGTCCCTCGCCTGTCATTCTGACGTAGTCATGGAAACTACGACGTCTAGTAATTTGTTTGAACTGCAAATAAAGTGCTTACTCAGGTCCAAAGAAGAATTTTTTTTTTCTTTGGCATTTTTTGAGGGGATGGAGCATGACACCCCCAGTCATGGTTGCATTTTGACGCTTCGGCCATATTATTACCTTGTTACCATTGTCAGGTACTTGCAATTTGGTTTTGAAGAATCTATGGTTGGTTTCTTTCTTATCTAGCAGTTTCTTCCTTTTTTTTTTGGGGCTGAACAATCCATAATTGGATGAAAGGGTTTTTGCAGATGACTTTTGCATCTAACACAACATCAACGGTGAACTTTCGCTATCTTTACAGGAAGTTTATGGATTCGTACATGGTGTAACACCATGAAAATTTTATGAACATGTTACAAAGATGCAATCAAAACATGAAAATGTTGTCTTGTTCCATGTTTTCATCACAGTGAGATACACTACCGATCCAATTGCTTTATCTGAAAATCCAACTTCACTTGTAATAAAGAATTCTGTCTCTCATCAATTATGCCAGATCATCCCAAATGGTGATCTCTGAATTGATACATAGCAGAAGTTGAGAAAATACTGAATAAAAAGGATAAAAACACAACTGAAGCTCGCAAAAAGCAAAGAAAAAGAATAACATGAACTTTTTTACACAAGTGAAGCAAGGGTCAGGAGCTCTCCCTATATCAAAGGATCCTATAGTCATCGTCATCACCCATCCGTATGAAACACATTATGGCTAAAACAAACACAAAGAAGGATGAGAGTTCCATTGCAAGTGCTCCCCAACCAATAACACCAGCATGCTTCAATATAGCTGGTATGGCAATGCTTCCAACAGCCGAGGCTCCAGTTAAGAACTTTGTTGCATTCACCCAACTGCGTCGCCATTCATCAGACCAAAAATAAAACGCAAGAAACAAATATATGAATCGAATCAAATTCCCAGCTTGGAATAGGAAAGAAAGATATTACTTTGTGAATTAGTCCAAAGGTAAATATTTACCTGTTGTCAGATTCAGAAAATAAAGAAGCACCATCTGACCCCGCAAAGAACAGCAAAGGCATTGGAAGAAGCACATACATTATCGCTGCAAGAGAACAAACCCCAAATGTAATTACTAACAAGGAGATGTTCTTGTTACATTATATATTTTTCAGAAATCAATTATATTTTATCTCACCAGTTAGCAGCGGCCACCAATTATTATACAACGCACATGCCTGTCACAAAACACATAAGGAAACAGTGATGATTTGTCAATAAATCGTCACAAATTTTATTGATATAAACCATGAACAATGCACATGGAGAAGAATATACTGACTAAAATTTGCAAGACGATTCCACCGGAGACTAAAATTGCCAAGCAGGCAAGTTTCCCTGTATTCAAGCAGGAACGAATGTAACCTGGTAAGTCTGCCATCTCCTACTCACCTCGTATCATAGGGAAGAACAACTGAATATATATATATATATATATATCATCAGAATAATCCTATAAGGGTCTCAGACTAGAAGAAATTACCAAATGAAGAAGCAGTTCAAGCAAACGCATCAAATGCAGCATGCATAAGAAGTGAAATGACAATCATATTCAATATTTAGGAAGCAAATATTCTATCAAATAGAAGTTTCTTATATCTTAGCTCACATCTATATTACACAATGCCTGCTCAGGACAGAGACAAAATATCTAGTTGCTTGATATTAAAAACAAGCAGCTGAGACCAATGTACTGATATCAGATATTGCACAAAGGCCTATATTAGGGAATAGAGAGTAATGATATCGAATGAAGAAGCAGTTAATATCCAGTGATTTAACAACCAAGAATAATGTCAAATATTAAACATAAGCCATATTCTGAGAAAGTTGACACCAAATCTTATCTAGTGACAACTAATTATGATGAGCCTCTGATAAGGTCACCTGACTTGGATGCTTGGTACGAGCATTAAATGCAATATGACTCTATAATCTAATCTCGATTTGCTTAGACCAAAACAAAATTATATTGAACATTGCATCCAGAAGGGCTTAGAAAAGCACTTTGAACAGTGCTTAAACATACACTTTCAATTTCAGACAGCTAGAGTAGCATCAGCCCTTCTCGTTTATCACATAAATAGTGGAATTCGACCTGCCGAAAATCCCTGTGAGATAAATCCAGCAAACCCTATAGACTTCAGAATCAAATTTAGCAGAAATTTTCTTTTCCAAATCCTGCCTGTTCAGTGGGTTTTCTAATTTTATAGGTGCGACTCGTTCCTCAATAATTCTAACTAATAAGCATCTAAGTGAAACAGAATCCGGTTTGGAAGAAGTAAGAAATATCGGGAATGCCAACAAAAAGAAAGGAATCTAAGAACATCAAACATGACTATAAACCAAAATAGATAAATCGGACAAAACGACTAGAATTACTTAAGATTGGTTAAAACTAAGATACCAAAAAAAACAGGCAAACGTAATCAACCGGTGTGAATCGAAATTTCCAGATAAATGGAGAAATCGTACCTGAAATCTAAATGGATCAACGGAGCATAGGTTTTGCTCCAGTTGCTAAATTTTGAATAGACAGAAAATATGGGTTTTTTAATTACAACTATAGCATGCAAGGGATCTGTCAGTCAAACAGAGAGCCGCTATTAACATTTGCAGGGGTCCTACGGTTCGGTGGTTCCGTACGGTCTTAGTTACCACCATATTCATTTCATTGTCAAATTTCGAATTTGATCTCCAATTTAATTTTACAACATGGGTTTAAATAAAATTTTAATAAAAATTGTTTTATCTAAATAAAAAATTTGTTCATATTTGTTTTATTTACAAGAACGTGTTAATGTTAAGAAGAATTTAACTTCTGATCTCTTTATTAAAAAAAAAAAATGTTAAGAGAGGTGTATTTACCTTTAATAATGTTACAAAAGGAATTATAGTTTCTATCAACAGAGGATAATCTTAAAAACTTGTATTGGACTAAACTTTAACTTTTGAGACCCATGAGCCTTTTAATCCCGGCCCATTTTGACGTAACTTGATTTGGGCCGGCTTTTTAAAAAATATATTTATTGTCTTTTTTAATTAATTTTGTTTTAAAAATAGTTAAAAGAACTTTTTTCTTATTAAAATGCAGAAAAGCCGAACCTCCTGTGCCTGACTAGCAGACTAGCTCATCGATGAAGCACCCGAAATCCAAGTCGAATGTGAAGCCTTCAAGTGCTTCTTCCTCGAAATCATTCATGGAACCCCCGCAGAATCTGTTCCCCTCAAAGCACGAGTTCCTCAAGCTGATCGTCGTTCTCGCAACCTCATCAGCAGTTGCTTGGACCTGCAACCTCTTGTTTACCTCTTTCATTAATCCACAAACCAAGCCCTTTTGCGATAGCAGCATCGAATTCTCAGATTCACTTTCCGGTGAGTGCTTATTTTTCTTTTCAAAAAGAAAAAAGTTACTTGTAAAAGGACAGGGGAACAACAACTGCTTTTGTTGCATTGCTTAAATAGTTTTGAGCCCTCCTTATGCAAAGGATAAATGTTATTTCATTTAGTTTGGTAGGAGAGATGGCTTTCTTATGCAAGCTCAAAGTTACTTTTATTTGCTTCATTTTACCTCTAATAATGTTCTTGCAAGTGCATTCTCTGTCTTTTATTATCATTCAGTGTTGTAGTCTCAGCTGTAGATTTCAGCGTGGTATTTCTTTTTTTTTTTTTCATTTTGGTATAGACAATAATTTCTAACGACTGAGAATCGTTACAGATTTTTGTGAGCCTTGTCCAAGTAATGGAGACTGCTATGATGGCAAGTTGGAATGCCGCCAGGGATACCAAAAGCATGGGAAGTTGTGTGTAGAAGATGGAGATATTAATGAATCAGCTAAAAGGATTGTGTGTCCCCAGAATTTTATTTGATCTGGTTTACTGATTCTCTTAAATATATAGTGAATTTTTATATTTTTTCTAATTGGAAATTTTTAATGTGATTTGACCACAGTCAGAGAGAGCTGAGTATCACCTCTGTGTAGAATACGCTCAATATTTGTGCTATGGGACCGGATCAGTTTGGGTATGTTCTACTGTTTGATATATTTTTCAACATTGATGGTTTCAAATTCCATTTCCCATTCGCATTTCAGGTTCAAGAGGATGACTTATGGAATTACTTAGATGATCTTGAGCCAATATCGGACATTGCCCTTTATAATTATACAAAAAGAAGGGCAACTGAGAGATTGGGTAGTATATTGGAGCTGAGGACAACCTCTCATAGGTACATCATCTTCTGTTCATTTTTAATCTATATGTCGATAGGAGTTTTGTGACTATAATTCCTGAGACTACTACTTTGCTATTCCCTTTATCTCTTGTAGGTTGAAGGAGTTTAAGTGTCCAGACTTGCTGGCAGAACACTACAAGCCATATGCCTGCCGCATCCGACAGTGGATCTCAGAACACACTCTTGTTATTTTTCCTGTTTGTGCCATGGTATGCTGGTCTTCAAAACATATTTTGTGTATTATTCTGTTATTATCAATATTATTAAACTTGTTAACAACATTGAGCACAAACAGCTTGTTGGATGCACAATTTTGTTCTGGAAAGTCCGACGGAAACTACACATGTCAAAAAGAGTTGAAGAACTATACAACCAGGTATAGAGGGAGTTTGTTATCTATTTTCTGTTTTCTTCTCTTTTTTTTCCCGATTTGGTGTCAATAACTGGCAACTTATGTATGCTGTAGCATAGTTTTTGTCATGTGATAACGAGGTTCTTTGGCTGACTAAGATTTTATCATTATATTGCACCATCTCTCAGGAATAAAGTTTTACAAAAATGAAAGATTGCTTTTAAGCAGTATGCGGGTTGTGAAATATTTATGTTCATTATGATGAGGGCAAATGATTGATTTTACATGTTTCATGAAGGAATACTGATTGTTCGGGTTTAGCAAGCAAGGCTCCAGATTATGTTTAGCAAAATACTTGAATGAAAATGTATGAAGTGGGTAATAAGAATAGTTATGTTATGGTTCACAAACAGTATGATACTTGGTGGGAAATCATGTGTAGCAGAGTGTGGTTTACATGTGCCCCTCTGGCTCCGATGGGCATGTCTTACAGTTTAGTAGGTTTGGATGAGTGCAAAAGTATACTTAATTCATGCAAAGTGAAGTTCCTGTAAACTAGGATTCTGTTAATGTGATGAGACAATAATTAAAAGTGCAAAATAGTTTTCTTGTGTGGCTGCATCTTTTGTCTCCTATTTTATAAGGATGGCAGTTGTGCATAGATGCTTTTACATGCTGATGAATTGTAACTTTGTATTTGCTTCACTTAATTAAAAATGACAACACTCCGTTGCTGATGTGTTAGGTCTGTGAAATACTTGAAGAGAATGCACTGACGTCAAAGAGTACAAATGGTGAACCTGAACCTTGGTTTGTTGCCTCTAGGTTGCGAGATCACCTGCTTTTGCCTAGAGAGAGAAAGGATCCTTTATTATGGAAAAAGGTACTTGGAGTTATCTTGTTATAAGTTGCACTTGATTTTGCTACTTTATCGTCATAATAATTAATCAATAAACAAAAGCAGAGCTTGTCTAGTTGTCTGTATGAATCAACTCCACAGGTTTGCCCATGCAGAAGTTGCCATTGAAATATAAGTTTCAGCATAAACTTTTTATTCTTTGTGCTTCTTGTCATCTTGTTTATAAACTTAAACTAGAAAAGTAGCCATTCTTTCCAACATGAGGAATTCAGTTAGGATCAAGTCATGCTTCCTTATAACATGTCCTCGTAACCACTTCAAAGTTGGGTTTTCCTTTCTGTATGGATGAAGGCTGCAAAGATTTTCAAGCTTATACATAATAACTAGTTCAAGCTTCAACTCAATTAGTTGAAGAACTGCTGTTCACAACTACATCGTTACCGAATCATTGAATAACTCTTGTCCTTTGATTAAGTTGAATATTTTTAGAATTTGTTAAATAACTGATTATATATGTTTTGTAATAATTTTGCTTTGGATTACAGGTAGAGGAATTGGTTCAAGAAGATTCTCGGGTAGATCGCTATCCGAAGTTAGTGAAGGGTGAATCTAAAGTGGTATGGGAATGGCAAGGTACAGAAGCTTACTAAATTGTTTGAGTAGTAAATTGACATTTTGGAATGTTTGCTATATTACTCTCAATTAAGTTGACATTTAGGATATTGTGGTTAGATTCTGAGTTCTGACACACGTACAACTCACATGTTTGTGATCGTTTTCCCTTAAGTATTATTTATTGTCCCTTTTTAATGAACAGTGGAAGGCTCACTGAGCTCTTCAAAGATGAAGAAAAAAAGAGATGCTGGCAAAATGACGGTCAGTGAACGCGTGGTCAACGGTGATCAACAACATCCCACATTGAAGGGTTAGTGATTATGTTTCTAGCATATCTCTTTAATTGTGTTTGTTTCTTCATGTAATTAAAATGACTTGTTGTGCCATAAATTTGATGCAGAATCTAGGGTGCCGCTTTTTTGACACGAGCTTCTTTGAATAGTCACAACATGGATGCCCTTATTCTGTTATGTTGATCCAAACAACTCATTCCATTTTAGAGGAGAAAAGGCTGAGAAAGATGTGAACAATGGAAAGTGCGTGAAACTTCGAATATATATACAGACAGGATCTTCATTACTGCTCTAAGCTAAGTATTCTGGTAAACTCCTGTACATCATTCCTTGGTTGATTCCTGTTTTAAGGCGTCTAACAACTTCATTCAGAGTCATCGTTTATGTTTACAGCACCAAGGGACAACATATGTGGCATCGTGTGCATATCATTGTGTTGTCCATTTTGTTGACTTGTTGCTGTCTTCGCTTATGTATTTATAGAATATGTGGCCTAGCTAGGATCCTTTACTTGTTAATTTCTCTATAGTAAGTGCCCTGAACGCATTTTGCTATCATAGAAACATGGTTAAACCAAGATGACTGTGATCCTTGTAGATTTACAATGTTAAATTATTCTCTTACCACACATATCTTGAAACTGCATAAATTTACTTGTTGAAATAGGTCTGCGGCCATGCCATTACAACCTATACAAGCAGAAGCCTACCAAGCTTTTGATCTTTTAGCTACTGGCAGTGGGCAGCTGTCTAGCAGCAGCATGAAAATCATACTGTGGTATAGTGTTTAGAAAACATCCGCATAAGTAAACTAGTAGTTCGCAGGATGATTTTCGAACGATACAATTTGCATTGACACCTCCACAACTTATATTAAGCCATAGAGCATTAGCTGCTTTATTCTAGCAAGTTATTTGAAACTTTGGAGGATGAGATGTATATTATCTTGGAAAGGTAGTTCTATGTGTATATTATTATCTTGTAGAGGATTCCGACCTTCGAATGGAGTTTTTTTTTTTATGCTAATTTCTCTTTGTCGGTTAGCTGTATTTTCATGGTGGCTACATGATAGATTATGGAATGTGCTTACAGGAGAAAATCAAATCGTTGAGACTCAACATCGGTGGAACTCCGATTAACGGATGACAAGCTTCTCTGTTCATGTAAACATGGGTTAAGTTTTCTCTACTGGAACGTTGTTTATTCAGGTCACCTAAAAGGTCAATATATCAGAGAAACGCATGAGCAGGAAGAATTGGGTCTATAGTATGAATGTGCTTTAAGCACACCAGTGCTTATGGGTTTCTTAAAACTTAATTCACTTAATTTTTCTTTTTTTAAAAAAAGAATACAGCTCCTTATAGAGAAGACACCAAAATTACATGTCATTATGTCCACACCTAAAATTCCACTAAGAAAAATGGGTAGCACTCTTGAGCAGCATAGCCCGAGATTGCTATGCTAGTGTGAACAAGTTATGTTATTCTATGGAAATAAACTGCGTAAAAGAACAGGGATAATTGATCACTAACTAGATGGTGACTGCGATCGTGACTGACAACGATGACCAAAGAAGGGAGGAAAAGCGAGATCTGTCATGCATTAAATTATGGTGTAGAGGGGCAAATCATAACCCGTTCCGTCGGTGCTAGGCTTCGTCTGTTCTTATTATTTATTTATTTTTTGTTTAAAATTAATTCGGCTTCTTCTAAATTACGTTACTCACTAACCTCGTTTTATCTGGTTGTTTGTAAAACACGATTTTCTTATTACCCAAAAAAAAAAACATGAATTTCTGCGAAGCACAGTTTTTCTTTACTTTTTTGTTCATGCCGCGAGCCCAGAACAAGCTCCCTTGGCCCTTTCCGGAGCGACAACGTATAATGTTGAAATTAAAAATGTCATGATCCGACTTCCAACTTATTTTTATTGACCTTGGGATGCCTTCTAATATTTGTTTTATTTATTGTGTCTATTAATGAAATTAAAGGATCATGTCCACACTAGGATGTGGCCTTTAATTCTCGTCAATGTGTATTTGTTACTAGATACTAGTACATTTTAAAAAATAACACTCTCCACCCAAGAAATTAAAAAATAAAATAAAATAAAATCTCATGGGACATTATTATGCAAGTTACTAATGGATCATGCCCTGCTCCGCTCTTCGGGGGATTTTCGTTGATCAAAAAGCTTTACTCTAATGTAATTTGCCTATGAACAAGTAATTGGAGTAATTCGATAGTTACCGGATTCGCTGTCGGCCGATAACTCTTGTCTAAGGGATCAATGAGCAGAAAAGAATGACAACGCTGCCCAATTGTCAAAAGTCGTCGTCCGTTTGGTAATGACTCCACTTTGTTAACTTTGTTCCGCTTCCACTGCAAAACACATGCCATCATCACGTATTCACTGCCGGCGGTGGCCCCACCCCTCTCCAACCCAACTTCAAAATACACACACACTCTCTCCTTTTCTCGCTTAGCATACTGTGATCTCACTCCCTCTTGAGTGGCTTAAACCAGTGAGCGATCTACAAGGTAAAGAGAGAGAAAGAGATACTCCATTTTGTTGAAGACGTTTATTGCATGTTAGCAATCTGATTTTCTCTTCCTCTTAGTGATACATTTTTCTGTGTTTTTTACTTTAGGGATGTCGTTTCTTTAATAAGCATTCTAGTTGATGATTTTCTTTCAATCTTCTTCTTATTCTTCTTTCATGATTTTGCTTACAGATTATATGTTCTTCCGCAATTCCCGTTTTAATTTACACTGTAAGTTTTCCCCTTTTGGGCAAACTTGTGGTTTGCGTTTGGGTCACTTGATCCAACAAAACGAGATAAGAGAACACTCTGTAGTTATGGAAGTAGCTTCCTTTTTCCCCCTTTAAATTTTGCTTCGTGATTCTGTTCTTTCACAAGCTTTTACTGGGTAACATGCATCTTTTTAGCGTGATGCTTCATACCATGTTTCCAAGTACCTGCTTTAATATTTCTTAATGCTTTATGCTTAGATATTATAACTTGAATCTTGAAGATCTACTGTTAATTGTCTTTATCTAATTTCAATGTTCACTGCTATAGGTTGGAGATTATACTGCCAACCAATTCATGGCTTCTAAGAATAACATATCAGGCCAGAGAGCACGAAGGCCATTGTCTATATTTGCCGTGATTGGCCTGTGCTGTTTCTTTTATCTATTGGGAGCATGGCAAAAGAGTGGATCTGGAAAGGGAGATAGCTTTGCCTTGAAAGTAAATAAGCTGACAGAATGCACGATTTTGCCCAATTTGAGTTTTGAATCTCATCACAATGATGTAGAGATTGTTGAACCTTCTGAACCAAAACCAAAAGTATTCAAGCCATGTGGTGTCGAATATACTGATTATACTCCCTGCCAAGAGCAGGACCGAGCAATGCAATTCCCTAGAGAAAATATGATTTATAGGGAAAGACATTGTCCACCTGAAGAGGAAAAGCTACGTTGCCTTATTCCAGCACCCAAAGGATACACAACTCCTTTTCCCTGGCCTAAAAGCCGTGATTATGCCTACTTTGCTAATGTTCCTTACAAGAGTCTGACAGTGGAGAAAGCCGTTCAGAACTGGGTGCAACTCCAGGGAAATGTGTTCAAATTTCCGGGTGGAGGAACCATGTTCCCTCAAGGAGCGGATGCATATATCGATGAACTTGCATCAGTTATCCCTTTTGCAGATGGCTCTGTCAGAACAGCTCTGGACACTGGTTGTGGAGTATGTTAATTGCTCAAATCTTTTCCTGTTTATTTGTTTTTTGTATATACTCAAACACAACTTGGAATTCTTTGTTATTATGTTAGGTGGCACAATTCACTTATCTTTAGATGGTACCTTCTTTTCAATCATGATTACTAGACTAATGGAAAATTGAACAATTATGCAGGTTGCAAGCTGGGGAGCCTACTTGCTAAAGAGAAATGTGATCGCTATGTCCTTTGCACCAAAAGACAATCATGAAGCACAAGTTCAGTTTGCACTAGAACGAGGTGTACCCGCTGTTATTGGTGTTCTTGGCACCATTCATCTCCCATACCCGTCGAGAGCCTTTGATATGGCCCAGTGTTCTCGATGTCTAATACCGTGGACTTCAAATGGTTAGTGCCAAAATGATCAGTCGTTAAGATTGATCAAGAATACATTGTTATCAACACTTTTTTTATGTAGATGATTACGCATGTTAATTTCCGAAAAAAAAATCCAGAAATATCAAGAAATTAGAGGAATCCTATTCTCCAACATGTTAATGCCATTGCTTGACCATTTCTAAGTCATCAAGAAAAATAGAAATTGAGCATCGGTGCTTCAATAAACATTCACTTTTATATATAAAATTTTGGATGGATTTCCTTTATTTTTACTTTTTGAAATTATGGTCTTAAGGTGATTTAAAGTTCCCAAGATTATTTATAGTTATTTCTTTCAAATATAAATAGCTTCAAAGGCATTAGATTGGGAATTGTGTTCCTTCTAAGTATTAGGAGGAAGCTAAAGGGAAAAGAAAATAGTTTTCTTTCTTTTTTTTAATCTGAATGAAACACTTTCAGCAGAAATTGATATGGTAACTTTCCACTGATGAACTGAATACAGATGGTATGTATCTAACGGAAGTTGATCGAGTCCTAAGGCCAGGTGGATACTGGATTTTATCTGGCCCTCCAATTAATTGGAAAACATACTACCAGACATGGAAGCGATCCAAGGAGGATCTCAAGGCAGAGCAAAGAAAGATCGAGGAGTTAGCTGAAAGTCTTTGCTGGGAAAAGAAGTACGAAAAAGGAGATATTGCTATCTGGAGGAAAAAGATAAATGCTGAATCCTGCAAAAAACAGTCTGCTAATTTATGTAAATCAGATGATCCTGATGATGTCTGGTAATCTTGCTGACCTTCTTTATACTTAATGTTCTTCCTGTTTCCACCCCAATTCTTATTTTTAATTTTTATGTTTTTGTGTATGATAGGTACAAAACAATGAAAGCGTGTCAAACCCCTTTCCCTGAGGTAACCAGTAAAACTGAAGTTTCAGGAGGAGAGTTGAAGAAGTTTCCTGCGAGGCTTTTTGCTGTCCCTCCCCGAATAGCTAAGGGTTCCATTCCTGGGGTCACAGCTGAATCTTATCAAGAAGACAATAAACTATGGAAAAAGCATGTTAATACTTACAAAAGAATCAATAAGTTGATTGGTTCTACTAGATATCGGAATGTAATGGACATGAATGCAGGCCTTGGAGGATTTGCAGCTGCACTAGAATCTCAAAAATCTTGGGTGATGAATGTTGTCCCTACAATTGCTAAGAACACTTTAGGTGTTATATATGAGAGAGGTCTAATTGGCATTTATCATGACTGGTAAGTTGCTAAGTATTCTTTGTCCTCTTTAACCAACCTAGAACTCCTCTAATTGCATGCACGCTTTCCTTACCAGTTGGTTTGCCATAATTAAAACTTTTTCTCATTAAACTGAGAACTATAGAAGCCTTTATCATGAGCGTCCTAAATCTACATATATAAAGTGCGTTTCCTATGTAATTCTCCTAACTTTTGTCTTCCAAATGCTGGATCCAGTCGAAAAGAGATACTGTTGGTTCTCTGTTGTTGCTGCTAGATATTCATGAAATTTCATTTTTGATATTCTGTATGGCATGCCCCCCTACTTGAATGAACTAAGTAGTCATGAATGAGGTCACAACTGCAGATTGTTTTTACTTGCACATCTAAAAAACAATCCAATAAGCAATGAAACTTCCTTATTTGCCCAATGGAGAAGGCAATTCTATCGTATGGCATTGCAGTGACATTATTGTTCTTTCTTCAGGTGTGAAGGCTTTTCAACATACCCAAGGACATATGATCTTATTCATGCTAATGAAATATTTAGCTTGTACAAGGACAAGTAAGTTCCTTCCTCTTCTTCACGTAAACCATGTTATATCCACTAAAACCTTCTGAGTAATTTATTAAGTCCTAGATGTTGAGTATATCACACTTAGGAGTATTTCAAGTTGATGTTGTTGAATTCCAAATCCTTTCCATGTATGTTAACCTGCTCCAACAAAACAGGTGCAATCTGGAGGACATTCTCTTGGAGATGGATCGGATCCTGCGACCTGAAGGAGCAGTCATCATCAGGGATGAAGTTGATGTCCTAAACAGTGTTAGGAAAATTGTTGGGGGAATGAGATGGGATGCCAAAATGATAGATCATGAGGATGGCCCTCTTGTGCCTCAGAAGATATTGGTTGCTGTCAAACAGTATTGGGTTGGCAGCAGCCGGAACATCACCTCAAGTGAAGAATGAAATTGTGTAGGGAAACTCATAGCTCAGCATCCATTAGCAAGGCCCCTAAGCCAAAAGAAATAGAGAAAACGGAAATCAGAAGAAGAAGAAAGACTATATAGAGCAAAGGATTGGGTACGCAAGTTTATTACAACTGCCTATCCGGCGGTTTAGTGTTAGATAAAATGGGTGCGAACTTGGATTCTAGCGCAGATTTTGGATTTATACAAAATGGCACATTTAGTTCCCCAAATAATCTAATTCTACAATGTTGTGTTGATGATATTAATTGAATAATCCTTATGAGAAATGAGAATGTTGAATATTATCATTCAAAAATTTTGCTCGTTTTGTACTCTCTTGCTTCAGCTTTAGTTCCTTTGAACTCGTTTGGAACTGCTTATTTCGGCTTCATCTCATTGCGTGGGCTTAGCATGGGAAGGGAAACTCTTGTCAAAGTGGAAACTCATTCGGCTCCGACACGAGTTTATAAAAGTGTTACTCAAGAAACTTCCACCATAATTATCTGTACATAAGCTGACACTGTTTTGGTGTATATTTCCGGTATCAAAGGCGCTGAAGAGCCCGGAAACACATAATAGCTTAGGAATCTCGTGTTTGCGTTGAGTGATAATTACATTTCCCACCACAAACACCAATGGATATCTGTACAATACCGATCCAAAGTCCATTCAGCCATTGAGCACTAGTTTTAAGGTAATAATGGAATAGCTATTTCAGTAACCCAAAAAAATGTAATGACTAGTTAACGTGGAAGCCTACCTAAAATGGGTATATCCTATTTAGTCTTCACTGGATACTTCTGCTTTATTATTTGTGTTATAATTTAATTTGGTTAACTTTATCAGCTGCCCGTCTAGCTCAGTCGGTAGAGCGCAAGGCTCTTAACCTTGTGGTCGTGGGTTCGAGCCCCACGGTGGGCGCATTTTTTTTTTCCTCTCTTCTTCATTGTGAAAATGGAAGTCTTACTTGTGGCCTTTATCGTTTCTCACCTCTGATTCATAGTTCTAGTGTAAATATACAGCATTCATAAGAAACAGTTTCCTAACCAAGCGACCTTTTCCTGTGAAAAATTTAATTAAGATTGTCATCAGTCAGAATTTAAGAAATAAAAAGCGACCTTTTCCTGTCACCTTCTAGTTCTAGAGATACTAACCAAGTTTAAGCACAGTAGTAAGCAAAAACTATCATCATTGTACTACTACTACAGTACTACAACTCTTGGGGGACATTCAACCACGGTATCGAGTTTTAACTCTGTGGCTGTGGATTGTGGAATATACAAAGTGACTGTTCGTGCACTTGCCAGAAAAGAATCCAACCATTATTGAGTTGAAATCATCCCCCTATAGGTATTGAATAAACTGAACTCTGCCTTGCCTGCCCCACACTTCATGCCAGACAAATGCAGAAAATGACAAGCTAGCATCTGTTTCCTTCACTGAACCTAATTCTAAAGGGCCTAAAGACTTGTTCGACTTTTAATGGATTCCAGCACCACCAACCCTTTATTGCCACATATACCTCGACCTGCACTAAGCAAAACAACTCCCCAATAAGCTTACATGCAGGACAATTATGTTTTTTGATGCATAATCCTGAACATTCACATGTGTGACTGATGGGTGTTAGAAGAAGATTATTTACAGCATTCTCAGCAGCAATGTCGGCAATGTCACCACCAAGTTCCTGAGTTTTCTATCATCAAGAAGAGAAACAGCAACAGATGCTGATGTGGGGTATTACCAATGCCACTCACCATCTTCAACAAATAGCCATTCAAACCTTTGCCTACTGCTGACACAAGAAACACCCTTGAGTGTGCTATCTTTTGGGCTCAAGCCCATTATAATAATTGTAAACCAAACCTGTTGCAGATCCCTGAGAATGAGAAGTTCCGTGTAACCCACACAACTAGCAAATTACTTTCAGACAAAAATATAATAATACAAAGGATTTTTTTTTTTTTTACAAAAATGAAAAGTCTAACGTAAATTTGTCAAGTGACAAGAAGGATCATTCATTTATTTGGCCAAGTCTTGATTAAGATTTGTGGGGTTATATATTCGATTCTTATCCACTTCAAAGAAAGATATATAGAACACGGAATCTCGAGGAAATACATATTAGAGATTTATGAGGCTGGTATTTCAATTCTTCATGATTCAGTTGTTCTTCCTCTTAGATTTTATCAGCTAAACTACGTCTATGTCCTTTAGCTTAAATGAGAAATATGTCTGCAAATCTGCATACACCTCATTTCCGCTTTGTATTTAACTTGAAGACAAGTAGAACTTTGTTCTATTGCATAAGAAGATGAAGTTGAAGGTGTCATTATTATTTCTTGGTTAACATGATTTGGAACAGAAAACGCCAATAATGTAAGGCTGGATCACTGATAATATTTCCAAAAACAAACAAAACATAAAGTTGATCTAACTTGTGATGGTAATAACCCTAGTTAGCAAATGTGGTTCTCAAGCAAAGTGGAAAATGAAAAGTATATATATTAAAAAAAAATGTTGAAGTTTAGAAATGAAGAAAGGGAAATAATGGTGTTGTAGTAAAATCAATAAAACAGCTGGTGGGACTCCATGGTTCAAAGTTTCAAACCATGGCAAGGACAGGGATAAGGACAACAATTAAGCTGTATTTTGAAATCTGAGTGTTTGCTAGAATGCTCTCTCGGATAGAAAATGATTGAGCCCTTTGAAAGATTTGAATAATAAGAGAAAAGGGCATGCACGAATGAGGAGACAAAAAATCTTTAAGGGATGATCATGTGGGACTTCCACTACCTCAAAGATTAAAAAGGAAAAGGAGAAGATAAGGTGAGCTCTTTGTTTTTACCTAAGATTAAAAACTGTGGGCGGGCGACCAAGTTGGTGAGCCACTGCTCCACGTACGGTTTCAGAATTTAGCTTTTCTGGTTTTCCTATTGCTTGGAATATTGACAATTTTGTTTTCTTAATTTGATACGACTCGGCACTGTTTTGATGGAACTGTCATTAATGAGCAACGTGTTGGCATTTTGAAAGGGAAGAAAAAGAAAGTATTATAGTTTGTCTTGAATATATCTTGTCTAGTTTTGTATATATTTCTTTCATGTTCTGGTTTAAAAAGCTGAGGTAGATTTCCATGGCTGAATCCGAAAGATGCCAAGGTTTTTTGTCTCTCAGATGTAATATATCTACCTAACAACTTCATTATCATGATCTAGTTTAGATCTAAAAGTACTTGCGATTAATGTTCATGGTGTTACTGGTGTATATATATAGCGTGGCTGTCACCGATTTTGCCAACTGAAAAAAAATGACATACCAACTGTTAGTTAGCTTTTTCGTTTTTGTTAAAGAAAAAAAAAGAGTTCTTTATAACTATCTTAACTTTTAAGGAGAAAGGTATCATTGATTAAACTCTGAGACAAGAAGGAAAAGGAAATATTTCTACTTTTTCATTCAAACTTAACTACTATATCTATATTCACTACTTAATAGAGATACATGTAGAAATCAACTTTATATAGCTTTTCATGTATTTGTCGCGTGCTTAAATCTTTTTTTTTTTTTTTTTTCCAATTATAACCATCTTCTTCATAGAGATAATCTGTGCTAATTATATATTACAGCTAAGAGAATATGGAAAAGTTTTGAGGTGTGGCAATTATTGTGATGTATTGTACCAGAAAAAACGAAGCACATTTAATTCTTTGCTCTCTATGTCTTAAATAACGATTTGCTGAAATGTTATTCATCGAACCGTTAGCAGATAAAGGCTACAAAAATATTGTATTATTGAAAAAATAAGGAATGGAACCGATGTTGTTGTAAAAACCGGACTGACTGGCCGGTTCAACTGAAAATCGGTTTATATGGTAATACTGTTTTTGTAGTTAAACTGATCAAAACTCGGGCAATTACAACCCAACTGATTAAACCACTCCAACAAATTACAAGTTTTATATATTAATTGAATTTATATTTATATTTATATTATATAAAATTTTTATTATTATATAATATAATTTTATTTTAAAATTTCTCCAATTCAATCAATAACCTGATAATTTAATCAATAAATTAGTAAATCGATAGTCTCTCCGATTCTAATTTTTAAAACTATATTCCCTTACCTTGTAATTTATTTACATTAATTAAGTGGTCATGTACTTTTTTTTATCAGTGAAGAAGTTATATACCTTTAAATTTTATTAAACTTCTTCAAACTTAAAATATTTATTACGATGTAAACAATTTTTTTTAAGTGTATATTTAGGATTTTCCATAACTTCAATATTATTCCACTAGTTTTCCGGTAGGTACCATTTGTTCCACTGTAAACAATTTTGGTTGTGATATAAATTTTTTCATCTAGAAAAGATGATTATTTTAAAACACTGACAATTAGAAGTCTAGAACTTCCTTACCGTGACCGTCGAGCATTCACGACTGGCGCGTGACTCAGACTTCTCCTTAGTTATCTGACACAGCTCTGAACGTGACATTTCAGTCCCGAGATTAATTTCGTCGGATAAGATAAGATGATAATAAATTTGCTACATTTTTCTCTTCCTTAGTGGGTACAATTTCGCAGCTTTTTATTTATTTATTATATTATTATTATTATTTCTTCGTAAAACCTCCTGAACTTTGTTGCTACTTGCCGTCGGTGATTCGAATGCAAGTGGTAAGGAGAAATAACTTGGATTGTAATTAACGAACTAACTACTTAGACATCCTTAAGCAACAATTTTAGGATGGGTATACGGATCTTAATTACCGAAGTGTCCTCCAATGTTTCACAACCAACTACTTAGACTCCAATTTTGTTCTATTTTATTTATCTATTAAGCATTTTCACTTTCCATTTTTTTTTTTGACATGAAATGAATTTGAAAAGTTACTTTATATTTGATTGCAATCTAGTAATAACAGCTTTAAAAAAAGCATAATTTGATTTTTTTTTTTTTTGAGTTTTTGCCATTTCCTTTACTAAAAATGTTTCAGAAAGTTAATAATTTTTATTTATGATCTATATTTTTAATTTACACAAAAGAAAATAAAACTTACATCATATATAATGATTTTTTAAAATTAGTGATAAATTCTTCACATATGATCCAGTTATTTTCAATTATGAAAATACATCATAAAAAACATAACTTACAAAATGAAAAACCTAAAAAGTTATAGAGCGATTTTTCTTAAAAGGAACTTGTTTTATACGGAATTACAACTTAGCATTATGTAGCTCTATTGATTTTTCTTTCTCCAAGTCTACATTGCATGTCATAGCCAAAATTTTCTTGCGGTACGTTTATCTGATATAGCATCAATCAACCTCAAAACTTTATTGCATGGCATGGAAAATGCAATGGTGTAGGAAGGAAACAGTTGAGGATATAGACCAACCAAGAGTCAATTTTTACACATCACTCCTAATTTCAGTCCTTGGGAAATGAGAAGATTTAGACTTGAAGGAAAGTTTGCTGGTATTTTGTGGGGGAAGGAAAACTCACTTTAGCATGTGCCTAACTCCAAAATTTGTATCCAAGCTAGTCATACGGAACAATGCAAAGCAAAATGAAACACTGTTAAAAGTGGGTGTGGGTCAATATAGTCATATCATTTTTTTTTTTTTCAATTATAATGCTATTGATTAGTATCTTTCGATATGATTGGATTAGAAATCATCAGATACACTAATTAACAAATTATATTCCCAAAAAATTATTGTTATATTGCATTTCCTCGTTACTTCTATTTTAAAACACACACTCTCCTTGTTACATGGAGAGTGTTACTCTTGTTATATATATATATACTCTGACAATCAAAACACGTAATGCCATAAGCAAATCGGGTAATTTTGAAATCAAAATTTCACCAAATTTTGTTCAATAGAACTTGCATAGAAGTGTTTTTTTCTAGGAAAGTTTATCTGGTTTTTGGTGTAGGAAAGAAGTTTAATTCGGGGTAGTTTTGGAATGTCGATTCACCTTGAATGAAAGTAGTGGCAAAAAGCTTCATTGACCTTTTGAGAGACCTTCTGCATATTCTGTGGCCCGAAAAAGCCGATGGCAACTGTTCACTAGTCGGGTCACAGACACCCTTCAAAGAAGGCACTGAGGCTTAAGCACCCTCCGTCCTTCCCATACTCTTTCTTTTTCTCTCTCCGTACGTTCTGTCTTTCTGCCCATTGAAATAAGAAGAGAAAGAACAAAAAGTTGAGAAGAAGAAAGAAGCTTTCTCATATTCACACTAGGTAGCAGAAATGGTTTGAAAAGGAATAGTATTTCCCTGTAGTTCACTTGCATGCCAATTCTCTCTTGTTTTTTCTCTTTCCAAGAATTTTGTTTTTCCCTTCGTTTTTGTATTAAAATATGTGCATGCATGTTTCTTACTTTCAGCTGCTTGTTTTTATGTTTTTTTTTTTTTAACTTGGTTCTGGATTACGGTTGTCGGATTTTCCTCATCGTTTTCCTCCTCGCGAGATCAAATCTGGGTGTTTGTCTGTTTGTTGTTGTGTGATAGTTTCAGATAAGACTTTTACATTTGAAAGCCGGTACTGATTTTCTTTCCTAGAAAAAAAAAAAAAAAAAAACAGCCTTTCCGGAAGCAATCTGTTTTGTGATTTTCCCACTGTATCGAAACTCTTTTGCTTTGATTTTCATTCTTCAGAGAGCACTGAGTGTTCTGCATTACATCTTATGTTATTGGAAATCTCTAAACAAATTTGGGTGATTGTGTAGCTTATTGACCAAGCTTGTGATCTCATGGGTCCTGCAGAACTGATTGGATGGTGATTAGCGGATATTGATCTGCGACATCTGTTGGCGCTTTGAAACGATGCCAAACCAGCTATGGTTTGCACTGCCAATGATTTACAGAAATGGAAAGATTTTCCCAAGGGACTTCGGGTTCTTCTCATCGACGGAGATACCAATTCTGCTGCCGAGATAAGTGCAAAGCTCGAGGCTATGGAGTATATTGGTAACACTTTTTTTCCCTCCTTTTTGGTTCTTATCTTTCCTTTTTTCGCATGCCTCGCTTCTTCTCCAACTTTAAATTTTGGCCTAACAAATTCCAATTTAGTCACCACTATCAATGGTCCCCATGTTTCTTTTGGATGGCATCTTGTGAAGCATCGTTACTTTAGATAGTCCTCCATTGGATTTTGGAAAAACTGTGGTATGCGTTAATATACATTTATTTTTCCTCCATTTTTTGATGCTAAAACTTAATGTTAATGTACATGGGTATTTCACAAATACATACGAAGCTGCTGAATCTTTCAGTTGCACATAGCTTATAATCTTGAAGTGCTTAAAAACTTTAGTGATCCAAATTGTGAAGGGACTGAAGAAAAAAGAATTGCGCCTTAAAAACATAGCCATCCCACGAAGATAAATTTTATTGGGTTGAGACAACATCTTAAGAACCAAACGAAGTATATTGTTGACCTTTATTGAAATTCATCAGTTCCTTTTCCCCCACTCTCACAGTGAATTCTTGTTTTCTGCACATGCTTGTCCGTTCTGTTAATTTTTTTAGTAAGCTCTGCATGTTTTTGCAGTGTCTACATTCTGCGACGAGAATGAAGCCTTGTCAGCAATCTCGAGCAAAACTGAAGAATTCCATGTTGCTATAGTGGAGGTAATGGGGTTTCACCATATAAACACAATTCATAACGTATTAGTCCTGGAATTTGAGTGTCTCTGAAGAAGAATGGTTCTCTTGACTATAATCTGATGCTGTCAGACATGAGTATGTTGAACAAAAGGACTCGTTTACCATCAAATCAGGGAAATGCTAGTCATGACTTTGATTATCCAATGTGTTTTGTTCCAACGAGGCCACAACACTTTTTAGTCATAATGAGATGCTCATTTTGTCTAAGATTCCACCTTGCCTCTTGCCTGATTTATTTTTTATAAATGAAATAATACAGCCTTGTTTATATAGTTTGTCACTCTCCTAATTCATCTAAAGTTACAGGTAAGTATAAGCAGTACCCAGGACAGTTTTAAATTTCTCGAGAATGCCAAGGACTTGCCTACTATTAGTAAGCACAGAAACAAAGCCTAAATTTGCAAGTTTAAATTCTTGTGGTTCTCTAGACCTTAAACATTGTACTCCATTTTAAGTGGCTATTAAAATTCAATTACTGTATCTGTTTCTTTCATGAACAACGACCCACGTCTTTTGTCTTGGTCTCTTACTAGATTTTCATGATAATTGCAAGTTTTTGCAACGTTTAAAAAAACAAATGTTTTAAGATTGTTGCTGCTGTTGGTTTTACATGATGCAACGACTGCTTTTTCTTTCCATGAGAAACTTCTTAGTTTTGGCCACTTGAATTGGAGGCATGGTTTATGGGGGAACATCGCATAGAAATGTAAAGCTGTCTTCTTCTTCTTTATATAACTATAGTAAATACTGATACTTACAATTTTTTATGTAGTGACTTCAAGCGAACATTGCCTGAGCACCATGATGAAGTGCATAGCGGTAAGATGTTAGTCTAACCCTTGCAGTTATCTGTGGGTTAATATTTGATCATACAACATCCTTTGTGTGTTTATATCCATTGAACTTAACTTTAGTATTCTATTTCAACTTTTAATCCCTTCTTGCTACTTCATATTTTTGCTACTTTCAACTTATAGACTGGAACCTGAACTTCTTTGAAATTAGAGCTCTGATAGGCTGATAGAAGTATTCAATATGATTCAGTTCAATTTTGATCTTCAACTTATTAATTGTGACATAAAGTACATTTTCACTGCGTTCAGGTTGTTGATGCTTATCTCTTGACTCTTTGCTCCATTTTTTCTTTTAAGCTTGGTGCAGTTGAGTTCCTAAGCAAACCACTCTCTGAGGACAAGCTTAGGAATATCTGGCAGCATGTGGTTCACAAGGTCTGCAATAGTGCCTGCTTTGTTACTATTTACTGTTAACGTATCAGCCAAAACCTCTTTAATGTAGTTGAAATTGAGCAGGCTTTCAACGCTGGGACAAGTGTCCTGTCTGATTCACCAAAACCTGACAAAGAATCTGTAGTGTCCACGTTGAAGCTCCAAATGGACAACGGACAGCAAGAAAATGGGGTGTCAATAGATTTAGGTAAGGTTTCCAGGTCTACTGATAATGACTTGGACCAGTCTGTAGGAAGTGATAAATTCCCAGCTCCTTCAACCCCACAGTTAAATCAGGGAGCAAGGTTACTTGATGATGGGGATTGCCAAGAACAGAC
Organism: Bauhinia variegata; assembly: GCA_022379115.2. Classification (NCBI taxonomy): domain Eukaryota; kingdom Viridiplantae; phylum Streptophyta; class Magnoliopsida; order Fabales; family Fabaceae; genus Bauhinia; species Bauhinia variegata. Next base: position 16,376,062 of record CM039436.1, on the reverse strand, counting down.
TAATTGCTCTACAGAAAAAGAAAATGGAGAACATGAAGGGAAATCCAAATCTGTCGAAACTACACGTGAGACTTTATGTGGTGATGGTATTCTTCCACCAAATAAACCTGAAAAGACTTCGAAGGAGGAGGAGGACTTTGTTGATGATGGTTCTAAGAAGGAAAATACTGTTTCTCCACATCCAACTAATAAAATGCTTCTCGGCAACATTGATGGTGGTACTGCATCTCCTAATAAAGCTGGTGTCCGTGATGATCCATGCGATACCAAATCAAATCGAAAGAAAACAAAGGTAAAGATTATTGCATTATTCATTCACTGGATTTTTTAGGTGGAAGGGATTCGCTGGTTCTGATTATTATCTGAATATGGTTTTGGTACATTGATTTTGGTTTTAGGTAGACTGGACACCCGAGTTGCACAAAAAATTTGTGCAAGCAGTGGAACAACTTGGTGTCGATCAAGCCATTCCTTCTAAAATACTGGAGCTAATGAAAGTAGAGGGCTTGACAAGGCATAATGTAGCAAGCCATCTCCAGGTCATTATTTGACTTGCTCGTTATAACCCGTTATATTCTTTTCTAGTTGTGTAAATTGAATGGCGCATGTTACATTTCTAGATATAAAAAACCATTTACTTTTACTCACTGATAATTGTTGTCAAACAGAAATATAGAATGCATAAGAGGCAAATATTGCCCAAGGAAGAAGATCGAAGGTGGCTACATCAAAGAGATCCAATTCAACGGGGCTATTGCCTACAAAGACCTATGATGGCGTTTCCACCATACCAGTCTAACCGCACCCTGGCTCCTGCTCCTGTGTATCCAATGTGGGGACAACCTGGTAGTCATCTACCTGGTTTGCAGGTGTGGAGCCCACCTGGTCTTCCCGTGTGGCGGCCTACAGAAAGTTGGCACTGGAAGCCTGTTTCAGGGGTAATCTTAGCACTATGTGGCTTCTCCCCCCCTCTCTTCTCCTTTAATTTAGCAAGTAACCGGTAATTTATGATGCAATTTATTTAGTTGTATGATGAATTATATTTCAGATGCATGCTGATGCATGGGGTTGCCCAGTGTTGCCACCTCCTCAAGGTCCTTGTTTTCCCTACTCTCAAGTGAGTATCACCAAAGCAAATCTTGACTTAGTTTCTTTTTTCATATGTACGTCGATACGCAATAGTTGACGTAACTGTGCCTACATAATCTATCTTTTTCTAGTTATTTATTTTCCAGATTGGTGCTAATTAAATATTTTCTTCGAACAGCAGAGTATACCTGGATTTCGCAATACTAATGCAGTCAATTATAGCTCTAGCATGCCACGAAGTACCTTTGAGCTGAATCCGGTAATGCAACAACTTCCCTTTTTATATTTCCCACTGTTTGACGTTAGAGATAGTATTGAAGGATCTGTTAATAAAAGTCTGTGTTCAAAACTAAAACTACTGTCAAAAGTTTACTTGTTTAAGGCGGCAGATAGAAGGGTACACCATACATATTAAACTTTCTAATGATACATGCAGGAAGAGGAGGTTATTGACAAGGTAGTAAAGGAGGCCATAAGCAAGCCATGGCTACCCATGCCCTTAGGCCTAAAACCTCCTTCTACAGATAGTGTATTGGCTGAGCTCTCCAGGCAAGGCATTTCCAACATCCCTCTTGGCAACAAGGGTAGCTCTGACCCCAGCTGACGTATAATGACCTACCAGATTTGGTTCTGATGGTGACGGACTACATGGCTGGCTGGCAGGCATAGTCAACAATCAATCAGATCTACGTACTAGTTGGGAGTTGGGACCATTGGCCTTGTTTTGGTCCCAGCATTAGCAATAGCACAGCATCGACCACTTTAGTTCACCCCCACCCAAAGTTCCCGAGTTGTTGATGTCAAGGTCATCCGATAGTGCAACACAAATGAACATCGATCTCATCCTATTTCCCATCCATCGCTGTTTGCCAGAGCAAAATAAGAAGTTAGCTGTTATTAGTATGGTGCCAGGCACATGGTAGGAAACATGGGTGGCTTAGAACTGGTCTTGTTTTTGTTGATACATTTCATTTCATGGTTGTAAAGTGTTCCTCATTGGAACTTTTGATGGGGGTGTCAGATTTTCTAGGTTGTTATGCCGGTGATGGGAGGGGGTAGCTAGCTATTGGTGATGTTATTGTTGGGTGGGGGACTAGTTCAGGGTATCTAATAATGGAAAGGATTATGATGCTCCACGGTAGTTCTGTGAATAAAGATGAGTCTTGTTTCTTTTTTCCAAGAATGCTAACCCCTTTTGTCTGCTCTGAATTGATGATTTTTATATTCATATCTTAGCTAAGAAGAAGAGATGATTATCATACTTAGATTTATGATAAAAGAATGTGTCACTAAACTCAGGTCATTGGCAAATTTGTCAGCGATGAAACTTGAAAGTAGTATTTATTGTCACCTGAAAGAAAAGCATTATACCTTTTTCCATAAAATTTTGTAGAAGGACGAGGAAAACCAACGTGCGGAGACCTTGCCACACCACACCCACACGCTAACTGACCCAACTATGTTTGCATGACCGAGTAAACAAAGAGCCGAACAACACAAGAAGACAATAGAGTAACAGCCCGAGAGGCCAAGACAAGTTCCTCGCATTGGCTTGCTGTGTTTGGCTCTTAATTAGCATTAGCAAAAAAAAATTGCTGAAGCTCTGCCCTCTTTTCTTTTAGGGGATTCTCTAGGCAGATATCAAAATAGAAAGGTAAGAAATTTATTAATAATTTTATCTTGTAATTTGAAATATTCCAATGTGAGATGACGTCATCTCTTTTAGATAAAATTACTTTCTTTATCTTTTTTCAATAAAAACATTCCTTGTCCATCTCCGGGGATACTACTGTCTTTGAACGTTGGTTAGATGCTTCCTTACCCAAACCATAAGAAAGCGGTAGATTCTCCCGCCAAATATTCTGAACCCGGACCTACTACCCTTGCTTTTGTGGACGCTATCTTCTAGTTCGAGGTGAAGTTCTTTCATGGTCTGCTTTGACTTTTTATAAAATATATTATTGTTTTGACGGGGATTTATTTTTTCTTTTTTTTTTTAAAAAAATATCATTAAAAATTCCACATTACATAACTTATTAAATAAAAATATAAAACATTATCATCGAGAATAAACAAAGAATCCTCTCAAAATCCTCTCTACTCGGGGGTCTAATACGACAAATACTATCAACTAATTAATATAATGATATACTAAATAAGAATTATTGTTTACATTTTCATGGGTGGATTTCATACATTTTCATAAGAAGGGTTTCGTACAATTTTATCTATACCTTATAGAATTAGTGATGTACGAGGCATTAAATTGAGATGATGACTTTTGTGTCTTTATCAGAACTACAGCACCAGTCAATCAAGTTAACATTTTGACGTGGAATTATAGTGCTGCATATTTAAACCATTGCCTTATCTATTTAGTTTTTGTGAAACCATATATATATAAAAAAAACTTGGCAGAAAAATCCTCATTAAGAACAGTTATTTGGTGAAAGATAGTACGTGAAAAATGAAAATTAGGAATTACAAGATAATATTCAATATTTGGAATATGATCTAATGAATGTGTTAGATTACTACTTATGGACCACAACTACGTCACTTCTAAAAAAAAAAAAAAAAAGAAGGAAAACACACAAATCCCACCGTCCTGAATTTGTTTTTCGGCTAATGCACCGACTATGGTTTGTAATCCAATATTGTTGCCCACTGTTTTAACACGTGTATTTAGAAGGAGATTTCAAGTGCATAAATTAATTTAATTGGTAGATAGTTGTTGTATTTTATTTAGAGATTTTGAGGTTAGCTACATTAAATTTTGATGATTTTTGTCCCCAATGAATGGATCCTAAAGATAGTCGAGAATTCTTTATTTTTTCGGTAAACTTTATCCATATATATATATATATATAGATATATAATATTGAAATATAAGATCAAAGGTAATCACATATAAACATTAGTCAAAACAGCGCCGTTTCAGGATAGTTTATCCTATGTATTTCCCTCGGAAGAATTTGCATTGGGGCACCACCTTGTCGGATTCCACATTAAAACTTAATTGACACTATTAACCTTGATCTTAGCTTCAATGTTTTCAGGGGATAGTATGAGATGAGGGCATTTTTGTCATTGGACTGGCATCCGTGCAATTTTTGGGTTGGACATATCCAATTGTAAAATGCCATCTGGCCCGCAACGGCAAGAGGTATGACCATGGAAGTGGGCCTCGTCTTTTTTCTTCATGATTTCTCCCACTTCAATTTTCCAGACTCGCCGTTCTAATCTCTCTGCAATTTCAACGGCCGCAGAAAAGGGGAAACTCGCGACTCGCTAATCGATATCGGTGGAGGTGATCGATTCTATCTGTAGGTTCTTTCAGCTTGTATCTGTGTCTAAACATCCTGACATTTTCAATTATTTTTACCTGAATTTCCTTGCTGAAATTATTGGTTGTGTTGTCCTCAAAAATTCATTTATTTAGCTGATTTATTCATGTCTTTTGGTTGAATAAATTTGCGAAAGTTGCTGAAGATTTTTATGAGCTAGAATTTGTTGGAAATTTTGGTCAATTGCATTCTAAGCAACAGCATCATTTTAAAACAGACTTGGTGACAGAATAAGTATTTTTTTTTTCTTTAGATTATTGTTTTCGGTAATGAACATTTTATTGAAAGTCTTTATTTGAATGTTAATTAAAAAATTTAGGTAAAATATCATAGGAACTCGGATATGCCTAGGCAATTGACCTGCCAGAGTGGAGACAATTTTCTTTCTTTTTAGATGCTTGTAGCGACTATGTCATTGTGCTTTTTAGTCATTCTGAGAAAATAAAAGGACCATATGTGATATGTTTGGCATATCTCAACTGTAGTTCAATCGGTAAATCGGGGTTTTATCTTACTCTACTAGTTTCCATTTATTACTGGTACTTGATAGAAATGTGTGTTTTCTGCAGAAAATACAGTGAACATTGGTCTTCCATTTGAATTCGGATCTGAGGGATTAAAGTACATTGGAGGATGGCGTGTAGGGGGTGCTGGGAATGCCTTTTGAAGCTTCTGAACTTCTTATTGACCCTTGCCGGCCTTGCCATGGTGGGCTATGGGATCTATCTGCTGGTTGAATACAAAAAATTATCCGGCAATACTGTGATGGTTTCTCCTGACATCGATGATCATGCTCTGGTTCAACTTGGCCGACCCATGCTTATGGCTGTGTCTCTGTCAAATAGTATTTTTGATAAGTTGCCAAAGCTTTGGTATGAATGCTGCTTTTTTCACTGTCAACTTTTCTGGCATAGTAATTGAATAATGATTTCTTACAAACTCTAGGGAAGCTTGTAATACTTTAGTTTTGGTGTTTGGGTACTTGTTATGAACAGTTCAATATGTGTTTTCTAATAAATATATTTATGTTGACAAAGTTCAACTAAGTGTTGTCTCATTTTCTGTCTACCTAATTGAGGATTTGATGTTTGCAGGTTTATATACTTGTTCATTGGTATTGGAGCAATTGTCTTTGTTATCTCTTGTTTTGGTTGTATTGGAGCTGTTACACGGAATGGGTGCTGCCTGAGCTGTGTATCCTTATATATTGTCTCTGTTTTGGACAAAAATGTTTGTTAGATTCATACTGTATCCCACATATATATAAATCAAGGGTTGCATGTCAATTCTTTAGATTTGGTGTGCATGCTATTCTTACAAGAGTTATAATTTTCCTTAAGCCAACAAAGTATTCAGTTTTGCTGGTACTGTTGATCTTGGTAGAACTGGGTTGTGCTGCTTTCATATTCTTTGATAAGAGCTGGAAAGAAGTAAGTTGTCAATGGTAATATATTACCTGAAGTTTAAGATGAGGTATTTTTCATCTAACAGTTATATTAATTTCAGGAAATTCCAACAGACAAAACTGGAGATTTTGATATGATATATAAATTCCTGAAAGAGAATTGGAATATTGTAAAATGGGTTGCTCTGGGAATTGTGATATTTGAGGTAAGCAGTAAATATTATAATTATAGATGCATCCACGGAGGAAACATGAAGGCAAATTTACTCTACAATCAAACAATCAAATTTCCATAGAACTAGCCAGTATACCCGTGCTATGCGTGGGGCAGAATAGAGGATTTTGTTCAGTGCAAGCATGCATTTATGCTGTCTGTATTATTAGCTGTTGGTGATGAATTGCAAACAGACATGGAAACAAGGAAAATAAATATTAATTACCACCTTCCTACCAATAATTTCATGGGAATCACTCCTCACTGATGAGAGTACGTTGTTTTTTCAAAGATTTTACCATAAGCTCTACCAGTAGCCATGCTTTTATAATACATCTCGATTGATAAAAACTTATAAACTCATGCGGGCTTAACTTTTGTACCTAGAATTCTATATTAATTGGTGTTGTTAAGGAAAAGGATAGCTGAAGGAGAAGATAGGAGATGTTGTAGAGAACATGGGCTAATTTCACTAATTAGGTAGAAGAGGGTGCCTGCCAGTTGTCTTACCGTATCAGCTGGTATAATGCTGCAAACCTATGTTTAAGTTCTCAACTGAAGATTCTGAACTTGAGTAATGTTGCGTAGAAGTCCCCTCTTCTCCCAGGTACCTACTGCCAGGAAGAGAAGCTGCTGGCTAAAATGCTTCATATGTGTATGCCAATGTGCATCATCGCTAGCAAGTGCATGTGCATTGTTGCTTTTGTTAAGGACATTACTTGGTGGAATTCTTATCATGTGTTGATTATGGAAAGTTGTTGGAATTGCAGGCAATTCTTTTCTTGTTAGTACTTATTGTTAGGGCCGCCAATAGGCCAGCTGAGTATGACAGTGATGATGAGTTAATTGCTCCAAGACAACAAATCCGGCAGCCATTGCTCAATAGACCACCACCTCCAGCAACGGGTGTACCAGTTCCTGGCACACTTGACCCGCGCCCAAGCAGAAATGATGCTTGGAGTACAAGGATGAGGGAGAAGGTGCAATTTCTTTATCTGCAGTTCACATATATTTACTAATCTTGATTTTGGGATTCTTCATCTTGTGATCTTATAACAATTGCCATTTAACGATATGATTTATGGTTTTCATTATTCTTAGTAGTTTCTTTCGTTTATACATCAGTTGAGTATTGTGATGAAATTCCTGATTAATGAGATTTTTGTGTTTCCCAAGGATTACAACATCGTTTAAACAACGTTATTTATATAAGAATACAGTGACTTCTATGCTGATTTTTGTAATAATTTTTGAAGTATTGCATCTAAGTCACTCTGGTAAACATTTGTCTAATTGATGTCTTTTTAAGTGGTTAAACACAAATTATTTTTATAGTCTTCATGTAAAGTCATATATGCAGGATAAGCTTTTTACGTGAACAACTGTTATTTTAAGGATCCCTAATGCACACCAATTATTCACTGGTATCCCCAGTTCTATACCGTCGCTGACTGTTATCGGATTAATAGCGATTAGATGGATATGCATTAGTTATGTTGTTGCTGATGATGTCGTTGTTTGTCTTTTATATTATGCGTACTTCTAACACTGACATTGCTTTTGATCCAGTATGGGCTCGATACTTCGGAATTTACATACAACCCATCGGAGTCACGCAGGTACCCACAAGCAGCTTCACAGCCAACCGAAGAAAGGAGCCGCTGCACTATCATGTGATCACTTTGTGGTTTGCTGTCCAAAAACATAGCAAGTTGACCTTTCAATGATTGTTTTTGTACAATGGCCTCATGACTAGAAGTTGCTCTGAAAAATTATTGAGTTTGTGTATAACTCGAGTTTTTATGGATCTCCATTACTTTTTCATTTCTTCTGTGTGCTATATTGTGCTAATACATGATCATTTCTTGTAACGTTGCTTATATTCATAGCATGACAATTCTTCCATGCTTCTACTCTTTTGAGCGTCCAATGTTCTAATATATCATAGCGGTAAAATTGCATTAGGCAGTGGATGCAGACATTAATATGACTTATCAAGCATTACATCGCAGAATCGGGACCCTTTAGGATTAACAAATGTCTTTCTTGGCTACTAGGATAAGTATCCTGGGACAAACTAACTCGGCTACGTTACCAAGAGTTAAGAACCAATAAATTAAATCTATCTTTCGGTTGAGTTCTGATGAAAGCTACGGAAGTATAATTGGTCTGAAAGCAGAATTGGGAATTTTTTATTTTTTTTAAAAAAAAAGGAAAATAAATTAACCTACAAAGATTATTCAAGTGGGAACTTTTTGGACTTGTTCGTTTATCTTCGTACTCTGATTTCATAATGCAAGATAGATGGATAGTTTTACGAGTAGACTGTTTGGTATGTATAATACAATATTAATTTTGCAACAAATAACCTGTCTTGAATGTGTCAACTAAATCCAACCAATAAAAATGGGTAGACAGAAGATCATTTAAAAGAAGGTCGGTAGACTTAAAATAATATTTTTATATAAGTAAAAGATATTTCATGGTGGAATACTATATAAGTAGAAGATATTATTTCATAGTGGAACATTAGATATTTTATATAAGTATCATAAACATGGAATTACAAGATATTTTTCTCATGCTTTGTGGGGAATGGGAACTGAAGATATCCCATAGGGAAATTAATGTGCCGATAAACTAGCTAAGTTTATTTCCAAGGAGGGATTTGTGCTAAATTCACTAAACTCCTCTTCCAGTTGGCTTCATTTAGAATTTCTTGCTGATAGTTCTTCTGTGCCTTTTTTCATGCTGTAACTTCTTTGTTTTTCTCTGTTGTACCAAAAAAATAGTGGAATATCAGATATTTCAAAAAAATAATTTTAAAGAAAATTACTTATATTATAAACGAGATACTAAGAAAATTTAAAAAAAAATCTTAAAAGTTTTTAACTATTCTACATTCTTATTATCCTAAAACTAGTAAGCATGTCAGTTTATTAACAGCTTAATTCCCAAAAATAATATGTTAGTGGAATAGACGGCTATATTTGTATGATAGCGAGTGAAGTTAGTGTGGCAGTGATACGGATGCTACTTAAACGTCTTCAAATTAATTGGATATTGTAATTAATGTGCAGTCGGCGTCCAATACTAGAGGAGGTCGATATGCAACTTAAACTAGGAATAAAATGGTATCTTATATAGATATTTAAATGTGCAGTGTAGGTGTAGCTATACCGATTTCATTGTTTGATTATTTAATCAAGTCTTGAAAGAGGAATCATTGGTCAAGGTTTTATAGTTTATATGAACACAAAATGATGGTGTCTCTGGAAAAAGGTGAAGTGCAAGTAGCTAATCAATGATATATTTGTTCTAAAACTTTTAATGTCTTCTTATCTTTTCTGCAACGGTGCTCTCCTACTTGTATCCACCTCAGAGAGAACGTTGACGCGAGCTCAATCCAGGTGCTCACCTTCTGTCTTCATCATTATTTTATACGTGTGGGTTGCTTTGCTACAATCCAAAATACACAAACAAGTGGAAAATTTTAAAAGAGAGAAATATAAATCATGTTTCTTTTCCCTCTTTCCATGGCCATTTCTAAATTCTGCATAAGGGTTGTTAGATTTGCACCATCTATACAATAATCAGTGCTTGGGAGCAGTAGTGCATGTCTTTTTCTGTGCTATATGTGATTTTTATCTTTCTGTATTGGCCTGTGAAAGCTTGTTGCATGTGGTCTTAGAAAATTTATTTTGTAGGATCGGCAACTGATCTCCCTTTTTCTCTTTTAGTTGAAGAATGACAGTTCATTGGGTCTTTTCCATATATACAATACAACTTTCCTTTCTAATCGATAGAATTGAGGTGATAACAGAGGTTTTGGTGACATTTGCTTCTCATTCTTATTTTTTGATGATGTGACTTCCAACAGTGCAAATCCATTCCATTTGGCCCTTCTACTTACATAGTTTAGAACTTATGTCCAAACACACCTTATCATTGGATCAAGTAACAGAAGAATAAAATTAGTACCAGCTGGCGCAGCTGCAGCAGTAGCAGCTTCGACATCCAAGTATGGATTATTGTATGGAGATTATTTCACTGTAGTGGGCGTGGCGTCATTTTAATGGTTTGTCATTGCTAGATAGTTGATATTTCATTATATGAGTTTCTTATCTGATGTTCTTTCATTTTATGTGTGGGTCTGATAGATGATGGAAGCCAGCAGTGTGAACAGATTGTAACTATAATAAAAAAAGGACAAAAATAGAAAAGATTAGTGTACCCACCAAAATGTTAATGCTGAAAGATGATTAATGATGGATACAAGACAAGAATGGTGCCGACAGCATGCATGTTGTTCTTCATGAATCACAAATTTGAGTTGTCTTCTTTTTTAGCTAAGCCTAAGCCCCTCTTAACTTGTATCAAGGTTCAAAAAGCCCAAAATAGCTGCTAACTTGAAAGTGAAACTCAGACAAAATCCCCTCGTGATTAATAAAACTGTAGTGTGCTAATCAAAGTGGGATTTTTCTTCCACACCTAACACTAGGCATCTTAATCAGCTACTCGTAATTTGAATTTTGATGGAGAATTTTCGTGCTGCCGTGAGGAGAGAACCATATAGGCCATCAAAGTCATAACTTTTGATTAGAACTGGCAGCGACGTCGTTGATAGCTGCTTATTGAGCAGTGGATGAATGGACAATATGCATTGCATCACTTTCTTTCATTAAATTAACCATAAAAATTGTGTGTGGACAATACCATGAAAGGTAAGAAATGAATTGGACAACAACAAAGGTGAGCAAAATTATGATGGGATGTTTTACCAATTTAGTTTCAATTTACAGCAAGGGGTAAGAATGCTACTCTCTTATCTTCCAACATCAAAACCAAGTTATGATTTAATTGTACAGGATTTAATTAAATCAATATAATAGTTGATGTTTGATTTTGATATGTGCATGTATCTAATTTTGGCCTCATTTAAAACCAGAATCACTTTTAGGATCTAACAGGATTTGAAAAGCACGAAATAGCTTCTACCCTCGAAGTAAAAAAACGAAAGCTCCGACATCATCCCCTGCTAACCAAATTGGTGGTATGCTCAATCAATCAAATTTATGGTGTCCCATTTTTTAATCTTGAGATAATTCTATGAATAGTTCGCACAATTGGCTATTGTCTCGTGAAATTTGCTCTCATTCAGTTCTATGCCCTTTAATGCTTTATTCATGTGAACTCCAGTTCGCCATTGCAAAAATCCCTCTGTTATTGTTACTTGGTAGGATGAAAATAGCAGAACATCTAGACAGCAGCATAAGGAAAGATATGAAGGAAGATTTATGTACCTATATAGGCCAAGTTTTATCAAAGGAAAGGACTCATCTTCGAATTGCACCTATCTTTCAGAAGTAATGCAATGAACTCTCAACTTTCCAACTGGTCAACGCCCAGAGAGGCTGCTCTATGATCTTCACGGGCACACAGCTCATCTTCCAACGGTACAGCTACCGTACACATTTCCCCTTGGCCAAAAGAACATTTACAAGCAAGAAGCGCCTTTTTTTTTTTTTTTTTCTCCATTCATTTCCTTTTTCCACTTTTTGTATGGCTGCCATATATGCAACCCAAAAATAAAGTCATATTATTTAATCATTTCAGCAAATAGTATTCAAACCCACGAGTACAAGTTTTGTCTATCTGTTATTCGCCACCGACTTGCTCGTCAATTCAACCTATAAAATGTAGGCGGGTTCCTTTTACTTTCACGGTTGAAAATTCAGAATCTTCATCTATAGTGCGTCTGGTCTACATCTGTGGTCACTCTTCACTCAATCTTATAAAGAAAGTTTTAGTCCACTGACTTAACCAAGGGTACAGCTGTCCATTGATATAATCTTGTTTAATTTACTCTCTGATTGTCAATTTTCAGCTCAATATGCATTTGTTTAATGTCCAGTGTCAACCCGTGTTTTGTTTATTAAGGTTGTTCTTAAAGGCATCTTCTCATTTGTTTTGTGGACCATTGGGAAGTCTTGGCTGTAATTGTACGTATTATTATATTGTTTGGTTATGTATCTCTGCTTTTTGGTTGCCAGTCTTCATCAGTTTTGGTGTACGCTGATGTATTAGCTTCTAATCTTTGCAGCATTTGTGGCTAATCTTAAGTGTCAGAGTAATTAGTTCTAAGAGATATCATTATTTAGTTTATTATTCTGAATGCCCATTTGAGCAATTTTTGTTGTCAACATGTTGAATTTCTGATTTTTATATGAACATATTAAATAACTTTCATGAAATTATTTTCTCTTATTTGAGTGCCAAACCTGTATTTGTCGTAGTGTTTCTTGAAAACGACATTATGGTATTGTTGGACTTCCTTTTGGATTTCACCCGGAATTTCAAATATTAATGTATATTGTTCTCTATATTATCAGACGACTGTGATTTGTGACGCGCAGTGAGGACCATTACTATTCTTTTATTTTTCTTCTGCAAGTTGCGGGCATGGAATACTGATATTGTCACACAATCTCTGTCCTTTCTGTTTGGTCCTAGCTGGGATCTTCCAATTTGGCATTCAAAATAAGCCTATTTTCGTTCTGCAATCATCTTATTTAAATATTAACGGCCTAAAAAAATGTCAGTGGCCTCTTCCATATTTAAGAGCTTGAACTTTCAAAATCTTGCACTGTACATAAGTGTTACCGGTTTCCATTGCAAGCTTTTGACCTGAGGCCATGAAAGCAAAGAGGGGAAAGCGCCCAGAGGTATGCTTTAACATGCTTTGGCTATTTGGCACATGCGATCACTGCTATTTGTGAACAAATATCTGTTCTCTGGTTCTTGATAGTTGAAGGCTCCCTAATATAATTTCGTTGCAGGCCTTTTGGCCTTCCATTTTGATGAAGAAATGGTTAAACATACAGCAAAAGGAGTATGATTTTAGTGAAGACGAAGTGGACACCGAAACCGAGAGTGAAGATGATGGTATACTTTGTGTTTTGCTATATATTTTTGCTGCCAAACTTGATAGTTTATGTTTCTGTTTTCATTTTTTCCCTTTCTGTGTTCTCAATTTTCATTCAGCTTACTCTCACAAAGATTCAAGAATGCACATACGTGAAGCTAATCCATTCAGAAAACAAGGGACCCAGTCCATATTCCCAATTCAAACATCAGGCAATACTTTATTCCTTTTTAGGAGAGAAAAACAAAAACTATTTTCGTTATATTCAAGTTTAAAGTTGTCGGTCTGTGTGGTCTTTGATCTTACATAACTTCTGCAATAGCTTAGTATGGTTATGATTGTTTAAAACATCTCATCATGATTCAAGTTTCTTAGCAGGTTGTCATCGTTGGCTTGCATACTCTGTTCATACCTTTTGCTAGACATTGAAAATTTGTGTCCTTAATTGTAGTTAAAGTTGACCAAGTTTTGCATGACTTTCTGATGTTTCTGGTGCAACTACTGAGGTAAAATGTTTTAATGGATTTTAGAAACTGTAAGAAAGGGGGACAGGAGTTGCTTGTTAGAAAGAAGGAAAGTCTAAAGTAGTTCTAAATATGTTAAACTAAGAAGTATACGAAGCTGAATGAATTTTTCCCTCAACCTGCTTTATCATTTTGTGAATTTCAAATAATTTTAATGCTGTTGACACTTGATGACTTCAGAGTCTTAAAATGATTTTCATCTGTGATTTTGATATTTGTAATTCAGATACTTGTTCTATGGGCAAAAAGGTGAGACACAGAAGAGGAAAATCAGAAACTCTGCGTGCTCAGTACATAAATACGAAGGAAGTGAGGTCTGGTGATGATCTGGTTATGCTAGTTTGTTACATTTTAGCTGTATATTAAACTACATTAAAAGAATGCATCATGAAACTTTTCTTTTATCAGGGTAACAATTGGGACTTGGAATGCTGCTGGAAGACTTCCATGTGAAGATCTTGAGATTGATGATTGGATCTCTACAAAAGAGCCTGCAGATATTTACATTCTTGGGTAAGTAGCCTATCATGTTGCTTGATGCGTAGTTTTTGTGCTTTTGTGACATTTTTGTCCTCATGATCACTTCAGATATGCAATTACAAACTTCAATATTTCTCAGGGATTTGTAGGCCGCACTTCTGATACATTTGTACCTGATAATTTAGACAGCCTTTTTCTTTTCTTATATTTATCTTGATTATGATGATGCTCGTGTAGATTTATGTTTGTTGATTATATTGATTGATTACGAAGATCTTTTCCTTCTGTTTCAATATTATTTTGCATGGAGTGTCAGTCTGGTGGCTTGTTTATTGAATCAATGCATAAGAGACTGACTGATGTAGTGTTCCACATAGTTTCTCCCGTATGATCAGAAGTTTGTACTTTGTAAATTTGAAAACATATTTATGTTCCATACAGTTAGTGCTGTTTGGAATTAAAGAAGCTTCCATGTTCTTCCCGTGTTGTTATGATTGTGTTGTCCATCCATATTTCAAGAGTGATCTTCAGCCTATTCTGTGTAATTTCTCAAGAGTGAGCTTCCACGACTTAGTGCTTGTTTTATGCAATATTCGGGAACAAATGACCGGAAGAACTTCAACAGAATTACCATTGGAAACAAATTTGAATGATGCAGACTTGCCACACATCTATGTCCTTCTTTATAACTAGAACTTTGGTCTGATGGGATCAGTTGTTTGTACATAGTCTTTGCTTTGCTTATTAGATCAGGTGTTGTAAAATTGGTCATCTGAGAATATCTGTGTTATTGACAATCAACTCTCGACTTTTCACAGTATACAAGAAGTAGTTCCATTGAACGCTGGAAATGTACTGGGAGCTGAGGATAACAAACCCATCCCAAAATGGGAGCAAATCATTCGAAGAACTCTAAATGGATCTTCAGAACCTGAAGGCAAACATAAATGCTACAGTGCCCCTCCTTCTCCTGTTTTAAGAACTTCTTCAGCTGATGATATTCTAGCAGACAATATTGTTGCTATTGCTAATCCATTACATATAATGGATGAGGAGTATGTAGCAAGTGTTGACAATCCCGAGCTCGAAAAGAAGCAAGTGGAAAAAGTAACTAGCATAGGAATGAATTTGCAGTTGAAGAGAATATATAGCATTGATCTTCAGACTAGTCTTGACTGGCCAGAACGTCCATTAGATGCAATCCCCCAGGTTGTCACTTCCAGTCCAAAATTACGGAGAGTCTTAAGCAGTTCAGCAAGAATTGGCTTTGAATGGACTGAGAATGCTTTGACATATGGCGATGGAATGAAACGTTCACACCAAAGCTCTGGTAACCTTAGTTTAATGTGGAAACAGCAGCAAGACATGCCTCAAGTAGTGGACCCTCTTTCTGATGCATCTGCCATGTTAGCTGATGAGGAAGATGTTACTTTGATTGAATTACCAAAGGACCAAAATGATAATGGAACGGGTGCCGTTAAATCACGTCCAAAGTATGTCCGGATTGTCAGCAAGCAGATGGTAGGGATATATGTATCAGTTTGGGTGCAAAGGAAGTTGAGAAGGCATATCAATAATTTGTCGGTTTCACCTGTTGGAGTTGGTCTTATGGGCTACATGGGAAACAAGGTAATGCAACTTTCTCTCTCTTTGCATTTCAAGACGCTTGAAAGTCATGTCAATTGTCAAGTGACAACAAGTCTCACTGATGCAGGGATCTGTTTCAGTTAGTATGTCTCTCTTCCAGTCACGCTTATGCTTTGTTTGTTCCCATCTCACTTCGGGTCATAAATATGGTTCTGAGCAGAAGCGAAACTCTGATGTTCATGAAATTCTAAGGCGCACCCGTTTCTCATCTGTCTTTGAGGCTGAGAAACCACAAACAATCCCATCTCACGAGTAAGCAGAACCTTACTGTATTTTTTCCTTTAGAATATTTACTAGACTGAAGATATTGATAACTATACTGTACCATTTGGGAGTTCGCATCATTATGTTATGATTGAACATATTTTATCCATTTGGATTTCAATGAGTAATGGGATGCTTCTGTCAACAGTCAGATTTTCTGGTTCGGTGATTTGAATTACCGGATTAATATGTTGGATGAAGAGGTCAGAGAGCTAGTGGCGTTAAAGAAGTGGGATGAACTGATGAATAATGATCAGGTGAGAGTCATGGAATCCCAAATCTGAATACACCAAGGCAAGCGCTACTTTTTCGAACCTGTTTCTAATTGCTTCACATTATCTGCAGCTAAGCAAAGAACTCCGCAGTGGGCATGTATTTGATGGATGGAAAGAAGGGTTGATAAACTTCCCACCCACTTACAAGTATGAAATCAATTCTGACAGATATCATGGTGAGAACCCAAAAGAAGGAGAAAAAAGGAGATCTCCAGCATGGTAAGTACAAGACTCGATTTTGCAACCCTCTTCTTTCGTGAGCACATTATATGCAGTAAGCAATTTCTCCATGGATAACATTATGCAGGTGCGATCGTATATTGTGGCTAGGAAAAGGAATAAAGCAACTGTCATATAGACGTGCAGAAATGAAGCTCTCTGATCATCGACCAGTTAGTTCAATCTTCTCGGTTGAAGTTGAAGTATTTGATCATCGGAAGCTCAAAAAAGCTCTAAATTTCACTACTGCTGCAGTACACACAGAAGTATTCCTTGATGAAGATAGGGAACCATACAAGATAGATACTGAAAAATATCAGAGCCACTGTCCCTGAAGGGAATGAAAATCTATGCTTTGCTATGGGAGAGAATTTCTTATCCTAACGTAAATTTCGATATGTCAAACTAAAACATCTGTACTCTGCATGAAGGCACGTTTTCAAGAGTAGTAGCTGCGATATCTAATATTTTTGTGAATCTGAGCTACGTAGAATATAGTGAGATAGTTGTAGTGGACAAATGTATATATTATACGTAGGACATTATATTTTACCCCTTTTAGTCCTCCGGTAGAAGCAGATTTTCATAGTTTTGGATTTTAGACTAGTCGGCTGTGTGTAACATTAGTTTTTATTGTCTTTTTGACAGTAAAGTTTAGGGTGACTTGGTATCTCAGACATTAACATACTGTATGTAAACTGATACTGATTTACACTGGACTTCAACTATTAACAATGACCTTGATCTGATTTTGCATGTTTGTTACGAATTGATATTACCATTTCAACAGGTCTACTCCCTGCAATTTTTTAAGACCATGATTTCAATTGATATAAGTTACTTGAAAGTCCAAATTCGGTCAATAGATCATGTCAGAACTTGTCGAAGATTCCGAAAGGGAGGTTAGATAGCCATCAGAACCTGTCGGCACTCACCTCGCTTTACCATCTCAATCAAAACCCATACCAAAAACTATCCACCACCAAAATTAACCCTTTCCTAATGAAGAAACAAAAACATCTAACGCTATGAGAAGAGAATAGGTTGAGCTCAGAACTTCTTAGAGGATTAGTGTGCCATCAGCGGCGAGCCTCTGGAACACGATTAAATCTTCATCACACGCTCAACCGTCCTCTCTTTCTTACAAATTTACAAGATTAATGCGCTGAACAACTCGACGAAGATACACAGAAATAGGAAGAAGTGAATAGGCCGATCAAAGACCTGTATAGAATAGAAGGTTATATGCAAGTTTCGAGCTCGGGTTTCAGGTGGATCCCCAAGAACTGGCTATGGGCTTGGATCTGGGTTGTAGGCCATTCTAACCTTTAGCCCCATTGACAGGCCCATTATATATTTTTTTTCCTCATAATAAGTTACTACGCCTCTATTATTCCGTATTTTTCTTTGGCAATAATAATTATATATATATATATATATATATATATATATATATATATATATATATATATATATATATATATATATATATATATATATATTTTTATAGAAGTAGGGATGATAATTTCCCTGATTCAGTGAAAACTTGGTGGGAATTTCTCGATGGGGACAGGATCATTCTTCTTGTCCTGCAAGATTCTTGAAATATTAAATTATTAAAATATTTTTACTTATAATAAGTAAATATATTTATAATTTCATGTTAATTGATTCAAATTTTATAATTATTTATTAGTTTAATTAAAATTTTAAACATTTATGTGTATTTAATATTACAAATATTTAAATGTAATACATTTTTATATATACAAAAATGTTCGACTCCCCACGGTTCTCTAATTCCTTGTAGAGTCCCCATAGTTCTCTGATCCCTCGCGAGAGGAATAGAGACTATGCTCTCTACTTTTGTCATATTATATTGCCATTCTTAAATACAAGAGACTATACTCTCCACTGTTATCCTGTTCTATTGCCATTCTTAAATACAATTATGTAAGGGTGAATCAGGTACTCAAATAGTGAAAATACATTTTTAGTGGAAGACGTTTGCATTTAAATGAATTCTATTATTTATATCATTTTGAATTTTGAGTACTTGTTTGTAAGCATATTTAACAAAGCAAACTTATTTATTATCGTTATTATTATATTTCATATAAATAAAGTTTATATAAATCTGAAATTATTTTAAAAACATTATAGTTATCCATTTACTTAGGTTGTACTGGTAATGAACTTGTTATTCTGTGAATTAAAATAATGTGCAAAACCACTTGATGGCAAATAAAACTTTCTTTTAGACGAGGCTTAGTCCTTTATTGTACTATTTATTCAACCTTTTCCCACTTTTTGTTTTTATGTAATTGGTTTATTTCTCCGTTTCGGCGGTAATTGTAAATTTTATCATGCCCATGAAAATGAAAGGAAGAGAGAAAAGAGAACCTAACTTAAAATGAATAAAGACATTTATTGATTAAATAAAGCTGCCGCACTAAAGTAAATTCCAATTGTTCACTGAAAAATAGTACTGACAGAACTATCACCATGGATACGCCAAATAGTTTCTCCCAACATATTTGCTACTGAAAGAATAGTTAACTGTGGGAAGTAGTTCTTGTCTGCCACTGGGATAGTGTTTGTAACAATAACCTCTTGAAATATGCCACTGGACAATCGCTCAACCGCAGGAGGGCTGTCAATTGTTTAAAGAAAACAAAAGGATAACATGAATACAGGTTCATATCTAACGATTATCATTGATCACAATAGCAACAATTACTCCCTATGGTTCTTAGCGCAAAAAGATTATTTATATGGTGACTGTCTAACACCTGTGCGATAACAGTCAAGAATCATGGAATTATGAGCTAATCGCTACTGTGGATGCAAGAAAAAGGAGACAATAACCAATAAATCGTCTGACAAATACTGCTTAACTGTTCAATTAGAAATTTAAGTTGCAAATTAGAGTTTCCGCATACACATACACCCTTCAAACATAGGCAGCAACACATTTAGAACTTTGCTTGTTTGCATCATTTACTAGAAAATTAAAATTGAAACTGTATTACCTAACACATACCTGAAAACAGCATGAGTGCAGCATGCATAGACTTCCCTGGCTCCCTCTTCATGTAACAGTGCCGCACCTTTTGCAATAGTCCCTAATGTGATAACAACAATAAACATCGGCAGATGGGAAAAGGTCTTAAATTAATATAAACTTGTCAAGGTATACTTAATAAAGAAAGTTAAGGAAAATATTTGTTTGCTAATCTAACCTTTTTCTAAATCAGCTCATACAATTGAAAAAAAGATATGCTTTGTTTTTTCAAATATTGTTAGATTGTGCTTTGAAGATTAATAACCTACCGGCAGTATCAATCATATCATCGACCATAACTGCAACTTTTCCTTTTACATCACCAATCAGGTTCATCACCTGCAAAAGCAAACATAAGAAATAGATATATCACGCAAACAAATTTAACAAAGGGGAAAAAAATACATACATCTGTAATCAAGCCCTGGCACATCTTAATTTCATTTTAAGAAGAAAGACTATCTGACAAACCAAACTGCCAAGCAAGCCACCAGTTGGACTAGAACTAACCAACCAACCAAAAAAAGTCCCGCTACAAAATATTCCTACGAGGATATCGTGATCTCTCCATAACATAATGATCAGCGGCGCCACTTGTCAAGATTGAATGTGTATTCACCTAATGACTCCACTACCATAACCGCAAGTTTACAACCTATAGATAGTACTAAATGATATGCATGCCTCATAAATAGGCTGTGACCAGTTAATAGAGCAAAGAAGTATCCTCTTAAGAAATGAAGCAACTTCGTTTTGATTTCAGAAGATTGATCAGGCACAGATTCAGTCCCAACTACTTACCTCAGCCAAGTTGTGCCCATGACGCCTTTTGTCTACAATAGCTAAAGGAGCATCAGATAACTTTTTTGCAAAAGCACGTGCCCTTGCAACACCACCAACATCAGGGGAAACAACAACCAAATCACCAGAACTTATCCCCTTGCTGGCAAGATAATCAAGAATTACAGGCTGGTACACATAAAAAACAGAACAACATTATTAGCAAACATGTAATTATCAAGCAATCAACCATACCATTCAGAGCAAACTTACCTGACAATGTACATGATCCACGGGAATATCAAAGTAACCCATGGACTGCCCAGAATGAAGGTCACAAGCAAGAAGACGATCAGCCCCCGCTTTTGTAATGAGGTTAGCAACAAGTTTGGCTGCAATGGATTCACGCCCTTGAGTCTGAGAAGAAACACGGAATAACAAAATTCTGTCATTGCTGTAACCATTCATTAGCTTCAAATGCATCAATAATCACTTAGTGCAACCAACCACAAATGGCAATATTTTAGTAAATGCTCCATTAAAATGCACATAATAAGGGGAAAAAAGGGAGAGGGGGAGAGAGACTAAAAAGAGGAGTAAACAATACAAATAAAGTAGAAAAGTAATACCTAAAGGATTTTTATCTCCCATTTTGTGTGATATGTAAGATCATGTAATAAAAATTAGAGAAGTTTCTATCAGTTGCATACAGAGTACTTGCCTTTCTATCTGCTCTGGCATATCCAAAGTATGGAATCACAGCAGTAATATTTTTGGCTGATGCTCTTCGACAAGCGTCTATCATTATCAGAAGCTCCATCAAATTCTCATTTGCTGGAGGACATGTTGGCTGTATAAGAAATACATCGCATCCTCTAACACTCTCCTGTAACTGGACATAAATTTCACCATCTGCAAATCGCTTTGTGGTGATCTTTCCAAGTTCCAAGCCCATGTAGCAAGCAATTTCCTAGATGAAGTAACACACAGTAATCATCAGCAAACAGCAGGAAACTAGGCCTAAAATTTCTCAACCCGTCTATATATGAAAATATGCTATAAAAGTTTTCATAGTTACCCAGATTTTTAATTCCTAAAACATAATTTTTAAAGTTACACAATCAGTTTGAGAACAAAAAAAGATGATGAACGTTGTTGAGCTAGATACTCTTTCCTTTTTAGTTTTTAAATAATAATAATAATAATGATAATAAATCGAACATATTCTATTTTGAAATTGTCCATTTGAGTTGGAAACAACAAAAGTAAAATTTTGAAAGTGTTACCTGGGAAAGAGTTGAATTGGCCGTGCCAGAGAATAACTTCAACCTGTCACTGTTTTTGTTAAACGTTTTCTCCATCCGCGCTGATTCCAAGAACTTGGGCAGCGTCAGTTCATTAGGAATGGGAATGATTGGTTTTCCATTAACACACTTGGACGATCCCGGCTGATCACATTTCTAGCACAAGAAAACCGTTCTTAACAAACAAGACTACAAGTTCGATGCTAACTTACAGATTCACTTCCGATCGAAAATAGTTCATGGCCAAGGTCAAGTAAGAGTGAAAAAAGAAAATTGTCAACCAAAATCAACAGTGCAAATTTAAATCCTAGTATGTTCTTCTCATTTGAACTCTAAATTTGATAAAGCCAACTGCATCAATTGTTCCAAATCATCCACCCCGATAGTAATATTAATAAAGTTCAATAATCAAATTTTCAATGCAAATAATATAGTATTATTTTATGTATAATGCCAAGTCTACGAATAAAAAATACATGCATTCAGAAAACGTGTGATTACAGCATTGTTGCGGGCGAAGATTCGAGTGTGAGACTCGTCAAAAGCTAAACTTTGAAGACTGAGGCCACGAGAACTGCGGGTGAACAGAGAAGAAGCAGAGGAAGCGAAAGTCATGGTTGAAGACGAGGAATGAGAAGCTGGTTGAATCAGTGAGGCAGCCATGTTTCCGGAGAGCAGAGAACCAGGTGTTAGAGTTAGGGCTTGTCTTCGGTTTTTCAGGGAAGAAGGAGGGAGAAAGAGAAAGAGAACGAGACCGCGCCTTCGACTTAGTGCAGCAAAGCAGAACGGCTTTACTTTAGAGCTCTTTCTCTGTGGCGGGTCTTCGTTTTTCCACGAGATTCGGACTTTTCACGTGTCGTGGAGAACTTGTAAAAATGTTAAAAAGATACCAGGGGATGCGATGCCGTTTTAGAGGAAACGGAGCCGGTTGGCTTGTCGTTCAGGCCCCATGGTCCATTCAACGTTGTCTTGCCTTCATTTTTCTATGAAGGGTTAAAATAAAAATTGGCAACGTGGGAGTTTGGCACTTTAGCAGGCGGCGCTGACCATAGGTTACATGAATATATACAATACTGAATATAATTGTTCATTCTAATTTTCATCAATTTCCTTGGAGAGAGATTCTGAGAAGATTGTAGTTGCAAAGTTTTCAACATTACACAATGTCGATCCAGGGTGGAATAATTCTAGTCAGACACTTATTCTTAGTACACATTCTCATTTGACTCGACTACATCCCACATCAAGATTTCAGCGTGTATCACGCATTAAGTACAAGTGGATAAGACAGTATGGCCCTAATACCGTTATTCTTTGTACATGATCCTGATTCACATGGGGCATAATTTTGCAATTTGACGTGCAAGGAGATCGACTTTGAACTCTCAGACAACATCCAAAACTTCCAAGGATCTTTCTCGGTGATTTGACGCGAGACTTCCACTAAAATATAAAAATGGTCGCAAGATCTCATTCCATTAATCCCTCTGCGTAGGTTGATTTCCTGGTTCAAGTTCCTGAAAGGAGGAAAATTGTTGAAATGAAAATAAGTCATCCCTTGCATTAGAGGCAGTCATCAAGTCCATCCTTAAAAGTGAGAGCTTTTTTTTTTTTTTTTTTTCCTTTTTAAATTCTGATTATATATAGCATTTTACGCTCAAGGAAGAAAAGGAAAGAGATATAGCATTTAAAGAACAAATATTTTTGTCTCAAGCCTTTGACCAAGATGCCAGTTGAAGCTATTTTCTCGGTTCCCCATCGTAATTTATAATGCAGTCAATTAGAAATTTGGAAAAAGAAAGTTCAGTTTGCACGTTTGTTAGAGAGTTAGCCATACCTTTCGGGGAAGATGAGTTTGAGACAGCGAATTGAGCTGGCAGCTTTCCATGTTTGCAAGTAATTGAATCACTGTTTTTAAATGTGGTACACTGCCAGAAGTTGCAATTCAAAATTTCGCATGAATAAAAAAGATAGACATGTCCTCAATGAAAGAACAGGGAAAAATTAGACATGTTCACAACAAGATAGCATAGTCAGAATGGGGCACCATCTCTATATACAAAAAGTTTTGGTACACAGGCAGCATGTTGTGATTTCCAATCACAAAGAATCGTTACTACAGCACGAAATATGCAAAATAAAGCACGATCATGAAGTTCATGAATCATAACTCTATACTCACATATAAAGGTGTAAAACAAGGTCAATATCATGAACATGGTATGCCATTTCACCTCAATTGATCGAAATACTAAGATAAGGCAGACAGACCATAGTGTCAATTTATATGCATATTCATGAATACCAGAGATCATGTCGGGATCAAGTTTGAACAAGTTTACTTGCTCAATTTTCAGGTTCAAGTATCTTTGATTTCACCCTTGCAAGAACGATGCTTGTAAACTGGGTTCAAAATAAGATCACAGTAGTATGGTATATGTAATTAAACAAGAGAAAATTCTAACCTTTGTAGGCCATTTTCCATGTGTGCATCCAGAGATGAAATTACACCAGGCATCTGCTGTAATACCTGCAGCAGAAAAGTGAGGAACAATACTACTATCAGTCTTTGCTAGACCTTTTTGTTCATTCTTATCTTCCTGCAAAAGAGGCACATACTTGTTCTGTATTTTTTATGGCAGAGGTTTTCGCCAGAAGGTTCTTAGGAAGCTTCATGAGTTGGGTCTGCAAATGAGATAATGCAGTTAGAATAAACGTTATATCACATGCAAATTGAAGAATAGCCAGGTCTAACCATAATCGAAAGGAATAGACACTCATGAACCAATTCCCGCTCAAATCTTAAAATTTTTATGGTGAGAGAGCGTAAGGTAGTTGGTAAGACTAGAAATGTGATTGATGATGGGGAGATGTTAAAACGTAACATTGTATCAATACAAACATCATAGTAGTAGAATCTTGTATTTATTCCATTTACAAGATTCTGGTCATTGAAGAGTTACATCACATCTACAAGGTAACAAATCCTTGTACCTTAAATATGATGCACGCCCTTCTACATATGAGCCACGGAAAGTTCACACTTCATCACAAATGAATCTTTTCAATCCAGGGCAATTCATGGCTTCACTGTTCCGCGTCACAAATATAATACAAACTTCTACCTCGTGTAATTTTACTATCATATAATCTAAGTATAAAACGTACACATATGAAAAGAAAAGAGGAGACGTTAAAGAAGTCAAAAGACAGAATATGAGAACCTGGGCAGGAGAAGATTGCTGCATGAGATGAAGCACGTTGGATGTAGACTGCACCGCCTGAGAGATCTGATCAGCCACCATAGTTTTCGCAGAGTCTTCTCTGCTGCTACTACCCGCCGTTGAGGTCGCCATCGGCATCATCGACGGAAGCCAGAACTCTCATCTTTTTATGGATCTGGATCTATCTCTTCAGAAGCCCATCCTTTTAGAGGACTCTGCTAGCCCATGCAATTGTTTGTTGGGCTTTCTCTTTTGAGTAGTATTCAGCCTATTATAGGGAATTAAATTTTACACTACGTAAATTGATATTTGCACGGCCCTTTACGCTTCCGGAAGTCAAAGGTTGAATGGTGTGAAAGTCATCCCCCTTGGTTAATACGGGAAAAAAAATCACGGAATTCTGTTTTGGACACTCTATATTTTTTAACCACACACACCCGATATGATACAATAATATTATAATAGCCTGTGTGAGAGGGAGGGGTGTGTGGTTAATAATTATGAGGTGTGCCAAAAGAATTCCCAAAAATTCATAGTAGGCCCAATAGTTAAACTATTCATTTGATGGCCCAAAACAATAAAAAGATGGCCACATATTTTGTTTTTTATTCAGAAAAGTTAGTTGTTAACAATCACAGCCATACACGAGCCACGACATGGGGAGACGGTGAAATTCACTTGATTTGATAGCATAAAAATACTATTTTCCACTTAAATAAAAAAATTTAATTCTTTTTAATATTTCACCAGGAATTCGTTTTAGGTTGGGTGTGAACTTGTATAACTGGAAGGCAAAAAATGATGCCTTCAGTCTATACTCATTGATCCTTTCATTGCCAAACAAAATTTAGAATTGGTAAAAGGAAATTAAACTAATATGCAGAGAGCTTATTTCTCATAATTCATTGCTACAACCCACGCTCATCTCTTCTCACAACTTGTATCCAATGATGTAAGATGGTGGTAGGTGAACGTTTATGATTTTAACCCCTCCAAACTGATAGTGATAGTAATAATGATGCAGGGCAGTAGTGCGTCACAACCATTTGCTAAACAATTAACTTCTCAACTGCAGCAAAAATCATAGCACAAAAAGGAAGGAAAAATATGTTGCAGAAAATCAGTCAAAAATAAATCTGAGGATTCATGTTGGTGCTATTACATTGACAATTTAAGATGTAAAACCGGATAGAATGAAGAACTGACTAATTCAACATTCCATATGATGAAATTCAATAGTATGAAACTCAGACGATGTTGTTCCTTCCATAATCTATATCTTCAATATTGATGATAACCACCTAATCCAGCTCTTCACAAAGTTTGAGTTAGAACAACTCTATGAAATTTTATGCCGGAGTTCTTCTGTGAGTTAAAAAGGAAATTGGAAAAATAGGTGACTCCATTATTTTTGAGGCTTCTCATCAGGGGAAAAAACAGATTTAGCTTCTAATATTGTAAGGAACTCAGGTGGTCTCGCCAATCACCTGGCTCACAGTTCAATAACCATTAAGATGCAAAACACATAATACAACTTTCCGCCTCAGTAATGCAATGCAAGATCAAGAAAAAACCAGCTAGCACTAGAAAATGTAGCAATTTTTCGTCTATCCACCATCATGCATACAAACAATTTCCCAAATATTTGTTTAAATTTGGTCAACCATGTCATTCAACTACCACACAACAGTGATCAGTATCATTAACCAAAGACTGCTATCATCAAATAAGAAACAGAAGCTCAGATTTTTATATATATCTTAATTCACAAGGCAGAGAAAACTTATAGAAGTAGCAAATAACCTTGTTAAGAGGAAGCAGCCTTTATAGCTTTTTGCAATTCAGATTCCACATCGCTCGCTAGACTTTGGGACTTGTTTGGTTCTCTTTGCCCATTCTCTTCTCTGGCACTCCTTTTGTTTCTCCAACGCTCAAATTCGCTAGAACTCTCACTTGAAGGCTGCCAATGTGATGCTTTCTTCCCGACGCCATTACTCGCCTCACGATAATTCTTGGTTGAAGTTGAAACTCCGACTTTCATCTCATTCAACATTCGCTTCATGTCCCTATTTTCCTTCTCTAAATTCTCCAAGTCTCTTTGCATCCAAAAACATATACTCTTCAATAAAGGCAATTCACTATCAGAAGTGTTCTTATTTTGCTTATTCTCCTTCACTTCCTCAACTTTCTCTAACACAATCTTGTTTACCGTTAAGCATGGCATTTTCAATCCCATATTCCCTGGCCAATTCACTCCCCAACGCAGACTTAGTGATAGCCTGTTCGTAATTGGCATCACTGTCCTGGTCATAAGAGCAACTCCTGACGAAAGACCATACCTCTCAGTATTCTTCCAGACCAATGATCTCTGAGGGTCAAACCCAATTCCATTATTTGAATGAATCTCAATATTATCCTTATTCTTGGGGTTCGTGCCCACATCTTTGCCACCAAAAGGCTCCAATTTCACCTCCTGCCAAACCGACGAAGAATCCCCACCAACAAAACCATTTCCAATTTCACTATTATTAAGTGTTAATGTATCAGAAAGGGCTCGACCATCAGTGGGAGACCCAGAAATCAGATCAGCCTTTGCGTCAGAGAAAACAGTTTTATTGAGAGAAAAGTGACCAAATTGGGGTTTGAAATGCAAAAAGAAAGTTGGGACGGGAGTGCTTGTAGGAGAGAGAGAAAAATTGGCAGAAAATATGAGAGGAGAGTTGAGGGGGGAACCAAATAACCCTAACCCAGATTTAAGGGAAAGTGAGAAAGGGACCATGGAAGAGGCAGTAGGTGAATATGAAAGCTTGACGGATGGACCCGACGAGAAATTAGTGCTGAGGGAGAAGGAAAAGTCAGAAGCCAACTTGGTAGTGGTGGTGGTGATGCCAGATATGAATGGATGGTTGAATACAGTAATGGGTAATTTTGCACTCATCTTTTGCTGTGTTTGATCTTCATGCAAAGGATCATCTTGAAACTTGAGAGAGAGCTTCATGGCTGCAAGATTTCTGATGAATTGAGATAGAAGCTGAAGGAGAAGGTGAAGGAAAAGGAGTGAATCACGGCCACTATTACCCGTCGCCACAAGGAGAGTAGAACGAGCCTCATTTTTGGGCCACACTTATGGGCTACAACTTACCGCATCCAAAACGGGAATTAAGAGCCTTGGTCCACGTATCACACGGGCCTGATCTAGATGGCATGACATCTGACTAAACAAACGGTGTCGGCTTTGTTGCACGTAATAAAGCTCGTGCTCAAGAGCCTTGCAGGCTGCATGACCTTCTCAGTGCGAGTTTCTGTCCAAAAGACATCCTTCGTTCCACGTGAGAGCAGAATGCTCAACGTGGCCTCACGAATATCAGATGTATTTTTTTCTTTAAAAAAACTATTTACTTTAATTCAAAATATCAGCACCTGGAATAAAACACAGAAAAGGTCATTTTTCCCCGGATTATGGAGAAAAAGCCCGAGGTCTGAGCAGTCAAACTGTTCAAATTTTCTTCTTAGAATGCTTCATGGTGGCTGCAGTGTCATTGATTAGGATACTCAATGCCTCTACTGTTGGGCGATGGATCAGTGCATGAGGGATGGATGGATACAGGAGATAGAAGTAGAATCACTGGATTTTTCATAATCGAAAACCAGTCATTGGTTTACATTTGGTGGATATTCGTTAACAGGAAAGAGACTGGTCCAAGGTGGGCCTAAGGTTTAGGCCCTGAACAAAGAATGGAGCCACTTGCTTTTAGGCGATTGTGTAACACCAAACATGAATTACGAATGATTTAGGGACACAAGAAAATTATCATGGAAAATAAAGAAGAAGATTAACTTTTTTAATAAAAACGTAGCAGAGTTTAAAACTTAAAATATACCTAACCATGCATAGCGGCGAGCCGCGAGTGCAACTGAGCGTATGTGTAGACACGTCCTAGTCCACAGTCATTAACTAACCACTGTTGCCGCAGACATTTTTATTCTGGTTAATTTTCTCCTCCTCTCTGTCTCACTTCAAGTTTCAAGCTTCCGACAATGGCAACAATTCATCTTTCCTCGGGAATATCTATGTTGAAATCGGACCCTACTAGGCTATCTGATCTTTCGTCTTCAAAATATCTGAGTGGGCTCCTATTTGATTATAAACCCAGGAGAACATGCTTTCGGGGGCATAAAATTGCCGTGCCATCCATGATGATCGTTGAGCCCGGCCAGAGAAGTGAAATAACACCTCCCAATGGTTCTGCCAGTGTTGTAAGTTTGCTTCCATTTCTATCCATGCGTGCGTGTGTGTGGGCTTTCAAAACTGGTGAATGATCATACCAGTTGGACTTGGTTTTTGAAATTCTTTCCAACTCTCAAATTCTCAATATGACCTCTTAAGAAGAATACAAAATACCATTCAAAATTCTCTCTTTATAAATCCCGCTTGTATATTTTGCAATCTAAACTGGTTTCTATTTGGGTGCTGTGCTCTCTCTCAAATTTATCAGGGCAAGACAAGCTCTGCAATTGAGCTGCAGTCCAGTAATAATACTGTGGGGCATGCTGGGATAAATTCAAATGCCAGCCGGAAAACTAAGATTGTATGTACAGTAGGTCCTTCTACAAGCTCACGTGAAATGATATGGAAACTGGCTGAAGTTGGAATGAACGTGGCACGTTTAAATATGTCTCACGGGGATCATGCATCGCATAAGAAAACCATTGATTTAGTGAAAGAATACAATGCGCAATTTGAAGAAAAGGCTATAGCTATAATGCTTGACACCAAGGTAACTTGTTATTTTATAATTTTTTATTTTCAATTTTTTTTCGCCCTTTCATCTTTTGTCACACTTTGAGGATCAGAAGGGGGAGGGGGTTAAAATTTAAACGATTTATTTGCTTTTTTAATCTCTGTTTTGGTAGAGCATATCTTGTCTTTAACTCTATTTTTGTTTATTTCTTAAACTCGCTTTGATTGCTACAATATAATTCCCGACCATATCTACTGTTTCAAATTAATGTTTACCATATTGGCCTTCATAAATAGTCATGTCATTGTCTTGGGTAAGATAGTCGATGATGCGCCATAAGACTTTTAGTGCTTGAAACTTGGTATCTGCATTTATTTCCCAACTTTTATATGGTCATCCAGCACACTGTCTTTTCAACTCTTTGGTCATACTTTTTATCCCTTGTATATGATTTTGACGTTTTAAGTATAACCTATAACAGATGCATGCGATGATTTTCTTCACAGGGTCCTGAAGTTAGAAGTGGGGATGTACCTCGACCTATTCTACTTAAAGAGGGACAAGAATTCAATTTCACAATCAGAAGAGGAGTCAGCAAAGACGACACAGTTAGTGTAAATTATGATGATTTCGTGAATGATGTGGAGGTTGGAGATATACTACTGGTTGATGGTAAGTAGGATGCCCCTTGTGTGTATTGAAGTGGATAATGACTTCTACTTGTCCTTAAATACAGTTACTATCAACCCTCACAACAGATTTTATCATGTTTAAAATTGGAAAAATATATGGAAAAAAAAAATCGATTTTCAATGTTTATATAATCAGAAAATCATTGATGTTGTTTTGCGATTTCGAATTAGTAAATCTCTGAGAATGTTGTTATTTTTGTCTAAAATCTTTCTTGCCTCTATTTCTGGGAGGTGTTTTAGGCAGTTTGGATGTACTAGAAAATAGGTTGATATATTCAGCTGACATGGTGTTTACCATTGTTAGAATAATGTTTCCTTGAGTGATGAGTCAAGCTGTTGGGGCCATTATGGACTTGTGATAAGTTTTCCATCTTTACACACAGTTGCTGCTGCAATTTCCATGCTTGCTATCATAATTGAGTGAATTTTGTCATTTATTGCCTCAGTTGAACGAGTATGGTCCTGTTATTCCATCTTTACTCTCCCTTCAATGATTTGTTGTTTACCAAAATTTCCTATATTTTTGGATGTCATTTTTCTATAAGCATTTAGTTTAGTTTTCTGTTGAATAAGAACTAAGTTATTTTTGGCGTATTTTAAGGTGGAATGATGTCTCTTGCTGTTAAGTCAAAGACAAAGGACTTGGTTAAATGTGAAGTGATTGATGGTGGAGAACTGAAATCTAGGCGTCATTTAAATGTCCGTGGTAAAAGTGCAACCCTTCCTTCAATAACCGGTATGCTTCAGTTTCATTTGTTAATGACACAAACATGAAGTTTCAGTCATTTATTTGTAGATGCTTTTAATAAGCTGATACTTTGACAACTTTATGCTCTTCTTTGCAATGTGTATCAACTTCACAGGCAAGGACTGGGAAGATATCAAGTTTGGAGTGGACAACCAAGTAGATTTCTATGCTGTCTCATTCGTAAAGGATGCTAGAGTGGTTCATGAGTTAAAAGACTACCTTAAAAGTACTTTTCTAGCTGTCTGATCACGTTTCCAAACGTGTCTCTGGATGTTTGTGCATCGATTTCGTTAGATATTCTTGCTTTAGAGTGTCTTTGTGGACTAAATTCTTGTAAATCTCTTCTATAGGTTGCAATGCTGATATACACGTAATTGTAAAAATTGAGAGTGCGGATTCTATACCAAATCTCCATTCAATACTTTCAGCCTCAGATGGGGTTAGTATCTCACTCATCAGATTATTGTTTGTGGATATTAATATCTTTAATACCTGCTAGTCGCAAGGATTGAAACTCGTATACCGTTAGTCATCTGCGATTCCTCTGGCACTGAGGATCTCTTAATTATGTTTTTTCTTGGTTTAGCTAGTGATGTAATTTGAAGGGGGATTAGACTTTTAGTAAGAAAAATAATTCTGTTCTCATGCTTTTGGACACAAAGTAAAGAAAAGAGAAACTAGAATGGAACTTTTCAAATTAAGGGTATCCTTGAGTTGATCAGGCTGTTGAAATGTCCATCAACTTTATTTCTCAAAACTTGAGAAAAATGTCTCCTATTCTACATGGGGGATAAGAACATAATTGCACTTTTAGCTGCTGGTGAATGAACTAGGAGCTACCATGGTTTTCCCCCATCTTCATCTTATGTGTCTGCTGCATTCAGTTTCATTGTGAAAACTTTCTCTTCACTTTGTAGGCCATGGTTGCTCGTGGGGACCTTGGAGCTGAACTTCCAATAGAGGAAGTTCCTTTATTGCAGGTAATATCATGCTTGGAGTAGCATCATATCTATGCCACATTATTCAAAGTCTTTTATTTGATTTATTGGGACTTCTGTTTTCCTAAAAAGATTGTATTGTTATTTTCTCTTAACTGACGATTAGGAAGTGAGATTGTTTCGTTCGGTGTTATTAATTGTTACTTTTTGATCAAACAGGCAGACATAATTAGAAGATGCCACAATATGCAGAAGCCAGTAATCGTGGCAACAAACATGCTGGAAAGCATGATCAATCACCCAACGCCAACGAGGGCAGAAGTCTCAGACATTGCCATTGCTGTTAGAGAAGGTTCTGATGCAATCATGCTTTCAGGAGAAACTGCGCATGGAAAGTGAGTTTACTGCTCTTTATTTAGTGACTTGATTCCTATAATTTTTATTAATTGATTTAAACGTTGTTTACAACAGCATTTGCCTCTCGTCGATTAACTTTTCGTGTGATGTTTTTCCAACTGATATTTGTTATTAAATTAACTTGAGATGATTGCTACTGCTTCAGATATCCATTGAAAGCGGTTAGAGTAATGCACACGGTAGCGGCAAGGACTGAGTCGAGTGTTTCAAGTAGTGTTGCTCTTCCAAGTCAATTGGGTTCCCCTAAGGTATGCGCGTAATCTAGCATTATGTAGTTCTGGAGTTAAGTTTCGTATGTCGTCTATGCCTAGTGTGATATTAATGCTGAACTGCTTTATTAATTTTCTAAATTTGATCTCTACTCTTTTATGATCTAATTAATATGTATATTTTTTTCACAGAGCCACATGGGAGAAATGTTCGCTTTCCATGCAACAATTATGTCTAACACCCTTAATACTCCCATAATTGTTTTTACGAGAACAGGATCCATGGCTGTTCTCTTGAGCCATTATAGGCCTTGCTCCACAATCTTTGCATTCACAAATGTGTATGTATTAGAGGATTGTATAGATCCTTAAATGGGCAATCTTTTACATCTTCTGTTGAGTTGATCTAACATGATTTCGTTGTTTGCAGAGAAAGGATTAAGCAGAGACTGGTGCTCTATCATGGTGTCATGCCCATATATATGGAGTTTTCAAATGATGCAGAGGAGACCTTTTCTAGAGCTCTCAAGCTACTAGTGGTGAGTATTATCTGTCTATATAGTATGCATGTCCGTTCTCTTAATGGTTTCTTTTATAGGATGTTTCTGAAAAACTTTCCATGCTTCAGAATAAGGGGCTTCTAGAAGAGGGACAACATGTTACTCTTGTCCAAAGTGGAGCACAGCCAATCTGGCGTGAAGAGTCCACTCACCATATACAAGTCCGTAAGGTTCAAGGGTGAAATTCTCTAGTGGACACTTTTTTTTTTTAATGAGTGGACGGTTGTGTTTTAAGCGCACTGTAGATATAAGATTTTTCTTGCCAGAGTCGTCGTTATGGATTTGTAGATCATCAACAGTTAGATACTCTTGAAATTACTAAATTCTGAAGAGCAATTCCATTGATCAGGGCCCACACTACTACTTGTTTTTATTAACATGCTCAAAGTCATATTTATTATTTTTATGAACTTGAAACGACATCGCGTATCAGCTCTTCTGGGAAGAGAGACCTCATATATCGGGCATAGGTAAGTTCTGCAAATAATTGGGGACCATTGAACCATAACTAAATCTCATTCAATTACTAGCAATGGGAAACCAACAAATGAGGAAGAAGTGAGATTTTAGAGATCCTAAAAGCTGCCATTAAAGTTTAGTTTTCCTTTTACACAACTTAGCTCGAAAAGATAAACTGAAATCACAGTTAGTTGTGAGAGAAACAGAGAGTTCATCCGTAAGAGACCTGGGCAAAAAGAGCTTTCTCTTACTACGAAGTAGCAACTGCAACCAAAGTTACTGGCGATTCGTTGTTCCATTCTTTTATTTATTATATACGCTGTTCCCACTGGCTTTGGGTGTTGCCCATTGCAAATTATACTTTGAAGTTATCAGGTTCATCATCATTGTCTTCACATTTCCCTTCTAGCTGTATACACTTATACCACTTTGCACTTGCAATATAAACGACCAAGTCCATTGATGTCAAAGCAGCTAAGAGAAAGTAAAACCTATCCAGGTGACCCTTGTTGAGATTTCCTGGGATCCATCCTGGCATGTGATCCTCAGTGGAGATCTTCATAACTATACTAACAAGTAAGCTACTCACGTAGTTTCCAAGTGATATGGAGGTCATGCAAAGTGCACTTCCGAAGCTCTTCAATCCATCTGGTGTCTGAGCATTGAAGAATTCCAACTGCCCCACATACATAAAAACTTCAGAAGCTCCTATAAATGCATACTGAGGAATTTGCCAGAAGATGCTTAGAGAGCTCATCCCATTACAATTGGTGCATTGTCTTGCATACTTAAGCCTATAACATTCGACTATTCCAGCTGAAACCATTGCCATAACTGCTATGACGAGACCAATTCCCATTCTTTGAAGCTCAGTGAGTCCCTTTGAGTCTGACTTTTTAAGTTTTCCCACGAATGGATCAAGAACCCGACGATAAAAGAAAATGAAGACAGCTACACTGAGAATATCAAAGCTGGACATGCTAGCTGGTGGTATTCTGAAATTGGAGACAGTATATTTCATGGCAGCACCTTGCTCCACGAAAAGAGAAGCCATTTGTGTGAAAACCACCGAGTATAATATGGTGCAGAGCCAAATCGGCAGAAGTCTTAGTATGCACTTCACTTCTTCAACTTGGGTTACTGGGCAGAGACGCCATGGGTTGTAAACACCATGCTTCTGGTCCTGAGAATCTTTTGACGATATGAATGCCGCCCTATCCAAAAACCTGTAATAAAGATGAAAATGGAATTTGTTTAAATTATAATACAGATGACAAGCTGCAATACTGTCTGAAATTAGCTTATAATACTTACTTGAAGCCATTAGTGTGGAGAATCCTTCTGTTGCCATTGGTAGAGGACTCTTTTGTGTCCATGTGATATAAATCCTCTCCGTTTGGTGGCATTTGGATTCTCCATTTGGTTGAAGCAGCAACAAGGACTTGGCAGAACCTTGAAAGAGGATTGCCACTGGGCTTGAAGTGTCTATACCTTGGAGTCCCAACAAGAAATAAGAGCAATGCTGCAAAGGCAGAGCCTGCAGACACCCAGAACCCAAAAGCCCACATTCCTTCATCCTCAAAGTAACCCAGGATGGTGTTTGAGAATAGGGAACCTAGGTTCAAAGCTAGGTAAAAGTAGCTGAAGAAGGCCACCTTTGAGGGACCCTCTTTAGAGTGCTCTTCATCAAACTGATCAGCCCCTAATGTGGCAATGTTAGGCTGATATCCTCCATTTCCAAGCGCAACAAGGTAGGTAGAAAGGTAAAACATGCCAATCTCCAACCTTGAATGTTTCCCACATGGAATTGTTTCACTGCCACAGTCCTTAGGCCTTATCAAGAAGAGGTACGAAGACAGCGACAAGGATACCAGACCCTGTGATAAAAAATGCAAACATTTGATTAGTACACTTCATAAATTCTTCAATTACCCCAAGAAATGCACCATTAAGAAAAGGAAATTGAGGGATTACTTACAATTACAAAGATGATCTGAAAGACGGCACAAGTTTTGTATCTTCCCCAATAAGAATCACTAAGGAAAGCACCCACAAGAGAAAAGATGTAAACAGTCCCAGTCCACTTGCTCACATTGTTAGCAGCATCAGCGTTATTTTGACCCAACACCCTCGTCAGGAACAGCACTAGGTTCACTCCCACACCAAAGAATGCTAGGGTGGCCAGACCTTGGTTCACTGGTTCATGCATTCATCACAAACAATATTAGATACATTCTCTGTCGGTTCGATATGCTATTCATAGTATTGGCAACTAATTGACTTAATTTGCAGCAAAATATCTTAATCACTTTAAAAAATCAGTGCCATATTCATGTGGATCACCTCCAATGGACTCTCGCATTCATATCAATCTCACTGACGTGTGCGTAATTGCATGGTTCAAAAGGGAAAGATTATTAGAAATCGTTCACAAATTCTCTTCTAAAAGCATATAAATTTCAGGAAATGATTAACGGATACCATATTGAGATGGAAAGAGGAGGTGGATACAAAAATATGATGCATGGCTAAATTAATTAGAATATTTTGCACGTGTGATCCTTTTACAAATATTGGGTCGTCATTAATACGCACCATCTACCATACATGTGCATATACTTATCAAGTATATGCGGGCCTGCCTTTAAAGGACTAGCAAAGATCTTCCAATATGTTGGCTTTAATTTATAATTATTGTTATAATAATAATATTCATAATTTATACTGACAGATAAAAGGTGATTCTCTTTTTAGTATCTGATTTCTCTTTTCGCAAAGAACAATTATAAATAACTTGGTAAATTTAGTTAGAAAATTAAGACAGGTGATATCCACATTTTAAATAAACTATATCATTTAAATTTGTTTAAAGAAATCAAAATGAAGGTTTATATAATCCCATGCGAACCGGGGAAGGTTATATCCTAGGCATTATATATACGAATTAAGTGGCTAGTTAGGGTGGTAAGAAGCACTTAGTTTATTTCTCACAAAACGAAATGCCTACTATTTATGACAAAATTATACATAATATATATAGGTAAATTTTTTAATCTTTGAGAGTATCCCACTAAATTTGAATAATTAAAGAAAAGATACTGTTGTATGCATAAATTTAGTGGCTGCCTAGTAACCACATATTTTACACGTACATGCACTATGTTACCTGTTCTCGCACTTTATCCCAGCAAACACGAAAAGCTTTAGACCAGAAACCTAAACGAGGTTATAATATGTAGTTGTCTGAATACGACCATCAAATTTCTTTAACCATTTAAAATTAGAACACTCAAGAACCAACTATAACAACCAGCGTTTATCACCTATCAATCAACTAAAAACCACTGATATATCTGTGTATCACTTTCTTTTTTGCAGTAATATTACAGAAACAAATAAGTTATGTGTGGCTTTCACTTTGTTATCACTATTACTATTAATAGTATTGCTCCTGATCATATGCGTCTACGCTATGTGATACGTGGCAATAACCCATGTCATGCAAGATCCTAGAGTTGATTACGTGTCAGGCACGTATTTCTTTCTTATGCATGTCTTCCTCCTCCTATATTTCCCAGTTTCATCCAAGTCTCATGTCGTCTAGTGCAATTCTCAAGTGTTTAGTTTATATTGAAGACAGCCAAAAAGAGCCTCTGTACATATCTTTATCTACGGCTCTCTTTCAAGTCGTCGTTTATCTCTTTAGAAAGACAGTCTAATGTGCTGAGACTTGTGGCTGGCACCGCCCCCTAGCATGCAACAATTAAATTAACGCTGAAAGCGTTAATCGCAAAGTTTGGATGTTGTATACCAAATGGAACGCGTTCCTGCATTCCAGATGTCGTTTACTTCTATCTATAAACCAATTAATTTAGACTTGGAAACTAGCGCCTCCTTTATCTTCTTACTCATAACTGATACGCTATATAAAAGATCATATTCATGAGGCCGCATTCATAAAACATTTTCTGTTCCTGAACCTTCTATAACTTCAAGGGCAAGCCACGTCTTGAAATTTATAGAATACATGAACGTGTACGTATATGCATGTGCATATTAATCTCTAAGAACAGGTCTGGTTTTGGAAGTGATTGAAAAGGATTGTAATGTTTAATTTAAATTTCTAATTTGGAGCTTACGGAGTATGATAATTCCAGCAACCCATCTTCCGGATTTGTCTCTGATTGCAGGACGGCCATGCCAATCAACACTTCCATCAAGAGTTAACTCTTCTGGTTCTTCTTTGAAATTGCTCTGAAAAAGTTTCAAACATCAAAGAAATGGCACAGTTAATAGTGTTTAAATGCATTCAAAGTTAATAAACAAAATGGGTTTGTCCAAAAAATGTTCTTGGTGATCACAAAAGGGTCAAGGGAAAAATTAAAAAACAAGGCTTCAAATGCATGAATGGCAGAAAAGAGATAGAAAGAGGGCCAGAGAAGACTGGTTCCTCAGAGATAAAGAATAAGATGTGGAAACTATTACCAACCTCTTTACAGACATCTAAGCAGGCCATTGATGATCTCAAAGAGTGAACTTGTTAGTTTTTCTGAGAAATGCGAGGGACTCTAGCAGAGATGAAGATTGTTGATTGGGGTGAAAGCCAAAGAGAAGAAAGTTTTTTGCACAAGAAGCAGAGAGGGAAGGAGTGAATATATAGAGCAAGGAAGTATGGCATAAACGGTGGAGATTTAAGAATAAGAAAGTAGAGAAATCCACATGGCAGAATCATCCAAAAACTCTGTACAAAAATGCTATTTCTCTGGACTGAAATAGAGGGGAGCTCTATATTATTTTTTTTTCTACCCATATAAAATCTTCTCGTTTTCTTTTTAATCATGTGGAATTAATCCACAGTCCAGGAAAAATTAGATACTAGTGTTCATATTCTATCATTGGGTAGCTAGTTTGATGTTGACAGTTGTCAAACACTTCATAAAGGAAATCCAAATTGGCACACTCACATTTTGCTTTGACAATTTAGTCCTCAGCATATATAGCATATATTTTGTAATGTTAAAAGCAGCAAAAAGATACTCTTAGTACCTGAAACCATGCCATCCATTGAATTCAGGTTTTGTTTCGAGGGAGAATTTTATGTAAAAGAGATCAAAGTATCGAGAAAAATGCTTATTCACATGGTATTTCCACCCCTTGGTAATAGCAGTTTCTTCACCACAAAAAATGAAAAGTTTAAGGCATTTGTCTTATTCCAGCTATCAGGGATAGTGTTAAGTGTAACACTCTCTATATCTAACATTCTAGGGCTAACTGTGCTTAAGATACTGCAATCTATATGGTGAGAATCCCAATAAAAGTTTGTAGCTGGAATTTGGTGAATTCTATTCTATGGAATAATCATAATCATGTCTTGCTCTTTACCCTCAATTATTATAGAGATAAGAGATATGATCCCATTATTCCATAAACATATGCTTATTTCATTCCTCGACAGAAAACAAGGTTTATGAGGTGGGAAAAAATCGCATATTGAATATATCTCTCTTTTAAGTGAATATGTTGAATAACTATGAGCAAATAATCAACTTCTTTATTGACTTTTCTACCTCAAGTTGATGACAGACACATTCTGATAATCTCTTCTCTTTCTTAGTAGCAGCTGATGTATATTATGATACCAGCTACCTAGCTAGTGTTCTCTTTCAATAAGTAAAGCTATCTTGGCCTTCGCAGCAGGCAACTTGTCAAACACGTCATTGGTGATTTAACTACACACAAATGACAAATTAAAAGGTCTATGGATAAACCCATAATTCCATGAAATTCTAATTATAATGACTGTTCTTATATATTTTTGGTAACAGACAAACATTGTTCTTCTATCGTTGCTAGGTGCTTGCTCTAGACATTAATTTCAATCAAGCTAGATCCTTCGCAAGTAGTAGCTGTAAAGTGAATGCTTCCCCTTTACAGTTCAGCTCTCTGATGAGTTATTATGGTATTAATTATGAGCTTAACTTGTGATTTCTGTTTTTTTTTTTCCTATAATTTGTCAGTTTTCGAATGCATCAACGAAATGATAAGGTCCTAATCATATTGCACAATTACAAAGAAGATATAAGCTGAGAGATAGCCCTTATCCCCCCTCACCAAGCAAAAATAGCAAGCTGGAATGAAAGGAGGGCATGCCACATCTAAGAAACAAGCCATCTTAGTAAAATCCAACTTTAGCATATATAATCAAATTTCATCTATTGGAAGTGTGGTTTAATTTAAACCACACAAAGTTTATTATATTTGTTATTGAAGTGTACTGCTAGCGATAGATTAGATTCATGCACAAACATGTCCTTATCAGAATCCATTTATGCATAGCATGTCAAAATTGCAAAGTAAAAGAAATTTATTACAAGGAATACAACTGTTAAGCATGACCTAACACACTCCATTCCTTCTTTTTCTAGCAGAAGCAAACGATAATGATGGAGAAAGAGAGAGAGATGACGAAAGCAAGATGACCATTTACACAAAAGTGGGTGCACCACAGGCATTGCATGGAGGTAATGACAAAAGATTAATGTAGTAGGCATAGGTAGTGAATTTTAAGTTGAATATTGCCATGCCAATAAATTTCCCTTAACCTGTTTTTTGATAAGATGCCAATATGAAGGGTGAAGAAGGGAGTAATAGCAGGTTAGTAGGTAGAACCTCAAATCAGAGCTTGAATTTTTTCCCTGATGAATAATAAGTTAACAGCATTCACTAACTTTGTTTGTGAAATGGAATTGCTCGTATTGCATCTACCTACTGACTTATCAACAGTATCACCATAAAGTGGACAGTGTAATTGCATACGCACTAATACACTAAGTCTGCATTTCCGGCAATAAAAAAATACCCTTGATTTTAATATCGATTTTAATATCAAATCTATGTCTTATCATCGGCAGCCATGTTTCAAGTTGGTGTTTTCTCTCTATAGATTGAATTCCATTACTCAGATCCCACCCATTATTCCTAGAGGCATCAATGTCATGACCTAATTTAATCAGAATAATCCATTTTGTGGAACAATCTTGATGATAAATCATCAAGAGGGTGAAGCAGACCATGACCCGTTTTTAGTCCATTGCCGTAACCACATTTGCAGCGATTCATTGGCTGCAGATATGTGGGTTCCTCTGCTTGGTCTTTCTCTTGTTTGTATTACCATGACAACAAGTCAAAGATTTAACTATTGGTGTTTCAATCTTTGAATTCACTTATCACTCTTCTCTGCCTTTGGGTATTTGCAACCATCAGTGTCATAAAGGGTTTAGATCTTAACCTTTGCTGGTGAACAATGCAATGATTGAGAGCTCTTAACTTCTTCCTGATACGGTATCTGGTGTGAACCACGAATTAATTTTTTTCCTTTCTTTCCTTTTCTGTAGGGTCCATGAAATAGAAACTTCATTACCATATTCTTCCAAGTGTAGTGCATCGTTTGGATTTCATGCAATGCAAGGGTAAGAAAATTAATTAGTGCAGGATGCTTGGCCTGGATGCACAGCTCTATTACAACTTGAAGAGAAATCAGGAAAATGGCAAACACTTTTTTCTAAATGTTTAAACGATAATGATTGGATTCTAATGGTGGAAACTGACGTTCACAACAACTGTGGTGAATTGTGCATGAGATTGCTTTTCAGTTAGGTCACCCCACATACAAACAAATCCAATACTCTACTATGTTTGGTTCAGTTCTCTTTATTTGTTTTTTTGTGGCATGTAGTGTAAGACTTTTCTGTTCTTATCCTAAGTGAGCCCATAAACCTATTTGCTGCTAAAAGAAAGTACCTGCTAAACACCAAAAGCAATCAGAAAGTAGAAAAAAGTTCTGCCCTTGATAGTTGGCTTCAATTAACTTTTACAGCCAGCTAGCCTGATTACTGGAAGCAGTAATTCTGCAGTTACCACTTTATGGAAATTGAAATGGCCAAATTTAATTACTGTGCATCATGTCATATGCCACTAAGTGAAGAATTGAAGCAGTAAGTGCCTTTCAGTGTCTAACAATGAGCAGGTATTATTTTAATATGAACCATGAAAGTAAAGAGTGAGTGTATTTGGACAATGATTTAGCTTTGACAATGATTTAGCTCATAGTGGTAGAAAAAAACACAGCCACAAGAATGAATATTAGAGTATCCACCCATCTATATTTTCAGTTAGGTCATTTCTTTACTCTTTATTATAAATCAAAC
Source organism: Bauhinia variegata (assembly GCA_022379115.2). Taxonomy (NCBI): domain Eukaryota; kingdom Viridiplantae; phylum Streptophyta; class Magnoliopsida; order Fabales; family Fabaceae; genus Bauhinia; species Bauhinia variegata. The sequence continues at coordinate 16,334,329 of CM039436.1, read as the reverse complement.
TTTTTGTCACAATGTTCAATAACATATCAGAAATGTCATATTCGTTCTTTTAGGGAGGAGAGAACAAATCACAAACAACTGTTAAAGATGTATTGTATTTTCAGCTAAGCATTGGTGCATTACTGCTTATTGGCTTCCTTTTTATATATGTGCGCTGAGGATCATCAAAAATTAAATAAGACCTCAAAAATTCAGCGTGATTCACATGGTTACTTGTTGCTGGTTTGCAATTTTCATGTCAGAGAGGAAACGTCGGGTTAATTAATCTTCTGGACTTTAACATGAATTTTCTGCTTCTGAGGCTTGTATGTATCCATTAAATGGAAATTTTGGGAAGAATGAGTAGTGTTATTATGAAATTTGATTCATTTTCCTATTTAAGTGTTTTTGCTTGAACTTACAGACAAAGTTTTCGGGGAAGCGATTAGTCTAAGTCGTTTCATATATATATTTGTAAATAGCACAATCATATTTAATTGTTAGAGGCAAGATCCAAATCTGTGATTTGATAATATTAGAATTAGGCAAAACAAGTGGTAGGTGACCTGGTTGGTCAAAATACAAACACAAATCACCTAATTAGTAGTGCCTTTGACAAAGACTTGTTGCTAGCACTAATTGGCCTTTCGACTAGCTGCACAGCAGCAACATCTTCCAGGAGAAATGGAAAAGCTGTGACAAATGTTGAAGGAACATGATGGGTTTTAATGAGTATGGATGATTCAGTTTGTTCTTCCTCTATAAAGATGCCAAATCTGTGTCAGAAGAGAATAGGAAGATGGGGCAAATAGGAGTGCCTGAAACGCTTGAAACTCTTCCACAGTAAGCAATCAATGGAGCTTTCTTCAAAAGCTCTAAAGCTTCTTTAATCATCCTCCAAATGAGGGAAACCATCACTTTGTATAATAGCTACTGCATTAAATTTAGATGTAACACTTTGTGGTCCTTCAACTTTTCCACTGTCATTCTAAATATAAAAAATCAAGGGTGAATCAAGGGATGGTGCCATTATGGAATGGAGGGCAATCAGAAGTATGAAAAGGTCCATTTTCCTGGTTCCTTCTTATAACTTACATTATTGTTCCAATCTTGGTGCTTTTTTCACTTTATGGGGCGAGCTGGAGCTGGTGCAGTAATGAGTTTGATTAAAGAACATGAACAAAGGAAAGGAAGATGCATTTTTACACATAGAAAGAATCCTCCACTTGCTGTGAATATGATTCAATATGTATGATCGATTAAGAAGCCACAATGAGATTAAACTTGGCCTTTGTCCCATCCAAGGGGACCTTACTTGTGGACAAAATAAAAATAAGCAAACCACTAAGTGCTCACAATCTCTTTTCTTTCTCCAAGATTTATTAGTACCGTTCATTCGGATGGTCCCCTAATTTAGGTAGCCAAACTATCTTGTCTCTTTTAAAAAGAAAGGAAAAGATATAGAAAAGTGACTCAAATTTTGCACTAATCCGTTCTTTTGAGACTTTTGGTCATTCCGATGATCTTTCCGGCATTAAACCGTGTAAATAAAACAGCATCTTTTTCGGATTTTCAGTGGAAGATTGCCCTTTGGCATGAAAAAGAGAGTAGAGAAAAACATTAGACATTTTTTTTTTTAAAAAGAAATGTCATACTACTTTGGATTTTGGATTTCCATTCCACTGCGGTGACAGCATGATTACGAATTTGAATATTAGCCCGTGTTTGAGTGTGAGAGTCAGCCATCTACTAAAAACGACTACAGAAATTTAAAACGGGTGAGGTCCAACTAAAATTCGTTAGACAGTCTACGTTGGACCTAAAACTTAGGCCTACTACTATTTCGCAGGTTATGGGCCCGTAAATAATCCATCTCGACCACAAGATCTCCTCAAGGGCCGAAAAAGCAAAATCCTGCTCTCAGGCCTAGGCTAAATCCAAATTATAATGAGTAATCACGAATGTTTTTGAAAGTTAAAATGCAGTAAGACTATTTATGTTTTACTAGACATATAATCCAACAAATCAGTCAATTTCATTTATCTAATCTTCTCCAAAATTAAAAGTGGACAACTTTATGTTTTCAGTTATCTAGCATTTTGAATTGAGCGCTCCTTTCACACAATACGATGAAACAAATCATGTACCAAACAAGTAGTAGTAGTTTTGAAAATTCAAAGTTAATAATGTCTGGGTGGCCCTCCGGAATTCATATATTTATCAGAGATGTTAATGTATTATGACTTTGTGTTACCAGGAATAGGATGATGCTTGATCTTCTAAGCATTTTACGCCACTATGTCTTGTCTTACCTATTTGCCAAATCACTTGTCCCATTTGTGGACCAGGACCTAGGTATCTTATTCACGATTATGTGACTTCCTTTGTCCCTTCGTTATTTTAATATTTTCTGTCTCACCGCCTATTTGGTTGGATGAAATTTCTACTAGGAATGGAACAAGAAATTCCATTGCTTCAAATTCTTTGCATTTCCCCACTTGAGCTGACTCCCCTCTCTCTCTTATTTTCAACCTTTTTCTTAAATATCTTTCTTTCCTCAAGAATTATACTATTTTGTCTTTGGATATTGTGATGACACAGTGACCCAATTATCACTTGCATGCACTTGAACTGTATAAGATCTGAAAGTAGTGTAAGTTGAAATGGACATGAGACCTTAAAACACGGAGTAAGGTAATCTGGGGAATGAATTGCTTCCACAAAAAAATTGCAATGATTTGAGTTTGAGGCTTGCTTTTCAGTTCATATCTGGTACGAGCTGACGTTCTAATTTCTATGCGACTGCTACAGAGAAAAAATGCTCCCAAACCCAGACGAAACGGGGCAGCACGTGCTCCATGATAGAGCTGTCATGTGACCTTCTCTGCTGCTATCCAGTTTCATCTCTCCTCCTTCCCCATTTGACAGATTTTATACGCTCGCCTTTTGGCCTTTTTCATCTGCCCTTTTTTCACTTTCTCTCTCCGTGTTTCCGCCGCTGCAACAACCAAAAGTAACACTTACTCGCTTGGAAATTGGAATATGGGGAGCCTCAACATTTCGCCTTCAGTCCTCCATTGAAACTCACTCTCGCAGTTTGGGTACTTCAGTTTTGCTTCCAACGTCGATCAGCCTTTGAACTGTGTTTCTATGTGGACTGTTCATCATCATTGACTGTAGATAGGTACTCATGGGTTGCTTACACTCCAAAACCGCTCACCTTCATTCTCTTGACGAACCATCCGACTTGCTCGACTCTAAGAAACCCGATCCAGGTTTCTCTTTTATTCATGCTTTGGCTTTCTTATGCTAATGAGCAAGTAGCTGCTCTTATTTTTCGCTCTTGGGTTTCTGGCATTGTTCTGGTTTTTTAAAGTTGTGGGGTTATTGTGTTCGGTAGAAATGTTTTGGTTTTTGCGCTTTGGAGCTAATGGGTTTAAGGCTGAGCTGCTATTATTTGATTTGCAAGCTGACATTTTTGTAAGATGGATTTTGTTTGGGTTTCTGAAGCTAAATGAGATGATTCTGCTCTATATTTCATCTAGACGTACTTTTTTTTCTCTTTATTATATTTTGGTGTCTTGGTTTTTGAAGCTCATGGGGATGATCTTGATCAAGAATGTCAAGTTCCAGCATTCAAAGAGTATGATCTTACTGAACTCCGAAGGGCCACAAATGAGTTTAGCACTGATTACATTGTATCAGAGAGTGGCGAGAGAGCTCCCAATGTGGTCTACAGAGGGAAGCTGGAGAACAATCGGTTGGTTGCTGTTAAACGGTTCTCCAAACAGTCTTGGCCTGACGCTCAACAGTTCATGGTGAGAAGAGTAAACTTTTCTTTTTGCCCTGAATTTGCTCCATGAGAAATTAAAGAATAAAATAAAAGGGAAAAAGAGGATAACAAGTCTGTAGTTGCTAGTCAGCATTTTGCTTTTGGGAATATGGATTCTCTTATAACTCGCGTGGTCATGCGTTATATTAGGATCTGATAGGAACATATAGATTTGGTTCTGTTTTATAGATTTTCCTTTCGTGCATTTTCTCAAATATCAAGCAGGTTGGGCTGCTCTGCTGGTAGTTATGCCTTTTTCTAGGAAAGCAGGGGTTTGTTGATGATTTTGATTGGTCAGGCAGAGGCAGCTGGAGTTGGAAAAGTGAGGCACAAGAGACTGGTAAATCTAATTGGTTGTTGTGCTGAGGGAGATGAACGGCTTTTGGTGGCTGAGTATATGCCAAATGATACCCTGTCCAAGCATCTCTTTCATTGTACTGCTCGATATCCTCTTATCCAACTTCTTTTGCAATTGTTAATACTTCAATTTATATTTTAATGCACTTATTTTTCTCAATAGCTTCATTGATGTCTGTGATAAATTCTTCTAGCCTTCATTTCCCAAAAGCCAGAGCAGGCTGTCTGAAAATTGTTAACCATAAATGTTTTGATGGTATTGTGTTGGTGTTGCCACTGAGATCATATGACCTATGCTATGCAATAAGTGCTGAGGTGCTTTGCTGAAAATATGAAGCTTGTCTATGAAAACTAATGAGTTTTTATAACTTCGTGGCTTTAAATGTAGATCTTTGTTTATTGTTGCTTATTCTCTACTTGATGCATTTTTTGGTTTTATGTTATAGGGGACAAGCAGCCATTACCATGGGAAATGCGGGTTAGAGTTGCACACCATGTTGCACAGGCACTAGATCATTGTAGTATGGAGAACCGAAAAATTTATCATGATTTAAACGCATACAGGATACTTTTTGATGAGGTATGCTTAGAATCCTTCATTATGAACCAATTGTTTGTTTTGGTATATTGTGTAACCATACCTGTAGTGTTTGTCATCATGAGATATAATCTGCATAAGCGTGTTTTTCCCATTTAGCTATGGTTCAAAGACACGGGCTTTGATCCTTGTTTGACAATAGTCGTGTTCTTTTTTAGTGTTGTTTTAGTTTCATTGAGACTGATCAGCATCAAAATAATCCTAAAGCGGTTGTTTGAACTTGGTATATTCACAGTACCAGACTTACCCTTCAGACCATTAGATTATCCTGAAATTGGTATCTTAAATATAAACTAGCAAATCAATATGATATAAATTAGAAGCGATAAACATCATTCTGCTGTAATATCCACAAGTTATTCTTTAAAAACAAATTTCTTACTGATTTATTCAATTATGTCAGGATGGTGATCCCCGTTTGTCAAGTTTTGGTCTTATGAAAAATAGTCGAGATGGAAAAAGCTATAGCACTAATTTAGCCTACACTCCACCAGAGTTTTTGCGGACAGGTATTTACATGCTAATATCTATTTTCTGGATAGTTTTCATTCTTTGGAGGTTCTATTTCTGCTTCCCATGGAATTTCTAGTAGCTACAGTGGATATGGATTTTTATCTGCCACTGTTCAATTGAATAATTTAGTAGAATGGGCACATATTTTGCTAGTCAAGTTTATCCAATGGATTTTGTGATCTTTGCCTTTCTGACTTGACATGTACTTTAGTATCTAGAAGTAACAGAAGTAGCTGTAGCTGCTACATTCATGTATAAAATGGACTTGAGCATGGTATAGTCTTTTGGAACAATTGATATATGTCTTTTATTTACATTGTTTTGCATGAAATTTGATAGTTGTGCCAAGTGCCAATATCATCTCTTCTCAGCAGTATAACCCTATTTATTAATGGCTTAATGGTACTGAATAAATTATCTGAATCTAGTAGTCGAAAAGATGAGTCTTATTTCCAGTAATCTGATTATTAAGAAAATCTGCAGGGAGGATTATCCCAGAGAGTGTAATCTACAGCTATGGAACGGTACTCTTGGATCTTTTAAGCGGCAAGCATATTCCTCCAAGCCATGTATGTTACCAACTGTTTCAATAACCTTTGCAGTTGCTCATATGTTGGGTTACCAATAATGTTTGATCTTTGTTGATGAAATTTCATGTGGATAATCTTAGTAATGGTCCATGCAGCAATGTAAGGGTGTGCTATGTGATGAATTCTGTATTATTAAGCTTGCTGAGAATTACATACAGCATTACTTTTTCTGCATTTAATTTAGTGCTTTTCCATCTTTCTTATAATGTGTAACTGGTTTTTGAAATCATTGATACGACGTTCTTCTGCAGATATGCTTATTAACAAGTTTATCATCGTTTTAGACCCATTTCTTTCTGTTAGATTTAAGAAGTTCATCTACCTGTAGAAAGCAGAATGATCCTTTTTTTATAATTGGCTGTGTGTGTTCTGACACGAGATAGGGACGCTTATTCTTGCTGCATGGATAACTATTGACTTTGAATATTGATATTCATGGGTATGGATCGTCGAAATTCTGAGTAAGATTGTTTTTGTCCTCTAGGCTTTGGATCTGATTAAAGGGAAAAATGCATTGTTGTTGATGGACTCATCCCTAGAAGGGCAGTATGCAAATGATGATGCTACAAATTTAGTCGATCTTGCTTCAAAGTGTCTTCAGATTGAGGCCAGAGAACGACCTGATATCAAGTTTCTTCTTTCCGCAGTCGCCCCTCTTCAAAAGCAGAAAGAGGTTCTTTATTTCTGTTTGTTCCCTTAATTAACTTTAAGCGTTGGATTTCTGTCCTTTTTTCTCCTTAATTTTTATCCACTCCAATTGTTTTACACTCCATTTTCTAATTTTAAAATTCCTTGCATTCTTCCTGTTAATTATTTTCGCTTCCTCTCCGCCCCCTCTTCATTTTCCAGGTTGCATCTTATGTGCTGATGGGCATTTCTAAAAATACACCAGTCCTGCCAACCATGCTATCTCCTCTTGGAAAGGCTTGTGCAAGGATGGATCTTACTGCTGTGCATGATATATTGTTAAAAACAGGTTATAAAGATGAAGAAGGTGCAGAAAACGAGGTATTATAAGTACTCACTCTTTTTAATCAACATTCTCACTGGGATATGTCAATATGCAAATACTTATGTTAACCCATTTGTAAAAGTATCTTGCACGTAGGATTCATTGGTATTTTTTTATTTTCCCAGCATTGTTTCATGATGTTTAGATTGTTATGCGGTTTGTATGGTGGAGTTACCACCATAAATAGTACACCCTTCAACAAAAGATAGAGGTTGCATGTCCTTGCTTAGTGACAAAATTGGTGTGCCCTTAGGCTGGGAATTATTTCTGAACATACCACTACATGATTGCACAGACTTCTTGTAACAAAACTGCTTCTGCGCTATTTTCCTTTTTATTAAAGAAGAATTGTATTAAAAAGGAAGAGTACTAGATGAATAGAGGATAAGCTATAGAAACAAAATAATACAGCAGGATTAAAAGAAAATATCAATGTGAAATGTGAACATCAGAACATGGTTGCTTGATTAAATCAGAGAGTGTGATACCCAGTTAAGAGTGTACAATGCGAACCCGACTTTGTATGGTTCTGATTGTTTTGCCAACTTTGTTGCTGAATCTTTTTCATGTAATTCTTCTGTTGTAATCATGCAGCTATCATTCCAAGAGTGGACGCAACAAGTGCAAGATATCTTGAACACAAAAAAATTTGGGGATATTGCATTTAGAGACAAGGATTTCAGAAATGCAATCGAGTATTATTCTAAGGTAAATGCATTTGAATATTATTCCCTTTTATTGCTTTGTGATATTGTCTGAATCTACCATTTTACGTCCTATATAATTGTTGAGAGGGAATCAGACAGTTTTTTAACCTTCTGAATTAACTCGCAGAATGATTCTATACCAGAAGAAATCTGTTACCAAAACCTGCTGCCATTTTCTGTGACATGCTTTCTAAATGGCATTTTTTTTTTTTTTTTTTTGGTGCTCTAAACAGTTAGTAGTTATGATGTCAGTTCCTTCGGCTACTGTTTTCGCAAGGAGAGCCTTCTCCTACTTGATGAATGACCAGGCAGAACTTGCCTTGAGGGACGCAATGCAGGCTCAGGTATGCATACCTGATTGGCCAACTGCATTTTATCTGCAGGCACTTGCACTCTCCAAGCTGGGAATGGAAACTGATGCACAGGACATGCTTCATGATGGGCATGCCTTTGAAGCAAAAAGATCTAACAGCTGGCGTGGTTAAATCTCAAACTAGCAGAGTCGCATCAGAAAATCTGCTGCTTCGCTAGAACAGAAATTTCTAGGCTGCTGGTTCAGGGGATAAAAAAAAATTCTGGTATCATGGTACAGATTTTGCTGCACAGATAACTGTTGTATAATGAATTTTCTGGATGAAAATAATTTGAGATTTATCTTATTCACGTATATATACGCTAATATATTGATCCTATGCTCAACTTCAACATTAGAATTTTCTTTACCTACCCGTAGAAACCATTCCCTCATCCATTCTCAGATCCTGTTGTTGCTACGCCAATATGCCCTCGAAGCAAAGAGAAGTCCAATAAAATCCCTCAGGCAGTGATCCAATCACTCTCGCCAAGAACGTACTCCCCCAGCCTACGACTTACACGACATAAAAATTTTAGGGTGGTGAGGGGTGTACACTTGGCATTTTTCAAATTTTATGCCAAAGTATGTAATACAATAGTATTATATAATATATATATATATATATATAAAGATTTACAAGATAAGTTGACGATGGATATTAGATTAGGTAGTGTTCGGGTGAGGTGCATGCATGTATAAGCCAAAAAGCAAGTAAGCAGTCCCACATATATAAATATATATATATAATATCCGTCGTACTATTTCCACCGTGTAGAGATTATATATGTGATTGTAAATATCACCGAGTGCGACTTAATAATTAAGGTATTTTTTTAACGTTAAGAGTTTAAATTTATTTTAAAAAAATGTTAGAGAGGGGAGTTAATCTTTGATGAGATAAGTCGTGCCTCGTAAAAGTGAATACTTGCGAGTCAATCTAAACATGCGGTGGTTAAGAGTGATACCAAAAGATTTAGGACTTTTAATTAGAAAGATACCTAAACCCGAGCTAGATAACCCACTTTGCTTTATAAGCTTTGACTTCCAACCAAACAAGCGCGTCGGTTCTACTTTAGGAAATACATTTCATATTGCATATTTTTTTTGTAAACGTCATTATCACGTGTAGCTCAAGTATCATTTCAAAGTGGGAAAAAATTCTTTCCTGTTTTACCAATTGTCCAATTATAAGTGTAAGGGGTAGACAATTGAATGAATGAGCTCGGGGAAGTAAAGCTGGTGGTACTTGTGTGTTCAAAGCCTTATATATAGGAAAGAAAAGAAAGCTACGTGATCCTCTGTCAGAGCACGAAGCTGAAGAACAGAGAGATCATATATATATATCTAGGCTAGAAAATGAGTGAGATTAAGATTGAGATCATATCTAGAAACTGCATCAAGCCCTCAACACCCACACCTCCCTACCTTGAAACCTTCAGACTCTCCCTTTTAGACCAGCTCTCCCCTAATATCCATGGCAACTCCACCTTCTTCTACCCATACAACTCCACCAACGACCCCATCTCAGAATTCTCAACAAGATCCAAACTTCTTCGAAAATCCCTCTCCGAAACTTTGACCCGTTTCTACCCCCTCGCTGGCCGCCTCCAAGATGCCTCAACCATTGGCTGCAACGACGACGGCGCCTTCTTCATTGAAGCTCGAACCGACAGCCCTCTCTCCGACATCCTCGGCAGTCCAGATTTCAATCGCATTCAACACTTGCTTCCCACCTCTGACAAGGAAACCGTGGAAATATCGAATGGTTCTATGTTGCTTGTCCAGTTCACGTTGTTCGGTTGTGGTGGGACCACCGTGACCATATCTCTCACGCACAAGATCGCCGACATAGCCGCGTTCATTGCTCTCATTCAGAGCTGGACCGCTGCATGTCGCGGAGTTGCCGAAGTGGCGGTTCCTGAATTAGATATCGGCGGTTCTCTCTTCCCGCAAAGAGAGATTTTGGGCATGTCAGCTTCCGTCCATATCGCCGCCGAAAAGTTCAAGGCGAGAAGGTTCATTTTCAGCGAATTCAAAGTGGGAGAACTGAGAAGCAGAATTATAAGCGCACTTGGAAAAGAGGCCGAGTTCAAACCCTCACGGGTGGAGGTGGTGCTGGCCCTCATTTGGAGGTGCGCTATTTCTTCTTCTCGTTCCAAAACGGGGTCGTTTAAGCCATCGGCTTTATTCCAAGCTGTGAATCTGCGTCCCCGAATGGACCCACCGGTCCCGGACAGCGCCCTCGGCAACTTTGTGTGGCCGTTTGCCGTGATGGCCGAGGAGGAAGGAGACTTGGAATTGCAAGAGTTAGTGAAGAAAATGAGAAAGTCCATGAAGGAGTTCCTCGAGAAGAAAGTAAACAAGTTCAAAGGGGATGGTTTTGGAGCTGTGATGGAAGCCTTGAAGGAGAGAGGAGAGCTGTTTAAGAAGAACAAGGATATCTTGGTTTACAAGTGTTCAAGTTGGTGTAAATTTGCATTGCTGGAGTTCGACTTTGGGTGGGGAAACAATGTGTGGATGACAAGTGTAAATAATCTGGTGAGTAATACCATTGCTTTGATGGATACCCAAGATGGAGGAGTTGAAGTTCTCGTGACTCTGGACGAACAAGAAATGGATATATTCGAACAACATCAAGAGCTTCTGCAATATGCTCTGCGTAATCCTAGTATTATAATTTGATCTTCGCTATATCTATACACCCTAGCTGCGGTGAAATTATATGTTATTTGTTAATTAATTTCCTCTTCACCAACTCTGCAGTATTATTGTTACTATATAATGTCAAGGTTTTGTACGAGAGATACTGCTTGCTGTGTTTGGATGAGGAAGAGAATAAATAAATAAAAACAAGCTATTGCTATGATAGTAACCGCTGCAAATTGACAATGAGTTAATTACAAAACGACAGTCGTCCATGGATGCATGCAACCAACCGCAAGAGTTGAAAATTGGCAGATACAAACACCATATATACTCTCTTAAAGAAAAGATATTCAAAGGGGACAACACTATAACATCATGTTACGCTGAAATATATATCATGACTATAACAAGACAACTAACTGACTTTGGACTACTAGAACAAGGTTTCTTGTATGGGTCAAATTAAATAGCCAAGCTTTTAAGTAACATTACGTGTCCTATACATATGCGAACGTGTTGCCAACTCGTCTACCTCACGGAGTGTCCACTTGTCTTCAATATTAAAACCAAGGCGCACAAAATATATATATATATATACAAATCTCTGAATCTGCAGCATCTATAGAAAACACCACCACGAGCTGCATGCATGATTATTTGTATTTCTACATATTCATTTGATTTGAACCCCGATGGTGGCAGTACGTAAATCAATTATATATTTAAAGTTTTGTCTTTTAATTATTAGATGTTTATTATTTCAAATCTAAGCACCCATTTACTGAAAAGATAAGATCCAAATGAATGTGCTGCAGAATTACAAGGCCAAAGCAGGGTGTTTCCTTCCTTGCCTTCGAAAGAAAAGCTTGATCGATATCATCTGTTTTCCTTTCTTCTCGTCTACGCATTTCAGTAATTGAACAAACTTGTTATTTTGCCCCTGCAATTATCGTATTCACTCATGACTTAAAGAAGAAAATATGAGGAGAAAATTCAAGAATAATAAAAGTCACATAATCTTTTGAGCAAGAGCAATAACGCCGCGAGGCTTATTTGTAGCACACGTGAACGTGACACATCGTATATATTCAGTCCAAAACTAAATTAATTCCCTCGATTCAATTGTTTAATAATAATGATAATGATACTTGATTTTGCTCAGCCTTTCAAGAAACCTTAATTAATTCCCACGAGTGTAGATTAGTCAAATAGAAACCTTTCAAGAAACCTAGCTAGTTATATTAAATTTCAAAGGGAAAAGCCCCAAGCCTCACCTACCTCATATTCTCTCAAATCAACCACGGACACATGACTTGAGCTCCAAAAGACTTTGAAATATTGCAAAAATTGATTCGATCGATCACTCGTTCTAGTCCAAAATTAAGAAGGGGGTAATAAGATTAGTCATATTTTAGGTTTGAGGGGTATTAATAGGCTTTTAGTTACATGTGGAAGCATACGTACAAAAGTGACAAGGCAGGCAGCAATATTGTCACGATGAGAATTAAGAGAAATATTTGAAGGCAGCGGTTTAGTTTGACAGTAATTGACAAATTAAAAAAAAAAAAAAAAAAAGCTGTTGAAATATAAATATATAGTATTAATTAATTAAGCATAAATTACACATGTGAAGTCGGATAACATTAATTAACTAATGTGCAGCGTCTTCTTCCTCGCAAAATTTTGTGTATTCCTTTGGACCCATCAAGGAATCTAACTCGGATGGATTGCCAGGCTTTACTTTGATCATCCATCCCTCTTCGTACGGGCTTTTGTTGATCTTATTAATTAAAACAAAGAAATTAGAAAATTAGTTTAATAATTAATTCAAAAGAAGAAAAAGAAATTAATTAATTACCAAGCCAGGTGTTTCGGAGAGCTTTGTGTTAATCTCAACAACCTCTCCAGAGATTGGAGAATTCACATCGCTAGTTGCTTTAACACTTTCAACTGCTCCGAAGCTGCTGTCCTTCGAGACCGAAGCACCTAATTCCGGCAGCTCCACAAACACAACCTCCCCAAGATGGTCCTGCCACGCGTCCAACGTCATATATATAGCTTTAATTAAATCCGTGCCTATTGTTAAAAACTGTACCCCATATATATATATATATCCCATGGGATGTTGGGTCACTTGCTCAGAGTTACAGATAAGAGAGAAGAGACCCGACCTGGGCGTGATCGGTGATACCAATTGTGGCTACGGGACCTTCATGCTTTACCCATTCATGTGAAGTTGCGTACTTGAGACCATCCAGAACTACAAATTAAGCAAAGATATATAGAACCCAGCTTAACTAGCTTTTCTTTTTCTAATTATATCCCAGAAAATTAAATGTGAAGAAATTAAGATGTTATATACATACCGGTAGAGAAGCATCTGTAGAGAGAGAAAGCAGCTGCAGGGGAGAGATCGGGTCTAGAAGAAGCACAAGAGATTTTGAGTGCATTTGCGGTGGAAGAAGCCCACATTCTGAGTGCCATTTCAGGACTTTTCTATATATGTTCTGTTCTGCTCTCTCCGTAGAAGCTCGTTGGTTCAGTTCAGTACTAAACCAAAGCGGAAGGCAGCAATATCAGAGAAACAATGAGGGAGCTACGCGTTGATGATTTTATCTTGGATGAATGGTGGGCAGCCAATGCCTCATCTTTAGCCCAACGTAACGTCACCTGCCATCAAAGGACCGTTTTCCCTTGTATTAGTACTACCACGTACCATCCCTATCAACACTTTCTCCCTCTAACTTATCTCCCGTGTCATGACGTTAATCAAAACCAGATGTCTCCAAAAAAAAGAAAATTAAAATGAAAATGTCATTGGTATAAGGCCCATTAATTATTTGGGCTTATTAGGCCCATTAATTATGGTGACCCCTATTTTATAGTTGATTCTGCTTCAACAGCACTCCGGCAGATAGAGGGCCTAGTGAGCAAACGGGTATTCAATAAATCCTAGAGCAGTTGCTGTATTTGTGAGCAAACAGAAACAGGGGTAATATGTAATCAAATCTACTGTTTTATATAATAATTTATTGCAGCAGATTAACCAAATCATATAAGGAAGTGAAAAAATAGCATTAATTTAATTTTTTTTATTAACTAATCATATAAAATAAGATAAAAAAATAAAATAATAAATTTTAATAAAGAAAAATGGTTGAAGTTGCATAAAGAGACCATTATCAACTGTCAATGAGATGTTAGCTTGAGGAAGGATTATCAGTCACGTGCACTATTCTGTAACAAATAATGAACTATCTCTTTCATTATTTAATTAATAAATCTTACCTCTTACAAGTTAATGCCTGAAATTCGACAATATACAGTTTTTAGTAAAGCAGTTTGATGTTGGATAGGCTGTGTGAGTACACATTACACCAGATGTATAAATGCTGATTCTAGTAAAGCCAGATCAATCGGACAATGTACATTTAAGCCAAGTACATGTCAGCCTTATATTTATTTATATATATTTGCTAGAAGTACATGTCATTCTTAAATTGAATATTCTTTATCATAATTAAAAAAAAACTGAAAATCATAGAATATAATTTGAGCCTTTCTAACCTTGGAGTTCTCTAAAACATATTCCACCTATTTTAAATTTTTTTTTTCATATGTATGCATGATAAGTATAACTAAAATTTTATTAAATTCGTACTCAGTTGACTTAATTTTTTTTATATACTATTGAGAACTTGTGATTTTTTTTTTTTTTTTACTAGCACCGGTATTTTCTTTTTCTGGAAATATTTTTCCAAATACAATTTTGCTGAGATAAAAGGTCCGGACAATGATGACGCCATATGAAGGCCCAGTTGGGAAACGGGGGACCTACATTTCAGCGACTCTAACAAAGGTCGTTGACTAACTCATACTTATAATGGAGCCTAAAAGCGAACTAGTAGTATTTTTTTTTTTTTTTTTAGTTTTCTTTTAATATTATATTATCATTATCATTATTAAAAAAATTTAAAACTTTCGCAGAGTAAGTTGTATCATTAGATTGATTTTCCATCAAATTAGAAAAATTTATTCAAATAAGCAAGTAAGGAAGAACATGAATCTGAATTTTGGCTCGGGTTGTTTGGTCATTGACATATCTTCACTGTTTGTAAACTCTTCCTTCCTATTTTTAAAATTTTTTAGAAAATAAAAAAAAATCATGATGTGGTATGAACTAATAAGAGCATTTGCAGTGATGTTATTTGAGTGTAGTATAAATTTTATGTAACAATTGTACATAAAAATTAATTATTAGAGTATAATGATGTGAATGAAAGAGACTTGATTACCTTTGCACACATAAAAATAAAGTTTTTTCTTATATATATATTTTTAAATAATTTATGTGATTTATTTAAAAAAATTTAAAAATAATATAAAATTTAAAAAATATATATTATTTTAAAATTTATAAAAATAATATAAATAATATTATATATAACACTTTACGTAGTTTCACGACTAAAAATGATATATAAGTTAGGTTCAAGAAAAAATTGCAACGGACCATTTTCCCAGATGACAATGTAAAAATTCAAGCAAATGGATTTTCTTCTTACTATTGCTACTGCCATTGCCATTGGTCTTTCTTGAAGTTGCTGCTTAGATTTGGAAATAATATAATAAGAGATAGCTTTAGAATATAGTGTCATTGGTGAATTGAGCCATTATAATTATTCGAAAACTACTACAAATTTTAATTTTTTAATTTTTTTGAGATTAATTTACTCATTAAATAAAATATAACTTTATCAGCCTTTCAAAAATAATTATTATATTACGAATGTGATTAGAGTGAAAAGTAAAGGTTGGCATTCACACGAGTCGCGTGAGTTTACGTGCTTGGTCATTTAGCTCCTAGTGAGTATTGTCCAAGCAACAAACTTTGACCCGCAGAGATTGACCAGAAAGTGCAAAGCATCTCCATTTCCCGCCTTCACATGTAAATTTCGCTAATTCCACTTTCCTTCTGTCTCCACTCTACACCAAACTAGTAGTTTTTAATTAATTAATTATTAAATATTATTATTTTTTGAGTAAGTGGAAAAAGTTCCCACCACAACTTCCCAAAATAATTAATATATTATTTATTATTTATTACTATATACTAACAAACAACGAATATTTAAACAATTTTCTTTTATTTAAAAAGTCTTTTGTATTATTCGTGTGCGAAAGCGTTCGAATGGGACAAAACCAAGAGGGGAAGAGAAACACGAGCCCTTTTGACTAATCAGGTGCGGTTGAGAGAGACAAAAGGTGATGTTTAATAAATGGCATTGCAGTCGATTGAATCATGACCGTTGAATTCTCGGATGAGGTTCACGGCTGAGGTTGGATGTGCGTAACGTGGCTATGGCTTAATACCATGAAAGGTGCCCGATCAGGATGCGTCCGCAGCAGTGATGTGGAGATATGATTAGCCTAGGCTTTGGGCCTATCTAAGTCAAAACTGATTCTTTTGTCTTGGGATTAACGGCCCAGTCTTTCGGTAAAGGACATAAAATACACTCATGTGTTTTGTGAAAATATTTTTATGAATAGTGTATTACAATAATATTGTACTATTTTTAATATTTAAAAAAAATGAAGGTGAGATATTTGGATTGAATAATTTCTAATTAGCGATGTGGATAGCGGGAGAAGGCAAAGATGTTTAAAGCAAAATGATTTGGATTATGATTACCCTGTGTTCATGTATTAACAGGCAATCATAAATTGGCTGCATACAGTTGAGAAATAGAGAATTAATTAGCGGTAAGTGTGCGTTGTCTGGTGGTATTAACTCGGCTTTTGGACTTTGTGACTTTTTAAGTTCCATGTTGGCTTATTATTCCGCAATCAAATAAATCTTCTTTCATTATGAATTCCAAATAAACAAAACCATAATTTGAACCATCATTTTAAAAGGGAAGATATATCTTTTTGTCAATTACATTATTATTTTAAACAATGATTTAGAAGCCTATTTTTAACTTAGTCAAACATAAAATCCATTAGAAAAAAGAAATTTTTTTTATCAATTTTGGAACAATTCTGAATATTTGTTAAGCAGCGGAATCCTAACGCCAAACCTCGATTGGCAAATGCAAATTTAATACGACAACTGGGACCCACCAAACGCCATTCGGCGGAAAAAAAAGGATATACGCGAGATAGGGTTTGATGTGTCTTAAAGCATTCCGCTCGTTGAGATTTGGCGAATTTAGCCTTCTCCAATAACCATATAGTATTTTATTGTAAAGTGCCATTAATTCAAATCTTAGTACGGTTAGAAAGAAATATAATGACATTTTCTGTATCTTTCGTGTATAAATTTGAAGGTTAAGAAATTAAGAAGAGTATATGATAATTTATAAAATATATATTTTCCTTTTTCATGTTTCACACCAGTATACCATAATAATAAAAATTGAATTAAAAACATAAATATGTTTTATTTATTTGAAGTTATAGTCGTCCACTGAACAGTTGGCTAAAAAATACTCTAGTGTAAAAAATAAAATAAAATTATACAAAGTTAAGATCATTATTTGACTTGGCGACGAAAAATTTGTTTCTTCCATAAAATTTGTATTCACAAATTTTAATTTCATTTACTTATACAAACATTATAAATTCTTAGATAGATTTAAAAACGTTAATTTTATTGATATACGTGAGGTTTTTTTTATGCACTATATCTTGTGAAGAGACCTTTTTTTGGACATGTTCATATATTAAAAGTAAAATAATAATGTACTGTAAATTTTGTAAAATTATAGAAAGTTGAATTTAAAAAACATTTAATAACTTAACAAGTTACAACGACATAATTTCCTTTTTTCATAGGAACATAGCAGTTCCCTTCTGACCATGCTCCACTAATTTTGTTTGCGGGGCGGGCAAGTATGCTCCAAGTTTCCAACCGGAGGACCTAACATCTCATAAAATCGAATGGACAAACCACCCATATCAAATGTCCAACCCTCTGAAACAGCTGTTTGTTTAAAACCCAAAAGTGTCATTTCCTAAACGCCAATCTGGAGCATAGATTGCTGACCTGGAATCCAGCATGGCGGCCCTTTAAAAGTCCACAACATTTGCAAGACGCCAGATGTAACCGTCGACTATCAGAAGAAAAATTTAAAAAAGCAGGAAAATCCAGAAAAAGAAATATTTCTAGAGAGAGAAAGTGCTGGCTCTCTTTCTCTCTATCTATGTCTCCAAAGCAAGTCAGTCATCAGTCCATAAAATAGTAAAATACACCACCAGCTCCTTCCTTTCCTTCCCTCTGTTTACTTTGTTTTGCTCGCTCTCTCTCTCTCTCCCTCTCTCTCTCTAAGCTCTCTTTCTTTTTTTTCTTTTTTTTTTGTTTTATGCTTTCCCCTCTTTCGTCCTCCAAGACTTAGCCGGGAAATCGTTTCAGGATTTTCTTTCTTGCTAAACAGTGGCGCTGGTCAAATGTGATGGGAAGCGGACTTTCCACCCTTCTTTCTTGCTGCAAACCGGCTAACCGGGCGACCAACCAACCGGAGCAACAGGAGGTGATCTTTGCCGCCACAGAGCCATTGGACGAAACCCTAGGCCATTCCTTCTGTTACGTCAGATCTTCTGCTCGCTTTATTTCACCCACTCCCTCGGATCGCTTTGTCTCCCCTTCCAACTCCCTTCGCTTTTCTCCCCCGCACGAACCCGTTCACAGGACCCGACCCGAAGTACCCGAAACCGGTTTCAAGGCCATTTCCGGAGCTTCGGTCAGTGCCAACACTACCACTCCCAGAACTGTTCTCCAGCTAGATAATATCTACGATGATGCTACCGACAGTATCCTTGGAGGTGCTGGTGGTGGTGGGGTGAGAGCAAGTATTGTCAATGGGTTCGAAAGCTCATCGTCGTTTAATGCTATCCCGCTTCAGCCGGCGTTGAGAGGGGGTGACTCCTCAGGTCTGGTGGAAAGGGGCGGTTTCTTTCTCTCAGGCCCAATTGAGAGCGGTGCTCTCTCCGGGCCTCTCGACGTAAACGCCATGACAGAAAGTGGAAGCGGGGTCCCTTTCTCTGCGCCTCTTGGTGGCATTCATGTAAAAAAGAAGCGGAAGGGCATTCCGAAGTTTCGGAAGGCATTCCATAGGAACCGCTCGGAGAAGAAGCGACCGTGGGTCGTGCCGGTGTTAAATTTCGTTGGTAGAAAAGAAGTTTCAGCGAACGAAGAGAAGGCAGAGGTGAAGGCTAACGATGATGTACAGTGGGCACTTGGCAAGGCCGGAGAGGATCGGGTACATGTGGTTGTATCGGAAGAGCAGGGGTGGTTGTTTGTTGGGATTTACGACGGCTTTAATGGCCCTGACGCGCCAGAATTTTTGATGGGTAATCTTTACCGTGCTGTTCTCAATGAGCTTCGGGGTTTATTTTGGGAAGTTGAAGAGGCAGAAGAAAATAACCCACCAGGTGTAGCTGCAGAGAATGCAACACTGGGAGAGGAAACTGAACCGTCAATGGTGACATCCTGCCGATACTTCAAAAATGAGGGGGATGTTTCTGTGAGTGCAGAAAAGTCGAATCTTATGCCGATTGATCCAGGATCAGCTAAGAAAGTAACGTTCCAAGCAGAGGGAACGGAAAGTAGGAGGCGTAGGCTCTGGGAATTTCTTGCTGAAGATGATCCTGAAGACGGCCTTGATCTTTCAGGTTCAGTTAGATTTGCATTTTCTGTCGATGATGCACTTAGCGTGGGCAATGCGGGCTCAGCAGTCAGTAGACGGTGGCTGTTGTTGTCGAAATTGAAGCACGGACTATCGAAGCACAGCGAGGCTCACGTTAGAAAGCTGTTTCCATGGAGCCTTGGCACGGATGATAAAGAGAAGGTTGAGGTAGAAAATCGAGCAGAAGAGAAGTCTACGCGAGGTGGTAGGAAGCGGAAAGTGGGTCCCGTGGATCATGATTCGGTTTTGAGAGCATTGTCTCGGGCACTCGAAGTTACCGAGCTTGCATATTTAGATATGACGGATAAGGTTCTTGATACAAACCCGGAGCTCGCTTTAATGGGGTCATGTGTGTTAGTTGTTTTAATGAGGGATGAAAATGTGTACGTGATGAACGTGGGCGATAGCCGAGCCATTGTTGCACAATATGAGCTCAAAGACGTTAATTCCAGTATGGAACTAGGGAGTAAGGGAGATAATGGGTCTAACGTAGAGAGCATAGTTGAGGAGTCCTCAGCTCCGGGTGAAACAGCAATCAAGTTGGGGAATGAGGGTCCTGCTCAGGAAATGAGTCTGGTGGCATTACAGCTGTCCACTGACCATAGCACGAGCATTGAAGAAGTAAGTTTAAATTTGAAAATTAGGCCTTTCAGCTACGGCTACTCCTTCATTTTTTATTCACAGACTCAGTATTATTCCTCTCTTCCATGTGGTCTTATTTTCAATCTTCTGGTCAAGAAAAAAAGTCTGCATATGCGTTTTGGACTTATAAACCGTATGAGAGGGATACCTATTTTGACAGTTCATTGGATGACGCTTTTGCTGATTAGTTCCCTTTGCACACCATCGTCTTGACAATTTGCGAGAGTATCTAAGGTCTTGCATTGCGTATAGTCATTACTTGCAAGTTTCCTACCGTTGCCACTTCAAACATAGTGTGACTTTCATTTGTCTTTTAAAGCTTCATTTCTGTGGGATGTTGTGATGGTATTGGATAAATTTATCATGTTTTGGGAAAGATTATTTTTAACTAATCTAAACCTGTCAACAGTGAATTATGTTGAAGTGCCACTTCTGCGTGGCATCATGACCTGACATACTATCGTATACGTTTTACTATTGCCATATCTGCTGCCTTTAGTGTTAATCTAATTCCATCAAGTTTTACATTCCCTCCTCCCATGTGCAGGTTTTTGTACACGTCAGAATAGTTTTGTCTGATTTTTGTGTATTTGCCTTGAGCAGACCGTTAGTTGCTATCATGCATGGCATCGTCTTTTTTCACTTGAATCTGGCATTATGCATTTGTGTCAAGTGGCAGTTGAAGTTCTAAATTTGATTACTTAATTTTGAGTCATTTGAAGTGTTATATAGGTTGAATTTTCATTTTTCATTATGAATATTGGAAGTTCTGCTTCTAGTAGTAGTTGCAGTTACTGTTCTTGTTTATTTTGTTGCTTCAGTCATGTTAAGATGCATTTTAGATCTGTTGTCTGAAAACTGCAGTTCATTTTGCAGGAAGTAATTCGAATAAAGAATGAACATCCTGATGATAGCCAATGTATCGCCAATGATAGAGTAAAAGGTCGTCTTAATGTCACCAGAGCATTTGGAGCAGGATTTCTAAAACAGGTTGGTCTACAAAATTGTTCTAGTCGTTTTAAATCTATTACAGCATGTTCCAGAACCATTCACCCCGTCCTTCAGAAAGAAGAGGACACGTTCTTCTCTAGTTCATTAATTACGTAGAATTACCAAATGTTTATGGTCATTCTTTGTTATTTGATTGAAGATATGATATTGATCCTGTACTGTCATTCATTGTTTATTTATTTTATTGAAGATTTTCAAAAGGTCTGATCATGCTACCTCTGCACTCCCATGCTCATCCACACTTTTTTGAAAAAGAATTTTGTTGTTTGTGATGCCCCTTGTTCTTTGCCTAATTAATTTTTTAAATATTTTATATAAATATATACTTACAATATAGTATGATTTGCATGGTGCCGCAGCCAAAGTGGAACAACGCATTACTAGAAGTGTTCCGTGATGAATATATTGGCACTGCTCCTTATATATCCTGCCGTCCGTCGCTACGCCATCATAGATTATGCCCAAGAGATCAGTTCTTGATCCTCTCATCTGATGGCTTATATCAATATCTAAGCAATCAAGAAGTGGTTTCTCAAGTTCAAATCTTCATGGAAAAGTTTCCAGATGGAGATCCTGCTCAACATTTGATAGAGGAGCTGCTCCTCCGTGCAGCCAAGAAAGCTGGTAAATAAATCTTCAATCCTTGCATATCTTTCTCAGTTTCAACCTTGACGGGCATGCAAAATTCTGGCCAACAACACAAAAATGTAGTGGCTCTTTTTAGTAGCCTTACTGATAAGGACTAACAAGAAGAAGCATGATCCCACTAAATAAGATTAGCTCAATGGATTACACAACACCATTGAACTTCATTGGAAACCAAATTTTCAAAAATGTTACTCACCATGAGATTTCATTTTATAACTTCTCTAAGTGTCTCTTTTGGCCTTCATCTACACTGTTTCACAGGGTTAAAAGTCATGTGATCAACTTTCCTCACCAATGCATCTAGTGGTTTCCTTTACAAGTATCCAAACCACCTTAATTGATTTTAGCAGCCTTACAAATAAGGACCCATTTACAATTTTTATTAACTCAAGGGGTCCAAGCACAAAAAATTTAGAACTTTGGGGTCCAAGTTAAAAAATGGGTGAAAGTAAAAATGAATTAAATCTTTTTGAATTTTTGTAAAATGGATTATACTTTATAGCCAAACTCAGGCATAATATATGAGACTCTTGGCATGCCTTCACTTTCAAGATATTATTTGAATAAATCTTGTTTGAAGCATGAAACCTTTTTTAAGCCCTTGCCCTAGTACTCTATTTATTTGATCTGAATAAGTTGGCAATGACATGAACCAGTATAATTGCAGATTAACTTTCTGCTTCACATATTCATCTATTTGTAAGATATGGAGATACAAAGACCAAGACCTGCAAGTTACAATAACTTTTGTACTATAATTTAATAGCATGATTTTGAACCTATAGTGATAGTTACTATTGATGAATATAGCTAGAAAGGTTAAACTTCCTATTTCCGTTCCGCATTTGTTGAGTGATGATATCGGAGTCAACTGTTGCAGGAATGGAGTTCCATGAATTGCTGGATATCCCGCAAGGAGATCGGAGGAAGTACCATGATGATGTTACTGTTATGGTGATATCACTTGAAGGAAGGATCTGGAAGTCATCAGGGAAGTATCTCTGACCGTGAGACCTTCCTCAACTAGCTTAGCTCCTCGCTCCCTTCAATCTGGCCCAAAGTCAGAGCTGATCCATTTTTCATGGGTCTCGGCTGTTTTTATGGTCTTACAGCGTAAAGGTATAGTAGATAGAAGAATCTAAGATGCTAATGGCAATAGGTTACAGTAAGCTTTATCCAGAATTAAGAGATGCAAAGCACTATTTGATGAGTGCTTAAGCATGTAAAATTGGAGTTCTGTTTAGGAGGAAAAAAGTCAAGTCTTAGAAACTGTTTCTTTTTCTTTTCCTCTCGTTTATTTTTTTTCCAGATTTAGATATGAAAAATGATAGAAATTTTGCTTAGAGGAAGCTCTTCCATTTTTTTTGGGTTCATAAATGTGGGTGTACATTGGTGGGGATACAAATGTACTTACTGAACTTAAGCATTCCTTGTCAGAAACGAGCATCTGTAATTGAGGGTGGATTTCCACCATCGCGGATTGACATCATTCTGAATCATTTCTACCTTCAAAGTGTGTGAATATTGGATTTATAACTTACACCTTATATAGCAGAAATATTGCACCTTACTCACTTAAAAGAAATAAGGTTAAAGAAAACTTGCTCTGTGCATATCAATGTCGCAACTAATGGGTATAATACCACTTTTATTGGGTCCCTTGGATTACCCATCACTTCACCAATGCAACAGGAATTTATCAATCATGGTAAATATGACAACTTGTTACATCAATTACAACGAAATCAAGCACACGTTGATCAATTAGGCACCGGATCCAGTAATTGTTTAATCTGACTTCGTACTCTCTCTCTAATGGAAGAATAAGGTAACCTTTCTATCACCTCCCCTCCAAAAGCAAAAACTAGAACTCTTCGCGCTGTCTTTAAGTCAATACCACGAGCCCGGAAATACAAGAGTTGGTTTTCTTCAAGGTCACTTATGGCAGCTCCATGCGAACACTTGACATCATCAGCCACAATTTGGAGATTTGGTTTAACGTTTACGGTTGCACGAGGTTCAAGTAGAAGACTTCTCGTCAATTGCCCTGCATCTGTCTGCTGAGCGTACCTACGAAATAATAGTATAGCATTTATTGAGAAGCAATGTATTTATGTTAGCTTGATAAATCCTCTAAAAAATTAAATATTACTAAAGCACCAAATTCAATTCGATTATATGGCAGGGATGTCAAAAACAAAGCATATAGTTACAAGACACAAATACCTGTTGACCTTTATGTTGCCATCAAACACTGCTTGTCCAAGTGAATGTGCCACAATGCACTTGTGAAGTTGACGGGAATAGCCTCGCGGATGGTCCAATACGAGTCTGCTGTGCAGATCTTGCGTTTGATCAGCAACACACATGTGTAAAGTTGATAGTTCTGTCACTGTCTCAGGACCAAACTGTTGGATATGAAGATTGTGCCTACCCAGTTTACCTCCTGTGCTAACCTCTGTCAACTCATATGTACTCGATGATCCCTGCAAATAATCAACTAAGAATCGTGAGGCTTCTAAAATTTTCATTCCACACATTCTTACATAACTATTACTTCTTAATGACATGAGAATTGTTCCGCGTTGACGCAACCAACAACTGAATTGCTTAAGGTAGCCACTGTATTTGAGTATCCAGTTTATTACACGAGTGTATCCTTATGAATATTCACAATCGTAAAATCTTTCTCACTGTCCCAACATCTAAAGTTCAATTTAGCAAACTCAGACATCCTAGTTAGCATATCTGCAAGGAATATTAAGAGAACAGTACAGAAAATGCACAATATTTAAATCTTTATCAATCAGGTCAGAGAAACTAAACTTAACTAATCGTTTTCCATTCCAGAAATCCTTCGTGAAGAAAATACAAGTCCTTGTTTCAGAGCAAAATAATTCCTACAAATTTATCTTGAGCAGATTAACTAGGCACGTTCCCCAAGTGGGAACTGCGACGTGATCAATTCTGGATCTAACAGACACCTCTCTATCTTCTAACTCTTTCCCGATTTATCTGTCTTTTCTTCTCCATTGAGTATTTAAGAGGGATTTCTGATTTCCTGAATTATCTGCGGGCAATTACTAAGAGAATATGCTCAACATCCAAAAGTTTATGAATTTAGTTAACCATGTAATCAATGAAATGATCTCGCACATGTTTCTACATCCAGAAACTTGCTCAAAGCCTGTATTATCTTTCAGAATGATGTCATCAATCCCTTCAATTGGGACTGGCACACTCTTAGAAGTGAGACTAGCGCCTAAGAAACCCCACGGATATAATCAGTTAAATCCTGCTCCACATGTCATACTTCACAAAGAATGATCCCTGATACTAAATGGAAAAGAATACAGAAAGAGATCATTTACCTGCCGGACCGAGGTCCATTTTATATGGGCTGCACTCAAGGACTGAGTCTGAATATAAGAATGCCTAACCTTTCCACCTTCTTTAATCACTACCTCCAAAGCCGAATTCGTCCAATAACACTTGTTGCCGTCATTAGTAGAAAATTCCTCAACTATATCAATCTCTCCTCCCTTCTCGACCAACAAAAGCACTCTTGGATTTGAAACGTGCATTGTTTTTGAACCCTCGTTGCCGCTCTCAATTGAAAAGTACGTAAAATGGATCGGATTTTCAACGCGGCACCCCTCTGGGACATAGACCACTGTCAAATCCGGAGCCCCAATACCATTGATGGACCAAAACAAGTCCCCGTCATCAAAATTACAGACAAATTCAGACACTTTTTCAATTATACTCGTCGAAGTGAGCTCTGACAAGCTACCAACAAAAACCCCTTTCGGCAATTCTGAGAAATTCGACATTGATTTAACCAAGTGGCCGTCGACGATAGCAAGATAGGGGAACTGAGAATCCACAGAAATGCCTATCAAGCGAGATGGGTCTGAAATCTTCGAGACAGGGAGGATTTTTGATTGCCTGATAAAGGAAATGTCCGTGAAGCGAAAGGGTTCGTCTTTGCGGGAAGGCCATGGAGTTGAAAGTAGTGATTCAGAAGATGCTTCTCTGAGCTTCAGGAGAGGTAAGGGTGGTGAAGGAGAAGAGGGAAGAGAGTCTTCAAGGGTTTCTGCAAGTTCGAGTACAAACGGGTCTGAAGAGATGGCCTGTGGGGTTAGAGAAGAACGGACTTGCACTCTGGTTCTACATTTGCGATTGGCAATGACCTTATAAGCTGTGAATGTAGAGAAGAAAGGGAATA
The DNA here is from genome assembly GCA_022379115.2 of Bauhinia variegata. Lineage (NCBI taxonomy): Eukaryota > Viridiplantae > Streptophyta > Magnoliopsida > Fabales > Fabaceae > Bauhinia > Bauhinia variegata. The sequence goes on along the minus strand of CM039436.1, from coordinate 16,308,524 downwards.
CAGGCTTGTAAAGGGGAGGCGCAAAGGCTAAACCAGTCATTGATGATGCTCTGCCTCTGTTGTATTTGATTCAATTCAAACTCAACTCAAAAGTTTCCAATTTCCAATCCAATTCCAATTCCAACTGAAAAGTTTCCAATTTCCAATCCAATTCTAATTCCAACCAACGGATTTTCCCTCTTCACTTGCCCGGCACTTGCACTCCTACCCCGTGTCTGTGAGACCTCTTTCTGGCTTTCCCTTCCAGTTTTCCCCATACAAACCTGAAACCTCTGTCTCTCTCTCCTCTTGGATTGGATTTGTTGGTCCTGCTTTCATCAGCTATTGGGCCTCCTGATTATTGTTAATTTGAGTCCTTGGCCCGTTTTTGTGGACCTTTGCCATGGATCATCAGGATCAAGTTGGGTTTTATTATTAGTTTCGCTTCATTGCTCTTCTCACTACCCCTCCTTACTCCATGTCTACACTTCTGGCCGAAAGAGGCGGACCAAATTGGCCCAATTCTTTTAAAGCAGTATTTTTGTGGCCCAGCATTCTTAGCTCTGCAAGTGCACACTGCATTTGAGCACCCAAAAAAATGTCTCAAGTAAATAAAAATAGTGTGAAAAGGAATAGCACAAGTCTAGTGCTTGAACAATTCCAGCTTGCATGATCGGAGAAGAGGGTGATTGACGATGTAAATGTTCGTGGCGTCTGCTCAACATCTCAAGAAAAATCTAACATGGACTTTAAGGAATATGAGACAAGAAAAAAAAATAATATCAAAACAAAATCTTTTGACGTGGATATTGTGAAGCACGAGGCGACAATCAACAAGCTCTAATGCGTCATGGTGATTACGAGAGCCTCTATGTAAGATGATGCCAAGTGTCTGTTTTTTAGTAATTTGTTTTATACATTGTATTAGACATAAAATAATTTGAATTAAGAACTTTAAAGGTTGCTAAATTTTAAATTATAATATATTTCTATTGTCAAAGTTTAAATTTTAAATTTTTGCCAAATTAAAATAATTTTTGTTAACTACTTTATATATTTAATGATTTGTTTAAAAAGTGACTATTTATATTTGGCCCATATGTTTACATAATCACAAGGGATGGTGATCATGTCAACCAAATTTCCATAATCTATCATAATCCGAATCTCACGTTTTGTTTCCTCAAAGCTCCTAATGCTGCGCTAACCCATACCTTATAGGCTTGTAGCCTTGTACCTTAGTCCACTCTTACCCAATCGTAATCTTAATCTGACAACATGTGTCTGCGCGCCAACACTCTACAGACCACAGCCTGGATTCATGCATCTGAATTGCTGACGTTCTATGGATCTATATCGGAGGCATGTCTGTTAAATCTTCCCCTTGGAGTAGTGCGCCATGTGTTTCACGTATGGTTCAAGATCTTTAAGGCTGTCCTTGAACAAAAACAAGAAGCAAGTGATGATACAATCACAAGAGAGCTATAGTTGCTAAATTGATTTTAAACTTCCTCGTTAGAGATTAAATTCTCCTGCCACCATTTTCTTTTGATTAAATGCCTAACACAATACCTCTTTTTGTCTTGTCAGCTTTTGAGAAAATGGGGTACCGGACTGCATGCTCTGCTTTCCCATTTTCCGAGTGATCCAAATAATGACAATGTAGAAGCCAAGCCGACTACACGGTAAGAGGTAAGTACAACTATGACAAACTATTGTTTGAATTGAATAATTAGCTCTCGAATGAGAATCTACCATAATCCTGACCCACTAATATTGGAAAGCAACTTGTCACATCTCTCTCCCACGGGCAATGAACCTACCTACACTTGATGTAAACTTGGACCCTGCAGACTCAATGCTCTTGAAAACGAAATATGAAAACCCTTTAATAATTGTGATGACATATATATTCGGAAAGTCCAAAAGAAAGAGGGGGCCATTTGAGAAGACTTTGATAAATATATTCCCCACACAGCTCCCTCGAGTTCATCATCTTGTCTAAACCAGCTTCACTGATCTTTCTATCTCTTATGTTAGTATGTGGTTGACTTTAGTTAATTTGGCACCAAGAGAGACAAAGGGACCGAAAGGAGTAGACAAACAGCGACAAGGATAAGGTGGTCTTACTATTTTTGATCGCATTTAGACTATTGCCATTCTTTTCTTTGCATTCTAGTATTTCACACTAAATAATTATGCACTATAGAAATATGCTCAGCCGCCTCACCAGCTAGAGATAACTCTGTTTCACAGTTCACAGCCAGCAACTAAAGGAACAAGAGAAGAAAGTAAGAATTACTATCAATGATTAATCTTGGAATTTTACTTCAAACGATAAATGAATCCAAAAAGTAAGTCGTTGCACTTTCTAGGGAGTTGAGCTGACGAGACTTGTAGTTCCAACTCAAATGGATTATTTCCTTAATTCTTGAATTTTGCCAGATTCATGTATATATATTTTTACTCATCCAATCTTTGCAGATTATATATTCCACATCTTTGACTGTTTTAGTTAATGATTCAAAATATTTATTAATTAAGAAGATAAGGATAACATTGAGAGAGTAAATTGTGTTCTATTCTTTGTATTCTACCAGAGTTTCTTCGTATTCTAACGGTGGCATTTAGAAAGAGAAACAAAAAGATTTGAGAACATAAATGTCCAACGTTGTGAGAGTAACTAGTATTATTGTCGTCATTCTTCTTTTTTCTTTTAGCGAAAAAAGCAAAAGCTTTGCTTTTACGACTTTAACAATCTTGTTTTCAGAACGGTTAGGATACTATTTACGCGTTGAAGTATTATTTGAGTGGGTAAGTTAAAAATGGCAGTAATATTCTCTTTTTCTCAATTTCCCAACTCTGACCATGAAAAGCATAGGGTAACAACCCATTATCTTTTCAAAAATTCTAAAAACAGTGATTAGGTTCATATTTTAAGAGGTAAGATTAATCTCAGATCAGATATTGAAGAAGAATAATTTATTTTTACCTTTTATCCTTGTGCTAATACTGAAGTAAGATATTCCACTACACGAGATGACTTGAGCAAAGAGTAATTGGTTGGTCCCAGTTATGGGAGTTTAGTGCAGGGAGCTTTGGTGCTTTTAACTCCAAATTCAGAAGAGAGATTTGAGCTTCCAAAAAGTTCAAAAATCCAATAAGCACTTTTGGATTGGGGGGACTTTCCTTTCGAGGGGTAGGTCTCCCTTGATGACGCAATCAATCACTTGATTAAAAAAAAGTAAAGTATTTTGTCTGACTCAGGATGATGTGGAAGAAACTTGACGGTAATGGCAACGCCAAGAAAGCCCATATTCCCCCATTCATGCTAGTGTCATACTTTGACTACCATCCATGTAGTGAGTTGCCTTTTGGCCATATGTCTCTTCTCTATTTTGTTTATTTAATTTTATCAAAGAAAACCTGTCTTTGTGCCTGCATGAAATACGTAGTGTGATTTGCAGATGTTACTTCCGTACAATTAGTACTCTTGGAAAAGAAAATCATAGTCAGGCTGGATGATATAGCTGCATTAGTTCGGATGGATCAATGTGGAACCAACAAAGTTTGAAATTTGAGGGGATAATGCACAGTAAACCTGTGATCAGCTGTACAAATCCTTTCTGCAACTGAGATATACTGGAACTAGCGCTTATGGAGAACAAAAAGATATCAAAGCCATGAAAATAACGGTCACAAATTATTTAAATTGGCGGGAAGTAAACTTTTATGTGTGAATGGGTTCAAGTGGTGGGCCATTTGCTTTGGAATTTTGGGTACACTTGAGACAAGCAATCTCAAACTTTCGGTGTATGAATTTTTGCACTGTTGTTCCCCTTCCAAATGCTATATATAGCAAGCCACTGGAGTCCTCTGCTTTTACTCTACCCTTTCTTCTCTTCTTCATTTCTATCAACTCACTCATCCATCATCAGTTTGTGTTTCTGGATCACTAAAAGCTCAGTCTTGCCAATTTAAGTAACTGTATTTGTTCAGAAATTTTGACTTGTTTTAATTTATGGGCATTCAATAGCTTCCACTTTCGTAAGTTTTATCCAGTTATTTTCCATACTCTGAGTCTAAAGTTTGTAGTTCAAGCTCGGGAGATTTCATTTTCTGGGTATTGCTTAGTTTTGTTCATTCTTTTCAAAGGATTAAACTTTTTGAGGAGTGGGGTGTGGGGGTGAGATATCTATCTAAGACACAAGGAATTTTTTTTAAGACAATGATTCTGCCATACGACGGATGCAGTCAGTTGAAATTTTCCTTGACTATTGACAAAAAATCTATTCCAGTCAAAAGCTATTATTTTTGGATCTTCCAAATCTTCAATAGATATAGTCTGGATAGTCAGCAGTATTTCGGATTATATCCCTCCAACAAATCTTTGACACGCTCACATAACATTAGGATTTTGATGCCCTTTTGCCTTTCTCTGGTGTAAAGCTCTGGTTCTTTGCTTGGTGAATTTGGCTTCCTAGTTTTGTTTCTTTTGCATTTTATTGCTTTTGTGGGCATATTTTCACCAGAAACAGCCAAATCTAGAATGGTAGGGGCATCACTGCCGCCAGGTTTTCGTTTCCACCCAACTGATGAAGAATTGGTGGGATATTACCTGAAGAGAAAAGTGGAGGGTCTCCAAATAGAGCTTGAAATTATACCCGTAATTGATTTGTACAAGTTCGATCCGTGGGAGTTGCCGGGTAATATTCAATATCATGTTTTTGATCACTTTTCAATGTGCTATAGTAGTAAAAAAGAAATCTTTTGGGCATAGTTGCTGCAATGCAAGCTTTATTTATGACGGTACGAAACAGAGAATTTCTGAATGCTGGAAAGCAGTGTTTTGTTTGTCTTTCTTTTCTTGATTTTATATTCAATAGGGCACATGACTTTTCTATTGTAAAAGCCGGTTCAGCGGGATTTCTTTTAAGTCATGCTTGGAAAAACAATACCCCTCTACTTGCTTCTTCATTATTCTGGTAAAGAAATTTGATATGGTAAAGTCTGATCTTCTGACTTGTAAAATGCAGAGAAATCATTCCTACCAAGTCGAGATTCTGAATGGTTTTTCTTCTGTCCACGGGATCGCAAGTACCCAAATGGCTCACGAACAAACAGAGCTACCAAAGCTGGCTACTGGAAAGCCACAGGAAAAGACAGGAAGATCGTTTGTCAAACCACCCCTTCCACGGTGACAGCCACAGGGTACAGGAAAACACTGGTTTTCTACCGTGGGCGAGCCCCTTTTGGGGATAGAACAGACTGGGTTATGCATGAGTATCGCCTTTGCGATGATCTTAGCCAAGGACCACCGAGTTTTCAGGTAAAAATTTGACAATTTTATTAACAGTGTTAACTTTGGGCTGGCCTTAAATTTCCTGCAACAATGACATGACTCAAGTTGGTATCTTGTCACTGTAGGGTGGTTTTGCTCTGTGCCGAGTTATTAAAAGAAATGAGAAGGCAAATGATTCTCAGGGAGAGCATAAGGGTAAAGGGGCTCCAACCAATGGGGATCACACTTCAATGAGAGTCTCCAACGAGCCCTTGAGCATCTCTCGTGATGTTTCTTCTGAGGCAGGTCACATGAATCTTGAGAGTCGTTATTCAAGCCCAATAACTTCTCCATACAATGTGGCTCCAGTTGCAGAGTTTGAGACCAATCCTGCAAACATCTGGGTCTCCCCTGATTTTATTATTGATTCTTCAAAGGTAATGTGTATCCTAGGAACATAGAAATAAAAATAAGTAGAAATTTGGAGACATTTCTGACCTTTCCTCGACCAATTGCAGGACTTCCCTCAAGTACAAGAGTCTGAATACTTTCCACAGTGTGGCTTTACAATCTCCACAGCACCATGGCAGTCATTCGAACACACAGAAATTTCACCCAGTTCATCTTACTCAAATTTTAACAGGGAAATGGAATTTGGTGATGATTTCAGTCGAATTGGCTGCATGGCACCTTACTCGGGACAAGGAAACTTCATGGACTTTTATGGAAATGAGGATGTGCCTTACGAAGGTTATGACCAAATCAATTCAATCAGATATCCAAAAGCTCTCTGAAAAGGAAAAGAAGATCATTGTCCCACTTTTCTTACAATGCAAGGTGTGGAAGTTGGGAACAACATCCTATTTGCAGGCAAGCAAGTGGAGATGGGACTGTCGTAGAGCTTACTAGTCTGTGGTTGCAGGAAGACAATTTAATGATTTTGATGTGAGGATGCAATCCTTGTGGGAACAGATAGCTAAATTATCGTTCAGTGTGTCATGAAGGGAACTCCAAGACTACCCCTTTTTAACGTTATTCTTGGAATGATAAATAATATGTAGAATCCCCTTCTTACATATAGGGGAAAAAAGAATTGCGTTTTGTTGGAAGTGCTCTTGAACTTGATGATGTTTATCATATATATGTATGTGCGCGCGCGCTCTGTAATGTGATATGTTCTGGTGAGAATCACTTTTATCGAATTCACCAGGAGTTGGTCTACATTTAGTCATCTGTATGAGTGGCTTTATAAAATAAGTAATGGAGGCGGACTTGATAAATGCTTTCTGATCTTTCAAATTCCCATGTTCCCTTCTTCTTAGTGCTTATAGAGTCATTGTCACAGACTATTTACCTACTATATTAACTTGTCTATATGGAAGAGCATGCCATTTCTCTATTTCATACATATAGGCTGCATGATTTTTTGACAGAAAGTCTATAGAATTCACATAATTTTATATGAAATTTCATTGTAGTAAGACTACATGATCAAGACTCAAAATTGCAAAAGCTGGAAGCTAAAGATAAAACAAACAGGACGTAGATTATGCATGACAACAAAATAGGATCAGTCACCAGAGCCGCCATGTATCTTTATCAGTGTACTCTTTAGAAAATAAAGCTAACATTAATTTTACTTTCTTAAGTTGGTAAGACATTCAACTGTGCAGTTGCTTTTAGATGCACCCAATAATAAACTTCCCTGGTTGGCACTTACTTTTGCTTTCGTAAGGGATGATTTGGTTTTGATGATTTTTCAAAGGGCTAATTATCGATAAGTTAGCAGCATCAAGGAAGAATTCCTTTCAGGTATATAATAATGCAGACTGCACAAATAGCCAATCAGACACATTGGTGGGAAATTCCTTCACTTATTTGCTTTAAAATAAGGATTCTATTGATCAGTTATCTTTGGATGACAATGTTTTCTTGTTTTTTTTTTCTTTCTGTTTTTGGTTGTGCTTAGTTTAAATTCCTTAGTTTAATGCTAATAGTCAACACCTTGCTTTTACAGGTTGGCTCTCCATTACTACGCATATTCCCCACTAAAATTCCAGGAGTCCCCTCTCTCTCTTCCCTTCCCTCCTGCTGTCATTCCATTAAATATTAAGGGAAAAGAAAAGAAAGAACTGTCTAATTTGAGGAGTTTCATGTTTCTTCAATGGAAGGAAACCAAAATGAAAGAAAAAAGTTAAACACAGATAGAATCAATCGGAAATTGTCTTCATTTTAGCCTCCAACACAAAGCTAATCTTTTGTAAAACCTATACTAATTACACCATTTCTAAGCACAATGACTTTTATCTTACACGTTAATCTCGTTCAATTTATTCTGCTTTCCTTTCTGATTACTCTCCGTGTGGAGAGAACCTCAGTCCTCTCTTCAAGGTTAATCCTCCTTAACATGACATATTCCTAACACTAACCCAAAATTCTAAGTAAAACCCGAAAGTGTAATGTGATGCTGCTCCTTAATAAGGCCACAAGTTTCCAGAAAACTACACAAGTACATGTCTTTGCCAAAGTTTGCAAATTGGTCCCTGTCCCTTCTCCATCTATTTAGGCAAGAATCTCTACAAAGAAACCTCACTAATATATGACTTTTTAGAACACTTTTTCAAAAGGACCAACTACTCTAAAAACTCTTTTATATACAATAATGATTAATCTGACAGTGCCAGTGGTAGATTCTCCCGCCCCCTACTAACTTGTCACCACTTACTACCCAGTCTAAAAGAATACATATGGCTTTTTCCTCACTAAGCAAATTTCTTACATGGCTTTTAAAGAAGAATTCCTACAGCAATTATGCTCCACTTGCATAGTTGAAAACGAAATGAGTGAAAAGATATGCACAATGGAACTCAGTTTATACATAATGGTATTTTATATTTCTTGCTGAATCCTTTACAGAGAAGGATAAGATAAAGGCTTAAGCGGTTTCTTATGTGCAAAAATATTATAGCATTGACGAAAACAAAATGTAAGCAATCCTTACCCCCTAAGTCAAAGCAGTTCAGCCTATTCTAGTATAAGCTTGCAATTTGAGGGCTGCAAAAAACTTCCACTTCTTCAAGAGTTGCTCTGGATTCGTCGCCAAAAAGGGACTCCTTGCCATCTTTTCTCTTGGCGTAAGATAATCCCAATCTAGACTTGGCTTGCCTCAGATCACCAATGCCAGAATTGGTATCAGGCCCTGCAAACCCACCCATAACTGGTGCTAATGGGGGGCCAATCAGCAGGCCATCAGCCCCAAATTGTGGCCCTCCACGAGCATAATCAAAAAGGGCTGCACCACTGCCACCAATCTTGGGCAAAATGATAAGCTCAGATTCCAAGTCTTCCCAGTAAAATAGGAAGGCGTCAAATGTATCATAGTAATCGTCTGTGCTTCTATATCCTTCTGGGTTAAATGCACCAAACTTGAAAGACTTGTTAGTGTAGCCAATAATCACACACGGCCCCTTAAAGTCACAGCATTCGTGGAAATTAGTTGCACTAAACCCATCAATCGTGGCCCTGTAGCAACATTTGAGTTCCCTTCCTGATAAAATAATAATAAGTCAAAAACCGTAGTGATTATTGCGAGGACTTTGCAAGTTTGAAACTTTGAGAGGGATAAGAGAAAAGAGTACCCTTTAAGAATGTTTTGGCGACCAGAGAAGTTGGGAAAGAAAGATCAATTTCATGGTATCTAATCTCTGGTTTATCATCACCCTTGTTTCTCCTCCAACCGAATAAGCTGTACGGGCTTTTCTTCCACCCTCGGACTTGAAGGTGGAGGATAGAGCTTGACATGCAAGAAGCCATCCCAGATGATCAGATAAAAGATTTTCATTCATCTCGGGCCCTTCCTCACAATAAAACACCAATTCATCACCTTATCCTCATTTGCACATGAAATAGTGTCACTCTGGGATGGCCCACTTTAAAAAAGTTATATTTAGCATGATGTCAAGGGTCTATAGCTCAGTGGTAGAGCATTTGACTGCAGATCAAGAGGTCACCGGTTCGAACCCGGTTGGGCCCTTTTTTTGACAATTTCAACTTTCTTTTTGCCCTTTTATACCCATCTTTAAGGGTGCGTTTGATACCAGTACTGGACAGCACAAGAAAAATAGCACAGCACAAAGAGGTGAGGTACATGACAATTTTTTGTACTGTTCATTGTTTGTTGTTTAACGTACTGGACAAAAAAAAATTATATCATTTTTGTCTAATTTATAGTAATACTTTATATTATTATTTTTTAAAAAATATATAATACAATTTTAATATTTATAACAATTAAAGTAATTTATAAAAATATAAAATTTAAAAAAACATCGTCGGTCGCTGATTATTGTCAGTACCTTGCCAGTCACCTACCGTTGTGAATACCTTGCCGATTGATAACCGTTGTTAGAACATACCGCTATTGATTTGATGAGCCAAGGTATAGAGAATTATAAGATGGTTTGAGAGATAACAATGTTAAAATTTTTGTCCAGTACTCTGGACAAATCCTTGTCCCATGGTTTGGTGAGGGACAAAAATTCAAGGATTTGTCCAGTACCATGGACAAGTTTTTGTCCAGTACTGTGGTCTTTTACAAATCAAACAAGGGACAAAAAATTTTGTACTGTCCAATCCCTTGTTTTTTAGCAAATCAAACGGACCCTAAGTCAAATTCGTATACATTCATCACAAGTTCATCATCTAAAGGCAAAGGCATATTATCTCTCCGAAAAGCAAAATTTTTTTAACACTAAATTAAAGCATCTAAGTCTCAAATTTATCATCATCATCATCACACATCAAATAAACCATGTATCCATATCCATGAAAGGATACAGTTCCTAATTAATTCTGGAGACTCTAAATTACATTGCATGAGAAGGTAAGTGATTTTCCATCACATCAACTCGGGGTCTCTCACAAGTCACAACAATGTCATCTTCGGGTCTGAATTCTTTGAAGCATGCCAATCTCCCCAGTTCTTCAACTTCTTCAATAATAAGGTCCAGTTTTGCCACTGCCTCCACAAGCATAGAAGCAAACGCAGCTAAAGGAAGAGCTTCAGAGAACTCAAGGCTAGTGATTGCGATTTTACTCAATTGGGGTCTTAAAGTCTTTCGGTCTGACTGTTCAGCAGAAGTCCTTTTGCTTTTCCAGTCCCGTAATGCTGAAGAGTCTGTTTTCACACTTGATAGGGAGACGGCAGAGTTCCTGCTAGGCTTTTTCTGCCCTGCTTTTGCTTGTGCTGCTGCTATAGCAAGCATGTTTTTAGCTTGGCTTTCGTCGGAGCCAAAGAATAGCCGCGGCTGAGACTTTATGGCAGTGTTGAGGTCTTGTAAGGCCTCATGAAGATGATCGGACAGAATTTCCGGCGAGCAGTGGCGGCGATTCCTTATGCTGTTGGCAAGTTCTATGAGTGCTTTTGACACCTCCCCTGCTAACCTGATGCTGGGGTCCTTGAACATGGCTCGAACAGATCGTGGTGTCTGGAAAAAAAAAAATTTAAATTGTACCTTGTTATAAGCTTCGCGTGATACAAAAAAAAAAATCTATATTTCATTGTTTCCACTTTAAGTTATACCTGAATTTCTGTTCTCAAACAACCGTGAAGGGCTACCACAGTGTACCCAAATTGACGAAGAACAGCTCCAACCTTCACGTACTGCTGCCATGGAAATTTATGACATGAATGCCTTGGCTCCCAACTTGCATGCAGTGCCTGCATAATTCAATTCTTAATTGCTTCATTAAAAAGAAACTGAAAATATTTAAGCTGAACGAGAACCACAAGACTTACCAGCATTTCGTCCGAGGATTTTGAGTCCAAAACAGCCTTGTAACCTTTGTATATAGGATCCTCGGATGATTTCATGCTTTCTGCCTCTTCTAATACACTTTCAGAGAAATATTCATTGACACAACCTGCAGGATTTTTTTTTAATATGTCCAGTAAAACATAGAAAGTTTGATTTTTTTTTTCTTCTGGGTACATTATAACATTAAAAAGTAGTGGAAATATGACAAGCTTGGTCACCTTCTATGGATTTGGCCAGGCCTTCTAGCTTGTACACGGTTGAATTATGGAGGTCTTCCCCTGACCAAATTGGGTATATCAATAGACTCATGAGAAGGCATATGCCACAGCCCATGGCGATAGTGTAGAATCGATCATGTGCAATCTTTAAGACGTTGTCAACCCGATAGCTCGACACAGTTATCAGATTAAAAGTCAAGAGAAATATGACCACACCATAGTCGTAGTTCCTCTTTATATATGGAAAGAACCTCATGTAAGTAGATACACCTCCTGCCAAAAGAAAATGAAAAATTTTAGCAGAGTTGATTTATTGGCTAGAAGACCTTAAATTTTGGGCAATGAATCATAGCAACAAGGAAGTTTAGTCAGAAGCTGATTACTGTATACTAGATTTCTTGTCAAAACAACATTATCATGCTGCCTTGTTTCCCAGTTCTAGTATTTTTGAACTTAAATAGACCATGGTATTAACATTAATAGAACTGCCCACAATACTTTTTAGCTGTCAAACTAACTTCTTTTTGAAGTTGAGCGTACCTATAAGAAAAACTGCAGCTCCTATAAAGACAGCTTGAAAGACCCGACCAGATGCATTGGCAATAAACTTGATAAAAAATGCCAATAGTCCTGCTAAGAGTGTTCCCAATCCTCTGTTGAGCCCTTTGCATAATGTTGCACCTGCAATGAATGAGAGCTTAATCGTATCATCAAACGCAAGAAATGAAATACTATAGAGAAAACAAAAGCATTGAGGAAGAGTAACCTGCAGTGAACTCGAGCACAACCACGACTGTCATGACAGCCCAGATGGCATTCTTCCCTATCCCTTGGTACAGTGGCTCCAACAGGTATAGCAAAGAAACAAGGGTGAGAGCCAAACCCACTTTGAGAGCATGGATTACCCTTCTTGGGTCTTCATGTCCCATCTTCCAAATAGTCCTCAATGCCGACCCAGGATATGTCTTTGCTTTCTCAGCAAAAACAGTTATTCGTCTCTTCCAACTCACTGTGATTCCGCCATTTTCATTTCCTGCCAATGCCATTTCACAGCCGGCGTGAACTTTAGGAACCATTTTTCCAGTGATTGGAGATGGTAAAGAAGATGGAATTAATCTCAGCAGAACCCCTCAGAAGATTCTCAAATATGTGTTTGATATTTCAGGCAAAGAAGCATGCAGACGTAACAGGAAAAACTAAAAAAAAACATTGGTAAGACACTTATTATTTTGATCTACTGGGGAGTCAGTCTAGGTGTACGATAACTTGATGAGAACCCCAACTTTCTCCAAGAAGCTGGTGTGAACTTTATATGGTGTGGGAGAGGGAGAAGCTGCCAAGTTGTCGATGTCATTCCTTTATTCACATGCATTCCATTAAAGTACACAAGACTCTAAAGGGCAGTAGTTTTCCAAAGTCAACATCGAGGAGAAAACTAATTAACACCAGTAATCTTCTGTTTTATTTTGATAGTAGTGATTAGAATCTTCTGTATCTGCTATTAATCTGGATTCTTCGGTATGATTATTGCTCTGTCTGCAGAATTTTATTTGTCTACCTGTTTTAAGCTTTGTTATTTTGTAGACTCTATAAATTTACGAGGAGATACATTAGCACAGGGAAGTGGTAATGAAAAATCAGCAAAAAGCCAAGAATTTCCCATTTGATTTTCCTGACTAAAACAAACATTTGACATAACTCATTTTATTTGTGGTTGAATATCCTGACGGTGAGAGTCACAGACTCTCAACGGCCTACGTTTTTGCTAGTTGAACAAACTTGGGTACGTAAATGCTATTCTAGGCCTTGTATCTTCCTTTCTTGGTACATTGCAGCTATGCCTATGTTTTGACGTATAAGTTTGTGGATAACAAAGCTTCAGAGAAAACTTCATTGGCATAACAAAGCGTGTAGTCCAAAAGGTCACCTTCCTCGTTCACGGGAAATAAAACTGATAATGGCCATAGTATTACGAATGCACTTGCCCACTAAACGAAGCGAGTGAACTGTTCTTTATTATTTGCTAACCTAACTTTATTGAATAAGAATCAGTGCTTGCTTTGCTATACCTTAGATGTTGTTCTCAAACAGCTGGGTTTCATCTTTATGAGCGGTTCTCTCGTGCATTCTCAACTTCTCCATTTGAAGCTCAGCTTTCACCATGTGTCACCATTCTCCAGCTTCCATCTGCACTCTACTGTTTTTTCGAACAATTAATTTTTTTCTTCTGACGGTTTTTGATACTCTGTAGTAAATAAATAAAAACAGGGAAAGAAAATCTTGCACAGAAACAGGACATTGAAATGAATTTTTTTTTTCTTCTCAAAACTAAAATTTTCCTCCAAATTGCCATTATTACTGTTACTATCACAGTTACTGTTCTAATAAGCTAGCGAGTTATAGAATATAGTAATAGCACATCCATTCCACCATAGCAATGTCCGTTTGTCAAGATTGCTTTTACGGCAACGTCCTCATCATACACCATTGCAACAAACTTTGATACAGTTTCATTATATGTGCATTCCAAATTTTTCAATAAAATTTCTTCTAATCGTTCTTCGGTACAGTATTCCCATCCGCTTTCCTCAGCATTGGAAGCAGAATAAGGGTTAAGATTTGGGCTTTAAGCCGAAACCCAGGTGGTGTTTAAAAGGCTTGAGGGCCGATTCCAGCATAGATTTGGAGATTGGAGCCCTCTCTTCCCAACAGCACGAGTCATTATCGGTTTTCACGGATCGCGGCGTCGTACAGCGCATCGCATCTACAACAGTAGATGCTGATACTTCGGAGAAAATAAAAGAGATAATTCGTGGTCTATTGAGCTGAGTTATTTGTTGATCCATTGACAAGGTGGCCCATAATTCAAGTGGATAGGCCCAACTTCTCTCATGGATTCATGGTAACCCGAAGCTGTCTATAATTTCACTCAACGTCAACAGTAACTGGTGTCTAGTCATATATCTTCAATAAATTATATATAGTTCAATTTCCTTTTGGATGAATAACGAGTTAATGTTACGATTCATGATAAGCTCGGGATACCAGTAAATATTGTCGCCATTGTCTGCTTTTTGATGTGACTAGGCACTGTGTGAGTGTAGCTGGCGAATGACGATGCAACCACGAGGCTATATATATTGGCCTTCTGTTCTGTTAGTTGCTACAAGCTTCTCAATCTTGTTTTCTCGACTTGTAATGCTGTAATGTGTTGTGCCAAGCATTCTTCGTCTAATTCACTGAAGTCAACAAATCCATATACTGGAGACATGGAAAACCAATATAGTAAATTATTGTAATAACACAATTGTATTAATTAGAGAAAAATTATAAAGTGATGATCTTAAAAAAAAAAACCCTATCTTCCTGCAATCCTGCTAAAGATGTAATAAGTAGTACAGTGTACAGGTAAATTAAAAAACAATTAGATTTTTTATTTTATACGACACATTAAACGGAATCAAAGAGGATAAGATAAATTGCATTTTGTATCTACATTTGAAAGTAATTGAGGAATATTTTTAATTAATAAGTTAACCAGATTTTTCGGTAGACACGAAGGAAATGGAAAAAGATATTTCTTTCCTTTTTTTCGATTTTTCTTTTTTCTCCACGTAGCACAAAAACACTCGAAATCCCCGGTATTATAAGGCTTCTTGCTCCTTCCACCTTGTCATTGACCACAGAAGCAGCTATGGCTTCGAAGTCAGAAGAAGAGCCATCACTTGGCTCCTCTCTGGGGATAGTAGAAGAAATCAAGGGAATCTACAGATCATTGCCACCTCGACCTTCCATTGAAGAGGTCGAAGCTGCCACTTCCACTGTGGAAACCGTGAACAGAGAGGAGCAAATGAAGCTCGATGAAATCTCGATGCAAGAGGTTCCTCGTGGTGTGTCCGAGGAGTTATTCTCTGTATTGCAGGAGCTTAAGAAAACCGTGGTCTTGTTCCAGAGCCATCAACAGAGGAGAGAGGCTCTCCACCTTCTTGAACAAGAGAACATGTTTAACACCTTTGGTGATCTTATTCAAAGGGCTTCTCAATTGGTTTCTGGGGATACCCAGAATGCGAAACATACCAAATTGGCCGAACCCACTGAGAAAATTGTTGCAGATGTTGTTATCAGTGATCAAAGTCTGGTGAAGAGACCGAAAGAAGAAGAACCAGAGCAAAAAAATTTCAACTTGGAAAAGGGGTTGCCCTCTGCAGGTTAGCACAATTTCCGAACTTCTAATGGGACATTTCCCGGGAAATATCCCAACACTAACTAAGTAGTTATGATAATTTTTGTTAAATTTTATCCTTTTATTATGATTATAATTTTATTTTTATCTTTCGCATAGAAAACTGCTTTAAAGTTTGAAACTTTAAACCAAGTTATACTATTGGAAAATAAAGTAACAAACTAACAACTCGAAAGCAATTTTCTTCCTAAGTGTGTTTTTAGAATCTTTTGTTATCACAACTTATTTTGCTATAAGTCTAGTGGGATTAAAATTGTAAATCCCAGGAAAAAAGAATCTAGAATTTAATGAAAGTGGTTGTTATTTTAGTTTTTAGTTAATTAGCATACAGCGATTATCTTTCCCTGGGTGTAGCTTCTAGTTCCTTCCTTTGACCTGCAGACCTTGATTATTAATTTGGTTCAATTTGATTTGACCAACTCTTTCAGGCGATGGGAACGGTGAAAAATTAAGTCTGATGAAAGTGGCAACCCTTATTGAAAACTATGGTAAGAGCAAGACAACAATCCTTGAACTTAGAGGGAGATTGGTAGAGCAGATGGAATGGTTGCCTGTATCAATTGGCAAACTATGTGATGTGACCGAGGTTGATTTGTCTGAAAACAGAATCATGGCTCTTCCATCCACCATTGGAGGTCTCAACGCCCTAAAAAGGCTTGATCTTCACTCAAACCAACTCATAAACCTTCCTGATTCATTTGGAGAACTGATAAATCTCACTGATCTTGACCTCCATGCCAACAGATTGAGATCACTGCCAGCTTCTTTCGGAAACTTGACCAATCTCATTGATCTAGACTTGAGTTCAAATGAGTTCACACACTTACCAGAGACAATTGGGAACTTAAATAGCTTGAAGAGATTAAACGTTGAAACAAATGAGCTTGAGGAACTGCCTTATACAATTGGAAATTTCACATCACTCTCAGAGCTGAGGTTAGATTTCAATCAGCTCAAGGCCATTCCTGAGGCAATTGGGAAAATTGAATGCTTAGAGATTCTCACTCTCCACTATAACAGAATCAAGGGGCTGCCTACAACAATGGGTAACCTATGCAATTTGAAGGAACTTGATGTCAGCTTTAACGAACTCGAATCTGTACCAGAGAACCTGTGTTTTGCAGTAACTCTGAAGAAATTAAATGTGGGGAACAACTTCGCAGATTTAAGAGCCTTGCCAAGATCAATAGGAAATCTTGAAATGCTTGAGGAATTGGATATAAGTAATGATCAAATAAGAGCATTGCCAGAGTCTTTCAGATTCTTGTCTAAATTGAGAGTTTTTCGAGCTGATGAGACTCCTCTTGAGGTGCCACAAAGGGAAGTAGTCAAACTAGGCGCTCAGGTAAACTTATCAAGTGTGAATTTGCCTTGCTTGTATGCTGTGGTTTGTCTCATATTACTTCGCCTTAACTTTACTCGTTTTTGTTCACCAGGAAGTTGTGCAGTTCATGGCTGATTTTGTCGCCAAGAAAGACGCAACGTTTCTGCCATCAACGAAGATGAAGAAGAAGGGATTTTGGTTCTGGTTTTGCTCAATAGTCTGCCCCCGACAGAGATGATTCTTATAAAAAAACCATGTTTTCTATCATGTTTCTCAATTTACATGTCGTACAGTGGAACGCTTTATTATTCCTAAGAAACTGTTGTATAATTGTGGGTTTGCCGTGTGAATTTCTGCTCTTCCAGTCGTTTGCAAATGAAATGGGAGATGGTTTGATAACAGCACCATTCTACTTGTCTACTGTAAATACACATATTTTTTTTTACACATTCATTCATTTTCAGACAATTTTTAGTTATTAGGCTTTAGGATACAGGAAAGACCTCCCTTGGATCTTTCTGTTTGTCTTTCCATTTGAAAGATGTCTTGGTGCAGCTCACATTAGATCCATACATGTGTTCTCGTATTACTTCATTTGGGATTTTGCAATATGCTGCTAGAACCGTTAGAATATTCTATTAGCATATCAAAATGATTCTGTTTATTTCCTCAATGTGCTTACCTAGTATTGTCCCAAGGCTGAAAAATCCGCCGGAAACAAGAAGAAGAAATTGAATTATTGGCTCGTTACCGCCAATGATATTTCTATATTCTATACTCTCTTATGTATTAGAATAGCGAAATACTAAATAATTCGAACCTGGTCATTGGTCAAGCTGACACGCAAAAGAGGATATCACAACTTATTAGACGTGCCAATAGAAGAGAAGGTTTAATAATAATCTGTCCTTTTCTTTTTATTGACTTTGGAGGATGCAGCAATGAAGCTTGACTTCGTCAAAAATGCTTCTATTTGGAATAAAATATGAAAACAATCAAGAGCTTATAGAGATAAGGGTCTTAACTTTAAATTCTAACAATAAAACTATGTGCTTAAACAACGGTGGGCGGCCCACCAAATGGGATTAACATTTTTTTTTCCCTGAGTAGTCGATTCATCTTTAATATAATTAATTATAATTTTTCAAGTAATTCTAATATATATATATATATATATATATATAAGGAAATATAGGATTGTCGATTAAGATTTCTTCTTAAGGGGGAAAAGAAATACATTTAGACATTTTTTTTTTTTTTTTACTTTTGTTATCGATAGTCAAGCACTAAATGCAATCTTAAAAGAAACTGAGGCCCAATGTTAAGTTTGGGCCATTGAAAAGTAGGTTTGAAGACTGGGGCCCAACAATTTGCGTAGAAAGCCATTCCCGAATGAAAACACCAGATTGCATCTGATTCCCACCAGTTCTTCTCATCTCATGTTTCAACGCTTGCCTGAATTTATTCACTTGTTTGGCAACTGCAACTTCTCGCACTGCTTCTCCGTGAAATATAAGGTACAAAGCTTGCGTTTTTGGCACTTATTTTGGTTGCTTTAATGTATTCTACGTACTAACCACTTTTGGTTTACTTGATTACAATCTTCATCTGATAGTTTAGTGATGTTCAGTCTGAGTTGAGGTTAAAGAAAGTTTCCCTAATTCATCTTTAATCATATTTCTAGTCACGTGTATTTATTGAATTTAAGCTCTTTTTGTCATTTAAATGGTTCGGCCGAAGCTAAAAATTCTGGAGAATTTGATTGAATAGCTCTTGAACACGCTAATTGAGTTTATGTGCATTTTAAATGGTCACAATACACATTTTGAAACGCTAAACGTATTTCGTAAGAATGCTTACAGCGTAAAGGTATAGAAAACTTACTGGACACACTTCATGTGCGACTTGCAAAGATTACGTGTCCTTATATGTCGATGTTAAATCTAATATGCAGTACAGGCTATAAACGTTTTATAGCACACCTAGGAATGGCTGAGAAATCCACAAGACCTGAGGTGGGCCCAAAAGTGTTTGCCAAGAATGCCACCCAGCCAAACTTGACTGTATTCGTATGGGACATGGATGAGACCCTTATACTACTGAATTCGTTGTTAAGGGAAACATTTGCTGAATCTTTTAATGGTCTGAAGGATGTTCACAAGGGTTTAGAGATAGGGAGGTCGTGGGAAAAGCTCATTCTACAAATATGTGATGATTATTTCTTCTATGAACAAGTAAAGTCCACATTACCTTTTTTATTTCTGAAATTGTTTATTATTTGATGGGGCAATTTTCCTTGCAGATTGAAAATTACAATAAGCCATTTCTTGATGTTGTCAGCCAATATGATGATGGGCAGGACCTTTCTAATTATGACTTCAGCGCAGATGTATTTGGTCCACCACATGATGATACCAACAATAGAAAACTTGCATATAGACATCGAGCCATAGCACAAAAGTACATACAGGTAAACACAAAAGTATAGTTTCCCAATCATTATTAGTATTCCTCATTGAGAAGTTTGCAAGTCAGTTCCTTATTATTCTTGTTGAATGATTTGGAAGTCAGTCATAGAACATGTATTATGCCTGCCTTTCTGTTATTACTTATATGCTCTTGGATTGTATTGAGATTATTTGGTACATCTGGAATATTCCTATTGTTCCTGTTGTGCTTTATGAATGGTGGTTTGGCATCAAAGCTGTGTATTTCTAAGATAAAATTATCTTTGAAATGAGTTCATTATTTTTACCTAGAAGTTGTATAATTTGCTAAGTTGGATATATATTGATAATTTTGTAATATTATGTCAAATAATTCATGTAGGCAGGACAAGTTTACTGTATTTGCATGGTCTTTAAAGAATTAATCGATGATCCATTATGCATAATTGTAACTGCTGTATAACAAGGGCCGCCTTTTAAAAGCAACCGTATGAGACTTGGTGCATTGCATGGCGGTTGTACTTTGTTTTTTTATGACTGTAAGTTGTTAAACATGATGATTCAAGAACCCAAGTTAGAGTTAAGGTGTAACTGAAACAGGATGCAGTATACTTTATTTGTAAGCTAACAATTAGTAGTGTAATCTATAGGGAAACCAACCTTCTCACTTTTGTTTCAGGGTTTACAGAATATTTTAGATCAGGAGACATTAAAACACTGGAATGAATTGTACGATACCACTGATGAATATACTGATAAATGGCTTTCCTCTGGTACGTGTTGGGAATTCAACGATGGTTCTCTGTTGTTACATTGCATGGCTTGTTTCATTTATATCTTTCATCTTTAATTATTGTAGCACGGGCCATTTTGAAGGACTGTTCAGCTGAAAATACAGATCTAGTTTCTTCTGTTGCCTCTGCTGTCACAAGCACTGGCTCAACTACTGCAAAGTCTCAGAATGTAAATGTTTTAGTGACTTCTGGATCGTTGATACCCAGCCTTGTAAAATGTTTACTCTTTCGTCTCGACAGTTGGATAACGCATGGAAATGGTAAGTCAATTCTTCTTCTCTGTGTACTATTACCATTTCAAAAAATAAACTTCTTATACCAAACGTGATTATCTTTGGAAGAACCAAAAATGACTGGCCATTGTGAATGAATTACCCATCTGTTTTCAGTTTATAGCTCGTGGGAAGTGGGAAAAACTCAATGTTTCCGATGGATCAAAGAGCGTTTCAGCAATCCAAATGTTCGCTTTTGTGTAATTGGAGATGGATGGGAAGAGTGTGAAGCCGCAAAAATCATGGGATGGCCATTTGTTAAGATTGATCCACGGCCCGGCAAAGTTCACAGGTTCCCTGGGCTCACATTGAGAACACTAAACCACTATATTTCTGTGGTGTATGGAAATCCAAATGAGGAGAAAGATGAAGAATAATCCAAACAAACAATCTTCGTTTGATTTCAGTCTACACGAAACCAGTGCCGTCACAACACTGAATACTGTTGAAGACGAACCATTTTTCTAGAAACTTGTGTAATTAGAATTGTTGGATGTTTGCATTGGATGATGAATGTAGAGTGTAGACAATTCATCACTGGTAATCTTTGTATATGTGTCTGTATACTCATCACTGGTAAACTTCCTTACTCTTGCGGCTTTTTGCTGCACAAACGAATCCTTCAAAGTGGTGACTACTTGGATTTTGGACCTTCTGAAGAGCACTGCTTGTAACTTTCGCAATGTAAGACATACAAGCCTTGGCAACGTAGAACCAAATGATGACAATGCTTCTTTTCAACGTTTTTCCAATTAGTAATTATCATGGCTTTTTTTATTTTTTTAATAAAAAAATACTATAACCTCAACTTAGGACCAGAAAACTTTTTTTCTAATATATCACATATTACTTATGAACTAATTTACAAAAATTATTGAAGTTTGATAAATGTTTTGCACGGTCAAGGTCAAGCACAAAGAGTGAGATACGAGAAAGTAGCATATCAAGTGCTGATGTGATATGGCCGTAAATGAGGACTTGAAGAAAAAAATATCCTGTTGTGATTTTGTGGTGTCCTTTTCAGCATTGAGATTTCTTTTCTAGACCAAAAAATAATAATCTTAAAGAACTTGAGTAAAGAACGATCTTCATCCATTAACTTGGAGTTAAGCAGAGTTGATGATGAATTATAAGATGCGGATGGTACTAATTAATCATCCAAAAGTGATTATCACTTTAATTAGCAGTTGAAGCAAAGTGATTTTAGGAGCATAAGTCATGGATTAAGCATCCCCCAGAAGAGACCCTATCCATACATTTCCATTACAACCATTAGAGATAAGATCTAATTCGTACGGAATTTGCATTAGCAATGAGCATGCACTATATGGTTCTAAGGTATGTTACGAATCCATTTCTAACTAATTGTTGTTTACTTGTTTAAGACATTGATGGGTTGATTGACTTGGTTTTTTGCGTAAGATGATTGAACTCAATATGGATGAGGATGAGGTAGCACTAGCAGTCATTTCTGTGAACCATATCTTCATTCAATTAATCATCAACCAGTTAAGGATAAATTATACGAAGGATGGCGAGTATTTGAATTGGACGACAACTATATTAACATCAACTTTGCCTTGGAACGGTGACGTTGACACCTTCTCTAAATATTTAAAAAACATGTTAGCAATAAAGACATTAGTATTCTCTAGTTACCTCTTCATCGATATTCTTTCCGGGAAACACTTTCCCAGCCCACAGAGAAATCTCTCTCTCTCTCTCTCTCTCGTCTTTTGTAGCTATCTACCTAATTTCATGTACAAGTACATGACAACCTTTGTAGGTTGTGTTTGAGGGCAAAAGAACAGAGAGGGTTTCTGTCTAATGCAGACATGCAAGGTGTTCCATTGGTGCATGAACTTCAAATATGCCAAAACAATAATAATGCACTTAATTTCCTAACCTTTTTTTTCTCATATCTATGCAGTTTTTGCATAAAGCTTTTCAGTAACTTTGAAGAGCATTAATAGATCTTGAGACAAGTGTTCCTTAAAAGCTTCCTTGTTTCTCCTGCGCAACAATCTGAAGAAAATGCAGACATGTGTTGCTTAACAACTTCACGAAAATTAACTGTAATTATCATGTAATCAAAGTTAAAATGTATTAATTTTGAAGAGAAAATGTTAGAATTGTATAATTAATTAAGGATGGATATGTTCTAGAACAATAACTGGAGGAATATATATCCAGTTATGAATTGGGATCAGGGAGAAAATCAAACAAAAGTACAGCTTTGTGGTCCCTCTGCTTCATGTATGCTTATCTATGGACCTTGTTAATTTCTGATGTTAAAAGGTCCTCCTACAACCCATACCTTCTGGGAACTTTTCTTTAGTGGTTTGCCCTTCTTGGTTCTTCTTTTCATTCTTTCGCTTTCTTCTCAATTAATACCTTTACTTTCTTTTATATTCTGCGCCTCAAAAATATTGCTTTACTTTTTCATTTATTCTTTTGCCTTTTAGTCCAACAAGTCTTTCTCAGGTTATGTATCTAGTATCTAGAAGGATATCATATTTTAATATCTTCCTTTGTCTAGTCACACTACAATCAATCTTCCTTTCTCCAACAATTTGTTTTTTTTTGGTTTTAAAGAAAAACTCAGACCACATTCTTATTGCCCTTGGAAGGGAGCAGTTCTTGCACTCTGGTTCATTTGGAAGATTTATAAGAAGGTGCCAAACCAGATGATGACAAAGAAAACCAGAATAGATGCATCTCTGCCGATCTATTTTCTATTGCTGAGAACAGTTCTGTTTTTATTATCTTTCAAAAGTTATGATAATAACATCCTCTAGTGTCTCTAAAACTAGATTTTTTTATTTTATTTTTTCACCCTTTTTTATCCTGGTACATTTACATGCTGTAAACAAGTTGTACTCAGATACCCAACGGACAGAACATGGAGCATTCTGAGAGAAGCAGGCTCACTGGCTCTGAGCAACCAACCAACTACAGCAATCATTATGTTTAGCGCAATAACAAACACTTTGATAAGAGCAATAAGCCAGCCAAAAATCCTCAACCTATACTAAGTCATAATAATAACATTACAATTTGATAGTTGAATAAATTATGACTCTTAAACGCCTCATAAAGAGAAAGGACACATGTAGAGAGGACCACAGGTCCACAAGGCTACCCTGCTTGCTTGTGCTGGTTTCTAATTTGTACATTCACAGCAGCGAGTGCTGAGTTAGACGTGGTTCATCATGAACCATCTAACTTCCATCCCTTGAGATCCCTTGAGAAAAAGGGTCCAACAGAGTGTTCCTAGTTTGCATCAGTCACGTGCATCCACTGTTCTAACAACCAATGGTGAAGCTTAAAAGCGAGATGCAGAGAGGGTTTGGTCCCATAGAGTTGATTTTGATATAACACCAACAGAAAAGGCAGTTAAACACCCGGGTATACAGCGGAAAAGCAGACAACGAAAATTTCTGAACACGAAAATGGATAGCATCAACGAAGGTGAAATTTTTTATCTTTTTTACAATACTTGCCTTTTCTAATCCTTAATCCTATACCCACTTGTTTATATCTTTCTTTTTATTTCCCTTCCCTCTCAACTCCATCTCTGTCAAGTTGCTAAGGCCTAAGGCATGTGTTTTCCACAGTTCCCCATTGTTTAACTAAATTTCATTTCTTTGTGAAGGACCTTATTAGCGCTTCTCTGCTTCTGGACATCTCCACTTTAGCTTCATGTATGCCTTTCTGAGATAAAGTTTGACTCTTTACTAGTAAGATATCTTGTTTATCGTTAGCCTCAAAGCTTTTTCTCTCATTCTTTTCGTTGCTATGTTTTAACTCGTTTTAATCGCAAATTATAGTTCACTCATTAGCTGCTTCTCTTTTTACTCATCTTTACAGTCTTCACTCGTTTTCCAGGACTTCTAAAAATGGGAGAAAGAGGTACCTTCTCTGTGTAGAGATTGAAAGAGAGAGATAATCTTCTTGTGACTTTATAATGCCAGTTCCACTTGCTCCATACCCAACACCACCGGCTCCATGTACTCCTCCAGCAAATGGTATCTTGCTTTCTCCGTGCTTGCCTTTCTCATCAGCGATGTTTACCTCTGTTTGGCTGCCAAGATAATGATATAGTCTAGAAATCTTAGCATTTCATTACGTTGTTCTGATGGAATGGAATGGCCAGAGATTTGAACTCCTATCTCTTTTCTGTCTTCTTATTAGCGTCAAGAATGAACTTTTGAAGAATATATTTAAAAGAACAAGCCATTAGATACATTGACGAATAGGAAATTGGAATAAAACCAATTTACCAATTCGTAAAAGAGTCCCACTTCCAAAATTAGTTAGCGAATGAAATGTGTTTGATAAATTTTCCCTGTGATTCTGACTTCTATGGAATAGTTAATACCAATTCGTAGAAGAGTCCGCTCAAGTAGTTCTTGCTGTATTTGGAAAAGCTGGTACACACACATATTTAATTGATGTCAAAACTTGCGCTGGTGATCAGGTGCGCAGAGTCAGCTAGTCTGTTCAGGATGTAGAAACCTGCTACTTTATCCCGTTGGAGCCACCTCTGTCTGCTGCGCCGTGTGCAATGCAGTCACAGCTGTGCCTCCTCCTGGTATGCAGCCCTCTTTTAAATCGGTCTCTATGATTTATGATCTAGAGGTTACATGCGCGTATTCCTCTGAACCCAAAATGACAAAGCATTTGCTTGTGCACAGGCACAGAAATGGCCCAGCTGATTTGTGGAGGATGCCACACTTTACTTATGTACATCCGCGGAGCAACAAGTGTGCAATGCTCCTGTTGTCACACTGTCAATCTAGCTCTGGAAGGTATTAACCTATTTATAGCCTCACGAGCTTCAGATGTATTGCCTTTGTTTATATACTTGAGTATGTTCCTCTATGAATTGAATCACTGCTTTTGGTTAAAGCTTCAAATGTACACTGTGACAGCAAATCAGGTGGCACATGTCAACTGTGGGAACTGTAGGATGCTATTGATGTACCAGTATGGAGCAAGATCCGTGAAATGTGCAGTCTGCAATTTTGTGACATCAGTTGGGGTCAGTACATATTTCCCTGTTTCTTCACTAAGGATAATTCTCATATCTGTTTTGAGTCCCAAAAGGGAAAAAGAAATCAAACAAAAAGGGGTTGAAAAGGGACTAAATTTCTCTACTGGAACATAAAATTGGAACTAAAAGAATCTTTGATTTATCTATGTTGGTTTACGTTGTTGTTACTGAATGATGCAGGCCTCAACAAGCACTACTGAGCAGAAGTTCAGCTGCTAAAATTTTTCATAACAAAGTCAATACACAGTCTACAATCTCGGTTTTGTGTTACATGTTGCCCTTTATGAAGGGAGAGGAAATTAATGGTCACCTGTATAGAGTTATTTTTCCCTTGCGTGATATTAATAAACAGTCCTGGTAGACTGGGTGTAACAATATCTTTTGATATAAAAATCCTCTGATTCGGAGTGCTTATGATAATCCACATATTCAGATAAAATATGCTTCATTTTCTTTTTCTTGACAATCTGGGTATGTAGGAACAAGCACCGGCCACGGCCACAGCATTACCTTTATTACTTTCTATTTTTTGAATCAGCAAAACGGTCGAGTATGAAAACTAAAACTTAGCAGTCAAATAAAACAACTACATCAGCTGACTCAACAAGATAACAACAGCATACATCTGGTCCGAGTCCAAAAAGATATTTCAGAAATCAAATCGAGGTGAGGATTTGTTGGGCTGAGGCTGTTTATTCCATGGTTAATAATGCCTGATTTTGACTTTCATTAAGGATCAGATAAGCATTGCATACCTTTTGGGCTGTCTGACCTACAATAATCAGTACGGTCAAAAAATAGCGTTTAGAAAGAGTTTGGATATATGCAGTAAACTAATCCCTTAAGCAGTATTTTTGGTAGCTTGAATCAATTAACGTTGTTTTCGTGTCCCCAATCTGTCCTTGTTCTAGCTTCCACTAAAAGCATGCCAATTTTACTGTAGGATCTATCAAAAGAAAAAAAAATCACCAATTACAGCGAACGATCTGGCCATATACACTCGCACTACAAATTTGACCTTTTGACCTTTTACGTCACTCATACGTTATGAGCACCTCAGATGATATTTGTTCTCCAACCATTTTATAAACGTCTCGTTCAATTGAAAATCACTCTTTTGTGAGTATAAGGCGTCTATCATGCCAAACTAAGATACTGATACTTGACTGCCCCCGTCTCTTGACTCTTCTCAATGCAGCCTGCGGGGTAGCATAAGCAACAGACAAAATGAATGGTTCACAGAGCACCTCAACAACTCTAAAGGTAAAGGGTGCATTTGGTACAAGGCTACCAAGAGCAAAATTTTACCGGTTAAAATTTTAACATAACTTTTTCTCTACCTTTAAAAATCTTGTCTTGATTACCCACGTACCAAACGCTTTAAAGATGGTTTCTTTACAAACTAGTTGATATAGTCACTTCTTTCAGCTCTGTTCCCAGATCCATATATTATCAGTGTGACCTTTGTCATGTCTGAGAAGACTCTTGCTTACAAGGCTTGTGGGACCGTTGGGGTAGTAAATTTTGGCATCTGGATTCTCAAGTCACTCTCGTTTTTAATCGAGGGCATAGGACCACAATATGGTAATGGCATATTCTCCTAATGCTAAGTAATCTCATCGGCTTTATGCAAGCAGGGCAATAATTTTACCCTTTTCAGCTGGAACAAATACACATGTTTCTGTCGTGGACCCCGATTGAATCGAAGAAAGGTTGTCCTTCCAACATCATAGATAACCTATATTGATGGTGATGGTGAGACTTTGTATGGGTGTATACCCCATCAAATTGTAATGGCGGACACAATGGTTACGAGAAATGGCCACCCTCAATCATTCCATTACGAGTATGTCCAGCATCTATGGGGCACGGATGAGAAAAGGATCAAAAAGAGATCTTTTTCATTGGGGGGCAAACACTAATAAATCTCATTGTGCCAATGATAGTAGCATGCCAAGCACAATACCTAGTTTTGGTTTCCACATTTTATTGCTGTGTCATTTCCTAGAACATACATACGTGGCTTGAATTGTTTCCTTGACAGTAACTCAAATCAGTGTTGCGAAAAAGGAAAAACAAGAAAAAGCGTTTGTGGATTTAGCTTTTGCGAGTTCAAACAGATAACATAGGTTATTCAACACTAGCTTACAGGAGGAGATAGATTTACATCAGAAGGATAGTCTGCTTTTCTACACTAAAGTCCATAAATCACCGCAGGGGTATATCTATCATTATCATGACTTGAGAGAGTTACTTGGAAATAATCATAGAATTTTTATGCATACAAACATGTAAGGGATTAATTAACAAGAAAGGGAGGAAAAAGGACAAACATGGGCATTTTTTTTCTGAAAATTTTCCTCATCTTCATCTTGTGTTTCTAGTCTACTTCAACTTCAACCTCAGAGAACGGAAATCCCACTCAAAGAAATGCATAGCATAAACCCTGCAATCTCATCGTCTGAACAATCTCCAGAATTAGGCAGTGAGAATCAAGATTTTGATTTTTGAGTGCCAATTTTCTTTTAACTGATAACCCCTCCCTAAGCTGGTAGTTCTAAGACATGCGTCTTTGATCTTATTCCAAGCCTACATGGCGGCACGAAGATGGAAATAAGAGTGCATGTTGGACAAGTGGCGGGCAACGTGCCGTTCTCCAGAGTCTTTGCTGTCTAATTCTTGCCTCTTCCCTAGCCTATAAAATCAAAAACACACACACTCCTTCTGCACTACACTTGCTGCTAAATTCCTTGATTGAAAGACGAAGAGATGCAATCTACAAAGGAGAAGCTAAGCAACATGGCTAGTGCTGCCAAAGAGAAAGTCGATATCTATAAAGCCAAAATGGACGAGAAGGTCTGTTTCTGATTTTCATATGTTACTCTTTCTTTGTTGTTCCATCTTTCACAGTTGTTTGCCGTTATTTGCGTATTATAACGGGTATGCCATAACTTTGGAATCGCAAGATTTATCGTTATTATACTCCATTCTGTATTGATTTCCTAGGTGTAACTAAGAAGAAAAAGAGCATTAATTAATTCAATCCGTTTTTAATTAACACATACTTCATACTTTCTGAAATTATATTAGATAACTTTTATTAAAATAAAATACCCTTACTCTATTTACCACTAAAGGTCCCTAGAGAACCATTCAAAAGTTTTAGGTTGCTAAATAGCTCTAAAAAACTATTTGAAGCTTCTTTATTATATAATATTTCTTTACTATAGTACGGAACTAATACACTAAAAGCATCGTTTTCTTTACTTGCAGCAGATTACTTGAAGCCAAACCATCCTCCTCCTTTAAGCTGTACAATGTTCCTTTGCTCCTTGAAAAAATTTTGGATAGCAATCTCATAAAAAGCCTCGAGGACATTCACCACTTGGTTAGAATTTCTTTTGGGCTCGCTTAGTAACTCAACAAGTTTGAATGTTTTAGTGATCCTCTCAATCTTAAAAGAGTGATCAATTTTTTAAAATAACAGTGTCATAATAAAATGCTTTTTACTGTCATCTCTTTAAAGTTGTTTATCCACTTAACCAGCTCTTAGTGGTAGATGAGTGGAAGGTATTTTATTTTAGTAAAAGTTATTTGTGTAATTTTAATGATACGGAGTATGTGTTAATTAAAATCAAGCATGTGTTAATTGATATAAAAAGAAAAATCTGACGCAAAGAAAAAAGAAAAAAAGAAGAAGTAATATCTGTCTTTCTAGTTATATGACGACTAAAAGCTTATTGAATCCTATTGGAATGAACTTCGATTGGTTTAATTTTAAGTTTTGGATGAACTTCGATCTGGTTTAATTTTAAGAATTGCAGGCGGAGAAAGCAATGGCGAGAACAGAGGAAGAGAAAGTTATAGCCCATGAGCGCGCAAAGGCTAAGGAAGCTAAAGCAAAGATGGAGCTGCATGAAGCCAAAGCCGAGCATGCTGCGGATAAGCTTAACGCCAAGCAGTCACACTCACACCTCTATGGCCACCACCGGCAACACATGGTTGGAGCCGCGCAGCCACCCTTGGTAGGTACCGGGCACCAAGTGCAGAATGTGCCACTTGCTGGCACCCAATCCCACAACCCAACTGGGGCAGTCCCTATGACTAGAGCCACCTACCCAGCTAATCCCCTGGGAGGAAATCAACCACTGAACAAGCATATCTAGTTTATTTCTGTGTTTCGTTTCAGTTTTTTCCTTCTTGTTTTCAAGTTTAAGTTTCGATTGTAGACGGGGGATCTGTTTTTAATCCGTGGTCCATCCTATGTAATAGAGAGGATGACTTCCATCTTTTGAACAGCTTACGTTTCGTTTTTATGCATGCTGCTGAAAGTTTAGTCCCCAAGATCTCTCTCTATTGACTGACTTATTTGCGCTTGCGCATAACAAATCACAAAAATAGGAGAATTGCAAGCTACAGACAGCTAAAGCTGTGGCCAGAAGGATAAAGCAGATTCTCACAAATAAAGAAACATGGCTAGCACAACCACAGAGACACAGAAATGAGAGACATAACAATAGTTACAAGAACTACCCTGGCCCCAGGTAACTTCGCTGCTCATGTTTTTCCTAGATAATGTCAAGAGCGTTCTTTCCAAGTTGGAAAGTTTCCCGCCCTAAGTTGGGAGACTCTGCTCATTTACAAATACTTCTACATGATTCAATCGCCGTATCCAAAAAGAATTTCAACCAATATACCTGAATACCTGATACAATCTCTACTTGCGAAGCTATATATGAGATTTGACATTTCAATTTCTTTGATAAAATACTCGAACTTGCATAAAATTGTACAGTTAACCTCAACCTTTGGCCTAGTGCAGCAGTTTCTACACACATCCAAAGCTGCCGAAAGATACAAGTTAAGACAAAGACCACAAAGGAATTGTCATGTTGAATCCCCTTTAAATGATAATACGTGCTTTGGTTGCACATTCCATCATTTGTAAACAGGACAACAAAAGTTGATCCACATTCCATCATATGCACAAATAGAATATAAAATGATAAAACCAAACTAATAAAAAACAAGAACTCTATACCCACTGCAATCTGCCCTGGTGTTCCACACGTTGCTTAAGTTTCCCATCTGAGAGGACCTGTTCCTTCACTTTGGCTGGCCTGGTATTATACTTTGCTTTAAACCTCACCGTTGATATTTGATGATCTACTGCTACGGCTGACTTTTCTGAAGAAACCTCATCAAGAAATTCATCTGCCACATCACCATCTTCATCTATCCTGAGACGTTTTGCATACCAACTCAGCCCCTAACGAAGAGAAACAAAGGAGGCCAGATACGTTAACCACCTGTTAGCAGGAAATATGACTTTACAAAGAAAGGAAGATCCAAACCATGAAATTCAATCCTGTAACTGATGGTTGAGATAATTAAACAAAATCGTGTATCGAAGGTACCGGAAACAAAAGATTGTAAAATACATAAAATAGAAAAAATATAATTTAAATGCAGCACATTTGAATACAAAAGACTAGGAACGATCGGGTGAATATCATGTTTTTCCATTATTGCCATCTTTAGTACAAACGAATTTGGAATTGTATCCGAGAGTATTTCTCCCAGGATCATTGAGCTCATCTGAAAAACACATTATAATGTATAAACTATAAACAACTGACAAGTAATCCCTATGCAAGAAAGTCATCGAACTCCAGCTTCTCATATCTTTCTTCTATCATATATGAGAGTGTTATACAACTTCAAGTCGTCTGATTTTCCCAACCATATGCATACCTACTAACAGATTAGCAGTGTCAAATAGTTTCTACCTTATCTATTCGAGAAAACCTATGATGAAAGTTCAAGATGGTTAAGCTAGGACGACGAACATTGCTTATGCACAGAACTAAAAAGCGAACTATTTTCCGATACAAGTTACCAATTTAAATCTCAATAGTCCCACTTTCAAAGTCAGTCACCGTGTTTTGTGTTCTCAGTATTGTTTAGTCTTTTTCTCTAATTAGCAAATAAGTACTGAATTAAGCTTGTTAAAGCAGTTGGGACCAACCAGAAATCCGAAATCATGTAATAACGTCCATAATATGCACGTTTCATGCCTACCTTATAAGTACAATAATAAGAGCAAAAGATATTCTTTCTCTATGAGTCTTCTATGTATAATACTTGTCATATATACGTGATGTTTAGCAAAAGATATTTCCAATAGTGATCTTTCATAGGAATTGAAATAAATGTCGGTATAATGGAACAACTAAAAGTAACAAAATGGCTGTATAATATTCTCGAACAAAACGGATATGACTGTGCCCAATTATAACAAAGACTCGTTGAAAGTATCAAATAATATATTTGTTCCATATGAAAATGCAAAGTAAAAAGGCAAGACTTTGCTAACAAAATGAAGAACCAAGCTGAGTATAGCATAAATTAGAGAGAACGGGATAAATGAATGACCTGAACTCCGCCGTCCCCGGATGTACAAGGAACAACAATAGGACCTGGATGAGGCCGATCGACATTAACCTGGACTTGGACGCCAAACCCTTTGCGGGGCGCAGTTTCTGTGAAACGGTATCGTTGACGGGCTTGATCATCGTGGTCATCGTCAGCATCATCTTTAGGTTCGTGGAGGTCGTCCTTTACAAACCCTAGCAATCCAGCTATCCTTCTGAAAAATCCCATCCCCTATGTGAGTGAAAGGGAAAGAGAAAAAGATGGAGTGGGGGAGTGATCTTCACTCTCGTAAGAAACTACTGAAGGACGAAAACTGAAAATTGAAGAGTGATCCTGTCGTGGGAGATAGAGAGAGCCGGGAGTAAGCAGGTAGATGAAGAGGATCCTTCATTCACCTATCTCGCCTGCTCTTTCTTGTGCTGTATATGCTTTTAGCCTTTTACTTTGCTTTGTTGCACGGAAAGAAAGAAAGAAAGAAGAACGGGACCAAAGTCAAAATATTCAGAACAACCGCTTTCTCATCCAACCTTCATTTGCTGAGTCTCTTTATCTCAATGCCCGCCTCCCTTCGCTATGTGATTTTCTTATTTTCTTTTTAAGTTTCTATTACTTTATAATTGACGATGAGAAGGGAATGAATAAATGATACTCGAGGGATATGCAAATTTTGAGAAAATCTCAAATCATCATAATAAGTTTTCTGGTATATTCTTAGGAATATTAGATTAGATGTCCAACAAGAATCAAGATTGACTTAATTTTTTTTTTTTTTGTTATTTGATTAAATTCACCAAGAAAATAATAACAAAGCCTGAAGAGAGAATCAAAAGTATCTCCTTTTTATATCATAATTAGTTCTTCCTGCTCTTCAGCATATAGACTAATACGTGATATCATCCTTGAAACAAAATTCTTTTTTTTTTTTAGAGAATTATGATACATATTCTTTCAAAAAAAAAAATGAAACATTAGCACGAATTTCCTTATACTTTTTTGCCATTAACACTAACTTAAGATGTCTTACATTTAAACGGATAAAACCACGTATGATTTCAACCATACGAATAAAAAATGTTTAGCGCCCCGAAGCAAGAGACAATTCCCCTCTAAAAGCACAAATTATGCAGTTACTTAATAAGCATCACGGTTTACAACAAACCAAAGTCTAGTGGGAAAGGAAAAAAAAAATTATCATTACAACAAGACAAAGTGCATAATAATGATCAGACCGAAAAGATTTCAGCTTCCACTAAAAGGAGCCAATATAATATCAGGTTTCAATAAAAAGGCTGGCCTTTACAACAAAAAATATTCACGCGAACAATCATATTGACAGCACATTATAATGAAAAACGCCTCAACCTTTCCGTATTTTTAACGAGAAGAACTGAGTTTAACTCTTGCGCCTGATCAGTTTGGCATTGCTTCAATCCCCACCAGTAAATCCTGGACGTCCGAAACCAGCAATCACAATGACAATGACTCTAGCACCTAATCTCATACGATCCTGCTTTTGTAATATAACGAACCCACTCAACAGTGTTGTACCCACTCTTCTCCCATACCTGCAGAGAGTAGGTCACATAAAACCGTCAGTTCTTTGAAAATGAATGGACAATACGCTATTAGGAAATGTGGATACCTTGAGAAAACGGACACGTAAACCAGATGCTGTGAACATGGGAACCTACATCAATATAGATAAAACAAGTAGTTCAGCGTACTAGGGGTTAGTTGAAGGGGCAGCTCCGACAAGTAAATAGGATAAAGTATAGGCAGAAGGAAAGGTGTCGCCCAACTCTCAAAACTTCTTCCCGCAAAAGAGAGCCAATATTACAAAAAGTGCGAGGTCGCTTTAATCCACTAAAGTTAAGTCAAAATGAAAAAGAAAAGGAAAAAAAAAACACTAATTGATTGTCTGCTGGCAAACAAAGAATCAGTAATTACATAATCAAATGTCTAGCTATCAGAGTAATTGATAACACACCTGGAATTCCATCTGAATTGGTGGTCTTGTCCAAGTTTTCTTTTCTGTCATCGTGGTAATAAGTTCAACTTCTGCACTCAAGGTTGGTTCGGTTTGCCCAGGAAATTTCCTAATCCTAGAATTCAAGGAAGAGGATTAGATATTACAATGAGAACAACAACCAATTCATAAGACCCAATGGAAGATATCAGATAAAAATTACGTCAGGAATACAACAATAAAAAATGATACCATAGCGACATTCATAAAATGGAATTTAAAATATACAATAGTGATATAAATTTTCACAGTATAGTGACCACTACAAAGTGAGACTTGTTTTTGCAGTTAGTTCTGGACTTACTTCCAGACCAAACAATCAATAGCTGCGTTATATTTTGCTCTGCCCGACGTAACTGTGAAACTTGTTTTAGCCGTTTGTTTAGGCACGGGAATTTTGACAACAACCCCAAGTGCAAACATTTTTGCACCAAAAACACTCTTGACCTGAACAAAAAAAAAAGGATTAAGCCAATGGCAGGATGAAAAACTTTCAAAAAAAAATTTGTAACTTCTACAGTAAAATCTCCGACCTTGACATTTACTTCCATCCGTGTCCGACCAAGTTCCTTGATAGTTGGCAATACTTTGAAGGGAAGATTGACACCCTCGGTAATACGATACCTTCCAAGGTATAATGATATTAGCGTATAGAGACAAAATAAATGGAAATTCTGGCACCATTAAGGATTTACCCAATCCTATATTGCTAGGTGATTTTATAATACCAGTGGATAGAGAATAGTTAAAACAACCTATTTGAACTACAAAACAGGCTTTCAAATTTCAATAATAAGCATATACCACGCTGAAGTAATCGAGTATTACTTCAAAGCAACATAAAAATATTAATATCATGGAAAGGAAAATGTAGTCAAGGGTGCATGGTCCTGCAAGCAACAAATCGAGGAAACTTCAAATGGCATTAAAAAAGGTGAAAATAAAAATAAATTCAAAGGGCAGACAAGAGGGAACTGCAAACCCTTGAACCCGTACTCCCCACTAAAGAATTCATTTATATGTTTGGTATAGATGTACAAAATTAAAAAACACTCGAGGAATAATAAAAGGATAAGAGCTTACTTCATTAGTTCAAATTCACCATCAGGTGGCACAAAACTAACAGTCTTCTCTGAGTTGAACCTCGTCAAATTTACACATTGATGGAAAGTGACATCATCAAGCTCAATAGTTTTACCACTGCGAAATATATCATTTTCAGTGATAGTGTAACACATGAGTACATAGACACAAATTTGAAATGACAATATCTAGAGAAAATATCAATAAAGAAGGAAAAGAATGAGGAATGACATGTGCCACCAAAGGCTACCTTTTGGCAGGACGGGATTTAAGCTGTGACTCTTTCTCAAGGCCAATCTTGTCATTCAAACCCAACTTCAAATCAGGCATCCCAGAAAGGAAGCATTTCATGAGAATCTTCCCCGTAACATCACAACGAAGAACACTACCTAAAATCCAAAAACTGTTAGCATCCAAGCTAGAAAACATTGAAAGAAAACATCCTAAAGCCAAGCCCCACCTTTTGAAGACATAAGAAGATTCACACTTTCCACAATATCCAGGAAGACCTGTCGAAGGGCAATGTTATAATAAGTATGTCAATAATAAGAAAAATGTATATAAGTTAGTATAATGTTCACCTCATTCTTTTTGTAAACAAGGCCTTCTCTCCGCCAACCAACGGCACCTGTAACTTGTAAAGTTGCATTTGGAACAGGTCTATCTGTGGGCTGTTTTTTAATAGCAAACAGCATAAAATGAAGTATAAGACCCAACAGAGAAAGCATATCAAGACATAAATTTTTCACAATAATAAAAAAACGATAGATAGAGAGTATGTGGACTAACCTTGGATGAAAAGGGAGAACGCACTCCTTCCTGAGTGATGTAAAGCTTTAAAATCTCTGGTGAAAGATTTTGTGGGTAACCAAAATCCATAATTTCTGCAAATGGATGTACAACTACAAATCAAACCTTCTGCCATTTACTTAACTAATACTACAAATTTGGACTTGACAAAACATAGTTACCAAGTAAGAACAAGGAACACTGTATTGCTCCTTTTGTTTACATGAATTTTCTTGTCACCTTCCTTTTGCAGATTTTAAAAGCCTGATTTTAGATTCATCTATATGCTTATTATATTCCATATAATGTGACTCGCAGAAATTTATTGTTTGGTGCACAATTACGCATTTGATGTCTTGCCTCTGTGTCTTCATATAGGGACCAACTTCAACACATGCAACTCCTTGCTTACAAAATACTTACATGAACTTCGCCACGTTATTTTCTTTTAGCCTAAGTCAACTTTTTAGTTAAGATAACCAAAACTCTTCAAATTAAATGCGACATTAATTTGAACAATGACACACGGTACTCGAGTATGTAAAAACATAAACATAAAGAAGTTCAATTCTAAAGCCTTCTAAATTACTTACCATCCAGAAGCTCATAAATGAGAACAAAATTATTTCGAATTGCATCCTCATCAAAAGCACCACCAAAATATGATTTGAATAGCGCAACAGCCTGCAAAGAATATATGATGTACAAGTTATCACATATCATATATGTCAATTTGCTTATCACAGCAGAGAGATAAAGGTGTTCTTTTTTTTTTTTTTTGTTGGGGGTGGGGGGAGGAGAAGGAAATAACAAGACCAAAAAAATTTGAGAAATCACATATGACTTTGATCGGAATATTAGGAGAATAAAAAAGGGTTTCTAAATAAATGGTAAGCCAAGAAAAAAAAAAAAAATGTGGACATCTCCTAATAGACCAACTTGACCCTTAGTACTTGTAGAGTTGTACCAGTCTCAAGCAAAGCATTACACTTTAAAATTTATAACTCCTCTGCTAAATTCGTGGGTCTTTTCTCAAGATATAGTAATTTGTGCTAACTTAGGGCATCTAAGAGGTTCTTCTACACGCCTAACTTTTCCAGAATGAAGTCCTACTTTTTCCTCGAAAACTTAACAATCATTTGCGTAATCACAATCAAAGGCCAGCAACAATGACATAGCAGATATTAGAAGCCAGAAAGTCATTCACAAGCAGTTTGTATGGGCCAATTCAAAGAATATCCAGATTATCTTATTACAACAATTACAGGCGGCTTTGTCTAAAAAATGTTAACAGAAAGCTGGAAAAGTATCTTAGTCCATAATTATTTTCTGACTGAAAACACAAAAAACCATATCATAATCACAATATGAATCACGAGTCATAATTTAGTAGACAAAGCCAGTAAACAGGTAAGTGTCAATGACAAGTAGATGTTAACAACCTCAACGACAAACTTGAATGCGCATGCTACATTAGCATTGCTGCTGACAACAATCACAACGTAGACATTGCTTATCCTCATGTAAAAGAAAGAACAACCACCAATCTGCCTCACAGGACATGTACCAAGTTCTTTTGTCTGCATTATATGTGTACGGAATGCATCCACCATATTTCCCCTGTAAAAGTACGAGTTAGCACCTAGCAGACACAATATAACGCAGGCAGTAACAAACTTCTAACAGCTCACATAGTCAGCAACAAACCTTAGGAAAGTAAATAAATAAAGAAAAGGATGTCGGAGAGTGATAAGAAAAGAGAGATCATAAAGAAAATCAGGCTGCCAAAGTTCACCGAGCAGCATATTATATACGCTAGCTAAAACCACAGGTGAATCTGCACCACCATCCATAAGCTTCATGGACAATTAGCAAGGATAATAGAACAAACTCGTAATTACCAGAACTAGTAAACTAAGAAGCATCTGGTCACCAAATTCCACATCCAATATTTGATCAAAACATGCTTAGTTGTCTATACAAAGATTGTCAACTTGCCACCAGGACAGAGCTCCCACGTTAAAGCGCGAATAAGCAAACACATTTTCCAAAATATCAGAAAGAACAATTAGACCATAAGTAACAATGCAAAAATGAAGAAAACGCATCTCATCATTTTCTTACAATCCGCAGCAACCAGTAAATGAGTAATAGATGAATCAGAGAGGAGAAAGATAAAGTATTACCCCACATCGTCGCGATAGAGGCGATTAATGAGGACGTCGCCTCGGAGGTTCAAAAAGTATATAGCCGACGCGGCCACCGGCATCCCCGATCCGGTGTATCAGCTTCGAAATTCTCCAACAACGAGCTTCAGAAATTATCAAAGCCGGTGGCTCTTCCTCAGATCTATGGTCTCCAGTCTGGAGCTAAGAGAAGAAACAGCAACTATGATGCGTGTGCAACCGCTTAGTAGTGCATCAGAAGGCGTCGCCGCCGATACGACGATTCCGGGGAAAGATATATAAGTCACGAGATGAGAGTCAACGACGGCGAAGAGGAAAACTCCACTCTTCGGAAGTAGCGGACCGTGGTTCAATAACAGTAAGCGGACTGGCTTGGGCCGAACGGCAGCGTCTTTTCCATGGCACGTGCCTCTCCTAGGTCACATTTCTCTAATTAATTATTATTGTTATTAATAATTAATAATTTACTATAAAAATATTAAAATAATATAAAATTTATATACCTCAGCACTGTTTCTTTTATATTTTATTTTGGTAAATTTTTTACGGCAGGATTCCTCTTAAGTTCTTAACAAATACATATGAGACCTTTGATGGTACACGTGCAATTGCATTTATTATAATTAATTTGACATTTTAAGTCGTTTTCTTTATTCAAACATTTGCCTTGTTCAATTAGAGTTCCAAGTTGAAAGAGGTTTTGGCGGGAAGGAGATGCAATAGCTCAGTGGTAGAGTTAACAATAATTATTGAATATAGCAAATTAAAATTGATGGATTTTTCTGCACTATTGAATATTGAAGAAAAATGGAAGGGTCTGGAGAGTGAGAGGAATAAAGAGCATCACAAGAACATGGAAAGTAGGAAAGAAAGGCAAAGGATAAGAGATTTGTATGAAAAGGAAACATGTGTATGTCACAATTTTTAATGAATATTAACTAAAGAGTAAAGTAAGATTAATGTTGTTTTCTAATACTTGTATTAGGTTTTATATTTTGAGATTAAATTTGTTTTTTTTTAATATTTGAGTTAATATTAAAAATTTATTTTCATCTATTTTATGAAAAAAATATTAGCTAATAAATTTAGGAATATTATAATAGAATGTGAGACTTTTTCGTTTAGTTTTCTAGTACACAGTCATAAAAAAAAATAAAATTGAAGCCTTTAACCTTTTATATTTATATGCTATTTAAATTCTTTATTAGTAAATTACTCATAATAGTTAATCATAAAACTTTTCTCTTGTCAAAAAAAAGTTACAGAGTATTTCTTATTGTAACTAATTTATTGATACAACAATTTTTTTATCAGATACTATTCTCGCTGCCAAACGCTCAGAAATTTCAACCTGAATAAGAGGACAGAACTTGTGTGCTATAATTGTAGTACCGTATAGGTTGATGTATAATTTCATTAAAACTGATGTGAATAAAAAGTAAAAAGTAAGAAATTCCAAAAAAGCAGGGGAGAAAAATAAAAATCTTAAAACCCTAAAAATTCTAAACCCTCCTTATAACCAATTTCGGCTCCCCTTTTCATCCCCTAGTTTTTTTAATTCCAGTCGGACTCATTGTCTTTCTCTCCCACAGTCCCAAGTCTCCATCTTCCTCGCTCTTTGCTATTCCCTCTTCTCTCTCTTCGAAGTACGTTTCAAGGAGATAACTCGGCGAATCCCAAGAACCTGCATTTTGCTTCGACTTCGCGGAATTCAAGCACACGCTTTCGGAAGCCCTCAAAATCGTTTCTTTTCGTTTTTTTTTTGTTTTCTTGATCCGCTGCAATGGATTCTCGTGAACCGCCCCAGCAACCGCCACCGCTACAACAGCAACCACAGCCGCAGTCACAACCACAACCGCCATCAGTGGCCCCAAACATGATTATAGGACCCGGGTCGTATGCCCCTACTATGCCCAACCCCAATAGTTCTCCTATGATCAACCCCAATTCAACGGCCACTATGATGGCCCCTGCTACCGCTCGATTCCCTTTCAATTCAGGAGTTCCGCAACCCCCTCCTCAAACAAAGCCTCCGGAACTTCTTAACTCCACCAGTCCTTACGATGCCTCTTCTGCGTTGAGGCCATGTGGCTTTAGCATTGATTCTGCGAAGAAGAAGAGAGGCCGGCCGCGGAAATATTCGCCGGATGGTAACATTGATTTGGGTTTGGCTCCCACGCCTATGTCTTCTTCTGCCGGTCAGGGCGATTCCAGTGGCACGCCGTCTACGGAACCTCCGGCAAAGAAAAATAGGGGAAGGCCGCCGGGCTCT
Source organism: Bauhinia variegata (assembly GCA_022379115.2). NCBI lineage: Eukaryota > Viridiplantae > Streptophyta > Magnoliopsida > Fabales > Fabaceae > Bauhinia > Bauhinia variegata. The sequence goes on along the minus strand of CM039436.1, from coordinate 16,268,303 downwards.
GGAAAGAAGCAGTTGGATGCTCTTGGTATTTGTTATATCTATGTATATTTTTTGAGTGTTAGTTTGTTGATTTAATTCTTGCTCGCTCTCCGTATTGGACTGATTATGATTACCTACTGTCCTGTTGATGTGCAGGAGCTGGCGGTGTTGGGTTTACTCCGCATGTAATCATGGTGAATGCTGGCGAGGTATGCAATAAAATCAGTAGACCCTGGCTAATGGTTAATTTAGTTCTTTTCGCCACAATGTACTGAACTATTCAGTTTACAAGCTTTTTGTTGTTGGAACAATGCCAAGATTATTGCTTAACTTAGTTGCATTTATTTGTTGATAATCTGTGTGCCTTATTATCGTCGTAGTCTTTGAAATGACACTGTAATCAGTGTTTGAGAGGCGAGGCTAATTGACTTGTGATAAATTAATTGAAGCCCAAAATTTGGTAATTGGATGAAGTAATCCTGGAGTCACAGGATGCTGCATATATGCTACTTGTGAGGTTGATTTTTGTTAGTTGCAAAGGGAAATAAAGCATTGGTTATCAAAAATTTTAAATCGTCGCTGTTGTAAATGTTGGATATAAATCAGCTTTTCCCTAACAGCTTCCTAACTTTTAGGTTGATTGGGTTCTTCACATAATATCAAAGTCTCTTTGACCTAGTGATATTCAACCTTTGCTCTCTTTAGAGTTAAATTAAAATTTCAGCATTAGGTAAAGTAGGCAGATTTTGCATTGGGGCCTTGTTAGATATAAAATCCATATATGGGCCTTCTCATAACGCAAACTTTAGGGTTGATTCAATTCTTGACAGTAAATTTTAAAGTTAATGTACATTCTTTTCTATTAAATCTGATCAGAATTATTTGAATTGTGGTTTGTAAACTTGTCCATTATGAAACAGAATGGCATGACGATAATCATCTTGTCAATTCTTACAGTTATTTCTCACTTTTTTGGGGACTAATTTGTATGCTCGGCAAGGTAGTTTCTAGAAAAGTTCCCTCAATTTATAATTAAGAGTTTTGTATACCATTCAACTGGGCATATGCGTGATCCTCAGAGATTTGCATACCATTCAATTGGCTATCCAATTATAGTTGGTTTATACAGGGAATGTATTTTGCCTTTCTTGACTTAAACCTCACTGATCTCATCGCTTATAAAATGACACTGATGCTAGAGTAATGTTTTTTGTTTCTAGCCCTGTTATGGATTTGAATGCACATCCTATCTTAATATGGATCTTTTGCCGCAGTGAAAATGGGAGTAGTTATTGTAATAACCTACTCATGTTCTTATATCAAGCTCCTGATCCCTATCTGGCTTTTTCGCTGTTAAATGATGTGGATGTTTTTGAACCTATTGAAATGAAGCTGGAGATTGGATTCCTTCTAGACTCTAAATTTTGACGTGGGATTATCTCGTGTGTTTGTTTGTGTTTGCGTGTGTTTATTTACTTTTAAAGGTGGATTTACTATATTAATTTTTGGCCTTTAAGTTTCTGATTGGAAGCTCTACTCATGAGGAGCTTTGTTGCGTGAATCTTCTCATCAGCATGCTTTTGTTGATTGTAGGACATCGCATCAAAGATTTTTGCCTTTTCTCAGCAAGGACCTCGGACAGTTTGTATTCTTTCTGCCAATGGTGCTATCTGCAATGTCACCCTTCGTCAGCCAGCAATGTCTGGTGGTACTGTGACATATGAGGTACATTTTATATCCTTGTACCATCCATTTAATATCCGTAATATCAATTTGTGTTGTTTATGCCATGCGTGAAATGATCTGATGTAATGTGTGTGTAACATGAATATTCCTAAACGGGACTTTTTGAGTGAACATGAAATTTTGTGCATTTATTTATTGTGCCATAGGATGCCATTTCAAAGTTATTGGCTAAGATATTTCGTAACAAGTCTAGATTACACTTGGTTATCAATAAAGAGGTCATTTGAATCTCGCATATTCAGCTAGGTTAATTGGCCTCAATTGTTCTGGATAATCTCGCTTTAAACGTGCAGACGAACAGTGGTAGAAATGTTAAATTGATTTTAAAGTGTTCGTCGCTATTTTCTTTAAATTCTAAAAGCTATTTGAAGAATTGTGATGGGACTTATCTCTTTTTATGAAAGTCTCATGTTGCTTGAGAACCTTTCAATGTTGCACTGACAGGTAAGGAGTGACTTCTTGTTGACACAAGAACCAGGAGTAATTGAATGGAATAGACCTAGCGGTTATAATTTTATTTGATAATTAGCTTTATATATATGTTGGTGTAAATATTTACTGAAGCATTTTGTGTAGGCGTCAGACACGTCATTTCATGTCTTTTTTTGACTTTACACTTACAGGGCCGATTCGAGATTATATCTCTGTCAGGTTCATTCCTGCTTTCTGAAAATAATGGTGGTCGTAGCAGAATAGGTGGTTTGAGTGTGTCTCTTGCAGGGTCCGATGGACGAGTTTTGGGTGGTGGAGTTGCTGGAATGCTAACTGCAGCATCACCCGTGCAGGTAAAGTTTTCAATGGTAGAAAATTGATATCAAGTAAGAACATTGAACTAGTGTCGAAATTCTGTTAGGCCTGTAAAATGTATTAAGCAGCATATTGTATTAGAGCTTGTGAAACAAGGAATCTTGTATTCATGAAAGGTCGACAAAACTCTAATACCGTTATCTTTACGACCATTTTAATTACTAACAGGTCATCGTGGGTAGCTTTATTGCGGATGGGAAAAAGTCGAGTGCAAACGTCATGAAATCTGTCGCTTCGTCGGCAGCGGCATCCCAAATGTTAAATTTTGGTGCACCTACGACACCAACCAGTCCTACCTCCCAAGGGCCTTCAACTGAGTCGTCCGATGATAATGGTGATAGTCCTTTCAATAGAGGTGGCCATCCTGGACTCTACGGTAATGCTGGTCAGCCTATTCATAATATGCCAATGTACCACCATCAACTGTGGGCAGGCCAAACACCGCAGTGAAACATTTTTTTTGTTTTTTTCTTTTTCTTTTTCTTTTTAGGATTAGTGAAGGGGCAGGGTATTTGCACGATGATTGTTTAGGTTGAGGGTAGTGGTTAGAGTTCATTTCTAGAATGCTAACACACATTGTGGAGCTCTGGAGAGTATCCTAAGGTCTATATTTATTTCTACTTGCAGTTGATTAGGATTTTTTTTTAGCTCACAATTTGAACGTTGCTATTGCTGATAGCTGAGAATATGCCGCCCCATTATCCGAACTCTTGTCATTTTTGAATTGATTCTTATAAGTATTTCGGCTTTTATATTCTGTTTCCTGCAGCAGCAGAGTACCTGGTTTATATAAATACGACGCAATTTATGATAAATAAATAACAACACAAGCCTCCTAAACTAAAACTAAACCAAAAAATAAAAAATAAAAATGAATGAAACTATGAAATCTTCTTTCATCTTTCTGCAGGTCTCAATCTTAAAAGGGTGATTCCATATATTATACATATCATATAATAAGTAGTTATCAGTTCGTCAAATTAATTCAAGCATCGCTTTCCCATCCCGTGAGAGATATGTAATTATTTTCCAATCAATTAGTCTTTACACTTTGCAATTGCACATGCATAAAACGACAACTAACAGTTCGATTTTAATGTTGATTACTATATTATTAATTGATTAATGATTTGGGGTTTAAATTAATGTTCCTACATTTGTATTTGTTTCGTATGTTAAACGTGTTTTGTGAACTACTGCGGTTGAGGTTTAAGAAATAGCATTAAGCTGGTCAAGAGTCCTTGTCAATGTTATGCATTCTTGTTTTGAGTTTGTTGGAGATGGATGACCAAGTCCATTACGCTTTGTTGACAATGAATGTCATCGTGACGGCGTGGTCTTGTCTTACTTGATCGTTTCATATCGTAATCTTCAAAACCTACGTTCCATTCAAATTCCTACTAACAACCAAGGAACTCACTCAAGGCTATACATATATTTTCTCATAAAAATCAAAACTAGCTACCCAGTAGTTGTTGGAATATTGCTTCATTTGTTTGAAGAAAGAGAAAAGTCTAATACAAAGCTTTGTATTGTAATTTCTAATATGTATGAATTGCTTGGGGTCACCGGTTGGTTTCATTGATGACCCAGAAAGTGTTACTCTAGTTGGGAAATCAATGGTTGGTTCCTCTTGGATTTGAATTGGGATATTCCAAGTTCTGGTTTGCATCAAAATGAAGACAGGCCCTATTTCCAGATATGGGCTAACTGGGTTTTCTCGGGCCACTTCTGTTGTTGACACTAGATTTTCATTCTGGGCCTCATTTCACAAATCATTTCTAATCACTTACGAGTAACTGAGAGTCAATCCAGCTTTCCTTCATACATCATTCTCAATTTGTTATCAATTTGGGTTAGTTGAAAGTTTCCTTAGCATGAGATGGGAGATATGCCCTTCAGCTTGGAATTACACTTTCAAAACAACCTATCTTCTACGGCATGGTTGAATTGAATTAACAACTGGGTCTCTTTCATATTTCTACTATTTTTTTTACAACAAAAGTCTAATAAAGCATGTCTTAAGCAAGAGATAATTGTAATTATTTTACCTTACAAACCAAATTAATCTCACGTCAATTGTCATGTGAGAAGCCCATAGGAAGAAACAGAAACATAGCACTTAAGAAGGTCTGAAAACATGAAGAAGAACCACGTATGAATCATCATGGATGTTCGTACTCTGGAAATTGAAGCCAGTTTACAACTACTGAAAAACACACACCCATGACCATGCTTCCTTGCTCCCTACACATTTAAGGACAAGAAACTTTTCTAACAACGAGAAACCCATGATCGTTTTCTTCTGTTTTAACTTTGTTTACTCTTCCAAAGTGAAGTCCTTGATTCACCTTATTATTATTACTACTACTTGTTATATACTCTTAGTGTTAGATAACATCATGTTTTGTGCTTATATTATAAGCACTGCTTAATTAAATGCTCTGTACCTTCTCTATATCGGGAAAGCATTATTTCCTAAATAATACTATGTGAAAAAAAATAATCATAAAGTTTCATTTAATCTTATATATAACAATTAACACATCAAATGTTCATCATGACCCGGATCAAATACTAGTTAGGCCATTTCAGATGAATATTATTAAATAACTTAGAGAGAAGACTCCGTAGTACTTTAACATCATTGACATTTTGGTCCCCATCTTCATCATTATCAACAACACCCACACCATAAACAGTACTCCTCGACAATGTGGTTATGTCTAATCACTCTATGTTGTAAGCACATAGTAATTAATTAATTAAATTCAACAAAGAAAAAACTATGATTTCTTACGGAAATATTAAATTCAACTGCTTGATATATATAATATTAAATATGTAGTTGACAGCTTAGAATCAAATGGGTGTAAGCATAAGCATATGTTGATAATTTATTGCACAAAAATATATGAGTTAGTCACTTTGATTCTTTTATTTATGCTTTATTATTTAAATCTATTAAATTCAACCACACTTGCTCTGCTGTGTATATGTCAATTGGTAGGGGGTTGGAATCTTTCTTCCTAACTACCCTTCAGGTGTCCTAAACCATGTATATTAATTGTTCTCAACATTATCTTAACCATGATTAGCACATGTATGAGGATTTGAAAAATTGGAATCTGTTCCCCAAGATAAATTTCGTCAAACATTCTGATTTAGGGATTAGATACTTGTATGATCAAATGATGCTAAATTATACCACCAACTAATGACTTTTCTTTCATCCTGTTCTATTTAATGAAAAACATCACTTGAAATCCATTAGTAGAATTCTGAACTCATTAGTTTTCATTTATACGAAGGAATTAATGAAGAAAAATAGTAGTAGTAAACTTCATCAATACTACTTAAAATCTACCAATTTACAATTGGTTTTGGTTTGTTTTTGATATAATAACTTCATCAACAGGTAATGATCATTGACGTTGTATATAATTAAAATCTATGAAGGTTAGGTCACATCTCAACTAATTAATCTATTAATGCTAAATATCATCACATTATTATAACAATACATGTCTTGTATTTAACCAAAACAAAAAAACCTGCAGTGGATAATTTATTTTCTAGCTGTTCGATGATCTCTTGAAATATATGAGGAAGTTTAGATTAATAGTTAAAGTTATTTTAATGAGTCGGTATACATGTACCTCCAGTTTCAGGTTAGTATGGTTAAAAATGTACAATATATAATTATGTTTCCCCTAATGTAAGCACCTTAAAGGAACATAATAATGCTATTTCAAGGAAAGGAAAGGCGAAGCAGCTAGCTGATCATGTTAGCGGAGTAAACACTTGGCATCCTATATGCATGTATGTTGATTTCCTAAGAACAGAAGAAGGAAAATGAGGTGAATTAAGTTCATCATCAGGCGAGGGTCTATATAGAGATAACTCAAATAAGCTGATTACATGCATGCATTATCTTCAATGCTCAATTGCTTTTCAAATAGAAGGGAAATTCATTAATGTGTTTATGCAGATAAATATGACAAGAACGTAGTGGCATTGCATTGCAGCTCTAGCATAGTACTAGTTCGAATAATAAATGATCAAAGGGTATAACTTGGTGAGGCAAACTAGTATATTGGGAACATATTCTTGAAGCAAAGTGGTTTACGGCATCAAATGCAATTCCCCGGCCGAGAGGATAATGAAGCACCATTAAAATTTGTTTCATGAAAGCATTGTACGGCTTCACCACTGAGTGCAAGTCTATTACTACTTTTCTTCATCAAAAACGCAAGCCACTTTGCATAAATATAAATATATATGATCAAGTGGAGAATAATTAAAGTCAGTAATTGACATTACATTACATGCATCATATCATGATTTGCAATATTTAACTCCCTGCCGCCGAAATCCTAGTTAGCTAGATAATCCAACCTACACTAATTATAAAACAATTTGGATCCTTAATTTGCCTCTTGGCTCTACGGTGGAATAGTTGAAGCCCTCTATACCAGGCTGCATTCATTTTGTTGAAGTTGCTCACTCGGATCCTTAATTAGAACAAGGGACTTAATTTGGACCAACCAAAATAAGCTTATAACTTAATTACGAGTAATCCAGAATCTCCTTGAAAATTTTGATTTGATTAATGCACCCTAAAATCTCAGATACTAATAGAAAATTATCACAGAAAACTTACATATATTGATGAGTTGATGAATATATGCGTATATAAGCACATGCATTCAATCCATATGCTTTGATTATTGCCTCCAGTGAAACATTCTAGAGGGTATTTCATACAGTGCGGTGTTCTATTTTCCATTATATTTCCTTTGACTCCCTTTCTCCGTTTCCCACCCAAAAACTAACAGATATTGTGGTGTTTTGAGTCTAAGACTAGGTCGATTGCCATATTATAATTGAGATCAAATTTTTAGGGTAAATACGAGGAGGAGCAGGCTGAGATGACTCTTTCTCAATCAGATCCAACAGTTCAACCAAAATTCTCGAGAGGAAAACCTGACATCGATCGATCCAGATCAATATTCATCCAGGTTTTCTTTGTCGTTACATATCCCATTAATGGTAAATCAGGAAATCACAACTAATACGGAAACTGGTTGCTGAAGAATTATCTAAACTGGTCTTTCATAGACAGAAAACAAAGGACATATATGCACAGAGGAGAATGATGCTCAACATCTAAATCCAGTAATTAACCATGAGAGTATTTTTCCTGGATATGGTGTTATGTGTTATCAGAAAGGAGCACAACCAAGAGTATTTTTTTTTTTTTTTTTTCTTCTCTTTTGTTTCAAAGATTTGCTTTCCTTAATTTTGTATGGCTCATACGCGTTTGGGGTTAAGATTATCAATAGTAGATCATTCCTAGTTAAAGAGAAGATGAAGTACAAAAGGTTAGCTCATAGATCCATTCCTAGTTTAAGAGATGTTGTTTATTTTGATAGTTTACCTTCCTTTGTTAATCTTGCTGTTTTTGCGACAAATTGGGAACTAGTTTCGCCAGACCATGTAATTTTTAACCTATGTTATGTTTAATGCATTTCCAGTATTAACAAAAAAAATAAAATTCTTGCAAAAACTCTTGCTCAAGTATTATGATTTCTGTCTTTGATCGAGCAGCAATACGAATTCTGCCGATGAAGAAAAAAAAAAAAAAAAAACCTTCTTGCTTCGCCAGTGGTTACATATATATCTACTGTTCTATTTATTAAACTCGAAAAGCAACGGTAAAAGGACCACCCTTAATATCTTGTAAAATTCATCTATGTATATACCTAACTTAAGCACTTACGTTCATCATGCTTTTGTTATTTTTTGTAGCCAATAACTGTCCTCATGAAGAGGGAAAGTTGAATTAGATATAATATTAAATTAGAAACCTAGTAGTTGATATGAAATTAAGGGTAAAAGTAACTATGTATTGACTTGGGAAAACCATGAATGAAAACAAAGGAGAAAATTTAAAAACATAAAAAAGACGGTGGTGGCATGGTTTGGGACTTGCGAATGCTTCATGTTTAACGACAAAGAGTTTCTTGAAACACGTAGTGATGTGCATATGTTGGGTTTAAAGCTGAGTCCTCAGACAACACATAAAAAGGAAAAACCACAAAGAATAATTCCATGGAGGACAAGTAATATATTTGCAGAGAAAATCCCAAAAATAAACAAAAAGCCAATGAGACTAATTAATTAAGTAGAAGAAGTACAACTCAAATGCACCCCAGAGATAAAACTAAATCATCAGCAGCAGCCAAAAAGAGAGTAGAAGTAGAAGAAAGGATCGGGAGAAGAATACAAGGTCATGTATATAACTAATCTATGAATTTTCTGACCTTTAAGACACTTCCCCCATTCCATGTGCATCTCAAATTGGTTCCTTGTAGCTGTTCAACAATCACATTGGAGTGAAGGAAGAATATCCACAAAAGAAAACCCTTTTTTTCCTTATTAATATTAGTGGCTCGGCTCCTCAAAATGGTGGACGTCCTGCTGAGTTTCCCGCCCACCCATCAACTGGTAACTGAACATTCTGCATATTAAGTGGCAAATTGAAGAAGGGAAACCCCGATGATGGGTCCGGGAATGGGTTGTTGTTGCCCACAGCGCCACCAGTTCCAGTTCCAGTTCCTTGAGAAGCTGGTGGCTGTATCTGAAGCTGCTCCTCCTCATCCAACGGTAACCTTTCATACGCCACGTTCGTAAACGAAGCAGCAATTACAACAACAGGCCCTGCTGCCGTCAACTCCCCCACCACACTCCCTCCTACCACCTGTCCTTGACCTCCGGCTAAGTATATCGACAGGCTCGTCGCTCCCGGCGGCGCTGGAGGCGGCAGAAATGATCCCGACAACGATAATATCTCGAACCTTCCGTGAAGGGTGACGATAGCTCCAGCTGCTGCCGGCTGTCTCAAACTGACATTCGTGACGGTCCCGCTGCCACTCAGAATGCAGATCCCACGCTGTCGGCGGCGCGCGTAGGTTGCAATACAGTCGAAGACATCGCGGCCGTCGCCCACTTCGAGAATATGAGCCCGGAGCGTGTTGGCACTCTCTCTGGTTATGATGACCGGTGGTTTGGGCTTGTTCTTGGAACCAGCTGGTCGGCCGCGGGGTCGACGGGCAACGATGTCACCGGACCCAGCGGAGGCGGAAGCGGATGCCAGCTCAAGACCTTGGTGGGGACCATCATCGGTGGAGAACGGGCCACCCCGATTACCATCGTCTTCCGAATCGGGTTGCTGCTGCCGCTGGAGGTGCAAGTCAGGTCTGTGAAGATTTTGAACAAAGCGAGAAGCAGTGCCTAAATCCAGACCAGCCATAGACACATCAAAGAGAGAGAAAAATTATTATAAGAAAACAGAAAACAAGGAAAACAGTTTTATTATTGATATTAAATACTATCGATATCTAAGATAGATCAAAGATTTTTTAAGCACTTTTTTTTTTTTTTTGCTGCTTTTGTTTATTTTAAGGGAAGTGGAAAATATGTATAGAAAATAAGAAAGAAGCCGGGAAAGGAAAAAGAGGCAGTGAGAGAGAAAGAGATGGAGCTCTCGGAGAGTGAAGCTGAAGGCTGAAACTGGAAAAGAGGGTGGATTTGATTTAAGAAAGGGTTAAAGGGAAGACAGAGGATAGAGTGCAGAGAAAGAAAAGGAGAAGAAGAAGAAGAAGAAAGAAGAGCGAGAGATAGAGAGGTCTGATGAAGAAGACAAAGGACTCAAAACGCAGTCATTCGTTTGGGCAACCAAAAAGTTTAAATATAGGGATAAAAAAATAATAATAATTAGTTGAGAAAATGGCTAATACGCTTTCTTATTCCTAAAGACCACGAGCTATGCTTCCACCCTTTTCCTAGAGCGTGCTCTAAACGCGATGTATATAAAATATAATTAACTTAACACGGGAATAATATTTATTGTTATTTTATTCTTAATTTTTACTCTTATTTAGTCAAACAAATATTTTTAAATTAATTTATTAATATTTATAATATTATTTTAATATATTTCAACCAATAAAAAATAGTAGAACGAAAATAAAACAACATATAGATGTTGCTCCGACAAGTACTATATTTCAAGCTAGAAATTATTGTTGATACTTATTTCTGCCACCTTATCTGGTGTGCCCTCTCGATCTTCATTTTATATTTTCATTTTTCATGGAGTTCTTCATTTTGGAACTTAATTTCACAGTACCTATTCAATCTCCATAATATTTTAGAGCATAAAATATCTAAATAGTAATTATAATCAAGTCCTTAAACATTTTACCACATTCAATTAATGCTATGTTTATATTTTCTTCCGTGAATATAAAACCACAGCACATGTTATTTAAGGAAACAGACGTAGATCGGGAATCTAGTAATCAAATTTAAATTTTTTGGCATAATATATATATATATATATATATATATATATATATATATATATATATATTGATCTGGGCATAAAAAATAAAGTTGACATCCAGATAAGTGAAAGTTTCTGATAACGGGATATAACTGCTTAACTGTCACTCTGATGGATCATGAGCAACGATATCTTTGGATAGATTCTTGTCTCTTTTTTAAGTAAACAAAATTATTTGAAATTCTTAATAGTTCCACTATATGTGCATAATCTCAATAAAAATGACATATATAATAGAAAGGAAAGCGGGGTCGAAAAATAAAGTTAACCGTCCCTTTTAAAAATTTAATAATTAATTAAAAAAAATTGTCGGGTGGAACACATGGAAATTAAGAATTATTTTGCGGATTAAATTATGTTTTGTCCACTCCCTTTTATAACACTTACTTTTTGAGGCAATCGTAATGGGAAATTTAAGAAGATCCAAGTTTCCTTATGGAGTATACCTTAATGTAAAATAAATTAAACTACTTCGGTTTTTTTTTTTTTTTTTATGTGTACTTAAGGTTATAGTTATATCTATATATTTGCATGCCCTTTTGCTTTCTTGCTCTCTAAAATGCATTAATATAATTAATAATCTCCTGGTAGAATAGTCAATGTTTTACAATTAGACATTCTTTGAAGAAGGTTTACTTTTTTTGAGTTTCTAAAGGATGGATTGATTTAATAATTAAGGGTTCAAATATTAATTATAAAGTGAATATTGCATTTGTGCATACCAAAAAAATATTGTATTTGTTCGGTAATTGAGCAAGGAAGTGTATTTTTAAAATTTATAAATCATTATTTAGATGTGTGTATATATACATATTTCGTTAAGATTAAAATACTATTCTTTTTGTTAAAGATTATTGTCTTGATTAGAGCATTTAAATGTTATAATTGTATTTGATTAAGTAAGGAGGAGTGGATGTGTCTCAATTGTCTATTGAACCAAAAAAAAATGGAGAGAGTGAGGTTGAGACAGGCACGGAGGGCGCGTGGGAACATGCCGCTGTTGATGTTCCTGTGTGTTAGTGAGGGCATGTAAAAATGAATCGGAGGCAGATGAACCCCAAATAGATGAAGACCGACGAAGGGAGTTTGTGGGTGGGGTTTCGTTTCAACTTTGGGGATTTTGTGGGCTGACACCCTAACCATGGTTTGTCAAAGTTGACCACCTCGGGTTAAGTTGAAAGTCGAAACGTGAGGGGCTGGACAATGCTCCCATAATATTTTATTTTAATTATAAAAAAAGTTGGGGTCGCTTATTTAAATTTAAATTGCATAAACGAGGGAGAAAGGGCCAAGTGGGGGATGATGCTGCGGCGTGTGGGTCCCACCCTGGGCGGCCCTCTCCACCGGTTCTGCCCTTTCTTTTTTCTTTTTCTCTTGCCACCTTTGCTTCCTCCATTAATTTCCTTTCTTCTTCCAACATTCTCAAATAATCCAAGCTTTATTATTTGCTTTTAATATTGTTAGTGGCGTTTGGTGTTCGCTTGAATGCTGGAGAACTTGAAAAGAAAAAACTTTTGACAATAATATTTAGGCTTTTAAATTTTAGTCATAGCCTTTTAATTTAAATGTTTAAACCTCCTAAATTTAATATGGATCGTATGCACATGATGTAGGGAGCAGTGTTAACTGAAAAGATCGAATAATTAAGTTGGTGATGTTTCTTTGCTGTCAAAACTTTGTTATATGGATTCCTGCATGGCTGAGCCTAGTTGATCTTTCTGTAATAATAGATACTACAACCTTCTCAAATTACTTAAGATTAAACCCTATTTTTTTAAATTGCACTTCTACAGTTTTATCCTTTGCTTACAGCATTTAATTAATTACAACATAAGATAGACAAACTAAACAACTAACTTCGAAGAAAAGAATACTTATGGAAGGGTAAAGATGATCTTAGGGATTGTAGCATTATGAAGTTTTTTTTTTTTTTTTTTAAAAAAAAAAGTTATCTGGTAATTAATTATATGAGTGTCCAATAGCACGTCTTACTTGATACTGTATTTCTGTTGTTTCAAGTTTTAAAAAGTACTAAACATATTAAATATAGATTCCAGCATAGCATAACATAACATAAATATTGAATCTACAGAGTGGGATGCAAACGACGTGTCAGGCTGGGGAACTATATAGATAGCATCAAACTTGTCACGTACATGTTGCCAAGTAATGTTGCGGCGTCTCTAAATTCTTGGCTATTCTAATTGGTATTGCAAGAATCCCTTTGATTTATTAGGCAGGGAAGGGAGGGAGAGGATTCCTTGATTAATTAATTTATGTAACATATGATTCATAATTGAACTTAAAATAAAGGAACTGCAGGTATACATATGTTTATTAATTTCCTTGTCCTTATGAAAAGTTGCAAATTAAATATAAAGCACTCCAATAAAGTTGCGAGGACTTCATTTTCAATTCTATTTGGGTTAGGATTTGTTATATGAACTCAAGTTCCTGTGATTATGGAGATTAATTACCAGTAATATTTAATTTATAAACTGACCATGATTTTTTTTATTAAGAAATAAATAAGTATCTTCATTGCCTGTCATCTCAAAGCTTGTCATCAATTAAGAGTTACTTTAAGATGATTCTTCTATCTGGATTGGGACGTGATCAAGGTGAGTGTGAGAGGATATAAAGTAGTATTGCAGCGACCAATTCGAGGCTTCCACACAAGGAACACCATTGTTTTCTTTTGTCGATATATTCTATAATTACTAGTTATATTTTTTATAATGTATTTTGATCACTAAAAATAGTAAAAGAATTAGAAAAGTTACTCATTACGTATACATTGATTGGCTATAAAGTAGAACAGTCAAAACATATAGTAATATCAATTAAACATGAATTCTCGACTTATAAATTGATTGTGTAGCTATATTAATTGCATAGCTATTTGCTGCTTATAGTCTCTGTTGAGGAAACAACCCCTTCAGTGCAACAAATTAGCAATAGCAAAGCTTTATGAAAAAAACAAAGACACAAACCTTCAACTTGGATAGCTAAGCACACATTGTGGTATTTATAGGCAATAACAAACCTCATTTAGTCGCTCAGTTGTAATATGGGATTACTATTAGATTGCCTTTTTTGCTTCTACGTTAATATATTATAGTGGTTACAATAATTAATTAATTAGTTTAATACATTTTTTAATCATCAACATTACATTAAAGGATGATCAATTAATACAGTTTTTCTTTTTATATTCTCAATGAGTAGTGTTAATGTAAGGTCTTTAACAGCAGAAATAATTCATTAGCTATTTAATGAAAATATTTTAAAAATAAATTGCTGATGTGTCCCATCTAATTGATTAAATTTAGGGATAAAAGCTGGTCCTAGCTAGCTTACCTGATTCATAAGCCCTTGATCATTTAGTTAAATTAAATAAAGTACAGGATGGCACGTTATATACCGCCTGAAACATGGTTCTCTGGGCATCAATTGCCCACATTTTTTTCCTCCAATTGTTACATAAAGTTGACTCTGAATACAATATATATGTATATAATCTATATATTATGTTATGTTTATTTTATAATGAAAACAACAAATGACGCTTTACAGTTGAACCAACTAATTAATATATATGTATAATTGGTGGCTTTCAAATTAACATTTAAGCTTTAACATTCATCAAAGGCGTACGGAAACGAAACTAGGCTTTTGTAAAGATCATATACTGGAAATGGTAAATGAGAAGAACCAATTAATTCACTAAGAACAAAGACTACTTTGGTGGAGCACTAACTGCGTGATATATAGTAATATAATTTAGTAAAATATTAAACGTAATTTAATACGCTTAATTAAAGTGATATTATTGGATCTGAAATATTTTTGTTAAGTGGAATATCTTAGCAAATAAAGGATAATATATTCGTTATTGGGGATCGTCTTGTTCAAATGTTATATATCAGGAAAGGGAACATGCATGCATATTTGGAACTGATATTAGAAGGTATCTCTTCCCACAACAGCAAGAGGGTAAAATATATACATAAAAATAGTACGAGGATTCTTTATCTATCGATCTAATATGTTTATATCCATGTGTGTATATATATATATATATGTTTATTCTTTCTCGATCTTTCATTTTTTATTTTTTTTAAGGTACATTAGATTAGAATAAAGAAATCTATGCGAGTGATTAATAAAATTGTATAATTTTGAAATCTCATTTACATGGGAATAAGGTGGAATTATGAGAGAAAAGAGTTTCCGATTATATAATATTTAGTTATGCGAATGAAAGCTTCAAAGTAATACGAGGTTAACTGGACCATATGTATATAATTAAAAATATAACGAGGCTATAGAGAAGTCACATGCATGGTGTTGGTAGCTTTCATAGGCATTTAGTGGTTGGGGTTAACCAGTAACCACCACTTGTGAAAGCAGGTAGCAAAAAGAAGACTAGAGCGAATGTCCCTGTCCACATATATATCAAAGCCAATCAAAGTGGGTCACTTGCTTTCTTTTCCTTTTCCATCCCATTATCAATTATTGACACAAAATACAAAAAAACAAAATCATTTCACTGTAAATGACAAAATCCTCTTATGCATTAGTACTTTGTACACATATTGCTTTGCACCAACATATAGACATGATTTGACTTGATTTAATTTAGAGCCCCCGGAAAAAAGCTCCTATAAATTATTTTTCATATACTTTGGTTTGGTTCCAATAGACTCTGTATATAATCATGTCCAGAATCGGAAACGAATACGACAACTATATATTTACCGCCGATGCGATGATTTGAATGGTATGCGTAACTGTTAACAGAGGGAGAAAATGAAATTATGAGGAGAGATGATATATAGGGCAAGTTGCAAGTCACGTGCGGTGTTCAAGTCAAAACGCTGAGAGGAGAGGCCATGCCATCTTATAGCTGTCGGCCACGAGGCGACTCTGTCACTGCACTTCCCATTGGGAATTGTCTCTCTCTCTCTCTCCTCTATTTTATGAATGATTTGTTTATTTTTAAATTAATTAATATTAAGATGGAGTGGATTTCCTTGCTTGATTGGCTTCTTGGTTATCTTCTTGTTCCAGCTCTCTGATAGACAGACCCTTAAATCCCGGGGGGTAAAAAGTTCTTTATATACTACCTACTCTAGATTTGATTTCATGTATATATACTCCCAATATTAATTCCAACTATATACCACTTGTTCTGGTGGCGCGTTTCTTCCAAACTCCGATCCCAATATTGTTGCCACTGTTGTGCAGGTGGGAAACACCCTAACGCAAAGAAGGTAGAGAAGAAGAAATAGGGGAAGGATAAAAGAAAAAGGTCCTCCGCCCCGAATTTCAGGTTTCCTGGGACAGTCAGATAGACAGAGAGAGAGACTCAAAAGGAAGCAGAGGGCTCTAACTCTAAGATCTGACCATTTGAAGATTAAGATAAAGAGTCAATGACTCATGCATATACGAGTGAGTTAACATACATACATACATGGCTTTAATTTGGTTTGGTGTCATGAGTTAACATACATACATACATGGCTTTAATTTGGTTTGGTGTCATAAAAAAGACAAACCCACGAGGGCTATAACTTAACTTTCAAAACAATCAAAGAGCAGAGGCAAACTTTTTGAAATGAGAGTTGGACATTTGGCAAACAATAACAACAACCACCACCCTTGACTTTCATGATTTGACCAACACGATCCGATCCGTCCATGGAAGATAGATGCATAGATATCTAAGATATATGAATTCGTAGATATATCCACCGAGGCAGACAGACAGTGCACCGCCAACAACTCTAAGTCTAAGTCGTCGTGGCCTCTGCCTCTTCCTCTGTCAAAAGGCAATTGTCAATTCACACGTCTTTCTTCCTTTACTTCACTTTCACATGTCAATACATAGACACAGACGATTTTATTCAGACTTGCAGAGAAGATCAAATACTCGCTAATTTCTATTTTCTAGCTAAAGCTTCACAAGAGCCACATCACAGCTGTGCGTAGCCTTAGGTTTTTGACCCTCTTTCCAGTATTCTCGCGCGGCACCAACCATTGCCCTCGGCCTCGTCTCTCATCCTCTTTCTGCTTTCTGCACTTTCCTCCCACGTCCACCATTCTTAAATCTCAATCATCCTATTCGTCTTTTTTACTTTCACAAACTAGTCAGAGTTGAAAAAGAAAAAACAGAAATTAAGAAACAAGGTTAAAATATATACTTGATAGTTTGTTAATAACGAAAATAAAACTAATAATTTTTTTAAGTGAAAGTAATAGTTTAATAAGAGGATAAAGGATAATGATTGAAAATATTCCATTTACATACATTCTAACCCTAAACTCTATGATCGGTGCACATCCATGTATGCAGGTCCAAATTAAAATGAGCTATATATGTTCATATGATCACCTATGATCGATGTTTCTCAATCAATGCGCTTCATCAATCATTTTTTTTTTTTTTTGGTGAAATGATAATATATATTGGAGAATGCAAACAAGTAACATGCTTAGCCATTAACGTGAAGCAGTTACAAATGTCACTTCAAAGGATGTTCAAATTCTATGGCTTAAGGGTGAATAAACTATCCGGAATACATGCTTACATAATTTCTAATATTTTATTAAAATGATGAAGATAATGACAGCGAGTGATTACAACTCAATTTGATGAGACTGGCTCTTGCTTAATTATCGTCATCTCTAGCTAATTGACTATATTATATTAATAATTGACGATAATTGCTTAATTGTCCCGTGTGGATTTTCAAAGTAAGTGCTCTAAATGCAAGTCTAAATTCATGGGCGAAATTGTCGTCTTCTGAAATAGTTTAATATCAAAGATGTCATCATTATAATCTTGATGGTTAACACCAACTTTGTCATTTCGGACACCAAATGTCTGATTAACTTGACCTTATAACACAATTAAATCCGATGGCGGGCCCTATCCCTATGGCCTTTTGCTTTCAAAGTAACCTGTCTTAATATACTATAGTATTCAACATTATAATTAGATCGATGCTATATAGCTATCAAATATTTCACGTTCATGTATTGGCTAAACTTCTAAGTTCATTAGCAAAAAGAAAAATATATATACATATATTATTCTTGGTTTATGCATAATAATCCTCAACTGTCACGTTATGAGCATCTACGAGATATCCAATGGGTAAAACCTTTTTTTAAATAAGAACACCTTTCTTCTCTGTCAGCTGCGGATAAACTTCACCTAATTAAAACTACCACCTGAATCATTTTTAATGAATTAAAATGTTATCCCTTCTTTTTTTAATAAGAACGGTCACGATAACTTGAAGCTTCTTCTAGCCATTTAAAAAAAAAAATAGAGTAAATGTGAAATTTAATACTTATAAAATTAAGGTATCATCAAATTAATAATTATTAAATTTTTATATTAAATTAATTTTATATTATTTAAACATTTGTAAGATTAATTTTATATTAAATAAAAATTTATTAATAAAAATATCATTAAATTAATACATCGATAAGACTTTTTTAATATAAATTTAATTTCGTAAATATTTAAAGTGATGTCAAAATATTAATATAATATAAAAAATTTAATAAATATAAAATTAGGATTTACTCAAATTTAAATATAAATAATTAGGTTTCTTGGTAGTTAGGTTACTAGTTGGCCAAGAATTAAAAATAAATATTTACTTTTATATTATGTCCTTTCGTCTTGATTTTGAAAGGTTGGGATAATGGAAATGCCTAAACCTAGGATATTTTCCTTTTTTGGATCAATCATTATATAATGAACCGTAGACATAAATATCCAACAATCTTATTATAATGAAAGAAAATCAGCTATGATCTATAGCTAAAAGGTAACACAACATGTATTTTATCTTCAAGATATGAATTGTTCCCTCATTTATATATCAAGTAAATTAGCAATTCAGTACGGCACATTAATAGTTCTACCTTAATTCCATTAGAAAATGTTATGATTATGAGATAGTTAAATGCACGACAACCTTTAGCAAAGTTATAATATTAATTGACTAAAAGAAGAGATTGTTTAAAATTAAAAATTTAATTACATGTCAAATATTAAAATATGTTATAGGTTTTTCAAAAGTAATATCTTTGCTCAACTAAAATTAAATTAATTGTAAATTAAGAAATTTAATAATAAATTTATATTTTACAAATATTAATAGTCAATATTAAAAAAAAGTAATATCCTAAAATAATAAACATAATAGACATAAAAGAGGGTGATGCTTCTCAGATATATATATAGCTGTAGTATGTAAGAGTCATACGACTTGATTGGTAAATTAAGCAATATTGTTAGATACTGTAATCTATTTGTTTGTCTTCAACTATTATTATTATTTTTGTTTGTTTTCCCTCTTCGTTATAATAAGATCGTAGTAATGTACAAGCCATTCTAATTATAAGCAAAGAATGTATAACTAATCATAGTTATGAATTAATGTTTCGTATAATTTTACTAAAACTAGGAGATGGTTGAAAATGATAAATTCGAACAAATTAAAGAGATGAATCATGATTCTGTTTTTCTTTTCTTTTTTTTTTCTTTTTTTTTTGAGAGTCGCAAGGAATAATTTTATTTTTAGACTACTTATCATGTGCCCTTAATATAAAATATATAGTTTGAGAATCATAAGGAGCGTCTCAATATTCTTGATTACACATCAAATCACAATCATTGCTTCACACATAAAGATAAATCATGATGAGTCATTAATATTTAATATCTACTTAGAACATTGAAGAAACTAGTTCATAAAAAGAGAGTACAAAGTGCAAAAGTGCTTTTTCGTTTCACCAAAACTTCCTATGTTAATTCGGGTGCTTAATCAAGAAGCAAAGAAGAAAAGAAAATGAACCAACCAACTCTGATTAAGATAATTATTCATAGTATTCGCGAACACTTTTTTCCAGTCAGTGCCTTGTCTATTTCAAATCACTCAATTAACTATATAAATCTGACTGTTTCCTTTTTCTCTTTTTACTTTAGAAACTTAGGATATGGGATTAATTATATGCCATATATCTATATGTTCTCTCTCTATCCCACATCAACACATGGTGGGCTGAAATATAAATGTAGATGTTGGCATTATAGACAGCATTCTAGTTTTGATTTGATCTCTGGAATCATACATCGAACTTGCACAAAAGAGTGTCTAAGGTGGTGGCCCGTTGAAACTATAGGCATTGTTGATCATTAGTTCAAAGGTTCAGCAAACGATGGATGTTAATATTCCTATATATGGAAAGTTAAGGGTCAAGAGGATACCTAACTTAATTTGTGAGAGCAACAACATCCGGCACAAGGGGTTGTATTAGCTGTGCCAACTTGTAAAACAACGTAAGCATTGACAAGCCTATCCACTCTAGACCATCGTCCCTAAGAAAAGCCAGCTTAATCAGAATAAAGGCCAACTTGTATATATAAAATATAATATTCAAATTTAACACTCGTTAATTATATATGTACTATACTATACTATTCCTTATTCCTTTCAGGAAAGGCCTACACATTCAAATAATAATTTCTCTAAATACATCTGTTACGAAGTATAGATTCTCTCTATTTCTATCTCTCTCCTAAATAAATTAAATGTTAATCAAGGGAAAAGAAAAAGTTAAAGAAAAATCATGGGTACATTAACAGTGGACCATGTGGTGATAATGACCACATTGTCGTATTATTATCATGTGGCTAGGGTAGTCTTTATCTTCTCAGTTTGCTGGTTCTTTAACATTGGTTATCTGTATCTTTTGTCCATGTTCCACTATTCTTGGTATTCAATGATAGTAAGTCAAGAAATTGGTGACATTAAATAAAAATAACACCTACCAATGATTGTTCTTGATTATCAATAAAAAAAAAACCTATATATGATTAAATAACATTATCAACCATTGTCAATAATATAAAGAAATGTTAAAGTTAATTCAGAGAGACAATAAACGTGGATAATTAGGCAGATTAGAGAAAGAAAAAAATCACTAATTACAAGGTGAAGTTTTGAATGCGAAGTTAGGATAGATAGATTCTGGGCATCAAATTATCTGCTTGTCAGTTTTCACCCTATTGAGGGAACACGTGCAGTATATAGTATACGATTTTACAAAGAGGTCCTAACTAAGAGACAGAGTAAATGTGGTGCAATAGTCTCTAGTTATAATAGAAAATTGAGTTGAGACTGAACTTGTCGCTGGGTTTCACATGCACCGCAGCACAATTACACAACCAACAAGCAATGTTACCTAACCTCATTTTTAATTTTTGATTTTTGATTCTTGGAGGGACTTGTTTGATGATTGGTCCCAAAAGCTTAATGGGCTTTGCTTGTTAGCATGTGCAGTCCAAATCCAAAATTGTCGGGTATCATATTAAACGTTGACCGAAAGGTCCAATAGGTGAAAGTGAGAAAGTTAGCCACGTGATCACGTGCTGTTCACGGGGCTCAAAGGCCAATAAGTTCAATGTGTCGTTTTTCCTTCTTCATCTTCCACGCTCCCACGTGACGTCCTGCTTCTTTTAGATCGATCTAGCACGGTCCCCTCCCCTCATCTTAAGTTGAAGAAAACGACTTTGCCCTCTTAGCTATTCTTTTCACACAAACTGAACCTCCTTTCTTATTTTAACCTTACTCTTTTTGCGTCGTATTATTATATTATTAGAAAATATAAAGTTCTCTCTCTGTTTACCACCACTTACTTTAATTTCCATTGGAAAGCTTGTGCAACCACTCTACCTTCTGAAGCAATCAAAAGCACACATCAAACAGTCTTCTAAGAGAACGTAACCTTGACGTGTCAGATCAGAGGTTTATCTCTTAAGGTTATCTACAACACGTAGAGATCCTCGTCAAGTTGACAATCAACAAATGTTACGAGTAAAGAAGCCAAACTTGTGTTCAAATCTTAACACTTTTTCGATATATCCTTCAGCGGCAATAAGTCATTCATTTAATCAGTAATAGAAGCCAAACTCAATATTTATATCCAATCCACCAAAAAACCAAGTTACAATTTTCCATTGAGTATCAGAATAGGCGTTTCAAAGTTAGCAAACTCCGCTCCGACCCAAAAAGTTGCAAACAATTCAACAAAATTTTGCAGCTTCTGTTCTTCCACAATTAATGCTCAAAAGCAGTGAAACTAAACCAACCATGGAATTGCAGCCAAATAGAATGAAGAGTCAAATACAAACAAACTTGCCAAACATATAACATAAACAAACGAGAACAGGAAACAAAACTACGTTGTTTCCACTTCAACAGTCTCACGTTGTTACTAATGCCAGCATACTACTGTGGTCTGATAACGCAAGAACCGTTTTCGAGGTCAGTCGTAAGCACCAAAACCTACAGGCTGGCTCGGGCTCCGAACCCAATGCTGAGAGATTAGAGTCCAGCCTGCAAATTTAAAATATATGAAGCCCAATTCTTCGATGTGTGTTTGGCCCATTTTCTATTCTTTAATTTTCATCAAAGTAATTATTTACGTAAGACCCAAAAAAAAAAAAAAAAAGTAAGTTGCCCATAGGGGTTGGTTGATGACTACCATGAGACTCTATTAAACTTTGATTAATTTGATTCAAGTATAGGCTACTTAAGTAGCAAAATTTACGCTACTAAATTTTAAAGTAATGACACTTTTAAAACTTGATACTAAGACTTTTAATGAAATTAAAAAAATTTATACTAGTTGATTTACATGACTCTTGGCATTACTCATAATTTTTTGAGATAAAATTTTTTATTCCAAATTCTTTCTCATCACATGAATTAATTAATTTTTTTTTTATCAATTACTAAGCTATAAAAAAAGGGTTTTGAATAATACCTGAGACAGAAATTTTTTTCTTAATTTTTGGTGTTATGTAGTTAGAACTCAAAAGAGAAGATTCAATTTCACAAGATCCTCAACTCCAACAAAGATATCCTCCTACCTTCTGTAATGAACTATTTTCTTTCTTGAGGTGACCTCTGTATTGAAACTTAAATGGTATTGGTAATTTCGTGTCACAAATTTAGAAATCATGTAGAATTACTGTTCGCCTATAGAGTTCTCTATTCCGGAGGCGTCTAACGATATTCTAACTGCATTTTCAAAAGTACAATATTAATTATAGTTGCGGCTCCTGATCTTATTAAAATAAAAATCGGGCTAATTACTGCAAATATTTAGTTACAGGTTACAAGCACAAGAAACCATTGAAACTATATATTACTCCAAGGCCAAACTGACAAAATGGAGAAAAAAAGTTGCAGGACAAGGAAAACTGAGTGAAAGTTTAATGATGTGTTCAGAGCATTGGTAATAGATTGCTTAATATTTAATTTGAAAAAGACAACATATAAAATATATATATATATATATATATATATATATATATATATATATATATATATATATATATATATATATATATATATATATATATATGTTAATACATAACTTCCGAGCAACCGTGCCACTAGTTTTGCAACTCCGAACGATGACTCTTATCATTGTCTTAATATGAAATTAATGATATTATATGGAGTTTCTTAAACTCATTAAATATGTATTGTCTATAAAATATTTAACCAAAAAAGAAAAATAAGAGAGAGAAGGGGATTTACAGCACCAGTGATGAAGGATATACTCTGGAATGATAAGATTACTAACGGATTAATGACTGAGACAGGTATTATAACTTAATAATATTTCTCAAAACCTCGTTACTCACTAGACTTAACTCTTAAGCTATTGATATGATAGGAATATTGAGACATGGTTTGAAGTTAAATCTGTGTATTGAAAACAAAAATAGATGTTCACTTGTTCAACAAAGTAGGATATGCCATAATATAACGAGAACCATAGCTTAGATTGGTGATTACTGCAGAGGGAAGTATTAATTAATTGTGAGAGCTACATGTCCCAGTATCTGGAGGCAGGACCCACAGGACGATACAAACAATGATGCCAAAATGTAAGATGAATTTTTCTTGGTTTCTTCGTTGGTGAAGAAAGCTATGTCTTGTAGGAGACCCTTTCTCCATGGACTTTGGTTCAAGCATGTCATGAGCTAGCTACCAGTTAGTCATATATAAATATTTGGTTTTGTACTGTCTGCATCAAAGCTAAATGAAAAGGTCAAAGCGGGTAGCGAACTGCTTAT
The DNA here is from genome assembly GCA_022379115.2 of Bauhinia variegata. Lineage (NCBI taxonomy): Eukaryota > Viridiplantae > Streptophyta > Magnoliopsida > Fabales > Fabaceae > Bauhinia > Bauhinia variegata. The sequence continues at coordinate 16,244,181 of CM039436.1, read as the reverse complement.
GGATTCCTTTCATTCCTTAACGCACGGAATTTCATTAATATTTTTCTTTTTCTCTTTTTGTTTGACATATTTTGCTTATTGACAAGAAGAAGCTAACAAAATTGAGCATAAGAGAGTTAGCACATTGTGATCATATACAATTGCTCATCCTTCTTGTTTTAAGTCTATATTTTAAAGAGTGTGATGCACTTTGTGAATGTAACGCTGTATTTAGCACTTTCTTCGAAGAGGAAATAAACAGTTATGATTTGTTCTGAAGACTCTGAAAAATTAAAAATTAGTGGATTTAATGTTACAATAATTAGTATTTGATAATTTGCATGCCAATAATTTTTGTATGTTCCTCAGTTGAAACATATAAACAAACTTTGTCCAATATTAAGCTCTTTTAGCTTGCTGCTATATTTATCTTATGAATATTAATAAGGAAAAATACAAGAGTTCGCTATGTATGTTTATTTTTAGTTAGCTGTCTGCTAAAGGCATACCACTTTCTTACCTAAAATTTCTTGCAGTCAAGTTAACAAGTAATTAAAACAGCCCAAGAAAGTTAAGGATATATTCATATAAATATCCTGTTTAATTAAGTGTTCTTCTACCTTGAAGAGTTTGTTAATTTATGCCAACTTATACAATGCTGTTCCTGTCACAAATTAAGAATTGAAAAAAAGAAAAGATTAATTATCATTACTAATTAGTTGGATTAGATGTTTTAAGGCGTAAAAGCCAAAGAACGAAGTGTCCAGTCCGGTCTCTCTCTCTCTCTCTCTCTCTCTCTCTCTCTCTATATATATATATATATATATATATATATACACACACACACCACAGAATGCTAGTTGTGTGGGCTAAGTTGTTATGATGTCAAACATATATACTAAGATCCAAGTGCTGTGCTTCAAATTTTGGTGATACACTCGGTGTTAGGGCTTCGTTTTGTCTTCATCTCCCTGCTATTAGCCCATCCCTATTTAATCTTTTTCTCCAATTTTCTTCCATATCACCTATCTATCTTAAATGTCAGTAACAGTACCATGGCTGCAGAGGTTGGCCTTCTCTCCATGACCCAGATCCAAAAATTGTCACAATCCCAACACCATCAGAATCAGAATCAAAATCAAAATCAACCTCAACCAAACCCTAACTCTACTACTTCCACCTCATCTTGGATGTGGAACCCTAGGGAAAACCAGGAAGATGACGACTCTTGGGAGGTCAGAGCTTTTGCAGAAGACACCAGAAACATCATGGGTACCACTTGGCCCCCCAGGTCATACACCTGCACCTTCTGCAGAAGGGAATTCCGTTCAGCCCAAGCTCTAGGCGGCCACATGAACGTGCACCGCCGTGACCGGGCCAGGCTCCACCACCAAACCGAACCTTGTTCAGTCAACATCAATTCCAGCTCTATTCCCACATCCTCATTCATAATCCCAGCTCAAGAGCTTGTTGCAAATGGTGGATTGTGCCTTCTATACCGTTTGCCAAACCCTAATGGCACTTTTACTGCTACTCCCAGCAATGTAAATGCATGTGCTGAATCACCATCCACACTCCTTTCCATTTCACCTTACCCACCAAACAACCTGCAGATGCAAACTTGTTCTCCTTCCTTTGATTTTCCGGTGACAAGGTCAGCGATCAATTCCTCTTACTGTAATTCTAGCAAAGCCGAACAACACACCAGCTCCTCCAACAACAGTAATGGCCACGAAGAGCTTGATCTTGAGCTCCGGCTTGGGCACAGACCAACAACAACCTGACAAAGCCCAAGAAACTGAATTTGTTGATGTTGCTATTTTGCAGCTGTGTATTACAAGGGAGTGCGATTCATGTATAAGAAAAGACACTATCTAGCTGCGTGCGATCCATAGAGAGAGACATAGCTAGCTGTGTGGGTAACTTTTTGGTTCAATTTCTCATTTCTTACTTGATTGATTTTAATAGTGTGTGATTGTTTTTGAGACAAAAGTTGCAAATGAAGGGGAATTTCCATGATATGAGAAAGAGGAGAGAAGGCACCATGTAAATTTTCAAAGAAAATAAAAATTTTAAGGTATTTATTTTTAAAGAATAATGATAAAAAGAAGATTAGGGTTTGAGTGACAAAGTGATAAAAGTTGCAGTGGAGTGTCATTTTCCATTTCAGATGTCTGTACATACATACATACATGTCCCTCCGAGCATACATTTCCGTGGGGATTAATATTTCTAGCTCTTACATAACTAAATGTTATGTTCACACCTCTTGTTTAAACAAACTACAATTATGCCATTTTCGTTGCATTCCACAATATTGTTTTATTTATATTTTATTGATTGATTTATGATGATCTTTTCCCTGATTTGTGAAAAAATAAATAAATATCCTTGAGTCATATATAACATAGACATGCTCGAGGAGGAATGAAGTCATTTAATTTAGTGCATGGAGAAGTTCATATCATCTAGAGGAATGCATTTAATGGTCTTTGGAAAACCGTACCTCTTCTGGCCATCCTTTCTGTGCAAAAATTTCAGGTTTCCTACCTCTTGAGACTTCCAAACGATTAACACAAAAAGTTTATTATTATATATCATTATCATTATTATTATTATCCAGAACAGGAATCACATGTTCAATATATATATATTTCAATTTTTATCAAATTATATTAAAATTATACAAAATTATAGAATTTGTCTGAAACATTTTTACCGTTCAAATCAGTGTCATATATATTCATCAAACTTCATTAATCATCTATTCTTATATACGATAACTTTTAGAGTACCATATAGTTTTATTTAATTGATTATAAAGAGAGAAATAGATCGATAGATAGAGAGAGTCAATTTTTTTTTTTTTTTTTTTTTAAGAAAAAGCACATAACTTTATATTAAAGTAGGTTTATCTGTGTTTTCAGAAGTTGTTCCTCTGGTAAGTGTTGAAGCTGTAACCAAATGAGAAAGCCCCTAACCAAAACAGATGAATTAAAAACTGCTAGAAGGAATAGAAGCTGGTTAATTTTCAATGTCTTGTTGTCTTGTACATGACATATATCACTTTCAAGATATCTGGTAACCATGCATGAGAGCTCTTTTTCAAAAAACAAAAAGGAAAAAAAATAAAAATCATATATATTGAAAGTTATTACAGTCTTTAACTAAAAGGACATGATCTTAATAGTTAAACATAGTCAAATTCTCTTAAAACTGATTGGATTGAAACAGAAGATATAATATATAGATTTTCTAGTTGAAATAAAATCATATATATTGTTCTTCCCTTTAATCATCATAGTTGATAGTTAATTTAAATGATTATGAAAGAGAAAAGAGATCGATTTCAATATGAAAATTATAATTAGAGAAACATTACCTACTGGGGGCTGCTATAGTTTAACTTTTTAATCATTACAAGATCGAACCAAAAAAGACTGTCTTCATGTTATGGGCATAAAAGTGAATATTTACTTTCTACCAAAAAAAAGTGTATATTTACTTGCATTAATTCCATGCTGTATCATCACACTACGAAATGGTAAAAATCTCGGATCTCTCTGAGTAGAGTTAACACAAATCTCCCGTAACCCAATCCCAATTCCTTTAAAAGTTATAAACAAGGCATTCCCCCATGAAGTAAGGTAAAAAGTTGCGGTAAAATAAATCCATGTCTTATGGCCCTTTTCTCTTATTGTCCTACACATTCTGCAGGCACGCACGTAACACACGCATACCCTCTCTTCAGTAAATAATAATAAAAACTATGCAACATCGATCATGTAACACTAGCTAGGGGACCGGGGGTCAATACATATTCAAGGTGTTCTTGCTAGCTGTTAATACACAATTGCTAGTGGGAGGCAATCTTTATCAGTAGTACTATATAGAGCAGAATGGGAACAATATTCAATCACTTTCAAGTTGCAGATCACTGTGGCTATTTATGTGGTCCAATATGCCCCAAAAATTCATTATGGCATCATGTCAATCATATAATACGATCTTTATTAGGTTGATCATGTCAGCTTTATTATAGACAGATGCCCCCTATTAACTTCTTGTGCACTAGCTAATAAATAACGCGAAACATTGCTGGACAATTCGGATGGTTTCATGTATTAATATCCACAGACAAGTCTAAAGTTATTCATGAAGTTACTTGATTTACAATGTTTTTGCACAAATTGGCATATCCTATATATATAGACTCTCTGACATGTGTAGAGAGGCATGCCAATGTTGATCTGTGTGTACCAATTAGCCAATATGTTACTGCTGGGAGTTCTGTACGATCATGTGCAAGGATGAGAAACCTGTCTGAGTTACATATTTGCACGACATTTTAATTTAATTATTAGCTTTGCAAATGAAATAATTAATAGAGAATTACAATAAGGGTTGCTGTAATTAAAACCTTTTATCTTTGTGTAGTTTTCGAGAAGCAGATACCGTGTATCTTTGTTCTTGAGTGTCCACTCTTCAAGTATGATTCACCAGAAGCAGAGGCTAACCTTACCCTGTCGTGGACCCAACCGTAGGCACAGGCGAGCAGAGCATCCAGCTAAGAGAGGAGCACAAATATTAATAGGCTAGCTCTGCCTTCAATTCTCATTTGGCAGCACACACTCTCCTCTGATCTGTGTTCTGTCCTTGGTCCCCCTCTCCTCTCTTCTCTAGCTATTACTATATCCCTCTCTTTTTATCATTTCTGATTCTGGCTTCTCTCTCTTCTGCCGCTGATATAGATGTTCAGAAATCTAACAGCCATGAATTCAGTGTCCGCTACACATATACACGTACTGCGATCTCTTTCTGTTTGCGTATGCCTTAATTTGCATCCATACGTGTATGGGAAGAGAAGAACCCTAGGATAACTTTAAAAAGAATAACCCTAGCTAGCTAATGGTCATAGACTCATAGGCATATGCCCCTATCTTTATGTATACATTTATATACGTACCTATATATATGAAGAGTATGCTGTATAAATGCAGCTAGATTTTCGTCTGATTTTCTAACCTGACAGGGGCAGCATGAATGATGAGGAATTGAGATCAATAATAATAATATATCGACCAAGATTCGGACAGTTAAAAAGAGTTGGAAAGAGGTAGGGGTGGTGAGTGGGGTTGTTAAAAGCAAAATCAAGTGGGAAGGGGAATGAGGTTTAGTCGTGATCAGTGCATGGGCTCGGATACCCAGTCACCAATCAGTAATCATTGTCCTTTCTCTTATCCTCATCATCTGCATCTGCATGGAAACCAAACCTGTCTCTTTCTCTTTCCCTTGCTTCTAAACAATTGACTGTTCTTATTTCTTAACAGCGACACTTCCACCACACACAGACATGCATACTCTCCGATCAGACCACTCTTTTATATATAATTTTTTTTTATTCATACAATTAAGAATCACATAATAATTAATTCCATCCCACAATTCTTTTCATCGCCTTAGTTTTGGAACTTCTGGTTGCCTCGTCTCTTTTTCTATCATTGCATAGGTTACCATATAAAACTGCCAAGGATCTTGTTCAGGTTAAGACATTTGATGTATATGCAGTTAGTTTCTGCGGTAGATGCAATGATTAATATATATATATATATATATATAACACAATTCTAAAATGACATCATCATGCATTCAGTAGATTAATTAAAATTAACTTAAAAATATTAATTTGATAATTTCTTGCAGGTAGAACTTTGAAAATCTAGCATATGCATGTTTCTATATAGAATTTAGCCCAAAAGAAGTGGTTTTATGTAAAGAGACTAGGTATATGGGTTCAATCAAAGAAAATAGTTGGATGATTAATTTAAAGGGTTGAAATTAGGACTGGTATATCAACGGCATTGTTGGTATGTGACACTTGGTTACAAATTACAATTATATATGCCTCGCTTTGACTGCTGTAGACGAAGAAACAACAACTAAAACCCAAAATCGTTTTTCTTATGTTGGTGTTCGCCTCTTTCATTGGCTCACAACCATTTACCAAAACTTTTGTAGTTTCTACTACGACTATGAGCCTATGAATTCCCTTTTATTTTTTTTCGAAAAAGAAAAATCTTTTTGGACCTCGGTATGGGCTATTTCCAAACGGCTAAAATTGAAGATTAAGTCCAATACATATCAACGGACCATATTCACAAAGGAAAATGTTTTCGTGGGCTGATTCCTTCCTTGTGGCTGTTCGTTAAAAAGAAGAAAAAAAAAAAAACCGAAAAAATGGGCGATTATTATAATTTATAGCTCAAAAAACTGATTTTTAAAAGATATATTGGAAATTAAGCTGCTACATATACTTTTTAACCAATTTAATATTTTCTAGTAAAGATTCAAATTTACTTGAAAATAAAATTAAACCTAATACCTATACTTTATATTTAATTGTTTCAAATTTTTCTCTTTTTTTTTTTTTGGTTAATAATAAGTCTATTTACTTTTCATTAAAAATATTTAATTTTATGTGAATTTTATTGAGTTATTATTTGTAAATTATTTACTTGTAGTTTTGTTTTAATTGAGCAAGTAACTATAAAATAAAAACAAAACAAAAAGCTCTGTGGAAGTACCAAGCAGAGTTTGAAGAGGGAATTTCCATGGCTTCGGCGAGATACGTGGAAGAAACATTAGGCGAGCTGAAAAGGGATAGTTTGTGCCCCTTCTGTCGAAGCTTATCGGGGAATCTAAATATGTGCACAAAACCCACCTGAGCTGAGCCCAGAAGAAGATAGAGTGGTGAAGCACCTGTTGGATTCCCTTCTCCCTTTGAGTACCACCACTGGTGGCGGGCCCTTGATCGTCAACTATGCCACCTATTTCCCTGGCAGAGGCAACCTTATTTTCTAGTACCCTGGAACTGTCCCAGGAAAAATCTTATCTTTCGTTGGATGTCACATGGACGTCGTCACTGCTGATCCCAATGATTGGGTATGCTCATCCAATTCCAACTCTATCTTTTCTTATTATTGATTTCTAGGTTTGTTCTGATATCTTTGATTTCTCACCGTAATCGGTACCGGCTTGCTGGACTATAAGTGTTTTCGTCGGGAATTCACTGGATTTTGCGGTCACAATGCTGTGCCAATTCAAATTTATGTATTTTAAAAGTTGACAAATTTATGTATTTTATTTTCTGGTTTCATAAATAAATAATACTTTTGTTAACATGCATATTCTGTATCAATATGCTGCAGAACCAAAACTAATGAACGTTTGGGGGAAACGTGCTGATCACTTTTACAACTTATGAATGTTTTAAACGCAGGATTTTGATCCAGTCACATTGAGCATTGATGGGTATAAACTTCGGGGTCGTGGAAATACTGATTGTTTAGGACATGTTGCCCTTGTAGCTGAACTCATGCGGAAGCTTGGGGAAACAAAGCTAGAGCTAAAATCAACTATCGTTGCTGTTTTTATAGCCAACGAAGAGAACTCTGCAATATCTGGCGTTGGTGTAGATGCACTTGTGAAAGACGGCTTGCTCAACAAGCTAAAGGAAGGTCCTTTGTAAGTGAATTTTTAACATACATCGAACTTGTCTGTGTGAGTTGACTGTATGATATTTATATTGATCCAGTTTTGGTACTGATTTCAAACAACATTTATCAGCTTGAATATGTGGGTTTGTAATCAGGTTTTGGATTGATACAGCAGATAAACAGCCTTGCATAGGCACTGGTGGTATGATACCTTGGAAACTTCATGTCACAGGGAAGCTATTTCACAGTGGATTAGCTCATGAGGTATGCTCTTATGTATTGGTCTAGGATTATATTCTGTACCTTCGGAGTATAGACAGCAAAATTTCAGTACAGAATATTCTATTAGAAGATGATGCTTTTGCTGGGATTTTAACATACTATAATCTTGATGTTTTGATCATGGTTCTCCGATAGCCCATAATATGTTATGTAATTTTTCTTTAACTCTGCGGTTGTTTATGTAAATTTGGGGAAGGAATGTTCATCCCTTTGAAAGTTTTGTTTTTTCTTTTAAGAAAATGCCAAAAAGGAAAAAAAAATCCTTCCTTTTCTTATATGAAACTTTTACATTTAAGGGTAGCTTGCAAGCTAAATGCCTACATGTTCATAACGTGGCACTGTTTTTCATATGTAGAATGTAGTTTTATAGTTCAGATTGAAGACGCTACCGGTACCCCGAACTAGGAAAACGGTAAAGAGGATTTTCTATGTAACCTGACATAATTAGAGAACGCAAGGCCAGATAGATCCAATAATTATTGCTCTATGGGGGAAACTAGAAAATTTGTGATATTGAGTCATAATGACCTTAGTCCTATAATGAACTCACCTCTCATTTCACATAGGTTGGTTTTTTTTGTGAATATTGTACTTGTCAATATATTAAGGGTTTTTTCATTTCTTGCAGGCCATAAATTCACTGGAGCTAGCCATGGAAGCACTAAAAGATATCCAATGAAGGTTTTACAGAGACTTCCCACCACATCCTCAGGAACAGGTCTATGGATTTGCAACACCTTCAACCATGAAACCAACCCAATGGCAGTGCAAGTTTTTAGAACCTGGTTAGAATGTCAGTATAATTTTTGAGAGTTCAATTTTCTCATTATGCTCTGTAGTGCAGATCCTGGAGGTGGAATCAATCAGATTCCAGCTGAATGTACTATTTTAGGAGGTGTCTTCTAACTGATTTTCGCTTCTCTGTTTGTTTGCAGGTTAACACCATTCTACAAGTAAGCAACATGTTCACTTATGGCAAATTTTTTCATCTAGATGCCCGCCTTCCATTTCTGTTCTTTATTTTTTACTAGTTACTGTAGGTATGAAGTAGTTATTTATGGAGACGGCGATAGCAGCACGAGAGAGATGATAATTATTTTATGAATACTCATTCGATGCTTCCTTTGTCTAGCGTGAAGGATGTTATGAAGAATCTACAGGAATATGTGGATGATATTAATGAAAATATACAGAAGCTAGAAACTCGGGGGCCAGTTTCGAAATATGTCCTTCCTGATGATAACTTGAGGGGAAGGTCTGTCTTGTCTATCCTCGATTAATTAGCATTATTCAACTCAAAATTGGAGTTTTTTTTTTTTTTTTTTCTTCTGTATTTATTATTGATTTTGAAAAGGTTCTTTTGCTCTCTTACAGTCTTAATCTAACTTTTGATGAGGCACTGTCCGGAGTTGCCTGTGATCTTAAGTCTCAAGGCTTTAAAGTACTATGTAAAGCTACTGAGGAAGTAGTAGGGCACGTAAAGCCTTACTCAATTACTGGGAGTTTGCCACTCATTCGAGAACTACAGGTGACATATTTTGGTTTTTCCATTTAAAGCTTTTCTTTTACTTCATTCTCTACTTATTCCTCATTTTTCCATCGCAGGATGAAGGTTTTGATGTGCAAACATGTGGCTACGTTACGCCCTGATAAAAAGTTTGATTTCAGCTATGCATATTCGTAAGCAATAAAAATATCTTTATTAATATCTTCTTGGATATAATGACCAGGTTTGATGGCCACGTACCATGCCAAGAATGAATACTGTCTTTTCTCAGATATGTTACAGGGATATCGGGTGTTTGTGAGCATCATCTCCCAGTTGGAAGATTGAGAACACTGGTGGAGTACGAAATTAATAGTGGCTTCAACGTGCACGATTCATTAAAGTGTTGTATTGTTATCTTTTTGAATTCGGAAAATAAGCTTTCTCTTCAATTTTTTTCTTACCTTTTATGGACTTAATTGTAGTTACCATATATAAGTGGACATGGCAATGCGGACGAGTGTCAAGACACAACACGGCAAGCTTAAAATAGAAGAGCAATTTGTTATTGAATTGTTACCATTTTATTTTCTTTATCAAACTTATATAAACTTATCTTCCAGTAAACTTTACATCAATAACAACTAATATGTGTTTTATGTGTAAATATACAATTCCCCCAAAAGCAAAAAAAAAAAAATCAAGAGGCTTGTTAGTAGTAGGCAGCAATTCAAAATTCAATGGGGTTTTTTCCCTTCTACTTTTAGCTGTTGGATTCTTTCACGTAGTCTTCGCCGGTGGTAATGTATCTTCCAAAGGCCATGTCCCAATATGACGGCAGAGTGTATCCCATGTGTGATAATGGGAGCAAGAATATTGTTTGTCTGTCACATGTGCAATAATAAGCACAAACCCAAAAGTTAAATTGGCTTAAATAGGAAAAACACGAACAAAATAATTGTTTGTTTTACCCAAACTTAGATTACCTGGATCCACTCGAAACCTAGGTACAGGGCTAGCAGTCCTTCCAGGAGAGGGGAATAGATTTTTCTCATTTGCCTTTTCTCGTACCAGGCTGCAATATCAGAAAAATTAACAGCATAAGTAAAATGGTATGTGCATAAGTTATATTATATGCTGTGGTTTCTAAACGATTTGTTTAATACATTCGATCCTACTAATCATCCAAAACGAAATTTAGATTTAGCAGAAAGAGTTGAACCTTCAAACAACTTTTTCAAATCTTCCCGACCAGAGCGAGATTGCAAAACTGGAGCGACAACATAAGTAGGATCTGAAACAAAGATAAAGGAAAAACACACACAACCTTTAGCAGAGGCAAACAGTAATAAAACGTGAGAGAATGTCGGCCTTTAGTTACATAAAAGTGAAAATGTTTAAAACAAAGTAACCTTTAGGAGAGGCAGCAACATAGTACAAAGAACCAGTAAGCACAGCTGTAAGTACAGCGGCAAATCCTTGAGCAAATGGGACAAACGGAGGTAGTACCCCTGTCTACATTGAGCAATAAATCACAAGTTACTCACCAGAAAGCACAAACATTTCAGTTTAAAAGAAATAATTTAAATATATTGGAGCACTTACCAAAGATGCCATTCCCCGAGCATCTGCTAAAAGATCACTACCTCGTAGAAATATATTAGCCAACGCCCCCTGAAAGTGAAGAGTGATATTGACAAATCATTTATCTGAGAATCATCTTAAAATGCACTCAATAGTTTTCTCCAAACCCAGATAGACAAGTCTCTACTCCCCTATGGATAAAAACCGGGGGTGGGGGGATGAGCTATTCTTTGCAAACTATTATTGCTGAAAACCAGCGAACTGAAGATTGTATTCGAACCCCATCAACACGCCATCATATTTTTCATGTTAGACAGTATGAGGACACATTTATCTCAAATGAACCAACATATATTCAGGTGACTTACATCCATAACCTATGTTTCCATTTATGAAAATGCCCAAAAAGTATTTCCAAGACACCAAATAGCGATAAGAAAAGGTACAAGAGCTCCGAACATACCTGGATTGCTGCCCGGTAAAAGAGCTCTTCTCCCACTGAACTTGCAGCAACCATCAGTATAAACTGCAAAGGAAAATCAATTTTGTCGTCGTTGCACTTGATTGAAGATCACCAAGTATGTCAACCCAGTCAAGTTTAAAAAAATCACCTGCCAGGGGGACATTCCATAGAAGAAGCTCCATAGCTCCTCATCCTCAACATCTCTGATGGCACGAGCATGTGGTGATAGCTTCACAACTTCGTCCTGTAACCATGTTGTTTCATTAATATAAATCCCCAAAAAGGAGGCAAGTATAAGTTAACTAAAGCAATCAATCCACTCCTTATAACTGAATAGCATCCCCGGGAGACAGAGAGTAGGCAAAGGGCATGCGATAGATTCCTAGTTAAACCAAACATGGGATTGAAATACAACTAGAAGAACTTACATCTAGTATAAACAGGAGGGCCATAATTGGTGGCACAGCATATCCAAGCCCTTCCAAAATTGCATCTAATGATAGCTCGAAACCCCCCATGGAGTCAATTCCGGTGATGGAGCAAATAAAGCTCCCCGCTAGACCCATGGTAGCATAAATTCCTGATATGCCAAATTTAAAGAAAACAAAGAAAAGGTCATGCTGGAAATCGAAACATATATAATTACTAGCAAAATAATCATCCTCCTATCATTAGTCTTAGACAACCATAATTGAAGAAGCTAAAAATTGAAACGTTAAAAATACTTCCTACTTAAATCAATAAATTAGAATCCCCATTCAAAACAAAAATAAGGGAAAAAATTATTCTTGATTTTTTCGTTTTCTTTTTCTTTTTTCACCAGAACAAAACGGCCTTCATTCCCAAAAGAAACAGCATAACTTAATTTACTAATCACTATTGAACAATACAATCTGCACCGTTCCCTGATAAATGCACAAAAGTCGAAAAAAGAAAAATCTTTTCGCAAAAGTTAGACTGACCGATGCCAAAGCCGAGTCTGACAACTGCACCAATCTTATCCCAAACAGGGAAGTCAGCATCGTTCAAGGTGCGATTAAATGTAGTGACCTCCATAGCCGGCGTGGTGAAGCCGCTGCGCGTGTCTCCCTGCTCGATTCTTTCACTACTTCGCTCCGCGGAAACTTTAACTGAAAGTTTAGCTCCATCTATGTACATCATCTTCTTCCTGGGCTGACAATGAAAATGACATGGCTTGGTGCAGTGGCCAAGTAGAGCTGAAAACGATGATACTGAAGAGTTGGGAGTTAAGGACAACGGAAGTTCCATTACTCAACTAAACAACGGTTTAGAGCCAGATAGGAAGGTTTTGGTTTCCGGAGAATCGAGTCTGAATCCAAGTAGACTTCGTCTCCTTCATTGACCAATCAGGCTCCAACAGCGAGTCGCAAAAATCATGGCTCCCACATTTTATTCCTTCGTAGTACTTGTTGGCTACTAGGCCCTGGGGTTCAGAATCGACCATGGGTTGAGGGTGGACCCGGTCGATTTCTGATATTTGGGCTTTTCAACTGGAGTGGGTGATGTGGGATTGGGTATATCTTCCGAACCACTCAACGCTTGACATGTGGAGATAATGTTGGCAACAATCCACATATCAATTTCCTGGAGGGGGATTGCATATTATGGAGCATATAATCTAAACATTTAATGTCACATAAAAAATACTATTTATATTGAATGTTTTTCTTCGTAATATGCTAAATATATAATTGATTAACAATTATTAATTTCTAGTGAATATTTTTTAAGGTTTTTAATGATGTACAAAAGTTTGTATTTGGTGTAGTCTTAATTACATTTTGTATATATATATATATATACTAAATTATTTTTATTGGTAGTCAAAAATTCATTATTTCTAAGGAACAAAAATTATTAAAGATGGTATATTTTTTTAACAAAAGTATTTTTTATATTTAGAACTTAATCATTTGTCAATTATATAGTTTGATTTCAATTCAATCATTTTCTAAGCACACGTAGGTTTGATTTCTTATAGATGTATAGAGTTTTAGAGTTAAATATTAACTTTGGTTGCTCAAACTTAAAACCATAATTAATTGTGATTCTTCACATTTTAAATTTTTTATTAATTTTACTCTTTAATATTTTTTTAGATGTTTAAATTATTATTAAACTTATAAATAATTATTGATGATGATAAGTTTGAGGAATAAAATTAATAATTTTAAGTTATGAAAAATAAGATTGATAAAAATTTTAAAATAGACTAAATTAATAAACTTAAAACATATATAATAAAAATAGTTAAGTTTTAAGTACGAAATTAAAAATAATATTTAACTCTATAATTTTAAAAGCCATTCCAATCTATTATCAGCGTTTCTGTAATTCAGTTTAGTCAATCGTTCTGAATAGTCTCGTTTTAAGAACTATATCGGTTGTTTGTTTAACTCATTCAATCCTTGTGTGCATTGCTGGAGAAACCGGGAGGTACATTAAAGAAACTCACTGTAAGGTCTGTTTTCTTTTTTTGTTTTCCTTGACATTCTCTGTGTATCACAAGTTATTTACATCTCACGTTTGAACTCTGACGTCCAATTTTAAATACTGCACAATGCTGGTAGTTTGCATCACTCTTGCATATAAATTACTTGCACTAGTTTATTACTTGACTAGGGACTTTTGTGTTTTCGTTTTCTCAGGTAACAACGGAATTAAAAGATGGTTTTCATCAACAGAGTGCAGAAAATCAAGTACACGTAATAAAGTTCTAATGAGTTATTTTGGTTTTTCAGACATAAAAAGTGCATTGCTTGCTTCTTAATTAACAAAAAAGCATGTAACTGCGATTCGCTTACCACCAATAAGTCAATTGTGCTGTATTTATTCATTTTAATTTGTCCCAGTAATTGTAATATTAAAGGCATGAATTAGTTTCTACATATTCTACAATTGTTTAGATTTTTTCTCTACTTGGTGTAAGCATCCTTATTTATATATTTCTTGAAATCTGCACTGCAATCTTTATTTTTGGTTGAAATTTTTGAAATATGATAATAGGGTGCTTTCAGTGGGCCATTTATCTCACATAAGTTGGTTTGCATGTTTTCTTTTACTTCTTTATCAATCAAAATTTGGGCTACATGACAGTTAGGTCAGCCCCTCCTTATACTTGTCCTTTTTATGTTGAGAGGGATCTCGAAGATGAGCTAGCACAGCCACAGGTTAAACATTGGAGTTTCATATTTTTTGTGTTACTAATATACCATGTGTGGGCATTTTGAGATAAACCATGTATCTTGAATAAGATTGGCACCAAAAATTTCATGCAGTGCCAATGGTTACTCCAATGATTGAGCTCTTTATATTCCACTAGGGAGGTCTGCAGTTCAAATCTTATTTAGAAAGGAAAGGGTGAGATTTTTGGAGGATATGGGCTACCCTCTGCGTATAAAATAAGAGAGGCACCTAATCATATTTCAATGTTGACATTAATATGATCTTGAACCCTAATTAGGTGCTGCATTAATTATATCAAATATTTTTCGGTAGCACACTGGAATCTTTGGACTTGATGCTTAAAATCTGATGAAACATTTAGGTTTCAATGTTTCCTGTGGTAATATTTATTTACATTGCCTTTTTGGGAGCCATGCGTGGTGTGCTTCTGTATCCGATATGAATAACGAGAGGATTGCTCGCTCAAAAGATGTTACTTTGTTGTTTTTTGGTAATTTACTATTTTCAAATGCATTAATTATTGGATCTCGATACTCCCCTTTTGTAACCTTCTGAGTTTCAAAGTCCATGACATCTGATGTGTGCGCTCATCGGGTATGCATTTTGAACAACTGGCATTGACAGTCATTGCCCTTCTACTAGTACAGTTCTCTTCACTCCTTCATTGAGGCAGTGTGCAATTAACATTTTTAGTGAGTCAACAAGTCTTGACTCATCTTTTGAAAATTCAGAAGGTCAGGCTACTCTCAGCGATTCTTGCGAACCTGGTGGACAGTCGAGGATTCCCAAATCAACTTGAGAAGCCTAACGAATTTGAATTTTTGGGTGATAACATCTCATGCATCAACAAATCAGACAGCACAAATTTGGCAATAGGTAATCAAAATAATGACACTGAAAGAAATAATATATCTTCCAGTTTGGCTTCAGTTCCTACATTTGAAAGTGATATAAATGATAGACTTGTTTGCCTTTCTCTGGATGGCAGTCATTTCCATAAATCTAATAGCAGTCATTTTGAGATTCAAAATTTTCCCAAAGAACCTCCACCAGCGGGAGTAAGTCTTCCAAATAGATCAGACTTGTCAAATATTTCTTCCATAAAAGATATATATATATTATTATGCAATCTCACCGATGTTGGGTAACTATAAATCTTTTGTAACTGCATAATCGATCTCCTTTTTGAAAATTTCCAAAATTTGAAATTGATCTCTTTAATTATTTTCAGAGATATTCTGAATGCTCAGATGAACAGTTTGAGTCATCATTTGTAATAGCAGTTATAAACGGGCTTAGTGGTCTGATAGATGATGTTTACAATTATGCTACATTTGGGGAAACTGATCATCTATTGAATTCTGAAGATCCAACTATTGAAACTGAAAGTCATTCATTCTGTGAGAGGCATCTTGAGAAGTCTATTGCTGTGGTGGAGAACGACATTATGCAAGAACCATGGCAATCTCAGCCAGTAGACCCAAGGGGTTTATCGGAGGATGATGAGGTATTTGATATTTCCTTTTTGATGCACTTAAAATCATCTGGTGATAAATTCTGTGGACTGTGCATATCTATGCTGTTGACTTGCCAAACCTAGGAAACATTTTCAAATATAATTTTTATATGAATATGTTTTAGATGATAAATGATAACGTATCACGTATTCTTGAACGGTTGGTCCTCAAAAATTAGCTTTACAACATGATGAAGTTTACAGATGGCAATTTGTTTTGTGTTAATCAAAACATGGTAGCTAAAAACATCCTAGAGAAAAAAGATGAAGATACCTACTAGGCTTTTTATGTCACCTTGGTGATTGGTGTTGTCTTGGTGCTGTGTCAGACATGTATGACCCTATGATCAATAAGACTGGAGATAGATATCAATCATGTTGTCGTAACTTTCTATAGAATAAAATCTATAGGAAGATTTGTTGATATTATGATTATCAAATGTTTGGTATCATCTCATGTTAACGTTTTGTCTTATTTGTTATTATAGGTTAATAACTAGTAAGTGTAGTAAATTTTGATTTTTAACTAGGCTAATAGTATGATGATTATTATTTTTTTTCAACTATATTATGTGTGTTTTTCTATGTTTGACTGGTTTAATTAAATTATCTCGTGATGAAGCAAGGAACATTGCATGACATGACGGTGGATGGGATATTACCTATTTGTATTTCTGCTTAGATGACTAATTAGGTTAAAATATGTGTCACAGCATCTGTTAGGTTGCCGATTAGAGATAAGACTTCAACTTGTACATATTTACTATTTCAAGATGAATGTTTACTGCTTTCTTGGTTGCTATTGATAACAGGCTAGAGTTTGCGATATCTGTGGGGATGTAGGGAGGGAGGAATTACTTGCTATTTGTAGCAAGTGTACTGATGGCGCAGAACACATGTAAATATTTGTCGTTTACATAATTCTTTTTTAATTTTTCAGAATTTCTGGTTTTTGTAGCCGTGTAGTCTTGCTTTGTTTTTTCATGCGGAAGTGAAATGGTTTGTTTTTCATTCATTAACCAGTTATTGTATGCGTGTTAAGCTTGAGAAAGTTCCTGAAAGTGACTGGGCTTGTGAAGAGTGCCTTCTAATGACAGACAGCAAAAAACCAAAACAGGATACACTTGAAGAGTCTGTTAGAATATCAAAAGGCTGTCTAGAGTGCCCAAAATCTAGCAATTCAGTAAATCATGAACCTAAGAGTAGTGAAAGATTCAATTTTAGATCCTCAGGTTCTGGGAGAAGCGGAACTAATATTCCAAGTTCTACATCTCAGTTATCAGCTAAGAGACCTGCTGCTACTTTAGAGTCGCAATCTTTGAAAAAAACAAGGGCTACTGGAAAGATTCCTGTATCCCCCATGTCATCCAAAAGTTGCAGACGCACTCTATTAAGTGAAGGCTTCTCTTGCAAGAACTTAAAGAAGGAGAAAACCAAAGTTGCCACCGGTATTACTTCTGTGCTCCAATTTTCTAGCAAGTCTCGGGACAAAGGAGGGCTTCGTCATGCTTGTGGTGATAAGAGAGATGCAGGTAGCTTTGAAGCCAAGCTAGAGAACAAAAGAAGGAATCTTGATACAGGAGTTGTATCTCCTAGGGTGTCCAAACCAATCAAGCATTCTCTACTTAGAAGGGAGCCTCCCTTCAAAAATTTGGAGAATGACAAGATGGAGGATGCCCACAATGATACTTCTCAGAAGAAAATTTCCAATGGCATGCAGGGAAAAGCAGAATTACCTTCCATTTTGGGTGATAATTCACCTAAATTGGCTACACATATTGGCATGGATTCTAAATCACTTGATAGTGTTAGCTCAGATAAGGCAAATGCTACTGTTTCTAAGGTTCAGCCAAGAAAGGATTCTCTCTCTGATGCTTTAAAGAAATTTAGCCATGTAAAAGAACTGAAGACAACTAAAGGGAATGATACCTCTGAATTATGTGATCCTGCAACATGCTTACCAGTTTCTGATTCTGGTGTTACTGCAGTAGAAGATGAAAAAGAAATCATTTCTTGCAAAAAACCTGTCAATTCAGGACCCAACTGTCATAAATCTGGTGCTGCTCAAAGTTGTGGAAAACAGGATTATAGGTTAAAACCAGCTAGTTGTATCACGCATGAGGACTTGAATCATACTAATAAAGAGGAAATGAAAGGGAGCTGGCAAACTGAGTGCCCTGCAGAAGCGACCACTGGTGTGAGAACAGAAAAATTATGCAGTGATTTTGCTTCCAATGAAGTGCCCAAACTGAGAAAGTCGCCCAAGTTTGATATGGCAATTACTTCTGCAACTAATGCCATTCCAGAGGATCGTTCCACATGGCTGTATGTCTCTTTTAGTTTCTTTTTAGGTCTAATTATCCAATTGGTTTTACTTAAATATTCTGCCATTTTTTAGATTAATTGTGTTTGATGATTCATGCAGAGGCAAATTTCTGATACACAGCAGTGAAGGACTTACAAGTTCTTGTGATGGGATTTAATCATACCTATCAACTAAGGCTTCCCCTAAAGTTCTTGAAGTGGTGGATAAGTTTTCTAAGATTCTTTTGCTAGAGGAAGTACCTCGATTGAGTACTTGGCCATCTCTATTCGTGGACAGGCCTGTTACAGAAGACAACATTGCTCTCTACTTCTTTGCAAAAGATATTCATAGGTTTGTTCATGCCCTTCCTTTTATAAGTTGTACTCTCATTTTTATGTTGTCTGCTTATACAGATATGCTTTTACACAGCCATAGAACATTCTATGCAAGCCTGTTGAGTTACATGAAAGAGAATGATTTGGCTCTGAAAGGAAATTTCGATGGAGTTGAACTACTGATCTTTTCATCCCATGTTCTGCCTGAGAACTTAGAGTGTAAGAAATTATCTATTATTCTTGTTAAGAGTTTAGCTATATTAGCATTTATGTATAAATCTCTCTCTCCATTTTTTGACTTGCTACTTTTTTTGTGCTGGACAGCTTGGAATACGTCGTCGTACTTGTGGGGTGTATTCAGAGGACACAGGGTCGGTAACTCAGCCAACACAACTGGGTCAAATTCTCAAAGAGTATGGAACTGTAACAAATCTTCGTATTTAGGCTACAAAGAAATTATATAAAGCCATTAGTATTTTACAAACTATCCGTTCACGAGTTTGTTTATCTGGCTTTTTATGTATTCCAATGGAATAATATAGTAGGTGTTGCTCTATATTCAGAGGAGAGAGGGTTGGTAACTCAGCCAACTGTTTCTAGCATTGCCTATTATAATAGGATGACATGCAATCAGTACTGATGCGTGGTCTTTTTCTTGTAGAATGAAAATAGAGATAGAGACAGTGGGAGAAGATGGACACCGGATCTCAATGTGTGTCCTCCAGATGAAGAAGAAATAGGAAGAGTTCATGATGGTAGCAGATGCTCGGATCTGAATCGTTGCTTCAGTGAAAATGGTGAATATGACACTACAGGTACGATGCATCCGGGAGTTGGAACTTCGCTTGGAAGTGATGGTTTTTCTGATCAAAGACAAGCACATCCATCGAAGGCCGAAGTTGTAGACCTTCAACTTTCTCTGCGGCCTCTAAATTCAGTGCCTGTGGAGATGGAGGTTGAGACAGAGCTCTGTCCGTGGTCTCAAAATGCAGTGCTTCAAGCTGCTGAGGCTCTCATTTCTCTCAGGCAAGGCTAACAGGAATGAATTTAGCTCACCATCTTGCAGAGGACTGGTTTTCAATTGGTTAATATTTATTTATGCGTAGTTAATTTTTGACTTTATTAAAATTAGCTAAAGCATATATGGTTACATTATTTCTTTATGCAAGACATGAAACTACATTATTCAAAAGAATAAATAAGCTACCATCAAACATGGAAAATGCAATTAGATGTCAAAACATGAAGAATATGCCAATGGTTTCATGACCTTAAACTTTGACTTTCGTACGACATCGTTTAACCCTTTAACTTCAAACAAAATAAAATGTTGGACACTCGCTTTCGCATCGTGAGAAGTTTCTCCCTGTATCTGTTTAATCGGCACCCCGACAGTCGTCAATGCCACTCTCTCCCTCCAAAATTTTTTGTGAAAATTGAAAACCAAGGATCGAGTTCAGACATAACCCAACAGTCAGAAAAGAAAGAGAAAGAGAAAAGATGTCTACGGAGGCATTGGAGTCGTTTAAGCCCTACACTCTATCCCAAACCCTAACCGGTCACAAGCGCGCCATCTCCGCCGTGAAATTCTCATCCAACGGCCGTCTTCTCGCGTCTTCCTCCGCCGATAAGACCCTACGCACTTATGGCTTCACGAAATCCGATTCTGATTCCGAAAGCCTCACCCTTTCTCCTATGCAGGAGTATCACGGCCACGAACAGGGCGTCTCTGACTTGGCCTTCTCCTCCGATTCCCGCTTCCTCGTCTCCGCCTCCGACGACAAGACCCTTCGCATTTGGGATGTTGCTACTGGTTCCGTTATCAAAACCCTCCACGGCCACACCAATTACGTTTTCTGTGTCAATTTCAATCCACAGTCTAACATCATTGTCTCCGGTTCTTTCGATGAGACCGTTCGGGTTTGGGATGTTAAGTCTGGAAAGTGCTTGAAGGTCCTCCCAGCTCACTCTGATCCAGTTACTGCTGTCGATTTCAGTCGAGACGGCTCACTCATCGTCTCTAGCAGCTATGATGGCCTCTGTAGGATTTGGGATGCCTCGACTGGCCACTGTATGAAGACTTTGATCGATGATGAGAATCCCCCCGTTTCCTTTGTCAAGTTTTCCCCCAATGGGAAGTTTATTCTCGTTGGCACGCTGGATAACACTCTGGTAACTGTTACTTCAATTCAGCTCTCTCTTTCCCTCGTCTCATTCACATTCCTATACCCTATGGTTACTTTCTAACTTTACCCATTAGTTTCTCTGGGAGGAACTAAAATTGCTTCAATTCAAATTCCTGTATGTTCCTTATGTATCAAAGATGGTCCAATTAAGTGTTCAGTTATTTGCTTTGCGGCATTGGTTAAATTCAGCTAGTATATCCTCGTTCTACTTTCAGCTAATTAGGATCCTGACTCATTATGATAGACATTCGATTTTATTTTATTTTTTGTTTTTTCCATTTCGATTAGAGACAAAAATTGCTGCTTCTGTTGTTAGAATCTCCTTAACATGTAAAAGAATGACGACTGGCTAATTCATTTGGTACATTTTCCTTGCTGTAAAATCTTACTGCTATCTTATCCGTTAAACAGTTAAAAGTCATACACTTTGTTGCCGTCCTTATCTGCAACTGAAACCAAAGGGCTTATGGTAGCAGAGCTCATGACAGGAAAAAAGAAAAAAGAAAAAAGCTGATTTTAGAAATGGAGATGTGATTACTTGGACTACTCAAATTTACTCTTGAACTGGGTTATTCAAATTCTCATTTCAGTGTTCTCTTCCGCTTAGATTATGGAATCTTTCGGCAGTGTATCATAATTATATTTGTTTTGAATTATGGGAAAACAAAGTGAATTGCTCTCATGTTGGGGTGTACTTTGTGCATAAGATGTTTATGGATGTGATTACAGACAGGTAATTGTTAGGTAGATTGCTCACAGGTAATGTTTTTCAGTAACAATTCAAAATCCAGTGGGTTAGTTTAACTTTCGTCTTGTGGACTCATATGAGAATATTTCTTTCTGTGCAGAGGCTTTGGAACTACTCAACTGGGAAGTATCTGAAGACTTACACCGGTCATGTTAATTCAAAATTCTGCCTTTCGTCCACTTTTTCTATAACAAACGGGAGGTATGTCGTTGGTGGCTCAGAAGATAATTGTATATACTTGTGGGAACTGCAGACGAGGAAAATAGTTCAGAAACTAGAAGGTCATTCAGATACTGTTATATCTGTGTCATGTCACCCTACCGAGAATATGATTGCATCTGGTGCTCTTGGCAATGATAAAACTGTGAAGATCTGGACTCAATAAAAGACTGATTTCTTTTCGATTGTAGAGCAACGCTTCTACGGATCTGTCGAAGTTAAGAGAAACTGACTTGTGATTGAGCCTTGCATTCATTTCGGGAGAAGAGATCCTGACTGCAGGAACCTTTTAGCTTAAGCAGTGCTATTCTCAGCCATTTTAATTTGGAGGTGTTAGCCATTTTTGTCTGGAGAGGTCCGAAATTCTTTGGACCGTTTTTCCTGTGGAGCGTGTATATTTGTGTTTGGCCAGTTGCGTCAGGGTGCTTTTGTATGATTTTCTTGTAATCTAGACGCATGCTTGCTTATGCTATTTGAGTTAGATTGGGACATAAAATATTTTATTTTGCTGGTGGTGCTTCGACATATCATGCACATGCACTTGCGGGGCTGAATCAGTGCCAAGCCAGTAGTGGAATGCTACGCGTTAATTAACAGTCATTTGGACCTGTGGGAATTAATTTTTGCACCACGCAAAATTAACAGTCCCACCCCTATGTACTCTCTTTGGAAAAATGTTTTCGAGAGCATAAGAGGGTGCAGCTATTAATTTGTAGAGGGGTAAAAATTAATTCCCTGGACCTGTTTACTAATGTTACATAGGGGTAGGCTTATCTTCGTAATAGTCTACCATAAATTTTTAATATGGTAGGTTGATTACTCTATGAAATTATTGGGGTCAATATGCCGTCCCATTTCCACCTTGGCAAGACTGTCTAAAGTTTTTATTATAATTTTCCTTAATCTTCCTTGATGCTGTATCTTTTCGCAGATCAACTTACCTATTAATTTCTTACGCTTATTTCGTTGATTACATAGATCTCATAAAAAGCATTAGTAGTGCTCAGCTCATATTAGTGAAGAAATTAGAATAATATTATTCAAATATGAGTTTTTTTTTCTTTAAAAAAATCGAAATGATCCGGCAGAGGAATTAAGGGATGGACATGGGCATGGGTCCCGGCCAATAAAAAGGTTTTGTTAAGTTTACTTACGCCTCAAAAGGGCGATTTATTTTCGACTGAAGCTGAGTAATTCCCTTTCTTGAGACAAAATTGCAAAGGAATATATGCAAAACAATTTCGAAGGGCAAACGGAATGTTATTTTGTGAATGTCCATCTGGGTTCTTTGATTTTTGCAGGTAATGGATGATTACAATATATTTTCCCATTGCCATATGAACCCCTTTGACGGAAGCGATCAGTTCCTTTCACATAACATAGCCAGTGCCTTGCAGGGACACAACTTGCAGCAAACTCTATCTTGCGAGAGCTACTCTTATCAGACTTGCAATTCACCAGCTGATGAAATTAATAATTTTGAGAGGCCTACGAATCAGGTCAAAACAACTAGTTTGAACTCGAGCGTCGCTCAACAATTTTCCCGGAACCTTCCTCTTCTCGTACTTCATCTCATCTTACGTACTTTGACAACTCAGTCATTCCCTGCCATTTCCGACACCACCCAGTTTTATGGCTTTGACTGCTCCCCCAAGCCAACAAAGAACGAGGTGGCATCATCTCAATTTGGAAATGTTGACATGCAGTTCTCAGCTCTGTCGTCGAAGGGTTCCTCGGAGAATCAAAACTACGAACCAAAGATCAGTCAAGGGATTAAGTGGTCCTCGTCGAGCCCTAGAACTTCCGGTCACACTAGCGACCATATATTGGCGCAAAGGAAGCGAAGAGAAAAAGGTCCATTGCATTTGCGGAAGAAGGTAAATTTTTGTTTTTTCTTTTCATTTTCACACTAAATTTTAGTCAAATTAATAGTTTTCCTAAGTGTGCATTGATGAATTAACATTAATCTGCTTATAGATGGACAAGGTTTCTGTCCTTGGGGTCGCTATCAAGCACGCGAAAGAGCTTCAGGAACGTTTAAAAATGCCGGAAGGACAAACTGAGAAGAGGACAGTGGAGTTAGTTGCGTTTGTGAAGAAATCCCAGCTCTCTTCCGACGATGATAACTCGGAGGGCGAGGGTGTGACGGGCGAATCGCTGCCCGAAGTCGAAGCCAGAATAGAATGTCAGAAAAAGGACGTGCTGCTTCGAATCCACTGCCAGAAACAAAAGGGAATATCAGTGTATTGCCATTTGGAGACTCCAATCTCGACATAAGCATTATTGCTCAGGGATTGCCGTCGATATTTTTTTATTGAATTTACGAGGAATAAAATAAAATCTTGCCACTAAAAAAATAACAATTTCTGAATTGGCCCCTCTCGAGCACACAATTGGTTGTTGACCACTCTTGTACGGTGGCACCGTACTTTTAGGACGTCACCATTCTTTGACACCCAGGGTACAAGGAACAGTAAAATCCGCCTTAAAATAGTCAAAGCTAGCTACTTACACTCCGTGTCTGGGGTCCAGCCGCGCCCCCTTTTGTTGCCTTTCGCTCTAATGGGCTTTTTTTCAAACAAAGAAAAATGGGAATTTGGAAAAATAATTTAAAAATGAAAATAAAAACTTTATTGGAATCAACTGACAGAGAGAAAGTTGCACAAGAGGTTTTGAAACGAAGTTAAATGGAAGTAATTTACCGCCTCGATCTGATCTCTTTAGAAAAATGTATATAACAAATATAGGGAGGAGTTTGTAAAATAACAGGTCACGAGGAGGGAGCCCAAATTTGTCGGATTTTTTTCCAATTTGATGGGAGAATGGAGGGTCAGGATGTCGGTTCGCTAACTTCGTTCTTCAAAGTCAATAATGATAATCACGATCGCCTTCGTGCATGCTTCTCAGATTTTCTAAAAGGCAACACAAAATTACATGTATAATATAATATATTAAAAGCACAAATTAAAATACAAAAATGCGCGTGCGCTTTTCCTATCGGCTGAATATTGGATCAACCGTCAACTCTGCCATCCTACTGTTAAAAGTTCTAAAAGAAAAAGTGAAAAC
The DNA here is from genome assembly GCA_022379115.2 of Bauhinia variegata. NCBI lineage: Eukaryota > Viridiplantae > Streptophyta > Magnoliopsida > Fabales > Fabaceae > Bauhinia > Bauhinia variegata. The sequence goes on along the minus strand of CM039436.1, from coordinate 16,219,306 downwards.
CAATAAGTGTTTTTTTATTTATTTAATGGTTGTTTTTTATGAATACAAATAAATTTTTAAACTATAAAAAGATAATTTATGCTGAATTTCATAAAGTTGAAGAAAGACTTGGAGATGGAAACTTGAGAATATAATACTATGAATTGTAAATACTGCGTAGGTTAATTGATAGTGTAGCTGATTAATTGCGGCATCATTTTATGATGTGGTACACAAAAGTGGATCCGTTCTTTTGTTTTGTCCTTATTCGCCAATAAACAAATCAACATATATATCCATATCAATATCTAAAATTTTTCGATACATATGATAGTAATAAAGAAGTTTCAACTTCTCATCTCCTTAAATTTATTTAAACTCTTCATATATCGTTACGCCACTTAATTATTAGATTTATCATTAATCGTGTATATTACACATTTGGTTTTTCTGTCAAATAAATAAATGAGGTGTGAACACGACACAGAGAAACATTTTCCAGTTCCAAATGCTGTTATGATTTATCACGCGAAAAAGAAACCGCCTCGATGGGAGTCATCACTCGTTGCTACCGTGCATTTAACCTTCCATCGTAGGATTCGTAAGTCACATGGTTTCAACCGATGATCTGCCAGCTACTACACCCCAATGGTTAAGCTAATTAATTTGACCACTTTCTAGAACCAGAGTGCATCTTAAAAAAAACATGTTTTTCACGTGCAATTGAACAACATGACTTAAATTTTTTTTTTGTAATTTTATACTGTATTCTTAAAAAAAAATGTTAAAAAGATCATATTTAAGAATATCTTAATTATTAGTTATTATGTATTGTTATCCCTACCATTATAATAATTAGAACGACAAGAAATATGATTACAATCTTTCTTAAAACAACGTTACTAGTTAACCATATAGATGGGAAACTATTTTTTACCGTACTATGTGGGCACACTAAGCGGGTGTACAAATAACATTTCCTATCTATATAATATTTGGCATTTTTTTATGCCGGTATAATTGTGGTCATAAAGATAAAGGGGCGGAAGCTTAATATAAATGAAATGAAAATGGCAATAAGACGCGTGGGGCCCACGAGAATATTTTATTGTTTTATTTCCAATAAATTGATGACATGGCAATCCTTCATTTATTTGACCGAAAGAAATGGCAGTGGAGAACCTAAATTTTGACCCAAGGCGAAGGACTGGGAATAGTAACGAGTTTGTACGGAATAAAGAAATATATTCGCGGGCGTAAACCGTGTATGGTGCCCCTGTATCAATATAAAAGCACTCCAGACTTTGTTGCTCCTACTCCCTCTACAGATTGTGTTTGTGTTTGTGTTGGCGTTCATCTTTAATTGTTTTCATCCGTCCATTCATCTGCGCCCAAGTTTCACGTTCCGTATGGAAATTTCATCCGCCAGTTATAACTGCTTCCCTCATCTGGTACGTATGCATTCTTTGCCTGTACTTGTAGTAATTAACAAGATTAATTGATCATAGGTATTAGTGTTAAGTTTAGAAAATGAATAACAAAATGATATAACAGCAGGGAATGGAAGAATCCAATGATATTTTTGGAGACGAGTACTACCAGTACGAAATGGATTCGTTAATGGGAATGGGATACCCGGTAGTACCTGCTGATGAAATTGAGTTAGCGTCGTCTTTATCAGGATCTGGGGACAGCTATTCCTCTTATACATGTCTCAACTCCAAACGCAGCAGCCTTGAAAGTCCAGATCAATCAGTTGCCCCAAGGCCAAGACCAACCAAACAGCTCAAGACCTCCAACTCATCTTGGGTCGCTGGTCAATTAATGCCCCCCAAGCTGCCTAACGCTGCTAATTCTAATAATTCTAGAATTATCTCTTTCGGAAACAACACAAATGTTTCATCATCTCTGCCTCACGAGTTTGACAACCTCCCTGTCGATAAGCGCAATCCTAAAATCGAGATTGGCACCGAACTCTACAACCAAAACCTGGATTTTTCATCATTGCTTGAATATGACACACCAACCACTAAACCTACGACAACTGTCACCAGAAATTCAGCCCAAACTCAAGATCATGTAATGGCCGAACGAAAACGAAGGGAAAAGCTCAGCCAGATGTTCATAGCTCTCTCCGCCATTCTTCCTGGCCTCAAGAAGGTAACTGCCTCGATCCCTAGCTACTCTATAATGCTTGTGCATGCATGATAGGCTTAAGTTCAATTGAATTAATAATTCGAACGGTTAAAGTTTCCGAAAAATTTACATGGAAAACCGCATGCACGCCCACTTCGGCAGGCGGCGCCTGTTAATATTGATTATGTGACTGAGAGAGCTCGCGATGTATGGTTTTTTTAGATGGACAAGGCTTCTGTGCTCGGACATGCTATCAAGTATGTTGAAAACCTTCAGGTACGAGTGAAGAGTCTGGAGGATCAAGTAGCCAAGAAAACTGTGGAATCTGCAGTTTATGTGAACAGATCTCTTCTCTCTACCGACGACGCTACAACTGGTACCTCATCATCCCAAGGAAACTACGACCAGTCACTCCCTGAAATTGAAGCTAGAGTTTCCGGTAAAGACGTGCTCATTAGGATTCACTGCGAGAAACCCGTAACCTGTGTGTCTATGGTGCTCGGCCAATTACAGAAACTTCATCTCACTGTTCAAAGTAGCAGCTTTTTACCCTTTGGGACTACCACTATTCACATAACCATTGTTGCTCGGGTAAAAATAGCTTTCTATATATACTCTACATGGTTTGATCAGTTTTCTTTTCAAACAATCATTAATGTGTACGTGTAGCAGTTCAGTTTCTCAGTTAATTCCATTAGAACCCATAATTTAAATTTGTTTTAATCAATTTTCTTACAGATGGACGAAGAACACTGCATCACAGCGAAGGAGCTTGTAAAAAGCCTGAGGCAGAGTTTGATCCGATCATCTGACAGTGAATAACCAGTTTCAGGATATTCTATGTCGTGAATCTTCATATATATAGTGTGTATGATTAGGAACTTGGTTTTAAAACTTTTCAATAATGGTTTTTGTCGTTGCTTTTGTTTTGCTTCTTTTTTATCCATCTGGATTCCCAGAGCAATCGAAGGCTGCGAGTATCTGTTTCCACCTATGTTGGAGTTTACAATGGCTCTGTTTTACTTCGGAGTTCCAAACAGTAAAGTTCGAGGGTTTTTCTTCCCTGTGGAGTTTTTGCGTAGTCAACTAATCGGCTACGTTAATCTACGTACCCTTGATCGATACTTTTTTCCAACTCCGCAACTGTTTTTTCCTTGTCATTTTTATTGTTTTTGAGAGGCTTTGACTTTTCAAGTAAACCTCTTTGTTCTCTTGTGCTCGTTCACTTAGCATCGTGAAACTGAGTCTGAAAAGGGTCTTGTTGTTTGAAGACAATGGCAGTCAATTAATTTTGTCTTGTTCATAATATCCTTTGATGTTTCATGCAATGTTGTCATGGCTGATGATCGTAATGCTTGTGATCCAATAAAAATTTAGAATTTTTCAAATATATTGTATGATATTCGCAGCATATCTTGCTCTGATATTCAAGTTTAAGTTAGTTACACCAACTTTATTTTTCAATCTCATTTTGAAATATTCTTCACAGCTGATTCCTTATAATCCTAAACGACATTTCAAAATTTATGTATTTCTATCACCCAGCTTTAATGAAAGCCAAAGCGAGACATTGGGGTATTAAGCTATTGCATTGTTTTGGTAAATTAAAAATTTTAAGGTGAGAAAATTGAAAAGTTTCTAGACTTACAAAGTATTTCAATCGCCCTATTTTATTTCACTTAACTAACCCATTGAAATTAAGCTAACACTTTTAATTGAACATTGGAATAATTAAGTTAATTAACAATTTTGGGTTATCGTCTATCAATGGAGGCATACGATGGGTCCACGTGATATTATATAATCTGAATTATTCTAGTTCAGTATTGAAAAACACTCAATTAGCCCCACCAGAGATTGTGATCTCTGGTTGTACGCTTGGGATCATTTTAAAATCATACTTTGTTCCTTTTAAAGAGGGCAAAGTGTTTTATACACAAAGTCATTTCAGCTGGATAATTTTTTTATTATTATATATATAAAAAATCTTAATAAAACAAAAGTATGCGATTGTCATTTAGCTTTCACAAGTTGACGTAATTAAATAGACATGGATAGAAAATTGGGTTGCCTTTAAATGTGGAATGGAATAAGTTCACATAAACTCACATTAACAAGATATGATGGAGTAGATAATAATTAAATTTATGAGATAGAAAGAATCTTAATCTTAATGAGAGTATACAGCGTAGAGGGGTCAGCCCAAAACTGACCTAATGATAAGCACGGACGGCATCTGAATTTTCGGCGTCTATTATCCCTTTTATAGTGTTTATACTACGTGCACAAGTATGTACGTGTTAAAGTCCAATATTCAGTGCTTTATACGTTCACACCTATCTTCTTAGACTTTGATTAGACCCTTGACTCAGCCGATCCAAATAATGGTCGGTGATCTTTTTAATTTATTGTAACAAGGGATATACGAGAAAAAAAAAATTACTTTGTTAATATATTCATGTTTAGATTGGTCTTTTTATTTTCTTTGCCAAATATTAGGTTGAAAGACATAGGGTGATAGAAAACTCGACGAAATATACTTTGCCAATCAAGTTGTTATTTTTCTTGCAACGTAACTATATGCATGTGATTATAAATAGAGAGATTTAAAGGGGAATTAGTTAAATTTGTTTATTTGATCGAGTTGGTAGGATGTAGGTGAGTTCTGCTTTTCTTTTTTAATGATGTTGGTAGGTATAGACGACAGCAACATCAATTGCAGTCCCCTTAAACTACAATAATAATCTATGGTCTTCTTCCCTCTCCACATAGTAATAGATTGGAAGTTTCATTTTCTTGGTTGGTCTCTGACAGTTCATCGATCTTGTGAGTTAATAGAAAACTATTTATAGATTATCAATGAAAATTACAGACAACCAATGCTTTATTTTCTCAGTTCCTTTCTCTCTCTCTCTATTATTATTATTTTATACGAAACTAAGTTATATCACAACTTCATTTTTATGTGCTTGCAGAGAGATGAGAAGATATATTGTATGTTTTGGCTTTATTCAAAACTGTTTTGGTATAACTTATATTAAGGGTGGGCATTGAGCGGTTTGGTTTGGATTTTTAAAAAAATTAAACTCAAACCGCAAAATAATTTCAGTTCGGTTTAGTTCGGATTTCTCAAATTTTTTTAAAAAATCCAAACCAAACCAAACCACTCAAATGCGGTTCAATCGGTTTAATCGGTTTGTGAATAATATTACGGAAAAAAAAATACACATATATACACAAATACAAAGTCAAAGTCATCATAAAAAATTTAAACAAATTACAATTTTTATCTAAGTAATAAATAAACATAACATACCATTTATATTCATTTTCTTCTTCCAAACTTCATCAGTTAGCTTCAAGTTTATGCTTCTTGAGTGGTAGTAGATGATATATCAAATTTAAGCATAAAAACCAGCGACCAGCAGCAACTAGCGACGAGTAGCAACCAGCAAACGACGGCGAGGAAGAGAAAAGAAAAGTGAGTTAGGGATTTTGATTTCAAAAAAAAAAAGCGTGAGTTAAATGTTTATTGTTTACTAGTTTTTATATTTATTAATATAAATTTATATTTATAATAAACTATTTCATAAATATATAATAAAATTTAGTTATATTTAATATATTTAAATCATAATATATATAATATAATTTTCAGTCGGTTCGAATTAGTTCGAATTTTAAACATCTAAATTCGAAAACCAAACTACTGTAATCGGATTGACAATTTTGTAATCCAATCAAAACCTTTAGTCAATCGAATTAGATCGATTTCTATACAGTTCGGATCGGTTCAGGCGATTTAAGCAGATTAGTTCAGATTTTGCCCACCCCTGACTTATATGACTTGTGGGTTGTCATGTCATCCCCTGATAAGTGCACAATAAATGAATTTTGTCTATGAAAGAGGGAGAAATATATATAGAGTAATGGCAATTATGTATTATGATTATGATATTGAAAGCGATTCCATGCAAAAGTTCTTTGGTAGGGACCGAACCATAAAAGTTATAGCACCTCAAATTTGACATGTTGTTCCATCTATACTAACACCTGTCGATTTTCTGTAAGCCACATTTCATCTTTGAGGCCCGTCCTTGCACAGATTCTCATCCAAGTCAAAAAAAGGACAAAGACGGTGGAGGTAATAGTGTGTGAACAGGTAAACAAATTTGACCACCATTTTTCTCGGTTAATTTAAAACACATCTCATTTTGTGCCTTATAATGATGATTTACGGAAAAAAAAAAAAAAAAAAAGTTCACTTTTCTTTCTTTTTTCTGTTTTTTTTTTGGTCAGAGGTCTTAATTTTTTAAAAAAGAAAAAAAGTTCATATTTTTGTCAAATGAGAAGTACTATATATATATATATATATATATATATATATATATATATATATATATACAGTTTAGATATCATACATTACATTTCATCATTACCTTGTACATTTAACTGCATCAGTTTTAATTAAAAACTTACTGAAAATTTTAAAGATTCTACTGAAACTTGCACTTAATAGCTCAATAAACTGTATAATTATATTTAAAAAAATGCAAATGTATGATTTTTAATTAAATTCAAATAGAAAATTTGGGATATTTTTGTTGTGGCACAGCTATTACATATTTGTATCAGTTATCTTAGAAATGATCTCCTGCACTGAATATCTGATAGTAGTTGAGTTTAAATAATATAAAACCTTAACTTTCTTTTTGTGGGAATTCATTTTACTACGTGGTAGTGCTGTGTTGACTCGAACTTTTTCTTCCTAGGCCCGAACCGGAGCGGGTTAAGAGGATGTTTTGTAAGGCCGATACAAATCAAGAGCTTGGATTGGGCTACATACAAAGTTTTAAGGCCATTCAAGATGGAGTCAATGCAGGTGAATTTGTTTTAGCACACCTTATAATTTCTAACCACACAACTCTTCTTCTCTTAAACTCTGATATTGATATTGTTGCTGTTTTTGGGCCTTACGTTATGGAAGGTTAAAATTGGCTTGTGTTGTGAGGAAATTGTGGGAAAATTGAATCAACGGTAATGTGCAATTTAAGTGAAGCAACATAGAAATACGCGAAACAAATTGTGCAGCGTTGCACACAAACGAGATATCTAACTAAACAAGCAAGACAGACAAAGTTGAAAACGACAAGACCAAGAGCAACAACAAAATGTGCTCCTGTCATTTTTTTCATTATCAAACATGTAGCACTCCGCTGATCTCCACATAGAATCCGCAGAATGCAGACACTGTGGCTCAGCCTCTCAATCTCAATAAAAACTTTAACTTGTCTGCTCAAATACTCCAAAACCATTAACCACGACGGATTATTGGCAAAGTATAATAGTAATAATAATAATATTGGCATCTCTCTGTCATTCTCATTGCATCAAAGAGGAAGCAAACTTTGGAAATGTCAATTAATTGCCATGATTGCTTACGTGCTTGGAAATACCTTTAAACCAGACTATGCGTTTCTTACTTCACAAAAATAATGCCTACTCCATATCCATAGCTAGCTGCTCCCAGCATAGGCACCTCACCTGCAAACAACCGCTAATCTGCCCAATTTATCAACTTTACATTTTTACCTTCAAAATCAAAACTTTTGCTAAATAAGGCAATCAAATGCTCTCATGTATATATCCGGAAAATTATGAGACCTGCTCTGTTTTATAGGTTTCCATATATATATATGAGTAGCTTCCTACGTCAGAGATTTTTCTTTTCTCGGTTTTGGTAAATATCAGTTTTTCTATTTCAGATATCAATTCAATGGGTAACTGGACTTTAATATGAATTGAATCATTATATTTGGCCAATCATACAGACTCTTTTTTTTTAATTGGAAGTGTTCACTTTGTTTCTGAACTAAACACCAGTAGTCTAGCGCTTGCATCTGATTACTATCGCTTTCCTTCAAACCCTTACTTTGAATTGCAATCCAAACGAGTGTTGGGTTTTCATTGCAAAGAAACGTCAGAGTTTGTGTCATTTGTTTGGAAAAATCACACTAACTTCGCTTTTAGCTTTACTTTGAGGAAGTGGTTTGGGATATAGATGAGATGAGACGAGGGAAGAAGAGGACTTATGGCTGAAAATAAAATTGCCTGGCATGGGCAGAATAGTTAAACCAAATCGAAAGTCTCTATCTTTTCCCGGAAAAAGGCATCAGAAAAGGAGCTTTTTTTATTATTATCTTCCGATAGGATTACAGTGAAGGGTCAACGTCTAAGTTAGCTTTTTGAGTTTTGGCGTTACGTTATTAACATGGAATTGACTCTCAAAAACCATTTCCTGGCCCATGGCCATGGGGCAGCCCATTGCCAACTTTCCACCTCCTTGTGTCAAAAACAAACAGATACGGTCCACCAGTCTCTCTATGTGTGTGCGTATATCACATGTCAGCTCATCAATCACTTTAGAGAAGCACATTATTGTTAGTCAATCAGTATGTGTGCCGCTGATCTCTCAAATTTAGTCTCATATAATTTTGCATAAGGAATGATATTCAATTGTTCCTTTCCATGCCTGGACAGAGAGTTAGTGGGTTTGATAGAGATCATAGATAAAAGTGTCTTTGCGTGGGAATGCCAAAGTCAAGCTTGTGTTACTATTATCAAAACAAAAGCTTTGTATCGAGTGTTAATTCCATTCTCCTTTTCTCTTTTTCGTAAAGATACTTAGATACTCATCAACAATGTTTCAACACACAAGTGGGTGTGTTTCAAAATTCATTTCTTCTAGACCCCCATGGGCCCCAGGTGTATATAGTTTCATTAAGTAACTTTAGATAAATATTCGATTGCATTTGATGAGGGAGAAAGGGGCAACCTTGCCTTGCATTTTTAATCTCAATTAGTACTTCTCTTTTCAGTGGTAGTTGTTGCTATTTGTCATTAACCTACGTATCTAAAAACGGCTGCTTACTGATTATGGGGGTATCTTTGTTTATTTAAGAAGCACTGGTTACAAGAAAGTAGAACTTCTATTTGTGTTTCTAAATATAGAGAAGGCAGGGGTTGCCTCCAAGAGGCTTTGAAAGGGGAACAGCACCCGAGAGTTAGACACTAAAATAGTCCTTACGAAAGATAACAACGTGTTTTCTGGGATGAAAACGCTTCGGGCTTAGAAATTTTTTTTTTTTTTTTTTAGAATTCAAATATATTAACCCAGCCAGCGTCTTTCTTGTTCAAAGCGAAATCTAAAGCAGATACAGCTAGCGAATCTCATCCACCCATCCCAACTACACTCCCAATAACATAGCTTGTTATTGTTACCCCTCTCTTTCCTTTCCCCTTTCCCCTCTTAAAAGAAAGAGAACAGTCTTGTTTGCTTTTCAGTACCAACAGCATCTCGCGGAGACCGATAAGCAGGTAAGGTTAATATGACTCCCACGATGAATATTATGGTCAAGAATGGCACTTGTGTAGATGTAAGCCTCCTTGCTAATATTTTTTCAATGATTGGTTCAAAGGGTGTTAGTAAGGCCAAACTTGACCAGACCTACCTCCAAAGTGGGTCACCATATCTTAGATAGATCACCTGTTTAATTCTTAATATCAACGTCTAATTGAGTGGCCAAAATCAAAGCACCCAAGCTGTAGAGTTACAATGATTGAGAAGACATCTCCCCAATTACTGATCATAAAGGCAGATACCTTGTTGTCTGGTTTAACAGTGCACAATTCGTGCGAGACACAGCCGCCAGCTCTAATTGAAACTAAAAAGGTTGTGCTTTACCATTACCAAGTTCAAGGTCATTTAAGAACAGGCTGTTCCTTAACGCGTGTGCAGTGCAGAGTTTTGGGCGTAACTAGATATTAAAGGAGCATCTACTGACGAGTGAGAAGCCAAGGAAGTAATCGATCATTTTAAATCGGATCTTTCTATAAAATTACCATAAAGCACATGATCTGTTTCTTACCCAGATAACGACGCTTGCATGAAAAAGGCACGGAGATGAAGAAAGGCCATTATAAATTTGATTATTTTAATTACAACTTGACATGACATGAGAAAGGGCTTACTATTACGATCGGTGTGTATGCATGTATTGTCACTTTCCTCATCCTTTGAGCCTCGGATATTATTAACACATTTCTTATGTAACGTTATAGCTATTATTTGTTTATCTGATGGTTCATTGGTTGCTCAGTTACGTTTTCTATCCCGGAGAATCAGCTGTGTTTCTTATGGGGGAGGGTCGGGTCAGGGGACCATCATAATCTGTGGAGTCGTAGAAGGGCCACCAGACTGCCGAAAAAGGGTAAAAATGTCATATCATCCGTATCCGGTGGATGGATCTCTAGCAATAATGCGAGTCTTACCGCTGCAGCGGGGTGAAGAAGACAGAGAGAGAGAGAGAGAGAGATTGGGCTTAACGAGAACACCACTTCTGCCCGGCTGTCCCTCCATGTCAGTCAACAATGTTTGACGACCTTTATCCAACCCAACAAAATTATTACTGTTTCATGATTACCTATTATTATCATTTTCTTTTTAAATCTTCATTTTTACTAATCACTAATCACCGCGCCGGTGCCGGTGAGTGGAGAGGTGAAAATTGACGCCTTGACGGGACCCTAATCACCTTGACGCGGCAGTGAATTATCGGCAATCATGTTTATTTTTTTTAAAAAAAAGGCTCACACTGACTGAATGGTATTACCGTTGGGTCCCTTTGTCCCACGCTGGCCTCTTGATACCTCACATCCATGCGTCCCAACTCATTCCGCAACAGAAGACGACACCGCATGATCAGCATTAAAGCAAAAAAAAATTACATGCGAATTTGATCAAGGCTTTGTTTGGTTCGTATCATCACTTAGAAATTACTAAGGACTGGATTTGGCTGGAACATCAAATCCTTTCAAGTTCCAACGGCCCTTCTACAAACTCAAATTGGAATTTTACCAAATACCTTATTCACATATTTAATTATTTCCGAGGAAGAGCAGCTAGCACAGTCCCTTCTAACGGATATCTCGACCTCTTAAAGCCTTCAAACTAAATCAATTGCCGTGGAGCTGGAGATTAGATACAATGCGTGAGTGTATGTATAATGGTTAGTAGGTGGGAGGGTCTCTGAATTGTAGCCCAATGAGTAGTGCATAGTATTTGGTCTTTTTTAAGACAATTAAATTTCTCTATATTTTTCAGACTTTTCACCACTATACCATATAATATTTGGTTTAAGTGATCACTGTATAATTAGAATTATTTGTGTTTATTGTTATGAAATTATCCTGAGTAATAAATCTTGCCTAATTACACAGAATTATATTCATAAAATTACTTTGATAAATTTATTAAATAAATAATTAGTGCAAACTGATATAGCCAACGTGTTGACCATATACATGTAAAAAAAAAAAAAAAAGGATAGAAAGTAGAATATAAAATTTTCCCATATGTAAGAATATATGATACATGATATGATATGATGTTGATACGAATGCAGAAAATCTTTGTAAAACTAATTATATGTGGAAAACGAAAATCTCTCTTGCCTTACTTGTCCCGTTCCTGTGTCAGTGAGCGAGTATCCTAGACACACTCTCACATACATGCCACGTGCTGTACGAATAATGAATAATAATATAATAATTCATGTTGTTTACTATTTTTTTTTTTTTACATTTCCCAAAAAAAAAAAAAAAAAACTCTACGATAAGATCGCGCTTCCCTCTTCAGTCCCTGGTCCTCACTCTTCTCGCTCCATCCTCTACCTCCAGCTTTCATGAAATGAAATGGCTACATACCTACACTGACCAAACACGCATTTCTCCGTTGCTTGCCTTTCTTCCTTCTATTCTCCGTTTTCGCATTCCCTCTGAGCCCAAAATGCGGCTGATTCTCTTGCTTCTCCTTCTTCTCCACTTCCACCACACTCTCTCTGCAACCGCGCGTGTGTCGGAGTACCGTGCGTTGCTTTCTCTCAAGGCTGCCATTACCGACGACCCCCAATCTGCTCTTTCCACGTGGAACACCTCTACCAGCCACTGCACTTGGACCGGCGTCGCCTGCGATTCCCGCCGACACGTTACCGCCCTTAACCTTACCGGGCTTAACCTTGACGGTATACTTTCCAATGATATAGCTCGCCTCCCACTCCTCTCTAACCTCTCCATTGCCGATAATCAGTTCTCTGGACCCATCCCCCCAGAGATCTCCACCATCACTGCTCTCCGATTCCTTAATCTTTCTAACAATGTATTTAATGGCACTTTCCCTTCCGAGCTCTCCCAGCTCAAGAATCTCCAGGTCCTCGACTTGTATAACAACAACCTGACTGGTGACCTCCCTCTCGCCGTCGCCCAGATGCCGAATCTACGGCATTTGCATCTCGGAGGTAACTTTTTCTCGGGTAAGATCCCGCCGGAGTATGGACAATGGCAACATTTGGAATACTTGGCTGTTTCCGGCAACGAGCTGAACGGCACTATACCGCCGGAGATCGGGAACTTGACCAGCCTCAGAGAACTCTATCTTGGATACTACAACACTTATGAGAATGGTATTCCACCGGAGATTGGCAACTTGTCGGCATTAGTGAGGCTTGACGCGGCCAACTGTGGATTGACCGGAGAGATACCACCGGAACTCGGGAAGCTTCAAAATCTTGATACTCTATTTCTACAAGTGAACGCACTATCAGGGTCTTTGACGCCTGAGCTGGGGAAGCTAAAGACCCTGAAGTCCATCGATTTATCCAACAATATGCTTGCAGGTGAGATTCCGGAGACTTTTGCTGAGCTCAAGAACCTGACCCTTTTGAACCTGTTCCGAAATAAGCTTCACGGAGCGATTCCTGAGTTCATTGGTGAGATGCCATCTCTGGAGGTGCTGCAGCTTTGGGAGAACAACTTCACTGGGAGCATTCCTCAGGGTTTGGGGAAGAATGGGAGGCTGGTATCTGTTGATCTTTCTTCAAACAAATTGACTGGGACTCTGCCTCCTGACATGTGCTCTGGGAATCACCTTCAGACTTTGATAACTCTGGGTAATTTCTTATTTGGTCCTATTCCTGTATCCCTTGGGAGGTGCGAGTCGCTAACTCGGGTTCGTATGGGAGAAAACTTTCTGAATGGGTCAATTCCGAAAGGCCTCTTTGGGCTTCCCAAACTTACTCAGGTGGAGCTGCAGAACAATCTTCTGTCAGGGCAGTTTCCAGAGGCGGGTTCGATCTCTGTTAATCTTGGTCAGGTTAGTCTATCCAACAACCAGCTCTCTGGGCTGTTGCCGCCCACAATTGGTAACTTTTCCGGCATGCAGAAGCTCCTTCTTGATGGCAATAAGTTCTCAGGACCAATCCCTCCTGAGATTGGGAGATTACAGCAACTTTCAAAGATAGATTTTAGCCACAATCAGTTTTCAGGCCCTATTGCGCCGGAAATTAGTCAATGCAAGTTGTTGACTTTCGTTGATCTTAGTCGTAATGAGCTTTCTGGTGAGATTCCAAATAAGATCACAGCTATGCGGATATTGAATTACCTGAATCTTTCGAGAAATCATCTAGTTGGCAGTATTCCGGCATCAATATCAAGCATGCAAAGTTTAACTTCTGTTGATTTTTCATACAACAATCTCTCTGGTTTGGTTCCTGGCACTGGCCAATTCAGCTACTTCAACTACACATCTTTTCTGGGCAACCCTGACCTATGTGGACCGTACTTGGGTCCTTGTAAGGATGGGGTTGTCAATGGTGGCCACCAATCACATGCTAAGGGTCCACTCTCTGGTTCTCTGAAGCTCCTGCTGGTTCTTGGGTTTCTTCTATTTTCGATTGCATTTGCAGTCGTAGCAATAATTAAAGCACGCTCATCGAAGAAGGCCAGTGAATCCCGTGCATGGAAATTGACTGCATTCCAACGTTTAGACTTCGCTGTTGATGATGTTTTGGACTGCTTGAAGGAGGACAACATAATAGGGAAAGGAGGTGCAGGTATTGTCTACAAGGGGGCAATGCCAAATGGAGTTCAGGTTGCCGTGAAAAGGTTACCAGCCATGAGCAGAGGCTCTTCCCATGATCATGGGTTCAATGCTGAAATCCAGACTTTAGGGAGGATCCGACATAGGCACATTGTTAGATTACTTGGGTTCTGTTCCAACCATGAAACAAATCTTCTAGTCTATGAATACATGCCAAACGGAAGCTTGGGTGAGGTTCTTCATGGTAAGAAAGGGGGTCATTTACATTGGGATACAAGGTATAAAATTGCCGTGGAGGCTGCTAAGGGGCTTTGCTATTTACACCATGACTGTTCGCCGCTAATCGTTCATCGAGATGTAAAATCAAACAACATCCTTCTTGACTCCAGTTTTGAAGCTCATGTTGCTGATTTTGGGCTTGCCAAGTTTCTGCAAGATTCTGGAACATCCGAATGCATGTCTGCTATTGCCGGTTCATATGGATACATAGCTCCAGGTACCATTCAAGTTTCAACATAAATGATAAATTATTTGTTTTATATATGTAGCAATTCTATGTATAATTCCTTTAACATCGAAGTTTGATTCCTTGATTCCCATCATGACTTAGGCATGATTATTGCGGTGATGTCTCCAAATTTTAAAATGCTAACTAGTACAACTAGTACTTAGACGTGTGCTTTTTAATTTGACTATGTGTTTCTATCAAACATGGACGACACCTTGTTTTACTCCTAAATTAGTCTGTTGAAAGTAAATGGTGAGTAGCTTAGCAGGTAGATGACTCGTATGGTTCTTGACCATAGGCCACCTATATGATCGTACAGACTTGTACTGTCGAAACAGTGACTGTGATCGGCAAATTGTCAGCTCAATCAGTTGTTTCTTTTTCTAATACTATTGCCCTCCTTTGACTTAAGTTTGATGTCTAATTGCAGAGTATGCCTACACACTTAAAGTTGACGAGAAAAGTGATGTTTACAGCTTTGGCGTGGTTCTTTTAGAGCTTATTACAGGGAGGAAACCAGTTGGAGAATTTGGTGACGGTGTGGACATTGTGCAATGGGTGAGGAAAATGACGGACTCAAACAAGGAAAGAGCACTAGAAGTCCTTGATCTTAGACTTTCCTCAGTTCCCCTTCAAGAAGTGATGCATGTCTTTTATGTCGCCATGCTTTGCGTTGAAGAACAGGCTGTAGAGCGACCAACCATGCGCGAAGTTGTTCAAATTCTAACCGAGTTTCCAAAGCCGCCTGATTCCAAACAGGGGGACATAACCGTGACGGAGTCCTCTGCGTCACCAGCAAACGCTTTAGAGTCTCCGGCGGCAGCGTCCAAAGAAGTTAAAGATAATCAACATCCTTCTCAATCACCACCACCCGATCTGCTTAGCATTTGAACTAGTCTCGGGGGATGGGATTGTTTCTTCGAAAACTTCCTTGGATTGTGATACTCTATCATTCTTATGCTTTGTTCAGTTTTTCTCATGGGGGTGGGCTTTCTCTAACTTGAAGTTGTTAATGTTTGATTTTTATTTTTCTCCTTTGTCTAAATTTTGGGTTTTGTACAGTAGGATTGGTGGGGGCATTTTCTCATGAAGTACTATTGTTTTCAACTTTTTATGGCATAGCCGTAAGTTGTTGCCGTTAAAGACTGCATTGGGGAACAGTGTAAACATCAAGGGGAAACTTATGTGGTTATGGTTTCAAACATTATTTATCACTTTCGAAAATGTTGCAAAGGGAAGGACCATGGCTTTAAACTTTTCCGTCGACTTTGAACCCGCCAGCCGTAATATCTTCTTGTGGACCGCGATGCTTTGTTTGGTTGCTACGGGCTTTAGGATATAATCCTTGAAACAGGGAAGGGAAATTGTGCTTTTTAATAAAGAGAGCTCAGACCGCATACCATACGATACTCACTACACTACCAAAGCCTACAATACAATAATTGAAGTTTGTTAGAGCTAGTGGAATCGTACCGAAGGTTGTTGAAATTCTGGTGTCCTACGATCCAGCTAAGCTACCACGAGGATGAAGTGAGAAAAGGGATTGATTTGGTTAGAATAGGAGGGAATGTTATGATAATGGATGGGTGGGTGTATATTAACTATTGGGGGCCAAGCCAATTTGCCCTTTGCCTTCTCCTAACAGGCAGTATCTAAGACAATTTGGTTTGAGGTTGTTGTAACATTGTATCTCCCAATCTTCATTCGCTAAACAACATTGACGACTTTTTAAAGGTTAAATGCTTGCTCGAGTTGGAAGATGATTCTGATACTAACTTAAAAACAATATATCAACCAGACACATTGATTTTCTATTGCGTATTATTTAATGGAGCTTGAATGAATCTTAAACACGATTGATTATGTTTGAGGTTCGCGTAGTATGTTAGCAGAAGATCAAAGAGAAGGAGGAAATTCAAAAGAAATGAAAGAATGATTTGGTCCCAAAATGACAAACAACTTTAGGAAAAAAAGGTGTAGTAGTAGGAGGTAGGGTATCTTGATCTCGAGGAGTGAGGTTTGTAAAGTTAGTGCAAGTTCCAATTTTACTGCAAAATTTCTGCAGTCATGTTTGCACGTTGAATTTGCTGATACGTAACTTGTAATTGATGGACGGCAATTATTCATGTCTGTACTTGAAGCCTATGGGAATCTAGAATTGGCTTCTCCCCATTAAAAATCAGGGGTTTTTATGGTCATCCTTTTCTTATTCCTTTAATATGGAAAGACGTTTAAGAAGAATATGCTTTAACAAAACGATATTTTTTTTTATCTCAATGCTTATTATAAACTTCGCATGGCACTACATTTAACAATGAGTTAATCAATCAAATATTTAGAAGAAAAAATTGTAGATTTATCATAACACCCTTTAACTAATTCTTGCGAGCAGGCCATTTGAATCTGAATTAATTAGAAAATTTAAGCAATTATATTATATTATATTATTTATGTTTGTGGACGAAAGTTTAGCTATGTGCCATAAAAGCCAGTTGTATTGAAGGAAGATAGAAGTACAAGTCAACAATGTAGGTAAGGTGATTGATTATTATTGATGAATCATGTGGTATCCCACACGACTGGAGACTGCACCTTCCGCAAATTAGTTCCACTTTGGTAAAAAAAGTTGCCCTTTGACTTCATTTATTGTCACAGAGAACTCAACACAGTACAGAAATTATAAGATGGTGTGTTCCTTTGCCAGTGTCAGATCCCCACAAGACTGGGCAGGGCAACACAATGTGAATGAGAACTGCATACTCTTACTTATATTCTTCGTAAAGTAAAAAAAAAAAAAAAAAAAACTAGTACAATCAAATATCAACTAGAAATTAATAAGTGAAATAGATGGTGTGAGTATGAATACAAAACAAGTATTACAAGCGGGCCAAGTCTAGAAAAAATAGTAAAGTGAGAGTTAGTTTAATTTTAATTTTATATTTTTAATATTTGTGTTAATTTTTATATTTCGAGATTTAACTTAATTTCTTTCCGTATATGTGTTAATAAGTTACCCTTCTAATCTTATTTATGCAATTTTAAGTAAACAAGGACTTTACATACTTGTGAACCAACATATGCACATTGGATGACGCCGGCATCTCCTCTCAAGCCACGGAGGTACGCATCTGCAAAATTTTCAGCAGCATATGCCTGGAGAGCCATTGATAGTGTTGCAGAGCCAGCTCCAGCTTTTGCCTGGAGACAATAATAAGACAAGGATAAATTATTGCACATAATCAACTTCTTTGGGAGTGAAAGCGCATGTAGGTTTAACCTGAAATTGTTTAAATTCTAAAATGCTGACAATAATGAATTGAATACAAACGATGGTAGACCTGAGAAAGAAGAGGTAAAATGGTAACCCCGCATGTGCCCCAACAACCGGGACATCCACATCAAGGATCAAGACCCAAAACTTCAGCCTGCATTTTATCCAAAGTGGCCAAAAAAATTTAAGTTAAATTGCAGAGACTTGAGGGCAAAGAAGACAAGATTCCATAGATTAAAAAAACCACATAAAGAAACAAATGAGAGAACGACAAGCAAAGAAACTGGTTCATAAAACTAGATTCCAACAAGTTGTTTGATGGAATAAACAAAATTTGGATGATTTCAAATGGGTGACAAATCTACAGTGGCAGAGTATTTCAAAAAAGCTTACCAAATTCCCTTAACTTTAAAGCTGCAATATTCAATACTGATGTGCCAAAGGAAAACATAATGTACTTCACATGAAAGAGATATGTTATAATATCATTATAGGGGGAAAAAAAAAATCCGAAGTATACTGGTTCTCTCATCAAACAAGATAATGATCAGGACAGCAGTTAGCTAAACTCAACTAGAGATTTGATTACTTATTTACATCTAAGATTGGCTGGTTAGAAACAGGCTCGAAACAAAAGAAATTTTGAAGTTGGATGCATACTGTTTTTCAAAATTCTCCAACTAATAGGAAACTGATGAAATTTTGCAGCAAGTTCTCCTTCAAATCTACGATTTCCATAACCATAAGAAGCTTGCGTGTTTTATTATTATTAAAATAAAATAATTCTGCAAGATGAAGTGTGGTGTTTGGGCGATCCGGTGTGGGAATTGGGAAGCGTAGCGTGGAAGTTGTCGTCGTCTTAACGTGGCGCGGCAAAAACGGTTACTGTAACCTCAGTACATGTGCTTTATATGGTCTTGGCTGACTCAGATTCTAAATTTAGCCGTAACGTCAACAGTTTAAGGGATGAAATTCGACCGACTGCAGAAGATCCAGCTTCTCATTCCAAATTAATCATGATTCATGAAGCCATTTTCAGTGATCGTTGGCTTTTCACTTCATAATATGAGCTGAAAGTTAAGTTAAAACATTACAATTTTACAGTGGACTCGGCCCGTGAAGACAAATGAAACAATGAACATGGGCTTTGTTTACATGCCCGAGAAGTAATCTGACTTGGGTAAGGCCCATAACTAACTTTAAACTCAGTCTAGCCAGTGATGAGTTTCTAGAAAGGAGTAGCTTTATGTTTGAATGGAATATTATGTTGCTGTGATGCTAAACAATTGCATTTGGCGTTGAAGGCACAATACCTTCACTTCATTGTCAAAGAAAGTGGCTGTTATGTTGCGTTCCATCCAGTATGATTATTATTACTATTACGCAATGAACATGACCTACTACTGCAACAACAAATCAAATTACAATTACTTACCTCTCTCTTGTATTCTATTGAATTGTTCGAGACCTCACGTGCCCACAAATGATAATATATTGTGCATGTATATTACCCCCATCGATGATTTATCCATTCCATATAAAAAAGACAAGTAAATTTAGGGATCTCCGGCAAACATGGTGAAGGGTCAGAAGTTGCCTGTGTTTACTAATATACATAACTGTTGGCTCAATTATGTGTTAAGCGTTATCATAACTTGGCTTTTAGTTAAAATGATAAATGCTATTCAAGATGATAACTTGGCTGAGATCTTAATCTTATCAACAAGTTTGTGGTGAAGATTGTGTTAAATTTGGCAGGATGAGAGCAGAAAAAGAAATTGTTATTTGTTGGAAAGGCAGAATTAAGTTCTCCTTATTTGGTTTTGAGTTTGAGCAGTGAATGGAAAAAAATTATGGGGTTATGATATTTTAAAAATGCTAAAGACGAGAAAGTGGTGGGGTTTGAGATGATTTTTTGTGAGAGGAGAGGCGAGGACCGGCCAAAAACATGCATGAGTTTGGATTATGTTAGGAGTGGGAATGGGACATCGCATTAAAATAAATGGTTTTTGCGTTAATAAAAGGGAGGAAGAAAGGGATAGTTTTGTGTCTTACCAGAAAAGGCACCAAAGCGTAAGCCGAAAAGGGCGTTTCACCGGCCACATATCTCCCTTAGCAGTAAATATATAAATGCTTTCGTTGCTGGAACCAAGCCAATTCCATATACTCATCTCCCTTCCTCTGATCTTCATAATCCTTTGTCTTGTGTCTCTCTCTTTATCTCCTCCGTACGCATCTGAGAGACATGGAAGTCAAGAAGAAATTACTTGTAGGATCGGGCTTCCAAGTTAACCAGAAATTGGCTCCAGAAACGGAATATTTCTCAATTCTCATGCTTCTCACCAACCGGCTTCTTATGTTCCCTCAACATGCAGTCACCAACACGCCTCTTAAGTTTCATTTGTACTTCTGATTCCAAGGACAGCAATGTAACTTGGGCTTGCATCCCCAACTTCTTTTTATCCTAAAAATTAAGGCAGCAGATGAATTCTTGTTTAGATAGAAAAACAGGCAGACAGAATGGAGCCAGGCAGTGTTAGTTCTAGTTCTCTAGTTTCTTTACTTTCTTGTTATTTCTTTCTCTAACTATCCTAATCTCACAACATGCATATATATTATATATATGCATATCATGAAGCATATATATATATATATATATATATATATATATATATTAGGAGGGAGTGACATGGATTGCCATCTTAAGGCTCAAGGCTCTGATTCTTTATCTATGTTAGGGCCTATGCTTTGCTTATGTTCTTTTTCAATTTTTGGTATAATATGCATAACGGCAATGACATGAGCTGATGATTATGATCCTAAATAAATTGTTCTAGTGATTAAATTCAATTCCTCTCTGTACCCTTCTTCTTCTCTTTTCTTATCTTGCTTGATTCCTAGATTACAATTACCTAACATGGCTTGGAATTTGGAGAACCATCGAGTCGAATTAGATAGCTAGTTTCTGTCAGACTGCCAAAAGTTAACCTCCTATTAGGGAGGACGGCAGGAGTTATTCTAATTGCTTATTCTCTTTTAAAAGAAACAAAAACCAGGATTCTGCGGCTAAAGATATATATTTTTCTTTCCTTTGACACCCCCCCCCTCCCCCCTAATTATCTATCTCCTCTGATATCCTTTCTTGTGTATAAACGTAACAGTTTACCAGTTGAGTTGAGTTGCTAGCCAGTTAAGTATTGGACTTGCTAGCTAGGTAGATATATAGAAGATAGTGAAGACTACTCATCCACGGACCTAATAATGTACTCTATTGCCTCGACGTACGGATTACGATGGTTTCATTTATGCCTTGCCTTTAGACGAAATATCTTAAAAGCCATTAGGTTTATTGAATTTTGTATCATTATGGATCTATGTGTATATACCACGCCAGTGTGAATGTGGTAAACAAAATCAAATCAGTACTTATTGTCTTGGAAATTTCTAAGCACTTGCTTCCTTGTGCTCACATTCCATCTTTACTGTAAATCATTATTTTATATTGTCCTTAAATAGAGGATGTATGTGCCGTTTGTTATCATAGGGTCAACAAGTGCGGCAATTTTCAGTTTGAAAACTCAAAATTATGTCCTCGAGATTATACACACTATTGAGATGTAAAACCATTATATAACACGAATCATCTGGCAGGAGTATGAATGGATCAAAAGGTCATGGTTATGTAAAGGTGGTGTGCTGCCCGGTACTCAAAGGTTTATCAATGAACAATATCTTATGCGTTATTTATCTATACTAAAAACACGATTGAAGTAAAACAACAATGAGACATGGTATGTCCCAGGGATTCATATTGGAGACGTGAATCGGCCCTTGACAAGTGCCACAAAAGTAGAAATCAAGTATAGTAATTTGCTCAGCATGTCCCACGGTCTACCTCGCTGCTGTTTCTGGAACATTAGCTCCAGAAAAATATAACCACAAAAGACATGTCATTTGAACTGATTAATTGACTAACGAGTCCAATCTCAGGACTAATTGGCGATAAAATTGTTCACCAAGTCAAAAAAGTGATCAGATAAACAGAAGATTAGTGTGTGTTTTGTCGTTTCAATGTGGCTTTACATAAATGTGGCAATATCTAATGCGACGGTCTGTAGATTCTGAGTACAATAGATATAGATAATCATATTATAAACCAAATGGACGAGTTAGCTCAACTAATTCGGCCTTTTTGTTCTATGTATAAGGAATTTTATGCCAATTATAATATTGTATGCTTTGCAAAGTGACGTCCAAAAGTAGTCAATGACACTATGATAATAAACCAAGAAACTAATGCTCAATAAGGCGTAAAAGAAAGAGATTCTCAATCTCGTGTTCAATAACCAAATGACATACCACGCTGACCCATTCTCAACCAATATTGTTCGCAACTTGCACAAGAAACTGCAGTAACCTTACGAGTTCTGAGAGGGAAATTTACCATCCTTTACCAATCTTCTTGTAAAACCAAAACCTTCAATCACTTTCTTACTGCTTCTGAAAAAGCACCCCGTAGGGTCAACCAATAAGGGAAATGGTAAGGGGTCAGCTTCAGTCATTTATTGTTCATCCACGGAGACCGTCGGGAACATTAAAAAAGCAGACAGCTTATGTCCTATCAAACACCTGATTCTTGACGGCGACGCAGAGCCAGAGCCAGAGCTAGCTAGCTAGTGCTTTTTCCCATTTCCCAAGCACAATTCATGTATTTTGATGAATAAACAGACCTTTTTTGTTTTATTTTATTTTTCTTCGTCATTGTCGCTATCATTATCATTATCGTCTTTATTTTCCATAGATCTACTAGTCAAATATGCACCCGTCTTCCAAATGAGACTTAATTGGAGCCTGTAATGGGTCATATCCAGTACGAGCAATGGGGTTTTGGCACTAATGAAAACAGAGCAAGGATAAAGATTGGGTTTTTAGAATCATTGCCTCGTATAAAATTCAAATCGACTATTCCTTCCTACTCTTATGGCTGGCTTGGAAGCTTATATTCCTTTTGTATAGGGGAGTTGTGGATGAATTAATTTGAACTTTGAAACTAGGAATAAGTTGAACTTTTATATATTCATCCAATGACACTGCGAGCGCTCTCTCTCTCCAATAGAAGAAAGAGTATTGGTTCCCCTAACCAAACAACGTCACTTTGTTCTCTAATCATCAGCGGATCATAACAAAGTATGAAGTAATGTCCCAAGAGCCCAAAATAGAACAAGCATAGAAGAGGGGGAAAAGTGATCTTTAAGAATAATCCTTCTTCTAGAATTACGCCACTTGCACAACTTTGCTAGGCTCTCTGGTTCTGATTATGCTGCTTTCAGGTCACACCCTCCTTTCTGCCGCTTCTTTAAAATTCCAAAGCCACACGCTCTCCTCGACGCCTCTGCAATCATATCTATATATCTTCTTGGCAATTGAAAGTGTTCCTCTTCCAACAGACAGAAACAGAAACAAATCCCAAAAGATGACCTTGTCATTGCTCGCACAAGGCATCTAACACTTTGAAATTTGAATCCTATTTCACGGGTTTCGCCCTTTTTAGAACCTGTCAGCCTCGGATTTGCCATCATCTTCATGCAATAAAGACTCTCTCCGTTCTTTCGTGTTTCCACTTTACTCACGAAGGTAGTGATCGACTCTAAAGTAAAAGGCCACTTCAGGCACCATAAAAAGAATGGGTGTTCTCACTTGTCACTCCTTACTAACACAGCTTGGTTTGCTTCACTCACCGTAAAGTCTAAACCGTAAAAGATGCCCCAACTCATTCTCAACCCCTTGTCCTTTTTACTACTATCTTTACTCTGTTTCCGTCGTTTATCGCCGGTGTTCTCTCTCTACAGGGACACCCAAATTCTACTACGGGTGAAGAATTCCCAAATTGTAGACAATAATGACAGTCTCAAAGATTGGGTTCCAAACGGAGATCACAATCCCTGTAAATGGACTGGCATTACCTGCGATGCACGGAATCAATCAGTTGTCTCAATTGATCTCACCTCCACTGGCATTTACGGTGGGTTTCCGTTTGATTTTTGCCGGATTCGGACTCTCCAAAACCTTTCTCTTGCACAAAATTTTCTTGGTGATACTATCTTGCCTCAGCCGCTGGCTCTCTGCTCCCACCTTCGTCTCCTGGACCTCTCTGATAACTTGTTTGTCGGAGTGTTACCGGAATTCCCGTCGGAGTACTCTGAACTAAGAGCGCTTAACGTCTCAGTCAACAACTTCACTGGTGATATTCCGGCCAGCTTTGGCCGGTTTCCACGACTGAGTGTGCTGTGTTTATCCGGAAACTTGCTCAATGGAACGGTTCCTGCCTTCTTAGGCAATCTCAGTGAGTTAACTCGATTAGAGCTCTCTTATAATCCACTCAAGCCAGGACTTTTGCCCTCCGAAATAGGAAATCTGTCCAAACTTGAGGCTGCAATTATCAGCAATGCAAATCTTGCAGGGGCTTTACCAGACTCAATAGGGAATCTTGTGTCACTGAAGAACTTGGATTTGTCAACCAATTCCCTGTCAGGTAAAATTCCAGATAGCATTTCAGGTTTGAGAAACGTGGAGCAAATTGAGCTATATGAGAACCTACTTTCTGGTGAATTACCTCGAGGTTTAGGAAACCTTAGCAGTTTACTCAGATTAGATCTCTCTCTTAACAATCTCACGGGGAAATTGCCAGAGAATATCGCCGCTTTGCACCTGACCTCTCTGCACTTGAACGACAATTTCCTTGAAGGAGAAATCCCAGCAAGTTTAGCTTCTAATCCAAATTTAGAGGAATTGCAGCTCTTTAACAACAGCTTTTCTGGCAAACTACCGGAAGATCTCGGGAGAAACTCCGAATTACGGAACTTTGATGTCTCTACCAATGACTTCACGGGTGAATTGCCTAAGTTTCTCTGTCAAAGGAACAACCTTCAGAGTCTTATCACTTTTTCGAATCGGTTTTCCGGAGCTTTACCCGAGCAATACGGCGAGTGTCATTCGCTCTATTATGTCAGAATTGAGGACAACGAACTTTCTGGAAAGGTTCCACCAGAGTTTTGGGGTCTTCCTGGCCTTCAACATCTGAGAATGGATAATAACAGATTTGAAGGAATGATTTTTCCTTCAATCTCCGGCATTCGGGGACTGGAGAAACTTATTTTATCCGGCAATAGTTTTTCCGGGCACTTGCCGGTGGAAATTTGTGAACTTCATGAGCTCGTGGTGCTTGATATAAGCATAAACCGGTTCACCGGTGAAGTTCCATCGTGTATAACTGGCTTGAGAAAGTTACAGAACCTTAGGATGCAGGAGAACATGTTCACCGGCGAGATTCCCAGTAAAATGAGTTCATGGACCGACTTGACCGAATTGAACTTGTCCTACAACCGACTCTCCGGTAAAATTCCATCTGAACTGGGTAATTTACCAGACTTAACTTATCTCGACCTCGCGGTAAATTTATTAACGGGGGAGATTCCTGTGGAATTGACGAAGCTCAAGCTCAATCAGTTCAATGTGTCGGGCAACAAATTATACGGAAAGGTGCCTGATGCTTTCGCTCACCAATTATATTCGTCAGGCTTACTCGGCAACCCGGATCTCTGTAGCCCAGATTTGAACTCCCTGCCACCGTGTTCCAAAAAGAGGCCTTTATCTTTAATTGCTATAATTATTTTAGCCGCATGCGTTGTGCTCCTTGTTGGGTCTCTGCTCTGGATCATAAAGAGCAAGTCATTTGCTTTTGGGAACAAATACAAGCGTGTTTATAAGACAAGCACATTCCAAAGAATTGAGTTTAACGAAGGAGATATACTCCCATTCTTAACCAGCGATAACCATATTGGCACCGGGAGTTCGGGTCGGGTATATAGAGTGAAGCTGAAAACAGGGGAGGCAGTTGCAGTGAAAAAACTGTGGGGTGGTGCCGAGAAACCTGATACAGAATCACTGTTCAGGTCGGAGGTCGAAACATTGGGTCAAATTCGGCATGCTAATATTGTGAAACTGTTATTTAGTTGCAGTGCAGATGATTTCAGGCTTTTGGTGTACGAGTACATGGAGAATGGGAGCTTAGGGGACGTTCTGCACGGCGAAAAGTGTGGACGGTTAATGGACTGGTCGAGGCGCTTCAGCATAGCAGTGGGTGCAGCTCAAGGTTTGGCATATTTGCATCATGGTTGTGTGTCGCCGATTCTTCACAGAGACGTCAAGAGTAATAACATACTGTTGGACCAAGAGTTTAGGCCTCGCGTAGCAGACTTTGGCCTGGCTAAGACATTACAGCGAGGGGCCTCCGACGGTGCTGCCGCTACGTCCAGGGTCGCTGGATCTTACGGCTACATTGCTCCTGGTTAGTTTGCCTCGCTGTTTTTCCTTTAAATTTCTGTGTCTCTTTTTGGTTTCTCAATACATGCATTACGGATGCAATGCAGAATATGCTTACACAGTCAAAGTGACCGAAAAAAGCGACGTGTACAGTTTTGGAGTGGTGTTAATGGAATTGGTGACCGGCAAGAGGCCCAACGATCCATCTTTTGGCGAGAACAAAGATCTGGTGAAGTGGATCACCGAGACGGCTTTATCATGTCCCGAGGGAGGAAGTGGCAATGTTGAAGCTCGATGGAACAATTTGGGCCACGTTGTAGACCCAAGATTGAATTGGTCCAGACATGATTATGAGGAGGCCGAAAAGGTTTTGAATGTGGCTCTACTTTGCACCTCAGCTTTTCCCATTAATAGACCCTCAATGAGAAGGGTGGTTGAATTGCTCAAGGAGCATAAATTAACTCACCCTTTCTCCTAGTACTAAAACTATAAGTAAGATGTTTCTTTTTCTTCTTCTGTAACAGCATATCATTTGTTTTAGAAAATTGATATGCAGTCCGTCCGTCCGGCTTTGCGAATTGTAATAGCCTAATTAAGACCAAATGGCATTTCTGTAAAAATTAAAAAAAGGCACTCGCTCGTGTTTGCTTAGTTAAGGAGCAACCTTTTTCTGTGTTCACGGATGCTTGGCTTACAAGCAAAGGTGATTGTTGAGCACAAGTGCATGTTGATAGCGAAGGCCCTCCTCCCTCCTCGCTGGAGAATAAAAGTACACATTACTGGATTACTGACCGCGTACTTGCATTGCCATGCCTTCTGTTAGGGCTGCTTAATTACTCTCATGGATTAAAATATTTATATATAACTAATACTTTAAACATATGTCGCATCAAAAAAACTATTGTTGAGGTTTTGATATTGAAAAAATTGGCCACTTCTAATCTTTCACTTATGCTTTTTCTTTTACAATTGATTTCCGAACCTCTGGATTTCTTAGATTTTGTCATAAGAAAGTTACTTAAAACATGAGACATTCATTTTAAATTTAACAAGTGTTAAGCTATATATAGATAAAATATAATTTATTAAATTTAAAATTAATGCTCTAAATTTTCACAAAAAATTTCTTTGACCACAAATTGGCTGAAATCTAATATAAACTTTTTACATGCTACCCAAATTCCTTAATATAACTAATTGGAATATTTATTTATTTATTTATTTTTTCTGGAAAACTAGACATTTTATCTGCGTGGCCTTTGCATAAAACAGCCAATTGCCCGCGGGAGATGCATAAACCAGAGTTAAATTTAGACGGTAAAACTGTCCTCTGAAGATTCACCGCTGGCATCGACAATTAACCGGGGTTAAATCACATCGGACTCTTTTCTAACATCCAGATTTCCCTCCCTCTCCGCTATAAGAAGGCTACAAGACCAGACGGACACCCCCATCCCAACCGGAGAGGCGTCTTAATAAACGCTGATCTCTGAATCTCTTGGTCGTCTTTTTCTTATTCTAACCTTTATCTTATTCTTCTCACTACCGCCAAAATGAGAGAGTGCATTTCGATTCACATTGGTCAAGCTGGTATTCAGGTCGGAAATGCTTGCTGGGAACTCTATTGCTTGGAGCATGGTATTCAGGTAATTTCGTCGTAATTTGATCAGATCTAGTCCTCTAATGCGTAGTGTGATCTAAATCCAACTACATTTTCCCGGTTGTTGTCATATTTGAGTTCAATCCGCTCACAAACCACCAATTTACATTGATTCATAAATGTAATATGATTTTTATTTACGCCTTTACTTCAATATTAAGGGTAACTACCAAGTTTCTTTCTTCTTCTCTTCTTCTTTTTTTTTTTTTTTTTAATTTCCTTATGTTTTTAACGGTTATGTACATATATGATGCTCTTGGTGCAATGGAGTTGCAGATTCATGATATGTAATTTGATATAACTTATTTAAATTGATACTCTTCTAAGATAACACTTTAATTCTGTCATGATTTTGCTAGTCAAATTATAAAGCTTTTGTTTAAAGATCTAATGCTTGCTTGATATTTCCATAAATTTTCTAGAGACTCTTGATCTTTTAGTAGCAGTCAACTTGGATTATTATTTTGTCAGATCCATAAGGATTATGGATTCAAATTTTAGCATTTTTTCCTGAATCCACATTGAAGTAACGATCTGTCGCAGAGTAGTTTTCACATTGAACTAGTTGTAAGAATTTCAAGAGAAGTTATAAAGTGGTTTTCTAGTGAATATGTTATGAATTTCTGGAAATTGAATCTTCATATCTGCGTAAGATGTGCATTATGCGTACGAGTGATTTTAAGAAATTGGAAGTTTGCCTAATGAGTTTCTATCAACTTCAACGTATTCGTTGAATATCATTACTGCATCTTGTTTCTCGCGTTTCTATAAATAACTAGTTTTCTTTTAGATTTCCTCACATTTCAGTGAATCTTAAAAAGCATTCTTCTATGATTGTTAGGCTGATGGCCAGATGCCAGGTGATAAGACCATCGGCGGAGGTGACGATGCTTTCAACACCTTCTTCAGTGAAACTGGAGCTGGAAAGCATGTGCCACGTGCAGTTTTTGTAGATCTTGAGCCCACTGTCATTGATGAAGTAAGGACTGGAACATACCGCCAACTATTCCATCCTGAGCAGCTCATTAGTGGCAAGGAGGATGCAGCAAACAATTTTGCCCGTGGCCACTACACCAGTAAGGTTTCCTTCCCTTTTGGAGGGTTTCTTTCTTCTTGCTTCCACGTTAAGTATCAGTTCCTCAAAATGTTCTATTTGTTTTAGTTGGGAAAGAGATAGTTGATCTTTGCTTGGACCGCATCAGAAAGCTTGCTGACAACTGCACTGGTCTCCAAGGTTTCCTGGTTTTCAATGCTGTGGGTGGGGGCACAGGTTCAGGTCTTGGTTCCCTTTTGCTGGAGCGTCTGTCAGTGGACTATGGCAAGAAATCCAAGCTTGGATTTACTGTCTATCCTTCACCACAAGTTTCAACCTCTGTTGTTGAGCCCTACAACAGTGTCCTTTCCACTCATTCCCTTCTGGAGCATACTGATGTTGCTGTGCTGCTGGACAATGAAGCCATATATGATATTTGCAGGCGTTCCCTTGATATTGAACGACCAACCTACACCAACCTTAACCGATTAGTTTCTCAGGTTTGTTATAAATATATCTTGAGTTGAAGTGAATTCTGCATTATCTTATGATTTAATTCCATGCTTTAACTTTATTGTGATGTCTGCGCAGGTGATATCATCATTGACTGCCTCCCTGAGGTTTGATGGTGCCTTGAATGTTGACGTTACTGAGTTCCAGACTAACCTGGTACCATACCCCAGGATTCACTTCATGCTTTCATCTTATGCCCCTGTCATTTCAGCCGAGAAGGCCTACCATGAACAGCTATCAGTTGCAGAAATAACCAACAGTGCTTTTGAGCCATCATCCATGATGGCCAAGTGTGATCCTCGCCACGGAAAATATATGGCTTGCTGTCTGATGTATAGAGGTGATGTGGTGCCCAAAGATGTTAATGCAGCTGTGGCAACCATCAAGACCAAGCGTACCATCCAGTTTGTTGACTGGTGTCCTACCGGATTCAAGTGTGGCATCAACTACCAGCCCCCAACTGTTGTTCCTGGGGGTGATCTTGCCAAGGTGCAGAGGGCTGTGTGCATGATCTCAAACTCCACTAGTGTTGCTGAGGTGTTCTCACGCATTGACCACAAATTTGACCTTATGTATGCAAAGAGGGCATTCGTACACTGGTATGTTGGTGAGGGCATGGAAGAAGGTGAATTCTCCGAGGCTCGTGAAGATCTTGCTGCCCTGGAAAAAGACTATGAGGAGGTTGGTGCAGAAGCTGTCGACGGTGATGAAGGCGATGAGGGAGAAGAGTACTGATAAGAGAATTTGCACTTTTCATTCCATTAGCTCGTCGTTTTCTATTATTTCTATCACTATCTTGCTGATATGCGTTTTTCTTGATTTTCTATTCGTAAGTTGTTGCCATGGGCTTTTTATGTGGCTGTTCCAATGGATGGAACTTGCCGTGTTCCAGTACTAAGACTTACTTCAATGATATGATTGAGGCATTCTGGTTCTAATTATAAATTGGGAGTTCATATATGCAGTTGAATTTTGTTTCATTAACCCGATGACGAGTGATGAGTCTAGAAATAACATGCGAGTTTCGCATAACTTGATCTCGTGTTAATAGCATCTGGAATAATGTTGAAAGTGTGCAGGAATCAGAATTGCCCTTTTGGAAAGTATTTTAAGGCATTACGTTGAATCGGCACTTGAGACAAAGTTGAGCGCCTCATTCCTCCCACAATCTCACTCCTTGGAAAAAAAAAAAATTGTGCATGTTACGTTACACGTGCATGTACATAGAGGAGGCATTGGAAATTGGGCAACGTTTGTTTTGGTCACTGACTGAACGATAAACTTTGACCGCAGAATTGGTGTGGTCTTCCATGATCTAACGTTTCTTTCCATGATGTTGCTTCCCCAGCCCCGAAACAATTTGGATTAGCTACATTAACTATTGTTTTTGTTTGGGCCAGAGCGATGCTTCTTTCTAAACATTCTCTCTTCAAGATTCAGTTTATAAGTAGTACAACCATTTTGCATTAAAGAAAAAATCCTACTGTCTTTAACAAGATCATATGTCAATTCATTAAATCTCTCCCCATACTAGGATAATATGTTTTTGTTTTACTTTTACCCCATCGAGTCATGGTCAGAGAGGCATGCCTAAACCCGCAGCTGCCTTGCGGGTTGCGATTTTCCTTAAGCTTCACCTTGGTAAAAGCAATGTAATTTTTTTTGAATTTCCAAGTTACAATAATTTCAAAATATTGGGGAAGTTCTGCTACTTCTGAATAATCATGGAAAATTGTGCAGAATGTAAAGCTAACTAGGCTATAATTATTAACGTTAACTATCCACCCAGAAGTATTAACTGGAAAATGGTACCTATGACAAATGTTGAAAAGATACAACCGTAAACGGGAAAGTGTAGCCGTGTAAAGTTGAAGCCTGAGCAGCAAAGAAAATTCGATTCGCCCAACAGATTACGGCAGTAATAGTACGGCCCTCTTTTCTGCCTTTATATATTGGTTTGGTCACAGCCGGAGGACAAGTGCACAGCAACTTCAAAGAAAACAGAGGAAGGCTGTAAAAATTCCTTAGCATTTGCATCCTCGGAGGGTTGAAGAAGATGCGGGTTTTCTCCTCCTCCATGCTCATTTAGACAGCTTCCCATCCAATGAGTGTCATTACGTTATAAGAACAACTCTTGGGAAGGTTTCCGGCAATAATCGATAGTTATTTCTCATTAAATGCAATGGAAAAGTTAAAGAAGGATCAGAAACTCCCTTCCGGTCGTAATCAAGAATCTGAGACAAACAAACAGCTGGTATGAAGAAACTGCCATCTTTCCCTTTTTCTTTTTGGAATATTCTTAATTTTTCTAACACTCGATCCTTCTTGTAAGGCCTTCGCTTTACTTTGTTCTTCTCTCTGCTTTACTCTATTTTACTACCATGACAACAAAAAAAAGAAAAGAAAAAAGCAGTGGATTATATGATTCCCCTTTCATTTGTTGCCTTTCTGAATACTACATACTTTGATTTAAACATGAGATTTTCTTTCGGGAAAGAAAAGCAAAGAGATAGAGAACCTAGGAATAAAATAACAACGCTTCTATTTTATCTGTTTGATGTATAGATAACATGGAAAAGATTAGGGATCAGCTTCAGTGCCTCTGTATATTTGTAATTTGCATTATTAAAACCAGTTTTGTGTTTTGTTTTGATAAGATGAGTTTGATTATTAACAGAACAAGCAAGACCAAGCAATAACAGATGTGGAACTTGGTACAAGTAATAAAACCAGCAGCCCTTCTCCTTCACATGACAATGCGCCACCCCCAAATCAGCAAACCCCACCAATTGTTCAATGGTCCT
Source organism: Bauhinia variegata (assembly GCA_022379115.2). Classification (NCBI taxonomy): domain Eukaryota; kingdom Viridiplantae; phylum Streptophyta; class Magnoliopsida; order Fabales; family Fabaceae; genus Bauhinia; species Bauhinia variegata. Next base: position 16,187,145 of record CM039436.1, on the reverse strand, counting down.
ACACACCTCGAACGGCTACAGAAGAGTTGCATCAAGTATCCATCCCTACCCAAGCACCTTCACCTTGTGTCTTAAACCAATGGCAGCAGCTACCACATCCACAACATAGTTTCATGAATCAGGTCCAGCAGGGTCAGGCATTTCTGCCGTCACTATCACCCTTTTGGCAGCCCCACCAGCCATCCGGCCCGATGCTTGGACCTAATGTCCCTACCACTTTTCAGACATTCACTCCTTTTGGGACAAACGGTGCCAGCTGCCAAGCTCAGCCTTTTATAGCAGGAGGAACTTCCTCAAGAGGCCAACCCATGGTTCCCAATATTTGTTACCATGTTGGACACACTTTTCCGGGCTTCCCTGGTGAGTTACATTTAAAACCTATTTCAGCCTATTGTCTAAGGCGATGATTCTTTCTTATGCAATAAAATTTTAGCCTTTTCTTAAATTTTCTAAACTTTAAATTTTAAGAACGTTTGAGTACTTGTCAGCAATGTGCAACAAACATGCAATTTAAAGCTGTATGAAAGTTGAAGGGTTGTTCACAGGTCCTTGGGATCCATCTTCTTGGTTGGGTCAGATATACCAATCACAGTCGCCTTATGCCTACAGTTTCCCTGGTCCACTTAGCTACACTTCAGCAACTCCTGGAATGCATGGTTGCTTGCCTTCTGTTGAGCATTCTTTTCAAAGAGGAATCATCAGACCACCTGCAAAACTTTCTCAAAAACACCAGCAACTTTGGGAAGCTCAGGTGAATAATTCTCCCCACCCTTTATACCAAAATCATGTTTATTATAGTACTTTAACTAACAGATATGAAGAAGTGAATCTTGCAGTCAGCGGAGAATGTTCAATTATGGAGTGTGATAAATAACATGCAATCAGAAGTAGCCGATTACAAGGATCGTGTAATGAAGCTTGCAGAAGAAGTTTCCTCACTCAAACAGAAACTGGAAGAGTCCAGTGGTGAAGTCATTGTAGCTGGAACAGGACAAGCACCAAAGAAAGGTAGGCCGAAGAGGTCAATTGCTTCTATTGATGCATTACATGAGTCTCAACCTCCCCGAGGTAGAGGCAGAAAACCTGCAATAAGTAAGACTCATTCTGAGATTAAATCGCCCATCTTTGAGAAAGTTATTCTTAGAAAGGTGGAAAATAAAGAAAAATCATATCATTCTTCTGCCACCACAGCGGTGGAGCAGGAAAACAATGAAAAGCTTTCAGGTGTTGTCACGGGAATTAGTAGCAACATTGGTATCAGTCAAAGCAACTCAATGCTGTCAACGTACCAGGGAATCCAAATATGTCAAACTGCTCTTAATTCTGCTTCTGAAGCAAAAGGTAATTTTGGAAAGGATAAAGACATGAAAATTGCCTACTCTGAGCTATCTCTGCCAAGCAAAGTGTTGAATAGTAATAATATGGATATTTCAGCTAATAATATTGGAAGCACAGGGAATGGAAGTCTCGGGTGGCCTTCTGATATAACTTGTCAAGACTCTGCAAGGAATGTGCTAGACATTGATCGTCAAGGTTTCTTTCATAATGGCAGTTTTATCAAGCAAGACGGAAAGATGACTCCTGGATGGTGTTTCACAAACGAAGAGGATGCGTCAGAAGAGCTGGAAGGTGCTGTTGTAGGATCATCCAAAGAAGAGAATGAGGAAGAAATGGGAGATGACAGTAGCTCTGGTGCTGAAGAAATTGGTGGAACAAAAGATGAGGATGCCTGCACCATGAATGATGTCATAGCAGCTAGTCCAAAAGATCTGCCTCCTCTTTACAATTGGTGATAGAAATTTTACAACCAGTGTTCTGCACCCTATTTGACTAGAAGTATATTAGTTTACAGTGGGATAATGGAACACTCGGCTCAATTGGGATTATCTTCTCAAACAAGGGTAGCCCAAAGTTTTGTAGGGAGCAGAATGTCCATTTATCTTACGTGACGCCGAAACAATTAAGGCATTCTACGTGTATTTTGAGTTGTATCTATGCCGACGTGTATTGGTAGAAAAAGATCTCTTCCTTTTATATATAGGATTTGGTAAATACGGCTAATGCACCAACAAGTTTTTGATTCATCAATTAATAAGAGAGAAAAGGAAGGAACACTTACAAGAATAAAAATGTTGAAGTTTTTCTCTGTCTTTTAAAGAAAAATGATAGGATTTATGATATACATAAAATAACTGAATTTTCAGCCAAATTCTATTGCTATCGACTAAAGATAGCACAATGAAATATATAATAATAATAGATGGAGATGGAAAACCATTCTTTAAAACTGTCCACCAACACTACATCAAAACTTACGCCAAATTAGGAGAATTGCTCTCTTGAACGGTGGCTGATTTATTATTTCTTTACTTGCATGGAAATTGGAAACCTAATTTATGAGTCTCTTTTAATTTGCTGGTTCCCTTGTGACTTAAAAAGTTAGAATGGAAACAAAAGGGAAAGCCAGCCAGCCATATTAGAAGAGAGCAAATGTCTATACATCATTTATCATATCCTTTCGCATTTGCCATCAGATGTTGGACCATTAAGCGCCAGCTCCATACGTGCCTCACTAAATTTTAGCAAGGATGGGAATTTTCTATTCCATACAATCATTGATTATTCATTAAATTTAATTGATATAATTTAAAATATTATTTATCACTTGTTTTTATGAAGCGAGATATATACGATAGACAATTCTCAACTTCTATCTATACTTAAAAGCTTGAAATTGAAAAAAAAAAAAAAAGGCATTTGGATTCTAGATTTAAATATTGCAAAGAGGGGTATTGATATTCAATAACCTTGACAAAATGAGCAAAGGACGAGACGAGAATGAATGATTACGGTCACGAAACACAGGATTTGCCATGTCATTGTCAGAAACATAAAAAAAGTGTAACAAAAAATGTAGACGTCCAAAGTGGATACCATCTGTGATGACTGATTCGGCTATGATGATGGATTTATGAGTATTAAATTAATACATGTATGAGTTGCTGGAAATTTCATAAAGCCGGGAGACAATTTTAGTAATAGTCTGGTTGCATCCTAATCTTTTTCTCCACCTATACTATTAATATAATATAACAATATTTGTTCACATTAAAAATTAAAAAGCAATGAATGTAGATTATTAATTCATAATTTGATATTCATATATATCCTATCCTAGTAAATGACAACGTTTTACCTAAAAGATGAAAGCACGAATGGGATATAGTAGAAAACAAAACAGAACACTTTTTTGAAGGATTCGGGGATGAGTAAAAGAAGGAAGAAATAAAAGAATGAGGACAAACAAAGGAAATATAATATATAATGCCAATGGAAGATTAGCACGTGAGAGTCCAAAGCTCCTCTCCTACTACTACATAAACCTCAACCATCCCTTTAAACACCTTCCTCAATCCAACTCCTCCTTGTCTATGCTTTTCTTCTCTCCCTTTCTGCCAAATTCAAAACCTTGAGAATTCAGACTCATTTCCCCGCAATCGCAATGCCTTACGTATCAAAAACCTCACAAATTCCTATAACCTGTTTCTGATGGCCACCGCCATAAGCACCGATAAAAGCAATAGCAGAATTACGAAAATTAAACCCCCCAGACCAAAAAGAATATGCTTTTCGTATGCCGCCTACGCTAAGGCGGTGATAGAGCGGCTCCAATCGGCGAATATTCCGGTGGCGGAAGGGCTGTCCGACGCTGAATTGTCCACCGTTGAATCCGCGCACAACTTCTGTTTACCGCCCGACCTCCGGTCTATACTCCAAGTAGGGCTGCCCATTTCCCCCGACTTCCCAAATTGGCGTTCGTCCTCTCCCCAGCAACTCCAAATCCTGCTCAACCTTCCCGTCTTATCTATTCTGAGAAGGGTCTCTAAGCACAAGTTTTGGCACCCTTCCTGGGGTCCTAAACCCGTCGACGCTGCCCAAGCCTTGGATACTGCCCGCCACTTATTGACCCGTGCTCCCCTTCTCGTTCCCATCTACCGCCATTGCTACATCCCTTCGTCCCCCAATTTGGCGGGAAATCCCATTTTCTACATTGACCGCGACGGTCATGTTCGGCTCTTGAGCCTCGACGTGGCCGGCTTCTTCCGGAAAGCTGACTTTTTATCCGACGCGTCGGGGTCCGAGGACCACCCCGTCTGGGCTGCCACCGCACCCAGAAGAATAGAGTTTTGGTCCGACCTGGCAGGTGCGCGTCTGGACACGCGCGGAGGATGGTGGTGGAGTTGCTTGAACGGCCAACTGGCGAGCTGTTTGGAACAGGTATTTTGGAGATTGAGAGATGGAGGGTGGAGAGAAGACGAGATTCGGGACATGATGATGATGATGAACGGCGGCGATGACGATAAGGATCGGGAGGAGGAAGAAGGGCAAGGCGAATGCGAAGCTAGGTCCATGCCATTGGCCAAGGGTAAAGAGGGTATGGTATGGCACGCGAGAGTTCTGTCGTTAGTGTTGTTGCGTGCGGGATGGAGCAGGGAGGACGTGGTGTACTCACTCGGTGTGACCTGGGATGATGAAGGCAAATCCCGGTTGGATTTCCCTCAAGAACCCACCCCACCAAATCACTAGATTCTTCCCTTGTCTCTCCATCCCCATCACCGCTAGCTACTTGTCTTTAGCTAGTTTTATTTTCTGACGAAAAAATTATTCTTTTGCTAATATTATAGATAGATTACAAATCATGCCATATGCACGTTAATAATAATAATCATTGCGCAGTGACATTCATTCATTTTGTAAAAAAATTTTGGTCGACGAGGAATACAATATTATGAATTATTATTGACTATATGTGTTGGTTCATTCATATTGTTATTGAGACGAGGAATCAACCTCGTTATGAAAACGATATTTGATTCCCAGTCCCGAACGATGATATAAATTTATTGGACGGGTTTCTTATTGTAGAAGGCAAACGAAAGTCAAACAAATACAACGGAACCGACATCTGCTGGCAAATGGCAATTGACGCGGCGTTTCAACTTATAGCATTACCTAGATCCGTGTGCATCAATCGAAGAATTCCTGCTTTGCTTGCTGTCTCTCGTCTATGATAACGCATGTAGGCGGAGGGCTTCTACTCACTCGTAATTTCTTGGTATTGATATGCCTTTCCTTTCCTTTTCTTTTTTCAACTCTTGCAAATGGAATGTCAACAACGTCACCCACTCCATCTTCTTCGTAACCACAAACAGACCATCCCTTCCTTCATCATTTTTCCAAACAATAAATTTGGCGGGACCACTTTGCCAAACAAGTCCTTGTTTGCCAATTCAGTCGTTGACGGTATGCAGTTCTTATAAATGTGGTTATAAAATGGATGGACTAATGTTGAATGAGCTTCTCTAGGTGCACAACAACAAAAATGACTGAATTGTCCTACTTAAAGAAACTTTGAGAATAATGAGTTCTGATGAAATGGTAGAGAGTAATGTTGACGACTTAATGTCGTGCAGGTGGTAGTTTACTTTCCTTTTATGGGCTTATTTGGTGTGTTGTTAATACAATTTATTCCGCGGCTTCCTTCCTAGTATCGCTAACGGTCTTATAGAGTTCTGGCTTTTAATCTCTTTTCTATAACCACTGCAGAGACGATGAGATTTTCTCATAAAATAGAGAGAGAGAATTCCGTGTAAGAATGGATCCATTTTCTTGATGCCATAATATTTGTTCAATATCTGGTTTACTGTGTATATTAGTTTATAAGACATTTTGTTTTTGTAGTTCTTACCCAAGCTTTTGTCTTTGAACTAATATTGTTACCTTGTATATGGAAAATGTAGTACATGAGTCGAGAGTGCATTTCGGGCTGTCCACGTTTGAGAGCAATGCTATTTCCTGAAAATATTGAGGCATGTCGTGTTGTGTCTGGTTTAGTTTTTTGTTTTGACTTTGAGCAAAACATTATTATCGTACCTCATACTTGTAATCATAATGAACTTTTGCTGTAATGCCTATGGAACATGGTAGTATCAAATAAGTTTATTTTTTGGATTTGGATGGGACGGTTAATTTTGCCTTAATAGTTGTATTTGGTTTGTTGTTAATAATAGAATAGAATATATTTATATTAAATGCATTACCGAACACCTATTTACTTTCTTTTTCTTTTTCTTTTTTTTGTTTCATATTTGGTGCAAATAAAAATGAGGCTTGAAAATTTCAAACGCTTAAATATGTTGGTGTCAGATACCATATCATTTTTTAAAAAAAAAAAAAATGCTCAAAACTGCCGTTTATTCAATAAATATAAATATAATATTTTTTTAAACTACACTAAAACTTGAAAAAATTATATCCATTGTTTTAATAAATAACTTTTTATTTTTATTATAAATATTTCTTGACTTAATAAAATATATTGAATGTGGTTGTTCCTCAATTAAATATACTAGAATTTATGCTATTCCTTTCTAGTCTCTTTAACAAAGTGTTTAGTTGAATGGATAGACATCATTTTGTTGGGTTCGGGATGGGCGAGAAAAGAAAAGATATGATAACAAGATGGTAATAAGTAAGAAAGATAGGATAAGCATGGAAGAAAATGTAATGATTTCATAGAATCCTACCATTTCTTTTTGAAAGAATCCTTCCACTTTTGAAGGGGAATGAATGGTGGGGTATGAAAAGTTCTAAATAAATTTTACACCGAGTCCCGAGGAGGGAATCGTTTCGAAGCAGAAGTGATTCGAAACTTTTGGCACGTGCCACCCTGCGATGCGTATATATATAAAGGTTGAAGATTCTGCACGAGTCAGTAAACAGTGGCGCAGACAGAAATGGCCCTGGTTCGATCCAGTCTTGTACGATTGGCTCTGCGAGGAGGACCTCGTGGCACTGGCTCTCCCTCTCCCATTCCCAGGAGAAGCTTCTCTACCGCCGGTCATCACAACGATGAATGTTAGTCCTCTTTTTCTCTATTTCTCTATTTGATGTGCGCTCTGGTCCAATCTTGATCTCATTATTTATAATGTTTTCCATTTCAGGCTATGATTGATATGTTTTCTCTATTTTTCCCAGTTCTTTCTTAGCTCAAAGCTCCTGCTTTTTATCATTATTTCTCTTTTTGATTGTATCAGATGAGACGGCGAAGTGGGAGAAAATTACATATCTTGGTATTGTTACGTGCGCTGCTTTAGCCTATTATACTCTATCGAAGGGCCACCCCCACCACGAAGAGCCTCCTGTGAGATTTTTTCCATATACGTCTGTCTTTCTTTATTCTTTTTTCTTTGACATGAAGCCAATGCTGTCTCTTGCTCTCTCTTCGCCTTCCCATGTGTTTTTTTGTTTTATCCAATCGCCATTTCGAGCAAAATAATTCTCAAGACATTTCATTTCGTCTTCAGAATATCCATTTCCTTCTATTTGTAATTTCTTTTTTTCATTTTTTATGCAGGCCTACCAATATTTGCATATCCGCAATAAGGAATTTCCTTGGGGTGTGTGTCTTCTGCTATCTTCCATTTCGTTATGCTTTCCATCTTATATTACATTCTTAGAAAATTGATACCACAAAATTTATTCCCCTAAACTTTAAGATTGCTTTTTCGTTTAGTAATTTAATTTTCTACAATGCTTTCTGTGCCAGAAAATGATATTACTTGGTAAAATCTTTTTTTTATTTTAAATTGCATCTGTTTTTATGAGTAATTTTAACATTCAGTTAGTGAAAAGCAATCATTTCAAGTGCATAGAAATACTGCTTTCATCTTTTGGCCTGATATTCCGAATTGTATGACATGGTTGTTTTGTGATAATCAGGTCCGAATGGCCTTTTTGAAAGGAAGCAGCATTAATATTTTGGGTGGCTGATTCAAAATAATTTGTGGCGATGATTATTGTCATAGTTATAAGGCAATGCTGGTGATGATGGAAGTTTTCTATTGTTTGATGAAATTTGATTCAGAACTTGCAATTGGCAAGATCATTTTTTTAAAAAAGAAAAAAATTCCCGCACTGTACTTGAAGCAAAATAAAATTGGTGATGATTCTCGCACTATTCTTCCCGATTGACTTACTGTTTCCGAGTTTCATTATTAGAGCTTATGAACAACATATTTCAACTTAGATAAGTACTTTAGTTAAAAGCTAAATTATAGGTGTCTATGGTTTAGGTTAATGCCATCTAAACTGCAAGGAACAAAATCAATTGTCTGGCAAGTTAAGTCAAAAACAAAAAAGACGAACTGAACTCCCCTTCGGTAGCTGGTTATTCAATGTTAGTTGCTCCGCAATTTCCCCTTATTATTCGAATCAACATATGGATTGCCATATTTTTGGTCCCAAATCTCAGTCAACAGTACAGGACGCAGAAAAGTTTAAAAGTGTAGCCACATTTTTGGTCCCAAATCTCAGTCAAACAGTACAGGACGTAGAAAAGTTTAAAAGTGGACCAGGCTTTTTAAAGCTTTTAGTTTTATTTCGGTAAAAGCTACTAAAAGAAATTTTAGCGCAACGAACATCAAGTTACTTCCGTAACTTGGCTAAATTTATTTTTTGACAATCTCGCTACAGCTTGCAGCGGAAAGAGGTTACCCCTGTTTACCTGAGAAAACAAAACTTGAATAGCAGCATATTGGCTATGTAAAAGGAAACGGGACAGAATTAATTTTATATGAATTATCACTCCGTACTATCTGTTTTGGTCTCTGGCAAAGTACCCTGATTTGTTGGAAGCTCTTGAGGGATTGAAGAATCAGAATTGCCTTCATCATTCGAGCTAGCATTAGCTCTGGCTGTTTGAGTTTGCTGATTCCTCTTTCTCTTTTTGCGTATCGACTGATTCATTCTTCGGTCGATCTTCATTTTCGCTTGTCTTGCTTTGAATAGTATTCTCGTTCTCGTTCTGCCATGCATCCGCATCATTCTTTGAGGGTGCATCTTTCTCCTGAGGAATTGAAGAATTAGAAGCATGGTCTGGCATATCTTGACCTGCACTCGCATTGTTACTGGAGTTATTGTTGGCATTGTTCTTCTGGTCAGCATCGCTGCTGTTTTCTGAGTTTGGAGATGCATCTGTTCTTGATTCAGATGAAGTATCAGAAGAATTTACTTGTTCTTGGCTGGCAGTTGTGTTGTCATTAGCACTTCCCTCGCTGTTGTTGTTACTCTCAACAGAGTTTACGTTGTCATTCTGCGCAGATTCCTTATTATCTTCTGAGTTTGAGGATTCATCTTTCTTTTGTTCAGATGAAGTATCAGTGGAAGTGAGTTGCACCTCTTGGTTAACATCTGACCTTTCATTTGTAATGGATGACGTTGAAACGTTTTCTTGTGTTCCTTCTTTCTCAGAATTGCCGTTAGGGTTTTCCCTCTGATCAGAATTACTGGAGGTATCCTTGGTTTCTTCCTTACTTGAATTGCTGTCATGGTTTGTTGAAGTAGTTGATTCAGGCGTCTCGGTTTTCGACTCTGTGTTCTGCAAGCTGGAGTGCTCAGTTTGTTCTTCGGTTTTATTAGATGTTCCACTCAACGGTGATGAATCCTGGTTTTCCTCACCATCTCTTGTGGGGTTATTGTTCTCTTGCTGCTGTTCAGGTGACTCTGTCTTGGAATTGCTTCGTGAATCATTCTCTGTCTGGACCTGATTCTCATTACCATCCCCTTGGCTGGTAGAATCAGTCTTCTTAGTTGTCTCTGACTCTCTGTGATCTACTTCAGTACCATTTGTCCTAGACTCCAGCTCAAGTTCATTCTTTTCTTTGTTTTCAACTTGCTCTGTTTTGGTATAATTTCCATTGGCTGTATCTTCTTGTGTTCTGTTGTCAGTGTTATCTCCTGCATTATGTTCCTCTTTAGATTCCTCCTTGTTTTTCTCTCCATTCTGAACCCGATCTTCAGATGAAGCCACTTCCCGAATCTTATCAGGCTCTTCTCTCTCTTTTTCTGTTCCATTGCTTTCTTCATTCTCTTGTTTATCATGTTGCTCTTGGTCTTGCTTTTCTTCCACGCCTTCCTTCACTTGACTTTCAATTTGGTTGATCTCTTCATTCTCCTTCTCCTTCCCTTCCTCTTTGGTATTCCCTTCATTCTCCTTCACTTCACCATCATTCCCCGTGTTATTTATATTGTTATTTTCCTCACCCAATTTTTCTTTAGGCTCCTCATTTTCATTCTCTGTCCTAACATTTTCAGAACTTTCTTCAGTCTCTTTCTCTTGGTCTATGGAATCCCGTTTGCCTTCAGAATTCTCCTCATTGTTATTTTGCTCCTGCTTTTGCATCAGGATTTCATCATTCCCACCATTATCCTCATCCTCCTTGTGCCTTGCATCTATAACAGTAGTTTCCTCCACAAGTGGACGGATGTCTTTCCTCCCTAACTTGATATTTTCACCCTCAATTTTTGTGCTTTCACCATACGATGATTTCTTCTCATTCGAGTGTTTGACTTGGTAAATCAACCAGATACAAACGCCAAGCAGAACACATATTTGCAGAGCATGCTTCACCTTGAAGCCTTTGTTTCTCTGATTCCTCCGGGGAGATAGCTTGAACATGCTGAATCTTCCTCAGCCCCTAACTCCAACTTCTGTCACGGACACCTGCCAATGTAAGATTCATCTCTACCAAGGATTCCACATTAACAAATTCAAGATTCACAAATATTACCCAGGCTGATCTGAGACTATACGTAAGATAAGGTAACATTTCTATCAGCATTAATGATAGATTATAGAAATCAAAACCACATCTGGGAACTGCTAACTTCACTTCAGTACATCACATAGTACAGTAACCCAGCAGCGGCGAACAAATACACCCCCATATGTCGATCATTTCTACAGTTAAGATTTAAGATGCAATAATATTTTCATATTCTAACTTGGATTCGGAGAAAATTATTCATCAAACTACAATGGAATACGCAGCTTATTTCTCCATAACCCAGTTGGAGAAAAAAAAAATATGAAAGTTTATGACCAGAAACAATCAAATGCTGAAGCAAAGTATGTTGAGATATTCATAAATGCCTACAGATCTGGACATGTTGAACAATTTAACTGAATTGCGATAAAACCGACATATAACGAGAAATGATAAAGCATAGCAAAAACATACCCGGAAGATACTGAAATACGAAATATATAGCTTAGAAGAATAGAGGACGATACTGCTCAGCAAAGATGGACACTACTAATAAGAAGCAGTAGAAATGGAAAAGACTCCACTAACAGAACTTCAGAATGGAAATTCTGAGATCTGGGAAACTGCGCTTTGGTGTTTCACCGAGTTGAGTGCTGTTGCCTGTTGGATCTCGACCGATGCAAATGGCAGAGTTGGAATGTAAACATCAATTGTTTTACTGAAACTTTGGATCTACTGAATTATTTATAGCAAGTGGACATGTGGAACCTGATGGGAAAGACTAACTTACAGTAATTATTACATTTCATTTTTTACTTGAAAAAAATTAGGGGAATCAAAGCGATGAGAAACAAAACGCACCGTCATCATGAAAGCAAAAGAAGCATAAGCATATCCTAGTGGCTCCGAGGTTGAAGCGAGTGTCGGTGCTTACGCGGAACCAAATCCTACGGTCTGATACGATTAATACTAAGCAATTTTTTGTCATTATCTATGCTTGCCTGCTTTCTTTTGGTTTTTTGACAAATGCCACTAAGCAAGCTTTGGTTAGTATCTGATATCACAATTAGTTTTTTGATTTTAGTAGTTGAATTGGTAAAAAATGTTTGTGGGTCATGGTTAATCATACGACAGTTCAAATTCTGCATGTTGACACAGTGATTCCAGGCTGCTGGGTGGTCGTTGTCTGTGTTAACATTATTGGAGGTAACAGGGACCCAGACATGGTGCTGTGTGTTATGATTCCTTCAGCTGGTGCGTCTTCAGCATCTCCATATCTTCTTTCTTGGGGTTGAACTGAACTAGTCACTGTGCATTTGCTATGTATAAATGTTTGGCTTGTGTGACGTGGTAACGAATTGTTGCGGTGCTTTTGGTAAATGCCCTCGAGACTGTTGTTTAGCGGAAGTGGAGGATGCGCCACAAAGCCCAATGGGTTGGGTAAATAGATGCTGTGCTGTACCCTTCGGGCGAGGCCCAGTTTTGAGTTGGAGCTAATAACGGAGAGGGAAATTGCCCTTACAAAGGTGACCGGTGGAATGCGATGACAACTAGAAGGAGGACTGTTGTTTTCAGCAACGCTGTACAAGGTACAATTTGTCCACGCCACAGGGATGGGCCACCTTCCTTTTGATATGATCTTTACTTTCTCTTTACAGAACCCCAAATTATTTTTTAAAAATAAAAACTTTGACCCATTTCACAAGTTATATTTTTTTAATTACTCAAAAAATAATAATTAATGAATGTTTTTAGTATTATTAAAAATTAACCCTAATGGATAGGTGATTCAAACGAGAATCCATTTCCTTCTTTTTATCTTTTTCAAGTTTAGTGTGTTCAAAACCAAAGGGATTCTCATTTCTCATTTCTCATTTCTCACTCTCTCGCGTGAATGCTGCCACCGCCCATCCTAATGTACAACATTATTCTTCTTCGCCTTGGATTTATATACTGACCGTAGATTCTGGTAACTGCTTAAAGTGTTAAAACTCAACAATGACAGAAAATAGAATGGATCGTTTCTATCTGATCTGCATCCAGTAATTTTTGTGTAAAGCTTCTGTAGTCATTTTCATTGGCCTCAGAACTGTTTTACAAGATTAATCTCAATGATTTTAATAATCCTGTCCTTACATTGTGTGATCAAATATCTTTGAGAAAGCAGAGCCTTAACGTTAATGTTGTTCTGATTTCTTCGCGTGAGGCACACTGTTTTGTAATTTGCTTCGGGAGAAATGGAATTTTTGAATATTCAATTATGTTTGCTGCAGATACTTAAAATATGATCAGTTCTAACTTTAAAATCACAAAAGAGAAGTCTAAGCTTTTTCATTTTCATATAATATGAACCATAATCAGATCGCCCTGCACATTTGAGAAAATTTCAAGTTTGCCTGGAATACATCTTGGTTATTTCTTCGTCTCCGTGCCAGATTTACCGAGAGATAGGCCACCTGTTCCTCTGTGTTGTCAATTGGAAATGATGGGTATTCCCCAGTATGGTCTGACTGGCAAAAGTTTTCTACTTCTGTTTACTAAAAAACCAGAATTCGTACATAGACATTATGAAATTACTCTTGTTGAGTCATGTCTGCAGACAAAAATGGCGAATCTGTATGGTAAGAACTAGGAAAAACGGAACTCACAGGATTAGGTGATCTATAATGTACTGCTCCATTAGATTAGTACTAATCTTTTCTCCCATCCAGAATCAGATACATCCGTGGATAAAGAAGCCTATTCTGTCCCATCTTTTCAATTCGTAAAATATAATTAAATTGGTAATGTGCAGAACAATTTCTTTTTCTCAAATTTTAGATGGTTCGAAGCAGAAGCTTTTGTCCTGTCTTCCTACCATTGATAAACCAATCAACTTCGCATAAGATGAAAAAGCATGTGACATCAAGTGACTCGTTATGGTCTCGTCATTTTGAAGAGAAATTACAAACTCTGTGGCTTACAAGTCACAGAATTATAATTTGTTTGATTAAGTTATCACAAAAATCAAAATACATCACTAGCGAAAGTGATAGGCCGTGATTTATTTTCCTGGTTGAGTTTGCTTATTAGAAGAAGGTTCTACTTTTAGTGTCCAAACTTGATGCTATCATCTGTAAACAAGGTAATTTATATATGTTGAAGGGGGAATGGTTGAAGTGGATGGTAGGGGTAGCCATCCAAGTGGTAACATATATATAGAGCACTCCAATTTAGGTGATGGGACTGAGCAGATGAGCGATCTTAAATGAAAGCAACCCAATACTCGCTCTGGACAAACTAGTAAGCTATCAATCTCTTTCAGGTTTTGGAGGGAGGGAGAGATACAAATACAGATGAAAATTAGAAAGATGATCAATCGGTAGCATGTCGTTTCATATTCTTGCTTCTTCTGACTGCATGCATGCTTCAAGCCACAGAACTGAATAGAAAATCTGCTAATCAGAAGCAAAACAAAGAAACAAACAAACACCAAAATGAATTACAGTGTACTGCATCTGCATGGCATCAACATTATATATATATATATAAATATAATACATGCAATGCATTTCATTCTTCAAGCTCACGTTTCCCTTTCATTAGTTACATGCACAATCACAAATTCTGGAAGTTGACAAATACGTGGCGTGTTGTAAAGCCGAACATGTAAGTCTAATCCTTTTCATTGTTTTTGGAGCTATACTGTACATACATATATAATTTTATACTTATTTTATATATATTTTTATATATATTGATTATTTTTTATTTATAATTTTATTCTTATAACTGATATTTTTCTTGTTTTTGTTTCAAAGCCAAAGGTACTTCAAGTCAAATCCTTTTCAACTTTTTTAACCAATTCTTGCATCTAATTCATTTTTCATCATCTTAAGTTTCTTAATGGCACTTCTCCAAGTAGTACAAAATTTAACACTATTTATTTATTTATTTATTTATTATGATAATTTTGTTAACAAACTTTTTATGGCTGGTTTTATTTGTTTCCATAATTCAGCAGCTCTTTTTTTTTGTTTTTATCAACAATTTCCAATATTTTTCTGAAAACATGCTTACTGGTACTAGATTTCTCTTGTGATATTATTATGAAATTGTTTTTCTTATATTACTAAAAGGAAAGAAATTGCTATAGCATGTTCGATCGTAAAACGCAAAAACTTGTCCATTAATGAGAAAAGAAAAACGCAAAAGGTTAGAAATGATGAACAGAAGAAAGCAATCATATTATTTTTTGGGAAGAGTTCTTATACGAAAAAGATAGGAAAAAAATAAAAAGCGCAGTCTGCGAACAATCTGTAAACTCAGGCTAGTCACATGTATGATCAGCAACTGCAAGTTATAACAAGTTGAGTTGGCAGAAGAGAAATGGATGTTAGTTTTGGGAGGCTACGAGCTATTTACAACGTATGGAAAAGCTCGAGGGAGTTCGGATATATATAGTTAAAATAAATAAATAAACAAATGAAAGACAAAACATAATTAAGCAAAATGACTTGGAAGATATACATGACAGGATTGAGAAAAGAAACGAGACGTTGGTACAATTGAAACGAATGAATCAGGTCAGGGGTTGAAGAAAAGGTTTCCACATTTGCACTTCCAACTCATGGGCTTGTAGTTGGAAGTGTCATCTCCTCTGGCATAATCTATTGTAGACTTGCTCTTGCCGTTCTGCACCTGAGGGTTTGTAGGAACCTGAATAGCCTCACAGTGCCCACACGAGCGACACCATCTCTCACATCTTGGTGGCCTTGATCCTATCTGTGCCCTTACCATCGTCTTCTCCTCACCTACCAGCTATACAGTACAATTCATTCAAAGCCCCGCAAATAGTAAGGAGAGGAGAGAATACATTATAAATAAAGTAAAATTCTACCTGGTGAAAACCATTCTGTTTATGAATTTTTCTACCTGCTACAACACAAAGAAAAGGAAGAACAAGCTATCAGTCTTAGTTGAAGCTGGTTTCTCTTTTGAATCTTTAGGAATAGCTCTGTTTACCTTGGGCAAGAAATCCCAGCTGGATCGAGGTTGACATAATCAGAAAGAAAAGCGAAAATCCAGTGACACAAAGATAAAGTCCCATCTCAGAGAATTCAGGAACTTGGTTGGAAATATGCTTGAAATGAAATGTAGGGTGACGAGAACAATTAAAGAAGAAAGGATTACTGCAGAAGAAGAGGATGTAGTATTAGGATACAGATAGCTCTAACTAAATGAGAGAGTAACCGGAACGAAGCAATATAGGAGTAAGCTTTTATTTTAGTTATTATTTGTTATTGAAGTGATGGAAGAAAGGAAGACAAACGATAAAAACGCAAGGGGGCAAGAAAAGGATGAGCACCGAAAAGGGAAACACCTGTCAATAAACCAGGATTATATTTATATTATTATTATAAATATAAAATAAAATTTGTTGCAAATGAGACTCAGACTCTGCACTGCACAAGCGCAAGTGGATGAAGTGAAAGGCAAATAGGAACAAGAAAAAGCCAGAAAGTCGACTTCCAGATCAGATGAGATGTGAGATTGCAGCAACACTAATTTACAGCTGTGGAAATTAATTTGATTCTTTTAACTTGTGCATGCATTTCTTTTACTATTTTTCTTCTGTTTGTGTATTGGTAAGCGTAGCAAGTAGAAGGGGAGGGTTTTCATTTCTTGTAGAATGTGGTCTGAGTAGTCCCAAGTTATCACTCTCTCTCTCATCTCTGTTTGGGAAAGAGAAGTAACATAGCATATATTCTCTCGGCTCACTCAATATCATCTTTTCAATCGTGATTATGATTATGCAATCACATGAGATCTGCACAATCGCATTCCTTTTTATGGGCAACCCTGAGTGCATAGTCAGCTTCAGCTTCAGATCACACAATCCCGTCTCTTATCTTCTTATTGCTACCCACTCCTTTTTCTTTTTCTTTTTTTTTTGGTGATTTTGCCCATTTTTGGTCTATAATGGATGGATACCTTCAAATTTCACACCTCACGCTACTTCATTTAATTTGATTTCAGCTCATTCAACTCTAAATTGCATGTCTGAAATTCAAGATATTATTTTCCTTCTATTTTATACAAAATTTCAATACAGAGAACTTGGGCCTCTAAAATTTGTACTTTTTTTTTCCTTTTTAATTACCTTTTTTTATTTTGGGTATGAGCCCAAATCGGTTTATAACAATGAGGTCTGATTCCCCTTCCAGAAACAACCCAATACGGGATTCTTAGCCCATTATGTATAGTGCAATCACACTGATTTCTTTTTAGCGATAAAAATTGGAGAGGGGAAGTAAAATTTACATTTACATGAATAAATAGAAAGATCAGTTGAAGATATAGCAGTAGCCATTAGTAGGTGGTGGAACCAGAAGCTGCAGCAAAGAAGGAATCCCTGTATAAGAGACCTGATACTGCTAAATCCCAAAAGTAGAAAAAACTAAAATGGCTATAACTTGTATTCTAAAATTCTCCTTTTTCTGACTCGTTCATTTTACTAATTCCAACTACACTTGTAATCAAGTGATGACCGTTCAAGGCACTTCGAATTTGAGTGCAGTTTGTCACTACCTCTGTTCTACGATGGATACTCCCCTTCCTCTTTGAAAGCCCACGTATCTTTCTAGACCAATTCCTCAAAAAATCAAAATAATGCGTATTACTAAAATGCTCTCTGTATTTTCATGCCAAAAGCGTCAGCCCACTTAACGTCTTCATTGTGAAAGTTTCTGCTTCCCTGAGGCTTAATTGTACTATTTTGGTTATATGTCGGACCCATCCCTCTTCCCTTATCTTTATCATGCTAGTTTTGGTACAGAGAATGAAATCTGTGCCAAGATACACAAATTTGAATCATCTCATCTAAACCATAGAATAGACCTAAAACATGGTCCAATCTATTAAATTGATTTTGAAGAATTGGATGGTCCAGACCTGTGGAACTTTTTGTTTAAAATGAAATAAATTATAAAAAATATGCGAACTTGAAATTAAACCTATTTAATGAATAAGACAATAACATGCATCATTGTCTATCCTATTCCCATTTAACAAATAAGAGTGGAGTGAGATCGATGCATCTCCAGCGGATCCTTTTAGTGGCTTCCCTAAACATAATGATCAACAACAGATACATAAAGGTAAGCATAATGAAAATGAAAGCTAAGAGTAAGAGGCATACACTATTGCCAAAAAGCTGTATCAGATAAGCCATATATAAAACTGGTTGGTAGTATAGTCTAGTCTAAACTTTTTTATTTGTCAAACCAAATACTAAATGATTTATCAATCTGTCCTCCAAATCAAGGCCAAATACCACCACGATCGAATCACTGTCTCTACTTTATTCCTACACAATTAGGATTGCCCTTTTAAAAGTATCCGAAACTGCTGTTTACTCTTGTTTGGATCTGGTGATATTATTAGATGCATATATGGTAGATTTAACTGAAAGGAAACTGCGATTCCTAACAATCATTAATAACTTAGAAACTTCAGCTCTCTTCTGTATATTGGTTTGTGAATATTGGTTTGTCCACTTCACGTTACAACCCTTTTATCGAATGGTACTGTCGAAGTTCATAATTGATGCAGGTATAGAAAAGTTATAGCCATTTTTGCAAATAGTTGCGTTCACTGTATCCAACTATGAAGTGGTTAACATATACACATCAAATTAAGAGGACACAATTAAATGAGATTCATCATTCTGAGGCTGTTTTATAATTTAGACTACAAAACAAATGGTCGATTTTTCTTATCCACCCATGTTTGGATAACAGTAGTTAGTGTTTGATAAGACATATCAAATTAATTGTTAATACCAAATAGTTGATACCTTTTTTTCTCATCCTCTCTTATCCATCACCATGAGCTTGTGGGGGTGGGGAGTCTAAATAGTCTTGTTCAAATCAAAATGCAAAAATCTGGACCTACGTCAATGATTTTATTTTAAGTGGGGTCTCCCTGTTGGTTTGGTGAATTCTCGGAAAAGGAGAGGAGAGGATCCAACTCCCCTTCCAAATTCCATCAATGAAATCACTAGCACTGCCTCTGTATTGAAAGTGATCTCTGCATTACAAGCATATTGAAGTTTCCAGCTACAATTCTCTGTGTATATAATATCATCCAATTATGTGACCTGGCGCTGATACTGACACGGCACCAGTTCTCCAACTCATCTCTTTTCAGTTTGGACTACCAGAAATCTCCATAACACGATACTTAACCTCGATTTACTGAGTGATCAACTATTATCAAACTAATATAAAAAATGCAGGCCGAACTATATATATAGTAAAATTAAAAAAGAAAAAGGGTTCCCTAATAACGAGGAAACTAGTGAGTGCAGTTCGTCTAGTCTAGTCTAGTGTAGAATTTTAGCGAACAGACCGACGGTGACATGTTTCTTTCTTTTCTTCTTCCGGTTAATAGAATGCAAATTAATGGATCCTAATGTCACTTTCAGAAGAAAATGAAGTTTGAAACTCCACGAGTGAACCAAACTAAAATGTTGAAAATTGAAAGACGTACTTAAGGACCCAAATTCCAAAAAGGACAAATATTAGTAGGATGCGGCTTAAGAGTCAATTAAAGAAATTAAGTACTCCAAGGATGCATCCACTTTTAATTGCTTGCATAGTTATTGACATGAATTCTACGTTCTTAGGTTATCATTGAATGATCATTACCATGAAAAAGTGAAATATTAACAAAACTAAACATGTAACATCGGTGGACCCCACAAACAAAATCCAAGTTTCGTTGACAATTGCATTCTATTCCAGCACATCCAATAGCAGCAATATATATAACAGATTACCGAAAAGAACTGCTTTAAAATAGAAAAGGTGAAGGTGCGAGTCATTTTCTATATTATGGAAATATCCATTGATAACTTGATCTCAATTATTATGAATATGTAACCCGAGCAGCTGAGTTAGGACAGTGGTGGTACGCAGTCAACAGTTAAACGTTTAAAGCCATTAAAAGATAGGAGTATGATTTTCCCTACAACAGTAACTTGATTAAACATGGGGACCTTTGTAAATGACAAGAAGTGGGTGGGAGGGTTGACCAGTTATTATCTGCGAACAGCTGGAATCAATCATTGGATAGCAAACAGATTCATACAGTTTTCTCCACTGTTTTCCAGTTTATAACCCGATGTTTGTCATGGAGATAAAAACTTTATCATGCTATATTCTTCTTCTTTTTTTATGTGAGAAAGTCTTATTTTTATTTTCAGCCTAAAATTTCATTTTCATGTATTTTAACTTAAAAAATTGTGTACTAAGTATGAAAAAATTATTTCTATCTTCACTTTCTCAAAAATATTAAAACATTTTTTATCCGAACGCAACTTAAGTTAATCCTTTTGAGTGCATCGCATATAGAATATATAAATGCAAATGGAAGCTTCTTCTTTAACCAGCGGGTCTACAATCTTTACCGAGTTATATTGCCGACAGCTATTTGTCCATTTGTGGTCACAGTCTTACATTGAGATGAGAGCACAGCCATCATTCTGATTCTGATGTTGAGGACAACTAGTTCCCTCGTATCCAGTTATCTCATTCCACGTGGAGAACCCAGATATAAGGAAAAGAAATGTGTTTAATTCCAGTTATTGGATATCTAGGCGACGCGTCGTTTCATCGTTGGTTGAATTGATGATTCTTCCCTTTCAAATTATGGAGGGTGAAAAGAGATAGATATCTGTGTCGTTTAGCCATCCACCAGCCTTCAAATTTGTTACTTGCTATTGTTGCTCCCTCTCTTCCAAATTCCTTTCTAATTTAACATAATAAACCCATATTAATAACTTGATCTTCGTGGCAGTCCATTATCTCATGCATACGAAAAAACATCTGTAGGAAAAAAGTGAGACTTGTATGTCAGTGTTTATGAACAAATTAAAATTAATATGAGAATGCCACTTTACAGATTGGATTGGACAGTAACCGTTCGTCCTACTAGAAAAATAAGAGTTTATAGTACTAGTACATGAGATGAGAATGGTCCCAAACTCCCAAGTTAGTGGTAGCCGCCAATCGGAGCGCTCGAAATCAATCAACTTCCATGGACTGTGCCCGTGCCAGTCCCCAAAAAATTAAGGAGAATCCTAATACACACCACCAATATATTTCTCACCACATCTCAAAATTGCGAGATACAAGTTTCAACCGAGAACCACATGAATAGAGCTAAAGAATATTAGTTTAGTTGACAAGCATATGAATCGCATCCCACGTAAACATTGTGCTCGAGTTATGATGTTGGTAAAAAGATTTTATTATTGAGTAATTTATAAATGTTTCTGTAGACTCGTCAAAAGTTGTATGCAATAGAACAAAGTTAAGAATAATTTGGGATGGAAAACTTGTTGTGCAAGCATTAGATTAATCTAAACAAAATTGAGAGAGGAGAACTAAGTGAAGAATGCTGTGAGTAAATGTCGAGTTTTCCTGCTTGGAAGAAAAAGTAAAGTATCGACATGTGTGTTTGGTTCGGTAGTGTGAAGCATGCACACAATTAATGCTATTGATGTTTACTCGTATGCACACGCACAGAAAATAATTAGGCAGAGGATAAGAGTAGAAGCGCCAAAGCAAAATTACAAAATGTTGGGTAGGCCCTAATGACTGCTCGCCATTAGCTGGATCGAAAGCTAAGTGTTGTCAGGCTTTCCATTTCAATGCAGAAGAGCTCCTATATAAATACCCCTCTTGCTTACTTCCACTCCAAACCATAACCATAAATCGAAACACTTTCCTACATTACCATGGCCATCTCTTATCCTTTGACCAATCTTGGTGCCTTTATGCTTATGTTCTTGTGGCTTCTCCTATCTGCTCCCTCTGTTTGGGGACGACCTGCCACATTTTTGCAAGACTTTCGAGTCACTTGGTCTGATACCCATATCAAGCAAATTGATGGAGGCAGAGCCATTCAACTCATTCTAGACCAGAACTCCGGTAACTTTCCCAACAATAAATAAATTCTTATGATATTTACGCAGTATGTCATATTGTCAATTAACGTGATCACATATAATCTACCTAATAGATAAAAATTTATTTGAGCAAATTTTTAATCATCTTAGAAATTCCTTGCTACATTTTAGGTTGTGGTTTTGCTTCCAAGAGCAAGTACTTGTTTGGTCGTGTTAGCATGAAGATCAAGCTTATCCCCGGAGACTCTGCTGGCACAGTCACTGCCTTCTATGTACGTTCAAAACTCTATATAATACTACTGCTACTCTGTTTCAAAGGGCTGAGAAGCAGAACATAGAAGTAATAATGCCCAGTTCTGATTGATTCTAAATTCTGGTTTTAACGTGCTCTCTTTTCAATGATAGTTGAACTCGGACACCGATAATGTCCGCGATGAGCTTGATTTTGAGTTCCTGGGCAACCGCAGTGGGCAGCCCACCACTGTTCAAACCAACATCTATGCAAACGGGAAGGGCAATAGAGAACAGAGGGTTAACCTCTGGTTTGATCCTTCTGCAGACTTCCACACTTATACTATTCTCTGGAATCATCATCATATTGTGTAAGTGAAAAAAGAGAATTCATATAAGCTTGGTAATGGCAACTAGAAATTGCCAATTTGTTAATAATGAATCTCTTGTAATTTATGCAGCTTCTATGTTGATCAAGTTCCCATCAGAGTTTACAAGAACAACGAAGCCAGGGGAATCCCATACCCGAGGATGCAGCCTATGGGAGTGTATTCTACGTTGTGGGAAGCTGATGACTGGGCAACCAGAGGTGGTCTGGAGAAAATTGATTGGAGCAAAGCACCTTTCTACGCTTACTACACGGACTTTGACATTGAAGGATGCTCGGTGCCAGGACCTGCTAATTGTGCCTCTAATCCAAGAAACTGGTGGGAAGGAGCTGCTTACCAAGCTCTGACTCCCCTTGAAGCCAGAAGGTACAGGTGGGTTCGTTTGAACCACATTGTCTATGATTATTGCACTGATAAATCACGGTTCCCTGTGACCCCACCGGAGTGCCTTGCCGGCATCTAAGACCAGTAAATAAAAATCAATGCAAGTACCAACCATCCTCCCAGAGGGAATGGTACACAACATTCATATCACGCTTTATATGTACTCACCATCTGTGCTATACAAAATCATGTATAGTGGGAGAGTGCGCGATGGGGCATATAAGTGATTCTTGCTCTGTTGTTATACATGTTACCAAAACCTTACTTCAAAGGCAAAAGTCAAAAGTCACATCTGTTTTTATCTTTCTGTATTTTAGTGAGCATTGCTTGTACTCTATCTAATAAATTAAGCTCGAACATCATTGTGATGGATGAAAGTGGACTTTGTGTGCTGTGATATAGTAACACTCATATATATCGAACTAAGTCCTCCTCAATTTCTCGTAAAACAAAGACAAGAAATGGTTGGCGGTCTATAACCTTCTTATCAATATGAACCATGCATATGGTCCCTAAAATAGCTAATGATGTGGGCTTACTAGGGGGACAAAGCATTAACAACTAACTATATGCGCCACCTACCTGGTCCCATCACAACACCACAGCCGGGTCAATGCTAATCTCAGCATTTCACTTGTATACACGAGCAAGAGCAAATATACATTCCCTGAAGTAGCAAATTCTTCCTTATCCAAAAGTATAAAACCACCAAGTGCATAGAATCAATGTATAAGAAATTATCCAAAACCATACGTGTGATTGTGATGTCCGTGATCCGCAAATGGGCAAATATGTGGAGAACCTGCAGCTCTAAAATATCCATGCATAATATTGCACGGTGAAATGAGATTTCCTATTTGATTCAGGGGCTAAACTGCATGCACGCCTTTCATCTAAATTCAGGGGTTATCTTTACTTCTTGTTTTGTGGGGAGGTAGACGCATAACTTCTCATCTTTCTTTATTCCTTGTCTTTTTTCTTTGCTATTACTTAATCAATGTCCTTTCTTTGGGTCCTGTGAAAAAATTATGGACTAGGCTTAAGCTGAAACTGTACTGCTAAGAGAAAAACTAAACTGTGGGACCAATCCCCCAACCAATTGAATTTAGAAAAGCACTTTGAACCGACCAAATATGTATATAAGGGATGCACAGATACACAAGGTGCCGTTGGCACTATTCAGGTCCCAATCAGAAGTGCAGCGCATGCAGGCCTTATTTTAGTAGGAAAAAAGAAAAAAAAGAAGGTCGTTTCCTCTGTAATGCCTCAAGAAAATGTGCACCAAGATAGGCCACATTCCCGTTGCATTGCCCGACGAGAAGAAGAGACAAGAAAACACAACATTTAAGCTTGCGACCCCAACGCGGAAACGGCAGCCAAAGAAGTATCCCATAGACAACAGCAACCCAGATAGATAGATAGGGCATCTTCCTTATGTTGTTTACTTTGCCCTTTCGGAACATCCACATGAGACTTTGTTGCCTCTGGCTGACTGTCTCAAATCAAGACAACTTCTCTTGACATCCTCTTCGTTGAAAGCAGTTCTCATTTCTCATTACAAAGGGCGCTTCTTCTTTTTTTCTTAATTCATCGTTCTAGAATTTACTAAAGAATATATATGAAGCTATATTTAAAATTATGCTGTGAATTAAAATAATTACATCATCCTCCAAAATAGTACGTAGTACACTTTATAATTCCAATTCTAGTATCAAATTGTATTTATAATTACAGAAGGAACTTGACCCTTTCCAATCCTCGATGAATTGCCTATTCTTGATTTTTGCGGTGCAAGGGAAGGGATCCTATGAAAATGAATTGAAGTAGCAGTCTAGAGCTAGCACGCCTATTATTTTATTGCATTTTTCAGAACAATATCAGATGACGAGAGTGATGAGACAGAGTAATATATTATATATATGGCACATGATAAGTAAATCATTTAAATAGTTAATCAAATGCAATTATTATTTGTTCTGCACAAAAAATGATAGAACAGATAAAATAAGACTAAATGATAAGCATGCAATACATTCATTCGGGGTGACACAACCAAGAGACAGCTCATGCACAATCATGTCAGGTTACCAAAAAAGGAATTCATATTTTACACATTTGTTATACGCTGGATACTCTTTCATGTTTCAAATAACACAGTAACATCCAAAGAAGAAGAAAAGGAATAACAGATTCCTTGACGGTCTCTCTCTCTGACTCACCGGCCACTCTTACCATGTCTCTACCTATTATGCAGAGGATTGGCCCACGTTGGTACGCCTCTCTTGTCTTCTAACTCTGATTTGCAAGAATTTTTAATATAACAAGGAGAATCCGACCAGGTGTTGAAATTGAAGAGAACTCTGGCAATACCAAGAAACCCAGAATTGCAAAAGATGAGGAGGAGCAGGAGCACAGAAAGAACGCCCATATCACCCTTGCTAGATCAAATACCGGCTCAGAATTGTTTTCCCAACAGTAGATAGCTGCTATTTGGCAGAATTGTGAAAAGAAACCACCAACAGAGTCTGAGATGGCCAGAAGAGCATGCTCAGTAGTTAGTGAGTATCATACGAAACTAGTTTGGCAGAAAGATGCATGACCCTAATAAAAACATATTTATGCATAGAAGAATGTAAAATGTGAATTTTTTTACTGCAAGAGACTGACCATATGAAAAGAGGTTGATTGGTATCTGAGTAGCATCTACTTGCTGTATGGTTGAAGTTGGGATATGCATATAGAACAACAATGACCAAGAATTGAAGGAGTTTTATATAAGTGTGCAGGGGATAGGCAATATAGCTATAATAATAATACTGGGCGGGCGTGAAAGAGAACGCAGCTGAACCTGAATCATACGCCAGGAACTTCACAAATCACAAATACGCCTTAATAATACTATTCTTTTTTTCAAGGCATCGCTGGCTCATACCTGCTTAAGCTTTTCTTCTATCCACGTCACTTGTCTGCTTGTTGATTAATTAGTAACATCAAAAGAATGTTTGTGGGAGCATGTCCCATATAAAAGCCCTGTTTATTTATTTGTTTTTTAATTAAAAAACTTGTTTATATATGTTGTTAAATGTTACCCATAAACAATTATCATTGGGTTCGTGGCTCATTTTTTTAAAATGCATGCAAATTAAAATCTCTAAACTATTTACTATTATTATATTATTTGGGCAGGTAGTGTCTCGCGTCAGGTCCTGTTAAGAGCATCGTATTGGTGGCAGCTACCACATGGAAATTATAATGGGCCTGAATTTAGGTCCAAACCACAGTGGCCGCAAACAAAACATATAGAAAGGGTTCAAGGTGGTCCTCAATGCTATTCCTGTTGGGTGATTATTAACAGACATGTAGACCCTAATGAATTTTCAGAAAATAAATATATGTGACCACAAAGACGAGACTTTTTTTCTCTTGGGCCGCTCTTTCTATTTTATTGCTACTAAGTATGTGAGGATGCAGAGTTGATGAATGAATGCCTGTACTGTACAATAATCAATCGGGTGCGTTCATGCATCCTGCTCTCGAGATGCCCATCAATGGTTTGTCCTTATTAAGAAGGCCAGGCTGAAGAGTTTTGACCCAAATTATCTTTTTTTTGGTTTGATCTGACCTAAATTCTTATTTGTTAAATTTTAACAACATTTTATTTTCAATAGACAAATTATATTTTTCTTGTCAAAATCAAAATTTTATTTACTGTTAAATCACGGTCAGTGCTAGGAAATCTGACGGGTATGGTTTCCAAGCAACACGTTCAATCCAACGAGGGAGATTTACTGTGAATGCTCTTCCTTTTTATCAACTGTTCAATCAACTATTGATGTTATTTGATATTCATGTGGAATGCTAACAACCATGGATATGTATATATACATACTTCCTGCTCCAAAATACTAGAAAAATTTATTTAGAAGGGTTGAATGCAGGATGCACTCACGGGAGATTCACAGCGAGTGCTCTTCTTTAGGCCATTTTTATGTTTTTAGTTTTTTAAATTATGGAATGCTGTATAAATTCCTCTTCTTAGGTGTTGAATGTAGTAGTGAGTGAAAATATTTGTCTGTGAATGAATTAGCATTTGCATACCAAATTTCAGTTCTTCCCCTGACTCAAAGAGGGGTTTTTTGTCCCTTTACAATTTAGTGTTTATGCTTTATTCAGTTTATGCCATGCTTCTTATTCTATCTAATATTAGTGTTGATGCAAGCTGTTTGATTTTGTAGGGCTAAGAGAATGCATGGAAAGGAGACATACTGTGGAGGAATAAATTGACAGACTCTAGGCAATGAACAATGTAAGCACTTCCTGGCATATTTTAGGCTAACTGAACTTAAAAAGATTTTCATGGTGTACGAATATTTGATTTTCTTGCAACTGACTCTACCCTTTGTATGTTGCTGGCTTCTTATGGGTCACCAGATAATACTACTTCCTGCGGGAGAATTACGTTTATGTTCCATTGTTGATTTCTGTTCCATTTTTTATTATGTCTACTAGCATTACTGCACCGTGCTCAATTACCTTTCATACCTACACTTGCAGTACACCAGGTTTTTACTAATTGTTCAGGAAGCATCATATAGTTTTGTGTTGTTTCAGACAATGGAGTAAAATGTAATATAAATAATGCAGCAAAACCTTCTTCACTGCAATATCCAACAGCCCCTAATATGAGCGATTGGTTTTAAACATATTTGAAAATGGGTATGTAATGAAATTTAAAAATTTCGTGTGCTGTTGCTTATTTGGCTTGACTGCATGCGTTTAGTCTTATTAGTTCAAGCATACATTGGCTTCTCTTGGAAAGGAAGTTCATGGAGTAAAAGGGGAAACCTTGGGCTTGAATGTTTGTGATCAAATTATGTTATTTTCTGGCGCTTCTCGGTGACTAGAAGAACATTTTGCTCAATTACTGCAAAATTTATGTGATGTTCATGAACTTTGCTCAAAAAGCTTCTAAGCTTACCTTCTTATTTGATTATTTCAATTTTGTACTTTAGAGGTGATTCAAGTATATGGCCATTTGCTGTACTTTAGAATGAACCATTGTCAGGAGGAAAAAAAGAACCACTAGAAGTTAGAAAGAATCTGTTAAGAAATGTAGAAGTGAAAGGAGGAAGAAAAAGTCCATCTACAGATTTACCGTCCTAGAATAAAATATTCCCTCCGAAACACTTCTTTTTGGACTGCATTGCTGACAGAGAAATCTAAGTAAAAGTTTTATAGGACTACAATTGAGTGCAATGATGCTTCAAATGTTTTAGAGGGTTACACTTCTGTTTGTCATTGATGTCTTTCTGTTGTAACAAAATGTTTCGAATTGTTGATCTAAGAATATTAGGTGCTGCAGTTGATCTGCAAAGGAAATTATGGGTATTAAGATTCCTGAAAATTACATTTAAAAGGATCCGGTATTATCAATGAAAAACTTAATATGACATAAAAAATTCTGTTTAATATTTCTGCTTCATCTACTCTATCATGTTTCAGAGTTGTTAGGTGGATACATTCGTGTGTTCTTTATCTTTATGCAAGTCATTCATGACATAAACTATAGTGATATATCTTTTTACTAGGAAACAAGATATTTGGATTAGATGCTGAATCCGGAGGATTGAGAGATATTCAGGACAACGAGTAAAATCATACAATGATTTTCAGAAAGTCCAGGTTTGTTGATATATATCTGAGTCCGTAAGTGCATTTTTAATGCATGTGAATTTTTTTTACTGAAATAAATAGTAAAAATATATTTTAACTAATTACTGATATAAAATTTCCCTTGTGTTGATTAAAAATAATATGGCCAATGTTTGCATTAGCGATTCTGCTTCTCTCCTGTATGTTTTTCTTTTGCCCCAAAAAGAAGGTTCATCAGCACTTCAACTTCTAACTGTAGTATGTTACTCTTTTTCTTTCCTTCTTGTGTTCACTTTCCTCTAGCTGCTAAATGTGAATACCAGTAAAATGATTCTGGCTTGCTATTTAATCTCTGTGTTTCCTTCTTACAATTACTACGTCAATTTAACTTAGCTAGACCAAGTTACAATTTTGAAACCTTTGGTTAATTATCTCTATGTAACAACTTATGACATTTTGCTATCCGAGGCAGCTCTTGTTCAATTCATTCAGCGTGTATGCAACTGCCACCTCAAATTGTTTCTTTTTCAACTGGCCAAACAAGGCAGAGTGACGTCATCATGTGTGAGTGGTCCTAGCCAATAAGATTTGTCCATTTATTATTGGGCCAACCACATATTATTCTTTTGGGCTCTCTCCCATTAAATACATTAGTGTCCCCACCACTCGTAATCTCTCTATCGCATATGGGCTGTTAGCTAATGAACTCAGATCCGTGCACCACGGAGGCCCACATCAATGTACCCTTTTTCAATTATATCCCCCAATTCTTAGAATATTCGTCCTTTCCCTGAGGCTGTGGACAGCGTAGCCGATTTCTTCATTATAAACTTCACTTACCATGTATACGTATATGTATATGTATATGTATATATCTGGGTGCTTTTTCAACTTTATTATTTCAGCTGCTATTATAAACACGTACCGTAAGTTCGCTATCCTCGGGATTTTGTATCGTACCAAATCCAAGCGCCAAACCACATCTATTCTTTCCGGATAATTAAAGGATTCCTGTTTAGCCACACAGATTTTCCTCAATACACGTAATATGATCCAAATTTCTTGAATTTGGACATCAAGGTTTAAACCCTTTAAAATGAATATAGATATTATTTTTTAACAAAAAAAAAAATACATATAACCTATGAATTTTTAAGAAATACTATTACATAAAAAATACTGTTGTATAATAACTTTGCAGAAAATTAAGCACATTATCATAATTAATTAAATAGATGTGTGAAAGAATTGAGTCATGCAAAAAGAATAACCTAATTTTGAAACCATAAAAATTCAAGATATTATATGATATATTCAGTGATGCATGTTAAATCAAGTTGTATTAATTAATTGTGGTGGGTGTCCTGCGTCAAGAAACATGGATCTGTCAGATAATGAAGCACCTCCAAGAACGTTAAAGTTGAAGTTGAAATAGAAAGGAAGAAGCTGTGATTTGTATTCGCGAAGCATGCATGATGAAGATTGTGTGATGGATGAATCAAACAGTAATTAATAATAGGAGATACTTAAAAAGACCATATATCAACGTGGTTTGGTTTCAATCATCAATGTTAATGTTATTTCCAAATGAAAACAGCCCATTTTCAGACCGACAAAGCATCCAACTGAGGACATATGTCTTTCGAATTTGGGAGAAGTCTTGCGTGTGACAGACGTGGTCCACACACATGAAATCATGCATATATCAAACATCAGATGAGAGATTTTTCATAAAAGTAAACTCGATCAATTTGATGCTTGCTGCACCCGCGCATGATCATTGATGAACTAGCTCTCACTCTTCACTCTTTCATCTCCCTCTAACAAAAGGTTTATCCTTTTATCCTGTCCGATCCAGAGCCTTCGCATTTTCACACCCTTTGGGTCCTCCTTAATTAGGTAAACATTAAAAATTATTATGAATTAGGAGCTAAAAAGGAGGGCATATGGAAGGGGGGCCTGATCGTGTACCGAAAACGATGATGGCGATGGTTCAAAAATGGTAATGAAAGGATGATGATGAGGAGGAGGCAGATTAGCAGTTTCCAGGAAAAGTGTCCCCTTTTCCGGGAAAGTCCCTGTCATGATATTTATTGGTCCACCCCGGAATATTATCAAGATTAATGATATGGTTTTATAATAAATATAGTTAGAAGTTAGAATTGTATGATGATTCAATGCTATATACTAATAGTAATAGTGTGTCCATTTCAATTTCCAATCATGATAGCGTGGGTGGAACGTGTAGTTTTCTCTTTTCGGTGGGCAGCAACCAAATCTGCACCGTGCATTTCAGCATCTGGGAACCTAAGATCGATGTCAATGTGTAAATGTATGATGGAATCCAGGGAAGGGAAGCAAAATATGTTTGAGATTCAAGAGCCATTGGGGCATCACGTGGGGTGTGACCTACCAGTCCCCTTAAAGCCAAAGCATCTCACCATGTTTACAATTACAAACTCAACTCTATCTTTCTTTCTTTCTAGACAAGCCTCTCTCGCTCTCTCAACTGATTTGCAGACACAAACACGTGAGCCATATCCACACCCCTCAACCTTTCTCAAACTAAATCATAACCTCCAACTGATATCTATCATTATCCAATATATTTTCTCTTCGTTCTTTTATTTTTTTCCTTTTCCTTTTCCTTTTTGACTCTGCTCAATTTATCCCTCTGCTAAAAATATCACACCATTATAAATTCCTTCTACAACTATAGAACGGAAAAATATTGTTCCATTTTCTGCTTACGTTGAATACCCAGAATAATAATTTTTTTCTAAACAAACAATATTTAAAAATACGCATACGTACAGAAGAACCCAAACGAGTTAACCAAAAAAATAGTAATTCCTTCGTAGATAGATAGATGTCTTAATTTCTATACATATAAAGGAACAGCGTAAAAAAAAAAATGATTAGCAGTTACTATTTTCTACAGTATTAGTTAATTACACGGTTTCCTAAACGTATCTCTCAAACCAAAAAAAATACAATGGTTATGAGGTTTATGTTTCTGTCTGAAAAAATCTGTTCAACATGCTGCAGAAGGATTGGTGAAGGGGCTGAAGAAGTGATTCTTGGGAGCCATTGATGAGAATGGACTCTTTTTGGAAGCGGCATCACTGCCTCCAATGAGCCTCTCACAAGACGGGCACATGGTAAGGGTTGCCGCCGGCATAGGCATATACATGGGCTGCGCCAGTTTCAGTGCCTTCAGTTCTTGCAGCTCCTTCTGTAGCCTTCTGTTTTCATCTGTCAATGTTTCGCAGCATTTCTTTAAGAACTCGCAATCCACCTCTGTTTGCTTCAGCTTTGTCCTGCGCGCAACAATTAACCAATATCATATTTATAAGCTAATCACCCTGGCTCATACAAACATCTAAATAATATATATGTACTCGTGATAAATTAACTTGTGCTATTTATTATAGGTCATGAAAACTAGAAAAAGAATAGGGTTTCGTGATTTTGAAGAGAAAAAAGAAAACATTTTCTTGGTTCTTTTTCTGGTACGTATAATTTCTCTTAGAGAAGTTTTTTTCCGGCATTGATAAGTAAAAGGTTTTAATCAGACACCTGGCTCTCCGATTCTGGAACCACACTTCAACTTGTCGTGGCCGTAGTTTTAACTGCCTGGCCAAAGCTTGCTTCTGCTTCTGTTATTCAACAACGGCAATAGCATGAAATATCAAGTTAGTGGAGGCCACAGTTGAACATGAAAGAAGTAGCAATTGAAGAGAGACATAGAGAGAGGGATTGATTAAGATTACAGGATTGAGAGTGCTATGCTGTTTGAAGCTTTCTTCGAGCAAGGCAGATTGTTCTTTGGTGAGTCTGAGCTTCTTTCTGGCATTAGTGCCATCTTCATCTTCATCACTCACTCTGGAAGAAACCCTCTCTGCCTCAACCTCTTCGCTGCTAAGATCTCTCTCCCTCTTGACCCTTCCATTGGAGAAGGACGAAACAGCACTATGAGGTGAAGTTTGGCGAGACAGCTCAAGAGGGTCTTCACAAGCTTTATTGACGTCAACCTTTCTGGGCACTTGGGCTTGGTACCTCTCACCGGAAAGACCCAACGTCAAAGATGGTTCTGAATTACTTGTTGCCGTGAAATTGGGGCAAGGCATGGTTGACCTAAGAACGTTATCAGCCTTGGAAGGAGAATTGGTTTCCTCTGCACCACTTAAACTTAACCCTAGAACAAGCTCAAGGCCTGAATTACCAGTATCGGGAAGTCCCATTTGGAGGAGAGGAAGACAAAGACAATTCTTTTTTTTAATAGTGCAAGGCTAGGAAGGAGGGAAAATGGGGAAGAGTTAATTAGATGGTATGGTTCAAAGTCATGGGAGCAAAAGGGTCTTAAGAAGAGAGGGGGGAAGAGAAGAATGAGACTTTTTTGTGGGGGCGTTGGGTGGGTGGGTGGGTGGCTATGATTATTATTAATCAAAGAGAGGAATGAGTAGAGAAACGAATCTGGGTATTGGAAATTATGAAAGTCTCCTCTATATCTCTTACATAGGTTGACCATTTGAGCCCCACTACTGTTAGCTCCATTATAATATCAGGCAAACATGGAAATTAAATCCCTCTCTCTTTCTCTCTCAAGTGGCAATGGTAGAATCCTACAGTTCACAGGGCACTCAGTGGAAAACACATCAAGAGGGTGATTCCCTTGCATTCGCCCCCCGAACAGTCCACGTACCAAAATATAACTATTACTCTAACCACTTTCTTTACCTGTATGTTTTCTTGCGTATGTATGTTATATCAAGTAGACTCACTCTGCCAGGGCCGTCCCTGAGCCTTGTTCCAAGGGGCCCATTTTTTAAGTAGATTTATTTTATAATAATAATAATCATCATATTCAAATTTCAAAAATAATAACTAATTAATGTTCAATTTTATAAATAAAGTATTTCTTTTTATCTATAGATTTGTCTATTTTAGTCTCTAAATTCTAGTAATCAAAATATATATAAAAAAGTTTCTACTATAACCTTTTAATTTTATTTTTTTAAAAAAGAATGTTAAGAGAAAAAAATAAGGTTAACTCCTAACTTCTCACTCACTTTTTTCAAAACTATATAAAAAAACATATTTAAGGTCATCAATGTCACACAAAAAAAATAAAATTAAATGATTTAGCCATTTTATATATTAAGGAAGTTATGTCAAAAATATTAATATTTATACTATTATTAATAATTTTACATTTAAAAATAGTAGAAGAATCTATTTTTTATAATTATTTATGCATTTTATTTGTTTATTTTATAAATAATAAACAACGGCGATATCATTATTTTACATATAGTTGAACCTTTATTTTTATTTTACCCATTGCCCATACAATACTAGGACCGGCCTGCACTCCACAGTATGTATTAATAATTAGCAGATCTAGATTACCTGTAATCGATTACACCGTGCAATTAATTTTTTAACCGTCTAATTTACTTAAAGCTACACAGTCAACACAACTTTAAGCCCTCCCCTCCTTTAATCTTACTTTACTCCTGTGTCTGTCCCAGCACCCTCTTTTCTTTTCCACTTTTTTCCCCATATATATATATATATATATACCGTTTTATTAATCATTTTTCGTCTTCATTTTCCCCGTTAACCCTGCCTGCATCACTCATCCAAAGATTGCTTCGTAAGTTATTTTCGAATATTAATTAAAGGCAAAAATGAAGAGCACATGATTAATTAGAAACTAATAAGTTATATATATATATATAGTGTGTTTTTGTAACAGACCCACATGAACTGTCTCCCACTCCATGCCTGGTTGAACTAGTTAGAGATGGGTACCATGTCACCTTGCTTACTAATCTAGCATACTTTTTTATGAATGAGGAATATGAGGATGGTTGGACGGTTTTTATCTGGCTTATTATGAATGTAGAGATTAGAAAGGGATGTGCACTAGTTGTTTGTTTCCAAGGAAAAAAGAAAAAGAAAAGTAGGTACAAGACACAATTGGAGTTTCAAAGAGTTATAATGGTGTCAGAATATGATTCATCAACAAGAATCCGGATCTTTGCTTAACTAGAAAGTTGACGGACAGTGTTTGGGACCTACTTCTCTGTATTAGTACTATAAGCACTTCCAATAATGCATTGTCGGCGATGCTCGGCAGAAGTTAGGTCACCTATAATTGATTATAAACCTAAAACAATCAGCAAAAAAAGAAAAACAAGGGCGCCATTAATTATATGTATGTTAATAAACAGCACACCTATTGCTGCTTAGCTCGCTTGCTTTTAATAATGCTAACTCAATTATTAATCTTTGCTTTTCATGGATATGCATGCTTGCTTGGCTTGGCTTGGCGTCTCTCGGAATAAATTAGTGGGTTCAATAGGACCATACGTTGATCGGACGAATGGCGTACCAAGCCTTGTCTCCTTCTCCCTTGGGTTTAAAAGTGAATAGCTTTATCTTTAGAATTAAAATCAACGAGGAATAGAAAATTACAGTCCATCCTGTTGGGCAGCACAAGATGGGACATAAACCCACGCATCTTTGCTTAATGGGATGCGTCATTATGGGTATGCAAAAAGTGTGGGGAGCAAATGATTATCTAGAAATTAAGTAGCCAAATTGCCTTTCTTTTTATCTCTCCGAATCCAATTCTAATCTCCCCAGTAGAATCAAAACAAGAGAGATCCAGTTAGCTAGCACGAGAGGAGTTATGTTATCATTAAAAAAATCAACAATTCGTCCTTTAGTGGTTGACATTATTTTTTTACCTGTTAAACCTGTCGGTGAATATTATTTTTTAAAAAAAAAATGTGAAATATTACGACAGCAATGGGTATTTATGACGTTAGACATTCATTTTCCATATCTCCTTTAAAGCTGCATAAGATAGGTTTGTTTAGTGTTTATAAACAAGTCCAGTTTTATCCAGAGAAGATTGGTTGGGTTAGCAATTGCAAAATCATATTTTATAAGGAAATTGGTTTCTGAATAAATTATAAATACTTTCTAAGTTTAAAATTTTATCTTGATCCTAAGTCTTAAGACGTGAATATTATTAAAAAAAAAAACTCTGTTTTGTCATATAAATTTTTATTATGTTTTGGGTAGGCTGAATATGGAGTAAGAGGAATGTAGGAAATTGTTTAGCGGAGGGGTTTTGCGAAGGAGTGAATTCCGAAAAGAAAAGTAGATACGCAACGGTTGTTTGGGACCCAAACAGATAGAATTTGACTTTGACACAGTGACAGAAGAAATATAATATAATATATCTGGGAATGTATTTGTCTCGACTCGAGTTTCACTTTACGGACACGATTAATTGATTGGGCATATTCATGCGCCAATGCCAATCTAATCCGAAATCAATGATCAGTCCGCGGTTTTCTTTTTTAAACAAATAAATCTCATTCCAACAAACCAGCGGCATTGGGGCGGTGTCATCCGATTCTGATCTCCACCCTCATCGCTCGCTCTACGTGGCACGACGGCAGTGGAGGGTCGAAGCCATGTGTGGTCGCCGTAGACATATGGACCCCGCCAATGATTTGGTATTATCGGCATTTGATTTGATTCCGTGGAAGCCTAGAACTTGGCAGCGACGGAGGAAGCCAACACAAGTTATTTAATTTAATCTAAGAAGAAAGATGGAGGACGAGAAACTTCCCTTTCAGATAAGGTTTTGTTCTCCGTTCCTCACTCCCTTTAAGGCCATCCAACCATGTTGCTCTCGTTTCATTTCTTCATAAAAATCATTTTTCTTTTTTCTTATCCCATTTTTAATTGAATTTCTGTTCTTAAATATCTGACTGACTAGGTGTACCAACTGTCGTATTCAAGGAAACAACAGCTTACTCAGCATCAATATACTCCGTACCCCACCGTCACGCGAGTTTAGTTACTGCGCTGGGATACTGTTTTCTATTGATTTACCGTTATACCAATGTGAAATCGTTAATTCATCTAAAGAGTGATATATATCATTCACCTTTCTCTCTCGCTCTCGGATTGATATTTTCTTCTTCGCCAGCCGAGTCACGTGGGCGAAATAGCTACGCTAATACTGTAGAACGGTATAACGTGATTCCCTTACCGAAAGTGTCGTACCTAATAGCTTAATATAGCTATTTTCACGAGCCAATGCAAAATTTACTCAGAAAAAAAATATTATTTTCTTTCGATTTACATAAGGAGGTTTGAATAAACGTGGCTCATTGTATATTTTAATACTAGAGAACCTCAGATGTTGTAGAAATCTTTTTATTTATTATATACACATGCCTACAAATTAAATTGAAAATTGGGTAATTAAAGAAAAGAGATGGAAAGTAAAGATGACAAGTTATAGGATGCGTACGTGGGACGGCTTTCTGCAGCTTTTGTAGCTGTACAAAATACAATAATTACCATATATATCATAATCCATGAGAGATCACGCATAGATACGTATACCATTATAATCTGCATGGGGGAGTGATGTCTTTTAAGGTGTCAGGAGATGTTCCTTGTTCTAAAAAAGTGTATAGAATATTACCTCAAGGTTAAAAAGTGCAATATAAAAGTTGCCCTTATCCGAAAAACGAACAAGTAGATGATAAAGTTGGTGCGATGAGCAAAGTATAAATTGAGAATCATTTGGGGGAAAGACAACAAGAGCCTAGTCAGAGTAATACGCGTTTGATATTTACCCAAGAGGGAGCACGAGCATCTAACAAACCCACCGACTTAGAATAAAGGAAAAGGGCTTAGCTTGCCTTGCCCCACTTGACCTCTCTTTTCGGGGACTTGTTGGGTGGAGATTTTCACACATAACCATCATGCTTCCGTTGCGTTTAAAAGCACCCCCGGCCCACTACGGTGACTGCCCAAGCAGCACCGTCACCGTGTATGAGGTCCCACTTTAAAGGTGGAGATCCATCCAACATTGGCCAGAAAAGATTGACTTGGTTTTAGGGGCAAAAACAGTTGGAAGCCTTTGCCGGTTATAATGTGGCACAAAGTTAAGCCAATGGGGCCCCATTGCATTGCCTGCAAACTCCCTAATATATATTATCAATTATCACTAGAAATATAAACAAATAAATATAAATATAATGACTCATTTTCACCATCGTCTTTCATATGCATTCCCGTTCCGATATGATATGATGTTAACACTAAATATATGCACGAACGAAATCTTCAAAGTCAACTTTGAGAATATAAATTTCTCTTTAGTATTTGACTGCAATGTAATGTGAGACGAAAGCACAATGTCTTGTTTGATTTAGTGAAACCTCATTAAGAAATTTGGAGAGAGAAGGTGCGCACCTTTCGAGTAGTTACCTTAATTGCAAAAAAGCCCCATCATAGTTACAAAATATAAAGTGGCCCGCGGTGATCTTTGGGGACTCCCCATCGAGAGGAATAGTATTTCAATATTAATGGCCTTAGTGTAAAAAGTTAGAGATAGACGATGGAATTGATGACCTGAGTCTCGAGAGTCTATGCCGTGTAGACTAAACGAAGAAGAGAAGAAGACCACGATCACCCTCTCAATAATTAAACTTGACAAAGTACTGACTTTCTCATGTTGGTTGGTATTATTTAGGGAAATGTCAATTCCCCCCCTCATTTATTTACATTCCATTATATTACATTTTATAAGAATAAAATTATAAATAAAGAGCGTAAAAATAAGAATGTATATACATATACTACATCTATATTATTTATTGGTATCAAACTTGAGAAATGACCTTTCCAATTAATATACAAGTGGATTGACTTTCTGTTTCTGCTTCTGATGCAATACCCCAAAGCTTTTCAAAAAAAAAAAAAAGTTGCACTAGCATATATCCTTAATGCGACACATGTACGATGTATCAATAAAATCAATCGTCCAATTATTTAGATTAGACGTTAGATACTGTACAATGAAAAGATGATTAGGGTTTATTTAAACTTCAAAAAAAGGCGTAAGGGAATCTTTGGCGATGATTGAGGGGCAGTAGCTAAACCTCAATTGGGAATCAAACTGGACAAAATTAAGAAATGTAATATCATAAAGCAGGAATAAATACTAAGACAATAATGTTTGTGGGCTTAAAAGGCCCAATTAGCTAGATTTTCATTTTTTTTTTGGGGGGAGAGGGGAGGAAAACAAAAAAACTTAAGTCGAAGAAACACGTATGAGAGAAAATAGTAGTATCCCATCCGCACCGCAAGCCCAAGTAACGATACATGGTGATGGTTGGATTGAAAGCTCTATTCAATATGGAAGATTTTCCTTGTGAGTTCATCAGAGATAGATGCATTAACCAATACTAATTAGACTATTTTTTATAAATATAAATATTATTTTATATACACATATAAGCGATGCATAGAATAAAATTATTATTTCAATTAACAAAGTTCGATGTAATTGGTTGGTAACAAAATCTCTTAATAATAGTCTGATTATTAGCTATGTATATATTAGAAAAAATATGTCTATTTTAATGATAGTTTTGACCCAAAGACATGGCGAGTTGACTATCGCATGTAAAGCTTAAGCCCAAATTTATATGGCAGCCAAAGCCACAGCAATGAGACGAGGTCGTTTTGTTGATTTAACGAGATGACGTTGTTGGAAATAAACAAGAGCGGTGGTCTCCACACTCCAGATTCTCGCAACCACGTTCGGCTTACAGTCGTGGGTGGTAAGCTTTAGTAGCTTGCATTGCCGAGTGCCAACTCAGTCTAAGCCTGATTCAACGTTGTCATGCGTACATTCAGAAAAAGGCAAACTCGATACTCAGTTTAGAGAGAGAAAAGACAGTGGGAAAAAAGCGCGAGAAAGTGAGTGAGAAAAAAAAAAAAAAGTGACAAATCTCGAAGAATCGTTTTGAATTTCCAACAGTAGCTCAGCATCCGATCAAAGGACCAGTAAAATATTGGGCGAGGACGGAGGAAATATATACAGGGATTTGTGGTTGGTTGGGGAGGCGGAAATGGCCTCTCCTCGGTCGGAAAGGCTCACGATCACTCCTACTTCGGCTAAGCCCTTGTCCATAAGACCTGGTTCTAGGGTTTTAAGAAGCCCTCTTAACGACGAAGAGATCTGGAAGCGGCTTAAAGACGCTGGCCTTGATGAGGAATCAATTAAAAGGAAGGATAAGGCTGCACTCGTTGCTTATATTGCCAAGCTTGAAGCTCAGGTTCATTTTCTATCTTTCTTTTCTTTTTTTTTTTTTTTCTTTTTTAATTCTGTTGCATTTTCTAGTTGAGGAGATGGAGAAGAGTCTCAAAATTCTTGATTGGAATCCTAAAAGCAGCAACGCCTCTCAATTTCGTAAAATTTAAGCTCACTGTCACCGTTATGTTGAACAACGACACAATTTTATCTGGTTCAAAAGATTTTGCCAGATGCTGGGAACGGTTCAGCTCATGCCTTTTTCTTTCTCTCCTTTCTCCGTGGTGGTTTTCGCTGTGTTATGAGTCGATAGAAAGCAGATTGATAAATATTATCTCAGCTTCTTTCTTGGTACTCCTAGCCAATAATTTCGCTAGCTCCCAATTTGTATGGCTGGTTGGATAAGGAATGTGAAAAACGACGCACTTTACCTCCTATTTGGAAGAATTTTAGATTGAGAGATCTGTAGTACTTGTTGGTGTTTTGAAGTGTGAAATAACTGCTTCTGGAAAATCATATATTTTCAGCAATATGCATTTAAATTTTTATAACTCTTGGCACATGATGTCAGCCAATATGGTCCGCAACATGATTTCCTTTAATGATGTGTTGGAAGGTCAATACCTCGATATGTTATCTTATTGATTTTAATGAGATGTTTCTTCTAATTTTAGTGCTTTATCAGTTTATTGTTACATTGTCGAGTCCAAACTTACTGTTATGTGTTTATTGGGTCG
Source organism: Bauhinia variegata (assembly GCA_022379115.2). NCBI lineage: Eukaryota > Viridiplantae > Streptophyta > Magnoliopsida > Fabales > Fabaceae > Bauhinia > Bauhinia variegata. The sequence continues at coordinate 16,147,048 of CM039436.1, read as the reverse complement.
GTCAAGGCTACGATGCTGCTACTTATGTGACAGTCCAAGCTAGTGAAACTCATCATTCATATTTTGCTTTCATTGCGTAGCTGACCTGGATATTTTATGTAGATGTATGAACATCAGCACCACATGGGCCTTCTCATATTGGAGAAAAAGGAGTTGGCTTCCAAGTATGAACAAGTGATGGTTTCAGCTGAGTCATCTGATTTATTAAGGAAACATGATTCAGCTGTGCACTTATCTGCTTTATCTGAAGCAAGAAGACGAGAAGAGAATTTGAAGAAGGCAGTAGGAGTGAAAGATGAGTGCATAACAAGTGTAAGATGGCGGTTTACATTTTTTTGCCCCAAATAATTTAGTTTATATTTCAAATGTATATGAGTATATCTGAATGTGGTTCTTTGATTGTCTAGCTTGAGAAGGCATTGCATGAGATGCGTGCTGAATGTGCTGAAACAAAGGTTTCAGCTGAGAGTAAATTTGCTGAGGGACACAGTTTGATAGACGAAGCAAAGAGGAAATTTATGGAGGCAGAGGCCAAGATGCAGGCTGCAGAATCTTTACAAGCAGAAGCCAGCCGATATAACCATACTGCAGAAAGGAAGCTTCAGGAAGTTGAAGGACGTGAAGATGATCTCAGGCGCCGTATCATATCTTTCAAGTCAGAGTATGTATTTGAGTAATTATCAGTAAAATGTCAGTTTTATTGCCAACTTACCATCTGCCTGGTTCTTGTATTTGTTCTTGGGCACATCAACATCTATTGGACTATGTGCCTCAGCAATTGGCTGTTTAAATTATAGGTGCTTCGTAACCCAAGAAAGATTGTTTAACTTCTGTTTGACATTATTTATTTAATTTTTCTTCATCATTTTTAGATTTTTGTTATAGGACTATATGTTATCTGAATACCATTCTTTGCCCTTCGACTATTTGTAAAAGGTTATATGATCAGGTCCTTGTGTTCTATAAAGTTGTTTTACTTTTGAGGTTTGGTGTGTTGCATAGATCATAATCCAGCTTAATTATTAAATATTTAATAGCCTGTTATTGGTTCGAAAGGTATGTTGATCTCTCTCTTTCTCTCATAGTTGTGATGAAAAAGAGAAGGAGATGATTCTTGAGAGGCAATCCATTTCTGAAAGGCAAAAAGGTTTGCAGCAAGAACAGGAAAGGTTACTTGAAGCACAAGCGCTACTGAATCAGAGAGAGGATCACATTTTAAGTAGATCTCAGGAACTTATTCGACTTCAAAAAGAGTTGGACGATGCAAAAGTGAAAATTGAAAAAGAACACAGAGCCCTTCATGATGAGAAGTCCAAGCTGGAGCTGATGGAAGCTATCCTGAAAAGAAGAGATGAGGTTCATTCTTTATAACTTTTAGTTGGATTTTGAGGATATCACGTGTAACTGTCTTCTTCATGTGTGGATTTTTGTTTTGTGAATATAGGCACTGAGTAAACGTGGAATGGAGCTGAACAAGAAAGAGCAAGAGCTGCTTGATTTTCAAGTGAAGCTTGCTAGCCGGAAATCTGTATGTTTGCTTTCTGTTGCTTGTTATTTTATAATAGAGTGGATCCATCTGGCTAGTAGCATCCAATGTTCTGTTGCATAGGGTTTGGCTGGACCTTTTTTTTCCCTTTTTAACTTGTGAATATTTTTTTTTCCATAATTTTTTGCTGGAAAATGCAGGGTGAAATTCAGAAAGTTATAGTTGATCAGGAAGCTGTGTTGAGAACAAAAAAGTGTGATTTTGAAACTGAGCTGCAAATGCAGCGCAAATTGGCTGAGAATGAAATTGAGACCAAGAGGCGGGCTTGGGAATTGAGGGAGGTTGATCTTAAACAACGGGAGGACCAACTTCTGGAAAGGGAACACGAGTTGGAGGTTTTATCAAGAGCACTTGGGGAACGGGAGAAGGATCTGACGGAGATGTCAAGTGTTCTTGAAGAAAAAGATCGAAGATTTAGAACTGCAGAGGAAGAGTTTCAGTTATATAAAACTCTTGTACAAAAGGAGAAAGAACAGATTGACAAAGTGAAGCACGATCTTCAGAACTCTTTGGATTCATTGGAAAATAAAAGGAAGGAAGTTGATCATGCAGAAGAGAGAGTGGAAGCCATGAAAAGTGAAACAGATGACTTTCAAGTTTTGATAGTCAAATTAAAGGAAGAGATTGACTTTGTGAGATCTCAGAAGTCAGAGCTTTTAGCTAAGGCAGATAAGCTGCAAGCAGAAAAGGCTAAGTTTGAAGCGGATTGGGATCTTATTGATGAGAAAAAAGAAGAGTTGTGCAAAGAGGCACAACACATTGCTGAGGAAAAGATGATAGTTTCCAAGTTTATAAAGGATGAGCGTGAAAACCTAAGAAAAGAGAAGGAAGCAATGCGCCATCAGTACAGCCAAGACCTTGAGTCACTTGCGCATGAGCGAGAAGAGTTCATGAACAAGATGGTGTGTGAACATACTGAGTGGTTTGGCAAGATGCAGCAAGAACGTGCAGATTTTTTGCTGGACATTGAAATGCAAAAGAAGGAGCTCGATAACCTCATTGAGAAGAGGCGTGAGGAAGTGGAAAGGTATCTGATGGAAAGAGAAAAAGATTTTGAGCAACAAAAGCAAATTGAACTTCAAAATATTAGTGCTCTCAAGGAGAAAGCAGCAAAAGAGTTGGAACAGATTTCCCTTGAGATGAAAAAGCTTCATGCTGAGAGAGAGGAGATAAATTTAGACCGTGAAAGGAGGAATAGAGAGTGGGCTGAACTAAATAACTGCATTGAGGAACTCAAGGTTCAAAGAGATAAACTACAACAACAGAGAGAGCTGTTACATGCTGATAGAGTTGAAATTCATGCTCAGACTGAAGAGTTGAAAAAATTGGAGCATTTACAAGTCATCTCTGATGATAATGTTATTACTGAAATGCTTAAATCTGATATGGAATCTAACCAACAGAAAATCCTTGCTAGAAAAAACTGGAAGCATCAGACTGTTATGCAAGGTGATGGCTTGAATTCACGTAAAGAAGTGGAGTCTAAAAACTTCAGCAATGGGTTTGATACTCCATATGTTCAAAAGCCAGGAGTTTCTTCGCCCCCCAGTCCTGTTAGGTTCTCATGGATCAAACGATGCACGGAACTGATTTTCAGACATTCTCCTGAGAAACTGCTAATAGAGAATGTGGATAGGCCTCTGGTTTCCCATAGTTGTAATGCGAGCAATGGGCAAAGGCACTTGGGAAATGACAAACCACTTAGTAGTTTCAGCAAAGGACAGCAAATGAAATATCCTCTTGGAGAACCAAAAGTGATTGTTGAAGTAACCCCTGCAGCTAAAGTTGTAAACAGAAGAAGTGATTTCGAATCTGAAATTAAGGAAGATGTGAATGAAAAATCTGTCTTCTCACTTGCGGACCAGAATCATTTGGCCAGACGGAAAAGAGGCAATGGGGACTCCATAAGTAATGTTGGTGCTCCACTCATGGATCAGAGGCAGAATAAGAAACAGAGATCAGAAGGAGATGCGACTGAGCATGTGTTGGAGCAGGGTAGTACTTGCTGGTACTACTCCAGTCCTCTGAATCAATTTGTATGGTGAAATTGCAATTTTATTATGCAATGTTCATGTGCATTATTCTATTAGTAAGTTGTTTTGTTTTTTCAGTGTGATTTCAACTCAATCAGACGCGCCAGAGGTCCAGCAGCTATTAATATCGTCAAATCAAACGCAAGACAATACTAAAGTTACCAGTATGGAAATGATTGATAAAGTTATACATGTATCAGATATGACCTCTGAGAAAGTTGATGTTCTTAACATCCCCAATGAAGTGAAAAAAGATCATTTGCAGAATCCTACATCGGAGGCTGACTTGGCTAGGTAGCAACTTGCATCCCTCTCTTTAATACCTTAATTTCTTGCAAATTGTGACTTGGAATTTAATGGATACACTAGCCCCCCTATTAGATTGAAATTTAATGGATTATCATCTTTGCAATTTAAGATACTGTTTGTTTTTTTTTCCTGCTCAAGTTAGATTGAAGGTGTTGTATGGTTTTGAACAGGGACTACAGGCAGTGAAAACTGAGATTGGTTAATTGAGGTCTTCAAAGCTCAAGTATATAGGGTATATAAGGTGTGTCAGTGGTGAAGTTAATTATGTCTAGGCTTACATTCTTCTCTTAATTTTATCATTTTTGAAATATACCATGTCGACTGAGTTTATTTTTCTGGTGCAGCGCAGGACAGTGGTGCAGTTTGGATTGGAGGGACTATTCATTTCTTTGATGGCTTGTAGTATGGCATATATGGGAAGACAATGATGGCTTGTGGATGTCTTCTGTATACGCACTGTATGTATGGATGCGAATGCAATTAGGACAGGTAGACTGTTGATATAACAATTCTTAAAATAGGGTGGTTCTGGATATAAAAGAAAAAGAAAAGAAAAGAAAAACAAGCGCAATGGTTTGGATGGAGGTAGCTTGGCATTTGAAAATAGGGCATCTTCCATCCAATGCCTGAGCATTTGGTTTTGGTTTGGTATTTTTTTTTTTTTTTTTTCTTTCTCCTCTCCTCTCCCTTCTCCTGGAATGGATTTGTTTATGACGTTTGAATCCTGGAGATTTGAGTTTCTGACCAGATGTGTAACCATTATGCCAATGGTGTTTTTCTGACTACATGCACGAACAGAAACACAATGATGGTCGTTAAAAATATCTGAAATTATTGTTGGCTTTACTGAGCAATTCTACCCCGCGGGTGGAGGTATCTATTTTTCGTTGGTTTCTGCTCCTCTTATCAGTGTGCGTACTTTGGGTGGACGACCATGAAGGATGTCAATAGCCGCTGAACTAAGGCAGTGTTCATATTGTTTTAGTGTTTTCTGAAGTATAATTATAATTATTCAACAGAAAGCAGTGTCGTGTTGAATATACCGGGCGATCAGGTTTGTTCGTTAGAATTTACCATCATCGCGGGGACTCCTCCGAGTTGGTGCGGACGATTACAGCGTATGTTAATAGATAAAATATTTTGTTATTTGCAAAAATAAATAAACAACCATTTATGAATTTTGTAATAGTTTAATTTATTAAGACATATACGAGAAACAAAATTGATTAAAAAAAAATAAATTATGAGTTTAAATGTAACCGACAACAATAATATCTAACTTCAAATTATTAAAAGTAGCTAACGGACGATGGAGGAATAATGTGTTTAACCGACAATTACGATTAAAAATGAAAAAACTGACGATTTCGCGGTAATAATTTTCAAGTTTGTTCCAGGGAATCAGATAAGTTTATATTTTACATCCATTAAATATAAAATTATATCTTAGTAAATGCTTGAGGGAGTGGTTTGGCATTCTAGAATTAAACTTTGGTCATTTCTTTAAACGATTTGAAATAATATTAAAAAATTCGATACCCTTATTGATTTATCATACCCTTTAAATATGCTTACTTATTGTTTGGGCAAACTTTCCTACCGTTTCTGATCTCCCAAATCTCTACAAATTTGAAAGGTTTTGTACAAATTAGTATAAAAGATAATAATGTGTAACATATGAATATATTTAAATGGAAAATTAATTTTCAATATTATTATTTATGAGAATAATTTTTTATCTGATTTACGTAGAGTAATCATTGTAAAATAATACATTACTTAATAAATTTTCTCAATTTTTTTATTTGTTGATGAGGGTGAGACTGGGTGGAAAATTAGAAATCAGATAAAAATAAATTAAAAAAGGGACTCTAACTGCATATGCATAGCTTAGGTACAAAAACAAGCGGGGAAGGCCGCTCCCAACCTAGAGCATTCAGTTGCTCGAATCCCATTTTGGTCAACTTGACGGGTTGGACTTTTATAAGTTAAACGCATTCTGATACTTAATAGCGCGTAACGCTCTTCAGATTACTCTGCTCGTACTCCCACAAGCCTCTTCCTTGTAGTTTGAGAGAGATGGAGAGCAGCGCCGTCCTACCTGGAATTCAGCAATCTTGCCCGATCTGCCCTTGTTGCCGCTCTTCTGCTCTTCCATCCTTTCCACTCATTAAGGTCAAGCCTTCCTTGCTTCCCTCTCTAAAGGTATTTCCACTCTTCTTATTCTCCTGTATTCTACCTTCATATATTGCTTTTAATACTTTGTATCAATTTCGGGATAAAGAAAAGTTTGTTGACTTTTTTCATGTGGAAATGGTGGCTCACGGCCTCTATTCTATTTTTACAGCTTCAAAAGCAGTTTCCATTTGCTACTAAGAATGTTCTCCGAGCTGCTGCTCCTGTCCGGCCTGGTGCTATTCTATATGATGCCTACAGGTCCTTTTATATATATACACATATATTGTTTCATTACTCTATCTACACTTCACTACTTCAGTCAGTTTGTTTTAATTGATTCGCTTTTCCATGAGTTCTGGAAATTTGAGTGCTTATGACAGTCAAAACGTTGAATTAAAACCATACTATACTTTGGCTGTAATAATGATTTTATTTTATTATAATGCTAAAGAATGGTAGTTTAATGGCTTTTCAGAAGTAGTTACGCAGACAAGTAATTCCTTAGCTCCTTGCGAAATCGGATATGTTGGATTTGTTGTAGCTAACTGCAATACGCAGTCAGCTGTCAGCCGTCGATCATTGCACGCTGTAGTCGACGGCAGCAAATTCGGATTGTGCTTACGTTTCCTCCAAAATTGTAGTCTTAGATTGGGAGAAGTATGTATTCTATGGTGTTCGATAATTGATACATATGTAAAAAAATTGATTTTTATTGATAAACATTTGCATATTGAGAAGTTCTGTATCTGCATATCGTTTTATGTTTATCAAGTTTTATTATTTTTTTCCCCACAAAGTAGTCCTGATTTTGTATATTGAGATGTCTTTGTAATGCTGCAGTGAAACAATTGAATTAGCCGACATAAACTGGGAAAACCTAGGATTTGGCATCCAATCCACTGATTATATGTATATCATGAAATATCCACAAGGTGGTAGCTTCTCTAAGGGTGAATTACAACGTTTTGGGAACATTGAATTGAGCCCCTCAGCTGGAGTTTTAAATTATGGGCAGGTTAGATTATCCTTTTTTATGTTCAGTTTTAGCTACAAGCTAATGATCAACTTGATCCAACATGTAATTTGCAAACAGTGCAGGATTAATGTTAATTTTTTTTGAATCCAAGTCACTTGTCATGTTGCCTTTAGTAGTATCAGATATATCTATACACTAAAGAATCTGTTTCTCTTGTTCACAACTACAGGGATTATTTGAAGGTCTCAAAGCCTACCGTAAACAAGATGGAAATATACTCCTCTTTCGTCCTGAGGAAAATGCAGAGCGGATGAGGATGGGTGCAGAGCGAATGTGCATGCCATCACCGACTGTAGAGCAGTTTGTGGAAGCTGTAAAGGCTACCGTTTTAGCTAACAAACGTTGGGTACTATGGATACCTATTATTCCATATAACATTTAAGGTTTGTACAAGACGTTAGAGATTCATTGACGAAAACTTCATTTCAGGTTCCCCCTCCAGGTAAAGGTTCCTTGTACATCAGACCATTGCTAATGGGAAGTGGAGCTGTACTTGGTCTAGCACCAGCTCCTGAGTACACTTTTCTAATTTATGTTTCACCGGTTGGAAACTACTTTAAGGTATATATCTATACGGAGATGCCATCTAGTTTTCATTGCTACATCTAGTGTATCTTTATTTTAGCATTTGAATCTACATTTTACTATCGTCTTTGGGATATGAATAATGAAACAACAGGGTTGTTTTACTTCTTTATTAAATTACAAGTTAAAACTCTAAAAACGAAATTTTGCTGGAGTTCCTGAGAATTAGCTTAGCGTTAATAAGTTGTGAATATTATGACGAACGGGATGCCACAGTAATTAAAAATTAATTTTAACATGATAATGTTGGAGATGTGACCGTATGGGTGGGATTTGGAGTCTCAAAAGGTGAACAAAAGATCTAGCAGTATTATGGTCCCTGCATGTTATCTGTTTTCCTTCTTTGAAGGATCTGTTGGATTTTCGTGGCAAGAATAAAAGTGCCTTGTTTGTGCGTATTATTATGAATTTTCACATGTGAGTTGTGCGTGTGCTAAGTAATGCGAAATATAGAAGCCTGACATTTTTATATTGTTAATAATTATTATTGCAAACATATATCTTCTTTGTCTATGTTTCTTTTTCGCATTTTATGGGTACTTGTTATATGTCTTTGAAAATTCGGAGTATAATTATGATGACAGGAAGGTGTGGCACCAATAAATTTGGTCATTGAGCGAGATTTGCATCGTGCAACTCCTGGTGGTACTGGAGGTGTGAAGACAATTGGGAACTATGCTGCAGTAAGCTAGTATTGCATTTTTCTTTTTGTGGGTGGGGTGCATTCTGCTGAGATTCAGTATGGATTTTTTCTGTTAATCTTAAACTTGAATGGTCCTACAATTTTAACCTGAAGTTTTGCTTTCGATCGGAAGTTATACTAAGAAAAATAAATTTAGATTGAACGTTTTTCAAAATAAATTATGAAATTGCTTGCTTGTGCTTAAAAAATACAAATGGACAGATTGGTCAAACTAAGGGTTTTGATTTGCGACCTCCATTTTTCTTCCTCTTCGATCATCAATGAAACTGATATTTATAATAACCAATCTCAGTATTGCCAGTGACTTACTTTTACCTTTTATCTTTCCTCTCTTTCCCAATGTGTGTCTGGGCATGTGGTGTAATTTTTCTTTGTAGGTTCTCAAAGCACAATCTGTCGCAAAAGCCAAAGGCTTCTCTGATGTTTTGTACCTTGATTGTGTCCACAAAAAATATTTGGAGGAGGTGTCGTCTTGCAATATTTTTATTGTTAAGGTATTATACTCAATGAGCCTGTTAGCTTTAAGGTTATGTTAATGATTAATGTCCCTTTTTCTGTTGCAATGCTATAAACTATCTTCCTACCCATATAAGTGCCCGACTTTATCAGAATCACCTTGCGTGTCCAGTGTACTTGTTCATTTCCTCATTTTCCTGGTTGTTCCAAGTTACATGATTTGTGGTGCTGTTTTGGCAATACTTGCTAAAGTCATTGTTAAGTGTGATGATTGTCTTCTCTTGGTCCATAGGCCTCTGCAGTCATTTTTGCTGGTCTTTTGTCGATGAATGACCTGTGACAGCTCGAACCTACCCTCTTAATGACATTTATTACCTTTGCAAAAAAAGTCAACCGCAACATGATTTGTAAATTGTAATGTAAAATCGTTTTAGGCACAATGCCAAGTCCTTTCTTACTTAGCCCTTTGGCTATTTTACGCTTTTCTCAAATAAATTAATCAAATACAAGTTTAATGTAGATACTTATAAATTTCTTCAATCTTTTGTTGTGGTTTTTTTATTAACTTATATTCTTGTTTAAGTTACAAATTCATTTTAGTGAACATTGTCTTTTGTTACTTCCTTTTTTTTAATCCATTGTGCTGTTCATCTATTATTTAATAGCACTTATCCAATAGATATCACTGCATTATGTCATTCTTATTTCTGTGTGCTTTTGTAGGATAACGTTATTTCAACTCCTGCTATTAAAGGGACTATCCTACCTGGCATTACTCGAAAGAGTATAATTGATGTTGCTCGAAGTGAAGGGTTCCAGGTACTGTATCTTCAGTTTTCAAGATAAATGATGAATGCTTTCTACCTAAGAGCTAATGTTTGTGGATTTCTACGAAGCTTATCAGAGGTTTTCATTGCTCCTGTCTTTGCTTTATCTTTTTTTCCTCCTATTCTTTCTTGCTTCCTAATTATGATTTACTCCAAGTGGTCATTTTATTCAACTCAAATATAGAATTCTTGGTACTGATGCACCCCAGAAAAGACTTCATAGGACCAAGAAGCAGATTTGATTTAGGCTGCATCACACTTCTTGCTCTCATTGTTATTTTGGCATTAGCAGAAATCGCACGAATTTATTCATCATCTGCGTATGTCTGATAAGCGCAGGTTGAGGAACGACTAGTGTCAGTGGATGAATTGCTGAATGCTGATGAGGTCTTCTGTACGGGGACAGCTGTGGTTGTATCACCTGTGGGCAGTGTCACTTACCTTGACAAGAGGTTTGTCATAGTTATAAAAGAAAATAGAAATAATAATAATAATTTGCATATGGTACATCAACAAATATGTCATCTGACTTAGCAAGCAATAAATTTAATAATGGGGAAACAGAAGTCGCCAATCTTGCTTCTGTTTATTAAATTTGTAAAATATATGGAGTACTGAATTGCTTTCTTGCTTACACTGCTGTAGTGAATGCATTTAAAATTTGGCTTGTACTCAGAGTTCCGTTATCTATGCCCACCCTCAGCCCTCAGTCCCAGTTCCGCTAGTGAAAGTTGTCTTATCAGCACGTAGTTTTTCCTGAAACTCATTAAACGTGATAGTGAACAATGCTTGCATGTTATGACAAGATTTTGAATAAATTGTGAAAGTGGAATGGTGGAGTGAGCTGGAAATGAGATATTTGCTCGGTATCTTTTTTCCAGGAAAGGAAATTCAAATTAGTTAGTGATTTTATTTGTTGGCTTTCTGTAGGGTATCATATGGAGGTAGTGGTTTTGGAGCTGTGGCACAGCAACTTTATGAGGTTCTTACCAGATTACAGATGGGTCTAATAGAGGATAAGATGAATTGGACGGTTGAGCTGAGATAGGCATGCAGAAATAAACAGTATCTTGCAGTGTATCTTGGCTGAAATCTCATACAATCTCCGAGCTTGGTTCAGTTATTTTTGCTTCCATGTGGAATGATGCGGTAGATAGTTCATTAAAACGAGGGTTTGTATTTTGAAAAGCACTGTGTATTGACTACAGCAAGCACATCAGAAGTAATAAATTCTACCTTTATTTTCTCGCCAGCGGTATAAATTTTCATTGACTGGTCAAGAGAACATGTCTATTCTATTCCTGCATGGAGTTGCTGCTGCAAAATTACTGATTCTCGATGTTTACGTTTAGGAGGTAGTTTTTTGGTTCTATAACTTATCTCAAATTTTGTATCTCCTTTTTTTATTGGTCAAAATGTTTATTTTAAATAATATTATTTTAATATTTTTATAAAAAAAAAAAATGAGATAGAATTTGAGATGAAATCTTGGAAAAAGAAAAATGTCCCCATCTTATTTATTTTTATTTATAATAATAAACGTTGAAAGTTTATAAACAAAGTCCTTTCTGCAAAACAGAAGGGCAACCTTCAGTATCTTCCTCTAAGCTCACATATAGTTTTGTTAAAAACGTATCTTCTGGGCCTTGTTCATGTTGACCCAGTTCGGAATTGAATTATTCTTGTTTTAATATTGGCAATACGCTCAATTCAATTAAACGCATCTTTAATTAGAACGAGTTTTGCTATATTTTGATGCAGATGTTAGTGCCACTTACTGTGGATGGATTGAATTTTTATTGGCGCACAAAGTATTCATTTTTTTATTTGTTCTTCAAAATCTGATATCTGAACCTTTGTCTTATCTTCTGTCTTTTTTACCTGCATTCCGTATTTCTGCACCTCCATTTTCATTTTTTAAGCTTTCTGACTCATGAGAAATAAAGAAGAAACCGCGTTCCTGAGTACCTTTTCTTTGGCGAGAAAACTGGATTATTTATTTATATATTTATTCTGTTTGCTGAAACGAATCATGATAGTAACAGATTCAACGCCTTTCTTGTTATAAAGGTTTTGTAACAGTCAATTGAGGCAAAGGTGCCCACATTCATTCCCCATTCTCTATTGCCTTGGCTCCCTGACACCAAGTCTTCGTCATGATTACATAATATATTTGTGCCCCTTTTTACACAACCAGAAAGTTGTAGCCAATGGCTAGATTCTAATAAGAATTTCAATTACGAATTGAATCAATCCATGATAAATACAGAATCCAACGAGTAATATATATGCTGAATTTCTTGATTGACATTACACGGTGTCCTCAAATTTACTTGAAAGAAGAGACACTACAGGCTTATACCTTGTGTTCAAACACTTGGTCATCTGGTTTTAATTTCCTCGGAAAGTTATCACTAAACAAAATTATCAGAGGTGAAAAAACGAAACTGATATGTACTTTGCAAAAGCTAACAAATTGTTACCTTGAATTAGTTTCCGGAAGTCTTATTGGTTAAGCTAGCATCTATTGGCTAGCTAGTAGTTAATATTCCAGCGTGCGTTTTGTTAACCAAGTTCAACACAAGGTGCCAAAGGTTAACCTTTTCTTCTTTGGTCTATCATTCATTGGGCAGAGAGATTTAGCCTTGCAAGCCATTTTCAGCTTTACACTTGGTCTCGTGATGGTTGACTAGTATAAAAGAAAGATAAGGTCCATGTTCTAGATTTACTTTGATCCATATAAAAGACTATCTAGAATTTCGTAAATACATGGTCGAGATGTTGAGAAGGACCATCGAGTTGAAATTAACAAGAAGGCCAATGAAGAAGCATGAGATAACAGTGTAGCTAGTTAGTTATAAAATAAATTCAAAGTACCTAGTCAAGAAAGTGGGCTTCGAGCTGTATACGTTTAGATGTTAGAAGATATGACACTGTCAAAAAGACTCTTTCAAACCTAGCTACTAGTCCACGATTACAGAATCACTTAATTCATCCTATATGGAAATTAGAGAGGGTGAAAGTCGTGTACTTTGTTTTCTTCCACAAACTTTTACTTTCTTGGCAACAGCGAAAAATCAACACACATATTAATAAATGCTTTTTTGACTTGTGCTTGCTGTTTCATCTCATTGTCAAGTCAGCTACTTTTTTGTAATTTCTCGCCGTGTGTATATTGGCTGGGGTGAAGCCAAACCAAGATGAAGGTATATATGACAGGCATGTAATGTATATAATTTGTAAAGCCACGTATTCTCCTACCAAACACTGCATCACTGTTCGTACATATACATATATATAATGCAATGTCCTTGGGCTATGGCCTTCTGGTAATATTCCCGTCTTAATTTTTCCTTTATTGATGTTATCCATCCTTATATTTTTAATCCCCATTAGTTCTTATTCTTGCTGCGAAGGTTAGATTAATCCATTCAAAGTAAACTCAATCTCCTTCAAAGAAACAGATATAAAATAATCACTCCTAGCTATAATTAATACCATCCGGAAGAGTTTTAACTTGTAAATAGAAGTAGACAGTGGCCAAGAAAAGAAATTCTCCAAAACTAGAAAACAAGAATACGCAGATATGAGGAATGGAGCATCAGGAAAAGAAAGATATATGTAGAGCTAAAACCTATGTAGCTAATTAATTGGTTATACTGAAGCCAAAAATAGTGGGTTATTGGCCAAATTTTGATGAAATTCATTTTTCAGAGCAAATATGATTATACCTTAATATATTGACACACTATATATATAGTCTCTAGTTGGTTAATATATATCATATATATATAGGCCAGCTGGTCTAATATGTGACGTAACAGATATGATAGTGGCTTCCTTCCATATAATTAAGTAAAGTGATTCATCTTGTCCATTTTTCTAGAACAAAGGATGATCTGATTAATTTGATTAAGATATATAGTAGGTCCTTAGTGGCATGTTTAAGCAATGTAATTCATTTCTCAACACTCCATCATCTTTCAGCCTCCAGATAAAACCTATTGTTTAGATTAACTCACCTTTTACACAGCTAGCACCTCTTATTGTTGCTACACTTTCCCACCTCTTTTTCCATTCATGTTTCAAACTGGGGAGTACGTTCAAACCATAGTAACTAGTGACCTTTTTGGTCGACCCTCTATTGTTTAATTAATTAGTGACCTTTTTAATTCTTCTATTATTTCCTCTATTTTTCTTTCTTTCAAAAAGAATTAAACCAGAGAAACTCTCCATCAATCATTCTGACAAAATTAAACACCATGGCGGTGTATGTATTGCATGAATTAAAAATTAATCAAATAACCAATAAGAGAATTTATGTGAACGATAATATAACTAATTAATAAATTTGCAAATCTTTTTCTTTCGTATAGTTATTTAAAGTTTTATAAATTTCATGGATAAATTAAGTGCTCAGCACATTAAATAAGTGGTCTGAAAGTAGAAAGGAGCCCTTTCATGGTAGAAGTAGCTTGGCCTAGACAATATACATGCGTGATGGAAGAGTCATTCCTCTAGGCATTATGTAATCAAAGAACCATTCAACCAAATGATGCTTCATCACTTTAACCTCTACTTGGCCCCACTGGTTGCAGCATGCATGATGTTGAGGATGATGATCATCATCTATCCACTACAACAATTATTCGTACTATCGATATTTTATAAAATAATAATAATATAAGAGAGAGAGACTCTGAAGGAGGGTATAGCTGGGAGATGGATGGGTCATGGAGGCGGATAAGTGTATTAATTAGATTCTAGACTAAGCAAGACAGCAGTGGGAAAAACATTGGTCTCCATGCTCTGGCATTTCCAACTTCATCCATATTATATATTTTATTTTATACATAAAGCTTCATCTTTTTCCCCTTCGCCTTTTTGAAACCCTGCAGCCTCAACTTTCTCCGTCTCTCCTTCTCCAGGCTATTACTCTCTTCTCTCTCCCCCTCTTTATATATAAATATACCATTCATCATCTTTATCAACAACTTATAACAAACATTGGCTTTACTTCGCTTGAAGCACTCGCCAAATTAACCCAGAGTTAGGCATAGTCATAGCAGAAGATGGGGAGAGCTCCTTGCTGCGACAAAGCCAACGTCAAGAAAGGGCCATGGTCGCCTGAGGAAGATACCAAACTCAAGGCTTATATCGAACAACATGGCACCGGCGGCAACTGGATTGCCCTGCCCCAGAAGATAGGTATGGAATATGGATCCCTCCTCTCAAATCAATCAAAATCATCAAACCCTTGTCTTTTATCTCCTTTTCCTTCCTTTCTCGATCGGTTCAAAATCTAAAAACCCATTAAGTAATTCTTGTTATTTGCGTGATCCATGTAAATCTAGGCCTCAAGAGATGCGGCAAGAGTTGTCGTCTTAGATGGTTGAATTATCTGCGCCCAAACATCAAGCACGGGGGTTTCTCCGAGGAAGAAGACAACATAATTTGCAGCCTCTATGTTAGTATTGGAAGCAGGTAGTTATCAGTTGTCACAATCATCGATGCATAAATGATTTTGATCCCTTGCAAGATTTCATGCTTGAATTAATTAATATGGTCCGTATAATTAGAATATGCTATTACATACACATGCAGGTGGTCTATCATTGCAGCTCAATTACCTGGGCGAACAGACAATGACATAAAGAACTACTGGAATACCAGACTCAAGAAGAAGCTTCTAGGCAAGCAGCGGAAGGAACAACAGGCCCACGCTCGCAGAGTTAGCAGTCTGAAGCAAGCAGAGATCAAAAGAGAGTGTCAAAATTTGATGGTACCGGCAGCAGTAATAAACCAAAATCCTTACCAGCCTTCAGAGATAATTTCTGTGCCTTCTCTGCCAGTGCCAAGTGCTTCCATCCAAGACTATGATCTGAACAATCAAGCTTCCCTTAGAAGTTTGTTAACCAAGCTGGGGGGGAAATTCTCAGACCAGCATCAACAACAATACACCACTGTAAACTCACAGTACCCGTACGACATTTCCTTCTCACAAGACCAAGTTTATCTAACTTGTATGAATATGATGAACCCAGCACCAGCAGCGATGGCGACCACTGCAAACGGTTGTCAGTCATTTAACATGTTTCAAGGGTTTGAGAGCTTGGCCGAAGATCATGATTTGATCGAGTTGGTATCTGTGAACCAACAGCAAATAGATGCAATGCAAGGTTTCTATGGAATTGAATCGATGGAGATGGGGCCCGGCAGCACAGGCACAAGTTCAACAGAAAGCACTAGTTGGGGAGACATGAGCATAAGCTCTCTGGTGTACTCACCTTTGGTTTCTGATGAATATGAAGGAATGCCTCATCCTCAGGATGTTGGTTTCCAGGAATCTAGATACTTTGGGATGCAATAACAAGAGCTGTTTGTACAGACGGGGGGTTACGTACGGTGTAAATTTTACCACTACAGAGATTTGGTATTAATCGGACAAGCCCTAAATGATGGAGTTTTCATCACTTTTGGTATCTTCTTTCTAGTTTGTACTACTTTTATTCCCGACGTCGCTTCTTGCATTTTGTTGATTAATTATTGAACAGCCTTTTTTTTTTTCTATTTGGGTTTCTTTGCAATATACGCTTTCAAAGAGTCAGGAATCTTAATAAGACGTTCAATTCCTAAATATAATATATGACAGTTGCTTACTGCTATACTCTAGTACTGCAACCGATCACCTGGATATTCATATCACTGATAATCTGCCACTTTGAGTGCAGTACGTACTATCCAATCCGAATGAAGATTTTACTTTACATATTGATACATATGGACATTGCAATGTCAAAGTAACTGTTGTTTTCAATCAGTTTCTCTCTGAAACTGAAAGACATGGCTGAATTGTAACTTCCACAAAGTTCTCTTCTCTGAAAGCCCAAAGAAAAAGGCTGTAGAAAGTTGTGCTAACGTTTTGGCAGTGAGTTGCTGGGATTTAGCAACAAGGGCATCAAACTATGGCTGCATTCACTTATAGTTTTCTTCCTGTCTGCTATTAAATGTAGACGTACATATCATGTGAATCCAACTACAAACAAGGGAGCATTCAACTCGTCTAGTAATTGATTGCCTCACTTAGAATCCTCCTGATAATAACAACACATACATGACTGCAACTTCAATTAAATATGTAGTAAATTAATGGCTTTGTTTTTTATTTCTTTCTTTTAATTGTATTTTTTTTTTCTTTTTAATTTTGCTTGGTATAAAGAATAAATAAATGAACTAGTATATATGTTATTTTTATATGGGAAAATACCCGTCTTACGATGTTGTTTTATTTTATTATTATTTTTATATGCTATCAGATTGCTTTTGGTTTATCAAGCAGAACCTTAAACCTCTAATTCAATGCATATTTCTAAGGGGGCACTCTTATATATTCTATGTATTTCTAAGAAATAAATTTTTTTTAACTTCATACAAACTCACAAAATATAATTAATTAGTTTAAATAATTTTCAATGAAATTAAATTTATCTGAAATCCATCCCCGTATCCCAATAGAATTAATTCCAATTTTCCAATGCACATTGATTAGATGGAGATGGAGAATGGAGAATGGAGATGTAGATGGTGAAAGGATAGATGGACCCCAGCTTTTTCGTAATAATTAAGAAAGGAGAAAATAGAACAAAATATAATAGAATAGAATAAGCAAATAATATCGTAGCCAGTAATATATGTCAAGTTTCTCTCCCAGCAAAAATGAAGGGTAGGCTTTGCCTTATATGCATGGCAGATACCGGCAACCAACGGATAGATGGACAGGCCATGTAACATCCATGCATGCAAATGATATGACTAGTTTGTGATGGATGGAACTAATGTTTGTGCATGTTTCCTCTCTCAAGTGGACATCGATTCCATAATATTAATTGATTGCAAGTTTCGAATTTAGCAAACTCATCAAGATATATATTGCTTTCTACTAGCTAGCACATGCAGTTGGTCCCAAATCTTTTAAAAAGTTAGTGGTATGTTTGAATATATATTATTTCATATTTTTAACTATAAAAATGAATAAATTCCAAGCAAAAGTGTGTGTATATATATATAGCTCATACATTAAGTATTTTAAGCAGATATTCAATGTTTTTCTTAGATAAAATCCCCAATTAGAGTACACTATAGAGTGAGGCATTAAGCAACAGAAGGGATGTGCTAATTATTTCAATTTATAGCTTATAATTATTAAACAAACAAAAACAAAATTGAGAACCCATCGATAATATTAATGTTTATCTAGATATAATTGTGTCAACCCAATTAAACTTTACAAAATAATTAGTAATTAGTAAAGAGGAAAAGATACGTGTCGACTTTGTGAAAACAACAACTTGAGAAAAGTAAGTAACATGATATCGTATTTATCTTCTTTCCAAGTCAAAAAGAAAAAGAAGAAGAAGAAGCACCACTTAGTTGGTGGGGAGAAATTAATAAATAAAGGACTGGGTCTTAGCAGAATCAGCAGAGTTCAAATTGATGAGCCAATCCATTTGCTCGGTCAATGATTACGCATTCTATTTGAAATTCTCAAAACTGAGAAGAAGAAGAAGAAGAAGAAGAAGATGAAGGAGGAGAAATTAAAAAGTAATTAAGGTCTACTTGGATCATTCGTCCTAGCTACTTTTAAGTTTAAAGGTAATTATTCTCAAAAAAATCAATGTTTTTAGTTGTTGTTTGATATTTCAAACTAGTCGTATCAATGACTTCTTTCACTTCAAAAATTGACTTCTAACGTCTATATATATATACATCATTCATATCCTACATATATAAGTATTTAATTAACCATAACGCTCAAGCCCAGCAAGATTGCTTGATCATTTGATTTCCAATATCATAACTAAAAGACCTACTGCTGGTGCTGGGGGGAGGGCCCCCTCTTCCAGGGTGTTTCAATAATTAATTTCCAACAAATTTAAATATATTTACTGCATCTGCATGCATAATTAATTGCATATGTCATGAATATATCATCATCTTATATTATTATATATTATGCAGTGAAAGTAAAACCATCCATCGATGAATGGATGATTGTTTTTGTTTGTCACAGCTCACTTGGATCAAATTACAGATATTAATTTGATGGATCTTGACTTTCCTCCTCATCTCCTTTGATAGGCTGAGCTTTTCCATAATATTATTTTTTAATCTTTAAATATTATTTTTTACTTTTCTCACATAATCTCTGAAGCGATTTGATATTGATAGTTGATTTGTCAACAATTGAAACTTTTCAAACCATATATTATTAAAAAAAAATGTACTCATCAAAACCCATTCTTCTTAATTAAATACTCTTTAATTTGTGGTATATCTTAAAATTTTAAAATCACAAATAAAAATTTTCTTCAAAAGCAACGGATAAAAGAAATAGAGTACAATTTATCATCTCTGCACCGACAAATTGATTTGTTAGAAAGAGGGCCGTGAGCTCAACAATGGGGATTGCCAATGGCTAATTTTATTTTATTTTTCTTAAACGTTAACAATTGCAGCAATTTAATTAGTTGAGGAATTGAGTAAATATTCGGAGACATTTTAATTATTTTATTTTTGTGATATTTCTCTTGCAACAAACAAGGGCGGATAAATATTTTGACATTCACAATGAACAGCAAGAAGACAAATTAACTGAGATGGCTATTATATTTAATTTATAATTAATACATAAAGAAAAACGTAACACCCGTGGTCTACAACAGAGTGCAACTACTCAAAGTTGTTTCGAGTTTTTAAATGGAAATGGCACATTAATTCTTCTGTCAATGCCATGACCATGACGATAATATTAATTAATTTAAATTAACTATATAATAATTAAGCACGAAATAAGAGGCTTGATTGAAGGCTTCGAGTCTGCCCAAGTAACGACAAAAGCCTCCCGACGACCTTCTTTCAAGCGATTCGTCTTTTTTCGTGAAAGACATTACTACCAAATTGACACTCACACAATTTGTTTATTCTCGTCATTAAAGTTAGCAATTTTGTTTTCATTACATTAAAATATTTAAAACATAGATCCTCAGATCCATATCTGTCTCTCATTTTATTTTATACATTCTTTCAATTCCCTCGAGAAAGGGTTTCAAAATTTCTTCTTGTCTATTTCGGCTGTGCTGTAGGCACAAGAATTATATATAGACACTACCACTGTGACCCTGGGCCCAGTTTATAATGAAGAATTTTCTTTTTTTTTTTTTTGGTTCGTCATATACCACGAAACCATGGTGAATACTTGTATTGATTATTGACACTACAAGCAACATTTTAACTAGTCTCTAGCTAGTTTAGTCAAGTCTAACATAGAAACCTTTTTAACCATTCTCCAGGGGATGTAATTTTTGATTGATTAATTCAAATTAAATAAATTTAATTGAAAAATGTAAGATGAATTCTAGCAGCCATTCACATAAATTTGACAAGCTTATCAATCTTACCATTTATATGGTTGAGCTTTTACACAGGCAGTATAGTATGATCTACTTCGATGTGGCCCAACTTTGAGAGGAGCCGATGACAATTGTCGAGAAAAAAAAAAGGTTAAATGGAGCCCAGGGACAAACAGGCTGCAAAATCCGGATGGGCCCAATGTAACATTGGTTGATTGAGGAAGGGAAGGCTCAGCCTCATTGCCTCAACCAAATCTTCATATTTCAGTTACCCACCCAATCAATCATTAGAAAAAAAAAAAAGTATTTGTAATATAAAATCTACTAAAATATTATTTTGATTCTTTTTAAAATAGGGTTATCACAAAATAATTTATATTAAATCAATTGTTACAAAATAATTCTTCTTAATTTAATAAGTGAGTAAATTAATTTCTCTATTATAAGACCGTTAAAAATCTGTTGACTTGCTAGAAAAACTTCACACATGAACAATTATTTTAGAGTTATTGATGATTTAGATGCTGACTAGACAATTGAGTTAATTTAATCTTTCTCCCTCCTTCCTTCTAAAACTCAAAAATCACTTTTCAACTTAATGCATTGTATTCACGTTATCTCTTTATGATCAAATCCTAGGGGCTAAGGGTGCAACGTTGAAGTCTATCGTTCTTGATTTAATAGAAGAGATATGCACAGCACAACATATCAGTCAAAATACAAAAGGGTTGAAGTTTTTCTATAATAATGACCTTTTGTAAAAACATAATAAAATAAATAAATAAACTAAATACATGTAAAAAGAGGAAAGTTAGAAGAACAGGAAAAAATATTTTTCATTGTGAAATGTTGTTACCTATTATGAAATTCTCTATTCATCTTTTTTTAGAAATTGTTGTCTACTTGTCTCTACATGAAAATATTTTGTTATTACTGTAAATTCATTATAAGATATGTACTATGTTGCTATTATTTTTTACACCAAATACTTCCTCATTTCACCACATTTTCTCACTAAATTCTCCTCGTTGGTCTTTTTTTTTAAAAACTTGTATTTGTTAGAAATCTTTCAATGGAATTCATTTCTTATTAGGCATATCCATCATCATAAGTCCTTTTTCTTTTAATAATCAAGATAAGAATTTTTTACTTCTCATTAGTTTCCTTTTTAGATAGAATTTTCTACCTTTTTAAGTTTGCATTCATTATCTGTAAATAACTTCAGCTGATTTATCTTTGGTGGCTAAGCCTCTAGTTTTATACCAATAAGATTAAATTCTGTAATTTGAATCCTCGCTTGAAAGCATTGAAAATATTTTTCTCTGTCCTTTTAACTTTCCTCTCTTTACAAGTATGCAATCTTTTATTATTTTCTCTATTATGTTTCTACAGAAAGGTTATTATAAATAAACTTCAACCCTTTTCTTGACTAATATGTTATACTTCGCACCAAAGCAAAGAGAGAATATGAACACAAAGCATTAAGTTAAAAAGTGTCTTTTGAGTTTTAGAAAGAAAAAGGGAGAAGGAATAAACTAACTCAATCGCCTAGTAAATATCTAGATCATCAATAATTCTAAAACAATTGTTCACATGTGAATTCTTTTTACTAAGTCAATAAATTTTAAATGGTGTTATAATAGAGAGACCAATTTACTTATTTTTTAAATTTAAAAAAATTATTTTGTAACAATTGATTTAAGAGAGATCATTTTATGACAATCTCAATCTAAAAAGTATATATTTTAGTTTATAAAATCAAACTGAATTACTTAAATAAGGAAGAATAACAGGAAAAATATGATCTAAATTTATCTTTATCTTTAGTTATTTAATTCAAAAATTTCTCAAGTTTTTCTTTTTGGTTATTTTTCACGACGTCTGTTATAATGTATTCCTCTTTGATATTAATTAACTTTATATTTGTTGAGACAAAAAGAAAAACGATCGAGTTTCTTTTAGCAATATTATGGCTTGCTATATATAATTTGATAAGCTATTGTCCTTTAAAAGCTTAGCAATTTTTAGTCACAATTAAAAGGTATGCTAGCACTTAGCAATTAACTGTCGGTAAGCATGCATGCCTATAAGATTCTATAAATGTATGTATATATATATCTAGAGTAGTTTCGTCGTATAAAGACAGACAAGATGGAGGGATGACTTGATGCTCAGGCAAAAGGAAAGTGGAAGCATGCATCCATTTAGTATATATATATATATAAACACAGATAAAAAAAAAAAAAAAAAAGACACCGGACACTCACAATAATTTTATGCATCCCATATATTCTTTTTTTGGTGTTGGCTATAAATAAAGCAAAATTTACGTAAGTCAATGTATATATATTAAGCATTTATAGGAAGTCCTTGCTGAAGATTAGTTACTTTGGAATGCATTAATTTTTTTTTTTTTTTGGAGTTACTAGCTCTCTCTAAAGTCTAAAAAAGGTGTAATTACTAAACAGGGTAAGAAAAGATAGTACGAATTTGTATAGTAACGTGAGTTTTGATCCAAAAGAAGCTTTTCAGCGAAGTCCAACTGCAAATTAATTGAACTATTTTAATCAAATGATGGATGTATGCTCCTTTTAGGACTTGAGGACAGTATTAGTGAGTAAAAAGGAGTCGATTAGTTTAGGGTTGATTCCCTTGGTGCATGTGAGGATAAATAGAGACCGTCGTACATTAATTAGGTATAACCCACAACAACTCATTAAAGACGACATTAAGTACTCCGACAGTGATGTTGAATAAAATTACCCTTTTGGTTTGGCCACTGCCGGCCATGGATGACTGACTCACTATTGCGAATATTGCGAGTATCTCCTCCCACTATGATAACAATAAAGAAGCCCTTGTTCTATAAAAGGCAAAACAAAGGTCTCAAAAAGTTGTCCCAACGCTAAACACACCCCATGTCTTCCTCGCTGTAGTTTCTTGGAAATTCATACGATCGAGACTCAAAAGAGTCCCAAAAGCATGCATTCGTGTCAATGAAAGAATCCTTCTGGGAAAGGGAATCGATCCCAGTACTGCCCCAACAGTATTGAGGAAAAATAATGCAGCGTTGCGGTACAAGTGTTGAATATTTAGTCCTATGACCTGACTAACCACTAATTTCCAAAGTACGAACACACGCAGAAAAAGTATGCTAGTCCATATATATATAACAAGTACAGGGAAGAGAAGACTAATTAAATCCTTTTCTGCATCGTTAGTCGTCCCAAGCTTCATGCTTGAAACTTATTGAAGATCCTCTTAGTTGAATTATTTGAAGTGATCAATCATGCTTTTCAAAAGACAAGATCTGCAGGATGATGTACGTGCTTGAAAAACAAGCTCGAGACTAAGTGCATGCGCAAGAGGAAAAAGTAAAATTATAATATTGTACTTTCTAATATGTTGGACTTGGAGCTAGCTACCTTGAAGAGTAAATTAAAGGGCAACTAATCAGATTTCAATTCAAGTTAATTATGTTCCGTGCTATTTTTCGAAATCTATTTTCTATTCTTTCCTTATTTATTTATTTATTTTTACTCGTTGTAGAACTCATCCCTCTTATATTTTCCTTCTATTTCCGGAAGAAGGTATAAACAGAAACTATAAGCCCATAATTTATACATTCCTTACATGATCAAATGTTATGATGTTAATTTGATAATACATATATATATATATATATATATATATATGGGTAGTGCGCCTGATCGCGTAAAAGAAACAAAAGAGACAAGTTCCCCATATTTCCATGAGTGACCAAAATAAAGACAATTCTGTAATTGC
The DNA here is from genome assembly GCA_022379115.2 of Bauhinia variegata. Lineage (NCBI taxonomy): Eukaryota > Viridiplantae > Streptophyta > Magnoliopsida > Fabales > Fabaceae > Bauhinia > Bauhinia variegata. Next base: position 16,123,180 of record CM039436.1, on the reverse strand, counting down.
TCAATCATTCACCGATCAAGAAATCTCAACGTCAGGGTAATCTATCGTAGCAGAACTATGGGACCCAAAATTAGGATACTATAATTTCTTGTATGGGCTATGGGTGAAAGGGCATTATTGCGAGAGGCAAACAGTCATGTTCGTTTGACCCTTCTTGTCCCCATCACCTAACTGACCCAAGGGCAAGGGCCAAAGAAGGCATTCCAGATTGCTAGCTAACCTCTTCAATGAACAACTCCAGCAGGAAAAACTAATTGCCCCCCTCTCCCTCTCACCTCACAATATTCAAAATTTGCAGGTGTGTTCTCTGTTCCCTAGCATGTGCTACATCATGTGAAACCCACATGTCACCCATACCACGTAATCAAAATTGTCACGTCCGGCCGAAAAATCTCAATCGAGAAAAAACAAAGTCCCTTTTGCAGATAGATTTACTAATCTGCAGCACTTCTTTATATTACAGCGCGCGGGAGGGGAGATAATACTTTCATGTTTTATCTTTGACAGTAACATTTGTACGCAGTTATGTGAGATCATTTGTTTCAACTTCAAATATTTTCGTCAGGCCATTTAATTTTGCACAGAGATTAGGATCCTTCATAATATAAGATATATATTTTCGAATTAATCCAAATAGCTATTCTGAAGTTAATAATTCACACACGTATACATTGAGATGTTATGCTAGCTGAGTCTATTTTGGAATGAGAAGATTTTCAATATATATCTCATATATTTGACATTAGAACCTTAGTCTATGTGATGCTGAGTCATCTTTAAATAATTTAGTCTAGCCTAGAAAGCATTTTCACCTTATTTTATATATTTTCCTTTCGTGTCAAGGGGACACTAATTTGGTGTTTCATGTCTAATTGTATCGTTGATGTCTAAATATATGTAAGCATCTTTACTAATCAAAAGTTTTATGTCTGCATGAAAAGTCAATTAGCTATCGCTGTTGTTAATGAAAACCGTTTGCTCTAATCTAATCTCCTTTCTAATATATAAAGCAATCGTCAGGTTTGGTTATTGTTTTCTCTTTCTTTCAATTAATCTTAACTTATGTATATAATATACAACCAATCCAAATAATTGTATCAGTTAATCACAGGTAGGTAAGATTATAATCAATGAGAAAATGAAAAAGCAAATAGGAAATCTGTAAGTTGGCCATCTTCAATATATACGTAGAGAATCATTTAGCGATCATTTTAATTTTCGAAGATATATATTGTATATTAATTAATTTATTTGATAATCATTGTATTAATTAATTTAGATTCCCCAAGCTAGAATGGATATATTTATATACGTAATTCATGTTCCGTCGCCGTCGGAAATCCTGGAGGAGTACTCAACAAATCTTAACAGAAAGTCGTGTTGACATGTTTCTAGAAAAATACATATCATAAACGAGAGAATGAATTATTCTACGGGGAAGATCGATCATAAAATAAATGATAAACAATAACCATCAAAAAATATTATTCTAATATATAATTTATTGTTTGTGATCAAACCTACCAAAACGAACCTCATGATATGTTAGTTAGTTATATCCAGAATATTAATTGTTCAAAGGGAAGCCCAATATTTTTGTAACAAATTAAGAAATAGAGGGCAGGGCACATGCATATATAGTTGACAAGAATGTAAAATTCGACCGAAATTCCCACATTTTAATATTTTATCACCTTAATTAATTAATCCTAATTTATTATTATTGTCCAAGTGTCACCACTAACAATAAATGATGCAGTGAGACTCGAAAAGCTTCTCCGCACATGCAAGGGTCATGGGTGGTTTGGCTAAGGAATTAATTAATTACTTCGTGGGAAAACGGAAAAAAAAAGTTTTAATTATTATGGTTTTTTATTTTTTTTAAAAAAAGCTAATTTATCAGTAAGAAAATAGAATATATATAACTAACCAGATCTTTGTTAAAATAATTAAAGCTTCATTAAAAAAAAAAACTTATAATTTCGTTTCTTTTTACTTGGTAGTGGGCGTAATAGAATAATTTAAAGCAACTGGCTAGAATGAATATTGTATAGTCGATATTGACACTTAAATATATATACATTGTTGGTCATTCTGTATGATTAATTTCTATAACGCTAGCTTAAGTCTCTTTCTTTTATGCAATTCTTCTTTTAGCTAATGCCAGATTCACGAGAGATTCTACAACTCGAATCAGTCAGGAGGCACCTAAAGTAATTATCAATTATTGTGAAGTTTCTATGTTAGCAAAAGAGTTTGATTCGGCACAAAAATGAGCATATATCCAAATTGCATGATATCTAGAAGCCAATTATTTCCACCTTAATTTTATGGTTACCATTCATATATCTCTAACAACAACTTGCTTTAATAGTATTTGTATCCCTCCACCACCGACGAAGCAGCAATAATCCTCTCGTCAACACAAAATTAATAGTATTTCGTTAATGACCCTTGAGCTAGTGCAAATTATCTCCATCAGCTTAAGTCAACCAATATTTTTCGGACAAACCCCGTGAATTCAAGTGCATTTAATTGCGTATAAAATGAGAGTAAAACAAAAGAAAGAATATAACAAATTAAATCCTGCTGCTACCTACATCGTCCATAGTATTCGTTTAGCAAAAGAACAAGATTTCTTGTTTTCTTATATATATATATATATATATATATATATATGCACTTTGAGTTGGAAAGGCATTTTATTCTATTTTTTTTTTCTGGTACTCCCCATGCTTTTTATAGATAAAATTTAATTTTGTCGAATATATATACATTTTTGATATTTTGCCATATATATATTCGCAATTGATGGCACCCAATGATAGCTTATGTGGTAGGCAGCTGCTTTCAATAGCGTCTACAAGTCTGTAGTAGGAAAAAAATATAAATACTACAATGCTATATCTTATAATTAATTTAGTACGGATGCATGACCATACGTTAGTTAGCTCTTGGTATAGTATTATAGAAATATGTAGACTCATTAATTTTTTGTAAACCAAGACTGTTGAAGATCTCCTATCTCGTATTATGTCAGCTGTTCTATTCTGTTTCTGTGTCACAATTTTTTTTAATTAATTGCTTTATTTAACAATAAATTTAAGTAATAAAAAATAAATTTAAATTTATTTACTTAATCAATAAAAATAAAATTTGGAGAGAAGAGATAAATATATTGTCTCTGTTGAACTTGCATTGCACTGGCGTGTTTGAATGGCACATGTGATTCTGCACTGCATGCGTCGGTGTGCGCCGTGGAAGTATTTTGCCGGGCTCTCTTTCGTCGAAACATCTATTCAAATGGTTTTTTGCTTCTGTTTGTGATTCGTAGAGATCCGGCCAGCAAGCATTCACTACGCACCGCGTAATCACTTTGAGAGAAGAAAACTTTTTCAAGCTGTGATGATAACTCCCAGAAAGTTGAAGAAAGCAAAGTGTTTTCAACTTTTTGAAAAATGATTTCTTGCAAGCAACTCTTGCTTTATACTTGCGTAGTTGTTGAGGACTTTTTATAAAATGAAACAAAAAAAAATTGTTTCCGCATAGCCTTTTTTTTTTTTTTTTGATGAATTTCCACATAGTTTAAACTTACTTGAGCCCTTCCTTTCAGTTGAAGAGAAAGGTAGAGCAGTCAGAGTCTCTCAACTCCCCTAAAACAGGGATAAAGAAACCCTAATTTTTGACTTTTTAGCTTCTGAACCCCTCTCTCTCTCCAAACGTATATTTGTATATATTCTCCTGCGGATACGCCTTGAAAAATGTTTTAGTCACACTATGAAAACGAATTCGAGTAGAAGACCGGCCGGCCACCAACGTCAGCAGCTCAAATCGTCATCTGGTGGCCGCGTATATTGCCGGTGCTATTGATTATTTACACGTAGACTATCGTAAGCGCTGAGCTAGCTCCTTTGTCTTTCAGATAGTTATTACCAATAATTTGATTACGTCATAGCTAGTTATACGGTAAGATTGTTATGTGGAGTTGGCAATAATAATAACCGGATAATTTCTTTGGGATAATTTATAGAAGAGTTATATAAATAAATATTAACACATTAATTATATCAAACTTGTTCATTGATGATACCGAGAAGATGTTCATGGGTAGACAATTAATGACTTAAACTTGTACAAACCAGGCTGCTACACTTCGCATCCACATCGATCACATGGACAGAGTGCTTTCTTTCTCTCTCTACAATATTGTCAACCGAAAAAATAATGATAATAAAAGGAAAATGTTTTGAACTCAGCCAAAAATATTCAGGAGGGAAAAAAAAATTCGAGGGAAGTGTGCATGGGTTCACACCGTGACCTGACTATCGTTCTTCTTCGCGGTCGCGAGACGATAGCCGGAAAACCCACTTGGAAAGTGACTTTCTCTTAGAATTCCCTGAAGAAAACGGAGCTCCGTTCTGGCTGCACCCCTTGGTGGTCAACTCTACAACGAAGGCCTTAAGCCGTTTCATGGCCAGTTCTAGAGTTTGTTCCGACATGTTAGCGAAGCATACTCTGAACCAACCCGGTTCGGTGCAATGGCAAGACGAACCGGGTGAGATATTCAATTTGACGTCGTATACTATCTTCTTCCACAGTTCCATCTCAGCTTCGAATGTGTTGGATTGAAGGAGATGTCTCATATCGACCCAACAAAACAAGCCAGCATTGCTATCGAGGCAGCTGATGCCAGCCTTTTGTAGGCCAGAGACGAGCATTCTATGTCTCCTTTTGAGCCTCTTTTGGTTCCGAGTGATGTAGTTCCTGGTGAATTTTTTGTCAGAGAGCATGGCTGAGAGGAGGTACTGAGTTTGAGAAGAGACTAAACCGAAGCTTGACATTTTTGTTGCGGCATCTATAACTGTGTCATTGTTGGAGTAAATTGCGCCTACGCGGAAACCTGGCAACCCCAAGTCTTTTGAGAGACTGTAGACAACGTGAACTCTGTCCCAAACTTCGTCTTTGAGGCTATTGTTTTTGTTGAGGAATTGCATGACACTGACGAAGCCCGGAGAGCTAAAAACGGTACCAGAATAAATCTCATCGCTTATCAAGTGCATGTCTTTGTCACTGATGAAGTCAATGAGAAGGTTTAATTCATCCCGGGACATTGTAGTGCCCAATGGGTTAGATGGGTTTGTGACTAGGATACCTTTGACTCTGAGGTTTTGTTTCTCTGCTTCTTGATAAGCTTGTTGCAAAGCAGCTTCAGTAATCTGGAAGTTATTGGAGCTAGTGCATTGAATTGGAACAATCTCAACTCCAGTTCGCCACTTGAGGTCTCTGTCAAATCTGCACAAGTGCAAGCAAGATCAGGAAAAATATATTGGGGGCATATTTAAAAAATAAAAAGTGGGTATTTAGAATTATAGTAAAAGAAAAGGGTACATTATAAGGAAAATTAATTAATTAACAAGATAGGATACGTACCCAGGGTAGTATGGAGTGGGAAGGAGAAAGGCCTCTCCTTTTTCGGCGAGGCAGAACATGAGGGTCTCGTTGGCGGAAGTGGCACCGGCGGTGAGGACGATGTGGTTGGGGTCAAAAGTGACCCTGTTTCCTCTAATCTCAGCCATGAAATCAACCAATGCTTTCTTGAAGGCAGGGAGACCATGGTAGTCTTGGAAGAGAGCCAGCTCTCGGAATATGGATTTGCCGTCTCTCTTGAAACCGGCTGTGTCTGGGTTCTTGGCTAGCCAGGACTCCAGAAGATCAAAGGATAGCTGAAAAAGGACAAACTTCATGTTAGCCCACCATATTCCTGTCGTATTCCGCTCAATTAATGAAGCTACTACTTTAAACGACAATCCAAATTAATTATTTACATTTCACAGGAAATTATGTTTCTGAGATGAGATCATGAGAATTTATAAATGTCTAATTAACCTGATTCTCTGCGAGACCCATCTGGATAATTCCTTTAGGATTCAGAACCTCGTCATAAGGGTTCTTCTCGTATTCCTGCCATCCCAGGAAGTATGAAGAATCTTGGCCGTGAGTGTTGCACGTGGCTTTTCTAGACAAGAGCCTCATTTTCATTTTTTAAGGATGATGATGGCGAGGACCGACTCTGTTGGATAATCTATCTCTAGTGAACAAGCAAGAATTTTTAAAGACGGAGAAGAGAGGGAGATGGACGCAGGAGGATGTTTGAGTGTTTGAACTTGGAAGATGGATTGGTCTGGTGATGCAGCGAAGGTATTTATATATGCAAATCCCATTGGCAGAAAGTGCCACGTGGCAATACAAACTTTTGACCAACCTAGAGAGAGAAAGTTGTTTTACTTAATTATAAATAAATAGTAGTAATAAAGCGAGCAAGGGATACTATTTGTAAATTATACGCGCTTTCTCCACCGCCCCAAGCACATCACGGGAAGTTCACGCTCCATTAAAATTGGTGGTGTATTAAAATATTGACAACACTAATTGTGGAAGGTGTTCCCCACCGGGTGGACGCTCGCGTGGGAATTCAAGCAGCTCATGTAATGTGTTGGTTATAATGTGGTAGTTAAGTTAAAAAAACACAGAAAGGAACAAAAGTTGGAAACTTGAGGATTGTGACTTTGTAGTGGCGCCGAGAACGCCATACCGACAGCAAATCTCATGGAAAATGGGTCAGGGGGTGACCCACAAAGGTCCATGCAGACTTGGACCCTAGGCTAATATGCCCACAGCATGGTCCATATGCTCCCTGGTTCCACTAACCCCCATCCTATTCATGTCGGCCATTTTCTTAGAAACAACCATTTTTAAACTCCCCATCACCTTTCTGTTCCTACTGTACTCTTTCATTTTCCTTATTGTTCCTTATCTCATCCTTGCAAATGAGAGCTAACAAACTCCTAGTCAAAATTACAGGATCCGTATCCCAATTGTGGCAAGTGGAAATAGCAAGCAGCGGATGTTTTTGAATTAATTATACTCTTGAACCTAGAGATTGCATCGCGTAAGCATATCATTAATGGAATATCTTTTATCGATTGGTCAAATTTAGCTAATCTATGAATAATATTATACTAGAGTAATAGTAATTTAATTACTCCTATTACGCTACTAGTGGGTTTGAGCCATATATATATATATATGCTAGCTAGCTATAACGAGCAGTAAAGTTTCCATGCGTTGATTACTATACATATTAATTACTGTCATTGTTATTAGTTCGGGTTTTCCTTTTTTTTTGGGGGTCTTAATAATAAGATAGATTATTTGATTGATATGTAATAAGAGAGAACGTGATTCCATTAAAAAAAACAAAAAAGACGAACACATGATAATAATACCGGTTCTTGATTTGGTTCTAGATACAGAGATTTTGTAGAGACAATAATAAGTTGTTTGTATGAATCATTAAATATATCATAACAAAGATTCTAAATCAGGTGGTTCCCAAGGGTGAGGCCCACAAAACGGGGTTGATTGACGGTCATAATTTGGCAATGACATCTACCACATGGACATTGATGATTGGTTGGTTAATTAATTGCTCTCCTGTAAATCCTCCTTGCATTATTACGTCAAGCAATAATTTGATTGAAAGGAAAGCAATGTTTAGAAATAAATTTTACTAAGTTGGTAGATTCAAAAGATAACAAAGTAAGCAATGTTTAATAACTTATAACCAGTCGCGCCCTTAGTTTTTTAGCTACCAGATTTGTGAGTATTCAATAGGAATAGGAAGGTCGTATTCACATGGGGATACCAAGTGAAAATAAATAATCATATAGCCAGAGTCCCTATTGGCTGACGAGCACATTCCAGAGTTCAGTAGAAGCATTTTATTTTTAGTAATTAATAAAGGGGTCAAAAGTGACAGTTAATCTGTATTTTAAATTTGACACAACTATTCAGAAAGCTACCTAGGTTGGTGAAGTGGTAGTAAAGTGACTTTGTTGGAATTCAGTTACCCCGCTCACTGGTTTCGCAGATTTCTGTTTGTTTCTTTCTTTGGATTAATTGTCTTTTTGAATTTGGCTACCTAGCCTTTGCTTTTTATAAGTTGAACATAACAAAACATTCTAGTGAGAGGATCTAATATATAGTGAGCGACAGCTATTAAACATATGCATATAGGATTCTGGCGTTTCGAGGTTGAGGTGGGTCGCCCCAACAGAAAGGGATACCACTGTGAAGTAACCTTAGCTAGCAGCTAAAAGCAGAGACTAGAAAATACACGTATTAGTGTTATGAGTTTGCTAATAACGGGGGGACAATGTTGTGATTTACGTGAAAAGCTTTGCCAAGTGCCCACTAAACACTGTCCTCCCAGCTTCCCTTTTTTCCGTACACATGTTGATCAACCTTATAACCATATAATTCATTATATATGCACTATTGTCTCATCCATTCATTTATATATATGTATTGTCATAAAACGACGAACATGATAAACTAGTTAGCTCCCAACATAATATCACCATAGACATGATTAATGTTCATTGTACCAATATGCAGTCATCTAATCGACTTTGGGATATATATATATATATATATATATATATATATATATATATATATAAATTTATGTATAGATAGATAATATCTATAATTAGGAAGCATACTTTTAACCAATACTTATACTTTGATTAGTAAATTCATTAAATAATTGAAGTTTCTACAAAAAGTTCCTGTTGTCAAAACGTCATAACAAGTTAGCCAGCTAGAAATTGACCCCAGCAGATAAAAATGCATGCTGAGGAAAAAAAAATACCGAAAGCGACCTAAGAAAGGATTTTGACTAATGCATTGATAGAAACAAAGAGTGTTTTGAAAATGAAGAGGCCGGGTGCCCAGCTTGTACCCCATGTAATCCTATCCAGGAAAACATGAATAATTTTGGTCTCTTCTTTGGGTAGAATGAACTGATTGACACAACCGGTGATGGTATAGCTATAGCGAACACAACTCACTCAAGAACAATTTTGGGAGCAGAAAACCAAGACATAACATGAAAGTGTTGAAGAATTTTGACATTGGCAATATTAATCTGACACCACAAATCATGATTCCTAAACGACGTTCCAAAGCATATACTATATATCTTCGAACTTGAGAAATTGAAGCAAGCACATGCAGATGCAGTAGTACAGTAGACAAATCCCACTAGGATTTTTACTTTGATCAATGTGAAGTATGTGAGCGTAGCTATCACTAGCTAATTAATGAGAATGCTCTTGAGGTAGCTAAAGTAAATGAGCTAGGGCCATGCATCTCTATCTGCAGATTGTGATTTAACTATTTACCCACGAGTTAAATGAACAAATGGTTGAAAACAGAGAACTAGGGCCAAAAAATAATCAATGTGAAGTATGTGAGCGTAGAGCTATCACTAGCTAATTAATGAGAATGCTCTTGAGATAGCTCAAGTAAATGAGCTAGGGCCATGCATCTCTATCTGCAGATTGTGATTTAACTATTTACCCACGAATTACATGAACAAATGGTTGAAAAGAGAGAACTAGGGCCAAATAATACAGGAGGCCACGTGGTTTGTAGTAAAGGACGGGTTATTAGGGCATGTGAAACCCTCGTTTAAATGCTCCCCCATAACACCCTCCGACATTAGTCAGCGGGTCCATTAGAGAGCTAGTCTACCATGACAACTAACATGACGCTCACGTTAGTCCATTCTACACTCTCTTACGAGGAGACATTGTTATGGTCCACATTTTCTCTCTTCCTTCAATATTGAAGGCCACGGGCCCTCCTCAGTAGTACTTCTCTCACTCTCTCTGTCTAGGCGAATATATGTGTGAAATTGCATGCTTTGCTGAAAATTATAGATCAGTGCATCAATTAAACACATCGAGGTCAACCAACATTACGCACATATACCTCACCTGCGCATAATTAAGAACCAAATCAGTAATAGCTGAAACATATAAAATTCAGACACCTGCACTGAAGCCCTTTCTAACCCAATTAAAAAAAATATAAATACAGAATTAATCATGTAGATGATTGAAGGGATAGGATGGCAAGTTGGGTGAGGCCCAAGATAAATTAATTAGGAGAAGAGCGGACTCAATCAATAATGTGAGCTCAATAGAGTCTAGATAACAAGTTCTCAGTGTTACCGCAATATTGGAAAGAGAACATGGTCTAAGATGATAAAAAAAAAAAATGCAAATCTAGATAAATTTATTTTTTAAAAAAAGAAGAAGTTATACTCTTGATATTACGTTATTTGTCTAATTAAGTTAATATGTGAAGTGACAAAAGTTAAAAAGCATTAAAAACAATGTTTTATAAGTTGTTGCAAGGCACAAACTTAATACATATATGGAACAATATAATTACACATATGAGAAATCATACTAAGACTTAACTAATGATATATATATATGAAAAATTCTTGACAGATATATGTTTGTGTAAATATATATTTACAATGTTCAAACAATTTTCAAAGTCTTCTAATATGTGGACCAGATTAACTGACAGCAGTGTATATTCAGGTGCAGAACTAAAAAAAAAAATATTGAAGGACAAAGGTAAAAATTAATATATATCTGAGGCCTGTTAAGAAAATTTTATATTTATTTTTTTTGGATACCAATCCAATTTGAGTGTCTTCATACAGGGACTATTCCATTCTCGAGGGGTCATATAACTTCAATAAACTAGTTTGGTTCACAAAGATTGACTTAATCAAATGAAAGTCGTACGTAGCAAGTTGGAGTGGATCAAAAAATCATCCTCGATGCTATGATTGCTTACTGTTGTAAACCCCACTAGCTAGTTTTGCTGCATGCAGTTGGCTCTCATTATCAAGGAAGAAAGATATTGGATTTACAGAGAGAAGGTCGCGGATTGAAAGTGATAATACATAGCCAGCCCAGCCGCATATCTATTGTATGTATAGCAAATCTAAAATGAAAGGTTCGTAGCAATCATTTATACAGACGAAGACGATGATGTTTAATTTGAATACAAAGAGGTTAATCTTGTTCACACAAAGTTCGGGGAACCTTAGGTATTTTCCTTAGATTAAGAATGATTTTAGAGGTCGAGACACAAGAAGAAGGAGGTAGAGGTTGTCAGCCGCATTAATCAATTATCACCTACGTACGGATAGAGATGTTTTGACATTAGACATATAGTCTGTCAGAGTAGCTAGCTCCTATTATGTACTGCTGCTCTGCTGCACATGCATATTTACGTTTTTGAATTTTCTACTAATCCACAAAAATATTTACTGTATCACATTATCTACTATTCTCTAACTTACTCTCATTTACTGCTACTATCTTGAGTAAATCTCACCCACCAAAAGAAAACTCTACTAATCCTCAAATGTTGAAATTAATTACTTCAAGAACAATTAAGTAAGCGGACTATATACGAAGTAGTTATCACTACATGTAAGTTTCTTGAAGATAATTAGTTCCATTCCATACCAAAATTAATCATTTTTTTCCCTTGCTGATCTCCAAATTAATTTGACACTGCAAATTTAATTGAAGTCAGACACTTAGTTCAATTATATCAATAACCGATGATTAAAAGAAAAATTACATCAAAAACCATATAAATTATCCAATTCCACATGAGACAATCTGTTATGCTAATGTCTTATGTCTTATGTATTATTGTTTTTGTTATTATTCTTACTATCATTTACCAACTAGAAATGGCATTTCATTGAAGATTTAAAGCTTGATCACCTCAGTTTCCATATCAGTGTTCCTTGTGAAAAGATGAATAAAATCAGCATGAGAATTAACAATTTTACTGTATAATCAAAAAATGTTAAAATCATAATTGTTGAAATATTTCAAACATCTAACAAAATAAGGAAACAATTTGATGGAAGTTAGAAGTTGGTACTTGTTTTGAAGTGGAACAATGAAGACCGTTGGACCCAGTGACAGTAGATACTAGATAGTCCAAGATGCATGGTTCTTTCAATCCAATTGTTACATTAATTGTCTTGTTGTAATCACGTGGGTCACCATACGGGTAACCATCAAGCATTCGTCCAAATGAAAGGGTCGCAAATACAAACCTCTTTGGTTAATTATTTGGTGAATTCGTCCAAATCAAATTAAGAAGAAGCCCCATCCAGGCAGTGTTTCATTCCTTGGTTTGGTTTTAAATGGGGCACCCCAGCTTGATAGCGAATGCATTCAACCTGGCCCGCCACTTTCAACTTGGTCATCCAGATTTTCTCACAAACTTTCTTCATTTTTCTAATCTTATTAATTGTGTTGATGTAAATCTTCACGCGGATTTGGGTTCTATCATATCATTGTTTCTAAAATTGTCAAATTTGGCACCCACTAGGTTTCCGTATGGTATGGGTTACCATATGCATGGTTCGCCATGCTCACATCACATGGAGAAATAACCCATATTATTCTCATGTCTTATTCAGAATCATCCTATCTTGAAATTTACCACATAATTATCTCATAGTGAGTGAAAAGAAAAAAAAAAAAAGAAAAAAGTTTCTTGCTTAGCTGATCGTTTGCATCACCTTAAATAGTAAGTAATAGCTTCTTCTTTTTTTCCTCATGTTGCTGCTGAAATGTTTTCTTTGTATTAGCGGAAAGTAGATTCAACACAATTGGCAGAGAGCACATCACATCAGAAAAAGAAGGCCGCTACTTGTGCCGCTTATATCCTAGGTGGTCAACTAAACGCATCGTATATAATTTCCTATTATAAAATTTTTTTAAGCTTGAAATTTCCTAATATGAACATTGTTGGGCCATTTGGCATGCGGAAGAAGGCCCATTCTTGGCCCAAAACGCTTACTAGGTAGATCTTAATCAGGGGTTCCTCAGGAGATGTCCTGGGCCAGTACTAGTTGGGTTCATTCAACTATCAGAGAGCCATTTATAATAACTAACGCGGAAAAATTTATATGCGTGACTCTTGTCTCGACTGCCATTCCATATGCAGTTAGAGTTACAGAACACAATTATTTTTATCATCGTTGCGCAATTTTTGAGTTTTAAATATAGTACAATAGCTGTAGGTTTTGAAACACTGCTGCTGATGAATGCCGTATTACCATTCACTAATCTATTCAGGATTCAGTATTTGCATAACAGAATGACCATGTCAGAGTAATAACGCTCACATGAGCACGATCTCCATTCATAGCCAACAAAGCTTGAAACTAAAGCAAGAATTCAAATAAATAGAGTACCATAAGTTGATTTGATTTATATATTTGATCAAATCGGATTGTATGTTGAGAATAAACAAATAGTGACATAGTTCATCCTCTACCAAAATTTTCTGGTCAGAGTGGATAAAGTACATCAAGAATTGACAACAATTATCATCTTTCTTCTTCCCCCCGCGGGGGTTCCCATTCCTTTTGAGTTTTCAGAATTGAAATAAATACTAGAATTGGTGAATAGTAAAATATATGAATTCAAGTTATCAGTGATATGAACTGAGGTGGAATATTTGGCAGGTTGGTTTGTATGACATCTTGGATGCAGCTTGCTCAAACTTCTTGATGGCAGCTTCATTTTCTTCTAAGCTCATTTGTATGAAAAACCGAATCCACCAAGATGAGCTCCGCATTTTGGCCTTCACAAATGAAGCAGAAAAATTTATAGTCAACGTTGACCTGAGAATGGTCTCTAAAACAACGAATGCCATAGCAAAACTGATAAGAAAATCTAAGGAAGATGCAAAAGGTTTTATCAACTTCCAAAGCGAACAAGAAAAAGATCCCAGTGAACTAAGATTATAGACTATTCTGGCTTGCTCAGTTTAGCTTAAGCATGCATCGGCTTTGTTGAAGCTTCTTTTTATTTGGCGGTCAACTGTCAAAAACTTGATTACTTATTCTACAAGTCTAATATTTTCAAAATGGTATGTCAAACAGAAGCTACTGGTGAGGTGAGGACGGAAGCGATCAGAAAAGAGAAAAATGAGGGATTGACTACTAAATATCAATTTCGATAAGTTCGGCTTATATCCCCATCAATTTCTAAAGAACCCTATACCAGCTGAAGCATATTATGATATTAACATGACTTTGTACAAAAACCTTTCGGTTCAGGAAGATCCAATGTTAAGTAGCAATCCTAAACAAAAATGCACCAGCAATATAGCAATTCAACCGATGACATGCATTCTAGATCACATGCAATGATTTAATTTCAGTCCAATACTACTATAGAGCACAACGACAAGGTAGAAGAAGCAGGAGATGCCACTCACCGGCCGTCCAAATTTAGACAATTGGGCCAACTTAGCCTTTTGTCGGCCAGGGTATCCTACAAACAGAAAAGGAAAGCACTGAAATAGTGGAAAGTCCAAATCCATAGAAATAACAGGTTCAAGAAAAAAAAAAAAAAATACTCCTTAAAATCAATGAAATGACGTACACGCGTCCAACACACAAAATAATAAATATAAACGGATGCATGTTTGTCAGTATCCAAGTGTGAGGAGACAGAGAAAAATGACGAGATGCAATACTAAGACGGGAGATCATGTCTTTTTCAAAGTGAAGTACCTGTGAAGATAACAATACCATCAGCAGATACCCGTGCCAGTTCAGGAAGAGTTTTGTTCAAATATTTTGGAGACAGGTAATCCAAAGCATCTGTTACAATAATATGAGAAAAGGACTTTGCCCTATATGGCAGGGGGAATTTTATATCTGCAACACGTACAATGCCTTTCTGCACTAGAGCCTTGCAGTTCTTATCCGCATCTTCTACATCATAAGGCTCTACACCCCATGCTTCCATTTCCTCTTCTTGTAACAATTTGTCGACCACTGAACAACTGTCAGGTCCCACATGCAAAACCTTTTTCATGCTATCACCGTATGCTTTCTTTAAAACAGGAATTGCCCTTTGAACTTCAAATGTGCATGAAAAGTCACCTACAATACAACAACTTCAAACCTTTATAAGGGGAAATGTTGAATTATGGCTTTCCAATAAAACGAAAGTAACAACTTCATTTGTGCTCGGAAAACAGCAATTTGACCATAATTGAAAATTGATCGGGAAAATAAGTAAGTAATTACAAGACATAAGATAATAGAAGTGTTCTTCGGAGCCATTTTTAGCTCTATTATATCTTTAACAAAAAATGGCAGTTAGATTTTTTTGGCCAAAAGAGTGAGCCAATATTTGTATATACATATAAAAGATTGCATTTGATTATAAATCACAAATGGTCAGACAACAATACATGAGAAATTGCAGAATTTGTGATACATAAGTGAATTGGAAAAACAGGAAAAATATGTTTCAAGCTGAACTAATTGAGTTATCAAATAAAGAATATGATGCAGAAAGAATTGTCATAATCCTAACCTCTAGTATTACCCTATGCTTGCAGACCTGTCTGATTATAAACCCTAGATCTAAATTCTAAACTGCCTTAATAGTTGGTTCCTTTGGCTTGTGGGGGAATGAAAAATAAATATATTGGGAAGAAGAAGCAAAGAACAAACCAGAGGAGCTTTTTCCGGGCCAGTCAATTTATATAATCAGATATTCGGAAGGCTAATCGTTTACACTGATACAAATAGACAAAAATTTTCTTAAACCACACATGATGAAAGGTAATCTAAGAAATCAGAGGTTAAAAGGGCATCTGAGTGTTCTCCGACCATTAGGCAAATGATAACCACATACTGCAAAGTGCCATAAAGCACCCGGAAAATTCTAGGAGTAAACATGTTGAGTACATTTACCTTCAAACCCGTTAGCTGAATCTTTTCTTCCTCCCAGTAGACCTGTAAATTAGGAAATATCAGTTTACCCAACCCATTAACATGCATGGAAATACACGAGTTGCATGTGAAGTTGAGTCCGTCTAATCAGAGCAAAATAAATGTTATGATGCAGGATTTATGTTTATAATAGCTACCTGAACCACCATAAGCATAAATGATAAGAAAGAATGCTCCCTGCAAGTTTGTACCAAAATTAAGAACAACCATTAGAATCATATTACTAAATAGGAACAGCCCACTCCCGCAGGGCTAGGTACTGCATGTGTAATAGCAGCAACTTAAAGACATACTAGAAGATGAATCTGATGGAAGAAACTGGGGCACAGAAATTAAATTACCAAAAGGACAAGGCTTATGGATAATAGAGGAGAAGATCCCGATTTTGATCTCAAGACTCCCGAAAGAGGAAAGTTTCCACCACGTCTTGTGGAACTTACTTGCCTCCTTGACATGACTTGTTTGTGAAAGTAATATCTCAAAATTGTTGAACTGGTTGAAAGGATAAAATAGGAGATCAGAATGAAGACTAAACAATTTTACCCAAATCATTAACATTTCAAATCCTTAAATAGAATAATCAAAGACAGAAAATAAACTTCAGACTTTATCATAGGAATTTTCATGTCCCCTAGATTCCAGTGACAGGAAGAATGAAAACAATGTTTCCTTTGCTATACGAATATGGAATTAGAAGTTGACCTGTCACTCATTGACGCAGTTATGATTAAAATCTGAAAGAGCATCTAAGGAAAGGAAGTAAGCAAGGTTCAAGCTC
This sequence comes from Bauhinia variegata, assembly GCA_022379115.2. NCBI lineage: Eukaryota > Viridiplantae > Streptophyta > Magnoliopsida > Fabales > Fabaceae > Bauhinia > Bauhinia variegata. The sequence continues at coordinate 16,106,678 of CM039436.1, read as the reverse complement.
CCAACAGGAAAATAAAATGGCAGTTAATATATTTATGTAGTTACATAAAAACCAAATCAAATTGATGAAATGACTTAGAACTGTGATAAATACAATAATTGGAGGCTTTCTCTACTTAGGTGTTTCTGTTTTACACCAAGCTTTCTTGTCCACAGACTTCCTATAAACAACTGATTTTCATTACCAACTTTCACACAAGGAACAAAGCAAGTGCACATACAGTCCAAAGTGCAGCAGATTCGGACAAACTCAAAACCAAAAACTTCGATGCAGGTAAGAGAATCATTCGAAAACAATTATAACTCAAATAGCATCAGTTCAACAGAATTTCGAAAGAAAACGCAATGGGACTAAAATTCACAAATTATAATCACAGTCATTCATACACAATTAAATGGAACTAACAATCCAACGCGTGAAATCTTAAAACAGACAAAGCATACGAAACAGGATTGGAAGTTGGACAAGTAGAGTGGAGAAACACCTCTTAGATCACAACGGCATTGAAAATGTAGATAAAGTAAGGATCTTAGATCTAGGCGGAACAAATATCTCGAGGCCTCTGTTCTTTGGTTGACTAATGCACAAGAAATGAGAGAGACGAAGCCGATCTCCAATATATGCTTTACTTTATATGGGCTGTGATCTGATCTGATTGTGACTGAAACATTGCGAGCTGTAGCACGCGGAATAAACACAGTTTGAGTTTGGTAATATAGGATTATAATTATTATTAGTGGGATATGTGTCGATGCTGGGCCCTACACTAGATCTAAGTCCAACTCGGGCCACTGCGGGTCCTGTGTTTCGTGTCAATGACGGGCCAAGTTTTCAAGGCCTGGCCTTGGACAGGGTCTAATGAGAGGCCCAGTTCCATAAAACATGGATTGCAAGAGACCCGACCGAAATATTTTCGCCTCAAGGCAGTTCAGTTCGACTGGTCGAAATATTAGTTTTAATTTACGATAATGTATGTGCAAGTGTACATTCATTGGATCATTTTGCATTCAATATTACGTGGTTATTAATAAAGATTATAATTATAATTATAAATAAAAAGCATAAAATATGAGTGTACACAGAAGTGTAACTCTTTAATTTATATGCAGATCGATTGAATAGACAGTTTTCCTGTAGAAATAGATCGACCTATTTTATTTTTATATATTTTTTTTAATTTTCAGTTGTGAAGCTTTGGATCATGCTATGGTAGACATGTGCACAGTTACATATAGTGTGTCCTCTCCTCCCTGCATCCCCACTTCCAAACAAACCGCGGCCACTTCTTGGTTGTTTGCGTTATCTCCTCTGACTCCTTAACGCATCACTTCTGAGGAGTAACTCTATAAAAAGCTGACGAGGTTGCAGGGAAAAACATTTGCCTCACTCCTTCAGCCTTGATGATGGGAAATATTATACCTGATGCACACTGGAAAAAACTGTGTTAACAGATAAGTTATCTGTAGCAGTGTCCACATATATTAGAACAACGCAAATTCCTGGACAACGAAGACGAAACCTCTACTTCGGAGAGTCAAAAATTGGAGAGCAGATTTGTCTTTTGCCAGTCACATAGCTTCACAATGATGGAACTATTTGAGTCATAAACTTAGTCAGGAGATAGAAAACATGCAATAATAACCCTGATCATTTAGCCACATCTAGCGATGGAGGATAAAATATACAAAAAAAAAAAATTGCCATCTAGCTTGACTGAGCAACTCAAGGGATTGCAGCGGGGTGTGGGAGGAAAGAACTCACCGAAATTAGTCTTGCTCCGATTCGCATGCGCTTAAGTGACGGAAAGGGCAAAAGCAAACGGCCAACTCCATAGATGGCAACGGCAAAGAAATGGAGAACTAAATTTAGTGGGCTAAGATTTAGGCCTGAGAGTAAAGCCACCGGTCCGGTTGAAAAGATACCTCCCAGGCTCAGATAGTCAAAACATGCTTGGTGCATTTCCTTTCTTGCTTGATCAGGTGAAGCAGAAAATACTATATACAGGGCACCTGCCAAAGTATTTATGGTTGATGCCACAGGCTGCAACAAGCGTGTCAAGTAATGAGACATCGTATGTGATTCTCACTTTCAAGAAGATGCGGTGCAGCTCATCAAACATCCAAACACCCAATGCATCTAAAATTTTCACTATCGTCCCTTACATGTCTTGGGCATATTGGCTTCTTCAATAAGCATGTAAGATGCCATAATTTCCTTCTATTCAACATCAGTATGCACAACTGTTGGGGACATTCTAAATGGGCTAACGTACAAGGAAGCTAAATAAAATCCAATTTCATTTGAATAACTATAGGAAACCAGCAAGTAAAAAGCACTTGCCTTGGGTGTAGAAGGATTCAAGATATTTGCAAAGTGAAGCTGCATTATTCAAGTCACGAAGGGGCTTAAGAAGATCCCTCAAAACAACAATATCAGACAGTGCCACAGTCATCCCTCCACCAGTCAAAGGATGACGCATGTTGAAAGCATCACCCAACAAGAGTGCTCCAAGAGTAGGAAGGGGATCAGCTGGCATGCTTCTATAAGGCATGGTTCTGATATTTACTCTATTGATAGCAGATATGAAAGCATCATAAAGCTCAGGTGGAATCTGAAACAACTATTACCATGAGTGACACAGGAAGATAAAAGAAGCTGCCGATTGAATGTTTTGTTTTTTCAATTGAAGCAATTTTTAAGCAAAACTAACAGACCAGAACTGGACTATCCACTTCAACCAAGATATAACAGGTACCTGTGGAGCTACCTGTAGCTCTTCAAGTAATGGGCCATCTCACCATTTCAAATAGAAGGAACCTTTTTACCACGTATGTCCACCAAGCATCGAATCTCTGTACTACTGATTGGATAAAATGATATAGGGGAAGGATCTGCTAGAATAACATGACCATGATTTGCAAATGGAAGTTGACAGTTTTCCAGGATCAAACCCACGAAACAAGATGGCACTTCTACCTGGAAGGAGTTCAACAAATTAATCACCAGGAAACTCAAACAAAATCAGATGTGAATATGACACATAATTATACGGTCAAATGCAATATAACTTTCTAATGTCACTCTATAAGCGCACAGTCATGATCTTGAGCATGATTTCTCACTCTTTCAAGCAAAAACAACATTCTGTCCTAACTTTAGGAAGGCAATTCAACCTTTGGGTGGCAAAGGGAACGACGCAGATTTGAGAAACAACCATCACACACAATTGTAAGTGGAGCATAAGCTTTATGCTCTTGGCCGTCCTTAGTTTTGTACCGAACCCCTTTAACCGTTCCATTGTCTACAAGCAGGGATGTTACTGTGCCTTGCTCCATTCGTACACTAATAGAAAAGAAGTGCACAAGGAAGCAATTAGACAGTCAAGCCAAAAAGAAACAACATGAAAAAACAACTATGATAACAAAGAATTAACCGGCTATTTATGATATGATGTCAAGAAAGGAACAACAATTAACAAATAAGAAGAAAGTGTGAAAGGCTACTTCGGAAGTGCAGCAGCTTTTTCTCGAATCTTTTGTATAAACCGGCCATTGTGGAAACTCCTCCCAGCTACATCAGCATGAAACTTCTCCAGTGGATACGGCAATGTAGTATTCTTCCCATCCTTGAAAAGAGCATATCCTTGCACTCTTTGAGCGTCTATTTGCTCCACGCAGTCTGAAATGGAAGAAGATATATATCGAATTTCACAAACAAAACTCGAGCTGCTCAAAAACTACATTCGTTCAAAGAGAAGAGGTGATAAAACCACAAAAAAGAACGCTAGACTGACAATAAATCGGGCTGCTTTTAAACAGTTTGCATAAGACATTACTAAAATATATATAAACAGAAGCGATAAAGCAAAAGAAAAGGGACATTTATAAATTTTAGCACTCAAGATTGAGTTTACTACCAAAGAGATGTTTCAATTAGTAATTGGAGCATGAATTTGATGTACAACAAGGGAGAAGAAGAGAAAAGATACCAGATTCAACCTAGATCCAAATTGATGCTCAGAATTTTTGCCCTTCACAACATAGCATGGAAGAAACATGCTACTTTGATGCATTATGCATACCTTCTAACCCCAGTTCAATCAACTTCAGATATCCCCCTGGCTGGAGAAGTTCACCTACAATTCTGTCTGGCTCCGTCAAGTCTCTCTCAAGAACATGTACACGTCTTCCATCCTTCAAAAATTGAAGAAAATATATTTTGATGGCTAAAAATTCCAAATACCAATGCTTTCCCAACAATCACAGCAAGAGACCACTAGAGCATACACTAAACAAAGTTTTTTGATGATCGAAACTACGGTAAAAAGAGTTTCACCTGGCCCAAATCCTAACACCAATTGCAGATTATCAACTGCTCAAGTTAACGGGAAAATTAGGAATGTAGAACACGCCGTCAGCGCAAAAGGTGTTAAAATGACTATATTTCGCTGTTCTATTAAAAATGGCACGAAAATGATAACAAATTGACCCAAAATGCCAATTCGATCAGGTGCGGAGAAAAACAAAATCACACAAAATGGTTCAGCATAATCCAAATATGATGAACGCAGCCATTGTTATGGAGGCTTGCGTTCAGAACTGCGTCCGTGCCAGGGAATTTCATTTTTGCCGGTCAGGCACAAAATGCTGACATCGAATTCAACGAAGTATTGACAAAGCCTAAAAAGTGTTCACCTTGCCAAGGGTGTGAGCCAGAACAGAACCAGCCACACCGGCGCCGACAATGATGACGTCAGTACCTGAGCTGGTGTCCGACTTGCATTCTCCATCGGTGGACCTCTTGGCCCCATTTAGTGGGTAACCTTTGTGCATACTTCTCTTATTATTGACTCTGTCGCGACGGAGAATGTGGAGAAGAACAAAACTGAGCAGAGAGACGAAGAAAGTCCCAACAACGAACTGATCCATCACCATCTTATATTTACAATGCGATCCCAAAGACAAATAGAAATATGGGATCGAGTCCTTACTTTCTCTTTTCGCCTTTCTGCTAATGCTACCGCTGCTGCATTTTGTTCTTCCAGGGACTGTGTGAGATGATTCATAGGTGGATGAGGATTCTTGGTGATACACATAACAATATAGCGGTTGAAGTTCAAAAGTAACGGATTAGATTTAGGTCCGTTTGATTTGCTAAAAAATAAGGGATTGGACAGTACAAAAATTTTTGTCTCTTGTTTGATTTTGTAAAAGACCACAGTACTGGACAAAAACTTGGTCATGGGACTTAAATTTTTGTTACTCACCAAACCATGGGACAAGGATTTGTCCAGAGTACTAGACAAAAATTTTAACATTATTATTTCTCAAACTATCTTACAATTTTATATATTTTGGCTCATCAAATCAATGACGATAAGTCCTAAGAACGGTTATCAACTGGCGAGGTATTCACAACAGTCAGTGATCGGTAAGGTACTGACAATGATTAGCCGATGACCTTTTTTAAAATTTTATATTTTTATAAATTACTTTAATTGTTATAAATATTAAAATTATATTATATTTTTTTTAAAATAATAATACAAAGTATTATCGTAAATTAGACACAATAATATAAAATTTTTTGTTCAGTACATTAAACAACAAACATTGAATAGTACAAAAAATTTTACTATACCTCAACTCTTTGTACTGTACTGTTTTACCTGTATTGTCCAGTACTGATATAACACATCCTTAGGGGGAATAGCTGTGATTGGGTTGCGATCACCGCAGTGCCTGGACCGATTCCCACTTTTCTTAAAAGGGTTTAGGGTTTGGGGAGCATTCATCATCATTTGTATAATTGATCTTGAGCAGCAGCATTCATTACCATAAAAGGGTGGGACAAGAAATTGGCTCATTCATCATTTGCATAATTGATCTTCAAAATGACAAAATATTTGACCCTTCCTCCTCTCGGCGGGTGCTACGCCAAATAATTGATAACACTGACTGAACTTTGTTAGGTTTAAAGGGAAAAAGAAAAAATCTGCAAATTAGCTGAGACGTTCATACACGACTAAGGAATTTGGGTCAAAATGTTTACTTGAACGGCTGAACTGTAGCTTAATTTTAATTGTAAAAATATTATTTTTTATTTTTACCCCACAAGAAGAAAGAGTACACTTTCATTATTATAACGAGGCTGTCCATAATCCAATCTAATTTCGCCAACTCAACCCACGCAGTTTGAATTAAGTTGTGTTTGATTGGACTAGCTTAGGTTTTAATATAATAACTCAAAAATTATTGAGTTGAATAATAAATTTAAGGTATATAAATTCATTTAACTCATACATTAAAAAAAAAATTAAATTAAAAATATATAAAACATAAATTAAATATATCAAAGTAAATATTTGTGTGATTGACAAAATTTTATATTATAAATTAATAAGTTATTTTATTTTTATTTAATAATAATTTGTTATGTACTTTTTCTTTGTTAATTTATTTATCTTTAATGGTTTAAGTGATAATGTTTCACTTTATTTATCTCAATTAAAAATTTTATAATATATGTTTTTGCATTTTAATATTTCATTATCACAAGGTCTATATCTAATTTGATTTGTTTAACCTATAATTTATTTTTTGTTCAAATTATATGTATGTTCATTTGTTAAAAACACTGTACTAGGCCATTGACCCAATCCTACAAATCTTAAGTTGAGTTTATATAATTTTTTTCTCAATTCTAACTCAACCCAATTCAATAATTTTGTGAAAATTAAATTAAAAAAAAATGTGTTTGACTCCGCCCAACACAACCCATAAATATTCTATTTATAGTCTCCTCTCTTGGACATATAGCATCACTTCAAAAAAATCCCCTAAAACTTTGAGAGCATAGAGAACAAATAACATGGGTGGTAAGGGCCCAACCCCATGATGAGATCCATGCCACGCTCTCGGAGAACCCATTAATTAAGGGAATTAGAGAGCCTTTGACTCCCAAAAAGAAAGATTTCACCACCTCCTACTTTCGGTGTAAGTTGACAAATGCAATCAATTATTCAGCATCGAAATTCCATTGGCATCATCCTCTATTTTGTTTTTTCGACCAAGTTTAGACAGGGGACATAAAGTGAGACCTGAGTTTGAGCTAAATTTTCTTTTGCGATTTGTTATTATGAATAGACAACTCTAGCAATGTAGATATGTCAAGTCCAAGATCTTTGTCTAATTTCATGGAGTTATTATTGTCTAATATTCTCCCTCCACTTTGGAGCAGGAATAACTCTATCTCCTTCACTTTGAATGCATGACAGCTCTGTTATTGTTATTATATTTCAAATACAAGACTCACACTGCTCCTACTTAAACCATGTCCATCTTGAATAACTCAAATGCAAGTGAAATTGCTTGGCAACAAAAGCAAGGATGGTTGTTGAAAGCGAGATGTTGGTTTTAAATTTTAACGAAAGAAAGCCTATCCATTTTACGATCTTAATGCCGGGGCCATGCGGACTAGTCATTAAGAATGTACTGTTTCAATTCAATTCAATACACAACATATAATCCCATGCCATCACAGTATCTTATTGAAAAGTGATAGATAGGAGGAAGGAACCACGACAAAACTAGAACCCCGAGCCATAGGCCCACCACTTAACTTATTTATGAGTCACAATAATGGCAAGCATTGCACTTGAACTTGATGTTAACCACTCATCCACTTAATACGGTTCTAAATTGTAACATGTAATTTTTATTGCTGATGATCCAGATAATTTAACATATGATTTGGTTGATGACTAGTGAGAATTGATAAACAAGGTTCAGGTGCAGTGCAGCATGGATTGTTCTAGTTTATTAAACCCCATATATAATAGAATAAGAGGGAAGAGCCCAGGTATTGTGCTATTAAATCAGAGGAACCCAGCTGCGATCCATGTGGCGTGCTTGGTCTCCCACCACCTCAACTTAGCAAAGGATTGGACTAACCTCCAGGTATGAGACGAAACGTGGCAATTTTTAGCAGATAGGAAAAAAAAAAATGCATACCAGCTGTGTGTACAACCCACTAAAAAGATAGATTTCGACAAGCAGGGAAATTGCACTACCATGGTACAAATGCAATCTTGTTATAAATATAAATACAACTAACTAGAGAGAAGAAAAATAAATAAAGCTGCACAATATTACTGAAATAAGTGTTTGAGATGGTTTTATACACTGTTAATTGTTGGGAATAAAATAAAAATTGTCATTAGAGAGGCAATCAGGTAGGGGGGAAGAAGAATTAATAGAGACATAAGGGGACGAGGAAGAAAATATGATTCCCAAACATCGATAAAAGACGAGCATCTGAATCAAACAAGAAAGCCCACACCTCACTTTTATCAAAAACGTACCTGATGTTTTCAGCTGAAGGAACAATCATCTATCATGATCAATACCAAAGATTCCTTGGAAAAAAATGAAACTTTGATTAAGCTCAATAATCAGGCATTAGCTGACTGATTTTGCCTTCTTCAAGGGTCATTTTCCGTTCAGTAACTTTCAACCATATGCACACCCCAGTAAAACTTAATACCAAACTTGCTAAACCACTTCCTAATCCGATCCCAACAATGGTCATGACGGACAATCCTTTCGTCTTAAGTGGGGACAAAGGGTATCCATAAAGATCCTTATTGCCTTCGAAGGAGCTCGCATTGAATCTTGGCAAGTTACCGCTCCTGTTGGATAAGGACGCCGGAATCAGACCGGATAGCCGATTATTTGAGACGTCAAAAGCGGAAAGGCGAACTAAGAGGCCTAATTGCTGAGGAACCTGACCAGTAAGCAAATTGTCGTGGAGATCAATCACGTTCAAATAGGCACACAATGCCAGCTGAGGAGGGATCTCCCCTTCGAGGCGATTCGAAGAGAGGTTCAAAACAGCGAGGTTAACCAGGGATTGGAGGTCAGCGGGTATAGATCCGGAGAGATAATTGGAGGAGAGGTCAAGGGCTTGGAGATTGGTGCAGTTGGCCAAAAAGGGAGAGAGAGTACCGCGGAGGGCGAGGTTGGAGAGGGACAGCTTGTAGATGCGGCCATTGTTGCAGGTGGCACCTTGGAGATAGGAGGTGAGGCCGTTGCAAGGATTGGCAAAGCTAGTTTTGGTCCAGTTCTGAAGAGACTTATTGGGGTCTTGTAAGGACTCGCTTAGATGGGTGAGGCATGCCTCGTCATTTGGATCTGATAAACAAAGAGGAATCGCCGCACTGGTTAACACCGAAAGTAAAACTAGAGTCCAAGCATCCATCTATTGAGGGAACAAGAAGTGGAGCAATTCCAGTTTTGATTTGGTTCTTCTGTACAGATGCAGATACAACCCAACCCAGCTTATTTTCGGATTCTGATGAACAACACCCGATGAGGGTGGCGTGACGACTTCACTCTCAACCCGGCACTAGCTATAGATAAGCTAAGCTAGACAAAGAGAGAAGAAAACGATCTATTCGTGCAAACTGTGAAGCCGTAGCCAAAACAAGAGAGAAAAGCAAAGAAAGCAAGAGAGATGTCGGTCTTTCTTCTCTTGGATCTCTGTTCTATTCTGTTACCAAGGGGCACATCTTAGCTTAGCAGAGTGAGAGAAAGAGGCAGGCAGGCACTGTTTTCTCTTAATTCCCTGGCTAGTTGATTTATTTTATTCTAATTTAATGAACCCTAACTAGTGCTTATTTTATTTATTAATTAATCTTTTTCGCTTTAGACGTGGTTGGATCAGAAGACGACTTCGTGAGGGGCAGAGGTAGATGGTGGGAGTGAGGCACCGGGGAGTGTGGGGCGATGAACTGCGAATTAAAATGAAAATACGAGTACGACGACGATATTATCGTCATTTTATGGAACCAACAGGAATTCTTGTCCATCTGCGATTCATTTACACGTCCAATTAAAATAAGGAATACTGTTTTTTTTTTTTTTTTTTAAAATAAAATTCCACACTTCGTACTTTTCTTATTTAAATAGATAAGTAAATTGAGAGGAAAGTGAGCCTAGTAAAATAAGCTTATCCGTTACGAGGAATAAGGCAAAGGAATCGGGGTGATTCTGTTACTGTGACCGTCAGATGTACAGGATGGATCCTTATGATTAGATTAGGCGGCGGTGATGTCGCCTGCCGTTAACGCCTCCTGCTCCAACCTCGTTTGTTCCCTTTCCCTAATCCTACCAAAGTCTGGCATCTCATGGAGAAACGTGCACCGTGGACTGGATTTGGTTTGTTTAATCGTCTATTCATCTTCGATTGCGGCTGGGGAACTTGTATTAAAGGGAGAAAACAAAACCATCATTCAAATAACAATGTTGGTGGAGTTAGTCCTAAATGAAAGTATTGACTACTTTACATCAGCAACTGGCCACCCATATTTCCCTGTTTCTTTTCTTGCGGTCAATGAGCCAAACTTGAAAAAAATCACATGATGTACTTCTTAGCCCAAAACTAAAAGTAAATGGTGTCATGTTGAGGTTCAATTACTTTTGACAGCAATGATAATCCCGTCTAACAAAATCTCATTGTTCATATAAATCAAAGAAAAAAAAATAACACAGAAATATTATTTAAATTCCAGGAAAGGGAAATCGGTGGCCTTTTTCATTCGGGAGAGGGGGTTATTTCGTCTAGGATTGGCCCAAACGAGGATGCGAATCCATGCCAGTTTTTGTGGTCCAAAATGAAAATCCAACCCCACGAGGTGATGTAACCTTGTACTTGCAGAAGATCCAAACTGGGCTTTAGTCATTCAGGTGAGTGGTCCTGTGTTAATATTTGCCTTGACTTGGGTAGGGGCGGGCGGGGGCCCAACAAAGTGAGGAACTGACTCGATGATAGAGTTATTTCATGGGACCCCTCCCGTGACATTCATTCGCGTGACGTGTGTGTCTGTATGTGATTAAAAATATGGGCCTCGAGCTCATGGATCTTCCACCTCCCTCCAGTAGCCCAATCTGGACCCATGGGATATTACAAGACAATTATGCCTATTGCTTCGTCTGCTAATCCTCGACGTGACTTGTGTTTTTCATTAATACTAGAACAGGATCAAATTCTATCTGTTAGGTTGGTAAATCGTACCTTGTCTCTCTTTCCGACCATGACTGGCTGAGCTAAAGATTAGACTTTCTTATACGTGGTCCAAACTTTACTCCTTTTCCCAGCAGAACAATTTAGAAAAAATTCCTCAGCTGTTTATCATTTCTCATTTCCCTAAATGTTTTCAGTTGAGGATATGTGTAAATGTGGTTGATTTGCGTGATTGATACAAACTCCTCCTCTGGTTACTAGTTCATGCTTTAATTATTCTATTATTATTAATAATACAAACAAATTTTAATTAGAAACAGACGAGGGCGCACCGCGACAACAAAATACACCTTTTAGCGACAAAGGGTAAGACTTTGGTGGCATTTTATGCTCGACAGACGATTTAACTGCTTTTGGTCCGATTAGACGCATTCCTTCACCATAAAGCACGGGAGAATGTCCAAAATAAATCGTCACTCCTTTCTCTACCATTACCAAATCCAAATCTTCTTTTTTTGTCTTCCTTTTCAACCTGTCGGACTCCAGGCCATGTTACTTCAAAACTATCAGGCTCCGGTTAAGATTCCCTTCGTCCACGCTGAAAGGCCCCAATTTGCATTATTCCAAATACATATAAAATAACAAACCTAACCAATAACCACTCTGCGATATATGTTACCGAGTTTCGCAAAAAATAGACATAAATTTGATTTTGAGTTTGTGTTAAGAGTTTCAGCATGATTTTTTTTAAAAAATAAAAGTGTAAATTATTATCTTGAGCATGGAAACTTGTGGCTTAAGTAATGCCAATGGTCTGGGTTATAGCTGTAAAAGCAGAGCGTAAGCAATTTTGGGTGATTAAAAGTGGGTGACAACTTTAAAAGTCCAAATTGACTTTGTGGTTACTCATGGCAATCTTTGATTAAGACGGGGAACATCATAATTAGAGAGAAGAAAAATCACAATTAATGCAGACGTAGGTTTATCTGTCAACATGCTGTTATGAAGTGACCGAGAGATCTCCATCCGATTTCCTATCTTTCCATTTTTTTAACTACCACTTAATCACAAGTTAACACAAACATCCTTAAGTCGAGTAAACCCATGTGCTTCTTTATCGCAGTATGAAATTAATAATTATCATTCATTAAATCGAGTAACCCATGTGCTACATTATTCCTACCAGCTAATTAAGCTGCAGGTGCTTTCCAACTACAGAAACCGAATGAAGTGAAGGAGTTGTAACTGGTAAAAGCAGGGAGAGCATGTATAAATATAGTCCTTTTACACAGACAGCTTCTTCCTACATCGAAAATGATTCACTTTGTCAATGTCAACCTTCCAATAGTAAACCTATATATATATATATATATATATATATATATATATTCACATTTTATTAGCTTCAAAGTATGAAAGCAATATATATTCCCTTTTGTTTGTTACTTAAGAATTAATATCCACCTAAATTGACTAAAATGCTAACTTTTTTTTTTTTCTCCGTGCACAGCCTAAGCAAAGAGCCACCGACAAATGGATGATGATTAAAGTTCCAGTTATATATTACGACGAACTAAACTGCCTTTAATTTCGATAAAAGGGAAGGATTCATGTGGTTAATTAATTAGAATGCGCGCAGAAGCAAGAGATCAACCAATGAAGGACATGACACAATTAAGCAATATCGATCGATCATGCAAGACTTACACACCTCTACAAACTTGAGCGTTTTCATTCTTGTATTGTAGTACAGGTTAGTAGAGAGTTCACCTCTTTTTGACTTGAAGTCTATATGCTAGCTGTTTTCTTTTTAACAAGTCTACGTTCTTGCCGTCGGCATGTTACTCTTTTTGATATAATATGTCTGTTTTCTTGTTTCTTTTGTTTTGTGCCCACTTAATTAAAGGCATCCCAACAAAAAAGTGTGATCCATTAATGGCAGATGTACTGTTTTTTCATCAGATAGGTGTAGTGTCCAAGTCCAAAATATACGCGTGACCAAATGGATACTAGAGAGATTTCTCTTTTGACTCACTGTTGTCGTTTTAATATTAAATTTTCAATACCATCCAGCATTTATCTTATCAAAACAGAAGTTGCGTGGCTGTGAAACATTGTTTACTTGTTGCTGATTGCAGTCTGGATTTTGATTTGCATTTGTCATGAGACACGTTTAGGTCGTGTGAACGCACCCATGTTGATTATTGAGCGAATGAAGGCATCTCCTACATTGGACATATAATTACTTTTACGAGCAACATGTTTTACTAATGCAAGAGTGCATGGTTAAAAAAGGGTCTCAACAAGCTGGGAGCTAGCTTTCTTTAAAGTAGCAGACAAAATGTGACACTGATAAGATACAGAGCATTAAGTGATTAATCAAAACCCACCTAAAGTCCTTTTTGAAGGAATCTATTTTTGCACTCATTCCCTTTTGTTCCGATTAGGTAAAGGAATATCTGCTGCCCTGCCTTTAGACATTTAGTTTGATGATAAAGCAATAACTAATGATGACAGCAGACGTGGAGAACCAGTAGCTATGGATTATTACGGTCAAAGGATATAAAATAAAGAGAAGAGACCACATCGATGCATAATTAGAATCATGTTGGGACACACACTGAGCTGGTTTATGTACTTAAGAGGACCAACAAAGCTTAAACTAATTATGAATTGGGTCAGCCGTATTTCCTTAATCATTACATCGTTTCAATCATAACCCTTTTATAGCGTTCTGCTTGTAGTTTTCTATCAATGATTTCACCAAAAATTGGCTGAAAAGGATTTCATTTGAATATTTAGGAACTGATATTCTTCATGGTAAAAGGGTAAAAACAGTAACCATTTAAACCTGTAAATTAACTAAACCCACCAACTCTAACCCCCTCTCTCGTATCATTTTATTCATACAAAAAGTTGGTCATTTAACTTGGGAAACACAAAGGAATGCTGCTATGAATCTGCCCAAGAAGCAAAAACTGGCACTTGTGGCAAAGAAAGTGCAGGCCTCAAATGGGGTGATGGGGCCCAAGAGTTAGTGTTGACGTCAGAAATTCCAGAGAGCATCGGCAAGTTAGTTTTATCCGGGCTACCTTCTCTTGAGTTGTTCAAGCTTGATACCAAGGAAGAAGGATTTGACATATGCGAACAACCCATGTTGGTTGAGTCCTCTATGTGTCCTTGAATCATATTATCCAAACCCATTGAGAAGGATTGAGTTCTGTAAGTATCAACTCTAGTTGGATTATGATTGTGGTCAACTAGTTGAGACGATTGATAAGGAGCCATCTTCCACTCTGATTGGCTATCACAGCTCTTGTGTGATAGAATGCCAATGCCTTCTTGCTTCTCGTCATATGTAGAAGGGTTATGGTTATGGTTAATGACCTCATTTTGGATATCAATCTCCCTGTGCCGTTTAGCTAGTTCGCCACTGAGAAGGGTACTGCTTGCCATTATCTTTTCCACATCATATCTTGAAATGTCAAAGTTGGTAACAGCATTTAAGCCACGGAATTTTATAGCAGCAATGTCGTATGCTTCTGCTGCTTCCTCTTGGGTACCTAAAGTTAGAATTTTGTATTAGTAACTTGAAACAGGTTTAAGTGAAGGATTGAAATCGAGGTTCTACTTATATGATTGCTTGAGAGTCTGAAATAACAGCCTTAATAAAAGCTGCGTCTCCGGGACCATAAGTTCTCAATCATACTAATAAAGTAGTTCATGCATGCATCACAGATTACCTTTTGTATCTTTTGAAAGTCATAAAGCAACCTCTAAGATTCTTTCTTTTTGTCACAGTTCGGTAATAAAGTGAAATTAACGAAACAAGTCATGGTCGGGTAAACTTACTAAACGTTCCAAGATATAGATCTTTGTTTCCAGCCACCCTGCCAATTCGAGCTTGCCAGCGTCCATGTTGATGATGTCTGCTACCAATAGAATCAAAAGGAACTTGATTTCATAAGCAAAGGAATTTCATTTTTCATATTTACATCCAATAAATTAAATTGTTTCTGTATGAGACCTTGTTACTCCTCTGTACATGGAAGCTCCTCTTGAGAATCCACTGCTTCTTCTGAAAGAAACGAAGTTTAAAAATGTTATGAACAAGTAAAATGTATAGAGGATGATTGCTGACTTAAAGATACCAATGATACAGAAGCAAAGATTTTACCTTCGCAAATGAGCAACATATTCTTGTCTGGTCATGTTCTTCATTTCCTCAATTTCATTTAGATAATTTTCCAACTGTTATAACAAGACCATAATTGCATTTCAGTCACTATCGCTGAAAAGGGCTTCCGAAATTGAACAGTAATTTGAAAAGATCATAAAATTAATTATTACTGGGAAATTAATATGAGTGGAGGGCCCCCAATACTTGAGTGCAGCCAGATCATAAGCTCTTGCAGCTTTCTCCTCCATATCATAACCCCCTAAAATAAAATAAAAATGGAATAACCTGTTGACATTCAATTAAAATTATATCTAACAATTTACTAATATAGAGTTGGGAAAGCTTACCTAGATAAACTGAGATTGGTCGTATAATTGAGTGGCAAAGAAAAAAAAAAAAAAAAAAAAAACAAGTTAGATGGTAATTTGGAGAGAAAAAAAAAAGGAGGAAGACAAGTTAGAACTCAAATAGATAAGATATGTTTGACCAAAAACTCAGACAAAAGAAGGATTGTAGTGGGGTTGGGAATGAGAAGATAGTCCCTCATTTTTTTCACCTTGCCTTCCTTTCCTGCTTTGACCTTCTTTCTTGCAGCTGTTATCCCACAGATGAGCCTCATATCTACCAGTCCATCTATGCCTGATGAATAAACAACCTTTAGAGATAACTAAATGAGTAAATAAAAATTAAAGAACGATAAATACAAAAGAGATAAACAGTTGAATTTCAGGCAAAGAAGGCTATAGGAGACGTAGGAAGCTAATAGTCAAATCAGTGAACCATGAAATATGATTGATGTTGAGGAATAACTTAATGTAACTGAAGCATTAGAAAGAATTATAAGAACACAAAAATGCTAACCTTGTTACACCTCTATATTGAGAGGTTCTCTGTCCAAATGTATCTATGGATTTCCTGTGAACTATTTGTTTCGGATTCAAACTTTCAGATCCCCTTTTCTTATCACCAAGAGAATCAACGACAGTAGGTGAAGTCCGCTGTGAACTTGTAACACAGCTTGATTGGGAGCTAGGACTCATGGACAAGCTCAATGACTGCAAATCCCCATATCCTATTGTACTAATTGACCCAGATTCGCCTCCAAAATTATCCGCTGCAAGACCAACCATCTTTGAATCCTGTGCATGGTTACCTGGGTAGTTCCTTAAGACCCAGCTCTTGAGGCCTGGAATTGCATCATCAGCAATATTTGTGACCTGGAGATTATAGTCTGCATTTTGATTTTGCCTAGACCCTTCTGTAACCATATCATGGTTTCTTAAGGCAGAGTCATATGAGAACTGTTGGGCATGAATATCATCGGTTTTTTCTTGATAGCCGGAAGTGTCTTGGATATGGTTTATGCCATTTTGGTTGTCTGACTCACGGTTTGGGGAATGGTTGTAGATCATACTGTCTAAACTTAGTGCCATAGCTTCTCTGGCGTTACATTGATACTGAGAGGTTCCCACTGCCGCGTTGCCAAAGAAATTCTCCAGCTTTGGAGTTGTAGTTACGATTGCTTCACATTATCATAATAAACGAAGGTTCAAAACAGACAAGTCGGGAACTTTAAGGTCCAAAAATAAATGCGAAGTCTAGAACAAAAATAATATAACAAAGTTTGGAGCTCACCTTGCGCTTGTGGCCTGCTCAAAGCTTCCATTACATAGAGAGACCCATCAGATTTAATGGGCATTACAGGGAGATGAGAATACAAGCTGATATTTTCACCTTCAAGCCCATAGTAAACGCCATAGTTAGCAAAAGTTGAAGGGTGGTAAAAGCTGGCTGGAACTGGTTGAGCAGGAGCAGAGGACAGCTGTGTGTGATGATGTTGATGGAGGTCTGAAGAAACATCCATGTTCATCTGTGGGGATAGAGAGAAACCCAACCAGTTATTCTGATTGTTATCGGCATCAACATGTTCCATCGACTTCATCTTTGAGTATCACTTCTCAAGTCAACCACTGGAGTGAAATTGTAGCTAAGTTTGTTTTAAGGAAAAGGAAACTCAATGATTGGAAAAATCATAATATATCTAGCCTTCCCTCCATTTTGAACTTAGTTTTTTTTAATTTTTCTCTTGTTGGTTGCAGAACTGACAGGGCCAAATCTAAGCATCCATCTAAAAAATAATCTAACTCGGTACAACTGAATCAATATGGCCTCAGCCTCTCTCTCAGTTACACAATGTCTGGGTGTGTATTTATGTGTCTCTATGGAAAGAGAACAAAGCAAAGTTCCGTTAAACTAAACAAAAAGAATGTTACAGCAAGCAACGCCGGGCATCCTTCCCGCATTCCATAGGGATCCGTGTGTGGGAAAGACCACCTCTTTTGCTTTATTCTACGCTCCTTCTTCCCTTTCCCTTTCTCTTTTATGTGAGTATTTTTTTAAACCCTGTAAAATATTAATAATAGTAACCAAAACAGATAAAGAAACATCAAGACCTGTAAGACACAGACAGCAGAGGCCTCTTTTTGTAGTGTGAATGCAACTTCCACACTCCACAGTCCCTATGAAATGTTTTTCACCTCTTCTAATCTAATTTTTTGATTAAGTATTGTGAGTACACATTATAAGATACTCATTGGGTTTGCTACTTTGCTTTCATTTAATGCTTTAGTAGCCGTGGCTGAGGAACTTCAATTGGGTTGATTTCATTTCACGGGCACTGCCCATCTAGTCACTTCAAACACAGTATGCCGATCCTGCTCTCTGGACCTACACTACTTTGCCACTAGGCGACATGTATCTGCCATCAACGACGCCGTTCTGACTCCACGTGCCACTGCAAATGTGGCTCAGTCTCAAGTCACATTCTTTGACTCGCTCAGGCAATTATGTTCTAAACATGATCATGAACATATACTGAATGTAAGTATTTTTTTGAGGAGATTGAGTCCGCCATGCTGTGGCTTCAATTGTTTTGGCCAATAGTCTCTAGCCACATAATGAAGATATCTTTACTGGGTTCATTATTTGTTTATTCAGTAAATGTTGGGAATTAAAATCATGTTAGGAAGGATAATAGCGTCCGGTATGCCGATGCATGTAATTAGGATAAGGGTTATCAAGAAATTATGATATACAATGTGGCCCAATGTGAATACTTGTCTGTGTAGTGCATCAAGCATATACAACTTTTGGATGAGATCAAATGAGTACTAAAATCTTTTTATAGGTGCTTTATTAGGGTGGCCCTGACTATTGTCAATACTTGCATTAAGACAACAATTGAGAGAGGTAATGGTAGCCACCGACAACCCTTAACTGCGACACCCTTACAATCAAAAAGGCTATATTTCATATCTCACCTTTTAATTTCCTCTTTTTTCTTTTCTTTTCATCCCCTTCTCTGTTCCGAGGCGAAGACGAGGAAAAGGTTTTTAACACAAGTATAGCAATTCCCATAATAATTTGTATTAAGATGGAGGGTTAATTTAATAAGAGATGCAAATCCAATAACACGTTAGAAAATCATTAACATGAAAAAAGTGTGGTGAAGCAATTGTTCTAGAATAGAAAGCGTGCTGATCCGGCGGCTTGCTAAGAAGCAGCTTACTAATTACCATGTGGACTGTGGATAAGAGCAGGAAAAAAGAAAGATGAGATCAGAAGTTTAGAATAAAGTTGATAATGATCAAAGTACATATATTCCATGAATGATTAAGGAAGGGCCCTCTGTTTCATAAAAACACTTTAGCAAATTGCATTAATTGTTTATGCATTTTTCTAACCCACTTACTAATTAAAGCCTTAAAGGATAATCAACAAACTGCTTAACTGTAATACAACAGATTGCTGCCTTTGCTTAGTTACACCCCTTATCCTTACAAGGTAATAATCAAACACTCTTGTTTCAACAAGAGAAAATTATTTTTTAACTTGCAATAATTAGCCATTTTTCTAACATTCCAAAATTCAAAAACATGGAAAAGGTATCAAGTTTGAACAAATGCGTTCCTTTCCAAAGTCCCAACAGTATCTAAGGCGGAGCAGGGCGGCATTTCTTTCTGACCCCACTTTGAGGTTCAACTCTCCATGTCCCAGTCACTGTTAAATGCAAAAAAGTGAATTTCAGTTTTCTATTGCGTGTGGAATTAACAGGAAATTCTCGTCAGAAAGCTTCAAATCCCTTTATTCGCTTTGATCAGCATCATCATTATTTTGCATGCAAATATTTGCGTGACCAATTTCGTGGAGACAGGAATTCTAGAGCTCATGATTTGGTTGGAAAAGAGGTGGGGAAGGGAGATTGGCAGTGAAAGAAAAAGATGCTGCACAGGAACTAGGAGTTGTAGGAGGAAATGTTGAGAAAGAGAATGATACCCTCTTTTCGATTGCGATTATTACGAGTAATAACCACTCACCAAGTGCTTCAATCCATCAACATTTTCCCTGAAATAATTCTTTGGCAAATAAAGGAGCTTCTGTACTGCCTTACCAAAATTATGCTACCTTCCATTTCGCCATCCTTCTTCCCTTTTGGTGCGACGATGAGGAAGACCGTGGCTTTTGTCCTTTTCTTACTAGTGTTAGCTTCAAGGAACCCTTTATTAGCAGCTAAACTAAATGTTAAGCATTACCAAATATATTATCAACATGTATGTATGTGTCTTTTGATATCGTGTATCAAGATTACATGGTAGAGGCATTCACAAAAAAAAAAAACATTGTATTAAGATTACATGGCAGAGGGATTGATACATGCATGCATATACTCAAGTTGAAACCCTCTTGTTTAGGCCAAAACGGTTGGAGAAAAAGCGATCTCTCACCCAGAGAGGAGACCATGAAAGGAAAGCAAACAGAGCAGTCATGTGACCAAAGACAATTCGCTTTGGTGGCCTAGGACTCAACACTTTGTTGGCAACATGTTGCGCGAAAACTCTAGCATCCGTTGCTTTGTTACCCTGAGAAGCCCCAGCTCTCTCGGCTATGACCTCCTTAAAGTCCTTATATAGCTTCCAATCATACTTCCCTAATCTCTCAAAATTAGCATGACCCAGATTAGATTTCACAGCCCCAGGCAGAACTAGAACCACATTAATCCCAAATGGCCTCAGTTCAAGACGCAAGATGTCTGAAATGGCATGCACAGCAGCTTTGCTAGCACAATAAGCCCCTGCCCATGGTGTTGGCACTCTGCCCACCACACTCCCAATATTGACTATGCTCCCACTTCGGCGCTGAGCCATGTGGGGCACTACTTGTTGCACCAATCTTAGTTGCCCCAGTGTGTTAACTTGCCAAGTTTTGCTTATCGCATCTAGAGGCAACTCAGCTAAAGGGCCAGTACCACCTATCCCAGCATTGTTAACCAGAACGTCTATGTGGCCACATTTGGAGATTACAGTGTTGACAGCAGAAGCCACACTGTCGTCAGATGACACATCAAGCTCCAGTATCTCTACGTTGTCTGAGGCCAAGTCCAGCATGTCTTGCTTACGATGCGAAACATCGGATGCAAAGACGTGGCAATTCTGCTCCGCAAATGCCTTGCAATACTCGTAGCCAATGCCACCTTTGGCACACCCTGTCACTAGAACGATTTTGCGGTCACTCATTTTTTTTTGTTGCACTTTCTTGTTCCACATCACGTAAGTTTTTATAAGTCATCTTAATGAACAACCTAGTATTTCTTGCTCATAAAATTCTTGGGCTACGGGAATATTCTGGGAACCATTATCATAGATGCTTCTATTCACTTAGGATTGGCCGTCAGGTCGGCTGTTCCTCTTAGCTGTAGGTCTGTGAACTCTAGTATGATGGACGGATACCATAATGTCACTTTCTACAGCACATCTGTTGATTTGGACGCAAGCATGGCTCCATATGCATAACACATTTTTCTGCTTTTTATCAAAGCTAGAAATTTTGTGATGATTAATATATAATCTAACACTTTCGAGAATATCCACATTCTCTCGCACTCAAGATTAATTTGTTTGAAGCATAACGACTCTTGTTCCAGATAAGATAATAATATCAGTTCGCTTTCCTATATTTTAAATCTTTTTGAACTTACAGCAATTATAGCCTAATAGTAATTTAATGTGTAAGTTAAATAGAAACATGTTAAATGATAAAGTGTTTTAAAATAAAAGTTTTAAATTAAAATTTTTAAAATTATACATGTTAAAAAAGAGAACATTGATTATTGTTGATATTTTAAACAGGAATACGTAATTTTTTAAAATAAACCCATATACAGAGTAAAGATGCCAAAATCACTGCTTTAGAAATGCATGAGAATTTGTCTATAAGGATAGGAACTGGGTTGTAGATAAGATAAAGATAATTAACTGGGTTTTGTTGATTAACGAATATGAATGGAAAGTCTAGTGTGAATCAAACGGAATCTAAATAAGATTTCAGAAACAAAATAGTGATGAGTAGTCAACAGAAAAAGTAGAATATGGATAGCAACGTATCCGATTGCCCCCACAGAAGCAGTGACTGACTGCTGTAGTGTATATGCATGGGAAGGCAAGAAAAGGTCCTTGTGC
This sequence comes from Bauhinia variegata, assembly GCA_022379115.2. Taxonomy (NCBI): domain Eukaryota; kingdom Viridiplantae; phylum Streptophyta; class Magnoliopsida; order Fabales; family Fabaceae; genus Bauhinia; species Bauhinia variegata. Next base: position 16,084,961 of record CM039436.1, on the reverse strand, counting down.
ACTTTCCCTTTCTGAGAGGAAGTATTTAAGTAAGCCTTTCCTTTCCAGGAACCCAATGGTATTTTCCCAGCATATCTTAGCCTCATTACTCTCTTTAATTGACTTTTCCCTACGCCCAGTCCATTTCCTCACTCTCTTTCTCTGCCATTAATGTCGTACTCTTAGATAAGAATCTCTTTAGGACCTCTTTGCTGACTACTGCAACATTCAGCATGCAATGCAGCACTTTTTTTCTTTTTTCTTTTTTTATCCTTTAATTCGGAATATTGTCGGAAAAGGAAATTGTATTTTACCTGTAAGTTTTTATGGACCTGCTTAGCTAGCTTTGACATACATGTAAATAGGTAGGATGAGCATCTAGTCTAGTAGTTTACTAATAGCCCTGCAGCAGAGACCCTACTAGATTTTCTTTCACCGAAAAAAGAAAAGCCAAAAGACTTTGAAGAAAAGCAAGCAACGTAACACACTGAGCCTTACCCTAGTTCCCATCAGCTTATTAAATCCTATGGATGAGTATGACTATCTTGGAACTAAAATATACACGTTCCTAGGACCCTCTCTATTGTCTGAAAGAGACTAAATGGGAATGCAAAACAGAGAAAGTTCAGTTAGAATTGGAATATGCATTCAGTAGGGGGGTTGGTGGGGGTTTCTTTCAAACAAAAAGCCAATGCCTCCATCTCCTGCTTGAACACAAAGAGAAAGAGGTGTCCTATCATGTCATATCCGCTGCAATAACAACTCAATGCAATGCAGAATATTATTTGCCTTCCTTTCTTGTTCACTTTCTTTTATTTTGTTTGTTTTATCCTCGCCTCGCAAGAGCATAGAATTAGACTAGACATGCTAGTTTATTGGCATTTGTGACTTTTTTCGAGTGAGTGGGCACAACGTAACCATCGTAGAGAATGTCTTGAAAAGAATGGCCACCATCTGATTTTAAGTCCCCCTAAGACTTTTCACATCAGAATTGTTCTGAGCGTGGGAATGTGGGAATTGGGGAAAAAAAACTTTTATCTTCTTTCATCTCGAGATTATATAAAAAATGGGGATAATTAAAAATACGTTTAAATACAATTTTACTCATTCAGTTACTCTATGCCCTTGCAAGCATTTACTATATTCATTATACCCTTCAAATAATTACGAAAAAAGGGGGAATCGCTAACCCAATACTCAACCAAATCAAAATGAATATAAGCGAAAATGGAAAAAATCAAAACCTGGATTCCTTTTTCTGAGTCATGTATCACAAATGCATTCAAACTGGACCAGCTTGCGGAGTGGAAACTGCAGGCCATGAGCCCAAACAACACAGAACAAGTCTAACATTGTAATCCGTGTCCTCTGGTAATGGCATATTTTAGATTTCTAGTTGCCGTTAGGGGCAGGGGTGGTATAAAGCTAACGGAGACCAGTTGAAAGGAATCTTGATCTCAAATAATGAGATAGGGCTATCATAAAAATGAAAAAAAAAACTTCTCCAGATCAAACGGAAAGAATTAGGGCGGATCAACCCAATTAAGAAAGGGGGTATATATAAATAACTTTCAACTACTGTAAATCCTTGTTCAGGGTTTGAGTGTGGAACACCTGTCTTTGGCATATACCATTTTACAACTACATAATATACCATTTTACAAAAGGAGTTAATTCTATCAGTCACAACTCTACAGACATATGATAATCATCATTTCTATAACTAAACGTTCTTACTGTTATACAAACATCTGAAGCAGTAAAATTTTATGCAACAGGAGCTTTGCAGCAGATATCGAAAATATCATCCAAGGGGGCATGGTCACCTGTCCCTTCGTCTTTTCTTGCATACAACAACTGTTTTCCTCGGAACACAAACATCCCTCCCTGACATAAGTGATCAATATAAGTATATGTTAAGTTTGTTTTAATCCTTTGCAACTAGATGAAGTAAATCAAACCTGTTGCAAGACACCGCTTCTATCATCTGGCGTCGCTTCAATTGTATAGTTCTTTACAGCTTTCTGCAGAGCATCAAATCTTGAAAATACTTTTGCCTGTCAGCATATTAAGATGAAAACATATATATATATATTACACATCATACAGATAATCTCTTGAAACAATATATATTAGTAAGTTGAAGGTCAATCTTACACTGGCTGGGTTGAAGAATGTACGGCCAAAACCGTAGTATAGGTCCAAAACATTATATGCCTGGAAGAAAGCAATATAGATTAGAATAAACATTCACCAAGAGACGAGGCCAGAGAAGTTCGCATTCAATGTGGTATCTTCATGTTACCTTACGGTCAGGATCAGCATATAGGCAATCCATTGGAAAAGGCAACTGAACATACAAGAATACAATGTCAAGAAAAAATCATCAATTTTGACTATCAATAACATGTCAGTGACAACATTCCAGGCAACTTGAAAGAAAAATCACCTGTACTCAAGAAACAAGTTTGGAATTAAAAGAATATGTTATTGAGACAAACAGGACAACTTATTCAGGTAATCTCAACAGGTTGCTCGCAATGGAAACCGAGACACTTCAATATAAAGGATATAAATTCGTTTTTATTGAAAGCAATAAACTATTTCACCACAGTACACTTGACATAAGAGTAACTGACAATAAAATTCATCAACATGACACGAAAGAATACTCCTATGGAATTACCACCCACTGATTCAATGCCATACTAATCAGTATCTATCTAGTCAGATTTAATGCCATGCTCTCCAACAACTCAGAACAATTGATTACTGAATGATAAGCTGGAAAATTCACTAAAATCTGTTAATCCAGAGAATGAATACACGATATACAATCAAAAAGAGATGCTTCAATTAAAGAGTTAGAAATCTGGATCCTAAATCCTAACAGAAGTGATCGTGTCAGAGATGCTGCATTCATGTAGTTGTGCCTCGCTTTTAAAACCAAGCAAATTCAGAATCTATAAGATAGGGCTCAACAAACCCACCCACCCACCCCCAAAAATAAAAATAAAAAATAGTTTGTTTGCTGCTTAAACCTTCAAATGAAAAGTAAGGACAAAGAAATTACTCGTTCAGCAAGTATACGGGCTTTATTGGGAGTGCCAACACCAACTGCTATTAGTTTCACACCAGCTGAATCAAATCTTGCTTTGGATTCTTTCAGGGCTGAAGCTAGTTCCCAACTTAGGACAACAAGCACAATAGCAGGTAAACTATAATTAGAACTAGCTCCACACAACAACTGTCGATTGCTAAAGGTGAATAATAGTTACCAACAGGGGCATCCAAAGTGCCTCAAGAGAGCGACAGCAGCAATTCCCTGAAAAGAACAAGTGTAAGCACTAACAATTCATGAAATGACATCAAACTATCAGGTTCTAATTATCCAAAGAAATAGCAGGCAGGTAGACAGATTATTTGTTTCTACTTAAAAATTAATGAAAAAACATAATCTTGATGTTGGTCTGGTCCTTGATTAAATGTGTCATTGTATATATGTATAAAGAGAACGAAAATAATGGACCAAATAAACGATTTATTGTTTGAATTCCTCTATACTAATGAAAAGATGCTGACCTCGTCCTGATCCCAGAGATCCTTGAACAAGACAGGTTCGCCGGCGGCAGTGAAAATGTTAACACCAGAGAGAGCCTCTGCAATATTTGTCGAATACTGAGAATCAGAAACATAAGCTCTGGCGATGGTACGCGCTTTGCCCGTAAGACACAGCGAACCATTTTTCTTGACGAATTTGGAGAAATTCACGGCGGCGGTGGAGAAAGCATGAGAATTAGGAGGTGAAATTGAGCAACAAGGGGAAGAGACCACAGCAGAAGGCGAAGATGCAGGAAAGGATAGTCGTAGGGATTGCAAAGTTGCGCAAGTTGATGCCATGCTTCCAATTGTTTTCGTTTTGCATGAAAGTGATTCTCTATCGAACCGAACACTTATCCAGGAGCAACTGAACTGAGGGCAGAGAGTTTGACAGGAATACCTATACCTGTGAATATAATGATTTGTGAACAGAGAGGAAACAACGTAGTACAGTACTGCCAAATGTGTGGTTGGGAGAGGATGGCAGAGAACATAGACCACTTGGCGGAGTCAAAATGAGACGTTCATTAATTTCACGTTTAGAATTAGAACACAGCATCGCAACACATGAACTGAAAGCCACGACAATCAAATCAAATGCTCAGAGAATTTTTTTAGCCAGAAAATAAAAAAAAAAAAAGTAAAGAATTCAAACTGAAATGGCGAATGACATAGAAAGTGTTCAATACATACAAACAAACAAAAATATTTGCTTTGGTCCGTCCTTGATATGAATCCAAATCAGAATCTAGCCGTGTTATCGGTCATCATAGCCTCAGTCATTGATACGTATCATCACCTTAACGGCCCACATGTTTCCAACCCTTGTATCGTTATTCTGGGCCTCTACTCAGTCTGGGCTTATAAGGACTATGGGCCTCTACTAGAAAGTTAATGCCCAACCCCACAAAAAGAAAAATGCTACCTAGTTACCAACCAAACAATAAAGGCTAATAATGTTTGGTAAAATTGATTTACAGGCATAATATTACAAATTTTGGCTATTTTAGGTACTTAGTTACCATAGTTTCTCATAAAAACATTTTACTGATTGAATATTCGACTTTGTGTCCAAACATATTCAAAACTAAATAAAGTATACATATGGAAGGATAACTTTTTTTAAAATATATGGCTAATGATCAAACGTTTTAACTACCCAACTAAAACAGTTACTCGTTCCCATGTTTTTTTTTTATTGAATGATGATTGGTTGTGTTGGAAGTTGAAAGAAAGTAGAATCCGTCGTGGGTAGTAGTTGTCTCATCCAATAATAGTAAATGGGATTTTATTTTATTTTTTCCTTTTTATTCTTATTGAACTCACAAGACAAGATTTAACCAAAAAAGATAAAAACATCTCAGTTTCTTTCACTGACAAACAACATATCCATTTCTTCCCATTACAGTTTCAGATTCTTTCTTAAACTTAACTCCAAAATAATTCGGTCTTTGAATTTTCAATAGTATTTATAATTTCCGTTAGGTGACCAGTCATACTCATTCCCCACCCCAAGACAAGACTCCTGCAGCGATTTGCCTCTCGACTACGACAATGCTTGAAAAGTTCAGAACAACCTTTTTCATTGTTTGTGGTGTAATGTTGTTTTTTGAATACTCAGAGTTGAATAAGCATCGGATGTGTTGAATCATGTCCATATATTTTGGTCTTGCTCGTGTTAAAGCTTGAATATGAAGTTGCATGATTTTTCAATCTGCCTCCAGAAAACGACAACGGACTTGAAAGATGTACACGTAATTGTCCATGAATTTTAAGTTGGAGCTGCTTCCCCGAAACGAAAATGCACTGCGTGTCTTTATTTCTGAAACTAACCCGTAAACATACGTGGTATAATTATGATTCACAAGCTAGCGAGAGTGCAAACATATCGTTGAAATGTAGATCTTATGACGCGATACTCTTAAGATGGATACGTTTAACTTGTTGAATAGGAATAGAAATGTACCATTTGAACTTTATAAGCAAAACATGGAAGGAGATGCTATATATCGTATTGAAGTTGAAATCATGGTGGAAAGTTGAAAAGTTATTATTGACGAGTCTTATCATCATCATCGGCCATATATATCAGTTATTGAATACATCACCCACTCTACCTACCTGCAAATCCACAATTGAATTGTCATTGCTGGCAATAAATTCTCCTATGTCATCAGTTTGAAGTCTCCTAATTTGCCAGAATTGTGGAAAATTAAAACTCCAATAAAATTAACTAGATTTCTTTCGGTTTTGATTTTCTAGATAGTCATAATTTGCATCCTTTAATTCATTTAAAAGCAATAATCGGCTTACCCTTCACGTTTTATTTGCTTGTCATTTGGATATCTTAGCCGTTAGACTTAGAGAGGAGAGGACCACAACAAAACGCATGGATATAACACCAACTCTGTCTCCCTCCTCCAGAATTTGAAGCTAAAGATGAGTCACAGAAAGGTTCGTTCACAGGGTAGCATACCCTTTTCGTGGGAAGACAAGCCCGGGGTTAGTAAGACCCCAAACCACGATTACTCTATCCATATAGGAATAGGATCAGTAGATGCCAAGAATGAAAGGTCAAAATCTTCAACCTTCCAACCACAAGCTGCAGCAGCAGCAGGTCCAGCAATTGAGGAGAGCAAGATTCCTCTGCCTCCATGTCCATTGCAAATGCAAGCAGCTCCTCGTAGAAGCATTTTGGGGAAGGGATTCAAGTGGCAACAAGAAGACCCTTTTCTCGTGGCTTACAAGGAGTGTACTAAGGATGTCAAGCCCAAAAACAAAGCTCTTGGATCTGCTTATTATAAATTAAGGAAAAGTAAATCTATTTTATCATGCAAGAGTTCCACTGATGCAAAGGACGATCATTTTGTGAAGTTATCTCGCCTGCCTCCTCTTCCCAGAGACAAAAATCCATCTTTCGCATTAAGGGACAAACACAGACTAGATTTCAATTATGAATCATGGATCTGATTTCTGGTAATGAACTTGCTTCACTACTTAATTGCATGTCAACTAGTTGCTATCTGCCAATATATATACATATATCGTAGCTCTATATATATAGATTCATTAAGTATATGTCGATATAACAATAGTGGTTGATCTATATGTTATCATTTATCATCTACAACTATTAAGTATTTTCTCCTGGGGACAACTAAATAATATGGATCCGGGGATAACTAAATAATATAGCCAGAATCATCATGCAAAACATCCTGGTTAAATTTTTCTGGGAAGTTATTGTGGGTCCCACTTACGTGTTTTTATCCTCTTTAGGCACTTTGCTTTTTGTTTTTAATTTTTTAGATTTCAATTCAACGTAAGCCCAATTAAATACCTGAGATCGAATCAAAATGAATTGTTTTAAAATATGTCGTCCGTTTTTTTTTAAAAAAAAGTCTATGTTGGGCCTTGCACTTCTTCCTTTGCCGTCGTTTATATGTTTTGGAAATTGACCTGTTATGTAAGTATTTTAGTTAAAAATAATAAATATTTAAAAAATCTATAAAAATAGTTTATGACTCTCTTATAAACTCATTTGAGCTTATTTTTATAAGCTTATCAGAGAAGCTAATAAGAACTTATGAAAGTGAATTTATGTGAAGTTTTTGTAACTGATTTTTCTTAACTCTTAAAAATAAACTATAAGATCAAACTCTTCTAATCTTATAATAAAAAATATCTTTATAATAAACCCTGAGATTAAATCATTATAAACTTATGACAAAAATATTTTTATAATAAACTTTGAAAGACTTTATAATTTCATGACAAAAATACTCTTATAACAAACTCTAATATTGAATCTTAAAACCCTAAATCTTATAATTTTAATCATAGACTCTAAAACTCTTGAAGCTTAAATCTTAAACCTTAAATTTAAAGAGTTATAAATATTTATTTATATCATTTTCAATAATTTTAACTACTATAAATACTTGTATAATGATATATTTAAATATCATGTAATATTATGTGAGTTTTTTTTTAAAGTGTGCATTGAAATATAAATAAACTTTTTAAATTAAGAACTTTTCAAGACTTATAAATTTGTACTATATAAGTGTTTGATTAAGTTGTTTTCCTAAAAGAGACTATTGTCTAAAGGTTTTCGGGGCCTTTTAACGAGGAGAGGCCATGAAGGAACGAGAATTTATTTTTGTAGCTCTTGCAATGCACCCTCTTAACATTGGAAACAAGTGTATTTGGACGTTCGGAAAAACTAATTCATAGGAAGCAAAACCATCATCTTAAATTATTTTTGATAAAACAGGTGGACCCTATCATCGTGTGAATATATTTTTGGTTGATGGAATAACCTTAATCGTACATTATAATCAAGCAGTTTTAGGCTGTCGAAAGTAAAGTATATGCATGGTTTAACTTTATTTATGTTCTTGTCTCTTGAGGTTGAGACTAAGACTAGGACTGCTGTTAGCAATATTTCCAAAGCCTATCATTTAGACAGGACAGGTAACGTTCAACTTTAGTTATCTCCAATCATCCACGAAACCCTATTATTTTTATTTTTCTCTCAACTTTAACCATGCTGCCAAGAAATGGCCTCTAGCTGAAACCCATTTTCTTAAAGAAGATCAATTTATTTATTTTTTAATAGGAGGATGGATGACTTTTATCAAAGTAGAAGCAGCTAATCATGGTCAGTGCTAGCTAGTTGCCATTACTTTCAAACCTCTTTTTTACGTAGAAATCTATCTATCCTTTAAATTAAAACCATCATCAGAATTTAAGTAGTCCGAGTGTTGAAGATTGGATAGGATAGGATATGATGTTTGTTGAGAATGATCAAAGCAAGTTCCTCAAATGAAGGAGAACCTCGAAAACCTTAAGCAATCACTCTTTGGATGACTTTCATAGTGTGTCCTAATTATAAATCGCGACCAATATGTTCGCTCTCATTCTGTTTTCTTTCACCGAAGTAATTCAACTAAATTATTTTATATGGCGCAATATTATATGATTAATTAATTATTGGTGGAACGATAGACTTTGTATATATGAATTATTCACATTCACATCACGCTTTCCTGACCCATCAGACACTTGATGGACGTACCATATTGGTCATGCTTCATTGCCATCATCAATTAATATAGAAAGCAATATTTTTTGTCTAGTTATTAAATTAATCAACACTATCGATCATGCACTGTGCTTTAAAGCTTCATCCATAATCACAAAGTGAATTATATTTGTATACCAACTTGGCAGTATTTTAAGCTTAAAATCTATCTGGCTATCTATATAAAGCCATAAGAAAAAGAAAAACAATTTGACTGGCAGTAGACAGGGACGACATGGACATGGACACTCTCGGTCCCAATCCGTGGTGTAGTGCCTCTGGACTGGGCCCTGTTCTTTATTTTTAACCTATATATATATATATATATATATATATATATATATATATATATATATCATACTCTATCTATGTAACCAATGAAATTTTGTTTTGGTTTTCTTGGTTAAAAGTTCTATTTTTTCAGTAAAGGTTTGGGAGCAGAATTATTTTTATAAATTTCACTTCACCTATACACACACACACACACATATATCGTGATTGGATTTAAAATTTAAACCTCAAATTGGAATGTTGAATATTTTATGTTCCGATTTTCATTTAATAGAGAGACAGGACGTTCGGACCACAATGTAACTTGGAAGTGAAGAAATGAAGATAGAAGAAACTCTCGCATGCTCAGAAATAATACTTTTTGGGAGTGATGAATTGATGATCTGAAATGGGTGTATCCCAAATATCATACCTAACACAGTGACTGTGACTGCCCCAATTCTAAAATTAGGAAATATATATTATTTTGGGGGATTCATTTTATTTTAAAATGATAATTGATAATAGGTGACATCTTTTCAGTTCTGATATAAATATTGATAAAATCATTGAGATTAATTAGGTAAAACTCTTGCTGCTGAAATCTCAGTACTTCCATCCCCAAGTTGGTTAATTTATTATTGTATTTTCCATTTGAGGTTAGGCCACAACGTTATAATCTCTCTCTATATATTTATCTATTCGTAAAACAATGATGTATAATACGGCACATTGTATTATCTCTTTCTAACACCTAATTAACGAAGCACATCATCTAACATAAGCAGTGTTCTATAATACTATATAATATTCAGTGTGTTTATTTTTGGTTTTGGTGCTTTTCCAGCCAAACCGATACATGTTGTTGGGACGTTCATATTTACATGGAAGGCACAGGAATATGCTTCGTATATTCGATGCAAGCACCTCAACTTGAGTGTTTATTACAATTTGAATGCACATTAATAAAGCATGCAAAAAAGAAAGAAATGGACAGATAGAAAGATAAAGGGGGAATTGTGCTTTTAGTAAAATCTAGAGCCTTAATAGTTATTATATATAATATAGATTGTTGAAAGGTAATCAAATTAGGAGTGACGCATGCACTTTTCCCTTGTTGATTAGTGATTGGATTACGTCTCTGATCATAACCAGTGGGCCCTATTTACGACAATTTTTAGCACAAAGTCATCCGTTCCTTAATTATTATATCTCAATTTTGTTCCTGTCTTGTTTGTACTTAATCCCAAACCAATCAACTTTCTCAAATAAAATGGATCGGTGGGATTAAGTTTGTACTTAGTTTGATTAAAGAAAGTGACGCACTAATTGTCTATCTATCTATAGCAACACATATTCGGTAATAATATTTTATTCTATGAATTTTAATCTCCACTTTAAGTTGGATTTCATTCGCTCAATATTGTTAATTATAATTGTGAAATTTTAATATAGTGCTATTTGCAGGCCTTACTTTTTACACCGTGCATTACACTTATATTTTAATTGCATATTTGTATAATCAAAACTTGAAAAAAAAAAAAAATTACCAATTGTTATACACCGTAGCAAGCGCAGAGAATTAGAAACATATACAAAAAATAAAAATAAATAAATAAAGGTATCCAAAGTATATTTATCTTAATGCGATGATCCAATACATATATATATATATAGAGAGAGAGAGAGAACAAAATACACTTCCTTAATTAATTAACTATCGATCTTATAACATAATATCACAAATAACGTAGAATTTTTTCCTTTTTTTTTAAAAAAAGTAATTAATGTACCAGTCCTTCAACGATAATTTTGGCATCTAATAAGGATCTATAAATAAACTATGAAGAAACAAATAAAAGGACAGTATTACCCTACAGAATAGGAGCCTGTAACTCGTTATTGGTAATGGACACTTGCGACCTTTCGATATTAAGTGATGGTATAACATAAACTTCTTTATTTATGCATACAGACTGCAATTTAAGTGTACGCAGATTGTACAAATATCCTTTTTCTACAGTATTTCAATTGCATTACACGGAGAGCCCGCGAGTGGACTCTTCGTGATACTTATTTTTTTTCAGCGTATGCACTCTTTTATAACTATGTACTTTGCGATGTGGGCCTTCCTTTTTTGTTTTTTCGCCTTTTGTAAGTGTCATACTTACGGTGGGCGCGTTATATATATATATATACATATGAAATTAGATTAGATTGACTGGGGAGGGGCAATTTTGATCAATGGGGCCCCCCATTGGTCTCTTTCTCTTTCTCTATGTAGGAATTACATTTTGCAGTTTGAAGCACGCTAGACCAAACCAATTATGCAAGATCCATAGCGGAATCAACTAGAGATCAACAAAATGATTTTGAGACACAATGAACAAGAAAACAGCTGATTATAATTATATACTTGAATAATTCATACACTAAGTTAGCTAATATCTTACACAAAGATTATAATAATTTATCGTAAATCTTAGTTCGGGTTTTGAAAAAAATTAATATTTTCCAAAACCACTCATGTTTTCCCCAAAAAAAACACCGGCAACCCCCACCAATCCACCACTATATTCTTCCCGGGCTACTTTTTACTAATTTACAAGCAGACATGCCCTTTAATACTTAGAATTAACCGAGGCCGTGCACTCATTAATTTACGTGGTTATGATAATTCTGAACGTTTATTCTGTTGTGAGCTACGTAGAAAAGGAGAAGGGCTGCTGTTGTTGAAAAACCAAAATTTGACTTATGTTGGACAGTTTTTGCCGGAGAACGGTTAGTTCAGACCGGAGCCAATCGTTTTCCGTCCGTACGCGGTTACAGTGATGCAGCAGGAATTGCAAGCGGTTGTTAAGTTCTCTGTTTTGGATTCTAAACCGGTTGACCTGGTTCCGTAAGTTCTCTAAATGCTTCTGTTTTCTCATGCGCGAACGCCTGGCAGATTCCCGGTTCGATATCATTCGTTTCCGCTTTCTCTCGTCCACGATGGATGACGGACGGTTTGAGTCGGGTTTGGGTTTGCCACGTTTTTTGGGGGGCTCGTCTGAACAGAGTTTGGGTTTGTCATGGTTTTCGGGGGGCTCGTCTGAACCGGAACTGGAATTGATGGTCTTGGTGGGTTTGAAGGCCGAGAAAAGGTCAGAGCAATCCCAAGGCGTGAAGCCAGCGTCAAAGGACGAGAATGGGTTTCCCAACAGAGGATAGGAGGCTGGAAGAGCGGACAACATGGCTGCTACACAGAAACAAAAAGATACAAGAGGGTTTTTGCTTATAGGGGGCGGAAGGAAGGAGGGAGAAAGGGAAGAAACGCAGCGTAGGGGGGTCATATTTATAGCCATCTTGGCCACGAAGATGGGATCCACCTCAGCAATTAGTGAGATTTAGGAGGGGTATTTTGGTCCGAGTGGTATGTTTGGGGCTGTTCCGTATGTGTACAGGGACTGACTTTTGAGTCAGTCGGCACTATGGTGGGGTCGTGGGTCTCGTTCACTTTTTTGATGGGGCAGATTGGTGACACGAGCAGATGGGTCCCAGAAAAAGATTGGATTTTAAGCTTACTCGTGAAGAAAGAAAACCAGTTGGCATAAACATTGGACACATGGCAGATGGGTGAGCCTGTGAATATCCAATGATTGGGGAGTTGCTGACGTGGAGCGAAGATGGAGCTTACAGGTGTTATAGAGAGCTCAAGACACAAGCAGTGCAGTAATGCACCGTGCCCCTTTTTGATTGACTCATGTTAAATTGAGGAATACTTGGGTTAACACTAAAGATGAGTGGCGTTCCATTAACCATTTCTTTATTCTGAATTTCCAAATAATCAATTCCCAAGCAATTTAGTTTAATTGCAAGTGGTGGTCGGATTTGGTTTTTGGCGAGCCCACATAGCAGCGGTGGCATGGAGGGTAAATAGTGTCTCCATCGGCAAAACTCAAGTCTAAGCCAATAAACCCGGTATCTTTTTATATGTACGCCTACAAGTATTATACTTCTTTCTTCATTATTTAAATTTTCCAACTTTCTTCCACTGAGTGACCAAAATTGCTTACCTAATATGTGAAATATACAAATTAGTTGACAAAAATGTGCAGGTTTTTTCAATAGACAGAAAGTCAGATGGATATATTTTATGAACTACATCAGTATTTTGCTAATCGCGACTAGCTGATTTTTTTTTTTTTTTTATCTATATATATATGTATATGTATTAATTTGAGAGAGATAATGGTGGTGACAATAAAGGATGTCTGAATTGTCAAAGTTTAGAGACAGGGAATCTATAGGTTACTAGAATCTTCATAGGAGTTTGGAAAAAAAAAAAAAAGGTGGGAAAGATAAGAAACGTTAGTGCTAAAAGATTAAAGAAAGACGAATGGACAGAAAAGCAAGAAGTCAAGGTTGCTACTTTGCAAAGGGTTAACATGCAATGGTCTATACATTCAAGAAACACGAGCAAACTGCACATGCATATATATATGCTGATACGTCTATTTCTAGCTATTTTCCTTTTTCCATTATTCTTTTCAGTAACTGGTGTATTTCTACGTAGGTAGCTTTCCTCCTCACCCCTATTCTCAAGGTTCTAGCCGATTCCTTCCTTTACCTTAACAAATAATTATTGACAAATAACAGGTTTTTTTAAATCATCATATCAAACATTAAACAAGGAAAGTTGATCAAATTTGGTGCCGCCGAGCAAATTAACTAACAGGTAGTTGATGAGCATGCATAACTGCTTGATTGGCAGGCTCGGCTCGAGTTGCTTGCTTCTGTCGAGGAAAAAGTTAGGTCTTTCTGCGCATCAGATTTTTAATACTATTAGTATTAGTATTTATTAATTAATTTGGGGAATATTCTTTGGTAGTACAGTATTTCTTAATGATAAAGCTGCAACGGCCATTCAATTAAGAAAATATCGAAGCTCGGCTAGCTAGCCAGGCACGGCCGGTTGCCAACTATTTCGTACTCTGTCATGTCATATGCTGAATCGGTGGTCTAAATCTAAAGTTTTGCACTAAAATGCATGCGAGCCTTAATAGAGATTTTCTCGACCCCACAACAATATTGATAAGTGAATTTAGTCAATTAATCACAAATTGACCGTGTGCATGGCCGTCTATTTTCTTGGCTGGGTACGTGTATTCAATAATTGGAGAAATTTCTGGTAAAAAAGAGCAACGAGGTAAGCAATCCATGTGACGGGAAAGAGGATATAAAGCAATTAATTCGTGGATGAGCAAAAGATAAAGGAACAGCAATAGGATATTTGTGTTGCCAAGAAAGCTAAAAGAGGTATTACATAAAAAGAGAGTTGTCTGTGTAAGGAGGGTTACTTTAGCTTTTGCTTTTGGGTTATCCCCTAATACTTGTGAGATAGGGTATGGGTGCACTTCTTGAGCAATGCATCACATGCAAATATATCGAGACTAAGTAAAAGTAAAGCCACTAACAGATGCATGATGGAGAATGAAGAAGGTGATAGTGTCTGCTGTCTAGCTCAGAAACGGCAAGAGTTGAGGGATTAATAATATATATTGCTGTTGGACAATTCTTTACCAAACCAGAATTCATGGGTGCTTGGGTCTTATTTTCACAAGGAGACCTTAATTACATAACACCAGCGTCCGCTAGCTGTTGCTAAATGATTGAGTGAAGAGAAATCTCTCTCTTTATTCTGCGCCAATATATATATATACATATCAAGTATATCAACTCGATCCAGAGTCTGGCTCACTGCCCATTTCGCTTTACTTTTCTTGCTCCGACTTTGGAGTCAACAAATTTACGCCTGCTTAGCTTTTAAGATTCAGATTCTCTCCGCTGATTCCTTGTCTGGGCTTCTCTGTCTCTGGAACCAACTATTGCCACGTGCATCCAGTTTAATCACTAATTTTGCCCTTCACTTTGATGATTAAGGGAAAATTTATTTGCACATCTCCATTAATATACATCTTTAGCTTTTAATTATGTTAAGTAAAATTTTAAACAAAAAGTAAGTATCATAAAAAATAAAATAAATAAAAAGTAAATAATTTATAGATATAGCACAACTCAATGATTAATGCCATTTAATTTCAAAGATTTTTGTTTCTCATATTTGGTGGGATAGGTGAAATAACCAGTTTGAACCAAAAAAAAAAAAAAAATAATAGTTTGTACTTTGTAGAATCATAATTTTGATTTCCTAATAAGCTAGTTTATAATGCAAGCTTGGTTTTCTCCATTTTTTTTTTCTCAAAAAATATTGTATACTCATGTTTGCTAGATGTTTCAATCTGATTTTGGAAAGCAACTAACTTCTAACATATGAAAGGAAAGAGGTCGGTGTTGAAAAGTTCTTGAAAATAAAAAAAATGCATTGATTTTTTTTTTTTTTCACAGAAAATGTGTTCGTGATGAATTGTTGATTCATAAGGATGTTTCTAGAGCAAGATTATTTAATGTTATTCCAGTTGCTTTTGTGTGCATGCAAGAACTTCAATGATTCTCTTATGCCTTTCTTAAGAGAGAGAATTAAATAGTTGACATTAAGTTTGGTATTAAGGAATATGTCAATATATGCAAATATCGTTCAGAATACGTTCACTCTCCCACAGCAAAGAAAAAAAAGATAGAAAAGAAAATCTATGGGGGCCAAATTTGCTTCTTTCAGTTTCATTTTAAGCTATGTTGTTTGATTGAATTAATTTTTTATACGTATAATAGTCTTCAAGACTGTCAAAAGGGTGACGAATAAATTTTCTGGTAAAATAAAACAAATATATATAAATTTTTTTATCTTGGGCATTTTCTATATATATATATATTATGGATTTACATGTTCCTTGTTTTCTGAATCAGATTCTATATATATATATATATATATAAATGGTAACATGATACTTTGACAGTAACAGTAATAATGACGTGAAATGAAGACGGAGGATTCAAAGCAATCACATACTTTATTATGGTGTGACCAATTTTTCTGTTGAACCTTGTTTTGGGATTTCTGTACTAGCGTCTGACATTTGAATATCAGATTTGGGAAGCAGAGGTAAAACATTGGGATCGTCATCTATTGTTTGGAGGTAGATGCAGGAAAACCAGTCTAAAGAAGCGAAATAGAAGGCAGCGACGCCATGGCAGAGCCATGCTCCCACTCCATCAAGCTTTTTGCACGAGTAACAGCCACTGCTCGTGCATGTTGAAGTCTTAAGCCCTCGTGTTTCCGAATAGCACAAGTTGGAGTTGGTGCCGGTGCTGAGGCAGCTCATCTTACAGGCGGGATTAACCTCTTGCTCCATTGATCATTAATGGACTTAATTGAGGGTCGACGATTGAGGATATATGTAAAAAAAAAATGCATCAGCAATTTGTTATTCGTAATTAAGAGATATCCTTGCAAGCCAAAACTACAAGAAAAGGTATCTAAGACCTATCAAGGGTTTTGGAATAAGAAATATATTCTTGACTTTAACTGCTACTGGGTATTGCAAAGATCCTGCCTATTAGAGCTTTCCCCGCAAGTTCATGCGTTTAATTTGTTTCATTAATTTCTGCATAAATAAATATATATAACGCAGACAATTGATTACGAAAACATCGTTTTATAAACTTAATTATTTATTAAAATAAGTTTAATTGGACATTCGTAAAATCAAATCACATTTTTCACATTTCACTTCGATAAATACTCAAATCAATCTGTAGAGTCCATCCAACTATGAAATTGTAGGGTTAAAAATTAAAATAGTCCCCGTGGAGCGGAAGGAGTTCCGAGAGAGAGACTGGAGCCGTTTGAGTCCGTCCAATTATGAAATTAATTTTTATAAAATAAAGAAAAAGGGAAAATAATCGTTTGAGCGCGTAACTCTGTTTATACTTGGTACAGCTTTATCTTCTTTCATTGCGATGGGCCATTCGCTGTTTCTTTGACATATAACTATCATAGCTTCATGGGCTCTCTTTGCCGTTTAGCAGCAACGGCTTCACCATGAATTGGGCCGAGTTAATACAACAACTGTTCCAAGGTTACAAGAAAAATATAATTACAATTTCTGTTTTTCAGTTTTTTTTTTAAATTATTACAAAGTATTATATAATTAAAAAAAATGGGCACGAGTAAAATACACAGAGATGTTATGTAATTAGCGATTGAGTGTATAAATCAGTCAATAAGAATTTTATTTTTATTAACTAAAATCTTCAAGTTTGAACCCTTTAAAAACTCGTAATTATGCTAAAACACTGAGAAAAAAAAAAAAAAGTGTTTATATAATCAGTGTTAGATAGTAAATTGTGTTATTAGCTTATCTGATTGTGATTACCAGCTTAGTTGATCACCTATATACATTCCTATGAATATTGAATCATCCTGTCCACTCAGGCAACTTGAACTCAAATGAAGCTATCAATATGGTGAGAATTGGAGGAAAATTAGAAAAGTCTATATATGAGCAGCAATTTTGATTTTATATTTATTTTATTGGGGTGTCGAAGTGGTGGGCCGAGTTGCGGGAGAGTTCTCACGTCAAACGTCTAGATCTGGTGAGGGCTGACGCGAAGCTTGTGTTCACGCCCCAGAGAGCGGCAAGTCGTGGGGCTGCTTTTGACTATGCATGTTTTGGGCAGAAGGAGTTATCCAATAGAAACCCCAAGAAAATATGATGATCGATTCACCCAAAAATGATTATGGCATTATGATGGATTCGCTTACGCAGTTTGCTTGACAATTCTGCAGCTTCATTATTCTGATCTGAATTCTTTGATTAGTTGATGGAACCCAACTTTAATTAGTTGCACAGTGACACTTTTAGACCTGGACTAAGAAAAAGGCCATTTAGCTAGCTGCGCTTCCACCGACCATGTCAGCCTAAAACACAAGCATATGCAGACAGTGCTGAAATAAAATATTTGGATGGGATAAGGACATTTGAACTTGCACAGAAAGTATTGCATAGATGGTGCCACCCGTGTTTGTGTTTACATGTCCAGTCAACTCTTCCTTTTGATTTTATTTCTAAATTCTAAACGAGTTGGAAATTTTACACCATTTATCCCTATTTATGCGTGTGATTTTTCTTCCATGGAGCCCACCAAAATAAAAATCGTGCAGAAAATGGGGATGGCCCTTGTTTTCTCAGTTGTGACTGACCATATATATATATATATATATACACACGATGATTGTTCCTTCTACCATACAATATAATAGAAGAAAAAATGGTAGCGAAGAAGTTGCTGCCAGGGGTGAAGTTTTTCTCAAAGTTGATCACGGAATCTCATTAAATGGACCCAAACAGACAAGATTCATTGTCATTTGAATATGAAGTAAAAACCTTTTAAGATTGTTAAATCAGAAATGACATTGATGTGTTATCCCCCTCACAGACGTTGATAGACCATTTACAGTAACGTTAACGGGACAAAGGCTTATTTGACTAAGAAGCTTTATGAACTATTTATATCATAACAACTTATTACGTAACAATTTTATCAAATAATTAATGTTAATTCTAATACATACGAGATCATATATATACACATTTAAAGCTACTATAACTTTACCTACCCAAAGGCAAAGGGTTTCTTGAACCTCAAAAAATTCTGCTTTTGACTCGTTCAACCATCTAAACTACTTTCGGTTAGTACCACGGCCGCAATTAAATTCCCACAGATCAATTCTTCTCCCTTTTTAATTACCTTTGATCCTTAAAATTCCTTCTCTGCATTCACCAACGCGTACTAACTAGCTAGGTCAACATCCTTTATCAAACTTTAATTAATGATCCTTTGCTTCCATTCGCTAACCAGCTAGTATTATATTCACACACACTCTCTCTTGCAAATTCTTTTCCCATTTCTTTATCATTTTATTGTAGGTGTATGTTCCGCGGATCCATGAAATGGAATGTTGTGAGATTTGTCACAGGCTCACCAATACTTAATTATATCCGATATAATTAATTAAGTCTCTTATTTTCTTTTTTTTTATTATGAATATATAGATAATGACTATATGTGATCTTCGAATGTATCTCACAGTCCAAGTATCAGCATGACTCCTTTGAAGGCATGCATTCGACATCAACTTTAGATCTTTGCGTGATGCACTGTGCTACTTGTCTTTCCTTTTTCTTTTAATACAAACAAAAATGAACTTACATCCATTTTGACTCCTTTGTATCATAAACATAGACAATAGAACAACTGACTTAAAAACTAAAGTCACAAGTTTAATTCTCCATTTCCACAAATAGACAATAAATTAATTAATACATTTTAGTTGAAGCATGTGAACTGTTAGGTTAGGTGCTCTGTCACACACAAACACAAACACATATATATTCTGTATTATTTTACTTAATCAAAGATCTTCCTGCTGTATGTATGTATGCATATTCCTTAATTATCAGAAAAGGACAGAGAGTTTTGCGGCTGATGCCTCTGTAGCTCCTCCTCAAGAGTTAGTCATGATCCATTTATGTCTCGTCTCCTATGAGGTTGGTTATCAATTAGAAATCGAAGCTTTGAAATGAAAACTGAATATTCTGATGTGGCTGACAACTCATCTCGGGGCATCCATCAGTGTACGCTTGACAAGTCTTACTTGGTTCTCTTAGCTATGTCGTGTATATGAGATCACCGGACGCTGAAATACTTCTGATTCCCAATAAGTTTGAAGACAAACACATAATTGCTTCTGTAACATTTACCAACCCAATACTATCTACATCTAATATAATTTCTTCAATGTAAAGAAAGGTCACCGAAAATATTTAAAATTTGTCCAAGACTAATTTTATGAAGAAAATGACTAGTACAAAGTGATAATTAAATTTTGAGAACCATACTCTTTCGCATACTAACGCTGGTTAAATACTATTTACATTTCACAATAAAAAAACTATATATATAGGAGACGACTAATTATCTATTAAATAGTGTTAGGACAAACTTCGTATCAACAAATACTAACATGTGCATAAGACATGCAAAGTGAGAGCGGGTGAATATGGACAAAAAAAAATAAAAAAATTACATACTAAAGCTCTACAATGTTAATTTGGCAGAGGAGAAATCGGCAAACTCATCAGAGTAATCCCATAAACAACAAAATTCCAGCTTTATTAACGCGGGGATTTCGTGCCCTTCCTCTCTTATTTGCTTGCTTTTTGCTTGCACCCACTATTCAAGTAACTTTTTTATTAAAAAAAGAAAAAGAAAACTCTTTTTCAGTTTGATTTACAGATTTAGTTTTCACCGCGTCCTCCTATTTTATGGTTGGCCTTTAATTATCAATGGCCTTTAATTATCTATCCAGTATAATAAATAAAGCCTCTGTTAAGCTTCCAACGTTCACACATCCATTTGCCTTCTCCTTATCTCTATAAATTCCTTGTTGCTGTCCCTCTTCCCCATCGTACTCTAACTCACGGCCTTATCCTTATTACCAAGATGGCCAAGCTCTCCGCTCTCTTCTTTGTGGCTCTCTTCCTCTGCTTTACGTTCGCCAACGCTGCTCGCCCTCTACCGTCAAATACTCAGCATGGGGTTGGTTCAATCTCAATTCCTTCTCTTTCCGCTTTTACACTCCTAGTATTCTTTATTTCTCCTTTGTGTCTTTAATTTATTTTGTTTGTTATGCTTAGGTTGTTCAAACAGAGCGGGATGAGGCGGTGGATGAGAGCTGTGACGGCGTTACAGAGGAAGAATGCTTGATGAGAAGAACACTAGCCGCCCATATCGACTATATTTATACTCAGAAGCACAAGCCATGAAAAATCTTCTTCCTCTCCTCTTCTCTTATTATTAGCACTTGAATACCGTACGCAAGAGTATATAATACATATGAGTGCTGGTTCATTTTGGGCTGCCGCTTTTTTTTTCTTTTTTTTTCTTTTTTAGGGTGTGTGTTTAGCCCATACATATAATCGGTGTATGAATTATCGTGAGTTTATGAAAGAATGAACACCAAGTCTACAAATTTTTGTATATATGCCCAACAAGTTTATGAATAAATTTGATCTTACAAGAGAGTAATAAAAAAAGAAAAAGGACGAAGGGGTCTACAAGTCCCCATAACTTGGGATTAAATGCTAGCTATTCATCTGATGTATCTAAACAATTTTGAGTTGACAAATGAAGAACAAGAAAGCAGGTGACTATTGACTTGTGCAGATATCTTAACCATAACTTTGGGATTTAATGCAAAGCAACCCAGCACTCTAGTCTAGTCCCTCTGTTTTCTGTATTAAATGTAAACAACCACTTGGGTTGCTCAGACTGGGAAAGCTGGAAAGGTAGCGCCAGTTTTGATCGAGTTGGTTGACAGTTGAGTTTTAAATAATAAGCAACCTCTGATTTCCTTCAAAGCCTATTAAACCTTGTTATTGTACATGTGACGATAGATAGAAACGTAAGGCATGCAAGCTGCACTCATTCCATTACACCTTAATAATTCTCCTAAACGAGTTGGAGTTGAAGTTGGAGCTACAAAGTTGGCCTTCCCTCCCCAATTTCTTCTTGTGGACCATTGTTGGCTCTTCATCGTTTGACTGCGCCATTATTTCCAATATTCCGTGGTCCTTTCTATCTTGCTTGCAATTTGTCTTTGTTATCACCAGCTACGTAGTCCATTACACGCTCCTAACACGTAATGGAACAGTGACCAGACATTCACGAACAGTTTGCAAGTCTGATTAAGATTGTTCGTGTTGCTTACAACAGTCCCCTCTGTAACAGGTTACGCATAAACGTCAAATATAATTATTCGTTTGTTTGAATATATGGTCATTTACACTTGGTGGAGCTATAATTGCTTACAGAGCTATACCAGAATGTAGGAATTAGGCAACATAGCATACGGTGCCATCGTTTTCTTCCCCAAATCTTTCCTTCTATGATATTTCTTGACATTTAAAAAATTTCGAGAAACCGTTCTGTTCCATAAAAATAATCAGGAGAATGTGAGCAGCGAATACAGACATACTTGCCTTGAGTTGGGCCTAGTAGCCCAAAATAAATATATTATGAACCCATTTAGATATAGTCCAATGAGAGGCCGGTAAAATTTATCTTCGGGCTGATGAACCTTTAACATATGGGCCACATTTTAATAAGCCCAACTTCACTTTTTTTTTTTTTTTTAATTTTTAAAAAGATATTTTGGGACTAGTTTTCATTTTTGTGAATTGATTTTCCAGAAACCCTGGAAGAGAAGAGCAGGTGATTGAACAAGACAAAGAAGAGAGAACCAAAGCTAACATTGGAAGAAAGATTCAATATGTTCGGGCGGAGCAGGTTTCTGACGCTGCCAATGGTGATTGGAGCAGTTGTGTAAGTTTTAGTAGTCTCAAATCTTTTGCTCCGGTCCTCCCGGTGAACATGCATACTTGTTGTCAAATCGTCTAAATATATTCTAATTCGTTACCGTAACTGTTCAATTTGTGGGCGTGTTTAATAGTCTGTGAATTTTGAGGTTTTCTCCAAAGCTGTTGCCAATTGTTTGTTTGTCTGGGATCACTCTAGAGTTTCTCGATTTATATTCTGATTCACTATATTCGGTTCATTTTCCCGAGTTTATTCTGCTTGTTGTTCAATATATTTTGTTCCTTGTACGTTGACTTGTGTAAAATGAAGTTTGCTATCAGAGAAGTGCACTTGGTCTTTACAATTTCAAGTAACTACTGTATGTCCAACCTGTTGACTCACTTAAATGATGAAGCCTGTATTTACTTTTACTGTCAAGAAATGCAATGGACATTCCGTTATATGCAGCTTCAGCTGGGATTTATTTTGTGGAATCATTATGGTTAGTAAGCTGCAAAAGGAATGTCAAGCGAGAAGAAAGTAGTAATCCCTTGTTCCTAAAGTCAATAAGCATTCACGTAAACGTACCTTTGCTTTGCAGAGGCATCAACCTGTTTGCGATTCAAACTATCAATGTCAATGGACTTTCTATTACAGTGTGGTCAGAGTTTTGTGTCCTAAAGGATCAGCCCCTCCAAACGCACACAAAAAACAGTTATATATTTGTGCTCTTCTTTGTCAACTGCTTGTTGTGTTTTGTCCATATTGTATTGCTACTCGTGTTTATTTTGAATTCCCTTCCCGTGCATTATCTCTTACACTTGGCTCTGGTCGAATGATTTTCAGTTCCTTGAACTGTCCAAGTGCTTGGTTCTGTATGCAAGATTCTATACGTCTTTCAATGGTTTTCCAATGGGCTTTACAGGATTGGTGTCGTTTCTGGGAAGGCAATATTTGGACCTCCACTTGATGAGTATTGGAAAAAGAAGCTTCAGGAAGAGGCAACTGCAAAGGAAAATGACCCAAGCTCAACTTAGCCCACCATTATATGAGTTCTTCCATATGTTGCCACATTTCATCAAAATCAAGATGAGAATTGGGGGACAACATTTTTAATTTGCTCTGCACTTGAAAGAATCACTACACCAGCTCTGCTGAGATGATTTTTGAAGAACAATGAATTCCAATTTCCATTGTTTAGGCAAAGAAGAAATTTTTTGCTTTGTCCACACTCTCTTATTGTTTGCCTTTCTTATTAAGAAAAAGGGAGCACTGTAAGTCTGTAACTTCTCTGTTAACTCTATTTTCTTCGAACTGCAACATGATCCAGAAAGATTTAAAGAAATTTACAACTTTTGTTTTTTTTAACTGGATGTTCTGGTGTGATGATGCAACTCATCTCTTAGCTGCCATATCATTGAGATTTTACGCTTGGGCATCTTTAGTAACATTATGTTATCACATTCGAAAGCAATATTGATGATCCATCACTTTCCAACGCAAACTGTAATAGCTAGCTTTCAAATTCAAATGTGGAATTTTTGAAACAAATATCAAATGCGCATAACTGCAACTCCCACTAAGGAGCGCCGTTCAGTGGCGAAACAAATGGCATTTTGGCTTAAAACTCAGATTACCCTTCGTCAATGACCCTGTTAACTTCTTATGTTATGTTGATACTCTTGACAATCTCTGTGAAAACCCTGTGCATGACAAAAACAAGCCCTACCTCAATGCACTATCACGAGACATAAGAAACCTTGGGCGCGAAAAAAAATTATAATATACAATTCCAGAAGCAAACTTCCATAAAAGAAGGAAGGAATAGAATTCGAATGACAAGCTGAACATATAGACCTTGAGCTCAAATACAGAAACGAGCTATACGGGATAGTTTGTTTACAAGGCTTAAATGTGTATTCAATGGACTAATCTTCTATACTTAAAAATGCTGCTTTTTGCATATTGTATAAGAATGGATTGTATAAGTTTATTTAATATAATTTTTTTTTATACAATGTACATATCCTAACTCTAATCAATCCCACCACTCAATACATTGATGCATATTAATAATATAGTCTCTTTTGTTCTAATCAGACATGATTGTATTATTAAAAATTTGAAATTTATAATAAAAAAAATTTATGAATGATAGATCTCTATCATTCAAAGGTTATTTATGTTAAAAAATTAATTTTTATACAATATCCTATCAAGCCTTATATCTTCAGACCTTTATACTATCAAACCTAAACCACAGCTAATACTCCTCCTACTGTCAAACAAATAAGAATGTGCATCTCAGGAAAACCCCGATGTCCTGTCTCATCGACACTAGCTTGTACAAGGGAACGTCGAAGATATAGCTGCAAGAAGCTTAAATTCTATAGTCACTGTAAATTTCTTTAATTATAATAGAATTTACAGAATCCAATTATATATACACATAGGAATCACTTGAGCAGCAGCACTGTCAAACAAGAAACAGCAAGAAAGACTTTCTATGGTCCTAATGACCAATTACGTCAACTTGGTTTAAGAAACTGTTCTGAACTACTTAAGCAGGGATAAAAGCCCAAGCACCTCCCATAATGTGCAAGCACAAAGAGAGACATATTGTCATAATAACAGAGGATTTTGCCGCCACGTATCTCACAAGTTCAATCACTGCCTCGAGAACAATATCTGCGCGTCTCTTTAAACTAGCACAAAACGTCTCGAGAAGAAACTCCATGAAGGATCTAACTGTCTCAAAAGTCACCCTGCCAGTCATATCAAGAACAAGCCTCCTATTGCTGGGAACTGCCAACGTGGATGAAAACTTGCTGAGCCATCCACTCTCTTTTTCTTCACCTGAATGATTTCCTCCTAATTCTAAAGATGAAGTTTCTTCACCCACGTCCTTAATTCGTGCTGGAGTTGGACTTTCTTCGATAAGCAAATATGAAGTTGAACTGGAATTGACATCTGGATTTGAACTTGTTAACACTTGGTGGGAGGTTTTGACAAGAGTCTCAATAGCATTATTACAAACAGATACCAACATGTCTTTCACTTTAGTACCATGCTTGGGGTTAGTTAGGCCAGAGAAGAAATCATCATAGGTGTTGATATCCATGGTCTTGTCAAGATAAACAGCAACTGCCGTGCTCACAAATAATTGAACACAATTGCCAACTAGCTCACTGCACTTATCACCACATACCACATCAACCCATGTTGAACCAGGATCCACATTGGAGCCAAGATGTCTAACACGAGTAGAATTGCTAGGATTTGATTCTCCACCGGAGTGCCCATCTGAAAATAATGCGAGGACCAGATTCCTGGCAAAGCTTCCAACAACAACGGAAGCAAAACCTGACCCAGCCGGGGAAAAGAGCTTGTCAACTACCCGGTCCACAAAGCTTGAATCGGTAGTGGATTGATCACGATCAGTCTGATTCATAGATTGATAACCACGTAAAGCTCCCACCGTTACTGCCTGAGTAAAGCTTATCAGTGAATCTGAAAACTCGTCAGACCGAGTTATTTTAGAAATTTGCTTCACGCTATTGGGTACTTGATCTGAATCAGACTGCAAAAACTCCTTCATATCTCTGGAGACAACCCCAATAGTCTCTGCAGATTCGGAAACTGCTTCAGCTACAGAAATAAATGCACCCAAAAGCTTTGAGAGTTTCTTTCTCTTTCGAGCTACAGAAGGCGCATGATAGACCTTATAAGCACTGTAACTGGTGAATCCAACGGCAGCCAGCATAAAAATCCATTTCTTCCTCTTCTGGACAACATCAAAACCCTTGACAGCCAATTGCAGTTCCATGTAAAGGAAATTGCACAAAACCAACCAATTCTATTACAATTTCAGCTTTCCCTATAAGAAATTTAATCAATTCATTGACGGCATTCCCACAATTATTTTTCTTTCGTTCCGGGCGTCTTGGAATATAGAATTCAAAGCAGTTCCTCTTTTTCTGTTTTCGGTTTCAAGAAAAGGGGTGATGACCTAATACGGTTGAAGCGACGAATGAAGAGAGCAATAAAGATAAAGAGATACAGAGAGACGGACCTGAAAAGAGGATTGGATTAGAAAGGAGAAGAGAAGAGAAGATTATGACGTCAAAGGCCGTTGCAGAAGATTCAGCGGCATCTTGCGTAAGCAAGCCAATTTTGCGTGTCTCTGTAATTTTTGGTGGAAGCAATTGCCCCAGCGATCATCCTCAGCCATAACTTCAATACACAACAGAAATGAAGGCCACCCCGAGCCACAGCCACCACTAGATATTCAATTGAATTTAATTTATTTGTTTTGGTGTTTGAGTCTGATCCGTCTTCTTAATGGATTATGGGCCTCATCGCCGTAAATACTAAAATTCACGAACGAGTTTAAAAGCCCAAAACTGAACAAGACTTATGACAATTTGAAGTTTAAAATATACGTATTTCCTCAACCGGCATATAATTAGATTTGTGGCGGTTTAGTCTTGGTCTTGGGATAGCAGTCTCTCGATCCCGTCTCCATTCCCGAAACCTCAATTCTGTCGCTGACTGGGTAAAGAGACCAAATCCTCTTTCGAATCCTAAAACTTTCTCTTTTACGATTAGTATCACGAATTCGTATTACGTGTCCAAAGCTTCCAGGGATAGCCACCCAGCTCAAAGTCCACACATGCCACGTGGGAAAATAGAAGAAAGGTGGCAGTCCCTGTGAATCCACGTTCCCAATTTTCTCTCTGCGGAGCTGTGTATAAGCCTGCTCAAAACAGAAAGTGACGTGACGCAGCTGAGCTAGCTAACCCTACTTCCAAGACAGTGACTGTCCCCACTATTCAAAAGCTACAAACATTCAATGAAAAAGTCTTTTTTTATTTACTTTACCCCTTTCCTTAGACTTTATACTTCCGGATACCAAAATCCACATGTATATGTATATGTATATGTTGTAGTTTCCACTGCTTTGGAAAAGCTGTTGCAACAGGTAGCCATGAATCCTATACAATTTGGTATTGATTCATACTTGGGCATGCTGCTCGAACTTTCCATGTTCTCTTCATTTCGATCTAATTTCTTTGAATTTCCTTCTTTGGTTGACTTTTTCCTCCAATAAGTAACACTATATTTCTAATTTAGAATGGAGAGTTCAATTTCCATACTAAGTTCCCGTCTTTCTACATTTGTTAGATTTTCTCTAAGTAATTGGTTAACGGAAGTCATAGGCATAGGCAGGACATGAAATTCCAAATAGATATGGATGGTTATCAATGATTTTCCGAGTCATCGATCGCTTCGAATACAAGAAAGAGGCGCTGCTGTCCTGTCTTATCGCCTAGATCGCTTGAGTTTTCAGTTTCCGGATACGCGTTTACGTTTTGCTTATGTTTTGAACCTTTTTAAACTAGAGCTATCCTGCGATACATCATCCAACGCTTTGCCGATAGAGCGAGAATGATGGAGATAATTTACCAGCCTCACATCGATCGGGAACTTGAATCACTTAAAGAAAGAATATATCCACCAAGGTAAATACAATCATCTTCGTTGTCATAATTACTTTCCAATAAATCCATATGGTTAATGGAATGGTTTATTTTGTTTGATTTGGATCAGGGTTTGTATAGACAATGACTCGTGCGGAGACTGCACGGTGGTGAAGGTTAGAATGTAAAACTGGTTTTCAAGTATTTACTTGTTAATTTATATCTGCTTAATTTGCATGTTATCTGTTTACATATTTCGCCCACAGAATCAATCGACAATGGTCCATTTACACAGATAGATATGATAAATGCCAAATGATCAAGTGTGGGTACTTTCCAACTTGACCTCATTTATGATTAAATAAATTCAAAAATTGTAGGACGTTGCGTTGGCTTTTTCTAGTATAGTGTAGTGCATGTCATCTATTACAATACATTGGAGTTTCAAAGCGGAAACCAATTTTGGCTGGTATTCTATGAAAACGACTTGAACAAATTATAAACAAACTGCATGATTACTGGAAACCAAATTTGTGTCTTTTTAACTCGACAGGTTGATAGTGCCAACAAGGATGGGGTATTATTGGAGATGGTCCAGGTGTTGACAGATCTTGATCTCATCATTACCAAATCATACATTTCCTCTGACGGAGGATGGTTCATGGACGGTCAGTAGTAATGAAATGAGCTAGCTATGCATAAGTCACGTATAGAATATTATTGATCATTGATCATTGATTGCAGTGTTCCACGTGACCGATGAATTGGGTAACAAACTCACTGACCAAAAATTCATGCTTTACATTCGGCAGGTACTCTCTTGTCATCTAAACAATTCAATTCAAATTTATTTATGTTAAAATCTGGACAAATAGACTAATTAAACTATGATATGATGTGATATTACAGGCTCTTTGTGCGAGTAGGAGAGGAGGGATTTCAAGGGAAGTAGCAGAAAAAGTTTCTACGGAGAAGACAGCATTAGAAATGAGTGGGACGGATAGACCGGGCCTACTATCGGAGCTTTCCGCAGTGTTAGTTGAGTTGGGTTGCATGGTCACCGCCGCAGATGCCTGGACCCACAACGACAGAGTGGCCTGCATAATCCACGTGGAGGATGCGTTAAAATCTGGGCCTATTACAGACCCAATTCGGTTGGCCCATGTAGAGGAGCAGCTAGAGAACGTGGTAGAGGCCCATGATGGCAAGGGAGAGAGGAGAAGCGTGACGTTGACGGCCACCCCCGACGGGGCTGGCCGCAGCCATAGAGAACGGCGGCTCCACCAGTTGATGTACGCAGACAGGGATTACGAGAGATGTGGTGCGTGTGAGTGCGAGAGCAGCGGGGAGCATGACAAGGGCTGTGATGGGAGTGGGACCCACGTATCGATCAGTAAATGCGAGGAAAAGGGGTATTGGGTGGTGAATGTGAGGAGCAGGGACCGTCCTAAGCTGCTGTTTGACACCGTCTGCGTACTCACCGACATGCACTATGTTGTGTTTCACGCAGCAATTGGCTCCAAAGGCTACATGGCTGACCAGGTATGGTATTATTCACGCACACCGACATATGGATTTATATTATATTTACTTAATGTCTGCCTCTGCAAAATAATAATTCATGGTGACTAATTGACAGGAGTACTTTATAAGGCACAAGGAGAGTTGGAGTTCAAATTTGGAGACAGAAAGCGAGAGGCAAAAGCTGACACTATGTTTAATCGCAGCTATAGAACGCAGGGTATCGCATGTAAGTCTCAATTCCACAACACTGTCTGTCTCTCACCACCGCCATTATTATTAAGTTTGGATGTTACTTTGATGAGATGATGCAGGGATTAAGAATAGAGGTTTGCAGTGAGAACAGAGCGGGACTACTGTCGGATGTGACGAGGGTATTTCGAGAGAATGGACTATTCGTCTCAAGGGTCGAGATAGGAACACGAGGAGAAAAAGCAGTGGGATCATTCTACGTTAAAGATTCATCGGGACAAGAAGTAAACCCAAATATAGTGGAGTTTGTTAGAAAACAGGCGGGTGGAACCATTGTTGCTCTTCGCGGATGCAGTTATGAGATGAGCACAACTTCTCAAGAAACCTCAACCAAGACTAGTACTAGTATACAACAAGATAGGCCTAGATTTTCGATTGGAAACATGCTGTGGTCGCAGCTTGAGCGCTTCTCCGCCAATTTCGGAATCGGTCCCATTAGATCCTAATAGTTAATCCTTCTAGGAATGCCAAATACACACAACCATACACTACTTAAACCTCATCTTATCCCTGTTATACTTCTAGCGTTAGATAAAGATAATTTATGAAATATCGTTACATTACATGTATTTTCCGAAAAAACAAAACGATCGTCCACTCTTTTTGGAGTTTGGCCCGTCTCAATCTTCTTAACAAATATTATAATTTCATACTACACTTCATTTAAGATTGTTTACAATACCATATGAAGAATGGTTTATTGTATGGTGCTCGATGACCGCACTTCACATGTAGCATAAGATCCAGCAGAGACTGGCTTTATGTACACAATTACAGTTTCCAGAGGGCCAATTATAGAATACAGGAACCTATATGCAAAATATTCACAGAAAAAATAATGGGAAATATAATAAAAACACTTGCATCCGGTAAAAGTTACGTGGCATTATCACATTACATCAATGTCATCGACGTTGAGCCAATCATTAGAATCCTTCTGCTCGGGATTATGGGTACTTGCACGCTCGGAACCATGCTGTTTTCCTTCAAAGGAGTTTAAATCCTTATCAGAGTTAGTTGAGCTTCTACTTAGCTGAACCCAATCTCGCGAATCCTTTGTTGAAGAATCAGAACCAGATGTAACTTTCTTATAACTTGAAGGTACATCCCCGTCGTCATCCTCAAGATCACTAAATGATACGTCATCATCATTGGCAATAGGAATAGAAGTTCCACTGGTACCAACCATTTCAGAGGTATCCTCTTTCAACCAATCATCAGCGTCGTCCTCATATTTATCATCAAAGGGTTTATTTGTGGAACCAGAAACTGATTGTTGTACAGATGGATTTGCTGGTGCTTCTTCGACTACAGATTTGTCAACATTTCCAATTTCAGTACTTTGCACGGGGTGCTTCTCCATCTCAACATCAGACATGGATGCTGATGCTCCAACAGCAGATTTCTGCAGAGGTGCTGACTCAGGTTGAGGACTCGTTGGAACAAAGAGATGTTGTTCATCCTCTTTCGAGTGAACAATGGCTCTTGCCGATGTGTCTCCCTCTTGCTTATCCTTACTCCTTTTATCTAATTCATGTGCTAACATTGCCCTGGCTTCCACTATCTACACACATAGTGTGAATTATTAAATTATACATACTAGCTGATTAAATGCTAAAAACGAAAGTAACATATTGCCTACGAATGAAATACAAGAATAATTATGCATCAATCGATCTTCTCCTATGGTTCGAATAACTAAAGATGAGGAATAAATCACAGAATGTAGAATCTGAAATCTGTGCCCACCAGAATGTTACAATTCCAAAAGTAATTAAAGGAGTGCATCCTCGAAAGTTAAAATAATGCCACATAGATTTTAACTCACTTGTGGGGTTGATAAAAGAGCAGCATCATGTTTGTTCAGTCTAGGGTGCAGGAGCACGAAATAAACTTTCCAAAAGCAGCCATCACTCATGTATCCAGGGCAAAGTTCCAATCTAAGGGCAGCTAATCTTGGAGCCAAACGTTCAATAACTAGAGCATGTTCTTGTTGGGCATCAGACAACCCAAAATCTGTAGAAAATTTCATGCGTGGTGAAATATCAGCAAGAATCACGTGGGATACAAAGAACAACGTAGGAGTTAGAAATAGAGTCACTCATGGCAAATTGAGACCCATGAACCAGACTTTCCTTCATGCGATGTAAATGACTTGAAATTTTAAGCATTTATTCAGATATGAATATGATTATCAAGAAAATATACCAGAGTAATAAGCCCATTAAGAATATCAACTTGACAGAGCAAAAAAAAAAACATTATCGGCAATTTTCATGCTCAGTAATCAGAGAGGGGGAAATGGATTTTCACTTTGTTCAGGTAAATCAGTACAAACTATGAGAAGGTATTCACTTTTATCAAAAACGGAAGATAGCACATATATCTTTGCCTAGTCTCCAAAATTGCGTACACTACCACAATTCCAAGCTAATCAGAGAACTACATTTAGTCTCTATATTAATATGCTTTCAATATATGAAATATACCTACTTGAAAATATTTCGTGTTGTTCTAGACACGAATACTGATTCGTTTCAATTTAAAAATCAATTGAAAAAGAGACGGGGAAAGCCATTATACCATCAGAATCCGCATCATCGGGCAGAGGAAAATCCACCCAAGTTTCTGGATGCATGGCTATGCTTCTCGCAAAGGCCACAACCTCCTCAGTCATTCCAACCACACCGTCGAGCTGGTATTCCTCCAGAGACCGCT
The DNA here is from genome assembly GCA_022379115.2 of Bauhinia variegata. Classification (NCBI taxonomy): domain Eukaryota; kingdom Viridiplantae; phylum Streptophyta; class Magnoliopsida; order Fabales; family Fabaceae; genus Bauhinia; species Bauhinia variegata. Next base: position 16,052,756 of record CM039436.1, on the reverse strand, counting down.
CCGCTTCCGAACCAAATTGAAGAAAATTCGATGCGATCTTTGTAAATTCGGACACCGTCTTATTAGTAGAAAGCTTTGAGATGCCGGTCTTAAATTTCCCACTAATCTCAGCAAAATCATTTCGGATTCCGGCAATAATTGCTTCATCGGTTGCCTTGGAATCGGAATCGGAATCGGAATCGGAATAGTCGATTGTTTGCCTCGGCAGTTCAGCAGGATTTGGATCCAAGATCTGAGTTTCATCACGAGAGGAATCGGGTGGTGGGGCAAGGAAAGAGGCAACACCCCAAAATTGACGGGATATGGTTTTGGTGATCTCCGAGAGATCATCTTTCACACCTCGTGCCGTGGGACTAGACGTAGAAGAAGATGATTGGGATTTAGGTTCTGAATCGGATTTCGGAGATGATTTTAGGTCATCGCCATTGTTGCTGTCAGTTTTAGCATTGCGAACGTCGTCTTCATCCTCATCGTCGAACCTGAGTGAGTTTGCGATTGACTTGGCTAACCATGCCATGGTTAATTCCTACCTCTGAGCTGATTCCAGATTGCAACCATGACTTGCCAATAGTGAAGATGAGTTCTTAACGGGGACAATTGACATTGACAAAGACTTTGCTACGACGCCGTTTCAGAATGCAGTACTTCTGCCCCCGGCCGACCCGGTTTAGGCGAACCAGCCGGCCTCAATTTCCTCCCCCACCCCCCCCGGGAAACATCATCCATCCTCTTCGGTCTCCATCTTCGAAAACCTCATCTTTCTCTTTACTATGTAATCTTCACTCTTTCGTTCTCTCCTACCCATTCCACAACTAGAACTCAGCATTGCCAAGCACAGGTGAGGTGCATCAGCAGGTTTTAGTTCTTTATTCTAATCATTTAAAACAATAAAAAAAAAAAAAGGGCCTTCAACTGCAACCAATGAGTCCCAGGTCTTCAACTACAATCCAAAAATGATACTGAGAAGTCGACTATTGAACATTCAAACTCCTTCAGTGGTTTGGGCATCTAAATTTAAGAAACTGTAAGCCTTCATTAATTCCTGCACAAGTCTTCGCCTTCTGTTATAGCTCAATGTGGGAACATGAGCACCGAATTGAAGGGGTTAACGACTATGCAGTTGACTTATTTTCAAACAATCATGGATCTCAGCTGCGAATTCAGATTTCCTCCCTTAACCTTATTTGCTCAAAAATCTTCAAGTGATGTTGTAGTCAGCAATTCTTTATGGGCATGTTGTTGTAGTCAGAGTGTTCTATTTTATGTTTCGGTCACCAAACACAAAAATCAAATATTAAAAGTAAAAGAACGAATAGTCTCCCCTTATAGTTTGTAATTTCAGGTCTATCACTGTGAGTTTAGTCATCATTGTTGATTGAAGTTATTTAATGTTGCCCTGACTAAATGTTATGAGAATTAAAATGAAGTTGGGTAGTCCTTGATAATCCCAAATTTTATCACTTAAGAATTTTATTGTAGGTACTTAAGGATTAGGAAGTAATAATGGATTGAAGTTAACTGGTGATTCTATTTTCAAAATCTTTCAAAAATAGACTTTATTCTGTCATTACAGTTCGTGAATTTAACAGTTGATAATCAAAAAAGAAGGAGAAAAAAAAATGACCGCCATAAGTTATTAAAAAAGAAAAGAGTTTTCGGGCTTCTTAGCCCCTTTAAATTACGAAAAATAAAAAAATAAAGTGTTCATCACAAACATATAATCTGTAAAAGTGAACATTTTTTTTATTTTTTTGCTTGATATTTCACATGCTCTCATATTTAAGAAAACTGATTAAAAAAATGATAGATAAGTGCTGCAATTGTTTTTTCGTTTTTTATTTATTTTATTTTTATTGTCTTCCTTGTTGTGGCTAAAAGAGAAAATATTTATTATTTGTAAAAACCACAGCATTATTCTCATCACTCTTTTTCTTTTAATATGTGTTTTTTTATATTACAAAAGTCTTTTAACCACCTTGTTTATTATTTTAGTACACATTTATTCATGTAATGTTGGTTTTTGTGACCATATATAACGTATTTATATTTATTGTACACATTTATGGAAAAAAAAAAAAGAAGATCACAATACAATCTGAATCCAGAAGAATGAAGAAATGAGGAAAGCTGTTCCTTATTTCATGACTCACGCATGCATTGACGTAGAACTAACGGAAACCGGAGAAGGCACACAGCAGGTTCAGAAATTAAATACATTACAGAAAGCATCATCCTATCCTGCAATGTCATTACAACAGACTGCGGTAATGTGATGAGAGAATAAGCACATATATATAAAATTAAAAACTGCAGTTAGGAGTAGTCCGTCCACAGATCGGTACCCTTCTAACTGGAAACATTTAAATTAAACTGCATTTACAACTTTACATCTCACGAGTGGCCATGAACATGAAGATGGTAATTAGGTAGTTGGAGAGTATAGTTGTGCTAGTTAAAGTGGCCTGGAAACAAAATTAAAGTTGCAGACTAGAGGATCCTGCCGGATTCCAGGTTCCAGGGCTCATAAGGGGGAAAGAAGACCAGTTATAAGAAGACGGCGACAATAGATTCAATTCAAACAAACTGGGTGTCACAGGCATACTTCCCGGAGCTTTTGATTCCACGTCCTGGTTCCAGCCCCCGTTGTTATTTGACAAGTTTGATTTGTGTGTTGACCACGTGGACGGTGGCGAAGATGGTGCAATGTCAATTATGTCCCCGTTTGGGTTTGGTGGCGAAGCAACACCGAGGGAAGGTGCGGCGTTCTTGTGATCGGGCTGAAACCGGGGTGCAGCAGTAAGCTGCTGAACAAGGTCCCTAAAATTGATTGGGTCCACCTTGTAAACTCTGACAGGTGTTGGAGGCATTGGCGCCACCGCAGGCTTCTTCCACGGCTTCGCATTCACCTTCTTCACCGAATGGAGCCAAGATTGAGATTGAGATTGAAACTGCAACGGGTGTGTCGACTTGGACGAAGAAGAAGAAGAACTAGAATAAGCTTCCATGGCTTTTTGCAATAGGAATAGATGGATGCGATATTGTACTTGGTTATCGAGATACTAAATAACTTTGCATGCTGGATATATAGACATTATGGTGATGAGCTACGGCAACGTGTGCCGTAAAGTAAATGTGTTGGTTTTCAATAAAAGACAACAACCTAAGAGACGGGCAGCTGGAAGCAAGGAATCAATCTTGTGGATTAATTTGTCCTGACCGTCGGCCGATGTATAATGACATATGAAAAACCATGCGGTCAATAATCCAATTAATTAATCAAGTTCAGTTGCCTTCTCGTCTCATAAACATTAAAAGAATTCCTCCAATCTTGTCTTGTCTTTGGCAGCTCACTTACGATAGATATATATATATATATATATATATATATATAAATAAATATTTGTGATTTTAAATGGTTATAAGAAAACAGAATTGTTTATTTCAGACTCGAAGTGGAGAGGAGTCACGTCGTGGGGGTAGGGAACGGAGAACAGCCGCCTCTTGCAGTGATGGGCAAACATGTGGATCCAGAATATGTCGCACGTGACCTGCATGCCAATTAAGATTGAATATCTTTGACCACAAACGGCGTGGAAGTTTCCTCAGGACCTTCCATTTCCGTTATCATAGAAAAATTATTGGGATAAATATCACTTCCAGTTCCATTTCTACTTATAAAATTCATTGATCATAAGCAGCTCCTTTCATCCTCAATTTGCCATCTAATATTTTATTTTTTTATTCAAATATTTTTCATAAATAGAGGAATGAATGAGATGATAATATGAGTGCAGAGTGAGGAGTAGTTAATTTCAAAGTTAATAACAGAAACAAGAATTAGTAGTAATTGATTAGGTTTAATTGTTGAAGAAAATGAATACGAGTGCGTAATCCCGTTGGAGGAAGTTCCGGCGTATTAGTAATTGTTGCTAGCAAGAATTAATGATTACGAGATGACTTTGTATCTGCTTATGTGAGTAAAAGATGGTTAACGATGGAGCAGCCGCTTCAGATTACTTCAGACAAAGCAGTGGGCATTTCCATGTTTGCTGCCGTCCTCCCTCGTTCTTGCCCTGTTTCAGTTTTTATCTGGCGCTGACCTTTGACTTTTTCTCTTGTCTTTGTTAGGCTTGCCCCAACAAATATATATCCGCATGCACGCTAAATGCCTATATTTAGCCATTCAATGTGAGGGAATCCTTACTAACCACCTATCTTCGCATTAACAAACTCTTTCAATTTACATAAAAAAAAAAAAATTCTCATTTTTATTTTAACTTTTAAATTACATTTAGTATAAACAATCTCATTTTTGTAATTATAAGCTGTGATCAAACTTATCATGTGCTCTAGCATTTAAATGGGATAACCTCATTTTACTTCAATTTTTCTTTTTCTTTTTTCTGTTAAAAAGGAAAAAGCCATGTTGCCTTAAGCTGTGGTAGATGCAAATTGAATATTACCAGACACCTGTAATATGAAATAATACTTAAATTAAGAGATTTTCTACCCATTGAATTAGTTTTTAAGTTAGGCTATTCATTGATAAGGTCTAAAATAACTTTATTTAAAAAGAGAAAAAAATTATTTACATATCAAAAAGAGTCCAAAATAAAACCGTCTATGAACGTCTGCCTTATCAAAGAGTTAACAATAATACTTATGCCAAGAAACTCTCAAGAGTCACACCTATTAAACTAGTCTTTTTGGATTGAGTTTCTCTTTTGAACATTTTAGATTGGGCTCTTCTCTTAAAAGTTGAGTTCTAAGAGATAGTCCACGAGGGGGTAATCATATGGAATCTACACTGCTAAGTTGCATAGCAGAGTTGGGTTTGGGCTTCTTCCAAAATTAATCACCGTCATTTTTGTTCCTTCTAGTCTTCAACTAATATAATATGAAAATGTTAAATCAATTAGCCTGAAATAATTGCTGCATTCTTTTTGTAAGATAGTTCGTATAATTATTAAGTAATGAATTTACTTCAATAAAAAAAAGTTAGTTAAAATTAGAAAGTAAGGATTAAATTGGAACATACGATATTTTAAGAATTTCTCTCCCGTAGTAAAGGGGAAAAATTTTAATCTATATTAAACACAAAACTGGATAAATAAACTCTGTTTTTTATTTTAAAATTTCAATTCTCGTCTTTCCGGAAGGAAGAATCACGGAGAACCGGAAAGACCGAAAGAGATTCCTTTGGAGTGAAGTGAAGTGTGAATGATGAGTGCAAGGGTGCATGTGAGCGTGAGGCCTGGAAATCAGAGCAATCCTGTTTATGAATACGAAAGTGATATCACATTATTTTGATCAATAATGTGGTGATTAATAATTCAGATTAGCTAAAAAGAAGACACTACACTAGGCTTCAAATTCTCCCAAAGTTATTTGGTCACTTCACTCGTCAATCTCAATCTGAATCTGTAATTTCATTTCCAATCCTATGGTCTCACGCAAGTGGAGGCAGCAGATATGGGCGGACACGAGCCAAACCAAAGAACGATGATGTTCTTCTCATCAGCCATGGCCCACTCTGTTTCATAATTTTGACGTTCTGTTCTCTCTATCACGATAAACAACACAACACAGACTGAGTTCGATCTATATCGAAACGAACTCAGTTGAAAGGTGAGTAACGCTACTGTTCTTAAAGAATGAGCAGAATGGCCCTCACATTTAGCTTTTACGTTTATATCAATTATTTTGGTCAGAAACGAAATATAATAAGAAGAGATCCTGTAGATGAAAACGAGTTCTCAACCACTTCCTCTATATGAATGAACGAGCTTTTCAGTCTACAACATTTATCGTTCAACTTTGATAGATTCAGATGCTAACGAGTCCATTTTGTCAAAAAAGCCAGGCAAGGAATATCAAACCAGACAACTTGTAACTCTCCATTTTTTGCCCAAAATTATATTCCATTGGCTTTTTTAAAAAACAAAGCTACACGGCTCAAAATGTAGTCAAATATAACAGTGCCATGATTGCTGATCTGTTAGAGTAAGAGTAGCCAAATCATCTCTAGTTTAAGTCTCCAGCCATTCTCGAGACATCATTTCGTTTATTTTTTTTTTACTTTCCAAACCGCTGGAGATTGACAGCCTTTACAACAGTCATGCTCACAAGTCATAACTACACTCATGCGCTTCCATAGCACTATTTGCTTAGACAGGACTGTTACCAGATTTGGAGGTATTGGTGAGGCCAAACAGCAATTCAACGCCCTTATTCAGGGAAAGCTCTAATCTTTCTTTTCGAATCAACAGTGCTTGGGGGAGGGATAAAATTAAAAAAATGGTCCTGTTGTCAAATTCTACCAAATAAAGAGAAAATATGTATGTATGCACCTACACGTCTAGTCATCCATAATTTTGGTGAACTTCGGCTGTTGAGTACATGTAGTGAAAGCTCATCCTGTCATCACTCCACTCCTTTCAGTGTATCCTACCCTCGTCGTGTCATTTCAGTGTCTGCCAAGGAAACTTCAAACGGGCTTCTTGTTTGAAAAAAAGCTAATTAATGTTCCATCTCAAATAATTTACAAGATCAATTTCACAATCTGAAGAAGTTGCGTGGGCCGTGAAGACTGAATAACTGAATAAGAACAAACGAAGAAAAAAAAAAGAAAAAAGTAAATGCTTCTTTCCATTGTACATAATGAATAAAATTTGAAGGCCAGAAGCTCTCCGGTCTCTACATGTTTAAGGAAAACCAAAATTCCCACTATTGTTAATGGAAAATTGGAGGCCTGAGATCCAAAGAGGAAGGTACAACGAAGCCATGGAGCAAACCCCTCAAGAATTACAATTGAAATTGCAAGCTCCATTTTTGCTGTCAGTTCCCTCTCCTAACAAGTATTTTTCATCCAACAATATAACTATTATCCATTTGCCCCCAAAGCAGTATACAAAATCCCAGCATCTTCTTGATGGGGGAAGGGGGCTTATTTGAGAAAACATTAGACACATTAGACATGCAGCAGGGCGCAGTGAACCCCACTGAGCAAGGTGTGCGTGCCAATGTCCACAGTATGATTGTTCTTCGTTTGAATGAATTGTTGGAATTGAAACACCATGGTATATACAGGAGAGATTCGCAGCATAAACCCCATATCCTGTTTTGAGGTTATTAGAGTTGGGTGGCTTGAGAAGTGTCCCGCAAATTTACAAATGGTTGACCCCAGGTTAAAATCCACGCTCATTGGATGGTTCTAGTAAGCTTGCACTTGGAAATGAAGATGGTGTCCGAATAATTTAAACTACACAGCTTCAAGAGCTCAGCAGACTGTTGTTTCAATATAGGATTGCAACCACTCTGAATCACAAGGAGGAGTTTTGCTGCGAGTCCAGCATCCACAGCCATCGACGAGCACTCCTCCGGCGCTAGCTTGCACACAGACCATAGGATTGACAATGCATATTGAGTGCAATTCTCTGAGACCCTCATCAACAGTTTCACCATAATGGGTATGGTGTTAGAACAATTCTTCAAAGCTGCTATGCCTTCAGGTATAGACGCTAATCCATCTAAGATGGAAAGGGCTAATTCCAAATAATCAGAATCTAGACCAGACAACAATTCAATCAATTGTGAAACAGCTCCAATGCTCACAAGCAAATTCCTCACTTCCTTATGCAAGCATATTGACCTGAGAAGGGTGAGCCCAGGAAAGATTCCACTTGTGTGCCTCTTATCCTTCACCAGCCTCATCAACCCAACCAAAAGGCTATGGCTTGAGATAATCTCCGACCGAAAATCCTTCTCTTCAATTAACGATTCAATCAGTCTGGTACAATTGATTTTCGTCTCAATTGAACCCTCGTTCAAAATATCCACCATTAGCGAAATCTTTGCAGGTTGCATTAAATTCTTTTTTGATTCAGAATCAAGAGTCAAACTTACAAGAATGCCAATAACCTCGGAACCAACAGCATGGGAAGTGAAAGGGCCGAGTAAGGATGAGATTACAGATACACCACCTTCGTCAATCACAGTTTTACGAGCAGTGGCGTGAGCAGCCACAACTTGATGAAGCTCCTTGAGGGCTTGAACTCGAGCTCGACCCTTGACCCTCTTCAGTGTCTCCACAAGTTCTGATGCCCTCCCCTGAACGTCTTCCGATCTCTTCTTCATGAGCAAATACTTCTGAGAAAACCAAGTGTAAATTAGACGGTAAAGGGTCGTATTTGGGGTAATGGAATCGTCCCAGAGCTCTTGCATCGTAGTGGGGCAAGACAAGTGGCCCAAACTAAACCATTTGAGAATGTTGGATCTCTCATAGGTTTGGCCGGTGCAAAGCGTCACTGGGTCTTGCATTGGTTCAAGGGAGATTGGGCAGATGAAGACAGAGGGCACTTCAGACAAGTCCAGCTCTTCAATCATCTTCTTCAGATCCAATTTCTCACCAACCCCAGTTCCTACAACCCCACCGTCAACACCACCTAAAACCCCATCTTTGACAGCAGTATCCAGATCTAAAATCTGACCGTCACCACCACCCTCGAACCCAGCAACCCCATCTCTCTTGGAAGGCTGAAACATCGGCATTTTGGAAGCCCCTTTTAAAGAGAAAAACCTAGTGCGAAAATCGAAAGGAGGAAACAAAATGCACCCCCCAAAATCACTGCAGTGACAAGCACTCTTCAAGGGACATTACATCTAGAACACATGAGAAGAGAAGTGAGAAAAAGGGCAAGAGGGAAAAGAGGAATAAAACTCCCGGATTCTCTCATGAGGGCAATTAACTTCACAAGCAGTAAACTTTCTTTATTGTAATAACTCACCTGTTCCTTTTTCTCCGCTTTATCTGATCTCTTTCTGTGGTCAAAAGAATCATTACCATCATATCTCACATCATAAACATATAATCAAGCTTCTTTCACTTCATGCTCAAGCTTCAAAAGGGTTAAATCAATAACCCTTTAGCAAAACAATAAAGATATTAATGAAACCAAAAAAGAATCTAGACCAATCAGAGACCAAACAGTGCAGGCCACTACTACTACGAGCGAATCAATAGCAGCAGAAATCTGACAAACAGTTCAAAGAAGGAGGAGGAGAGATAACTGAGACCCAGACCACGAAATTACGAAAATAGGAGTGCTCATAAGAGGTTGAAAGGATTAATCATAGAGGTCGTACCACCATTGGCAAGAGAAGAGAGTGGGAGGAAGGGAGCAGCAGAGAAAAGCCATCCCTGGCAAAGGCTCCTCTACAGGACAGCTCTTCTTTTGCGGCAATTCACGAAATCACATCACGGAAAATGTTAAACAAAAAATATTATATAATTTAAATTTAATAAATTAAAATGAAACAAATGTTTCAATTTTTGAGTAAATTGCATATAACCGGGAAGCACGGGTTGCAGCCGGTTCATAACCCCCTCGGCCCCTGCACCACACGTGCAGTCATATCACCTGTCGCCGTTAACTCCCGCTTTTCTTTGTTTACTCATCACTTACGAGGGCCCATAAAATGACACTAATATCCCAAGCGAAAGAGTTATTTCATTTTCTTCTATTTTTGTTGTGGCATTTATAAGTATCATCATAAAATGTTTCATTTTTTCATAATATAATTTGTGATTAAATGATAAAAAAAGACTACGTATATGTGATAAATAAATCCCCAAATGAGTTTAGTTATATTTATGATACAGTTATGTCCATCGATGGATATGTTATAAGTTTCAAAGTTTGATTTTGTATTTTGGTTGTATCTGGTTGAAGATTAGGGAAAATTTTTATATGTATTGGTAAAATCCGAAGGATAATTTGGTCTTTTTGCGATGCAAATAAATGTAAACTTTTTACTCCACGAAGCAAGAATGGTAAAGAAAACCCCACGAGGGCAAAATGAGCAACCGGGTAGGATCCAGTAAAAAGTGGATCTTCCCGCGGGTTTTACGATAGCGATGGCATGGCAGTGGCACATCTCGTTTTAGTAAACCGAATATCTCAGATGCCTATAATTTTTTTTTGAAAATTTCAAATAAGAGAATAAAAAAAAGAATAATCCTTTGGCAAGAACAATTATAATATCCAAAGTGTGGCCCGCGAAAAGTGGTTTTGTTTTATTTTTGAAAATAAAAATAATTTTAGGTAAAGTGCCAGCAAAGCATTTGACCATGACAGTTTTTGCTTTGACTGTACGCATCGGTTTGCTCATCCAGTCTTTGCTTTGCTTTGACCGAGTGGCTTTCCAAATGCCCCCTCCCTCCCTGGCCATCCTTCTCAATCCCATCCATTTTACACTCACACGTGACTCTGCCAACTGTGTCTCCCACTCTATTTACATTTTAACCTTAATCTTGATCAGATCATTTTAGAGACAGGTGACCAGATTTTGACCATATCTCATTTTCATTTTTCCTTTTCTCCATTATTTATTTATCATATTAATTGTGGCTGTCTTGCTGGTGGGTTGTATTATCTATCAGTATCATATGTAAATTCGTAGCTAGAGAACAAGAAATTAGGTTAGTTTGGTTTTACTGGTAAACCTGTATTATCAAATAGAATATGTTCCTGAGATTTGTATTCAGTCATCTCGTGGTTAGAAAGTTTAGAGGTATTAATTTTATAAATCATTAAAGTTTTTTTTTTTGTTTAAATTATTGGGTTCGGATGCTTAGTGGTGTGAGTGCAAACTCATATTTAAAATTGAAACATGGGATGGGGAGCTAAGCTTCAGTTTTGAGATTTTCCAAATTTATATATATATTATTGGGGTTTCAACTTTCAGACATCGTGGGAGTCGCATGAGCATTATAATATATATTTATTCATTTATAAGGTTTAGGGTGTCACATGATTTACTTAGTATAAATCATAGTCTCACCCCTCAGTCATTAGCAGTTAGCAGGATATATATATTATTCTAATTTCACTATTTGGATGCAGATTTTCGAGCCAAACTAATAAGAAACTAATCCCTCTTGTTTTGCTTCCCATGTCCTCTACCTCTGCTACAACCATTGCTTTAAAGTATTAAGTGAGTTGTTTTAATTTAATTAATAACTTTGAGTTGAAGCTTTAAAAATATAGTAACATCAAAATTTATTAAAAGAAATTATCATACTTAGACTCTACCAAAATAATTAATGTTGGATTTTGTTACATAAAAAAACCTTTTGTAGGTTATTTATTATTATTATTACTGTTCTTTTGTTTTTGGGTATAATTATTTTTGAAAAACTAAAATTTACAACTTGATTAATAACAAGCTCTGATTAACAGGGAAAGAAGACTGATCCGTATGGAATTTGGAAGAGTACGTTGTGTCAGCTACTACACCCAGTGCGAAACCAGCTTAGTTTGCAGACAAAAAAGAATGAGTTGTAGTGATTTATTATAAAACCAAAAGATCAGAGACAGAGAGATCAAGTGAATGAGTTGTACTTGATTATAGCACAACTAGCCAGTGTTTTGGTCCATGAAGATAATCACTACTGCCATCATGTCTGCAACATTGGCTGTAGCCATTATACGTGACTTTCTTTTTAATTTTTTTTTATCAACAAACCCTAAATGTATGTATTTTCCTACTATTTATCCAGTACCCACTAATCTTTAATTGTTCACTAAAATTGCTTCTTCTTTTTTTCTTGTACAGCAGGGTGATTGATGCCCCTTACTAGAAAGATTAGACAGGCATTCAAGCAATTCCCTTTCGACTTGGAGGACCAAATTGATGGCTGACAACAAAACTGGGCCTGAAGATTGGTGTCTCTTTGCACCAACTTTTTGATGAAGATAGTCTTTAAGGCTATCTTCTCATATCTATTTTTATTTTTTTTTAAATTACATAAACTATATAACTCTTTATCATACACTATTAGAGAGAGATATCATAAGGATTCCTTCTTTTTAGGATTTTATGATCACAGCGAATGGAAGTAACTGGAAATGGATAAAGCAATGTTATTGGTCCATTTGATTGATATCATATGCCATTTACATCTTCTGACAATCTCTAAACAAGAGAGGAGAAAAAGCCCAACAAGGCTCTCTCCTCCCACAAATTAGCTTAATAATGTAAGAGCAATTCTCACCATGCTTATAGCCCAATTGCTTTTCTCTTTGCCTCTGAGTCCGCTGGTGGTTGGATCCTGGAGCTTTGAAGTAAACTGGATCCACCCATCAATTTACTCAACGGCTGAATTAAAGCCACGACAGCAATACGGTGGATTTCCTTTTTTAGAATCAGTAGTTTGTCAAGGAAATTGAACCCGTGAATCCTTCGCATCCGTGGCAGGAGAAAGCGACTTATTAACTGGTTAAGCAATCGTGCGGGGACGCGGAGGGATCCCAAATCTCTTTTTCATAATACGGAAATATTATGTTTACGCATACTTTTCTTCTTGAATTTTATAATTATTTATAAAAATAAAATTAAAAATTAAAAAATATAAAAAATAAATCTACAAAATTAGTTATATATATAATACAACTCTTCGTAATATCGGATGAGCTGTTCTATACGTGAAAATGTTAATGTTATATCTTCCATTAACTTTATTAAATGTTACTTCGTTAAATTTTATCAAACCACACTAAACAGTTGTATTGTTCATGGTAAGTATATGATGCTGATACTATATATATATATATATTAGGTGGATATAGATGGCTGCTTCAACTATGAAGAAGCTCTAGGCTGATACATATAGTATTGTTTGGAGAAATAATTTAAGCTCAAACTATATCCTTTGCCTTTGCTAGTTTAGAGACAAGTTTCAGTTTTATTTGACTTATTAATTATCATTATCTCAAATTCTACACCTCCATAGGAATAGGATACTTCAACTGCTTCATCTGTATTGTTTGGAGTTTTTTTTTGGTTTTTCCAGCCTAAGACATGATTACTCTTGTACAAGTATGTCACAAAATACTCCCTTTAGTCCACTAGCTAATAATATTGTTAAAATCACCGATGACATCAGCATAGATCTGTATCTTGGCAGCCCCTTAGGGGTTTCAGGTTGATAGAGTGCAATACAATTTAATAAAGAAAAAGCCAACTGTAATCACTAATCAGGCCCTTAATTATATAAGCAGAAAAGAGAAACCCTGTATTACCTGTTTTCATCTGATCTTATATTTCATCTAAAGTTGAAAGCTTTGTGAATGAGAAAGAAAGCAGGCGATATGAGTATGACAAAGAACAAGGTTGGCAAAGAGAGCAAGCTGATGAGGTATGTGAAGGCACCGATGAGGTTCCTCATCAAGGCCAGGGACCTGTACGTGGACAGCATGAGGCAGTGCTCCACCAACTTGGCTTATTACGACGCCGCCATGGGTTGCCCCAACGCCGGAGCTCCACTTGTCACCACCCTGCCAAGGAGCTTCAGCGTTGGCTCAACCAGATCAACATATCATACTGATGATTTCAAGGAGCTGGTGAGAGCTGCCTCTGTTCGGAGTTGTGGCAACAGAATTGGTTCGCCGGCATCCGCTAAGAAATCTCCTAACACAGTGCCTCGGAGTCATAGCGTCGGCATCGGAAGAATCGACGAAGACAAGCCCTGTGACTTCGGTGATGATGTCAAAGTCAACACTTCCATTTTCCCGAGAAGCAGAAGCTATGCCCATCACAAGAGAACACGCATGTTGTAACATTTCTTTACACCAGCAATATATTTTCATGTATTTCTGTTTTTCGCAGTGAAATCGCCGGTATGTCCAAGACTTCAAACCCAGAATCTTCAGAATGTTACGTGAATCAATTTGTATAATTGCGCAAGTTTTGATTTTTCCCAGTTTCGCTGTTGGCTATGTTTCTATAACTTATTTAGGATCTCGATCTCTTCATCAGCATTGCCCTTATTGAAAAATTAGGATAAATTTTATGTATCTGTTTATTCTGAGAGAGTTTATTTATGTATATAGTGTAGTTGCAGGGTGAATGAGAAAGGGAATAAATCGCTGACAATTTGTATAACTTGCTTCGAGTCAACTTCTTTTGTCAGGGAACGAAGGCCTTATTCTTAGAAATGAAGTTTCATTAGGCTAATGAAATCATTAAGCGTGTAAATGCTACTAATTTGTAATTCATGCTTTGCAATGATCCACATTATGTATACTTGATGCTCCTTGAACGTTTTTCAACTGTAAATAATTGAGTATATCAAACCCCACATCTCTGTTTAAAAGAATAGAAGAACAGAGAAGAAAAAAACGTCAAAGGCTTGGTTGTTTTGTTTGAATTCGGCCAGACACATTGCAAAGTGTTTCAGATTCAATCTCCCCAAGTTCGGAGCTCCAAATGTCAACGCGTCATTCCATCAAACCGTATAATTGTTGTTTAAGAATTCAGGAAAAATTAGGATACCCAATTGCTAATACATGGATTAGTTAATTAAGAAACTAACTAATTAATAAGAGGATTTATTATGCAATTAAAAAATTGGTTTCTTACCCATTAAAATTAGTGAGAGAGAAACTACGAGACAAAGGATGTCCATTTCTTATGATACTCCATTAATTTGTTGATGATCTTTCTGCATACTTGATTTTAAGCGCAAGCTTTGTCTATTTGATCTTACACTCCATGTCATATAATTCTTTCTCGTGACGAAACCACCAAAAATAAATGCTAGGTCTTGAGCTCATATAAGTTGCCTTAAAGCTGAAGGGATAACTAGTTTGAATATGATTGATTTGGACCCATCCCTGTTGCCACCATTTATGCCCATGACTCACAATTTCTAGATACACAAGATTCTCATCTTAGAGGTGTAGTTAGGAGTTGAAAATAGAATAGATGAGCAAATTAAAATGAAAATATCTTTAGATCTATCTCCCCTTTTTCTCCTGTTTTTGAATAGGAAATACTAAGTATACACTCATAAGAATATAAACATAACAAGATATATATATATATATATATGTGTGTGGAGAAAGGTACATTAAGAATTTTTTTATTTATCTAGGTTAAATTATTGATTATTGATGTGTTGGAAATTGATTGAATCGACACTTCATTAAGTAGAACCTCTGGCTTATTAAAAATTATTTGTACTCTACAAATTAGAGATATATTTATAATTTTAATTTTACTCGCACGAACCCAGATGTGGACGTGGCAATCTGAGCAATCAGAATTTTGTTGACATATGTGACAGGCAAATTTGAGTCAAAATGGACACATGGCCCCTGCATGTTGAGGGTGCCGTAACTTGTTTAATATTTTAATAAGGTTTCTGAAGTTAGACTCTTTCATCGTTGGACTAACTTGTGTACAAGAAATTCGGCAACCATGGCATTGGCAGCAGCATTGAGTTTAAGGAAATCGTTGCCTGTCTATACCAAATGTTCCATGCAACTACCTCTCTTAATTAGCACGCTGCTTCTGCTATTGACAAAGACGAAATGTGCAGTTTGTTCCTCGATCGGCAAGTCATTGCCGGGCTTTCCAGAGCCCCTGCCTTTCAAACTAGAGGCTGGGTAAGTTTGGAATTCACTTGTTACTTTGTTATTGTTAGCACCCTTTTCCTTCTTGTTTTGTCAATATTCCAACATGGGTTTTGCATGCAGCTACATAGGGTTGGGTGAGCATGAAGATGTGCAGCTTTTTTATTATTTCGTTGAATCTGAAAGAAATTCCTCAGAGGCCCCTCTCATGCTCTGGATAGCCGGTGGCCCCGGTTGCTCTGCCTTGTGCGGCCTTTGGCTTGAAATAGGTGTCTTTCACTTTGGCTGTGACTCCTTATAAAATATATATCACCACTTTGTTGACAAGGCCATAACTTTGATTCTGCCTAAAACAAAATTTTCTTGCTGTGTTCTTCTTGTTTTTTTGATTAGGCCCTTTGAGGTTCAATATGGTTAAGTATAATGGGAGCTTGCCGACATTTTCAGTAAATCCACACTCTTGGACAAAGGTTTGGAAAGAATATGTTAAACCAGTTTGTTACGCCGTTGATGAAGCACTTTCCTTAATCTTCTCTAATTTTTAATTTAAGGTTTCAAGTATAATCTTTGTTGATGCACCAGTTGGCACCGGGTTCTCATATTCAAGAAGCTACCAAGGTTACAAGGTTACAGACAAAACCCATGCCCATCACTGCCATAGTTTCCTTAGAAAGGTTTGACAGATTATGAATGACTAATTTAGTTGTTTTCTAGTCCAAATTTGTAGTAGATTTTACTCGATTATCTCCATGCAGTGGTTGGTGAATCACCCGAGATTTGCCAGAAATCCAGTCTACATTGGAGGTGATTCATATTCTGGCAAGCTTGTGCCAATCGTTACCAAGTATATATCAGATGGTAATTTTGTTTTGTGCCTCAACTATAGCCTATTGGTAAATTCCACTAGAATTTGGGCCAACAACTAGTTTATGATCTATGTTGCTGCAGCAAATGAAGCTGGAGAAACACCAAAAATAAATTTGAAAGTAAGTTCTTTTTTGTTGCATAGAAAATCTAAAGGTATGCGCATACAAGATTCTACGATGCATGTAGATTGGACAATTGTAATATTTCAGAGAAATTGTTACATTACAGGGCTATGTGGTAGGAAACCCAGTAACAGATCCAAATTTTGATTTTAATTCACGGGTTCCGTTTTCTCATCGCATGGCTCTTATTTCTGATGATCTCTACGAGGTTAGAAGACAAATTTGTTCAATTAAGTTCTACAGATACACCAGCCTACGCGAATATTATAATTGCTCATTGCTTAAACTTGAATAAATTGATTTTCTGAGTTGGCTTCGACTTTTTAGTCGGCAGAGAGGACTTGCAGAGGGGAGTATATAGGAACAAACAAAACTAAGCTAGCCTGCTGGAAGAATATCAAGGCTATTGAAAAGGTCTTTAAATTTAACCATCAAGCGATTTAACTATTTATATATCCACTTGCTGTATTGGATTCACGCAAACAATAACTGTTGCTCTTTATGCAGTGCATTGAAAATATAAATTTGGAACATATCTTGGAGCCAAATTGTCCAGCGGAACTTAGTCTTCCAAAAATTGATATAGAGAATAGGAGATATCTTACAGAAAAACACAAGAACTCGTTGCTTTCACCCATTGAAGTCTATCAGTTTGGGTGTAGGGTAAATCCCGCTATCTTATATCTATTAATTGTTCAAATTTGACTGACATATTGACATTTTACAGAATTATGTGAATGCATTGGTGCATGCATGGGCAAATGATGTTAATGTGCAGAAGGCACTGTTTGTTCGATTGGTATGGCACGCAAGAGAAATTTGGTACCTAAACTGGCTACTTGTTATCTTCATATTTAATTAGTACATGAAAGAAAATAAATTTCAGGGAACTGTGAAGAATTGGGTAAGGTGTAACGGCAGCATGCTTTACACCCGAGATGTCTCGAGTGCTGTTGGCTACCACCGATATCTCAGAACAAAGAAACTTCCAGCTCTGATATACAGGTTTGGAACTTGAAAGAGTGATGATTGAGATTTGCTTAGATAGGAACACCAGTTTTGAATCTTGATATGGTATGCTATGCAGCGGTGACCATGACATGTGCATGCCGTATCTGGGAACCTTGTGGTGGATCAATTCTCTCAACTCTACCATTGTTGATGCCTGGAGACCATGGCTCATTGATGGCCAAATTGCAGGGTAAGGCAATTAATTGGTAGGGGAGAATGAGTTCGTTCAATAATGTTACTTTATAATTTCAATTGCTGATTTTGGCTGCAGATATGTTCAAGAGTACTCCAACTACCTCACTTTTGCAACCGTGAAGGCAAGAATAGTGTTTTGGGCTTGTATTGTATTTGTATTATTAGTCAGTTTAGTTAAAAGGCATTTCTGTGCAGGGAGGTGGTCACACAGCTGCAGAATATAAGCCAAAGGAATGCTTTGAAATGTTCAAGAGGTGGATCTCGCATGAGCCCTTGTGATTCATCCTAGTTCCCTTTCTACATATGGCGGCTTTCTAGACTACAGAGAATGTCTCAAAAGTTTCAACATCGGTTCTATTTATTTAGTACTTTGTGCGTCACCTCCTGATTTCTAATTTTTAAGGGTTTGAATCCGGATATTGAATGGCTTGTTTTTCGCCTATGTCTATTATCACGTTTGATTGTTGAAAATTAACGATTAGGCCAACTCTTCTCTTCCCCTGGCTGGGATTTTGATAAAGGTGTTTGCTTTTGAGCTATTCCTACGACTGCCCCCCGTGTGCGTGTGGTTGGCTGGCTTCATGAACCGCCAAGAGAGAAAACGCAAATTCAATGAGGCAATCGTCAACATGCTCTATCCACCTCCGCCACAACCTGACCCACCCTCTCCACGAGTATTTTCTTCCTCTTTCTTTTCTCAGTTTCCTTCTTTTCCTCATTTTGATGCTGACCGTGACATTCTCATCGTCTAGGATATACCTTTGACGGTTCCCGCGGAAGGATTTGCTTGCGATATTTCAGGTTTGACGCCATACCATGCTCTCTTCCAATATCAGATAACAATCTTAAACGGAATTAAGAAAGTGGAAAATAAAGTGAATTCACTCGTTGAAAATTTTGGCAATTGAATTGAAAATGTAGATGGTCTGGATGACTCTGGAAATTCCTCGAGGAGCGGCGATGAGTCTGAGACTGATCAGCAGAGGCTGAGCAGGGCTCAGAGAAAAAGGGTTCGTAAGAAGAAGCTCAAGGAAGAAGCCACTCGTCGGGGCAAATTGATTGGTCCGTTGTTACCTCTGACCCCAACGATCCAGCAAGGTGATACCGTTGCGGAAGGATCTCCAGCTGTTCGATCAAATGCTTCTGAGGAAAATTCTGCTGCTGAAGAACCTAGTTTAGGGCCGCCATCGACTTGTGCTAACTCAAACAAAGTAAAGCACCGAAGATCGGCAAAAAGGATGGCAAAAGAAAAGCTAAAATCCACAAATTACAACAACAATCAACTTGGCAATTCAACTTCTCCAATTGATCCCAAAGAAGCACATTAGGAACTGGTTGCGGAATTAAGCAATAGATCGGCGTTGGCCATTGATATATCGTTGGATATGGGAGTATTACTGCTAGGACTGCTGCCGATGTCAATCTCAACCACAATCACAATTATCGGCAGAAATTTGCATGACCGTGAAGCGTTATGCCTTCTTGTGCGATGATTAAATACTCAAGTAAGATGAATTACTCTACTTAATACTAGAAAGTGACAGAATGAAGTATGGGTTATTTTCTCTTGTTAGTACCACTTAACAATTGGTTGTTCTATTTAGTACAATACGGTCCACTTCTGGTTCTTTTGCATCCTCACCAGCAAGACAAATTTTAGGATTAGTACCACATTGTGTTGGAAAGAAATTGACAACATAGGAACCTCTAATTCCTTTCCCAACTATAATAGATAGTTTCACACCAAAAATTTCAATATTGCATTAAGTTTGGGTTCACAAAGGGTATCACCCATCTGGAAATGGTCAATTCATTTACAAGACTTGGAACTTCTTCACGTCCTCAAGGCATGCATTTTTGAACGGCGTGATATCCACGTTGAAGCGTTCCTACCAATTCTTATATTTCAACACCGTGTTCTCTACATGGTCGATCATCTCCTTGACCTCTTCTCATTTTGGGATTGGTCAAGCTGCCCATATTTCAAATAATGCTTAACATGAAAATTATTGTTGTTTGATTCGTCAGCATCACCTTCTTATAAAATTACCAGTTGGAAAATTTGATTTGATATTTTGTCATCTGTTAACGGAGATATTCAGCCAAAAGGGGATGGATTCGTCTTCGTCCAAAGAAAATTTTAGCTCCTATTTCACGATTGGTTATATTCAATCCAATGCCCCTTCATGAACATTTTGGGTAAGGGTTCCTCTTCTGATAATAGCCGGAAGAACATAAAGAGGTGGGGAACACACGTCATTCATAAAGTTTATTCCGATTTTCTGGATACATGAAATATATTTGAAAAACAACCACATCCATCAGATACTATGATACTCGATCCTATACAGATATTTAATTTTTAAACCTCAGTGGACACGTGTACGTGCTTCTCAATCCCATATTAGTGTACAATGGGCCCCGAAGGCAATAGTTGCTGCGTCCTACAAATACACAAATATTTATGAGAGCTCTAACAAACGAGAAAGCAGCCACGTAGCATGTAGCAATTCATGGTAGTCAGAAATTTAAACTTAAAAATAATACAGAGGTTTTAAAATTGCACAAAGAATTATTGCAATCACCGCAGCATGCAAATTAAAGAGGACGTTCGGCTTGGGAAATTATACTGTACTTGAGAGAAGAGCGAATTAGATGTCTAGTTAATCGATCTAATTAAGTTGAAAAGCGAACAAGTAGATTATTAAGTCAATGGATAAAAATGAGGAGCATAGGATCGAGTATAAACAAACAACATTATGAAATGATTACCTGAAGCTCTGCTCAGTTCAGTTGGTCCGCAGGGTAATCGAATGGTAGGGGCGAAACTGAATTGTCCATTAGATCGGGATGTACATAACCAAAGTTGCGCAGCACCTGATTATCTGCAAAATTCAAAGCCCTCTGCATGCCGTTCCAGCAAGCGTCCGCAGAATACCTCTCGTTATGATTCCCACTGCATGGTTGGCAGCCGGTGAAGTGTGTGATAAATGGCCTCCTCCAACTCCATCTTCCATTCCCTGCATCCTTCAGATACGGTTCCCTCGCCACACCATACCTTTCGCTCACTTTCTCTGCGTGTCTCCTTCTTAACTCTTCCGCCCCTTTCTCTATTTTATTATACTGCTCTGTTATGTTCTCCAATGTCCCCACAATCTCCTCCCAATACCCCTCGAAGTAATATTCGCTCTCCAAATATATCTTGTCCGCATATTTGTCCTTCTCCTCCGCGATCAAATAAGCCAGACCCGTCTGATCATCTGACTCCGGGAATACCTTGTCCTTGAACACTGATCTCAGCGTCTGACCCCACTTTTCGTACTCTGGTGTCTGTGGGCCCATGCTGGCCCATACATCCATGAAATCCAAAGACCACTGACAGTTTCTGATCAAGAACACGCCGGCGTTCAGGCCCGTCCAGCTCTTTTCCTCGTGTATCAGACGAGGCCAACCGTGAACGATGAGGTTGTGATCCTTGTAACGCTGCAGCGGAAGCTTGAATTCCATGTCGGTGAACAATGCATCCGAATCAATCCACCAGATCCACTCGGCTTCTGGATGGGCCATCATCGCGGCCCGTACCACTGGGTATTTGGCCCAATAAGTGAACATCTTTGGATGAAGCAGCGCGTCATTGTAAAAGATATCATAACCGTGGATGCGACAGTAATCAACTTTGTTCTTGAAGAATCTCAGGAGCAAGTGATCGCCGATGGGATTCTTGCACGGCGATGGCTGCGATCCTGTCACCACGAGGACTCTCTCTTGTGGTCCGGCGGCGAACGACGGGTGATGTAACAGCCACTCTCTCCGTTTCTCATCCCAATTCTTCACCGGTTTCTCCATGGTGTAGCTCATTTCCGGGTCGTCGTAGAAGGTTCCCTCGGGTGGGTCGTGCCGCAAATTTGTAGCGGCGGGGCAATCAGAGACGTTTGTGGGACCCCTTAGGGACTTCAGTTTAGCGGCTATGGAATCAAAATTGGGATTACTGCTAGGAATGGGGGCTACGAAGGACGAAAAACCCCATACCAGTAAAAGGGCAGATAATGCACCTCCGAGGAAGACGCGACCATCTGAGACCCATTTGTTTCTTGAACTGGACTTAGCCATGGGGGTGTTGTGATGATGAAGGAGCTCTGGAAACACCATTTTAAACGCAAGGAAGACGGTGGAGGATTTAATTTCTTCTGATAATTTGCCTCGTCCAATTCTGCAGCTATTTCGACATCTGTGGACTGTGCATGACTCTTGCTCACTAAATTCAAATTAGCAGAGGTGTTGGACGAAGAAAATGTGACAAAATTCCAAATACCCGAAAGTGTAATACAGTGGGATTGTGGTTGGGGAAGAGACAAACTATTGTATTGTTTAAACTTCGAAGGGTGATGGAAGAAAGGAAAAAATGGTTGCTAGCGCCGAGAAGCTATAATGCGCAGTCTTGTTCAAGAGAAGTGAAATGATAGGGTGGCTTGTAGGCCGTAATCTGCGGTAAGGATGGGGAACTGAGGAATGAGACTGAGAACAGAGGGGATGGGTTGCCGCATTTACTACGTATTTTGGAGACTTGGACTCGTCAATGCTAACAATGACACGTAAGATAAGACCTACAGTTAGCCCCGCTATAATCTGTTTGTGTGCCTGCCTGCATTTTTCAGCTTTCGGCTTGGACACTCGTGGTCAAAATCTTTATATATATATGGAAGGAGGGAAGAGACTAATCCCACCACAATAATAAAGATCGCTCCACATTCCTGGTAAAAGTGTATAAAGTTATAAGTAAATTTGCTTGGACACTTTATTATTATTGATATTGATCAATTGGACACTATTATTAGTCCAAAAGAAAAGTGAATCTTTGCATGGAAAACGGGAAAAAGGTGCAAGTGCGAAGCAGATAAAACTATTAAAAGCCGTTTCTCGGTGACAAGCTTGCTAGTTGACAGGAAAAGATAACTTATTTGACCGATGAATTTTAGCTATTCCTTTTCATACATGCATTAAGTTGGTCCACCAGCTATGCACTGCTCGGCCTCGGCAACACCATTATTAATCTTATAAAAGCCATGGTTAGAAGTTACAAAGCGAAGGCCAAGAGAGGCAGAGAGATGAGAAAAATTAAAGCAGCAATTAACTGGGAAGTGGGAAAAAGTCAGAATCAAAAAGGGAAATTCCATAAAAGAGGGAGGAAATTAAGAAAGTATTGACATTTGGAAGAAAGACCGGGTATACGAAAACGCATGTTCCTATTAAACAAAATTGGCTCAACGCATCTTTTCTAATATTTCCACGGAACTAGTGGGAAACAATTTTGTTAAAGTGATTGTTAAGTAAAATAAGGCAGTGATGAAATCACATGTTTATTCAAAGATTAGTATAACTCGTACATCATTCAAATAACAAAATTCCGGCTAGTTCCGCCCTACAAAAAAATTGAGTCAGTCTAAGTTTGAGCCAATTTTTTTGACATGTTAAGGTCGTCCGTCCAACGAGATGCTTGTTGAATCACGCAATTATGAAAAAGAAGAAACAATATCCTTCAATCATGCACTAATTTAAGCCCAACAAAGGCAATATCAACTTTCAAAGAAAAAGAAAAGGCTAAAGGTATGGCGCACACAACAGACATAAAAAAAATATTAATAAATTATTATTCAGATAATTAGATAATTTATTTGATTTTTTTTTTTTAAAAAGAGAAAAGTAAAGGACATGATGATTTCATCTAAAGGAATGTATTCCTTGGCCATAATGACTCGAGAAGAGTATCTAAATCCTTCTCTAAGCTCAATAAAGCTCTTTCGCATGAGCTAGCAGCATTTCACTAATAGTCAAGATCCACAATGACTTGAGTATCAAAGTCCCTCATTTTCTTGTATGTAATAGACAATTTGGAAGCCATCCGGTACAATTTTGTATTTGGCCTTATAAATCTAATACATTCAAATTGCTCTGACTTCACTGCTCTGCCGTCTACACTACTTAAACAACATTTGCCAGAAAAATAAACGCGATTCTCTTAAATGACTTGATTACTAATACTAATTAATCAGGTTGATATATTTGGAATTAACGCAAAGGACCGAAATCATATCAAGGATGGTACGGGATCAACCGATGACATCTTTAGATCCTTATGGACGAAGCCATAGTTGGCGAGCACCTTATTATCCGCAAAATTGTGAGCCCTCCCCATTTCAGTCCAGCACGTGTCCCCATCGTAACTGGGATTATGTTCTCAATTACAAGGTTGACACCCCGTGAAATGCATCACGAACGGCCTTCTCCCGTTGCTCGGCGGCTCGAATCCTCTTTCCTTCAAGTAAGGTTCCCTCAACGCACCGTACCGTGCAGCCGACTTCTCCGCGTGTCTTCTCCTCAACACCTTGGCTCCGTTTTCTAATTCCTTGTACCCCTCTGTCTGATTATCAAATCTTCCCATCACCGCCGACCAATAAACTTCCAAGTCATACCCTCCCTCCAAATAAGTTTTTTCCCCCCATTTTTGTTTCTCTGTGAAAAGCAGATAGATCAACGATGACTAATCATCCGGGTGCGGGTATGGTTTGTCCTTGAACACGACATGAAGATCCGACCCGACTTCTCGAAATTCGGACTCGACGGGCACATTTTGGACCACGTTTCCATCAGGTCCATGAACCACCCACAGTTCCTGATCAAATAGGAGCCCGTGTTCAGGCCCGTCCAAGTCTTATTATCTCTGTCCTCGTACACCATATTGGGCCACCCATGAACGACGAGTTGTGGTTCTTATACCTATCCAATGGTACCTCGAACTCCATATCCATGAACACTGCGTCCGAATCCATCCACCAGGTCCATTCTACCTCTGGATGGGCTATCATTGAAGCCCGGATTAGGTAGAAATTGTTGTACGGGATATCGTAACCGTGAATTGGACAATAGTCAACTTTGTTCTTGGAAGTTCTCGGGAGCAAATGATCACCAATGGGATTTTTACAAGGCTCAGGCTCTGATCCCGTGACGAGTAGAATCCGATCTTTTGCCCCCGCGGCGAGTGATGGGCGAAGCTTCGGCCACTGGTTTCGCTTCTGGTCCCAATTCTTCAGTGGTTTCTCTATGGCGTAAGACAATTCTGGATCGTCATAGAAGGTTCTGTCGGGCGGGTCTTGGACCAAGTCCGTGTTGTTTGAGTCATAGAGGGGGTGGAGGAGTAGGGTAAGTGGGTTCCAAGAGGACCACAAAGTCCAAACCGATAAGAGAGTGAAGAGCAATCCGCTAAGGAAGGCGACCCCTTCACCGGAGCATGAGAAGGATCTCCTCCGAGGCGTGAGCTTTGCCATTGGGGAATTTTGCAACAGAGCAAGTATTGGAGAGTGAAGAACCCGATTTAAGAGGCATGGCATGGTATGGGATGTTATAGTGATAATGCTCATAAGTTGTAACTGCCAATCACATGCGCAGTTGCTTTTGTTATTAATGGGCAATTAATCAAGGTTCCAAATTTGGCAAGGTAATAAATAAATTTGAATGCTTCAATAAATTGTGAATTAAGTGTGTTGTATTAGCACGAATTTAATGTGGTACATCTAAATGCCCTTTTACATATCAAGTTATAAATATGGTGATAAAATGGACTTAAGGGATATGTATTAGACAATTGTAATTGAGATAATTCTCTCTCTCTCTTTGTTTTTTGCGGTAAGAAGGATGATTCTCTTTTCCCTTATTCAAATTGCTACTATTTAAAAGTAGACATGTAAATAATATGCTTAATGGGTAAAGAGAAGCCATAGGCATTAGGCAATGAGAGGTTGGTTGCTTTTGAAGGGAAGGGTGATTGTATCCTCGTTTTCTCGACAATCCCTTCATTCATTTCCCTGTTTGTGTTCCTTATGAAAAGTGATGTAGTTGACCGATGACCCTTGCCCTTGGGACATATATATAAAGCCAAACACAAGAAATTTCCGTGTTATTTATAGCATGCTCTTGAGCTTAAGCCGTGTCATTGAATTCTACAAACATGACTCATCATCTTTTCTGGTTGTTGGAAGCGTCCTTCTCATCTTTTTCCTACTTCTGTTTTACTTGGGGCGCGTGGTTTTGTTTCTGCATACGCTACCTTGCTTATTTCTGAATCTTGCTTGCTAAACAATCCCGTCTGGGCGAAATGTACATACATGTGATTTGTTTTATTTTTCAAGAGCTAAAATGTTAATGGTTATTTTCACAATTCAGGAGTGAGCTTTTGTAGGGGAAAAAGGATTTTACCGAGGAGGAAAAAAAAAACTATTTCAAAATGAAAAAATGAATCACAACCTTAGTTCTTTATTTTTTAGATTTTTCACCAGTGTACTTTGTAGAAGAAGCATACACAACCACACAAACTCAAAAAAAGAAAAAAAAAAAAAAAATACTTCCAATGAATCAGGAATAGACTCAGCTGAGAGCATTATTTTCGCACTCCTTGCCCAGTGACTCTTGGCTTCACTTCAAGTCAGGGCTTGTGGCCTTGCTGTTTAATGCCATGGTTGCATGATCAAGCACGCAAGCAGGACTTGGCGGCAATGACTCTGGTTTCTTAGGCACATGTTGAACGTTCTGCTTCATAAGGTTGTAACATTTCTGCACCATCTCCTGTATTCAACATTTTATACAGAGAAGATTACAAATGGGATATCATTTCAGAAACGATCGCTGAAATCAAAAGCCTATGCTCTTTTTCATCCCTCCAGAAAACTAATTGTCTCGGTGACACTTACTCTACTTATGTTCTTGTGGATGAAACCTGATTTCTGGTCATCAACATATTGATCTGTTACCCATACCATAGCAGCTGCTGCTATTGTGGATGGTGGATACTCCAAGAAATCCATTACTGGCAATAAGTAGTTAATTTACATGCATAAGCAATTAGTGAATTAGTTATAATATGAAGGTAACCGTGGCAAGAGAAGAAGTTTCTAACTTTACCTGTACACGTTCTGATAATAACATCTGAGACACGAGACATAATTTGATTCAGATCACCAAATGGGGAAGCAGAACATGAAAACTTAGAAATGAAAAGTCTGATAAAATCAAATGGCGTTATGACACGCAATCGCCACTTGAGACTGGCCATGACCAAAAGCTCCATTCTTTGAACCGTTTTAGGCTTAAACACGAACTTGGGATCAATCAGCTGTAAGTCCAACAGAAGCGGCACACATGCTTCTTCCATTTTTGCTGCCAGTGCCAGGCAAGCAACTGACAAGAGCTGCATAGGCCATGCTTTACCTTGCTGGACAAGTAAACTGACAATCTTAAAATGATTGAGACAAAAATTGTGTTACCAAAATCAACTTCAATTTGAATAAACTGTACCGGTAATGTGTGGGATAAAAGAAAGCGATCGAGATAATTTGCAGAAAGGTATGCCGTCTCAGGGCTAAATTTGTAGTAAGCATGCACCTGCAAAAAGAGGAAAATATCAGAGTCGCAAAATGGTTGGGTATTTATAAAGTGAAGTGGAAGTGCTGTGCTGGTTTATTATGTACGAAGCAAGCAATGGCGATGCACCTTTAGCATCCAATTTATGGCTTCTTCTCGAGCTGTTCTGAAGCATGTTTTCTTGTGAAGTTGTCCTAGCAGCAGTGATTGTTCCTTTCCCTGTGTTTGATCAAGTTCGGATTCTAATAGGCTCAAAACACGGCTTTCTTCATCGGATTCATAGTTTGGAATATTGGAATCCAAGGAAACCACGTCGCTAACTGCCTCGTCGCAGAACAAGTCAAGAGTTGGATTGTCTTTGGGCATGGCGAGCGAAGAGGATGAATCATTGGAAGAGAGAGAGAACACAATCATTTTGCACTCTCAGAAATAAAGCTAGGAAGATGTTGCAACAATTCATTTGGTACTAACTTATAAGTGAACAAACTGACAATATGCGTAGATTGTGTACAAAAAGCGAACTAGAACGCTTGAAAAAGCAGAATCTGAGGGGGGGGCCTCGTAGAGTTTCACAAGAAACTTCGTCAAGATCAATGGGGCCCATGACAGTATTATATAAATGCATCTATATAGAATGGAACATAAAAATAGCTTAACTTGAGATACATAAATAATTTTAAAAAATATTAATATAAATAATTCATCATTTGTATAAACATGTTACTTTTGTTTCGCAATTGACTGATGATGTAAGGAATTATCCGGTTCTAGTGTGGTACTCCGGTTCTTTTGTTTGAATCCAAGCGTTAAACTTTTCTATGGGCCTTTTGTTCCCCTTTTGCTTTTAGCGAAGCATTTAGGCCCACTATTTCAAAGACACAAAATTGTTGGGCCTTAAACCCAGACTACATCGAGATTATACAAAGTAGCTTGGGCCATGTCAAAATCCAACACTTCAATGGAAATATGAAAAAGCTCAACAATCTTAATCATTTGTGATATTTTGCTTGTTTTGACGATGATCATCCCAAGTCCAAGGATGATGTTCGTTTCATACCTTTTGTGGATCTGAAATGATGAGCATTGGCAATAAATATAAGATGCTAACAAAAATCAAAAAGTAATGATGAGATCATTAGGGACCATAATTACCCAAGGATCGCGATAATGTTAGTGGGATTGTGGCGCAAATGCAACTCATAGTTATCAATACAATTTTGATATTATTTGAGGCAATTTAATTGGGAAGTGACATTTTACCTTACGTTACATGCAAGCCATTTGCTACTAATTTGTCCTAAAGGGCTCACTGTTTTCATCATAACGTGCGCTGCGGCTTATGTTATGCATATTTCATTTTATTTTAGCATTAAATAAAGAAATCATTTTTGCTGATTACGAAAATAAACCGCCGCAAGTGTGTAAATTGTCAAACCAATAATTGAATTGAATTCAATAAAAGAACGTCTTCTTCACGCCGGCTCTCCCACATAACTCACCCTGGCCACCACGTCATCATTTCCCCTGCTTCATGGGTTCTGCTTTCATACAGTTGCTGCAAATGCTTGTAATTAATGAAATTTGAAAGGGAATTGAATTTGGCTAAGAGGATTGAACTTGGGCCCCAGATTGTGAAAAAGACATATATAGCGTTGTGTTAGAGTAGAGACACAGCAAAGTTCCAGGTGGATTTTGCAGATCTAACACGCCTCTCAAGTTTCAATCCCCACCCCCTCCCCTCCCCTGCCTATTTATAACTGTACCACACTCCAGACTCTGTTGACTCCCCTTCCTTACACACTTGCCAGTTCAGACTTTCTTCCTTACATATATATATATATACCTTTCTTAACCTCAGATCGCAATATTGCTCTTACTACACACTTGCCATTTTCATTTAAGTGAACACTGTCCAACCCGTCATCTATTCCTCTCTCCCTGCACGTTTGCCCATCTTCTGTATTCATATTGATGATTGATAATCATATTATAATCTTAACGATTTCTCAATTTTCTTTAAAAAAAAATTGGGTATTTCTCGGTTACTGGTCACATCCATCAGGTACACCACCCTCGATTCTTGGCGTGCTTCAGTGAACGTGGAAGAGCGTCAGATTCATTTATTTATATCCATTTCGCCCAGGAAAACAGTCTCTGCACTGATCGCGCTCCAACCCTCACTCTCAACTCAATTTCGTTTTCGGTTTAGCTTTATGGCATCCCATTCTTCTGCGAGACACAGTTACTCCTGAGCTGCTGTGTGCCCAAGTACGTGTCTCTCCAACTTTCACTCAATTGAAGCGTAACGAATCATTTTTTTTTTTTTTCAATAAATCATCGATTTAATTTGAGCAGCCAAAACCCAGATTGTTGTGGACTTTGGATCGGTGAAGAAATGGGGAACTGCCAGGCAGCAGAGGCAGCAACAGTTGTGATTCTTCACCCGGGGAATAAGATCGAGAGGATTTATTGGTCGATCAGCGCGAACCAGGTGATGAGCTCCAACCCTGGCCATTACGTGGCACTCGTGGTAACCTCGCCAACACTCAAGTCCGAGAATGGCACGCCATTGAAGCAGCTCAAGCTTCTCCGACCCGACGACACTTTACTTATGGGGCAGGTTTACCGATTGATCAGTTTTGAAGGTTATATACAATTACTCTGCGTTACAATTCCCTTCGCTTCTGTCTTTTTTTAAATTCTTTTTGTAATTTCCTTTTCTTTTGATATCATCTTAATTTGGGGCCTCAGACGTATTGAAGGAGTTTGCTGCAAAGAAATGTAGTAAACTCGGGAAATTGCTCAAGGAGAGTGGTAGTCTTGGGGTTCAGATAAAAAAGAGAGAGTCTAGAGCTCTGAATCCGAGTCCCTCTTCAAAATCCAATCGCACTCCTTTCAAGGTAAATATTTGTTTTAAATAAATCACCTTGGAACTTCAAGGATTGGTGAGGTGCAGAAATTCTATTTTAGTGTTTTGTTAGTGATATGGAGAGGAGATCTCTTCCTCTGTCGCAATGCACAAAGGCTCTGTCTGCCTGAGTGAATTAACAGAAAAATGTTATCTTCTGCACTTAGAAGAATCTGACATCTCTTTACTTAAGTACGAATCTCTAGGCTGATATTACGTTTTCTTCTGCAATACTTATCTTATCCCAGTTAAATTTGATTTATAATTATTAGTATTTTACATTTCTTTGAATACACATGTGTCGCATGGCATGCTTATATTTTTGGCTTTTATATCTGGAACACAGTTGAGTTTATGTAAATGATGGTTTTGATTGGAAGTTTGTGCTAGTGCTCAAGTAACCAGGGCAGGGCTCCTTTTGACCTAGTGATCACTAGTGCTAAAATTTCTTTCTTGTGTGTTACCAGAACTTCTTTTTCCCTAATAATGGTATGGTATTGCAAGAAGAGCTTTCTCAGTTACATGCAAGTGATTCCTATTTGGCGGGTTTGTTTCGTGCACTTGATTGGTAGACTTTAAATTATAAAAAGTACCTCAAAAGGAAGCAGGCTCCACCATTTTATGTTGAATTTAGTAGTCCAATCCAAATACGATACAATTATTTGTTGGATTACTTTATCCCTTTTTTAAGTTTCTTCACATTCCCACTTCACGAGCAATACCTAATTATATAAAGTAGGTCAAGATCGAAGAGGAGTTAATCATAAGATGGCAGTTAATCATACGATGGCAAGGATGTTTTTTGTTAAAGATATCTTTTTTAAAATGGGAATTCTCAATTCTCTTGGAAGATATCTCTGTTGTATTGTACCTAGCTTGAATTTAATATGAATGTTTGAATTGAATCTGAAGAGAAAAGATAAAGATATGTCAATTACATGGTTAAAAGAAAAATTACGAAAGATGCTAAGCTCTTAAAGTATAATACTATTGTATAGATATGGATGGTCTTGACTTTATAATAACTTATTTGTACTGTATAGTGAATCGATATGTATTGTCATTTTCGCTTTTGTCCATATGCTTGTGCCAGGTTGAGCAGGAGGTTCACCGAATGAGAAGCAATGACAACAGCAGCAGCAGCAATAACAGTAACAGAGGTGTGGGAAGGCATTTTGGTGGTGGAGGTGGGCAATGGAGGCCAGCGTTACAAAGCATTTCAGAAGTTGGAACTTGAAGGCACACGCACTATTAGCTAAGCTACTCTGGATGCCCTTGTCAATTCGCACCCCTCCCGCAGCTTCCAATACTTCTCTGTCGTATTTCATCCCCGTTTTCGTACTGGTCCACTACTTAGAAGGGGAAGTATACATACTAGGCAGTAATCCACTTAGTTTAATTGTAATTAGCTCCGGACTATGGAGTACTATATCTGTCTTGTTTTGTTTTATTTCGTTTGCACAATCTTTTCATTCAAATTAGTCCCATTTGGGCTTTTACAAAATGTTTGTACTGAATGAAACTATTGTGCAATTGTGAATTTTAGTATTTTCTTTGTCATTGGATTGTAATTTTGATGGTGGACAAGTTGTTCCATGTCCCACTCTACCCAACTCGTTTTGCGCCTAATTACTTTTCACTAGCACTCTCCACTCTCTGTATGTTTTGCTTCAAAGGCATTTATTCCCGAAGATGAGATTGACGCCCTTGCCTTGTGACCTGCCGCGGCAGCTTTCTGTTACATGAATTTGGTAGAAAGAAAGAAAAACTAAATCCTAATAATAAAGGCTTTCACTTTACCATGTAGGAAGTAGTAGTGATGTTTTATATGTCTCTTCTTCCAAGATGATTGGTCAATTGTAGTGAAAGCGTGTTCTGCTTTCTTTTACATTTTTGGTGCCTTCACAAACCATTAAAAGATCTATTCAGTCTGCTCTTTTTCTTCTCCCACCTCTTAATTATAGAGAGAAGGATGTAATACCAAACTCTGCTACTTTTTGTCAATAAACAATTACTGATGACAAGCACTTATAATTTGCTCCTTTTTTCGGTGTAATGCAGCTAAAACGACATTCAGTTTTGTCGCTTGCGGGGCAAAGCCATCCTCAGACAGATTACACAATCTAACAAGTAAGAGAAATGAAGCAGAAGAATAGAATGATGATGTTTTGGACATTCCATAGCCGCAGACAATTTGGAGTCCTATCCAGAATGAAAAACAAAGATCCCCCAATAAAGTCTCAAGATCCGCTGATAGTGCTAGCTCCACTATCCTATGCACCATTTGTAAATTCGGACTCATATGTACGTTGGTTTTTGATTGAATCGTGGGTTAAATGATGCCACCGGAGACTTTATCCTTTGCACTTAAACAGCTTCAATTTCAACACCTTCGTTATTCTGTCTCTGTAGTTTTGCCAATTCATGCCTCATCCAATTTTTTTCTTTTTAAGTTTTTCACCTGTGAAATCACTAAGTAGTTGTTTGGTTTATATTAAAATAATATTAATATATTGGATAAATTATTCATATATTTTATGTATAATAATTTTATATCATAGCTTAAAAATGTTTGTTGTTTTTGAGATGTTAGATCACGAGGTTTTGGCTAAAATAAACTTACTTCTTTTAGCTACAAAAAAAATAAAAATGAAGTTCTCACTTTTTGAATGGGAATTTCTGGTAAAGCCCTTGTTGCCCCTTTGCACGTTTTCATTTTTCCTACCATTGGCCCATTTTCGTTATTAGCCCAAATAGGGAATCCTAAGTTGTTGGGCTCCTGCTATGTTGGTCCGGCCTAATAGTTACTCTTTCTGAAATGACAGATTTTTTTTTTTCAACCCTTCTTAATTTACCGTATTTTTATCGCGCGATTTTCTAATTTCTCGTCCGGTACCCAACCCGGAAAAATGGTGAATTCTGTACAATCGGCTCCTTCGGTCGGGATCTTCTGGTTTTTCTTTCTCTTTCTTTCGGCTTATGCTCTCGGTTTACCAGACAATGAACATTCTTTGAGTATGTTTTCTTCAAATTTTTCTAGTTGGTTTCAATTTGGATTAAAAGATAGGGTTTTAGCATTTTCTTATTAGAAGCAACTGATGGTTGTTGCATTAATTATAGTACTTTTTTATTCGGGTGAATTTTGATTGACAAGCGTACTGGTGGAGACATGAAAAGCGGATGTTGTAGTTTGTATATGCTGCTCTTTCAGGGGGAAGAGGATGTCCGAAGAACAAATGTGAAACATAGCAAAGAGAGATATCCTAACAATCGATAAAGAGATATGAACATTGTAATTTGAGAACAGCTGCAATTCTGGTTTCTCAGTTTTGCTTCCCAATGACTGAAATAGAATCGTCCTATTTATTATCACCTTATTAAGCTACTTATATGACAGTAGTGGGATGATATATGAATGTCATTTATTTGTATGTCGTAATATTTGACTATAATGTCGGACCGTAGGCATTCTTCTTGGTTCTGAATTGTTTGACAAAATGGACTGGAAGTTCTTAACCTTTCTTTGAATATTGAATGATCCTTGGAGTAAAGCTTTTCTGGTTGTTGATAAAATAGCAGTTTGGATTATATATTTCTTAGGGAATAGTTGGATACCTCTTCATATTGTAGTGGATAGTTATATAGATGAAATTCCGGTGCTTTATACATGTTAAACTTTACTTATTTCTCTGTGTTGATCTTTCTATTTGTAGCTCTTAATCAAAATGCTTCACTGGAGTTATCCCACGGCTTGTCTGTGGGGAACTCTCCTGGTTCGAAGCCTGGTGCTTCAATGTTATGTGAAAGAGTTCATATACATGGACTGTCAAGGTTTAGAAACTTGAGTAAATTTTCTCACTCCATGGTGGTGAAAGTGTTTCCGAGAAATTCAAATCTTCGCTTGCCAAACATAGAGATTTGTTTCCATAGGTGAGTATGCGTTGTAATGCATGCCTGGTATGTTAAGATATGTGTTTAGCTCCATATGCTACTTTACTTTATTCAGTATATCTTTTAAATTGAATAATGTGGTTGTATGTTTATAGGAAAAAAGATGGGAAAATTTGGAATTATGGTAAAGGATCTTCATATTGGTTATTGTTAAGTACACTAATAGTGCTTCGTTGCATAATTGATTTGATGGGGATTGATCTTATTCTGTGCAGGAATATGTCTCTTGGGATAGGAATGTGTCCACAAGGCCAGTGGGAGAAAGCTGCCAAGGGTTATTGGGCTCGATCAATGTCTCCTTTTGACCACAAGATATTAGATATAAGAACTGCTGGTTCAACACTTGAAAACTTTGAGGTGTCCATTAAAGAAGGTATATTATTTCATGTTCATGCATCTTTGAATGGTTGCAGTTTCTTGAAGCGTTATGATCCTTCTTTCTATATCTTCTAGAATAGTGACCTGCTGCACTAATGATTTCTTTTTCCTCCTATGCAGAATTTTTTCTATATCGTATAGTATTCTTGATATTGGGCATTATGCTGATGAGCTTTGCATCCTTTCTGAGCCAATCATTAGCATTTTATTATAGTAGTGCAATGACGATTGGTATAATTCTTGTGATACTGATGATTCTTTTTCAGGTATTTCTGTTCTTTTATCATTTATATTCTGGATGCTATTGTTTTAACATTACACATGCTGGCTGGAATGAATGTTTTGAATAGACAAAAAATAGTCTACATGTTGATTCTCGATGTCGATGATGAACTGAAATCCTTAATAGCTGCTGAATTCTTCATGATTTATCTGATATGCAGTCTTTTAATTTCAATGTGTCACTCTACAAAAATTTCCTTTTTCACAGTTTCACCTTGACATGGAATCCTCCTCTTCTTTTCATTGTCAGGGAATGAAACTTCTCCCAACTGGTCGGAAGAGTTCCTTCGCAATATTTTTATATTCATCTGCTGTGAGTATTAAGTTAACCTCAGCATGCCCTTTTCCACCTTATATACCAATTTTTCATGAATGTGAGTTATGCAATTCAACAATTATTATGCAGGTTGGATTCGGAACCTTTCTCCTCCGCTACGTGCCTGGCTTGTTTCGCTCTGTACTTGTGGAGTTAGGGATAAACGAAGACATGTTTTATCCTGTATGTAAGTTATCTCTATGCTTTTGGATGGTTTGTTTTGACATCTGTGCTGCAAACTATTTATTTCACTATTTTCATCTTTTTCTGTAGTACGATACTGACAGTGTCATGGGATTTCCCCGTGATAGACAGTCATACTGTAGACCACATTACTGCAACGAAAATGACAAGACAGGAAAGATTATGATTTTAAGATACATAGGAAAATGCGTGTGATTGTTGTAAATCTGTAACCTATCCTGAGTATGGTATTGTGTGTGACTTCCTAGTTTTGACCACCAAATTAACCATACAAGGAAAGTGTGATTCAGATGTTGAGTTGCACACTGTAATTTTAAGTGTTGTACCTGTTCAGCTGGTTCTTTTAATCTGACATACGCCTATTAAATGATCATTACTCTCCTACAATTGAAGTGTGTGTTAGCTATTATTAGCTTCTTCTTTAACTTGGGTAACAGGGATAATCCTCTATGTTTTTCTATTATATGTTTGTGTTCGGAGAATCAGAGCTGTGCATTTGGATGCTTAACCTATGAATTATCAACTGCAGTTGGCAATATTTCTGCTGGCTTTTGTGGCTATAGCTGGAGCCTGGTTGGGTTTTTGGGTGGTCCACAAGCTTGTTCTCACAGAAGATGGATCTGTTGACGTAAGCACTTCCCACTTTGTTGCATGGGCCATCCGAATAGTGGCTGCCATCATGATTCTTCAGGTTTCTTGTTCATCTCCTCTACATTTCTAGGACTTTCTGACATGTTGGTTTGTCACTTATAAGCATACGATTGCAAATTTGATAAAGAATATGCTGTTTTCAGAGTTCTATGGATCCTTTATTGGGGACATTTGCATTATCATCAGGACTAGTCCTCTTGTTATTGAAGAGAATCCTTAGATCAAAATTTCTTCGTC
The DNA here is from genome assembly GCA_022379115.2 of Bauhinia variegata. NCBI lineage: Eukaryota > Viridiplantae > Streptophyta > Magnoliopsida > Fabales > Fabaceae > Bauhinia > Bauhinia variegata. The sequence continues at coordinate 16,016,807 of CM039436.1, read as the reverse complement.
GCTCTCTCAAGTAAGTCCTTGAAAAGAAAATCTGGAGTTTAACTTGTAAGCTTCTATGATCAAGATCTGTCTTTTGATTTGTCCTTAAAGAGATTTAAAAAATAAATAAATAAATAAAAGGATAGTCTTTTTTTTTTTTTTTTGTCATTATTTTGAAAAAAATAACGTAGAATTTTGAAACTCTAATTATTTCCTTGGCTTTTTGTTGAAAAATAAAAATAGAATGCTTCAGATTATGGTAATACAAAACATATTTGAGTTGTTTTTTTGTCTAGTTTTGAATCACAAACCGTTGCCCCCCTCCCTCTACAAAACTAAAACAATCCATAATCTCTCGTGAAATACATTTGCAGGAGTTTGCTTAAATCATCCAAGAAACACAGAAGATCCCAGGTTATTGAATCATCACTTTTTGATGATTCAAATGTTCTTGATGAGTACATGTACAAGATGCGAAGCAAAGAGGATTCCAAATTCCTTCGGCCAAAAGTGAAGAGCTTCAACCTGTCCTTGTGCAAATATTCTGACCAAGGTTTGGTTCATCTTTCATATCTGTGATGTTATTTCGTCTCTCATCTACGTTTTCTGATTGCTTTTGGATAAAGGAAAACATAGGAAATTGAAGAATGGTGGTTAATTCTGACTATGCTGTAATTCTTTACATCATCAGGTTTCACTAGGACACCACGTAAGATGCTATCAGAGGATGCATACCCTTCTACCTTCCACACTACACCCGAGAGAAGAAAATTCTCAAAGGCTGATTGGAATACTTTCACACGAGAATCCACAGAGAAAGCCATGGAAGAACTTGTAGCTTCCCCAGATTTTAGTAAGTGGTTGGTCAATAATGCAGATAGAATAAGCGTCACACCAAACACTGGGAAAGCTGATCGGCGGCATAGATGGCTGTTTTGGTCTTGAGCCACCTGTGACTGTGAGAGGGCAACTGGGCCTATTTCCTACTTCTCAGTTTGTTTTCTCAGAGTTCCGAGTCAAGCAAATAGTCTATTGTTGTAAATTAAATAGGCATTCATGGTCGGTGCAGATTGGTATTTTGCAAACCGCCATCCCAGGCAAGCCTAGCGGTTGTATCCATTCACATCACTTCGTTATTGCCAGGTCCTCATCATGTATGAAACCCGACCCGATCAATTTGGCTGCGTTGTATCTCACATTCTGCTTGTATCTCATTGTCAAATAAGACAAACATTCCGGTTTGAATGTGTTAACCTCTCTCCATGAAGGATATCAATGCAACCGTGTATTAAATAAAGACAAAAGAAAAATAATTGTTTTGTTTATATATTTATTTTTCAGAAAGTATTTAATCTTGAAATGATAATTTATAGTTGGAGGCCACCGCATTTATTTTTTATTAATTATTTTGAAGTGCTTGACAGTGTTTGTGTACTGTAGTGAATCAAAGAAGTCAAAATGGTATGGAAAAACGTAAAAGGTTCTTTTGAAAAGGAAAGCAGTGAGTAACAGGGCGGTGTCAGCAGGAGGGAGAGGGAACAATTATCCAAATTTATAAAGTAAAGCATCTTCCTCCTCCGTCGGTTTCGTTCCAGATTTGATTTCATAAACTAGCGCGAGTTTGGTTTCCTTAGTCGCTTCTGTTGTTGACGGAAACTTCCGTAGAGGTTCCTCTCAAAGCTCTGACCGCCTTTGAATTCTAGTTAGCTTTCTGTATATAAAATTTCGCTTGACTTACACAAGCTTTCAATTTCTTGTCGTACCATCTTTGATTTCAACTTGAGGTCGTCAGCTTTTGAAAGAGACGGAGAGAGATGAGTTACTACGATCACCAGCAACAGCCACCGGTTGGGGTTCCACCTCCACAAGGTAATTGATTTCTTGCTTTAGTTCCTTTTTCACTTTCAACTGTAGAAATTTCTTCTTGTGTTTGGGCGATAATGATTGATTAAATTATCATTCATTTATGGGTAGGGTATCCACCAAAGGATGCTTATCCTCCTCCAGGATACCCTGTTCAAGGTTATCCTCCACCAGGGTACCCGCAGCAAGGATATGCTCCACAATACGCTCAGCAACCTCCAAGGCAAGAGACCGGTTTTCTCGAAGGATGGTATGCTTTCTCAATAATGATGATTATAACTTTCAACCTTGAGAAACTCTATTATGGGTGTTGCTCTGTTCTTTATGGACTGCTGCTTATATTAAAACAACCTAGCTAGGCTTTGCAGAACGCATAGGAATTGACTTAAAGGAAATCTGACGGAAACTTGTAAAACCAGTTGATGTTTCTATATTATACCTTTGCTTTTACTCGATAGTATTGAATGATGCCAAGTTAATTGGGTAGATGGTCAGAAAAATGAGTTGAACCGGAGATTCTTTGCAGTTCTGGCTACGTTTCTGAATTGGGTCACTGGATTGAATTGTAGAAGATATTGTTGTAGCCTTAAATAAAGATTATAACATAGGGAAATGGTAATTATATTTACGGTTGCTTTGAATTAGCAAGTTTTGTTAACATACATAATTAGGATGTAGAAGTCAGATAGAGCCATGCCTCTGTTTCTGTATCATTAATCTTGGTTGTGTTAGAGACTGCTAGTTTTTCCTCTATGTATCTTTTGTCTTTCTTTTTGTTTATCATTACATTGGAGAAAAACTGACACAAGCCCTATTATGTGTATATTGTAGTTTGGCTGCACTGTGCTGCTGTTGCCTTCTGGATGCTTGCTTTTGATTTTTGAAGAAAGGTGATGGCGACTCACTGTGCTGTTGTTGTCTTCTCTGTTGCCCATTAATTCTAGATTAGGATCAATGTTTGCTGTTATCTTTCCATCAGACTCAAGTTGTTTGAAGATATTTGGGGCTTACGTTATTATTTGATTTATACATCGTAGATTATTTATCCTTTCTATTTCAAATATGGCGGCTAAGCATGCAACCTACAAGAAAAGTTTTCCGGCGAAGGAGCATGTTCCTTCAAGGGTCTTTTATTGAGTTTTAATTTGAGTTGATTTTCATATAAAAAGGATTGTTGAAGCCAAACAGATGAATTCGATGATGGGTCACGGTGGACATTGGACAATTCTGACAGGTGTTAAACCCTTACGCCCCATGACCAAAAAAAAGAAAAGGTATGAAACAACCAGAACGCCTCTAACATGGCTGTAGTAAAAGGAGGGTTAAGTCTCCCTTTCTATTTTGGAATGAGGCTGAGGGAAGGACTGGATTTTCTGTAATCTTGAAGGAAGGGACCTACCTCACAAGTGGCACTGTGGACAGCTTTGTTGAGAGCAATAAATTCATGATATGGCAAAATCAATGGTTGGGCCACCTTTTTCTTTTTCTCCATAGGTCATTATGACAGCGCCTAAATATCCCAGTCCTTCAGTTGCATTGAATTTGATTTTGAAGAATCACTGGTGCGATTAAGAAAAGAACTCGCCAACCGACGTTAGAAAAACTTGGAATTTGATGCTTGAGTTTTTTTTTTTGGATGTAACTTAAAATTGGACAATCCTAAAGTCCTAACGCCAAACAAGTAGTTCCAGACCTCAACTTGGAACTGAATTATCAAGGTAGATACTTGAGATGGCACTGGAATATTTGCATTAGCATAGAGAGCTGTCTTTGTTTTATGGCAGTGGCGACTGTTAGGTTAGGCAGTGCTCTTTTTGTTTTTGAGATTAGAGAATAAAGACGCCGGGACACTGGCATGTGGCTACAAGCTTTGGCTCGTTAAATATCTCTGCTACCTTTTGTGCAACTTGGGCTATTATTTCCCACTTGACCCTCACTCTATCATATTCTTGTTCTTATGCTGTGTACTGTAGAACACCATTCATTCAACGCGTTCTAAACACAGCTATTTTTCAAAACGAACCGTGATAAACATTCAAATATACACAACGCAGGACAAGTAACGCCCCTCCTCAGTCCTGCCTTAACCAAAGAGGTCAACTTTGGTGCTTCCCATCTCCTTAGTATCAGTATCAGTAGAGAAAACATAGTCCCTTAAATTCTCAGCTAAAATGCATAACCTCAGCTAAAATCTCTCCTTCTCTTGTTTGGTTAACTAAATAGGAACATTAGGAGAAGCATATGGCTACTTGTAGTTCAATGCCACAGCTACCCATGTCACCGCAAAACCAACAGAAACATGGGTTTCTTCGCGTGGCCCCAAATGTTTGCTCCTGAATTTTGGCTCAAGAGGAAGGTCTGGTCTTGGTAGTGGTTTTATTTCCAGGTTGGAAATAAACAAAAAAACAGACTTTGTAGTCAGAGGCTGTGGGTGCGGCTATGGTAGTGGTGAGACTGAGGAAGACGGTGAGTTTGTGAAGGTGCTCAGAGAAGCTCTGTGCATAGAGACGGAATATTTGTGGTGGTCATATCTGCACAAATTGTTGCCAGTCCTTACTTGGATCCCATTGTTAAGGTACTAACCTTTCTCTCTTAAGCACAAACTTTTTTACATTCGTATTCGCTGCAGAAGCCAGAATAAGAATACCGAATAACCTCTGATTCAGCTTTACCGGAAACTTTTTCTTCGATGACATGCCGGAAAAGATTTTTGAAGAGCGTGAGCAGAGTACATCGCAGATGCGAAAAATAGGAAATAGGAAATGTGAAAGTGAGGGGACAGAAATTAACTTTATGAAGGCATTGGGTATATCGTCTTACATTGATCCCTCATTTTCATGCTACTGCTTCGTTCTTTGCTTTGTCGTTGTTGCGGTGAGGGGAATCCATTTTTGGGCCATGATTAGTTAAATGCGTAGTGACTTTAGCCCAAGCATGGTTGCTGATAATGGGCCTTCGGCACGCATTTGCAACGGCCCAATAGTGCCTTGGCGAGATTTACATGACAAAAGTTGGAGTATTTAACAGTTCTTTATCCTTCTTTCCGCGTATTTGTGAACGAGTTCTCCCGTGTACGTTTGGCGCCCTCGCCTATCTGCCACTGCCAGGCCCTGACTTGCTGTCCGCTGTGAAAAACGCGCTCGAACATCTTTTATTAGATTTTGATTTTCTTCTCTGCTTAATGGCCACTTTCTTCTCGAGCTCTTGTATATTTATTCAAAATCCCCGAGACTTTCCAGATTTTCATGTTTCTAATGACCTTTGCTGTTATTCTCACAACTTTTACCCACAAATAAAGGCAGAACCCAGTTCCCTAAAACCATTATCTTTAGTTGCCAATGCGGGCGCTAAGCGTAACAAGGTTAATGTGTTCGGCGAAGAAGTGGGTGAGAGTGTTGAAGAGGAGAGCTACAACTCTGTGGAAGACAAGCAGTTTGTGCGTTGGTTTCGTGAAGCCTGGCCTTACTTATGGGCACACAGAGGCGGCACCTTTGTTGTCATTATTTCTGGTGAAATTGTTGCTAGTCCTTCCTTAGAACCCATTCTCAAGGCAGGCTCTCTTTTTAAGTCAAATTTTTAATTTGCATGTTTGGCTTTTCAGAAATTGATAAAAGAATGATGTTCGTCAATCTTCTATTCATCTCTAATCCTTTATATGGATTACGTATGAATTGGCAACGCAAATATGTGTTTGCTTTCAGGATATAGCATTCCTTCATCATCTGGGAATTCGCTTTGTTCTTGTTCCAGGGATCCATGTGCAAATTGATAAGCTTTTGGCTGAGAGAGGTTAGTCTCAATTGATTGCTTATGTTTTCATGTTCCGTCTTGAGTTTTTCAGTCTAAGGAAGAGCAAGATATTATGAATTGTACTACTTCCTATAGTGAAAATGAATGATCACCATCTTATTTCCCTCTTTGGGTTCTTAGTGCATGACCAGTAGCCTTTTCTTACTTTAGGGAGCAAGCCTAAGTATGTCGGTCGATATAGGATAACTGATGATGAATCCCTAGCAGCTGCAATGGAAGCTGCTGGGAGAATAAGATTGATGATAGAAGCAAAACTTTCTCCTGGACCTTCCATATGCAATATCCGTCGACATGGTGACAATAGTCGATGGCATGAAGTCGGGGTCAGTGTTGCCAGCGGTAACTTTCTTGCAGCCAAGGTTCGAATTTTGTGATATTATTAATGAAAGTAGAGAACTTGATTCCTCTTAGCCATTTTTTGTAACACGAACAATGGCCTTCTGAAATTGTCTGTGTTTCTGTCACTGTTTTAGAGCAATTATTGTTAATTTTTGTTTGGCAGAGAAGAGGAGTCGTCGATGGTATTGATTATGGATCAACTGGGGAAGTTAAAAAAGTAGATGTTTCTCGCATGCGCGAGAGGCTTGATGGCGGTTGTATAGTTATTTTAAGTAACCTGGGCTACTCCAGCTCCGGTGAAGTTTTAAATTGCAAGTATGCTTTAGAACTTTGATATTTGCTTATATGACTTTGTATTATTTGCTCGCATTTTGACATGCATTCTACTGTGTCAGCATTAAGTAATGCCCAGTTACTATATTGTCTATTGAGTGTCAATTTACGTCCTTTTTATGCTATATTATATCTCCCCAGAGATGATAAATACTTAAACTCAGAACATTGATGAATCATTCTCTCCAGCTCCTATGCAGTGGCAACAGCTTGCGCCTCAGCTATTGGAGCAGATAAGCTTATTTGCATTATAGATGGTCCGATACTTGATGAGAATGGACGCCTGATGCGTTTCTTGACTCTACATGAAGCAGACACGTTGATTCGTAAACGTGCTGAGCAAAGTGAAACAGCTGCTAACTATGTGAAAGCTGTTGATGAAGAAGGCTTGAGCACGCTTTTGTCTAAGAATGCTAATGGAACGGCCCATTTCCCACAGAATGGAAAGGCTTTTGCTGAAAGGCATCGTGCGACCTTTCATAACGGCGTTGGTTTTGGCAATGGCAATGGCAATGGCTTATCTGGTGAGCAGGGATTCGCTATTGGTGGTCAGGAGCGGCAAAGCAGAATGAATGGTTACCTGTCGGAGCTGGCTGCTGCGGCATTTGTTTGCAGAGTGAGCCCTGATGGACCTTTTCCTTCATATCAATTCCACTCGCTAGCTATTTAACTCTACATTATTTTTACCCTCTTGAGTCCCTGTGAAATTTTAATCTGCATTTTTCTTCTTGGATACAATCTTGACGGACTTATCTCCCTTGGAAAAAAAAAAAAAAAAATCCCTTTATGAACATGGAATAATAGCGAGCTAGCGAAGTGACTAATTTCTGGGATTGACTTGACATTTTAGTTTCTTTGACTAATTGCTTATTGAAATGGGGTTGTATAGCTTATAGTTTCAGTTGATGCGCTGCTATTAATACCACCTACCTTGTTAGGGAGGTGTTCAAAGAGTTCACTTGTTAGATGGCACTATTAGTGGAGTTTTGTTGTTGGAATTGTTCAAGAGAGATGGAATGGGAACAATGGTGGCGAGGTATGAAATCTCTGCAGTCATGTTTTGAAAATGTTTGTTTTGATAATGACGACTTCTTACATCTAATGGTTAAGCACAGATTCGTCACAGTAATATATGATAAATTCTGATGCTTTGAAAATTTTTTGTCCAACTGTTTCGTTCCTTCTTGGTAATTAACTTCACCACCTGGTTCTGTCAGTATACAGCTTGCATTCCTTTATTTATTTTACTGTTTTCATTTTCAGCAGCCATTTTATGAAATAATTTATTAAAAATCCAATGGCAAAATGGTTTCCATCTGGGTGATAGGGGGAACCCTTGTCAAACACTTGTGTAGGTTGTTGCCTTTTGTTCAACACAACTTACCGCTACAAAAATGTTACCCTCTGAAGGGTTTTTCCATAATTTTTTTTTCCTTCTTTTGAAAACCCCAAAATTGACTTAGTAACAAATCCTCCAATGTTCACTGGGGTTTCTCTATTAATCTGAGAAGTCAAAATACCTCTTCTACATGCTTTCTAGAGACAGTTGAATAGAGCGCTTATAAACTCTTTTGTTTCCTTATCAATATCTGTCCCTTAATGGCTATGTTCATTTACGGATGATTCAATTAAATTTTGCAGTGACCTTTATGAAGGAACTCGGATGGCTCAGGTGACAGATCTTCCTGGAATAAGAAAACTTATTCAACCTTTGGAGGCATCTGGCACGTTGGTTAGGCGAACTGATGAAGAGGTTTGTTTGACTTTTCTTTGAGATTCTTCATAACCATTGTAGATACCATAATTTAAATAGCCATAGCTTGTATTTTGTCGCGAGCCCTATTTATTTTACTATTCTTTGTTTATAGCTGCTTCAATCATTGGGTTCCTTCAGCATTGTGGAAAGAGAAGGTCAAATAATTGCTTGTGCTGCTCTTTTTCCTTTCTTTGATGAGAAGTGTGGGGAGGTTGCTGCTATTGCAGTATCTCCTGACTGTCGAGGCCAAGGACAGGGTGATAAACTGCTTGGTATGCTATTGCTTCTGGTGATTTATTAAGTTTTCTTCTTATCGTTTGTTACTTTTTAAAGTTCTCCTTAGCTGTACGAATCCACAGGACCATTTTTTTCCTTCCATTTCATCCCAAAACTGAAAAATTTTATAAATATGATGATACTGTGTTGTCCAGCAACTGTTCGCCAAGTGTCTTTTAGCACTGTTGCTCTGCCAATGTTGTTTTGTGTATTTCTTTTATTCTATGATTTGATATATGTAGATTATATTGAGAAGAAGGCATCAGCTCTTGGATTGAATATGCTTTTCCTGCTAACAACCCGTACAGCTGATTGGTACGTAACCTCCCAAAAGCATATGCTAATTGTTGTTGTGGATTGTTACTTCACTTTCTGCTAGGCATTCTCGAAGTGGATAGGTTCATATTCATGGAGTCTGGATAATTACTTATAATTTGGATGTAAATGTAAATTATGGGCATTAGATTTTATCGTATGGCTTATTAACTTCGTTGCAGCTTTCTTATTGGCGAAACTACTGCTTTGTTATATAAAAGGAATCACGGTATTTGCTTGACAGGTTTGTGAGACGGGGATTCTCAGAATGTTCAATTGACTTGATACCTGAGAAGAGAAGGAAAAAGATCAATTTGTCCCGCAATTCCAAGTATTATATGAAGAAGCTACTACCTAATACAAGTGGAATTACTGTTGGTAGGAAATTTGCTTCAGGTTAAGATTTCTTTATTCTTTGGTGGCAAGGGGAGTGAAGTCAATCATAACTGGCAGTTGTGTAGGCAAGACAATAATCCCTTAATTATATGGTTACTGGAAAATCATTAGGCTTAGACAGGCTTATTCCACATGTTACAATCATTTTTGTTATTATTTGAATTCCACTTTTTTTTTTTTTTTTTTAAATTATAGTTTGATTGTACTCAAATCCAGCACCCTTCTGCAGCCTTGAGTTAAGCGTTAATGTCAGATGAAATTCAAGAGAGATGGATTCGTGTATTTTCTTTTGAATCGTGCATATCAAGGGCTCCAAGCACGCAAATGCAATAACAAATGTACATATTAAAAGGATTTTATTTCATTAAAGCTTATTTATCCGAGCGTAACCTGAATTTTTTTTAATAGCAGGTTATCTTCTCATTCAATATTTTATTACATAAAAAATAGAAGAAACAGATAAGGCACTCGCCCTAAACTTCTATCAAAAGCGCAATGCAAGTTGTGATAGCTACGTTTTGAGATACCTGTGAAAGTGACTAAAGAAACATTTTCCCGCACCATACACTCTGAAACAACTAAAACCATTATCATTGTAGCAGTAGGCAGACAAAGTGACCCAGGCAGAAGCTCCCCCACGGCTCATGGGCACCTCAGTTACTTATACTAGCAGCCCACAGCCAGATGTCCATTACAGTGCCCAGGCAAATGGCGTATAAGGCAATTAAGATTATCAATGAGTTTCACATATCAAAGTGAATGAAGATAAGCAACGGAAGATCAATCTCGTTTATTTTAAACCAAGCAATTCGCATTTTTTTTTTTTTCCGAAGAAAAATGTGCAAGGAGGAAGTTGGATCACTCTGCATATTCAGTAGAAAATGAAAGAACGGGACTGGAAACAAACTAATCATTCTCCATCAAATTTGGGTAGGCCCTTCCACTTAAAGTTGTCTGCATATGATTTCACCTGCAAACACAAGTAAAGGATTACAAAGCTTTGCAGTGGTTCCCAATGTGTAAATGTAGGTTTGACGACAAGTGATTTTATGAATGCTTTCACATAGACAAAGCTTTTAAGATCCTTCTTCATTCTATTCAACAAATAGATAGCATTTGTCCCAGTAACAGAGCAAAAGTAACCACCATGAATTAATGGTTTAAATCTTGAAAGTGTAAAACAAAAGCATTTTAAAGCTATTTGCAAAAGAAGCCGAATCATAACTTACTTCTCGGCTTGTGGTAGTATAAACAAAAGAATACTCAACCACATAAATTAAATGTTTAGCTAAAATCACTGTCATGAAAAGTGCTAAAAATATTAATCCAAATTGTGAGAAGCTCAAACCTTCAGCAATGGTGTGTGGCGCTTCTCGACCTACGCCAAGTTCAGAGATTCCGTTAATAGAAAAATAAAGGGGAAAAAAATACGCTTGAGATACAACAAGGCGTTAAATAATTTACCATGTGGTCTTTCATGTTCAAACTTCTACAGTCAAAACGATGTTCGAGCAGCCTAATGCTAGAAACAACAAGAAGGGATTGACAAGTATATTCTACCGGAAATTGTACATTTCAGCTCAGCCATATCCTAACAGCTACAGAGTAATATAAAAATAAGAGAAGCTAGTTGTTCTAATTTAGATTCTAAGTATACTATAAAGCCCCAGATCAGTTCCCTGTTGCAAAGTTGATACACTTGTTCTTTGAATATAATTTTCAGATAATATTTCCTTCGGTCCATGAAGAAGAAGAGATGAACTACTCCATCGGAGAATATACTATTAACAATAATGCATATTAACTATATCAAGCGACATCCTGGAGTGAAAATAGACAGAAATACTGAGTTGCCTGATAAAAGAATAGCATACATACCACGTATTCCCAACCGTGTTTCTCAGCAAATGCCTTTGCCTCTTCTTCACTATCAAAACTCAATGCAGAATCACCAACATTGGCGTATGGATCTCCTGTGGATGTCCAGCCCATTAGTGGATTTTCCCACCTATAAACACGTGAGTTGACGGTAAAAAGTTGTGGAGCCATTATACATCATGAAACTTATCAGACAGTATCCCATTGCAGAAAATTACTGAAGAACGTAGAAAAGTTATAATTAAATAATTAAGATAATGATGCTTAAAAATTTGTAAAAGAACCATGCAACAAGAACAATACTTTTGTGTTGACAAAAAATTGATCTTCCATCTTCCAACCTTCCCAGATCCTTGTTGTGTTGCAGTTCTAGCAGGTGAGTAAATTACAACCTGCATCATATCACAAAACATAAGAAAAATGGCGAATCAAGTTTCAGTAGTTGAAAATGGGAGGGGAAAGAGAGAAGGGGGCGGGGGATGAACAATGATAATGATGCAATCATACATTACCAGCTGAATATAGCAGATATACGTAAAAATTTCTATAGCAATTTAATCTTAACTGTTCAATATATCAAGACTACTGCATCAAAACCTTGATTGATGAAAAAAACATGAGACCCTTGTAATGGTAAATTAGGTTATAACCTAATCTTGTATCCTATCAGGTTATAACCTAGTTAGGGTACACCATCTTCAAAGCAGTGCTCACTTAACAGTAAATTAGCAGCTTAGCACGCATCACAATGGTGTAGTGCAGTAACGTTCACCAGGCATACAATATAAACATTCATAACAGATGAAAAAATAAAGATAAGACACACTATAAATGGAATCCCTATCGGAGACACCCGTCTCGCAGCCAGCAGCACCAAACTCCAGGCACTTACTCGGACAGCTGCACGCATATTAACAATATAAGTTGCCAACCATAACAGTACATTTGCTTTGATCATACTACGAGCTATGAACCCTAAACAAACCATAATGGTAGCAGGAAATTGGGGGCTATCGCCCCAGTCTCCATTTGAGAAAGTCCAATTTGTGATTAAGTTTTCAACATGATTCCCAACACAAGAAAAGACAGAAACGCTAGAATTTAGGCTCAAAAATAAATTAGAAGATGATAGAGTAAAATACCCTCCTACGAAGGTGTTCTTCAGGAATTCCAGAAACCATTCCGATCTCGCCTGGTTTGGTCTCGACCAATGCGTCTGAAGAGAATGGCCGGCATAGAGGGCTCAAAGTGGTGCGTAGGGCACGACCATGGCTCGCCATGCGTTGCAAGGTGTTCGCCATCGTCGATGGACAACTCTTGGGCAAATCAAGCTCGCGCCTTGAAATTGAGTTTTATGAGCGATCAAGTGAAAATGAACTCAGAATCTATCACCGTACTTTCGTTGGTTTGCGTTCCAAAAAGTTTACAGGTTAACTCTCTTTTACCTTTTTATATCAGACGCATCCCCAGAAATTACCTATTTCATGTTTTTAGCTAGAACTTGTACTATTACTAGCAAGAAAGGGCTGCGAATCTTCTAGAAATCCTGCGTTTTATTTATTTTTGACCGGTTATCATAATTTCTCATTGATTTCGAGTATCTTATTTTAACCATATATGAAAGGATAATTTTTTAAAAAAAAAATACAAAAAAGCTTAAAAAGGTAATTAGATTATAAAAAATTCATCAAGATACTTGTCTTTTCAATATTTTTAACAAGGGAAAGGTACTTTAAAACAATAAGAGAAAGTTGGGGGTATTTTGTTAATTCGAAAAATATTGGGTTCCCAACTTTAAAGTTTTTCTGTAAATTTATTTTAAAAAAAAAAAAAAATTTGGGTCGAATATCCGTGTATCTAATTTTCTCAGTTCTTCCATAAAATTCTTTGAACTAACCAGATATCTCTGCGCGAACATGCTTTGAACTTTTCCCGATTGTAGCCGTCTACCGGTGATTTCTTTGATGCGGTACACTCATATATGCCGATTTCTTCTATTGTCGTCCTTTTTTTTCCTCGAAGAAAGTTATGAATTTTACCTTAAATAAAAGTATAATCTGTTGTTTCTCTCCCCCAAGTCATTATGGATGATAGTTTATGTTCGTCAGTGCTTCTGTGCTGTGATCCTTCTCAAATTTAGCTGGTTGTTTCTGTGTGAGCTAAAAAGCAGCTTCTTTTCGTTATCATTCTCTATTTTGAATGTAAATTTCAAACTGGGAAATTTGCTGTTCTTTGTTTCTACCACTCGAAATAATGCATAAAACCTCGGATGACTGCTGGAAGTCTTTGTGAATTGTAGTTAATTTTCAATTGAAGTGTTGCTCTAGCTGGAAAGGTGGTTTTAGATTGTATAAACTTTGGCGTTTGCAGTTCCACATAGCATTCAGAAGGCCTGATTTCATACGCATTGCATCAATGCAGGGCTTCTAACTATGTTATAAGTTATATCAGTCTACATCCAGCTACATGATAATGAAATATTGCTGACTGGACTTTGTGGAATAGCTCTGCTGTTGAAAGTTGGGGAATTGATGGATGAAATTGAAATAAGTTCGGGACTCAAGGTTGATGTTAAATGCTTGGAATTTGTATGACAAGTTCTCATTTTTGACTCATTCTAATTTTCTTTTGTTGGTTATGATATAAATCCATGTGTTGTTTTGTTTTCAATCAGTAGTCAGATTTGGCTAGTTCGTGGATCAGCATGCACAAAAATGCAGTAATCGAACTCACAGTTTTGCTATAGAATAGACGCAAAGATAAGGCTTTAAAATAAGTGCTGGACTATTTTTTATGGGTGCACCTAAGCAGAAATGGACTGCAGAAGAAGAAGCGGCACTAAAAGCTGGAGTAGTGAAGCATGGGGCAGGGAAATGGCGCACTATACTTACAGACCCAGAGTTCAGCCCTATTTTGAGCACGCGTTCAAATGTGGACCTTAAGGTATGTCTGAGTGTGAAGAATCTATCCCATCTTGGCAGGTACCAATATCATAGCCAGGAAACATTATTCAGCTCGGGAATGTTCCCATTTAACTTGTTAAATAACCATCTGATTATTGCATTATAAGAGAAATACATTGAATCGTATATTTTTATCAAATTGCCGAAGTTATGATGTATGATGGTGCATTAGTATGTATGATCTGAACTGTGAACAGGATAAATGGAGGAATATAAATGTGACAGCAATATGGGGATCCAGGCAAAAGGCAAAGCTTGCACTTAAAAGGAACCTTCCAACCCCCAAAAATGACAACAACCAAATGGCCTTGAGTATTGTTGTTCAAGGTGATAATGACGGTCCCGATACTAAGCCTCTTGCAGTTTCTGGTGGAACATTGCAGCCTGCTAATTCAAAAGAATCTATATCAAGGTTAAAGTACTTCCAATTAAAGATATCTGCCATTTATAAATCTAAGAAAAAGAAAGGACTTCATGGTTGTGGGACTTGGTTATTTTATTCGTGGTCTAGAATGGTGTTCGGAAAAATATTCTGAAATCATGGATGACAGCTAACCTTCGAGTAGCTAGTTTAGTTCTTAGATTACATGAAGAAGTACGCTGGTATCCTAATTTCCTACTGTATAGACTACAATACACACACACACACACATAAACTAAACAAAACTCTCTCGTATTTAAGTTATGATTCACTCTGTTCTAAGTATAGCAAAAATGTATTCGACAGATGATATTATTAAATACCTAGAACAAAAGAAGAGAAAAACATCACAATATATCATAGACAATGTCAAGTATACTATCTTTGGTAGTTCACACCACAGAGATTGTGCTGACTATGCTAAAATGCTTTTGTGTATTTAATCTTACTTTTAATTTTTATTCATGATAAACATGTCTAAAATACTGAATTAAATGATTTACTGGCTGCAAACGTTAAAGCAGAATCTGCCATGGTGGTTAATTAGATCTTTGTTGTTACCAGAAATAGTTCAACCACAGTTACAGATTAAAACTTTCATGGGTTCTGTGAACCTTTTAACTTTAGAATAAATGTGCTATAAAAGGCTCGTCTTGAAAGATGAATGACCTGACTTTTGCTTAACATAACACTTGAAAATTCTGTGGCAATTCGCAATGGTGGCAGGTTGGATTATCTTATTTTGGAGGCTATTATCAATTTGAAGGAGCCAAAGGGTTCTGACAGGGCTGCCATTGCTGCTTTTGTAGAGGTATTTGATGATCTAGAATTTAAGCATATGTAGAAATTGATTGTTCTTGAAAATATTAGTGCAGGTACAACCATTAGTGATATTTTCTCTTTACACGATCTTTTACGTTTTTCAGATTCATTCTCATGAATTGATTTACATTTATGAGCTGTTTGGTACACCGGTTCTGTTGGAATTCTCAGGAAACTTCATTTTGGGAACAAAAATTACATCATTTAATTATAAATTTTTTTTGGAATCCTAATTTCCCCAGGGGTTTTGTTACCTTAAATATTAGCAGCTGAACCCGTGGTAGCCATGGGATTTATGGATTCCCATTATTATGAACTATTAAAGAACAAAAATCCCGATCCTCAAGCTGTTTCAGTTTGAAACACTCCCTTCGCTCTTGATCGACCTGTTCTCTCTTTTTCAAGAATGGATTTGGAGCTTTTGCCCAGCTTCAAAAATATTCACCTTAAAACCAGTTTGTGATCAAATTATCAAATCAGATTGTGCAATCATACTCTGATCAGAGTATATTATAGACAGATCACATAGCCATGCATGTGCCACAAATCTTGGACATGAAGCAGAAAGTTCTGGATTTGGGAGGACCTATCTACTTACTGTTACGCTATACTTTGTCTATCTTGTCAAGTAGCATGACTTAATCTTAGAGCTTTAGTGAATGCCAGATAATTATAGCATTTTATTGCATGTTGATGTGCATATGCATGCATCCTTGCATTAAAAGTGACTCTGACACTTTTCTACTTATGTAGGGTCAATACTTGTCTCCAAACCTCAGGAAGTTATTATCAACAAGACTGAAGCATATGGTGGCAATTGGCAAGTTAATCAAGGTAATTTTACTCAGTTAATGCTATAGCAAAGCACATGTACACTATAGATTTTCAGGAGCCCAAGAAGGAAGATACCATCAGACCTTTCATGCATCAAAGTCTATCTAGATAATGCTTGGAGCTCTTACCGTTTATTTGTTTAAGTACGACAGAGATCTATCGATAATAACATGTTTATGTCACTGGAAGTTATCAATAGAAAATTATTTACAAAGAGAAAATGACTAGTTAGATGTGCACCTGTAAACAGGTCTTTAGTCCTTGTGCCTGCTTTTTCCTGCGCTATGCTATATGAGCTTGTCTTTGGTGTATGTATTGACAGGTAAAACATAAGTACAGGATTGCACAAAGTTCAACTATCTCGGAGAAAAGAAGGTGCTCTCCCCTGTTACAGCTAGAAGGAAGGTCCAAAGACTCTTTAAAAGCAGAAAAGACTGATGTCAACCTCCTGTCGAAATCTGAGATTGATGTAGAGCTATCAAAAATGAAGGACATGACAGCCCAAGAGGCTGCTGCAGCTGCTGCAAAAGCAATTGCAGAGGCAGAAGTTGCCATTGCAGAAGCTGAGGCAGCAGCAAGGGAGGCAGAGGCTGCAGAAGCTGAAGCTGAGGCTGCCAAGGTGTTTGCAAAAGCAGCAATAAAGGCATTGAAATGCAAAACACTTCATATTTGGTAGCTTCCTTACTGAGAAATCTAATTTATTTATGCCTATAATTCTGCTGTTTATAGGTTGAGATTCATTTTCCCGTTTGGAGCGCTTTATCATATGTTAATTCTTCAAATAATGTAGTCCTGGTTCTGTATTTTCTGTCTCTCCTTTAAAAAACTAAGGTCAAGTTTTTCATTCTTAAATTTTTCAATATTTTCCACTTGCAATTTTAACAAACTTCTGACCTAGCTGATGTATGGATCTCCTGGCGGTGTCCACCTTTGCTGCTCGGCTTAACGGCTAAGTTCTATTCCATCATTTCCCAATGCGTAGCATTGAGTTGTTCTTCTGTCTACAAATTCCAGAACAACGGGGTGCATCTGCCAGCCATAAAATCCTTTGAGAGAACACCAACTATGTTATTAAATTTTCTATTAATCAAAACCCCACGGTGTGAATCGGGGAATGTTCATGACTTAAATTGAAAGGTTTTCTCTATGCTTTTATTCAGTGTCGCAGTGTTTGATGCCACTATAGAAGTGATTTCGTTATTTCAATCTGTTAACCTTTCTAATATTTACCTTGCAGATGGCACTGTCAACTCATGCATGGGTGTCTTCGGCAATATGTTCTCCGATGTCGTAGTTCTGCTGCTATGCTTTCTGACTGTATTTCATAACTGTAAATAATTTATGCTTGTAAATCTTGATTATGCGGGGATTTGATACAACGGAACTTTTTCTTAGATGTTCGCTAAGAGGTTATAGTTTTTGTCCTTATTTTTAAAGGAAGAGACAACGTGGCAGATAGTACAAAGACTAGTTGAAGAGTAGAAACAGCGACTATGAGTGCTGCAGTGGAACATGTGATTGATATCCGTTGAGGAACGAAAGAATACAATTTTCATGTGATGTTTCAATAGCTATATGGATTTTCTGCCTGGGAGGTTAGAAATATGCAGATTCCTGTTCTAAGACTTCCGTTTTAACGAATCAGTGAATCGGAAAATCATAATCAAATCTCTTCTAGTCAGGGAAGGGAAATCAATAGAAATTCAGCAGGAAAGGTAATTTAGTTTTACATACAAGTGTTGTAGGCGTACCCTCTTTTAATTCTAGCAACATCTACATTATTATACCTTAACAAGTTCGGTTTTGGCTTTCAAATGAAACCACAGCCAAGTTGAGAGTTCAAGTGACTCTCATCCTCCTTCCTCCTTTCCTTCCAAGTGCTTCCTCATCAACTTCTTCAGAAATTCCATCCAACAAATCCCATAGCTCCTTATCTAAACTACTAGGAGATTCATCAGGCACCAAATCATCAGCATCACTCAATTCCTGCGTAGTAGTCCATAAAGTGGTTCTGCTATCTCTTTGCCTGTGATTGTTTGGAGAACCACAGACTGACATCATCGTATCATATCCGCCATTGTCATAATCATAGTTAACTGGAAAGATATCTGATTCGACATTGTTGCTTTGGAAAAGAAAGCCCTTCCCAAATTCAGCGCCTTCATCCATCATTTCCCCCGGATTATTTGGCATAATTGCACTCCGTCTATCATCAAATCCCTCATTCTGACCCCTTACACGTCCAAAAGTGATGTTACTAGATATGTTTCTCGATGTACCTGATCCACAAAGAAAGTGCAATGACCTTGATAAATTTGAGACTGTTACTTCTGATACAACACCACAATTGCCAAGAGCATCCAATAAATGCTCTAGATTTTCATGACTAATCCTTTCTTCATTTTCCTTAAACAGCTCTGTCCATCGCTTTTCACTTACTTGAAATGGGGCATAAGCCATGGTGTTGACAACGACGACGGCTCTCTCATAACTATTCTGAGCTGTAGCTTGGATTACAAGTTCAAAAAAGTAGAGTGGGTGAGGAATGTCCCCAGCTTCCAAAATCATGTTAAACGAATGCTCTAGAATATACCACTGCATCGAAACAAAAATAACAACAAAAAAAAAAAGTTTTAGAAATAACAAGATAAAACAATAAAAAGTTGAATAAAAATCATAATACAAAATCGACCAGAAGAACATTTATGCGATTCCCTTGGCTCTACTATTGATAATAATAAGCCAGTTCAATCTATCTGGTTCAGAAAATCATCACTGTATATTATTTTGATTCTACAGCAAAGCAAGAATTATCAACAAAGGCGCCTCGTTCAATCATCACTCGTGCTCTTAAAAAGAAGTATAGCTTGAATGTAATAAAAATCTTATTGGATGCGATACCATTGGCAAATAAAGAAAAAGAGAGAGAACTGATATTAATATATATTTACCTTGCCAGCTCTTGATGCTTCTACAAGTAATGACGTATATTTACTCTGATCTAGCTGAAAACCTGAGCGTGTCATCTCTCTGTACACATGCTCAAAGTATTCCCACTGGCGTGCACTAGCAGATACTTCTAACATTGAACTATATGTGTAATTATCTGGTATGGTTGAGCCATCACTACCACCTTCTAAAGAGGTATAATCATCTGATTTAACTCCCTTAACTTCCTCAAATAACTCTTTAGCTTTAGAGAACATACCATTCCCGCCATAAACTTTCAGCATGGCATTTATGGTTCCAATGTTAGGGACACAGTGGTCTTTCATTTGTTCGAAGATATATATACAGTCATTGATATGTCCACCATCCATGGAAGACATTATCATGCCAGTGAAGGTAAATTCTAATGGCCTAGCATGAGGAAGTCTTTTTATCTTCTCAACCTGCATCCACGTTCACAGAAAAAGTATTTTATTTCTGGATTGTTATGTAATAAGGTCAGTAGCTAGGTAGTGATCCATATCATAACCATGCAAAAGAAATATTACCTCCAGCATAGCATCTTGCCACCTTCCACAGTTGCAGAGGCAGCAAGCTAGCTCATAATATACAGCAGCTGTCCCTCTAACTCCCCTTCGTTCCATGTCCCTTACAGCTTCCACAGCTTCATTGACTTTACCTTCCTCCCAGAAAGTTCTTACCAGCACTGGTAGTCAGATCAAATACGTCTGAGCTGCCAAATATCAATACCAAATGCGAAGAAGGAATTAAATCAATTACCTTTGTACGTCAGGGCTTTTGGAGCTTCCCCACTTCTACTCGTCTTATTAAACAACTCATGGACAAGGTCATACTTGCCAGATTGCAGCATTACCTTATAACAACCACCTCCTGTAAGCCTTGAATGCGAATATATTTTTTAAGTGTAAACAAAATCTAGACTGTAAGAACCCCTTTCTTTATAGAATGTTCCCAATATTTAAGACTCTTTAATAAGATCTAACTTAAACGAACGACTGATCCATCATATGATCGTGGACAATGAATTCACCATGTATCACAGCAACATAGGGAAGATACATACTTAAAGATAAATTAAAAGGGCGAAGATAACGGTATTTGCATTATAAAATAAATATATATAGTTAACAACTTAATAAATTGTTAA
Source organism: Bauhinia variegata (assembly GCA_022379115.2). NCBI lineage: Eukaryota > Viridiplantae > Streptophyta > Magnoliopsida > Fabales > Fabaceae > Bauhinia > Bauhinia variegata. The sequence continues at coordinate 15,996,705 of CM039436.1, read as the reverse complement.
AAAGGATCTTTGAAGAACAGCTTGCCGAAAAATGTTTGATATTATAATATATAGAAAAAAGATCTGCCTTTAATCCCGAAACCAGCTTTCCCTAACGCACATGAAACTGAATTACCGAATCAGAGTTAGATGATAACAAAAGAACTACACAAAAATAGATAGCATTCTTGACCATACCCTTTTTCTCCAAAAAAGCGTATGTTACCGGACTGTATGGGAGCTAAATTCCTAAGACTCTGTTGTTGATTAATGAATTTCTTTTTACAAAAAAAAGAAGAAGATTGTACTATTCTGATAAATGTGCTTGACAGATACCAAGTGACAGATGTAGTGATCCTGTATTTACCTCCATTGCAAGTCCATATGTTACTCCATTGGGTTTCAGACCACCCTTCCTCAGTTGCTTGAACACCCATGGCACACCCTTCCATTGCTTCGATGGAATGCAAGCATTCAGTACCTGTCAGCAATTGAAGAAATTTTACAATCAAATCAATCTGCGAACTGCCATATATTAGTAAGTTCTACGATTGTTATCCAGTTGCTTTCTTACAGCATTATATATGACCACATCAGGTTCAAGAATTGGATCCCAGTTCTTGTGCATTTTTCTAACTATTTTTGGATTCTGCCTCATGCATTCTATTATATCCAGCAACTCTTTCAAAAGGCCAGATTGACCAAGTGTAACGGCAATGCTGTGATATGCAGCCATATCAGGATATATACGGAAATCTCCCTGAATGAATTAATGACAGAAGTCAATCCAGCAATACCATAATCACAATTAAAGAGGAATTATCACACAGGAAACTGTAGCACTTCGTCCTTACACGCATCAAATTGAAAATTTGAAGGGCTTCCTTGGGCCTTCTTGCTTTGCCAAGAACTGTAAGAAGTTTCGTGTAAACAAACCTACAAAACCATTATTAATCTCTGGATAAGAGAGAACTGGAAAGAAAAGCACTGAGCACCGTATATTTCAGTAAGTCCTGTTAAGCACCTCGAATTCGGATCATAAATTTGACACTATACCAGGACGTTGCATTGCACCATTAAATGTTAATTCTTTAATAAAACCTGTTCTATTCTGCTAATAAATTTGATTGTTTTTTTATATGGCAGTCAGGTCAGGCAGTAACTCAAATGATGAAAATGGTTGAACTAAGTTATTTCATACGGACAGAAAGGCCTTGATTTCGTCCATGTTTTAGAATTACACAGAATACAAATATTTTAAGGGGACTTCAACAAACGCATTAAACTAAGCAAATCTCTCCTGTAACAGATATTAACATACATCATAGGCAAATAAGAAACCTGCTTTTATAATGCCTACGATCCTTATCCTTGTAAACCCATTCGACCACAGAGAGCGCTTGCTTCCAACTTCCTTTAGCGCCATGCTCGTCAACAATCTTTAGCAGCTGGCCTTCAGTAAATGGCAAACCTGACAGCTTCAATATTCTTGAAAACTTCCAATCTCTCATAGTAATCTCTCTAGCACTTAGCCTTCATAATTTTTTTTTTTCAAAAAAAAAAAAAAAGACAACTCCATCATTTACAAAGAGAGATTTGAAACAATTCGTCATCGACGAGAAAACGAGTCTAACTAATTAAGCCAGAATGGAAATTCAACACGAACCTGTCGACAAGAAACCGTATCACCTCAGACTCGCTGCGCTTCCGTCTCTTGTTTCCTACATCCCAGTTTTCATTTTCCCCGCTGAACCAATGTTCGTTGATTTCAATATCATCATCTAAAACCCACTGCAATTCGCCCCTCTTTTGCGCCTCAAACATTTCTCTCTGTCCCTTCAAACTCCGCCTTTTCAAATTTTCTCCTCCATTCTCCTTATCCCCGCTGATAAGTTGCAATAACTCAACTCCTTTAAGCCCCTCCCGCGGATTCCCTGCCAGTAAAGCTTTAGTCTTGTCCCCTGCTTTGGCATCTATTGCTTTTATGAACTCTTTGTACTCATTTTTCAATGTCTGAAAGTGGTATTCTTCAGAGAGAGCTTGTTTTTGGGAATGGGTGAGTGGAGGGGGCTGCTCAGCTTGTTCAGCAAGGCGCTTCAGTTTTCGGTTGTGTTTTTGAATTTCTTTCTTACGTAGAGTGTGGATAATTTTGGGGGTCGGGTACACACCCTTCTGAATGAGGTTGCGTTTGATCTTCTCAGTGTCTGGTTCAAATTTGACGAAGACCGGTTGAGAGAGTGCCTGCAGCACTTCCATGGCGGTCGGGACAGTGATTCAGGTAATTACTTCGTTTTCGTCGAAAAGGGCGGTTCCCGTAACAGGATAACGATGGCGGGGAGAGAACACCCTGCGGGCTCACTGAGATATTCAAGCCCACATGCAAATATTAGAGCGCGGACGATAGATTCTTCATTTGACTAAATGGTTTGGAAGATAAAAAAAAAGGAGAAAAAAAGAAAGAAAAGTCAAGCCTCTCATAAAAAAAATAATAATAATAATAATTTCGTTAAAAATTATTATTAATTACGCATAAGTATTTCACTGTCGACGAAAAATTTGTCGGGTGATAACCAAAACTCTGGAAAAATATAATAATAGACATGTGGAACTTTACGTATCACTCAACGTAGTGCCTTTTATGTCTTTTTTAAACACAAATGATATATTATAATGTATAGATAAAACTTTGCAAACATATTCAATCAGCAACATGTGGATGTAAACGTAATTTTTTTGGTTTCCTAAGAGTAACAACATAATTGGTAGACTATATTTTATTTATATTGTACATCTCATCTTTTTATCCAAAAAGAAACATAGATTTCTAACGAGAGATGGAAGTTCAGCTTGTGACGATACACATCTCACCTCGATTTTTAAATTCAACATTTTCATTTCTAATATTATTATACCATGATTCCTATTAGACAAAGTCTTAAAAGCTTGTCCATTGTCACTTCTTACGTAAATTAAAAGACAACAACGAGAGCTAGAAGAACTCCGCTGATATATATATATATATAATGGATAATTGACAGAAGTTTGAAATTAATAATAGCACAAATTGCTGATCAATGAATATAATTTACTCATAACAAATGATTTTCTACTGCAGTTATGCAAATTTTCTAATGGTGTAATTAACAATATCATTCACTCAAAGTCATCCTTGAAAGGTGACATGTACTAAAAGCCTGATTAAGTCCTCATCGGACAAGAATGACATTATATCACAAAGCACCTGAGAAAAATCACAATAGCAAATCAATCAGCAACCAAGTTAGAAATGCAAATGCCACCGGCAATTTCCAGAAATGTAACCCTGAGAAATTACATTAGAGTTCAAAGCAGAGAGGAGCTTCTTAGCTCTTTGATTTGGAATGCTTTACAAGCCAATCAATAACAGAGTCAATGTTGGTCGAGTTTTTGCATGAGATCATGAAGCAGCAAACTTCTCTGTCGCTAATTGACTTTAGATCCCTGCACAACAAACAGCTTTTTCAGCACTGAAGTAACGTAGAGGGAAAGAGGATAGGAGTTGGGGTTGGGGGACGAAGAGAGAAGAAGTGGCATTCATCTTACATTTGGTCAGTCAAAGCTTGTTTGGAGAGAGCGCCTGCCTTGTCAATCTTGTTCCCCAACACCAACAAAGGGATACCACTTAATGATGGTTTACTCAACAAATCATGAAGTTCACTTTTCGATATGTTAAAATTATCTGGATCAGCAGCATCGACAACGTAACTGCAGGAAATATCACAATAGAACTTACCAAGTTTTCAACTTCAGTAACAGAAACGCAAAACAAGCATCAGACTCAACCTATGTAATCCTGAGAAATTCGACAAATAGCTAATTGATCCGATTACAACCTTCCAGTTAAAACAAAGCGTGTATTCGGGGCCAAAAGAAAGATAGTATCTATATGTGTACTCACTGGCAAATCATACGGCCATCTAAATGGCAAGTGACTTTGCATAACAATCACCAACAAACAAGAACCGACTTTGGGTTCAAAGAAGGAAAGACCACAAAATAGTTTTAGTTAACTTCCTATGAATACTGAAATAAACAAGCATCTAATTTGATCAGCAAGAACAACATCAGGGCTTTAAATAGACTTCACCTACATGTGGGCAAATTACCAGCAAAAATGTTCAAAAACTGGTGCTTATGTACATGTCTCGGTGTGCTCGTGTCCATACCCATTCTCCTATGAAAAAAACTACCATAAAGAAGTAAGAAATTAAGAGTTTGTTTCATACACAATAGCAGAAACTGCACGACAGTAACGCTCCCACATACTGCGGAACCTAGGTTGCCCTCCAAGATCCCATAATTTTATTGTGACATTGCCTTTTGTTACTTTCCTCATATTGAATCCCACCTGGAAACATATAACAGTAGATTGGTCAGAATATTAATTCTAATATAAACCACTAAGCAGAGGAGAAAATAAAAAAATCATAAACATTTGGTGAGCAAAACTTACCGTAGGAATCATGTCCTCGCTATATCCACCCGTCTACAAACAAGACGAAGAAACTATCTTTCAGTACATAAGCCCCAAAGTATAAAATAAGGGAAACCAATAGAAAGCCAATATGATTAATACACTTACAGCAACGACATTTACAAGTGAAGTCTTTCCAGCATTCTGAAGTCCTATCAAAGATAACTCCATTTCCTGCTTGAAGAAAAGGCTGCAATCAAATTTACAATGTAGTAAGCTCGTGTATTTTGAATAAAGTAATCCACTAAGCCATGCATCCACATGATAATATATATGAAATCCAACTTGGTAAAACCAAAAGTTCCAGAAGTCATGTCATAAATATGAGGTAGAATTGGTGCAAACAGAAGCTATCAACAAATATATAGGGAAAAGGGCCTCCCAAAGAGCCAGGTATTACAAAACACTTAAGAAACACTCAAATTTCCTATGCAGTAGCTTGACACTTGTACATATCATCACATTTGATTCTCTACCTGTTTTGTCATTAAATAAGTTATTTGTCAAGATAAACATGCTTAGATTATCTTCTCAATAATACTCTTCGGAATTTAATTTTTTTTAACATATTTCAAAAATAATACCCTCAAAACTTCGCAGACAAACGCATATTTCTGCTCACCAATCAAAAGTTCCTCGCATCATTACTTTCAACACAAAAATTGTAGAACGTAGAAAGAGAACACAAAGAAAAGAACACACGATCATTGCATGAAATTACTAGACCTCTTCTCATTTGAGGGGGTTAGGAATCCTTTTAATTTTCAAGCCAAAGTATCAATTGTCATTAAGCAGCACTCTTTTGATTTTTGGCCCAAGTAAATTATACATAAACTCAATAAATCACCAATAAGATTTGCGTAATAAAGCATCCAGTCCCCTCCAAAGAGGTTTGAACCCTTCGAAAGCACCAGAATCAAACTTTTCTACTCAGAGTAGAAACACGAAGGATGCACTCTTACAAAGTATGCAGCATTTTACATGGTATAATAATGAATTGTCTTCCTCAACTGAAAAAACTCCAGAAACCAAAAATAAATAAATAAATCCAACCCCGTCGCACATTAGAAACATCCCAAACTAAAACCAAATTCTTAAAACGTCTGTACATGAATTTTCTGGATAATGAACACAGTGAGCAAAGAAGGGGAACAAAAAAGCTTCTCTGTTTGTAGAATAATATGTCTTGGCAAGTTTCAAATAGAAAATATACATTTCATAATGAATCTCCGATCAAAAAATCCTGGCTAAAAGCCCCACAGGAGGAGAACACTACATTGATTGTATGAAAAAGGAATAAACTCGGAGCTGCATAGTCGAGCAAGGAAGCCAACCTGCGGAGCCAATTGAGAAAAGCTTCCCACAAACCCATTGCGCCTGGTCAAGAAATATACAAAGGAAACAGATCTAAAATTCCCCCGCTTTAGCAGATAGAAAGAAAAATCTATAAACTTTTTATCCAATTGTCCTCTTGGAAACCTTCTCCTTCCCTCTTCCCTCCCTCGCCACTGTTTATCGTATTCGTGTAAACAGATTTTTCATTGGGTGACCCTTTTTTATATTTGTTTTCCCCATTTGTCTTGAGGTGGTGGGTTTGTAAGCAGATCGAACGGTCCCAGACAATCTATTTAATCGTATCCGTAAATCGATGGCTCCCATTCTAATTCTGAACAGCTTAAATTGAGTTTGAAAAGGACACGGGATTATAGCTCCCAGCTTGATCAAAACATGAAGCTTTATTTAGACTTTGTAGATGCCACGACTGCCCATCACCGGACCAATCCGGGAGGGTGAGTGATGTTCGGGATATATTAGAGTTCTTCCCCACTTTCAGTTACAGCGCGTAGTCAGTACGAACTACTAAAAGCTTGCCAACATCATAGCGTGTGAGCAGTGTGCGAGTTTTTATTTTCTTTTTTTTGGTTCAAGAAAAGACATCTCATAGATTACAAAAATCTTTAAGAAAGTTAGTTAAGGCTGGCAAGAGTGCGCTGGACAACGGAGAAAACCCATTTATTATTTATTATTAATTAAAATAAATGGGCCGGTAGCGATAACGTCTCGGCTCGCATTCTTCCCGTGGCCCGAATGGGGTGCTTCGAACTGTGAATTACGGAAGTGAGAGAGAATGTCATTTGCCACCTAGCACATCTATATCATAATTGAGAGATGACAAATGGTCAAATAACCCGCCAAAAAATATCTATATATATCTAATGGTGTTGATATCATTATAAAATTATTTCGATTATTTTTTAATAAGATTAAAGTTTTGAGTTTCACTCATCAATCATGGCACCTTTTTTTAAAAAAAACTTAAAAATGTGTTTCCATCTAATTTTGAAGACAACAAGCCATTATGTGTGGAGTGTAAATTATCTTTAGTTGAAATCTTTGTATCATCGTACAGTAGACTAAAATTAATTATTATTTAAAAAATATCATCCCAATTAAACTTGATCATGTACTGAACATATAACTTTACAGCCTTTTTTTTTTTTTTTTTCTTTTTTGTCCCACTCATTTACATGAGGCATAAACAAAGAGGGGAGAGTTGTTGGAAAATAGCACAAAATAAATGTTTAACTTCTGATGATAGAACGTTATTGAAGGAATAATAATGTTTAGGGGAAATTATTTATATATTTTTTTATTCGGTGCTTGTGGATCTCTTGTTTGTAATTCAGCCCTTTTTTTTTTTTTTTTTGATAACCCACCCCTATCAGTTCTTTTAACCCAGAGAAAAACCCCCTAGCCAGATCACGCCACTTTACCAAAATAGGCCCAGATAACTCAATCAGGGCAATGGAACCCAAACCCAATCTAAAGTTACAAACTTGTTTCATGTGATCTAGGGGGTGCAATGCATGGTATATACACGCTCGTGCAACTTCAAAGAAAAAAGGTACTACAAACAGAACAGAAAGCTATTTTTATTTCTGTCTGGTTCACTCGCTGTTATGTTAGAATGAAAAGTAAGTTAAAAGAAGACAATGGAAATAGAGACATGAAAAGGAGATATATATATATATATATAAAAGAAGCTTATCTTAGCTTACGTAGAAAGAAAGAGATGGAAGATGGATCATATGTATCAAATAATACAAAGTAGTCAGTTCCTTGGATTTGGGGAGGCAACGATTTCGGCCTATTATTCGTTACCTCCATCTATAATATTACGATTTGTTCTTCCTTCAACATAACAAAAATTCTTTCTCAAAACCGTAGCCACAAGCTATTCTTACCTTACTCAGTAAGTCAGACCTGTAAATTCTCTTAGTTCTAGAAAGTTAGCAGTATTTTGAGGCACCAAATGTTGCCTTTTTCCATTTGCTAAAAAAATCCCACAAACCAAACACTGCCATGTCCAACCCCATCAATCGCCTCCTTTTTCTTCCTCTGCTTTTGTTCTTGATTTCTGCTTCTGTGTTTCAACCCAAATGGTTAGTGTTGGGTTCCCCTGTTCACGAAAGGACCTTGAGGAGGCCGGATCCTCTGCGACACTTGAAAAACTACAATGGACAATTTGACGTTCGAAATAAGCATTACATTGATGTAAGTTACTTTCATTTTAAACTCTTTCCATCATCTTCTGTATGATCATCGTTCATTTGTATAATAAGTACTACGTATCCCCATGCAATAAAACTGACAACATTATGGTACCCGCTAGCCAAAAAAAAAGGGCATACGTAATATTATTACTGTGATGATTTTTTCTCGTTAAATATAGGAATTTGTATTGATTTTTCGTATTGCTTTCTGATAATTTTCAGTCTACGGCATTTACAGGAGTCCACGGCTACGCCATTGCCCTAGTTTGGCTATTATGTGGGTTAGCCTTGGGTATTTTCTTGATCGTCAGGTGTCTCGGCAGTGGCTCTGCCTTGTTACCATTCAAAGACTTTTTGGACCCTCACAATATCCTAATTTTCTCGCTGATCCTCTTCTTCACCTTTCTGGCTATGTAAGTCGTCAATAACCTTTGTGTCTTAATATATATGCTATGTTCTATGCTTATTTCGCAAAACCTTGGTTGGAAAAACCGTGTGTTGCACAGCATTGCTTCCAGCTTCGTCCTGTCTACGAATCAGAAGACACAGAGGAGAACAGAAACGCTGAAGGAAACCGTTGTGGGAATAGGAGGAGGTGCTTACAACAATATAACCAAAGTAATTAGAGCGATGAAAGAAATGCAGTATCTTTTGCTTCCATATAATCAAAAGATATCTACAAATTTGAATTCCACCATTGGAACTCTCAGAACCGGCTCGCGTGTCCTTCGTCGTTTTGTTGCCAGAACTGGGCATTATGTCCACGAGGCCACTCGTGCTTGGTATCCATAATCGTTTTTCCTTAACTTGGCCATATGTTCATACTAATTATCTTCTGATTCAATGGTCATACTGGTTATATGTGTCACAGGTATGTAGCCCACGTCGTGCTTGTGACTATTAACCTTGTAATGTTGATTGCTGCTCTAGGTGAGTATATGTTCCGCGCTCCATTCTATGCTTAATACAAATTAACCATTCCCACAAACATTTCACCTTTTTTTTTTTTTAATCTAAATTGATGGTCAGTTTCGCTGCTGCTGCATTGGCGCCCTGGATTTATAACGTAAGTACGAGCCAGATTATGAATTTTATTTATTTCATATAAAGCCAGAGGCCATGACTCATGTAATTCTGGTTTTGTTTCAGCTTAATCTTTTGCTGTTGGTTCTTAACGAGCCTGTGTTGGGTTTTGACTGGTTTAAACTTTTTCCTCCACACGTGAGTGCTGAATCGTTCAGACCTCCAAGTTCCAAGTGTTCAAGTGTGTAGATGTTTTACAAACTGTATGTGCAGTTTTGCAGATGATGCATGTTCTGCTATCGTGGATTTAGAGCAAAACCCAAAAGACTCCAGCCTCACCTCCATGTTGCCGTGCCTCAATGAATCAGAATCAGGGAAACTGTTATCTGATGTCGGCTACACTGTCCACAATTTCATAGTTGAGGTAGAGAATTCCAGCGGCATACAATCATATCAGAACAACATACATGCATAGATGATAGATTTCATTTATCTCTAGTGTTCTGATGCCTTGATTTCTTTCTGTTTCACAGTTGAATTCTAATGTATCAGTGATCTATCGATTCCTGGGAGTAGATGGCGAAAGTGTAGATTTGGTGTCAATTATAAAGATTTGTGACCCTTTCTCGCAAGCACCAAACTACACCTACAATCCACAAAGCTGCTCTGACGATGCCATTCAGATTAGCGAATTGCCACGAGTAAGTTGGAGCAAAAAATCCCATGTTATAATTATAAAATTCATAATTCATTCATTCATTCATTCTACGATATTGCAATTCTTCTGACTTATTTGGACAATAGATCCTTGCAGAAGTCACGTGTCACAGAAACGAGAAGGTAGAAAAATGCAGAAAAGAAGGGAAATTTCTATCACAAGCTTCGTACAACATGGCTCATGCTTATGGAAGATCGATTCAGAATTTGTTGGACATATATCCAGAGTTGGAAAGCCTGTCACGGTGCACCTTTGTCAAGAATGGATTTTCTGACATTTTGATTCATCAGTGCGAGCCCATAAGAGCTTCCACCAAATTGATGTGGTCGTTTATGCTAACTCTTTCAATTGTTATGGTATTTTTGGAATTAGCTTGGTTAGCTGATGCTTTTCTGTGCTGGGGAAAATCCATATCTATAGGTTCCCGCAGACCGCAGTCCCAGAACTAGATAGAAATTTTTAGTTTTTATAGGTTGAGAAAGTAGAAATTTTATATTTAGGAAGTTACTATAGTATAGGATGTACAGCTTTTCCCCTCTCATTTTTCTCGCAATTTTTTCAATTGGTAATGTGAGAATAAGGAAAATTTGTGCTCCATGCAGGTCGCAAGACGAGCCATGGACAATAATGTACAGTAATTAGAATAAAGTGTACATGTATATTTTTTTGGTTACGAGTCTGTGTTCTTTTGCAAAAATAAATAACTAAATGAGATAGCAAGGTTATATCATGAAATATTTCATGTTATTACAGTATTTAAATGAACTAATTTGTTTTTTTTTTAAAGAAAAAACATAAAATCTCACGCCTAGTATGAATTTGGAGATTTTTTGTACGGATATTTTGAGTATTTAAATCTTGTAATTAGATTTTATTTATTAAGAAATTTAGGTAGTTTATCCAAAAAAAAAAAAAATCATTGATATAAGCCTATATCATTTAACTAGTTTCTGCTAAATTTCTACTTTCAGCAGAAGTTATAATTTACTGAACACCGTTAAAAATGTCAAAATCTTTCTTCAAGTGACAAAAAAATTACTTATAGTCTGATCCATCCCATCCCCTATTGGCATTCGCCATAGAGTATTTTATAAGCTGAGATGAGCTGGATCCGTTATGTCCACCTGCACGTTGAAGAATCTTAATGGGTACTCAAGTGTCTAGTCTTAACGTTAAAATCTAGCGCAACGTAAGGGCATAGGTTCAAGCTGCTTTGGTCCAAAGTCAACGTCAGATCCAAATTAACAACTCAGCGTCCGTATTAGTTCTCTCGCGTCTTATTTTGGGCCGCACTGTGAACTCAGTTGGGTGATTGTGCTAGCTAGTTTCCATAACCTTGAAAGCACCAACACCAACAACAACACCAGCAGCAAAAGATATCCCATGTCCGGCAATTTTGTTCACTTCATATATCGGGTGCTATCAGGTCAGTCTTCTACTTCGCTCACACTTAGCTTCGTAGATTCTGATAAATCCGTAGCTTTGATCATGCATGTGTTAGTTTATTTTTTGGGATGCGGAGGGTAAAGAGATGGTAGAGGAATTTCTCATTCCTCCTTGGAAGCAATATTAATGGCGGGTGTAAGCTATGTAGTGGATCTAACATATGGGTTTTAGCTTCGGTTCCTATATTTTGATGGGAAAATCAGCATGTCTCTTGTCTGTCACAGTTATAACTCATTAATTATAGAGAATTTTCTTGTGGAATGATGAATTGCTGATAATGGATATTTGGACGGTAATGCCGTAATAAGATGGTGCTTTGAAATACTTCTGACCAGCATGAAGAGGGGATGATTTGTATTCAACCGAACATTGGGGTTGATTGCAGTTTAGTATTGCGATTGAGATAGATGTGTAAATTATAAAATACAATAGAAATTTCCATTCCGCAACACCTTTGGTCCCAATTTGAAGCTTCTTAAATCCCATTTCCTGAACTGATTGTATATATATATGGGTATGCTTTATCATGTAGATTAGATTGGCTAATATTTAGTCGGATTATCAGGTTTCCATAGGTTGCATTTTGTTAATTGATGCATTATCTTGAAGATAAAAAGGAAGAGAAAATGAGGATAAATACAGGAAACCAACAACTTTATGTTGCAATGCAGGGAGCAGATGTTCTATCTCTGGTGTGGTTGGGAGCTTTATAGGATGTCTTATTTTGCTTCATTTATCTTCTAATTTTAACCACAAAGATGAGGGAGATAGAGGGGTCCAAGTCCAACTGCGTTTGACTCATCATCCTCAATTCCATGAACTTCAAGAAGTGGAAGAGGAGAACATTAAAATTCCGCCACCAAAAGGAAAGAGGTCTTCTCGCGCAGCAAAACAAAGACGAAGGCGGACAAACCCATTGATTGATGAATTTCTAGATGAATTTCTGGATGAAAATTCCCAACTTAAACACATATTTTTTCCTGGTCGGAAATGGGCTATGGGTCCTCTGAAGGATGCACAGAATGAAAGTTATTACTATTATCCAGGGAGAATTTGGCTTGACACTGATGGAAATCCTATTCAAGCCCATGGAGGGGGCATTCTGTATGACAAAAACTCAAGGACATACTATTGGTATGGTGAGTATAAAGATGGACCCACATATCATAACAAGAAAGGAGCAGCCAGGGTAAGTCATTTATTTTGGAAGAGTGTTGTTTTTAACTGTAAGTCAATAATTAATCCTTCCTATGGCTATAGGAATTTATGTGGCTGATACTATTCATCTATTGCAATTGAGAAAATCGATGGTTGTTGAAGGGGCTACCTTTCATTGTATTTTAATAGAACTGGTCTTATCTCTAAATGGGATACTTTAAATGGCGCAACTAATTGAGCTGACAATCTATGCAGCTACATATTTCTTAAGTGTGTTGAATCCCTCAATTACTGATCTATTTTCTTTTACAGAGATATATGACTGCTTCAACCAACCATGCATTTTACACCGATGCATGCATGCCTTTGTGAGAAAAATGCTAACAAGTTTGTATCTCTTTCTCATTTAGGTGGACATTATAGGAGTTGGTTGCTATTCATCAAAGGATTTGCGGACTTGGAAAAATGAGGGAATTGTGTTGGCAGCAGAGGAAACAAATGAAACCCATGATCTGCACAAGTCCAATGTGCTTGAGAGGCCGAAAGTGGTTTACAATGACAAAACTGGGAAATATGTAATGTGGATGCATATTGACGACGCCAACTATACCAAAGCTGCTACTGGCGTAGCAATCAGTGATACTCCCAATGGTCCTTTTGACTATCTTGGTAGCCAACGGCCCCATGGATGCGAAAGCAGGGATATGACAATCTTCAAGGACGATGATGGTACAGCATATATAATCTACTCCTCTGAGCACAATAATGAACTTCACATTGGACCTCTAACGGAAGATTATCTCAACGTGACCTCTGTCATGAGAAGGATTTTTGTAGGACAACGAAGAGAAGCACCAGCCTTATTCAAGCACCAGGGCACATATTACATGATCACATCAGGTTGCACAGGATGGGCCCCAAATGAGGCACTGGCTCATGCAGCTGAGTCAATTTTGGGGCCTTGGGAAACAATGGGAAATCCATCCATGGGAGGAAACAAGGTGTTTCGGCTTACAACTTTCTTTGCTCAGAGCACCTTTGTGCTTCCTCTACCTGGGTTCCCTGGTTCATTTATTTTTATGGCAGATCGTTGGAATCCTGCTGACTTAAGGGACTCGAGATATTTATGGTTGCCTTTGATAGTTGGAGGACCTGCTGATCAGCCACTGGAATACACTTTTGAATTCCCATTATGGTCAAGGGTGACTATTTATTGGCACAGGAAATGGAGACTGCCTCAGGGATGGACAGGACTCAAATAATCTTTGTTCACTTTGTACATTGTGATCATCTGTGGACCCTCTTAAGTACGTTCTCCCCGAGTTGCATTGTTGGGGCAATGCTAAAACGTTCATTCCTTCAGCGGAAACTGGAAGAGCGGCTGGGCTTGACTTTTCAACTTTGCTTATTATTGTTTCCAACTGATGTTAATTCATAAGGGAATGGAGAAAAGGCGATATATCTAATTTTCTCATATGACATTCTTGTCTGTATATAGGATCGAGTTTTAGAGAAACAGACTCTTGGATGTTTTCGAACTCTTGTTGATTATTTTTTTATTATACATTCTGTTACACTTCTTTCTTATTTTTAATTGATGGGTTTTCCTACGAGCAAATGAAATTTAGGGCCATCTGTACTTTATTAAGTGGAACTTAATAATCTGGTTAAGACGTAGACGTAGACATAGACAGGCAAATGTGCGATTGGGAACATAATAATGCATTGTTAAGCTTTCTCTCTCGAAAAAAGAATGTGATTTAAGCAGCATCTATACGGAAGAAAGCCCTTGTTGGGCCAAATTATTGGAGCCCATAGGAAATTGTACTAGTAATGGACCATAAAGCCACAAAGACAGGAAAATGTGGCTGAAAGTCCAAAAGAACACCAACTATTTCCGTGATAAGTTGATGATTGAGAGCATCGAAGAGGAGATGTCACGCATCAATTCACTTCCACGTTTGATACTGATCTTTCCTTTCTTTTCCCTTTGTCTCCCTTTAAATACTGCGCGTGTTTAAAAAAGAAAACATAAACACACAGACAAAGATCCTAGACCCATAATTAGGTTGGCAATTATTACATTCGAAGTAGCCTTTTACTTGAACATGGTCCCATAACAACATAAAAGTTCTCAGCTGGTCCTTGTCGATGTAATAGAAAAGGATGCCATTGCTTTAAGCATGTAGAAGAAGAAGGTATGGGCCACCATCAAACTTCATTTAGGAAAGATATATATATATATGAAAACAACTATAATTATTTTTAAACCAGAAAAAGAAAACGATGCAAAAAGGTGTGATGGGGAGAATAGAGTGGGCTATGTTAACGCCGAGGGGGCAAGTCTCATCAGAAGTGCAAGATATGCAATGCAAGCCTAAAAAGATGAACCCACTATCTAGTTTCGTTTACTTTTCATAATTTAACTTACAGTTTTTTGGCTTTCCTGGGCAAAAGGCAGTTCTTATGAATCCTCGTCTTACATCTCCACGAGAGAGTCAGGGCCCGCTTGTGGGGTCATGAAAGGTTAAAGCTAAAATCTGAGACAAATGTTGAGATAATGTATTCAGTTATACATCTTTATTTTCTGTTTTTATAATTTTTAATTAATTTATTTATTGAAATATAAAATTAAATAATCAATCAAAATTTTGAATTATTTTAACAAATTAAAAACTCTGAAACAAAGACTAAAATAGGATATGCTGTCCAACAAATATAAAAATGAAAATGAAGAGGTGGAGAAGGCTAATTAAGATAGAGCGTGTGAAGTCCACTAAAACTTTTAAGCCACTAAATGACTATGCTATTGCCATACATCTTTTTATGAGATTCCCAAAGCATAAACCCAACTTGGTATGGCCCAAATCCTGGATAACGACCTTGGTCTCCCCTTATGTTAAGTTTATATTATAAATTATAAATGAGGCATTTACTTAATTAAATAACATCCCACCAACACCTTTTCTTATTTAATCCCAACATTTATCCTTAAGCTGAAATCATCTTTACGCACCAAATACCAAACCCCATTCGTTCTTGGACTCGTTTGTGTAAACAAATTTAAGTTAATAACATGTTAGTCCACGTCTAACTAGTATATAAAACCAACTTGAATATATATATATATATATATATATATATGATTAAGATGATCTAACATACTCTTGAGCGTTAGTTAAGCTCATAGCCAATTATAAAGTTCATCTCTCTCTGGGGTCAATTTTGGACCAGAACCATCGAAACCTACATAGTATAGTATATATATACCTTTGATGAACCAACACTGCTAAACAATTGAAAGCCTTGTTAATTAATTACTTCATACATACACATACGACATATTCTTCAAAGCCATACCTATTTTATAGGAAAAATGAAAAATTTTAACAAAAATTATGAAAATCGATATTGGACTTCAATTTAACCTCCAATCATATAGTCTTAAAAGAAAAAAATAAAAAATAAAACCCCGCATCTTCAAACTACCCATCGCACGTGTCAAAAAAACCACGAACACGTGCGAATGCCATCATCTACGTCAAGGCCTCCATGCACTGGCCCACACCACCAGCTGATCCTTACACGACAAGAATATTCCGGCATCGGAGCACTGTGTCATTGACCAACCTTCCTTGTACCTCCTCAGCAAGGCTCTCACGTCGTCGCAAACCTCGTCGCTAAACGAAAGAGGATTGAAGCCGCCACCATGCAGACGCTGCGACCATCGAGCCGCGGGCTCGCGTCGCTCTATTGACTCCGACGGAGAACAAGCCACCAAGTCAACGACAGCTCTTCCCGCTGCCCTTTCAAGCATCAAACGCTCGTTGCTCGTCCTTGGGAAGCTCTCGTCCAAGCTCTCAAAGTAAACCCTAAACCATCTCAAGCATTCTTGGAAACCTTTTACAAACTCATATCCGTCATAACCGACATCGAGATCAGCTTCTTCTTCCACGACAGTGATTATCCTAGGTTGTAATCCTCGCAACAAAGATATCAACATGTCCCTCTGGTTACCAACCGCTGAAACAGAATGCAAAGCATTCACACAGTTAACAGCTAGAGCTTCATCGTCTTTGATGTCCAATTCGGCCAGGTTCAATTCTGAAAGATCACCGGCATGATAAATGACATTGAATTTAAAGGGCACACCCATAAGCCGTGCAAATTTCTCCATTCTAGTGCCTATTTCCTTCATGACCCTCTGAACAGCTGCCACGGAGCCACTGGCTCTGCTGGTTACCACGGTGGTTAAACGGAGATGCGGTGTCTCGTCGCTGCGAGTAGCCAATGCTTCGAGGAAGGTAGGCCATTGGGTGCAATAGGTATTACTGATATCAACTATATGCAGCTTTGGCTCACCTTCCAAGGATTCTAAGATAGCACCGTTGCAAGCGACATGACCAAACGTTGTCCAAGGGCTAACTTCTTGAAACTTCAAGACCATCTTTCTCATTGATTCGAAGGAGCATGTTTTCTCGGAGGCCGAGGTTAAAGTACGGTACGTACGGTCACCGGCGTCTGTCATGCGGCTAAACAATGCTTGGAGAAAATAGGCGGCGAGCTTTTGATCGGTGTCACCGTAAGGGGAGCTGAGCTCATTGAGCATCCACGTGAGTTGCTGGACACGTGCACTGTTCTTGTCGGCGATGGCACGCGCGGTATCGAGGAGGATATCAGTTGCCCACTTGCCGGAAAATTCGAAGTTGAAATCACTGGTGGGCGAGAAAGAGAAATCAGTGGTGGTGGGAGTGCTGGTAGTATTTGTGTTGAAAGTAGTAGTGTTAGGGGTGAGAGTAGTGGGAGTGCTGGCGGAGGTGGTGGAAGGGTGGGGATGATAAGGATAGTGGTGCTTAGAAGAAGACGAGGACAAGTCTTCTTCATCCATGAAAAAGTTGAAGCATTCTTCGTCTTCTTGCTGGCAGTGATGATAGTTTTGCCTGGAGGATCTAGAGCTGCTAGAAGTTCTGCTGGTGGAGTTGAGAGATTGATCAGTTTGATGGAAACTCACAAGCCTAAACAAGGTATCCATTTAACCCACAAGAAACCCACATGAATAAACTCTGTTTGCGTAAGGGTGCAAGTGTTTTTAACAGTGGGAAATGGGGTAGTGGAAAAAGATTAGGGAAGTTCATGAATTTGGATTCTAGTTACAATACTAAGCATAGGTTAATTTCTTTTTAGAAAACTGTAGGGAGAGACGGCTCAAATTGAGTTAAATTTTAGTCTCCTTTTTGCGTAACCGATGAGGAATTGAAGTGGGGTTGGGGGTTTCTTTTCTTTAGTTATTCATCTTCTTTTATGGGGTGGGGTGGGGTGTGTGTGTGGGGTTTCTTTTTCTTTATTAAAACAATAAAATAAAATCTATGGAGCTAGACGGGATTGACTGAGATGAGTTCCTCTAGGGAGCTCAAAAACTTGGAGTTGGTGTATAAGTAGGGGTGATGGTCTAGCTGATGCTTAGAATAGAATTGTATCTGACAAAAAGATGAAAATTAAGAAGGAAAGAGATCATCAAATGGCTTAGTGGATTAGCTTTTCATTCTTTTAGCGAAGAAAGAAGGAAAGAGAAATATACGAGTGGGAGCAGGCGTGCCAAACTGCCAATTGGATTTTGAGAGAGAGAGTAAAGCTGCCGGCGTGAATCATCATCATCAAATCCACTATCTATGATCCTGTATCGATCTCTCAGCACAACCCACTACTCACATTGCTTGCCTCCTAATCCCTCTCCAAGCTCTGCCAAAATTCCCACCCACTTTTTTCCTTTTCTATACTATTTATATTACATATATAAACCCATACGTACATCAAATATATAATTAATACCAGAATGCACGTACCCTTCTCCATGTTCTAGGGCATGCCTTATTACTTTTTTTGATTTCTCCTCCCATATTTCAATGTTTCATGATGGTTTATAAGCACGCACTAATCAGTAATCACTCCCAAGTCTAGGCCAGCCAGGCCATTTCATTTCTTTCAGACATATACATCTCTGATCTCTTCTCCTCTCTGTCCCCAAATGTTTGTATATCTATTTGACTTGAGTAGTTTTCCATTCCCATTTCCCGTTTTATGTTGCTTTGCCACCAAATACTTAGCTTGGTGATTTTCCATTAGTCCAAGTCAGTCTTAGTCCTCTCTTTAGATGATAATTTAACAGCCATTGTGGCCCACGGTAGCCTCATTACAAATAAATTGACCGACTTCCAATATTCTTTTAAAATTCATGTTTCAGAAATATTATTCTTTTTTTTGGTCGGATGTGGTGCCGGTATATATGTCCGTATCTGCTTTTCTAAAATCAACATTATTAGATAGCCGTGGCTGTACTTAGTGTTTTTCATCTTCTTATGTCAATTGATTATTGAGCGGATCTTGTTTGGAACGTTCCGGCTTTGTTTCTCTGTTTTTCTTCATCAATCATTAAGAAAAATCCATGTTAGAACTCTTTGTCCACGTTTCGATGTGGGCCTTGAGGCATTTTTCTTTCTTCAAAGCAAATATATATCCATTACTACCAGACAGGATGAGACAGATTCTTACCCTTATTTGAAATCCATGCCTGCATATTACAGTAGGAAGAGTCTCGATTTCACTTCCTTTTTATTTGAGTGGGGATGGTGGTGTGAAATTGAAAAGTTGCAATTTTAACTATAAATATTAACAAGTTTAATATCCTTTTCTCTGATGTCAATTGAATGAATAAACCAAATAAGACATAGATGATAGATGTTGATCAGAACCTCATTTTGTGACTTTTTCTTTTTCTCCTTTATTCAATAGGTGAGCCCCATTGTATTCTACTTTATTTATACTGAAGCCATTGTCTGTTATAACAAAGCATATAGTTGACATGTCAACACTGCCACAATTATAAAAAGATAATTTTCTTTCGGACAATAGCGGATATGGACCGTGTCTGGCAAGTTTGAGTCCAGTTTAATCCTAATTAGTAACTATCATTGTTTTCAAGAAAAAAAAGAAATAGTAACCACCATTATTCTGACTTGCTCTGTTTTCAGAAGATGATATGAAAAACTACAAACTAATTTTGGGTATATATGGATCATCATGTTTTCTCTTACATTATAGAACTCGTCCAACCCTTTTGGCCCTAAATGCTAAATTTGGTCAAGACTACGGAGTCAATGAAAGATCATTCGTTGTTTAAATTTACTCAATCACTTTTTATACCAATAAACTTTGTCTGCACAGTGAAGTGTTCATAGAATTTCGAAAGGACATCCTCGCTCAGACAGGTACTTCCGGCCAGAACACCGAGCAAGAATAGGAGAGAAATTATTTTCTAGCAATCGATTGATTGGCTTGGTATTATAATGTCTCAGAAAGTGAAGATCTGACAGCTGTAAAAATAATTTTATACAGTAGCCATACTGGTGCACTTACCTGGTTAAAAAATAAAAAACACTAGTGCCCACGGGGCCAATGAGTTGTTGTAATAGTACTTGTGAAACCAGAGCATCCATTATATAGGAAAGCAAATTATGAATTTCTGACAAGATAACTACAGAACATGCTTGCAATGTATGGTTTCCAGTAACGCACTTCGAGCAAAATGTCTTTCCCTTGTAACCAACTAACCATACATTTCTCGTCAAATACACGTATTGCACTTATACTAAGAAACATGGAGTGCAAAAAATTTTCCCACTAATCTGTCTTTTTTCCCAATGTAAAAGTACCTGCTACACCGGGAACCTCCTTAACAGTTTGTATGTAGATATGTAATATTGGGATTCTCACCATGCAGAAAAATCTTTAAATCCACCAGAAGCAGCTCCAGCTTTTCTTTTTCTTTCCTACAATAGCTGCACTTGTGTCAAAAGTTGTAGCTTCAGCTTGAGCATTCCTAGCTTGCCAACACCTCCACCGCCCATGTGTCAAGATTCTGAAGTTCCAGCGCCTGGATTTCTATACCATAAACCAGTCTTATCCTGAAAGATAAACCAAAAGAAGTCCTCTATATTAATAAAAGATAGAAACTATATAACTAAACAACCAGAGATATCCAAGGTCCTGAAACAAACATTATCTTCATCCTCAGCAGTCGTCTCTTTGTCATTCTCCTGCTCCTCTTCTTCATCTGGTTATGAGTAAGAATTGACAAAAATCGTGACATTTGTTATCTTAATTTCCTCCTGCAAGAATAGAACATTTGTTATCAATAAAGTGTCAACTATGGCGATCCCACGTGTTATACAACGATATTTTAAAATCTTCAGTAAAAAGTTGATGCATACAACTGCGTCTAAACTAGCTAGACAATAATAATCCAAGGAACACTCTTAAAAAAGAAAATTTGGAGAACATCAAAAGAATCTGCTCAAAGAGCAGCTTGCAATACATAATAGCCTATTTGTCATTACTCAGGTTGAAACTTCATGCAATGGAGACAAATTAACAAAGAAAACCAGTAAGAAACTAATACCAAATCAATTCTAAAAAGTATAAACAACTCACCGGAGGTCGATCATTATCATCAACGGAAACCTTTTCCATGGCTGCAAGTGTAGTCAAGCCACCAACGACTACACCAAAAACTGTATGTTCGTAGTTCAAATGATTTGCAGATTTATATAGGATGAAAAACTGGGAGCCATTAGTGTGTGGACCACTGTTTGCCATGCTAACAACACCCCTCCCAGAGCGAACCATTTTGGAGTTAAGTTCATCTTTAAAAGGTTTTCCATATTGATTCACCTCCTCTCCCAGTTCATGTAGGATTACCACCTTGTATCATAATTCCTGCATGAGATAGAAAACATAACATCTATACGAGTGAGTTGTTGTTAAATGAATTTCCTTAAAGAACTGCAGATGGAAGAGATTTAAGTGACATATATGATGTATCTACAAATTATATCCTGATCCCAGGTTTTGGCAATAGACTACTCCCTGGCTATAAAACATTGATTACACTCTTCCATATGTTGAACTTAGAAACTCCTTTAAACAAAAGGCCAAAGTTATAAGCACTGAGTATTATTATCAGGAGGAACTATAGGAAGTAATTTTACCTAATTATTTGTTCAACCAGGAACTCTATGAATCAATCAGAAAATCTTCCATATAAGCATAAGGTCCCCATGCTCTTCCATACCATGATAATGTAATTGAACTGTACTTGTACATTCCTGCACAAGGTCCAAGCAATTGTTCAAAAGAATGGCAAGCACCTAAAATTCAGAAGTAGGATAATGTACATAGGTTTCCATTTACTTAGTGTACCAGCAAGAAGAGGAGCTTATCCAAAACATAGGATAACCTGTCTTTGACATATATCTGCACATTATGACGGAGGACCTTCTGATTCAAAGTTGTTGCTGTATCTAAGACGTCCTATTATCCTATATAAACTATTCCAAAACATACCACAGTTTGTCCAAAATAACTAATTATACTAAGAACAAAATGATTCCCGAAAAAATGAAAGTGTCATATCTTGAGTGAAAGCACCTGTCAAGAAATTATTTTTTTCCAGCATGATCAAGCTGAAGGCCTATTACAATGCCAATTTATTTTCATACAACTTATTCTAAATAGTGGAATGAAAGGATTTAAAAAAACTACTTATCACATGGATAAAATAAAATGTAAAAGAAGGTCAATATCTTAATAAGAAGGAACCTTGGAAATTTAGTAGAATGAGATCTCCTGCTTCATCGGAGCCCCAGTGACAGCATGCTTTCCATAATTTATAAGATATAGGGTTATATTCCTGCAGCCAATTTGCACAACTAATCAATCAAATAACTAAGAGAACGGATAGAAACACTGAGAAATAATTGAACAGTAAATTTTACAATGATCATGAATATAGGGGAATAGATCGATATGTGTTCATATGTTGAAAAGTGAATAAAGAGGGAGTTCGTACGCGAGACGTTTGAAAGGAGCGCGATTTTGGCGCCTCCCCATTCCTCCGTTGCCTACTCTGTTTTAGTAATGAACATTCTGTCTTTGCTATGCTGCTTCTTCCCCATTGTGTTGCCTCTGGAATAGCTTCAAATGATGAATAGAATTCTAATCCACTACAGGATACAGTTAATTGAACTTCGTTTTCGCGCAGAGACCAACTCGGATAAATCCACAAGCTTCTGCTTCTGCTTCGCTACTTAGCACTTGCCGGCAATTTGGAGAGAGAGCAAATATGGCAACTAGATTTTTTCTTCTTTTTTTTTTTTTTTTTCCTCAGCTCTCACAATCGCCTCCGACAGCATTCGCGTATCACCGTGGGCGGCTGTGTAGAATTTTTATTTTATTTTCTTTTTTTTTAATGGCGGTGGGGGTGACTTTTCCCCTCTAAAAAATGGCACCAATACAATAAATCCTATAGAAGTTACCCGCCAAAATTTTTATAAAGGAGATGCACAAATAAATATAAATTCAAAAATCTTTATCATGTGTCCTTGAATGGGTCTAGATTTCGTGTGGATCTTTACAGCTTTTTGGCAAAAAATAACTGTTAGAAATTCCCTTAAACCTATGTAATACTGTTACTGATGTAACCCTTTTCTTTTTTTGGGCTATGAACTGATATAACCCAATGATATATTGGGCTACTAGATCATTGTTTATGGGCCGAAGGCCTGCTTAGTTAGTTAGGAGGCTTAATCATTGTAATTAATTGGTTAGACTAATCTCAGTTGGTTCAGCTAATCAAGAAATTCAGATATCTTTTACCTCTCTTTCTCTGGAATTAAAGCGTACAGTTAGTTGTGTTTTGGTAATTCCATCTCATGTGTAGGTGCGTGCGTGACTCGGAACCTCTGGCCATGCCTTCCGACATCCAAGGTACCCTTAGATAAGGCCCCAAACAAAAAAACAGAAAAAGGAAGCATCGCGGAAGCAACGGTCTCTTTTCTTTGTTACAATGTTATTTCCCAAACCAAAGAAGGCTCAAGGTTGAATGCTGCTGCTTTAGAAGGTCCGCCTAAGCATTGCAAATAGTGCTGAAAAGTTGAATTGGCGAAGGGTGGTGTGGTCGTGCAGATGGCCCACGTGGTAGCAATGGTGGTGGAAGGCGTTGCCGAGTTTGTCAGAACGCTTTGGGGTCTTCAAGAGCGTCGGTGGTCTTTTACTTTCAACATGGTGAGCTCTGCTTTGATGTCAGTAACTATGGCCTTAGTGCTCTGCTTCTTGTCCATTAATGGACAAAGACGACGTGATGTGGTCTTTGCCACTATCTAATGTGCTTCTTCTTGGATATCCAATATCAATGTTTCCTTTCATCTTCTATTGTGATGTCAAATTCGTGTCAAGACTTTAGACATGTTGGGTCCTACAAAGGAAATAGAGAGAAGGATGAGCTCTTTTAGCCATCACCTAAAGAAAACTCACACCACACCCTTACCTTTGATTAGATCGTAATTTGGTGAATGCAGATTTCTTATTTAAATATCCATGCTTCTGGATAGAAAAATTTCTCATTTAGCTCCTCTTCTTGCATTACTTTCTTCATTACGTCATACGAATCTCTAGCATAAATAATGGAATCTAGAACAATTATAATGGTCTCGTGGGCAGGGGTTGGACGAGGAATATCGGTAACTCACCACCAGATGAGGTGGTGAAGCAAGGAGCATGGATCCTATTCGCCACTTTCTCTCTGTACCATCTCCTTTTTTCACTCTTACTGCACAATTTGTGCAGGAAATCTGATCTATTTCAGTGAAGTAAGGGATAAAATATTAGAAACATACCGCCTACTCTATAGCGCAAATGTTCGATGGCCTATTGGGACTTTCTTTTCAAGGAAACAGAGTTCCCAAATGATACATAGTGGATCATGTATGAGAAAACTGGTCAGATTTATTTCTTGGGAAATAAATAATTGCACGCACAATTTTTTTTTCTGGGCAAGGCGAAGATATCACAAGTCGGAATGCTGTCAACCAGACGTTCAACCTAAAAAGACGAAACATATGAAAGGATTAAGTATCTGTATCATCGACGGATAATCAAAGCGGAGAGAGGAAAAAGAAAAAGAAAAAGAAATACCAGAGTGGACTTTTCCTGTTCACGAACGATGATTGTAGATTTGAAAACACGAGGATTTTAAAACTTGATATCATGCACTATTATTTTCTTCAAATCAAGTGCTCTCTCTATATATAATATTTGTTTTTCTTTTTTCTGGTCAGCTTTTGATAAAATAAGATCAACTGTTTGCTGGATCACTTCGTGTTTCCTGAAGACAATCTATCCCCACCGTATCAAAGGCATCCATGGTAGCAATTGGGATAGAAATAACAAAAGAAAGAAAAAAAAAAAAATGGTATTATTGGTTACCAGTTGAAAACGGGGCAAATGTCACTAGACTCACATTAGATGGCGAACAAATATTGAAATACAGTGTATAGATTCCACAACACGCACATCGGCATAATAATACAATCAGGTATGAACACGAAACTCATCACCCCCTTTATGCTTTATCAATCAGCACCAACTACTTCCACATGACTCTATTCTCTTTTATTTCCTTCTATATAACGGTGGATTTTAGAAGACATAGTGGGAAGTGGCATCGATTCATCAACAGATTAATGAATCTAAAAAAATGGAACATGATGGAAGCAGATTTGCGGAAACGATTATTTCCTTGCTGCTCAAAGAAGACATAGTGGGGAGTGATGCTGATTATTCAATCTAAAACATTTGGCACTTGATGGAAGCAGCTGTGCATAAAAGAATGTGTCCTTGCCGCTGGAAGAGAGACACAGACTGTGGCGAATGCATTGATTCATCAACTCACTATAGGACAGATGTGCAGGAAACGATGATTTCCTGCCTCTGGAAGAACCAATTTCTTTATTTGCTGCGAATTATTTTATACACAAACAATACCTACAAGAATAAAGGCCTCTCAAGCAAGTCAGGCCCGAAGGCATCCATTCTCCTCCAAGTAAGATATTACCTTGTCTGCTAAATCATTCGGAGAGACAGAATCAATTCCAGTATGTTGTAATACTACCTGCAAGACAGAGAAGGCTGACTCAGTCTTCTGGACAGAAAATTAGTGGTGGAACCATTAACTTAAAAACATGAGTTGTATTTCCAAAGACAAAGATTCATCAGAAGTTACAAAACACAAGCAATACGCTGGAATAAGCCAATGTGACCTCAGGTTGATATGGTAATGCTTAGTTCCTTCCATCTAAAGATCAAACAGATAGATACACTAACACTTACATCATCCCGACACACTCCCATCAAAGAATTATTAATAATAATAATTCTCCCTCCATTTGAAATTATAAAATATTATTTAAAAAGTCTTATATTTAAAAATATAAAATATTTTCTTTATTTTAAGAAATAATTAATGACTTTTTTTTCAAAAAATACCTATATTTATAAGTCTTATTATGATTATTCTCCATACATTTAACCCAAGAAATAAAATATTAAGTAGAGATATCTTGAGAAAAATACATTTTCTTTTATTACTTATCTAAATTCCTTAAGGGATGTAAAATAAGTAATAACATCTTATAATTTTAAAAGGAGGGAGTAGTAAAATCTGCTATACTATTCAGAAACAGCACCTTAATCCTTAAAATATGGTTCCAAGGCATAATAGAAAACCGATGAACCATGAGGTTGGTAAGGTATCTGCTATTTATTTTCCTAGTATTAAAGAAAACTGACTTATGAACAACACATCAAATACAAACCTCACAACCATACGGCGGTTCATACGGGTCATCTATCCCTGTGAAACCTGCAGAACATAAAAAAGATTATTCAATTCTATTGGGAGAATTGATACTCCATATTGTCAGGCAATTTAAAAATAAGCATGATATATCTAGCTGGAGCTAATATAACTGAATAACAACCCTAGCTAAAACAAGGTTGCCGCTCATAACAATATCATAACATTAAGATACCTTTGATCTTTCCAGCTCGAGCAAGCTTGTAGAGGCCCTTTGGGTCTCTTGCTTCACACACATGTAGTGGCACGTCTATGAAAACCTAGAAGATGTGAGCATCATCAAGATCAGTAATCCTACTGTACCCTCTCAGACGCAAAACTACCTGCATAATTTGGATCATCGCAATAAGAAGCATATACCTCAATAAAATCTCCCTCTGGCAATAGTGCTCGACAGCCATCTCTATCCCTTCGATAGGGTGATATTAAACTAGTAATGCAAATAACGCCCGCATCAGCAAAGAGTTTTGCTACCTCACCTGAAAATTATTAAATCATGATGTTTGACTATTAATAAATAATATCAAGATAGAAACCTGGAATTTAGGGGAAATTACTTGTGAAGTAAAAAACATACGTGGACTTATATATATGGAGTAACTCACCAATCCTTCGTATGTTTTCTGAACGATCTTCTGCTCCAAAACTAAGATCACAGTTTAGACCATGCCGAATATTGTCACCATCAAGAACGTAGCTTAATTTTCCTCTGGAATGCAAGCTTTGGCTCAAAGCACATGCCAGAGTGCTTTTTCCTAAGACCAATTCCTAATAAATGAGCAAGAGATAAATGGTCTCCGAAGAAACTAAAAATGTTTGCTTTCTTTTCGTCATTCACTATAAATGTAGCATTCTATAGCAGTGACAGTTATAATGGAAAGGAAAGACGAAGAAACTGCTTCAACAAACACCACGTTACACTTAATTATTAGAATTACAGGAGATCATATAACAGCGCATAAGATTCTTGGAATTTCAGCGTTTTAAGATAAACATGAGTAGAATATGACAATAGGCGCATGGAGTTTTTGGTTTGATGAGGCTCCTCTGTTATGCTTTGCATGTTTAATTTGAAGCATGCACATGCAATTTAAAATAGAATAAGGAAATTTGAAGTCCAGCCTGAGATAAAAGAACTTATTTACAATTTTCTATCTCCTGCATATGCTAAAAGGAGAAAAAAAACGAGTTGAAGATTTTTAGAAAGAAAATTCTTGTATAGTTAGAATAAGCTCAAATTTGATTTCACATGAATAAGTTCCCTATGATGAGTTCCTGTTTCATAAGCTAAAAGCTAAGCATGAAAAACGAAACAATAGATCTTGGTTGAATGGTAGGTAAGCAGAAATTGGTAATTCGGACAATAATGATTTTGGGTCAACACACATACCACCTATATGATACCATACAATGAATGCTCACTACTTCTTCCTATGTTAATAATGGAAGAAAATAGATTGCATATAACTCATACGGCGCCAGAACCAAAAAGTCAAATCACCATCAGAATCCTGATGGTATGTGAGATTGAAAAGAAAATAACAAAATTCTATTTTTCCCCACAAATTGTGCTTTTAATTCTGCTTGAAATGAATGAACTAAAGCAAACATAATGAAAATCTGGCTAATCTTATAGTCAACTATAATTCACAAACCTGAACCACTGAGACCAGTTAACCAAATGACACATCCTCTTTGCTGAAGTAGCTTTTGTCTGTCACCTTTCTGAATTGGGCATTCATGCCACAAAATGTTTGTCGAGTTCCCAACAGTTGAAATCTGACGGAATTTCTCACCTAGTTAGATAAAAGATTATTGAAATTAGTACTCTAATGACCTAGTTATACATACAAAGAACTTGTTGAAATCACCGAACCAAAAACATTTGTTAGAAGCAAAAAAGCGCCAACTAGTAGCCATGTGCTAAAAAAACTGATAATAAAGCGCTAGAAAAGCATTTCAAAAGAGGCATCCAAATCTCGATAGCTTTCAATTTCAATAGAGAATCTGATATTAAAGATGGTACCGGTAAATGCACAATCATCATTCAAAGACGAATCAGAATCCTCCTTTGCCTTAATTGGCTTGAAGAAGTTGGACTTCAAATTGCCAGCAGCGAGGTCCGAGCTCTTACGAGAACATTCATCAATCAAAGAAGCGCCAGAGTCTTCCTTCGCGTTAATTGGCTTAAAGAGGTTCAACCTCACACTGTGACCATAGAGCGCCAAGCTTCTACGGCTATGATCTAACCCAGTCACATCTATTCCACAGAGCTTCATAAACCCTAAAGTTGTTGGCGACAGAGACCTCACCGGCGGTCCACATTCAAAGTCCTGAATCAAGCCACAACTTGTCGGCGATTGCAGTGATTGCCCGGTGTTCATTTCCGGTGGATAAATGGGAAAATTAGCCCCTACAATTTGGTGGGAAGGAAGGATAAAAGGGTGCAAAGCCGCCGTAACCGTTTTCAGTTATAGCCGAATAGATTCTCCACGCTTCTACTATTCTTAGAATCCGCCGGTCATGCACAAATTGTAGGCATAAGAAAATTAATTACACACATTACGCTCAAATCTCAATCCATAATCGAGTGATGTCGTTTATTAAGCGGTGGCTGGCGAAGAATGGGGGCGGAATGAGAGATGATAAGGTATCTAGGACCTGCATCCGTGTATGCACACGATACGGCAATATTCCAATAGTGATTAATCGATACAGGGACAGTGGATAGATTGGTGGAGTGAGCTCAAAAATTACCATGCAGTTTGCATGCGCCACCTCAGTATATATCTCTTTCATTTATCCTTAATACAAATACAAATTGCAATCAATCAATCACATTCTTGCCCAGTTGTTTTTGTCTGATGGCATTATGTTACTAGGCACATCCATTCTTGTCCATTACTTCTTAATATCCAAATTGCGATCAATGTAAATCATTTAGTCACATCCTCACCCAATTGTTTTTGTTGTATGACGTTGTGTATCCTGGCACATTCATTATGCTATATACATATATATTTTCAAAAAATCTGCCTCCGTATTATAGTAAGTATTAAGTATATTTAAATTAAAAAAAATTATAAGAATGTTAAAAGTTATCAAACTTAATTTTATAAATTTTAATACAATTATATTTTAAAGTTTAAATTTAAAATCTTAAATTAAGTTAAATTATTTTGCTTATTAATATACATAGTTGTTAGTGTTCATTATATACTCCACGTGTTCTCAACTATCCATCCATATCCATATTATTAGCTATATATATAAGCCTAGTAAGGACAAAGAGTTGATGTGTTGTCATGCATATCTCATCCAAAAAAGTTTATTGTATATCTAGTTGAACAAAGTAATATGGAGTTGTGGAGGAACATTACGGCCTGTTTCATTTAGTTATTTAAAAAAAAAATAAAAAAAATGAAAATGGGTCTCAAAACATATTTAGTTTAGTAAATAAGAGATTTTTTTTATTAAAACATTTTTTAAATACATCATAAACTGAAAAAATCAATATTTTAAAATGGGCAATAATGATTTTGTAATTTTATTAACTTCTATTTTATTTTCTTTAATAAGATATGACTTTCACCATAAAAATAGAAATGATTAGTTATCCATAGAATTCATGAAGGTTGTTGTTAGGTACTCAACCCATATATGAAAAAATAAAATAAAAGTAGAAAACATATTTTTTGAAAAATAAAAATATAAAAACATTTTTTAAACCAATCAAATAGAAGCATCGGCTGTGAGCTTTCATTTAATTGACAGTTACAAGATATTTTCAAAGCCATTTGTAATCTATTATTTTGATTAAATTATAATAACTGTTTTTTGAGGATACATAAAAAGAATGTCGGACTATCGTTTACGTTACTTCATTCTCACATACAAAATAATTTTATTAAGTGGTACGAAACAACTAAGTGAATGAATAGTCCAAAATTATCCACAAATTCCACGTTCTTGCAGACGGACCAGCCATATGATGTTTCATGAGATTTTCCTGCGCTCAACATTTTGGTTGATTCCATTACCAAATCGAGAGGAATTCATTAATTATCCTCTTGCAACTAATAAAAAACTATTCTTTTTGCTATTTACGTAGTTTATCTAGATTTAAATTTGTTTTTGGCCCTCCCAATTTCTTGTCAATGCATGAAATTCCAAAGTATATTCTATAGATAATTTGAAACCACATGATTAGCCTGATACCAAGTAAACTGAACTGACTAGAAATTCAACAAACAAATCTGAGCTTTAGATTCAGTTAGCAGTTGCGTCACGTGTGCATCAACCAGAAATAAAACTATCCAAAGAAAAATGGTCATTTAAAACATACTGCAACACAAGCATTTTAAATCAAAAAGATAAAAAGGAATTAAAGTGAAAGAAAAAGAGGGGATCTGGCACAGCTCGGAAAAAGGTTGCTTTTAATGGCTTGAAATGTTTTCCTACACAAATGGACATTCTCCATATGAATGGTTCTTTATGTACAGCTTCGTCGTTACCCCTGGCTTCAATTGGATACCCGGAAAGCATTCTTAAGTCCGTTCATGAACCTCTGACGAAAAGTCTTGCTGATCCTCGGAGTGTTTAACTCTGTGTCGGCATCACAAGGATGACATTCTTCTCTTCTGCTATCAAACCGAAGATTTGACGACGAAACTGAACCTCTTTCGCCTCTCTCTATCTTACCATTCCCTCCTCTTCCCACATAATGGAAACTCGCAGAACGTTCCGAGTGCAGCACACTACTATTATAGTTAATCTTCTGCTCCTCTGCCTCTTCGCCTTGACGATCCAGCAACAGCTTCTTCATTGCACAAAGCTCTCTTTCCAGGCTTTGAATACGACAGCTCGTCGAATCCATCGCAGCCTTCAGCTGTGCAGCTTGGCGAAATGCTGCATCGCGATGCAGATGTTCGCCTAGAGTCGTGATCGATCTCGATCTTGATTCTCTGGAACGGTGTCGCTCTCTGCTACTGCTAACGTGTTGAGCATCCGTAGCCGCCGAGACAATCGAGTGGCGAGTGTTGAGCTGCTCCACCAGCATGGCACGGACTATGAATCTCAGTGGCATCGTTGGGTTTTGAACACAATCTATGAGAGCGTGAGGTGAAAGCTTCGTGCAGTCTATGCAATTGCATATTTGTTTTCTCTGTTCCTCTGTGAGCTTCCCAAACTTGTTTTCCTTCGATTAAATTATAAAATAAATAAATAAACATGAAAGATTGTTCAAAACGACAGCAGCACAAATGAAAACGCAGATGACACGCGGCGAATCATCATTGGACGGTAAGACCATCAGAGTATAGTGTGGTGGCTTACCGTGAGATACAGATAAACGATCCTGTAGAGGACATCGTGGTTCCTTAACCGTCGGCTCATAGACTCGGCGACCAATTGAAAATCTTCGGGATGCAACCCAACGACTTCGTCAAAACAAGAAGTACCATCCATGTTGCTGCCACCGTTTGCCGAAATTAACGCTTCCATGCATCTGCTGACAAGAGACGCCGTCGTTTCGACATCGGGAAGCAGAGCCAGGCTGGAACGGAGAACCATGGATGTGTTTTCTGGGTTAATGCTGATAACTTGACGGAAATATGTTTCCGTTATCTGCCCGAGATTTGCATCCTCTTGGTCTATGGCTTTGGTCATGCCCAGCAATTCCGCAGCTGTTAACAGGGCTGCGAGGTTGGTCGGCGTTATGTGGACGTTGCGACTGTAACAGAAATCGGCGACTGCGGCGAAGGTGTCGGCATTTATGTTTAAAGGGGGGGAGAGAGTGAAGTCGGAGACTTGTGCTAGATGCCGTTTCAGATAAGAACTTGTTTCTGTTAGACGATCCTAAAAAACGAGAAGACAATTAGACATGTGTCATTTCGTTAACAGCGCAAAAGGGCTGCACATATTTTGATGCAAATATCAAAGGAGTGTCCCTTCGCGTTGGGATTAAAGGTGGAGAATTGAAACTGTTGTGTTTTAAAAGCATCTTAAAGACTCTGTTTTTCTGAAGTTCACGGAAAAGTGAAAACCTATAAAGATCAAATAGTAAAAAATCAGCATCCAAAATCTTCAATTCAAACAGGCTTCGTCCAGGGCTTCAAGCAGAGAGTGACTAGTTAATGCTATTTTCGGTTTAAGGTTTTTGGCTTACGAATTTCTCTCAATGGGCAAAACGTAAACTGTTTAAATGCCAAACACGCTATAACAATATGAAATTTTAGCTTTGAATTTCAGAAAAATTGCTCAACCTAAGAGCAAGGCCGAAGCCTGAGAAGAATATCTTCTATCCTCAGGTTTGACATACCCTTCATTGGGATCATTTCCTCAGGCGCAAGAACTTTTCTTGGCAAGGATAAATAGATTCACGTGGATGGAAAATCCCACTAGCAGTGCAATGATTAACTTGCCAAATCCTATGCATAACTTCAATTTAAAACATATATTTTTCTATCAAATATCTCACTCCATAATCTAGTGGCAACAATGTAACATCGTCGCTAAAATTACATTCCTTCACTGTCTGTGCTCATGAGTATGAAAAAAACAGTTATAAAATGCAATTTGGTTTAACCCAAATGTTAGAAACAGGTGTTAAATTAACAGATCGAATCAAACAGTAAAAGCAAAAGGACAATTGTGAATCAACAGACCTTGTGCAGACGAAAACATGTTCCCTGAACACGGATCAAGACGTCTGTTTCACGTCCGGTTGCCAGTGCCCTGATGAATTCCATATTATACAGCAGAAAATATTTACAAAAATGACTGTACTAAATTTTAAAAAGGAAAAAGAAGGAGAAAAAGAATTACCAAGCCCGTATTCTGGAGTTGAGGGGCGTGGAAGGAGAGCAACTGTTGGGTGAAAGTGAAAGAGAGGGTGTGGGAGAGGGAGACGAGGCAGAGGAAAACTCACAATCTTCGTAGATTGTCTTAACGACCCCTAAATGTTTCCAACCCTTCATATCCATCTACCCCCTTCCTTCCTTCCTTAGCTTCTCTTCCTTGCTTTCGAGGAATTTTGAATGAATGCTGCTGCTGCTGCTGTTATTGCCATCAGGGTTTAGGGGACGGATGTGAAATCCACTGCAGGTGCTATAAATTCGGTTTGGGAAGGGTATTAATGGCCTGCATGTGATGACTCATAAATGCTCACCTTAATCACTTTAATTCTATTTCTTCTTTTATTTTCTTTTTTAAATTTCAAATATTATCAAATTTCCTCATTTTCTGAACGAAATTCTCTGGCTTTGGAAAATATGTTTGTTCTCAGCTTCCAAAATTTATTGTCTGTGTTTATGTCACACGAACCGATGGGTTTCAATAACGGATGGTAATTATTTATTCTCTTTTAAAATGCAATCCGCTTAAGCATTCCAAAGTGCAACGTTACTTTGTATTAATTGTTTATAGAAATAAAATTGTAAAAGTATTTATAAAATGAAATGCATGTGTAAAAAAAATAATGAAATATACTTTTTTTATCTGAAAAATAAATACGCTTATAACATTACTCATTACTCATTGCAAAGTATATATGAATAATGTACATGACAGTTAAATTTCTTACTTTTGTATGATATTTTAAAATTTGAAGTTATTATAATGAAACTTGAGAAAAAGCATAAACAGAATAAAAATTCAAATGATAAAAATGCCTTTTTTGCGAAAGTTGAATTTGATTGAAGTCAAAAACGTAGAAAATCCTTACCAAAAAAAAAAAAGAGTACAAAATAGTCGCATCATGATTTTTTCAAAGAGTGGATTATTGTTTATTTTAATCTTTTTATTCCATAAATATCTTCATCAGAGGCTTTTCCTGAAATCCCTTGTATTTATTTTGTCATATAATAATAGTTTCCTTTCATACACTTTCAGCATTTAAGATTTTTTTTTTATAGGCTCAACATTTAAGATTTAAAATGAAAGATTCGACAAATAAAATGAGAATACTTGGAAATATATATGTTATAAATATTACATTGACGTGATAAAGATATCATTTTTCAAGTTATCTGATTTTTAAATTTATTTAGAAATAACTAACTTATTTTTTTGGTAGAAAAATAATTAACTTATACATATAATAAACCTCTAATATTGTTCACATGAAAATATATTTTTCAAAAGATCACAACGCTTGTGCTTAAAATTATAAAATTTAATTTTTTATATATATTAAGATAAGAAGCTGTAAAACATACTTTTCTGGCCCCTCATGGTTATACTTATTAGATTGATAGCTTTCTTATTTGGTTAAAAAAAAAAAAATCCATTATTTGTTCATGCCAAATTGAGCCTCTAGTGCATTTAGGCCATGTTGGTCCAGAAAGTAGATTGGGTCTCGCAGAGTTATAGAATGGGCTCAATGTTCGCATCGTGTTGGGCCTAGCAGCGTGCGCAAACTTTTGAATATGTTGGCTATGTACAGTGGGCCTCCATGTAAGTCCAAATTGGGCTTTCCATTTTGATGATGGGCTCTAGTCTGTTTGAACCAAATTGGGCTGTGCTCAATACTGAAAGTAAGGTGGGCCTCTAAGCGTTTTATAATGGACGTAAATTTCGGTTCATATTGGGCCCAGTTACATACCGGAAATTTTCAAAAATGTTGGCATTGCTTGGGGGGTCTCAAAGCCAGTCCAAATTAGAATTCATGCAACTGGTCTTTCCGAGCGTTTTATAATGGGCTTAATCATCATATTGTATTGGGCCCAGTTGCATATGCGAATTTTTCAAAGTGGGCCCAGTTGCACTTGGTGGGCTTCCAAGGAAGTGCAATAAAAACGACGTCGAGAAAGGGGAGAAAAAAAAAAAAACCCAATCTCACCCGAGCTTATCATCTATAAATTTCATAAACCCTAACTAGTCACTTTGGTTGCCGTCGCAGAGTATACAGGTGAGACCTCCCAGAAGCAGAGCTCCATTCTTCAGAGAGCGAAAATGAAGTACAATCCCAGGGTTTCAAGCTCTCGCCGCAAGAACCGCAAGGCCCATTTCACGGCGCCGTCGAGCGTTCGTCGTGTTCTGATGAGCGCTCCTCTCTCCAACGACCTCCGCTCCAAGTACAACGTGCGGTCCATGCCGGTTCGCAAGGACGATGAGGTTCAGGTTGTCCGCGGTACCTACAAGGGACGCGAGGGCAAGGTTGTCCAGGTCTACCGCCGTAAATGGGTGATTCATATCGAGCGGATCACTCGTGAGAAGGTTAATGGCTCCACTGTAAACGTTGGGATTAACCCATCGAAGGTTCTTATCACCAAGCTGAGATTGGACAAGGACCGAAAGTCCTTGCTTGATCGCAAGGCCAAGGGACGTGCCGCCGCCGAGGACAAGGACAAAGGCACCAAGTTTACAGCTGAAGACATAATGCAAACTGTGGATTAGAGGGTGAAAGTTTTCCTAGTATCGTTTAATTGTCCTTTTTAGTATGTTTTACTGTCATGTCATGTGCTTTTGGATCTAAAAGAATTTTGGATATTGGGAGTTTTATTTTATTTTAATGATGATATGTTTTGACATTAATCGTGAAAATTCTTGCGTATTCAGTTTTGTTATTTTCATTTATATCGCATTTTTACCTGGTTATAGCTTGAGCTTTGTTCTTTCTCTGATTGTTTTTAGAATATCATACAGTGCTAGTGGATCTAGTGAGAATTGATGCCCAATTTAATGTGTAGTGGATCTAATTAATCATTGGAAAATTATTGTGTGTGCATAGTAAATACTATTAACCTTGGCTAGTAAAATCTACTTATCCAGTGCTCAGCAGTTGATAGTATATTTGGTCAATGTTGGTATGCCTGTGGCTATTCTGTATTGGTATAGTTGTGCCTGTGTGGCTTTTACTCGTAATTGCTGTAACGTTTGTGGTTCTGTCATGGTCTGCTGATATGGTATTGTATTTCAATATTCTTTCACAAATAGAGATATCATTTGATGGTTAGTGGAATCATTGTCCTAAGTTCAATTTGAGATATCGTTTGCTTTGCATCGTCAGGAATGAGAGGTTCAATTAGAAGAGTGAGGTAGAGAGGTATTTATTTTGAGTTCAATTCATTTGTGATACGAAGTGTTTAGTTATCTTTCTACCCCACTCATGGTCTTGCATAGATTTAAGTGTATCATACATTGGAAAATGGTGTCTAGGAATCCTTTTAGTGGAAATGCAACTAGAAAATAAGCCATATCATTCTGGTTGAAATGCAATTGATAAGCCTTGAATGACTATGTGGTTACGCTCAGATTGCTTTGTGTATATATTTATTGTGGAATGGAACACTTGCACAAATGGAATCAAGTAATTACTTGAATCGGGTGTGCGCATTATGATGATTAGTATTTCATGTTATTGCCTATAGATTTCTTCCTATGTTCCATAGAAAACTCGCGCGGTAAAGATCCTTCCTTATGTACCCAAATGAGATTTGGTCCATGTTAGTCAGTCGACAACAAATGCCAACGGCAGAAAAAGATTTTAATTATTATGGAACATGAAATATATAAGAAATTTTACCGTTTCTTAAACATCGACCAATTTCAAGGGTAATTATGTGATTCTTAGACACGAGATTGGAAGGCAACGATCCGTACTGAACTTTCAACTATTTTTGCAATCTGAAAAATCTCATCAAAGAAACAGTCTTAAAATTCAGGATTATGAGAAAAACCAATGTCATCTAAATCTTTCATGCCAAGAACAGGACAACTTACAATCTTCCACATCCCTAAATGTCTACTACATGAAAGCATAAAGCAGAAGATTAAGGCGAAAAATGGGAAAAGAACATATAGGGGTCGATTTCAACACATGGACTTATTTACTCCACAGTAACCTGCAAACACTCATCTGTGGAACTACTTATTCTGCCCTCTCTTCGAGGAGCACCCAAAGAATCTACAAAGTTTAGAATTTCAATTATGCACTATATCGAGGAGAAAGATCTTCAAGGTTTGAGAGCAATAGCCAACCCAAACTTGGGATGTTTATCCAAGGCCTTGGTGTCAATCTCGCCAGAAACTGTAAGCACTGACTTTGGTATGACCTCATGCTGGAGGAGAGCCCCAAGCTTTCCGTGATTGTTGAGCTTTGCCTTGACCTGTGTCAAATGATCAACTGCAAAGGAACCTCCAACAGTAAAAGTGTTCTCATTTGTGGAAAACTTCCTGGTGATTTCTCCAACAGCAGCACTCTTCTTAAATTGGTCTAGATGATGTACATATGATGCTCTAATGCTGTCTCCTTTGTCGCCACTAAATGGAAAGAGTAAAATACATTGTAAATAAAAATTTGTAAGGATTCAATATGATCGGAATCGCCAGAGACCTGGAACAGAAACTCACAAAATTACAGAAGCAGATGAATCGGATCTCGTCACATTAATCCCAGCAGTGTATTTAGTAAAACTACCAGATGTAGTATCGTAGCCTGCCTCAGCACCAAAATAAATGCTCGGAGTACCAATAGTGGCAGAAATATCAACTACAGGGGACTGGTTCAAGGAAATCGCTGTTGTCAAGGTAGCATGGTCATGGAAGTATTGAACCTCTAACTGCCATTGCCAAGAGCGAGTAAATGTTTAGAAACAAATCTAAGTAACCAGTTAGTCGAGGTGCCCACACAGAAGATGTAAACTACTGTACCTTCCCAGAATTGTAATCGAAAAGCTTAAATGAAGCAATAGTCTTGGTGGAAGGAAGAATGTCTGTAAATGTCAGGGTTGTGGCAATCTGTCGAAAACGAGTGAGAAAATAAGACAATTTACTAAATAAGAATATACATTGTTTGATATCAAAGCAACCAACATTTGATTCCGTGTCAAGTTTGACATCAATAATACTGCTCTTATGCTTGTATTGAGCTGCCAAGTCCCCAGTTGAGAGTCCTCCTTTCTTCACAGCGGTCGAAGTTAGGGCCTGAAAAGAGAGAAAAGCACTATGAAGTTTGGGATAATCTACAAGGAAACTTGAAAATCATTACAGAAACACACAGTTCGAAAAATCCATAGTGAAAATGCTAACAATGATTCTCCAACATTTACGGATTCAAAATGAATTTCACTTATGCAGATGCCAAACTAATTTCAAATCACTTTGTTTGACTTACAAACTATACATACATTGCCTTGCTTCATGCTTCACGTATCCGATTTCATGAGTCATCTTTCTGTTTACTCTCAACCTCAGCTGTCTATCCTCAGGCTAACCGTTTACGCTTTTTTAATAACAAAAGCGTGTTTCTTACCCAGCAGTCTCCGATGGCTAGCTTAATGATGAATCTAGACAAATTGTCTTAAAGCACTCTAACACAACACAATCTAAAATAGCCAGTCAGTTTGGAGAAAACACTCACCCCTCAATGGTGGTTTTAAGCTATGACTAAGGCGCACCTGATGAGAAGAAAGGTCTAGAAAAAACACATCCACAGATAAAATTTTGTAAACTTTCATGCTTAAATTTTTTTGATAATTAGACATTTATTCATAAAATTTTCTTAAGTAGTTCCTTTCAGCTCCATTCCGAATCCACGTTTGCTCCGTCCATGATTTCCAAAGGCATCAGGACTTCAGCATATTGAGAACAGCAATCATATTAAACCATCTAAGAAAGCTGTTGCTTCGAGCTGAAGAACTTAAATAGTTGATAGGCTCCATTTAAAACACTAAGTGATGTTTTGTAAACCGCATGATCCATTCTTATTACTAACAGTAAGCAAAAGTGGTCCTAATAAGATTAACTAACGGATTTCGTAAATACAGATACCATTAAAACAGTAAGACCTGGCAGAATCTAAGCAAAGAAAACACAATGAAACACCGATCATGGATACTCTGTAGTTGAAATTTAAGTAGTACGAGAGATTGAATCTCTCTCCTATTGCTGTAAATTTCAATGAAACACCTTACAATTCTTCATTTTATTTCCGAAAACTTGTGATTTTTGCCAATGCTCAACCGACTAAGTTCAGCATTAAAAATCTGAGCTGAAGTAGGCCATGCTTTGTTAAATCACAAAGAACAACGATCAAATTCAGTTAAACCGATGTCTTGGGATGCAACTTCCTTTTTCCATCTCTCACCTGGACTGAATGCTAATAACTCTATTCACATGCTGGGCAAATTAAATACCTCATGCAACAAATCCACACCACATTAGATATCGATCATAAAGTAGATGCAGATCCATAACAAAGTCTAATAAAGCTAAATATGGATTCTCATAAGTGTAGTCACAAACTTATGGCAACAATCATGAAATGTCATAAGATTGCAAGAAACGATTCAAAATATAATTAAAACAAAAAGAAAGTCAGCAGAAGAATAATTAATGCAAAAGCAAATATAACTTAACAACAATTGCAATCGAATTAGAGAAGTTATTATCGAAATCAGAATTAGATGGAAGAAGCTAGAGTCATTGCCCTTACCACTCCAGCACCGCTGTAGGTGGAAACAGTCAGCTTCTGATCGGAGCTGTATTCCTTAGTCAAAAGATCTATCGCGAAACAACAACAAATCAATCAAAAAAGTTTATACAATTGTGAAATTTAGTTAATCAAACAAAATGATTACGTGTTGTAATATAATCACCTTTGGCTTTCTTGCCAATATCAGAGAAGAGAGCTGGTCCCTTGCTCATATTTGCTGGTTTTTGCACGCTCAAGCAGAAACCAGAAGAGAGAGGAGAGCGATCTGCTTGACGGACCGGATACGAGAAAGAAAAAACCGAAGCAGGATGTGGGAGGAAATGAAGGTTCCTCTGATGCGTGCTGTCAGCCTGTCAACATGTTCATTTTAGCCAGTGATTTTGTGAATAAAAAATACGAGAATACATAATAAGTGGGGCCCAATTGTAAGGGCCATCTACTTCGATATCTACCCGAGCATTGTTACAATTGTGGGCATCAATCACAACGGGCAGGAGAACAACCGATTATATTTTACTCCTTTTATTTATTCTAATAATTAATAATAATATTTCATATTATGAATTACTTTGTTCTAATTGAAATTTTTGTGAGTATAGTTGAATTTTATAATAATTAATATAATATTCTGGCCGAGACAGATAATATGATATTTGCCCATAGGAGTTTGTATAATTGTTTTGTAGAAAACATTTTTCCTCACAGAAGAATAAATAAATTTATTTTGTTTTTATTAAAAATAAAATAATGTATTGAGTAAATTATTGTAGAACAAAAACAGATTTTGATAATGTAGTTCCTTAACATTGCCATCATAGCCTACTCCCACTCAATGACAAGGATGATATCAGAGGAGAATTTGTTGACTGTGGAAGTAATGGTGGAAAACTGAATGATCCTCAATGTGTTGCTATATATATATATATGTTAAATGCTAACACAAGTAAAATAAAGCTATTCCTAGCTTGTTTGAATGAAAGTAATGGTGAATTTAATTTAGTGTATATATTTTATTATTAAGTGATTATTTTTTTGGAAAATTTTGCACTATTTTCTCTCGGGGGAGTAGATAGCTTGGCTTAGCCGTCAACTTAAAATCAATATAAAGTGAAGTGCTGAAAACGAATAATGAAGGCATTTAGTTAATTTAGTGGCTGCCGTTGAGCCCGCTCTACTCGTTCATCCTCTTCCCAAAATAACAGAAAGCAAAACGACCATCATCATTCATTGTTAAATTTACAAAATTTCGGATCCTCGCTCGTTCCCTTCCTCTGCTTCTTCATTTTCATCTCCTTCTCCCTCTCCCTCTCCCTCTCTCTCTCTATCCCTCTCCTCAATTGGTTGTCGATTTTCTTGGGTCTTATTTCCGTACTTGAAGGTGCTGAGTAAATAACATTAATTTGCTTTTACTTCCCCCACCTCACTTTCTCTGCTTTCCTTTCTTTGGTTGGCACTTGAAACTTCATTCCTGAGGCTGCTGCATTTCCTGGAATCTGCTCTGATATGCATATAGGAGCTGGGCGGGTCAAAGCTCGTACCGTCTCTCGTTTATAATTAAGAAGCAAATTTAATAGTGGAAACAAGACAAAAGAACAGAGCAAGGGGCATTACAGGATGATGGAGAGTTATCTAAATGAGAATTTTGGAGGTGTGAAGTCTAAGAACTCGTCAGAGGAGGTTCTTCAGAAATGGAGGAAACTATGTGGGGTTGTAAAGAACCCCAAAAGAAGGTTTCGTTTCACTGCCAATCTCTCCAAGCGTGGCGAAGCAGCTGCCATGCGTCGTACCAATCAGGTTTTTAACATATATGTGTGTACACTATATAAATGTATATCTTTCTAGTTCATAATAATACTTGGGTGAATGAAACATTTAATTGAGGATAGAAAGACTTTGTGGACAAATATTGGAGCTTTCTTCTTAAAATATAAAAAATAAAAATTCACTTCATAAATGTTAATTAGTTCTTATTTAAATGGTCGAGAGCATCTTTATTGCTCTACGTTCTTTTTAAATAGATGAAGAATATAAAAAATATATTGATGAAATTGCAGTACAAACAGGGGAAGTTTTTTTTAGCACTTCTTGACTTCGTTCTTATTCTTCGTGTTATTAAGTGCTTGCTTGCATTTTTTGTTGTTTTTACTGTACATGGACTATCTTCTTATAAAGGGACTTGAAAATGCTTGCAAAGAATGATTCCTGGACTTTCTCGTCAAAATAATAATGCAAGATAGAATATGACATATCTATCCAGTTAGTCAGTCTCAAAGAAGAGTCTTTGTCTCCTAATGCAGGAGAAGCTGAGGATTGCTGTTTTGGTTTCCAAAGCTGCATTTCAATTTATCCAAGGCGAGGTTCTTCAGTATTATTCTAAAACTATCTATTTGAGAATCCACTTATTTACTTGTCATGGATTTTCGCAGGTGTACAACCGAGTGATTACACTGTACCTGACGAAGTTAAAGCAGCAGGATATGATATCTGTGCTGACGAATTGGGATCTATTGTTGAAGGCCATGATGTAAAGAAGCTGAAATTTCATGGTGGGGTAAATGGAATAGCAGAAAAGCTTCGTACATCAACCACTAATGGGCTTGGCATTGAGAGTGAGTTACTTAATAAGAGAGAGCAGATTTATGGGATCAACAGATTTACTGAGAGCGAAATGCGGAGTTTCTGGGTTTTTGTCTGGGAAGCCCTTCAAGATATGACTCTCATGATCCTTGCAGTGTGTGCTTTCGTGTCTCTGATTGTTGGCATAGCAACGGAAGGGTGGCCCAAGGGAGCACATGATGGTCTTGGAATAGTTGCCAGTATCTTACTAGTTGTGTTTGTCACAGCAACAAGTGATTATCGTCAATCATTACAATTCAAGGATTTAGACAAGGAGAAGAAAAAGATCTCCATTCAGGTCACAAGAAATGGGTATAGGCAGAAAATGTCAATATATGATTTACTTCCTGGTGATATTGTGCATCTTTCTATCGGAGACCAAGTCCCTGCAGATGGACTATTTGTTTCAGGATTTTCGGTGTTGATTGATGAGTCAAGTTTAACTGGAGAGAGTGAGCCAGTGATGGTTTGTTCTGAAAATCCTTTCCTTCTTTCTGGAACTAAGATCCAAGATGGATCATGCAAGATGCTGATCACCACTGTTGGAATGAGGACTCAATGGGGCAAGTTGATGGCAACTCTTAGTGAAGGTGGTGATGATGAAACCCCATTGCAAGTCAAACTGAACGGAGTGGCAACCATTATTGGGAAGATAGGCCTATTCTTTGCATTGGTAACTTTTGCAGTTTTGGTGCAAGGATTAGTAAGCCATAAATTCCGTGAAGGAAGATTCTGGATCTGGGATGGGGATGATGCAATGGAGATGTTGGAATTCTTTGCTATTGCTGTTACCATTGTTGTTGTTGCTGTTCCAGAGGGGCTTCCATTAGCTGTGACATTGAGCCTTGCATTCGCCATGAAGAAGATGATGAATGACAAAGCCCTTGTCCGACATTTGGCAGCTTGTGAGACAATGGGATCAGCTACAAGCATATGCAGCGACAAGACCGGTACACTAACAACAAATCGCATGACTGTTGTGAAAACATGCATTTGTATGAATAGCAAGGAAGTGAGCAACAAGGATCCTAATTTGAGTTCTGAAATGCCAGAATCTGCCGTGAAGCTGCTGCTACAATCAATATTTAATAACACTGGAGGAGAGGTTGTTACTAACAAAAAAGGAAAACATGAGATTTTGGGGACACCAACCGAGACTGCAATATTGGAGTTTGGCTTGTCACTTGGTGGGGATTTTCAAGC
Source organism: Bauhinia variegata (assembly GCA_022379115.2). NCBI lineage: Eukaryota > Viridiplantae > Streptophyta > Magnoliopsida > Fabales > Fabaceae > Bauhinia > Bauhinia variegata. Next base: position 15,953,313 of record CM039436.1, on the reverse strand, counting down.
TGAGAGACAAGCATGTAAACTAGTTAAAGTTGAGCCATTCAACTCAACCAAGAAAAGGATGGGTGTAGTTGTGGAGCTTCCAGAAGGAGGCTTACGTGCCCACAGTAAAGGTGCTTCTGAAATAGTTCTGGCTGCTTGTGAAAAGTTTATCAACTCCAAAGGTGAGGTTGTCCCCCTTGATGAAGCATCCATAAATCATCTCAAGGTCACAATCAACCAATTTGCTAGTGAGGCACTTAGAACTCTATGCCTTGCCTATATGGATCTACAAAACGGGTTTTCTCCTAAAGACCCCATTCCTGTTTCTGGATATACCTGCATAGGAATAGTTGGCATCAAAGACCCCGTTCGCCCTGGTGTTAAGGAATCTGTTGCAGTTTGCCGTTCAGCTGGTATCAATGTACGGATGGTTACTGGTGACAATATTAATACTGCAAAGGCTATAGCAAGGGAATGTGGAATTTTAACAGATGGCATAGCCATTGAAGGTCCAGACTTTAGAGAGAAGAATATGGAGGAATTGCTTGAACTGATTCCCAAAATTCAGGTGCTTCATGCTTTCTTATCTGCACTGTATGTTGATTGCTTAATTACTCAATGACAAAATGTTTTCCTTTTATTTCAGGTTATGGCTAGATCTTCTCCTTTAGACAAACATACATTGGTTAAACACCTTCGCACGTCTTTTGATGAAGTTGTAGCTGTAACTGGTGATGGAACTAATGATGCCCCAGCCCTCCATGAAGCTGACATTGGTCTTGCAATGGGCATCGCTGGTACCGAGGTGAGACTAATTCAACGCTTTCTAATCCCAAACCATTCATTCATTTTGGATATCACGGAGCATCTGAAGTGGAAAAATTGAAAAGGAGAATGCCATACCCATAATCCAAATAATTTTGTGATTTGTGTACAGGTTGCAAAAGAAAGTGCAGATGTCATAATTCTGGATGATAATTTCTCCACAATTGTGACAGTGGCCAAATGGGGACGTTCAGTTTACATAAATATTCAGAAATTCGTGCAGTTCCAGCTGACAGTTAATGTGGTTGCATTACTTGTAAACTTCACTTCAGCCTGTCTGACAGGTTAGAAGCCACCCTGACCCAAGTTGTATACTCATCTTCCCTTAAGGCGATTTATCTTATGGTCTCACCTGCATTTTGTTTTTTAGGAAGTGCACCCCTCACAGCTGTTCAATTATTGTGGGTGAACATGATAATGGACACACTAGGAGCACTTGCACTTGCAACTGAACCTCCAAATGATGAATTAATGAAGCATACACCGGTGGGAAGGAAGGGGAATTTCATCAATAATGTCATGTGGAGGAATATCTTAGGACAATCATTGTACCAGTTTATGGTGATATGGATTCTTCAGTCAAAAGGAAAATGGATCTTCGATCTCGAGGGCTCTGATTCTGATCTCATCTTGAACACACTTATTTTCAACACATTCGTCTTCTGTCAGGTAAACCTTCTGAGAATAGCTCTCGGCTGGTTAACGTTTTTTGACCGTTCACACTAGAGATGTTTAGCAATTTAAGATCAAATTCTAAGCATATGATATTTCAAATTTCTAGCCGTTGGAAAAAATTGCCATACAATTACTGGGCTTATGTGTTTGTGCAGGTGTTCAATGAGATAAGCTCACGTGAAATGGAGGAAATCAATGTTTTCAGTGGCATATTGGATAATCAGGTTTTCGTGGCTGTCCTCAGTGCTACTGTTATTTTTCAAATCATTATAATCGAGTTACTAGGAACCTTCGCAAACACAACACCTCTCACTCTGGAACAATGGTTCATCTGCATATTCATCGGATTTTTGGGCATGCCAATTGCAGCTATCTTAAAGAAAGTCTCTGTCTGTAAAGCCTAAATAAGTAAACAAATTTCAACCAACAAATGAAGCTTTATTGCTGTGACAGTGCTTCGAGGTCCGATGTCCTTGTACATTCACTAACTCATTTGGTTATTGCTCAAGGCTTTCTATGACAAGAAAAATGAGCAGAAAACTGGAAACCTCGAGTCTCCAAGCAGTTATCCAACAAGAAGGAACTGTCGGACCACCATTTAACCATTTTATTTGATACATTTTTTCACTTTTCAGACCAACAGTAAGGTAGATATATTATGTTTATTTTTATCTGTTCAGTAGGTGACATGTAGTAACTTAATTTATTGTTATGAAAATGTTATTTTCTTTTCCTAGAATTCAAATGATACATTAATTTGCCGTAGAAAGGAATTGTGGAGATAAGTAGCAAGACTTCTTGCATGCATTGCTATTTCCATGATCAAACTACAAGTTCGTCTAAAATTTGGGCTATTCTCTCGGATAGGAGCAGTATATTGGACTCTCACTTTGCCTTAATCCTGTAATTTAAACCCTATTTACATTTCGGATTGATCAAGGGAATTCATAAGTTGTAACATCTAACAAATTGCTAACCGCACACTTCTTCCTCGCGTTAAAAGAAAAAAGAAAATAAAAATCGAATAAAGTCGCAGGCACTTTATTCATAATAGCGGCAAAAGTGTCCACAGCAAGCATTCAAAAGCCCCCAAATTTCTTGAAAGTAAACAATGAAAGTATAAAACTATTTCTATGCATCAGTCATGAAGACCTTCCCAGTTTCATATAGATGATACATCCAAAGAGGTTCAAGCAATTCCTTCGCACTTTGCAATTTCTCCTGTTCATCTTCATGACTCTGTTCTTCAATTTCCCTCTCTATCTTAGGGTAGATTTCTTGCAAACTAGCTAGCATCAGATCACCCCATTCCTTGTCATCACGTTTAAATAAGTTGCAACATACAAAGTGCAAGAGTCCTAATGCCAGACCAAATTCCTTTCTTTCCAGCTCAACCATTGAACAGGTCAAGAAAATTATCCCAATAGCATCCATAATTTGGGGTTTCCCTTTCAATAACATAAGAAGCATTGACATAAGTCTATTAAATGCGGAAAATTTGTCATTCTCTTCAGATCTGTCTTCATTTAATCCAGAGAGCTCGGCCTTGGCAACTATTAAAAGCCATTTCGGAAGTCGAAGCTTAATTTGATCATAGATTTTTGAATGTGCATCACCCGTGGGATGTTGCAGAAAGTTTCCAAATCCTAACGCCAGAGCGAAATCAGGCAGCCATGGTTTTGCCGCTGCAACAAGACGGGATGCATCTCCAGAGCCCAAGTTCGATTCAATTGAAACGATTAAATCAAACAACTCGCTAGCAAGATGAAAAGATTCTGTTTGAATTGTAGAAAAAGACTCTCCAGAATCTCTGATTACCAGAGTGATTAACTTCGCTGCGTAGGTGAATGAGCTCTTCAGACAGAAGACTGTATCCCTTACATCAACATCCTTAAACTGAATTTGGTTATCATGAAGCTGGTCAAATAAATGTATGATGTGCTCTATACCTCTTGATGCGTAGTTCAATAGTAATACATGGTTGTGACTAACAAAAGACATTGCAGTAGTATCAACCATAAACATGAGGACAGCAGTAAGCATCTTCACCTTAGATGATACACTTTGTGGTTCATTGTGCATAGAAACTGGGCGAATTCACAAGATTGTTACTCATGAGAACTTACAAGAGAAATATACGGAAACAAAATGGAAGACAACCAGTAAACATGGATCAAATTCAATCAGTGCAAAACTAATCAGTTAGGAATTAAAAGTAACCAGATATAATTAGACCATTATGGAGCACGTGGCTTCAACAAAGAGACTTTTTCCATCTACGATGCAGAACAACTAAGTTGATTCCTAGCTGAGCGAATGATAAAATAATAGCATGATCATAAAATATCCTAAAAATCTCTCATTAGTCTTTTACCACACTATGAGCAACAGTCCCCTTACCTGACTGACTCATATACCATAATCTGTACTTCCCATTGAATTTCTACAAATTTATGAAACATGTACTCATGCAGTCATGATCTAGAATAATTAAATGGCATATCAGTCATTCTGCAGAATAACATTAAATCTCTAGATTTTCCATGGCCCTAACCATGCTTGGGGTTTGGGACGCATATTCCTACAAAAAGAAGTAAGATGTAATAATGCACATGCAACAAAATGCACCAAATCAATTTAAATGAAAAACTTAAACTCTAAGTGCCTTAGAGGACGATTACATTCATTTTATGTTTGAGTTACTGTTTCTGTTTTTGGCCAGTGCACTTTAATTACTTACAACTGGTCAAAGCAACCAGATAATTTTCACTCATGACAAAGAGTGTACAGAGCAAAAACTTGCTTGTGCAAATGAATGCCTTACGATATGCCTGTATGCAAATCACTCACCATTGTTAGTGCGGCTAGATGCGCCAGTAGGGAATTCTCTACGCTTGTGTGCAGAACTTTGTGCTCTCCTGTTGGTAGACCGCAAATTATCCGAATCCAATGTATTTCTTTCTGGTGTGTCATCAGCTCCAAATAGTTTTTCTAGACAGTTGAGCACGTGATGTATTGTCAGCTCCAAGACAGTCTGCTCAAGAGAAATTTTTAGAGCAAAGAAAAGAAAAACAAGTTAGGCAACTCATAACTACCCAAGAGCGAGGTTCAAAGCATGAAAGCAAGAACTAAGAAATGGTCCCAATAAAACAGCCACATTTTCTTGGCACGTGACAGCACAGAAGATTAAAGTGCTGAATTGCAAATTCAGATTGAAACAAAGATACGGTGGACGGAAGTCTCATACCCAAAAAATGAATCACTCATTAGATGAAATTATTATATCGGAATAATGGTGTTGGATATCTGAAATAGGTCAAATAAAAACCCTATCGTCCTGCGCTATTGAAATGCCGTCTGGTGATATGGTACCATGATGAATAATAAGAAAATTTTCTCGCAGATAATGATATTACGATAATCAGCCAACCTATGTGGACCAAAGAAGACGCAGATAACATAAAATTTTGAAGCAAGTTAAAATTAATCACTTAGTCGCTGGATTTTAGATGGGGTTTACATCTACAAACAACGTCCGATTTCATCGGTATGCTCATAAAACAACCACCATATCATGTCAATTTATTTCAGAGCTACACCGAAAGAATACTTTGGTTTGGTGCCTTCTTGTATCAATCATATATTCAACGTTCATTATTCTAGATATGCTAGTTCAGACATAAAAACTTCATATAACCAAAGAATACAAATTCACATAATGAAATAACGAAATTTTAAACGGCAGCTGGGTGCAGAGCAATAAAACATAATTGCATAAAATAATTTCGAACAATAAGAAATAAGAAATTGACAATTGAGAATACTGGAGATGCAAGATGCAATAAAGTCAATTGCAGGTAAAGCAAAACAATACGAAAAGTAAGCTTGCCTCTGACAGTGATGTAGAGGAATCAATGTTGTTTCTCTTCTTTTTCTCATGATTCTGTATACTACTTGTGCAAACATTATGAAGAGTCATATGTTGAACAAGAGCCATATATGCCAAAACAGGAAAAGGGTCTATATATTCGTATTGCCCACAATACACAATGCTAGCCTCTGAAATCACCTTGAGAGCAAAAAATGAAGTCTCTAAGGTTGGAGATCTCAATAAAGCTTTCTGTGTATCCTCATGCAGAAGGAAGTCTCTAACTTGCCATGCAATCCCAACAGCCACTGAATAATCATCCTCAAAAGACTGCCTTCTGTTTATAATTTTAAATTTGGCCAATGATTTTCCAGAGGAATCAGATTTCTTCCTTTTTGAAGAAGTTACACTATGCTGTGGTATGTCTACACCAAATTTAATATGACAACGATAGGCTGCCTTTTGCAAGAAAGTTGTTAAGACTTCAAACATATCATCGAAAGCACCTGATGATAGTAATAACTTATGTGCAGACCTCACTGCAGCTTGGCGATCAGCATCTTCAGCTAAACCACTGCAGTTTGTAACTGTATCCATGCACTTTTCAAGAAGTCCGGCAACATAATCTGGACAGACGGTCGAAACGATGTTGAACAAAGAAGACTGAGCTTTCCCTGTTGATGCCACATCAAGTAAGCGTTTCACTTTCTCTCCAGCAATTAATTCTTTGAGGGTATTTCTGTAGCCTAGTTTACTAACTAAGTTATCACATATGTTGTTAACAGCAACAAAAAAACCCTCAATCTGATTTGCATCCAGCTTATCAGGCGACATGAGCAAACTCATGAATACTTTTACCAGTTCCATAAGATGCCTTTTAGATGCTCCTTCTAAGCAGGCAAACTTAACAAATCTTGCACCAGCCGTAGGAGACCTTCTTATAAGCGTGACACAGCGACTGCATGCCTCCTCAATGGAAACCTTTGAGGGAAAGTATGAAGGTAAAAGCACTTCCGTTATCTTCTGAGCTACAGGAGGTAGATCATTTGCAAGGACAGACAATAATATATCGAGTTCCACCACCTACAGAAAATATAGAAGAGCAATCAACCAACCAATCAAAATTAATAACATTGATAAAGGCATCATATAAATTCATTTCCAAGACAATTCTTAGTTTAAGAATACTACATACCTTGTTGAACTGAAAATCTTTCATATCCTTTAGTTGAAGCAGGAGATCTGCAGCAGCAACTCGGACTGTAAGGGCATTATCCAGCATTAGATGTTGCAGTTTTGGCAAAAGCAACTTAAGAATTCGATGGGACTCGGAATTTCCAATCAAATAAATAATGCCATTAAGCACACAAAGTCGAACTTCACTGCAGACATCATGAGACACTTCATCAAATATTTTTTTAATCACCCTCGCTTTGGCATGTGCAGAAATAATTTGCCAAAATAGACGAAGAATACGACAACAGCCCTCCACTGCAATCGTTCTCACTTCTGGACAATTATCTGTGAGTAATCTTTCCAATAAAAGAAATTGTTCATCGAGCAATGCATCTCTCTCCATTTTAGGGGCACCAGGATCTTCAAGGGGGAACATGTCCAAGAGTAAATGTAAAGCATTCTGACGAACATTTGAGTTCGCAACCTATTGATGAAAAGAAAGGCAGAATACCAAAAAGTAAAATTCTGAACATAAGACAAACGAAAAAATTAATGTAGATTATCATAGGTATTAAACTTTGAAAAGCCAACAAAATGTTGACCACTAGGTGTGGAGGAAATCCCAAACCCACATTTGGTATATGGAATGGTGATTTTGTTCCATGCTCTATTCCTCAAAATAAGCATTCCCACGTTTGGCATTAAAAAAAGGCATGGAATGATGATTCCGTTCCAACCCTGAATCCACATGAGTAGGAACCAGCATGCCCACCTTGATTCTATTCCGACTATTCTTATTCCCATTCTGATTCCAATATTTTCATTCTATGTCAACCCTATTCTCGTTCTGCCACGCAAAGGAGCCCTTATATGGATAGCATGTCAAACTAGCATTTCAGTAGGAGCATATGTCTGACATAAAATTTTCGTTTACGAAAAGTATCAATGCTCAAAACCATCACTCTAGATGCATGCATAATTGCATTCGATACACGTACCTGCAGAGACCTAAACAACAAGGGTTCAGCAAGTCGAAAAAGCATTTTCTCAACCCCATCGAAGGCCCTCTGGCTGATAAAGCCTCCCAAAACCTTCCGAATGTACGAAGCAAAAGTTGATGAGCTGGCATGTATCGCCCCCTCAATTAAATTCTGTAAGAACCGATTCTCAATGACATCCCTGGACCCCCTTTCCGCTGCTTTCCAGGACCGAAACAGAATATCACTGTAAGCCTCCAGCGTGGACTTCCTTCCAAATGGTATCTGAGCTCGAATCATTGCCAACAATTCCCTTATGAGATTATCATTTAACCCAAAAACAAATGACAGGAACCGCCTTCCATCTTCTGTTTTGAAATACAAGGGTGATATTATGCAACGAAGCAACAAGAACTTCAAATCCACGATGCTCTCATCTTCAAAATCAAACATAGCAAAAGCCTCCCGGAGCATACATACTCTATGCACGTCCACCTTCTTCTTCAGAGTCAATGATCTTGAGAGTAGAAAAGGGATAAACTGCGATATCAACAATTCACGGCCTGGAAAATTGTCCTTCCAGCATTGTTCGCACAAAAACCCAATCGCAGACGATAAATCCGAATCTTCATCGAATTTAATCAAATTATCATGCAGTACCTGAACACCTGGTAACAAATCGGTTGGCGAGAACGCGTTTTGAGGATGCGAAACGCATAATAGCGCAATCTGAGCCAGAACTTCAAGCCTTTCGACAACCTTTTGCTTCTGATCGTCAACATTAGAATCATGGGTTTCTGGCTCGGCTTCGGCGGGGGCCTTCGAATGGCGCGAAGACTGTCGCACGCGCTTGGTGGGAGGGGACTTAGAGGGACTGAGGCTTGTTGTGCCGTTTTCTGCAAGGTTGTGGAATGATTGTACTGAATTTGAGATTGAATTGCAAAGAGCGATAGGGAGAGAAGAAGATAGCTCTGATGAAGGCTTGATGCTATGGATTAGGGTTCTCAGAGATGATTTTGAAGACTTCAGGTTTTGCTTTGTAGCCAAGGAAATAAATTCTTTAGCAGATGACTGCAGAGATGAGCGAAGTCTCTTCTCCATCGTCGTCTCTTTGAACTTCCGTTTTCCTGCACTTCAATCTTTACTTGTTCGCAGCTTCGCTGCTAAAAAAGAGCGGGAAAGACTCTATTTGTTTTCGTTTTCAATTTCAAAATTCTTATCTGAAAGGGACCTAAAATGGGCAGCAAAAATTGTAGATTCACAAGCCCAAATCCAACCGAGCTAAGCTGATAGAGAGGGTCCGCTCCAGCAGAGAAGTTGGGCTACAAATTAAAATTAAATAAATGATAAATTAAAATATCATGAGAAATTTTAATTATATAAAAAAAGTCTGAAAGGAGACTTAAAAAACGTTGACAAAAGATATAAAAAGATATTAGAGTAAATATTTTAAAAAATTTAATCTCTGCTAAAATTTAATAACGACGTACAATTTATTTAATAAACATTATCTAATAAGATACACCATGTTATATATATATTGTGCTTTCCATTTTATGCAAATTTGATGAGTAAGTATGAAACTTTATTCTCTAAATTATCTCGTATGTGCTCTCTTCATCATTTACATCTTACAAAGCAGAACATTCCAAAAATCCAACATGCATATGAGTACTCCGTTGCTTCAATAAATCACTTACAAATTTTAAAATGAAAACAAAAGTTTTTATGAGCAAAATCACTGGACGATTAACATTTTTTTTTATTTATAAAAACATGTGAATCCTCATCAACTAATTTACCTTCTTATCGTCTCATACTTTCAAAATGTGAAAAGATACTTAGTACAAATATATAAAAATAAAAATAAAACAAAAAACAAAAATTTCATCTAAATGAAAGAAACGAGAATTTTTCACTTAAAAGCCAAATGTAAGTAATCATTTTCTTATTAGATGAGAGTTTAAAATATGAAAATTTCAAATTGAAAAAAGAGCAGTAAGACAACATAGACCTGAAAAATAGTCTAATTATGCAACCAATTCAAGCCAAATGGGAAAAATCACATCAATAAAAACAACTTAGGCAATAAAATCTTGGAGGCCAGTAGTGAATAAATATTTCTATCGCTCCTAGGAGAAGACAACAGTTTTTGTCAAATCAAAATAGAAGAAGACAAGAACGTCTTACATATGACATGTAAAGTGCATAAGATCAAAACTTCCATCAAATGTTTTGTGGTCCAACAGACATCTCTGCAACCCATTGCGTGACAGTTATTTACATGGAAGCATGCATAATTTGAACTTGTTCTGTGAAAGCAAACAACATCTAGCGTCCCACTGTAATTCTCTCTGGTTACAATTACATATTATGCTCTCATCATGGACCGTGTGATTTCTTTTATGAAAATCATCGTAATGTGTCGGTCTAGGTCAATCCGACCACATCTGAAATATTAACGCCAATAAGTTCACTGGTTCAATGCGCATGTGAACTCGGCAATGAATTTGTCTACGCAAAATACAACTTTAATGCCAGACTGGCGGACTGGATATCCGCCTATGCAACACACAAGGGCATGTGGAAGGGGTGGAGACTCTGACACCAAGTTCATATGAATCTCATCCTCCATATCCTCTCCCTTCTAAAACCAAGCGTCTCCAATTTCATAGAGATAGAATGGGTCCTACTAGGATTGATTGATGGAGAGCAAGAGTTTAGCAATCTCACAAAGTAAGTCTTCTAATGGCTAAAAGGGTATCTCTTATTTATATATTCTTTTAAACTTAAATAGTTTGATTAGCAGACTTGATCCGTTTCTGTCGCTTGCTTTTGCTCAGCACTCTGAGTTTCCATCATAATAAATGGGTGGCAACTGTTAGCCATAGCTTGTGCAACGCACCCTCTGTCAGATGATCTTCTTAATTTAAATGTTTGGTTCGTTAAACCATTAATCAAGTATTTAATTACTGTTAGCATCATAATTATAACAGGATTGCTACAGCACTGCACTCGAGTAACCGTATAATATTCAACTTTTCAAGCTCTTGCAATGGCTCAAACCAAATGCAGCTAGCTAGCACAGATACATCAAATCTAATCAAACAAAACCAATTTTTCATTCTTTTAAGGCTTTAAGACACGGAGCATCCCAAGCTCCCCATCGAAGGGTAGTGTACATGATAAATATACACTTCTTGTCACAGCAGAAAGGAGAATGAAAGAAATGCAGTTTACAAAAGTAGCAATGCGAAGAAAACACAACCAAGATCAAAATTGCTATGGACAAAAAGTCTTTTTGCATTGGCCTTCTGGCACCTTGCATCTTTCACTCCCTCAATGGCTTGTGGGCATGCAGTCAGCTTCATACTTGTTACCTTAGGCTAAAGCTATGCACTTTTTTTATTTATTTGCTTTCCCTTTTCTTTATCTTCTCGGTTGTCACTCGCTGAAACCTTTGTTGGGTATTGGAAAATACAAAACCCCAATCATCAGTACCAAAAATCATTCCACAAAATGGTGGATGACACTCATAAGACCTATAAACTACCATGAATAAGTTTTCAGTGGGTAAAAAAAAGACCCTATCATCCAATCAGTAAACACCAATCAATCCCTCCTATAGATTAAATATCAGCAAACTAATTAAGACCTATGTACTTTTTGTACGGGAAAATCTTCACCGGCCTTAAAGTCAAGTTTTCTCTTAGCTTTAAGAGCAGAAGTGAGAGAGGAATTCTCAGTTACAGCAGCATAGCTCGAATTGGTTGACAACAAATCGGAAGCAGGAGTGTTCTTAATTTTTCTTCTCGCTATTTCCTGCATTAGATTATAACAGGAAAAAACATGTTCCTGTTGCATAACATAAGAACATATATATCATCAGTATGCGTTGTGTCCTTTAATAAATATGTCATGAATGAATTGCTAGACAAACTCACACTTTCTAGAGATCCCCACGATGGGATTACACTTATCCGATGATTCATGGTCTGTCTTGTTAATGTACAATCAAAGGTTGCCAATATAGCAGCAGAGGCAATAATAGATGGTCGATGATTAATCAAATTAACATCTGCACAGATAATTGACCTTCAGATATGAAGTTATTTGATACTAATATTCAACTTAAGGTACCAAAGATCACCTTTTGAGATGGCCAGAACATGTTCCACGGCTCTACAGACAATTGCTTCTGATCTTGATTGGCCGCAGAACTTCTTGACAAAGTAATGCAGATAAGCAAAAGGAGTTACTGCTCTCATTTTCCAATCCAAGCAACTCAAAATCAGTAGCTCCATATCCTGAATCGTTTTGCTCTTGAAGATATAATCTGTCACTGGATAATCGCATAGAGAAGGCACCTTCTGCTCGTCCATCTTTGCTGCCAAAGATAAACATCCCAACGATAATAATTGAACTCCCCAAGGTTGAGTTTCCTTAAAAAGGAACAAGGAAAAGGAAAATCAGAATCGACTTAAAGAATTGGGCAAAAATGGGAAACCATCATTCAGCTTAATTAATTGAAAATTGCTTTTACTTACATTAATGGATCGCTTGGAAAAGAATCGATCAAAGTACGTCACTGATAAATAAGCTGTATGAACTTGGAACCCAAGTATTTCCTGTGCCTGAATTACAATAAAAGTCAAAACTTTCAAGTAACTGATTAAAAAAAGAAGCTAAGAACCAGAGCAAACACGCGATGGAAGTTACGAAACTAACATTGAAAATCCACTCAACGGATTTTAGACGAACACTTGTATCACCAGAAGACAATGGAAGACTTTGGGAGACAAATTCCAATTCCTTTTGAAACAAAAACTCAATATATTGGTCGTTATCCAAATCGAAACCTGGGTTCATTGGGTGAATAGCAGCGTCTTCATAATCGTCCTCTTGTACCAAGTTATCTCCGCCTTCGTAACACAGAAGGCTAGATGAAGAGAAAGGAGAGACAGAGCTCCCCATTGTTAGTTCTTGGTCCTGTTCTTCAATCTATTTGCACGTGAATGTAATGGGAGCAATTGAAGTGCGTTATAGTAGAAAACAGCTTAATTAACACACGACACTGGGAAAGAGTGAATCTAGGGAGAGAGATTTATGAGGATGGAGTGGAAATGGGGGAAGAATGAGAGGGAGAGGGAAGCAGCGGTCTTGGTGCCGCCAAAATAAGTCGATGATATATAGGGGACGTTAATTAGCGGTTTTTGCGTACGAGGGTAATTGGTGCCCACCTGCGCCTCTTACTTTTTTTTTTTAAAAAAAAAAATTCCTTCATCAGTAGCTACCTCATTTACTAGATATTCTCTCCATATACCAAATGTTGGGAGATTCCATTTCAGTATTTAGTACTGGGTGGGTGGGTACTGCTAAGGTACGTGCGGTTCCACTTTCGGTTTCCCCTACAGTTAAAGACAGCTGTAAGATGGCAAGTTTTGTCCCATGTGTTTGAAAGGCTTTCATTTTGGTCACTGTGTTCATCGTCTGCGGTATTCTTGCCACCACTTCTGTTTTTTTTTTTTTTTTGTCAGCTTTTTTGTCAAAATGGTGATTAAAACAGCGAGATCTATGGTTCTAAAATATGTTTTATTTGTAAATTTAATTTAATATTTAATATGCATTGCTCGTATGTTTACTTTTCCGCTAAACATGTATCATGTGGCTACGAGGTATTCCCTTTCTAAAGAATTGTGCATTCAGATTGTGTCATTTGGTTTGAAATTTTTTTTTAAAAAAAAAAAAATCTCTGTAGCCAAGGTGGAATTTTATAGAGCCAACCTAAGCAGAAAAGGTCAAAAATCATGAACTCCATTACTTTTATCTGTTGTCACTTGTCAATGATCCACCTAGGCATTATTACCAATGGCCTTACTTGCTGGCCTTTTTCAAGAGGAAAAAAAAAATCGAATATGATAGCCTGCGTCAACTTGACTGGCCATGTAAAAAAAAAAATGAACAGTTAGAGTGCTAATGACTAATAAGCCAATTTCTTAATTAGATAAGCAGAAAAACCCTGTTCATCTGATAATTTATTAAGTGCCAATAGGATGAACAGGAAAAAAGGCATTGAGAATCTTTCTGATAGACCCCTGAAAGGGGGTTATGGCCCTTATATATTTCTTATTAGACAAAGCAGGATAAATACATAGGTTATTTATAATAATATAAAAATTGAATTAGAGAAGGACACAGGATCCAAAATCTGGGCTCCCATTACAATTGGTGCATTGCCACGATGCCATCTTTACAGTCATTAAATGTTTGATAAAAAATATTACTGATATCAAAGTCAGATAACAAGCATTTTGTCTAAACAATTTAATCCAATTATTAGTTAACAAATTAACCCTTCAGATATAACACAAATGGTGGGTTTGCTCATTGACCATGTCCCTCATTTGTATAATTAAAAGGAATTATTTTCTTTAAACAATGGAAAGAAAGAGAAAAAGGCTGATCCCATTGGAATTTGGCAGCAATCGGAATGAATCAATTGTAGTCGGTGACATAAAAAGTAGTACTCTCACTCTGATGAAACTCATATAAGCCTATGGATCTTAATGCGAATACCTTTGGGATTAATAGATTTAATGAATTTGTGTATAAGAGCGCAAAGAGAATTTGGAGGGAAACAACGAGGGGGCCACGATTAGAAGCTAAGAAAATAATTGACGAAAGTATATGATAGCGCATGTGAATAAAATAGCAGGGGAGGAGCGTCTTCACGTGTGAAAGGCTGGGACCAATATCCACTCTGGTGGCAAAAAGAAAGGAGCGAGAGGGAAGAAGAAGAAGACGACGCTCCAGCTCAATCCAAAGTAGCCACCCACTCATCATAGAATATAATCAATGTTAGATTTACCGTGGCACATGATATTATTAGTCGCACTGATATAGTATAGCATACTTAATGTACGCAAAAAATTTAAAAATATATAATAGTAATAAGCAATTATTTAATTTTCTAGTTTGGTGGTCTGTTGAGCTTAGGTAATAGTGACGGTTGACGGGTAGACTAGGTAGATAGAACCTTTGACTCTGAAATATCATCAAGCCCTAGATAGTCAACAAGTTTGTTTGACCGTTTTATGATGTGTTGTCTTGCTTACAAATGCAGAATGGGGGTGGGGGAAATCATGGTTCCCAGACCACTGCTCTAATTCAGTCACAATGCGAGTCGCTGAATTGGCTGTCCAGCACCGCACAAACTCACAGAATAGAATTAGGACAGGCATCGTATTCTGTGAGAGAGCTGATGTGGACCTTCTTTAAGGGCCATATGGGCCTGGCGCGGGGAGTATAAAGAATTTAAAAAGACAGACTTACTCATCAATGGCACATAACAGTAGTTCAAGCTCATATCTCCCTAGACTCATAACTTCGCCACTCAACAAAACCTTAGAATCTTGCGCATCCTTATTAACCTTCAATAATACCCACAATAGGAGCTTATATTGAAATGGGATGGAAGTTGAGCATTACTAGGTACGTGATGTGTGTGCTTGACATCAGGATAGGATATTGAATATATTTTACATTTTGATACCGAAACATTTCCCATAATATTGAAATATTGAGACATTTTTTTTATTTTTACTAGAGAAAAAATGCTTACTATTCAAGTTAATTTGGTTCATAAGCCACTATTAAAAGTAATATAGTAGCGAGAGTTTTTGGGTGGAATCATTTCTTACGAGGCACCTCATTTTTTTTTTCTTTTCTAGATACACCCTAAAGCCTTGCATTTAATAAGGATCTTATTGGATCTTGGTCTCTACCATTCTTCCATCTTTAGTCGATGGCTGCATTTTTGCGTTTTGTTTGGATTAAGTCTGTCGTTTCGTTCGGACTGAGTTTAACTTTGTGGGCTTGTGCGTTCTTGGGCTCCATTATGTTTATTGTTGAACTAGGCTTTAGTTGATTGGAGTTTTCCCTTTTTTTAGGCTGGTCATTTTTGAACTAAACAGCTTAAACTGGTCATTGTAACTAAACCGAATGGCATAACAGGGCTTTCGCTCGACTATCGCGAATTTATAGCTTGGCTACTATGAAGTCCAAACTATGGTGACCGTTGAAGCAGCTTCGGGAGTTGAAAGGTTGTTGCGAAGGATAAAGCGCGTGAAAGATTTTGCAACGTGCAATATCTGATGCATGCGTATTCACAATGGAGCATATTGTGTTCTTTCTTTTGCCGTGGATATTTTAGTGGTGCTACTGACAAGATTGACAGATAGGATTTATATTCACATATTATGAGTTTATTAATTTTTTTGTTTATTTACTTAAAATTGAATTTCCACGGAAATCTCGTGCGGGAAAGTGCTTCTTAAATGAAGGAGGAGCGAGAGGGAAAAACTACCCTCGCAACCGCTCCGCGCGCAGCTCCTCCCATTTGCATCGGCCAGGCCATCCGACTTCCGACCACTGCCATCGGATAGGGCACGTTTCCGGTGGCGGTGTCGGATAGGAGAGTGCGATTCGAGGAGTCAATGAACAATCCAAACGTCTGATGATAATTTCAGAGGAAGTGATTCTCCGTCTGCTTCTATCTAGCTTTTCAGCATTGTCTCTTGCTTCGGTATTTTTCTGAATTACCGAGGATCGCTTAAAACAAGGTGCCTTACCGCATCCCTTCCACATTATGATGATAATTTGTTCTTTTTTTGAGATTTTCTTCTGGGATTCCTTGCCCGCACGGCAAGGCCAATTTTGGTTTTTAATTTGAGACTTCGGATACGCAGCTTTTCTACATTATTGCGACGATTTGATTAAATTATTGTCTAAAACAATGCCAGTTGGTCTTTGTAGAATTTATATATAAAAATAATCCTGATAAGAAAAAAAATTTAAAAATCACGAGTCAATAATTATGCGTTTGTGGTGTGAAAAGAAAGATGTAAAAATTCTACCGACATTATTTGATTAGTTGCGTCATCACATGCGAATGAAAATGATTGTCATTTGATGTTCAGATCGCATCATCTCGTTGGAATTCTATTGAAAAAGGTGAAATGATTAGTAATTAAGCCCAATGTAATTGAAAACGCACTGGAGTTCTTAAAAGGCTTTATCTGTATCTAATTTCTATTACTTCAGAAACAAGCTGTGGGTTGCATTTGGCGGATCATTACACTGTCTTGGGTTAATATATTAAGTACTATTAGCTAAGAATAAGGTAATTTTAATCACCAGGTGGTAGACAAGTCAAAGATTATCTTTATAATTCAGCTCATCAATCATGTTCCCTTTCTGTCAATTTCCTTTTCATCTGATTTAAACTAACGTGGAAGACTTATCTTAATCATATAAAAAGACATGACAAAAAGATAAGGATGAATCTGCATATTCATCCCCCTTAAACATTTTTCTCTTTTCTGTCTTGCTCACCATATTTTGATGTTGGATGGGAAATTTATTTCACAATCTTTCTATGATGTGCTTTTCTATGAGATTCCTGAGCATTTAGAGATTTCATTTTATTTTTTGTTCTGCAGTTGAGCATACACAGATGGCTTACACGGACAGCAACTGTTGCAAGACTCTCCAAGATGCCAAGAAATTTACTCCATTACCACCTCCTTTGCCTCGTTCAAAAGCAGCTAGTCATCCTTGCAAGGGGGATTTAGTGATAAGTGATTCACCACCAAGAGGACGTAGCTGTGTCTCTACTGCTGCAAGAGATATGTGGGAGCGCTTATTTGATGAAGGTTATAAAGCGGATGTTTACATTAATACTGATAATGGTGGCATTGTTTACGCTCATTCTAATATTCTAGTAAGTTCATTCATTCCAATTGATTTTGTATCGTATAAAATGCTGGTCTGTTTGATATGATGGTCCTAACTCATTAGACGATATGACAGCACTTATAGTTTTCTTTGAGGGGCTTCAAAATTACAAATTCAGAACATATACTGCAATGAGCTGCCGATGTTCTTTTACATGAAAGATTCATAGACATTACATCTCTATGTTTATTATGCCGTAGATAGACTAGTTACTAGTAGATCTTACTTTGAAGTGGTTTTTAGAGGGGAAATGATACTAATTAGAAGTTTTTAATTCTGGAATAACTGCTAGACCTATTTTGAAGTAAAATAGGGGCTGGAGCTCTATGTGTTTTTATGTGGATACCGGAATGCATTCCTTGTATGACCTGATCTCTCCGTAGCTGTAACTGGATTATTTTACATCATCTTCTTGAACCAATTCGTGATGAATGCCGTTCACTTGATATTGTTTGAGCAGGCTATGGCTTCCCCTGTTATGAGAGGCATGCTAAAGCAAGTAAGTCGCCATCATCACCGGCGATCAATCTCAATCCGTGGTGTTCCACCTGACGCAGTCCGAGTTTTTATACGATATTTGTATTCTTCTTGGTATGTTCCGTTTTTCTTTGAAGCTAAAAATTATTGAGTTGAGTTTCAGAGTAGAAGTCGTTCAAATTGGTCAAACCACACATGCTGACTTGATTTCTTGATTGATCTAGTCAAGTCCTTTCGTCCATTCCCATATAACAATTCTATTGATCCTTGTAGTTCATTATAACTGACAACTCTTGCAAAGGGAGATGGAGCTTCTGGAAAAATAGACGAACTGAACTTGACTAGATTAATTAGAAAATGGAAGGGAATTGAAAGTGAGGGTTTCGGGATTCAAAGCTCAAACCATAAAGAAGGAAAGAGGAAAGGCCCTTATGTATTATTGTTATTATTATTATTATTATTATTTTTGGGTAAACAAAGGAAATCAAGAGAAAAAATACACTCTAGAGAAAGCTATGGCCATTTTATACGTTTTATTTTACTGTTATTTATGTTGATCTGAATTTGAGGGCTCTATTTTCATAGTTATGAGAAAGAAGAAATGGAGGAATACGTCTTGCATTTGTTGGTGCTATCACATGCATTTATGGTCCCCCACTTGAAGCGTGAATGTGAAGAGAAGCTAGAGGTTGGTTTGCTCAACGTAGACAATGTAGTCGATATATTACAACTTTCCCTACTGTGCAATGCTCCCCGGCTTAGTCTCATTTGTCACCGTATGATCCTAGAATATTTTAAAGCTGTTTCAGTGTCTGAAGGGTGGAAAATAATGAAGGAGAGCCACCCGGTTCTAGAAAAGGAACTCCTGGAATCCATGATTGAGGAAGAAAATGTAAGGCTTTTTTGTTTTTTGGTATCTTTCCAATTCATCTTGCGCCATGAGAACTGTGAAGACTTCCTTCTCTAAATGCTTTCGGATAAAATGTTTATCAGAGAAAAAAGGAAAGGATCAGAAAAATTAAAGAGAGGAAGATCTATATGCAATTATACGAGGCAATGGAAGCTCTTGTTCACATATGCAAAGATGGTTGTCGAACGATTGGTCCTCATGATAAGGACTTCAACCCGAACCAGGCACCCTGTGGTTATGCAGCATGCAAGGGTCTAGAACTGCTTGTTCGTCATTTTGCTGGCTGCAAGTTGAGAGTTCCGGGTGGCTGCATTCATTGCAAGAGGATGTGGCAATTATTAGAGTTACACTCTCGGCTGTGTGCTGATTCCAGTAGCTGCAGAGTTCCTTTATGCCAGTAAGTCTACAGTACATCTTAGATTTCACTGCGGCTCAAATCTCAGCCTAAATTTCTACAAATTCTGTCATTGCAGGAACTTCAAGGATAGAATATTAAAACAAAGCAAGAAAGACGAAATTAGGTGGAAAATATTGGTTGAGAAAATCTTAAGAACAAAGGGCATTGCTGTAGCACCATTCTTCGAACGGGAATAATTGATGTTTCAATGAAAGTGGAAACAGAATTCGGTCGATCTAGGACCAGTTTGAAGTTGTAGATTTGTGTGTCTCGCCTTTGCATGTCTAGAAAATGATGCAGAGAAACACTTCTTTAGGGTCTGTTTGCTTTGACCCTTATCTGTTTTCATCTAAATGAAAACAGAAAATAAGACTAAAAATGTGTTTGGTTTGAAATTGATGAAAATGTTTCCTTGAAAACATTTCTTAAATTGAACCCAAATTTGCAAACGTCAAAGATTTCTTCTTACACTTTTGAAACAGGGATATGAAAAAGTGTGAACACGGTGACAATTTTTTTCTGATTTGAAATGCCAAAATGAAGTTGACATGAATAGAGAGTGATTATTCATTTTAGTTCTGCCTTTGATTCAACTGCTTGTCGTGACATTGTTTCTCTGTCGTCGATGTTATTCACTGCGTCTCGGTCATTCATTTGGCGACAGCGTAGCGGGCATAGAGTACACAAAATGGTGTTATTCATGGTGCTTTTTCCATTTTATTTTATTTTATAGTTTATATTATATTATATTACTGTATATGCTAAAATTTGGGATGTTGAGTTGGAAAAATAAATATCTTTTAAGCAAATCTTTCACATTGAAAAAAAAATAAAAATTATTGCTATATGATTATTATGTGCTTATGTATAGTTATCACATTTAAATATACTGAATATAATGAAATAACTGCATCTATAAATAGATATATAATAATAATAAAGTATTTTGGTTATTTAGCACTTGAAAAATACTTCTTCTTTTTTTTCACGGAAGAAAAATGCTTTCTTTTAGTATCATCGAATCTTCTATGTAAATTTTAGTACCTTGCGATGCTTTTTTAATTATTTATGTTTACTTGTTAATCAAAAATAACCTGTTCACTCTTTCACGAATCGAGAAGATGAACAATTTCGGATCCTCGGCCCGGGGTAAGATAAAGAAGAGGGGAGCAAGGGGTCAAAAAAGCAATCAAACGGTTTTTGCCTGTGGGGCCCAAACAAGTTCATCTAGGGCCATGGCCCAACTAATGAAATATACATAAAATCCATTTAATCTCAGTCTCCAGAAACGGGAAATCCTGGGTCGCGGGTTCTCATCTTCTCTGTTGTGGAAGAATGAACACTTACACAGTAGATTCACCCAAAATGCAAGTGCAGATAATGTTGAAGAAATTTTGTTATCTGCACCTGAAAGATTGAGAAGGTAAATGTGTTTTATGTTATCTAATTACTGCTAGGTTTATACGAAAGTAATCATAATAGATGCTCTTCCTGAATTCTTTCTATTATTGTGAAAGGAGATCATAGAAATGGCTTTCATTTTCCTCTGGTATGCTTACATTAAGCTTTATTTATCTTCTAGTACTCTGAGAACTGGTTCATCTTACCGATGGAAGTGATCTGACCGAAATGTCCAGAAATCCAATACTGAATTCGCGATGGTGTTGTAGAAAATTTTCAGGGTGGATTTCCTCGGTCATTTTGTGGTTGTCATGAACATCGCTCGAGTTAAATTACTGCAAAACTGCTACTAAAGGAATAAATCAAAGGAATTGCTGCAAAACTGCTATTCATTATTAATAATTGATTCAAAAAATACATATACGAACCTCTTAGGTAAAATGAAAATATTCTACAATGTGAAAATGTGTGGAACTCTGATTAAAATAAAACCTATCTTAACTTTGGCATGTGTTGGAGTGGAGTTGAATAAACAAAAAGATGCCTGTCCTCCACTTCCCATTTGGAAATCAAATCCTTTTTCCTATGATGAGAGTAGATAGTAAGGATCTTTGCCAACCTTCTCTGTGAACCAGGATATCCTTTCAGCAAGTTGTCCTTCCCCTATGCTATAAACTGTTTGATGTCTTCAATCTGATCGATCTCCATGCTCTTGACATTTTCATGGCTAATAGGCTAATACTGTCTTCCTTGACTATTATTTGCGGGAGGGACCTTCTTGATGCTGTAAAAATTCTTTTGGAACATTTACTTGGTGAACCTATTCTTGGATGTGGGTAACTAACATCCGTGGAAACACTCATTTCTTCCACTGTCCTCCTGAGATACTACGCTGCTTCATATTCACAATACTATGGGGATGAGCTTTCCTCATCTGAGCTTCTATCTTGTCTCGCGTTATACCTGCTGAGAACAGGTAATGAAGCATTTGCAGCTATGCGGAAGGATCTGGCAGAACCAATCACAGTTCTGTCCTGCATCCTCCCCACTTCCTTGCACACTTGATCCAAAATATTTAGAAAGTCTCTGACAATCATAAAGATTCTGAAAGGGTGGGCTTCTTCCTTTGCTGTGTCCCCATGAAAATATTCTGTAACTTCTTTGACAAGGAATAAGGCCTTTCTTTCATCAGCCTTGATCCTGATAATTTCCGCTTCAGCATCTTTCAGAAATATTTTCATAGAGTTGAAGAAATTCCCTTGCATATCTGGTTTCTCATATTGCAAGACTGATCTCACTTTATCAAGCCCCATTTCTAGCTTTGAGACATAGCTGCTTAAGACGTCTGAGTCCATTCCTGCTGCTTTTTTGACATTGCCGAGGTCTCTACTGAGCCCGGCGACAACCTGCAGTCCTTGCTTCTTGAACTCATCCTCATTGAATTTGGTATTCATTTGGTTCTGAACACTAGCGTTTGCAGAATCATCACCTGCACCTTCTGATCTAATGATCTCTTGGACCACAAAGTGGAGCAATGTGGTTTTTCCATCTGTTCCCTTTACGTCTACTAGTTTTAAGAGTGTCTCCAGTTTAAAAGCTTTAGCATCACCTCTGTTAGTGCCAACATTCATTCTGTTTCCTGTCCTAAGAACAGCTTCAAGGAGTTTGAGGAATAACCTGCTGTTCTTTAACTCCTCACTCGCTGCCTGATAAATATCAACAAACAAGTTGTTAGGCTCTTAAATGTGAATGGATTCGGGAGATCAAGGTAACAAGGCAATGATTTTAGCTTACTATACCTCTAAGGTTTGAAATGACTTCCTTAGATAATTAACTTCTGCATCAAAGTTAGCTCTGTATAGCATGGCTTCAACTCTTCTGAAAGCGAAAGGGATATCGAGCACAGATTTAAGAAATCTTTCAGCGGACCCAAGTTTTGAGAGGTCACCACTATAGCTTTTCAGTTTTATCTCTTCCTCCTTAGTTGGAGCCATCTTAACCAAAGTTTCCAAAAGCTCAGCACCTAACCCTTCTGGATTCCCTATTTCATCCGAAAACAAAAACATTAAATCCATGAAATTTGCAATGTGAAAATGCAAGATCTAGATAAGTAACTAATCCACGGTAAACCAAGCAGCAGATGTTTTAGCAAAACCAAGTGTTTTCTTCCTTGTAAGTCATGTTTCAAGAAAATTGAAAATTGTGACTGAAATTCTTGTTCTGCCATGTTAGTAAAAAATTGTGACTGAAATTCTTGTTCTGCCATGTTAGTAAAATCTAAAATCTGAATGACTGACAAGAAATCGTGAACAATATATCAACAACTTACCATCTAAAAGAGCTTCGGACACTTCATCTCTTGTCACATTCAATGCCCTTAATAGTATAGCTATGTTTTGAGACTTCTTCGGGTCTAAGACCCTATTCTCGTGCTCAAAAGGGGGAAGAACTGATTTTCTTGTGGGTTCCTTTGTGATGGAATTCGTAGAATTGCAGCCAAACAGTGTCTCCATCATGTCCTCATTTAATCTGTAAATAAATCAAATGTGCCATACCAGAAACGTGTATTAGTTCAGAGTCCTATACTCCTGCTAGCGCAGTACAAAAAGAGTAAGGGAATATGAGTTAACTTACTGAAATGAGCTTGATTTTAGCTGGTCCCACACTGTAGCACGGTCTGAAGTCGCACGGACTTTATCCCAATGCAAAGCCTTCAACTTGGGTTTCGCACTATCCGTGTCATCGGCTTCAAGCCTCTCGAACGAGCTTACACTTTCATCAACACGTTGGGAAGCTTTTGTAATGCCATTAGTAGAGGGAGTTCCTAGATTTGGAGAGTCCGATTGTGGCTTTCTCGATACAGAAGATGAGGAAACACTGGTTGCCGGAGACCCTACTTTTCGTGTTGTGTGTGGCGGTGGAGGTGGCGGTGGAGGTGGAGGGGGAGGGGGCGCATGAGTATTAAATGATGAATTCTTGGTTGCGTGGGAGGGTGTGTTGTTTGGTGATTGAAGACGCGCCAAGTTTGGTGCTGGTGGTGGCGCCGAGAATTTTGGTCTCCTGGAAGGACCGGAGGCGACTTGCTTATCCAGATGCGGTGTTGAAGAAGGTTGCAGTGGTGGCGGCGGAGGAGGTGGAGCTTGCTTTATTGACGGTATGATGACATGCCTTATATCCGGCGACGAAGCCGAAATCCGAGATTTTGGTGAAGTTCTCTTTGAGTAAGGAACAACAGAAGCTGCGGAATAACTGTCACTCTTGGCACTGGCTACTGGCGCTGGGCTACCGTTAGCCAGAGAACTCTGTCGCGAAATTGGTGTGTAGTAGCTATCCTCATAACTGATGAGCGATGATCCCTGCGGCGAATGAAACACCGTCTCGTGGCTTTCCTCGTCGGACGACGAAGACGATACTGCCGGCGGGTGATTACCATCTATAGGCTTGCTCAACGGCGGCAGTGGCTGCAATTCAGGACTTGGACGGTAGCGATCGGATCGCTTAATTGAATTAAGTTTGTGATAAGGCGACCTGTTAGCCGCATTGGTTTCATTTGGCTCACTCACTGATGTTTGGCTTGGCTCCACAGTCCCAATATAGAGAAAGCTAGATGGCGGTGCTCTTGAATCGTCCGGTAACCTCTGAGAATTCCCACCGACGAGTTTCTGGGTCTCTCCGGGATGCTTCACGCGGTGCTTGTACAAGAAGAAGGCAAGGGCCGAGAGCATACCAAGCGTGACAATTCCTACAGAGATCGCAATTGCGACCTTTTTTGTTGGCTTGGTAGGCTGAGTTGCTGTTGGGTTCGCAATTATTGTGCCACTGGAACTAGACGGTGGTGGCTGATTCTGATCTGGGGGAGGCCCGGCGGGATACTCATGAAAGAAGGGAATGTCAGTATTGGGAGAGGGTGGAGTGTCCACTGGCGGCGGTGGTGGCGGTGGTGAGTCGGTGTCTGGTGGTGGAGCAGACGCCGGAAACAAGGGCTGGTGCAGAATTCTTCTTGTCTGAGATTCATTGTCAGTGCGGAATTGAATGGTGTTGACCCCATTTGCAGTGGGGACTAGGATGGATAGAGATAATAATACGATCAAAAAGAAGCTCAAATGATGAGCTCTCATGGTGAAATTTGCTGGGTTTCTCTTATTTCCTTTTCTTTCATCCAATTCATCTCTGGTTTTCGCTTTCACAAACTTCCCTGCTGGAAACAAGGGAGAGACAGAGAGGAAACTTCTTTCGGCTATAAGATCTGGTTGCTGAAGCAGCTTCCGTCAGCAGAGCCGCAGTTTTATTTTCTCTTTTTTCATTCTCTATTTATTGGCATGAATTAAATACCATATCAATAAATAAATCAATAAATATTTTTAAAGCAATATTTTACGGTGGGGTAAAGGCGCTGGTGTGTAATAGAGTTAGGGAATGAAACGTGGCAGTGACAGCGCACTTTGTTGTTTCGTTTTCAAATATAAGGACGACGATGACCATGTTGCGCTGATATTATAAATAAATGATACATGTCCTTTAACGTCAAATTACTATGATTTTCTCTTTCGTGCTTAACAAAGGAGATCACAAATTCTGTCTTTAATGCCTTGCTAAATCCCACGTCCACTGCCCAGTTGCCACTGCTGGCTTTCCACTTTTATCCTTTCTTCTGCTTAGTTACTTTTTTTCCCCTAAATAGTAGTTTTCTATGGAAAGCAGAAAAAAAAAGAGCAGAAGAGTTACTTTGACACACCAAAAGAGGGAAAAAAGATATTTCAATATGTTTTTTCAACAAAAAAAAAAAAAAATACAAAATTTATTTACTATCCTCTCCAAGTCTGGCACCACGTGGCGCTTTGTGCTTGAGCGTGTGTTCCGGGATTCACGTTTCTGAGTTAGTCAATGGGACGATGTATTTATTGATGTAAATCGTTGATCACGATTATAACATAGTATGATCAAATTAAGGTTTGGCTAAGTAAAATATTTCCATTACTTGGTAGTGTTGATGTCTCTGGTGTCAATTCTGAGAGCGCAGCGTATTGGAAAATGAAAAGTTAAACGTTTAATTTTAACATGTGTTAGCGCGGTAAGAGTAAAAAAATTAACGGTGGTCATATAAATAATAAATTGTAGCGGCATAAAATATAAGTAGCTTTAGCATAGATTTGGGAATCCCAGGTTATTAATGTAATTTAAGAGTAAAAAATAATGCATGGGGCCCTCACTCAACGTCTCATTCTTTCTGCTTTCCTTGGTCTTCGACCCTTCTTCCACTCCGTGGGGGGACATACACACGCCCATGCCATTATCGATTTTCTTTTATCTCTTTTCCCTTTTGTTTGGACACCGTCAAGAACGCAAAGACAATGCTATCCTTTATTAGCCCTTCTTAATACCCTTTTTACAACACAAGAGATAATTAAATTTATGCCTTCAGTCAAAACTATGCATTTGTCCACTTGTATTGTACGTGGGAATTGCCTTTTATTTAATTGTATCATCGATATTCGTATTAATTAATTCAATTTTAGTTATATAGTATAATAACAAATTTTATTAAATTTTAATATAATTATATTTTTTTAAATTTTAATTAAACTATAATATTTTCGAATCAGATGATTTATACAGTAGTTAACCACGTTTTAAATAAATTGATTAATAATAATATCTATAATAAGTATGTATTTGTGTTAGTGAAGACTATAACAAAAAAAAAAAAAAAAAAATTGGACTAAGGATAATGAAAAGGGCTTTTTATCTTATCAACATTTCCTTGCATGCAACCAATAGAGTGAATATGGGTGGCTCTCCAAATGTCCCCAATAAGTCCACATAACTAGCTAGATATTAATTAAAATGTAAGGCTCACCGTTATCTGGTTTGATTGGTATGTTTCATTAACGGTGTTAAATAGGTACTCGAATGATACGAGAGGCAAAAGCCATTCGAATCACTCAAAAGTTCAATATGTAAATTAAAAAAATAACTTATGCTTAGGAGCTATTTTTTGTTTTTTTGTTTTCATCAAAAAAAGGCAAATAGTGAATCCTGAATGATAATAATAATAATAATTACTAATAATTAATAGTATTAAGTAGGCAGTGAAGTTTATGATGTATATCCATTTTATAACCTTCCACCATCTTTACCTTTTTTCATTTGCTCCCCGCGATGGTAGTTATACATTCAATGGATTTCCAATTTATGAGTTAATATATGTTGTTTAAGTTTACATTTATAAGAAAATATTATGTGTGTGTTCCTTAAAATATGTCGGAGACAAAAATTGGGAATGAACACTAATTTGTTCCCTAAAGAACAAACATTTATTTATCATAATTTTTATTCCTTTCTTGAGGAGGAGGTAAAATTATGATTTTTTTGAGAGGCAATTATGATATTTACAATACCAGTTTGAAGTCTCTAATTTGTTAGATAAAAGACCAACCTCTATTATTAAATCACTTTGTAATTCGAGAGAGAGGAAGAAACAAAATTATTTTTAACAACCGTATGTATAATATTTTAATGCTATTAGTATGAAAACATTAATTGAATTATGACTCTAAACATTATAACACAAATACGCAAAACAATTACTAACTTGAATATTACTCCACGACCTACTAATATAATTAATTGAAGTCTTTCTATGTTTGACTGTTTATCATTTTTGTTATAGAGTTGCTGTATTAAACTCAGAGTTAGCACGTCATAAAAGAGAAAGGGGTGTCCAGTCCAACATATATATGAATCATATGGAGTAGAATCCACGTAACATAAAGGTGTTTGATGAAATTCCAACATGAGAGTTTCTACAATAATCTTTTCGGGAAACATATATGCTCCCTTTGTTACTTTACTATATCCTTTTCTTCGTCATGAATCAAGAATATATGCTCCTCTTTTCCATGAATACTGTCTAAAAAGTAGCTTCAGTTTTTCATTTTCTCTGATGCTTGTTAAATTTTCCCTTTCTTTTATTTTTACAGCGGCGGTCCTTTTTTTGTTTGGTCCCAATTCATTATAGCCATAGAGCTTCTGGTTTCTTTGTTAGAATTCTGGCTAAAGGCAGAAAATCAAGTAACCAAAAAGTTAGGGATAGACTTTTAAATTTGATGTGATAGTCTACAAAATGAACCGAGGCCTCCAGCTGTAAGCTGGTATTCTGATTCTGTTGACCAATGCCTAGAATTACGAAGACTTGAGCTTGTGTCTTTTTTACTTTCTCATCATCTTTTAACCGCACTCAGCAAAAGGAAAATGATGGAATCCGACGCATTGTGCGTACTAATAATTGCAAGTTACCATATATGCAACCAAATTAAGTGAAAAAAAAAGCGTAAGAAATTTAGTAGACAATGTGCAATAAGAGACAGGTTAATTAATGTTTGAAATACTAAACTACAGGTTGCTAAAACCAAATCGTATTGGAATCCATTATTCTATATAGTGATGTTAGTTGTATATATTAAATATATCATTAATTAATTTATCTGATAACATTTTATATTTGTATATAGAATTTTGTACAAATTTCAACTGAATAAGTTAAATTTACACACTACTAGTAGTAGCAGGTGTGTAGGGGGATGATTGTGGCAGTGGTGGGGTGGCATTGTGTTTTTGCGGGCTCAATCACAACGGCTTTGTTCTCTTTTACTTGGTCTCCACTCCCTACTCGGAGTACGAAAATGGCTCAGAGGTGCAGTCTGCTAGGTGGGCCTTCGGTTCACGGTTTCGCACCCAACTTTTTTTTCTTCCACGTGTCAGGTGACAAGGAACCAACGAAGGCCCTTAATATTGCTTTGCGAAAAAGAAAAATGTGTTGCTTTTTAACGGGTTGTAGTACCGTTGAAGAAGTTAAAAATTCCATTAATATTTTCTGGCCAAAATGTACAACCCTGACTTGGCTGTGGGCAGGAGGTACCTATCCCATAAATCTTTTGCTCATATGCAGGTGCCTTCCTTGGCAATCTTCAGAACATCCCGCGTACAAGAGCAGGGAGGACGTGAAGGACAAAAACCAGAGTAAAAAGAGAGTGGGAGATGGTGTGGGTGTTTCTGGTTGTATAGTGGTTACTTGTTAAGAATCTGGTTCTATTCGCCAAAAATGTTGAAAATAAGGTCGCTATTTCATCTTTTCTTTCTTTGTTTACTGGGTCTTGCAGGTAAGCATATCTCCCATCTTGTAAAGATCTCAACTTTTCAGGACAATGCTTGTTTAAATGCTTTGGGTTCAGTGTGCATTTTTTTTTTTTCTCTGAAAGCCTTTAGTTTTATGTTCTGGTTTGCAGCTGCTGGTCAAGAATCTATAGAACTCCTAAACCTCTGTGAGACAACTGAAGAGATTTTGGAAGCATCATCTCAGTCCGACCTTCCTGTAGCTGTTTTAGTGGGCGCTGGGGACCTCAATGGGGTTTCTAGCAGCGTTTTATCGGCTGAAACTTGGCTCAGGTCCCGCGTTCTCGTACATTACCCTTCCACGAAAATCACCACCATTGTTGTGGGAAACCCCGCGATCTGCCGAAGGGACCAAGAAGAGACATTCGGCTTGATGTTGTCTTCTTTGAAGAATGTTTATCACTCGTTAAGGAGGTGGGGTTTGGAAGAAGAGATCAAGGTTTCCATTGCTTTCAATTTGGATTGTTTGCATCCAAACACTGCTTCTTTTAATGATGATTTGAAAATGGTCAAAACTCTGGTCGAGTACCTCAAAAGTGTAAATTCCACTTACTCTGTAATCCCACGCAAGGACTTCACTCAGTTCTCAGATAAAAGTCTGAACTTGGTGTCTTTTCACTTGGAGTCCATGAAAAAGGTTGGATTTTTCGATCTCAACAGCATAAATGTTATAGCCATCCTCCCTAAAGGACGAAAACCTACAATGAGGAAGCTTTCGGTTGTGGATTCCAACCCAGCAGGCCCGTTAATCCCAGTAAGGCCAAGCCCATTCCCAGAAATTGCTGAACCCCCATTGCATTTCTCTGCTGGCTCCCCTGTTCCTGCCAATGTAGCCGAAAAACCTATGCCTCCTTCGGCTCAAATATCTTCGCCCCCTCCAACGTCTTCCTCTTTTGGCTTTGCTCCACAGCTACCTCCCTTCGTTGTTCCAGCTAGTGCGCCTCATGGTTTCACTTTGCCTCCCTGTAACCCAATAGACAATGGCTCGCCAAAACCTGAAATAGGCATGGTACAGAAACTCTGGTGTGTGGCAAAGCCCACTGTTCCAGCTGAAACACTCCAAGAGGCTATAGACTATGCTTGTGGAGCAGGTGGTGCTGAATGTGAGGAGATCACGCCAAATGGGAGCTGTTACAATCCTGACACTGTAGTTGCTCACGCTTCTTATGCCTTCAATAGCTACTGGCAGAAGCACAAGAGAAATGGTGGAACATGCAACTTTGGAGGAACTGCCATGTTGGTAAACTCTGATCCAAGTAAGCGCGACCTATTTCATTTTCTTAAATAGATCATTATCTTGTTGCTTTTGTCTTCTCTTCATTAACATAGTGCGATGGCTGCAGGTTTCCTTCACTGTCGGTTTGTTCTCACTTAGATACAAAAGTGCGAGCGAAAGAAGGGGACTTCTATGTGAAGGTGATTTGGCTTGTGAGTCACTTTATTGGCAGCAACAGATTCATGTTTTATAATAATAATGTATTAAGTAGGCCCTTATGAGTTTATGTCGTTTGAACCACTTTTGTTGAATAGGTTATGTGTTTAAGTAGGCGATTAGAAGTGTTGTTGTGGGATAGAAACGCTCAAATAGTGTTCGTGTGTATGACTATGTGTATGTCCCAATGAACGCATCAACGAGGGAATATCATGATTTTGAAACGCAAGAGGAGATACATAAACAGAGTTGTAGTTATGTTTCAGTTCATGAATGCCAATTGATTAACCGATCGGACTCAAACCTTATTTGAAAGGGAGTCCCAATCCAATGACTTTCATTTATTCATTATTTGGCTTGTGAGTCCATCAATTTCCCTGCAGTTGAGTTATCGGTGCCAAATGGCAATCTGTTTAATTGGAAATACCCACCTGGTTGATGTTTTGTTGAAGTGTATGGCAGATAAAAAGCATTGCTTTCAGGGAAATTTTATTTGCACTATATGTGATAATGTAGTGTCTTTAATCAAAATTTAGTCAGGAGCTTTGAGGATATGGTTCATAAAAATTGATATATAAAATTCATTTTAGATTCTTACTGAGGTTGGCTCATCTATGGTGATCATGACACTTGCTGAAACAAGATGGGATGATGGTAAATTTTCAAAGGAACCTCAGCGCGGCCTTTAGTAGGAGTGAAATGAGGTTAAATAATAAGAGGAGTAATATAAGCTGCAAAACCATTTCTGGTTTGGTAATGGAAAGAAGAGACGAGCATACTTTGTCTTCATTCTATCAGGTGGGTTTTAAAATAGATTTGGGGGGCAAGCAAGATAATCATGTAACAAAAATAGAAAAGATACGGAAGCCACTCTTTATCAGAGCCAGGTTTCGATCCTGGGACCTGTGGGTTATGGGCCCACCACGCTTCCGCTGCGCCACTCTGATTTGCTGTTTATAGATGTCAATAAATATATTAAAACACTGCTGTTACTGTTCTTGCGACTATCTTCTACTTTTTCCAAAAGAAAAATACAAATTACAAGGTAAAGCAGAAAGGAGAATCTGCCAGCGTTGATGCGGAGGACTAGTGGTAGTGGGGGCATACAGTACTGGGCGTATAGCCAAAAAGGTAAGGGCATGAAAAAGAAGTTCCATAGTGTACTCATAAACTTGAGTCACAATCAAATGTTTGATGCGTTACTTCACTTGACCACCCAACTTCTTGTCCTTTAATTCTAGTCTTCTAGCTTGATTTGATTCTCTTCTTAGTCCCCGAAGATTTCTTGTTTTGCTTACCCTTGCCGCATCTACACGTTTAGCCTACCTAACATAACAGTCCTATTATTGTATGTTGTACTCAGGTGACATCCCAGCTATTAAGGGCCCTTAAAGTTGACTCATTTCTCAATTCTGTTCATGAGCCTAGGCCCAATTATAAATTGGGGTCACCAATCACCAAACGTGAGCCCAAACCTCTATTAGGCCTATTCTCTAAGCCGACTGGACTGGTTCGCACGGTGGTTTCTTCTCCGCAACCACGTGGCGAGCATACATAGTGGCCCATGTAAACTTGGGCTTACGACATGAGCCAGCCCATAAGGATGGAACAATGACCCAGCCGCTTTCATTATCTGAGCTCGTTCGCTTTCTCCGGATTGGTTTACGCGAAGGTTCTTCTCCGCAACCGCGATGTGAGGGTTTCGACTTTCGAATCTTCACCATCCATGGTTCAACCAATAGTATCGGTTTTGTATGTTCTACAATGCAATTATGATCCAAGTATAGAGGTAGCGAGGCACAAGCAACCCATTCCGATGTGGGACTTAGATTCTTCAGAAGAGCCACGATAGCATATGTAATCATTGAAATTTATATTTATATTTATATGGATTAGGCAGTGCTTGCTTTCTGATGGTTCATGCATGCTCCTTCCCCCCTTTCTACATATTATTCCCTTCACATTTTGTCATCATGCAAAACTCACCTAAAATAAAAGACGCAGCACAAAAATTCGTAAGTCTAAAATCTCTGTTTTGCTCTTCCTGCCATCATATGCCCTTCACATGATTAACTGAATATAATCTCGTCTAATATCGTAATATACAAATACATATATATATATATATATATATATATATATATATATATATATAGAGAGAGAGAGAGAGAGAGAGAGAGAGAGTTTTATAGGCAATGAAATGTCAAACATAGATTCAGCATTTTATTACCTAACTTGGACTTTCAGAGGACTCTACATTGCCTTTGCCGCTTAATCTGATTGAACAATTAAGCATATGACTTGCGAGTTGGATCCCCATCGCGTCGAGCTCCATAGAAAGCCATCATTACTTGTGAAATGATGGACATGTGTACTTTGTAAAGAATGATTAAGATTCTGTTTGGCATATAAGCGCTTTCAGAGGGACTAAGAACAAAAGCCTAATTTTGAGATATGTGGACCATAGAGTTTTTGAAAGCTATAATTCAGTTACGTGTAACTATCGTACCTATTGACCTAAACCCAGCCTAGGAATATGTCTTAAACTGATTGACAAACCTAGAAGTGCTCTTGGAGCTTGCATGGTCAAAGCAGTCAAATTGGTAAAAGTTAAATCATAAAAGAAAACTCAGTCTTATTTTTCTGGGGATACCTTCAAGAAACTCACTCATACTTTCTGCCTAAACGTGAGCCTAATTTGCACAAATTACTCTTTCAGGATTCCACATTCTTTCCTGTTAGTGTATGGAAGTAGAAGATTCTTTGAACTCTTCTTTCACTTCTTTTAATGCGCTTGAGAAGTACAGAGAACCAGAAAAACGCCGATGTTGCAGAATACCAGTTTCTTTGCAAGTAAAAAGAAAAAGAAAAGTGAAAGACAAGGGAGAAATGGAAAAAAGAACTCTTCTCGCACAACTCAGTGTCATTGGAATATGATTCCAAGGAATTGCTCATTAAAGTCTGAATAATGTCCTTTTTCATCTCAGTTTTTGGTTATGTGTATAATTTATGTATTTTATAATTAACTTCCTTCAAAAACTTTGGCCAATATATTCTGAGAATGGGCAGATTAAGGCCAACAGGCAAACCCTCCCGAATGCTTGCCCTTCTACAAATTTGGCATAGAATTCAAGCACTCAAAATTTATACGATTAACTGCACCTAATAATAATTGGATTTACCTAACAAAGCACAGACTAACTTGAAAACGACATCACTTCCTTGATCACACTGTTACGGTAAAGATTCCAAAATGACAGTATTTATTTATATCAGTACAATCATTGCATGCATTTCAAATTCCCCCAAAGGACATATTCTTTTGCAGGAATACCATATATTGTGCATGTGCTGTAATCTTTAGCAACAGTGATTTTTCAGAAAAGGATAAAGTGCAACAAATCTTGCACGCAATAGTTACAAATTCAATGAATTGCTTTGCATATAATCCTCCTTTACTGGATCCATGGAAGATTAACTGGGCATTTGGGCATAAAATATAAGGACTTTCGGAGGCTGTGTACCAACTTGGGAAGAAAGAACATGGTGAGGAAGATCCTTCAGCTATTAATTAAGCTATTTTTAGCTGAAGAATGAATTTGACCCTCATAATTAGATCACGTCCATGCCAATTTTAATGATTTCATTCAAGTTCCTATGCAATTTTAAAGAATCAAGGACCACGTGCTTGTGATAATTAGTGGTGTTATTTGCAGAAAGATGGATACTTAATTCACTTTTTGAAATGAAAATCACAGAAGTTGCCCCGTTACTATCAAGCTGCCTTTTGTACCCGAAGAAAACTATTGATGGTACCCTTGATTGAAGGGCATTGATTTTAGAATGAATGGTCCCCCCTTAAGTCAGGAATTTCAGTTTGCATATATCAATTATCATTTATTATTTTATATATACTGGGTAGCTACTAATTAATATCGTCTCTATCCGAAATTATACAATACATGGATTTAAATAGTACGCATGAAACGAAATAGAGATGTATCCGACAATATCCCGTTCATATGATCTTTCAAAGGAATCTAACTCGTTTTTGCATAGATCCTACGTACAGGTGCAACTGTTTGCATCCCCATCCACATCAGGTGTACTTAAATTAATTAACGTTTAAAGGATGAGAAACTTGAAACGTTTCTTTCTGATTTTCTGGGAAAAAATATTCTTGATGGTAGGAAAATAATAAAGAAATGTAAGCATTATCATAGGGATGTGTTTGAGAAAGGAAAATAATATGATAAAACCGAAGTGATTGTATTGTGTGCTATTTTTAATTGAAATTGGAAGTAGCTAGATTGGAGCATTGCATGTGACGTGGGATGAAGGGAAAAAAAAAACGATTGGATAAGGGAAAGTATTGTGGACACAATTGGTCCACTAGGACTAGGAGACCAACTAAACTAAATGCTTCCCGAGTTCATGATCTGAGTTAGCCAGCATATCAAAACAGGTGACCATATTTTATTGACCAAACTCTTATATCTGGCAACTCATATTGATTTTATTTGACTTCCCTTGATTATACAAATTTATAAATATAAACTTTTCTGAAAGAAAGTTATTATATTCATATCTCATGATGTGGGGACTTCCCAAGTTTCATTGCATGCAGCAAGAAAGAAGAAACAGTCATGTTAGGTTGCTTTTATTTTCATTTTCTTCTCAGATGATTTTTATAGAAAAAAATAAGAATGAAAAATGAGATGGACATGATTATTATCATAGAAATAAGAGAAGGAGATAGAGGTGTCGTTTTCTACTAAACGGAGGGGGTTGGTTTGGTTATCCTCAAACGCTGAACGAAGGGGAAGCCGATTGTATTTGGCGAAGGAAGCAAAAAAGTGGCGCCTGTCAGATTGGCGTGCATTGTTTTACATTGCATGCATAGTGGATAGAGAGAGCGAAAGAGATAGCAAAGCAAAGAGTTGGGTGGGGGGCCTCATGAGCCATCATCATTTTAAGAGAAGCCACCTATTTTCCTGGCTTGAGCTGATTATGAACTGGTAAAGTTCATTAGTAACTTCAAAAGTGTAAAATACAGTCGTAAATACCTGAATTTTGCTTTTAAAAAAATTCTGCAATAAATAATATTATTATTGTTTATTTTGTCAATGCCTTTTGTTTTGTTTTTATAGTTTAAAAGAGGATGTAAAAAGGTGATGAGATTGAGAATGGGAAAGGGAAAGGTGGTGGTGGGGGAGGGTGCTGATTCAAAGGCTCAGAGCACAGAGAGAGAGAAAGAGAGTAAAGGGGGTGGGAACATTCTGATCTTGGTTGGCTTTATGTGTTTGTGTAGCTGTGGTGGCTGTCAAAGATTAGCAACAACTCATCTTTTTGAAGGGTAATCTTTTTGGTTTGGTTGGGTGGTTTCTGTGATATGTGGGGTGCTTAGATGATATAGTGCTACTCATGCACTCAACTTTGAGTTTGTGTTGTCCCCACCCTTCATTTGATTCTCGTTACTTGGCAGACCCAGACATGCATTCTGATTTCAGATCTTCATAGCCTCATTCTTTCGAGACCATTCCTGCCCTTCCCGTTTTCTCCTTGTATTACTCTCTTTGTCCTCAAATCTCGCTAGTTTTCTCAAATATTCCCGCAACCAAATCCTCCCTCTGGTATGCTTCAGTTCCTATTCATTTCACTTCCTTTATCTCCTTATTTGTTTATTTTTTTCGTGTATGCAGATTAGCTTTTTATTTGTTCCACATATTCCTGTATTAGGCTACGCTTGCTTTTCTGTTCTCGAATAGCTGAGCATGAAAAATTGAAAATTGCAATTCCTCTTTCCTTAATTTGCTGAAACCCGTCAAACTTGGGGTGTTCACTGGGTTGATCCCTATGCTATTTTAATTGTTCTGTTTTAAAAATCTCTACTTTTTCTTTTTCATAATCAAAATTTATTATGCAAAGTGGGTATGTGTGCAATGATATTCAGAGTGATGCTTTTGTCTACTACTTGGGTGGATTTCTCAACTCTTACCGAGATATAATGCCTTTTGTTGCAGGTGCTTGGCTGCATAGGAGGGACAAGTTTAGTGAAGTGAAGGAATATTGATTGTTTTTTGGACCAGAAAGGCTCTTGCTGGTTTGGGAACAACAAAGAAACTAGGGATAAAGCAAATATCTAGATTCAGAAAAATAAACAAATAAGTACTGGGCGGTGGTGTCAGTTTTGAGCAAGTGGGGGTGTCTCTGGCTTTGAGAAATTATATATGTTCGAGAAAATCTGTTGGCATTGTTTCTATAGCATGACCATGTTTGCCGGCCTCATTGTGCTGTATTGCCAAATTTAGTAAGCAACCTGTTCATTGAGTCTCTTCCCATTTAAGTGAAAAAAAAAAAAAAAAATTGCAGAAAGTAAATACCACCTACCTTCTTCCTTTACACCTCGTTTTGTGGGCAAGATTCGGTCATACTAGGAAAATATACCGCGATTCTATTTGATCTGTCTTTCCTCACCTTCAATTTTAGCAACTTCCCACATTCGGCTTTGTCTGACATAGCCGGAGACCGTCTGTGATTACCGGCGGCGAAGATTTTGCATTTCTGGTGTAACATTGGGATTGGATCCGTTTGGGCCAAGAAAAGGGAGCTGCATACTATTTTGGCAAGATGAAGTTTATGAAACTTGGATCCAAGCCTGATTCTTTTCAAACTGAAGGCGATAATATCAGGTATCAGATCACTTTCTTGAGAGCCACTCGCTATATGTGCAAATTGGCTTTCTTTATCAAGAGCTTGGATTTATGTGTTTTTTTTTTTAGTACTCTGCTTTTATTAATTTCCTTCGAAGCCCCTTCACATTGATTGGTTTTTTACATTCATAGTTCTGGTGCCTTGTTTGCTGAGAGTATCATCAGAGTTCTCTTCTTCTACCAATCAATCATGGCAGACCAGTCTGCTTTAATACCAAATCGCTGCGAACTATATGATTTTTGTCCTAGTGAACTTCTATTTTATTATTATTTTTTTCCATGTACACCTATAATTAACACAGATTGTAAGATAGCGATAGCTCTCTGAAGAGATTTATTCCAAAGTGAAAATGCTTTCATATTGATACTATTAAATTTTGACTTTTATTATTAGGCAATGTTCTAATCAGGAAAAAGAAAGTAAAATATCAGATAATGTTCTTATTCTTCTACGATTCCTTATCCTTAGCATTTGATGTATGTATTTCTTTACTATGTGGTAACTTACTAGTTCAATTGTACTGACGATGGATATGTTGGGACTACTTTATTTTTACTCAATAATATACAAATATTTATGTATTTATATTTTGAACTTCTGAACGCTAGTTTATCTGGTAGATAATTTACCAAGTTTATCAGCACTGATGACAAATAGTAGTATCTGACAAAGCACATATTAACATCTTATTGGTGTTCAACAAGTAAACTTTGTGTGCTTTCGTTGATGAACTTTCATATCTCCAAAACCGGACCTGTCGGATGTTTTTCAGTTCGCCCCAAATTTGTCATTACAAAGTGACCTTGGTTGGTTTCATGTCCTGCAATGTTATTGTTATTGGCAACATCTGCTCTGTGCTTGATACTATTTCCCACTAGAACATGTATTTTCAGCTGATCTTAGAAAATAATGTAGATTTTTTTTCGTGTTGTCAGAACTAATGCATGCATGCTTGATATCGGGGATCATTTTGTATCTGTATGTCCTTTTAGATTGAATAGACTGGAATTCTCAAGGCCTTTTTCTTGTCTTTCTTTCTTTCATATCTAGATAGTTATTGTTTATTTTATTTGAATCTAACATGAACCTATATATCCAGGTATGTGGCAACTGAGTTGACAACAGACATAATTATTAAGGTTGGAGAGGTGAAATTTTATCTCCACAAGGTAAGGATCTATCTGACATTGAAAGTGATGATATATTGCTACAAAGGTCTGATTAACATGGGAAAGTCAAGCATTTTCAATTATCCTTCGGCGATTGCTTTATCAAATTAAAAGAAGTTGTTAATACGGGTTGGGAATCTTGTTCCAAACAACTCCAATCTAGTTAGTAATTTCGGTTTCAGATTTATCTATTGATAATTGATTACCCATCTTCACATTTCCTTGCACCTTGAACTCCATCTCCATGGAAATAGTTCCATTATTAGTTAGTGAGCGGGTAGTCATGTAGTATCAGATTATCTATGCTTCTCTTTATCATTCACTTGAAGTGGGTGGATTTGTTTACATATTGTCCTGACTGCTCTAGGCTGAGATTGTAGGTGATTCATTATGTGTCAACAAATATTAATAAGATATTCTGATCCCTTTACATACTCTATCAGCCAGACTGCTCTGGTTGTTAGAAACATTAGTATTTACTGCATATCTTTAGTTGGTCCAACCATTTACTGCAATATCTTTTCATTTACTGATCGCTATCTGATCCTGATTCATATCTGCAGTTTCCCCTTTTGTCGAGAAGTGCACGCTTGCAGAAACTTGTTACAAACACAAATGAGGAGAATAATGATGAAATCCACATCGATGACATTCCCGGTGGGCCAGCTGCATTTGAAATATGCGCCAAGTTCTGTTATGGTATTACAGTCACCCTCAATGCATATAATGTTGTTGCGGCAAGATGTGCAGCGGAGTATCTTGAGATGTATGAATCTGTTGAGAAAGGGAACCTTATCTACAAGATTGAAGTATTCCTCAATTCCAGCATTTTCAGAAGCTGGAAAGACTCGATTATTGTTCTTCAAACTACTAGGTCTCTTCTTCCTTGGTCTGAGGAACTTAAGGTGGTGAGTCATTGTCTTGATTCAATAGCTTCCAAGGCGTCAATTGATACATCCAAGGTGGAGTGGTCATACACCTATAACAGGAAAAAGCTCCCATCTGAAAATGGGAATGACCCTCAGTGGAATGGAGTGAGAAAACAGCAAATGGTTCCAAAGGACTGGTGGGTGGAAGACCTTTGTGAACTTCCACTTGATCTTTATAATCGGGTAATAACAACAATTATGACTAAAGGCAATATTTCTGGTGCTGTGATTGGTGAAGCTCTATATGCTTATGCATCAAGAAGGTTGCCAGGTATTAACAAGGGTGTAATCGAGGGTGGTGACATCACGAGGAATAGGTTATATTTGGTAACCATTATCCGTTTGCTGCCTACAGAAGAGGGCAGTGTCTCTTGCAGTTTCTTGCTCAAGTTACTAAGAGCAGCTACTTTTTTGCAATGTGAATATTCGGAGAAATCTGAACTGGTGAGGAGAATAAGCCAGCATCTCGAGGAGGCTACTGTCGCTGATCTTTTGATTCGGTGTCCAGTTGATGAGACAATGTTTGATGTTGATACTGTGCAAGGACTAGTCGAAGAGTTTGTGTCGTATGAGCGGCGTGCTGTGACTGATTCTCTGTTAGAAGATGAATTGCAGGATATTAGATCCCCCAGAATGATTTCAGATTCTTCAAAGGCTAAGGTAGCAAAACTGGTAGATGGGTACCTAGCTGAGGTTGCCCGTGATCCTAATTTACCTCTTTCAAAATTTGTTGTTCTTGCCGAATTGGTGGCAGGCTTCCCCAGAACAACTCATGATGGGCTTTATCGTGCCATCGACACGTATCTAAAGGCAAGTTACTTGTATCCTGTCAGCTCTAAGATTATATACATCAATATTTTGCCCCTTTTTACTAAATATGCAAACAGTAAGGTAGAGCACTTTCACTGTGCAACGTGCATAGAAGGCAAAGTAAATTTTCACAAATTCTTGCAGCTATAGTATTTTTCCATGTCTGCTTTTGTCATGTATGAAGAAACACTTGCAGAGTACCGCAACTCAATTTCAGTATGTTTGCTGGGCTAACGCTGCTTTGTGATGCAGGAACACCCCGGAATCAGCAAGAGCGAGAGGAAAAGAATATGTAGGTTGATGGACTGCAGGAAGTTGTCTACAGATGCGTGCATGCATGCTGTGCAAAATGAGAGGCTTCCTTTGCGCGTAGTTGTGCAGGTTCTCTTCTTTGAACAAATAAGAGCCACAACAACATCAGGGGGCAACAGCACTCCTGAGTTGCCTGGATCTATTAGGGCCTTGCTTCCCGGTGGATCTCATGGGAGCTCAAGGTCAACTACAACTAATACAGAAGAGGAATGGGATGATGTGGCTACGACAGAAGACATAAAAGCTCTGAAAGGGGAGCTTGCTGCATTAAGATTATCAGGTGGAGATAGTGGACGGGGTAGTGATAGAAACAGCAATGCTGAAAAGGCTGCTGCTAGTAAAATGAAAGTTTTCCTTATGTCAAAGGTATTGTCCAAGATTTGGTCAGGTAGAGAAAGAAATGGTGAGATTACTAGCTCTGACACATCAGAGAGCCCTGCTTCTACCGTAGCAGAGGAAACAAAATCTACTCCATCTAGAAGCAGGAGGCATACAGTATCATAGAACATGCTATGCTCTTCAGACTTGGAGCATGATATGATTCAAATCTTGTACACTCAGAAGTAGTGTTAGGCTAGGAGTTAGCACTCGCACTCGCTGACATCTTCCGGCTGATACTTCAATGGAGCTGTTGACCTGTGGCTAAAGAATATTGAAGCACCAGAAGAACTACGTTGTGCCGATCGTGCCTATGTCGCTCCCCAAGAGCTTCAGCTTCCAATTACTCATTCTTGGTCTTTTGTTAGAATAGGATATGGGTTCAAGTAGTGACCAAGTTTTGCTGTAAGATACTCCGAAAAAGAAATCCTATTGTTATTTACTCACTCCTCACTTTCCTTGCCTTCCCCCCAAAAAAAATAAGAAGTAAAAAAATGGTAATCTGTTTCTTTCAAAATGGAAATAGCACCGTCAGAAATAGATCTCAAACATTAGCTGATTACTGGTTGAAATTCGATTATTAAGATTGCATTGTAGCGAGGCAAACTGAAAACCTGATTTCTAAAGGAATTCTGAGCAATTTTTTTTTATTTTTCTTGGAAGACCAATGCAGGTACCTACGGTTACTTTTGACCGGTGTTATTCAATGTCCTGAACATATGAGTCCTTATATTTCATATTTGTGTTGCTATTGTCACAAGTCTGTTACGGTATACAACTTGGCATTTAAAGGAGCCATAAGTCTGTCATGGCATTTACAGGCAAGTCACTTCTGACATGGTTACTTTGATCACTTTTTTTACGTGGCCAGAAATTATGTTTGTTGTTTACTTCATAGCAAAATTCTGCATTTAAAAAATCAAGGAATATATTACTACTCGATATATTCTTGCCCATTGATAGCAATTTTTTCCAGGGTTTATTCTTATGAGACACAATACTTTTTAGTATTAAAATCAATTAGGCTTTAGGATGATAACAATATTTTATTGCTAACAATTTTGGGTTAATTGGATTTTGGGCCCCGAGAAATGCCATATTATCTAAAGCTCTAAAGTTGTCTTTTTAACTACTTTTCTATGTCTTGGTTGTATATAATGGTAAATTTTTAACTTCATGTTCTCTTTAAGCAATCTTGCTAACATTAATGACTAATGATGCTTATAAACTAATTTAAAAAATTCAGGAACGATTATACAATGCAATAATGTATTTCCTTTTAAAAAAATTGTCATTATGCAATAACTATTTTGGTTTCACATTACTATAATTACCAAAGTTGCTTACTTGGATGCATGCATCTAAAAATATATGCTTCTCTAATCAAAGACATTTATTTATTTATTTATATCTAAGTGACAATATACTTTTGGTTATGTACCGTCTTTGCAAGGGTCACTTTAAAATATATATTGTGTTCGCTGTCTTGGATTATCATAACTTCCAATCTATAAATTACATCAAAGGGTTAATGTCCTGTGAAACTTTCTTTATTTTAAACTTAAATCTTTTAATCTAAAATTCATACTCATGAACTCTATTATTAATAGGAAATTAATTGCGAC
Source organism: Bauhinia variegata (assembly GCA_022379115.2). Taxonomy (NCBI): domain Eukaryota; kingdom Viridiplantae; phylum Streptophyta; class Magnoliopsida; order Fabales; family Fabaceae; genus Bauhinia; species Bauhinia variegata. Next base: position 15,911,292 of record CM039436.1, on the reverse strand, counting down.
TACTTGGTAATTCAACAAATTGATAGAAATACAATTATTAATTAGTTATATACAAAATATTCCTTCATTTTATTAATTCAATATGTTAATTATAATAATTCTAGAATACTTTAACATGACGCAATAACTCAGAAAATGTACTTTCATTTCATTTTGGAATATTTTAATATGATGCAACCGTTGGCATGTGCTAACAATTTTGATGATACATTATCAAATGTATGTGAAATCTTATCCGCCCGTACGTAGAAGGGGTCAGAAAATTATAGTTTTTGTTTAGAAAGTCAGTAAATTCAAAAAGCAGAAGGAAGATAGTTTTTTAGGTCTATCACTGAGACTCACCTACTCAACCTTTTCCTAGTTTTCTTTCTGATAGGGGAAAAACAAATTACCCTTTCAACATTTATATATGGAGAAATCAAATCAATCTCCTTCTCCAACACTTGTTCATATTCTCACTTGCTACACGTCTTATTAAATTTGAAAATATAAGTTGGAGATGGAATGGAAAGTGACATTCCACACACATATATATTAATTAATCAGAATTAGGCAAGATTTAACGTGCTGGAACCTGGCATGCATATATAGCTAATTAATTGACTAATACCAAATTTGGTTGTGACTTTCTGGACATATGCGAATAATCAAGCTTGTTCCTGCGTGCTCGTCCTATATATCAACTTGTGCAAATTAACGTCAGTCAATGGTCATTTTCCCTTTACTAGTATTGAATTGAATGACTCGTTTGCATTTCTTGGCAAAAACTCCGACACAGACATATCACTTCACCTTTGCCTTTTTTTTTAATTAATGCCATTATCAGGGAAAGCCTGTTAATATTTCTACGTACAAAATTTCCAACATAAATAGTATAATTAAAGTTGACTATTTCAATATTGAAAAGTTTCCACACAATGAGGGGAAATTGCTTTGATAATACTTGATGTTACAATTTATTAATTAGCTTTCATTTAGTATGATTTATTATTTAGAAGGTTAATCTTTTTTATTTTTTGTTTTCTTTGCGAGTTTTTTTTATATATATATGAGGAAAAAAAGAAGTAAGAGAAGGTTAATGGTAGTGTTTATACGAGATGATTCAGATTACACCATTCATCATTGGCATCTTCTATTTAACGAATAGGATAATCGCATGCATCCCATTAATCCTAATCCTAATCCTAACCAGGAATAAAACTATGCATGATATTTTTTTTTTCCACGAATGGAAATGGAAGTAGGTATTCCATGTGGTCATGAATAAAACAAATGCCCTTTGTGTTCATTTGACTTTGAAATTTACCTGCCATGCACCAATCAACACGTATTGTTATCCGGACATAAACAAAACAGTGGGGAGCTATCCCAAGACATGGCTTAACCACGAAAATAGATTTTTTGCATCGATTGTAGATCGTCTGATCTATTATTTTTGTGTAATTAATTGTTAATTATACAATAATAAATAAATAGACGGTCTGAAATCAACTACAGAATCGACTGCAAAGAATCCGACTGCAAAAAATCCGATCCCTTAACCACAATTTGGATGAAGTAAAAAGAAAAGAAACAGTGGCAGTTGGTGGCCTTCACACTAATTAGATAAGTGATCACAAATCATGTGATGTGAGTGAGTGAGAGATGATAATCATCATTTTAATTGGTGCAATCCCCATGATCATCATTCTCATTCGTTACCTATTTCTTCTGCAGAATAAAAATACAAACATACAAATAAAAAGAAAATGAAAATCTGTATTGTCCCATCAATTCCAACTTTTTTTCTTGCTTTATATTGATATTAATCTCACCCTCTCTCTCTATAAAGGATTTAAAAGCAGTCCGCCAACCAGATCACCATTCACTTGCAAGCCACAATCAAGATTCCGATATACTCCCTCTATTCACTCGTCCAGTTTTCCTCGTATTGTTGTTTTCTTTATTTGACGTCACTATCTCCTTCGCTTCACATAATAGCCAGAAGATTCTCCCGAAGGTCAACAACATATTAACTACGTAGTTTCTTCTTCGTTTTCCCCGTACCCACCTTGCACGCTTCTCGAGAAAGTTCATATCCAATTCCTTTTCTCTTCCTTTCAAAAGCAACCAACCCAACTCGGTGCAGCAATACTAATTTGTAAGACGCAACCCCCCCGAGCTCTAAAGGCTATTTGCCTTAAATATTTAAGGGAAGGAGATTACCGCTTAATGGCCACCCATTTGATTCCCACTACCCTCAACGAGGAAAGACACTAGGAAAGAAGGAAGGAACCCAATAAAACAAAGTAAGTTGAGTAAGATAAGGTCCCTACCTGCACGCACGCATATTATCAAAGGACACAAGATATAGTCTTGAAAAAGGTGCTTTATCAAAAGCTAAGCTAAGCTTTGCGTCAACAATAAAAAGGATATTCGCATTCACACTTAGCTCGTAGCCATATCCGATTTTATTAGAGAAATATACAATATTCTAAATCTACCTAGATTTTATAAGCCAAAAAAGATGATAAATAAAACACTCGAAAACGAAGGCATTTTTTGGCCCGGAAGAGGATCTAAAAAGCCACATCCATTTACCAAAAGCTATCTATTTCTAACTCGAGTTTTCTTAGAACTCTCTGGGATCAACAAAAATGGACAATCCCGGAGGGGATTTGGTCCAGTCACCCACAGAGCCGTCGCTGTAATCTTCTCCGAGTCTCTTGATGCACCATAAATCCTCGGCGCAGGATAGCATCTTCCAATGGGGTATTCCAAACCGCAGCGGTTCAATGCTGGAAACCTCGGTTGCCACTGCTCCACACCCGCGTTCTTTAGCTAGATTGTGTGCGAAGCCACACAAGGCCTTAGTCATTTTCACACCTTCCGGGCCTTCGCCTCCCAGCCCGTACATGAAGTGGAAACCAAACGGTCTGAAAAAATCGGGAATCGAGGGAATTCGGAGCCATGGCAAGGTCCGGTCCACAATCCGGGTCGTTTTGGCAAGAGTACGCTTCACCCGCGACGCGCCACGGATCTCGAGCGTGAAAACGTCTTTGCAGTTCCAGACGCTGAGTACTGCCCAGGACTGTGGTGGGTCCGACAAGAAGGGATCCGAACCGGGCCATGTGTCGGGACGATAGGACCCACTGGGGACGGCAAGGAAGGTGCCAAGGCTGAGCTTGTTGTTGAGGACAGAGTCAATATCGCGGGGGAAGAATTCCGTGGTGGAGAATCGGCCACGGTAGAGGCGTTCGGCATCGGATGGGCTGAGTTGAATGATGGTCACCTTGTTAGAAACCTTAACTCGATGAGCAAAAACGGGGTTGACTAGGATGGACGGAGTACGGAACTTTGAGTATCCGCATTTGTCGGTGAACAGCTTAACGGATGCTAAATTGTCTTTTTCCGTAGCAATATAGGAGTATTCGGCGCCATTATCTCTGAACCAGTCCTCCATTCTATGCACAAGCTTCGACCCTATTCCCATTCTCCTACACCCACATCAAACAAAAACAATCAGCATCAGCATTAGCATTAGCATTCTTTACTAAAAATTAGTGATCAGGGAGCGAGAGTGGTGGCAGGTACCGGTGAGAAGGGGAAACGCGTAAGCCTAAGATGTAGGCGAGTTTCGTATATACAGGAACGGGTTTTGCAGTGGCTTGGAAGTTGTCAGAATTCTTTCCATTTCTGGAGAGCTTCTTTCCGCAAGTAACGGTTTTGATGCAACCCCTTATCATGCCTACTATCTCTTCACCCATTTCGGCCACCTGCTTGGAGCAAAAATAATAAGAAATTGATCTGTCCGATACAGCAATTTAATATTTTGATAAAGAAAAATGGGAAAGAAGAGAGAGGACAAAAAGATATACACATTGATTATTAGTAGCAGAATATAATACCAGCATCAGAAAAGCAGGTGAGTGGCGGACCCTGCAAATTGGGTCACCTCGGAGGTCGGTGAAGAGAGACAGCTTCCCACTGGGTCCAACTTCACATATTTTCTCAACAGCTTCCACTCTTACTCTGTCTTTATCTGGGTCGAACTCTCTCACAACCACCGTTGCAAACTCCTCGAACATGATTAATCCTCTTTTTGATAAACAAAGTCACAGTCCGAAAAGGTATATAGACCCAGAAAAACAAGGAGGGAAGTGAAGGACTTCCGACTCACAATGAACTGCTGACAAAGCTGTATGGGTAAGTCTTATATAGAGGAGAGCTCAAGAGAGTCAGTCATCTCTTACGAGAGTGAAGGAATAGCAGCTTTTTCAAGGTCGCAAAATCTACAGATTAACGTGTGCTATATGCAAAAATGTTAAGCTCAAACTTGGAAATTTGAGACGCGAAGCATCAAAAACGGAAAGAAAAGGGTAAGAAAACGAAATAGTCGAACAAAAACGGAGAGCCGTTAACAAAGTTCTTCTTGGGTAGCCAAGGAGTTGATCATCGCAGAAGCACAAGTTCTCTCACCTCGCTTTAAATACCTGGTTTCTGGAGCTTTATTCTGCTTATTTTAATAATCTCTCTCCTAGAATCCACACTTTCCTTTTCTTTCATCAGAATATTTATTAATTTTAAAAGTTTCGAGTTTTTTATATGTCCCCATATGTTCTCTTCTCCGTTCCCAACTATTTTTTTTCATCCTTTCGACGTAGCTTATGTAATAATAATTGATGATGTAAAATAAATTGAGTAAATATTACTCCCACTATTCTTTTTATTTTTCAAAACAAAATTTTTGATTTTGTTAATTTTAAAATTTAATATAAAATTAATTATTATTTTTAATTAAAAAATTAACATATTAATTATATTTTTAATTTATACATAATAGTTTTAAACAATAAATAAAAAATAACTGAAGGAGTATTAAGAAGAATCATCATTAAAAGTAGGGGTAGGGGAAGTGGAAATGGCGGCTATGGCTGCGCAGTCTTGTGGAGTTATTCCGATATTTTAATCATTTATTTATACGGAAGGAAGCGTTGCCATCATGACCCCATTCGTAATCATTACCTTTATACTCTCTTCCCCACCTCCTCATTTTCTTAGCTCCATAACTCCCAAAATATCATGATGCACAATTTTCATGATGAGATTGATGATGATACATACATCCCATCCATCATCATCCATGCCATTCTGATTGGGATTATATCTAGTTAATTTTTCATAACAAATTTTTTCCAATTGTAACTGCATGCAATGCAAGCATGTCCGTTACGATGACCATGCATGAGTCATGACCATTGACTTGATAGTGGGAATGGAGTGAAATGAGACTGTAAAACCCAAATCTCTAGTAGAATATCTTATCCACTTAAAACGGACAATAGAAAGTTGCAACGTGGTGAAACCGATACCCTCCATTTCGGTGAGTGCTGCTGACTGCGGACAAGTGACCATTGACTAGAGAGCTACAATGGTTAATACTTTTCACGCTAATTTAAGTCAGAGTTTAGTAAAAAATGTCGTTTTATGAGATGAGTTTTAAAATATTGAGAGAGAAATATCAAGAGACGAGACACACGTGAGATTATTAGATATTATTCCCATAATTAGGCTCATTCAATTTTAATAAATGTAAAAAAAAAAATTGTCTAGAAATTGGGACCGTAGATTTTCCAACTGTAACGATTTCTCGAGTTTTAATAGACGGCTAAGATGGATTTCATTTATGGGCAGCTAGATTTTCTTATAAATTTATGGTATACTTTATTATAAAAGCCTAACAAAGAGATTTCCCCACACCGCAGCGCACTCGTATTGATTTTGATAGTCAGCCTAATCTCTATGATCCCCAACAGATAAAAATGAACAGATCAAGAAATTCCAGCCATTGGATTGACCCCGATAAAATGAATGCCAATTGGAGGGTTATATTCTATAGAAACAAAGTTGCATTACCAATATTGATACATTGACAATGATATTGTGTAGAAGTAAATCCAGGAGAGTTAATCAAAGGCCAACAACGGTTTGGATAATGATTGGTCATTGTACGTCACCAAAAGTTGGACTATAATTAACAATTAATTGTTCAATCATATTCTCTTAAATAAGCATTGATATGGGCGACTGCATTTAGGGACAAGTGGGGTATTATAAATGCTTATTTTAAATTTAGGTGGGTTTAATTTCAATAACTCGCTAGACTCAATCAGGTTTAACATTTAAAAAGTGTTTACATAAATTATTTATATAAAAAATTCTTATCGGTAACAAGATTGAAACTTACTCGTTGTTAGATATAGTTTTAATTTTTAACAATTAAATTAATATTTGTTTGTCACATCATAATAACAATAATAATAAATTAATGAACAAAGGCAACGATAGAAAAGTTAAGCGGAGTTAGGAAGGCTCCAAAGCATGGCAAAGAAACTTCTTTCGTTTTTCTACCACATTTTAATTAATTTTAACCTTTTATTAAATATGTATATTATATATAGTAATCAAATTATTAATGCATTCAGAAGATACATGGAACTTTCAAAGTAGAACATCTACGACAAAGGAAAATTTTAATTTTTAAAATAAAATTATAAAATGTAATAGACAAAGACTTTAGGTATGAACGCGAATACGTAAATTAACTATTTGAATGAAATATCCGTGTGGTGTAGCTTGGACATGATAATAATATTCAGAGGGGGGGGGGGGGAGTGGCGCAATTATAGTAGAAGACCATCAACTGCTGCTTAATTTATAATGCGAACACATATATAAATAATGGATATATAATTAGTGTGATTGGCTTGAACTTACAGCATGAACTATAATTAAGAAATCAATCGATTAATTAAAAACCCTAATTAACCAGCTAACAGAACAAAAAAAAAACACTTGTGTTTAGGATTATAATCAAGTATACTTGAGCAAATTGAAACATTGTCCACTACCCTACTTTAGAACATGATTGTGGGTTTTAAGATTCAGCTTTCCTTATGGACAATTGGTGGTCAACACAAAGGCATATTACATATTCTGGTAATCAATGCATATATACTTAGAAGTAGAATAAAGTGGATTAAATTTAGAAAGCCAAGATGAAATGAGATGAGATATTCCTGCGCTCGTTAATGAATTGTCAATAACATAACTAAAACCAATCATTTTTCAACAAGAGCATTATCCTAAGAATCCACTAGGAGTTTTCTGACCAAGTTATTCTTTGCCTAGACAATTGTCAAGACACCATGAGATTTGGAATCAACAAAGTATTAGGAAAGATTACCCATCATAATGAAATGTTATATCATTGTTTTCTTCACTAATTCTAGTAAAGCATAATTCTCAAGAATCTCACATTTAAAAAAAAAAAAAACTTTATTGTTATGCTCTTAATTATATAGTCTTCAATCATATCAGAAAATGCACAATCAAATACGATGACCATAGAAAAGAGAATATGAGAGCAAAAACAAAAGGAAAAAGCATTACTATGAACGCGTGATTCTGTTGCCCGAAACTTTTGGCTTTAATCCATTTTCATATTCCATTCTGAGTCTTCAAACAGATACTGAAATACTAAACATTGATTGGGTCGAAGATGGATCGAAACGTTAACGTTATCCTCATCACGATAACGACCAGGTTTCCAACTTTGAATATCTTTAGTTGTAGCAATTTCTAATAGCCACTTGTTCTAAATGGACTCATAACGAATTGTAATAAAGAATCATAAATTTATATTTTTAACGAGGACCACAACATCGTTCGAATAAATTAAAACGCTATATCAAACGTCAAAGAATAGTGTCATAAATATATATTGAGATTTTGATAAACAATGATCGACGTCTCAATCAAGAAGGAGAACATGGGTCGTCAACACGTATCATGTTTACATGTTTCATTCGGAAGTTGAAATAGACAGACAAGGAAAACAGTTAGGGACAAATGGCCTAGGAAATGATCAAAGGTAGAGATCTTGTTCCCTGGTTTTTGTTATACAGGTTGGGTTCCGTACGTGCCTTTTTATTATTTCATCATATAGGAATCACTATTGGTCGAGAAGCACAACCAACATTGTAGGGCCAATGCTAAACAAGAAGCTAGCCCTGTAGTTAGGCCGTGTCTCTTCTTGGATATCACATGCAGCAATTAGGGTTAGGAACAACGATGTGGGATCTAAAATATATATTCATTTGATTAAAGTCCCCACTTAATGCTTCGAGGGTTAAAGAATTAGGCAACATGTTCACAATAATGCTGCAAATTGTCTAGCCCAGTGGGAACTAAAGAAGCATGGTTGTTAAGCAAATGATTAAAAATTGATTACAACAGTTGGAAAGTATAACTAACCAAGTTGACCCATGATTAAGTAAAAAAATAAAGATTATTATATGAGCGGATGGTGTGGCTCGAGGAATGTTTATACTTTATGGGATTACCTAACTACTACTTATATTAATTAATTATATTCTCTACTACTTATATTAATTAATTATATTCTCTCTATTTGTTTGTTATGTTAACCTGTGTGCCTGCTTGGGCTATATCATATCTCACATGCATAATATTAAAAAGAGAAAAAAAAACAAAACCATAGCCATGACTTGGGTTGGGTCAGTTTCATTACCATAGTTTCTTTGTCATTGGGACCTTAAATAGACCAAACTTAGCAACAAAAAAAGGAGGAAAACAAATAGGTAACTCTCTATTTCCTTTTCTTTTGTTTTGTCACGTTCCAAGCATGTGCAGAGAAAAGTATCTATATTTAATCAATACTGTCGAAACCTGTATGTTTTCCGGGTGGGTCGGTCGGAGACATAGGGGAGTAGCTAGGCTACCTTGACCTAATTAACTAATTAAGGCAAACCCTGCATCTAATGAACAAAATAAATAAATAACAAGTCGATGACTGTTCTAGTGAATAGAGTGTTTGCCCTATGCATGTTTCAAAAATTAACCTAGAATAGTGACTAGTCGTAAATAAAATTTGATAATCCCTAAATTGCTGATATATGATATGATGGCATTAGTCTTAGGTGGTGGACAGCTCTAAATGTTGGGGCCGGGGTTCTGAGAAGAAGAAGGAGACAGAGGCAGAGATAGGGTTGTGGATTTGGGGGTGTACTTGGAGGGTGAGTGTGAGCGAGACGCATTGAGGAGCTGTCTTTAATTTGTTATTTTATGAGCAGTTTGATTGCTAAGAGTCCGACACTAGGGTGAGGCCTAGGGTCGGAACAATGCCCAATATTATGCATGAACCATTGTCTTGTCTTCCTTTATTACCTAATGAATGAATGAACCATGCATTCTAACTTGTATTTCTATCTCTCTGATATGACCTTCCAAACCTGAAACGTCACTCTTCTTTCTATATATTTCTCGTTACTATCAATGCGAACTTCATAATTCAAATGCATCGATCCACATTCATATGTATTATATAATTGTTTTGCTAACAAATGATCTTTCATAGGAAGTTTTGAGTTTTTTTTTTTTTTTTTTTTTTTTTAAAATCTATTGGATATGCTTTTCGAGACCTTTTTCAAAAGGGTCAACAACAATCTTAGTTCACCCATAGAGTTGGACGCATTTCAGGTCAGCATTATTATCGGCAGACAAACAAAAATTTTCATTTCTGTCTTTGTTTGCTATCCTTATATCCTGCGCCAACTTTATGCAAAGCTAACTTAAAATCAAATCTGCGGTCGGTCCAGTTAAATTTAAGCACAGCTGGAAGCTACAATATAATAATATGTATGGCTTATTAATCACAATCACAAAAAAAAGAAACTCACCATTTCTCCAAAGAAGATTTTTCTTACCAGCCAAGGTAATCTCTCGTCTCCCTCACGTCAAGACGACAACTGTGTGTCGTTTAAGATGATTTTAATTTTGGTTTGATTTGATGAAACAATTAGTTACTTTACCAGATGGCCCATGGATTTTGAATAGTTTGCTTTTGTGATTATTTCGTCATCGGTGAAGGTACAAGACAAAATACACTGAAACGGAAAAGCATGGGACTGGTTTATCATGGATAAGAACAAATTCAGAAGCTGCCACGTCGTCATTTCACCCGCATGCATATCACCATCATGGGCATCTCATTCCATATTGGCGCCATTCATATCATGTGCATGCATTGTATTCCCAAATTGAACTTCCAGTGACTAAAGGCATTGCATGTGTGTTAGCTATAAAACCAGAGAATCCAATCTCCACTTGGGTGTCTTATGAGCAAAGAAAATATGTCCACTAAGTTGATATGCAACACATGGCCCCACTTAGCTTGTCTTTATAGTGTGTGTATGTATATATAATATTATTTGCTAAAAGATTTAGCAAAATAAAATAAAAATTATACGCAAATATTTTGTCCATCTATCATTTTGTTAGTGATGGTTAAGTTAACTCTTGTCATATATATAAAGCCAATAATGATCAACTAACACATATATATATATATATATATATATATATATATATATATATAATAATAATAATAAAATAGTTGACATGATTGTGATGTTCTCATATAGCATATACTTAAATTTGAAGATCTTTATCAACTTTTCTAAATTTGTCATATTATATCGAGGGTTCTTTTTTTCTTTTTATGGGACTATGATTGTACATTTCAATATTAGGTATCTTTTTTTTCTTCTCAAAGTTTCTCATCACTTAGTGGCTGAACTCGAAATGTCCATTTTAAAAAAGGTAGAAAGCTAAAAAAGTTGGCATCGGCCACATTTATTTGATATTTAAATAAAATAAATCCACATGCATGATTTTTCGTTTTATTACAATAAGAAAAGTACTAATTATATTTCATTTTCCACATCTTTATCTTTATTTAAATTAAAAGAAGAAGAAGATACTAACAGATTATATTGCATATTTATGATGTGAGTTAGAGGGTCCCTATTGTGTTGTTCCACAATATCTGATTATATGCCAAATGTCCCACAAACAAGAGGATCTCGGGATTTATGTCTTAACATTGTCTCCAATTATTATCTAGCACTTCGGTTCCCCACTCTCGGCCAAAGAGCGTATTTACACGCTCAGAAGATTACTTTACCTGCTGCTGCTAGGGCTAATCCAGCAAATAGATTTAAGAAACAGTAATATGGTTAACAGCTCAAGGTCTTGGTAATAAATAATAATACTATTACCACGTTACTGTAGAGATAAAAAAACAAAGGACACATCCCGGAATTATGGGAGGACAATATTACTAACAATTTATAGACAATTATGGGAAGGAAGCGTTGGATAAAGGGCGAGGGAAGCAATATAGGCAAAAAATAATCTGAGGAATTCTAGGGGAAGGTGTGGAAGCTAGGACTCTTGCCCCTCAAAAAGGACCATTGTCTCTTCACTTTCTATCTTGAAGGGGGGTCTTTGTCTTTTCAGTCTTAAGCTCTCTCTCTCTCTCTTTTGTGTTGTCAGACAGACCTCAATTATTTCCTTTGATAATAACTAAAAGCAAACTTTGCTAAATTTTGCAGGATAACGTCATATTTCCTGTTTCTGTCAAATAATTTCATTAGATCAAAGAGAAATTTTTTTTAAAAAAAGGGAAAAGGAAATTGTATTTTGTCGTTTTTAGATTTACATTGATTGAAAGATATAACTAAAATGAATAGCTTTACGGGCGTGAACAGTGGCGTGAGGGTGCCGAATTTCGTTAAGGTCAGCATGGCGTTATTGTTATGAGTTACACAATACAATACAGCGAAACCCCTTCATGATCCCCAGTTATTGTCTATGGATCGTTGGATTTGCATAGCCACGAGTTGAGACAAATTGGATTGCAAAAGAAAAGAAGCTTTCAATTTCTCCTTCGTTACGTTCACTTTTTCCTTCTAAAGCATGATTCAGTTAAGGAGATAAGCTTTAACTACACCAAGGAAGCGGGAGAGAACATAACGCACCCGTTTGAAATTAAACAAGATTCGGGTAATTTTCTAACAAATTCACTCAAGCTTGAAAAATGTATGCTGAAATTAAAGGCCAAAATATAACTTATCTTTCTTTTTGCGTGATATTTTCCTTTTTGGTAGATTCTTTTTCTGTGATTTATTTTATTAAGACTTAACATGGGTTAAATAAACAATGAACCACTACTCAATGCCCAAAATAATATTTTCTTCAAAAATTCGCCCAACTGATAACCACAAGGCCCACTACCCAAAGAGGATTAGTATTGTACGCGGGCAAAAGCGTGTTGAGTTCAACAAAGTTTTTTTTTTCAAAAAAATTAACACAGATATTTGTTCATAGAAAAAAGACGGGCTGAAGAAATTTTCCCCAACAAATAAATAACATTCTAGTTATATTACGTCAATACTCTTGTAAAGAAGTTTTTTTTGGTGCCCTGGAAGAATTACTTTATCTTTTTTTGCTAAAAACGAAAGAACACCCAAACAAGAAATTTGACTTCATTTTACAAAAAAAAAAAAAAAAAGACTTGATTAACAGTTAAAGTATACACAAGAAAAGCGTACGGTCTTACGAAATTGAATCAAGAATTCCTTCCCAATTCAGGAGCATACAAATATGAAATCATTGAGACCTGAATTTGCCAAACAAATCCCAAAAAAAAAGGGGGGGGGGGGGGGGGGGGGAGAAGAAAGAAAATCTAAGGCAAGGAAAGAGCCAATGAAACTGAGTTTTACAACATAATTATGGGCAGAAATGCAAGTTCCACCGGAATTAAAAGTTAAATCATCAAGAGGGGGGCTTTGACCAAGAGAGAGCACCATATGCTAACAGGTACCTGCAATTTAGTGTGTACGAGTTCTACTGCTTTCGGCATTTCTAATTGGATTGAAGTAAGGATGGGCCTGCACAACATTAAATTAAATATTTGTTAACTTAGAAACAGATTAACAGAGATCTGAGAAAACAAAGAAGTATAAAACCGAGAAGTCCTAAGTTAATGATTCAAATCACGCTTATTTTAAGTTAAAGAAGTGCGTTGGTCAACCTGGTGCAGTAATAAAAAATGTTTAAAGATTATGTTTTTACCATTGCTTCTTTCGCCGTTGGGCGTTCTTGGTGATCATACCGTAGCAACTTGTCAACAAAGTCAACGGCCTACAAAAAAGAGAATGTATAAAATAAGAATGAGGATCATTAATCATCTTTGTATATAGATACGGATAGCGAACTACCTCGGGAACAGCCAAGTGTTGATTATCCACATTAATGAACTTGGTCCATGGCTTCCGGCTATGCCTGTTGTAATATTGGAGAATTTCCTTAGTTGAAACTTAGAATTAATAATGTCAGCAAAAGTATTACATATAAAGAATCCTGATATCACTGAAACAAACCTCCCAACAAGTGCTGCAAGATGTGGATCCAACTCTATGCGATAATTGTTTAGATATGCATTCAACTCATCGGTCCCAAGTACCTAATGCAAGAAATATAAATTAATAAATACACATTATGAATCAAAATTTTCCAACCTCTTCATCTTTAATCTACTTCTATGCAAACTTGCCCAAAGCAACCTTTGTAAACATGAAATTGAAGAAGAACCAAAAACAAACAAAGTAGCAGTGATATAATTGAATCAAAAGGACACCAAAAGAAGGAAAATTTTATACAGCTAAATAACATCCCCAGACACCTAGCCAAAATAATAATAATATCCCCATACCAGATAAAAAAAAAGCAAAAGACATTTATAACCCCAATACATGTAATAAAAAAATCAGGAACAAAATTCAGTAAATCCATTTTACTACCTTGGCAATCTTGACCAGCTGATCATAGTTATCATGTCCGTAAAAGAATGGCTCCTTGCGGAATATCTGTAAAAGCACAAAGCAAAAAGGTAAACACAGCTGGAAAACTGCATTTTGTACATCAGACTTCAGAAAGAGAAATTGATATACCACATGTTAGTTAAAACCATTAAAGCCAGCCTCTTAATATACACCATTGTCACAAGGAGTAAAATGCATTTAAGAATAATGAATTGCTTACCATTCCAGCAAACATACAACCAAGGCTCCACAAATCTAAAGAGTAATCATAGTCTTGAAGATCAACAAGAAGCTCGGGACCTTTAAAATATCTAGCAGTAGATGTGTAATGGAAAGGGTCAAACACAATAGCTTCTAAACAAAAGTATTATAGAAAGAACATGACAAATTCACTTTCAAATAAGACCAGCTATGCTTGAGCTATGCATCCTTAAAGTTTATAGCAGGAGAAATTTTGCAGTCAACAAACGGGAAATTAAAATAAGAAAGTTCAAAATGCATTGAAATATAGCACAGCTAATTTTTATTTTTTTCCAATTAAAAACTCAAACAGTAAAATCAAAAAAATAGAGAAGATGAGAATGTAAAAGAACCTTGAGGCAACTCGAACATTATATTCTTTTTCAGGATGATAGAACTCTGCAAGCCCCCAGTCTATAAGACGTAGCTTACGCTGCTCATGGTCAATCATTACATTATGTGGCTTTACATCTCGATGCATTATTCCTTGCGAGTGGCAATAATCCAGTGCCTGTGAGAAAAGTTTCACAAAATTTACTCTTCCAACTTGATCAGGCCACAATATTAGGTAGAAAAATTGGTGGGAACTGGTTGGGTAAGAAAAGTATCTAGAAGAATTACCATGGCAATCAGAATATGAGCAAATATATAAACATAATATCAATAAGGAAAACCCACACACAGGACATCCGAGCAGACATGTACCTCCAGGTAGATTAGTTATTGCAAGCACGTTCTAGAACATGATATTCTTTCAGTGAAATTTTCACCCAGTGTGGGCAAATGGGTACTAATAAGCTTTCTAATTTAGAAATACTACAGAAAAAGCAGTATATCCTCATGGTCCTGGATTAAGAACCACTTCAAAACACAAAGTGACACAAGCATCCCCATCAAACATTGTCAAAAGCGCAGAATTATGCTAAAAGCATCAATCATACTAAGTGCAATGAACACCATAAATGAAACAGCGTTTGAATTGGCAAACCGAGGCATAACCAGCAAAACCGAGCCAACATGAAGACAAAAACTATTTCATCGCAACTAATTCTACAAAACAAATCATAACAAACTCTATTTTGGGAAATCTGGCACAATATCTCTCCTAGCTATGTGTTGGCATGTTCATGTAGTACTTTAATTAAACTTGAGAACATCAAACTTGCCTTGAGAAGTTCATAGATGTAGTATCGTATGTCGTAGTCTGACAGTGTAGGATAGAGCACTTTAAAATCAGTATTGTTAACATATTCAAAAATAAGGCTAGGAGTCTTTGACTGTTGGTCTCTAACGATGTCAAGCAACTTCACAATGTTGGGCCCTCCACAAAGATTCTGCAGTATTTTGATCTCCCTCTTAATCTGCATTTGGAATCAGAAACGGATATGAGTCTTCTTCAGACCTATACAACAGAGGGTGGGAGGAGGGATGCACATACCTGTTAGGTAGTATAAGTTTATAATTCAAACTAAGAAATAAATTGTTGGTATTTCTGATACTAGAAAGCCAGGCAATAGAACTACTTAAAATTACTTTCTAGCACTATGTCCAAGAAACG
Organism: Bauhinia variegata; assembly: GCA_022379115.2. Classification (NCBI taxonomy): domain Eukaryota; kingdom Viridiplantae; phylum Streptophyta; class Magnoliopsida; order Fabales; family Fabaceae; genus Bauhinia; species Bauhinia variegata. The sequence goes on along the minus strand of CM039436.1, from coordinate 15,895,767 downwards.
CATTAATGAACTCAATTTTTCTTTGTTGTATGGCCACTTGCATCACCATTCACACCAAAAATTGCAGAAACTACTCTTGGTAAAAAAGAAACCAGAGTATTAAAGCGAGGCTAGGCCCTTCTTAAAAAAGGGCACCACAAATCAGCGCTGCAAGATGGTGTTTGGACAATAAACCTAAGACACCACGGATTACCATAATAATAAAAGATATAGAATAACAGTTACAATAGCTAAAGTATAGTTGCTGTTTGCGCCGGGATTGAAATACAAACTCCTAGTTCCTCAGCTACTCGCATGACATGCTATAGATGATTATTGATTAGTAATAAAATAATCAAACAAAATCATTCCTATATCGATGCCAATTGAAGAGCATTCATCATAAATACAAATGTAAAGCAAATGGTACAGAGAAGGATGTGTTAGTGCCATAATTCACCTTCTTCTTCTTCACCGGTTTGAGTATCTTGATGATGCATTTTTCATTATTCGTGCAGTGAACCCCCTCGAACACCTCACTATATTTGCCCCTTCCCACCTTCCTCACTACCTCATAATCATCTTGCTCCCTGGAATTCATAAATATAAGGGTCACCAAAAACATATAATACGGGAACCAGCAAAAACAAAATCAATTGTTGGGCTTCAAATTAGCTTAAGTTTGTTCTTCGTGAAGTCCAAAATTTCGAGTTAAAATCATTCCAAAACTCTAATCGAAAAAGCCTTCATCAATCGTGCCCGAAACACACATAAATTAATTCCCCTTCCAATTCTTCCATAAAGTAAATGATGCTAAATATATTAAAATTTAAATTGATAATTACCCCCACTGAACGGTGAGGGACTCGTAGTCCCAGTATTCCTTGGGACGAACAACGTTGATGTCAACATAAACCCTTGCCTTAGAGGCAGCGCCGGGCCGGCGAATAGATTTTCCAATCTTCTGCGCCAGGGTGTCGGGTTGTGGCAGCGGAAGCGGGCGGTTGTGGTTGGATCGGGGTGGCGGGTAATGGTGGAGAGGGCGTGAGAGTGGCGTTGCAGCAGACGAAGCGAAGTAGCGGAAGATAATAATGGGCGAGAAGGATTGAGAGGATGGCGAAAGTTTGGAACCCCAGTAGGAAGAAGAAAATGAAGGAGAATTACGGACGACAGATATCAACCTATAACGCGAGAAGGTGAATTTGAGAGGCTTATGGCCATCAAATCGCAAATAAATAAATAAATAAAAAGGTTGCAGCAAAGTTTGGATGCTCAAACCCTCTACTCTTTTTTCTTTTTCTTTCCCCGCCCCCGCTCCCGCCTCGATTTTTTTTTTTTCTCTATTGTTCTTATTACATATTACATTATATTTTCTTTTTCTCGTACTTTCAAATAATAATAAAAAAAACTAGGTCCAAACAATTGGTCAATAATTCTTGTAATTGTCAAATTGAGCATTTTAAAAAATTATTTAAAAGTCGTAGCTAGAATATTAAAAAATATATAATCACGTAATAAATTAATATATCACTTGAAAATATAATGTTCTGTTTGGTTTTAAAATAATGTAATGATTACAATAAAAAAATGATGGAATAATTTGAAAAAGAAATAGTCATTTCTATCAATATAATGAAGGTAGATATCCTATTCCAATGTATTTCATATGTTTTCTTATTACGATTAAGTGAATTTTATTATTTATGCTAAAGTGCTACCTTACAATAAGTCATCAATCATTTTTTAACAATAGAGTTGTTCAAATTAAAGAGAGTGACGGAGTTCCAAAGGAGTCATAAATTATCTTTTTCTAAGTTAGAAAATTATATATTAAAGCTTACTATTCGAGAAATTATTTAGATAGAGATATACTAAAAACATAAAAATATTTATAAATTATTTATCAACAAAATTTTTACATTAACAAAAAAACTAGTCTTCAATGAAAGATTAAAGATTTAATACAAATAAAGAAAATAATGTATCAATATTTATATAAATTTGATTCATGAAGTAAGTTTTTTTTTTTTTTGGGGGGTTGAGGTTGTGATTAGTTCGGATAAGCTGATATGCAAGTGCTCTGGTTTACCTTGTGATCTCTTCTGATATGGGCTCGATATTCTGCTTAAGAAATTTGGGCCGAAGGCTAGGTCCAATGAAGCCCATTACAGGTCAAAGTTGGCGACGTGCTCCTGCCGATGAAAAAGCAGAAGCCGAAAAAGCTCATGAACACTTGTCATTAGTCGTTAAAGCGTCCACTCGCTGGATTACCTTTTTGTCCCTACAATTTGGAGATGAAAAAAGAAACGTGCACCTTCCTAAGACAGCGCCACTGGAAAGATCAGTCAAGTCTTTCCCACGTGAACTTGCTGGGCCTGGTCTCAATGAAGCTTTATCTTGCTTTTTTTTTTTCTCTATAAAAATAAAAATAGAGGAAGAGAATTCTCTAACTTATAATTAAATTTTATCTTCTTAAAATGTTAACTAATATATATTCATCAAATCAAATAAAAACTTAGAGAATTTTAACATTTACAATTCATCTATAGTTTTATACTCGTGTAATAATCTGTGAAAAAAATAATTTAATTTAAAAAGCCTCTTACATGATTGTATCTGAAAATGGACATTTTATGTGGCCCATTGGCATTTCAGCTTTTGGATAACAGAAAGCGGTCAGATACAGGCATACAGCTTTTAGAGCGCCAAAACCAATATGGAAAAAACTCTGACACGCAGGAAGAAAACCCGCGAAACTTCGAATGAGGTGCTCCTCTCTCCCGCGGCGTGCTTATTCAACAAACTTCCCGGAAATATATCTATAGATATAGATATAAATATTTATTCATTTATTTATTATATTTATTTTCCAGAACATTTTAGGGTTTAAGGGAGGCTCAGGGCTTCTGGCATAAGTCTCATTGTGCTCGTGTTGAAGACTCAATGGACGACGTTAGGGCAAGCTCTGCGTATGTGGCCAGCCGGTCCTCGCACGTCATCGTCGACTCTGGAGGTAAATTTTTTAAGCAATGGTGCCTATTTTGCAATTTTGCATGTTTATTTTGAAGAATGTGGGATTTTGATGCTGTCATTTGCAGGAATTGAGAAACTAGTGAGTACTATCGACGCCATTCCCAAGGTTGAGTGGGATTTCGAAGGGATTCACTACTTTGATAATGGACCACTCACCGTTCAGTACCTCTTTGTGTTGGACGCTTTAAATTTTTGCTTCTGGCCTGGTATGTTGTTTTCGCTTTCCTAACTACAGATAACGTTGCAGGACTAAGATTTATTATAGACCTTCAATTTGTTGGTTTTATTTGAATTTTCGTACGTGTAAGTCAAGCATTCCCTACCAGATTTTCAGGGAATACCCCTGTTTTGGTCTGCCTTGAAATTTTAATGGGAAGTTTTTTTAAGTTATTTTTCTGGATGCTGTGTAATTTTATCGATGTTAGAGATTGAATCTGTTGACATATTCAGGGCAGGGTGATATGAAAATGGTTTTACGAACTAGCAAGACATGGTGCTTATGTTAATCCTTATCTGTCACGTTATTATTAGAGCATTTTATTTGACGAATAATGTTTTAGTCCTGCGAATTTCTTTATGTGAGAACTACTTTATGGAGTGACGTCCTCTTTTTAATAGACTACTAATATTGCATATCCATCATCCCAGCTTTTGTAATCAGTTTCCATTATGTTGCTTTCCTACCCCCGTGCCTCATATTTTAATGAAAATTCTAAGTTCAAATGCATGTTGGAAATTAAGAGGAATAACTTCAAAGTTTCCAAAAAGTTCTTCCAGCAGTCAGCTTCTTTTAAGAGTTTGAGATAAGGAGAACGCTGAATCCCACATCCCCTATCGCTCTTTAACACGCTAATAACAAACAATTATATATGATTGTGTGTAGACCCATGAGTTTATTGTACTGCATTAGCAAATAATTTGAGGTTCAATAGATCAGTTGTCTAGATGTCCATCTAGTTGACTAAGATAACCAATACTGAACTTTTTTTTTTATTATTATATTTACTTCGCTGCCTTTTCTTTCTTTTCACCTGCCACCCTCTTTTCTAATTTACGAACAGATAAGGATTTGACTTATGACCATTTGGCTGCTGGGTTAAAAGCGGCTCTTCAAAATGATAAATCTGCATTTGATGCTGACCGTCTGCAAAAGTACACAGGTAATTCTGCTAGGTCTTTTGTTGCCTGTATGCGTATTATGTCAATTAAAATGCAAGAAACTTCTAGCCTGGTACGTGTGTACTTGCTAAAAAATGGTTGAACATGAAAAGCACCGGATTGTAGTTTTATTAGATAATTGAATGTGGACTCTAGCTTTTGCTCAAGTTTAAATTACACAATTTTCAAAAAAAAAAAAGAAAAAGAGAGAGACCTAATTTGTTCCTGCGTTCATCATTATGGTGATTTGCATGCTTTCTATGTGGACTTTTCTATCCGATCATATGATGATGAAATCAGTTTGTACTGTTAGGTCCTGAACTACGTGAACTTTTGGGGTGGCCGAGGCCCCTTCCGTTGGAAGAAGAACGTGTTAGGCTACTTCATGAGGTAAGATACACAGTTATGGAAGTTACAGCACTCTTAATTCTTTCTATATTCTTTCTTTGCCGTAGATTTCTAGATGGCTGTATAATTTTTAAGTCAGTTACTGCTATTGTTCCGCATGTCTATGGAGTTACCTTTGATAATTAGCATGTCTCCTGGTCTAATAGCCAAGCAAGTGTGTAACATGGTTAACTTTTATGTCTAGGTTGGGTTTGAACTGGAAAGGAGCTTCGAGGGTAAAGCATCCAATCTTGTGGAGTCTTGTGGGAAATCAGCTGTAAACCTTGTAGCTCTTGTGACACGTCATTTTCCTGGTATCTTTATCAGTTTTATCCTATTTTTCTTTATCTGCAATCACATTAATTTTGGACTAAATAATAACCAAAAATACTTGTATCTGAAGTTTCTATTGGTTATGTGCAAATAAACTGGATAATTGACTTGAAAATTTGAAATGCTTTAGGTTTTAGAGATCACTCAGTGTACAAAGGCCGCCAGGTATTTTTGTATAAAAGAGCTCAAATATTTGCAGCAGATTTATGGGGTGCATTTAGGGGTCAAGGATATGGTGAATTTAAAGATATTAGCTCAATTACTATAATGGCGGACTATATTGTCCCAGCAGTGCTTCGACAGTTTGGTGTGTTAAAATACAGTCCAAAGCTTGCCAGTACCATTGAGGCCAGTGGAGAAATAGGTCCAGGGACTGAAGAGGAAGTTGAGTTAAGGGCTTGCTCTGTACATGCTGTGGAGAAAATGAGGGAGCTGATCAGTTTTAAATCTGGAAGACAGGTAGTTATTCGTTCCTCTTAGTCCAACAGCATCCAATTTATTACCCATTTCCTATTTGGGCGCAGTTGTTTCTTTATGTCTGTTAAAAAATCAAGGTAAAAAAAATTATTGTAGAAAAAAAAATTACCCGTAATTCCTTATGTTTTGGTGCATGATTTTTCAATGTGCAATGTTCCATAATTATACCTCTTGCGGAGATTTAAGTTCTTTTTTGAAATTCTGTTTCATGTTTTTCAACCGAGTTTTCCCAATAAAATTATCACCTTCATATTTTCTGAGTTTTGGTCCAAAAATAATCTAAAGGGGCTGTAGCATTGGCTATTCAGCTCAGTGTATTTGATAATTGAAATATAAACTTGTATGGATCTTGCCGCTATCTCTCTCTTGCAGTGTCGCATTCATGACTCAGTTATAGATTCATTTCACATTCATACAGAGCTGTTCTATGTTAGACGACTCTGTAATGCTGAAAATGAAATTATTTGTGTTGAAAGGTCATCTGAGAGGCTGCGACAAGGCTCTCTGTATTGTCTATGTTGTCAAATTGCAAGTAGTGATGACTAAACTGTTACCATTTTTGGAAGTTCGCTATAATATCAGTGTCAAATTTAATCTGCGTCTGCAAAGTCACAGAATAATAAAGTATTGTAGTGTACAACATTTCTGACATATATGTATGAACTTCAATGACATAACATCCTACATGTGCGCATGCTTAAGTCTGAATTTAAATTATAATAAAAAAAGATCAAGCATTTAATACTTATTGAGTTCCACAGTGAACAAGGAACTAATTGCATCACAGATGCTGCCAAAATCACATGAACATGGCAACTGAACGCCTTGGTGTGGTTTAACAGCATTGAGTGTTATCCTTTTACTTTTCGTAACGTAGTTTTAAAATAGGAAGAAATGAACCACACAGACAACCCATTCAAGAATGATGGAACATCTACAAAGTACACACTTTTCTTATGAACTACCTGATTCAATTTCCCATTGATTCATCTAAGTAGGAAAAAGCTGAAGTACAGGACTGAATCTTATTTTATTTTATTTTTTTTTTCTTGGTGAATATTTACAGAAATGGTCGTACATATTGGCTGTTATTGATCATTTGCGTGTTCGTCTTTTTATTTGAGACTGATAAGAGGACATTTGCCCTTCCTCTGCGTATCTTGTCCTTTCAATATTTGTGACTTAAAAATTTCGATTGCAGGTACTCAGTGTGGAGTTGGATCTTTGGCTCTGGGCTTCTGGTGTTCAGTGCCCATCTCTGCAGCACCATCGAACACTTTCGATATATTATTAAGGGTATCGTACAACATTTTGACTTCTTGTCTGAATCCGTTATAGAATGTGAAAATTTTGGCTTTGGTGTCTTAACGTAACTTATATTTGATTGATGGTAATCCGTCAATTTCTTTGTTACTCAAAATTTATTGTAATCGACTTTCAGAATTAGTTTAGTTTAGTTAATTAAAAGAGATAGCTTAATATATAGGTGCTATAGCTATCGACATTTGCAGCGCAACTCATTCTGCACCTGAGAAGAACATGTAGGAAATAGTCACACACGCTTGGCATTTTGGGAGATAATTTTACTGTATCTTTTTTCTGGTTTTTGTTTAGAAGATAATATATTTTCTTATTGCTAATAGGTTCGGTTCAGGCATTGTAAATACTGGATGGATTTCTCAATACCATATGTTGATTTCGTATAAGCATAAAGCGCAGAATCTTTTGGTCAATGGTTGCGTTGCGACTCTGACTGTCTGTTGGGTTATTAGTCCCATTCCCTATAGGAAATAGGATTATGTTTGTTGATGCACAAATTGGACTTTTCGTGTTTCTTTTTTGTTTGTGATTTTCTTTACAAAGTATACTTAAAATTGCTTTAACCATTTATAGGGCATTTTGTTCAGAATGCAGTTGCCTTGCTTTTGGTAATTCAGTGGCGAAACATTTCTTTTTAAAGGAAGTGCATTGATTGATTTGTTGGTTCGGTTTGATATATAAATTATAAAGAATTGATCTATTAATATTAAAAATTTCAAGCCGTGTGGATTCTTAATTCCTCCCTCCATTGATGTCCATCATCTCTCTCAACTCTGCGACTGTAACTAGGTATGTCCGATTGTGAGGAGGAGTTTCTCGTTTACATCTGTGGGCACCACAACTCACTCTCGGGCCGTACTTAGATATTACTGTGTCCAAAAATACAAGTCAAATTAATACCGAATAGTAGAGTCAGTTTCTTGTTTAAAGAGTGTTGGTGCCGTGTGTCCCTTCGTTTTCATTTGGTGATTCATGACAGCAACGTCTCACACAAGCCTAGTCTGATTTTTTTTTTCCCTCTGCTAGTGGCTCGCTGGACCACTTATCACCGATTGAAACTTTGCTGCAGTTTCTTGTTTCCTTAGTCTTTTACTTTGTACTTAATTACATATTGAGAGAACAATTCCACAGTGCAGAGCCATTTATGCCCAAAGGTGATTATAATATAATATAGGGTACAGTTTCGGCCACTCATTTTAGGGAATAATGGTCGCACTTCATCTTGATCTGATTAATTTTATCCGTATTTGAATTTGAATTGATTTCGTTTACGTTGCCAAATATTTGATTTGATGCGACACTTTGATTAAACACCAAGTTCTGTACTTGAGATGCCGATCAATTGATTTAAACAGGAAGAACTGGTAAGCAAATTACTTACTTCATAGTATAGTATTAACTAAGAGGCATCTGCACCTTACTATCAATATTATATCATGATTTCTGGGTGGAAATTAATTGGTGTCAAGCTAAATCCAATTGTATGTTGGCAGTACAGGACCCACCAGATTGGAATCTTCAGGATATTGCCAGCATTTTCACCATTCATCATTTTGAGTTTTTGTTTGATTGTTTGTATAGAGAAAATAATCAAGCATTGATATCATTTTCACTTTAATATATAAATATGTGGATGGTCCTGGCAGCTGTTTATGGTCCATTCAGTAACATGCCAATTCCATTAGCTCATCATCGCCACTCTCTTATATATATGCTTATGCTTATTATATCATCATAAGTAACATCCTGGCATGGCATCTATTCTTAGCGGAATTCAAGGACATATGTACCTTTGCTTGTTAATTTCAACAACCTACTCTTGCTTTTTATGTGTGGGCTCTCTCGCACAAAATATTCATTACCAGCTTCTTTATTTATTTACTTTTCATGTAGAATTGTAGGTTGATAATACAAAATATTCTTGATATTAATTTGCTAAAGTGGTTTTTGTTAAATTCGCTTTTCTTATGGTCATAGACATAACATGATTAGTATTGTCACATCGGATTTTAACGATACATGGTTTGCTAGGATAGTTAACATTCTCGATCTAATACATTACGTGTCGATTTGTAATTAAGCATATNAAACTTGAGTGTGACGTAATTTGCAGTATATAGATACGTTAATCCTTCTTAGTATTATTTTCTTTATAAAAAGGATAAAAAGAAGACGTTGTCAATTGAACAACCGAAACATCGACTAATAGCCGGAGCCACATATATATGATGGAAATTGTGCTTTTTTATTTTATGGATCGTATTCAATAAAAGGCAAGAAGAAATTATATATATATATCTTGCTAAGCTAAAGTCAATAGTAACATTGCGAGTAGGATAAGGATGCCACGTCTGCCTTGACACCAATATCAACTTCCCGGTCCCTCCGTCACGTGCTTCTCGTTTCACTGTCCTTTGCAAATTGACATGCCAAATTAAAAACATCTCACAACCATCCTAATTAATTTAAGGAATGGCGTGGCTGTGTATTTTTCGGTCATTAGAAATATAATTATAATTATATATGCTTTTTCATATAATATTATTAATCCTAATATTTTCTTTCTTTTTTTTTTATTACGTTTGTTATTTTCTTAATTTTATTCATTGACACTTTATTGGTTTCTGTTGATAAAAAGCTTAGGCATCAATTGGAGAAAGTATCTTTTTCAGCATACATGCAAATTGAAAGACTACGTCGACCAGTACCTACTTTCTGTCAAAACCATTTCCGAGGAGAGCGAAACCCAATTTTAAAATTAAAGACACTGGGAGCTGATGTGGTGCCAATGCGGATGTATAGAATTCTAAGGACAACGGTATATAACTATAATTTCTTTTGAATAATTAATTACTATTTCTTTTCGTAAGGTATGATAAAATTTTATATTTAAAAATATAAGATTATTTTTTAATTTTAAGAAATATTTAATAGTTTTTAAAATATATTATTTTAATAAATTTTGTACACGTAACAAAATATTAAATAAAAAAATATTTTTTAATTACTTAATTATGTTTCTTAAATAATATAATATAAAAGAATATATCTTTATAATTAGAGTTAAGTAATAGTAATAGTAATATTATAGGACGTTACCGGATTGACAAGTAATTTCATTTGTTTTGCTTTCTTTATTGTGCTCCGAAGCAGCCACTTATTTAGCGACAAGTGTTCGAAATCAATTATTTGAATTTGACGAAATGATAATTGTACAAGATGGCTTTGAACAAGCCAAGTTATAATTTATAATTTCAATTTGGCCTTCTTTAAGATTCGAACCCTGCCCCGCCCCGATTCGTCACGTCCTGCGGAAGAATGAATATTCATAGTGATTGGTTACTTTTTTCTTTTTTTTTTTTATCAATCAATATTGTTTTATCAACCCAAGTTATAATTTATTTATAATTATAATCTCCTTCGAGTACGTACAGTTATTTGTCATAGAAAATGACATAACATCAAATAATCTCAAATGATACCACCAAAGCCAATTTCTTTAAATAATACCACCACTTAAAATGAAAAATGACCAAATCCAGAGCATGATTTTGGGTTACCAAAGCGCTAAGCACCTTATTAGAAAAATAATAATATATGTGTGGAGTGTAGTGTGCTTAGCGTGGTTTTACATTTGAAGCATGCATAGAGACAGACAAGTTGGAGCAAAATCTGTGTGCGTGTGTATGAAAGCACAGAAACTAGACATGTTTTTTTAAAAGAAACTTTGATGTAATTTTAATGTCCCAACTGCTACGCTAACAATAGCAGTGTTTCCTGATCTCATGCCAAGACCTCAATCATTAGTGCCCCAAATTCAATATTATATTCCTTTAGGCACTCCAATATTTAATTTAATTTTTTATATCCCCACCCTTTGCCCCTTACAGCCTTGCACTTTAGTGCCGAATATTTTTTAAACAAATATCATGTGCACGCCATGCCATGGTCATATACGGTAGGTGCCTCACCACATAGCAAGTCCAATTTGGTAATCTTACATCAATTTATTTTCTGATTAACAAAAAAAAAATGAGAGGAAGCAACGACCAGAGAGAAAAATACATGAAAAGGAAAGGCAGCCATTAATATCTGCCACTGGCAAGTGAAGAGAAAATATAAAAGAATCCAACGGTGGAGGAGCATCCATGCGCGGAAACACGGAGCCGCTCACGCCCAAGACCTTGGAATCTCACCCTTCCATACAAACAGAAAGGAGCAGTAGCCACACGCACTCACTCTCTCTCTCTCTCTCGCTCCCATCAATATCCCCAAACCAATATTCAAAATAACCTAACACTGGTTAAAAACAAACCCTACCTCCTAAACTCCGCTCATGCTCTTGCCGTTTATATATACCCCAACTGCTGCTAACTTTGCATTCTTTGCCTCTGTCTCTGTTCTCTGCCAAATTCCCATTTCCTTGTGGGCAAAGAAAGCGTCCTTTCTTCTTACTCTTCGGCTCTTGCGGTGTTCTTGTGAGGGAGATTTTTCTATAAGTAGAAACAAAAGGTTACATAGTAGCAGTCACTATCGCTAATCTGTTTTTGAGTTTAGGTTTTTGAAAGAGGAATGAGTTGCAACGGTTGCCGTGTTCTTCGAAAGGGTTGCAGCGAGTCCTGTATTCTTCGCCCTTGTTTACAGTGGATCGAGAGCCCTGAAGCTCAAGGCCATGCTACCGTCTTCGTAGCCAAGTTTTTTGGCCGAGCTGGTCTCATGTCTTTCATTTCCAACGTCCCTGAGAACCAAAGACCTGGTAATTAACTCACCTTCGCTGCCTCAAATTCATGCTTAAGATTTTCTTTCGTGGGAAAGCAAAATAATGTTCGTGTGCTCTATTCATGCAGCTCTGTTTCAGTCTTTGTTGTTCGAAGCATGTGGGCGAACGGTGAACCCGGTGAATGGTGCTGTGGGGCTTCTGTGGACGGGAAACTGGCACGTGTGCCAGGCCGCTGTGGAGACGGTGCTCCGTGGTGGCACTTTAAGGCCCATGCCCGAGTTTCTCGGCCTAGATGCTCCTGCTCCGGCCACCGACGAGGCATCCGAAGCGGAGGTTACCTACACGGACATGTGGAGGGTCCGATGTCCGAACCCGAAGACGAATAATTCACGCTCCAATAAGGTTTCTTCGGGCAAACGTCGGCGATCCGATGAGTGCGGGAAGCTCCAAAGCACCGATCTCGATCTCCGATTGACGCCAAGCTTCCAGCAGAAAGTTTCGAGCTACAGCTGCAGACCGGAAATTCGCCGGCCAGGTACGCCGTCGATGAACTCGGAGGAATCTGTGACGACGATGGAGAGTAGCCTTAAGGATCACTACGCTAATGGAGGAGACGGGAAACTTCTCAACCTTTTTACTTGAGGAATGGATTACTGTGTCTCAGATTCATGTTTTTTAGTGAATCTACTGGTCACGCGCGCCTATCCTGGGTTTTTTTTTTTTTTTTTAAAGTAGTATTATCATTTTTGTTTTCTTTTCTATAATGCTTTATTGGGGGAAGAGGGTTTTCCCGGAAGTGGAATCTGGTGAGTTTTTGTGATATACCGGCACATGATTTCTCTCTGTTCAAAGTTTGTAGGCGAAGAGAGAAAGATGAGGGTTCGTCGGTGATTCTTTCTTCTCCTTTATTTTTTTCACTTAATTTTGTCAGCTAAATATGTTCCTATGTTAGGGCAGCTTGAAATGAATAATGAATAATATATAGTAAATCTAAATATCTTCTCTCTTTTTTCTCCTTACATTTCTTTCCATTTCACTAAATACGAGAAATGAATTTGTTGAATTTTTGTCTGTCTGTCAGAATTGTGTCCCATGTTACCAGCTAGCTAAAAATCATGTCAGAATCGTCTGACTCAATCTGATCGAATCACCCAAATATTTATATTTATTCAGTATAACTCATTTGAATTTTGTAATTAATGGATCTTTTTTACTATTAATATTTGGCATAGTAACTATGGTAGTTAAGTATATTAATAATGGTTTAAACTTGAACCATGTCTATTAAAAAGATTTCATGTAGAAGATATGTATCTACTTAAAAAAAAAATTAGTAGAGTTAACCGTGAATCCTCTTACTGCAATAAAAAGAATATTAAGGGGAAAGAGGAAGAGAATACCTTGATTGTTGACATGGACAAAATGATAAAGTAACAAACTAGAAATATTACCTATAGGCAACTTTTTTGGATGTTTGATATTCAAAGGCATCCCCAGTGGGGATGGTGAATCAGTTGCTTTTAGTTCACTTCTCAGTGTATCTGAGTCATTACAAACAATTGTTCATCAGACCCTGAATGACAGATTTTAGAAATATGTAGAAGCGTGCGTGCGTGCGTTTGAAGTCAGACGTTGGTGGCGGTGGATATTGCATCCTCATCTTCTTCGTGCACAGATCAGATAGATGCAGCCGCTTCCGTAAATGTGACTGTGATCTCGAAAAGTATCCTTAGACTTAGAGCGAGGTACAAGCTGATTGGATTAATGAATATTCCATACTGGATACTGCTCATAACTCGCTCACTGTGGAGAGAGAGGCGACTTTTCAAGTCTGCAAAGGGGCGAACAAACAAGGGAAGCAATCGAGGGATTAAGTTTTTTTTTTAAATTAATTAAGGGCCTACATCAAAAAGCTGCTGCTTCCTACCCGTGTCTCTCTCCGCTAATGCCAAAGCCAAATGGTACGGCTCGTGTCAGCCTCCATTTTTGGCTGGCTAGGATAGGTGATAATATTTATCTCATATGGAATTTGAATTTGATATACTCAAATCTTTCGAAAAGATTTTACATCTTTATAATATAATACTACGGCTCAGCATCGGTCAATTTCGGTAGACCGACACTAATTAGTTGCATGATTTACACCAACCGAATATTACTTGAACCATTCACGGTTCAGTTTTACTCGGTTTCGGTTTGACAGTCGGTTTCGGTTTTTTTATGCTTAACCGATAATGACAACAAAAATTATAAAGATTTTCTTGAAATAGTTTTTTTTTTTATCAAGAAATCGTAGCAAAGAAAAACAAAAACTCAATAATTTTTCCATAAGCAGGAGAGAAAAAATAGAGCAAATTAATAGAGTTACTACTTACCTGGAAAGGAGATATATGAGAGCTGGAGAGGGGCTTGTTTGTTCCAATAAGCATCAGCAAGGCCAACAAAGGAAACGAGAAGCATGAGGATGGCAACGATGACCACCGGCCAGTGGAAATTGTGATGCCTTTGTTGTCTGGCTTTGAAGCAAGCCAAATGCTTGCATGCCGCAGTAATGGATATCAAGGCCAAAAGGATATGGGTTGGCTGGGATGGGGATTTAACTTGGAAAAGGTGAGAGGAGGGACTTAGGGATAGGGTTTGGAAATTCGGGGAAGGAGAAGAACAGTCGAATAAGTAACGAATGAGAGACTTCTATTCTACTGTGCAAGACTCAAAAAGTTTCAAAGTATGGGTTATTGATTTAGACTACTCTTTATACTATTATCTATTTACTATTATCTATCTGTCCATACAAAAATTGCCCCTTTTTCCTTATTTTTCTTCCCGAATTTTTCTAATATTTTTTAGTTGTGACAATTTGAAATATCCATTCTTATAGGTTTAACTCCTTGTCGGATCATTAATTGTTTTGGCATTTCCAAAGGTTGTTAAGTCGGCAACTCCTCATTAATCCGCAGCAGTTATTCAATATTCCTGTGGCATTAAATTCTTTTTGTGGCTCAAGGGCACCTCTAACCTGTGGCACACCATCGACATATATTTTGAGTTGGCTATCCCCATAATCATTTTCGAAGTTCAACCTCTCCTTCCGCAACTTACAACTCTGGTTCTCATATACTGTTGTGCTCTTCTTTTCTCTGTTTGGAACAAGTGAGGATACCCCCTTTAGACCCAATTAACTTGTCCATTATAACTTTACATTATCAACTGAGCTGTATACCTTTTTTTCACATTTTTAAACAGATTTACATTTTGTACAATTTTTTGAACTTGGAACAAAAAGAGGTATGTTATCCCTTATATTATAATTCCTTATGAAAAGTTTCAACGATGCTACGTGCAACATAATTTATCACGATATGTTCTCGAGAATTCTGATGAAGGTTGAGTAAATTATATATAGATTTCGTATTAGTTGTTAGAATTTAACGGCAGTGGATTCGGTTTCAGTAAAAGATTGACAAACATTAGGCTACATCTAGGAAATACATTTAGGTCTTGCCTTGGTTAAGCACAGAGTATTAGTTGACTCATGGATACCATGACTTATTTCTTCATGAGAATTTTCTGTTATCAAAACCCGCTGCTATTGCTGCATACTTATTTATCAACCTGGTTTTCCATGCTTGAAATTGTCAATTGCAAATGTATTCCATTCAAATAGTTGATAACTACAGAACAAGGATTATTTTCTGTTGTCCCTTTGTTCTAACCTTGATCAATAATTAACCAGTTTAACGTATGAGGACCTGAGTTGCTTGCCTATAAATCCCCAAAACCCTTTCTCTTGATATTTGATGCACTCCAATTTTCTTTATTTTCATTGGTTTAGCATGTTGGTTCTATTCTTTGGTAGTAGAAAACCATTGGCAAACAAGAGAGAAAACAGTAAGTATCTATGTCTTGGTGGGTCTGCCAAAGCTTCTATCTCTCTTCCACTCTCTCTCACTTTCAACTCATCCTAATGGGTTTCTAATATATACAATTGATGAGTACTGTTTTGTATTTTGTCCAAAGATCATGCTGATGTAGGAATTCAAGCTAAAGATGAATAAGGTCTTAAGAGAGGTTCCATCCAATCTTCGTAACTAATTTGAAAATTATTGTTCAACAAATTACATGAATAATCTAATCTAATTTTAATGGACAATAAATTATAGTTATTTAATAATTTTTTTCTTAAAAAGTTAGATTAATCAAATAGTAACACAGCATACTTATTAATCATTTTGCTATATTAATTAACTCTAAAAATCTTTCCCATACAACGGATGGGTAATAATCTAGTGTATATAATAAAACGACACAGCAATGGTAAAATTTTTAAAAGGGTTGCCAAGGTCAGTCGGTCTTGGTTTATTGCGGTTTCAAAATCTTTAAACCGTAGCTGGCGGTGTCTAACCGATTTTTACATAATGCTTAATCGTCTTTGACCGATTGAACTGTTGTTAACCAACCAAAGCTTTAGATTTGTGCTCGGTTAAGTTAGTTCCAGTCGGTTTTAAATTTTTTGTTCAGCCCTATACCATAATTAAGAAAATTTATTTTCAGATACTTTGTTCTTTAAAAATATTTGTTCTAACCTTCATAAATAATTTTTATTTTAATTATTATATATTGTGTGGGAGTATGTTTTTCTTCATACTTCATTTTTTTAGTGAAAAAAAAAAAAGTGATGGTAGGCCTATCAGTCCCGTGGGCCCCTTTTTAAAGAAGACATTTTTCTCCACTCGAGCTAGAGTTGATATGTTGCTTAACTCTTTTCCTATACGGGGAAGCAAAAAGTGGGAGCCACTTCACCAGAAGCCACGAACATTACAATATTTTAGGAATCCCGGGATAATCCAATCCAAACCAATAGAAAGCTTAGAAAAGATGGTAAACCCGTTTTGAATGGATTGGAAAAACGCAAGTTGCAAATGCATATGATATCGTATAATGCTTTTTCTTTCTTTCTTCCTTCTATGCTGCGTCTCGCCGCATTTGCCGTGGACCCCACGGAACCTTGGTGCCCCTGAAATGAGGTCTCACATCCACCTCAGCTTCCACTACTTGTTCAACGTTTTTGATAATCTCACCTTAGGTCCTACCCAATCTCCGTGCCCCTCCTACCTTGTTGGAAATGGAATCACATCCTCCATGTTCCACCTGGACCACCCAAACTATAATAACTATCGTATTTCCTTCCTTATTTATTTATTTTTTTTATGATACTCAAATCTAAATCATACTAAGACAGCAAATAAAAATCCATATTGTTTTTTTTTATAAGGATGTAAGTGAAATAAAAAAAATACATATAATATACTTATATGAAAGTTTAAATAAATAATTATCTTTCAAAACAATGGGACATGATGTCATGGCAGACGGTAGAGAATAAAGAATAATAAGTGCGGAACTGGAGAGGGGCAAAAGAGAAATATGAGGCTGACACGTGGCAGGAATGGAATAGGAAATGAGAGTGGCCAGCAAAATTATTCCAAGAGGGGGACAAGAAGGACTAAGGTGTGACGCGGATCACACAAGCGCTTTCATTCGTTGAATTTAGGCAACCACGACAAATTCCAAACTTCTTGGTGGGCATGCAGTCTCGTCTCACTATTTTAACAAAAAGATGTCTCCAATACTTAATT
The DNA here is from genome assembly GCA_022379115.2 of Bauhinia variegata. Taxonomy (NCBI): domain Eukaryota; kingdom Viridiplantae; phylum Streptophyta; class Magnoliopsida; order Fabales; family Fabaceae; genus Bauhinia; species Bauhinia variegata. The sequence continues at coordinate 15,878,724 of CM039436.1, read as the reverse complement.
AAACTTACTTTACTGCAGCCCCTACTAATAGCCTGTTAAATTAGCTTTTGGAGATGTATTTTTTTAAATTTAAAAAATAAATATTTTTATTAAATTTGTTAAGGTTTGAATTAATTTTTGAAAAAAAATATTTACAAAAATTAAAAAATTTATTTTTTTAAAAGCATATAAAGTGATATTTTTGTAAAATGAGAAGTATAAGTTACTTTGACAAACTTTAAATCACAATAATATTTTTAATTATTTTTCATTTTAATATATTAAAAGTATTTTTATATTTATGTATTTAAATATTTTTTAATAAATTTTTTTTATTAACCAATCCAAACATACTCTAACTATTTGTTTTATATTTTATTGTTAAATATTACTCCACTATTAATTAAATCTTAATTATAGCATAAATTCAAGATTATGAATAGTTCGTCTCCCCAAAATTTCTTTTAATCATTATTAACTATTCAAAATAAATTATTATATGTATCAGATAAAAAGTACAATATCACATGTTTTTTATTAAAAAAATTACAAAATACCGTAAGCGTGTTCTAACAAGTAGGATATGAGTAATATATAGAAAGTTTTAGAGTTTTTTTTTTTTATATAAAAACATTAGAGTTTACATTTTTCATATAATAGAAAAATAATATTAAGAGAATAAGGTTAAAAAAGAAGAAGAAGACTGGACTCCGAATTACCCAAGATAGGTAAAAAGGAGTAATTAATGTATAGAAAGTTTTGAGAGAATAGCATAGGGATAATATATGAACATAAGCATCTAATCTAATGAATGTGTGATATCTTTTTTAATTATTGGAATTGAAGAAAGCAATTGCAAGTTGGCACGTGAAAGTGAAAGCTCATGACGTTGCCTTGCCACGCTCTAATTTGGTCCTGATGTTAATTGGCTTTCAATTAAGATTCGGTTTGATGGGGTAATACAATGCTTGCTTTTCAAGCTCTTGAATGGCTACGTATCTGTATCCAATTGGCTCATTAGCTGCTATACTCCGTGCATTCATAACTCTACGTCTACGTCCGTCTGGCCCTTCAGACGATTTTAAAGTCACCAACCTGTACCTCTCCTGATCCAACCCCCAAAGCCAACAACTAAGGATTTGGTTATTTGCATTTGGGTTTTCTGCCGTTGTCATTTAACGGCTGCGATCAGCGCTCAGCATCCTTAATACATCACAGTCATCTAATTCTTGAGCATTTGTTTAATGAGTTTTGTCCTTTTGGTTTTGGTGTGGACGACTGAAATGGACTGGAGGTGCTGAAAGCTGATCACAGCTGTTGGATGACGACTACAGAGGCTAACCGCAAAAAACTCAAATGCAAAAAATCTAAATTCAACAACTTAAATAGCATATCAAGTCTCTCTAATTTCCATTACAGTCGAATTGCCTCTGCAGTCTCCACCGCTATTATTTTCTAACTATCCAATTTGGATTTTAGCAAGTACAAGCTGCGTGATATACTTCCAACACCTAGAGCCACCGACACATACGTCATATCCATACATTTTATTTTTTTTTTCCTTTTTTCAGCAAAATTTTGAAAGTATCTAAAAATAAATTAAAACAACGAGAATCACTGAAATTCTATATTCATCATTGTTCCATCATAAATTTTGTTTAAAATGACATCACCAATGCATAATTGATTTTCTCAAATTTAAATATTAAAAATTCCAAACACAACGTAAATTGCTTAACAATTTGTATTGATATGAATATCATCTTATTTGAATATATTGATATGATATTAATTTTAAAACCACTTGTTAACTCTTATTGGTTCACTTCCACATATGTGGGTCACGGCTTACGCGGCTGTGTCTCTAATTGATGTAGCCCGAGTGCATCTCTCATCATTATAAGAGCTAGCAAGTATCAAGAGTTAGCATATACAACTCTCGCACCAAAAAAAAAAAAAAAAAAAATCATTGTATAGGTTAACATAAAAAATGGCCTATCAGAACATACTGGACCCATTTCAGTATTTCACTTCACCATCCCTTTGTGTGTGAACAGGAAAAGTCGTTTCTCTCTTTCCAAAGTAGCCAGCCAGCCATATATGTACATTGTTTTGATCGATCTTATCCTATTTCAATTTTCCCTCCTCTTTTTTAGATGGTCGGGAACAACCACATAGTAGAACACCCTCTGGTCTGGAGTGATTGGATGAATTCTAGAAATTGATCTTATGTTAAAAAGTTAAATAAGACAATTGACCTAGTGACCCACTAATATGAAAATTGACGGCCCAATTTGATCCCATGGTCACAAACTCACCATTGACTCATGAATTGTGTCTTTTTTTGTTTTTTTTTGGGCAGCAAATCATTTGAAGATTTGGGTGTAGATAAGCATCGTTAAGTCCGTGTCAATATCATCAATAAAAGTTCATGTCCTACAGTAACAACGGTTTTGACATAAAGGCACTACGTTGTATTGGGTTTATGGATTTCAAAAAAATAAATAAATAAATTAAGTGTTTCTATACATAATTCTTATCACATTAATCAGTATAAATTTTTAATTTAACTAAAAGTTTTAGTTGAAGTTATAAAAAATATAATTATATTAAAAAAATTTAAAAAAATTAGTACATTTATAAACTTATTCGAATTTGATTTAATTAACATACAATGTTGTGTTAAATAAAAAAAAAATGTAGTACTGGAGAAAAGTAGACTGCATGCGAAGCAATCCCAAATAAATACATGACAAAATTCAGATTATCTATTTTTCAAACAAAAAAAAAAATACTAATATTTTATTGTTATTGTTATCCACCAAAAGGTGCAATTGAATGGGCAAATTTTTTGAAGGTAGGTGAAACGTAGCATAGAGAATCACCAACATCGAAAGGTAATGGGATTGGCCCAGACAAGTGGTAATGGATTCACGCGGTTTTAACCCCAAAAACAAGGAAGCACATATGATACGTATCACTGAATGCTGAATATTCTAAATCTGAGGGCTGAGAAGCTTTAATGAACGGCACCGCTATGGTTGACCACCAATTAAGCTCGTCTGCGATGCAACCTGCTTCTAGTTTGCTCACCCGACACCCTGGGAGCGGAATGGGATGTGATGGAACCGACCGATTGAGATTGAGGTACCATGCTGACATTAGAGAATGTTTCACCCACGTGGGCATATATCCATCGGCGCATTATTCTTCTTCTCCTGTCCTACCTAATACTTGGTCTATTACTTAGCTTCTTACTAAGACCCACGTCGGCCCACACGACGAGAAGCGCTAGTCTATAAATAATGTTTGATTTGACAAGCAAATTATTGTATACCGAAAATGGTTTTTTATTTATTGTATAAATAATGTTTGATTTCACAATCAAATTATCTATTTTTATGAATTTAATTTTGATTATAGGAGACAATGTCATCGCTAATGGTTTCCAGGGAACTCTCCTGTATTATTCTTCTTGTCGTGAATTTTATTTAAATATGCTTTCTTCTTAGAAGAACTATTACTAAATAAAATAAAAGAAAAATAATAAATTAAACTGGAAAGGAAGGGACGACTCAATTCATTATCTATGTAGTACCTTCTTTCACATCCGAAAAGAAAAAAAGTTTACCTTAAAGTGAAATACCACTTGCCACAGAAAATTCATCTTATTTTTCCGTTGGATTTTATTTTATTTTCTTTATTGTTGTTTTGTTTTGCTTCTTAACTCTGGTTCAAATTGTTCGGGCCTGTATTCTTCTTTGTTAAGTTAAAATTCGAAAGCATTCTGGCTATGGACCGCTTCACTTTTTCTCCAAAATTCCTTCGGCCAATTCCAAGATATGGAATGTGATATTAGAAAAAAGAGTGTGTAAAAAGAATTTTCCAATTCTTTCAGTATATTGGGCCTATAGTGTTAGACCCCTTAGATGTGAGTAATGGCCATCTCTTTCGGTACAGGCCGTAATTTCTAACCACACACCTCTCCATCTCACACTCCCTGCATCATGTCGAAAGAGTGGGTTTTAATGGGCAATGCCTTTTGGATCATGTGATTTCCGGTCTTTCCAAAATGCTTTCTCAAGAATGGATTATGTAATGTGTGTGTGTGTGTGTGTGTATATATATTATTTTAATTGGGAGTTTGGCTAAGCTTTTGTGAAGTGTATTCATTTTATTTATTTTTTGATCTTAAGTGTGTTTATTTTAGACTCCATCCACTGGGAGTGGTGTGATTTTCTCAATTATCAGCTTTCACACGATGATATCCATGAACATATGTAGTCGAGTCACACCCTGCAGTCTAGGTCCCCAATACAATTTATACCCTATGACATAAAATAATCCACTTCATATAGAAATTCTTGCTTAAATAATAGACATGGTCTATTGATGAGGAATTTAAATAATTGTATAATGTCAAAACTATAATGCTTAAGCTATATGCTTCAAAGTCCCTAAGAAAAAAAAATTATGGTGTCACGTATAAATATTTATGTTTCTTTTACCCCTTGCATGTCTCGGAAAGAGGGAAACGACTTTGCAACTCGCCTAGCCGATTTCCCACTTGACATCACTTCCTGAAATATCTAAGATTTTGAATCAATTTTAAATACTGGGCTCATCGATTCAATAATACAATAATAATAATAATAATAAATAAATAAATAAAATTTGGTGAGCAGCCCTTGTGAATCGGTAGTTTAATAAAACAATAGCATTACCCATCAGAATATATCGTAGAGGATATTTGCATGCGAGAGCTAAAAACTAATTGGTTGCGCAATTTTTGGATTAAAACCTTCTGAATCTATCACATGGGACTCGATCAAGTGAACATATATAAAACACGAAGAGGATTGTCTTTTTCCAAACACATAGCTCAACATTCGAAGTTGTCGTCTTTATGTCTTTGGCTTCCTCATGTTTTGGGCAAGTTCCCTTCCCAAAATTAACATGAACTTGACCCAGCGTGCACATTAATTATGAGTAATCAAACATGGGTATCTAAAAGCACATGCTTACATTACTTACTTTCATGCTTGCATTTTTTGTTTCTAGTGCTGTTTTCAATCAAGGAGAAATCAAATGCTGTGGATACATGGCCAGAGAATTCTCTTCCGAGAAACTCCAAAACACTGTTCAAAACGTTTGCTTTATCCCATATGTTGTTTAGTTCTTGTACCTCAAAGTTTAAGAATCTTCCTAAAAATTCTCATACACAATTATTATAACTAAACTTCCTTAACTTCTTTTGTTTCTCCTTATTCATTTCCTTCAGATTCTTCTCATTCTGTTCTTTAGCTGAGCCACTGCGAAATGATTAATTAAAGAGTCCATCTATATTATAATGGATATGATTAGATAAGATGGCTAGGGGGGAAAGTTGGTCAGCTTTTTGATTGAAAGATTCCATTCTGCACCTGAAACAGAGAAAATTAGTTACCAAAGGAGACTAAATGGTAAAAGAAACAAACATGGTGGAGCTTTTATGGGATTTATGGGTGGCCATGATTTCCAAAACTCAACGTGCATGCATTTGGGTCATTTCTATTCCACATCACTTGTATATGATATGATGGTCCCGTTGATAATGTTCAAATCACATGATAGAGTTTAAAAAAATGTTCCTATATAAAGCAGCCTTTTGGGTAAGTTTTATAGAAGAATACAAAAACATCACAGTAATGTAAGGAATGGATATATATATATATATATATATATATATATATATATAACTTGAGAGCTATGAGGAGGGAAGGCAAAGAAACAAGTAATTTCCATTTTTTCCCCTTGTTAAAACAAGGGGGAAAAAAGAAGAAGAAAAAACAGAGAGACAGAAGGTGGGGTTGAGGGTTTGGAGGGAAACAAGGAAGAGAAAGTACATCACGTGCGGTGTACAGCTGCAATTCTTATTCCTTATGGAGCAAAACAATATTAATTGGTAATCCGCTGAGCTGAGTAGTAAGAAACCTCTGCAATATTTAACTATCTAAGTTTTCAACAAAGTACTTGTTGCAAATGAAAATTACTATAATTATCATTACTTTTTGAATGAAATAAGTTCTACTTTAATGTGAGGTGACCATACTCTTAGTTAATTGATACGCATATGTACGTAGGGGCAATCTCACCGGGCGTGCCATTCACGTGAAGTATTTTTATTCACGTGAGATACAAAAAATTGCTTCTCTGCTCAACTGGTCCTGGACAGTGAAGATATATATTAAGGCCCTACAAATAAAACACAGGTATTCCTTTTCGAAATTCTTATTTGTCTGAATGTGAGTGAACGAGCAAGTGAAGAGAGAAAGAGAGAGAAAGAATGATTGGAGAATGTTTAAAGAAATATAGTGTTGTCCAGAGAGTTGAGTTGTCCTGCTCTGGGTAACATGCATGCATGCTGCATAATTACAAGGGCTTCAAGTTCTGGTCTTTATTTAGAAAATAGAGAAAATGGGGACCAATATTGAGAAGTGTAAATTTGACAGCGCAGACAATAAACAGTAATTTTTGACTAAACGATTGTTTTTGTCTAATCTATTCTGTCATTTTAAGCATGGGAGGTAATTAAAGTTGAGTTCCCTCTTGACTAAGTTTCCCGGTCTCACTGTTTTGGTTTTTGTACTGTGTTTGATTACGTCAAAGCATCAGCACCTATGCACCATGTCTTGTTTTTTTGTTTTTTAATAAATATATAATCATGGTGTTGTTGTTCTTATTGAATTCATTCTCTCTCTCTATATATATACCCACAGTTCTTGTTCTAATAGCCACCGTGGGTATTTCGTGTCATTAGTAGATAATATATTCATATTCATTGTCACATCACTTGATAAATGTAATAATTTATCTGGTAGACTCCAGTTTTAATTGAACAAGCAATCTCTAATTAACTTGATTTGAAAAGCAGAAAATGAAAATGAAATATGATACACGACGAATGTAAAGGTGGTAATTAATTAATAGATGTGAATTTAATACCTCGAGTAGACTCTAGTTATTGTGATTCCTACCCCACTTTCTTTCATTCTTTTCTTTTTTCCTCTCCCATGTACTTTCATTCTTTTCACTTCTTTCAAAACAGCGTGTTTTTGACCTTCTTTGTCGATTTCGACCTTATTTGTCGATGTCGATTAATAGGTATTTGCGGATTAGGATAAAAGTTGGTGTCTCTTAAATTTATTATTTTGTGTCTTTTAATTACTTTCATTTACATGAGCTCATCTCATGCTTTGCTCATAAACCGTTTAAAATGCTTGCATTTATAAATATTTTGAGAAGCTTTCAAAATAATTATTATATACTTTCAGATATAAAGTAATTAGTGTATATTTGAAAACTATTCATTACAAAGAACTATATAGTTTGACATTATATCAAATTAGATAAAATTTCTGGAGCAAGAAGGAGAGAGAAAGAAGAGGGCCGTTACAGTTTGTGTGTTTGTGCTTTTGTCAATTAAAAATAATGTATTTCTTTGGCTTTAGCTGTCATACATAAGTAACAAACATCATTATTTATTTATATAAACTGCGTGCGATTAATTCTCTCAATATGTCAAGTGTAGCAGTTGAACCCAGCAACTAGTTACAGTACTTGAGATGCAGAAGACTTGCAATGTTTAGAATAGAAAACGGGAAAGAATGATGAGTGATAATTATGTACATGATGAGGGAGCTGGGAAAAGGAGGTGATGAAGGAGAAAAGTGGGCAGAAAAATGATTTGTTCATTATAGGAGGATGATGATGACCCGTGAGTATAACTGCCTCAAAATGAAATCTACCCACACTGGTCTGGCCACCATTACATTACATGACAAAAAACCCAACTCTCGCAACAAGACAATTTGGTGGCCGGCTACTTCACATGCCACCAAAATCCAACACAGCCAGCCACCCTCTTCTCTTACACCACACTGCCTCTGCACACCTCTTTCTCTTTCCCAGACGAAAGAGAAGCAAAATCAGAGATAAAAGCAGATTAGACCCTTTTGTAGCCATGAAAACGTTGTTGTCTTCCCATTTCACTGCTCCTTTAGCCTTTGGCTTAATTTGCACCAACTGAAAAAGCCTGGTTATTGCAAAGAATGGTCTATTTTCCCCAATTTGACTTCAAATGAGTTTTTTCGGGATGAGAGTTCCCCGCCTACTGATTAGTCTCTTTTGGTAAGAACAATAATATTCTCTCTCATAAAAAAGCTGAAATGTCTATTTCCCATTGATCCCTTTTCCAGAATTCTCCCAATTTCTACTGCTAATTTCACCACAATTGGATCGTTTCCCAATGGCCAAAGCTACCCACTAATAGTCAGGTCACTTTCTCTTTTCTCTGCTCCCTTTCTGATTTCTGTTCTGATTAATTCCCGTTCACCCCCACCCCCACCCCCACCATTTTCTTTCATCTCTCTTTCACTTATTTTGTACTCGCTCTCTTATTTTCTCACTGTCAACCAATGACGCAATTCACACCGCCACTACCACCTTTGCACCAAATCACTCCCTTTTCCAGCCAAACCATGAGCAAGAATCAGCAAATTCCTAGGACTAGACCCTGGCCTGGATTCTCCACATCCAAGGCCCTTGCTACCACAAGCTTAGGTGATTCCAATTGTATGGAACGGTTACTTGTTCACTGTGCAAATGCTATAGAAAGTAACGATGTCACTCTGGCTCAGCAAATCCTCTGGGTATTGAACAACATAGCAACTCCTGATGGCGACTCCAATCAGCGCCTCGCTTGCAGCTTCCTTCGTGCTCTCACCGCTCGCGCCGCCAAAACTGGTATCTGCAAAATGTTAGCAGCCGTAGCAGAATCCCACACCAACCTCGCTATACAAACCCACAAATTCTCCATCATCGAGCTAGCCAACTTCGTTGACTTAACCCCATGGCACCGTTTCGGTTTCACGGCGGCTAATTCAGCCATTATAGAAGCCACCGAAGGTTTCTCAGTAATCCATATCGTTGACTTGAGCTTGACACATTGCATGCAGATTCCTACGCTTATTGATGCAATTGCTAGCCGACATGAGGTTCCACCTCTCATAAAGCTTACAGTAGCTGGTGCCACCCAAGATATTCCTCCTATGCTTGATCATTCCTACGAGGAATTGGGTACAAAGCTGGTCAATTTCGCTAGGTCTAGGAACGTTGTAATGGAATTTAGAGTGGTTTCTTCGAGTTATGCTGATGGGTTCGCGGCTTTGATCCAACACCTTCGGGTGCAACATTTAGTTTACGCAGCAGAAGGTCATCATCGTCGAAGCGAGGCCCTAGTTATAAACTGTCACATGATGCTTCACTATATTCCTGATGAAACCCTATCAGCAATTCCTGATACGGATTCAGCAAACTATACTTTTGACTCTTGTGCTTTTGCTACTGCTAGTACCACCACTTTGTCGTTACGATCAATGTTTCTTAAAGCGCTGCGGACATTAGATCCAACAGTTGTCGTTTTAGTAGACGAAGATGCAGATTTAACATCGAATAATCTAGTATGCAGATTAAGGTCTGCGTTTAATTATCTGTGGATACCTTATGACACAGTGGATACGTTTCTTCCTAGAGGGAGTAAACAAAGGCAGTGGTATGAAGCTGATATTTGCTGGAAGATCGAGAATGTTATAGCATGTGAAGGGCTTCACAGGGTTGAGAGGGTTGAACCTAAGAGCAGGTGGGAGCAAAGAATGAGAAATGCAAACTTTCAAGGGATTATGTTCAGTGAGGATGCAGTTTCCGAGGTGAAAACGATGCTAGATGAACATGCAGCTGGATGGGGCCTAAAGAAAGAAGATGAACATCTTGTGCTCACCTGGAAAGGACACAATGTTGTCTTTGCCTCTGCGTGGATACCTGCTTGAACATTTTTCTTACCTTGTAATGTATGAGCAATAAATATTTCATTTTATTTTTAATTGATATTATTAGTTTAGATCTTCTTTTCTGTAGTTTTAAGAGAAAATGAGTAGAGGAGAAGTTATAAGTTTAACATAGCGAGACTTAATGCCAGGTTGTGTTTATTTCGTTTTGTTACAAAATTTAAAATAAGTAGTGTTAAATGATTCATAGACTTAAGTAATTACCTCTTAAGTTCGAATCCATCACATGCGGTTCCTCCTTATAAACTCTCAGTTGAAGTCTATAACGTGCCCTAACGTTGGGATGAGATAGCCTTTAAAATTCATGCAATATTGGCACCAAGTTGATACCTTTTCTTCTAGATTGCGTCTTTCCCAAATGATATTGTTACATTAAAGCACAAGAAGAAAAGAGACGTTTTAATCCCTCTTACAATATAAGGGAAAAATAAAAGAAGCTATGTTCAGGAACCTTTGCCAATTCATATTTTTTGGGCTTGTTCACGATATGGTCTGAATTGTTCTTTAATTAAACCCTGTTCTGGGACTGTTTATAGGTCATATTCTGCTTTTGTCACGAAAAAAGTAGGAAGCTTTTTCCAACATTCCAGCATTCATAAGTTTCCGATGACAAGATCAACAATGTAGAAGATAGGTCGTTATCCCCATGTGCGTGGCTCTAACAATGCACAATACCCTGTACTGAAGGCAATCATAGTTTGTTCAAGTCAACGATTAGGGCAAAGTTGACCCTCCTTGAGGTGAAAAAAGAGGAGCGTGTTGCTTAGTCGATCATTGGGTTACAAACAAATTAGTCTATATATGCCTTTTGGACTGTCACTGCAAAAAATAAAAAGGATTAAGCCATTGCCGGAATCAACGAGCTTTATAATATCTAAGTATTTTGGTGTGAATTCTGCGTTTCTTGTTAAATTGAGGAGGCTCTAGGAAGCGCAGCCGAACCTGCGACCATCTTGGGTGGCAGACGCGTTGGGATGTAGGAAACGACGTCGTTGTTGGAGGGTTTTTTGAGAAAATCTTAGAAATATAGCTGATATATTCGTCCTGATCCTGGTTATTTGATTTATCAATGATGTCTCGTGGTATTGGGAACAGTTTCTTCTGCTGTCGGTCAAGGCCGAATCTCATGCTAAGTTACTTCCCAAATGAGCTCAGTTTACCACTACGTACAATTTAATCTCAATCAGAAGAAACGCGCATGTATCAAATGTGGCCCTATGCTTTTAAATTAGAGTTTGAGGAAAAAAGAGAAAGAGACAGTGACTTGACTGAAGGAACAGATGGTAAATCACGCTTGGCTCCTAACTTGGCAAACGAAGCTTGAGTGCACGTAAGGTGTGGGCCGGAGTGAGTCGGTCAACATCGAAACCAAAAGACAGGATATCGGATATCATTCCTTTGATGATTGTCTGTTTCATTAAGGCTAGATTCTTTAGGTAGATCACTTTAATAATTTTTTGGAATTTTCTTATTTTATAGAATTAGTGCAGCGTTTAAAAAAAAAAATAAGAAAATGGAATTGAGGGTATATACATGAAAGAAATATTATAGTATATATCAGTGTTAATTGATATTTAAATTTACAAAAATCTTACTCAGACTGAAACAAAGGATATAAAAAAGAAAAAAAGGGAGATTATACTTTATTTTCATAATCAACTTCACAAATTTAATTCTATCAGCTAATTTTTACTTATAAATTGCCAAGGTAATAACTAGCTTTTAAACTTGGGAGTAATTACCATACATATAATAAGATTTTAAAGTATAGCTCTACTAAAATTAATTAAATTATTATTTTTGAGTTTGTAAAATACCCAATAAAAATAAAAAAATAAACCTTGATTAGATAGTCACTCCATTAAAAATTTAAGCACTAATATCTATTTGATTGATATAATTAGGTTATTAGAGACTGAATCTTTTAAATATATTGTTAAGAGTTTGATAATAATAAATACCTAAAATTCTTTGCGAATGCCTTAGCATGGATAAATATCCTATGGTTGCTAGAATGGAAGATTTTATTCGTGATCATCGAACTAATAGATTTAAAAGAAGGGCGAGTATTTAGCAAAAAGTTATAAGGAAACATAAAAGCTTCTAGCTAAGTTTAGAAAATGTTCATAAAAGCACATATCAGTTCTAATAAGTTTGATTTGGGAGTTCTTTATTCTATATAGTTTGCTCAAGGTCAACGCTTCTATCCTTTGAGCGAATAACCCCAAGTCAGACAATGCTCACCTCTAATTCGAGTTGTGGTCTTAGAATTGCTAAGAAATCATTTATTCTATGTCAAAAAGCATAAAATAATTATTTTTTATAAAATATATAGATAATATGTTATGGAAAGACAAAAATAAATTGTTAAAAATAAAATTAGGACACGAAATGATAAATTTCTAATATAATTAAATCCATTTTTTTTTAATTATTTTAAAACACAACACATACTAAAATAACTTGATTTTTTGGGATATTTATATTGATCTCCCCAATTGGGATGGACAACGCTACCCGCCCGCTTGTCATGGCCTTCCTGTAAGCATGAAATATGGTGGCGAAGTCACCAGAGTCATAACCAGACAGGTATGCTTGAGCGTACGTGTGTCTTTCCAAGTCCTTACGGCTGATGCAACGTAATAAGCCCCATGATTGGCTGACCAATCCTCGGGACCCCTTTACCATACTTGCACTATTGTAATACGCACGTGCCTTTGACCCTTCCGACTTATTTTTAAGAAGCTTCTGAAAAAGTGTCCTGCTTACAAGCCCTAATCTTTCTTTCTCGCGCTTTCGAAACAAGCTACTACACCACTGATTCATCAATTACAGTGACTGTTGCCCATTGGAACTAAGCTCAATTCCCAATCAATATATTCAGGTTTTGCATTCGATTCTTTGCTTGATTACTATTTTCGCTTCAATGCCTGAATTTCATTTGCTGGGTTTGATTTGCCTGATTAATTTTGGGAGGGGAGTCTCTTGGAACTCGAATTTTCGATTTCACTTGTGAAAATAGCCATTTAGATATAAATCATTGCTAGAGTATGTTATTTGTTAAATTAGTTGAACTATGAAAAGAGTTGGTCTTCATCAATTTCACTCCGTGATCGAGAGAATCTGCTGTGAAATTCTAGAGACTGCAAATAAGTTATAGGATTTGATTTTTTTTAAGCTTTATCAATATCTTTATATCTGAGTTTTCTCTCTATGTCGTCGTCTCTTCAAAATTCTAGTGTTTCAGCTTTTACATCAGCTGTCGTAGTTGACTTGGGTGAGAATAATGTATTAAGAACCAGGCATTAAGGTTTTCAGTTCCAAAAGTAATTATGAAATTCTGTTTGATTGGGTGTGAGTAGGTCTCTCTCAGCCGGATAATTTTTTGATTCTATGTTCTGACTATAGTGACGAACTCAGGAAGCAGGATGCCAGCAACTCGGTACTTTTCGCCAATGGACACGTTAGAGCAGAAATTACAGATCGAAAGGAGGCTTGGTAGCATGAAAGCAAGCAAGTATTTTAATCTTCTCACAAGATTTCTGAGTCTCAAAATGAGCAAATCTGAATTTGATAAGCTCTGCATGGCAACTATAGGGAGAGACAATGTCGATCTTCATAATCATTTCATCAGGTCAATCTTAAGAAAAGCGTGCCTCTCCAAGACACCCCCATCAAGAAAAGGCGTGATAGAAGGTTCTTTGAGTGTTAAAATGCCAAATGGATATCACAAGGGCAATCTTCAGCTGCTATGCAAAGATTTTCCTCAATCTCCTCGAAGAGGGAGGACTCCAAATTTACGTGATCGCAGATTCAGAGACCGCCCAAGCCCTCTTTGTCCTCATGGGAAGAACCATGGTATTGCATGTGAAGATTCAGCTCCTAAAGTTCACGAGCAGCAAAGCACTACCGATCTACATTCTGTAGGTAGCAGGCCCCCTCTCTCAGTGGAAGATGGAGAGGAGGTTGATCAGGATTCTGGAAGCCCAAGCATTTATAGCAGGAGTCCTGTTAGAGCGCCTCTTGGACTTCCCACAAACATTAAAGGAGCACGAAAAATATGGTGCAATGGATCTACTTCTGCTGCTATCACTAATACCTGTCAAAACATTGGTCAGCTACCTGATACAAGTTCTTTGATGAAGAGGTTGGAGCAGAAGTTGGAAACAGAAGGATTTAAAATCTCTGTTGATTCTGCCAACTTATTGAATAATGCACTTGATGTTTACCTCAAAAGGTTGATAAAACCCTGTTTGGATCTAGTTGTTTCAAAATCTATTGACAAATTCAGTGGTCAAATCCAACATGGTTTCAATGGGTTGCCAACTAGTAGATATGTTCAGAAGCCTAGAGGGTCTGTTCTTGCATCTATCTCTGATTTTCGGGCTGCAGTAGAGTTAAATCCTGTTATACTTGGAGACGATTGGCCACTACAATTCGAGAAGATCTGCTTACGCGCATCAGAATAATGAACTGCCACAGGTTGTACAGTGTACTGGTTCAAGCTAAAAATTTGGCTTTTCCTCAAAATGATTATAGGTATTGGAATTGTCAAATCCACTCCACTCGAATCTGATATCTATCTCGAAGTCATAGGCCCTGCTGATGCACATATAAGTGGAAAACATGGGAAGTTTTGGATCTGCGTGACCATATTGTGTATAGGTTTAAGTGCTGACTAATTTATCTTGGGACTTTATGACACGTCTAATTTTAGAAATATTGACACCTGTAAGAGTTCACCTCAGTGAATAGATGGGGATCACTTCGATACCTTCGGCAGATTATTTGTTCATTTTATAAACCCGTTATCAATAAAATTTATTTTCAATTTTTTCGAGAACTGAAGTTCTATTCTTCAATCTTTTGAGTATCGACTGGTCATTTATATTTGGATATTTCTCTATTTATCTCTGCTGTGTTTCTTTAGATGTGCACGGGTTGTGATAAATAGAACAGTTTTCCGAATCAGGTCTTTCATGAAATTGCATACAGCCTGGCAGATTTCAACCTCTTGCCTTATTTTTTTTTAGCGTTCAAACTGGTCTTTTATGCGTGTGGACACTGTACTCCTAGTCCTCGTCTTTTTAGAGGATGTGGAAGCTCAATAGACATGAAGGGAGAGAGAAAAAGAATCAGAAAAGAAATCCCGTAGGAGCAACTTCAGCTTTAAATAGTGCAGAGTTAAATCGTAATTAGTACTGTAAATGCTGTCTACATAACAGTCATGTGCTTGTTGAGATTTTTTTTCACGTGGGATATAAGTTGATAAAGGTTGTTAGATTCTTTCTGAAAGGTATGGATGCGCTATTAAATTCTTTCATTTAGATATCAATCGGCTAGTCTCCGTTCTTTTATACCTTGGTTGTATTTCCACAGGGTTCAGAAAGTTCTCAACTTGTTGGCCTTTTGGTTTTAGCTTTCGGTGGAAGTTTTTATCTGATATAATGAATGTTCAAGTGTCTACAATCTGCCTCCGTCGATACTAAGTTACAACGCTATAGATGTCACATTAAATAACAGAATGCAGATGGTGGAGCAAAATTGCTCGCATCGGAGGACTAACAAATAGGCATAGTTGCTAGTGTCTTTGCAGTTGGCAAAGTTTGCTGATTCCAGAGCCTTTGCTTTGCTGCTCTTCAGCGTATTGTGAAATGATGAGCTATTGATGCAGAAAGTGGCGCACTCAAATGAGAAAACCTGTTATCTTAATCCACGTATTTTAAAACAATAGACTATTCAGTTTCTCTTGATGATAATGCATATTTACCAGCTATTTCATGTCTCTTACCAGGTTTTATGTAGTATATCTTTTGCCACTTTCCCCTGGATTATTTTCTTGCTGATTTTTATGTTAAGCTTCACTTATGGTATTTAATATTAGTGAAAGGGCATGCCTTTTCCGTCCTGTTCTGTAAGCTTTTCCTTGCATATTTTCTCTTGCTTTATCAATCAAATTCTGACTTCTCGGATGGTTTTGTGGAATAGCCTCGACTAGGGGGAAAACTAAAAGAATGGTGAAATAATTAACTGTTCTTTGGTTTGCTTTTCAACCTTCTTCTTTACCTCTGCTGTTTTCCATGTTTAATGTAGCTAGCAGTAATTTAGCATGAGGAGGTTAAAGTTTATAGACTGCAGTTAAAGTTGTGTTTCTTTACTATTTATTGAATTTTCTGATACATACGTAAACTCAAGCTGGAAAAGGTAAGTTATCCAGTATTTAACATAGTTCTGAGATTGATTGCACTGTTAATAAAACGAACACATACACGGTCAACGAACTTGATAGGGACGCAGTTGCTTTGTTTAGACTATTCTCTCTATCTCTGTCTTTTTTTTTTTTTTGGGAATAAGGGAGTCAATAATTTGCTGATTGTCATATCTAATTTTCAAATAAAAGATTCTTTCACTCCCTTACTTTTTCTATTTTGTTGTATTCTACCTGTAAGAGTTATCTTTACGCTTGTCGCTCCCACATTAAT
This sequence comes from Bauhinia variegata, assembly GCA_022379115.2. Taxonomy (NCBI): domain Eukaryota; kingdom Viridiplantae; phylum Streptophyta; class Magnoliopsida; order Fabales; family Fabaceae; genus Bauhinia; species Bauhinia variegata. Next base: position 15,862,379 of record CM039436.1, on the reverse strand, counting down.
GTTTTGCTTGATGGCCTACATAATTGCTTCATTATGATAAATGCATATCAAGTTGCTATTTTTCTTTTTTTTAAACATATCAGGAATTATTTTATTATCTAATGATATATCAGTTAACTTTTGCATTGCATCATTATAGAGAGGATGAACTTTACAGAGAATAACTAAAAAGATAAGATTGTGAAATGGATTGCAATCTTAATAGTACAAATACCGCCAGCCAACTTGAAAGGTGTATATACACCTACTCTCCTTGTTTGTTATGCTGTCTTCCATGTGGGGAAACAGGCTGATTTATCTCAAACCACAAACTCGGCAAAATACCTTTTTGGAGGAATCATACTAGTTTATTCGCTGTTGAGAATATCTAAATTAAACATGAAAACTCAGATTTACATCAAAATTAAATTATTCCCTTGCTTATTCTGTAATAATATCATTATTAATAGTAAATCCCTCCCCTTTTGCACTTTCCTCCTCTCTTTTTCTTTCCAATTCTAACTTGAACTCCGACATGATTCATGAATTATTATTCACTGTGTCTGGTCAACCAAGCACATCACACCTCGTACGAATGTTTCCATTCTTTGCATTCTTGATCCCCACTCGGCCCAGCTTAGTTATGGCAGCGATGAAGTTAGCGTTGAAGGTATTGCTATTACTGGCGAAAGCATTGACTGCGGATTTGGATCTCGGGTCGGTAAAGAGGACCTGGTCCGAAGAGAACAGACCCTTGCCTTGGAGAAGGTTCTTGTAATAGGCATTGTCAAATGCACGTGGAGTGGTTGGGTCCATGTTGATGGCTATTCTCGGATCCACATTCCTGGGGCACATAGACTGTAGCTCGGTTGCATATTGCTTGTCCAATGTAGGATCTACTGGACTTTGAGGGCTGAAATTGTAGATTCTATTCGCAAACCTGGAGCAATGGGAGAATCCAACGGTGTGCGCACCTGCAAAACCACAACACCTCGTTGATCAGAATGCCCAAAACTACAACACTCTGCTTCAGCTTTCTAGCTGGTTTTGCAAGTGCATGCAGCTCCAGAGCTTCAAGCGTTACAATTTTCTTTATCATTAGAGTGATTTAGAATCTTATCTGCATATGCTCATATCAAGTTTATGATAGCTGATCAATTATTCAACCATATTCCAATTATGATCACAAGGGAACACATCCTAATATGATTGATTTGGGTGGTATCCTATGATTGGATAGTGTCAAGCACGCGCCATACCTGAGAGGGCGATCATGTCCGTTTGAGTGAGGCCGTTGGAAGCAAACAGGGAATTGAGTTGGTTCAAGTTGGAATCAGGCGAAGGGAGCCTCCCGTTTACATTTGAAGCCTTTGAAACTAACCCATCAAATCTTCCCAATTCAACCGCATAGGAAGGTCCACCAGCCTGTGCATGCAAATTGCATTATCTCAATAAGTTGTTTAGTTCTCGTATTCACAGAGAATAGAATGAAGATGACTTAATGGTGAAGATTGAGAAGTTCACAAACCAGAGCAATAACATCTCGAGTCGCAAGTGCAAGAATATCAGCGCAAGAGACCTTGTTTTTGCACTGCGGGACAGAATCCACAGCTTCTTTAGCTTTAATCACTGTGTCAAACCCATCACCGGCCAATGACAGATTGTCAGGGTGATCCTTCTCTGCTTTGTTGTTTGGTGTGGATTGTATCATAACTGAAGCATCACAACCCTGTAATGCAGCTAGCCATAATGGACTTAGAATTTGAGTTCAACCAAAAAAAAAAAAAAGTGCAAACAATATAGAATAAAGATTTTCTATATAACCAAACTAATGGATTACCTGGACAAAGCAATCATGGAAGAAGAGACGAAGGGTTGCAGGAACAGTAACAAACGTTTGCTGAAATTTCTTTCGAACTGCTTCTCTGACAATGCTTTCGACATTCGGACAAGTTTTGGCATAGTGGTTTCTACTTAGCTGCGCAGAAGCGTAATATGGATAAAGACAGAGACATAATGAGACTGACCACACAAGTACAAGACTGAACCGACCCATTTGCTATTTTCCTAAGTGGAGGATAAAGGGACACTCCAAAAATGCAGAGGTTTTTGGTAGCAAAAGTGGAAGAGAATGATGCCCAAGTAGAAAGTAGGAGGTGGTATATATGAGCAATCAGTTTGTCGTAGTCACGGGTCAGTCGTATTAAAAATCTTTTCAACTTTTTAACAGCAAATAAAGCACATTTTGTATAATAATGGTTATGGTTATTATTATAATAATATAAGAATGGTACAATTAGAAAGGGACATGAACAGTGGTTTGCTCTTTCAATGGCCGCCTTCATCTCCTCCAAATCAATGATTTGAGTAGGAAGGACTGAATCGGGTCAGGTTTATAAACCAATTTCCGGAAAAGAGTTGGACCACGTAAGGAGGATATCTAGAGCGAGAAAAAGAAACAGATACCAGACCAAGGGGCTGCTAAAAGAGTGCACAACAAAAATGTAGAGTGGCATGCACGTTAAGGTCACTCTCCTTGGGCTTCCCTAGCAGAAAAGAGAGAGTACTTTTCCCAGTTTGATTGCTCGACGGACCAAAAATCTGTTGTTAAGAGATAAACTGGGCAAAATGTGTATTAGCTGGGAGGCCATACCAGGAATTACATCCTTATCAGAAAATTATTTACACAAGTTAGTTTGACTGCTTAAGTGTTAAAAAAATTGGAACACACAATAGGCATTTTAGAAGACTACTATATATACATGCGATTAGTTATGAGTTTTAAGATTTAAAATACTGGACCGTACATTAAAGAAAATAAGTGAGAGAAGACATGAGATCATAACAGCTTGTATAAATCAGAGAATTCCCTTTTTTTTTTTCCCCCAACAGCTAAACCATTAAGATCCAATAGATAATAATTTGTGATAATTATATGGCTAGTATCTGATCTGTCGGTGATTCTTATTTTACACCCATTTGTACTTGTAAGCGATTTTAATTTTAGCCATTTGACGTATATGGGCATCATTAGGATGGCGATAACAAGACAAAACCAAAAGAACACGTGTTTCACAAAAGATGTTATAAGAAATTTAACATAAAAAATAAAAAGAGAATGTCAAATCAAGTAAAGGATGCTGGTGACTGAAGGATGCGAGGGAGGCTGCTTGCCAGCTTATGCATACCGAAATTTCTAGTTGATTAAGGTATAGTCATTCAAAAGTGAAAGCCATTGGAATATCATAGCCCTCATATGGCAATCCATCTTCTGAATTTTTTGACTTTGTGTAGTAGTAAGAGAGAAAAAATGACTAGGCTAACACATAATAATTGGCTGCTCATGCACGTAATCTCATTGTTAACATACATTTTATCTGACTCTTCCACCATCTTTTGCTCTTTTTCCCCTCTAATGCATGACAGCTTTGGCGGATTATTCTCGTTAGGTGCTAAGTTGTTATCTGATGTGGGCCAAGTCGTTACAGCATCAACGTCTAACTTCTTCAGTTTCTTATGATTTTTTTGAACGTATTGCTTCTCTCTTTTTCTAGTCGTTGGTTTACAGTATCAGCAAAGCTTGGTTTCATCCAGGGAACATGAGGCTCCCAAAAGATAAAGATGTTTGTCAAATAATGACAAAAATAATTATTGAAAATGTTTTGTTCTGGTGGAATTTTGTGTATCTTTAGTTTAGAAATATTCTCTAATTATTGAATACATTCTATATTTTTGAATATGACCGGCGGCGTGAGTAATTCTAAACTAGAAGTAATAATTTCTATAAATCAGAAGCTGTTAATTAATTCTAATACTGTTAGGTAAAGCTGGGATTCTCTAAGCATTCAGAAAGACAGCAATTGTGAAGTGGGTAAAGAATATTGATAAAAGTCCAATAGTATTCATGTGTGGTGTTGATTTTGTCTTATGGATAAATGAGGAAAAGAAGAACTTCAGTTTAGAATCGTTTAATTTCAAAAATTTCTGAACAAAAACCATGAATATAGTGTGTACTCATATGAGTTGCCTGGTTTACCTTAGAAATTAAATGTACTTTTTGGTTTGAATAATTGGACTTTTGATAATGTCAGGTACATGGGTTGGACGCACGATTTTTCACCTCCTTAGTAGATATATCCAATCTCTGATGAAATTTTTATTATGAATGATCAATGTAACATGCTAAAAATAGTTCAAGAGTATACGAAATTAATTAGTCAAATATATTAACTGTGTTTTGGGCTTCAAGTTCAATTAGTCTAATATATTAACGACTTTTGGGGTTGGCTTCTATTAATTATAGTATTTGGGCCCATGAAAAATTCAGCCACTATTGGGCTTTTCCCTTCCCTCCTTCTGCTCGTCATTTTTTTTTTTGAATAGAAAGCAACAAGTTTTTCTCCTTGTCATTTTTCAGATGAATTTATTTAAGTTATTTTGCATTATTTGGAAAGGCACTCTCTTTAATTAAGTTGCATCATTCTTATATAACATTAATAATTCGAGTGAACAACTCTACCGCGTTTTCTATTTCGGACACTGCATATAAGTAAATATTATGAAAATAAATCTAATATGTTATTCATAAAAAAAATTAATATAATTTTCATTTTGATTTTTCTCGATTTAGTTATTCCGCAGTCCGTTCAATGTTATTAGACAATGGATTAAAGTTTTAAAAAAAAAAAAATTAAGGTAGAGGTCTTATATTTTAATTCGCATTTTTCCGTTAGATGGTGATGTCTTTGGGAGGTGTTCTTCATAACAGAAGCTTTTCAAAGATGCGGTGGATAAATCAAAATTCATTAACTGATTGGCTAGGTTGTTCTTCAAAACAGCTTAATTAGATGTTCTCAAATTTGAGTCATTAGTGTTGTTTAATAATTTTCCCAACTCGAAAATGCAGCACCGGAGTATTGTGGGGTCCTGTCACGATGCTTGCTAGATCATGTGCCAGATTCTCTTGTCTAACTCATAACCAGCCCCGCAGAAGAAAAGGGAGAAAAGAAAAGACATTGATTTTGAGGAACCTTCTCCCTGCTGAGTCAAAATTGGGAGGTCCATGAATGATCCTTCATTATATATATATATATATATATATATATATATATATATATTCCATGTAAGACACCCAACCTTAGCGTCAATCAAATCAGTTTGTCTCTCAGATACAACATGTAACATGGTCGAAGCAGAACAGAACTCCCTTTTATCTCTCTCTTCATTGAAGAATCATATGTGAATGCAACAAAGATAATGTCACAAAAAGTTGTGGCTAACAGAGAAAGTGGGATAATATGAGAAAAGAACCAATGGATGGAGATGAAGGATCATATTATTTAATCTCATCTGCATGTGGAAGGAAAGAGCTAGCGTCCAAAGACATGTACCAGTACCGCACTCCACATTCACATTGATAACGATGTTGGTGCTTCTGTGGCGTGACCACTGAATACTTCGTTTCTCTGCCTTATATGCAATACCATATATAATATCTTTGTGGTCCACGGTGACGTAATCAATTAAGTTCGTTCAAGGCTTTGAGTTACGTGAAGATTGATATACTTCATATGTATTATATACATCGCAGTCGAAAAGCTGAAAGGTAAGTTAAAGTTTTCACCACAGGTTGCTGATAGCTACATGGCAAGTTTGCAATAAGCCAATAAGATATATGAACTTCAATTTCTTATATGAGTTATTAATTAATAATCCTATCCTTCTAAATCCCATAGTGTGCGTCTCTATATATATTAATTTGTCGAGATCTATATATGTATTATATCGAAAGGATAGTATGCTTGATTCATAATTTAATCTTTTAAGTCATGCATGCTATTGCTACCAACTCTTATCAAGAAAATAATAATAAAAAAAGGCTCTTCAAGGTACGTATATCTACATATTTACAATACATTATTGATGTGTACAGCCTCACGTCCTTATCACTTTTGGACCTGTAATGTAATGGTGGTACATGGTGCTTGGAGAGTGATTCTTTGGCTCCATTTTGGACCTGTGATGGTGGTTCAATGTACTTTAATTCTCAAGCTGAGCATCCATTATATATCCCAAGGCACTCCACTTCATCTTGTGTTACAGCAATCCTCAATGTCTAAAACGATGAAAATGAGACTGGTCTGTTTGTTTCTCGAGAATTAGGGGCATAGCTTCATGACTATATATGTAAGGTGCTAAAAAATATCATTGCTTAATTAACCCTTTTAAACTCTTCTCGAGGAGGGGTTAATTATGTGCTAACTTTAATCATAAATGTCATCTTGTATGTTCATTTTCACTTTTTATATTTACTTTCTTTTGGGATATTTTTGTGTGTGTAAGAAACATGTTCTTACACAAAATACATTGCCACGTGGGGAGCATATCTATTTTTAGGTATTACTAATACATGTTTGTTTATAGGAAGTTCTCGCTTCTCAAATTGGAACTATATAAATTTGTACAGATATAATAACAATAATAATAATGATGATCCACAAGCTACCCAGAGAGATGAGCACCACGTGTGAATCCACTTACTCAATAAGAAATACAATGTATATAAAAAAAATTCCTTGCTTGTCATCATCATTATTGTTTGCTGATTTCTAAGACTAACTAATTAGATTGATTGTTACTTGATCTCTGTCTTAGTTTAATCTCCCAAATCAGAAGAATCAATCTATCGGGGACATGTATCTACCCCTAATTTTGCAAAATTATGTAATATTTTATTTTTATTTTTTCCCTTTTGGGGCTGCTCGTCATTACTTTATTCAATCATTTTTTAATAGGAATATTTTATTCAATTAATTATTTTATATATCTTTTAACATGTATCCGATAGTTATCTATCTTATTCTTATATCTTTATTCTCGTTAGTGCAAATCTTTTTTGCTTTTTTTTAAAATCAGTAGCCCATCTTTAAATGATTTCCTAACTCACAATTAGGATATTTGTTTTGTTATTTTCTGCAGATTATCTCTGAAAAAGAAAATCAAAATTGATCACCATTTTTAATAATATATATTTTTAAATTATAACCTCTTATATACTCGGAAAGGCAATCCTCTAAATCATTTTTCTTTCCTGGTAATGCTAAATCTTTGTTGTTGTGGTACTATTTTTTAGCTGTATTTTTTATGATATATGGTATTATTTATTTTTATATGATGTATTCATTTTTTCGTTCATTCACTTTTTCTTGGGATGTAGTCATTCTTTCTTAACTAATTAAAATCTTAGTTACAATAATTACATTTATTATCCAAAAATATTAACTACAATAATTTATTTTCTGCTCAGGATTAAGCATGGCATGTGCTACTCAACTAACTAAGATTAAATTTTAACGTTGCATTAAAAAAAAAAAAACACCATTTAGCTTAAAGTTTTTTAAAATTTAATAGTAACCGAATTAGAAATTGTTGAATAAGATGTTAAATAGCAATGATTTAAGCACGCACAAAAAAAAAAAAAAAAAAAAGTTTCGACTATATATTTACCCCCTTCGTTTTTTCTCCTCAGTTCTCATTTTGTTTCCCGACCTTTTTCCTCTTAGAATAATTAAAGTGGGACCGGAAGACAACGCAAGCCCGCAGCTCAGCCTTTTCAGCAAACCCAAAGGACCCACCGCCCCATACGAATGCACCTTCCAGCCCCGGCAACGCGTGCTTCCATTCATGTCCATCTCTTTCTCTCTCTCTGGCTCTTTTTTAATTAGCACTTCCTGCATTTTATTATTCAGACTTGAGAGAGAAAGAGAAGGAGCCGCTCAACCTAACAAGCACGTAGTCATCTTGATAAGGGACAGCATACATGTATCTCATTTGTAGACTGTATTTTATATATACTTGTTCTCTACAATCTTCATTTTCTTCTGTTAATACTAAGCACCAGGGTAAAAAGTCTTGTATATTTCCCTACTGATCCAACTAAAGTAAAAGAAAATTTCACCGCAAAAAGAAGAAAGAGATTCAGTTGTATTTTTATCATATACTTGAATGCATATAAGTTGTTGTAATTATGTCCAAAGAACACTTGGCATGTAGAATTCTTCTTATTCTCAGTGGTCCACCATCCCGTTGACAGTGGGGGGTTCATTTTCACATTACTCCCCTCACATGGCCAGGTAACAGCTCTAATCATTATGCTGGGTCTTCATTGCAAGTGATGCTAATATCCGAAGACCCAACATTTAACACCTATCTTGTACAGGTACAAAGCATCTAAAGTTTTTCTCTTGTTCCATCAATGTAATGTAATATAATACAATACAATATAACATAAAAACCATGATTTTTGTCCCCCAAGTATGCGTGAAAACTTAGGTATTGGATTTGAGATTCGTGGTGAGTCTTAGCTTGCATCGTTTCAAGAGGTACCCCTTATCGTACGGTCAAGATCTATTTGTCGGCGGCAGAAGAGATGCCACCTTAAGCTTCATCATATATATAGGCATGCTTCAATTAAAATGCAATATAATGTGCAAGTTATATAATTGAGACAACTGTTAATGTGATATAGAATTGTTAGGTGCATGTGATTTACCTCAACAGGCTAAGCTGTTCTGTTGATGATTTGTCTTGAGTAAACCAAAGCCTTGTGATCCTCAACAATTATATAAATCCGAACAATATTATTATAATCTATGTGTTTTTTATTAGAGTTGATTTAATATATCTGCATTGCTGGACCTGTGGCAGGCATCTCTTTCACAAAACTTAAATCGCATTGGTCAAGGCACTGGGATTTGTTTGGCATGCCTCAAACCTCATGCAATAGCACTTTGGGCTCTGTGAGTGTCTGTGTGAGAGAATCTTATATTCAACAGTTTTTTTAATGTTTAATCTGCAGCAGTATATAGTATATACTGACGAGCACTGATGGGGAATGTGAGAACAGTTTCTTTCTCAACTGAACAAAATTGTCGTTGTAGTTAGGGGGTGAAAGGAGGAACTAGTTGCCTTTCCTTGAAGGTGCTCTTTCTGTTTTGCTGTCTTCTTGTTCCAAACAGAGATTCCGTTGTCCTCTGCTCGTTGAAGACTCACAGGTTAGAAACTTTCTAACAAGTTGCAACTTTTTGCTGTTGAAATTTAGTAGACTTGTATTTTTCTGTTACATCTGGTTCAAGGAAGTCTCTCTTGAAGTTAATCCAGTTCATGTTGATAATGATTTCTGCGTGCATCCCTGTCCAATTTGACCGGTTGATTTTGAAACTGGTTTCCACCTCTTCCCTTTTGGCCTGCATAATCTCGATGAACTTACCTACGTCATTAACTTCTAGTATATTCATAAATGTGCATGCAACTTAAAAATCCTGCTTGCTAGTTGCTACTTGCATAGATTTCCAATTAATCAGTAAAGATGAAACGTGGAATTCATATCATGCCAGTGATGCGGTAACCTAGTTCAACCTTTGGGGGTATCTTAGATTGTTGGGTGAGTATAGACTTAAGAATACGCATACAGATTTCTGAGAGTTGAAAGTCTGCTGGCTTACATATCAGGAGAACAGTTTGGCATCATGCCAGACATTATGAGATCCTTAAAACATTCCACATAATTTTATTGTAACAGATAAGCATCGCCTCAATCCTTCATAAATTTAAACTAAAATGTTACGTTTAAATGTGAGCGGAAAATGGCAGTAACTTCAGATAGCAGAAACCATGAAAAAGAGAAAAAGGAGAGGAAGTGCAAGGGTTAAAATTCTCCTTTAATTGTTCTCTTTACGGCTGTAACTCTAATAAGGATGTTTCTTCAAGCAATTTTTTTCTTTTAATACCGGCTATGTGAAACAAAGAGAAAATATTGCCTTGAATATGTATTTTAGTTCAAGCAATTGGAAAGCTATATATATATATATATATATATATATATATATATATATATGAGAAGGTATTATTGTGGGAAGAGTGTGGGAGATATTTTTGTTGGAGTTCATTCAATTGTGGTCCAGGAAATTTTGGATGTAGAGCAAGCAAGAGAACAGACAAATTATACTTAAAGGCAGTTGATGTCATCTTTTTTTATGAGTGTTTCAAGGCCATTAAAGCAATGCTTTTCTTGCATCAATCTTCTTTCCATGTAAACAATTAACTTTTCATTGATCAAGTTAGGAATTTCCTCATTTCACAGTAAGTGAAAGAAGTATCTGAAGCGCAATGCGATGAAGATGCAAATCTGAACGCAAATTTCCAAGCACGAAGAGTCAACTGTTTATCGTTGGTACAAGAGTAGTTCACCGTTGCAGACACTAAAAAAGGAAATGATGGACAAGCTTATTAAGCCATATGACAAAGAATACATGAGGATAGCCATACTGAAACATGAAGAAACTTTCAAAGAGCAGGTACTTTTTCTATCCATTTGCTCTTTTGAATTTTTTGGTCTCGACCATGAATTATTTAATAGGTAATGGAGCCTGAAACCCTGAATTATTTAATAGGTATATGAACTTCACCGTTTGTACCGGATCCAGAAGATATTAATGAAAAATATGGAAAAAAACATAAGTGCTGAGCTAAACCAACGGGGATGGAACTTCAAGAATGCGATTACTATGAGTCAAACTAATCATCATACTAGTGCACAAGAAAAGCCTCAAATGAAGTTTGATCTTGAACGGCCGGCAGATGAGAATATATCAGAATCAGAAGGTGATGAAGCGCTAGAGATCATAGATGAGACGAAGATAGAGCTGACACTAGGCCCCTCAAGTTACATCTGTCTGAAGAAAGTTGAAACAACACTAACTTCAGATTCTGGACATAGTTTTTCTTCCTCATCTACTGGATCAAGCCATATAAACAAGACGAGTTCAAGGAACCAGCGCAGCAGCGATACGAGAAGAGAAGAATTAAGTGGAGGCATAATAGGCCTTGTCCAGGTGCCGGATTCAACCTCAGGGTATCAAGGTGAAATTAGAAACAGTTTTGATATTGAAGAACAATCAAGGCAAGAGGGATTAAAACAGCAACCATGGCTTTTCCAAGTGTTGAGCCTGAACATGACTTAGAATTAATAAAATCTAAGGTTAATCTCATATTGGTCAACTCTGTTTAAGCTAACATTGTGAGGAAAGTTTGGTGGGTTGTTATGAGTCTTGTATAAAGATTACTTGTTTTCTGTGCCCGATCCCATAACGCTTCAGACGCCACAAGTGACTGATATTCTGTGGTGTGCCCATCAGTCACATTTGAGTAATACTATAAGTACACTTCTACTAAAGCCATGAAAATAATCCGTTAATTATGATGGACACCCTTGCCTTTAAGCTTATTAAGATCCACTGGAATACTTTAGTCCTCTGTCTCTATGTCAGTGAAATGTTTCATTTAGTCTTATTTCTTAAACCACGTACGTTGCTTCCCAGTTCCCACCATGCAATTCATCCTTTCAACGGAGCAATTCTACTAAGTATTTCCAATATCTGAATTCGCCTACCCTGAACCCCAACATAGAGTTGATGGTTTCGCCCAGTTCATCTCTCTAAAACAATTGAACTCAGAAAACTATAGTTACTCTTTCGTGGAAACTAATTAAGTTTAATCCTGCCCCTGCAGTTCATATTCATAGCAGCCTTTTACCAATTGCTTTGCTTTCATAAGAAACAAACCTCTAGTTAGTGAAGCTGCTTCTGTCACATCTTCGTATACATCGAGAGAATTTATTTCAAGCTTTTCAGCCCCAACTTCAATTGAGTGGGTTTCAATGAACTGTAGTTACTGGTGAGAGATGAATGCAGGGAGAAAACATTTGACATTACTTAACTTTCAAAAGCATATAAAAAATTTGATAGTCGAATTCTCTTTTTTTCTTTTTTTTTTTCCTTTGGTCTAATTTAATTTCCACTCATCATTCACAAACTTCATAACCACCATGAAGTTGGGAGTGTGGTTCCTGTCTGCCATCAGATAGATTCCCTAGCAACTACTTGACATCTTTTAGCAAGTTCTGGTAAAGTGTGTCCCAAAATATATAACTTAATGCATTTAGGCCTTGAGAACATTCATGACTTTGAAAACAAGTCATGATCTCTCTGCTTATTTGATGGTTAGGCTCAAACATCAAGTTAGACACTGCTAGGCTGTCACTTGAACTATTGTTCTTACTTTTCTAAAAGTTTTTTTTTATTTTTAAAGGATTCAATAATTTGAAGATAGACCCCACTAACTACTGCAGTCAGATATGATTGATTGACTTGGGTTTCATATTTTTGGAAGATCTAGTTTAAATGTGATAGAACCAGTTGACCTACCCAACACGTAAGCAAATCTGATACGACAATGATCTTGGTTCATTGTTGAAATTGTAAGAGAGAAACAGATTATTTACCTTCTCTTTCTCTTTGCCAGCAAGGAATTCTAAATATTGAATTTTATGGGACTGTTATATTATAACTTACAGACTGTTTTTACAGTAATAGTAATAGATACAGAAGAATAATTAAAGTATCTTAAACTGAGATTATGACTTGGGTCCAAGAAACCAGTAAAATTCAATTTTATTTTTCACCATCCTTTACCATAAAGTTCTCAATGAAAGGATCATAAAGGTATAATGTACACAAACATCACACATATGAAGTAGAACGATGAAAATCTAGTCCTATTTTCCAGCTTCTAAAAGAAAGAAAGACCGTATTTTCTGCACAAGCTCCAGTGGAGACCAGGAAGGTCACTGGTTTCAAGATATGGAGTGGCGTCGGTCTTTACTGGGTTTATTACGGCCTTTGGCATTTGGGGACATGATTTTATCAGCACGTAGAAAAGGAGTAAGCTTCCCAAGCTTTCTGGACACTGAGTTTAATGAATGATTTTCGAGGCAGAGGAGGCTTATTTGCAGAAGGTGACGCACTTGCAGCTGGACTGCTAACTGTTGATTGAATGGTGGACCTTTCAATCTCTTTTATTTTCATCTTCAATTTCACTATCTCTAGTTTTAAGTCCTGATTTTCTCTTCTTAAGCTTGAGAGCTCACTTGATACTGGATAAAGATCAGCACTGAACACATTCAGCTTAGAAGGAATTGAAGGAGTGTTCCCACCTACATTGCCATGCATGGCATCTCGAAGACGTTGCTGTTCATAGTAGAGGACTTGAACGACGGTTTGAGCAGGAAGCCTATCATTTTGAGCAGCATGTGCACAAGCCTCTCGCGATAGCTTTTGACAGTCCATCACGCCACAAACTTTCTTTTTTTCCATGTCACTCAGATCAGGATGTGCCTGTTATTCAAATTCAATTTTGTAAGCTGTACTTGCTAATAAATCACTTGTAAAGAGTCCTAAATCAGATAATGCGCGTGAGATTTCCCATACAAAGTTATCAGTAACATGATTACAATATCACCTTAAGATAGATGTCTATAGCTCTGTACATCCCATCTTCTGTTGGCCTAGATGATTCAGGAATCAATTCTGCAAGACTGATGAACTCGGGAACAGGTAAATTTCGGTCAGCGGCTATTTCAGCAAGGTAAGTCTCCATGAGCTTTCCAACCCGCTCCATGTCACTTTGTGGAGGAGAAAAATATTGATCATCTGGATTGTAGACGAAATGGTTTCCTATTTCGGATTCAAGGTAATTCATCATGATCCGCTGCACTGTGTCTATATCAAATAATGTGTATCCTGTGAATGAATAAGAAGGAATAAGAAGATCATCTAGAACAGCCTGTCCTAACTGCATGGCCATCCTTTTCTCCAAATCAAGCCTGCAAGCAACTGTTGTCTCAAGATATATTGCTGCCCTGAGCAGCATAGAAAGAAAGCTGACAGATAATGCATTCTTCTCCCTTGGCAGAAGGCTCACTATTGTTTCCAAAATAACCCTCTTCTCGTGTTCTTCTTGTGCCCCAATTTTCTTCCTTACTCTTCCAAAACAGTCCTGCACCAAAAAATTAAAAAAAAATAAAAAATAAAATTGAGGTTGCAGTAGTCTTTGAAACCTTGCTTATTTGAAGCATCTCCATCTTTTAGTTAGGGATCTCACCAAACCTCTTAGAGATTTCTGAGCATAGAGCATTAGGGTTGGACCAAGAGCGTACTGTTTAAACCCCCTTGCCATCATCGCAATGAGAACTCTTTGAAAAATTTCTATTTTGAGGGTTGTTAGATCTTCAGCCCACCAATCAACCATGGGCCGAGATGCTATGGGAGAAACCACTCCCTCTGTGCCACTCTCACCTCTTTCAGTAGTACAAAATTGGCTTTCCTTGCAGGCTATACATGCAATGGCATCTATGCATCTGCTCACCAGTTTTGCCTTCTCCGCTATTGGAAGAAGGTTCTCTGAGGAATGTAAAACAGAAACTGCGCCAGCAAGGCTCTTTAGTGCCACTTCATTCAAATAGGCATCAGTTCTTGCCACCAAATTTCCAGGTGAGTAATCTTCTGTCATCTCAAGATATTCTGCCACGCAACGAAGCGTAACAATATTTTCCATGTTTATTTCGAAATTTATATCATAGCAGAACTTTGCTACCAGTTCAAATGCTTCTGCTCCACCAGGAACATCAGAGAGTTCAATGAGGGAAACGTCAGCATCACTTGATTCTGAGACGATTTTCCTAATGTATCCACACTTAGATACTAATGGAAACTGCAATTCAAGTAGAAACTTTATGTAAAAGAACTCAATTTTATTGCTAACTACAATTATAACGTGTATACCTCTTGCTTCTAAATTCGAGTTCTCTTTAAATTAAAAAAAGCAAACAGTTGGCCATGAAAAGTTCAACATGTAACACTAGATAGATGATTGGCAAATAGGAGAAGATAGTTACTCTGCACTGTATGACTATTGAATTACTAAATTTGATATAGCAGCTGAAGAGTCTGTGTTTAAAATGGTACCTTATGTAACGAAAAGGAGGCTTCTCCTGCTTGAACTATTACATCACTGGGAATCTCCTGAGAGGAAATCCTGTGAGAATTCAAGACACAGCCTTCAGTACTTTCCCTCTGGGCCAATTCAAAAAGCAACTAATATACGCTAAAAAGCAAATTGGTAATATTTGGCAGAAGACCCACCAAAAGAATCAGTTTCAGAAGACCAGAAGGAAGCATACCATTCACTTGTTCTCTTAGTAGTACTAGAAAGAAGCTCTTGCTTCTTTGAAGACATGTCAGAAGCAGCATGTGCAGTTTTCTCCTTATCACGATCCACCATAGCAGAGACAGATTCCTAAGCCAGCATATCAGAATAACTTCCCTGACGTTTGGTTGATGATGAAGCATAAAATGTGAGACAAGTTTGAATTTACAAGGTAATCATTTATTTATATTTTAATTTCTTTTTCTTCTTCTTCAGGGGAACTGGGTACTTTTAATCCCATCGAACACTTTTTTGAACTTAAATGCTTAACTGAACAAATGTTTCGGGAATTATGAGGATAGAGTCTGAAGCTCAAATCAATTTCCAAGCAACCATAAACATACAAGTCGGCATTTGGGAAATACCAAAAGAGGGCCTTCTGGTCCATAAGAAAATTAAGTTCACAAAGGGTGTGGGAAGGAATATAAGCAGTGATTTTGACATTATAAAGAGAAAGGGGAGCAATATGCAAGGGTGAAAATGTACTTAATTGTGTGTGGTGTGCACTCGTGTTGTGGATTTGCAGTGGAAAGGATGAGATTGTTGCATGTGGATTGGCGTCTGATAGCGTCCGTTTGTTTCCTTCCACGTGGTTAGTGGATATTATTTCCATCCACAGAGATTCTCATTTTCCTTTTCCTAAAGCTCAGCATTATCCAAATCTAATTGTAGTGTACAGTAATGAAAAAAAAAAAAAAAGGACATGCATGGTTCCCCGAAATTAAAAAACCGACAGAGTTAAATTACAGTGGGAAAAACAGATTTCTTTTTATAAATAGATATAGTTAAATTATTTTGTTTTGTTGATGAAAAGTTATTTTGTTGAACTATAAGTGATTGAGAATTTATATATAAGATCTTAACCTTAACAAATTGCATTATATATGCTTGTGTAAAATAAAAATTATGAGATAATTAAAATAAACTTGTGTTCAATGCCTTTGCATGAGATTTTTTTAGTGAATATTATGAACACTTAGGAAAAAAATAGAGGGAGAGAGAGAGAGAGCATGTTTAGTGAAAATCATGTCAAATGTATTTTTCTAAGCAAATAATTCTGCTAAAATTTCTTAGGTGGATGCTAGGTTGATTTGAAATCTGTCACTTCCTAATGTCCCTCTATTCACTTGCTCCGTGAAATTTCTCGAGAGTCTGCCTCACACGGAGGAAGAACATGATCATCTACAGAAGGGATAAATAAATATAAGTCAAGGCCACGAGCTAATGACAAAATGCATTCGAGTAACCTTCGGCCGCTAGCTTAAGATCACTCTATTTTGAGATGAAGTCATGTATAATTGAACCCACCTAATGGCAGTGTCTGTGGATTAGTGGCTACACTCCAAGGAAGAACCAAAATAGCTAAACAAAGACACCGTTTAGTCTCTTGTGATAGAAATTTGGCGCTATATGTTCCTATGTTTTGTGCCTTTTTATATGATAATGGCTGAGACGACCTTAACAACCTGGGAGCTTTTCACACTATTTTACTTTTTATTAGAATGCCAAATATATATATATATATGGACCATATATGAAAGAAACTGTCCCCAGTGCACATGGAGTGCAATTGAATTGTTGGACTTGGGAGCTAAATCATAAAGACAGTACAAATTCAACAGAAATTCAATGGGAAGATGGATTGCATCTACGTACCTTATTACTGTTGATTTTCATCAATGATGCAAAAAATGGATCCTGATTTGCAAGAACAAAACCAACTTATATGTCTCGGATCGAGTAATTTAAAGTCAAGCTTCTTAAATGGACTTAGCCTGGGAGTGGTCGGAGTCATTTTATTGAAGACAAAGCCATCAAAAAGAAATTTTCAAGGCTTACTATACACAGGCACAATAAAAACAACAAGTTATCCGTATGAAAACATTATACAGAGCAGTGTTGTATTTTTGTTGTTACTACTTAAGAAAGAGAGGAGCGAGTGCATATTTAGAAGAAGAAATGAATGACTCCCGGATATGGGCCCATGAAGTTATCACCATAGGCCCAAAATGTATCCAAAAACAAGTGCATGTTATCACCATAAAGTTCGGGCCCAAAATGTATTGTATAATAGAGCGATAATAATTTATTGCAGCTGAATACATTGAATTTACATAAAGAATATTTTAAGGAATTAATTTCAAAATAAATTTATTATTATCTACCTAATTTAATATTCCTCAAAGTCACTCAATTCCGATCCATATTTGTATGAAATGTATGCTCTGAGTCTTTATAGTTTGAGCAAAAATAAATTATAAAAATCTACTTAAATTTGTACTCAATTTTATTTGAATTTTTGTTCAAATTATAAGGACCTAAAACATTATTAAACCATAGCACGATAATACTCTTTGGTTGAATTGACTATAAACAACGGACCCTTCATGATCGACAATAAGAAAAAAAAAACTTACCTCCAAGACCTCCATTTTTCAACCATAATAGCAACAAATGAAATAAAACAAGCATACCCTTGAGTGCTGAATTAACGAGTAAGCACCGAAGATATGAAACGAATTCATATTAACGGCACGTCGTTTGCATGAATCAGACAGTACGGTGCCGTTTGGTTCCTAAAATTAATACGCCCAAAATATCCAGGAAGCTAAACCATGGTTATGCAGCTTATGCCACGTCCTGTTCAGTGTTCACCTTATCCATCTCCCCCGTCGAGTTCAAAACCCTGCGATTCGGCGCCCAAAACCCCGTCGTCTATGGCATCGAAACTCATATGCTAATCAACAAATCAGATTTTCCAGAATCAATTATCTTGATGTTTGTATTCCACTGTCTACAAAGAAAATCTACTCCACGATTAGCTTTGGCTAATGGAACTTTCTTCGTCCTTCCTGGTTTCCCCAAAACCATGCTCATCCCCGGCATGTAACTACTCTTTCTCGTCCTCCTTGTCTCCATTCCCTATTCATATATTCATCAAAAATCCAAAAATTCGATGTCCCACCTCACAAAGTTTCCGCATTTTTGCCGTGACATTAGAACCGGAAAAGGAACTTCCTCGAAACAATCCTCAGCGACTTCTAAAGGAGCTTGCCGAGCGTAAGAAGGTCACTTCTCCAAAGAAAAAGGCACCCCCAAAGAAGTTCATCTTAAGACCGCCATTAGATGATAATAAATTGGCTGAGAGGTTTCTCAATAGCCCACAATTGTCTCTCAAGTCATTTCCCTTATTGAGTTCTTGTTTACCATCTTCGCGGCTTAACAATGCTGATAAGACTTGGATAGATGAATACTTGCTCGAAGCGAAGCAAGCTCTGGGGTACCCACTTGAGCCTTCGGAAACCCTTGGGGACGATAATCCGGCAAAACAGTTCGATACTTTGTTGTACTTGGCGTTTCAGCATCCATCGTGTGAGAGAACAAATGCACGGCACGTGAGATCTGGGCACTCAAGATTATCTTTTCTGGGGCAGTATGCACTTGAATTGGCGTTGGCGGAATATTTCTTGCAGAGATATCCTAGGGAGTCGCCGGCTCCCATGAGGGAGAGAGTGTTCGGGTTAATTGGGAAGAGGAACTTGCCCAAGTGGATTAAAGCTGCTAGCTTGCAGAATTTAGTATTCCCATATGATGATATGGATAAGATTATCAGGAAGGAGAGGGAGCCACCCGTAAAGTAAGTAAGCTATTTCTTTCAGCCCAACTTCATTATGATGCACCTTACTTCGTGGGAAGGGGACTTCCTGAACTATAATAGAAAAATCAGCAAAAGCTCAATGTATTCCTTTATTTCCTTCATTCTCTATATATAGAATACAGATTTACATCAACCAGGCATAAGAAATCAGTTCAAACAAATTATCTCTAACTGATTCCAGCTTCTACGGGATTACTTAATCCTTCATCCATTCTGGTTGGTGGTACAGTCACTGGTGATTCTTGTTTTTGCTATTTGGTTTTGACTTACTGGATAACTTTGGTTGTCTATCTTCGAAGCTTCACTGTAATTGTAATAGTCTTTGGAGTCCTGCTCAGAGCAGCATTCATTTCACACTACTTGGTGCCTCTCTTGTAGGAATGCTATTAGTCCACTATAATTTTAATACTCAACTTCAGTGATAGAATTTTTATTGCACTGAGCCTATAGAAATATCTATATCATTTGAGAAGGTCTGTGCCCTGAGTCTAAATTATTAGTTTATCTACTCTCTGCATTTATAAATGTGTTAATTCTATGTCAGGTCTGTGTTTTGGGCTTTATTTGGCGCCATCTATCTGTGTTTTGGTATGCCAGAAGTATATCGTGTCCTTTTTGAGGTCTTTGGAATGGACCCAGATGCCGACGATTGCCAGCCCAAATTGCGTAGACAGCTTGAAGATGTAGATTATGTATCCGCTGAATTTGAAGGCAAGCTAAGCTGGCAAGATATTACTGCTTATAAGGCAAGCTGTATATTTCTTTTGTGATAATGTTATTCAACTTACAAAGCTCATATGAATTTGCAACCATGGATGTGCTACTAAGTAGGCATGCTAGAACGTTATAAATCTAATTCCAGTCTGAAATTGAACGTGTTTTTCAAATTTTTGGTATTTTGTAGTTAGTTTCCCCTAAAAAGGGAATTGGATTCAAACCTTGTTATAATTGGAAGGAAACACTGCATTGATGTTTACTGCTCTTTATTCAGCCTCCTGCAGATGCTCTGTTTGCACATCCAAGGCTCTTCAGAGCTTGTGTTCCCCCAGGCATGCATCGGTTCAGAGGAAACATATGGGATTATGACAGCAGGCCACAGGTTATGCAAATACTTGGATATCCCTTAGAAATGACGGATAGAATTCCAGAAATTACTGAAGCCAGGAACATAGAGCTTGGACTTGGGTTGCAGGTAAGACTGCTCTTTCCCTAAATATTCGTTGTTCTTGTCTCCTATCAAAAATACTCACCAATATGTATGGTTTGTCACTTTGTTATGGCTGGGTGCTGTTTTAAATAGTAATTACTGTAATTTATCTCTCTGCAGAATTCATCTTAGCACGATGAATGTTGCTTTTAACTCCGATTCATAGACACACCTTGGAACCATCAATGTTAATCTTGTTAATGTTTAATTTGTCAATGTTCAATGTACTTCATTATGAAGTTAACTTTATTGAATATTCATAGATGCATTCGTGTAAGATGTAAAAATTGTAGTCAGCAGTTGGAAGATTCCTAGCTTCTGTCTGTTCTTGATATCTGATGTGTTTCTGATTTCATATCTAATTGCAGCTTTGTTTCTTACACCCATCAAAGCACAAATTTGAGCATCCTCGATTTTGCTATGAGAGATTAGAATACCTTGGCCAAATGATACAGGTACTAATAATACTACAGGACAACTTGGCTGCATTTATGGAATGGCTCCCTAGTATAGATATATTTACTGCTCAGCTTTGATTTAGAATCTAAAATTTACTTTCTTTTTTTTTGCATCGAATCTCATAATTTTATTTTTTTTTAAATATTTTCCTTAAGGATTTGGTGATGGCTGAAAGATTGTTGATGAAGCATTTAGACGCTCCGGGGTTGTGGCTACAAGAGAGGCACCGTCGCCTTCTTATGAATAAGTTCTGTGGAAGATATTTGAGGGCCCAACGTCTCCACCGTTATATTATATATTCTGAACAGGTCCAAGACTCTTATGAGAATAACCGGAGACTGAGAAACCCCGCCACAACAGCTGTTCAACAAGCCCTTCATGGACTCTCCTACGCTGTATACGGAAAACGTGATGTAAGGCGTCTAATGTTTGAGGTTTTTGACTTTGAGCAGATCCAGCCCAAAGCTGTCTGAAAATAATAGACAAGAACAACATAAGGATAAAATTACACCGCTTTTCTTGATATCCTTTAACTTGCTTCTCCTTCTTTCATTTCCTTTCTATATATTTATTCTCTTTGTTTTTCTACCTTATTGACATGATTTTCAATACGCGCCAGGTTGTAATCATTGACGCTATCGATATTCATTGTATTTTATGAATTTGGTTCTGCGATAGATTCCGAATAAAATTGTACGGAGATTGTTGGTAATGAATACTTGTTCAAGTTCTCTATGGCTAGGAACATCGAGCAAGTACATGATAGAAAAAGATGGTGTTGAGTCGCACTCAAGTAACTGACCGGCTTTGGTTTCTTCTATGGTGTTGACTGGCTCTCAAGTAACATTGAACTGAGACCATATTCAATCCGCAATATCGTCTTAATCCGTTGATAGAGTTTGTCACATCAAACTAGAAAAAGGTCATCTAAGAGTTCGAGAAACAAATCCCCAGAAGGAATATAGCTTGTTTCGGAGATAAGTACCGTTGTTGAACAATGTCGTTTCAATTAACTGAAGTTGCATTGCCCGTCATAAATCCACCAATGGTAACAGGTTTCGCCCAGCTGCTTGTTGCTGTCGTTCATTCTCCGTTTTGGTTTCCATAAATGTCCCAACCCAATAATAGATTGCCGCCGTCCATCTCTGATATTTCAATAACCGTTATGTAAATTAAAAATGATATTTTTTAAGTTACTTTTACAATGCAATATAAAAGTAACGTACAAAATCATAATGTAGTCAATACCTGACTTTTTTACACTACACATATATACATATATATTATAATGTGTGGAATCAATATTTGACCAAAAAAGTAAGTAACTACTGTATAATATTTATTAAATCTTAACTATATGGCTGTACGGGTATAAAAATGAGGTAAAACCGTAAAAGAGTGAGTGTGGGTGCGGTCAATATACAAAGTTGCAAACTCACAAGAGGGCCTGGGCTCTATCCAAAAGAGATTGTAAAACAGCACAGTTATATTAATAAACAAAACAAATACAAAGTTGCCAAGTTAATAAAATGCGAGTTAATGTAATCTCACTTCATTGTTCTTCATGAGTTTTGCTTTTGTCAATATAACTTATTAAGCTGAAGGTAGATGCTTGTTGTTAGTTGACTGCGAAGTAATTCATCTCCACAAACAGTGGGCAAACCTGTTTGAGTCACTTATTAAATGAGATCGGAGATGAGATGAGAAGAGAAGCAGGAGAGGGAACTAAAAGCTGATAAGTTCAGATACAAGCTGTTTTAAACGCGAATCATCGTTTGGCACGTCATTAGATTGCTCGTGCAGACCCACGTGCTTGGTCCAAGCACAATACACAGGATAGAATCCCATCCCCGGGTTTAGGATATTTTACGCACCAAAAAGGCTCAAACGCGAATGGACAGAAGCCCAGATGCAGCTTTATTGTGTTTGTTGCGAAGCGTCGAAAGGCGGAGGATGACATGGGCACAAGGTGCGGCACATGAGATATGCCTACGAGCCAGCAATACTCCTTCGCTTGTCTCTAGTGTGCATCCTCGTCGCCTTGCGCGCGCCTGTTGCGCCCCCTCCCAACCCGCGCCTCCCCTTCCTCCCTATCTCATCCATCGAGACTAAAACCGCCACCACCGTCATCATCGACCACCTCATCAAAACCTATTGCCATAAGCTCGAGATCTCAGATTCCAATAGCCCGGCTATGTCGAAGGCTCGTGTTTACGCAGACGTCAATGTTCATCGCCCCAAAGAGTACTGGGATTATGAGTCTCTCACCGTTCAATGGGGGTAAATATTCGGTACCCTGATCTCCCTGTCGATTATCTCGTTTATTTGATATGCTTTTGATTTTTTCTTATCCTAGTTCCTTTGTGGACTTTATGTTGTGGTGCTTTGATTGTTTGCTGATTAAATTGAGAATGAAGAAAGCGTCAAGGTTTTGGGATCTCATAGTGTATCCAAGTTCCTTAGCTGCCGCTTTATCGTCTTTTTTCTTCCTCCTTGAATTTGGATAGATTCAACAATTATTTGGTACTTTTTTCTTTTGTTTTAGTTTTGGATAGGAATTTATGCTATTTCTATCATGTTCTTTTGATTGGATCTCTTACTCTTCTTCTGTTATCAGATATTAAAGGAGAATGAAGACTTATTGAGTATAGTTAATTCATGAAATTATCATATTACTTAGTGGTTCACTTATACTTATGGTTTAATGAAATGATGATTTCCTGTCCTTTTAGACCATTTACTTCGGAGTTAATGCCCTAGCACTCTATGCACCTTGATGTTACATTTTTCATTCTGATAACCTTAGTTTTTAATGAATCGCCTGCATTTCAGTGATCAAGATGATTACGAGGTTGTGCGGAAAGTAGGAAGGGGAAAATACAGCGAGGTTTTCGAAGGCATAAATGTTAATAGCAAAGAGCGTTGTATAATCAAGATTCTCAAGCCCGTCAAGAAAAAGAAGGTGAACTTTTATCTCTTATTTTGCTTTTTACTATCTACAACTTATGAACAAAACCAGGGTGTTTTTGGAAATATTTTCTTAAAATCGGCAGCAAAAATTTTCTTTCTCCTTGCATCAGTTTCAATTTTGTTAGTGGCAAGGACATTGCCATATGGTTGGCGTTAGTAATATATCTCTTTTTCTATTTTGTTCTTGAAAATCCCTTCTATTTCATTTCATTTTTTTAACTGTTATTATTATTAGTGTCATAGTTTCTGTTACCTATGAGCTCTTAAATATCTTATGGCAGATTAAAAGAGAGATAAAAATACTTCAAAACCTTTGTGGGGGCCCAAATATTGTCAAGCTTCTTGATATTGTCAGGGATCACCACTCAAAAACTCCTAGCTTAATATTTGAGTATGTCAACAGTACAGATTTTAAAGTTTTGTACCCGACCTTGACTGATTATGACATACGCTATTACATATACGAGCTCCTTAAGGTAATGCGATCCTTCAATCTCCTCTGATCTACATTGGACTGCCACTTTATTGGTCATCTCCATAATCATCATATTGCTTTTCTGTAAAATTAATTGGAGTATCTTTGCCTTTGACATGGTTCTATACATTAAAGGCTGCGTTTGGTAGTCATACGTAGGCTTTTGCTTATGCATAATAAAATAGATTAGTTCATGTTTGCCACAAGCATGTCTTGTAAGGATCTTCCTTGTTACATGAATATTCAAGTTTTGCATTGCAGGCCTTGGATTACTGTCATTCTCAAGGAATCATGCACAGAGATGTCAAGCCTCATAATGTTATGATAGATCATGAGTTGCGGAAACTTCGCTTGATAGATTGGGGTCTTGCTGAATTTTATCATCCTGGAAAAGAATATAATGTTCGTGTGGCTTCAAGGTAATATTTTTTAACTAATTAACCTTCCTCTCAACTCTACCCAAATTTTCCATAATCTCATTTATACTCGTGTCTTTCTCAGATATTTTAAGGGGCCTGAACTTCTAGTTGATTTACAAGACTATGACTACTCATTAGACATGTGGAGCCTTGGCTGCATGTTTGCTGGAATGGTGAGAATTATAAATGCAGGTTATTGGGTTATCCACGGCATGCTCTTGGTGTTACCTATGTAGAAAGTGTAATTTAGGATGTAAATGTTTAGAGGAGTAATCCATGGTTTGTTCATTGTCCTTCATGCAGATATTTCGCAAGGAACCATTCTTTTATGGTCACGACAACCATGATCAGCTTGTCAAAATTGCCAAGGTAATATTCATTTTGGTTTAGCAATAATGCATAGATGTCACAAATATGTCATGTTGGTTCTATGAAATTTAGATGTCATGTTCAGTTCGAAAGTAGAATAAATAAACAAAAACACACACATACACGCGTACTGTTGTTAATTTATATTTAAATCGTCTACTGTTTAACGCATACATATTATTTCTAAATGTGGTGTCCCCCCCTTTAAACTATCCTTTTCAGAAGTACTTTCATTTCCAGGTGTGACGAATACTCTTTTGTTTTTGGCAATCTGCAGGTGCTTGGGACTGATGAACTTAATGCTTATTTGAATAAGTATCACCTGGAGCTGGACCCTCAACTTGACGCACTTGTCGGAAGGTATCAATCTCACTCCTGTCAAATGATTTTCTGCATATTCAGTAGCAAGTTTTTATTTTATTTACATAACCTATCATAAACCATGGCAATGTGAGGTTTTTTTCTCTCCTTAGAACTTTCCAGCTTTTACTCTTAAGTTAGCTTTTCTTGATAGATAAAAAAATGTGCCACTGTTTTAGCAATGTGATTATGAATTAGTATTTCCTTCTGCAGGCACAGTCGCAAGCCATGGTCTAAATTTATTAACGCGGATAATCAGCATCTCGTATCTCCGGAGGTCATCTTAACTTAACTTGAACTCCGATATGGCATTTGGATGTCTTTTTCAATTTCCGCAGACATTCAACAATTCCCATATTCATGTCTAAATCAACTATATATCTGACGTGCAGGCAATTGATTTTCTTGATAAGCTACTTCGATATGATCATCAGGACAGGCTAACCGCAAGAGAAGCAATGGTAAGTATAGAAGGGCTTTTTTATGCTTTTTCGTTAATAAGGCATATGCGGTTAATTTTGGCTGATTGTCTTTTTCGTTTTACTCTGTCATCTCGCTCAATGTCTTGTAGGCACATCCATATTTCTCTCAGGTAAGGGCTGCAGAAAGTAGCAGAATGAGGACGCAGTAACCTCTGATGAAAGTGGATCCATAGAGTTTATATATTTGGGATTGTAACATAATACCCTAACATAAACCATGGTTTGCTTTGTTGATTATAGATTGTTAGCTTTCCTTCGGAATGTAACAATATTTTAACTTGTTATTGTCAAGCATTGATTTCGTATCTTAAAAGCTATGAACCACTGCGATCTCGAAGGGACTTGTCAGCGGTCTGGTTACGAGAATTATCATCCTTCATTTGTTAAATCCTTCCATCACCAGAGTAATTTGCAATTAAATGTTTTGATATGGCAACTGATGATGCAAAATAAGGCCTTCCAAAATTCGCACCGTGATTTGAGTTGGGAAAAACGAAGCTGGTTTGCTAGAAGTCAGGACTCCAAATTGGTGTGTGCATGAATTATATACGAATCAGCCCTTACAGCTGACAAACATTTGTAATTGTAGCCCATTGGGACGTTATATGCTCCGGATGACACTATACCTATAATGATTTTAAACCACGCTTAGAAACCATACTCGCCTATGTGAGGTAGCAATTAGCATCTGTTCCTAAGGTGTGTTTACTGCAGGATGAAGGCCGTAAGATCTGGAGGACTAAAATGTCAATCCGTCACTGAAGGGGCGAAAACGCTTAGCATCCAACCAACTTACCATCCCCAACATTATCAAACTCTAAGCCAACTCCCGGCCACAAATGAATCAGCGACAGAAAGCTGAACTTCTGCAGTAGCAGTACAGGACACATTCAGTGACGAAAACGCTTAGCATCCAACCAACTTACCATCCCCAACATTATCAAACTCTAAGCCAACTCCCGGCCACAAATGAATCAGCGACAGAAAGCTGAACTTCTGTAGTAGCAGTACAGGACACATTTCCATTCGTTTAAGTTCAAACCCTTCACATCAGAATTTAAGTTTTTTCAAGACATGTAATAACACTAATGACTTGAAGAGCCAGTGATAAGTTTACCAAAGGGAATAGTATGAGAGTTTTTTCTTCACTTAATCAGAGGGGCAAGGGTCTAAATGCCCTCCCTTTCCTGTCACCCTGTCGGCCCCTCAAGACACGAACACAAGAACACACATTTAATGTAAATAGAAATTGAGGAAGATCTTCGCAGATAGATTTACAGAAGAGGCTATGACGATATCAAGTTGTCTCCACATGCTCCCCCGTATTCACTTTTTAAGATGAGGAAAACAAGCATAAACATCGGATTTAGGGTGTTTGGCTTCAGCATGCTCCCTGCACTTCACCTCCGATGTGGTGCACATAAAAGTTTGCATACACACCTTGCACTGCAATCATCAATCCGAATATCATTTAACAACGAATATCATACATCTCAAGTCTTCGAGATGCACAAGCCATACAAAAATATATTGCATAACACAAATCGACTGCTCTAATCACGAAGTAGAGTCGCATCAAGAACAAAACAGGGTTTTAGTACTATATATCCAAATCCCACCCATCACGAAAAACCCACTCCAAACAAGAAGTTACAGTGGCTTCTAAACCATTTTATGCAAATCTTCATAAATTCTTTCTAGGATCAATTTTTCCCCCTTTCCCCTTTGAAAATTGAAACGTGCAAGTAAACTTGCGAAATGCAAATGATATTTGATGTTTGGAATAGTTTTTAGGAATAAAGGCCTAAAGCCTAGTATGAACTCTGAATCCCATCTTCTCTCGGATGAGGATATATCCAAGCTTCCAAACACTACAAGGGATGAATGCCTAAGAAGGCCCGCGAAGAATAAATAGAACTCCTTTACTTGTAATAGACATGCCAACACTAGCAGTTAATTCAACCAAACCATTTTTTTATACTTAGCATGATGAGAAGCAGTTCTACTGTGACTCTATTCCACATGATTCATGAATAACAAGCAACACGGGAATATTAAATTTTCTATTTTCATTATTTTACATCTATATGTGTAGCTCAGTTTATGTATAGAAAAATAATAATGAATCTAATGGAACCATGAGAAAAATCCAGAATCAGAAGCCAGTATGGACATATAAACACCAGTTTACCTGGATCGTCATTGCTTTCTTGTTTGAATCTAGCTGGCTTCCTGCGCATATGAAACAAATTTATTCAAAATAAGATGTAACATAACTAGATCTAATATATATAGTTCGAATTTCTCAAAAAAAATCCAAAAAATAAAAAAAAAATTAGGGATAGGTGATCATCCATCTTTTCAAAGAACAAGGGGTCAAAAGACGCAATCTACTTATATTTTCTGTCGAAAATTAAAATTGGAGGTGTGTCATCTCCCCGTAACAACTCTCGGCAGTTAAAAAAGCATGATAAGCAGATTGACCTAGCGACATAAGCGAAAGGAAGGATTACCCTTGGCAGCTTTCTGCTTCTCCAAGTTCTTCTCACGAGCCATTCTCGACTTTTGTCCATTGCCTCCCCCCATGTCTGGTGGCGCAAGATGAGACCCTTAAAACCCTAATTTGCCCACGTCTCGGAGGGACCGATTTAGTCTGGAAGCAGAAGCCAGAAGGATGCGGGTGGGGATATATTAATATAAGCTCCAGCCTAATGATTCGGTCACCTTCAGCTAAATTCTTCTTTAATTTGCGCTCAGACGTAATTTCCTGTTAGTTCTTGCCTCACACACGTCAACGCCGTCTTACGTGGCTTCGCACGGATTGTGACCACGTAGCAATACGTGGCAATGACAAGTCTAAAGTGAGTAGCCTAATAGTTTAGCCTACTGTTATTTTCACCCCTTAATTTTACTCTGCATTTCAATTACTTTCCTCGAATTTTCATGTTCTACACTTCTCCTTTCCCTCTTTAATTTACAAAATGTCATCAAATAATCTTAAACCTAAGTTAATATCATTGACATACCCATCCTACGTATGGCAGCTCATGTCTCGAGCATGGTCAAACTATTAAATTCATTCTCTACCCTTAAAAGTATCTTCACTGTTCACATCTAAAAATAAGAATTATCTTGAGTGATTGTCTTCAAATTTAATATTGTCGATGTCCTCCCCACCCACCCCCCCCCCCCACCTTTTTTTTTTTTTTTTTTGTATTTTCAGATTATTCGATGGGAAATGTAGAAGGAAAAAGCTTTGGGAAAAACATCAATTTTCTTATTTGAAAAAAAGGAATTTTAATTTTTAAATATATATGTTAAGTAAGAACACTGATTGCTTAATTGAGCAACTTCAACTTTTGAATTTTATGGGTTCCAATTCTTATTCTATTATTACTGAAATAGATATAAATAATAATATATACAAAATGTGGATACTTTATGAGGTATATTTAAAAAAGAAAAATATATCATTTTTAAACAAAAATATAAAAGTTAGTTGAATCGTTCAAAATAATAACAAAATTATAATACTGTAAAGAAGTGTAAAAAATTATATCTATAAAAAAAAATTAACAACTCTTTGTGTTGCTTGGATGGAGAATTAGAGATCCCCTAAGCAATATATTGAAGCAGACATTTCAACTTATGGTTCAAGTGCTTGCTTTTAACATGTTTCCAATGTTAACAACAAAAAAAGCTTAATTGCATATTTTTGTCCTAAACAATTATTCTTACCAAGCTAAACAAAAATTAAAAAAGCATGTGGATAAGAATGTCGGACCTAGATTCTTTGCAGTCGGAATCCATGCAGTCGGCCTTGCAGTTAATTACAGACCGTCCGATCTACTTATTACTGTCTCTGACTGCACAGTAATAAATAGATCGGACGGCTGCAGTCGACTGCAGGAAATCTATTTCCAAGAATGTCAGGCACCGACAATTCCTGCCATGGTGATATTATCAACACAGACCAACTGCCATCTGATTCTGTTGATGCATCCACAAAACCAAAAGAAACCGCAAAGTAGGATTCCAGCCATGGTGACCTTATCAGGAATATGCCATGGTCACTATTTTTTTTTATGGAGTCATTTCTCCTTTTTAAGGCCACTGCAACGATGCATTCCTCTTTTTGGAGTCATTCCTAGACCAAATAAACGCACAATTATACCGGAGTAGCCAGTGCATTATTCGGAACTCTTCAAGGACCTGTTTGGTTTGAGAAAACAATCTAAACATAGTTTAGGTCTTCCATTTCCAACATAACGATGTTAATTAAGAACGAAGAGATTCTCCAGCCATCCAAACATTGTGGTAGAAGAATATGACTGGCAAAACCATTGAATCTTGTATACGTTAGTTTCATTTTCCAACTTTTGGGCTATGCACAGTGTAAGAAATCTAATTTACAATAACACGTCCACAATATGCCGACACAAAAACACCAATGATTTAGTATCACATGCTCGTTAGGGTTGAAAAATAACAACTCCCGGTGGTCAGATTAGTAAAATCATACAAGGGACATGCTATTATTTATGGGGTGATTTCTTTTTTTGGTCTGAAGGAAAAATTAAGTTAATTTTCATATAGATAATTACAAAGAAAAAGTAAATACTTTTCTTTTAAAAAAATTCCAGTCACATTCATATAATTAATTTCGAGGCACTGAGAGTGAACCCTGCCAAAATTTTAGGTAATTTATAATGTCTTAATAGTGGATTTAATTAGAATTTTTTTTTTTTTTTATATATATATAGTAGTACTTCATAATTTCATGGAGAAAATTCATAGACTATTCCCATCCTCGTATTAGAGTTGGGGAAGAAGTCGTTTTCCAACACCGACTTAAAAGTAGTTTAAGCAAAACACTAAAAACGTGGACCTACACAAAACAGCAATGTGACTGATGTAAAGCAGAATATACCTTGCTCTTCTACGCAAAATCCTTTTTCTTCATCTCTATTATTGTCATCATCAGAAAGTAGTCACGCACTCACACACTATCCCATCTTCCAAGCCATGGACCTCTTCTGGGAGCTTGCCTTAACTGTAGCTCTTTTCCTTCTGCTCCCAGTAATTTTTGTCAAGCTCCTGTCCGTGCCTCCTCATCACGATGCAAGCGCAAAAGCTGCCATCGCCGAGCGTGAGCTTCAAGTGGAATCCAATATTTATAATTGGGAAACAGAGCAAGTTATTCCAAAAGCCGGAAAAGTTGATAAACTTGGAAAAGAATCAATACTGGAAAAGCTAATTGACCCAGAAATAGTAGAGGTGAGTTGTGGATCGCCCAAAATACATAATAGAGAGAGGGATGATAAGAATAGTTTTTACAATGAAATTGAAGTTGTTGATTTGACAGAGAAGCCTGTTCCCTTATTTGAGTGCGAAGAGAATTTTTCATTTGATGAAGGTAGCCAGAGGACTGGAATTAGCGACGAACTAGAATTGATTGAGGCTGAATCTAGAGTAACCAAAGTTGAAGAGAATGAGATCTCACACTGCGACAGCAATTGCGATGGAATTGATGTATTTAGAAGTGACAGAGTAGAGAATGAAAACAGGGCTTTGCGGTTTTTGGATGAGGATGATTGGGAAGGAGTAGAAAGAACAGAGTCGGAAAGGCTTTTTAGTTCTGCAGTTGTATACGTTGCGTCCAAGAGCAATGCTAATCGAATCTCCAGTCTTAGTGATGATGTGAAATTACAGCTATATGGGCTTCACAAGATTGCCACTCAAGGCCCTTGCCGGGAACCTCAGCCAATGGCATTGAAGTTCTCTGCTAGAGCAAAGTGGTACTAACTTTCTATACATTTTAAAAAAAAAAAAAAATTTTATTTTTCATCGATTCTGGAATTTCATTTGTTTGTTTGCTGACTCTGATCAGAACTGATACAAATTCGAAACCTTTTGTCAATAAACTGTACTTTGGGATTTCGAACTTCCAATTGGGTTTATATTGCGTGAATGTGTCTGCTTCACTAAATTGACGGAATAACTAAAATTTTGTGCAAGGAATGCTTGGCAACAGCTTGGCAGCATGAGTCCAGAGCTGGCAATGGAGCGATACATCACCATTCTTTCAGAAAGCATCCCTGATTGGATGCCAGATTATCATAATGTAAGTGTAAGGATTTATTTTGATTGCCTCGTAAGTCAGTGAGGCTGAAAGTTGATGCTTCACCTGATGCCTGAAACCATTTGTTTTTCTTAGATCTCTTCGACAGTGGATGAATGACCGTATGGCCTTTTGTCTCTTGTCAGAGTCCTTTTGGGATTGAATATTTTTATGTCTTTTGTCCCAGGAAAATCAGAAACCAGTTTCTAGTGAAATGCAACATGTCAAAAAGCAACGATTTAGTGTGAAGACTTATCTACATTACCAAATGGCAGCTTAGATGGTAAGTTTTTTTCTTTTTTCTTTTTTTTTTGGGGGGACTGTATTCAATCCTGTTAGTCAGAATTTAGCAATAAAATGAATCCCAGATCTGCACCACTAATTGGCATTTTTGCCAACAACCGCTAATATGTTTTTATTTGTATTTGTTCAATAATTTACCTTTGCTATTTTGAACTTGTGAACAGAGCAACATTTCAGCATGGCTATGGAGTTATGCTTCCCATGCCTTTTCTTTACCAGTAGAGAACCTTCTCTCGGATTATTAGAGATCTTGATGGCTGAGGATGAAGGGTTCACTTGTAGGACTGTAAATATGTAACTGTAATTTGTATAATTACAGTCAGCTTTCTTAAATAATTTCTCTCCTCTCCAAGGTCGAGGAAGTCAGGAGAGGGGGAAAAAAAGGAAGAAGTGGCTATGTGTACAATATAATTCCATAATGGTAGCGGAGATTTCAATAAAATGACTATTCTTTATTTTTTTTATCTCTACTAAATTCTTGATTATATATTAAGTGTATTAAAGTACCAAAAAAAAAAAAAATACCAATCATATACACATAAGTTTGTTCCATTCACTATTCTACTTCCCTTTTTTTTTTTTTATAACGTTTTCTACTTCTCTTTTAATCTATAATAAAGAAAAAAAAAAAAAAGGACAAAGGTAAAACTGGAATTATATGATAAATAATTTTAAAATTTTAAACGAGCTGCGGTCCTTGCATAATACATTCCACCAATACATATGTGACAGTTTCAAACACTGCCTTTTTTTATTTTATTTTGGCGGTGGCGCCTTCATTTCAGTCCAAGCAACGATGCCGTTTGCACTTCGTTTTAGCCCCAGCAACTACACTTGTATCATAGTAGTTCACAACAACATAACTGAATCATCTCTCGACCGAAATAATCAGCTCGTTCTGATTCTCCGTCTCTCTCCCCTCTCTCCGTATCTCGTCTTTCATCGGAGTGGACGTAGATTCTTGCATTCTCTCCCTGTGCCTTAATTCCGAATTATAAAAGCCAATGGGGGTGGTTATTGAGAGTACGGTTTGGGAACCGAATCCATCGGTCTGTCTTTCTCTTCTGTTGCTTCTTCTCGGTTTTTCTGTTCCTTATTCCTCGAATTCCAGCAGATCTTCTACGCTTGTCGATCATGGAATCTCTTCCTCATTTCTTCTTTTCCAGCGGAGCTTCCTCCTTCTCTATTCGCTCGCAGCCACGCTTCAGGTGGCTCATCTCTTCATTTCAGTAACACTGTTTGGTTTCCTAGAAAAGGTGCCGATGGCGAATGAAAACTTAACATTTTGGAGAGTTAAATTTAATTTGTTCAGGAGAGGAAATCTACTTTGCTGAGAAGTCATTATTCCTTTATTGAGATTCTGAATTTTTTATGTTTTATTTTTCTTTGATTATACGTTCTTATATTTATCGGTGAGCAAATTTGGAACTCTTTTTCTTTCGTAAACAAGATTTGTTAGTCAATTCAGCTTTAGATCGTCAATGTAAATGCTAATTTCCTTTTTGTTATTTTCATACTCTCAGTGATGGAAAGTCTGTGGTCAGTGTTCGGAGAATTTGAGTTAGATTCTCAAGGAGGCGACCGGGCGCAAATGGTCATATATCTATGTTATGGATACGCAGCGGCTTTCTTTGCGAGTCCTTTCCTGGGCGTGCTTTCGGATTTAATGTAAGCCTCTAGTCCTACTCGCTGTTATGGCCAGATCACGTAAGCCTGATCATTTCATAGAGATTCAACATTTAGTAGCAGAAGCGCGGATTTCTGCGTTCTTTGGTATTGGACTTAAAGGTTTTATTATAAAATTTGCTGCAGTTTACATGATTTGTTTCTTTATCGACTTTGATATATAACTTTGGGGTGTATCATGTAGACAGAACAATCACTTGTCTTCCATATGGAATAATTACTAACATTCATTGATGTTGTGAAATTCTTTTTACTCTCCGAAGTATTTTCTGTTTCTTATTCGTTGATCTGGATTGCTATGACATTAGAATGAATTCGGGAAAACCAAAGAAATCATTTCTGAAAACTTGCATTCCATGGAGGATCTGCCGCTCTACTTACTAACTGTTTTAAATTATTATCGAACATTTATATTTTGCTGTAATTAGCTCTCGTTTTCCAGTGAATTTTATTATATTTTTTACTAATTGATCATCATATCTTCCTATATGTTGTTTGAACTTTGAAGTAGAATTCACTGTAACAGACTTGACACCTCCTGAGTATTCCAAGGGTACTTAAGCAACACTTTGCATCTTCAAGACATATGTACATTCTTGTGTTTAATATTTCCCTTCAAGAACCAATGACATTATGAAACTGACTTATTTAAATATTTGTATAGAGGCCACAAGAAAATTTCTTTAATCTTTTGCGTTCTACACTTCTTTGTTGGCAATGGAAGAGGAGTTCAAAGCGTCCAATCATTTTTGCTACCACAATCTGTTTCTCTCTTGCAAGTACGATATTTTCATTCAGTTTTGAGTGTCTGATGGTTACTCAAACATGAAAAGGTTGTCCAGAAAATCTTCCATGTTCGTGATTTCCTTATAGGCATATATATTTTAAGTCTAGGCATCCTGAAATTTGCCACAGGGAATGGCCTAGGTCGGGGTTTATTGGTTCCTGATTAGATAGCTTGGTCCAGACTTTTTGTCACTCTTATGTGGCAAGTATGAGATCTCCCAAGACAGCACACACGGCTGCTTTTAACATACACATTTTTGTGTCAATCTGGTTTTCGTGCATTTGTTTGCAGCAAGAGCACCAGCTGGATTCAATCAATGACACATTTTGTTTAATGACTTTATTTGACTCCGCATGTTTAATTGCCGGTCAAATGTTTGCAAATTGGCTGATTGGCAATAAAGCAGAGAGAAAGACTTATATCCTTCCACTACAGCCATCTTAGCAATGTATGCATCGCTTTGCACACCAGAGGATGGAAAGAAACTCTACAAACATCATCTTTTAAGGATTAAAGCATGTCCTTTTATGCGGTAAATTCACATGCTTTCTTTTTTAGGCTTTGTGCATTTATATGTAGGACTCACATGCTTTCTTGAAAGTTTATGGAATTGTGAAGACATCCGGGAACTTAAACCTCGTAGAAGTCTAAAAAGTGTAAAGGATTAAGTCTGCATCCAGTTGAAAAAAAAAAAATAGTATAATTGTAAGACTATATGAATTTATATTTGTCAGATCCAATATTTACATTTATGTTACTACTTACTAATAGTTGTGATAGGGACCTTGGGCTGAATTCAAAGACTGAGCCAGATGAAGATATGCTATTGGGCCCATATAACTCTTCTAAGGCACCAATTTGGAAAGTATATTCCAGAAGGTCAGCTAGGCAGTAGGGGGCGTGTGTGTTGCTACGTTGGCATGAGATTGGTAAGTTAGTTAGGAGTCCAGTATTTGAGGGAGGGGAGTCTGAATGGTTGAGTCATGCTTGTAAAAAATAGTTTGCTGTGTTTTTCATTGCTGTGCCGTACAGAATATATACACTGTCAGATATACATGGGAGAATAACAAGTTATCATGATGAGAGAAATGAGGGGAGAGTAGTTCAGATTTGAATTATAACCGAATATAAGGATAAGGCCAATATTCAAATGCAGATAGAAACTAAAATATGGTTACGTGACCTGTGGTTTAACAATGTTGAGAGTCTGTTGTCTGTAAGGCTGGTAGTTCTCTCAAAGGAGCTGTAGCTCTGGTTAGGAGAAATATTGATTTCTCTGGTTATCTTTTCATGACACACTTTCTGCATCGGTGATTTTCTGGCGTTCTTTCAATTTGCCGTATGAATTTTTTCTCATGTCAACAGTTGATCTTACCTTTTTCAGTTCAATCTCAAGCTGTATTAGGCTCAAACCATGCATGATAAATCCATTTCCATATTAGGATCAATTTTTTTTATGATTTTTTTATGATTGTTCCATTTTCCCTTTCATGCACATATGTCCAAATGGTTGTGTTCATGCTGACACGGCACAATAAATTCTTCATTTCTTCAAGGTGATGAATTTACTGAGAACAGGATACTGACAATGATTATGGGATTCATAGATAAAAGGATATGGCTATTGGTGCATATAGTGGTGGCATGATATTAGAAGCTTGGAATAATGTTCTATACATTTTTAATGCATGTGCGTTTAGGCTGATGGACGTGAAGTGCATCTAGGATTGATGTATACGTGCTTTTTGGGCGCAAGGATTCTAGGAAGCACTGTATTTCCTTGGCTGACTAGTGGCCCATTGTCTCTTAGAACAGAAGACTGCGTTGTGTATGCATACATTTTAATGGGGCTTGTCCTGTCTATTGCGGCCTATGACTATCAGGTGCAGTCATTTTGTATCTTTAAAGAGTGTGAAATATACCTTTTTCTGCCAGGTTGTAGAGCTGGAAGTCTAGAGTCTACTCTAATAATCTATAATCTATAATATGCAGGAAATTGGAGTTCTGAATCTGATAACCCTATTTTGCTTGTTTCATGATTGTGTCGGGCTCATTTTACCATATCTGGTTAGATTAAGGACCATGTATGTGAACTTGCTTATTTATTTGTTGTTGGTGAACTTGATAATTGTCCTTATTATTCTGCTTTGCTTTGAGGTATGTACCTAATGAGTTACGCGGAGGGATGATCGGCCTGGCCTTTACTCCTTCAAATGCTGCAATCCTGATTTCTCTTGTGCAAGTGCGTGTTTGTTTATTAAAATGCTTTGAAATCATGAACTATACGATTAATGAATTAAGCATTATGTGTAGCATAGTTTGATGTGAACCAATTGATGAATATAAATTATGTCTTGGAAGTAGAAATTATCAGTCGATTTTAGGATGAATTAAGCATTTTGGAATGGGAGATCGAAATTTCTAACTGTATACGCCTATGTTTTCAGTCGATTCATGCTTTGTATTTGCCGTCTTATACATAGTCACCGCCTTCTGCTTTTGCAGGGGGGCTACAGTTGGAATATTGGGAATGCAGCATTGATGTCATTTAGTGTGTTTGGGTTATTGACAGCCGCTGGTTGCATGCATTCCTTGAAGCAATCGTATCACAACTGGCATAAACAGTAAATGCCTACCCCATTCGCAGGGTTTGGTGGTGGTTCGTGTCTAGTTTCCTAATTGATGTAAGTGGGGCGTAAAACGTGATGAATTTGGATGATGCCAAAGCAGGCGGGGAAGAGAAATTTCAGAAACCAGTGTGACATGACTTTCAGTGAGTATCTGACAGTATGAAGTTTTGTTACTCAATTTAGTCCTTCTTAGATCATGAGGTCAAGTCCTCTGCAATTTTTTGAGTGCCAGGCATCCGATGGGATACAGGACTAAGAAGTTTTGCAATTATGCATTTTATGTTGCAGCTTGCGCCTTTTTTCCTGTATACTGTAGTTCAGCTTTACAAATGGAGACCTGACCAACAGATGATCATCAAAAGCTGCTACATAATCGGTATTTGGTCTCAGGTTCCAGTTTTTCCAAAACCGCGTCTAATTATCAGAAGGTGAAAACTAATCCCTATAGTTTTGAGGGTCATAAAGTTGCGTGACAACATTTCACAACCGTTTCGCATCGCATGTGTTTTTATTTGATTCGATGAGTCCGCCATCTACGTTGTAGGATCGCTTGTACTTCTGCCATTTAGAATCACAAAAAGCATACGATAATTCAAGCTGAAGAAATTCACCGTTCTCAGTCTTATTTAACATAATTTTTAAATTTCTTTAAATGAAATTGCATTCATGGTTTGAAAACCCAGCCTTCCTTTTTCATTTCATGTACATAGAAGTATAGTTATGGTCAATAGATTTTATGCATTATTTTAATTGAAGATCATTAATAGATTGTTTGCATCCCAAACATGCATTATTTCAGTGTCGAACAATGGTTGCATCTGGTCAATTGGTGCTTTCTTTAATATGTCTAAATGGCAAAAATTGGTCTGGTATATCGAAGATGTCCCTTGCCATTCAGCTAATAGACTAAGAAATTTATCTCATAATTATTTTGATTGCACGTTGACATTTACGTTAAGATTTTGGACTTTCTGGATCTATTTTATCGTATTTCATATTCGCAACAAATATATCAAATAAATGAGAGTGATTTTATAACTTCTAGTAATGCATGGATACAGGTAAATTTCTGTAGTCATAACTCATGCTATACATTTTCAGCCTTAAATTGTAATTTTTCTTCCTTCAATAATAATTCATTTGACTACAAAATTAAAAGTTGCAGAAACCTGTCAGACCCCGTTATCATCTAGTTCTTGATCCCTTATCCACTTTGTAGCCACCCATTTTTGTCCTTTGATTACAGGGCAGCTCCCATGGAGTGACGTCTGCCAAGACATCATTTGTAGAGGGGTGAGTATTCAGTATCAACATGAAAGATCCACGGTTTGCACAAAGTTGTTACCACAAAAAACAGCAAAGCTTTCGAATTATTTAGGCCTGGTACGATCATTAAAAGGGTGTTAATAATCACTTATAATTCGGCGTGGCCAGACGATGAGTTCTAGATATGATTGATCTTGCTCAAAATTTGTTTCTAATTTATCGAATTTATAATTAATTTATTATTTTTAATGAATTAAAAATATTTTATTCTTCATTGTAAAGCAGTAAAGTTATAAAAATAAGAAAATTTAAGGCCATAACTTATTTTTATTTTAATTTATTACACATTTGTATT
Source organism: Bauhinia variegata (assembly GCA_022379115.2). Classification (NCBI taxonomy): domain Eukaryota; kingdom Viridiplantae; phylum Streptophyta; class Magnoliopsida; order Fabales; family Fabaceae; genus Bauhinia; species Bauhinia variegata. The sequence continues at coordinate 15,823,751 of CM039436.1, read as the reverse complement.
AAAATATTCTTATTTCCACTATAAAGTAATAAAATTTATTAAAAAAAAAAGAAATTTTTGATTCGATAAAAATAGAAAAATTTAAGTCTAGCCACCAGGCTGATCTTTCATTTATTGGCTCAAAAATATTTTGGGATCAATTTGTTTAACCTAATTTTGGAGTTAAACTTGACCTAGGGGATTTTTGAAGAAATTTTGTGATCTGCAAAAAGAACCCCCTCCTATGGTTTCCAGCCCAGCCCAAATATTTGATTGACCCTGGTCAAAATTTGTTTTTGATTTTAATTATTTTATATTTATGAATCAAAATTTAAAATATAACCTAATTTTAGAGTTGAGCTAGACCTGGTAATTAAGGTTTCCAGCCCAGCACAAATATTTGATTGACCTGATTCAAATTTTGTTTTTTATTTTTATTTATAATTATTTTTATTATGAATTTTAAATATTTAACTTTTTTATTGAAAATTAGTACAAATATAAAAAGGGAAAATTTTAGGCCAAAATTTATGTTATTTCTTATCATTAGCTTTTATGATATTTTATTTTTTCCGGATTGAAAAAGCATTAAAAAGTAATAATCAATTTATATGTAAGATTTACAAGATGCGGTAATTCCAATGAACGGAATTAGGTCATATGAAGAAAAGAAAGGTCCAATCAACTTTTTTAAACTATATTTGATGTATATTTCACTTTTAAAAATTTTAAAACATATATTTAATCTCTTTAAATTTTTTAAATATGCATTTTAACACTAAATTTATCAAAATTGTTAAATTTTTAATGAAATCAAATATATGAATGACATGTAATAAATTTAAATTAATAAAAATTATAGAAAATAATGGTATCATTAAAATATTTATTTTAATATTTTCTTCCGTCGTATGGACATAAGCACAGGGTCGGTGACCCTCTGACAACTCCCTCTTCTCTAACAATTTCTATGCTTATGTTCATATAGTGTAAGAAAATATTAAAACAAATATTACCTTTATTTTTTATAATTTTTGTTAATTTAAATTCATTGTATGACTTTGTTTTGTTAAAAATTTAACAGTTTTATTAAATTTAGTGTTAAAAGTACATATCAAGTATAATTCAAGAGAGTTAATTAGACCTTTTTCTCTATAAAGAAAGGGTTCATGTAATTATCATACCATGTTTCAAGCAGATTTAGGTTACATAACTTATTAGTTTTTCGTTTTGAAAAATGTTTTTCAAACAATATATAAAGTCTTAAAATAATCATTCCATCAGATTAAAAAATAAATATTTCCAATATAAATAATTTTTCAATATACCAAAAATATATTTATTTGTTCCATTAAAAAATTAATTATTCCAAAAGTTTATTTTATCCGAATAATAATGGAAAAAGATACTAACCGGATCAATTGTTCCATTAGGAAACAACGAATAAAATAGAAGTCCATCCCCTCGTCGTGGCCTCACCCTTAAACCAATACAGTCCTCGTAACTGTAGCTACCGTCCATGTTCAAGCCATTCTACAGAATAAAATAATGCCGTAACTACTAAAATGCCATGTTAAATTGGAAAAATATTTGATCAGACAAAAATATCAATCATAATTTTACCTCAAACGGAAACACGGTCTCTCCACCTTCCGGAACATCAGATAAATACAGCAGAAAAGAAGCCATCTGCATGGTTAACCAGAACTTGCATTAAGAAATGAACTTCACAACCAAGCAATCTCGAGCAAATCTTGTAAAGAAAGCAATGTCTTAAAAGCAACAAAATATAGGATCGAGATGAGTGCACGTAATTAATCAATATGAATTAAATAGTTAGAAACCTTGGGTTTTCTTGGACGCGTTATTGTGGCTTCCGAGTTCAGAGCTAGGATAACTTCACTGGGTTATCTTTGGTCTATGCATCGTGAAGAACCAGAAATTAAAGAACTGTACCCTGACAGACAACTGGATCTGGATTTTCCAATCAGCAATAGGCCTCAGTTCACGGGGTAAGGGAAATTGCGGTAGAATCCCAGCCAAACCTCACCAATCATATTGAAGATTGCATTATCTTAAGAACTACTATTCAATGACAGCAGGGACAAGATGGCTACTGTTAACCAGTATCACCACGTAGTAGGCTAAAATGAGTATGATTCGTTGGAAAATGACAAGTCCTAAGGGTCATTCTATTGTGTGCATCAACATGAACACTATATTCGACACTATGATAAAGCACAAATTCCATCATTATAAATAAACTTCCAAATAAATGAATTTTGCTTCAGACATACATACCCTTTGACTCTTTTGTGGACCATATTCCGCGGGGTTGAATGCATCATAATGAGAAGCATACTTCTGTCCAATCTCGTAGCGCAAGATATTGAATGCCTGAAACATGATGATTCCTCATACAATTTTAAAATCACCGTGAAAAATATAAGGTTCGAAAATTCAAAAAATTAAAAAGCACTGTATTGGGGATATATAAAGCTCACAAAGGGAAGCCCAACAAATGCAACATTTTTAGCGTAGATTATAGAAGTCCTAAAAAAGGTTTTTACTTAAGGTTGAAGACGACTGTCCAAAGTTATCAAGTCTTGACTTCGCAACAAATCAAAAGCAAATAGAACACGGAAATTTGCAAATGGTAAGCCTGGTGAAACTTCTCAGCAGTAGTGACCTATGTTTTTACTGCCATGGTAATGTCAATAAGTAGTTTACGTCCTACAAATATGTTACGAACCTGAGTTATCTCAGAAAACGTATAACTTCAATTCAGTAGCAACTCGAGGGCCATAACTTACTGGGACAGGAAATTTAAATAAGGCATGATTTCATGTCAGCAGCAACATGCCATATGTTTGGTGGGTTTAAGTGCAAGACTCAATGCCCCAGTGGCGTTAGATTAGTGAGCTACAGTGGCAATAAAATTTTCTGCTAACCTAACTAAACCAACCATGAGAGATATGTGGTTTAAATTAACCATATCACTATTTGAGATTCTGAAGTCTGAATTTCCACTTTCTCACCCCCTCCAGTAGGTGTTAAAATTTTGATGTGCCAACAAAAAATCGCACCACTTCCCATAGATAGATGTGTCTTGCTTGTCATGGGAACTGTTAATGATCTCTTTACCTTGAAAGAGCATAAATTACATAGAAACACAGGGGCGGTTAAGTGAATAATGTAGGATCTCTGAACATTAATGAATTGGTTCTGTATCGAGTAATATTGGCTGATCCAGATCAAGCATTAAGTCCTCTATCTCTTTCTCTCTCTCTACCTTTCTAAATTTTCTCCTGAGAAAGCAAAGAGGATTCTAGCTATTTTTGAGACGTCGAGCTTAAACAATACAAGACATCTTGGATGGTGATTAGAAATAAATTTATCTCCCCTACAACCTTAAAAAATGAACTAAACAATTGAAAGCTGGAATGAATTTTTCAGAGACGCATCCTAATTGTGGCTGCCACAAAACTCCAAGTCATTTAAACTTATAACGTTTCTTACCTTCATAAACTGATGATCCCCATTCAACAAACAAAATGAAACAGTTATTTTCATTTTCTATGTAGTATTTACCTCTTTAGTATTGGCATAAGGCAAAATCAACATATAGGAAATAACTGATCAGCCTCCTTGTAGCATTACTCTAGCAGATGTAAGATAAGTTTATGCAAGGGTACTTGTCTATACCTTTGAAAGAAGCAATTTGGCACCGCACTATTGACTATTGTACTACAATAGGTTTTCTGGCTTAAGCCATATCAAGGGAAATAAAATAAAATCATAGCAGAGCTCCTGCAGAAAATATAAGAAATGGAAGCAAACCGGAAAAATGCAAGATAAGGAACACAAGGCAGATAGCCTCTCCTATAATTCTCCCTCCTTCCTCCTCCTCCTCCAAACAAAAGGAAAACTCTCCTTGGCACATCACATCCAAAACCAAAGGACATGATGGCAGTTTAGCTAGAAAGAAGGATTTGCTAATAATTATGATCACAAAAACTAAGTCAAGCGATCAATTAATGACTAAAACATGAGCTATATGAAAAGGAAGATTGACAAGGTATATAAAAATTATATTTTCTGGTGAGTGAAAGCTTAGTAGAAACATTACCTCTCCATGATTCCTGGGAACTTTAGTGGCTCTGGCAATTTTTTCCTCAATCACATCCAAAGTCCCAGTTTTATCCTCAGCAGCACTTATAAACATGCCAGAGCTGTTTTAAAAAATTAAAGAAGCTCATGATATGATATTATTGAAAAAGGAGAACATAAATGCACATTTAGGATTTTAAGTCCCTGGAAATCATGATTACTAATTCATACATGAGCCAGATAATCTGTCCAAAATTGTCACATAAAATAGAAGCACATACCAAAACCACAGGAATTGAACATCCCAAGATCGCACTTAAGATCATTCCTTCGACATGCTTCTTCTATTCAAGCGTCATTTGTATTGTTTATATTTTATTTATTGTTATTTGAGGAGGGGGAGATCAGAGTTTAAATGTTTATTCCTGTATCATGTATGGAATACGGTTTAATTGAATTTATAAAGGTTCTAAACTTCTTATCCAGGAAATGCATTAGGCAATAAAAGCTGTCCACAAGCAGCTTATCACACGGTCCACTCATCTGAATAAGAGGTCAGGAAGTCGAAACAAGATGTGTGTCTCGATAGAAAATTTCATGATCCTGGTTAGAGGCAAGTGCCAGAGCAGATACCATGGAATCAAACTCAAAACTCCTTAGGTTCTGAATGCTGAAATCTCAGTCACGTTCACTATTATCCCAATCAGAATCTATCGTCTATTTTGAGCAAGCCAAGAATCAAAGAACTCTTCAACTCGATTTGCCTATAGTCATACCATGTATTTCATTAATCATAAGTTTAATATCTTCGATACTCCACTATTTTATTATTGTGGCTACCTTGTTCTAATTCCATTGGTATTCTCCTCTGTTTCTCCCTTGCGTAATGCCAAGGACGATGGTTTGAGGCCTTCCTTTGAGATGTCAATTATGGTTTCACATTGTTCTGCACTTGCAAAATTAGGAAAATATAGAGCACGTGGTTTCCAGCTCAAAACCTAAGGATCATAAGAAGGAGATGCACTAATTTTAGAATCAATGCACAAAACATGAGATAGATATCAATATATTCATCATTTTCTTCAAAAACTAAGTACATTGAAGTCACTCTTCATGAGAACAGCACGCTTAACACTGTTCTTAGCCTCTTAGGCAACTCATAATAAAATAACATTCGTGATTTCTGCTCAGTCACATTAACCAATGTATGTGAAATCAAATCAACTATTGGCTTAATTTCACCTAGACATATAAATTTCAAACAGGAAAGAAATCAAAAGGCCACGAAAATCAAAAGTAATGAGATGATTGATGATCTTCGAAGAAGAAAACCGTTTACCTGGAAAGGAATTGAAGTAATGGAATTATCACCGGACTCTCCAGATGTCAACAAGTTGTATTCCGTCTCTACCGTCGTAGAATCGAGGAACGTCGCTCTCGATCTCACACCGTATACATCATCCTGCAAATTCTCAACGATTGAAAAACTTCAAAATCTGTCTCTGAAAAAAAAAAAAATCAGAAAACGAACAGTGTAAAATCTCTCAGAAAATTATTATGATTACCGGAAACTGGGAGAAAAAACTGGAACCGAAGAATCCAGCTAGAAAGAAAAAGGTGCATATGAAGAAGAGAGATGGTAATTCGAACTTCTTCGTCCTCAAGCTCCAATTTCCTCTTAGCGTTTTGCTCTTCATTTCGATCCTAGAGAATTTTCCGAACTGCCAAGTAACTCGTTGCTTTCTGAAACTATAAAGTCAGGTTTACTCCCTCTTATAGGTCTTTTCTAATGAAGAAGCCGCTAGTGGTTTGCCATGTTCGCGCGCACTTCTCACACGGCCAATTAAACACTTCCCCATTTTAGTAGTTATTATTTGTTGACCATGAATTTGAAGTTTGAATCACTATTTGGTGGGATATTCTACACGTTGAACGTGTGAGAAGCTCTTTTTCGGAAAGCATTTCTGATTATCCATTAACGATGTCCGTTCTTCTTGACTTTCTTTTTGTATCAGATATATTTCTCTATTAGATATTTCATGAAAAAATATATTTTTTATGGAATTTTCCAATATAAATTTTAAATATAGTTTCTTTTCTTTTACTGGAAACCCATCCAGATGGGAAATCACGAGATTGCCACCAAGATGCCCCGATTATAAGTACCCCGCTTAGCCCTTGAACAGGTCTATCATTACTGACACTCGGCTTCTGTTTAGTCAATCCAGGTTCATCACAACTCACTATCCGAGAAGATAGCTACCTAGGGAATCAACCTCAGATCAGAACACTGGTAAAAACAAATGGGAATGCCATCTAAATGTTTGCTTGCAGAGGAACAGCGGCCACGTTGCTCAAGCACCCAATTACCCTCTTCCGTTTTACAAACCACACAAAATATGAAAATAAAAGCACGAAATACTCATAAATCGGATAATTTTAATCCTAATTACAATAAATGAACGGCAAAGAAGAATGCCACGTGGATTGGAAGCCTGTCCACATAAGAGCAGCTACCAAACGGCGACTCCCTGACCCTGTTCTTCGGGGTCCACATAGCGGCACGAAGGCAGGCTCGCTCTCCATGAGAATCTGGAAATCGCTCAAAGTTGTCCTCCTCCACGTAAATTATATTTGGTCCCAAAAAAAAAAAAAAAAAACCGTCAGTTCTAATTAGTGAGTAAGCTTCCTCCTCCTCACCGGCAAGAATTAAACGGAGATTTTATAGCAGGGCTCAATCCCCTGCTGCAGTATTGATATCTTAATCTGAAAGATAAATGCTCAGAGTAAATGTCTACTGCTCTCTGATTCCAAGTGGAAGAGCAGCAAGACTAATCAAAACAGGAGTTACTTATGGCTCATTCATCATCCATAATCATAGAGGCAGAAAACAGTCTCAACGGATTTCCATCAAGGCCATAAAAGATGAGATGGATGGGGACTCAAGCAGGTCTCCAGGACCAGGAGGTAGCTGGGATCCCGGATTGGAAATTGAGGTCCCTTTTGAGCAAAGACCGGTACGTATGAGCAAGCATGTAGCTTTGGCTATAATTGCTTTCTTTGTATTCGCGGGAAACCATTAATGCTTTTCCATGGCTGCACCAAGTAATCTTATACCATCATGCCAACCAGTGTAACATGCTATGTAAAATTGTTTTCTTCTCCTGGACATAAAATTAAGCTGTAAATGGTAGAAGATTTGGAAACCTTTATAGTTTCTCAGGAAGCATCATTTAATCCTGGCCATCTCTCTCTGTAAAATAGGTGAATGAGTACTCGTCTCTGAAGAACGGATTCCTGTATTCATGGGGTGAACTGGGTCCAGGGTCCTTTCTCCTTCGTCTTGGAGGTCTCTGGTTAGCAGTGTTCACTGTTCTTGGAGTACCAATTTCGGCTGCAAGCTTTAATCCTTCAAGAGTAAGCAAGAAGCATGAATAATTTGCACATCTATCTAAGCAAGCAGGGATTTTTGGCGCATTTATGAGTACAACCTCGCTGCACACAAGCACACACAACCAAAAGCTACGAAGCAGCACTTATAACTTCTTTCTACTATATTCATATTTACAAACTTGCAGGACCCTCTAAGATTTGTATTAGCTGCTGGAACAGGAACACTCTTCATTGTGTCCTTGATTGTGTTGAGAATTTATCTGGTAAGTTCTAATACTCTTTTTCTTCTCCATGCCATATAATTATTTTATTATTAGGGAGTGCAAGGTAATGCCAAAAGGATGAAGTGGAACTGAACCAAAGCTATAAGCAATACAATGAACTTTTGAACTGAATGTGATTTCTGTTCATAGTTCACGCTAGCTACCACACCTAACAATCAAGTGGCTGTAAATGCAGTTTGCCCACTCATACCATGTTAGTTGCAGCACTATCAAGATGGTTAATTAAATTATGTAATCGCAGGGATGGAGTTATGTTGGTGACAGACTTCTATCAGCTGTCATTCCTTATGAAGAAAGTGGATGGTATGACGGACAGATGTGGGTAAAGCCGCCTGAGGTTAGCCTCTTCTACACATCCTTAGAGAATAGAACAAGAAAGAATAACTACGAGACTTCGGAAAATCATGTTCAAGCATATAGTCTAAATAGAATAAGACTATGAGAAACATTATATTTAAAAACAGATAAGTATTCAGCTTGTCTCTGCAAGACCACAAGGGACTTTTTGCATTAAAAATACAGGTATTTTTAAATTGCCACCTGTTGCTCCTAAAGGAATCACTCTGAGCATTTTTTTATTCAGCAATCTGTTTAAAATAAAAGAAGAATATAAAGAATACACGAAAGAAATTTCGAATAGCACGTGTGTAAAGAAATACTAAATTAATGTTACAGGAACTAGTGGCGTGGGTCATGTCTTTACTTTCAAGCATAGGGAACTGAAGATGGTCTTATTTTTTTTTGTAGATCCTGTCTCGTGATAGACTGTTGGGCTCCTACAAGGTACTGAACAATGAAAATTAGCATTTTATCTTAATTCATAATACAGGAGAATTTTGGATGTACTCTTGAAAAGCAATAGACCAGTTTTATTGGCATTCAAGAGCAATATGTTAAACTTGATTCGTCACAGTTGCACTGTGATCTAACTATGCAAGTGTCTCTGCACAAGTCTACACCCATTTGCACTAACACGTATCACACACGTGCAAGGAACATAAGCAGGAGGGTAATAACTTCTATTATAATCAGATTACAATTATAAAGCGCAATTATAACACATAATAACTTCTATTATTACGCATTTTACAGACCTCCAAGGTTTCTAAAGCTAGTAGAAATTTATTTGATATTCCATGTCTCCACACTCCAGGTTAAACCAGTTATTAAGCTGCTGAAGCAAACACTAGTCGGGACAGGGGCATTACTTGTTACTGCAGTTATGTTATTTATCTTTGCTACACCAGTAGAGGATTTTTTCGAAGCCACTTTTGCTACAAAAGGAAATATGTCAAATGCTCCAGCTCAGAAGATCAACCAAAAGTTCAACATAAGGTAAGGAAAGACAAATGGAGATCCTGAACTATCTTCCATATTATTTCCATTCTGTTTTTTTACAATTTTGTAACGGATATTGCAGAAAAGAGGAGTTACTCAAATTGCCAGTAGAGGTGATATCTGACGACGATCTAGCAGCAGCTGCTGCCGAGGCTGCTGATGGAAGACCAGTCTACTGCAGGGATAGGTTTTATGGAGCATTAGCAGGTGGCCAGTACTGCAAGTGGGAGGATCTGCTAAAGTAAAGGAAAGAAAGGATGCAGACAAACCCAAATTTATTTAATTTGTTGAAGTAGCTTATGATGTTTAAGGCCATTAATGCCCAAGTTTTATTCTGTTAGTTAATGAATTATGAAACCTTTTAAGGTGTTCAAATGATCATAAATGCAAGCAAAGCCTGAAAGCACCATAGGCGGAGACACAATTCATATTACAATTACAACCAATGACATGATTATATGGAGTATATATAGACCAACTCATGTCTCATGAACTACTTACAAACAAAAAGGACATGCATACAATAAGGGACTCCCATCATATTTGAATAACACTAACCTTAGCAGCAAATTATGCCCCAGACCGTCCAAGGTCTCTTAGTGGGATCACCCATCAATCCCACCAGAGCAAAGAATATATATCGTCTCCTGTAGTATTATCCAATTAAAATACGAAAAAAACAATGAATTTACGGAGACGCCAGCCTTCCCAGATCAGTGGTCAAATATTTCGTCCAACTAAGTCTTGAGTACTGTCGAGACTGGAGATACCCGAGGGCGGTCCGCATAAAATTCATATCTTTTCTTCTTCCATGAGATCCCATTAAAAATATTAGGGAAATGGTAATTGCATAATTGTTGTGCATATATAATTATGCATTTTATATACACTAGTCATTTATATTTGTAAAATTATAAATTAAAAATAAACAAAAAATAACTAAATACATAAATTAGTTTATAACAGCTATTCTATTTTAATTTAAGATTTTAAATTTAAATTTAAAAAAATATAATCATATTAAAACTTGATTAAAAAGTAGGGAGAAATTTTTTTATAATTTATTTCAAAAATTTATCTATTTTTTTAAACTGGAATAAAATCCTTATGTAATTACTTATAATGAAAAAAAAAATATAAATCAGATTTGTCCTTGATGGGATCAGTATAATTTTGACAAAATATAGCTGATATATGCAAATCCTGATGCCTTTAGGATTATAGGCATTAATCGAATTTGCATAATACCTACAAATCCAATAATCATTAGTTATTATCACATTTGTCCCTAGCTACCATATTCTCCTGGAACTCCAATGATTATTACGATCAATTATTGTAGTTGACGACTTTTATTAAACCAACCAATTACAACCGAGCCAGATTGCCAAAGCAGTTGGTAAGTGGGCTGGAAAATTAGAAATTCTCATCTGTTTGCCCAGCCGAACAGAGACAATGAAGATATTTAATCAGAGAAATAGTACGACCATGTTCATCACATTAAATTATTAAAGTACATCATCGTGGCAAAAAAATCCAGATAAGACCACTACTATAGCCTCATAATCCTTGTGGGCTATCCCCTTAATCCTCGTGATGGGGATATAAAATTTTGAGCTTTCTTTTATTTTATCAGTAAATAAACAATACTCTATTGTTCTTTAAAAAAAACTGTTATTATTATACTACTTAGAAAGTTTTTATCGAACCTCTTATGGTTAGAGTCCTTTAAAAACTTCAGAATAAAATGTTTCACCTTGCAAATGCAACTTTTTAACATTACTTTCTATTATTGCCATTTCTAGTTTCTAGATGAAGGAATACATCATACTAGTACTAGTAAAAGATTCTAAAAAATGGGAATCAGCCGTCAATTCGTAGTGAGTAGTAGTCGCAGATCCACCGAATCCTAAGTAACTTATGCAAGTATGTGACTTCTCAACGTAATTATCAAGAAAGCATCAAGGAATTCCGTCGTCAAGCGGTTAAAGTGACTTGTGAGTAGTGAAGAAGAGTAGCAGATCGCAGTTTCCACTCTCGAGAAAAAACATGAAACATTTTTCGTGGTCGAGGAAAGCAATTCTACAAGGAGCAATTTTCATGCATGACGGAGTCTAATACCTTGGATGAAGTAAATCTAACGCTTTGTGTTCATAACAAAGAAAAAAATTGTAATAATATAATCGCCACCTCCTCTCAAATCTTGCACGTGATGCTTGACCCATCTCACAATTAATTTAGAAACAACAATGGCTATCTCTATTTGCTAAGATAAACTGGAACTTTCCTCATTCCATGTTTCCTTATAGCGAAGTAATACCCGTGACCTTAATAAAATTAGAAATAAAAATGGGGAGTGGTAGGTTGGCAGGGAGAGACTAAACAAAGGGTACGTCCTGTTGAACAAAGGTTAAAGTGGAGATTGTCTCATCCCCACTAGAGATAAATGCCCGTGAACCCAAACGCGTAATCTACAATATTTTTGCGGCTTTAGCTTTATCTCTACATTATGTGGGCACCGTGTAATATCGATAGGCACTCACGCATTTAGACATTCAAGGTGGTAGATTGCAGGATTAATGTATTGACTTATTAGAGTAACATTACAGACGTGGACCAACGTGGTTCTGTGAAAGAGGCACTGAATCTCTGCTAAAAGAATGCCAATAGTGGCCCTTTAATCTGCGAAAGGTAATAAAAAAATTCGGGTACTGCCAGAAAAACAGGGATAAAGAGGGTGGACGCGCATGTGAGGAGTGCACTAGCAAGCATCTTCTCCCACGCTAATTAATCAAACTCCACAGTTCTCACTGTCTTTCCTCTGCTTTTGTCTCAATGCAATAATTCACAGAAACCACCCACCGCTTCCTTCTTTCTTTTTTTCGTACTTGGCTAGCGGCAGTTACAAATTCAGCATTAAATAGGAGCCCTTGATAAAGGCCGGGTTCTCTATTACTTTACCCTCATTCCGAAGTCGATAGGGGGAGGAAAGAAGCTAGCATGGGAACGTTTACCAAATCTTCCGTTGTAGTAGTCTTTCTTGTGATTCTAGGTCTCTGCGATGTGTCTCGGTCGGCTACGGAGAAGATGGAGGAGCAGAAGGGTACTTACATAGTACATGTAGCCAAATCCGAAATGCCAGCGAGTTTCGAGCATCATTTAGACTGGTACGAAACATCCCTGAAATCTGTGTCTCACTCAGCTGAAATGCTCTACACCTACGACAATGCAATCCATGGATTTGCTACAAGATTAACGGCAGAGGAAGCCCGGTTACTCGAAAGCCAATCGGAAATCCTGTCAGTGTTGCCGGAGCTGAAATACGAGCTCCACACCACTCGGACCCCTGAGTTCCTCGGACTCGACAAAAGCGCCGATATGTTTCCCGAATCTAATTTGGCTAGTGAAGTAATTATTGGAGTCCTAGACACCGGTGTTTGGCCTGAAAGCAAGAGCTTCGACGATACCGGACTCGGACCCATCCCCAGCAGCTGGAAGGGCGTATGTGAAACAGGTACTAACTTCACTACCTCTAACTGCAACAAGAAATTAATTGGAGCTAGGTATTTTTCAAAAGGCTATGAAGCCACATTGGGTCCAATCGACGAAACCAAAGAATCAAAGTCGCCCCGAGACGATGATGGCCACGGCACTCACACTGCGAGTACAGCTGCTGGTTCGGTCGTGGAAGACGCAAGCCTTTTCGGCTACGCTGCTGGAACGGCGCGTGGGATGGCTACGCACGCGAGAGTTGCTGCATACAAGGTTTGCTGGATTGGGGGCTGTTTCAGTTCTGATATATTGGCCGCAATTGAACAGGCCATTCAGGACAACGTCAATGTACTTTCTTTGTCTCTCGGAGGTGGAATGTCCGACTATTACAGAGACAGCGTTGCTGTTGGAGCTTTTGGAGCAATGGAGAAAGGGATTCTAGTCTCTTGTTCTGCAGGAAACGCGGGTCCCAGTGCATATAGTCTTTCCAATGTGGCACCATGGATTACCACCGTAGGAGCTGGCACACTGGATCGAGACTTTCCGGCGTATGTTTCCCTTGGAAATGGACAGAACTATTCCGGAGTATCCCTTTATCGAGGCAATGCTTTGCCCGATTCTCCTCTACCCTTTGTTTATGCAGGGAACGTGAGTAATGCCACCAATGGTAATTTGTGCATGATGGGAACCTTGACCCCAGATAAAGTGGCTGGAAAAATTGTGATGTGTGATCGTGGAGTGAGTGCCAGGGTACAAAAAGGAGAGGTAGTTAAACAGGCCGGAGGTTTGGGCATGGTGTTGGCCAACACCGCCGCTAACGGAGAAGAACTGGTGGCCGACGCCCATCTTTTACCGGCAACAGCCGTCGGTGAAAAAGCCGGTGATGCTATAAAGAGCTACCTGTTTTCCGATCCAAATCCGACTGTGAAGATTATATTCCAGGGAACAAAGGTGGGAATTCAGCCCTCACCGGTGGTTGCGGCGTTTAGCTCCCGAGGTCCTAATACCATAACCCCGCAGATACTGAAGCCCGATCTCATTGCACCAGGTGTGAACATCTTAGCGGGATGGACAAAAGCAGTGGGTCCTACCGGACTGACGGCTGATAATAGGCGCGTGGACTTCAACATCATCTCAGGCACGTCGATGTCCTGCCCTCACGTTAGTGGGCTAGCAGGTTTGATCAAGGCGGCTCACCAAGAATGGAGCCCAGCTGTAATTCGATCGGCGCTTATGACCACGGCTTATACGGCTTACAAGGGTGGAAAAAGTTTGCTGGACAGTGCTACTGGAAAACCATCGACACCCTATGAACACGGTGCTGGACACGTCGATCCCGTCTCAGCCCTTAATCCTGGACTTGTCTATGATTTAACGGTTGATGATTATCTAGGTTTCGTCTGCGCGTTGAACTACACAGCCGATCAAATTTCCACTTTGGCGAAGAGGAAATTCGAGTGTGAACCAAGCAAATATTACAGTGTAAATGACTTGAATTACCCTTCGTTTTCCGTTGTGTTTGAGTCGGGAAGTGAGTCAAGCCAAACAGTCAAGCACACCCGAACACTCACCAACGTGGGACCCGCAGGAACGTACAAGGTCTCTTTTACGTCAGACATCCCATCAGTTAAAATCTCAGTCCAGCCTGAAGTTTTGAGTTTCAAGGAGTTGAATGAGAAAAAATCCTACACGGTTACATTCACATCTTCGGGTTCGACACCGCAGGCTCGGAATGGGTTCGGCAGTTTGGAATGGTCAGATGGAAAGCACATTGTAAGGAGTCCAATAGCATTTAGCTGGTAATGAATAATGATTGGAAAAGCTGGTAGAAAGGAGAAGGCCGATCAAACAACTCACTCGAGTGGGTAATAATTCTATTTGAATCTAAAAAAAAGTTATAATCATCCAGCAAGAAATTAATGAAAGCTGGGACCTGTTGTTGCATTGTTGTTTGTTCCCTTGGAGAAACGACAAGGGATGAAAAAAAATCTTGCTTATGTATTTATCTCAGGATACAACGTTCTTAATCATATAAATATGAATCTGTAATGGTCCTGGGTTCACTCTCACTATTAGTCCACTATTTTAATTTTAGCAATTTGTTCTCCTTTTCTTGTCGCTAATCTTTCATTAAAGTTGTCACTTTGAAAATTTTTTGAACTATCATCCCGTTCCTGAATTATTGATTGTTCTATCTTTCTGTGCAATAATTGAGCGTCGCTTTTTCCTTTTTTTTCGTTAGGTATATGATGTGGACAGAATTCGGATGTGAGAAAAAGTATTTTGCAGATTTTATGTTATTAAAAAAGGGGAAAAAAAGCTTTTTTTACGAGGAATTTTTTTTATTGGAGAGAAAATAAAAAAAACTTAAAACTTTATAAAATACACTACATCTTAAAAATTTTAAAATGTACACTTAAACTCCTTTATTTTTGCTTTATCCTTAAAATTGTCTTTTCTTATCTTGATGAACAGATGTACTTTACCTCGAGAAAAAAGCAAAACAGGATGGCCAAACGGTCTGGAAGGAGTGAGCAAAATCAACAAATTCCAGGACCTTATTTTGCTTTATGATTTGCATACTTAACCCATCCTCTTAAGTTGATCCATCATCAAACTATTCATTGTCAGGCTTAGTAATATCTTAGCATTTGACCTCCCCGCTGTAAGAACCAAACTTTGTTATGAAAGTAGGTGTTTTATCTTCCTCGCTCATTAATTGCTCCCCCAGACTGGGTGCAAGTGTCGGCGTCTTTGCGAATAACTTCCTTTCTCTTCAATGTTCTCTATACAAGCAACTGAGAAAAATTATACATGGATGAAATGCTCTGCCTACTTACGCTAATGTTACAGTTTCTCTACTCAAGCTCTTGTATCCAGATTCTTTCTGTTTGATCCACTGACACTCTCCAGACCCATGTGGATAGCTAACTTATGTAACATTGGGTTCTTATGATTTCTAACTCGATGCTACTGAGAGAAAAGTATAAGGAAAATGAGGGGAGGAAATGAAGGTAAAGAAAAAAAAAAGTTGTTAACACAAAAAGTGATGAGGCCCAACAAAGAAATTTTCTTTATTAGTAATACTAATTCTAATTTTTATTCAGATAAAAAATTTTATGATTCGTTATGAGGGTATGGTGCTAACTCTCATATTGTATCCATCTTTATTGTCCACAATGTTGTTTAACTTATTTTCCTCCTCTTTTGCTGGACTTGATTTAATTGATTTCTCTTTGTTGAAGCAAGGGGTATTTGGGCCTATAACATTGTTTCTAGTTTCAGACGGATTGGTTTGGTTGAATCAGTAGTACTTCGGTTTAAATTTAAATGAATCACGTACCCGAAAGATATTTGTTGTGAATTTCATAAACCAATCTGCGGTAGCATAACAAGGCCTCAGCCCAGTGGGTCATCTATCACGCCACTGCCCATATCACCGATTCAGGCTGAAAAACCGTTATTAATTACTTAATCAAAATACTTGTAGCTGAGGTTTGTGGGGTTAATTTGATTAATTATTATTTGAATGGAATGAGAAACTTCTATATTTGCCACGTTTTCCAGAAATCTCTCATGGATGTCCACGTATATTATACGTGGCGAGATGGCAAAGCCATAGAGGGAAATAAATTGTATAAATTATCATATTTAAAGAAGATAACGAGAAAAATTTTCTTATCAGCCTGTGGAACGAAAATGGATAAGCAACAGGAGACGCAGCAACAAAGCGAAACAGGTAAACCAAGCGCTGAAGGGCTTCCATCGGAAACGAGTCCTTATGTGAATTACAAGGACTTGGAGGACTATAAGCGTCGGGGTTATGGTACTGATGGCCATCTTGAACCAAAGCCAGGGCGTGGACCTGGTGCCACTGAGGCACCTACTCTTTCTGGAGCTAATGTTTCCTCTCAATCCCAAGTCTCAGCCACAGAAGCCGTAAATCGCCACGGAGTCCCTTGAGTCGACATTGTATAGAGTTTCTTCATGTAATAATGATCTTATGTTGTTTTCATCATAATCACCTTTGCAACTTTCTACATTTCACGTTTGTGATCATTTGCATCTCATATATAATTGTGGATGTACGTTTTGGCATCTTTCTGATATTGTGTGGATCAGAATGACGTTTATAATGTTGTGATAAATCCTTTCCAAGTTATAATGCTTCCCATGGGTCGGATTCGTCGGGATATGAGATTACTCTGATATCATTATCCATTGAGCCAATCATTCATCATCGTGTTATTATTTTTGTTTTTAATAGGGGCGCGTTCATTAACTCTTAGAGTATATTATAAGCATTACGATGCAATTTAAGACCAGGGTGCCATGCTTTAATGAATGAAAAGCTGTCTTAAAATAAGAATAACAAATATATATTGATATGTTATGCTCTTTTAATACCTTTAGAATGTATTGTTTGATTAGATTAGATAATATCACATGTATAGGGTAATGTACATGTGATATATTTTATATTTGAGAAAATTAAGTATATTTGTTAAGATGACATTTATATCTATTGCTCATCCAACATGATTGGAGGAAGGATATATGTGAGGAAAACAAATCTAGCTAGATATTTCAGTGTCTAACTCTTCACTTTTCAAACAGCCGGTAATTCATTGTAATGTGGCTGTTTTATGTGGGGGAGGGGAGGGAGAGGAAGAAGCTGCTATGGATTTATATTTATTTTAAAAATATATAATTATTATACATTTGTTTTTGTTATGGACCAAACCTTAGGCCAAAGCAGGCCCAAGGGTGTGCCCCTCATCCTCTCTATAAGACACAAGGGGACTTTTTCATTCAGGAATGATACAACCTAATAACCCTAAGATTACTTTCACAACAATTTTTAGATGTATATAATTGTAATTATTATTATATATTTACTGGTTCTTAAAAATTACTTATACTTGACATTTAGTTTTTCACCAAATCCAAGCTCTTCACTTTCATATGAGGGAGATGCATCAAAATACCTTAGTATATTAGTATATTCTTGACAACATCACTATATATATCGTATTAGTCTAATACGAGAAATAACAACAGCAGCAAATTCCGTTGCTGACTATCTTGTCACGGACAAATCCGTGGCCCTTGGTTGGGTTTCAACTTTCAACTAAATTTATGTCCTTCCCTCTCAGCAAAGATTGTTGTCCATCCAGGACCACCAATTGAAATCAAAATGTCTACACGTACTTCTGGTTTTTTATTCTTTATTTTTTCAAAAAAAGATAATTGACCTATTTTTTCTGCGGTTCGTATCTAACATCTTCTCTTGTATTAATGTCCGCATTAATTATTATTTTAATTTAATTAGTATTAATTGCTAATGGTTTTAGAATTTGTGCTCAAAAATTAGGAAATGCGTGGGAACGATTTTCCTTCCTCGAAGTCCTTTTATACTTTACTCCGATTCAAAATTATCTTTCTTGGGTTACCAGAGTGGCAGAGTCTTGTAAAGTGATAAGGTAGTGGTTATTCTAACATGTTACTTTTATACTACTCTGATTTAAAATTATGTTTCTTTTCGACCATGATTGAAATTCAACTTCGAATACCATATTCCATAATTATCTATACCCTACTGACTATTGAGGGATGCAAACCACTTAAATTCCTCCAGAAGAATTGCATGAGCCCAATTTTTCCTATTTTTCTTAATTTCAATGCCACATGGAATTACGAAAAATCTGATATACTGAAAGAATTGGCCTTGCATCGATAGCGAGAACAGAGACGTACTGGCTCGGTTAGTGGCCAGCCCAAAAGTTCCTGCTCCTTTCTTCGCTCCCAAACAAGCAAAAGTCACTATTTTGGATCGCTGCAATGCTCTTTACCTCTCTTTATATTCCACTTGTCTCTCTCTGTTTCACTGTCACTCACATATCCATTTCTCCGTTCAGATGTCTTCAACTCAGCATAACTCTTAATCTTATAAGTGCTTTCCTGGCTTCAGGACCCCCACAGTTTCCGAACCAGCGTGTACCTTTGGGGAGATGGGGACAAACAGTACCCATAGAAAATTGGAGTTTTTTACTTCAGATCAAGTTGAAGAAGAGGAGGAAGAAGCATTGTCACTTTGCGATCTTCCGGTCAATTTGATAAGAGAAGAGGACCAATCCAAGAAATCAGATTCCCAAGTCATTGAAAGGCTGGAAGAATTCGATTTCTGTTCATGGGGTGGCACAATTTCAACAGAATCAGAAATGTGTGCAGCAGATGAGGTATTCTTTCAAGGCCAAATTCTCCCATTACGTCCCTCTTTCAGCTCTGTTTCTGGCCTTACAACTGGGTTGAAACCTGAGAACCATCAACTTAAACGGTGTGAATCGATGTCAGAGTCTACAGACCATGGTTCTCTGGGTCGATTTGGATTTAGCAGCAGAAGCGGCAGTGTTAGAAGTCAGAACTCATCTAGCAGCACTAGCTCAACAACGTTATCCACCACAAGAATTTCAAAACCCAGGATTCAAAATCAATTTCACACTCATCCGAGTCCTAAACCTCATTTAAGATTCTCTGTTCCAAGACAATCAAGTTTTAGTCATCAGGGTAGAAAATCATCAGCATGGGACTTCTTCCGACTGGGTGTGGTACCGGCACCTGAGATAGGATTACGAGACCTAAAGGTTCGTAATACCAACAGTGCAAACAAGAATTGTGTCAGTCGCAACAGCAGTAGTGGTAGCAGCAGCAATGGTACGTTCAACGCAAACAGTACCAGTAAAAGTGCGAAATTGATTAATAATAGCCATCATAGCGACAAGAGAAATCATGGTTTTAGACAGTTGGTGGGCAAAGGCGGTGGATTCTTGAGTGGTTGTAGGTGTTCAATAGAAACGGTGCAATCGGACTTTGTCATGATCAAGAGTGGTAGTAAAAGCACCAACAAGACAGAAAGTACAACGCACGCTATGAAAGAAAAAGTGCTCGAATTGAAGAAGCAGAAGCTAAGGCAAAAGCAGGGAAAGAAAGCCATGTCACGACGTCGAACGTTTGAATGGCTAAAAGAGCTTTCGCATGCAGGCCATCCTGATGAGGAGGCTTTGCTATCGAACTCATGAAGGCAAAGGCTTTTTCAGATTAGGCTCGCATGCTTGTGATTTAATTCTTGTTTAGACTTTAGGCTACCTTTATGATAGATCCCTTTGTTTCCTTTAATTTGAATAAATTTATCATATTGTAGTGTGCAGGCTCTGTAATAAAAAAAACTATCACTTTCTCGTGAGAACAATGCTGCTATCCACTTTGTCTATTTTTGGTTTGTTCTTATTTATTTAATGATAATGGGGGTAAGTTTATGATTGAGGTTTTATTTTTGTTAGGATATTGTTAGTGAGATTTGTGGCGGTGGATGGGTGATGGAATGTTAATAATGTTGAGTCCCAACATAACGGGCCAAGATTTATGCTAATGCTTGTCATAATTAAAGCGTGAACTTCAACACTTTATGGTTGGATGGTGTCTGTAGAAAATAGGATTTGGCAACTGCACGAAGTCACGCGAGAGGGTCAGAAAGATCAGAAAAAGAAAGAAGAAAGAATAATAAAGTAAAATGGAAGAGAAAAAGATGGTTTTCTATGTTCCTTTACGAGGGTAGAAAGATTGTCACAGTTTTAATTTTCTCTTATCATCGAAGATTACTCAGAGCTATTGACTTAAATGACCTTTTAAACATAATAATTGATCTAATGAACTGCTTCTGCTATGGAGTACGGATCAGTTAACATCTAAAACATGTATGATAATTGATTGTTCTCATGTAATGTTTCACTTTGGTCAGTTTTATCTTTCTATTTCAAGCATTAAAACATTAAATATGGCGAAACTGTTTACTTCTGCCAGCAGCGATCTTTCGAATCCAAAGCTCCAACATAGGATTTATGCACCTGGTGTTACTTTACAGGATTTTTTAAAGTAAATGGCGAGAAAAAAAAAATCACAAATAAGACATGTTCGATTAGCATTATCTCAAATTCAAATTTAAATTGTAAATTTCTAGAAATTGCCTGGCCGACACCCAAGGTTGGGTAACACTTGATTCGCCACGAGGAGTTCTAAACATAGAAAAATTGACATGATTAGTAAATGCTTTTATATTTTATTTTTATGTTCATTTTCGTACTCTTTTTAAATAAATAAGTAGTAGTTAATTTGTCACTGATCATGGTTATCTGGAGTAGATTCTTTTTACTCAGAAATCCCCACTGCCACTTGGTTTTGCAGGGTGCTTGAACTGGAATTACCACAATTTGATCTGTTCAGACCCTGGCGTGTTTACAACTTGTAATGGTAGCCCAGCCCAACTCCTATTCAATGTAACTCGTGTTGGACTCCTAAAATGGGACATGATGTGATAGAAATTACAGCACCTGCACGGGGGTACTCTGCATCTCATCTGCGGTTTCTAGATTCTGTATGTCAGTAAAAAGTATGGTACGTGGGCCAAATTAGCACAGTTAAGTCCATATTATGGGTTACAGACACTGCATCCATGTTTCGTATTCAACTGCTTTGATATTTCCTTTGAATTTGATCCATTCAAGATTTTTCCTCTTTATGAATTATAAGGGCATAAAGCAAGACAAGCTATTCTAGATCATGTTATTATTGTTATCCACCATGTACATTTTCACCCATAATACAGTCAATGCACTCCAATTTCCATCAATAGAGACCGAACGCTAACATGTATATATTTCCTAGTTTAAAAAATTGGAATTCATCACAGTGGATGAAATAATTTCTCTTTTATTTGTAATACAGTCGCGTAGGGTTCCTTATTTCCTAGTCTTTTTCATTTGAATAATGAAAACTACTGTAGATATATATATGCTTAAAAAATGTTCAACATGCAATACAAAAATCCAGATTACTATTCTCATTCAGTTATATCATACGTCCCCTTTTTGCTCTCCATCATGTTTAATTCATTTAAACTTCACATTTATGAGATAATTAATCAATAGTTTATATATTATGAAAAATCAATATTAGCTGGCCGTGACATGGAAAACTTATCTAATGAAGAAGAATTGGTAAAAGCAAAACAATTTCAGTTCATATAAAAATAGTTTGAGCAAATAGTTTTGCAAAAGAAAATATTATTCCAAAAAGTTTCCTTTTTCCCTCTTGTGACATAATTAATGTATCATCGGTTCTCTCTCTTTAATTTTGTGCAGGATATACGATGAAAGGGAAATGATATTTGCATAATCAAATTCTTACACTCAATTTGTATATTACTTTTTGAGTTATAATACAAGAATAAAATTAAAAAAATATATAAATAATGATAAAATTATAAAGTGTGTTTATAAATGATAATATCGCTCAGGTTACAAGCGTAGCAAAAGGGTCAAAAAGTCAACCACTACGTCCACGTCACCCCATTTCTGACCGTTTACTTTGATAGCTCTTTCATAGCGCGCTCGTCTTGGTCTCAGAATGGACGGTCCCTGTAATGTATAAATAGTTAAGTGAAGGTCATCAAGTCTTCGGTGCCGTCCCAAAACCTTTTTCTTTCAACAATTTCCCGGAAAAAATATTCCACCTTGCTACAGTTTCGCTCACTTCGTTTTTTTTTTTTAAACGCGGAATTCACACGTCCCTCTCATTTTTTCTATGTTTAGAGTTGTAGCACCAACAAATTCAAGAATCGTGGACCATACTCATCGCTTTTCATATATAGGCTGAACCTGAAACATCCTGTACAAACAGAGAACGCGATTTCTTCAGGTAGAGAGAGCAAAGAAAGATGTTAGAACTGTGGCTAAGGCGACTGGAGATGTGTTTTGGGGGAGGTGGTAACGATGAACTCCTCTGGCATATGGACCTAAAGCATCACGCTTCAGGGGACTATTCAATTGCAGTAGTTCAGGCTAATTCGTCTTTGGAAGACCAAGGACAGGTGTTTACTTCTCCCTCCGCCACGTATGTCGGAGTATACGACGGTCATGGAGGACCTGAAGCTTCCCGTTTCATCACCAACCACCTCTTCCCCCTCCTTCACAGTAAGCACTAAGCTTATCCCTTAAATATAATTTTATTTTCATCTCATATTTGTTTGCTCGATTAGAAAATGCATTTAATTTTTTTAAAAAAATTGGGCTACTTAGAGTGCATACAACTAATTGTATTGACTGGTCAATAGCATTTTTCACTCGTGTCTTTTAGCTGAGTCATTCTCAGAAATTGTTTGTTACTTTGCCAAAAAGAAAGTTTATTGGATGAAGACAAGCATTTTAGCATTGAATTGATTCTTGGGTATGCCAGAGTTTGCTTTAGAGGAAGGTGAAGTATCAGAGGATGTGATAAAGAAGGCATTTGATGCAACAGAAGAGTTGTTCTTGCATTTAGTGAAGGAATCATGGAGAAGTCGGCCGCAGATTGCTTCGGTGGGGTCATGTTGTCTTGTTGGAGCGATATCGAATAATGTTCTTTATGTGGCAAATCTCGGAGATTCTAGGGCGGTTCTAGGCCGAAAACCATTGGAAGGACATGTAAATTGTCCTGTGGTGGCAGAGCGTTTGTCCACTGATCATAATGTTGGAGTAGAGGAGGTCAGGGAGGAAGTTAAGGCTCTTCACCCTGATGATGCACACATCGTGGTTTACTCTCATGGCGTTTGGCGTATCAAAGGCATTATTCAGGTACTGAATAGTAATTGCGCAATTGTATTAAATTTTAGTTATTGCTATTAGTTAATCAGTTAAATTCAGCTTAAGAAACGAACATAACCATCATGTAAATTCAGCTTTAGAAACGAACTTATCCATGATGTGAATTCAGCAAACGAACTTATCCATGGACCATTTAGAAGGAGTCCTTTATGGTCTAAAGTGTGATGATACTATTTTTTTTTTTTTTTTTCTTTTCGGAGTTACCTTTTAAAAGAATATATTCTTACAACAATTCTTCCAGAAAGTGTCTCTCAGGAAATGTTAAAAGAATCCTCATCTTGTGAATCTTTGGCGGTCAGTCATGTGATTGGATATGATATTCTTCCATTTTTGATGAAAGGTCATCTACTTTCACATGTTCTGCCAGCTTGACTCCTCTTTCAGAAAGCTAAGTTATAATATGTCAACAAGTATTCATCTATTGGGAGTGACCATAATAAAGTATTTGTTCTGTGACCATAATTACCTTAAAATAATTTTTTATCGGGATCATTCTGGACGTTCTGTTGAATTAGTTGCATTGTTTTCAGCATTGATTAATTGCTACTTTATCTCGTTGTTCACGAATTCTATATACATTTAACTGCGTATCACTTTATAGGTCTCAAGATCAATTGGAGATTTTTTCCTAAAGAAACCTGAGTTTAATAA
This sequence comes from Bauhinia variegata, assembly GCA_022379115.2. NCBI lineage: Eukaryota > Viridiplantae > Streptophyta > Magnoliopsida > Fabales > Fabaceae > Bauhinia > Bauhinia variegata. The sequence goes on along the minus strand of CM039436.1, from coordinate 15,799,807 downwards.
TGATCCTCTATTCCAACAATTTGGATATCCAGTGCCTTTAAAGAGACCTGTAGTGACAGCTGAACCATCCATATTAAAGCGGAAGCTGAAGCCAGAGGACTTGTTTGTGGTATTTGCATCAGATGGACTTTGGGAACATTTAACTGATGAAGTGGCTGTTGATATCATCTTCAGAAGTCCAAGAATAGTAAGGATCCATATCCATTTACCAAATCCTCCCCTCCTTTCTTACTTCTAACTATAGACTTGACTTATTAAAGGTGGGACTTGGCTAAAAAGCCAAATGACATGTTTCTCGTGTTCCTAGCTCAATTGACTACCTTGTTTTCTGATAAAGTTGATGTGGCTGCTGGTGTGGAACCATCTCTAGTCATCTGTTGAAAAGCAGAGACCTTTTTTCTTCTAAATCTCAAATTGTGCTATATGGCTTCTACTGTAGGGAGTAGCGAAACGGTTGGTGAGAGCTGCACTTGAAGAGGCTGCAAGAAAAAGAGAAATGAGTTACGAGGATTTGAAGAAAAAGGAGAAAGGCGTAAGGCGCTATTACCATGATGATATCATAGTGATTGTGATATACCTAGATCATTCACGAGATCCTCTGTATGGTAGATCGGAAGATGACGGCAGCTACAGCTGCACTAGTGCACCAGTTGATATTTTCTCCCTCAATGCAGGTGAAGCTGATCTCTAACTTGAATACTTTCAGAGAAAACCGCCAGCATTAGGCTATTTGCTTAATTCATTACACATAAAAACATTCCAGAATCCATGTTAGTTTGACCGACTGATTGGAGGAATGGGATGTTGATTCAGAATAATTATTAATTACCATAAAAAATTTGTAAATTCATTGTAAAATGTAAATAAACTACTGCAGATTGACATTGGTGGATGGTGATTTCCTGGCTTATATATATATATATATATTAGCTAATTAACTTGTGAATGTGTTTCCTTTCGTCCTTTCTCTTTCTGTGAGTATAATCTTAATGAGGATCAGTAGATAGAATGACGATTTTCATGCTGGAAACTTGGAATTGAACTCTGAACTAGAAAGCATTGTTAGATAATTGTTATCCTAGATTGATTAATTGGACTATTCTATCCGAGAGAAATCTAATATCTACATGTTTGCCATGAAGAACTATTCAACTCCCTGACAAACTGAACTGATAATTATTTCGCAGAAGATATAATTGAAGAAACTTGTGACAGTCCAGTTTGTGATCGTTATGCATTATCATTAAGAGGTCAAAGATATTACTATTACCATAACTCAAAAAAGTTAGACTTCTTCAATGATGATTGAACAGAGTAGTTGCATTATTGTGTCGTGACTTGGTCGTGGTTATCAATGCCGACAAAATTTTTCTTATCCAACCTTACTATTTTAAAATAATTTATTAAAGTGGCTGTGTTTTCATTGAGGAGGAAGGGAAAGAGTGTTTGAAATATTGGCCACCCAAAAAAAAAAAAATTTTGTATATTAAAATTTTCACTCTACGATATCAAATTCTATGTGATCTTACAGTATATTACCCATTTAATCTTGAATTAATTAATTGCCAATTTATCATTATACGTACAACAGAACACGCACGAAATATTTCTGCAAGAAAAAAATAAAAGGAAAATAACCGAATAATGGCGTATTCAGAAAAAGAAAAGTTTTTTTCTTAATGGAGGAGAAAAATTGAGTTAAGCATGGAGTTAATATATATACTCTCTATTATATGGGAGACATAAATTGGATTGGGTTGAGTTTGATTACATCATGATAAAATCTAGACAATTTTACAACATTCCTTGTAATTTTTTCAAGTAAACCTACAAATTGCAACAATTTTAGATGAAAAATGTATAAAAATAAAAAGAAGCTAAGCTTCTTTCCTAACTTATCTATTCTAATGATAAAAAATTGTAACTCTATTGCCCAATTTAATTCTACTTGATTTAACATGTATATCAAAAAAATAAGTGCATAAAAAATCATAGCATATTACTAATTTTAATATGTATTATTATTAATTATTAACAATTTCAAAACATTTAAAAATATTATAATTTTTAACAATATAAAATAATAATAATTTAAAATTTTTATAATATTTTATAAAAATTTAAAAATAAAAATTGTTAAAATATTTTAAAAATAATTATTATTAACCATTAGAGTAGTCAAATGTTAAAAGATAGAGGTGAGAAGCATATAATCATTCATTCTATGTCTATATTAATATTAATTAATTAATTATTTATTTATTTTGATGTTGGTTGATCGATTTAATATATATATAAAGAGAAGAGAGTAATGTATGTTTAAGAAAGAAAGAAAAAAAATTGCTAATATAAGTGTGATATGTGTCAAATAGAGAAATTTACACTTTTCAAATATCAAGCTTATGTTTATATATATATATATAATATTTCAGGGTAGATAATAACATTTAAGACTTGCAATGTGATCAGTTTGAAAGACAAATTGTTTACAAAATTTTAATTCCAACTTATTTTATTTAAAAAATTATGGAATTTTTTATGAGAAAAAAATAAGGTAAGAAGAATGATCTCATTTTAATATAAGAGTAACCTATGAACTTTCATTAAAAGAAATTATAATAATATCTGTTATTTGCTTAAAATTACACTCGTAGTAATAAAAATCCAATCTAAACTTCACCTGTCCAGTATTTGGATGTGCTTGACCGGCTAACCAACTGAGCACGGATTTCATACGTATCCAAGTAAACAGTAGTATTAAATATTTAATTAATTGCTTGCAACATCAACTCGTGTCTTGTAACTCAAGTGGATGGACGAGTTCCCCTGACCTCACGTGGCATTGCACCCTCCACGATATGCAAGTTTTGTATTGCAGGCGATGTTGGAAAACATAAATGTGTCCCCACTTGCTTTCCTCAACCATGTTAAATTATTCTCCTTCAAAACACACAACGTTTCAAGTGGGAAACAAAACAACCGTCAGGTTTGAAATCCTCTACAAAGCTACCTTAGCTTCCTTCCAACTTAGCAGAAAGAAAAACTGAGGCACACAGAAAATGGGGATAGTTGAAGAGGCTCATAATGTAAAAGTTGTTGGAACAGGGGATCAGTTCGTAGTTCTAGCTCATGGGTTTGGCACTGACCAATCGGTGTGGAAGCATCTCGTACCTCATCTCTTTGATGATTATCGGGTTATTTTATACGATAATATGGGCGCGGGTACCACTAACCCCGAATACTTCGACTTTGAACGGTACTCTACTGTTGAAGGCTTCGCATACGATCTACTAGCCATTCTACAAGAACTCCAAGTTGATTCATGCATCTTCGTTGGTCACTCTCTTTCTGCCATGGTTGGCGCCGTCGCTTCCATCGCTCGCCCTGATCTCTTTTCTAAGCTCGTCTTGGTCTCTGCCTCCCCAAGGTAAGTATATTTATAATTATTATATCTATCATCAGTTCAAATAATTTCGAGTATTATTTCGCCTAAAAGAAAATATTAACCAGGTTTCTAAACGACGAGACTTATTACGGAGGATTCCACCAAGAAGATCTGAACCAACTATTCGAAGCGATTCAAAGCAATTACAAAGCATGGTGTTCAGGGTTCGCTCCACTGGTGGTGGGTGGCGATTTGGACTCGGTGGCGGTTCAGGAATTTAGCCGAACCTTATTCAACATGAGACCAGACATAGCACTGAGCTTGGCCAGGACAGTATTCCAGTTCGACATGAGACCAGTTTTAGGCCTCATCACTGTCCCCTGCCACATCATACAGAGTACAAGGGACTTAGCTGTCCCTGTTGTTGTTTCAGAATACCTGCAACAGAACCTCGGAGGAAAGTCCATCGTGGAGGTCACGCCCACCGAGGGTCATTTGCCACAGTTGAGCGCGCCGGATATCGTTAATCCGGTGTTGCTCAAGCACATCCACAATGATATAGCAGAGTAAATCATCGGCTTCGTCCAAACATAGGTACGCGCGCCTTTGTTCGGTTCTGTAGATATTTATCACTATTTGTTAAGCTTGTTAGTTTCGTTATAAGAAATTTATATATATTTGTCTGTGTCGCACTGTATAATGTCTTTTCGATGAATCGATATGGCTATGAACATATAATGCAACTATGAACTGTAAAGCCAAAGCAAGTGTGCGGCCTAGATGCTTGCTTCATAACTGTCACCATCATCTGGTGCTAACTGCTAGAAAAAAATTGCATGAGAAATTAAAGTTGGGAAAGAAGATATTTATGTTAGTGTCATTAGATGCCTGTGTTCGTTTGTAGATAAAGATGATCGCCAGCCTCCATTTGGAAATCAGAATCCAAGAAATTCTCATCACTTTGAGTGAAACACTGAGAATTAGAAAAACTATAAAACCTATAGGTTGAGCCACAAATTCCATCCCAAAAATCATATTTTGATTGCCCATCCACTATTAACTGTAATTAAACTGTTAGATAATATAGTCAATAATAACATTACTATTTTTATTATTGTTATTATAAAACTGTACATGACATTTTCATCTCATCTCATGTGACTCTTGAGTCTATAAATAAATTTAAGACTGAATCGGTTATTTTTTGTTATATTTATTTAAGATATATTCCTAGTATAGATAAAATTTAAATTTATTAAACAGTCTTAAAAGACAATTGAATTCTCTTTGTTAAAACAAAAAATAAAAATCTGTATTAATATAAAAAAAAAAAAACTTGTAAATTGCTCTCGTTCCTCGAGAATTTGAATTTGTGGAGTAATAACCAAAAATCACGTGTCCAGTAAAAGATACTTTTAATGGCAAACGTGATTTTGTTCTTTAAATGTATGGTCAAACACGCTGAAACACACTCCCGTGACTGTCGCAATGGGGTTGGTTCAACGGATTAAAACACTTTCAATTACTTTTCAACTAAAGTTTGAGTTTTTATTCAGTGTGAACCAATCATTTTTAGTAGGTAATAGTTAGATAGTTAGATACCGCTTCTTTTGAATAATTCATGTTCTTGGTTTGACATTTTACCCCGAGCAAAAGATATATAAACACGAGATACACGAACCTTTGGTTTTCTTACTTTTAACATAGCATTCAATCGAATTACTAATAGAGAATCTCTGGATGCATTTACTTCTGGAATGCCCTTTTCTTTTCTTTTCTTTTTTTATAGAAGTCATTTAAAATCATAAAATAAGTTAAATGAAAAATAAATTATATTCTACTGTATTTTGTTGTTGTTCTAATTTTATTTTTTTTTAGAAAACTGACATTAAAAATAGTTTTCCCTTTTTATTGTAATTTGAAAAATTATTCTTTGGTGTTACGTAGACTTATTACCAATTTATTTTATCCGAACAGTTCAATCTGGGGAATAAGTATAAACTGGCATCACATCTTTTGCTCCTCTCAACTTCATTACTTTCATTATCTTAAACAAGTACGAAATTTTCATTCAAATCTTTGTTTTTGGTCTCGCACACAAGTTTTCGGTTTTTATTTGGGCTAAGGTCATACATGTCCTTTATGAGAAAATAAAAAAAAAAACCCATGAGAACTTTTGGGTCTTATCTTTGGGTTTATTTGAATCGGGCCTAAGCATTGGAGTTTTTACATAGAGGAATTATTTTAGCACAACACATATTTTCTAATATATAAATAGGCTTTAGGTCAACTTCATGCGTTTTTTCTTCTTTTGGTTTTCTGCTAGTTGGGTGGTTTGATTTTTAGAATTGGTCCGATCCGATTGTCTCCTTCCCAACTGTCCTCCACAGATAGGGCCCATATGGTGGTGATTACTGGTCGGTCTATTAAATCTGATATGTTGTGCTTGCCTCATTATTTATTATTTTATTTTTTTTTTAAAAAATGCCACATTCAAACAAGCAACAGACCAGAACTACAAAGAATCTCAAAAGGAGGGGATGGGATATAGAGACCCAGTCCATAGGGGACATCTCCAATTTGCAGTGCTTGGCAACACAATCAGCTGCCTTGTTAGCAGTCCTAGCAATTGTCTCAATTTTGAAAAGAGGGTAGCTTTATCAGAAACCCTCAACAATTGGCTTGATCTTCCAATTTTGGGCGATAGGAAACCTTAACCACATCTTACTTTTTCACAACTCATCCATTTTTGCTATTAGTTGAGAAGACTGCCTTATGAGTTCCTCAGTCTGTTTTGACTGCTGAAGTCTTGCTAGTTCAATCATCAAATCATCTATATAGCCTTCTTGTTATTGGGAAAGTTTTTCTGCTCTAACGGGACAGACTCTATTGACACCTCCTTAACTGATTACTGTACCTGGGTGCGTTAAAAGCTTGTCCCCATACCTAATGCTAGATGTTGATAGTAGCGCTGCTAGGGCTTAATTTGTAATTTTGATCCTCCTAAATATTAAAATGCACTTGCCACTTCGCTAGTTGCATGTGAACGAGTCATGATAGTGAATGCTGATGATGATGCCAAGTTACAATTAATGAGCGGCCGGTGTCCAGTGGCCGGACGTGTAAATATCTTGTCCTTGTGTTGCGACAAGTCAAATTTCATCCGTCCGATATATCTATCTTTGTCAATAATCGAACAACCATAACTAGTGTATCCCGTCCACATAAAACCCAAGTACTTTATAAAAACCCTGCAAATAATCTTTTCGTTCTCTCCTTGAGAATTCACTGCGACTCAGTTCAGCTTTGAATTGAAACAGCTAAAAGTTAAAATAAATAAATAAATAAATAAAAGAAAGGGTTATCCTTTGACCTTAATTTGATGTCGTGCTACTTGTTCCCTGTCGAAACCCTCGGAAAGTCCAATATAACAAGAAGCCGGTAGGTCAAGCTTTCGCAATTGCCGAACCTCCAAAGATCGATTCAGCAAGGTACAGAGAAGAGGAATGGGGTTAGTGGAAGAAGCTCACAACGTCAAGGTTTTGGGATCAGGGGAGAGGATTATAGTTTTTGCCCATGGTTTTGGCACTGACCAATCCGTGTGGAAACACCTCGTCCCTCATCTCGTCGACGATTTTAAGGTCATTCTCTACGACAACATGGGCGCCGGTACAACTAACCCTGAATATTTCGATTTTGAGCGCTACTCCACGCTCGAAGGCTATGCTTACGATCTACTCGCTATTTTAGAAGAGCTTCGAGTTGATTCCTGCATCTTCGTTGGTCATTCTGTATCCGCTATGATTGGTGCCATTGCTTCAATTACTCGCCCTGATCTCTTTGCAAAGATCCTCATGATCTCTGCTTCTCCTAGGTAATTAATCTAAATAACATTTATTTGATCTGTTTGACTTTAAAAGTAAGTAAATTGGCTCAATGAGCCCCATAAAGAGAAAAAAAGTAACTGTTGTGGATTTTCTTTTGGGAAGGTATTTGAACGACGTGGATTACTACGGAGGATTTGAGCAAGGAGATCTGGACCAGTTGTTCGATGCTATGGGTGCCAATTTCAAAGCATGGTGTTCGGGGTTCGCTCCTTTAGCTGTGGGAGGAGACATGGACTCGGTGGCTGTGCAAGAGTTTAGTCGTACCTTGTTCAATATGAGGCCAGACATAGCATTAAGCGTGGCCCGTATCATATTTCAAAGCGATATGAGGCAAATTCTAGGCCTGGTAACTGTGCCATGCCACATCATACAGAGTATGAAGGACTTGGCCGTTCCGGTGGTGGTTTCCGAGTACCTCCACAATCACCTCGGCGGCGAGTCCATCGTCGAGGTCATGTCATCGGACGGTCATTTGCCGCAGTTAAGCTCCCCTGATATTGTTATTCCGGTGCTGCTCAAGCACATCCGGCACGAAATTGCAACGTTAAGAGTAATGGTAAATGGTGACTTTTTTTAATATGACCATGACAGAGCTTTGAAAGATCTGATCACTGTTTCATTATGTATGCTTCGTAAAAGACGTGGGCAATTATTGTTTTTCCTCAACTGGGTATGTCACTGTGTGTCTTCGTTGTATGTGATTAATTTTTAATCATGGTTGGTAAAAAAGACTCGATCGTAATGGGAATCAGATTGTTGTCCTTGTGCTGTTCTGTGTAAGAATTGGGGATATAGATACTTCTGTCATGATTCATGAATAATCGGTGAACCAAAGTTGTTTGTGTATTATTTTATTGTCATTTGTATAAAATATTATCCCTGTGTTGTCTGTAGTGTCTGGTCGAATCAGCATTCGAAGGTAAATATTGTAGGAGAAATGTAACTGTAATGTTTTCTTTTGTTCTTTTTGGAAGAAACAAAAAATATATTTTTAGTGAGGACCCTTCAAGTTTGACATTACATGATTTTGTTGGTTTTTTTAGAAATTCGTCACATTTTATAGTAACATATCATTGAAGCTAGTGTTTTCCTTTTTTTGCCTTCAAGAACCGACAAGGAAACAAGACCAAAATCTTATCGTGAAATGATTGGATGCAATTATATCAGTTAAATATTTTCTACCAAAGTTCAACTTAATCTTTTATTGTCTGCTTCTCTTTCACAATTGTTCACAAGATTTTTCCAATATATACATATGTAAATAACTCATATCTGGTAATGCCAAGTCGCATCAACTTCAATTCTCTTTTATGCTTTGTATGAGGATAATTACACAGGATAATTTTGTAAGGTTTTACACAAGGTAATTATATGATATATTATTTAACGAGTGATGTTATCTTATACTAATTTTTTTAAACCATCCAATTATATGGAGTGTTGGCTAACTTGGATTTATATTAAAAAATACCTCAATGGTAATAAAACTTTTTCTTTTGAATAGTTAGTTTAAATATTATTTAAGGAGTTTAGAGTTGAATTATCTTATGTAATAAAAAAATAAGATATATATATATATATATAACACCTAACTTAATATATAATTAATTAATTACATGCTGACAATAGTAGGACATTAGCACGTAACTAATTAAAGTTTAAAATTTGTCATTAAAAAACATAAAAAAATATTATAACAATATTTAATATAATATTTCTCTTTTGGATTCTTTGCCTCCATAATAGTTTATCCTTTCCTAAGTTACGTGGGGTCCCTTCTATGGGCCGGCCGAACGAGGAATCGAGGGCTCCAGCTTTGCTTTGTTTGTTAGTAGTCCTATTCCTATATATTAAAAAAAAAAAAAAAAAACCCCATTCCTCTACAGCCCATAATAAAAACTTTTCTTGCAACCTCTCTCAATAATTCTCACGTCAATAACTTTTGTGTACACAGGTACTTCTATCCCCAATTAATGTTACTTCCTAACCATTGTGCCCTTACCAAACTCTAAAACATCTAAAATTGCCACCCGAACAAAAAATAACAATTTTCAATTTTAAAGTTTCGTAATGCCAGCAAGGAGACCCCACGCCAGAAAGGAGGGGAAATAGAGAAAACAAAGAGTAAAAATTCCTCCCCACAACTCGAAAACCTATTTTTACTGGGCACAAATCCACACCCACCGGATGGCTCAATGGGAAAATTCCTATTTTTGTTGTTCATTACTAGTATTTTGGACTCGCCTCTCTGTAAATCCGAAGCCAAACCTCTGAGCATATAGCACTGTCGAAGCTCTTGATCTTCAGGATTTCTTCTTCCTTTTTTGACTTCAAGGGTAAATTTTTATTGATTAGATTTGGTCGTTTTGGAATTTCAGGCATGCGATTCTTGAGATTTGTGATTATAGCTGTTCTGGCTTTCATTGTTGAATCGAGAGGTAGGTAACATTATCAGCTGGTTAATGTTATTGTTAGTAATTGCATAGAAATGGATCCACATGGAGGGAAAAGCTAGAGAGAATTGGTCTGGATCTCCCTGTTGAAGCTTATGATCTTGACTACTCCATAGCTATGGAGTATGTGGGTTTCTTTTAAGACTATTTTTATATTAACTTCTTTATACCATACAACTCTTATTGCTTTCTACCAAGAAAATAAACTTCTTATCACTAAAAAAATAATAATTTTGAGCTAAAACTGGTAAATCCAGATTGATCTAGAAAAATTTATATTATTTTAGTATCTCTTAAATAATAGTTATTACAAAATCGCCCTTGATAGATTAGTAATTACAAAATAATGTTTTTAAAAATTTAAAATGATAATAAAACGGTTCTTTTTATTATTAGACCGTTAAAAAGTTTGCAACAGGCCTATATATTTTTACACTCATGTTATTACCTAATAAATTTTGATTACATGGATAATACATGCTGACTCAGCTTTCACCTTACTCAAAATTTCTTCTCTTATCTCTTTCGTTCAAGAGTTCTGATTTTCAGAGGCGAAAATTGTACACTGCCCAAATGACCAAACTTTTCCAGTACTATAGTGATGCAATTATTTGCCCAAACAAAATTTCTCTTTGCGTTTCTCTGCCCAAATGAGGTAGATGCTATTCCTCAGCGCTCAAAGTCAAAATTCCCTTACCAACGAGACATTGTTCCTGTTCCTGTTTTTTATTCTGTTCTTCTCTGTAAGTTTTGGGTTATCTTTGAGGTTATAGTCAAAAGAAATATGGGAAGTATCTTGCCAAACATGACATCAACGTCATTCTGCATTGTTTTTTTTCCAAAGAAACGGTGAATATCATCCAATACCAAAAAAGGAGACAGTTCAAAACACAGAACTTGAACTTGAGTACGAAGAAAAAGTGACATGAGAATTGAATATGCTGAGATGCTGATAGGATGTTAGCAAAAAGAAATACAATTTAGCTAGAAAAAATAAAATGGAGGTACCTAGAATACTGACAATGTACAGGCTTCTAAATGTACAATTTCTTATTGACTTCTTATGCTAGCTCCACCACCAAATCATGCATACTACTTCTTAGACATTGGAATTTGTTCCTATATACTTTGACATATCTTTAAAATCAAAACTCTATCCTCATAGAGATATCTGGATAATTTTGAATCAAGGAACTTCAGTTTTATTCCCAAATGGAATGGAAGTGTACTGCAACACTTCATTGGCCACAAGGTAAAACTTTTTTCTTTTTTGATAAGTACAAAGATCTGGCATAATCGCTAACTGAAACCCTCAGTAGGTAACTAGATCACTATAGCAGAAGAAAAGTTTGGTCGTTTGGGCAGAGTGGAATTTTGCCTCAGAGAGAGTTAGAACGCTCGAACGAAAGAAAGGAGAGAAGAAATTTTGAGGAAGAAGATGAAAGCTGACTCAACATGTATTATCATAATCAATATCATCAAAATTTACCAAACAATAATTAAAGTGTGAAAATATATAGCCATGTCATTAATTTTTTAACGGTATTATCATAAAAAAATTATTTTATTATCATTTAAAATCTAAAAAAAAACTATTTTACAACTAATAATCTAGAGACAATTTTGTAATGGCTGTAGAGACTGAAATAGTATTTTTAATCATAAAAAAAATTATGAAATGTTTGGACCTGGAAGCAACATGGTCCGTATTCAAACTTTGGGCCATGTCCTCGTGAATCCGGAACATCGTGATTTATACTGTCTTTTTTTCTTCTGTTTTTTTTCTTGGCGAGCAATCTTTACCTTTACTTTATCCGTGATTCCGATCCAGTATTTTGAGAAAGTGCCAGATAGAGGTGCTTTTGCCATACGTGTCTGTTCACACGCTCAGCACGTCATTTCAAAACACCGTTGGCTTTTTTTAGCTCTCCTTCCTATTTTCCACAGCTTCATCTCTAGACCTTCACTCAGCTTGGTTCTCTTCACCCATGGCTCCTGCTATCTCCGAGCGAGTCGAGCTGGCCAGGCTCTGTAGCTCCAAGGACTGGTCCAAAGCCATTAGAATCCTTGATTCGCTCGTTTCTCAGTCTGGTGCAATCCAAGATATATGGTGTGTATCATTCTTCTCTCTAGCTCCATTTATTCGTTCATTCCTTTCCGTTTATCGATCTTCGTTTTTTGCGATTAATTCTCAGAGTTGCTTACTAATATGATGAGCACTTTTAATTCGAATGTCGCTTTCAGCAACAGAGCCTTTTGTTATAGCCAATTGGAGTTGCACAAACATGTGATTAAGGATTGTGACAGAGCGCTTCAGATGAACCCGGCGCTTCTTCAAGCTTACATTCTCAAGGGTATCAACTTCAGTAAAATTCACCAGTTTTGAGTTCTTCTAATTGTTTGTTATTGGCTTATTGTCCTCGATGTTCCCAATTGAGGCCACTCTTGCTTAGTTCAGTTGTTTATTTTACCATTTGGAATTGGCATGGTTTTGCTGGGGAGAAAAGGATCCTATAATAGAAATCTGTTTTTCCAAATTTACTATTCTTAGGAGCTTTACTCTATCAGTATTCGCTTTAGTTATGCCTCCGAAGCCAATGCAGATTGCAGCACCAGGCAAAAAGGGTTTAAGTTCACTGAGGAATAAAAGTGGTTGATGAATGATAATCATGTTGGAACTTGGAATATATTATGAAGAATTTGTTCATGAATCATGATGCATTATAATTTAGCATCATGACTATCCTTTTTTTCCCCAAAAACGGGGGAGTGAGTGAAATTATCTAACACGCAGACAGAGGCGTTATCTTTTGAACTTATGCTGATATTTTTTTCTTGTCTATAGGTCATGCGCTTTCTGCTTTGGGGAGGAAAGAGGATGCTCTATTGGTATGGGACCAAGGCTACGATCATGCTCTTCATCAGTCTGCAGATTTGAAGCAGTTGCTAGAGCTTGAGGAGCTTTTGACAATAGCAAAACAAGGCAACAGTGTAATCCATGATACCCAAGGATTGACTGCACCTCAATCTGAATCAGATTCTCTTAGCAATGGAAAGTCAAATGAAAATTACAAGAATCATGATAGATTGAGTGCTGAGGCTGAATTATGTGGTAAAGAAAGTGACAAACCTGAGATCTTGCTGAACTCCACGGATAAACTTGTCTCAAGAAATGATTTTAACGATGAAGACAGAGAATTTAATAGATTTGATGGCCAAGTGAATGGAAGTCCTGATGTCATTGATAAATTGAGTTATAATTCTGAATCATGTAATGACTCGAGTGACACTTCAGAATCATGTGACAAAGCATCTACCAATAGTAGTGACTCAATAGATATTGCTGAAATTATCAGAAATTCAAGTAGTAAGTGTGATTTCTCTTGTGAAAAAAGTGATGAAACAAGAAAAAATAAGAAGTTCTGTGTTGCTCGAATTTCAAAGAAAAAGTCCATAAGCGTTGATTTTCGACTCTCAAGGGGCATAGCAGAGGTTTGTTTTTTTTTATGCCAGCTGCTGTATGTGTTTTTTTTTTGGTGTTTAAGAGCTTATATTTTGTTTAACATTGCGGTTGTTCAGGTTAATGAAGGAAAATATGCTCACGCCATATCCATTTTTGACCAGGTAAAATTTTTTGCTCCCTAGTGATCTTCATGTTTTATTCCTTTCAAGATTTTTTATTTTTAAAAATCTTGTCCTGTTTTTCTCTACCATAATGAAAAAAAAGATGTTGCCTTGTTTCCATCTATCCATCACATGTTCAGATACTGAAAGAGGATCCTGCATACCCCGAGGTATTGATAGGAAGAGGTACAGCACATGCATTCCGGCGAGAACTTGATTCTGCTATAAATGATTTCACAAAGGTACTTAAATGAGCAATATCTGACGTGTGTACAGAGATATGAGAATTCCATCTTTTTTAAGTAGTTTACTCTTTGTATATCTTAGGCTATAGAATACAATCCATCGGCTGGAGAGGCATGGAAAAGGAGAGGTCAAGCTCGTGCAGCCTTGGGGGAGTTTATTGAGGTGAGGGTGGTTTACCCTAATTCTCAGATATTGTTTATTTAACCTGTTGAATTTTCACCATAAATCCTTTGCCAGTCAAAATCTAATCCTTGTTATCAGAATCTTTGATCTTCTGAATAATTGTATATTTTTTAGGTGAACCAGAGTTTGTTCAATTTGTGGCCATTTGATTTTTTTTTTAATATATTTTTTTTATACTTAATGAAATAGATTAGGGCTTTTTTAATACATTTTTTTTTTTTAATTCTAAAAGATAAAGAATGACAAGGAAATGTGATTTTTCGTTACGTGAACAAATCATTAAACTTCTTATAAGTTCAATATTACTTGGGTGTTTCCACTAAATTGTTTAAGGTTTAAGTTAAATTCTTAAACTGCTGTCTGTTTTGTTGCTAGACTAATGCGGTGATCTAGAGTCCTGTGATCTATTGTAGTTGCAAATTCATGCTATTGCCATCTCCGTTTATGATCTATGAAATCTTGGATCCCCATGTAAAAGTGCTGCAAAGTATGAAAAGATTGAAAATTACTGGTCCTTACTGCAGTACTGCAATTTCTAATGGCATATGATGTTCTTCCACGAATAACAGTCCAAGCATGTGATAACACTTTTTTCTTTTTTGGTTTGTAATCTGGATATCAGGCTATTCAAGATTTGACTAAGGCGTTAGAGTTTGAACCCAACTCGGAAGATATTTTACATGAGAGAGGTAGCTTCCCCAAGACCTAGTCTTTTTTCATTTTACTATTTAGAGAATTAATTTATCATGGAATAAGTCAGTTATGCTTCTTTCTTTATGTTAGGTATGTCCACATTTTAGTCTGGTCGGACTTTTTAATTCTTTATTCTCTAAGTTTCAGGAACCACCCTTATTATTTCCTCTCTCCATTCCCTCCCGGTTCTCCATTTTTATGTTGTTCCTTTCTATATGGTTACCATGTGAATGTCTTTAGTTTTTTTCCTTAAGGTTTCAGGTTTAATGAGTTCGCTGCATAGATTGAATGAAAGCAGAACCTATTAATTCTTTGTGGAAGTATCAAGTCATATATCTGTATGAAGTACATAATTCATAAATTTCAATGCAGGAATTGTGAATTTCAAGTTTAAAGTGTTTGATGCTGCTGTTGAAGACCTCTCAGCTTGTGTGAAGCTAGATATGGATAATAAGTCTGCTTACACATATTTGGTGGGTCTTAACATTTGAAATCTCATTGATTCGGGATTTATTATTTTTTATTTTTTTTTCTGGTCCTTTACATGGAAAGGCGTCTTAATTTTCTTTGTTCACTGAACAAATATGATCTTGTGCAGGGTTTAGCGTTATCTTCAATGGGTGAATATAAGAAAGCTGAGGAAGCACATCTTAAATCTCTTCAACTTGACAGAAATTTCCTTGAAGCATGGGCACATTTGACTCAGGTATGTGTCTACTTTATTCTGATAGAATTGGTATATTATAGAAATGCATATCATGAAGTCTTGGAACTAGAAGGAAGCCCAATTCTAACAAAAAACTGAACCGTGTATAAAAATATTAAATTCTGATTTGAAATGTGAACAGTTGTATACTTTTTGGGATCTCTGGTAATACTGTTCTTCTTTTCCACTTACATGCATGCCATTTTTACCTGTTTTGGTTCTGTTTCACTTTTTCAACTTGAATTGAAATAACCATTTCCTTCCTGGCAGTTTAGTCAATATCTATATATATATATCATTGGTCAAATAGGCTGATAGCTATGGAGTATGATAAGTATCATTACTACTCTTTTATGTTAGGTGATTTTGACCAATATTTTTGGTTTGGATATGTGATTTTTGGCAGTTCTATCATGATTTAGCAATGCCTACAAAAGCTCAGGAATGTCTAACACAGGTGCTGCAAATTGATGGGAGGTAATTACCATAATTTATAGTTATTCATATTATGTATGCTCTTACTAATTTCCCACATGTGATGTGCATTGAGATTGTTCACTTTATCTGTGTCTGATTGCATTTGAGTTTTGATGGTAGGTTTTCAAGAGCCTATCATTTGCGAGGCCTGTTGTTCCATGCAATGGGAGAGCACAGGTATTTATACACAAGTCTTGATAATTTGGGTACATGAATGTTCGCTATGTTAATTTTGAGATATAGTGAAAGATGTCTAAGCGGTTAATGAGGTAAATTTAGGTGGTAGAACATGGAATGAAGTAAATCCTCATGAAAGGAAATTAAATTTGAGAATTATGTTGACTGAAACAGATCCTGTTAGGAGGGCTGTTTCCAACTAGGAAATTTTGGTGGTCAGTGATGAGCACTTTAAGGTGACACGTAGATTGAGTATTCCTGGTGACATTTAGCAATCAGCCTAATGAATAGTAGTCTAGGAACTTAGAGATAAAAGTTATTAATGAATAATTGGTTGGTAGCAAAATTGGTCAATATAATAATAGTTGATAGCTTTGGTTTTATTATAGCTTTTACATATCTATGTGATTCACTTTTAAATTTTTAAGACTGACAGCCATAATTCTACCACTACTTGATTTTGGTTTGATTGAAATGGGGCTTAATTGAGACAGGAGGGCTATCAAGGATTTGTCAACAGGGTTGAGCATTGATGGTGCCAATATTGAATGTTTATATTTACGAGCTTCCTGCTACCATGCTATCGGACAATACAAGGAGGCAGTATGATTTAATTTTTCTTCTTCTGGGCAAAAGTCTGCTTCCATCTTTCAGGCTAAAACTTTATTTAATGTTCACAGGTCAAGGATTATGATGCTGCACTCGATTTAGAATTAGATTCAATGGAGAAATTTGTGCTCCAGTGCCTTGCATTTTATCAGGTTTGTTTTATCTGGTAGGCTGTTAACTATTGTTCTACTTGTGAAATAGGAAATGAGCAGACATCCTTTACTGTGAGAAAATCTTCTTTAAAGACTTGGTCCTTGGCCTTGAGTTTTGATGTTCCAGAGGTGGTATTAGGTTAGACCATAAAAAGTAGAGAGATTATAGTGTAATAAAATCCAAACTGAGAATACGTAGATGAACTTGCAATTTCTGTTCATTGGCATGTTTCAAGTAGTGTTCTTTTTTATTAGGTTATACTGTAAATTGTAAAAGCTAGAGAGAGAGATAAACTATAGCGTAGTAAAATACAAACTCAGAAATTGAACATGCAATTTCTGTCTGTTGGCATGTTTCAAATAGTGTTCTTTTTTATTTTTGATTCCAGTTAACTTGTCATGTCTTCCCACATTGGAATACACTTATAGGACCTGCCTTGCCCTAAATATTGATTATTTGTGACATTTTTTTGGGTTATGATGAAATTCTACTGATGGATTTATTTGTCAATGTTGCAAATGGTAGTTAATATGGTCCTTGTTAAGTTTCACTCCTCTTTTTCTTGTAGTTTTATCATGTGGTTTAATACAATTCCTTCTTTTGCAGAAAGAGATTGCTTTGTACATAGCCTCAAAGCTTAATAGCGAATTTTGCTGGTATGATATTGATGGGGATATTAATCCACTTTTTAAGGTAAAAGACATAGAAGTTGCTCTACCTTTTATTGCTATGTCTCTATCACTTAATAGATTTTTTTCTTTAAAAAATAATTTCCACATCATAGTGGGGTCTAGTCAACTTAAATTTTTCTCAGTTTCCTACTTGCAGAAGATAAAAAGGTTAACAATAAGGTTTTCCAAAGAGTGTACCTTAGGGTAGTTTAATGTGGATTTAGAAGATCCTTATGAATTGGACTTTATGATTCACCTGGTAATTCAAAGTTTTTCTTCTAGTAGGTTTTACTGGTTTTGGGAAGAAAATATATTAGGTTTGGAACGCTTGTGTGGAAAAATATATATTAGATTTTGATATCCTCTTTGGGTTTCAAGAGAATTAAAAATTTTGATGTTGGATGTGTGTTACGTAATGTTTCAGTTCCCATTTTTATGATATTTGCTGTATTTGTCTCTGCGTTATATACAGGAGTACTGGTGCAAGAGGTTGCACCCAAAGAATGTATGTGAAAAAGTTTTCAGGCAACCTCCATTGCGTGAGTCTTTAAGAAAGGGAAAACTTAAAAAGCAGGAATTTACTGTTACAAAGCAGAAGGCTGTTCTTATACAGGCTGCTGATTCCATTGGAAAGAAAATCCAGTATGATTGTCCTGGTTTCTTACCTAACAGACGTCAGGTAGTGTTTTTATATTTGTTGATGTCTCTAACTATTGTGGCTTTATTGTTTGTATTCCTTATATTTCCCTAGCCTGAAGAGAATTATCAGAAGGTGCAACAGGCACCTGCTATCCAAGTGGGTGCCTACCACATTATGCAAAATATTGTGCTGCATTTATGATCTGAAGGTCATTTGGTCTGCAGTCTACTTGACGATATAACATAATATTAATTGGTTTCTTTGAGAGTTACCGATATGCTTATTTCTTCATTGAGCTTCATTATTATCTTATTACAGTCCTATATAATTATATTAATGTGTAGTATTTGTAAATTCACATTCTTAATTTGTCACCATTTGAAATGAGTACTTTATTTCTTGACACTTTATCCTGAAAAACTGCAAATTTTGGAATTTTTTATTTTGAATTTTTATGCTTAGCCCCTGAAACCAACTTAATTTTTTTCTTTTTTTAAATATTGTTCTTGATTCTCTTCTTGTGTTCAATATTTGTCTAGTCTTTAATCTCTCCATAAATATATGTTAATATTTCCTTATTTATCAGCATCGAATGGCAGGATTTGCTGCTATTGAAATCGCCCAAAAGGTCTCCAAGGCTTGGCGTTCCCTGCAAATAGAATGGAAATATTCAAATAAAAACAACTCAAAGAATGGCAAAAGGGCCAGAAGAAGGGACAGAATTAATATGCCCAGTCAGAATAGAGGTGGTGCTGGTTGTAGTACCAGCAGTACCTCAGAGACATCCTCTTCATATGGTGTTACAGATGATAGATCATCCAGCCGGTCCATGTCATGGCATGATCTTTATTCTTTGGCTGTTAGATGGAGACAGATTTCCGAGCCTTGTGACCCTGTTGTGTGGGTTAACAAGCTAAGGTATTCCATCTTTGCTAATTAATTTAGTAGACATTATCATGTGGGTCAGGATACCTTCATTTTGTCGTTCAAGGATTTTAAGGTTGGACGTGTTTCTTTTCTATTCATAAACATATCAAAGTCCCACCTCTCTTGGTTTTGGTTGGTGCAAGCAACATTTTTTTTTTTAAGGTCATGTTTATAACCTTAATTGTGTCCTTTTACGTATGAGGTGATAGTCGCCAATCTATGAAGTTGTTGGTCTAAACAAGGCTTCCTTCCCATACAATTACGAGAATAGGTGGAATGAATGGGGAGGTGGAGATGATGATAGTAAATTTACACTGAAAGTGAATAATGTCAGATTAATCTAAGTCCACGAACATATGTGCAATTTTACTGCTTGAAGCTGGGTTATTCTTAAACTATCTGATTTCTTTGAAATTTAATTTCCATGAGCTCATTTTTCTTTTATAGTCTTTGTACAAGTTAATGATGATTATGATGTTCTGCTTTTCATCTTTTACTTTTTCAGTAGTAGATTAACCATGAGGCCTTCTCTCTCTATTTACAGATCAATCATCAATTGATTTCAATTTATTTGATAATATCCTTTTGCTACAGTAGCAACATTGTTTAGTTTTCCTGAAATTGAATTATCCAATTGTTGAAAGTTTATGTTCTTTTATGCTAAATTATATACTTTGTTATACAGATAGGATTCGTTGGTTAAGTTTAGGTCTTAGGTTTGCTGTGCTTGGTTTCTAGATTCTTGGATATATTTTGGTGTATATCTCCATTTCTTCCTCAGGTACTCACTCGAATTGAATTCGGATCATTCCTTTTGATGGATTTTAAATATGTATTGGTTTCTTTGCACTGCAGTGAGGAGTTTAATTCTGGATTTGGTTCTCACACACCTATGATTCTTGGACAAGCCAAAGTTGTCCGTTATTTCCCTCATTATGAAAGGTATTAAAAAAAAAAAGATTTTATATCAGCAGGTTTTGTGAAGTGCTAATTTTTTTAATGCCACAGGACGTTAGAAGTTGCTAAGACTGTTATAAAAGAAAGATCGTATGTCTACAGCAAGACAGATGACATTATTTATCTTTCGAAGGATGGAAAATTAGAAGAGGTGAGTAATTTAATTGTCCATAGATCTTTTAAATTTTCCGCTGTAAAATTGCATGGTTACTCTTAAAATTTTTATGCAAGAGGCTTTTATCATGACTTTAAATCCTGAAAGGTATGGCTTTGGAAAGGTTATACTTTTCTCAATAAAGGTTAGCATTGTGGCTCTCGTACCACTGTTTCAAAACAGTGGTACACTAGATTTGTACGTACAGGATATACATTCTTTTCTCCTTTACATATTGTTTAATTTGCTGTAGTGAGCTTGTTACAACTGTACATTAGAGTCACACGTGCTTGTTAGGACACTTGAGGTGTTATGCATCTGTAGATATGCATCTAATATAGGAAGTTGAGGTTGCAAGTTGCAAGATAGGCATTTCTTTTGTTTTAAGTCAGATAGATGCTGAAACTTGTAATCTGTGATTTCATGTTACTGATTTTGCTTTTTGAACAAGTGAATGAAAGAGGACATCCTATCTAAAGACAATCAAAGCTCAAGGGTTTTAAATTCTTCTAATGAAGTTATTGATGAAAAATTGTGCAAGGACACTGTTGATTATGACTTTTACCAATTTTCAACAACGGGCTACGATAGAACTTTTATTTATTTATTTTTCCAGTCTTTGACTGACTTATTGTTTGATTAGTTATATGCTTTTATTAATGCTTTCATTAATGTTTGGTGTGTAGATTATGCATGCAAAATCATGCTCCGATCTTTATAAGGTTGTTGGTGAGGACTTCTGGCTGGCTACTTGGTGCAACAGCACTGCATTTGGGGGGTAAGTGTGCACAACGCCAATAGTATTGTGGGATCATAATTATTTTCAAAAGCTTACTCTCTGATTGTTAATGATTTCTAGGAAGCAGCTTGAAGGGACAAGGATAACCCTCGTAAAAATGTATGGATCAATCTTTCTTGTGAAAATCCAAACTGTTTCTTTCCCTTGCCCCCCTTTTTAGTGCTGTATTTTTACTTTTCATATGTATATGTTAAAGGAATTGATTAGTTTTGTTATCTTTTCCCCAGGGGAGAACATGGATTTGACTTTGCAATTAGAACTCCTTGTACACCTGCCAGATGGGAAGATTTCGATGCCGAAATGGCAATGGCCTGGGAAGTATGTTTCTATATGTTTTAAACAGTTTTTATATATAATTTAACTGATAGACATATTTCATAGATGGCCGCTTGATCTCGCTGCTTTTATGATTCAAACATGATTAACGCTTCCCCAGGGATTATCATCTTAAAAATACACTAACATTATACGTCACTCCTCTTAAGAGTTTAATCCGAGTACATGCTTGTTTGGCTTTTCATGATTCAAGTCGCTAAACGAATTGTCGCATTTTCTTGTATCCATCTTTGCACTGTTAGGCTGTTTGCAATGTATACTGTGGTGAAAATTATGGGTCGACTGATTTCGATGTGCTTGAAAACGTGAGAGATGCAATTTTAAGGATGACATATTACTGGTATGACATTATAAAAGTCTATAAACTATCTTTCTGCTGTTTGAACTTTGCAGTCATTTCTTCAAATCTAACTGTAACTGTTTTTCAGGTATAACTTTATGCCACTGTCTAGAGGAACTGCTGCAGTTGGATTTGTAGTAATGCTGGGCTTGTTACTCGCTGCCAATATGGAGTTCACGGGAAATATCCCAAAGGGTTTACAGGTCGATTGGGAAGCCATTTTGAACTCAGATCCTGACTCCTTTGTGGATTCGGTTAAAAGTTGGCTATACCCATCTCTCAAGGTGACATCCTCATGGAAAGACTATCCAGATGTTGCATCAACTTTTTCAACAACGGGATCAGTTGTTGGTGCTCTGAGCTTTTCTGATGACTGAGCTCCTCAAAACCGTAAACTGGTGAATTACCTGCTAATTAATTTAATTCTTCATTTTTTTTTTGATCCTTCAGTCTGATAAAACCCGTATTTATAGACTAAAATTCGTTTGATAATTCGAGATATGCAAATTGCTTAACTACAAAATGTCTGTCACATACATCAGGAGACAGAAGAATGATTCATTTTTATTGCGCCGCTGAGGTTAATTCAATGTATTGGTCTGATTTGTGTAGGTCACTGTAATTGCATAATAATGAATCAATGATATTGCTTCTGGTGTACAAAATCTGATGGGAATATGCGGCAGAACTGTGATGATAATGACATAGTCGGTATTCCGAGTTGTGATGTACCTTCATGGCCTTGTTTGTTGTATTGTAATAATGTGTTTTGTGATGTACAAAAATGTAACTTAACCCATTGAGTGATAAAATTGCCACACCGCAAAAACAAAAGAGGAAGAAAGATAGAACAGACACTCGTCAGTTTTAGTTGACAAGGAATAAACTTTCATTTATTTTTTTAAGATGTGAAATGGGTTCTATTATTGACATCATTTTGTTCCTTTTTCCAAACCTTTATTGTTAATTCGTTATGCTATTTTATCCTTGGTGATCATGTAAATACCTACTGGTTCGGTGATCATCCACGATTGACATTTTCCAACCTTTCTTTTATCTTTTTCCACTGATTGCAAGTAAGTCCAAAACTAGTTAGGTAGGATAAGGTGAATCGAATCCAACTTTGTTGCCAAAAAAGATTCTACAGGATTTCATTAGCGTTTTTAAAAATTATTTGTGGGTTGAAAAGGCACTAAGCGTCCCCCGGAGATGTTTTATTGGATGAACAGGATAGATTAAGATTTTATTTTATTTTTTGAAAAAAAAGATGTAATATCATTTGAAACTTCCACCAGTTATCAAATATTGGACTTGGAAGTTGTAATTCCACTCGTAGCATGAAGTACGAAGAGAATCCAAAAAATTTTAAAAACAACTTCAATATCACGTTTATTTGGGCTTTGAGAAAACAAGAAGATGATTATGGACATGTTTGCTGCCTACGAAAATATTTTTCTTCATTTCATTTCCATCTCTCTCTTCATAATAAAAATTAAAAGCAGAGGAACAGCAACCATAACGAATAACTCGTACTCGCATGCTAGATACCAACTGCAACTTTTGATTGCTACCTCACTTATACTAAAGTCTCAACCTATTCGAAACTCTCTACTTACAACGTTATCACTCTACAGTTCTCCAATCTGCTTTGCCCTTTCCTTTTTTTCTCTTCCCTTCTTATTCTTTTTCCCAATGGAAGGATCTTCTGCCATTTTGGTCATACCTGTAAAGCAAACAAAAGAAAGGCTAAAAGATCCTTTGCCTAGGAGTTTATAGATGCTCTGTCATGTTAATCATACACTAATGCTCCACTTGGAATTCAAAAATCTCACTTATTTCAACCTCGACAAAAAAGTATTAACAAAGAAGTTGACAGACAACAACTTACCTTTATTTTTTCTTCTTGTCCTCTTTATCAAAATCTTTGCATCAATTTGGTTTTCGCCCTTCAACTCCTTCAGTCGTTTGCCTTGGCTATACTTGTACCTCTTTGACTTAGCTGAAGCAAAGAGCCACGTGGCATTCATCTGCTTGTTAACCATACGTGCCGCGTAGTAGGGGATTTTGAATCCTTTGGTCTGCCGAGACCTGAAACGGCTGTTAATGAACATTAAACAATCCATCAAGCTCTCCTTTGGCAGCCCTTTCATGTCATAAGCCTGTGATCTTCTCCACAGACTCTTACTGTGAGGACTAACACTAGATAGACACAGAGCTCGAGTTGTATCGCTGAGTGCCGCATCTGCATCCTTTAGCAGCAAATGGCATTGACCCCTGTTGCTATGAAGCACAATTCTCTCTTTCCTAATACTTAATGGGCACAAATCCAATGCTTCAGAGTACTTCATCAATGCCTTTTCAATGTCCCCAGACCAAAATTTCTGATTTCCTTCTTGTTTCAGAGCAACCGCCAAGGCCTCTTTCTCTTTAATTTCTTGTTCGTTCATTAGAGATTCTCTCTTGACTCTGTCTACCTTCAAATCCCATAATTCTTGCAATGCTCTGTCTGCTCTTTCACTCTTCAAATTCAGTTTACAATACTTGATTTTGTGGTAATCCTGTAACAGAGTCTGCATGATTGATTGTCCTACTTTTGGGTGCTTTCTCCCAATGCCTCGGAGGTCAACCAAATCAACAAGAACTGGAGCTGCAGTATCTATTACTTTATATCTGGTAACTGGGTCTTTGAGAAGTTGCAAAAGACTATCAATTGCCATGTATTGCCGGTCATCTGAGGATCTTGACACATTACAGAGAGTCTCTATCACTTGCTGCAAATCTGCTATGCTTTCTCTTCCTGTTTTGGTGTGACAGAGAGTTCGTAAAAGTCCTATTCCAGATGGCGATGTTGGGTTTGCCAATCCTCCCCACATTCCACTTAAATCCCTTAGGAATTTTTCCCTGCAGATGAAGTTAAGAGATCTTTCCTTGCACGCAAATAAGTCTAGGAGATAGAGAGACCAGCATTGAAGCTGGCTAGCCCATTCCTCTGCCTTCCTATTCTCCAATTCCAAGCCGCCAAGCCCTCTTGTTAGCAGGTTTCTTTGGTACTCCAATCTCTCTGATTTTTTCAAGCCAATAAACTTATCATATACCTCATCGACGCCCGTGGAAGTTATGTTGATGGTTGCTTCTATGATTTCTGCTTCGTATTCAGCAACAGCTTCAAAGGTTACTTCATGGCTGGCCAGATGACCCAGTGCTCGAAGGGCAACCCTCTGTTCTACCCAGCTAATCTTACCTCTGAGGAGTTCCATCAATGGACGAACCACGTTAGACTTGACAGCCTTCACAGCAAAATTAGCTTTGTTCATGGTATAGGACCCAATAATATGAGCAGCATAATAAGGAATGTATATATTCTGGTAACTTAGAAGCCAATCTTTGTCGCTGACGCCTTTGTGAATTAGTTTGGCCATACATCTGAAGATGCCAAGGGATATAAATTCTGGATCGTTTGGTTTTGTCATGGCAATTTTCCAGAGCCCACTTAACACCAGGATATGTTCTTGGTCGTCTCTGAGAGGCATTTGTTTGAAGCAGGCGGCGATTTTAGCTTTTCTGACACAAGGGTCTGTCTCAGACATGATGCGGAGGAAACAGGAACAGTTGGTGCATGTTGGCGTAGCTGGTAGCATTTTATGAATGATAGTCTTGGTGGTTGGAATTTCTGGGACTTGGGACTCCATGGCTGATCCAAGTTAAAAATTAGTTTTTGGCGTCTGTGCTATGAATGAGACACATATCTGAAAGATTAGATATATAGTGGTTGGAGTTATATGGTGGCACTGGAGAGACACCTTAGCAACCCGTGACACGATTATAAGATGAGCAGAGACATGTTACTGTAGCATCATATGATTCACCCACTGACTAAGCAGTGGTATGATTACTCCAAACTACAAACCTAAACTTGAAGAAACTTAAAATGGGATTTCATTTTTCAAGCAATTAAAGTTGCTATATGAATATAATTCAACCAAAAAAGGACGAAAAACTGTGTAGTTAAAATTACATTCGACAGAGGGTTTCATAAATGTAAATAGACAGGCTCTCTTGCCCGAAAATGACTTCAATGGTTTTGTAGAGAAATGGCTGAAGCAATCTCATTAAAACCATTAATGAATGATAGTGTGAACAAATAAAGCTCTCGGAGATTAGCTGAACCTTCTTTACCTGTTGACTTAATATGGGGAATGGACCACAAATCTACTCTGAGCAATCAATGTACATTAGCAGTCACCAGTCAGTTTGAAATGAGAATAAAAGTAAAGCCATGGAAAAACAAGAACCTTGTTTTGAAAAGGATAGAGCAATATAGGTGGAGAAAAAAACATAAGACATAGAGGCTAGTTAAAATGTTCATATCTTTAGATCTGGTCCCCTACATAACAAGCCAGCCACTGGCCTATGCATGCAAACCTATTTGCTGAGTGTATGATGGTGTCATCCAGTTTCCAACTCAAAAAGTGACTAACCCAGGAATATAATACAGAGGGAAGTACAAGTGGGGTGGTCTCAAGAAAATGCGGCTACCCAAGACTCAATCTAATATGTTAGTGCTGTACAATTTGATTTATCTAGATTTTGACCCGTGCTTGGCGTAGCGTAGGTTGATTTTAATTAGTTCATAATAAAATCTAAATAATTTTATAATATTTTTATTTTTTAAATAGACGTACTAATTATAAAGTGAATATATTTGTATATATATAATAAGAATAATTTTAAAATTTTATGTGAAAATAAAATTTAAAAATAAAAAATAGTTAATTTTTATATATTTATCAATTTCAATAATAAAAATTATTTTTTTTTTAATTTAATTTATAATTTATATTATATATATATATATATATATATATATATATATATATATATAATAAACACATAAAAAATTATAACATACTACTAATTTTAATATATATAAAATTGTTTTGCTATTATGAGTCAGAATATGTGTCAATTAATGAAACTTATACTTTACATATCAAGTCCATATTAAAAGAAAAGTGTATATAAAAAAAAAAAACTCATCTATTTCTGCTAAATTAGATTAGCTTAGATTACTAGGGTATAAAATTGAACTCTCTCCTTTTTTGCCAATGCTTTTTAAACCAAGATTTTGGAGAAGTTACATGTGTTTAGTTCGTTAATTGGCATTTCTCCCTATGTACATTGGCATTGATGAAGAAGATGCATGTCTTAGTTCAGTTTATTGCTAGGCGTGCACAAAATGGATTTATGGGCACGTGGTCTGGGACATTGGCAGCTCAGAGCCATTCAAGGAAGTCCTTTTTAGTTTCAAGTTAACTTTCTTTTAAACAAGCCAAAGAAAGTAACTTTGTCTTTCTGTACTTCGCGGATCGATGAGCAACGAGCCAACGAATCAGTGGAGAACTTTTTATTTGATTATTCTGCCTGGTAAATGAAAAGGTTTGCAAAATCTCCACGACAATACAAGATTGTGATATGCTAGAGGAGTCAATCAACCTAGTCAGTCTCGCCTTAGTCCACAACTAAAAATTATAAAATGCAAGTTTGGGCTCATACAAAGGCTGCAGGTATTGTGCTAACCGGACCATGATTCTATTTTGAATGAAATATAAAATTGGGCCAAATTTCTTGAAATTTGGGCTAGTCAATTTAAAAGCCCTTTGTTTTGTGGGATAAATAAGCCCATATTCCTAATCATTTATGTATTTACCTTCATCACGATATATATTTTTATTTTGAAAGAAAAAAAAAATTATTCAAGTGAGCTCGTGTGGTCGTATCCATGGATGTTTCTGAAGCCATTCCTGCCTTTTTTTTTAATCTTACAAAACCGGAAGAATTTCTTTATTATTTTTTTCAATGGTTGCTTATCCCACATGGTTCGCCAAATGAACATATTTTGCTATCATGAACGGCTAAGAATATAAAAATAAAGATAATTCCATTATAAGTTTTTTTTTTAATCAGAATTCCCTTATAAGTTAAACCTTCACTTTATTTCCCAATAATAATAATAAAAGAAGATAGTAAAGGATAGAAATGGCAGGCATATATACAATAAAATTATAAAAGAATGTAAAGTTTTCCTTCCTCCAAAAGTGAAGAACATCCCTGATCCAAAAAAAAAAGAAAGAAAAGAAGTAAATAACGTAATAAAACAGAAAAAAATTAAAAATATCTTAGAATTTAAAATATGAACAAATGCCGAATCATATGAATAGGGTATTAATTAACTCGCACTTCAGTTTTAATGAACATACTCCCTATCAGTTAAAATTATTTAAATAACTTTTATTAAAATAATACACTCCTCAATCTACCTCCAAATGGTTACATAAAGCTATTTGAGCCATGTTATGGCCAATTAATCTCCAAACGGGTCTTTATGCCCGTTTTTGCACAATTCATGAAGACCAATAAACTCTTTAAGGCTGCTTTAAATAATTTTAGTTTACCAATCAATTTTCTAGGACCATTTTTATCTATTGAGATAAAAAAATAAATAAACCTAACATAGCTAAACTAGTTAAATCATCTATCAAACAAATAATATATACGAACTAAAGAAATTTAAAGCACATTATGTCAAAATAAAATAAAATAAAAATAAACAGAGGAATGGGTGTCATAAAAAATAAAAGTCATTAATTTAAGTGACTTCAAACAAATTGATTATATAAAATATCATTCATTAATTTCTCATCATTCATACGATTTTAAAGAGTTATTGAACAACTAATTTTTATT
Source organism: Bauhinia variegata (assembly GCA_022379115.2). Taxonomy (NCBI): domain Eukaryota; kingdom Viridiplantae; phylum Streptophyta; class Magnoliopsida; order Fabales; family Fabaceae; genus Bauhinia; species Bauhinia variegata. The sequence continues at coordinate 15,771,646 of CM039436.1, read as the reverse complement.
TTTTTTTTAAAAAAATAACTCTAAACAACCGATTGAAATTCTTGACCTGTACAATCTAGTGAGAACAAAAAAAAAATGACCCATTGCAATACAAAACACATTTTTATGACTCATCTATTTACATTAACATGAAGGACATGGTGAACTCAATCTATCAGGAATGAAAAAAAAAAAAAAAAAAAAAAAACATAAAAAAGAGAAAGTGGGAGACTAACCTTGTTGAGCTCCCTTTTGGTGGTGTTGATGGGGCAGGAAAAATGGAGGTACAATGGCGTCGTGTGCTGCTGTTGAACAGGGTTGGTGGCCTCGCATGGGTGCTGCTAGTTGGTGTTTCTTGGTGGGTGTCTTCGTGTGACTCGCCGTGGAGGTCTTTTGTGGGAGGTGATGAAAGAGAAAGGAAAAGAAATGGGAGAGTGTGTGACTAGGGTTTCAAGCTTGTGAAGAAAATATGAGAGAGTATTTAGGTTGTGTGAGAAGGAGAAGATAAATTAAATTTAAGTGAAAAGTGTGTTCATTAAAAATAGAATATGTGTTAATTAAAACCTGAATGAATATATAAATGTAGTTGAAAATTGAGTGATGCGTAGACTGCTTGGACGATGTACCCTGTTGGCCAAAAATTGAAAAGGAAAGTCGTAATGAGAATGAAAAATAGTATCAAAACTGATACACCCATGGAGAGTTTTACATTTGACACTTTCTTAATACAACCACTTAAACAGGTATCGTGGGCCCTATGATTTTTTTTCTCCCTATGCGTTTTCTTTAATTAACCATTAGTCTCATACTTAATATTTATTTTGAATATTCTGTCCTGTCATTTTTATCTGAGAACAACGCTTTAACTTTAAAAGTTCAAAATAATCACAGAAACGAAATTGATTGTGTTTATTCATTATTCCATCAAAAATTAAATATAACTAATTCTGTGGTACCAGTTATTATCGAACCTGTCTGATGAAGTTCTTGGTAAATAAAGACAAACTCAGAACAACCACGATAACAGGTTGACCTGGTAATTCTGTTAATACTTTAACAGAATCTATCAATCTACCAAAAATTAAATTCTCAGTTAAATTTAAAGAGTCTGACTATGTTGTCTAATAACCAGTAAGCAACAACCAAGAAACCCAGCGCCTTTCAGTGATTTTCGCACCTCCAAAAATATTGATTTTATCAACTTTTCCTTAAAAATTAGTACCAAGGGCCAAAATTTACCAAAAAAAAAAAAAATACAAAAAGGTTCTAGTAAAATTTGGGGAGAAGGCACGGTAGCCAAAGCTTGCTGGCGCGGGGTCCACAAGTTGGCGGTGGCTACTAAAGTTACCACCCCCATTCTAATCTAACCCTCAATTATTGCCGGAGATCCTCGCTTGGCGTCCAGTGATTGGTTCATCATCCTGGCTGTGCCACAGCGCACAAATCCAGCTGTAGTGCTGCTTGGCCCGCACCAAATTAGATGGAGCAGAGAAAGTGAGAAACCATAAAGTGCTACCGACTAACAAGGCCAAAAAAAAAAAAAACATTAGTTGACGTGTCAATTTATTTTCTTAAACCATCTTATGCGAACTTTAATTGAGATTTTATACTTGTTTTAATCATTTTTTTAATAGATCTCATATCACAATATGATATTATTTTTATTATCTTATATAATATAAATAATATTTCATTTTAATAATAAAATTGTTTCATTTATTTTTAAAAATTTTGAAACAATAAATACATATATAAATAATTAATTATATTAAGACATAACTCACGTAATAAATTATCTTACAAGTTAATTTTAGAGTAGTAACATAAAATTATAAAGTTTATAATCTAATAATTATAATTTACTATTACAAGTTAATTAGCTTAAACAACTCTATTCAACTCAACAGAAATATCCTTAATCGTGACCTTGATATCACATGCATCTAATAGGCCAATTGGACCCACGACAGTCTGTGTGAGACGCCACGCCACAGTAATCCTTGTTTGATTCTATTTGGTGGTCCCTTGAAGAAGAACCTTCTGTACCTTCCGAAACATTGATCTAACGGCTAATGGTGGCCCATCAGACTCTGGACCCACTTCTTATCGGCGGTCCAGATGAATCGGTTTTCATCCATTTTGTTCTGACAATACATGCGCAACCAAACGAAGGCCTATATAAACGCCATAGCTACTATTTTTCTCCTATCTCTCTCTAACAAAGCAAATGGATCAGAAAGGTGTGCTCTCTCTCGCAGTGATCTGCATTATAATCGCCGGCGTCGGAGGCCAGTCTCCGGCAGCTGCGCCGTCCAAGTCACCAGCAACTCCTGCTGCTACAACACCAGCGGAAGCCCCTTCAAAACCAAAATCACCAGCGCCGGTTGCTTCTCCCAAAGCAGCTGCTCCAGCTTCATCTCCGAAACCAGCAGCTCCAGTGGCATCTCCTAAGCCTGCATCTCCTGCTTCATCTCCCTCGAAAGCTGAGTCGCCAGCTCCAGGGGCAAAATCTCCGGCATCTTCCCCTTCGGCGGCGACCCCAGTGAGCTCACCACCAGCATCAGTTCCGGTGAGCTCTCCACCTGCTCCAGTTCCAGTTAGCTCACCACCTGCTCCCGTTCCAGTGAGCTCTCCCCCTAAAACCGCACCGACAACTGCTCCCGAAAGTGCTCCTCCCGCACCAGTTGCTGAGGTTCCTGCCCCAGCTCCCAGCAAATCCAAGAAGAAGAAGAAGGGTAAGAAGCACAATGCGCCGGCACCGTCACCGGCATTGCTAGGTCCGCCCGCACCACCTGCAGGCGCACCAGGACCCAGTGAAGATGCTTTCTCTCCTGGCCCATCATCCTCCGAGAACGATGAGGTACGTACATTGAGTTAAGACTATATTTACAAACAATGTGCATATAGATCTGGACTGGAACATAGATGAGCTACTCGTCTTTTTCCATTTCCGAATGTAGTCTGAGATTTCAGTCTTACGAATACTATAGTTGCTCTAGTTTACGTTTTAGCCGAACTTGAAAGTCTCCTTGAACTCGTTACTGAGTTCACTTCCGTTGCTCACAATTGAAGCACCTTGGACAAACATCGCGAGCGCGTATGTTAGACGCTCCTAGATCTAGTAGCGGCAATCGATGTCTGTTGTGTTTATTTGACAAATCATGTCATGACGCCACCTTGTTTTTAGACACGAGTCCTTCATTATCTGGCCACGCGCCACTCTGGAGTGTGGTTTCGGTAGATAGAGAGCACAAAAGTTTCAATGTCACGATCTGGTCATGAAATTAGTTATATCTGCGTGCGATTTAGCAATCATATAATTGGAAAATTAACTGATATCTTGATTTAATATTTTCGATCTCAAATTGGCGTATTTTGTATTGCAGAGTGGAGCAGAAACCATCAGGTGCTTGAAGAAGGTGATCGGATGCTTAGCAATGGTCTGGGCTACCCTTGTTCTGATCTTCTAGAGAAAGAGATTTCATCATTGTTCTTGTTATGATATTCTTGTATTTTTTTTTTCTTCTTTTTGGCCTTATTATGGGCTCACATTGAATTTATATTTATTGACATTATTTCCTCAAAACTCTCCTTATGCTATAATCACTAAACACTATCATCATTATAATCGTTTTACCATTTAATTATGCATGGACTCTGTTCAGTCTTACACTTCCTGATATTGCTTCGACCTTTCAACCTCTTCCGGGTTTTACTATCAAATAACGAGAGTCCAAACTCTAGAGGACACGCAAATTAGTAATTTGTCTTTTATTTTATTTTTCCAAATAAAAAATAGATAATTATTATTTTAAAACTTTTCATCACTATCAAATATTGCTTTTTAGGACTTTATCGCGACCAAGTATACGGGCAACACGTCTTGATCAACTTCCTTTCTGTTTCACATGAGGTTTCATTTGTTTGTGTATAACAACTGTAATCCTAAAAAGAAGTTTGAATAAAACAATTCAGATTTTCAGGATAGCAAGTGCAGACGCTCAGAGACTTAATACCAACGCCTTTCATATTATTTTTTTCATCTAACATCCAAAATAAAATTTTTATTCAAAAATAAAATAATTATCTTTATTTCGCTTTCTTTTTTCTTATCTACTCGCAGAATTTTTTTTTTTTTTTTAGATGTTTCATAATTCTTTTTAAAATTTATTTTCACTATCGCCAAGTTCAAAGGCTACCGGCAACATGCCTTAATCAACTTCCTTTCGTTTTCGTATTTGTTTTTCTTACGATTGAAGGGTGGTTGGGATCTGGGGTATCTTTGGACCGACGGCAAATAATTTACAAAACTGCATTTTTTTTAATGTGACTATTAAGTCCTGCTATATTACTAGAAATAGCACTTGCCTTTTTTAATTTAAAAGAAAAAAAAAAACACAGATTTAATAGAAAATAGTACTCTGTCGGGAGTTCTCTTTTAGAAAGAAAGTAATGAGCGCATTATTTATATATTCTAGAGATCGCATCATTCAACAATACAATATCACAAAGAACTCAAGTTTATGGAATTTTTTTATAATTTATTGGATCACGCAAAAGTGAACAACAAGCAACTTGAGGATTCTTTATCCTAAGGTAAAATTGTTGATAAAAACCAATAAATCACGACATAGTAATTAATTGAGTCACTTAATTATATGGGTAGATATTTAATTTCTAATTATATAAATAAATTGTTGAGATCAAGGAGCAGGCTTATAATTTTCTTCTACACCTAACTATATTCCGTATCTCTTTCTGTTAGATCAAACTTCAGCTATTGGATAAATTATACCAGTCATTTTTAGTTGCATGACATTGTTTACACATTCATTTATTTTGAGCCCTGGTATTCTGTTCGTTCTGATAGATAATTGGTGAAGTGAATGTATCCCTTGTGATTCCCACAGAAGTTCTGTACTTAATCACAGATCCTCTCACATATGCTTGTTTGGAGAAAATGACAAAACCACTGTGGCCACTGGAACAAAGGCCTGAGAAGCCAGCACGAGTGGCTGTTAATGGTCATTTCAGGTCATTCATTCTGCTTTTCACGTGTTCAACGAGAAATGTAGCAGAGCGTGCAAGAGATCTGACTTGAAATATTTCAACTTCACACACTTTCTCCTTCTTAATCTCATCTTACTTTTGCAATGGCAGGTCTCCATGGCAAGTCTCTTGAATAACGCGCATTCGACACATTAGTTTTTTTACAATTGTATAAAGGACTTTATTCTTCAACCAATAATAACATATTAAAATTATTTTTTTACGTAAGTAAAACTTCTTTTATATTCTTTATTTATTTTACTTTTTAATTATACATTTTATCTCATCTCTTTAACCGTTTTCTTTTCTCACCTAATTATAATTTGACATTTATCAATTAATTTATTTCATAACTTTTTAGACAAAACATTGTATCATTTTTGTATGTTTCACTTATATAAGTTAATTAAATGAGTGAAATTATTATTAAATAGTATTATTTTATAATATAAATCAATCATAAATTATTCTAATAATATATTATTTTATAGCAACTCTCTTTTTCCTTTTTTAATTAATTTAATTATCAATCAATAATCAATATAGTCATTCTAGTAATGGTACATCACCAAGCTTGCTTAATAAATTATTTAAAGTTAATTAGCCTCGTCTGGCTCCTTTGTAATTAAAACCTATTTCCAACCTTTTATTTTCTTTAGCTATTACAAAAAGCACTTTTTTGGAACACTTCTATTTATTACTTCTCTCATATTCACTTTATTACTTTCACTTAAATTATTTAGAATCATATTTGTATTTTTTAAAATTTTCTTTTAATAAATTCATCCCTTTCAATTTTTAACACTTTTGCTAATTGTAATTCTTATTTTTTAAAATTATATAATTTATAAATATATAATAAAATTAAAATTGATAACGTGCAATACACGTGATACAATCTAGTTAAAACAAGAAAGTTCTCAAGGTTCTTTTCTTAAGGGTATGTACTAAGCGGGTTGGCACAAATTAATTAATTATGGGTTGCGGGGTAACACTTTTTACAGTCAAAAGCAAGCTCACAATCTTTCTTTTCTTTGCTGGATGCAAACATGCCATGCCCCAAATCGCACTCAATGAGTAGTGATTCGACCACCAGAGCAGGTGGCGAAAGAGAGGAAGAGGCCCTCCAAGATTTACTTTCGCGTAGTGGTCCCATTTATAAGCATTCAAGTAAACCAATTTTCTGGGTGTTCGTACCTTTTTCTTGTTTTGCCTTGTGAGTTAAGAATTCAGAACATAGTATAATGACTTTCCAACAAACTCAATAGTCAATAGGCTTCAAGAACCCTTGACGCTGATTCTTAGGAAATGAACAGCGTTATGATCCGTGTCTAACGACAGCTTGAACTTAAAAAATAGTAGGTGAATACGTGATGCGCGCTTCACAATTTTATTTTATTTTTTGCCATAATTTAATTAAGAGAGATGAGAATACATATAGGTAAGAATTTACTTGTAGTTTTGGAAATTTGAATACAGTACTAAATAATTATAATAAAGTTGGTGATTAACTAAACTGATAATTTATATTCTTCACATTTTGCTCCCACATTGAAGCAAAGAAATTAAATTGCAAGCTGACAAGATTATTCTGAAGGCACTTGTTATTGACAAGTACTTATTTGAATTTTTCAACAACCATGCACATAAAACCCATTACCTATCCGGTACCTTTGAAAGGGCACCTTGCTATATGAAGCAAAAAATTTCACTTTCTTGATATTTCATGCTCATCTCAAGCTTCAACCTGAATGAGGGCGTTAATTATGTCGGCTCATTGAACTAAATGCTCAAGACAATAACTACAGCTTTATTATTAGTCTTTCTTTATTATTTTATTAAACTCCATGTATAAAGTTAATCGGGCACATTGAACTTATATTGAATAGGATACCGCGAAGATTACTATGACACCGGGTTATCACAAAATTGATTTTTTTTTTTTTTTTTGAGAAGGTAAGTTATGATAAAAATAAATTTGCATCCATTTTTCTTTTAGAAATTATATAAATCCCCTTTACCTTGTAATTTAGCATGACAGTCTCTCCCCAGTTATCTTTCAAAATTTTACATTAACCTCATATAAATTTTGATCATCTCCACTTTCAACTGTATCAAGCACCCCCTAAGCTACATTTAACACCATTCCTAGTGCAAAAGAAACAAAGACATTAACAAGAATAGAAGCATAAAAGAAACAGGCTGTGAAAGGCAACAGGAGAAGAGAATATAAATGCAAAACTACCAAAATAAAAAAAAAAAAAAAATCAAATTGTTCTTCCGTGGCAAAAGAAAAAGGAACATCGAAAAATAAAAAGGGAAAAGAAATTGTAGTTAGCCTTATGCCGCCGTCGTTGAATTGGACCTGTATACCGTATAGTACTATATTCACAAACAATGATGATACAAAACCGGAAGAAATCTTTCTATGCCTCTTAGGGTTTATTGGTGATATATTAGATACCATGATGGACGGCCTGATTTTTATGAACAGAAGTCATACAACTGTGGTTGCGTAATTTGTTCATCATTAGAATTGGATAAGCTATTGACACTAATCAGGGAAACCGTCAAACAGCATCATCATAAGACATGGTTCATAATGGCTGAAGTTCTTGCTCTGGAATAGCCACATCAACAACTGGTTTGTATGAATGAACGGATTGTTGTCTGTATTTCCATATTGAGAACGCCAATAATCCTAAAAGCACTGTAACCAAAACAGCTAAAGCCACCAACAGATGATATTGCTGCCACCAAGTCCTGCGCCATTCAAGTAAAAAATGTACTAGGGAACATGTTCAATTAGTTCATTATGTCATGCACTATAACTATATAATAGTAAAAGTGCTGAAACTGCAACAAATGCAGGAAGTATAAGATAAGAGTTAAAAAATGACAGGTAAGTTTTCAATACACGAGATTTAAGACGGACAAGGTCGATACCGTTTTGATGGAGACTCCACATCCCAACCAACCAATTTATAACTTCCGAAGGTGCTAGGAAGTTGCATGCGGTTTTCAGCAAGTCGGGAAATTATATTCTGTCATTTAGAATATTATCCATAAAATGGGCAGTCTTCAGACAAATGCAAATATACAAATGTCAACTTACCATGGCGGTTGTGTTAGAAATGTAATCAGCAGACGGGCCTGGGGTTATGGTCCATTTAGAGAGGGAACCGTTACTAAGAGAAGTAAAGTTCAATAAGTGAACCTGAGAACATCCATCCAAAAATGTTACTTTCCAAAAGTAATATGCACTTTATGCAGGAAAGATTACGGGATATGTATAATATCAATTGAAGCTGCAACTTGGCATCAAAATCTTACTGAATTTTAGTGGACTATTTTCTAACCTGTGAAGTATTAACATCTAACCCATGAGCTATGAGTTCGGCCAGTTCTGTCATGTGAGGCTTGATATCCAAGTAGCTGATATTAAATACAATTACAATGGTTATTTGTGCAACCTGGAGTTCCCCTGCACGTTTAGGTAGATAAAATACATCAGTTTGCCTATAAAGTAAGAGGAGTATACTCGTTTATGAAGTAAAATGGAAGGGCGATCAACTAAGCTTGTGAAATAAGCAACATTGGTTTTACAATTCTAATATCAATGTTCCAATACAATGTCTCAACAAATACACAAATAAAAATTGCTAATGATCAAAAGCTTATAATACCAGGTTGTAAATTATGATGCGACCCAGATGGAGCAACTGCAGGTTCCAATGCTTCAGTTGAATTTGCCACGGCTGAATTTGGAGGCACTGGTGGAGGGGCACCAGATACGTGCAGTCTTTCCCATAACTCGGAACAATTAGTTTTCCAGAAACCAATTTTTGTATGCTCACGGTCATACATTACAAGAGTATTTCGGACAATGATACCTTGTCAAATAAACTTGGTATAAGAATGACTACCAAAGTATAGCAGAAGTTTATCACTTAGAGAAGCTAGATATCTAAAACTAGAGAATAATAAGTTTTCATGCAAAAGTAAAACATAAAATGGCAAAAAGTTACACAAAGTAAATAAGTTACCTCCTAAAAGAGTGGTTGGGTCCTTTCCATTCTGAAAAACTCCAAGGCAGTATGCACCTCTAACTTTTGAACGCTTCATAAAATCAAAACATGAAAATTTGGGATTAAGAAATCAATCAGAAAATATTTAATAAATCATGCAGTAACTCTAAATAACACTAAAGATACACTTCATATATAACTAACCCTGAACAAGTAATTTTCAGGTGACAATGACAACTTGTGGCCATTTTCAAATACCATATCAACAACTGGAAATGTTTTAGAAAGTTGAGAGGCGTCACTGAAAGTACAAGTAAAGTCAATTGTTAGCTAAAATAAAACAGAAATATGTATATGTTCAGTCTTCCTTATTGTTATAAACGTACTTTCCAGCGCCAGAAAAACATATATCATTATAATTCGGATCTGGACCAGGTATTTGCTTCAAAGACTTAAGTTCCTTCATAATCTGCAAATAGATGAATGCATAATCAGAGTCTTCTTCTTCCTTTTTTTTTTTTTTTTTTTCAAAATAATAATAATAATAATCTGTTGCTAGCACCTTGAGTTGAAAATAGAACATACATGGCCAAAAAGAAAAAGTAAATGCTTCAAACCCTGATTTGGGAAACCAAGGAATTATTATAAGCATACGAGTTTATTTTGATGTTAGAAAGGTTAATTTATATCAGAAGTGAACCGGATAAATGCTAGATGACATAGCACATTGAAAACAATACAAGCTATACAGACAAACAAGAATAAAATGAAAATTGCAACAACTTTACATAGTAATGAATAACTTACTGCATCTTTAAATGCAAGAAATGCTGCTTCTGGTAGGTATGCATAAGTTGTACCACTATCCAGAACAGTTCCATGTTTCCCATCAAATATCTTTGGGTTTAGATGCAGTCGTTTACCCGCAACATGTATCTCCTTCAACTCGATATTGTAGTATGGACTGTCGCCATCCCAAAACTAGAGTAAATGTGTGAGATTAACCAAATGCATTTCTTAAGAAAATGCATGACATCTCATATCCGCAAGATAAGGAATTTGCAATACTCACCTACGCACGGGATCTGAATTTGTAAAGACCATGTCTGACGGAGGAGATATACCACCGAGAACCATAGCACCCCCGCCAACATCCATTCCACCATAGCATAAAGAAAATGAATCACTGATTACATTTTTCTCAACTAGTTGATCCACAATACTCAGATCTCCCCGGCCCAAACCCATTATGCCATCAGCATGCTGACTATAAAGATCACCGGTCTCAACAGTTTCACAGCCAAAAACAGCATGCTGGGGGTTAAGCTCGCTTTGATTTCCAAAGGATACGACGTCCTCACCAAGGACACCACTGCTAGTACTCATTTCAGCATACTGTCTCTCATATACACATTGCTTCCTCTCATCATCGCAGTTGCAATCCAATGTGCATTTGACTGGTTGGTAGGTGCTTGACAAATCTGGCTTGAACCATGGATCCTGTTGAAGAGGAAATATAATTGATCACATTTTACATCATATACCATGAAGAGTGCCAAGCGCAAGTGCAAGAAGTTGAAAGTAAAATGAATGCTTTCATCAATCTTATTCAAAAAAAAAAAAAAAAGATCACATTTTAAGTCCTAGAGGAAAAGAAAATAGGTATAAATAATCGACTACATATCATTGATTTTGATTAAGTAATAACAACTGCCTCATTCACAAACCAATTGTCCTATAACACCATAACTAAGTCCCCATCATAATCATTACTCATGATACCTACAATCCAATAACACACTTCTACACAAATTTCATTTCTGTTTTCTGTTATCCCAATCACGAGGGATAAGAAAACTCATTGATCAGATTATGTATGAATAAATAATCAAGTATTGGTGGGTAACCTGGTGTCTGCCACACTGTTCGCAAGTAGAACACGGTACATAAGTAACAGTACTCCCCGTATCAACAATGAGAGCAAACATCTGAGGAGGAGTCCCGATCCAGAGCCGCGTAGTGTAGTACCTTCATCATACATGAATCTCCAATTTTAACAGACCCACAGAGAATTTTTCCCAAATAAAGCAACGGAGAGAAAGCGTTAAAAATGAAAGATGTTTACCCATTTAGGAGGAGATCGTCATATAGTCCCATGCGAGCATTAGGTGGAGGTCTGGAGTCAGATCCCTGGAGATGGCGACGAGTTTTGAAAGAGGTGGTGGAAGAATTGGGAGCAGAGAAGTACAGAGGCAATATCATGGCAGGGCGAACGCCATGGTGGAGATTCTGGTGAACTGAAAGATTGGTGCTTTCTCCAGAGACACCGTAGGCGATCCAAGGACCGAGTTGGAGAAAATATAAGATAAGAGAGATGGCAGAGAGGAGCTGAGACGATTCCGGCGTCATGAGTTAATGGTTCGGACAAGTCAATGAAGCCTGAATCCCGGTGAAGCTCTGCAAGATGGCACAGATGGAACCGAGAGATTGGCGACGGAAGCTCTATCTGTCGCATTGATTTAGAAATGAGGAAGTGAGGGAGCGAAGTCAAGTCAGCGTGTGCCTGCAATATATATATATATGTGCGTATTTTATTTATGTAAATATTGAATTATAATCCATCGCTTAAATGCTAAATATTTTATTTATTAAGCTTTTCTTGCTGACTATTAAAGTAGATGATAGGCGATAATAACCCTTTTTCACTTTTCGTTGTTTTCAACGCCTAACAATACTTCAACCCAATCGTTTCATAGTTTCATATGTTTGATTAAAATAACATGCTTACTAAGCACATGTTTTGATAAAACTTGAAACACATTTCAACCTTAATAGTTGTTTGGCAAGAGAGTTGTATCAATTTGTCATTTGTAAGATAATTGGTTTACACTTAAAGCATTTTTAGTTTATGGATTTAGACTAATTTTAGAATGGCCTATTCTCTTATTATGCCTACCATAGCAAAGAGAATTATGAGAGTACACCTTAAGATGGTATTCCAATATCATGTGAATTATAAATTTTATATTGAAATATAGAAATACATTTATTCATTTATTCTCATGAAATCTCGTTTAAGTAGGTTTATTTTAATCTGATACAAAAGAAAAAGTGAAGAAGATCGGACCATCTCGTTAATAGAGAATCAGAAATGCTATTCGGGAAAGAGCGTCTCACACGTCCAACGTGTAGTACTAGTATATCCCACTAAATGATGATTCAAGTAGTTATTATCGTCAAATTGGCCGTGTGCACACAGACACCACAGCAAAGCACTAGCAACTTCTACATTAGAATTAGAAAAAGATATATAACTAGTAACTAGTGAGTGAACCTGACTTTCTAGTTTCGGAGAGCAACGAGCTGCTTGGCAGTTCGGAATGATTCTCCAGGATCGATATGAAGAGGAAAACGGTAAAAGGAAATTCGAGCGAGGACGAGGAAGTTCGGATTACCTTCTCTCTTCCTCATCATAATCTTCTCCTTTCTAGCTGGATTCTTCTGTTATAGTTTCTTCGCCCAATCTCTGATAATCGTAGTCATTTTCCGAGAGATTTTACACTTTTTTGGTCTGATTTTTCTTCTAGATACAGATTTTCAAGTTTTCAATCGATGAAAATTTGCAGGATGATGTAAACGATGTGAGGCCGAGAGCGAGATTGCTCGATTCGAATACGGAAGAGACGAAATAAAACTTCACATCTGTTGAGTCCGGTGATAATTTTATTACATCGATTCCTTTTCAGGTGTGCGATTTTGTCCTTCAATGATTCTCAATCTTCCGCGGAATTTTTCAAATCATGATTTCATCACTTCTGATTTTCGCGCCTTTTTGATTTATTTCATGTTTGAAATTTGTATGTTTCAGATAGTGTTGATGAATAAGAATGACAGAATTAAGTGAAATTTGGTTAACAGTTGATTTGATTTCATCGACATTGATTATATGTGACGGAGCAGAAATCTCGAAACGAGTTTTGCTCAAGACAAACGTTTAGCGTAATGTTCTCGTGAAGAGTTGACTTCAATGAACTTAGTTTTTGAAGAAAATGTTGAATATATTGATATCGATCTCGTGTTCTGTATGTTTTGAGATGGAAACTGCGTGATCTATATTTTTGTAATCTTGCAAGTGCAGAGCAATGTCAAACCATAATTGACATCTCAAAGGAGGGCCTCAAACCATCAACCTTGTCATTACGCATTTGGAGAAACAAAGGAGAAAACAAAGGGAATTAGAACAAGGTATTGTATGTTGTCCTTAGAATAGTTAACTGTATGACTACATTACACTGGGCAAAAGAATATAATGGAGTATAAAATATATCAAACTTATGATTAATGAAATAGATTGTATGACTTTAGGCAAATCAAGTTGAAGAGTTCTTAGATATTCTTAGCTTGTTCAAAATAGATGATAGATTTTGATTGAGATTACGATGAATGTGACTGAGATTTCAGCATTTCAGAACCAAAGTAGTCTGATTCTATAGTATCTCCCCTAGCCCTTGCCTCTAACCAGGATCATGAAATTTTTTGTTGAGATACACCTCTTGTTTTGACTTCCTGACCTTTGATGCAGATGAGTGGACTGTGTGATAAGCTGCCTGTAGACAGTTTTTATTGCCTAATGCATTTCCTATCACAAGATACGGGAATAAACGTTTCAACTATGATCAACCCCTCCTCAAATAATAATAAATAAAATAAAAACATTACAAATGACACTTGAATAGAATAAGCACAACAAGGAATTCTCCTTTAAGTGATGTCCAATACGTGCTTCTCTTTTATGTGACAACCTTATACGAATCATCTGGCCGATGTATGATTAGTTATCATGATTTTCAGGGACTTGAAATCCTAAATGTGCTCTTATTTCCTTCTTGTTCAATAATTTCACATCATGATCTTATTTTATTTTTAAAACAGCTCTGGTGTGTTTATAAGCGCTGCTGAGGATAAAATTGGGACTTTGGATGTGATAGGAAAAATTTGCCATAGCCAAAAAATTTCCCAGGAATCATGGAGAGGTAACGTTTCTACTAAACTTTCACTCATCAGAAAATAGAATTTTACAAGCCATGTCAATTCTTCTTCTTCTTATAATGTTTCTACTAAACTTTCACTCATCAGAAAATAGAGTTTTATAAACCATGTCAATCTTCTAGCTAAGCAAAATTCTTCTTTCTAGCTAAACTGCCATCATGTCTTTTGACTTTGTATGTAATCTGCCAAGGAGAATTTTCTTTTGCTTGGAGAGAAGGAGGAAAGGAAGTTATGGGAAAGACTATCTGCCTTACCTTCCTTGTATTTATTTATTTTTTTTTTCCGGTTTGCTTCCATTTCTATATTTTCTGGAGGAGCTTTGCCAAGATTTTATTTTATATTTTTCCGTGAAGTGACTTGAGCCAGAAAAGGTATAATTTTGTACAAGTGGTTTCTACAGTGTGCAAAATTGCATCTCATAGGTGAAGATTAGTACCCTCACATAAACTTATCTTACCTGTGAATCTGCTAAAATAATGCTACAAAATTGCTGATAACTTATTTTTCTATATGTTGATTTTGCCTTATACCAATACTAAAGATGTAAATGCTACAGAGAAAATGAATTTAACTGTAAAATTGTGTCCTTTTGTTTGTCGAATGGGGATCAACAGTTTATGAAGGTAAGAAACTTAGAAGTTGGATTATTGGGAGTTTTGTGGTGGTCACAATTAGGATGCATCTCTGAAAAATACTTTCCAACTTTCAATTGTTTAGTTCTTTTGTAAAGGTTCTAGGGGAGGTAAATTTATTTCTAATCACCATCCAAGATGCCTTATATTGTGTAAGCTTGATGTCTGAAAAATTGCTAGAACATTTTTTGCTAAGAGAGAAAGAGATAGAAGACCTCTAATGCCCGATCAGGCTCAGCCATTGTAGCTCGATACCAATTCATTAACGTTTAGAGGACCTAGTGTTAGTCAACATAACACCCCCCCCCTTCACTATTTTTTTTTTTGGTTCTTTTTTTTTTCTCCTTACCAATTCATCAACTTTTTTTTTTTTTTTCCCTGATAATGTTTCTATGTACTTAATGCATTTCAAGATAAAAAGTTCATTTCGTAACAAACTACAGTTCCCATGACAATCAAGATGCGCCTATCTATGGAAAGTGGTACAATTTTTGTTGGTGCATCAAAATTTTAACACCTACTGGTGAGGGTTAGATAGTGGAAATTCAGACTTTAGAATCCCAGACAGCCTTATGGTTGGTCTAGTTAGGTTAGCAGAAAATTTTATTGTCAATAGCAATCTATTCATCTATATCATCTAACGCCACTGGGGCGTTGAGTTCTTGCACTTTGTACGCATTGGTTTGGTTTACCCACCAAACATATGGGATGCTGCTGCTGACATGAAATCATGCCTAAATTTCCTGTCGCAGCAAGTTACGGCCCTCGAATTTCTAAGTGTTATCTTAGGTTCTTAACATAATTTTAGGACGTCAACTACTTATTATTACCATGGAAGTAAAAGCATAGGTCACTGATGCTGAGAAGATAATATTACCAGGCTCACCATTTGCAAATTTCCGTGTTCCGTTTACTTTTGATTAGCGTCCTCAAGACTTTTGTCTAGACTTGAAATGTAACTTTGGGTTGACGTCTTCAGACTCTTCACCTTTAACAAAAAACCAATTTTAGGACTTTTAGTTCTACGCTTAAAAATGTTAATTGTTGGGCTTCCCTGTGTTTGCCATATATTATCCCCTATAAGTATACAGTGCTTTTTAGTTTTTCTAATTTTCGATCCTTGTATTTTCGGGGGTGATTTTAAAATTGTCCGAGGAATCGTCATGTTTCAGGCATTCAATATCTAGCGCTACGAGATCGGGCAGAAAATGCTTCTCTTTATGGGTTGATGCATTCAATCCCGCGGAATATGGTCCACAAAAGAGTCAAAGGGTATGTCTGAAGCAAAATTCGTTCATCCTAATTTAGAAGTTGATTTATAATAATTATAATTATAATGTGAATATGTTCACGCTGAAGCACACCACATAAGTGGCCACCGGACTTATCATTTTCCACTGAATCATATTCAACTTAAACAAAACAATTCATATGATAACGCAATGGTAAGGTTTTTCTGGGTTCTACCTCAAAAGGATTTCCCTTATCATCTGAATTAGGGGTGAAATTTTTCATCTCATTGTTTATTTCTAAATTTAAGATTGCTTTATAAAAAATTAATTTAATTTTATTATTTTTAATTAACCTTAAATTTATGGAATATAGTTTAAGATAAAAAATGTGATGATTTTGTTCTCTGAAGTAAGACCTGTTTGCTGATTGGAAAATTCAGTTGTCTGTACCGTGTGCAGTTTTTTCTTTTAATTCTTCATTATACTTAGGTCAAACATAACCGTATTAATTGATGTGTCAGCGTATTAGAAACAGTAAATGAATGTTTGCAAACGTAAAATCTTTACTTTTTAAGTTGTTTTCTTTACAAGATTTGCTTAAGATTGTTTTGGTAAAGAGAACTCAATTAGTTAATAATATATATTACAAGATTTGCTTAATGCAGGTTTTGATATACCGTGCAGATGGCTTCCTTCCTGCTTTATTTATCTGATGTTTCGGAAGGTGAAGAGACCACGTTTCCGATTGAGGTAAAATATTGATTTATATTTGTCAGTCACATATTTTCCAGTTTAACATAGGTATTTCAGTAGTTACCGCATTATTTTAATCTATAGAATGGCTTGAACATGGAAGGTAGCTACAATAACGAGGACTGTCTTGTATTGGCTGAAGGGTAAGGCCACCCGGAGGGGATGGACTTGCTACTTTATTCGTTGGTTCCTAATTGGAACAATTCATCCGGTTAGTAATTTTTTTTTCCCCATCGCATCGTCTTTCCAATTTATATCTTAGTTGAAGCTAAAATAACAACTACATAATAGTTATAGATTCAAATATTTTTGGGCCCACAAATTACAGTTTAACTTGTTTTGCCCTAAAATTTTCTTTATTTTATATATTTTTATTATTTTATAATAAAAAGATCATTAAAATGAATTATAAATTCAGAAAGCAAAATTTTGCCCTAGAATTTTCTATTTATATATTTTTACCAATTTACAGTAAAAACAAAAACACTTTTAATTCATAAAAAGTTAAGAAATTACTTTTCATCATAAAAAACAAAATCAATTTTTGATGAAGAGAAAAAAATTTTGGACCATATTTATATGGCTTAATCTTAAAAGTGGCTTAAGGGCCGAACAAGTTGGCCTAAACCCAATGAACTCCCCTACTTTACATTATTATATAGTCGTGCCTCTATTAATTTTAATTAACCACTAAATGGCCAAAACAATTCAAACGCTTCGCCGTTCTTGTGGTAACTTCGTGCAAACCGTGAATTTTTGCATTTGACTCTTTGGATAATTAATAACCCTTTACAAATGTCTTCGCAGTCATCACTCCATGGGAGCGACCCTGTAATCAAAGGGCAAAAATGGGTGGCCACAAAGTGGATAAGGGATCAAGAACTAGATGATCATGAGGTCTGAGGTTTCTGTTGTACCGTTTAATTTTTGAAGTTAAACGAACTATCATTGAAGGGGGAAAACTATACGAGGCTGAAAACATATAGCATGAATTAGGACCACAATTCCGACCTTTATCCATGCATTATTGGCAGGTTATAAAATCGGCCCCATTATCTCCGATGCGAATTCTTGTATATGTATATGAAAGATGATAAAAATCGATTCATAAAATACAAGATCTTAACGTATAATCATCATAATTATGAGATTAATTTCTGAATTGATCAGCTAAATGCCAAGAGATTTCTTCGATGTAATGGAGCAATTTTCACTATTTACGCATGTTAAGGAAAGCAACAATTGACCAACTGCAACAATTGTTCAAGACTAAAATAATGCATGTTTGCGATGCAAACAATCTCTTTGTGATCTTTAATAGAAATAATGCTTCAAATATTTTGACATAACTCTATTTCTATGTACATGAAATGAAAAAAGATTGGCTGAGTTTTTAAACCAACCACGAATGCGCAATTTCATTTAATGAAATTAATAAATTAAGACTGGTAACAGAGAATTTCTTCAGCTTGAATTATCATACGCTTTTTTTATGAATGCGCAATTTCATTTAATGAAATTAATAAATTAAGACTGGTAACACAGAATTTCTTCAGCTTGAATTATCATACGCCTTTTTATGATTCTAAATGGCCGAAACACGTAGATGGTGGATTCATCGAATCAGATAAAAACACATGCACAACAATTAGAATGCATTCACGCAACTTTATGAACCTCAACTATAGAGTTTAGTTTTCACCTTCTGATAGTTCGGTGCGCTTTTGGAAGAACTGGAATCTGACACCAAATACCAATTATACAGCAGCTTGGTTAATCATCTGATTGGCCAGATCTCCATTTGTAAAACTGAACTGCAATATAGAGGGAAGATGGTGCAAGCCGCATCGTAAAATGCACAATTGCAAAACCTGTTAGCCTGTATCCCATCTGACGCCTGACACTCAAATAAACAGAGGACTTGATCTCCTGGTTTAAGAATTTAGAGAGAAAACTAAATTGTGTATTCAGTTATTAGTTTGGTAAGTTTTCTTATTCACCCTTTCAGTTTATCCTAATAAAACACAATAGTAGATACTCACTAAAAGTCATGCCATACTGGCTTCTGATATTTATCTTTTCCTGCCTGCATTGGCAATTTGGCATCATCCGAATTTGTCACGCCACACTTCAATTAGGAAGGTAGACATGCACCATTACCAAACCCTGTGAAAGGGGTAGGAATTCACTATTTATGCCGGCTGAGATACGGTTGCTTTCCACATTGCTTCAAGGCATGCATGCAACCAGTTGCTGTCGTCGATAACCCAAGCACACTGAATGACATCAATGCTGCATTCTCAACATTCCATCTGTAGCCCCCCTTGCAACCGTAGAAGGCGGTGGCTGTATAAGACAGTAAATACAAGCAAGAGTCGACTGAAACAGAGGCATAAGCAGTTAGAAATTTTGATTTCTCATTGCAAAAATATCCGCAATGAAGCCGTCTAGATAAATTTAAAAAGGTTTAACTTCTGAGACATAATTTATATTCATCAAATATGGTTCACATCAACCCATGCTGAATAATGCTTAATTCGTTAATAATATTTTTCCTGATTCCAAACCATTTCAACGTAACAAACACGCACTTGCACAAGAGAAATCAGGACTGCAGCATTTGAAGAGGAAAAAGAAAGGCCGATCATCCCTCCACAGCAGAATAACAAGGACAATTATCAAGTTCACCAACAGCAAATGAATAAGCGAAACATCATTTAACGAGTTCACACAAATGGTCCTTAATATGGCAAGAGATGGTAAAATGATCCATGCACAAGCATAGAGCAAACTAAGTAGTGTCATCAAAACTCCAATTTCCTACATATTATAGATTATCAGAGTAGACACTAGACTTCCAGAACTATAACCTGGTAGAATAGGTATACTTTACACTCTTTACACAAAATGACTGCACCCAATAATCATAGGCCACAATAGACAGGACAAGCCCCATTAAAATGTATGCATACACTAGGCAGTCTTCTGTTCTAAGAAAATGGGCTACTATTCAGCCAAGGAAATGCAATGCTTCCTAGCATACTTGAGCCCAAAAAGCATGAATACATCAACCCTAGATGCACTTCTCGTCAATCAGCTAAAAGCACGTGCAATAAAAATGTATCTAACAGTAATCTAA
The DNA here is from genome assembly GCA_022379115.2 of Bauhinia variegata. NCBI lineage: Eukaryota > Viridiplantae > Streptophyta > Magnoliopsida > Fabales > Fabaceae > Bauhinia > Bauhinia variegata. The sequence continues at coordinate 15,751,785 of CM039436.1, read as the reverse complement.
GATTTGAATCTGAAAAATGAAAAGCTACGCTCAATGATTCTATTATTAAACCACCACCTTAGGCGCCCAAAGGATCCAAAAGAATTCAACAGAGAAAGTGAAGGCAGGCTTGTGCTCACACCAATAGCCATATCCTTTTATCCGACAAATCCCATAATCATCGTCAGTATCCTGTTCTAAGTAAATTTTCATAACCGAGACGAAATTTTTTTAACAAAGAAGCAATTCTCCGGCATTATCCACTAATTCATTTTCCGATATATATATATATATATATATATATTATTATTAAATATTTATTGTACCATGTCAGTTTCTGGACATATGTGAATGCAGGGGGGAAAAAGCATTGATAATATATGCAATCATTCAAAAATTGATCCTCATATAAAAAAGGATTTATTATGCATGGTTTGAGCCTAATACAGCTTGATACCGAAATCTGAAAAAAGTAAGATCAACTATTGACATGAGAAAAAATTCATATGGCGATTACTAGTAATGTAAATGAAAATATTGCAGTCTCACACATACAAATTCATATAGTCTTACAATTGTATACTAATTATTTATTTATTTTTTACTGCATGCAAAGACTTAATCCTTTACACTTCTTAGACTTTTAAGAGTTTTGAGTGCCTGGATGTCCTTGCAATTCCAAAAATTTTCAAGCTTTTTAGTAGGATCTAATTGCAAACATACACTAAATCGTGCACTTTGCAATAATGAAAGTGCTAGACATAAAAGAAGAAAGCCTAAAATAGAAATCATGTGAATCTTACCGCCAAATATATGTGCATAGAAGAAGGACATGTTATAACTCTTAAAAGAAGCTGTTTGTGGAGTTTCTTTCCATCCTCCGGTGAGAAAAGTGATGCAATTATCGCAAGATGGCTGTAGAGGAAGGATATATAGCGTTTCTGCATTATTTCCAATCAGCCAATTTGCAAACATTTGAGTAGCAATTAAACATGCAGACTCAAAGAAAGTCATTAACCAAAATGTGTCGTTGAGTGAATCCAGCCGGTGCTCTTGATGCAAACAAACGCATAAAACCAGAATTACACAAAAATGTACGTATTAAAAGTAGCTTTGTGTTCTGTCATAGGAGACCTCATACTTGCCACATAGGAGTGAACAAAATTTCTGGACCAAGCTATCCAATCAGGAAGGAATAAACCCCAATCTAGGCCATTCTCTGTGACAAATTTGAGGATTCCTAGACTTAAAATATACATATATATAAGGAAATCAAGAACACAGGATTTTCTGGACTACTTTTCATGTTGAATGAGCAATAGACTCTCAAAACTAAACAAAATATCGTATATGCAAGAGCGACAGATATTGGTTACAAAAATGCTTGGACGCTCTGAAATCCTCTTCCATATAACAAAGAAGTGTAGAACGCGAAAGATTAAAGAAATTTTCTTTGGCCTCTCGCAAATATTTAAATAAGCCAGTTTTATAATGTCACTAGTTCCTAAAGAGGAATATTTTACACAGAATGTACATAAGTTTTGAAGATGTAAAGTGTTGCTTAAGTACCTCTGGAATAACCAGGAGGTGTCATGTCTATTACAGTGAATTATACTTCAAACGACATACAGGAAGATATCATGACCAAATAGTTAAAAGTATAAGGAAATCCACTGGAAAACGAGAGCTAAAGAAACAAAATATAAAGCTTCAATAATAATTTGAAACTATTAGTATATAGAGCGGCAGAGCCCCTTGGAAGCGAGTTCCAGAAACGAGCTTTTTTTATTTTCCTGAATTCATTCTAATGTCGTGGCAATCCAGATCAATGAATAAGAAAGGGAAAATACTCCAGATAGTAAAAAGAATTTTACATCAATAATATTCCTTGATGTTAGTAATTGTTCCATATGGAAGACAAGTGATTCTTCTGTTTACATCATACATTATCCTAAGTTATAAATAAAAGTCGATAAACAAACAAATCATATAAACTGAAACAAGTTTTATGAAAACCTTTAAATCCATCAAAGAATGCAGATATTGGCGCTTCTACTATTAAATGTAGGATCTCCATGAAATAATTAGGTTTACGTGATCTGGCCATAACAGTGAGTAAGACTAGAGGCTTACTAATCCGAAAGCACGCCGGGGAAAGGACTAGCAAAGAAAGCCTCTGCCTATCCATAACAGATAGATATGACCATCTGCTTCCGGCAGATTCCTTGAGAAGCAAACTCAAATTCACTGAACACTGACCACAGACCTTCCATCACTAACAATAGGAAATAAAAAAAGAAATTGGCATTTACATTGACGATCTAAAGCTGAATTGACTAACAAATTGTATGTAAGAAAAAAGAGAGTTCCAAATTTGCTCACCGATAAACAAAATTTCAGAATTTCAACTAAGAAATAATGACTGCTCGGCAAAGTAGATTTTCATTCCTCCTGAACAAGTTAAATTTTAAATCTCCAAATGTCAAGTTTCCTTTCGCTTTTGGCACATATTCTCGGAAACCAAACAGTGTTGTACCGAAATGAAGAGATGAGCCTCCTGAAGCGAGAGAGAATGGAGGAGGAGGAGGAAGCTCTGCTGGAAACGAAGAAATTAGAAAGAGGTTCCATGGTCGAGGTGTGTAGAGGATCTGGCGGAATTCGAGGAATAAGGAAACACAAAGATCGAGAAAAAGCCACAGAAGAAGTGAAAGACGTAGAACGATGGATTCGGTTCCCAAACCGTGCTCCCAATAACTAATCCAATTTGCTTTTATATGCACAGTAAGAGAATGTACGAATCAACGTGCACTCCGATCTTAGATGAACCATACATCGTGTAGATGAGAAACGAGATACAGAGAAAGGGAAGAGCGTGACAGAGAATCGGAAGGATAGGATTATTTAGACCGATGTAGGACAGCTCGGTTATGTCGTGAACTACGATGAAATGGAGTGCAAACGGCATCTTTGATTGGAATGAAGAACGAAATCTAGACTCAAGTGAAGGCGCCGCCGCCTAAAAAAAACAGGCGTGTTTGAAACTTTTGCAAATTACTTTACATAGATAAATGTTTTATGTTAAGAGGTGGATTTTAATGTTTTATAAGCTTAAATGATAAATGTTAAAAGGAAAAACATATAATCTATATGAAATAAATAGTTTATTTTGGAAAAAATATAAATAACTTCTAATTATAAAAAAATTATGCCCAATTAGGTCTTAAAACTTATTAAAATCAAAACGCAAATTCCCTTTGTTTAATTTTTTTGATCGGACAGATTCCCGTTCTTTTAGGATATAAATTTATCCTTTTCAACTAAATGAACTTTTTGTTGATCTAACGTGCATTTAAATGCTTACAAATGGAAGGACCCATTTAAGTAATTTTATTGAAAAAAATATAAATTATCATTTAGGTACATCTTTATATTTATACTAATGTACATGTATATTCTAGAATATGTACATACGTAGTTTTGAGAGTGATTTTCCATTTTGCTAAATTAATTTTAAACGATTTTTATAATTCTTCTTTTTATGATTACATAAGAAATAATTATAATTTTTCAGAAAATGAAACGAAACGAGATACCTTAATTATCCAGAGTTAGTAAATTCAAAGTTATGATATTTGTTTTAAAATAATAAATTTAAACTTTTTTAAATAGAAATAATTTTAACTTTTAAGATATGTTGAGAGTTTTAGAAATAATGTAACAGAATATAATAAAATAAAAGAAAAAAAGGAAACGGTAAGGGAGTTACTTTTATATTATTTAGATGTCTGAGTAAAAAAAAAAAAAGTATGAAAATTAACTTCCATCATTTGAAAATTAAAAAAATGAATGAAATAGAACAAAATTTAAAAATAAATTTTCAATACTGTCTTCTTAAATGAAGTAATGAGGGGAGGAAAAAAAATTAAAAGAAAAAAGAAAATTATTAAATTGTAACTTTAAAATTTTTAATTAAAATAAATTTTTATTTCATCCATTATATTTTAATTCGGAATAGAATTAATTTTAAATGAAAAAAAGTGAAATAGTTTCCATCCCTTTCTATTAATTTCTTTTTTTTAAAAAAAAAAAACTTTTAAATAATTGAAACTTATTTTTCATTCTCTTTCCACCACATTCTATCAATCCAAACATATCTTTAAGGACAAACTCGACTCTGCATTACACATCAAATAACAATAAGAACATAGTCTAACTAATACTCAGACAATCTTATTTTTGTAAATCTTTTTATTTCATGTAATACTTAGATAATCTCAATCGCCAAAAGTTGAACATAAGAACTTCCAATATAAACAGTACTACCAAACCAAAAGAGAGAACGAGAAAGAGTCGATAAAAGACCAAGAGGAGCTACTTGCCTGTTTAATTATGTCGAAGGTTTCCAAAGCATCAAGTTTCAGATCCTTTATACAATAAAATATGACAGTCTATCATACAGGAATATCTACCCTAAGTTGTTTAATAAAAGACATGCCACTGCCCAAAATTTTATTTAGATAACAACCCTGAGTATGCTTAAAAAGATCAGGGGCAAAAGCAGTTACGAAAGCATTCGGCAACTTGGCACCTCCTACTCCACGGTTTAAATCTCTTATTCAATTTTCTGTGTTTGTTGTCTTTGACTGCGTTAAATTTAGCCAAGAAGAGAAGGTAATGGCCCGAGAGATAAGGTAGAGTATAAATGCAACATATGCAGCTGTGAAGGCGCATACTACAGTGCCAAGTGCTGCTCCATTCACTTCAGAGGAGAAGAATTCCACCAATAAATAGCCATTTATTACTATCACTAGGGCAGCCACGAGCCATGAAATAATCTGCATCCATACCAGAAACCCTTCAACACTTGTATCCAAATCATTTAAAAAAAAATGCAACAAAGGCAATATGCTAAGTTCAAGAGAGGGCATGATTTGAGAACCCTATAACCAACGCATAAAAGCATCAAATGAACAATCAAAACCCTCGAGCAAATTTGATGGAGAAACAACAAGCAGCAATCCACCAAAAGCAAAAGAGAAACAAGGCGCCTTAATTTGTCTTCACGGAACCCATTTAGTCAAACTTGTTCACCATACCTATAACTTTATGTTAAAAATATTAAGTTCCCACACTAACATATATACAAGCCAGCAGAAGTATAGCTGGTTCGAGGAGGTTACACACGAAGGATTTGACAAGGGCTAACTTGTTCTTGAGCTTCATGAAGCACTAAAGCAAAGTTACAGATTGATTTCCAAACTTGACATTCAAAACACAACAAATCTAGCTGAGTCCAGGGCATGACGCAGAAAAACCTAGTCTTCCAGTATAACCCCTATGTTACTTATCACTTAATTTCCAACGCACACAATAATTTCACAGAAGACTATATAGAATTGGATGTTTCTAGATATTTGATTGCAGTGCTGGCATCTTGTGCAGTTTTCTGCTGCAGGTACACTCAATAACCGTAGAACATAGGATTTTTAAAATATAATATACTTCCCTTCGGGATGAAACACCAAATGAGGACCACGAAACTAGGAGTATTAAATCAACTACATATGACATCTAGGGGATAGTGGTTAACAAGACAAACAAATTCCAATAAACAATAGAGGTCAAATGAAAGAAAAGTAAAGAATCTTCTGCAAAATTTTTAACAAATATTTGAACTGATAATGAGTAATTGACAATACTGGCCAGATAAAAGTAAAATAAAAGAACAACAAACGAAATATACCTTAAGGACAGAGCCGATTTTGAAAGTGCCCATTATCCGCTCCTTCGACACTAAACAAAGTAAGGGAATAAGAGCAAAAGGGATCTGAACTGACTGGAGCACATTAAGCCATTCATTTAGAACATCTAATGAGTCTTCTGAGGTATCAAAGACAAGAGCAACTATCATGGTTGGAATGATAGCAAAACTTCGTGTAATTAACGCCCTTATCCATTTTTTCAACCTTAAGTTTAGGAAACCTCCCATGATGAATTGTCCAGCATAAGTGCCAGTAATAGTGCTACTTTGGCCAGCTGCTAATAACCCAATGCCCCAAATATATAAGATTGGGAAAAGTCCACCCCCATACATCTCCTGAAGATACTGCCCCGCATTAACAAGGCCAATGTTATTTGCTAGTTCAGTACCATAGAAAGACTTAGCAAACACAGTTGTGACAAATAAGTTAATTATAAAAGAGACCACAAGGGCAGCAGCAGACTCTATGGAGTAATAGTTAAGAGCTTCTTGAACTCGGCCTTTCTTGCTGCGGTCAATTTGCCTTGATTGAACAAGCGCAGAGTGCAAGAATACGTTGTGAGGCATAATAATGCAACCCACAACTCCAACAGCCTGCTGTATTGTTTTGGAGCTAAGTTTAGGAATTAAAATACCTACGAAGATAAACAAGACTTCGGTATTAGATGAGCTAGAGTACAAACAATAATTTCCTAATGATGAAGTAAAACTGGTGCAAATCAATGAAAAAAAGAAAAGAAAAGAAAAGAAATGCTAACCGAGAAGAAGATCTGTGCCACTTGGTTTTGTTTCACCAAACATCCATGCAAATGATATTGCCATCATAGCAATAAGAACAGCGAAAAATGCTTCCAGTTTCCTCACACCATAGTTCTCAAGAAACAGAAATATAAAACTGTAACAAGCAAATAAAGTAGAAGTTAACACTGAATTTGGTTACTTAAACTGCTCTAGTAATATTGTAGAGGGAAATGCCAATTGCACATCCAATCTTTTACACCCCAATGTACAACTCCTATTTTAAGTGTATTCGGCAGGAATAAAGCTGTAAACAGAAAAGTGAGAGATAAAAAGTAAGAGATACAGAAAGAAGGAAAAGAGGTGGAGAAGGGGGTGTACAATTATAGATGTTCGCATAGTACAACTCTATTGTAAAAGAGAAGCCGTTTTGATATCTGACTTTATTTTTCAAAAAGACACAAATATCCTGCATTCAAATTCAACAAGAACATCCAATGCCAAAAACCACAATTCTTCCGAGATCTTTGAGCAATGAAGGAACTTTAAATAAAACCTGTGTAATTTTTGAAGAGTCTAAACCTTAAACCTTATATACAATTCTGCATAGCGTCAACTGTTCGAGTACGGTTCCCGAAGAGGGCACCACTCACCAGAATTATTGGTAAATTATATCTGGAAAGCTACACATGGAATAGAATCTAACATCCAACACCGTAAGGATAAAGAGAAATTTCAATCTTATCATATGAATACTAGGTACGGATAATCTGATACTAATACAAGACTAACTGAAAGGATACTTCCAATGAAATTTTCAAGAACAAACCTGATGACCAACAAAATAAATAGACAATTAAAGGAAGAGAAAAGAAATGAGGGTTACCAATCACAAGCTGTAATGGTGACCCCTGCCCAAAGAGGAATAAATCCATTACTTAGAATCCTTATAGCAATAGCGCTTCCAATAACCTCTTGAATGTCCGCTCCAATTAGAGCAAATTCTGTCATCACCCATAGCACTATCCTAGCCCAAGTAGGGTACTCCTCTCTGCATAATTCAGCGAGGTGTTTTCCAGTTGCTACTCCAAGCCGCGCTGACAAAAGCTGAACCAGAAGACCGATGGCTGTGGCCCACATAAGCAGCCATAGCAGCGAATACCCAGCAATTGCACCGGACTGAAGATCTCCTTCCAGATTTCCAGGATCCAAAAATGCAATACTCATAAGAAAACCAGGTCCGGTAAATAACCAGAGCTTTCTCCATGAGAACGGTGGCGCTCGAGAACAATCGTCGAGGTCTGCATCGTCTATTCCGACGATCACGATCTTCTCGGAGGAATCATAAGCTGTTTCTTCTAGCTCCTCTTGCCGTGAGTCGATTAATAGGGGTTGTTCTTGATCTTGAGGAGGCATGGCGGGAGATAGCGTAAGCAGTTGGGTTTCCGGTCGCGCAAGGACTTCACTACCGGAGTGAAGGGCAAGTGATTGTGTACGCTAATCCTGTTTAGTTAAGTTTCCATCTTATCGTTTGGAGAAAAAAGTTGAAACAGTGCTATTATCTGTTTGTCTTTTGCGCACATCTAATTTTTTAGATTATTTTAATTTTTTTTCTTATTTTTCTTTTTTAATAATTTTATATTACAAATAATTAAACAAAAATATATACAAAATGTATATAAATAAATGTCTACTTAATATTTTTCAAATTAATGTATCTCGACTTCTGAGTATGTTTTTTTTAGACAAAAATTGTACAACAAGCGGTACATTTTTTTCGTGGCAACCGTGCACAAGTGACTATCCTGATGTTAAACCAAAAAAAAAAAAAAACTCATATTCCTTTTAAATTAAAGAGTAATTATACACAAAAAAAAAAAAGAATTTCGCATGTGCATGTTCTAGTAATTTATTTAAAAATCACTGGGATTAATTTAAATACTTTAAATTTAAACCATTTGATAAATTTCTAATGAATCTTTGTATAATTTTTGTAGTTCAATTTAAATTTTAAATGTTTTAAAATATATAATCTTTTTGTTCATTGAGTAATATCGTTTTAACTTGAAAAAAAAAAAAAAAAAGGCTTCCGTAACAGCATGGTCCATGGCATCAATCAAATAATGAAGCTGTGGAGAAGGCAGAATCCGATGCTGCCAAGTGTGTGTGGGCCACAAGCTGGCAAACGTCTTGGACGTGGATGGCTCGTGGAAATGCGGGGCTCCTTCGTGTGGCGAAAGAGTAAGGGCGATTTCGCCAATGCAGGGAATTGCATTGCATCGTGATAGTGCCACGATGGCGACACATAGACTTCATTTTTTAGCCAAACGACATACCATAACGGCGGGCGAGGAAAAAGCAACTCCCATTCCCAATCTTACATGTTTTATTAGAAGTTATCATTTTTTTAATTGTCGATACTATTTTGGGTAAAAATAAATAAATTTAGTCAGATTTAGGTAAACAATGTACCAGTGAAGAAGTGTTTAAAAATAATTAATTTATTTGAATGCAACAAGAGCCTGCCAATCTACTTACCAATTTAGTTTTTGGTAGAAGAATTATTTTTTATCTCAAAATTCATAAATTATTAAAAAATAAAAGATTTATGAATTAAAATGTTTTTAGACTATGTTTAGTGAATCTTAAAAATTATTTTTAAAAATTATTCTTAAGAAGTTAAAAAATTATAATTATGAATTATATAATTTTTAAAATGTATTTGATTAACTTTAATATTATTTTTAAAAAACATTTTTAAGAGATTAAAAATTAAAATAATAAATTATGTGATTTTAAAATATATTTAATTGATTTTAAATATTATTTTAAACAAATATTTTAAGAAATCTAAAAACTAAAATTTTACTTCTTTTTAAAAGGAAATAAGATTAAAAAATAATTATATGAAATATATTTTTAATTTTTTTAAAAAATATACCAAATATAGAAAACATTAAGGCCCCCTTCCCCTCTTCCTTTTTTTTTGTTCTAATATACTTCACTACGGTATAATACTATGTTCAAAGAGATTCATCGAAAGAATTATAACAAGAAAAAATTATATTCCATTAAAAAATAACATCCTCCGCTTCCTATCCACGTTATAGTAGGGCCCAAAGCCAAAAAAACCCAACCATCATTTTGCTGCTTTAAGAAACAGATAAACTAAACTGGCTGTATCAGCAAGAAGCTGAGAGAGACCAACACGCATTTAGCAAGACGGCGATCCCTTGCAAATATTTCCCAACTAAGACATGGGTATTTTGGCAACAGTGACGTACGAAATTTTTTTTCGTCACTTTCAACATGTCATCGTTGGACAAATATTAATTAATTATATTATAAGCAAGTACTCAGATGAAACGATTAACTAATGTCCAAACTCCAAATCATTTTCCAACAGGATAATTAACTGTTCACCAATGCGTCTATTCTTGTCGCCATTGCCAAGGAATCCCAATTGTTCACACTAACATATTTTGGTCTCCGAGATCGGCACGCAACAGATCAGATCACTGAAAAGAGTGGTAAATGCCTCGCTCAAACTGAGAGGCGTGTAGCATTTTGCAATATAATATGGTCTATACTTGTTGGATTGGGATGGCTATACCTGCCAGTTTTAATTAGTAGGTTAATATATTTCGTATATGTCGTTGTCCTTGAATTAGCGCAACATGCGCCATATGGATATTATGGATAACATATTAGCAAGCATGTGCAGTTTTGAGAGATGGCTAAGTTGATTCCATTTAACGGATGTTTCTGCCATTTAACATATTAGAATTTATGTTACTCTTAGGAACCAAAATATTTGTTCAGATTATATGACAATGGAGACATCCCGGCTGAATAAAATGGTTCATCTGCTTCTGGCCCAATAGTCTAAAGTCTAAACTATAGACTTGGCCCAATGGAATTAAGGACCGAAAGCCACACACGGGTAAGAAATATTGGCACAAGGACGCACATTAATTGTCTTCAGGTCATTTCTTCTGGCACAAATGACCTTGTCTTCAACGGTGCTGTGAGGGTTAGAAAACTGAGTCTGAGTCCCCCTGCAAGCCCCCTTGTTATAGTTGAGATATGGGCATAGCTCAGCATTCGTTATAGTGTCAATCTTTAGCGGGGATTAATGTCTCGTAGCGTTCTTAGGCTCACCAAAGATTAAAACTATCCACTAATCCAACTTTTTAGTAAACAAATTCTTGTTCTTTCATGCGAGATAAAAGGCTTATATACACCCAAAAAAAAGGGGCTTATATACCATATGGTCCAGTGGTCCAACCGTCCTTGCATATACGACAGAATTGAGAGAGGTACAGTGGGTATCATTAAAGTTCTCCATTGTTCCTCTGGACCCAAGAGTCCCTGTTTGCACAACTAAGAAGAGACAACTACTTGAGGGAAAAGAAGATGTTAACGTGTGTGAGGCAAACCAAGAAGAGAAAGTAAAGCGTACACAAAGATATTTACGTAAATTTCAAGGACGATAATACGCGTGGCCCGTTTCTGCCTTAATTTATACTATAAAGCCTGAGCTCAAGTTTGATCAGTTAAACAATAATGTCTGGTCTGGTCTCCATTCGTATTATTAAAGCGTTGTGTTCTTCGTCTTATATGAGCTTCAATTTTATTGCTGGTTGCTAGACAGAGCAAAGCATACAATCTTGCCGTCACAAAAAGAATGTTGAGGATGGAAGGGACATTGGCATCATTAATTAATGACCATCCCAAGCAGCCTAACTTTATTTACTGGTATTTATTAGCAGTCTCAAATTAATACAGGGGGAAAAATTATTATTGTATAATATAAACACAAGGAAGAATCTATATGTAGATTCAGTGAACTATAATGTACACTTTTATTTGCCTATTCTGGGATTGAAAACTTTCTAGTTTGTGTTCAAACTTAAAATTGGGAATTACTCGATCAAGTATACTATTGAGGATTTAAATTACCAGACAGAAAGACATACAAAGATTTTACTTTAACAGCTTCCGATGGCTTTAAAACATTATTCCGACCAACAACCGCAACATTCAATTGCTTGTTCTTCAATTCAATTCACTTAGAAAAGCTGCCGCCTTTCGGTACTATGCAGCCTTTAATGAGATATTTTTTGCATCGGCCACAAACAAAGCTGATTCATAATTTAATTGGTCCCATCCCTACAAGCTTCTCTTGTTCTCCGTGAAAGAAAATGACACTGGTGGTGAGTGTCACAGTTTGGGGCAAGCTCTAAATATCTTTCTCTCACTGCTATCTCCCTACTACTATTATTCAGCCAAACATTAGAGTAAAACAAAAATATTGCGAGAAGTTATACTAAAGAACATAGCACATTAGTACATCCAGTGACTAATCATATCCTTTCTTTTCAATTCGTCTTCGAGCTGTACAAATGTATTTTTTTAAAAAAAGAAATAAAAATTCTACCCATTCAAAATTACAAATAATATCTAATTATTCTGATGGCATATACATGCATCAAGCTTTTCTGTTTCAGTAAGACATCCTATAAGTGCTAGTCCACGCATACAATGAGCGGGACATTTTGTTGTGTTCTCGTGAATGCGAAATATTCGAATGATAACTATTTTTTTTTTTTAATGTTTCGGTGCTTACATCATAATTAATACAGTTGTCTATATCATTCAAGTTTTTCCAAAGAATATAGGAAAACTCTTTTTTTTTTTGACTGGGAAAAAGGGAGGGGAATTTGATGTATTGATTTAGTCGGATATATTGAATAATACACGATTTCACTCTCAATTCATTTTTCTGTTAATAAGCTAATGTGAAATTAATATGTTAGTTAAAAATCAGAGAGAAATTTACAACTGTTTTTATCCATCCCGGATATTCAAAAATCACATATCTTTTCTCTTCCTTTTCCCTTTCTATTTGATGCAAGCATATACTTCTAAGTCAGATGGATAAAAGAGAGTCAAATATGGTAGTTAAAAGGCACTGCAAAAGTGAATTAACCCGAGTAATTGAATACCTAGGCATTGAACATAAAAATGATAAAGGCTGTTATGTCACAGTAATCAAGCTTTTCCCACGCAGCCACCCACTAAACCATCCGCATCAGTCCGATATAAAAAGTCTTACGATATGCTTCCAAAGAGTAAGCCCTCGAAAATCCTCTTCACTAAAACAATAGTTCTCACTGAACACATTCCATGATCTACATTTTTTTTTTTTTTTTTTTTTTGGCGATTTATGAACCAACCTAGTGGTTACTTAGCGAATATCTAGCACGTGCATATCAGTACACTCACAAAGAGCCTATAGAAACAGGTAACTTCAAATTCAAAACTTTGATCACAAAAGGTACGATCTCTCTCTACCAAATCCAGAGACACGAAACATGAGCGGTTTACATCATCTGAACTTCTAACGTCTTTTCTTAAGAAAGAAAGTAAACAACATACAATGGATAAACAAGCCTGTATATGCAGATTACATCATGCACCCATTACAGCTTATTTCAGAGACATTAAATACAGTACTGTTCACTAAAGCCACAACCAAAAGAAACAAAATAATTTAAAAAGAAAAAGAGGACACTTTGAAACGTACACCAAATCAGATCAAGAAAGACTGGCCCTTTCTGGATTGGTGTTCATGAGAACCTTTCCCTTGCTTTCCCTTTTTCCATGGCATTTCAGATCTTATTATGCATGTCGTAGGTTTCTTCCTGCCACATCAACGACGACGTTCTGGGGTCCAGTGCGGTGCAGCTGGGCTAAAATGAATAGAGACCACCCTAGAGTCGAGTAGTTCCATAATGGGCGTGAAGCTAATGCACCTTGGTACTTTGTACTGGTTGATAGATGCACCCCTTGAGATAGCATAGTCCATCAGCTCTTCAAAGGTGCCATTTTTCACCACTCTTATCTCCAAAGGCCCAATAGAGTTGTCCGCCACTCTACCTTGTCTATACACAGAGTTCAGTGAGTTTTCCATGGCTAAGCAACACTGGTTCAGGACCTCATTTGTAGGTGGGTTAGATGGATCCTTCATTAACAGTTCCCAGTAAATCACGTAATGCCCTGGGATCGTTTTGGTGTCAGCAAAACTTGTGTACTCCACCACGCTTGTGTTGAATTCCTTGAGGAGCACCGAAGCATTTTCAATGGCTTTTTGCAGCTCGGCCTCGTCGGTTTTGTCCGCGTCAATGCTCAACAGCACGTTCTTCCTCCTCACGAATTTGAACTGCGGGGCTGCGTTGTGAAATCCTGTGACTTGAAGGATGTCACCGACACGGTAACGGCATAGTCCAGAGTAAGTGGTGATGACCAGCTCGTAGAATTTACCGACTTCGAGATCAGCTAGGTCGACAAGACGAGGAGGACGATCGCGGGACAGCGTTGGAGGAGACGAATCATCATGGGGTATGAATTCGAAGTAACCCATGTTCGGCATAATCGTGTAAGACACCTCAGAAGGCTTGGAAATAGGCTTGAGGTTAAGCCCAAAGTAACACTCGGAAGACGCGTACATAGTACACGCCATAGGTAGGCCACCACTGTAGTAGTCAAGGGTAGGAATATACTGAGCCATAGCACCAGTGACAATCACGTCAAGGTACTTTGTGTTTGGCCAAATCCTCGTGATGATACGCTCCCAATTTTCACCCGAGCATTCCTTTGTGATGAAATCTGCAAGTTCTGGGTCGGATTTCAATATTTTGGAAATGCATTCTCGAACAGAAGGGTCGGAGATGTTAGGGTTTAAGGTACCGGTGGAGATGTCATGGGCTAATATTTGCCAATTAAGTTGAAGGAATCTAATGGCTCTGAGAAGGCCAGAAGCGAAAACGGCTCCAACTCTAAGGACTTCATGGCGCATGATCAGGCCACATAACATCTGGGTATACATGCTTTGGAAGGAATCTTGACAAAGGATGGTTTCATTTGGGCTAGTGTAGACATTGTAAGGGTCAAATGGCCTGGTTTTGAAATGCTCACTTTTGTAATAGCTAGTGAGCACTGGACGTGCCACTAACCCACCAGGTGTCTTCGTCTCTGCTTTGATGAACAAGAAGTAAAGCCCCTTGCCTTTGTCCAAACCCGGAACATAACTATATCATAGATTGAAATAAATGAGTCAAAACTGTCAATTAATGCAGACAGCGGATTCCATTGATTAAAGATATGTACACTTACAGGTTCATCACTGGCATGAGAAGGCTGTACAGTAGCTGACGACGGTCCATCTCTTCACGAATGGTAGGCATCAATTTTCTCTCCCCGGCAGATGTTCCGGAGCTGCAGTTTCATAATAAATTCATTTTCATAACAAAATAAATAAAGTGAAGAAAACATTAAGTATTATTAAATCATATGTGGGTACGTTACCTGGTGAGGAACTCAGAAATTGGGTGAGAGGAAAAGATGGGAGAGCGGTCCCCATTAGCAATGCGCTGGATGAAAGGCTGGAGATCCTCGTAAGTGACGACGGGAACTTTGGACTTGAACGAATCACGGTCTGTGGCTCCGTTAAGCTGAAACTGTTTCAGGCATTCAGTCTCCCCGTTTCGGCTCAGTATCTCGGCCAACACTCTCTCTTGTACGGAGTCTGTGTTTCGGGTCATTTCCTCTATGAACTGCAGAGCCTTTGCATCTTTTTCACAAGCTGGAGGTCCAAGAGGGGATGACAAGCCAGCATCAATGGCCATGATGGCTTAGTTTTCAGAACTACCAAAAATTAAAAAAAAAGGAAGGGATTCAGAGTTTTGAGATTGTGGTTCGTGAAGCAGAAGAGGAGCACTTATGGTGGTGAAGGTGATGCGAGGGTCGTCGCCTTTTATAGTCGCAAAAACATTTCTGCCATGTCATTGTCCACGTCATTCCCAGCCACGTTGACAAGCCGAACCAAGAGTACTTTGGAGGGACGCTATAGGAGAGATGCTGGGTTTGTTCGACAGGAAAACAAAATATTTTATTTTTTGTAGCTTGATATGAGGACATGTGGGTCCTAAAACACGTAGAGATGAGCATAATGGCTGACATATGGGCCCAATATATCGCCAAGTCAGCAGGAAATTGTCCAAGCCTACCACGCGGCCTTTTACTGGCTGAATTTTGTTGCTCTCCGAAAACGATAGGTGCCGGCTGAACAAGGAGTAGCCCCTTTTGATTCGCAAGAGACGGCCCAAGCTGATGACATTGGTGTCGTGCTTCTAGGAGCAACCTAAACGAAAGCGTTGATTAGTCAGAAACAAAGGAGTTCTTGCAGAAAAGAGATAGGCACACAGAGAGAGATAAGACCGAGGGGAAAAAAGAGCCAAAAGAAAGATAAAATGAAGGAGATGAGCAGAGTATCAAGTGTGTTGAAACCTAACCAGGTGGGCTATGCTACATTATTAAGTCATAATTTTGAAACTGTAAAATTATAAAAGTAATTATGATTTTTTTTGAGATATGATTACTGATTAAGGTCAAAATCACAGTAGAAAAGTATTGCCGGGTGCAGCTATCACGTGGATATGACATATAACAAGGATGTGAATTACAGCAATTTACTTTGATTTGTTTAGAATTTGAGGTTTTGTACTTGTTCTTATGTCTAGGTCTGTAGTTACAATTTTATATCCAAAGGGGTAGGTGAAAGATTGATTTTTTTTATTAATATAATGACATTGTTTTCCTCACCATCTTTTGGGAATCATTATTGTATATGATAGTATTATATAGCTGTTTAATGAAGAGATAACAGAACGAGGGCAATAAAGTTTTTACAAGAGCATTCGAAGGAATCTAAACAATCTCAACATGGAACAGAATAAATGACCAGCATTCTTTGAAATTATATCAAACATAAATATATTCAGAAAGTACCACTCCTTTAAGTTCTCATGTTTGGACGTTTGGCATAAAATTAATTGATTCTATTAATGCAAAGTGAAAACTGAAAAGCACATAACTTTAAAAATATGAATGATTTTAACAACGGTAATAGTAACCTAAGATAAAGTGGATTCTGATAGCAAAAAGTGAAATGGAATGCATAGTTAAAACTTCAGATTAATTCTGTATGAGGTGATCATTTCCATTCTTTTATTCCTTTTACACTAATAAAATCAATTTTGAAAGGGCAAAATCACAATCCAAACATGCGTCAAAGCCTCTTCTGTTATTAGTTTGTAAATCGCATTTAAAAAATAAAATAAATCACCATGCTGTCCCCAAGAACAAAACCCTATCGTTATCAAACATTAGCGGTTCCATTTGTCTTCATCAATACAATATTAATTACTTGCTTCAGCATTTATCCTAAAACATTATGTAAGCTATCCTTTTCTGTTATTAGTTTATACTACAGAAAATGAAAACGCACGCCATTTGCTATTATTTTTAGCTTTCCTTTAGACCCATTGAGTTAAAATATGTAACAAAGAAATTCTTATATATCTTCATATTAAGGTTGATAAGAACACACAGCTAGCTACGGAGATAGTCCAAATGTTTCATTTATTGTAAATTGATCTGAATTGGGGTGAACTCACTTTAACATGATATGAAGCTCTGTTGGTTCATTTTAAGCTAAAACAGCTATACTTTTGGCCTCCTACTTCATATGGAATTGTAGAAAGCAAGATCCCATTTTTACTGCTAAAGGTTGCTCCATAAATAGCAGGGTTTGAGAGGGATAGAAGGCGGAAGAAGGCACTAATTTTGGCATTTTTTAATTGATTTAAAATGGCAAATAAATATTTAATCTAATTTCGTGATCATTTATTTATTTATTTTCCAGAAATATTTACTTTTCAAACTTGAGGATGTAACTCTGGAGAAAAGAATATAAATAGATCTTGTATATAACTAAAATTTGGCAGTCGGTGGCATACTGATTAAGGTACTCAAATATTGGCTAGTTGTAATTAATTTGTTCCAATATATTACGTGCAGTTACTGATATATATATTCACAAGTTCTATCGTTGCCTGTTCCAGTTACCCTTTCGGTCTTACGAAATCGAAGAAAAAAGATAGCATTGTTTCTCAATTAACACTATAAAAAAATATTATAATAGCAACGAAGGTAAAGAAAAATAGCAAGTCATTGTTTATTTATTTGTGGAAAAGATGCTTTTACGATGACAACTCTACCTTCAAGCTATTATTCTCGTATAATTAAAGAGCACATTTTGCTATCCGAACGAAAAGCTTTGCCGTCGTTTCCACAGTTGCTAACTTTCTAAGGTGAGACATTGAACGTAGAGTTAATGGTAAAAGCACATACATTGAACTTGGTTATACATGTTAGAGCTTAACCCAAACTATATCTGAATGCTGAATTCCGGACAGAAGAGAAAAACAGGAAGGATTTTAATCACTTTTGGTGAATCAAATATACCTCGTTAGTTTCACGGGTATGCATGCATGCCAACCACTAATCAGGATATGTTTCAGCTTCCTCAAATAGATAAACAATTTATCAAACGTTTTAAAAGAATGCTAAAAAAATCTTCATCGTTAATAACATTAACTACGCATATGAGATCAATAACTATACACAATTCTTTTTTCCTGGTGTGTACGTTTCCTTGTCTCAATTCTTGAACTTTTGGCTGATTAATCAACAGGTTTCTCTTTTCTTTTGTTTCCTGAATATTAGGTTATCAATTAGCTGATGTTTTAGTTATAAACACAATGATAATGTGCTTGGTTAAGCCAAGCACGGAAACGTAGGTCAAACCACAAACAAATAAGGAGCAAATTTTCAAAATTTGTATCGTGTATATTTTGTTATGATAATAATTAAATTGGTTCATGGCATATATAATGGTTAGGCATTCATAGAAAGAAAATTTCTTGGACATTGATAGCCCAACCACTACGCAAGGCATAGATGTTGACATCCTATAATATGAAGCCCTTATTGGATGCTTGAGCATGGAAAAATCATTCATACATACCGTCTGAGATACAGAGATAGTGTGCAAGTAATAAATTTATTTAAGTAGATTAACTGAATTATTCAAAATATCACTTGTATATAGAGTGTTAAATATAAAATTTGTTTTGACTTACTAGCAGAGTTGTAGAGACTGTGGTTATAAGTTTGACCCTTCCCACGCCAACCTCAAACTCTATATACCAACATACGTTTTTGAAATATTCCATCGGTTCCATTTAACTTTTCTCTTAATTAAATTAAAATATATGTTTATGGATGTGCCGAATGAGTAAGTGTGAAAAAAAAAAGTAATGCTATTTACACCTCTTTATCCATATCTATTTTTACACTTTTTATATATATATATATATATATATATATATATATATATTAACGCATACTAACTATTAAGAAGAATCCTCAGAAACTCAGAAATTTCAGACATGTTCAGTATTTTTTCTATAAAAGACACGTTCAACGTATTAGGCTCAGGCTGCGCAATAATTAAAAGAGGTCTCACCTAGACAAAGAAAACCCATGTCTTGATGCCATCAAGTTTCCACGAGGGGAAACCTCCTGTCTTCAAATGCTATAACATTACACTGACCAAACACCATTTTAGGAAACCAAACAAACATGGTCAACCTCCTGTCTTGAACACTGGCTGTCTTTTACGTGCACATTACAGACAGCGGTGCCGTTAAGAAACCCAGTTGGAATAAGCTTCTCTCTAGTCTTCTTTTCCTCTATTTTATAACAATAGATTTTCACTGTTCTTATTCCACATTTTAATTTGATCTGGTCTTCCATCTACTTCTGTCCTTTTGCTGTATTTTTTCAAATACCTTCTTACCGCGGTTCATTAACTTTCACTTTCGGAAGAATAAAATAATATTTCTTTGGTTACTACCTATCCATCTGCAGTCCAGTCTCTTAATTTAGGAAGTAAACCTAAAGTAGTTACGTGCAATAAGTAATGAGACATGGATGTCAAAGTAATAAATTAAGTGAAAAATCCCAAACCTCATGCCCAGTTCGTAAAATTAAATTCAGAAACTTCACATGAATCCAAATGTTAGTTACAGATATAAAAGATTTTGGCGTAATATAAAAACTGCTATATTTTGTTTGAATTTCTAAATCTTAGTTACACCAGTCTAAATAATTTTTCCTTTCTTTTGTATATTCAACTGTAACAGTATATGTACAGTTTCACATCTGCTTGCTCTTTCAATGTTTAGTTAGGTCTGTGATTCCTTAGTGTATTTTTAGCCAAAATTGTCAATCTTCAATGTCTTCACGTCTATGGTATAAAGTCTACGAATATTGTGAAATGGAAAAGTTAAAAACGTACGTTGGTGTAAACAGAGTCAAGGACAGATATCTTGCGTGATATAGTGGGGTATATGTACTATTATTTTGCTCATCTATACATCAACCAAAAGAGAATACAATAGATGAATGTTAACCATAGTAGGGCTATTCAGGTTTACGTTGATGTAACTCTTGAGAAGTACTTTGCAATCAATAATCTAACAAGAAAAAAGAAAAGAAAATATATATATATATATGTACAGAAAGTCTGTGAATGGATAAGTACATATATTGTGTGCAATTCATCTATGAAAACGGAGTATTTAGAGGAAGGTTTGGTTTTTCTTGACCATATGCTGTGGAATATGATTTAACCACTAGGTGCCGAGGGATGGTTTTGCTATTGCCCTTATTGACTTTCACGTTCTTTATATGCTTATTTGGTCATTGTAGCTTCTGTCCTAATCAATGCTTTGTTTTCATTTGTAGGCTTCAACACATCGCCCTCTCTACTATAGTTCGCAAAGAGTCCAAAGAGCTATATAGCACATGGAGCTGGTGTGCATTGAAACGTATTCATCTTGAACTCTCTTAGTTTGGTCATTCTCAACTTTTGACATTGTAATAGTAAGGAGGAAAAGAACCAATTGCGAGAATTCACGTGTAAAACTGTCTCTGCATGTATTCCTCTGAAGTACAGAAATGATACCTCTTTCCTACAGATCATATATACTGCACGATCAGAGAATACGATGCAGTGCACATCAGAGATTTCCCTTTATTACTCATTTTCTTTGTATTTTAGCCTTAATTGTTTTAATTTTCTATGTTATACATCAAAAGGTAATAACACGCAATCAAGACGACAACGAAGTTGCTCCAGAATCCATACACTACAAATGAGATGAGCCAGAAACAAGCATGCGTGTGGCTCCGATACATCTCTCTCCAAAGATCACATTGTCGGATATGGAATAATTTCTAAAACATCAGAATTATTGAACTCCTCCTTGGGTTCATTGTCGCCTTCTTCCTTTTATTAACTACATGAAAAATAATGCAATACAAAAATAAAAGAGAGAAAAGTACATAATTAAAAAAAAAAAAATCCTATACAGATACAACAGAAAATCTAAAATAAATCCTCCAAATATATATATATATATATATATATATATCAATGCTACAACATGGCAGGCAATATCTTTTGAACATAATCAAAATAGAAAGTTAAAAAATTAAGGTCACTTTCAACTTTCAAGCATGATTCAATTTTTAATAACAATAATGATGCCTTGATCTCGATCTTATAAATTAAATATCTGTAAGAAATTCCGTGAAAAAACAAATCTTTGTGCTTCAATTCCTTAGCAGGGTTAAAGTCATTGATCACAGTCATACATCAGAAAGATAAACTTCCGTGAAACATGAATAGCTTTATCTGTGACTTCTAGGTTGTCGTTTTGCACAGAATTTATTTTCCATCGGTCGGAGCCACCGTGACTGTCTTCTTTATTTTATGCTTATGTGGTTTTACTCTTTTAGACTGGTCCAACACCTCAGATGACTCCTTCTAATTTTATATCTATATATAAACTAAATATTATTACTGATTACCAAAATTGGACATCGATATACAATTGAAAACTTCTTCAACAAATAAGAAAGTTATATCTCTTTCCAGAAAAATATAATAATCCACAAAATTTAAAAAATTTTGGATGTCGCTGACAAGAAATATTGTTGAACCTTGGATTTATTATATGGTATATAGCATTCAATAGCTAATCCAAGTCTACTGAAAACGACATTAATCATCGAAACTCATTTAACATTGGCCTATGATTAAATTTGATAGAGAGAGGAAATGTGTAATTACAAAAAGAATATAAATAAAAATGCGTCCTAATTTAAGTTGAGGTTAAAAAAATCGAAGTGTGTTCCAACACCTCCCAGCTAGCTCAATTAAATTGACTATTTAGGTGAGATGGTGGTATACTGGTGGCCGGTGCAATGATGCAGCTAAGCTAAGGTAAAGCGTAAATATAGAATAGTAGGCATGCAGCATGCTATCTTGGCTCGTTTATTGCACAGCGACTGTTTTGGGGAAGGTCCTTTGAACACTAGTCTGCTTGCAATGTTTGAAGTCAAGGGCTTTGAATATAACACCAACCTGTGTCTCACATCACATGGTTGATGTGGGGAACAAATATATTCGATGCCTACCTTGCACTTATATAAATATCACATGCAAGACATTGTTGTTGTACAGGCACGCACATCCGATTCTGATTCCAAATCCTAATATCAATGTTCCATAATTTTGGGAAATAGCCAGTGAGTTTTGGTCAAAGTAGGGCAACATTTCTTGTCTGCCAGCCTAATCTAATCTTTTCATGGCTTCTTATAGGATTCTCATCTCTCTCAGTTGTGACTTTTGATGTCTTCTTCCTCCTTCAAGTAGTGCGATCATGTTTGTGCTTCTTGCTCTCTTCTTTATATATTGGTTAATTAAGTATATCCATGAGACTGACTTCCTATATACTAATTAATCACTATTTCAATAGTATTCTCTTAAGAGTTAAAAAAAAAAAAAAAAAGAAGTCTAAAGTTTACCTGGAAAAAAATAAAGAAAGAAAGAAAGGAAGAAGTAGAAGCTTTCGACTTAGAAAAGTAACAAGCTTTTAACATGGTTACCGTTAATCAAGTAAAATGCTATATTTAAAAGGTTATAATGTTGGCTCAAATCCAAATTCAATCTAGACTATATCATGAAAGAATCCATGCTATAAAATGAAATTTATGAAACTCAAAATTGTGGTATTTGTCTTCCACTAATAATCCTCAGGCCGACTAAAATAATGAATTCAGATTAATGGAGCTCGTTTGAATTAGTGGAAGCCCAAAGTACATTAATAATTCTAGGGAGCCCATTATAGAGCCCAAGTATAAAGCCCATTAGTAATTAAACCGAGCCCAAATGAAACTTGTTTTCAAGCGGCATGGGGTCATTTTCTGGATGAAGTTCTCCAGATTCATTATAAAAAAAAAAAAAGAACAGGGAGTATGAATGCATCTGATCAGCCAATGCAGCATAGGCAGACTAATCTGCTTCAAACTCAAGGGGATTCGTATAGAGAGCAATAATTCAAACAATCTCATTAATGAGATTTTCAGAATTTCTGGTCAGGTGGGGTTTGAACAGATGGATTTTTAGTTTTCTTTTTGGTACTGGTACTGATACTGAAAAGGGTCTGGGAATGTGGCAACAAAATAGTTCACGAAGAAGAGGAATTAGACATAGATTAATAATCAGAATCCTGCTAGATATGCTGAAAGAAGCCCAGATGAAGGACAGAACGAAGACAACAAAAACCCTGTTAGCAAATCAGCCCAGAGACATGAATGGATAGCACCTAGAAATTAGAATAAACGATTTAAAGATCAATGTCGGCGCCGCTTGGAATGGCAGCATGGGCAGTATTAATCAGAAACCGCCGGTGAGGATTGTTAGGTAGATAAGACGGTGACTTACTCTACACTGGAAGTTTAGACAAGGGCAATTCTATTTGCTATGCAAGTTGCTGGGCTCACAAATACCAACAATGGCTGCAAACTCGCTCTAGATGCCATCACGAGACAGAAGTCCCCTGGAGATTCAGTTTTAGTTTAGGAAGCAAAACACTTCTTATCATCCTTAAAGTCTCTGTCCTGTAATTTTGTTTCCTCGAACAATTAGCTGTCTGGTCCATAACTGTGTCAATTGGCCTGGAGATTACAAGCTTGTTTTGTGGCTAATATTTCCAACTGGATTACCGGATGTTTTAGTCTTTTATTTATTATGTTTTAATCCAATAATGCAATTACTATTGACCCGTAAACTGATCAAGCAATCAATTCATCTATTACCATTCTCAAAACTCAAAAGTGAACAACCTAAATCGGTGTCTTTATTTGACAAACTATTAGCTCATGTAACATGTAAGAGAGGAAGATCAGAGTATTAAAAAAGAAGACTAGTCATAATGGGTTTGAATAATTTATAGTAAATCTTAGATTCTCCGACGTAATGAGGAATGTGAAGGGAGACCCAGTACATCACAGTCGAAGATCCAAATCGAGTTTATTTACAACCAATTCTTGCTTGTGCAAGTTGTCCACCCGAAAGCTGCCTGGCCAAATCAAAGCCATGGGTTGTTCTAGCATAAAGGGTGTCCAAGCCATTCCAAACCCAGAATTGGAATCACTAAATCTAGCAACCATAGAAGAGCTTGCTCTTGTTGGCTTGTGCACATGCGAGTGTGGCTGCACACCCAATGACCTCGCTGCTAGAGATGTGGATGGAAATCCCGTTGATGTCATGATCATCCTATGAGATTGGTACCTTCTAGCTGCTCCTCTTTCCCTCTTGTGGGCATTCTGGTGACCACCCAAGGCTTGTGAGCTATAAAACTTTCTTATGCAGAAATTGCAAGAGAATAACTTATTGTTGCCAGGTTTTGACGGGGACTCTGGGTTTTCAGCTGCAACAGACATGTCTCCATTGAGTCCTAAACTCAACCATTCCCTTGAGTTATCCTCTTCAGGCACACTTTCAGTGTTATTGGATCCACCATCAACACCTTGCGTGTTGTTTGGTAATATATCAACTCCTTCCCTGCAGAAAGTCATGGCACGCACTTGTCCTCTTTCCGATCGGGATGATTTATTGGAAACTTATGAGGCAGAGGGATATAGAAATTGAAGAGTGGTTTCTCTTAAATAAGGGGAAAATGAACGAAGAAGAGTGATGGAGTGAGAGATAGGAAGTGGGAGATAGGTTAATCAAAATGTTATCTTTCATAATCTACACTACATCATCTGTTCCCACCGAGTGATGCATGTACTTTTGAGGGGGACAATGCTAATGTCATCAAAAGAGTTGGCAATTTATGGCTTCAGATTCCAACTAGTCTTATCATTTACACTTCTTCTGGCATCTAAATTGGTTCTTTCTTGATGGATTTAGAATAGAACCTTAACTATTGATGGTGTCCTTTACTGTTAGATTACATTTTGTACATAGGTGTTTGTAATCTGTTGTGCGTAAAAGATAAATATAGCAGTACAAGATAAAAACTGATACAAGGGTAGTAATTGTTTTTGTTACAATTCCCAATCAAGCATAATGGGGTGAAGGGGCTTTTAGTTTTACCCCATTCTGCAGTTATAGCCACCCATACTGAACTCTGCAAAGCATGGACCACTCCGAGATTACCATGCTGATTTTGGCCTTCTAGGAGCCACGCGTTTGATAAGGAAAGATCATGTTTTATAGGCCACAAGTAGCACGAGCACATCGAAATTGGTTTAAATGCAAGCATGTATACTGCGAAAATTAAGATGTTGCTACAGTAAAGTTGGTTCTGCCTGCAGTATTAATTGTCACAGCCAACACACAAGACACAGTTCAGACAGATTAAGATGTACTGCAGACTATATAGTTTGCAGTTTTTCAAAGTCGGCAAATAGAGCACGCCAGGCGATAGAAATGCGCATTTTCATTAAACAAAAAAGCATTTCAGTGGTCTAAATTTGGAGATAACAAATTTTCACAAAAAGATAGTGGACTAGATCGGTTGGAGTGTTTTCGCACAATCTTTATCTTTATTGCGTAATGATGCAATACTATTATCCTGCAGGTTTAGAGGGACCCAGAAACTGAGTAATGGTGAGAAAAAGTTTAAGAGGAAAAGATGAGATATTCAGATTTTTTTAGATCAACTTCTATCTAAACATGTTGGTTTTGTGCTTGTCTTGATGTTAGTGGGCTGTGGAGACGTACAGTAGGAGAAGTGCATTTAGAGCCACTTGTGTTTATTCAAAGAAATCAGAATCTATCAGTAATTCTGTTCTTGCAGAGCTTTTAATTTTTATTTTCTTGGTAATGGGATGATGAAGCAGTAGTGATGATGAAGCTTCATTACGATAAAATAATTGAGGTGTTGGATTGATGAGTCGGAAGTTGCAAATTGGGTCTTACCACTTGGCATATCTTAAAAAATCCAAAAAGGATTATTTCAGTTCCTTCCAGATTGCGGAAATTGGCATTAGCTTAAACCGTATTGTCTGCCTTTTCTTCAATCGATTTGTGCCATTTGATTCAACGATTATCAATACACATACACATGATGACATGACTTTAAACACAAATAGAATGTTTAGAAACTATCTCGACATTGATCTGACGCTAAAAGAGAAGAAAAACCATTAGAAACATTCATCATTTGTTCAAAGAATTCGAAGGTCAGCCTTGGTAGATAATAGGGAGGACTCACTATTGGGTCAGGATCTCATCCGGGTATCAACTTAAAGCACTTTATGATAGAGATCCATGCAAGCATGCAACAATTACTGGTGCTGAATCAATTATGAGGAATCTCCCAACCGACCTTGGTTTAGCTTATTCTGATTTATTCTCAGGTTTGCCTGTATTTGGTTCAGTTTAAAACCGGGGGAATATGGAGCACTTTTCAAACTACTTAAAGCAAGTTTGTTCCCGTGGATCAACTTCTCACCATGAATCGAAGGCTAATAAAGTACCACCTCCGTAAAGTCGCTCTCTTTTCCACTTTGACATGGCAAAACTCTTCAGTTACAAGTTAGGATACTGTTGCAACATGTGGCAGTTTCAAGGGAAATGCCTTTCCAGTAAGCTTGAGGGAGCGAAAGTCACTCTCAAAACGAGTCCACAAAAGGTGTGATTACTATTATCTTGGAGAGCAGGCAAGATTAAACTAACGGCCGGTCCCAAAGTCAATCGTCTGGAAACATCAAATTTATACTTATATTCTAAAACAACATAATAAGACGTGCAATATTATGGACCAGAAGTTTATTTTGCCATCTAATCATAGAGAGAGGTTCCAAAACGTTACAGCTACAAGTAGGTCAGTTTTATTATCGATGCAAGACCATAACAAAGAGATTGCAAGAAAGGGGACGGGACGCTGCAAATTGCAAACGCTTTCCTAATGTGGGGCATAATGCCAAGCAATGTTTCAACCAGCATGTGCTCAAAACTGTAGCAACCGAATATGCACCACATAACCCTTACTTTCAGTGAGCAACATAGTTGACTACAACATCTGTAGTTGCATGGACCCACTTGCACACCCCATACTTCTCTAAAAGAAAATTCATGAGAACATATGAGATTTGAGGCAATTAAGGCCCGATGACAACGCAAAGTAACCATTTACTCGGTTCATATTTGGCAAAGTACACCTACGTACTATTGCACTTAACTAATAAATTCAACTGAAAGCAACTCCGCCAATGGCTACTACGCCTGCACACAGGCTTTCAGGTTCCAGACGCAGCTTCAAATCATTATCATTAAGTATGATCGTTCAAAAATTAATCGAGCATAGAGAAGTAGACAAGCAGCAGATCGATTTCGAGTAGGTTCCAGATATAAAGATAACCACCCTATAAAATTTGTGAATTTTGTGCCAGGCCGAATAAGTTTGAAACTGCTTGATTAATTATATGCATCTGAACTAAGCATCAAACATCCATACGTACAAATATTTTTGCCCATGTAAAATTAGTTTTCAACCACATTATTTTCCGATCCTGACACAGATCAAAAGTCCATGCCTTTCAACTAGATCATGGTCAGTGAGCATGACAATCCAATAGAAGAATTAATATTACTTGAAACATGTCCCAAATTTACTACCTAAATCTACATCAAGGTCGAAAACAGACAGATACAAGTCGAAAGATCGGAGCGGACCACAAGCTTCCTGCTTCACAGCATCAGCCATCATATTTACTTCCATCCATACAATATAAGCAAATGGTGCAGATCCAGTAGTCTGTTCAAGTACCTGTTACATACAAAGGCAAACTTTTAGTTACTTGAAGAATTTTGCAGATATGAACAACTGTAGAACAAATGCCTACAAGTAAAGTGACAAGTAAACATTACTAAACAAGCATCTGATGATATGATCTAAGTAAACATTACTACGCATCAAGTTTAACTTTGATATGAAAAATGAAGGAGCTTTGCAGAATGGGCTAATCAGTAATATCACTGCTATAACCAGTAAGCACATCTACCGGGAGCATAGTTCTGCTGGGAAATATCTTGGGAAAATGAACTGAATACTGAGTTAATGAAATCTGGAAATCATCCAACGCACTACAACAGGCAGTCCAACCAAACTATAAGTCGCAGTTTAGAAATCTCATTGTTGATCATCCAGACCTAGAATAAGGATTTAAGTTTGAGAAAGAAAAAGCCTCTGAGCACCTTTTGTGAGTTAAATACTTTTTGGTCCCTGAATTATTTTTAAAATGACACTTTAGTCCATAGTGTCACTTTAATCCTTGAATAATCATTTTGCTGCCATATCAGTTCTTTTAAGTGATATTTTTGTTGTACCGAGGACTAAGTTAGCAGGCAAAGTGATTATTAGAGGATTTAAGTGAAACCAAAAATAAATCAAATGACATTCTTGAAATAACTCAAGCACAAAAATGATAGTGGCAAGCTACAAGGTACAAACAAGATGGTTTCCTAACTTAACAATTCAAACAGAAACCAATCAAACTACATTCCAAAGCATATGAATGTTTCTCATATGAAGTACGCATGGAATTAGATAGGCACAAATAATTCAAACTATCGCCAGTTTCTTAAGCAGCCGAAATTTTCATCACAAAACTTCAACCAAGGTCATTGCCCATTTCGAAGCTTAGGAGCTCCGAGAAAGAAAAAAAATCAGACTACAATTAAGGGCCAAGTGCCAGCTTAGACAAAATAGCCTCCGGACAAGGCATAAAGAATAAAACCGACTATCTTCCAGCAATTAGTCCAACAAGTGAAGACAATAATATACACTAACAATTCATGCCAGTAAACGGTAAACTGAACCTAAAAGTTGATCGAGAAGTTCACACTAACAATTCCAATCGCTAGGAAAGGTAACAAATATAAAGTACCTTGAGACAACTCAAGGCAAGCGCGGGACTCAACAGAAATGTGAGAAGTGAGACAAGCGGAGGCGACCGCACTGTGCAGAGGCAGCAGCGACTGCATGCACCCAAGTTGTCCCATAGTCCTAAAAATAATAATTGCGATTATTAGGGAGCAGAGTTTCATCACCTTTTGCAATTTAGAGAAAAAAAGAAAAGAAAAAAAAAAAATTAAGGTACGTAGGGGCTCTAGTGAGAGGGCGGCGAGGGTGGAGGAGGTGGGAGCGAAGTGGAGTGGATGAAGGGCGATGAAGTCGTGTAAAAGGCAATGGCGATGAACGACTAGGCATGCTTCTCGCGGCGGAGAACAGCGACCTTGAGATAGATCCACAGCGCCAAGCCATTTCTTTGCAATGTTACACTGTCACTGTGAAGCACTGCAACTGAGGGAGGCGAGGCGTAGGAAGGGTTTAGTTTAGGGGACAAAATCAAGTTGCCTGCAAATATTGGGCCAAGTCCAGCCCATAATAAATTGGAAAATGGCCTCATACCCAAAAAAAAAAAAACAAATAAGAGTTATGGCGGCAGATTTTTTTTTTTAGCCTTGGCGGTGAGATTGGAAGCCTTCAGGAAAAAGAATTATGGCGGCAGATTTTTGAAAAATCAATAAACTGACAATGCGCTTAACTACTCTTTCCGCCGCCCCGTCGTCACCCGTGACGACCAGAAACCGTCCATCTCAATCACCACAATTTCCTCCTTCCTCTGTTGGCGCCAGGTCCAAGAGCGTCGCTTCAACCAGTCATTTTCTGCAGCCAGAGAGGTTCGCTTCCCTAATCGACAAGTCCAAATCCATTAAACAGCTTCTCCAAATCCATGCCGCTCTTGTTCGTCATGGTCTGGACCAACACCCTGTCTTGACTTTTAAGCTTCAACGCTCTTACTCCTCCATTGGCCGCCTAGATTACTCCGTAGCCCTCTTCAACCTCACTGACAACCCGGACGTCTACTTATGGACTGCCATTATACACAGCCACGCCCAATACGGTCTTTCTGAGAAATCCCTCATCTATTACACGCAAATGCTTACTCAGGGTGTCCAACCGAATGCGTTTACTTTCTCCTCCGTGCTTAAGGGCTGCTCGCTTGAAGATGGGAGAGCCCTCCACTCCCATGCAATTAAACTCGGATTTGGTTCTGATATGTATGTCACGACAGGTTTGGTTGATGCTTATGCTCGAGGCGGTGTTATTATATCTGCAAAGCAGATGTTTGATACAATGCCTGAAAAGAGTTTGATTTCTTTGACGACCATGCTTACCTGCTATGCGAAGCATGGAAAGCTCCAGGAAGCACGCCTATTGTTCGATGAAATGCAAGACAAAGATGTGATCTGTTGGAACGTGATGATTGACGGGTATGCTCAGCATGGATTGCCAAATCAATCTTTATCGCTTTTTAGGCAATTGTTGGCAGCAAAAATCAAGCCTACTGAATTCACTGTATTGTCTGTTCTCTCTTCGTGTGCACAGCTTGGTGCTGTGGACTCCGGTAGGTGGGTCCATTCATACATTGAGAATAATGGTATCCAGATAAATGTTCAAGTGGGTACTTCCTTGGTTGATATGTATTGCAAATGTGGTAGTTTGGAGGACGCCCGCAAGGTTTTTGATCAGATAAATGACAAGGATGTTGTAGCTTGGAATTCAATGATCATGGGATATGCCATCCATGGATTTAGTGAAGAAGCCTTTCAGTTGTTTAACACAATGAGTAACATAGGACTGCAACCCACCGATATTACCTTTATTGCCATCTTGGCAGCTTGTGGCCATTCTGGTTTGGTCAGCGAAGGCTGGAGATTTTTCAATTTGATGATAGATCGATACAATATTGAACCAAAGGTTGAGCATTTTGGATGTATGGTTAATCTTCTTGGCCGGGCTGGGCGTCTGAAAGAAGCATATGACCTGGTCAGGAGTATGAAGATTGAGCCAGATCCTGTGCTATGGGGAACTTTGCTTTGGGCTTGTAGACTCCATAACAACGTCATCCTGGGTGAAGAAATTGTACAATTTCTTGTAAGCCATAATCTAGCAAGTTCAGGGACGTATATTCTTCTTTCAAACATATATGCTTCTGCTGGCAACTGGGATGGTGTGGCAAGGGTGAGATCATTGATGAAAGATAGTGGAGTTGAAAAAGAGCCTGGGCGTAGCTTCATTGAAGTTAACAACAAAGTACATGAATTTGTTGCTGGGAGTTTAAGACATCCAAAGAGGAAAGAAATATATTTGATGTTGGAGGAAATAAACAGCTTGCTCAGGGCCAACGGTTACACCTCACAAACACAGATGGTGTTACATGATTTAGAGTATGATTGGATTGGTTTTTGAAAAAATAAAAGTAAAATAAGAATTAAAATAAAAAAAGTTATTTTATATTTAAATTTATTAATAAAAAGTTTTTTTTATAAAAAAGGTGTTTAGATGTATAAATATAAAAGTATTTTTAATATATTAAAATAATAATAATTAAAGGTATTATTATAATTTAAAATTGGTTGAAATAATTTTTGGTTTTTTAAAGTATCTCTTTACTTATTTTTTAAAATTTTTTTTTAATTTTTACATTTCTTTTTTTTTTTTTTTGCGGAGAAGCTAATTAAAGTGTTTTTTTAAAAAAATACTTTCGGGTTATTTTTGGGGCGGCAAAATGAACTATCGCTTGAAGTCCACAGTGAGAAATTTGCCCTTGCGTTTGGGCTAATCAGTACCCGTCCAGGAACAACAACCAAGATTGTCAAAAACCGGAGTGTGTTTGGATTGTCATGCTGTGATGAAGTAAATATCAAAG
This sequence comes from Bauhinia variegata, assembly GCA_022379115.2. Classification (NCBI taxonomy): domain Eukaryota; kingdom Viridiplantae; phylum Streptophyta; class Magnoliopsida; order Fabales; family Fabaceae; genus Bauhinia; species Bauhinia variegata. The sequence goes on along the minus strand of CM039436.1, from coordinate 15,720,257 downwards.
ATAACAGGACGTAAAAGTATAATGAGACCACAACCGATTCCACCATTTTTAAAACGGTTCTTGGTCGTGTAGTGACTATTGGTAAACTTATTAATCCATATCTTTCCTTTTTTCTGAGAAAATTCTCTTCTTCTTTTTTTTTGAGAATTCTTTATTTATAAAATTAAGAGCAACTCTAGTGATAGTTCTTATCTTACTTTTTTTTTTTTTAATAAGAACGAGTGCTTATAAAGGATCATCCACACTATTAGAATAAATTCTTAGGGTTGTATAATTTAAAGTTGTATAAGTAAAATAAGATAATGTGCTAAGATGAGACCTATAAAAAATTATCAAAAAATGCTTAATAACTCGGTTAAATTCGGCACTAAAGATGGCCAACGGGTTAGGGCACTTTGACAATTTTTTGAAGTCCGTGAATGAAGGAAAGCTAGTTACCTTGACGTATAAAATTAGATGAACTTCATTTTAAAAGATAATTTAACTAAGGATTAATTCGAAAGTCATAATAGCTAAGACGAATGATTTCTAAACATCAAATGCAAGGAGAGAAAAGTCAATCACATAACCAAAAAATATAAACAAAGTTCATCGGAGATCTTGTTCAAGCTAAATCTACACTTTTTTTTTTTTTTTAATCAAACATGTAATCCTACAAAGTCACTCATTAATTAGACTATAAATTACAACAGGATCCGACAACAATTGAGTTATGCCTAGAGCTATGGTTAAAATGTCAAGCCTACCCACCCAAGATACATTGACGCAGATCTCATTTTACGGAGCGAAAGAAAGAATTTACTTTACCGGCCGATAGCTAATTAAGAGGCTCAGGATAGCTTGGTGCCTCCAAGGATCCTACATTCTGAAATCCAAAACGCACACTGTATTATTGGCAAAACAAGCAGCGAGCTTGTCACCATCTTTATTCCAACAGACCTCAAAAATCCCTCCGTTGCCAGTGTAAGTTTTGACAATCTTGCCATCCTTTAATGACCATATGTGCATGGATCTATCAAGAGACCCACTGGCTAAATACTCACCATTAGGACTGAATGCAACGGAGTATACAGGATCACTGCAGGGCCAAATAAACCATTCAGAAAACAGAGCAATCACAAATATTCCGATAACCAGGTTACAAGACCTGAGATGTCATTGCCGCATCAAGTAAATCCATTTAAAAGATTATTATGATAATCTGTAAGTTATGAAGTTATGAAACACTAAACGCAAAGTAGACAAAAGGTCTTCAAGAAGAATGCTTAATAGAACAGAAGCACTTCAATTATCCATTCATCCATCTGTATGCTATTAAGAAAAAATTTACATTTATTAAGGAGCTGAGACGAGAGAAAGCCAAAGGATAATACCTGTGTCCATTGAAGCTGTGGATAATTTTCCCACCTTCCACATCCCATAGCTTCACTGTTGAGTCAAACGATGCACTAGAAAAAATAAAATAAAATAAGTAGACAATTTAGATTACAACACGGAACAAACTCCAATACTGTTAAAAAATCAAGTGAGCGGGGGCAAGGTATAAAAGCTTAATTGCTAGCAGGTTGGCCAGCAGAATGAACCTATAACATGCCGTTATATCAAGCTAGAACTTAATAAACATTTGTTCTCTTATTCATGCTGGCATTGAATAAATATTTATGATCTCATTCACTGTGTAAAAATTAAATGGACTGTAGTTTATGTGCTACTGGCTGCCATTTAAGAAGCCCAGGAACATGGAAAACATTGTGCGGATTGTTACAACCAATTAGAACACACACAAGTAAGGGGTTCACTTGGACAAACTTAGCAGTTAATTATCAATTTAAGATTCCAAGTATCAGATGATCGTAAAAATTAGTTCTTAGATTGAGGTGGAGTATACAGGAAATCATCAACCAAAATAAATTTAATTAAAAGGCAGTATCACCGAGCAAGCCGCAAATTTACCTAGCCAACACCAAATCTTTATTAGGGTTATTTGTACCGGGACCAGTGGGGCTCCATCTGATAGTATATATCTCCTACAAAACAACGATTTAATTTGCCCCAGAACAATCGACAAAATGAATAAGATAACCAAATGAAAACACATACAAGTCAAAATTGAAACTGAAACGTTAAAAATGCTCAGTTACCTTGGAATGATCCTTTAAATCATGAACATGCTTCTCATGCTTCATACTCCATATCTAAAAAAAATTATATGTTAAATTCAAACAATGGACACCACGCAGACATATTTTTTTTCTTCTCAGAATGGCCTAAGAATATACAAGACAATGCCACAGTGGCAAACCATACTAAAAAGGGATAGATTCAATCAGTTACTAAAATACTTGGCCAGAAACAACCTTTGCAGTGATATCGTCGGAACAGGATGCTAGCAATGAACCAGTGGGATCCCATTTGACACAATTAACCTCACCCTGAAAATGCAGAAAGGCCATTATAAGGCAGGAAAACTGACTGATACAAGCACTCAACAATAATTTAAAGAAAATATGTCAACCCATTGCCTTTTGTATAATATCCAACCATTTCAGATATCTGAACATTCTAACTCAGCTGACAATTATAACAAACAGAACCCACACAGCTTATAAACTAGTTAAGTGGGTAATGTACTTAGTAAACAGCAAGATAGTATCTGACACTGCCCCCAAGCCATTCATACAGTGCTGATAACTTCCATACAATCCACCCTTAAATTATGACATCAGCTGACCCACAACCCATCTAGACAACCCTGCCAACCTTTTTAATGTGTTATAACGAACTCAGGTTCAAGTTGATGATGAGCCCTTTCCCCTCCCAAGGAAGTGAAATCTTAACCTACTTCCTAACACACTTAGAAAATAAAATAAAGCTTATGGTGTTTCAAGTACCATCGTAAAGCATAATGCTACAAGATGATTTTCAGACCTGGTGCCCAGCAAACGTTTTAATAGGACGGTTTTCACCAATCTTGCAAACATATATCATATTATCAGTAGAGCTTGTTGCAAATGACACATTGTTGCGCCAATCAACATCAAGTGTCGGACCTAGACAAAAAACACATCAGCATAAATCAAACAATTATTCATAAACAAGGGTCAACTAAAATATCTTCAGAATTTGCACCTGTATGAAATTCAAACTGTTGTTTCCATTCCCCTGATTTCACATCCCATACAATCGCAGTTTTATCACAACTTCCAGTGAGAAGATAATCGCCTTTCTTATTCCACTTAAGAGAGAATATCGGCCCTTTATGTTTGGTTAATGTAGCCTTTAGTTCACCTGGTCAAAGACACCACCACAAGATCAAAGTGAAGCTTTAGAAGAATTTCTGAGAGCAAATTTAAATCACCTAGAGAACTTCACTTGCTCATAGATATCAATTATATAATACAATATCCTATAGAGAAAATGCACTGCAGAAATCACACAACATTGAGTGTACCTCCACAGACACTGACACTACCCATAAAGACATGCTGCAAAGGTCAGGTCAGCATATCATTATTTTCTTAACCTGCTAAAAACCATTGCCAACTAATATCTAGTTTCTACTAAAAAACAGGTTCAACAAACAATTTCATATGAAAAAAGTAAATACACAGAAAATATATTGCTCCTTTGCATATGAGCATATCCACTAACTGTCTTGCTACTCAACCATGCCAAGGTTACTTCAATATTAACATGAACTACAAGCTGCTCAAAACTAAAGAATAAGTATTATTTCTTATGATATGTAAATCCTCAGCTTTGATTGTGAAAGAGAACTAGAAAAAAAAAAATACCCTACCATCTGTAGCCCAAATTCTTGCTTGCCCATCATATGACCCAGTAGCAAGTAGTGTCCCCTCTCCCTGTGGAATAGGCCAGTAGGAATCAAGCTCTAAATAGCATTACAGCGGTTATAAGCAATATTCTGTTATAAATGTTGCTTTAAAAAGAATTATGCCAAAAATAAATACTAATACAATAAAAAGCTATGGACTATTCACACATGCAAACATACGGTCCAACAACAAGATGCACATGTGATTAGATTGTTTCTACTGTAGGTCAATGTATGACCTCCCAGCTGAAATTGGTGTCGGAGGGGACGAGGACCTTCCCAATTTATAATAGCAAAACAAGTAATAGCACTAGATTTAAAATCACATGCAGCAGTAACTATCTTGGATTTAAATCAGAATAAGCAATGAAACTTACATTCCAATCAAGTGTGGTAACATCTTTACTGTTTTCATTTGTTCTACCCTTAACATGCTTCAACACAAACACATTCAAAGGACCATTCTGAGAACCAGATTTACAGCTCCCTTCTGCTATTGTCCAAATTCGAGCAGTTGAATCCCCAGACCTAAAAGTGAAATGATAGTAATATAGTGCAAGGATATCGTAAGTTTTCTGTCCACATAAAAGATTGCTGTTTCTCAAAATTACAAAACTGCAAGTCATAGTCAAAGAACATAAACATTTTTTTTTCCAACTTCTCTAATACGGTTCTCCCTTTAAGAAGAAAGTTTGTAATAAACAAGTTTCTAAGGTTTGATCTCGTTCCCCAGTATGTCCATCAAAAATGAATTTCAAAATCACACACATACAGGAAAACATACACACAAATTGCAGAAGATAAATTGATAGGAAAGTGAATTAAATCTTTTCGGTCAATCATCAGCATGCATTTTCAGAACTCTTACCACTAATACAATTTGATTCCCAAACTATCAGCAGTGATAAAAAATGTACGCATGAGTATATTATTCGTGAAATGTATACCTACCCTGATGCAAGAAGCGATCCTGTAGGACTCCATGCACAAGCACACACCTAAATGGACAGTAAACAGGACAATTATCAATGAAGTGCATAAAGAAGACCGTAGGGAGAAGCAGACCTTAAGAACATACAACCAAAAGAATTGAATTGTAGATACAGATACACCAAACCTCTGAAGTATGTCCATCCAAAATTGTCACATCTGAACTAGGAATTTCACATGGCTGAGATGTTGATGTTGTGGATATATCCATTGGTTCTGGTCCTATTAAAATAAATAAGAATTTTCATTTCTCTTTTGAATGAAGGGAACTGCGGAAGTTATTGAAAAGAAAGGTATTTTTACAATATATATGTGCCACATATGGACAAGTAATCTTAAACAGAGATGTCAGGGGATGGAGGTGAGAGGGGATCCAGGGAAGTGAACATTTCCAATAACAAGGTGATTTACAAGGAAACTATCAACAGAAAGGAAAAAATTATAAGATATTTCTAATAACCAGGATAATGAGTTAAGACATTGCCAGAAAATGGGTTCAGACAGAGGATATCTCCAATATTAAAACCCGCAAAAGGTGGCTTTTCTTCATCAGGAACATGCTAATTTTTTTCCAGGATGAGAATCAAACTGCATAGATTTTGTGGAACAATCAGTTACCTCCAAGTGCTCCATTCTCTTCATGCTTGACGGCAACCTTATCCTCTTGATCTATAACCATTTCTCTGTCTGTATGATTTTCATGATGTTGTTCTCTCTCTTTATCATTCTCAACCTTCTCTCTGTCATTTTCACATTCTTTCTCCCTTTCCTTTTCTCTTGCTCGTGCATGTTCTCCTTCATTCTCCTTCCTAGAGTCCTCATTCCTGTCCTTCTGTAGCTTTTTCCTTCTTTCGTTTATCATTTGCCGTAGTTCATGAACATCTTTAGTGATAAGATCCAAAGGTTGCAGGAATGAGAAATCTTCATCCAGGTCTGTGTCACACTGGCAGGCTTAAAACAAACATTGATCAACATGAAACCTATGGTATGAAAAACTTAAAATCGACCAAGAAAATAAGTGAATATCATGTTCAGGATCTCAAAAGCAGAAAAATAAGAAATGCTAACATTACTCAAGTTTGCTTCCATCTCCAAGTACTGTAGCCCTTTCTGTACAATTGTAATGAGAGCACCTGGAGGAACCAAATTTCCATCAACGGGGGATTTGTTAATACCGGCCTCATATCCAAAGGCAAAAGCAGAATGTGTGAAACCTGCAGATTAGATCATAAAATAAGTTAATCCCTAAGCTAATAAACCAATTTTTTGGTTACATAAAAGAATCAAACCCCAAACTTCCTAAATAATACCCAAACCTCTCACCCACTAGACCACACCTAGTGGCTTCTACTAAACCAATTTTAATGCATACTATATCATCGTTTCTTATACTTGGCAAGTTTGGTTTAAAAACTAATTAATTAGTTAATTAATGAATGCCTTTATGTTTTGTTCAGAAAGCATATTACCACAGCTATCTACCATCCAAATTTATAACAACTCTCACTTATCATGAAATTCATTATCAGCAACAGATCTGACAACTCTCACCTCCTATGCTTAACCAGGAAACTAAAAGCCCCACTATCAGAAATAAAATTCCATTTCAAACTTGTCGACAGTAAATACAACCAAAAAGTGTATGGTTTTCTCTGCATAAGGCTAACCCTAATCTAACTGTAACAACGCTTGAGCCCTCAAACTAGCTCCAAACCCTTAAAATTCCAAAACGCAAAAATCCATCCAAACCCTGGACGCCTAACATCATATGTACCTCAAAAAGAAGAAAATAATGAGCTAGAAGAAGCAGTTTATAAGGAATTTTCAAATTCGAGAAAAGGAAATAAAGAAGGAGAATAAACCTGATTCATGAAGGTATCGAAAGACCAGGTAATTGAGCTCAACGGATGTGATGGAGGTCATTTCTCCAACTAGCAGGCTGCAATGGCCTTCGAGAAAGCTCAAGCAACCATGTGTCACGGTTCCAGTGCGAGAGCAAGAGACAGAGTTGGCGCGGAAGCAAAAATGGAGAAAGAGGCAGCTACTGCTACGGGAAGCCGCGAGCAGAAGGAGGGAGCAGCAGATGTTGATTAGCGGAGGAGGAGGAACCGTGCAAACCGTCGTTAGCTATCGCAGGGGATTTTTACAGAGTAAGAGTTACTTTCGTCTCATAACACCAGTCACGGGGGTCAGGTTGGGTTTCGCCCAGTTACTGCTTTTGCCGCTTGAGTCTTCCGTTTAGGCCGCGACTATCTCGATAACATTCATTCGCTTTAAAAATTACAAATATAATTACCGAAAAAAAAAGTACAAATTTCCATTACTATTTTACCATTTTAATTTTTACAAATATTAATTAATTCTGTTTATCCCATAAAAAAATTGGTTCTCTTTATTATTTATGATAAAATGTGAATTTATTTTCCCTTTTTTATGAGAATTCATTTTTCCATTTTAAAAAATACATTTTAGTTGAGTTAAGCCACCAAACTTAAATCTAATTAGTTAGCTTCACATTCAGATTCTTTAAAGTTACAAGTTAAAATTTTTGTATATATTTTTTTTCTCTTATAACCATGATAAAAAAAAATACTTTAATTATACTACAAAATTTTAAAAAAAAAGTTCTTATAATTTAAAATCTTAAAAATTAATTTTATAATTTACAAACATTTATAAATTGGTTTTTTTTTTTAGTTTTGTAGAGAGGTTAGCTCTGGATCTGGTCCAACAGGAGGCATTTTGGAAGAGGATTGTGCGGGATCGGTATGTTGATGGAGTGTTTTGGTGTGGCTTGGTTGCTTGAGGATTTTTTAGGATTTTACTTAGTTGTTAGTAATTAAGTCGGTTTTTTTAGAAGTTTATTGTCTTTTTATATGCGGTCAATAATGTGGGCTTATGGGCGCCTTGACCAACAGGTATAGCTCCATTGGAAGAGTTGATTCACATCAAGTCCTTATAATTTTTTTAAATTTTTTTATAAGTATTTTTTAATTAAAAATAATTCTATTTAAGACACTATCAAACACTAAATGTGAGTATCTTTTTTAGCAATGATTTGAATTTGGCTTTATTATGTTGTGAGAAACTAGTACCTTTCACTAAACTCAACCTCTATTGATACTCTTTATAGTTTATAAATATTTATTTTTTAACAATGACTATTTTATAATTATATGTATAGTTTAGGGATAATTTTTTAACAAAATTTAAATTACATAAATTATTTTAAATTTTGTATGAAACTATGAATACTAATAGTATAGGGTTAACTGACAAAATTAGATAACAAAAATTAATTTATAAATATTTATAAATTATGAGGACTAATTTTACATTTTAACCTATAAAAACTTTTTAAACTTTTAGTGAAGTTGTAGGAATTAAAAGTATAATTAGAAAATAAATGTCAATAGATTTATTTAAATAAAAAATTAAAATAATATGTGTGTGTATATATATATATATATATATAAAGGGGTCTGCTTCTAAGGACTATATTGGTTTTTTTCTTTTTTTGCTACATTTTTTGTCACTAAATAGCAAATATTATTGCCCGCTATCCATCTAGTTTGCTTCATGTTTCAAATTTTAAGACAGTATCTTCGCCATATATCTATCTAATTGTTTCCATTAAAAACAAAACAGTTATCCAATTGATAAGAGTGATAACTATGCTAAAAGAATTAGTTGTATAGTCTTGCAATAGCATACCGCAAAGGGCAGACCACTTTGAGTTTGTTAGTAAAAATTTCAGACAAGGCACAAAGAGACTCAAACATTGTTGGATTTAGTAGTTCAAATTAAGAAATACCGGAGATGGGGCATTAAGATACTTGCATAAAAGAAAAACGACAAGCTCAAGCAACATCATTGGGCGTAATCGGAGATTTTATTGCCATTCTTACTCTATGAAATTTTTAAATTCATACACAGACATTGAAATATAGTGAGAGAGAAAGGGGGAAGTACAAAGAATTAATCTATGACAACTTAAAGGGAAAGAAAAAGAATAACGAATATAATCCTAGAAACAAGTGATCCCCTCAACTTGTGGGGACAATAATGAAAAATTGACTGGCAGCAGCAGAGTTGTTAATTGTTCATTTTATTATGACAGTATTCCATTTCATTTGGTTCTTGTAAAGACTATCCGAGTAAGATCTACTAGTGCTCTCCTTGATTTTCTAACTTCCTCATCATTACTCTCAGGCAAGGAATCGATTGCTGCTGCTGCAAGGTTAGCATGCTTCATGGCTAGTTCCTTTGTCCTCTGTATACCTCGGCTCTTTTCAAGATACTCCAGAGCCTATGTTTCCAAGCATGCAAATACATAAATCACAGCGGTGTTAGTGCCCAAAAATATGATGCTGATATTCGCATAGGATAACTGGCAAGTATATGTGATATAAAAAAATTCAATATCGTGACTTCAATAAAATAAAGAGTAAAACATTAATTAAATCCACACTGTTTCTGAGATAAGTTATGCTGCAGCAGCTCACATTACAAATCAGAAGCATGGTTGTTCTAGTAAAATATCCATCTTCTTCGTAATTTCTTTTGGTAGGTGAAAACTTAACGGTACAGTGTGAACAAACCACTCAACCTAAACTCTTAAGTTATTAGTTCAGAGCAGGGAAAAACACATGAATAATCACAATTGGTTGCCATCCCTTGCCTGGCACATTCACCTAAGTCCAAGACCTAACATTGGTTTATTTAAGTTTACTGGGAGCACACTAATCATGGAACACAATCACATCGCTTAAACTTACAAGATCCACATTCGCAGAGTTGTCAAAGCCCTCATCAACAACTGCGCGCAGCTGAGGAAACTCCTCCATCGCAAACAAAAATGGAGCTGTTACAATGCCCTGCAATAATTTTTTTGGCCAACGGTGAATCGACTAATGATTGACATCAAATTAAGGAATGCATGAATTTACAATCAGGTAAAATTACGAAATTACTTGACTAATGTCAGACAATGAACCCTTTCCTAGGGAAGCCGATGTGCCTGTGAAATCAAGCACATCATCTATCAATTGATATGCCAATCCCTGCAAAATATAGCAGATGGAATTAAATTATGCAGTCTTGAAAAGTCCACAGACGGAATAAATTAAAACTAAATTGGCACTATATACAATGGAGGACATGTCTTGCAGTCCATTTGAGCTCCAGATGCAAAGGATATTCCTATTAAGAATACTAAACAGTGAAAGTGTAACATCGAACCTAAAGTGGAATTGGGGAATATACAAACCAGATTTTTTCCATACTCAAAAGCCAACGTTGAAACTTCTGCCGTTTGCCCCGCAAGCAGCGCTATTGCCTTGCAACTGCTTGAAATCAATGATGCTGTCTTGTAATATGTCTTTTCCATATAATATTCCATGCTGAAAATATAAGCACTCATTAAAGAAGAAACCAACCAGAACTGCACAATATGTACTAATCGATTGAGTGAATTCTTAAGTCCAATAAATAATGGAATGTTTAACAAAAGAATGAATAAGTGAACTTTCACTTGGCAGAATAAAGCAAGACATTATCAAGAAATCTAAAGCATCATTACAAATTGAGGTTAACTTCTTCAATATATGGCTCTAGCAACATAATGTAGATACATAGGTGACAGAAACGCCGGAGCAGAAGCATACCTACACCTTTGATCAGATGTAGAAGTCATTTGCATGGTTTCCCCTGTTACAAGATGCTCTACAACTTTAGCGATCAAAGAAACAACCTACAGATACACGGTCCTTTGGCAGATCAGAAGTCAAAGAAAAGCAGATAAGAACATTATTAAGGGTTTTATTAATAACACTGGAATGCACGTTTAAATATACAAAATTTTGCATACCTCTGTGTTTTTCAATGAAGCGAGCGCAACACAAGCCCGAGAGAGCAGAAGATCTCCTGCTAACACTGCTAACTGCATCACAAGTAACACAATATATACAGATGAGCATCTTAGGCAGCACAACTTTTATCTTGAAAATACCATGAAACAAGTAAAAGTAACAGCAACTTAAATCCATTCAAAAAGAAATACATAATTTTGTACAAATACCTTATTGCCCATTATAGAATTTAATGATCCAATACCACGCCTAGTATCTGCATCATCCAAAACATCATCATGAAGAAGACTTGCCACCTGTGAAAAATTACTTTGAGATGATGATAAAGTTTTCCTTTTCATTTTCTTTTGTTGGGGGATGAGTGGAAACAAGAGGGGTGCGCATAAACACAAACTAAAAATATCACTACATTTATGAAGGGAAAAAACAGAAGGAAGTCAAAATGATATGTTCTGAGTGAATCATGAAGCTGATGCTAATATGATAGGTATCCAAAGTCTATAGAAAATATGTATAAAGCAACGAGCATTGCTCCAGTGACTCTCCTATGAGATGTTATCGAAATGAATATTCTGTAATGGTATCGTTGCATCGTACATACACATGAAATTTGAAATCTGTTTTTTAATATTTAGAGTAAGAGGCAGCTATTCACGTCAAAGCGTAAATTTTCAATTGGCAGACTTAAAAAGCTTTTTAGAGAAGTTAGATAAATGCAGAACAAGATTTTCGTGAAACTTATAACAAGGAGAGGTCCTTTCTTCAGAATCTAATTGCTAATTAATTAACTATGTGAATTCCAATTTCCGTCTACATTTTTTCCTGCCTGCCCAGGGCAGCGTGGTGCTAAGGAATTCGACCATAGTATTAAATCCTAGGGATTATACATCAATAACCCAGTTCAAGGATTGACAGAAACCAACCAAGCAAATTCAATATCCAGCATGCGAAGTGCATAAGAAAACAGCAACAACTACGAGCTATTGTCAACATAAAGAATCAGCAAAATCAAACTACAGAAGCAACATACAAAGTGTCAAAGATCTGAATTTGTAAAATGCTAGTCAATATTTTTAGCATCTACATTGTACATTGCACTCTACACTTCATTGCATGGGGATATTGGCAGTAGTGATATTATCAACCAAATACAAAGAGCCACAGCCAGAATGAGTGTCACACAAAGAAAACTAGTTTACATCAATAATTCTTAAGAAGTACTGTCAACATTATCATGCAAGCATTACTTATATATATATATATATATATATATATATATATATATATATATATATATATATATATATAGAGAGAGAGAGAGCGGAAAATTTCTGAAGGACTGACATGGATCATCTCTGTTATTTCAGCAATAGATTGCTGTCTTGAACGTAATTTGGTTGTCAAAGTGCCTCCCAGCTCATTAGTAGGTGGTGATCCAGGTATTGGCACATTTACTGCTGTTGACATTAATAACAAAATCTGCATGAACATGAATTTGTTAATCCAAATCCTGCATCTTAAGGATTAAGAAAGACAAACCACGCGCTGTATATCAGAGCAAAATAATAAACTACATACTTTATCAACATTCAGTACAACCACATACATAGAGTCATAGATGAACATAAATAATCATTGAATAAAGTATTCTTTCGATAAACAACTACTAACTAAGTTGCATGAACACTTAACATCTTATCCCTGTCCCAAATGTATCATATCCAAAGTAATAGTATCTCCTTATATATCCATCTTTATGATGTGTCTATGAATCATGTTTCAAAGAGCTGTGTAAGATGAACCTATGATAATGTAAAGGAGTTTGCTCATGTCTTTGTATTTGTACATGCGTTAACCTAACAGGAGTTTGCCATTAACAATGTCGACATCTTGATTCTTGAATGGCAGGTGAAACTCCCAACTATGTGAGCTTAAATTTAATAATGGTTCCTCCCAGAAGGATATGCAAATATCAAACCACTATAAACAAATAAATTTAGCGAAATAAAGAAAAATATTTGCATATTATAATAAATATTCTTACTGTGGGACGAAATCGTTTTCCTTCCACCCCCATTTTGAAGAAGTATTCAGCAACCGAGGCAAGCTTAGGAACCTGTCATATAATACCCAATTTTCAATATGAATTAGATCTGAGTCTGACTTCTATAGAGCAGATGAACCGTGAATCTGGTATTGCTTCCAAGTATAGATATTCTTTAAAGAAAGAAAGAAAGAAAGCAGTCAAAGAACAATCTGATACCTCAGCAGCTACCATTGCTTGCAACCTATGAGCAATATGTGATAGTTCGTCAGCAACCAATGAAAATGGGTCAAGTTGATCCTGAGAACAGTATACAAATATCTCAGTAGAGGTATAAATAAATAATTGTAAAATGGAAAATCTACAATAGAATACTCTCACTGAATAAACCTATTTCGCAAGTCAAACAATTCAAGTTACCCCTATGAATAGTTTATGAATAACTCAATAGAGAAATAAATAATAATAATAATAATAATATATTCTTACATTTATTTTTTTGATTAAATGGTTACTCATGTGAGCACAGGCACAGATAGAAGAAAATTCAGGGAAATTTTTCTACTTTTGGTATTTGTACATTAGCAGCAATTATGAGAATACATTTTGTTGTTAAGCTAGAGGAGTTCACATGCGAAGAAAATGATATACAGTTTCACTTTAAACATCTAGAATTAAAATTTTCCTTCAATAAGTGGAGAGCCTAACCAGAGTGCAAAAGAGGGAAGATATGGGACATAAAGAAACTAACCTCAACTATGGAGCTGCTCTGATGATGGACTTGTCGTCTAGTACTATGCAAGGCTGGCAGAGCCTTGGAAAAAATCAAACTTCTCAAAACCTGCAACTTGCCAGAAGCATGCACAAATAGAATAAAGTTTTGCCATACATATATATACAAGCACAAGTCTTCATTATTCATACAAAATTTCCAGGACAAGACGGCTCGGCAATCACAAACACAGCGGTCTATGTCTTCAAAGTAGATGAAAAAGGCAAACACGGACATACTAGGGTGCATGTGCGAGACTGTCATACACACTGTACATGTGAGAAAATAACATTCCACCCTTAGATATGACAGTAACAATTTGCTGAAGCACACTCCAGAGTTAATACATATAACAACTTACAAGCACAACAAAAAAGTCGTCGTTTAAACCTCCGGTGAACTCATTCGACACCTTTTTCATATAGCACTATTCATGATCCACCACTGTTCCACTACAAACTGATAATACCAATACAGATGTACAAAAGCAGCAACAATCACCTATTTGAAGTGCTTCACTACTGATCCAAAACTAGTAAAAAATGATAATCCATATAAATGTAAAGCAACCAATGACCTGGAAACGCACGCCAATACTAAAACAATGAAGAAAACGTTGATTTCATGATTGTATATCCATAATTTGGTATCGCCCAAATACGTAAGCCACTATAGTTATACTATTTAACTTTTCTATCATCAGAGAAATCAAACTAATTAATAAAAAAGAAGGCAACGACCCCACAAGAGACATTGCTCAAAGCCTTCCAATTGGGAGCAGAGGAATGAAGGTAGAATAACTAAAGTTTGAGAATGTGGATCTGCACACAACTATGGGTTTGCTGAACGATTCCATAACCTTGCAAATCAATGAACAGATAAAAATTAAATACAGCAAGTGGTAAACAAAAAATGGAGAAGTTACCGTATCAGTAGAACCTCTAGGCGACTGATAATTGTGCAACAGAAGAAAATGGTGATTCTGGTCTCGACTGTATAGAAACCATCGACATCCATTCGAGCTACCTCTCAGATTTCTTGCTATCCGAGAAAAGCCTCGAGAAAATAGCATCGTTATTCACTGGAAAGAAACTTTAGAAAGTGAAACTTTCAGGTAGTGAAGGAGGTGTGGAATAAGGAGCGGTCAAAGACAAAAACACGCAGCCGCCCTTTGTTATGGAGGCGATACCACCACGCAAGGATCAATGTAGTAACGACGGCGAAACTTAGCCATATACCATGATGTACTGCTACTGAGCTTTGTTTTCTAATTTTTACTGTTTTTCCAATGAATCTATCGACCACATAAATTGCCTCAAAAACCTTTCCCGCCTCACAAATCGCATGACATAAATTAGTTTTGGGCTGCGTTGGTTTCATAAAATCCTGTAGCATATCATAAGTTCACACGCGAGTCTCACCCGAGAGAGAGGTTCATGACGCGAGATTATTTTTAGGTTTTAAAAATACTGTAGCCTTAATAAGGCTTGGATTGATCTCCAGCACCGGATTTCCAAATTGGGCCTCTTGTGTCTACTTGGATGTTATGGCTCCCTTGGGGTGATATCTTTTAACACCCCTATTTACATTTTCACACCCCCAAGCACTTAAAGGAAGAGGACAAATGGGGGTGACAAAAGAAATTCCCTCTTGGCGCAGAGCATTATACAAACCATTTTTTTACCTCCTAAATTAGCAGATAAAAAAATAACTATCTACTCAAAGAACTTGAGCTTTTAAGATTATAATTTTGTAGCCAAAAGTTATTTCTATTGGAATGAAGAACAAGTTTGACTCAAAGATTCAACAATTCTTTTGAATGTCCATCTGCATATAAATAATACCAAATACAAAGATAAAAGCTAAAGAATATCAAGTAATACTTTGAATAAATATAATTAAATTACGACAAAAAGGATAAAACCATGGGAGAAAACAATTACGTTATTACTAAGTTAAGAAAACAAATTCCAAAGAAAATGTTTCAGGTTTCAAATTTTGCTAGTGCCAAAGGGAGCAAAGTTGTTTCTTTTGGATCTATATAAAACCACATAGATTTTACACAAAAAATTGACGGTGCAAGCAAAGCATACCTTTATAACAAATTAAGAAACTTCTATATAATTATAACTTTGAAAAAAAATTAGAATTGACTCATTTAACATAAGAAAAATATCTTACATGGATATCCACATAAAAATTAAAATTGAGGTAAAATAATAGATCAACACAACAAAATTCCTTTATTAGGAATAAAAGAACCTCTATGAAATAATATAGTAAGGCATCTTAAAATAAAATAAACAATATAAATGCATCAATTATGCATCCACAAAGAAAAAAAAAAATGCTTGGGGAGAGAGACAGCCTTCTCCCTCATCTTATGAATAAAATGTCCATTGTGAAAGCTTTTAGTGAAGATTTCAGAGCGAACTTCTCGGAGTTAAGAGAGTAGAGTATTTTTCTCATTTATGAGGAGAGAGAAACACTCTCAAAAGTGTCAATATCCTTGATGGGTGTAATGTGGAGATAGAGAAGTGGATTGTGGGTGTAATGTGGAAATAGTTATTAGAGAAATAATTATATTTGTTTAAATTAAAAATAAAATTGTTAAAAAAACATTTTAAGTGAAGAGACGATACATGTTTTTTTTTTTTTTTAAAAAAAGATTACAGTCTTAATAGGTAGTAATTTTTTTTATAAAGTATTGAAATTAAAATTAAGTTAGTTCGTGAAAAAAGGATGGTAAGTGAATTAATAAATAAAAAAAAAAGTAGAAAGATGGGAAGCCCGATAATGGTTGAAAAATGAGATTTAAACAAAATTCTATAGTGAGCTAATTTAAAAGAAACATAGAAATATTGGAAGCCAAAAAATAAATTGGAGCACGTCAAAGAGAATTTTATTCACTTAAGCTAAAAAATAAAAAAATTAAATAAATAAAGACGTGGAGTGGTGGATTGTGCGGTGGTTATTGCAAGTAAATTGCAATAAAATATTTTAATTGATAAAAATAATAGTTAAGAAACATTTTTTTTGAAAAATTAAAAGTAAAATAATTGTTGAAAAAAAGGACAGCGAGACACCTGGAACAACTTTAGTGTATAGATGTATATAAATATATAAAAGATTTGCAAAAATCTAAATCTTACAAAATTTAGTTAAAATTGAATGACTTAAATTCTCTGCATCTCCACGGATCTAAACATCATAATTTTTGAGAGGTAATTGGACTATACAAGTCAATTACGGGACCATAATTTCGTTTTCCTACGCTTATGGAATGCATGTGCATTTCGAGTTATCTTTTTTCCCGTTTCTATCCGCAGTCATTTATTTATTTATTTGCACAAGTTGATGAATGATTGCTATATTAAATTTTTAATTTTCTATAATTGGCTGTTCTATCTGACATAGTGGATCCACGTCACACAATTAAAAACTGTCTCTTTCTTGAGGGCCATAGGGATAACCACGACTCCCATCCTCTTCCAAGAGCACAAGAACAAATTGAATCATTTGGGGCTGTACGTGAATTTGTTCGATCGTAGAAATTATTTGCAAATTGTACTTGTTTTTTTGTTTTTTTTAGTTCAGTAGAAATTTTTTGGCACAGGAAGAGAAGAACAGAAAACAACCAACTCCTGAAGAGCACTATTGAAGATGGAATTTTATAATTCTTACAGTACCCGTGCTTACATACATATCAGCTTCATTGACTTTAGTCGTTGGTAGACTTGGAAATTTTTATAAGGGCATATTTCTCAACCTGTGAAGGAGGGTAGTTGATCATTCAACTTCAATGTTCAAGCCAGACGGCTTGCCCTATCCTATGAGTCCTTCCTATCTTTTCTCAAAGTCCACTCAACTCCATCGTCCTTGGTTAGCTTGATGCAATAATTGGGTTGAAAATTCAGTAAAAGCAGGGAGCATTCTTCATGGGAACTCTTCAATTCCATAGAGTTCTTATCCCTCTTTTTCCCCTTGTGATTATTCTTCACTTGTCATGGCTCCGGTTCATCTCTGCCTACACTGTACCAGATAAGTATTTCATCAATTGTGGGTCAGATAGCAACGTCACCAGCAGTGGCCGGGATTTCGTCGGTGAATCTTACTTTTCTTTCTCCTCTCCGATGCAGAGCAGCACTGAGAAGGACAGTAATCAGTCGTCAGCGACGTCCATCTATCAAACCGCAAGAATTTTCGGGAGCCAATATTCCTATGATTTCAGTATCAGCAGTTTTGGTTATTATGCGTTACGGCTCCATTTCTTTGCCTTCTCCTCCTCCTCAAGTAATCTTTCCATGGCTCTTTTCAATGTTACTGTTCCCAATTTCTTGCTGTTGCATAATTTCAACGCCCCCAATTCCAGCAAGTCTGCTTTAGTAGAAGAGTTCTTTTTAAACATTGATAACAGAAAATTCAAAATAACCTTTTCACCTCTGGAATCATCTTTTGCTTTTCTGAATGCTATAGAACTCTTCATTCTCCCAAATAATTTCATCCCAGATAGTACCAGCCATGTTAGTGTTAGGGGAAAAAGAGATGATTACTTGGGCATGCTCTCTAAGGTGTTACGGAGGATTTACAGGATCAACGTTGGAGGTCCTGCTGTCACACCAGACCGTGATGACTTGGGGAGAACCTGGGAGGTAGATGATCCTTATCTCTATAATAATGGAGAGAATGTAAAGAATTTCACTTCCGATAATAACCTTAACTACCAGCCAGACGATGAATCTGCTGGCCCGATAGCAACTAAGTATATTGCCCCAAATAGTGTCTACCTAACTGCCAAAGAGTCAAATTCCTCCAGCTTAACCTGGGGTTTTTCGTTGGAAAAGAATGCTATTCATCTTCTCCGAGTTCACTTCTGTGACTTGGAGAGTACTTCGCTTGATCTCACATTCTTCAATCTGCTCATTTACAGGAACTTTACCATGGTGATCAATTCCAATAATGTATCTACCCAGTTGCCAGTTCCTTTTTATTATGATTTTGTGGCTGATACTAATGTCTCTGGACTCGTTAACATCACCATAGCACCCGATACATCTGCCTCAATTCCAAATGCGTTTTTGAACGGGCTAGAAATATTGCAAATCATTGACCCGTCAGATTCTGTTCCTGGGTACGAATCCGAGGGCAAGCAGAACCATCTTGTTGTAGTGTTAGCCTCAGCTATTGGAGCTTGTGTCCTATTATGTATTGTGGCTGGTGGGTTCTTGATTTGGCGTCTGAAATTTAGGAAATCAGAGGAAAAGAATGCTGAGAATTCAGACTGGGGGCCACTGCCAGTTATAGGAGGTGGGAGTTCCCACAGCAGATTAACTGAGTTAACCAGCCAAGGTTCTCCTCTCCCTAACATAAATCTTGGGCTGAAAATCTCTTTCCATGAGCTGCAACATGCAACCAATAACTTCGATACAAAGAGGATAATTGGGAAGGGTGGCTTTGGCAACGTCTACAAGGGAGTTATCAGGAATGGTATCAAAGTGGCTGTAAAAAGAAGTGAACCTGGGTCGGCACAAGGACCTTTAGAATTCCAAACAGAGATTATGGTTTTGTCCAAAATTCGTCATCGCCATCTTGTTTCCCTTATCGGATATTGTGACGAGAGGTCCGAGATGATACTGGTTTATGAATACATGGAAAAAGGGACACTCAGAGATCATTTATACAATACAAAATTGCCAAGCTTGCCTTGGAAGCAGAGGCTTGAAATTTGCATTGGTGCTGCGAGAGGTCTTCATTACCTTCACAAAGGATCTCAAGGGGGAATCATCCATCGTGATGTTAAGTCCACTAATATACTGCTTGACGAAAACCTTGATGCTAAAGTTGCTGACTTTGGTCTTTCAAGAACAGGTCCTCTTGATCAACCATATGTCAGCACAGGTGTCAAGGGCACTTTTGGTTATCTTGATCCTGAGTATTTTAGGACCCAACAATTAACAGAAAAATCTGATGTTTACTCATTTGGAGTAGTTCTTCTGGAAGTGCTATGTGCAAGACCAGCCATTGATCGGGATCCTAACCTTCCTAGGGAGCAAGTGAACTTAGCAGAGTGGGGAATCCTTTGCAAGAACAAAGGAACGCTTGAAGAGATTATAGATCCTGCCATCAAGGAGCAAATAGATATAAACTCACTAAGAAAATTTGTTGAGACAGTAGACAAATGTTTACAAGAAGATGGTTCTGATAGACCTAGCATGGGTGATGTACTATGGGACTTGGAATATGCATTGCAGCTTCAGCGAGGTGCAACAAAGAGAGAGCCACACGAGGACAGCTCTACTAGTGCTTCCCAATCATTCCAGTTGCCCAATATTCGGCGTCTTCCTTCACTGTCTGTACTAAGTCAAGTGGATGACAGTTCAATTATGAGGGGTGATGAAACTGATAGTGGAGCGGACTTGATTTTCTCTCAGTTGAATATTGATGAAGCCAGATAGTTTATTATACCTTCAAGGGCTAGTTCTTTAGTTTGCCTAGCTGCATTGGCTTTCTTTCTGTGTTTATATTTCTACCCCAGCTGTTTGATAGCCAGTCTACTCTCAAATTTGTATCAAGTTGTGAAAACAAGTGTAAGATTAATGATAATTATGCAGCCGATGGACTGCTGCTCCACTGGTTTTTGTTAATAAAAGTATATAATGTCCATGAAAAAAAAAAAAAGACAGAAAATCTGATGAGCTTTTAAAGTGCTGTTTTCAGTATGCTAACTTCTTTCCAAGTGTCCCTTAATACTGTAACAGTAAAATGCTTGAAGAAAACACACAGGATCTGGGAGGACATCAGAAAATTTAATGGATGCCATCGGCTTATTTTGTAGGGACAAAGAGAAGATATATTCAGGTCAGACGCGTACCCTTTCGTCCTTGGTCTTAGACCATACTGTAAAGTTATTTTTATATTCAAAAAAATCCCAAAAAAAAAAAAAGAACTTGGGAGCCAACAGACTATACTGTAAAATAATCTTGTCACTGTAAGTTTGGAAATAATGTTGCATGCATCAGTATGGCGTTGAACTCCGAAGAGTCAGATTTCAGAGCTCTATTTGTGAGTGAGAGAGGAAGATCATGTGGTTGGACCCTGTTATTTTGGCGGTTTGCCGTTGCTCATTTAATTGGAGAGCATTGCGCAGGCTTGATTGCTTGTAGCCATGTCTGTTCTCTACAGCATGACACAAGTATTAAGATCATCTTCTGCTCTGGTTATTTATGTACAGCGCTGAGCCGTAATTGTTCATGATTTTTGTTATACCAGGAAGCTAGGATGATTTACACAGTTCCATAATTCAATATACAAAGCTGCTGCTATCTGAATCAAATTGTATGATATAAGCCCATACAAATGACAAAAAATAGAGCAGTAATATCTAAGACATTGCTAGTGACCAGAACCTTTACGGCTAGGCCCTGAAGCCATAGTGTGGAATTTGTTTTCAATCAAAACCCTGCTACTTATGTCATCTGCAGGGTTGGCCTTCTCTCTCTTTACCGAAGCCGATCCCAGAATCTCAGGCTCTTTGTCAGGTTGAGGATTGGCTTTCTCTACTTTTACTTGGGATGCAAGGACCCTGCAATTCACAGACCCTGGCCTTGTCACAAGCAGCATCATTAGAACCATTAGAACCAAGGCAGAGAGCCTCATTCTAGAGATGGGAGAAGTGTCTTATTCCAACCCAAATGGGAATGAAATGGCTGAAAGTTTTATACAGAGCAAAAAGGGTGGCGGTGAAAAGATTGGTTTGGCATCTCCTTTGAGGAAGCTAAGTGCACTTTTCATATAAACAAAGAGTTTGGAAGGGCAAATGGACGGTAAAGGGCTTTTGAGGGGTGAGACCTATAAAAGGGTTTGGTTGACCGAAACTTTTTTATGGTAATACTCAGGCGCAGTCATCTCTCCCAAGCTCCACTCTTCCCATTTGAGATTTTCCAAATTTTGACTTTAGGAAATGGTTACCGAGTTGGGAGAATCAGGGGATCCAATGGTCCCTAAGTCTCTGGTGCACATATTTTGGGGTGGAATTGGGTACCAGATGCAAGGGTGGGGATGGAATCAACATGGGAAGGTGATTAGCGCGCGGTCTTTGGACTTGGGTTCACATCCTCACAAATTGCACTGACAGGAAAGATTGCCAGATTCTCAATTATTAACTTAATGTGGTTAGGAAACCAATGGAAAAATTTTGTGCTGTCGCTAGGTTTTACAATTGATATTAATTTTTAGGAAATTGTCTCACTATTTTCGGCACGAAGAGGGAAAAGAAGGTAAGGAAAGTATCGAGAGGCTTCAACAATAGCTCAATTGACTAATGAACTTCAAGAAATCAATGGAGGAACGAGTATGTACCCTTATTCCGAGTTCACTTTACACAATTGATGGACGACAGAATGGTGCATCTGAACTCAAGATAACTAGAATCCTCAATCAGTGGTTTCCACTCCTTTTTTGAATGAAAAAGGACTTCAAGAATCTCGGCTTCTTGGATTAAAATATTAATTAAAGGAATATGTATTTTCTTTTCTTTTTTTTATTAAGGAGCGTTATACTCGCTTATTTTAATTGTGGTCTCTCATTCTTTTCTTTCAGTAAAAGTAAAGTTAAAGAAGAAAGAGGTTACCCATTTTATGGAGAAACCGACCCATCCCAACCCAACCTACGAGTGCATTCTCATCAACGATCTATAACAAACAATAATCTATTTAAATATGTTTATAATTAAAAGCATATATGGGTTGAGTGAGGATAAACAAGCAAGAGATATTGTATTATACGAATAGAAAATATCATAAAATTGCACAGGGAAGAGAACAATTCACGACTTTGGACTTATTCAAGTTTGAAGGAGCGGCTGGTTTTCAATTTCGGCAATGGCGATTCCTTTCCTTTCATCAAAGCAGAAGAGAGCGAACAGCTACTTATCTATCAATCATGCATGTTCCGTGTTCAAATATGCGATTCACCATTCAGCGCTGTCACTTGTAAGCTTTAAAGGAATGATTGTGCATGCACCACAGGTTGCCTCTACGATTAATTTCATCAAAAGAATCTATTTACATTTTAGAACATGCACCTTGACTACCAAAACACTATTCATCTACCAATTTACCTCTCAGAATGTAGATTAATTAACTCGAAATATGGTTCAATAAAAGAAAAAATAAAGTAATATGCTTGTAATTTTGTAAATATAAATCAAATAAATGATAATACACACTTTGATCAATTAATAAATAATTAATTTAATAAATGAAAATATCTCTATCCATTGAAAAATACTTATAGCATCATTATCTTTGCATAAATATTTCTAAAGAATTTTGAGATTATTTTATTTTATTGTAAAATAACATGATCAAACGATGTAATGATATCATTTTTTGTTGGGCCCACCCAATTATAGGATCAAAACAAAAGTGTCCAGGCCCTCTCCAGGGAATGCGAGTCTCGGCTCGGAAGTTAATGGGCTCTTATTAAGAAAAGTTTGGTTGGTACCCAAAAAAACGCCCATGGAAAAAAATGGTCAAGAAAAAGAACTGAAGGAACCGTAACGACTGTTGAGATTGGAGTCGTTGGACTTTGCAATTCCTTCACTATTAAATTTCGCCTCCAGTTACGCCTGCGCCCGCCTCTCTGCGATGTGGACTACTTTCAGTATTCAAATTAAACTATTCAAGTATTACTTGTAGTCTGTGGTCTTCAAGCATGCTTGCATCATACATGAACTTTCCGATGACTGGGACTCCCACTGCCGTAGTTGCCAAGGCCAACCTAATTCTAAAACCAACCACTTTCTTTCTTCCCTCAACCTTCATAGCAACATGCATTTTTTGCCTAATAACAAAATTACTATTGATTTTCAGAACCCTCCTACGTAGATTCCTCCATGAGAAAATCGTAAACTCACGTTGTTTTGAACACATGAATAAAAAACAAAAAAATAAGTGTCTTGACTTCCATGTTTGAATGTAGATAACTGGATTAGTCAAAGGAATCAAACCCCGGCATTTCTCTTCTATAAAATGGAGTGCAAATGTCTCCATGATGCACACACAAGTGCATAAGACATCAAGCACTTTCTATCTGATCTCTATCTTCATTTTTTAAACAAGAACAAAAAGTTGTTATCCTTTGCTTCTGTCAGTCTTGTGTGGGAAACGGAATATGGCTACAACTGTTCTTAAAAGCAAGGTTCTTTTTGTTGTTTTTCTGTTGGTTAGCTCTGCTTTTGTGGTCTTTGAAGCTCGCCCGCTGAGTATCACAGCGGCAAGAAACTCAGCCGCGGAAGGCGCTGTAGATTTCTTTGATTGGTTGTCATCGCTTGGAGCAATGAAGGAATCAGGACCAAGCTCGGGAGGGAAGGGACACAAATTCACCAACAGTGAGACCCTTGGTGGAATTAAGGACTCAGGACCCAGTGGTGGTGGGATAGGACACAGTGTCGTCACTGGCACACTTCATTAATGATCCCTCTCCGGCTCTCCCATGTTAGGCTACTTGCAATTCCTTAATTCCTTTTAGGATTTCGTACTCATGGTGGTTTACCAAGCTCAGATATTTTTTTTTTTCTTTTTATATTTGTACTAATAATGAATTAAAAAGGATCTCTATGTCACCTGCAAAAAAAAAAAAAGTTGTTTTTTTTAAAGGTTACAGAACAGGTGATAATTTATTTTCTCTCATGATAATTTTATCATATCTTGATTTTGATAAAATTTAAACACAACTTTCATAATAAAATGCATGGGTTGTCGTCTTTAGGCGGTGATTTTGGTAATAGTATTAGTTGACTTGGATTAATTTAATAACATACAATGGAACGCCAGACACCAATGGTTGACTAACACAAAATATGCATAAACTATAATTTATGATTGAGTCTGCAAATGTTAACTCTAAGTGGAAGTGAATTGCTGAACAATCTCACTCAGAAATTGATTAATATTTCTATCAGAAGAACCACCATCCGCCAATGCTTTCTTGGCTGTCGCTTTCAATTCTAGTGCTCTCTTCTTCATATAGTCAGCCTTTGGGCCTTCCATCACTTCTGTAATACATCTCTCCACCTCTTCTCTGCTCACAATTCCATCTTCTTCTAACCTCATCTTGACGCCATTCTTGAAAATATCTGCTACAAGCTTTGCATTCGTTGGCTGATCAGACCAATTTGGACGGCCAATCACAGGCACTCCTGCAACAAGTTCTTCTAGGGTAGAGTTCCAACCACAGTGACTCACAAAGCAAGCCACGGCAGGGTGAGCAAGCACCTTCTCCTGAGGACACCAACTCACCACTTGACCCCTCCCTTCGGTTTCTTCCAAAAACCCGGATGGTAATTGGCCCCCATTTTTAGTTGGCCTTATTACCCAGAGAAATGCCCTGTTGCTATTTTTCAAGGCCATTGCTATGTTATCCATCTCCTTTTGTGACAGCACCAATAGGCTACCAAATGCCACATAAATAACAGAGGAAGGTAGCTTTTTGTCCAGCCACTCTAGGCAAGAATCTTCAGCATTCCATAAATCCACTTTAAGATCATCGCTTTCTTTTTCTCCCAACAGAAATGGCGACACAACGGGTCCAATGGGGAGAATTGGGGCCAGTGAAGCCATAGAATTCACTATGTCTTCCTCAAACTCGTACACTGAAACTCCTAAAACCCACTTCATGTTAACCAAAAATCGAAAAGTATCCCAGACCAGTTTGCTGTGGTAACGAGGGCATGAAGGAAGGATAAAAGTAGGAAGGTCTCTGACCTGAAATTCTGGCAGACCAGGAATTTCTACAGTCTCATCTGGGTTTTCAAAATTGGGAGAGAACATTTTATTTGCGAAGCTATAGTAAATAGAATACAAAGCACTAGCTTGGAAAAAGAGCATTGCACAGGGGATGCTATGAGCAACAGCTATCTCTGAAGCCCATGGCAAAAAGGCAGTGACGATCATACAAGAATATTTTCGGTCTCTACTGAGGAGGGTGATAAGGTTTGAAAGATTTTTCGCTCCTTCGGTTTCAAGGGTACCCATAAAGGACTTAGCATCCTTGCTACGATCAAAATCAAGGCTAAGACCATCAGAGAAAAACTCTAGCTGAATGTTTGGGTCTGAGTTGAGGCGAGTGAGAGCGTTTGACTTGATTAAGCCGTCACGGGCCTCGTCTGTGGATATGAGAGTAACACGAGCACCCTTTAACACAAGGCGTTTTGCGAAGTTGAGCTTTGGGTTCAAGTGGCCTTGAAAGGCCGCTGACACCATAATGATCTGCACTTGTTTTTCACCAGACATCGTCTTTGAGTTCAAGGCAGATTGGGAAATTAATCAATTGATGAGGGGAAGTAGAAGTTGTGTGATTTATTTATAAATGGCCTAATTAAAGTGATTTGGCTCATAGCACACGTCATGTAATTTTTTTCCCATCTTACTATGTTGAGTATAATATGTATTGGAAATTTCCTTTAAGGATAAAATTCTCAAAGGTATGAATGTCCTTGTGACGATCAAAATTCAAGTCTAAGGCCATCAGAGAATAACTCGAGCTGGATAAATTTCCCCCAACAAATGCAGTGAATATGGCTGCTAGAAGCCTTGTCGTAATTCTCTTCATTCAGACTAACAGAATTTTTACTACTATCTTTTTAATAACAAATTTTATTTATAAAAAAAATTATTTAAAAAAAAAAGTAAGATGACTCAAGTGATTAAATTTTTCTAGCACAGCACTGATATTCTCTCCGTTGTACTCTTTGAAAATGAAAATGATGTACTAACGTCATCAGTTATGTTATATATCCTCTTCGATGAACATTTGGTAGGCCAGTTGAATAAAAAATGATACGATAGGAATAAGAGATATTTATTTAATATATACATTTTTTTCTCTGAGTTTCTGTATATCCTCGTAATTATACTGTCTCCATGGAATAACACTCTAGCAGGACGCGGGCCTCCTTCCCACTCCTTTTTCGAGATTGCTGTTACTGCTAATCGCTTTATTGTCGGTGCAGCTGAACCAATCGGAGAGCTTCTCGCTGCTGAGAGGTCTAAATGTCTGTGATTATGTTTAACGTGGGGCCGCTAACTCTAATTCTTTCATTTCCTTGTTGAGCCCGCCCAATTCAGCATTAACACAAATGTCTAGCCCAGGGAATGCTAAGTCTCTACAAGTAGTTACTGGGCTCTTATTCAGAAAAGTTTAGTTGGTACCCGAAAAATAAAAAAAATAGAGAACGCTGTTTCAGAGGAAAAAAGGGTCAAGAACTCCTAAGAGGGACTATTTACTTTAGATTGGCCTTTGTAATTGTTTATGCGGTTTCCCCATTCATAAACGAGAAATTTCGTCGCTGCTCCCTGTAATATTTCCTCACCAGTTGCGCGCCGGCGCCTGCTGATTTGCGGTGTCTGACGTGGACTAACCACTATATATGTATTTAATTTATTTTTGGTAAAAGGATGACTACTTATTATAATTATAGTCGTGAGACGAAGCTGCACAAAAATTTTCATTCGAATTCAAGTATTACTATTACTATTACTTGCAGTCGCGGTCTTCGAGCTGTCTTACGTAAATTTCCAGATGACTGGGACTTCCACTGCCGTGCTTGCCAAGGCCAACCTAATTTTAAAACCAACCACTTTCTTCCTTCGACTTTGCTAGTTTATATTTTCAACTTCACAACTTGGACACGTAACCATTTTATTTGATTTCCTCCTTTCTCTCTGACTTTATTAAAAATATTTTCCATAGCTACATGCATTTTACCCTTAATAATAATAAAAAAAGAAAATCCCAATTTGATTTTCAGAACCTCCTACGTAGATTCCTCCACGAAGAAAATTGTAAACTCACGTTGTTTTGAACACAAGGAAATTTAAAAACAAAATTCAACTCCCTTGACTTCCTCGTTTGAATGTGGATACTATATTGGATTAGTCAGAGGAACCAAACTCCACCATAGCTCTTCTATAAAAGGGCATGCAATTGTATCCATGCTGCACACACAATTTCACAAGACATAAACAAGCACTTTCTATATCTTTCTCTTCATTTTTTAAGCAACAACAAAAAGTTGTGGGATACTTCAATTGCGAATATGGCTTCCACTGTTGTCAAAAGTAACGTTCTTTTTGTTCTCTTTCTGTTGGTTAGCGCTGCTTTTGTGGCCTTTGAAGCACGGCCGTTGAGTATCACGGAGGCAAGAAACACGGCCACGGAAGGGGCTGTGGATTTCTTCGATTGGTTGTCGCTTGGAGCAGTGAAGCAATCAGGACCGAGCCAGGGAGGGGAGGGACACAAATTCACCAACAGCGAGATCCTTGGTGGAATTAAGGACTCAGGACCCAGTGGTGGTGGGATTGGACACAGCGTTGTCACTGGCACACATAATTAATGATCCCTCTCCCTTGCCGAGCAACTTGCAATTCATTGATTTCTTAATTACTCTGCCATCCATGGCATCGGTTCCTCTTATTGGGCGTTCTGAAGAATATGGATTCAATACATTGTAATATTTTTAAGCCTTTCTTTTTCTCCTTTTCGGATTTCATATACGTACGTGGTTAATTTCGATCTGTCGCCTGCAAAAAAGCAAAGTTGACTTTTATTTTTTTTTTTTTTTAATAAAGGTTGGGTAATTTATCCTCTCGTAATTTTATCATATCTTCATTTTAATCAAATTTAAATATCACTTTCATGATGAAATACATAGGCTATCATTCAGGAGAAAATCTCGTCGTAGTATTAATTAGTTGACTTGAATTAATTTAATTACATATTTATAATTCTTTGTTTTGACTTCGGATATATGCCAAGACTCAATTCTTTATCAATTTCAACATATCTACGCGGTCTAATTCAACGTATCTATCATTTATTTATTACAAATAAAAAGACATAGACTTATAATGTTTTTTTTTTCCACAATAAATACCAAAGTATGTGAATTACGCCTGATTTGACCCGGTTAATCTCCTTTTCCAGTATTCTACACTACGTGATTATTGATTCGGTAGGTGATTCTAACAAGACTAGCTAGAAACATAAGTATTTTAATTAGAAAGAGAAATCGATCCAGTATGAAGCCACATGGCAAATTGATGAAGAACGACTAAGATTTAGATTAATGGAAATCACACTTACCTAAAATAATGGGATTAGGGTTTGAGGATGTTTGAAAGTTTTAAAAATAATGGAACAAAATATAATATAATGAAATGGAAATGAAACAGAAGGGAACGGAAGGAGAGCTACCTCTCTATTATTTGAATATTTAAAAAAAAATAGAAATTAATTTTCATTGTTTAAGAGTTTAAAAAATATTAATGGAATGAAATAAAATTTTAATATTATCCTTTTTAAATCAGGTAATTGAAAAAGGACAAAAAAAAAGAAGAAGAAGAAGAAGATTAAATTGTAATTTTAAAATTTTTAATTAAAATATACTTCTGTTTCATCTATTACATCTTAATTTAGAGGAGAATAAATTTAAACATTTTGAATGAAAAGGAGTAGAATAGTTTTCATTTCTTTCTATTAATTCCCTTTATTTAAAAAAAAAAAATTGTAGACAAAACTCATTTTATTCTATTTCCTTCACTTTTCACTTTGTTCCATCCATCCAAACATAGTCAAAAATATTAATTGCCCTTGTCCCATTAATTTCCTAGTACATCGATCGAATGTGGCTCACGTGCCTTTGAGATACTGTCACTTCTCTTCGTCAATGGAAATTAATGGCGAGTGCAAACTTGAACATGCAAATCGTTGATGTGTTTCATGATGTCATGCTGCCGGTGTATTATCAATTGCCCACATTATTTTCACGAACTCAACGTGTATAATTGGCCTACTACATGTACATTTGAAAAGTATGGTAGTCTCAAATTTCCAATCTCGCTTGCTCTCAGTCCACGGGCAAGGGAGAAATTCTAGGGTACGCAAATTGCGCATGCAAGATAGAATGAAGAATTTCAGAGATGGTTTAGTCAGGCTTTGCTTGGACCATATTGCCGGCCTTAGCCCATTTGGTCTATTAATTTCTTCTTCCTTAATTTCTAACCAAAATGATCACGCTCACTATAGGAACCTCTCCTGCTGTTTCCTAAAGTTCACGCACACCCAAAAATCTTTCATTCCAGTTGTTTGAACTTTGAACGTTGAAACCCTTTACTTGTAGTCCAACTTAATTTCTTTATATAAGTAAGCATAAGTAAGATGGCCATGACCATAATCGCCTCCGAATTCCAAGTCATATTCTTGGCCTTCAACCACTCTCATAATCTCATTCACACCACAATAGTTGGTAGCATGGTTGTTCGAGAAGTCACCAAGTTTTCAAGTTGTTCCATCATTCTTCTCCTATTGTTCTTCGGCACCATTTCAGAGGCAAGGCCCTTCAGTATCTTGAATTCGGGTCATCGTGGTAAAGATGTCTCTTGTGATGGGTTATTATATCTTGGAGGTATGAAGCAGTCTGGGCCAAGCCCTGGTCAAGGAAACAAGTTTACAGACGCTGTAACGCATGCAAGGCTTGCAGATGATGGTCCTAGCCCCGGCGTGGGACACTAGCTAGCTACATTACAGTTCGAATAATCGTACGTGGTCTATTTTTTTGGTTGATCATAATTAAATTATGACTCTACTCTGTAATGCCGATCCTTCAAGGGTGTATCCATACTGAGTCAAATGGTCATTAGACTCGTTAATTTCATTTATGATGTGTACAAGAAAATTGCATGTTTTGGCTATGGTATTAAAAAAAAAAAAAATTAACTTCATTCTTTATTTCTCACTCCCTCTCTCTCTCTCTGCTTCTTTCGGTTGAAAAGAATTTGTTATTTGAAATAAGATGAGAAGAAAGAAAGGAAGAGGATAGTGTTTCTCAGGCACCAGCTGCAGCATGAAACTACATAATAATTTAGAGGAGAAAAAGGTGATTTTAACAGTTTCCAAATAATTGAAGGAAATGGAAAAACATAATATCTCTATCAAAGTTAATCATAAATTTTGTTTTTAAACCTAATTTTAAAGGCTTCATTTACTTTGCAAGATGATATGCTTTCAATAAAGAGTTGAAGGACTTAGAGCGTGTTTGGCTAGTAGGAACAGAGTGGAATAATTTCACGGAAAGCTACTAATATCATGTTTGGTTACTGTAGTTTGTTGAATGGAATAAGCAGTATAGTACCATTTTTCATAAAAATCCACATTAGCTCTTTCTTCCCAAAATTGGGAAGGAAACTTCTTTCCCACCAGAATGAGACACCAATACCCATAATATCCCGGTTCCACCAAGCTGGGTGGAAAGCCACTGCCAAAATGAGAGCTTCGTTGCCGGTAAAGAATGACCTTGGGAAGCCACTGCCAAAGAGGACCATCCACCGTTGTGAATCTGTGAAGCCACCGCCGATCTCGGATTGGGTGGACTGCGCACAGTTGTGAACAGATTTGTGCTTGGAATTGTGGTTTTGCTCGAGATCTAGATTTGAGCTTGTGGACAATGTGAAATGATGCTACTGCGGCTGGGTTCTTGTTCGGCATTCATGGTTGCAGAGGACAAAGCGTCCTCTGTGTGATATTCATTTTTTAATTGTTTATTTTAATTTAATTTATTTAAAGAGTGATATATGTAATTTTATAAATAAATATTTTAATTTATTCAATTTATTGGTACAATTATTTTATTTTATTTATATTTTTTTTCTTTTGAAGCTAAAATTGTCTTTTAGCGATGAACCATTCTAATTCCTTCAATTTTTATCTTAGCCTACCAAACAAAGGAAATATTCTTTCTATTCTTTTTTTCTTTTTGTTCGTACCAAATTTTATTCCACTCAAAGCAAACATAACTTTACGGAATTTGCTCATTGGAGACGTGTTGAATCGTACAGCTTTTAGGCCATTGATTAAGTTTGGAGCATGGACTTACCCTTTTTTTCGTATGGATTTATCACTTAATTTCTTCTTATTTAGTAATCTCGTACTCTAAATGAAAAAAAAAAAAGTTGAAGGGATAAAAAATAAATCTGATGCATAATTTCGTTTGTCCTTTTATAAAGAAATTTACATAGATACATATTTTGGTATACGCATTAAATCACATAAATGTAGAGATAGATATATATTGCATATGAATAAAGATACGAAATGATTTGCAAATTCTATCAAAAGTAATAAAGCCTACTTTTTCTTTTTGGCCTTTAAGTAGTAGAACTACAAATCTTCAAATATTGCATGGCAAATAATTTAAAATAAATTTTATTAAATTAATATAAATCCATATATATAAATTTATTTAAAATACATTTATAAACAAAATCAGTAGGAATAAAAATACAAAATGATCTGCAAATTCTATCAAAAGTAATAAAGCCCACTTTTTCTTTTTTCGGCCTTTAATAATAGAATCTGCAAATCTTCAAATATTACATTCCAAATGATTTTTAAATAATTTTTTATGGGATTAAATAAATTGTATTGAATCAATATAACTCCATATAAATAAATTTAATTAAATACATTTATAAATAAAATCAATGGGAATAAAAATAGGAAATGATATGCAAATTCTATCAAAAGTAATAAAGCCCACTTTTTTGTTTTTGGCCTTTAAGTAATAGAATCTAAAAATATTCAAATATTGCATGCCAAATAAATTTTTAATTAATTAAAAATACATTTATAAATAAAATCAATTCTAAAATGTTCGAATTTATTTTATTTCTTTTGGGGCCATTTTGCATCCAGCCCGAGCTCTACCTCGGCTTAAGGTTTGGGTCAGGCCCAATTTGGGAATTGAGCGGAAACAGCCACAGAATGTACTTAAAATGGGATCTCCCTCTCGTTCACGTTAAATTCTCTGAATAAATAAACCTGAACTGCATCACCCGGTACTATTCACTTGCAACTCTTCAAGGAAGCAACGTCTGCTTCCACCTCTTGATTGCTGTTATTCAAATATGGGAAACTCGTCGAAGGACGACTCCACCACCGACGGTGATACCTCCGGCGGCGACACTCCTCCCTCCAATTCTAGCCGCTACTCTGAGGGCGAGAAAGTGCTTGCATATCATGGTCCTCGTATCTATGAAGCAAAGGCACCTTTTACTTCCCTTACAATTTGAAAATTTAATTTTACTTCTTTATTGTTCTGATCTGTTTGTTCTTTATCGTATGGAATTCTCCGTGCCGTTTACTAAGGTTTTGCTAGGACTGCTTATCGATGAAAAGAGAAGCGGGAAGTTTGTAATTGTTTAAAAAATTTTCCGCATTAGGTATCTGTCTTAGCAATATGGGTGATTTTTTTTTTTTTTTTCAATTTTTTTATCAATTCGCGAGAAAGCTTAAGTTACAACAGCAGGGGAGTGGCTGTTCAACAGTCCCCTTAACCCAACTAAGGGCAGTATGGGAAGACTTTTTTAAATAAAAAGTTCGTGTTTATTTATTTCACGAAGTTGGATTTCTGTTGATCACACTGAAATGACCAGTTCTTACTTTCAATGACCACTTTCATCATAATGTAGATGTAGTATTCCGATTCGGTGTTATTTACTGATGCAAAATGAGGTTTATAGTCAAGGTTCTGTCGGTTTTTGTATTAGTATATATGTATATATATGAAAAATTTGAAGTTTCATACCAATTACCATCGCAGGCGAAGGTTTTTTTTTTTTTTAATTTTTTCCCTTTATCTTGTCATCGTCATAATCATATATTTACCGTGTTCTTTACTCGTCAGGTACAAAAAGCTGAGATCAGAAAGGACGAATGGAGATACTTCCTTCACTACCTGGTAAATTCAACCATAATATCTTTTCCTGATTGATATTGTTTTCTCCCTATAGATAAACTCTTCTCAGGGGTGCCTTTTAGTTTAGGTTGTGAAAGCTTAAATCACTTAATATGTGGACTATTAAAGTGATTCGGTTTGCGATACTGATAGTTGACTGCTTTACTGTGTCTTATTTTGCAGGGGTGGAACAAAAAGTGAGTCTCTTTTCTTTTATTGATTTCATTTCAGTTTTGGAATTCAAGTTATAGAGGTAAAAATTGCGTTGTTTTATTATTGAGGCCCCAAACTTAAAATATTTGTTCAAGTGATCTATAAATCGTAATAGTGTTAAGTAAGAAATCAATGGTAATATTTGGAAAATTTCCAAAGGCAACCTGTTACATGTAATGGCAATCAAAGTGGTTTTATAAGGTGCTTTTATTAGCTTTTGTATGATTCTTTTTATGTCGAACAGCCATTGTAATTACTCATCTGTAGTATATATAGAGAGAGTCCTTGTGATTGCTATTTATTTTCTCATGAATGTTATCTTTGATAATTATGACCTTGTAAAAGGGAATCCAGAATCATTTTTATGAGTTCGACATCTTTCCAACAGTTGGGACGAATGGGTTGGTGAGGACCGTTTAATGAAGCATACTGAAGAGAATGTCATGAAACAGCAGGCTCTTGACAAAAAACAAGGTGTAGACAAGAATGCTAGGTCAGGGCGTTCAACTCATGCAAAGGCCAAAAGCACAGTAGGTAAGCTATTCTCTCCAGTGATAGTATATCAAATTACTACATCACAGTTTCTTGGAGCTTTTGGCAAGAGGGAATTTGATATAAACTCCTTTAGTTCATGATTGAAATCATAGAGGGCTTCTGTTTTCATTTCTCTCTAGCGTATTTGGATGTGTTTTTAGATTTACATCTCTCTTTATCACCGGCTCTGTGCTTAAATCTGACATACAGGAAAGGGAAACAACTGCATATAATTGTGTGTTCTGGTATTAATGTGAGAGTTAGTGAAATAATTCTAATATAATTAGAAATGTTATGTTTTCATGCTCTAGCTGCATTGCTGTTTGATGCCTCTGAACCTTTACAGGAGTAGTTCGCAATCTCTGTTAGTTCATTGAGAGGTCCTGGCTGCATAAATAGAATTGATTATTCTCCTGTGTTTCTATTATTTTTGAAGGCCTTTGTCAACTGATCTTTGAAAATCTTGTTCATTTTGTTCCTTACCGAGTGGAGTAGGTTCTTTTAGGGAAGGAAAAGAAAAATGGATATCTGAACTATTAAAGAGGAATTTAAAAAAAAAAGAAAAAAAAAAAGATAATGAATCAATACCTATCTGGTGATTAGAATTAAAATTGTCATTGCCTATAAATTCCAGCCATGTTAAGTAAGTTCAAGTTAAATAAACTTCCTCTTTTAAAATGCTAGACCATATGTATGTCCAAGTGTGCAATCACCAAAGTCTTATTCTGCTCTTTTTCCTAGGCTGTTGGAAAAATCATCTACTTGGAATATTTCTCCTTTTCGTCTTGTTGATCATTTAAATGTTTCTTCCTCTTGTTTGCTTGATAATTTTTTTCATTTGGATACGATAGATGCAAAAGCAGATAAAGAGGACGTCAAGAATAATGGTATTCAGTTAAATTTGAAATTTAATTTTCCTTTTATTTCAAAATTCTTTTGTTGACTTCATTTTTTTTCATCACTTTGATGATTTGCTTTTACATTACTTTCTATTCATTAAATTTTAAATATCATCTTCCTTTTACATCAATCTCCTTTAAGATTTCATAAATAAGTAATGTCTATCCAAGCTGTGAATTTAGGGTTTTTCGGTGAAACAGGCTTGCTTATACTCCTTTTTATTTAATTATTCTACTATGTAAAGTTGTTGGCACAGCTGCATATTACTTACCACCTGGTTTTTAAATTGATTATAGTCAAATCATCCCTCTACGCACTCAGGAAAAACCAATAAGCTCCCCTTAGTTGGTAGGGCTTAAACATGACAAAATAACTTGTGCCGAGAAGCCATAACTGAGTTCATCTGATAAAAGTGCCACCATTCTTTTTTCCCTTAATCCTCTTGATGCAATTTTGGATCTTTTGATTGCAGTAATTAACAACTCATACCTCCCAAATTCTATTTGTGTAAACACATTGTTGATCATAATTTATTAAATTTTAGACTATGTAATATATGCTTGCCATACTATAACTTGTCCATACTAATGAGTCCAATATGTCAAACTCGGTGCAGTGTCAAAGGGGAAGAAGCGAAAGAATGATTCAGGTGTTGAGGTCTGGTTTCTCTAATTTATTTTCTATATTATATTGATAATGATGAAAATGTTATATTGAACTTGAGGTGTTCGAAAGATTAAATATGAATTAACAATCCATCAATGGTAGTAGGAAGAAATTAATACTCGAACTTTCTTTTTCATTTTCTGAAAAATGCAGGACACCATTTGTATGATGTTTGATTGGAACTTGCTTGTGTTTTTTCACCATTCCTTGAGTTGAAAATATTTCACTAAATGTGGTTTTCTATTTCTTAGAAGGGCAGCGTCTCTGTTGTAAAGCTTGTCAAGATTCAAATTCCTGCAACATTAAAGAAACAACTTGTTGATGATTGGGACTTTGTTACTCAGCAGGATAAGGTACGTGGAAGCTATTAAAGCACAGTTTCTACTTGTCTTCTTCTTTTTTTTTTTTTAGATGCTTGAAATGGAACTTTATGAAGTAGAATCGTTGTAAATATCAGTTCCTTGCCATGCAAATTGAAGACAAGCGTTGGACAGGAAGTCTGAGGTTGTATTATGATATAACACTGCTGCTCATCTCAAATCTATACTTGAGCCTGTCATTTTGGCTTAAGGAATCCATTGATGGCATTGGTTTGGTTCCAACATCCGTTGTTGTGTGACAGTTGCATTTTGGTTGTTTTATTATCACTTGCAAAAACTATCACCTTTTGTTAATGCATGAAATAGTTCCATCATGTGTTGATTTGTTGACATTTGTCTTACAGCTTGTAAAACTTCCTCGTTCACCAACTGTTGATGAAATTTTGACAAAATACCTCGAGTACAGGTCAAAAAAGGATGGCATGTAAGATTTTTTCAGAGCTTATTGACAATTAAATTCAATACCCCACTTATCTAGCTGTCTACTTTATAATTTGATCTTCCCTTGCATTAGCTTGTAACTCTGAGATGTAGGTTTTAATTGCCCTACTTATATCAACCATGAAGGTATATACTATGTGCCTCTCTAATGCAGGGTAGCTGATTCAGTAGGTGAAATTTTGAAAGGAATAAGGTGTTATTTTGATAAAGCGTTGCCTGCGATGCTCTTATACAAAAGGGAACGCAAGCAATATAATGAAGCGGTCTTGGATAATATCTCTCCATCTACCATATATGGAGCTGAGCATCTATTACGCCTCTTTGGTATGCTATTAACTTTTTGCTGCTTCTAAACTTCCGCACGAAGGGAAAGATTTTCTGTGTCCATGTGCATGCTTGTGTATGTGATCATTTTCTTTTAGGATATACTTTCACCTTTTCCTCTTCTTTTCTTTGCGATTCTTTCAATCTAGTGTTACTTTTTTATCTTGAGAAAAAGTGTTAAGTTTTGACATCTCTTAGTATTTAATGGTTCATGGAGATGACAACTTCTTTGTCGGAAACATATATATTGCCATTAGGGGTCATATCTTGTAGCATTTGAAGAATTGTGACTCATAATCTGTATGCCTGAAGAAATTTTCGCAGGTTCTTGCGAAATATTTATTGATTTTCTGGTGCTTGCAGTTAGGTTACCAGAGCTTTTGGCATATGTGAACATTGAGGAGGAAACTTTGAATCGCTTGCAGCAGAGATTACTTGACTTTATCAAGTATAAACTAAAACCTTTCTCATTAAATTTGGATTTTAAATTCTATTATTCTGAATCCTCGTTAAAATTTCCTTACTTTTACAATGTTCTGGTACATACGATCAAACGCAGCATTTGATCATGTTCATAACCTCGGCTAATATGTACAAGTTGATGACATGACCTTCAGATCTGACCAAGTGAATCTAGAAAGTTTTCTTACACACACTCTTCCTGTCTTAAATTATGTCGTTTTCACTTTTCATCCTCTTAAGCTAAATAAGGACAGTTTAATTTAATTGATGTTTTTCTGTAGTTATCGCTGTTTGGTTTTGATAAATAAGTTAATTGCAGGTTTCTGCAGAAAAATCAGAGCACTTTCTTTCTTTCAGCTTATGACGGCAGCAAAGCCTCTGAAGGAAAAGGCAAGGGGAAAGATGAATGAGAAGCAATGCTGAATCTTGGTCCACAATGTGGTATTCTTCAGGATCAAATGGCGATATCATCTCCCCCTTAATAAACGATTAAAGAACACCTAATTGTTGTTGTAACAATAGTAGCCAATTCATTTTTTAATTTTTCAATTTTTACACAACTGGCAATGCAGTAATACAATCTGATAACCCAGGTGCTTTTGGTGACCTCATTGTTGCCCTGTGATGATAGTCACTGCCTTTGGTCGTAGAGGAACACTTCAATCGCCCTGCTTTCAAAACTATTTGCTAGAGCTGCGATAGTTGTTGAACACATCAGAGGATCTAGTATTCTGCTGAAAATCAAATTCGTAATACAAATCTTTTTATGGTCTTAAATTCAACAGTGATATGATTTTTTTGTCCTCCCCTTATTTGCGATGCATAGGGAGTTCGCGAGTGAGGGAAGAAAACTCCGGTCCCCAAGCAATTCCATGGCTAAAGGCCATATAACATGTTTGATGTGACTTCTCGGGGTTACTGTTTTGATGGTACCTTTAACCCCACTTACCAATGATACAGTGCAGACATAATTGGAGGGAGATGTGATTCACAAAGCTAACTAGTATCTCTATTATTTATTTATTTTTTAAAAAGGAAAGGCATGTGCATTAATACATGACACGGGGTAAAATAAAGTAAACAAATGTTTCCTAATTTATATGAGCCCGCAAAAAGTCGGTAACGGCCCACGAGCTTACCCGAATTACTGGAATGAGCACATAATGTGGTGTGGTGTGAATGACAATGGCATAACGACGAGACAGGATGAGTTTCAGTCTCAGTGAATGAAGAACTACTAGTAACGACTGTGCCGGAGCCAGAACCAGGGTCCCAACTAACTCATAGCCTCTTTCTCTTTTTCTTACTCTCTCGCCTTCCATGTTTCGAAGACGATGACCTGAAGCAGCTCTGCTCTCGAAATCTGCAAATGGAAACCATCCCTTATACAATCCCTTCCACCAAATTCCAATCACTTCTTTTATTCAGAACTGGTAAATTAAATCGATCCTGCAATTCCATTCTCCACCAAATCCAACCCTTCCTCTCTTATTCAGTTTCAATCAAATCCTCATATTGTTATTCTAGCAAAATTCGTAGTCCTCGTCACCGCACACTACGTTGTCTCGCTGAATCCAGTACTAACCACCACCACCACGGTGATCATACTCATCATGACCACCACCACCATCATCACCACTTTGATTGCAACGATTATGCTAATCTTCCTGCACCCCAGAGAGCGATTTTGGCATTTGCTAAAGCCACCAGGTGGATCGACTTGGCAAACTTCTTGAGGGAGCATATGCAATTATGTTGCTGTTCTGCGGCTTTATTTGTGGCCGCTGCCATTTGTCCTTACGCTTTGCCAAAGCCCAGGCCTTTTCAAAATGCTCTCATTTTCATTGCTTTTCCTTTAGTTGGGGTATGTGATGACTTTTTTAATTCTAATAACTTGTTATAAGCTTGACATGGCATTTTTATCTTCGGGGGATTGAATTTTATAGGTAGTGCCGTAAAATGATTTAGAGATAGTTTTCTAGTGTGACTTGTAGACACAGCCAGCGTAGTTCTTCGTTCAAAGTATACTGACACTGAAAGCTTATGCACTTCTATATGTGTGTCAGGTTTCTGCATCACTCGATGCTCTGCTTGAAATTACTAGTGGAAAAGTCAACATCCATGTATTGATGGCTCTGGCAGCCTTTGCATCAGTTTTTATGGGTAACTCTTTGGAAGGGGGGTTACTTCTTGCCATGTTCAATCTAGCGCACATAGGTGAGCTATGCATATTGCAGACTAACAAATCTGCCAAGATTCGTTTATAAATCAAAGTTCACGATAAGTTCGATTGTCTAAAGTTGATCTTTTATGCAGCTGAGGAGTATTTCACCAGTCGTTCCATGGTTGACGTTAAAGAGTTAAAGGAAAATAATCCAGATTTTGCCCTCGTTCTGGATACTACTAGTGGTGAACTTCCTAATACCTTTGACTTGGCATACAGGAGGGTTCCTGTGCATGATGTAACAGTAGGCTCCTATATCTTGGTCGGAGCTGGTGAGGTAAGCGGCAGTAAATTTGTTTGCTAGCAGTAATTTTTGATTCAGTTGAATATAACTATTATATCCTTGAAATTCCTGCACAAGAGAAAGCATGCCTATTGTCCCGTACTATTACAGATATCTTTCAATAGCTCATCAGTCTTGTTAGGTAGACTTCATTCCAATTTCTGGTGCCTTCAATCGAGTGACCTGTTGCAATATAATTTCCTGCATCATATAATTGAAATTTGTCAGTACAAAAAACAAAAGTAAAAAAAAAAAAAAAAATAGAAGGGAAATTAACCTCTGTTCTGTATGGTGAATAACTAAAAGTTTGAAATATTCCGTGCTTCATGGGCTACGGTATCATATGGAATGATGATACTCATCACATCAAATTGCAATGTCAATTTGGTAGTATAACTGCTTTTCAAGCCATAAATAATAGGTACTACGAATTTAGCGCCATATGGATGCCCATAGAAACGCTGCTTTTGGAAATTCAATCTTACGGGTTTTTACAATACTACCTTATAATGTCAGAGTCTGGTAAAGGAGGCGTTAGAGGAGATTCTTATGGGAGGGTTTAAATGTGTTTGGTTTTACTTAGTATTTTCATTTAAACGTTAATGAACAGATACTAATACACAGAAACCACAAACACGTGTGGGCATGAACTCTGACATATAAAATTTGGAGTTTATATTCTTATACATCACACTATGGAAAAATAATGGGGATCGTATTGTGATTAGTCTGTGCCTGTAGATTGTGAAGTTTTCCAAGGGAGCGCCACAATTACGATCGAGCACTTGACGGGAGAAGTCAAACCATTGGAGGCCAAAGTTGCAGATAGGATTCCTGGTGGTGCAAGGAACTTAGATGGCAGGATAATAGTGAAGGTATGTTAATTTGATGTTTCACTAATGGAAATATTGGAAGACATAGCAAGCTTTCTTTATTTGTTTAGGCCTTTTTTCTATTTTATAATTTTTCATTTACATTATATAATGGTTGCTATAGTAGAAATAATTGTAATGATAGCATTAGTGGGATCAATTGAAAAGACACGTGATAGTGGTAGCTGAAGGTGGATAATTGGTAAGTATGTATGTTGATGATGTTGAATGATAGATGCCGGTTGCTGGGGCTTGGACAACGAGGTTAAACTGGTGGTGCAAAGTAGTTTGTGGCTACAGTTCTAGCAAGGTCTTGTTGGCTGGGTTACTCAAGTAAATGATATTATGGTGTAGATGACTGGTGGTACTATTTTCCTTTGCTTTTAAAATTTGAGGTGGGTTTTATAATGGTTGTGGCTAGATCGGTAGCTGTGAGGTGGTGGCAGTGAAGATGGGAGCTGGCCATGGTTTGGTGATGGAGTTACATGTGGGACAAAATTCTCTGTCGTCAATGCTGTCCCATGGGACAGAGAATTTTGTTCCATTACATGTAGATAGTGAGTGAACTGCTTGTTTTCAGCTATACAATTAACAGTCGTTCAGTGATTAGGTTTGCAAACGAATGCCCTCAAATTCATCTGAAACGTGAAGA
The DNA here is from genome assembly GCA_022379115.2 of Bauhinia variegata. NCBI lineage: Eukaryota > Viridiplantae > Streptophyta > Magnoliopsida > Fabales > Fabaceae > Bauhinia > Bauhinia variegata. The sequence goes on along the minus strand of CM039436.1, from coordinate 15,679,003 downwards.
ATCATGTTGAAAACTTCCATTTTCAGAGATAAAGAGAAGGGTAACAAGTTAAGTCTTGAGTTTTAAGGATAAGTTGATAAAATTCTTGATTGTTACTGCTTGCTTGTCAGTACTGACAATGCCTGTGCGAGCTGCTTGTTTATAAAGGGTGCCTTTCTTTCTGAACATAGCCGTTAGATCACAAATTTATTTATAATAGGCAACAAAGACTTGGAAGGAATCGACTCTCAACAGAATTGTGCAGTTGACTGAAGAAGCACAGTTGAATAAACCAAAGCTTCAGAGGTGGCTGGATGAATTTGGCGAGCGCTACAGCAAAGTGGTTGTGGTTTTATCAGTTGCTATTGCTGTCATTGGACCACTCATTTTTAAGTGGCCTTTCTTTAGTACACCAGGTAATTTTGGAAATGCTTTGATTAGCATCTTAAAGATAATTATGTTTCTTATACATCCGTTTATAATTCTGAAGTTCCTTCCTTCAGCTTATATAGTGTTTGTTTGATGTAGCTTGCAGAGGATCAGTTTATAGAGCTCTGGGACTCATGGTGGCAGCATCACCATGTGCCTTGGCTGTGGCTCCATTGGCATATGCTACAGCAATCAGCTCCTGTGCAAAGAAGGTATAAGTTGGTTCAACTGTAGTTGATCAGCTCACTATTTCAAAATGCACAACCTCAGATGATTTTACAAGTTTGTCTTTTTTGTTGAAAAATAAATCTATATACTAGGTTGCACCTTTCAACGTTATGTTCACTTCCTTTTGGTAAAATCAAATATAATTGCAGTGTTATTTAGAACCCCGTAAATATGATTTTATGTTTTGCAGTCTTCACTTAATATTCTGCTCATAAGGATAACAATCCTGCAGCTTCTGAGTCCATTAGGATTTTTTTTTTTTTTTTTTTTTGGTCATAGATAATTAGAATGGTGAGACACATGGATCATGAACCTTATGGCTGTAGGTGCTAACACTTGCAAGTGGCCTATGTGTGGTTAAATGGTAGAAATATTATATTTCTCATTGTGTGTATTACACTGTACAGTGTATGAATATATACACTTAGGAAAGGTAACTGAAAAGCTAAAATCAAGGGATCAGTTATCCCTAATATTCAAATTTAAATTTAAACAATCCTATCTCCTATTTTCCCTCTATGAAACTGTCAGCTTGTTATTTTACACTCCCCTCAAGCTGAGCAGTAGATGTTTAGCATTCCAAACTTGGAGCCAAGTTCTTCAAACTTATTTTTGAATAAGGCTTTAGTGAGTATGTCTGCGACCTGGGATCTTGAAGGAACATGTTCCAGGTTAATGATCCCTGTTTTGAGTTTTTCATTTATAAAGTGCCTATCAATCTCGACATGCTTTGTCCTATCATGGTGAACTGGGTCTTTTGTCATGGCGATAGCTGATAGATTATCACATAGGACATTTATGGGAGCTGGTTGAATAATACTTAGGTCTGTCAGGAGTCTTTTCAGCCAGATGCCTTCACTTATACCATTAGATAGTGATCTGAATTCTGCCTCAGCACTACTGCGTGCCACAACTGGCTGTTTTTTGCTTCTCCATGTCACAATATTACCCCAAACGTAGCTGCAGTAGCCGGATGTTGATTTTCTGTCTGTAGGTGATCCTGCCCAGTCAGCATCAGTGTATATGTCAATGTTTCTGTTTTCATTTTTCTTGAAGAACAAACCTTTCCCTGGGTCTTTCTTAAGGAACTTGAGGATTCTGTATACTGCATTTAAGTGTTGAGTTTGTGGATTGCTCAGAAATCTGCTTACTATACTCACAGCAAAGCATATATCTGGCCGAGTGTGGGTTAGGTAGAGGAGTTTCCCCACTAACTGCTGATATCTCCCTTGATCAACTGAAGTTCCTTTTTGGGTCATATATCAGTTTGATGTTTGGATCCATAGGCGTGTCCATAGGCTTGCAACCAAGCATACCGGTTTCCTTAAGGAGGTCCAGGATGTATTTCCTTTGTGCAATGGTTATTCCCTGTGGAGGAGTCCAGTTCAGCACATCCAGTCATCTTCCCGGAGCCCATTTCCTGAAAAATACATTGATGATCAAACTTAATTTGCCATTTCAAATCTTGATGAAGTTTGCGGACAGATATTAAATTGCAGTGAAGATGAGGAACAAATAAGACATGAGTGAGCTGAATGGTGGGTGAGATCACAATTTTACCATAACCATCAACTTTGGCACACTTGCCATTGGCAATGCGAACACTGGCCAGATTTGGATGTGAGTGGAATTGAGAGAACAAGGAGATGTCACCTGTCATGTGATCGGAAGCACCAGAGTCAACTATCCAAGCAGGTGGGTTTGCGGAAGCATTTAGAGCAAGTGATGGGTTGTTTTGGTCATTGTTAATCTGTTCTAGGTGGTCATTAGTGTTGTGGGTCTGTTCTGGGTGAATGGGAGAGGAAGTTGAGGTTTCGGGGTTGTGTGACAAACCAGGTAGATCATGAGTTGGACCAGGTAGGTCATGAGTCGGATGAATTTCCCAAGCTGTTGGTTCCAAGGATGTGTTCTCCCCTGAAACACAGTTTTGGGAAAGAAAGGAAGGTGTTCTATAAATGTCACGTCCATAGATTGATAGAATTTTTTGGTGACTGGGCAGTAACATTTATAACCTTTTTTGTTGGATGAGTAGCCAAGAAAAATGCATTTAAGGGCTCCGGGGAGCTGGCAGGGACAGCAAGGGAAGTTGCTTCACGTGCCATGTGTGATTGGAAAGACTCAGAAAGAGGATGAAGACCGCCTAGGTGATTGGCGGAGGGCTGCCGGAAATGGCTAAAGAGGGAAATTTACAGAGCGCAGAAGTGGTCTGGCTCTGATACCATGTGGTTAAATGGTAGAAATATTATATTTCTCATTGTGTGTATTACACTGTACAGTGTATGAATATATACAATTAGGAAAGGTAACTGAAAAGCTAAAATCAAGGGATCAGTTATCCCTAATATTCAAATTTAAATTTAAACAATCCTATCTCCTATTTTCCCTCTATGAAACTGTCAGCTTGTTATTCTACATTATGTTCTTTAGTGAATCGCGTAAAAAGATATTCAGATTGTTCTTATCCAACTTCTATGTGAAAAATACACCTTTTATTAGGGTTCTGACGGATACGTTAATTTGCAGGGTATACTGCTCAAGGGTGGACACGTTCTAGATGCTCTAGCTTCTTGTCAAACTATTGCTTTTGACAAAACAGGAACATTAACAACTGGTGGACTTGCTTTCAAGGCAATGGAACCAATTTATGGTCATAGCATTGGCAACACCAGATCAAAATTTTCTTCCTGTTGCACTCCTAGCTGTGAAAAAGAAGCTCTTGCTGTTGCTGCGGCCATGGAAAAGGGTAACACTCATCCCATTGGAAGGTATCATCGTTGAACTGATTGGGTACAAAATTATTTTTGAAACATTTTTACTGTTGCAAGTTGCAACGTCACTGTCATTCATTTTCTAATCCATAGCTCATCCTCTTCATTCTCGTAAAGAAGAGGGGGCTGTAGTTCTTCCCATCGTCTCTAAACTTTCTTTGCGTTTAGCTATTCTAACATGAGTCATTTGCCATTGCATATGCTATTTAAGTCTTTAATCTTCAGTTGTGTCATCTTATATTTGCAGTGCATGATCCTGAATGTGATTATTTCTCCTTAGTCTTTCTTACTTTTTTCTTTTTTGAATATTGCAGGGCTGTGGTTGACTACAGTGAGGGCAAAGACCTCCCATCTGTTGCGGTTGAAAGTTTTGAGTATTTTCCTGGTAGAGGTCTCATTGCTACTCTCAACAGCAGTGAGGTACTATGTTGTTATGTGCTTAGAACTTTCTGATTACTTGCTTAAATTACGTTGCTTGGCAAACACGGTAATTATAATATGCACAGTTTCAGTCTCTCAGACTCATCCGCCATTCATTTCATGAGTTGTCTAAAATGTGAGACTTCTAAATGTTCCCTTCTGCATGCACCTACTTAATATTGTACTGAGGACCCACGTAATAAAACAGAGTGGGCTTCTAAGATTGCAATCTTCCTTCTTGTAAATTCTTCTTGTGAATAACAAACACAGTGATTTAAATTGCATTTTGTTTTGTTATAGTCAGGAACTGGCGGGGCTAAGCTGTTGAAAGCATCACTTGGGTCTGTGGATTTTATCACTTCATTTTGTCAGTCTGAAGATGAATCAAGAAAGATCAGGGAAGCTGTTAATTCATCTTCTTATGGGAGTGAATTCGTTCATGCTGCCCTTTCAGTCAATGAAAAGGTGGTGCATTGAATGACATTTCTTTTCTTGGCTGAGGGGGTGTAGTGTTTAGCATTCTTTTGAAACGGACCTTTCTACTTCCTCTGTTGTAAAAAATAAATAAATAAAACACTTTGAACCATACTTTCTCATCCGTTTCCACAAGAGCCTTTTTTTCGTCATCAGTTTCCAGATGAACCTGAGTTATCACTTTGTGCAGGTAACACTAATTCACCTAGAGGATAGACCTCGTCCTGGGGTTTCAAACGTCATACGGGAATTGCAAGATCAAGCAAGGTTTCGTGTGATGATGTTAACTGGTGATCATGAGTCCAGTGCAAGGAGAGTTGCAACTGCTGTAGGTATCAATGAGGTTTATTGCAGCCTTAAACCTGAGGATAAGCTTAGTCATGTAAAGGACATCTCAAGGGATATAGGTAAGTTCCACTTCCACAATTGCGATCCATTTTTCCCCCCATCAATCACTAACGCAGGTTCATTTGCCTATGTTCAATGCAGATAAAACTTTTGTTGTGCATCGGTTTCATACATTATATTGTTGATTCTCTAGAACACATGATGTCTTTTTCAGATGAAATCTTCCGCATGTTCATTTTCTTTTTTGGTTTTTACTTCTTGCATGGTTTATGCGCACCCCAATCTCTCTGTATATGCTATTTTCTTCCACTTCACTCCACATTTCTACTCAACTTAAACATATAGATTTTAGATGAGCTAACCTTTCAGCTTTATCACAGGGGGAGGTTTAATAATGGTCGGTGAAGGTATCAATGATGCCCCAGCACTTGCTGCTGCAACTGTTGGGATTGTGCTTGCTCGGCGTGCTAGTGCCACTGCCATAGCTGTTGCAGACGTCCTATTGCTCCGAGAAAATATCACTGCAGTTCCATTTTGTATTGCAAAGGCTCGCCAAACAACTTCACTCGTATGTTACCATTTCTATGTTATTGTATCTGTTATTATCTGCATTTTGATTTATTGGCTTACATAAAAGTTCACCTGCAGATCAAACAAAGTGTGGCCCTGGCATTATCCTGCATTGTCATGGCCTCTCTTCCGTCTGTTTTGGGATTTTTGCCACTGTGGTTGACGGTATGAAATTCAATTTGACTTTTTGATACTGGATTTTAATTGTAAATTGTTATTCATGTTTATCTGTGTGAAACAAGATGAACACGATTTTTGCTGCATAACTTATTCTCTTAACCCTGGCATATTCTGTTATTGAACCGGGGGAATGTGAGCTGAGTAACCAAGTAACCTTCTTTTTATGGTGTCCATTACAATTCTCATAACCAGATTCTGTTAGAAAAGTTGGGTCTAACCTACCATGCATATTGATTTTTACCCCTACTCTTGCCTGGGTCGAATCCCATCTGCTCAGAACAACGAACCTCTCCCCACGCGGGCAAAATAAATCAAATGAAAACACCAGAGGAAAAACATGAGACAAAAAGGAAAAGAAGCCAAAGGAGTGGTGGTAGCTTTTTTATAATGAAATAATACTCGGCTTGCTCGCCAGAATTTCGTAAATAATTTTGTTCTTGAAAAGATGGCCTTGAGCATGTGCACGACGCCACTTACTCTGACTCATATTCTATGTTGCTTCTCCTTCAACCTTATTTTTCGCATGATTGCTCTTTTCCCAAGTTTTACATCTAACTTTTGCGAACGTGCAGGTTCTTTTACATGAAGGTGGAACCCTTCTTGTTTGCCTCAATTCTATACGTGCCCTGAACGAACCAACTTGGTCCTGGAAGCAGGATTTACTACAACTGTTTAACGAAGGTAAATCTAGAGTGCTGTCACTAGGAACAGATAACGTCAGCTCGAGCACCATCAATGCCGCAAACGTGTAAGTTGGCGTTCATATTTTAGTTCAGGGATTGCTGATTGTTAGATGGTCATGTATATTGAAAAATATGCTTTTATCCTATTTTGACCGTCCAGAGAATTAGCGTCCCATATTTAGTTAAATCTGGATGTGGGAAATGATTTTGTAAATGAATAAAACATTTTATGATCCATTGACTTAGATGTTTATTTTTACTCCCATCTGAATAGTCGAGAAGATCCTTGCTGATCAACCTGCCTAAGATAATGAATAGCAGAGCTCGCTAGACGATAAACTATAAACACTACACATTTATGTAGTAGAATTAAGCAACTAAATGGTTTACAAGAAAAAGAGTACTCGAATGTATTAGCAAGAACAGAAACTAAATGAACAGTTACGATGTCCTGACTAATTAAATGATGGTGATTTATGCTTAATTAGGGATTTCCATGGCTGCGGCAAGACTCCGTGATCGTATTACCATTTTATTGTCTTCTCGTGTATTAAACTGTATTTTGCACACTGGTCAATATTTCTCCAGCCTCTGGGTGAGATTATCACGTGATCGGTGATCCTCGAATAAAACTATCTCCAACTTTTTAGAACCAGCATTTTTTTCTGGCTAAATATCTGACCACTCTAATTCAACTGAAACAGCATTAACTAACTGGAGGAATCTTCAGTTTCAACCTCCGTCCACTGTCGTTTCACCACCAGCCGATCATATCCTCTATTTAAGTAACTGAAAGCGGCATTAACTTTAAAAATTTTAACGAATCAGGTCAAGCCATTATTGTTCAAGTAGGTGATCACACTTATAAACATAATTTCACGCTCCTAAACGTTTGTTCTTCTCTCTCCTTCCTTCTGCTAGAAGGAATATTTGCATTAATTTACTATTGAAATTGTTTTATTGCTCTAAATTCAGAAATCATAAAATAAGGGTAGTTATAAAATCCTGTTGTAAATAACAGAATAGATAAATTAATATTCAGACTTCTGCGGATATTTTTCATCCTACATCTTTTGAGTTACTAGTTTCTGTTTCTTTGCGCACTTAAGCCCCTGGAGTAACAGGACTAAGACGGTAAATTTGACGAAATTCTCATGCTTCCCCCATTCCTTCCTTGAGGGACTTTGATGGGGATTTCTCCGCTGCTCAGGAATGAATTAATTTCATCCCATTACTCTTTCTTACAACCAAATACCAACCCACCTCCTCTCTGTACATGGACCAAAATTATTGCCTAAAGACACAAAAAAAGAAAAGGAAAAAGCTTCTTTTTTTTTTTCTCCCTCATTTTCTCGCCCCCTATTCTGTTCCATTATCTGATATTTACGAATCGATCCTGCTAATCCCGATACGCTTCACCGAAGCGTTCCTAAAGCCATCGGCTGCCTGAAAACACTTGCCATTCTGCTCCGCCATATAATTCCTCACCTCCTTCCTTATCATGTCCTGCATCACCGCTAGCAGCTCAGAACTGAGATTCAATGGCACCTGTGCGAAAGCCTTTTGGGTCACAGCCGACGATGAACCACCCTCACCGCCCCGATCATCACGACCCAGCTGGAGCAGATTTTGCATCGACATCGTAGCTGCCGAAGGGGCCTGCGCCGGGGTTGTAGTCGCAGCTGGAGTTGGGGCCACCACTGGTAACAAAGGCATGGTGTTGGACAGTGGCACTGTGTTTATTGACTCTGTAGGCCAATTCGACACCTCGCAGGAATCTACACCAGGCAGGGACAACGATAATGATGTTGGAGGATCGTTAGAAGATGACGTTGTTTCTACAGGAGGTAGAACCCCGCCGGTTCGAGGAACAGGTCGGTATACATGGGAAGAAGACACAACAGGAAGACTGGAATTGCTGACATCGGATCCCGATGGGCTACCCGGAGAGGATGGGTTCATATAAAGCCCAGTGGAGACAGGAATAGCAGCGCCAGCACTAACTGACCTCTTGAGAGGTGGCTGGCCATAACTGCTATCGAAGCCAGCTACACCGACGCCATTTTCATCGATCATCATGGAAGAGCACTTGCGCTTCAAGGTGGAGTTCCAGTGGTTCTTGATAGCGTTATCGGTGCGCCCAGATAGAAGACGGGCGATGGTGGCCCACTTGTTGCCGAAACGGGCATGTGCTCTGATGATGGTTTCGTCCTCTTCTGGTGAGAAGGCGCGGTGCTCCACCTGAGGAGATAGCTGATTACACCAACGAAGCCTGCAGGATTTCCCAGAACGACCAGGAATGGATTTGCTGATCAAGGACCAGTTCCTGGGTCCGTGCTTCTCTACCAGCTTCTGTAGAGCATCATCCTCTTCGGGACTCCAAGGGCCTTTGATCCGATCGACTTCCTTTCTACTAGGCGCCATCCTCATCTATTGATTCAGATTTTTATGCACATATAAATAGGAATGAAGGAGAACTAGAGTTCCTAATTAACCAAATCGATAGAAAAAACGAGTTTGAATTTGTTGAAAGAGAGAGGAGCCAGGCCTAGGTCTATGTGTTGTGTTGTTCTATTTCTTAGAGCGTTGGGCTGGTGGTTGCTTGAGGTGCTTATATGTGAGAGGAATAGGAGAGAAGGGCACCGGTTGAGCAAGTTGATCTTTGGCGCTGTGAGCCAGCGTTATGGGCGAGTCGGTACCGCTTCTACCGGGGAAAGCGTTTGATATGGGTTTTGGGATACAGCTGTCATTGGACACGCGTCAGTTCTCAGCTGCTCTGATTTACACAAGTCACCTTCTCTTAAACCGTCTCTGCTTTTTCCTCTTTTATCCTTCCAAATATAAATAAAAATAAAATTCAAACGAACAGGTATAGCCTCCGTGCAAGAGAAGAGCGTCCAGTACACATGCAACGCTCCACTCAATAGCCTCTAACTTCAAAACGGTGACGCTTCTATGTCTCTCTATAAATAAATTCACGGTTTTATTTTTGCTAGTGTTGATAAATAGATTTAGAGTTCTTTTGTTTGTACAAAATAAGAACAAGAGAGGTGTGGTTCACGAATTTGGTGGGAGCGTGGAGGGCGTAAGGGAAATGTGTTTGAATGGAACAGTTCTGGAAGTTAATGTAGACAAACAAATTGGCGAGGGCCAGAATTTTGAGGTTAAAATAAAATAAAATAATAGTATTTAAGGAAGGAACAAAAAACGGAAAGGAAAATGGAGATAACGATGATAACGGTTGGGTTGGGTCGGAAAGGAAAATGGAGATAACGATGATAACGGTTGGGTTGGGTAAGGTTCCTTCTACTTTGAGCCTTAGCCTGAGTTTGACTGAGGACTCCAGGCTGTCGAGCATTTTCGTGTGGGATTTTTAAGCGTCGTCCTTTTCTTTGGAAAAAATTTTAAACAAAAGAGAGAGTGGGCCCACGATTGCACTGAGCTGGCAGAAAACGACAAGATCGGTCGCCGAATCGGAAGGCGAATCATTACTGCTTTCCTGTCAGTCCAGCCTGTATACCTGCCACCACCACCATCCTACCCTATAACGGCCCATTTTATCTCTTTCACCGACACCTGCCGGTCACTTCTAGTCCCTATCCTTTCAAACTTCTGTACGGAGCCGGTTATCACACAAACAACGAGAACAGAGGCAGTTTCCACTCAGCTTCCTCGTGCCAGTTATAAAATGTCCTCAAACTTGTATGTAATACTAGTACTATATTATATTAATTGATTTTTTTTTTAAGGAAAAAGAAAAAGAAGAAGTAATACTCCGAATCTGAAGCCCCAAGTATTTGATTAAAAAAGTATTAGATTAGATTATTTAATTGAAAGTGGGGATTAATTAGATTAGATTAGGGGATGGTATTTAAAAACAAAAACAAAAAAGTATGGGAAAAGGGCGAGAGAGATGGTTGTCGGGTAGGATGGGAAGGATATGATGAACGAGATCCGTATCCATTTCTGTTACTCGTACGTCGTACCTACTACCTAATGCCGCTTGCTTGGTTATGGACATGTTCTTCCTTCGACATTATGTGCTTGTACCACATTTGTATCACCTATAGTCATACTATATTAATTATCCTATGTTAATATATCATCATATCATATGCGCACTAAAATCATTTAGGAAACTTTTTTATTAAATAACTTACATGTTTTGTAACATTTTTTACTTGAAAATAATTTTTTGCAGGATTTACAAAACCGGTTTAGGTGGAAATACTGAAGAAGCCATAACATCGACGAAGCTTGCACAATTATTCCAGTATATGCTAATTCTGTCACTGATTGTGCACAAATAGCAGTCATGGCCTGACTAAACAAACCTTGCTTTGAGTTTTCTAAAAACGATGGCCATATAGGAACAGAGATAGAACAAGCATAGGCATGCAAAGCTAAAATGAAAGTGATGTAAAATAATTATACTAACCATCATCACGGGTTCGTGTTTTTAGAAATATTCATTGAATTGAACTGAAACTAAATTCTGGGATGGATTTGATCCAAGGCTGGCTTTTACTTTATTCGGAGGCCAAACAAGCAAAGAGATACGGAGGATTGTACTTTGTCAGCGTTGCGTGGGGACAGCTGTAATAAAAGGTGTTTTTTTTTTTTTCATTAAAATTTATCATCAACTCCTGTGACATGTGACATGTGCAATTACCAAAATATCCGTACTGGTGTTTGTTTGGTAGTGCTAATAACTATTTATCAAGTTTGAGGTCTAAAACCGTTGATATTAGTTTAATTATCAGATTTATCCAAAAGAATTTTCGTTAGTTGCAGGGGGAAAAACAAAAAGGTCTAAAACAGGACGAGTGGGTACGGAAGGTGAATAATTTGAATACTCACGTGATGGGAATGGTCCTAGAGACTTCCTAGCAGCATACGGTTCATCGGGTCTCGAAAGTAGGGGGTAAAGAAAAAAGAATTTATTGTTTTTTTAATTGAAAAAATAATTGTTAATATATTATTTTTCCCATACTCTTATTATAACTATAGTGTTTATAATTTTCAGATCAAAAAAAACCTTAGCGTTTATATTTGAATGTCAATCTTATAAATTTAAAAATAAAATTTTCCAAACCAAAAAAAAAAAAAAAATTCAATATACAGATCATCTAAGTTTCTTCTTTAATTAACATGATTGATTGATTAAGCCAGGTTTACTGATGAAAGACCTGTTAATATTTAAGAGATTTATGATTTAATATTTAATTCTCTTATGTTAAAAAAGAAAAAGAAAAAGATAATACCATTGATTCCTTCTTTCTGTTGAAGCAATAGTTGTAAGAGCTATGGTCAAACCGCCATGGACTACCTCCACACCATAGATGATACCGGTAGCTTTGTGGGTGAATTTTTTTAATTTTAATTTTTTTTATCTTTTAAATTGAATATACTTCATTTTCCAATTTCATACATAGTCTTATCTCTTCACGTAACAAATTTTTATATTATCAATGAAAGTAAAGTATATCACAAATTGCAAAAAAAAAAAAATTATATTTCATAAATGTAATGCTGTAATTTTTTGATCAAAAAAATTTAATAGGATAAAAATCTTAAGAATATCTGTGCACCGCCAAGTCGCAAAGTGCAAACAGGCTGTAAAAGAGATGCAAACAAAATTAAATGGTTCCTTTGGACTTGGATATCGGCCATTCATAAAGTAGAGGCATGAAATGAAAAGGCGCAATCACAGTGTTGCTCCGTCCAATTTCAGGTCCGTAAGCGTCTCTATCCCAGATTTTATTTATTTATCAGAACATAACTTAAAGCACGTGAAAAACGGGGGCTTCAGGGTACAAGGCACAGAAACGGACAAGGACGACAGTTGTTACGAAAGATATGTGTAGCATGCAGACCGCTGCCACGTTGGTACCAGAATTGATAGTTCAACCTCAGACATCAGGCCGGTCCCCAGCTCTGTGGGTCCTCTTCTGTTCCTCATCCCCATATTTTTCTTCCACGACATAGGGTTGTTGAACTGGACCCCATCATCCATTTTCTCTTCTTTGTTGACGTGGCATTATCATAGTCAATCCACTTAAACCTATAATTAACTTTGTATTATTTATCACTTAAATTTAATTACATGAATAATTTATCAATTATCTTTATATATGACTTTTAAACAAATTTTCATCGGTAATATTTATCACTTAAAATTCATAGATTATATTATTTCATTTTTATATTTTTCCATTTTAACGTAAAACTTTTATGTTAAACTAAATTTTATATATTTTAAATAATTTACTCGAAATGACTAAATTTGTACCACTCAAATTTTAGTTGCGTCGTTTTTTTCTAAATTTTCTGACTAATTTCTATATAGGGTCACCTACTCTGCAATCATCGTTTTCCTTATTTATCTTACCGGTATTTGAACTTTATACGCCCATGGCCTTTCAATTTTTTTTTAATTTATTATTATTATTATTGTTGTTGTTGTGACGAAGAAAAGTGTTGGAGTTTCCTTTTGAACCGTCAATGAGATAAGTGATGGGGAGGCCACGTCATGGGCCAGGGTTGCCAGCTATAACGCATTACTATTATTGATTTATTCTGTTCCCTCGTACTTCATATTTTTGTTTATAATTATGTTATTGACATTTTTTTACGTTTGGCTTGGAGATTCGTGAAGTGGCCGATTAGTGACATCCCACGATTCTCGCCATCTTTCCCTTTCTCTTTCTTAAAGCCCGTATATTTTATCATTTTTCAGTTGTCTCCATGCCGTGAAAGGCCTTGCGTGTGCTTGGATTACCCCTTCTTCTTTTTTTTTTCCTCATATTTTCATCTTAAAAAATTATTTAACCTCAAACAAAAATGTTTTCAAAATATTTAATATATATAAAAGATTAATTCACTCAAAAATATATAATTTGGTTTTGAAAAATATGGAGTTATAACCATACTTATAAAAAAATTGAAAACTTCAAGTAAATTAGAGCATATGAATTTGTTAAAATTATAACATGTCTCGTAATTGAAAAAATATTTATAAACTATTTGTCAATAACGTATTTGTATCAAAATAGACTGCCAAACATGTTCAGCTTGAATTTGATCGTGGCAAAAAGACTAAATAAATAATGGAAATATAAAGTAGTTTGGATAAGATGAACTTTATGGCAATCTTTTTTTTTTTTTTTTATGTTTACATAATTGCATTCAAATTTTCAGTAAAATGTAAGCACATTCTCTAGATTAGAAGTGCGTCTGCAAAAGTCCCGAATCTAATTAATAAAGGGTTGATTTAATAATAAATAAGTTGTCTTTAAAATGTTTTAAAGTTATAATTGTGAAATTTAAGACTTTAAAATTATATATATTAGATATTATTTATTAATTATAATTTTATATTTTAAAAAAATGTAAAAACACTCTAAGAATTGGAAAAAAGTCTCAAACTTGAATCATAATCGAATACTAGTCAACACAAAATATCATCTTCCTCCGAGAGATTGGGGATCTGCAAGAGCACATGATAATTGAGCTTATAGGCTAAGATATATCTTGACTTTATTCGTTTCAATTATTATTATTGATTGATTGATATTGTAAATAAGTTAGGTGAGACGTGATAGTACTAGTAGTTTAGTTTAATATCCCAATAGGTACATGCATTGCATGAGCAATAAATGTCGGTTAAGAGAATTTTGATTAATACTATATAACATAATACGACGGTCCATTATTAAAATGGTACGATACAATTTGAGAGAAAGCGTGTTAGACTTTGGAACTGCCATCTTCCCAACCGACTAGCATCAAAATTAAGGACATGGATTACCTAAGCGTACGTTTGATTGGGTGGAATAGGTTTTAAGTGAGAATGGAAAGAGAAAAGGAAGTAAGAATGGAAAGGAGTATAATATTTACTTTATGTTTGGTATGTTAAGGAAAGGAGTGAAGTAATGAAACAAAAGTTCAATTCAAATATCCTATTACCTTTTAAATAAAAAATAAATTTTTTTAACAAAAAGAATAAAAATATCATATATTCCAAAACCAAATCTATTACAACATAGCAAAAGTAAAATTAGAATAAAAATATCTATTCAAGAAAATAAATAAATAAATTAGAGTAAAATTTAACAAAAAAATTAAAACAGAGTAACCTGTTTCTGCCGCCGCCCTTGAGTTCCCGTAACTTATATTAAGCTCAACCTTTGTTCCATCGCTACTGCTAGTATTTTATTTTTTTTTCTTACATTAAGAGTAACCAAACACCCCAAATACAACTTTTTAGAGGAATTATTCATTCCTTTCCTACAAACCAAACGTAACCCAATAGACAGACAGAGAGGAAAGCAGACTCTGATTTATAAGTCCACCTGCTATCCGTATCTACCACTGCCATCTTTATCACTTTTCCTCTATCTTTTTCTTTGTTTTTCCCTTTGTCCCTTTACTGTACGTATACTATACATTTCTTTCCCTTCACTTTTTTCGCTACTTATTTGTTTATCTGATCAGAATCTGGCCCAGAAATTGAAAGATTTATCACTGACTTCTAAGATTTGTTTTTTTGTTTTTGTCATATACAAGAATTTTAACCCATATATTAAGAAGGGGCATACCCAGATTTAAATCTGAGACTAGTGAGAAAGCATAACCTTTAACACTGTGAATATACGACTGGGTCATTGAATGAGGAGTTCTAATTTTGTTGTTTAGTAGTAATAGAGAAGAAAAGAACAAGAACAATGAGGAGGAGCTATTGAATTGGGTGGTGGAAACTGTTGAATTGCCCGAGTGTTTCTCGGGATTGAATAAGCATATTAGTAGCTTTTTTTCTGATTATGAGAGCGCACGAACGCAAGTTTGTTTAGGTAAGCAAAGATTAATAGTCAAAGACTTGGTGGGACCACCACGCTTCAAAAGAAAAGAAATCAGGCATAGTTGAATCCAACAAGTCAAAAGTAATATATAGTGTGGTCTGTTTTGTTCAGTAAAACAAGCATGATAACTACGGCAATGCTAGCTGGTCCAACTTGTGGACACATTATCTTTTTCTATATATATATCATGTCCATATATAGTGACCCAACTGATTGGGATTGGGTTCTTCTATATAATATTTGTTCATCTTATTATGTTGGATTATTCTGTGTGGGCTAACATAAATTAATTATTTTATTTTAAATTTAGATTTAATATTTAGTTATTTTTAATTAGCGATATTTAAAGACAGCAGCAGCTCTCTTTGAAAGAAGCCAAATCCCTCTTTCAAAACATTAAATATTCATTTGTTTATTTGATTTGGGGCAATTCAGCAGCAGCTTCAGCTTCCAAGGTATAAATCAATCAGCGAGTGATTGAGGACAACCTAAGATAATTGCACTGTTTGCAGCTGATAGCACTGTCTCAGAGTCAATCTAATCTAATAATACTGACAGTTGTACTGCAATATATACAGATAGAGATGACATTGAGGACTATGGTTTTTCCATTATAGTCTAAACCGCTTTAGCATCTGATATAATGCAATCCATCTAATTAATGTGCCTTCTTTTATGCCTTCTACTTTATTTTGAACCCATTAAAACACTTTGAATCTCATGAATCATGATTAACGAAACCTATGATTGAAGTAAAATATTACTCTCATGATCATCATACTTCTGTGTTCACTGTTTAACTTTACTTTTTAGTAATTTAATTTCCTCCTTGGTTCCATTATAACTCCTTAAAACTTAAGCAACAAATCCTTCCACTTTCCTTTCTACCCATCTTACGAAGCCTATGATACTATAAATAATATATATATAAGTTCCCTCGAAGAAATATTTAACCTATTTTTTGTTGTGTATCTGAAGTTTTTTAGATGGAAGAAATGCACCTAATGTTAGCGATGGAAACCCACAATTATCTAATCATTTGCTTAAAGCAAAGGGACCATTAAGAAAAGGAATTGAAAGTTGAAACGGCGGATATTAAAATGATTAATGAAGATATCATTTTCAATACGTCACAGATGTTAGTGGATGTGGAGCTAATTATAGACGCATGGCCACGGCACAAAAAAGATTCCTAAAATATATGCAACCAGTGGCAGATTCTAGGAAGCAAACATACGTGCATTAAATGTCTTTCTCTAAAGCCAGCCGAGAAAACAGAACACACAGACAAACAAACAAAAGTTTCTTCAGAATTCAAGTTAAAAAGATGGCTTCTCTTCTATTTCAATTTTGTACTATCGATAGATTTTAGCCTCCTCCAATAATACGAGTGTTTGTCAAAAGGGTGGAGCCCAGTGTTTCCAATCTAATCTGTGCACTCTTCTCTTTGTAGTGGGTAGGTGAAGGGTCATTATCCTTCAATTCTATTAGTAATTGGTGATTTCGTTAATCAGTTTTATCTCAAGTTATTAACGCAGATTATAAATCTTAAAAGCAGTTTTGTAGCTGTTTAGGTAAGAACCAAGTTTTAATAGCATGATTACAATGGCTGTTCTTTTGGGAGCAAATCCTATCCAAAGCTCTAATTGTGGTGTATAAAACTCCACCTTGTCAAAAATGATTAGGACCTAAACTAAACTACAATGGCTGTTCATTTGCTTTCACATAGACTCTGTTTTACTTAAAAGTTATATCAGATTAACTCAACTCACTCTGCTGGCAACCAAACAGGGATGTGCCAACAACCTAAGTTTAGCCGCCCAACAGTAGAAAACCGAGTAACGAATTTGAATTTCAACGTACACTTATTGGACGGTAGGTTTGGTCGTGTGGGGCATGCAAATTTAAGTATGAATGGAAAGATAAAGTTTAGGCTCTTCTTCTTATAGTGTCTCCAATCCTTCTTTGTTCTGTTTGGATTGTTGGGTCTAATTGTAATGCCTATTAGTTAGGTTAGGTTGGCTCTTTCTTGTTTCTTTGTGGCTCGTGGGACCCTGCAATTACCAATAATTGGGTCTTCTTTTTTATTGTTTTTGGTTCTGTTATTATTCGTGATAATGACTACTAACTGTTAAGTTTCTTCCTGTTAACTTTTTTTTGTTCAATTTTAATTTTCTACTTTGTCTTTGCCACCAAGCTTGACGGATTCCTTTCCTTCACCCACATTAGAAAAGTAATAGAAAGTAAAAGCCTTTTCTTTCTTTTTGCTCTTCTCTTTTAGATTCATAATATTAAGTACAAGACTTGGTCCAAACTTAGAGATAAAATCATGGGATTAAGGCAAAACAACAATTGATAACTCCCAAACCAACACATCCCCCTCCTCCTTTTAATTAATGAAATCTTAAAACGTGTGCTAGTGCCAAGAAAACCAGAGACAGCGACGGGCTAAACAAAATCAAAGTCTTATATTTAACTCTGACAAGTAATCAAACAAGTTGACTCCGAGAACTATAACGTTGTTAAGTTATTTAAGGAGCTTCATTAGCAATTTCGTACTACTCTTCGACGACAAGTATAAATCTCTACAGTTATACGTCGATGGCTAGTTTAAAAATGAAAATAAAAAGTCGGCGACTGCGAGCTCATTAAAATATCAACCCATATAGCCGCATATATGATATTCTGTAGGTTCACCCAGATGAGAATTTGACAATAATTTATTATTTGTATTTTTTTTTCTGTGTTTCAGAAATCATGAAGCAGTTTGGATAAGCATGTATAAAAAGGAAAACCATTGGCTATGGTATTTCATCCCGTAGACATTAAAGTCATGTTGCAAAATCCAAGCAAAAAGGTAAGGGGGAAATTGCAAATTGATTGAAAATTTTAAATTTCTTTTTTCCCCTTTTTTTCATTCTTATGTGTAGAAAAAATATTAAAAGAAACTTAAAAGAGACAAATCAAACTCTCCATCTAATAAGTTTAAGTTTGAATATTCAATAATTTTCTTAAAATAAGAATTTAGACTATTGTATCATCTTCTCATTTTAAAATTTTGTTGTAACCAAGAAAACAAAATATTGAAAGCTCATGGCCTTTCAACATCAAAGATGATGGGAGCATTAGATTGATGAGGATTGGTATCTAGATCTAGAAATAGCTTTCAGGGCTGAGTAATAAATTAGACCGACTATTACAGCTTGGGGCTATGTAGCTATATAAAATAATGCAGTTGCCATCATATAAATGAACTGGTAAGCAAATTGCTTTGGTTAATTTTTTATTTTTTATTTTATTTTTATCTTTTGAATATTTTAAAATTAAGTATCTTTCATCACATTCTTTTTTTTTTCTTACTTTTAAAATATATATTAAATAAATTCATTCTGCTTTGAATGTGTGCAATTTTTTCTTCTTGATTTCATTAGGGGTAGAAGAAACCCAAATCAGGTAAAGACAAAAAGAAATAATTCACCAAACACAACATAACATAGTTGATGAAGGGGAATGAATGCGTGGTGGGAGTGTCGTGTCAAAAAGAGGCTCCAAACTAACAACGGCACCCAAACGGATTACAAACAGAGTCGCTGGTTTTGGGACCATTAACAATACACGCCCCGTCAAATTAAATATCTGACAACTTGCTTGACATTAACTTCTACTTTTTCCATCTATGACATAACGGTTTCTTAGTTTTTGGATCTAATGAAAACCTTGAAAATATTTGAGGCTCAGGTAATATAATTAAAACCACCAGAATGAAATGAAGAACGTATAGGACTCAAAGTGTGATTTTACCACCCCTCTCCCCCAAAAAGGAGTATCGTAAATTCATAACGAGCAATGGAAAATATAACTATTTAAGTATCTCTGGATCTATGAAATACTTTCTCTCATTATGGAGTATGGACATACCAAAGTGCACCCTACCTTTTTAGTTTTTCAGAGTCCAGGCCGTGTTAACAGGGAAATGGAGTTAGTGGGCTGGGCCTCTCTATGCATTAGGACGAAAAAAAATTTAAAATCTTATTCGTATGGACAAAAACCATCGGGCAGGAAAAATAGATGATCAAGCATGGAAAGATTAGTCCACGTGTCTCTTCTATGCCACAAAAATAAATAAAAATAAATAAAATACAGTGGAGACAGCAAAGCGGCATGAATCTGGCACTGGCAGTGGGAGCTCCGCGTTTATCTTTGGGTTCATTTCTCCGATCAACCCGATATAACCGAATCCCCTTCACGACTGTGACGTTAGTTCGATTGTCCTCATCACCATTACGACCCATGGCCATGGAGCAACAGCATCAGCATCCAAAGCGAGTGGTTGTCTGCGGCAGCGGTGCTATTGGGGAGTGCACGGCTTACTTTCTCGCCAAGAATGGCGCCGCCGTCACGCTCATTTGAGAAATCTGACGTGGCTTGCGCCGCTTCTGGAAAAGCCGGTGGGTCCCTTAGCCCGCACCAGCTTTAGTCTCCACCGTTCACTCTCCGAAGAGCTGGATGATCCCCAATCCTACGGTTACGGGGCCCTGACCACTGTCAGCCTTGCTCTTACGGAATTAGAGAACCCTCCCAGTCCCTCTGGTTCTAGAGGCTCCAGTGTACCGTCTTGGGTTGACGGGCAGGCTCGTAGCCGTAGAATGATAGGGCCCCGAGAAACCACAGCTCAAGTGCACCCTCTGCTCTTTTCTCGAACCCTGCTTAACAATGCAGTGGAGAACCACGGCGTGGAGGTTGTGATTGGAAAATTAGAGCGTGTGGGGATTGAAGGAGGCCGAGTTGGATCAGTGGGACTTGAAGGAGGAAGAATTATTGATGCGGACGCAGTGGTCTTGGCTCTGGGTCCGTGGTCTAGTAAATTGGAATTGCTATCATCACTGTTTAGAGTGTATGGCCTTAAGGACAATGCTAAGCCAACGCTATAACCCCTCATGCTTTGTCTCTCAGTTTTTATCCCTCCCATGGAGTAAAACCAATGGAGATAGTAGTGTACCCTCGTCCCACAGGTATGGCGATGCCCATTTCTGAACCACCAAAGAGCAAATAGTCATGTTAATTTCTCACACTGGACTGAAGTGTCTGATTGTCAGGGGAGGTTTATGTGTGTGGGGAGTTTGCAGAGAAAGAGGTTCCTGATGATCCTGAGCATATTAGTGGTGACCCTGAATTTATTGGAATGCTCGAGAGGGTGGCTAAGAAAGTGTCAAGCCATTTGGGTAAAGAAGAGGCAGAGTTGAAGGCAGAGCAAGCGTGCATCTTGCCATGTACAGATGATGGGTTGCCTGTGATAGGAGAAATTCCGGGGATCAAAGGATGTTACGTGGCAACGGGGCATTGTTGCTGGGGTATTCTCAATGCTCCAACCACTGGAGCTGCCATGGCTGAACTTGTAATTCATGGGCATTCTAATATTGTTGATCTTAAACAATTTAGTCCAGCCATATTTGTTAAACTAGGGAAGGCCCAGATAAGATTGTTACGTAGTTGATAGTTAGTGCCTTCCCTACCCTATTCTTACTTAGTTTTTTTGGGCTAGGTAAAATGGCAGCCCAACTTAAGCCCATTAGAGAGACTTGGTCTACTATAAGGGTAGCCCAATTATACAATATGCTATTGACATTAAAGCTGGCTCATGTCATGTGCTGGCCTAGCTTCATATGTAAACATTATTACTGTGGGAATTTCGGGAGGATTAAATAACAGTACCATTGATTCAGTAGTAGGCCATTCACACTAATTAATAACAATTGTAATCATAATCACACCAAAAGCAAAGAGCACTTTATTCCCCTAAACTAGAAGTAATAATTAAATATTTCTAATGATGTAATGACTCGTGAATCGGCCTATGAAATATCATGGTATCTATGTGCCAAATATACAATCAAGACAAAATGCCAGTTATGAATAAGGTCTCTAGAGCTGGGTTCTTAGCCGGTCACGCAGGCAGAATCTTAAGGCTAGTCAGTCTCTCATAATTCACATAATTGTTTACTGTTTGCTAGACTTTAGACCAAATCATGACTCAAGACATGCCATGCCTTCCCATTCACGGGGTCGACTCCGCTTACCGAAGCTCAACCGCTGAAACCACTGGACTGAGCTTTATTGACATTGGGTACATGAGTTCTTTCCCTCACCACCTTCGTTGATTTTGACTAAGATTAAAATATTAAAGTTTGTATATGGATTGAAAATGATTGATTACTGATTCTGTTCTATGGGTTAACTTGTACAACAAGGAAAAGGGAGAAACATGATCCCTTCATTGGGGGAAGGAAGAAAAGGAAAGTTAAAAAGGTTTATGGGTTCAAAAGAACAGCTCTTTATTTACACTTGTCCTCAAACAGAAAAGGAAAAAATAAGCCTTATGTGTAACTAGGCGCCAAGCAATGTTGGTTCAATGAATAATAGTCGAGTTCGTTTTAGCCCTTTAATCATTGTACTCCAACTTAAAATTCAGCTCTACAAATATAATGTGTAAGCACTTTTAGTTATTTTTTCTTACCATTTCTATGATGTTGATATTACTGTTCATATTCTTCCTTCCTTTTTTTTCCTCTGTATGCTATTTGACCCTTCTTGAAGCTCCTTTTCTGGACATCTTCCTTGAACAGACATGGTCCCAATCTCTCCTTTCCAGTAGCTACTGCCATCTTTTCTGATAGAAAGAGAATATTAAAGAAAAGCAAGATCTATATGCTTTCAAGAGCATTTTTTCTAACCCTTTTCCCTCGCAAACAAGAAAAGGATGAATCTTAACGCCCAATAATTAAAGATGCTTTTTTCAAGTCTATTAATAGAGATAAAAAGTTTTAACTTTAATAACCTTTAATCTAAATAATCATGTTTACTATTATCTGACCTTTTGTATCTTGATTTTAACTTATTTTTTAAAAAGGTCATTAACCTAGCTTCTCACCTATTAGTTTATTTTAATATGAGGTCAGTAAAGCTGCCACCAAATAATGAAAAAACACGAAACAAGCAAATAAAGAACAAGATGATAATGCAAGCCATAATGCATCCCCATGTGTGACCTGAAATCTGAATCCTTATTCCCTCTAGTCTGAAACAGAGCTGCCCTGTGCTGCCAAGGACCAAAGACGTTACTCAATTTTTGTCTTGGTGTCAATAATCTAATGACAAATCTAAAGCATCTATTTGCGCTTCATAAAAGTTCCAAACAGAGATATGGTGGTCCAAATTATCTCCTTTTTTAATTTTCTCAGCTAATCTGGTCGGTCCAAATTGTTTTGTCCACCGTCAAAAACAAGGATACCTTTTACTAAGAATAGTACTATCATTTTGATTTTGTACAAACGCAATCCTCAGCCAACTTAGGAATTCTAGTTATGCGATCGCAAAAGGAAATGGCTTTTGGGTTGCTGCACTGATTAGTAAACAGACACAAACATAGACCACAATTATTGATCTTGTACCATGTATTTATTGTCTCCCTTGCTCATCAATGGACCATGTATTATCGCGGTAAATCAATTTAATGTGTTTTTGTCCTTGATTTCTGCATGCATGACTAGGGATGACAATGGGGTGGGATTATAATCTTCCTTTTTATCTTTGTTGAGAATTGGAGAATCGTAAAGATCAATTTTTTTTAAAATAAAAATATATTAAATTTTGAATATTTATAACGTTAAGGTTTACTATATAAATTAATAAATAATCATAAATTTAAATCAATTAATATAAAATTATAGATATATTTTCATATTTTATATAAAAAAATATTTATAAATTAAATAATTAAATTATATTTATTATATGTATTTTATTTTATATGTAAAAATATTTTAATAACTTAATATTCGAATATTTTCATTTTTGTCCCGTCGAAAATCCCATCGGATCCCCACTGAAGGAGGAGAAATTATCATCCTATGCATGACATGCAGCAGAATTTATAGAGATCACTCCACCAGCAAATGGGAAAACGGTTACTGAACATTGAATGAAGACTATTTCAAATTAAACGCAGAAAAGACGCTGTGATGAGATAGTGTCCTGTTCTGGGCCCCTCAAGACAATGGTAATTCATGGATGCTGCGCTAATTCATTTATTGCAAAAAGAAAACACTGTTTAATTTCTGTAAAACTTTCGGGTAACAGTAAGGTTCATCAAATGATGCTGAAGTTTCTTTTTCACATTTTGTTTTTTTAATTCACCTGGCTTATAAAGAGGAGGGTTGGTCTGTGGTCTATGGACTCCGGAATTTGCTTAATTTTTGGTCCAACTATAGAGAGAAAAAGAACAAATGACAGCAATGACGAGGGATAAATCATACCGTTCTACTATCTCCATTTACCATTTTTTTTAGGGAGATTGACAGTGACGTAGAAATAACCCTAGATTTTTTTTTTTTAAAAACAACCTTGATTTATGAAGTCAATGATCATAGGGGTTTCTAAAGCTTCCAACTCCACCTGGATGTCTATTAGTGGCGAAGATGCTATTCTCGCACTACTTTACGTGTATGGTACTAGGAAGTGAGAGAACAAAACTGCACTGAGAAATTAACTATTCAGCCTCACCTTATTTTATAGCTGTGTAGCTGAACACACAGCATATTTGTAAGAGGTTTGGCTTTGGTGAGCTGTTCATCCTGCAACTGTTTTTCCTCTTTTTTTCAATATTCTATCCACATGGTCTCTGTTCCATCATAAATCTTTGCTAGCTCCCTCCCTCTCTTATTTCTCTCTGTTATGATTTCGAGAAACGTGGGATCACTCTGTAAAATCATGAGCAACCCAAGTGCTGTTCTCCATTTAAGGTGGAGAATTCTTGCACTTGTTCTTCTTGTTAATCAATCTTATGGGCTGAACAAAGATGGTTCTCTGTTACTTTCTTTCAAATATTCTGTTCTGAGTGACCCTACGCTCGTGCTCGGAAACTGGAATTACAGCGACAGGACACCTTGTTCATGGAACGGTGCTACATGTGCGGACATATCAGGTGAAGGTGCAACAAATGCTGAAGCTCGAGTAATCGGTTTATCTCTCCCGAATTCTCAACTTCTGGGTTCTATTCCTAATGATCTTGGTTTGATTGAACACCTCCAAATTCTTGACCTTTCAAACAATTCGCTTAATGGGTCTCTTCCATCTTCTCTTTTTCAAGCTTCTCAGCTTCAATTTCTCAGTTTGTCTAACAATTTGATATCCGGGGAGGTTCCGGATTCCATAGTGCAGCTTAGGAATCTTCAGTTTCTTAACCTTTCTGACAATGTTTTGGCGGGAAAAATACCCACCAATCTGGCGAATATGCAGAATCTAACAGCTGCTGCTTTGAATAATAATTACTTGTCTGGTGGTCTTCCTAGTGGCTTTCAAACGTTACATGTTTTGGATCTGTCTTCCAATTTAATTAATGGGTCTCTGCCTACAGATTTTGGCGGTGCTTATTTGCGTTACATGAATATCTCCTACAACAGAATTTACGGAGAAATTCCAGCAGAGTTTGCCGAGAAAATTCCAGGTAATGCCACCCTTGACCTCTCGTTCAACAATCTCACCGGTGAAATTCCAGATTCCATTGTTTTTACAAGCCAACAACCAAAGTCATTTGCTGGGAATCCTGATCTGTGCGGAGAACCAACCAATAATTCTTGCCCTAACCCTTTTTTACCTTCTTCTCCACCAAATGTCTCTGGGCATTCTTCTCCCCCTGCATTCGCCGCAATCCCAAAGACAATTAACTCTCCTCCTGATTCCGCCACGCCACCAGAATCGGCAAATGGCTCTTCTCAGCAAAAACAAAACGGGCTTCGACGAGGAACAATTATAGGAATCGTAGTTGGAGATGTTGTTGGTATCGGAGTTCTAGCTTTGATTTTCTTGTACGTGTATCGGTTGAAGAGAAAGAATGCGGAGAGTGCAACAAAGAAGAAAGCCATCGCAGCAAATAGTGATTGGTCATCGTCATCATCTGAGTCAAGAGGGTTCACAAGGTGGTCGTGCTTGCTGAAAAGAACGGAGGAAGAAGAGTCGTCGGAGAGCAGAGAGTGTTCTGATAGTGATGTAGAAGAACAGCATACTCACAAAGGTCATGAAAATCAACGGCAGCAACTAGCAGAGGAAAATAAAAAAGGAACCTTGGTAACTGTTGAAGGAGAAAAAGAGCTTGAAACCGAGACGCTCCTAAAGGCCTCAGCATTTATACTAGGTGCTACTGGTTCGAGCATAATGTACAAAGCTGTGCTTGAAGATGGCACAGCATTAGCGGTTCGCAGAATTGGTGAGAGCAGCGTGGAACGGTTCAAGGACTTCGAGAACCAGGTTCGGGTCGTAGCTAAATTGATGCACCCCAATCTGGTTCGCATCAGAGGTTTCTACTGGGGGAACGACGAGAAGCTCATCATCTACGACTTCGTTCCAAATGGCAGCCTAGCCAATGTTCGTTACAGTAAGTCCCTTCTCTCCCTACTTCTCATTCTCCATCCAACAACCCACCTCACTAGGCATCCCTGCACACTCCCCTTGTGCATGATAGCAAATTGCATTGAGTTCTACTAAATTGCGCGGCACATAGAGAATAGGATATTATCTTGACGTTGACGGTGGAGTAGGTATAAGTACACTGAAACCTTTTTCTTTAATGCATTGATAACATGTCGAGACGTAGAGCAATGGCTTTCTCGTACGGATATGCGTGCCCATAAGTGGAAACACATAAACCATTGTTTTCATACTCACGTCACTTTATTTCGCATTGGAAATAAGGCTCTTTCGTTGTTTTGGGAAGCCGACATTGCCCCTCCCCCATTTTTTCGTGCTTGTGAACTAAATTTCTGTGCTTGGAATTTCAGGGAAAGTGGGCTCCTCGCCTTGCCATTTGCCCTGGGAAGTTCGGCTCAAGATAGCAAAAGGGGTGGCGCGTGGTCTAGCTTACCTCCATGAGAAGAAGCACGTGCATGGAAATTTGAAGCCGAGCAATATACTATTGGATAATGACATGGAGCCTAAGATAGGTAACTTTGGGCTTGAGAGAATTGTCACCGGTGACACGAGCTATAAAGCAGGTCGATCGGCCCGTATTTTTGGCAGCAAGAGGTCCACGGCCTCAAGCGATAGCTTCCAAGACATCACATTTGGGCCTAGCCCAAGCCCAAGTCCGAGCACCATAGGTGTTGTATCTCCTTACCACGCGCCAGAATGCCTTAGAAATGTCAAGCCTAATCCAAAGTGGGATGTCTGCTCGTTTGGGGTCATGTTTCTCGAGCTTCTAACAGGGAAGGTTGTGGCATTGGATGACATGGGCCAAGGACCTGGGCTTTTCGTGGATGATAAGAACCGGGTATTGCGGATGGCTGACGTCACAATCCGAGCTGACATGGAGGGAAAGGAGGAGTCCTTGTTGGCTTGGTTCAAGTTAGGGTACAGTTGTGTGTCTCCTATTCCACAGAAAAGGCCTCCAATGAAAGAGGTCCTACAGATTCTAGAAAAAATCCCATCATCATCATCGTTCTCTTCATCTTTATATTGTTATGGTCACTGATAAACTACAGTTCGCCACTCTGTTTGGAATTCTGTAGAAAGGTGTATTTACGTTGACTAATTGAGGTTTATGCTTCCATTCGGTTGTTGATGTAATTGTGCGAGGACCATTCACTTCCTGGTTGGCACTAATTCTTCTACCTAATTTTTTTTTTCTTTTTTATTGTCTTTCTACACCTACTGTGATCTTATTAATTTTGCAGATGATAATTGATTGATTGTGCTAAGTTCTGACATGTGTAAATACTTTAATTGACATCTGTGAAGATCTTTTGCTGCTTATTTTGAGCTACATGCCACGAAAAAAAAAAAAAATGTTGATTAAGAACTTCGTATCCAAGACAACTTAGACAACACAGCAATATTTACAAATACTATCATTGAAAGGTCCACATCCTACTTTTCAAGAAATAATTACTTAACATTTTTCAAACTAATAGACAAAAAAAAAAAATGCAAAATATATTTTTTCTTTTCTTTTTTCCTCGCTGAAACAATCTAATGAGCCATGGCTAATGACTGACCGTTACGATTCTTGTTGGGCTCATATTAGGCCCAAAAATATCAGGCTGAAGAGTTCCGAAGGTCCACGGTATTGCTCTGGAAGGCCCAAAAATGAAAAGATGGCCTCCTGTACACTTTTCGAAACGGCGCCATCACGCTGGACCGGGAGAAGTTGCTCGTTCTGACAATTATTTTAAATTGGAAAAATCCCGCTCCTCCCTCTCATTTGAATTGAATCCTCTTTCATGCTCAGTCGTCTGTCCTTCATAGCCGTTAGAGAGAAAATTCTTTGATCTTTCTCTCTCTACAACGGAGAGGTAGTGAGAACCAAAACCCCTCAGGTGTCTCAGAAATCAGAGATGGCAACAAACATCGGAATCATGGATGCGGCGTACTTTGTTGGAAGATCTGAGATTCTGGCTTGGATCAACTCCACACTCCAACTTAATCTCTCCAAAGTCGAAGAGGTAACACCAAAACCCTAATTAATCTGATTCTCAGCAACTATCTTGATTAATTTTGTTTTAAAGAGAACAATGGTTTTTGATGGTTGTGTTTTGGGTAATCTAATTTTCAGGCTTGTTCCGGCGCGGTGCACTGCCAGCTTATGGATGCTGTTCATCCCGGCATCGTACCGATGCACAAGGTTAATTTTGATGCCAAAAACGAGTACGAGATGATCCAGAATTACAAGGTTCTCCAAGATGTCTTCAACAAACTCAAGATCACCAAGGTAAATTTCTCTTTCTCTCTTCCCTAAATATTCCTTGCTTTTTTTTTTTTTTTATGTTGTATTTATGTGAGATGAATCTGGCTATGGCATTTTCTATGGTCATGGTTGAATGCATGAACCCTCTTAATTGATCTACTTTCTGACTTGTGTCATGATTTTCTCTGCCTGGTGCCTGGGTAATGTCCAGCATATCGAGGTCAGCAAGCTCGTGAAGGGTAGACCACTGGATAATTTGGAGTTCATGCAATGGATGAAAAGATACTGCGATTCTGTGAATTCCGGAGTTCTGCACAAGTAATTTAATCTCCACTCGATAAGAACTCTTCTTATTCGTCTATCTACCATTATTTTCTCTTTTTTTTTTTTTTTTTCGGTTTTTATAGTTGTTGCTTTATTCTCCTTCTCTGAAATTTTGTTTGATATCCATTTTTCGGGATTAGATGCTACGGGTAACTGGCAATAGTAGTAATGTGGCGCATAAAAGGCAACAATACATGTTTTCCCTGATATTACCTTGGTGGATATGTTATAATACTAATTTTTCCCGCTGGATGCTTTTAGAGGGGATAAAACAGAACGACATTCAGGCGGTTGAATTCTATTACTCTTTCTACGATTGAAGATTGGTGTCTGTAACATTGGAATCGCTGACTTATGCCTAAGTAGATATTTCATCAGAAACACAAGTGTTTTCTGGATTACCATTTAACTTACTGAATCAAAGTGTCCAACGCTCTACATCATGTGCTTTATTATATTATTATCTACCGAATTTAAGCTCGAAGACTCGAAAAGATTCATACTCCCAGAAGAGAGATGGTGTACTGAGTTGTTTGCATTTTTTTTCAGTTATAATCCTCTGGAAAGAAGAGAAGTCCGTAAGGGAGGAAGAGAGGTAAGCAAGAAATCTGCACAATCCCAATCCTCAACTAAGGGTTCTAATGCCCCAAAATCTCAGTCTTCCCATAGTACTCGAAGGAATGACGTGTCTTCTGTAAACGCCGCAAATCAAACTGCGAATGCTACTAGACCTTCTTCCAGAGGCAACCCCGCTTATGATGAAAAGGTATCCTATTTTCAAGTCAAAGAATTAATTGGATTACTTATTAGAACGGTTTAGTCTTACACACAAGTCATCCCAGATCACAGAGTTAAAATTATCCATTGATGGCCTTGAGAAGGAGCGGGATTTCTACTTTGCAAAACTGAGGGACATTGAGATACTCTGCCAATGTCCCGAGATCGAACACTTGCCGGTACTGTACTCTGAAGTTCTCGACTCTAATGGGAACCGTTTGTCTGATAATTAGAACTGATCATTGGCAATTTTTTGATGTTTCAGGTTGTTGCAGCAATACAGAAGATATTATATGCTACTGATGATCATGGGACAGTTGTGGCTGAAGCTCAAGCCATGCTTTCTTCTCACCAGAAGGAAGCAGAACAATTGAGCCCTATCCCAGAGGTTTTGGAGGAGAAAAGCAGTTCAGAAACTCAGAAGAGAAAGAATATTGTGAATCATGACTTTGATGCCGCTGGCATCACAAATTTGTCTCCGAGGCTAAGGCTTTCGGATGTTTCCGATGTTCACTGTAGTGGGTCACCTCTTATGACTTATTAGAAGTATTACCTTTTCATGTTGTTTCTTCAGATGTTATTTTGAAAATACTTTCTCTAAACATGTTGATCAAATTTCTGTTCCATTTTCCCTTTTTGGGATTTACAACGATTAGGTTGGGCTAGAGACCAGACTATACCGCTATGACTATGATATGTCATGTAACAATGATTTAGTCCTGGTTTGTTTTCAGAACTTATAGCAAAGTTGTCTCGACATTGTTAATTTGTTATTCTATGCCCAGAGGAAGCTCCTATCTAATTGTTTAGCGTTAATGCTTTATCTCTTTGAAATTTTATAATGGATGTCGTTACAGCCAAGTACAAATCATTGCCAGTTAGCACCCGTGTAGCCATAGGGTTATGATCCTCGTAGATCTAAAGACACACAACTGCCCATTCATTTCCGGAGTCTAAAATTGGAGGTTAAAATGTTCCAAGTGTTGTTCTGGTTCTTTATATTTACACGTCATGGATGATCCATTGGATCAGCGTGCTCTGGTAACATGCGCTAACGTGTCTTTGTAAGGAGACCCTCCTCCTCCGCCTATCTATTCGCGCATTGTAGACTTGGTAATCAACTTGCATCTCCCCTTAAAACAAGAAAGATTTATGCATTAGACGAAAAGAAAACAAAAAGAAAGGAAGAATAGGCTACAATAATCACTGCGTCAACATGAATGCCCAAGTTAAAGAGGTATATAACTCTTAGTTATTTTTCCATGTCTATTTTACAGCTTTTCATAGTGAATGAATTAGTATGAACTCCTGTGTCAGAATGAGACCAGGAATGCTAAAGGAGGCTCAGAAAGAAGGGTGGACACAATGGAACATCGATCATCTGCAGGGCAGGGCCAAGAAGAAAGGAATGTGCAGGTGGTTCACCAGACCCATCCAACTCAGGCTTCAAAAACCAGTGGCGGTGTTCTTTCCAGTGCTGCCGCCGCGGTAGCCACCACTTTACAGTCCGCCAAAGATGCCTTGTCTAAAAAGTAAAAAAATTTGGAATGCCAGATGATGATTCAGCAACCCTTTGCTTTTGAGTTTATTCTTCCATTTATATTGCTTGTAGCCCTACGAATGAAATATAGAGACAGATATACAATATCAGTGGTGCATTGATTCATCAGTTTAAATGGCTTGTATTTTTTTTTGCCTTGGTGATTTCACCGTTGCCCACATATGATTTATGGTAATCATACTCAGTTGAACAAATAAACAACAGCAGTAAAATGCTGCTTTCAAATCAAGTGACTACGAAATATGCACTACATTCTCGAATAACAAAAGCATAGAAAATCAATGTGCTTAAACAGAGATATGATAAGACATAAGAATCTCACAGTTTGGAAAATCCACACTTTTCTATACCAATGGCTTCAAATTTCATACCAAAAGACAAAAGGCCTCCTCCACCGAATGTGAAAACCCTTTATTCTCTCGGCATCGTCATCCGAATCTATTCTCTTTTATCTCTTCGTCTTATCATCCTGTGAAGATTTTTCTGGTCTCATTGATGATATAATACGTGATCAACTCGTTATTTTCTTGCTTCCCCCTCCATCTAAAATTTTTCATTCCGGTCTCCTGAGAAGGTAAGTCGTGTTTTATTTTCCCTTTCTGTCACAATTTGAATTCGTTTTTCAGCTTCACTTTCTAGGTTGCTTTTAATGGCACCATTAAAAGATAAAATTGGTTGAATCAGAGGCAAGCATGGGTTTGGCAATATCAAGGCTGTTCAGATTGCTTTACTCAAGGAAAGAAATGAGGATTCTGATGGTGGGTCTTGATGCTGCTGGCAAAACAACAATATTATACAAGCTAAAACTTGGTGAAATCATCACTACCATTCCCACAATAGGTATCTACTATGAGCTATCCACTTCACTTGAGTGTTATAGACCAGTCTTTTTAAGTTTTTTTTTTAGCTAATCATAAAAGACTAAACTTTCCAACCATTTACCTTGAAAGACCTTGTTTGGTTGTTACTGAGAACAATTTTTTTTTCTGGTCAGAATCAAAATAATAATAATAATAATTAGTTCTAACTGATTATGTTGGATGGACCAGGCTTCAATGTGGAGACTGTTGAATACAAAAATGTGAGCTTCACTGTTTGGGACGTGGGAGGACAGGACAAGGTTGTTTTTGCGATTTCTTGGCCTTAATCATAATTTATTTGTGTGCTTATGCTATTTTTAAGTCCCTGGTAGTGTTTTTTTTTCTCTAATTTTAGTTGCGTAATAATTATTGGCTAACTGATTTGTTTGCCAATTTCCACGTAGATTCGACCATTATGGAGACACTACTTTCAGAATACACAAGGTCTTATCTTTGTGGTAGACAGTAACGACAGAGAAAGAATTTCAGAAGCAAGAGATGAGCTCCATAGGATGCTTAGTGAGGTACTTCTATGAACTTTTGATTTATCTATAATTTGTAATGTTTGAACTACTCAAATATTTTAGTTTTAGTTTGGTTTAGATTCTCAAAATTTCAAAACAAAAATTAAACTAAATTGAATTATTCAATTATCGGTTCATTAAGTCAATTTAAATAATTTAATTGTCCATAAAAAAAAAATCTAATAATAACATTCTTAATTATAAGATCAAGCATCAACGTCAACATATTAAGTTTTCCTTTTAAACTGCAGGTTGAACTTCGTGATGCTACTCTACTTGTGTTTGCCAATAAGCAAGACCTTCCGAATGCCATGAACGTTGCGGAAATTACAGATAAACTTGGATTGCATTCACTTCGCCAGCGCCGGTGGTATGCCACATTTTGATTACAACCAACCATATATTCTTCACTAGAAACTCATATCATAGCATCAGAAAACTAAGTTCTATGAATAAATCCAGTTATAAGACCAGAGTCAATTGACGGTGATTTCTTCTTGTTGATTGGTGCAGGTACATTCAACCCACTTGTGCCACTTCTGGCCAAGGGCTCTATGAGGGTCTTGATTGGCTATCCAGTAACATATCTACCAAAACAAGATGAAAATAAGCCAAGCTCATGTCTTAACTACACGATAATCTATCTCTTTTAAGTCAATGTTTGCTGCAGTATGAACCAGCTACATAGGCATCAGTCCAAATGGTTTCTTTAGTACTAAAAATCACCATCATGTGTGATATTTTATAACAAGTATTATGTATATGTATACTGAATTTCTGTAATGAGTATAAATCATCACGAGTCACGCAGAAAGCAAATAAACGTAGACGAGTGCAGTAAAAGTGCTTTATTAAACAGTCAATGCCTCCATATGGAATTTTCAAATTTATGAGATATGGTAGCCTCATTTACAATGCAGGGCTGAACGATCATATCAATTTATCAGTCTCTTTCTGTTCAGACCTGAAAGCTTAAACACCCATTACTATCATACCAAATGTAAGCGAAGCCATGAACGTCTGAGCTTTTCATAATTAATAGGTTTGTTGAACTTTGGCCATCAGCTATGTCCTCTTTATAAATGTTACATACGAATTCTTCATAGTTTGTTACCTTCTTAGCTGTGTGTCCAATCTAAAATTAATACCACCATGCTGTGAGCTGCATATACCCCACTTGGGCTGAGTGAAGACACAGACCACTCAAGTTCTGAAACGGGGGAATAGAATAGTCCAAGACGAGCCCACATCGCTAAATTTCGAGCTACCAAATTCTGTGACCAAGACTTCACTTTGTCCTCTCAAAGGAGCTGGCTTTGGTTGAAAAGACAAAATTACTTTACCTCAATTATTATTCATATATTTAGGGCACATTAATACAAATAGAATGGCCAAAACATCTTTTTGCGAAATTTCCCGCTGCTCTTGCTTTTTGAGTTTCTTGTTTTGTTTCACACCACTGCAAAAACAAGTGTGCTGGACTTTGACATTGTGTCAAAATTGGTACAAAGAAAACAAACTTGCATAGCTGTTTCTCAACTACTCCTCGGCTTCGTAGCTCACATGTGAACTATATTCATATTCACATTCTTGTTATATATAATTTCTATGATTAACTTCAGTATTATTTTGTAGTTTTCTAATTCGCTGGCAGAAAATTATATGGTCAATGTTAAATAAGAAGGACAGAGAACCTATGTAAGAAGGCTAAAGAGCTTCCAAATAGGATCTAATATAACCATGTACAAAAGCAGAGAGGGAGACCATGTTTTTGACTTGGGAATCTCTCTTGCTACTTTTGCATTAGGGTGACAATGTCCCATCTTTGTCATGTGGATTTCGAATCCTTCGATAATTTACTACATGTCGAGTTTAGTTCGATGTAGACGTGTCCTTCCCCTGATCATCCTTGAAGATTTTCTTATATAATGAAGCTTAAAGCTTTTGAACCGTGAGCAAATCAGACTGGGATTGATTAGAAGAATATTTACTCAAGTCTTGCTTTTTGGTGTAAATTATCATGTATTTACATTAAATATTAATTAATTCAATTAAATTAGATAAAATTATAAAAATAACACTAATTACACTAAAACAGTTTCTGTTAGTTAATTTATATATATAGGATCTCAAGTCCTACTTTAAGCCGACACAACAAATGAATACTACAAATTATCAAAAGCAAAGCTCCTTTTCAGTGTAGTTTGGCCCTGCTCCTGAAGATTTGAGGTTGAGGCCTATCTAAGTTTGTTCTGCATATCAATGTCTTTGATCTTAGCTGGGGAGTTACATTGGACAAATTTGTGCACCTGTCACTTCGTTATGCAACACAATCCAAGATTTCAGCTGCCCTAGTCTTATATTCATACCTGCGATGTGACCACTAATACACACAATTAAGTTAATCTTTCCATGAAGCCTCCTAGGTTTTAAGAAACAATGAAAAATAACTACCAGATTTGACTCATCATATGACTCAGAAGTTATTATTTGGCAGGACCATAGCTGTCACTTTATAAAACTCTTTACTCTCCCTCACGGCGAAGACTCTAGCAAACCATCATAACGAGGACATTATATGCAACAGCAACATATAGCGAACCATAACCTACTCAAGGTGGAAAAGAGGAAAAAAAGGGCCACGAGAGCGGAAAAAGCTATCCCTACACAAACAAAACAAAATTTTCCTCATTTATGGGCAGTCATTTTCAAAAATACTTCCAGTGATGACGGGTCTACACCCTTCTTTTTGGGCACTGGGACTTAAGGAAACCCATTTCCTCGTCCTTAATCGTATCTTTATATTACTTTAAAGGTTTAAAACATAATATTCACACGAAGGCTCCTGCAAAGTTACAAAAGAACACATCCAATCGACAGAGAATAGAAATTTTCTCCAACACCAGCCACCTAAAATTTTGTTGGTCTGTACTTCAAATGATCACCTAGTAATTACAGAACTTGTCTTTCAACATTCTTTCTTTAACCAAAAGCGTTATAAATCCAAGTACGAGATTAATGAACTAGGACACAGCGTTTGACAAACTACTGCAAACCAAGCGTCGAAGATGAATATTGAATGTCCACCAGAGAAAAATAGCAACAGATCAAGGTGTTAGAGATAAAACCATGTTATCCTATACCAATCCGAATGATTGGTACTGTGTCAATTCAAAATTCAAGCAAGCCAAAGAATTACATTCCCATTAACTATGGTTTAAACTTCTCTCCCACCCTAAAAGGTGAAAGTAACAGAAAGAGATTGCTGCATTGACGGAAGAGATTATGATTGTCTCCTTGAGGGAAAACAATGATCTATTATCACCTTTGGTTTGATCATGTAGAAGAGCTTCATTCATTGGCCAACTGAAACACTATTACCTTTCCCATCTCTGATCATCTCATAGCAGTCTGTTTACAGCTCCAATTCGACGTAAACTGGAAAAAATTACGATGGTAGATAAAGTACTAAGAAAACAAATGTAACAGATGGCCAAAAACATTATAGTAGTAAGAAACGAAGGCAAGTAAACAAGTCAAGTATTAGTCCCTTCCACATTCACTTTCAAATGTTTGGCAAAAAATGTACACAACAAGGAACATAATATAATCGCAATTCAATGAATAATAACTGACAGATACAAGTTAAAGAAGGCACCATGTGCGCTAGATACTAAGAAGATTATTAACGAGGGCTATTAAACACATCAACAGAAACATGATTTAGGGAACGCAGGCGCATCTTCTGTTCCTGAACTCTGCTCCTCTTTAACACTGGCTCCAGTGAAAACGAGACTGATGATGCCACAGCCCACGAGTCATTTGAGCTCTCGTCGCTGAAAGATGCATCAGTGACGCCACTCGGGCTACTTGGTGCAGATAGGCGCTTGCGTTTCTGGTGAAGATTTGGAATGTCGTCCCGGCATCCTAATAGTTTCAGTATGAGTTTGTAGCACTCGGTCACTTGTTCCTATAAAACGATAACCAGAGAAAAATTATTCAATCATTCATTAAATATATAGCTGATTTCTGAATCAGGATATAAGGGTAATGTAGAGACAGATAGACAATGAAATTTTAGGCACAAACCTCACTGATCTTGAGTAAACTGAGAAGCTGATTTCTGTAGTCCATTGCCTTACTTGGCTCAATCTCTCTAATAACGTGGCTCATTATAGCAGCAGCTAATATAGAAGGGCGATAACTCATAACCAGTGAATCTGGAACCAATTCCAACAATTCATATATGAATATGAGTAACATATTAATAATGTGGGATCAATCTGAATAATTCGTATATCCTGGATTTGATCTTTTGGCATTGAGAGAAAGTTGTTGGATTGCTTAGTTCTTACCCACAATGACAAAGAGAAGAACACGCACGCACTCCCACAGGAACTCCCAATGCAAGCGGCACTTCAAACCGAGTCTTCTCACAATGTGTTCGAAGAAGGAAATTGGGGTCACTGGATTCATCCTCCATTTAAGAGTTGATAGCACTAGGAGCTCCATTCTCTGTATAGTTTTGGCTTCAAAAATGTACTTCGATTCCTCCACCTAATGAAAAAACAAAATCCCACATTTATTCGCTACGGAAATTGGAAAGTATAAGAAAATTAATCAGTAAGTCATATCAGCAAACACCTAGACTTCATCTCAGTATTATACTTATACATACTTGCAAGTCCAAAAGATGTGGCACTTGGGTCTCCTCTACTTTGGCAGCCAGAGATAAACAGGAAACTGCAGTAAGCTGTGTCATCCATGGCATATTCCTCTGAAACCTTTGGCTTGTAATGAACCTATCAAAGTAGTTCACAGCGAGAACGGTCGTCAAAGCAGAGAAACCATAGTGCGAACAAACTTTAGAAATCCATCGCACAGCATCAACACGAGTTCCCTTTAGAGGTCCTTCTTCAATTAGATTACTGAAGCAGAAATGGGTCTCTCCCTCTTTGGAGATTAGGGAGACGAGTTCATCGTCTTCCCAGAACAAGTCGTTATCTAACAAAATCAAAGGCAAAGATGACGACTTTCTCACAGTTGAATCATAACGCTCTCTCTCAATACCATTTTCACAAAAATCTTCCTCGAAACTATCTTCTTCACAGAGGAGCGCATCAAGTACTAACGAAGAGTTTTCTACATCTTGTGCTTCTTCTCTGAGAGCCATCTTCTTCATAGAAGATGATACAGGAGCCCCTCCTCATTATACCCTGAAGAGACTTAACAGAGCCATTTTTATCAGCTACATATGTTTCTCTCCCTAGTCTGCAGAGAGAGCCAAATGCAGTAGAATAAAGGGGTTTTATCTGAGAAGCCCTTCACGCTTGTCCTATTTTGCCCCTTTTTCTTTTCTTTTCCCCCCATCCTAAAAAATTTCTATGTATTAATATACTTTACTATTTAAAATTATAAAATGATATTTATAAAATTTTATGTTAAAAAAAATATAAGATTATTTTTTATTTTTTAAAAAATATTAATTTTAATATTTATTTATTTATTTAACTTAATAAAAATATATATTAATAAATAATTTTTTACCTATATTTTTAAGAGTATAAAATAAATAATATTTGTGTATAATTTTCTAGGAGGGAGTACTAATAATTATTAAATAAAGCTATTTATTTCAAGGTGTTCGGCGCGAAGCAAAATACTAGAATGTAACGGCACGGTCGCCGAGTTTTAGCACGTAAAAGAGTTCCCGTAGTGGAGACAAAAAATCGTAAACAGGGGTATTTCAATTAATTAAGGAAAATTACGTTATATTATTAGATATATAAAATCAATTTAATAGTAATAGAAAGTATAAGTATTTTCAAAAAAATTGGATTATTTAAGTATTAAAAATTAATATTAATCATTTTAAAATTTTAAAAACTTTTAGTTCTCATATTAAAAATTACAAAAATTATTAAAACTTTGATCAAACAGATTATTGCCGTTTTAAAATTCTATTATTGAGCAATAGAAGCTATTCTGGAGCCCAAAGCTAATCAAGACAACCTCGCACAGATTGAGTATCCTATCCATATCCAAAAAATACAGTATTTTGTTTAAACTTTAAAGTATAACTTGGTCTAGGTTGTTAGCCTCCACCGTACAAAAACAATAAAAGGGCACCTTTGCTGCCCAAATCATGTCTTGCCATAAGGCTCCACAGAATCGATACAAACTTTATAATAAGCACATAATTAATTTAGCATGCAACATAAATATATGATCAAGGAAAAATTGATTAC
The DNA here is from genome assembly GCA_022379115.2 of Bauhinia variegata. Lineage (NCBI taxonomy): Eukaryota > Viridiplantae > Streptophyta > Magnoliopsida > Fabales > Fabaceae > Bauhinia > Bauhinia variegata. The sequence continues at coordinate 15,641,036 of CM039436.1, read as the reverse complement.
AAACTATTAAAAATTATCCCTACCATGTCAATTTCAAGCCGACCAGAATCCTTTAGATACCCAATGAGTTTACAATGTGACTATATCCTAATTCCTAAGGAACATCTCTATATACAGGACATTCATATAACGGATTAAATTTTATTCATGCAACATGTCATAGCACATTAAATTTTATGTGCATAATTCTTGAAATTAAACTTATCACATACATTTTTTTTATCAGAACATACTTGTACAGTATGAATTATAACTTATTGAAAAATACATTAACCAACAATTGTAAAGAAAAAATTATTTGAAAAATGTACCCATTCGACAACTTTTATACCGTATTTTTGCACTAAATAATACTGTCAAAACGGTACCGTCGGTACGAACCAGAGGTCCAGAACGAGATATATCGAGTATCTACCGGTGGATAAGTTATACGAAAGCGTAACATAACGTGCACTTATCGGATTTCTGTCGTGGCATCCGTTTGTTACGCGCGGTTTGTTCTATATCCATAGCGTGTCGGCCAAAGATTTGCAATCTGCGAGTTATGCGGCGAGGAATGATGTTCTGTCGGAAGGTTCTATTAACGCGCGGTATAAAGCAGTTGGATAGTGTATGCGGAAGCCAAAAAAGCGTTGACCGAGTGGAACAGAGTGTGTCATGTTCGGACGGGAAGGAAAAAATGTGTTACAACTACTATTCCGTAACTAATAGTATTGCTCGGGGGTTCACCGTTCCTCCTGACAACCTCGAAACGTGCACCAATCAAAAGCGATATCTGGTCAACCAGATTCCTACTACCACGTTAGGAGTATTATTTTTGTTTTTTGGAAAAAAAAGAAGTAGGCAACCAAATTATGTAGAAGTTTGAACACGCGAGCAGTTTTTTCTGTTATTATTTTATTTTTCTCAAAATTTTAGCAGATGAAAAAAAGAGGATTATTTTTGACAATGTTACTTTATTTTTTTGGCTGAGGAAGTTGCTTGTTTGGTGAAATTTTCACATGGAAGCATCTTAAATCTGGCATTAGTTGAAAGTAAAGGACCTTGCTGTACCCAAAAAGTAAATGATCTTGTAGCTTTCAAACTGCACACATAAAAGTTAAAGTTAACGATCACGTTTACGATAAACGAGCTTTTGATTAAATAATCTTAACGGCTTTTATCTAAATAAAATTTGAGTATAAAGAGAGATTTTAATAGTTTGTAAAAGATTGTAGATTAAAACATTTTTACTTTCATGTAAATAATATATTTAGTATGATGCATAAAAAAAAAAATGTTAAAGCCACGCAATTATGCAAGTTATATCCATCCACAAATGGGTAGCATTTAGCAACATTTCTATAAATATAAACTACGTAATTAATAAGAGGGCCAAAAAACAAAAATAACAATTCACGCGAGCTGTTATTATGTTTTCTAATGCATAGAAGACGAAAATAAGCATCATAATTACTTGATGTGGGAAACTTTTATAGACCATGTTTTAAACTACCATGTTAGCTATTATAAAGTTATTGACCTATAAACTCAAATATATAAGTTAAAAAATATTAATCACGTAAATCATATATAGTTTTCTTGTAAGTTCTTGGGATAATACGAATTTTAATCCCAATTTTACTTCTTTAAGTCTCCACTTATTTCTCTTTCAATCAATTGTTCTAGCTTCTAAACAATACATGTATAATAACTTTATGTTAAACAATTTGATTACAACATCCAAGAATACATACAATGTTATTCATTTAAATTTATAAAAAAAAAGATATGTTGAAATAGAAATAACTATAATTATTTAATTTTTTTATAAAATGAGTCTTAACTCAAATACTATATGAGATAACAACACTGTAGATTTTTTTAAAAAAAAAAAAAACAATTAGCATAGGCGTTCATGGCAAAAAGGATTGCTCATGGGAGAGAGAGTATGTATATTGTATTGGAAACGTGAGAAACAGGGCTAGCAAAAAGATCTGAAAAGGCCTGCCGTCTTGTCTGCCAGAAACAAACGCCGTACGTTTTATTTGATGTCTCCTACTCCTCGGCTTTCGCAACTTCCTTTTACTCAATCAGTCAATCTACCGCAGCTTGCTTTCATATATTTAACGAGAGAATTCCAACATTAATGCACTGCAAGTGTGGTGGTGTCATGGCATTTCGTAACTCACAAGAGTTGTTAAAATACATTTTTTTTTTTAAAATCACATTTTTCTATAACATCACATTATTTTTTCTATTTTAAACAATTTAACTAAATCTTTATTTCAAATTTTCAATCCAACAATTCTCAAACGTTTTCTAAATTAAGCCCACAATTTCCTCCCTACCATTTTTTTTTTTTTTAAAGTTTTCTATATTACTAAACTAAATGCTACCAGCCACGTATATCACTTCTCTTTGTACCTTACCCACACCATAATATCTGATTCTGAAATATCACAGGGAGCTTATAATTTCGTACCTTGTCCCTTTAAGGCGATAGGTATTCGGCTTTAGTTCTGGTAGGTGCAAATTATCTCAATGATAATGACATTGGTTATCATTAATTTGTGTGGAAAATGTAGCCTTCGTCCTTACCACCATGGGAATTCTCATTTCTCACCCATGATTCCCTTTGCTTCTCAATCGTACGTATGTATAATTAATTTATTTTTGAAATATTTTTTCCTTGTTATTTGTTATCAAAAATTGTCATTATCGAAAAAAAGAGTTGTTGTATAACTTACCTTAAATAGTTCAATTATTAACCTTCACCAGCCAACACTACCATCACAGCACATCATTGTCCTTTTAGGTTTTACATTAATCAACCGTGTTCCTATGTTATATAAGCAATTAATTATGTCCAATTATAGTCTTACACCATATATTAGTCCACATGCCTAACATAAAATGCCTTGCATTTCTTAAAGACCCACTGGTCCATTCAGTTGGTTCCCTTTCTTGTTCCATCATTTCTCTTTCTCCCTCTTTTTGATTATGAGTAAACAAAGATACAATATAAATTTGCCGCCTAAATAGTGATTATTACTTAATTAATGGCCTTTTACTTGGGAAGCTCTATCTGTTAATGTTAATAATTAAAACAGAAAGTTACAACCATATGAGTTATTTAAGAACAAATTTCCTCGTTTCTGATTCAAAATACATTATAAAAACAGAGACAAAGACCCTTAATCGTATAATCGTTCCCTGTTCCTTGATTGTGTTGCACGATAAAGGGTCTAATTGCCAGCAAAGAGAGAGGTGAAACTTGCATTTCTTTCTGATGCAAAAATCTGAGGCTCCTATGTTTCCACCACCTGCTTTCTCTCCTTTTCTTTCTGCACTTTCACGGCTCAAGCTGTGAGGTACAGACTACAAAGATAGAAAGAGTGCAGTGTTTTCCAGCAAAATCCAACTTTGACATGAAGAATTGAGTATATGCTTTTCATTGTGAATTGAATACTGTTAAAAAATTCAATATATATATATATATATTTAATTTATTTAACCCTTTGGTTAAAAGGTTACTTCACTTTAATAAAATCAATATTAAAAGCATGCTATACTCTATTTGCTAAAACCAAGCAGAAGAAACAAAAGAATAACAGCTAGTGTTTCAATCAACTTAGTTATAAGTCACCTATTTTGTATATAAAAGAGCCTCAATTGTTGCTTGAATCCATCTGGTTTGGATCTAATCCATTTGTAGCATTCACTTCATGCATTAACCTAAGTACAATTCCTCCATAGCTACTGGCGTGTAAATTTAACATTATCAAGTACTGTTACACAACAGTTTTCTGCTCTTGCCCTCTATTACTGATTATGGTGTACAACTTTTTTGGACCATAGCCCGTGACTCTTTATGATTAAGTAGGTAAAAAGGAAAAGCTAATTTGAGATTATGGACCATTTATTTTTACCCTAAACAATAAAGTTTAATAGTAGAAAAGCCAATACATCATCCACTAAATGGGAAACTGAACGTGGAGAGCATTGATTGAGTATGGGGTAATACTTCTCCCAAGGCAGCACAAAATTTCAACAGTTGAAGATTCTTAATTTGAGAAACTCTGCTGATCTTGATCACTCCACTCAGTTATTTAACATATATGATTCGTTATAGAACAAATCGATCACCTTAGATAGGAGGCATCGGTCAGTTAATTAAAATGTTCTGATCGAAATAACCATTAAATATAATTAAGATTATAACAAGGGAAGGTGCAGAATAATACTAAGGAACCCATAAAACTCTAGCGCCATGTGAGCCCAACCATTGATTACCTCGAGCCACCTGGAAATCATGATGTAAAATGGATGATTTTCCTTTCGTGCAAACAAAGCCGAAAGTTCCACAACTAATATATTGTGCTGTGTTGTGTTGATGCATGCAATGCAAATGAAAGAGCAATAAGTGGCCATCATTTACCTTCCACTGGCAAACGTGTTGCCACATTGCACGTACGTAGATATTGCACTAACAATACAGAGAAGAGAAGTGAAGGAACACAATCAACACCAAGGATGCATGCTTTTGCCATCCACCTAAGCTACAACACTAATAGTAAATACTATAAAGAAGCTATGATCAATCATGGCTTTGACTTAAGGGAAAAAAAACATGAGCAACTTCATAACTTGAACATGTGGGCATGAGTTTTGACTAGCCCATTCCAAGCTTTGGTCAATAATTGGATTGATTTATGAATGGGACAACCGCACTCCATTGTTTCAACCTCGTCTACGGCCTACAGCCTAAAGCGGCCATATGTCAATGCACTTGTGGCTAGTTTTTACTTTTCTTTGGTCAAATGAAGAAAAGTAGAACGTTACTAGTCTGCAGGAATTAATCGCATCACGTGCATTTTAATAGATTTTTGTCTACTCTGAGATCAAATAAAGACTTGGAATTTAAAAACGTATGTTAATGAGATATAATAAAATAAAGAGCAACTCTTATTTATTTTCTCACTTAATTTTTTTAAAAAAATTATATTTTAAATTAATAAAATCAATCTTTATATTTAAAATTAAGAATAAATGTGAATATGATTAAGGTATTTTTTATTTATATTAAAAAATTAATAATAGTATAAGGAGATAAAAATAAATTTTTGTCAAAATAGTAAAATATGATAAATTCCTAAGAATAATTGTAGAAGAGATGGTAGCATTTTGCCCACAGTCCACTGTGGACTTTTACAATTGAGGTGGATGGCCCATAAAAAGAAATTGAGGTGGATGGTGAAATGCCAAACGCCGTTTGATTCCCAACTGATTGACAATGACAATCCTCTAGAAGGATTCTTTGGTGGGCCAAGTTGGCAAATGTCCCTACCCAGACCCAAAAATTAAACCAACTCAACGCATTCAGGCCCAATTGTGTGTTAATTACTAGTCAATGTTCATTTGTCTTCATGGGTCAACATTGATTTCTGAACAATTCTCATCTTGTCTTCATTGTTGAATTCAAAGCTAAAGCTCCCCGCATCTCTTTTTCTTTTTTTTTTTGTTATTGATAAATAAGAAAAAGAGATGCATGCAAGAATTTTAATTTGCAGTCCGAGAGATTAAAGAAAGCTTGTAAAATCTTTACGAAATGACTACTAAGCCCATTGAGATGAGCCGTCGAGCACAACCCTCTTCGGCCATGACGACGAACAAGGTGGTTTAAATTGGATCTTAACTTTTGGAATTAATTTACCCCAAACAATATCCGTCAAAGTAGATTTCTCCTAAATATTTACTGTTTTATGTCTATAATAGCAAAGAAATGAAAACAAAATTCCACTAACACTGAGTACTCCTCTCCTTTTGAAGTCTTGATATAAGATTTCTTATGATAAAGGGGACATGGAATCACTACCATGGAATAAATTAGAGGGCAAACCCACAATGCAAGTTAGCGGATTGTGCTTATTCATTACTTTCTTTCTCTGTGTTTTCTTTCTAAGCAGTCAATTTTCCTTTGCTTTCCTACTTTGTTAGTTATAAAACACATAATGCTAGAATATTTTTTTATATGTACCTATCACAATTCGCATTTCACGATTGGAAGAGAAACCCAAATCACGAAGGCAATCAATGAGTTTTTGCAACAACAACAATTAAATTGACAATAGACACTCAACGTGAATCTCATGGAATCCCAACAGACATTAACCAACACAGACCAACCTTTTCATATTGTCCTCCTTGCTTTTTGGTGTAAATCCTGTCTCATGGATTCTATTACTTACTCTTTTTTTCTTTTTATTCTCTATTTTCCATAAGTATTAAATATAATATTTTAATGTTTATTTGTTATCTTTTTGCTACAACACAAACCCTTAAATTGATTATGGTTTAAGTCTTAGTGACAAGCACATCCCACAAACAAAAACACTATATTTTTCCTGACCCCTCTACTCAACTTTTCCTTTTTCTGGGACCTGCAATCAAAAGTCATGAGAGTCGTTGTTGGTAATATCTGTTAGACAAAATAATGGGATGTCTCGACGTTCTCGAAAGGGTTTTATACTTTTCAATCTCATTATTGGCTCCAACGTATCTGGCTGAAATAGTTGATGATCCAGCATCGATATTTGGAAGGTTATAATTTTATTTTATTTTCTCGGTATAATAAAATAATTAATTCCATTATTTGAGCGCATTATTTTATGATTAAAATGGTACTCTGGTTATATATATTATTTAATTTAATTTCTATGAAGTTCGGGTAATGTGAATTACAAGTATAGTATATTTGAACTTTTTAATAAAGTATGGAACATTGTAACTGAGGTAGCGATTAAAGAATACCGTGCAATTAAAAGCTTTTGATTCCAAAGTTTGATAACGAAAAGAAAGAAAAAGCAAAACGAGAACAATCTCAAAGTACTAAAGCGACCAAGTCTGGTCAAAGTTGCCCCCTCTTTGCTATTATTTTCATCCATCGTCCTTCACAGACTCCATACCCGAAGGTCCCACTAATTAGTCCAAATTGATTCTCTCTTTTAGTTTCTTTCTAAATTCTGGTTCTGGCTTCCTTGTTTATACTTTTAGTTTAAACATGTAAAAAAAATATTTTTTATGGTGAAAATTTAAAGTAATTTTTTAAAGGTTTTGGTACACTAATGTAAAAAAAAGAGAGTATAAAATGTCCTAAATTATACACGTAGAAATCTTTCAAAAACAAAATTGATCTTTATTATATATGGATAGCATGGATAATACAGAAAGTTAAACACGATTAATTAAATCGGCTAGGTTCGATTGCTAAACTAACAAGTCATCGTTTTTAACGGTGGGGATGAATATCAGGCAAGCCAGCACGCGCGTGCCTGACCACGAATCTATTCGGTGAGCTAGACCTCGGTGATTGCGACGAGAACACGCACTTTCACCATTTGACGGGTTTAAGAACGTGTGTACCAGTACCATCGTATGCGACCACGCGCCCTATTAAAAAACCCCAACCAGCCTCTCTTCTTCGTTCATTCATCCAATGGGACAGTCACCCTCCACCGCCGGGGCTGCGCCGGAGCTCAATCGCCGTGAAATCTCTTACAGCAATCGATTTAGCTATCGTTCATGGGTTGCTGGTGTGTCGACGAAGTCAGATAAAGGTGCTGATTTAATCGAGAACCAAACCGGAGGTTGCGACTACACCGCCGATCTCCCTGATGATTGTTTGGCTGGGATTTTTCAATTTCTCAGCACTGTCGATCGGAAACACTGTTCCCTTGTATGCCAACGTTGGCTGCGTGTCGATGGTCAAAGCCGTCATCGGCTCTCTCTCAATGCTCAAGCCGAAATGCTCGATATTGTTCCTTCACTCTTTTACCGGTTCGATTCTGTCACGAAACTTGCTCTGCGCTGCGACCGCAGGTCCACCAGCATAAACGACGACGCTTTGATACTTATATCACTTCGATGTAAGAACCTCACGCGCCTCAAACTCCGTGGTTGCCGGGAAATAACCGAAGTTGGAATGGCCGGTCTTGCTAAGAATTGCAAGGCTTTGAAGAAACTCTCATGTGGTTCCTGTATGTTCGGCGCCAAAGGTATGAACGCAGTTCTTGATAATTGTACTAGCCTTGAGGAGCTCTCTGTCAAGCGACTCCGAGGAGTCCACGACGGCACCGAGGTGGTTGGTCCCGGTGCTGCGTCCTCATCACTAAAATCGATATGTCTGAAAGAGCTTGTTAATGGTCAGAGCTTCGCACCACTGATAATCAGCTCAAAAAAGCTTCGAACTTTGAAGCTTATTCGCTGTTTGGGCGATTGGGATAGTACTCTGGAAAGCATCGGAAGCTTGAACACTGCTTTAATTGAAATTCATCTCGAGAAGATACAAGTTAGCGATGTGGGTCTTAGGGGGGTTTCAAACTGTTTGAGCTTGGAGACTTTGCACATTGTTAAAACTCCAGAATGTTCGAATAGTGGGCTTTCTTATGTTGCGGAGCGGTGCAAGCTGTTGAGAAAGCTTCACATTGATGGATGGAGGACTAATAGGATTGGTGATGAGGGTTTGATCGCTACTGCGAAACACTGCTCTAATTTACAAGAACTTATATTGATTGGTATTTATCCTACCTCTCTGAGCTTAACGGCATTAGCTTCTAACTGTAAAAGCTTGGAAAGGTTGGCTCTGTGTGGGATTGGCACCATTGGTGATGCGGAGGTTGAGTGCATTGCCACAAAATGTGTTGCTCTCAAGAAGCTGTGCATTAAAGGATGTCCTATATCTAATGCTGGGATTGAAGCTCTTGCTTCAGGTTGTCCAAATTTGGTTAAAATGAAGGTCAAAAAATGCAGAAAAGTTACTGGTGAAGTTGTAGAGTGGCTGCGTGAGCGGAGGGGCTCCTTGGTGTTTAATTTTGATGAAAGTGAGGTTGAAGCTTTGGATGGATGTGGCAGTGATGGTGGAGCTCTGGAAAGTACAATACCATTTCCACCAGTAGAGACCCAAGTAGCCGCAGCCGATTTTCCATCAAGTAGTAATAACAGCCGATTGACAATGTTCAGAACAAGGTTTGGATTTTTGGCCGGTAGAAATTTTGTGCCTTGTGCCTTCAGAAGGTGGTCAAACAATGATAATTTATCCAGTGGCAGCTTTTCATGATATTTGTGAGATTGCTGTTGATACTTCCTTGCTTTGATCACATTATGAGATTTGTTGTTTTTTGGTTTAATTGTAAACTGAATTTGGTTTACCGACTATTTTCTAATGGCAGTAATTGCCAGTTGTCTTCTTAAGGTGCTTCTCTACAATTTGTTAGATTGATAGTAATCTGAGATTTTGTTTCCTTATTGTGTAGAAAATGGCTGTGAGTAGTTCCATATTGATGTTCTTGTGGTTTTCTGAATCTATGTGAAAATGCAAGCAAGGGACTGTTTTCCCTTCCGGAAGATAAAAAGATAAAATTAATACTCTAAATTTTACTAGCTAAAGATGAAATATTTTCCCTTCCTGCTCTGTCAGTCTGCAAATCTACAACAGCCTTGGTTGTCAATGATAGATTTACAGAGCAAGGGAATATTGGACGGTTATTACCTCTCGAATACATCAGAGATAATAGGTGTGCTAAAAGGTTAAACCACAGAAACTCCTCCATGGAAACATCTAGTAGCCTCACAATAATTGTCTCCCTTTGATGATATTTGCTTTAGAAGTTTTTTTTTTTTTCCTTGATCTAAGTCTTCCCATCCAAACAGCATTTACAGTAACGACAAGATCAACAATATGCAGTATTGAAAATTTTCCAGATGTTTAATAGGATGTTTCTGTCATGTTGTTGACAGTTCTTTCTATTCGTGCATGATTCTGTTACATGCTATCCTAATGTTCCATGGAGAGCAAGGAAGTTATAGACGTGTCTCAAAGAAAAAGATCTAAAGGCAGTTTGAAAAAGGACCTGGAAACCAGATACCCAGACCCTTCTACGCAGAGAGTCAGAATGTGCTTTAGAGCCCTTTGACCATTTAACAAACATGCCCCTTACGTAATTTGGAGTTTATGGGAGAAGTGGCACTTCCGTGTGTCCTGTTAAGTATAAGTATTTTTGCACGAACATGTTCTACTTCTAAGTAGTAAGTACCTCAACGCAATCTTGGAGTCGCTGTGAAAAAGCAAACAGAGCTGTTGTGTAGAATTTTTGAAACAGCATTATCGCTTACATCTTTTGGTTTTTAGTGCGAAAAAATATTTTATTTTTGTTCAAAGATATTTTTTTAAAAATAATTCTTTTTATATTAGTTAAATGATTTTTTTTTAAATAAGCTACTTTTTCTTTTATACACAAATGCACAAAAATGCATAAAATTTGAATAAATAACTATTTTATTTTTAAATATTAAATTACTCTTCATCTTTTCAAGTGCTTCATTTTATTTTTTTTTGTATGATAAATAAATAAATTAATTTTCCCTAATAAAAGTTTATAATTGGAACGCCCCAAACAGCCCTTAAAACCTAGGGCGCGCTCTGAAGTTACTTAATATACTTCGCCGCGGAGTGATACTCCTATTTAACTAGTTGGTCGCGCCCGAGCATTCGCGCTCTCGTCTCCTACTTGTTTCTGTTTCCCTCACGTTCTCTGATCTGAGAATAACCCTAATGGACGAGAAAATAGACACCGCAGAGAAAAAGGTGAGCTAAATTCTCCTATTATTTCCGCTATTTCTTTCCTAAATCATAGCTCCTGAGACGCAACCGAATAAGCTACATAAATGTTCGCGGTGCTCAGCTTTTAACCTCATAGGACTTAGGAGCTTTGCTCTTTTTCTGTTTGATTGCCGAGAAAGCGCAGGGGAAAATATGTTAGTTGATAATTTGACGTACACGTGTTCTTTTGTCTTTCTTCTTCCGTTTAAGGGGGAAAAATAGGTGAGTTTACTCAGCAAACGCTATATTGGTTCTCTGATCCTAAACTCAGGTTCTTTTGCGTTAGTATAGTTGTTTTAGTCAATTCAAATATGCTCGTGTAACATAGGGCGGCCTCTTCATGTTCTCGCACTAACATTATTTTTGCTGACTCTGGATTAAAATGCAAATGAGTATAGGATATTGCTACATCCTCTAATATTCTCAGATATGTTAAATTTGAATGACGGAAACAAAATGAAGTTAGTACCGTTTTAGGTTATTTATGTATTTGAATTAAAACCATTGCTAAGTGAAAACCGTTTCCAGCATATCCACTTTGAAACTGCATTTTTATCTTTTATGAGGAATTTATTATTCTATAGTTTTCCGTGAAAACAACTTAAATTTTGTGCTCTGGTAATGCGTTAGCTGTTTGAATTTTATGTCAAACTACAATACTTAAGATGCCACTTATGTATATACATATTTTACAGATTCTAATTATAACCTTTTTGTTTGGCGACTTCATATTTACTGTTTTTATTTATTTGTTTCCCCTTATTGTTTCAATGTAAACATGAAAAAATTGTTAAATCAGATTAAAATGAATACTTTGAGTGCCTATGATCAAAGAAGTCGTCAGTTATACAGATCCATTACGAAGCATTGTAGGCCTTCTAGATTTACACACCTATCCCTGGTTCAGACAGGGAGGTTGTGTCGTGATCGGATATTTAATTATGTCTACGTGTTAGTCTTTTCTATTGCAATAGCTAATGCTTTCGTTTGGGTAGGTGCTGGTTGATATTGTAAAATTGCTTCAGAAAAGAGGAATAAAAGGTAGCCAAGGAGGTTGGAAAGAATTCTTAAACAGTTATGATAGAAAGTTTGGGGCTAGCTTGAGTGATCCAACAAAGAGGTCCCATGAGGTATTGGCTGCATTTATAAAGACATTTTCAAAGGAGGATGATTTGAAGGTGAGGAACATTTGAATACTCTATTTAACTCGTTTTTTTTGTTTTGGTTGGGGATTGTTGTTTGATATTGTACAAGATATATTGTTTTATCCTACTGTGCCCAGTTTATTGGTAACGTATTGCGACGCCATTCAAATCAAGAAATATTGGAGCAATTGAAAGAGAAATCTTATGATACCTCTGAGCAGGTATGTTTTCATAATGATTGTTCAGTCACAAATTGGGCCAACTATTCCGGCTAAGCCTTTCTTTTCTTGCTGTTTAACTAATGATGTTTGTACTTCACATTCTAGATTGACTTAAAGTAATTTAACTATGTCTCAGTTAGTAGTGGGCCTATTATTCTCTTTCCTTTGCTAAAACATTGATTTACTGGATGCATTTTAGATATTTGTTCTACCTTATCTCTGTTGTTTTTTTAAGCAGCACAGTTTTTGTGTTGAAATTCATATGAACAGTCTGTGTTATTTAATTTCCATTTAGTATGCCTCATGCTTAACTTTTTGAAACTGTTCCAATGGTGAATCTTATTATCTTAAGCATCATACGTGTGAAAGTATGCTTATGAGTTACATGTTATTTTATCGCTGTGATCTGGCCTGAATGTAGTAACTAGTACCTAAAATACAGGAGAGTGTGACTGATAAAATGTAGTTTTTCAAGGTTTTAGCAAAAGTATCTTCTTATATAAATTTATGTTGTTATTAGGTTTTCTCTCTCTTTGTTCTTATTGACTTCAGTGATTAATGCCGGAACATGCACTTTTCTTAAGTTGAATGTGTCAAGTATGTTCATTGAACGCTTATGCAAACACATTGAGCAACTTTTCTGTGGACGATTTGGATCATATACTGTTTCTGGTTTTATCTTGATATCTGTAGTTGTTAATCTTTTCATTCCTTAACGGGTCTGCATAACTCTTGTAACCATCTGATGTTGGCAGAACAGAGGTTAGTCCAAGTAACTCTCCGGCATCCATTGTATCCATTGGATTATTCATTTGCATCACTTGATGAGGTTTGTTTTGGCCATCTATGCACCCTTTTTCTTGTTAAGTTATGTAGATTCAAAATGCCGACAATTTTTTGAACGTATGCATTGCTTAAAAACCTTGAATGTTTAATTGGTATGTACACGAGATAGCACTTTTGTAACTCCACTTCTATTTCTTTATTGGTCTAGTTAAACATCTAATTGAATAAAATGACTGGAAAAATAATTCATGCTAAGGAAGAAGTTTTGGTTCCTTTGCTAGTGTTTGAAACTTAGACTGAATGCTGCTGATATGCACTGTTTATATTGTTATGCCAAAATACAAGTCCCTTGCTTTGTCTTTAGAAGAAATTGGAAAGAACTTGCTTCCTATCTCACATGAAAACTTTGGGCTCTGTTTCTCGGTTGAAAATGTTTTTAGGTGATAATTTGGATTTTATCATACAATAGACTGTTCTACTGTTCTTGACCTTAATTTGATCAATAAGATTTTCTGTATTTTTACACTGTTTTGTAATATATTTGCTTCAGTTCATAAACACCTGGCTTCTTTGATTTCTTATCCAAACAAGTTCATTACTTGTCCTTTTATTTGTCTTGCTTTTCATTGTGGAATTGAAGGACTGGGTGATTATAAATCTTAAGAAAAAATCAAAGGTGATGAGATCTACTGCAATGGTTGCTGTTGATTGTGAAATGGTTCTATGTGAAGATGGCACTGAAGCGGTAGTTAAAGTTTGTGTGGTGGACCGAAATTCAGAGGTACCTTATGCTAGCTCATCGGGTTATCCTTTTACTTAGTGTATCTTAACATGAAGAGGACGGAAGAAATAGAAGTTTCTTATGGTGCCCTGATTTGAAATTTTTGTGCTTGTGTGAGGCTTCAGTTCTGGTCCTTAAACTGAATTTTAGTTTGGGGCTTAGCAAATCGAAAATTTTGGATAATTTTAAGGAGTTGGCTTTGCAGGTCAAACTACATGAATTTGTAAAACCCAGCAAAGCAATTGCAGACTACAGAACAGAGATTACTGGCATCTCTGCTCAAGATCTTGAGGGAATCACTTGCTCTTTGGCAGATATACAGGTATTATTTGATTCACTTCCTGTTGTTCGATTATCTTCCTTTTTAAGTGCTTAGTGAAGAGATATGTTGCTTTTTGTAGAAATCCATGAAGAAGTTGTTATCAAATGGAACCATATTAGTGGGACACAGTTTACATAATGACCTACATGGTAAGTGCCTTGGCTTTTTAGCTTTGTTGATGTGTTGTTGTAACCACTGTTAAATACGAAGGGCATTACTTGTATTGATTATATATATACACACTGGTTGTTGTCTGTTGTAGCGTTGAAGCTAGACTACGTCAGAGTGATCGATACTTCCTACATCTTCCAATGCTCGGATGGGCCTATCCACAAGAGACCTTCTTTGAATAATTTATGCAAGGCAAGTTGCAAGAATTACTTATATTCCAAAGATAAGGTTTTGTACTCAATGTTGTCTAGTTTATAATGGACTCACCATCTTTGAAGGAATTCCTCTGTACACTATCTTAACTGTCTATCCTTTCAACTGGCCTTGCAGCATAAGAACCCAAGTTAATTTCTATTTCATGCATACATGGATGGTGTTAGATATATAATTAATTGTCAATTGTCACAGGCTGTGTTGGGTTATGAAGTGCGGAAAAAATGTGCTCCACATAATTGTCTAGATGATGCACACGCAGCAATGAAACTTGTTCTTGCTATGATAGAACAGGGGGTTGATAAACTTACTCCCTTGGTTCAAGAGCATGTAAGTCAAGATTCACATCATCATCATCATCATACTATTATTATTATTAACTGTTTTCTCATGGTAGATTCTTGAATGTGAGATGACAAAGCTTCTTATTCACAACATACCAACAAGTGTGAAAAGTGATGAACTGCATAAAGTTGTTCCCGGAGACTTCACAATGGAAGTGAAGGTAGAGTATGTCTTGTAAATATCTCAACTATTTTATGTAAGAGCTTTTTTTAGTATTTAGTAATTATTGGAAGAACCTGAATGTTTGAGGACGATCAGATTCATCATATGGCACTCTTTTTCAACATTCTGCCAATTCGATCCCTTTTTTCTTCTTATTTTTTAATAGCAAGTGATTTCCACTATGGCCTTGGAGATTGTGACTTGACTAACTGTTGAAGTTAAATAACGATTTTTGACCTTGTCCTAGACCACTCTGCAACTATAACTAGCAATAAAATAGCTTCTCCGTCTCAATCATGCGTCCAAGTTAAGTGGTATTTTCTCTTGTTTGCCCCATTTCGAATTTTCATTCATTGCAAATTTGCTGCAGCCTTCTAAGAAAGTTCATGGAGACAAATATTCTGCCATTGCCATCTTTAGTAATCAGCGAGAGGCAGATGACGCCTATGAAAGTGTCGAAGGCAGCGAAGAAAAGGTACATAACTCTTAATTGGTATTACTACTTGTTTATTTTAGTAATGGAAATAAATGCACCTGGGAAATGTGCGAGCTTATTATTCATTTGGATGAGTAGAAATAGCAATATGTTTAAGGTTAGACATCTGCGTGTTTACCCTTACAAAACCCATGAAGAAAGTAATTCATCCTCTAATGCTTGTTGAACAAAATAGTCTTATTTTACTATTTCCGTATCATTGAGCCATGTATATCTTCACTTTTATTCTGCGTATGCCTTTGACCAATCTAATGCAAATATATATATTTCTCCATGTTAGGATTCATCTGGACGTCGGCAGAAACTTGTAACATTTCAACTCAGCACAGGTGTGACTACCTCTATATATGTTCGAAAAATGGTACCTGAAGGTCCCCATGTTCAATCTCGTAATAAGAGAGCTTTGCAAGTGGACGAGACATTTGTCGTTTGTAAGAAAGTAAAGAACGATCATAAAACGGATGAGTCTGCCACGACAGCCTCAAATCAGTGTGATGCTCACTTGAATGAGATTAAAGCTCGGAACGGACGAGTGAAGAAGAGTGACGAGGTGGATGAGTCTTCCATGACTGCCTCAAATCAGAGTGATGCCCATTTGAATGAGATTAAAGCTCTGAATGAACGACTGAAAAAGATTGACGAGGAAAATGAATCGTTGAGACAACAGTTGAAACAAAAGGATTTTGAGATCTCCGTGCTGAATAAAATGGTATCAAACTTGAGAAAGGGAACAAAATAAGCGACGTTGCTATGACGGTGATCGTTGAATTGAAGGAATGCTCCTCCTCTGGTGGTTCTTATAAGGTATTACAATTACTTATCTTAGATAAAAACGCTTCAATGCATGGAGGATATACATTCATTGCTCGAACTGCTGCTGAGTTACACCAAAGTTCAATGTCTGCCGAGATTGGAGTTTGGAACTAAAATTTCATGCCCAAAAGGGGTTTGAAAAAGGGAAAGAACAGACTTTCGGGTCTTCGTATTTATCCAATTTGCTTTGACGTGCTTTATTTTGTCGAGAACGATTGTTGCATTACAAACATTTACTCATTACTGTAATTTTCTTAATCGGTTATGATTCTATTGCCTGAACCGGTAATGTTTCAGTGTTTGCAGATAACACTGCTGTATATGGTCAGATTGTGGTCGGTGACAAATCACATAGCAACTTCAAAGGATAGTAAAAAACAAATTACAAAGGGGTAAATTGCAATGAAATTTATGACGGGTCTAGCCTGTGATTAGCGATGGCAATACCCCGATGGAGGGGATTTCCTGAGGGTGACCCCGACGCATCATCCACAGAATCTCGAAATGTCTATATGCTAAAAATATCTTTATACATAAAAAATTAAACTTATATAATGACTGAAAATAATTTAGTACAAATAATTTTTTTAACATAAAACAAGAAAATATATTTATATTTTTAAAAGATTGATTTAAATTTATGCTATGATATATTGGGTTAAATTGTATATTGATTGAAATTATAATTTTTAAACATTTCTTTACACTTGATAGGCGAATTTATTTTATAAATTATGAGATTGTTAAAATATATTTAATTAACTTCAAATATTTATAAAAATTTTACATTAAAAATTAAAATTCTAAACTTTAAGAATTACATTAAAAATTCTTAAAAAATCATTTTACTTTTTTTTTTTTTTAAAAAAATCCGTATCAATCAAAGAAAACAAGATCTTGAATTCTTGCGGGATGGGTGAAGGATCATACTCCCCAACCCTACGTCACCTTATTGCCATCCTCATATCGACTTAAGTTCATTTTTAATTCAGAATTATTTTAAAATAGCAAATTAGTCTGCCATGTGATTATATGGAGCTAGTTTTTTCTTTATCCAATATCATTTTAAAATAGGAAAAAACAAATAACTGAAAACAATAAAAAGAAAATGAATGAAAAACCAGAAATGTTAGTTAGAATCGGCCAAATTGAATTGGGCAGGGCTATAATAATAATAAATCTTGACTGAAAAACTCAATTAAAGTTTATGCATTGACGGCGCTAAGCCTGAACATACCTTTGTCTTTGTGGCCTCGTCGTTTCTCTTGTATAGTTGTTATGTACCTCAATCGCTATCAAAATCCTCTTCTTCTCCGAAAGTAAAAACTGAAGCATCGGCAGCCATGGCCTTGAATTCACTTTCCCCTACAGATTGCGCGCTAGTGGTCCCAAGGCCTGAAGAAGTTCTCTGAACTTCACCAGTAGTAGTAGTTAATTCTTTTGATGTAGCATGTCGTTCTTCATCCGTTCTACGTGTCAAGGCTCCGATATGGTCTGGAGGAGGTGCCACAAATCCGGGTCCAGATTCAGCTTGAGTTTTCCTGCATTCTGAAACCCGAGTCTCCTCATCGCTATCCGAGAATACATCATCATCTCCATTTTTAGAGATTTCAGAGTTAGATGTATGCCTTGCACCCGAGGCTGGGACATTGCCTTTGCCTGTACTTCCACCAGATCCTTTGCCAGCGGGATTTGCTTTTGTCCTTGTAGGCAGGGTGCCGTCATAGTCTATCATCAAAATATCGACCTGCAATCCTGGAGCAGGAATTTTTCTCTGAGGCACAGAAAAGAGTTCATCAGAAGGTAGAATTTTTTTACCCAAAAAAAAAAAAACAATGGTATTATGGTAGGGCTACTAATGACAATAAAAAAAAAATGCACGAAAAGTTTTTAAGTTATACCTTGTCAAAGCCATCAAGATCAGAGGCCTCTAGAGTTGTTCGGTTTTCAATCATGTTCGTATTTAACCAACTGTCAGACAACGGGGTACATAAGAGAAGCACTATCAATTTGTGAAATAAAGAAAGTTCATTCAAAACACACCTTGGAGGAGAGTAAAGCTTTAACATACAAAGTATACATCAAGGTTCTATTCTTTATTAGTTAAAAAAATTATAAAATAATATTACAATTATTGTTAAATTATTAAAAATATATCATTTATATATTTTTTCCAATCAGAGGGAAAGCAATAAAGTATGACACATGGCAATGAAATTCAAAACCACAATCACAACAATTCTGATAAGCGTGAGTTTTCATTCACAAGTAATTCAGCGAGACGAGAAAGATAAAATATAACGAGGCGAAAGAAGTAGGCACTCCATACAAACCAGTACAAATCTCCTTGCCGATCATGAAAATGAATTTTGAAGTCCCCAACAAGCTCTGCCAGACCAGGCTCCCCCGGTAGTGCAAATACCAGAACTCCTTTTTTTGCGGTACTGATCCAAAAATCTTCCGGCTGCAAACGAGTTTAATAGATCAAATAAGGAATTAAATTCTCGCATTAGCATTGACAAAATGGAAAAAAGAAAAAATCTGATCAAAAGCAGGCGACTAAACTAACATATACTTACCATTAGATCCTTCGTTTTTGGATGCTTCCTTGAGGTGAAAAGAATTCCTGAGGATTAGTACAAAAAAGGAAAACAACTTGAGACGTTGCATTTCTCAAAAAAGAGCATAACTAGAAACTTCGGAGGAAGATATACACATACAATTTTCAGCCCATTCGTCCATTTACAACTTTATGTAGTGCAACTTAATTTGGAACATTGACATGAGAAGAAGATAATCTGCTTACCATTATGATCGGATATTGTAATGGATGGTCTAATCCAATAAGGGCATTTTTGAAGTCGAAACCCTCTCAGCATGCACCTGCAAAATTCTGGAGTAAGAACCTTCATTCATTTTGATTCATCATGACAAAAATACATCTTACCTTCGTCCAGGCTGAACTTTTCCATTGAAGTATGTTAAAGTCCGCTCATAATATTTGACATACCTCTGGAGAAATCACCAGAATATTTGATTTTAGAAGAAATAGAAGATCACATCTCAAACAGAATGAACATCTAAAACAAATGACTGACAATCTGAGAAGGATTATGTAGGGCCTTCCCATCTGTACATCTTCTTTTGTTATAGTAATCAATGGCCTCCTCAGCAGTTGGGAAGAACTGCAAAATGATTGCAGAGGAGTTGTTAACAGCCACAAATAGTAGCTAGAAGCCTAGAACCCACAATCTTATGAGGTATATATTCGAAACTTGCCTTAAGGAACAAAAGTAGGCTACAAATCATCAATCCTGTTCTCCCCATACCAGCTTTACAATGAACAACCACTACATTTTGAATATCCTCCTTCAACCATGAATAGGCACTTTGACAAAATGATGCTATAAGTTGAACTGGAGGGCAATTATGATCATCAAATGGGAAACTTGCAACCTGAAAACAACCTCAAGGTTAATAGACCAAAGTCGAATCACACTTATTTGACATACAACCAACGGGTGATTGTTTATTTCCTTTATTCATCTTAATACGACCCTACACAGCAAACCAAAGTAAACAAAATTCTTGTCCACATAATTAGATCCTTTTTTCTCTTACAAAGAATGTTTTGTAACTAACATTTCTCACAATTCACAAACATACTGAAGAAATGGACAGGGATGTCATATTAGACAAGATATCCCTCTGATAAAGAGAATTTAATAGTTTGCATGTACTGGGTTCATGAGTGACACCTGGAAATGTCTTTTATATTTAAATTTGAAAATCCTGATCTTTATAGTGGACACTTAGCGTTAATTTCTCTATTTTCCTTATCAGTTCTAAAGAAACATGACCAGCATATACACCCGAAAGACATGAAAAGTACTCAAAACCTGCAGTTACAAATTGCAAAATCCAAAGAAAGTGGCACTTAAATTGACTCAGCACTAAGTCCAATAAGCTTGACATTAAATATAAAGAACAGCAAGTATCGTATGCATTAGACCAGAAGGTCTTAATAGTAAGTTTTAGAAATCCACCACAACCATCAAAATATAATGCCAAGGTTGAAACATGTCCAGAAGATAACTTAGAGTGCTAACAGGAAAATCAAATGATGAAGACCGTACCTTCCCCTGGAAAAGTGATACATCATACAACCTCTCTGAACAAAGATTGTACACTTTGAACTTTCCCTGCACAAAGAGTATTTCAGAGACTGAAATCACCAACGGATAACTGACATTAATAGAACATGTATACATGCTTACTCTGAAGTAAAGCATGACTCAAGTTGGCAGAGAAGACTGGAAAACTATTACTATTCTAAGTGACAGGATAAAGAAATAGCATTCAGGAACATATTGCAAAAGGACTGATGAGCTTTTGCTGGACATCTGAGACCAAAGCAAATACATTGCAAGAAACTTTTTGACAGGAAGCGAAAGCAAGCAGTAATTTACGTTTTCGAATTTAGGATGGAATATCTTGATAACGGCCAAGTCATTATGTAGGACCGCATCTATCTTTATCTACATTTCTGGCATCTAAGTTTTAGATTTCCCGACAGTTCTCTCATCACAGTAACTGTTACGCTTCTGGCACAGTAATGTATTAATCCTCAATAAGTTTCAATGCTGAAAACTTTAAATTCGTCTGTTAATATATTTGTCCATGCAGAAAATAATCCTTATTCTTATCATTAGTTGACGGATTTCCCAATATCTCAGTGCCTTTTCTATTTCTCATTTTTTTAAAATCCTTTTTTTTCCCCTATGCTAGAGAAGTTCAAGATCAGGTTTGACTTTGCATCCTAAAAGGAATGAAAGTCTAACCCTTATCTGGACCATTCCCGGAGTTGGCTTCTTTTGTTTGACATTCTTTTTTTCCTTTGGGATTAATAAGTTCTTTTAGAAAGCCATCAAGAAATCAGTTTAAGCAAGACTTCTAGTAGCGAACTTTTGAGCACTTTGCAAAGCATATTGCAATAACAAGAAATTTGAGTGACTAATAATTGAATTGCAAAATATACATTAGTTAATTCATCCTATGTAGGGAGGGATCAAATCAGGCAGAGCTTTTAGATTTGCCCGAGTCACACAGAAAGAAAAATGATAGGGACACATAGATAGGCCTAAAGGTCAGCCTCAATACCAGCCAAATCACGCCAGGGTAAACATGACGTCCAGTCATAAAAACGTCCGTCCTTACACTTCAAGAACTTCATAAGCAAAACTATGTTTTGATGAGATACCCTAATTATCATGCCCCTTTCCAGCTATTTCATGTTATTTTTTGTTATCATACATATCTTTGTGACAGGCAACCATTTCCAATCAATAATCAAACAAAACTTACTTCTCTCCTGAAATATTTATATGAATGGCTTTACGGTCCTTTCAATATTTTCCTAGTTAAATTAGAATTATGAATCAATTTTCCATAATGACTAACATTGGAATTCAAATTAACATATACATACATACATACATATATATATATATATATATATATATATATATATATATATATTAATTTCATGATAATCTGTATGCAATAAATCTTTAATAAAATTTCATAAAGCTCTTCCTATGAGGAGAATCCTATGGTAATATCAAGAGTTTGAACCCCATTGGAAGTCCGAGTGGAGATTACTCTCACACCAATGCTGTGAGGACCACCTCGTGGAATAAAAAAAAACACTTCTGTTCCACAAAAAGGATCAGGCATATGAGGAATCCACCAGCAATGCAAATATTATGTGTTACCTTGTGATGAGTTTCAAAAAACTTGATCACTTCTTCCATATGGTTGCGGTAGAAACCCTGCAACACAGGTTTCTCATAAATTATACTAAATGAATGCTGAACATGGTCAATTGAAAATCAGACATAAGACTATATATATACCTCAAAAAATCCCAAAATTCCAGAGCTGAAGTCACCACCTGGAAATCCCATAGCAATTATATTTTCAGTAATGTATGTCATATCCAAATCAAAGCCTTCTTCCTGGTACGAAGAATGAGAACTGAATCAGTTTTCCTCAAGAACCTAGTTCTCAGAAACGAGGAGAAGAATAAAGGAAATTAATTCATTAGAATTATAAGAACCTAGTTCTTGAGCACGCATGACATCCATAATTGCAGATTGTGTAAAGTATTTGGTAGATAAAAAACAATCCTCAATGCTGATTGAACAAAGATCAAAATCTAGCATAGTTCATTTTACAAGGGATACTTCATTAAAGAATAAAGAATGACCATGGATATAAAAACTTTCAAAAGCTATTACTAGTCTCAATTATTGTAAACGAACCAAACTTCAACTAACATAATAAAGGTAATGCGCATACTTGAGTTCTTAGTTTTAATTTGAAGCTGCTACCAACATAATCATAATGCCATACTTGTAACACAAAATATATGAAATTCAACGGGGAAGAAAATGTAAATCGGAGGGTCTAATTCCATATTCTATTTCTGTAGAGGGAGAAGAGACAAAAGTAAACTATGCAGCTAGTGAATACAGACTCCACAACAGTAATCCAAAAATAATCTCACAGTTGACGGCGTAATTAAGTTATTGAACCACGTAACTGACATAGACAAAAATGGATCAGGCATAAAGTTGCACTGACAACTGACCTGATATCTACTGTTGTTTTGAGAGACAAAATGACGTGCCTTAATCTGCATGGCCTTTACTGCACTCTTAGATGAGTCAACTAACCCTTTGGTGAATGATTCGATAAGACTAGGTTCCTCCGCCCCTGAACTGGCTTGAACTGTCTCTTTTTGTACAGGAGGCATCGGCGGTATTTTCAATGCAATCCCACTAGTCAGGCTTGAAAGTACTGACATCCCAGTATTTCCATTATGCGAGTGTTCTGGCGTTGCTCCAAGTGGCTGCAAAAATTTCAGATTCCGTGTCCAGGATGATACACTGGAAGTAGATAAAAAGGATGGTGAGTCCTTCGCATTGGTACTTTGACCAGAGACGCTGGGGGGATGATGTTCTATGTCAGAAGCTGAAGATGTTGGTTTTGACGATGAGTCAGCAGAAACTGGTTCCATCAGTCACTCTAATATAGTTCTGAAAAATCATCACACGTGATCAGACCGAACATCATAAAGTAAGCAATTCAGGACAAATTAACCAACCAAAGATTAAACAAGGAACTTGCAAGTATAGACAATTTCATTAGTGGTTTAAGAGAGTACAAATAAATAAATAAAAACTAGGTTGATGCAGTGATAATACTTGAAAGGATTGGAGCTAGTACAGCTACATCAAAATTGCTAATGTCAGTCATACGACATCAACAATCACCAAACCTCTAGAGCATCAATTTCAACTAAAATTGTTCTTGATAGACCGCGTTAAGTGGAAATTCTCGAAGTCGGTCCCTGTTATTAATACAGTTCTGAAAATTCATCACACATTATCGGACCGAACATCATAAAGTAAGCAATTCAGGACAAATAAACCAACCAAACCAAAGATTATATGAGGAATTACAAGTATAGACAATTTCGTTAGTGGTTTAACAAAGTACAAAAAAAAAACTAGGTTGATGCAGTAATAATACTTGAAAGGATTGGAGCTAGTACAGCAACATCAAAATCACTAATGTCAGTCATACGACGTCAACAAACACCAAACCTACCGAGCATCAATTTCAACTAAAACTGTTCTCGATAGACCGGTTATGTGGAAATTCTCGAAGTCGGTGACTGTTATTAATATATCTACTCATTTCGATAACTAATTTCAGGTAGAGTTATATAATTAAACTCGATTCAGTCATAAATTGAGTGACATTGCTTACTTCAAACAGGAAGCTATTTCCTACGTAGAAGAAAGATGGATCTGACGTGTATATGAATGTTGAATCCATGGATTGCCAAAATGAACACACTCGCAAGTAGCATCAGAAGAGATAGTTGTAAAAAATATACACAAACACATTGCAATCATCAACTAAAATTCTACGAGGAATGCACAAGAAATGCAGGACCACTTACCGGTGAAGATGCACGACTTTTGGATCTCTTTTACGGTAACAAGGAAAATGGAAGATGAACGATGTTAGCTAATGACGCCGGGCACCGCGTCGGTTTCTGGAATACGCCACTAAATCTGATCGCGAGGAACCTACGCGAAACTCTTCACAAACACACATTGCACTCGTTGATCTGTACATCATTTCTTCCACGCCCAGCTGTTTCAACTCAGTTTCATATTTATAGACGTCAGATTACCGACGGACAGGAGGGAAAACAGGACATTGGTGCACTCCCGTTTGTTTTGTTTTGTTTTTTTTTTTTTACTTTTTTTTGGTCTGCGACTGATAATAAATCAATCTTCCGTTGGGCCTGTGGTGGGCTTCTACTTCCATGGCCCCTAGTTATTTATTTGGGCCCTAGACCCACACTTTTCAATTCCGAGACTGGCCCTAAGGTATAATTTTTTTTTTTCTTTTTTTACTTCTTCCATCGATGCCTAATGTTGGCTTATTCTACAGGTCCTATAAGTGATATATATTGAGATAATTTATATTATGTTTAGATAAGTAATACTAAAGTATTTTACTTAAGAATTTTTTGTTTAAATTTAATGTAGTAGCTAAAATATTTGTTTTACTAAATTATATAAGTATTAAACAAAATAAAATGATATGATTAGTTTGATCTATTCAATTTAATTGCCAATTATTTAATACTATGTCATCCATAGTACGATATAACTAATATGTGTGACTCTTTCAAAATTAAATTCTGTAATTTAATAATATGACATTTTACTACAACATAATCAAAGAATTAAAAGCTTTATCTAGCTTTGCATCGAAAAAAAAAAAAAACTGTATCTAGCTTCCATAAACCAAAAAAAAATCTCGGACGGAAAAGACAACGGTTGAAGCCACAAACAAGGAGAGAAGGAAACAACGAGGAAGTTGTTCGGTTAAAGAGTTAAGGTCAATTTTTTAACACATTTCAAAATTTTTAAAAACACGTCTCACATTTTTATTTTTATTTTTGATAATACGTCTCACATATTGCATAACTTTAATTTTTGAAATTTAATTTATACTCTACAAATTAAAATTTTAAAATAAATAAAGCATTGATTAAAAAAAATACGTGTAAAAAAAATTGGCTAAAAGTCAAAAGGATAAAAATTCCGTTAACCTGGGCCAAACCGGCCCAAGATGTTTGTTTATGCGATGAATGTAATTATGATGCTGATACCATATACGAAAATCCGAAAACACAGGCGTTCTTGACAATTCGTTGTGTGGTGTGCCTGCAGCACCATCTCAAATCTCCCAACCTGCGTTTCTGCTTCAGAGAGGAACAAAGAAACTGAGACGGCAAAGGAACAAGCTTTGACAATTTAAAAACCGCCTAGTGGGTCTCAATGGACACGGGAGCTGCTGGTACCGGCCTCGCTGCCGACGATCTGTACCCGGCAGCCGCCATATCGCGTTGGAGATTCGCCGTTTCTCAGCAGTATCAGCACCTTCTTGACAAAACGACCCCTCATGTCCTCTACCGTTGGATCGCTTGCTTATTCTTTGCCTTCGTATACGTCATCCGCGTTTATTTCGTCCAAGGTTTCTACGTCGTCTCCTATGGTCTGGGCATTTACATCCTTAACCTTCTCATCGGATTTCTTTCCCCTCAGGTGGACCCCGAGATCCAGGAAATCTCGGACGGTCCCACTCTGCCCACCAGGGGATCCGATGAGTTCCGTCCCTTCGTTCGCCGGCTGCCGGAGTTCAAGTTCTGGTACGTTTGCCTTGTCGTTTTGCCTCCCTTTTTGGCATTCAGAATAGACCGTGATAGGATTTCCCAATATCTAATTGTCATTCGTAGCCAGATACTGTCTTGAACTTTCGAGTATGGCTCTATACAATTGGTACATATGATATAAGTAGGCCTACTTTGATCAAGAACGGAAATTTAGGATATTTCACCAAGTATTAACTTCTTTCAATTAGAGAATTGAAGGTCGTTACTGTATGTACTTAATCTGGAATGTGCTTCAAATTGAGAATTTTTGTGGATTAAATTTATTTGGTTTGGAATGAGTCCCAGAAGTCATGATTCTTGGTGCAGCTAGTAAGCTAGTAATTGAAGTCATCAGCCTACTGGTTGGGTCAATATGCTTCATATGTGAAGTTTGAGTGAGCAGCATGACATGTTAGATTTAGCGTCGGGAGAGATCAATTTGCTGTATATCTTTTCTTTCGACCAAATATGTAGAAAAGATCAGCATTAGGAAGTGTCAAATTACTTATTGGACTAATGATGTTGCATGATTACGACAGAATGATTAGAAGATGACATATGTGAAACTAAAATCTTAGGCATGTGGAACTGGAAAATAATGGTAATTGCCAACATGGTGCCATATCGTTTTTATTCTTTGTGGTCGGCGTGCCGCATGCTATAAAATTCAATTGTCATGTTCAGTTAAGAAAGCATTTGTCCCTTTCATATTTTGAAATGTATATGTTTAGTTTTTACTGAAGCGCCTTATTTTCACTTTGTGGCAGGTACTCAATTACGAAGGCATTTTGCATTGCGTTTGTGATGACTTTTTTTAGTGCATTTGATGTACCAGTATTCTGGCCAGTACTCCTCTTCTACTGGGTGGTCTTATTCATCCTTACTATGAGGAGACAGATAGCACACATGATCAAATATAGATATGTGCCATTCTCATTTGGGAAACAGGTGACTTCAACATCTTATCCCTTCAAAGTTGTGGTCACAGACGTAGTATGTTATCAATTACTAAGTCTTTGTTTTGTTGATCTTGCTTACAGCGCTATGATGGAAAGAAAGCATCAATAGAGAGCGAAAACCCTCTTAAGGATTGATTTTTTTTCTGGTTAATTGAACATTATATAGGTCCCAGACCCGCAAGTGGCTTGATATCATCTGCATCATATTCTAACAGCTTCAACATTCTGGGGTTCTGAAGTTCTGGTGGCTGAAGATTTTCTTGAAGACTAGTTTGGACATCTTGGACGTTCTATTCCAAGCTGAGGACTAACTTGGTTGGAGATCTTGCATGTTTGTCTGTCCTCTGAGAAGATGAAAGGGTTGCTGAAGGCTCTTTCTTAACATTCACCCTAGTAAAATCCTAGTCCCGTGTTGTTTTATTTCTATAGGTGGGCAATTGCCAAACTCCTATTGCTGAATTCTTAGTCAAATAACATAAATTTTACGAAGCCTATATTGAAGGAAACCTGTCATCGACTGCAGTGGGTTTACGCTGATCAATCTTTTGCAATTTTTCGGTGTGCTTTTCACGAGTTCGTTTTTCTAGTAATTAGTGCAAACAACATAATTTTCCTTCCTTTGCTTACTTTTAGTATTCATTGTATTCAATTAATTGACTTGTACATATGGACCGCTTTCTGGAGGTGATTAATTTGTTATCGATCGTAACAAAGTATTTTATAACTCTTCTTCGACCTGTGGTCACAATGCTTTGTTTAAGGGTATTGGCATGATAATTCTTTGCATCATCATTCACCCTTTTTTAATTTTTTTAAAAAAATCTGATCGGAATCACCACTCATCCCTTTGAAGGAAGTTCTTTTATTTTTGATGAAATGAAAGTTGTTGGGCAGCTAGCACGCCAAGCATTCCTTTCCTTCTATGGTTACCTGTTCACAATCTAAAGGGAAAAAGTTAACTGTCGTTATTGTCAAGCGATCTGTCTTCCTTTTCTTCTTGAATTTGATTCCAGCTTCTTTGAGCTCTGAGAGAGAGTGTATTAATTGTTTGACACCTTTTTATGGGCAATTGTAAGCAAGGAATTTACGTTTGATCCAAACTCTTGGTAATAGCTGAGACCCCATTCGCAATAGACTTCTGCGGAACTCACCCAAACAGTGGAGACCACCTTGATCAGACAATGGATAAAAAATGTCTGGTGCTTCTAAGCAATGATTACAATTTGTTTCTGCAACTTTTTGTTCGGGGTTCGTCTGTCACTTTTATTGAACATTGATCCACATGAAAAATAATATTTCGATCCACTTGCTGATTTAATGCGGGGTTTTTACCTACTGTTTCCATTGATTATAAAGAAAGTGAGATGGGACATAAACAAAGTGGGAAAAAGGTGCAAGAAAATGCTTATGACCATTCCCGACACTTTCCTAACACTTTCCACGGGCAGGACAGTAAGAAATGAGGGAAGGAGAAACCTGATACTTTTCTAACACTTCAAGCATCAAACATTCAATATGTATACTTATAATACTGTAACTAGCACATGGAATTGATTGAGTATTTCAGATTAAACATTCAAAGGAAATGACATTGAGAGAAAACTACAACTTGATTTCCAGCTGCAGTTTTCACATGTAGAAATCTATGTACAACAATGATTCCAAATAAGTTAAACCAAATTGGAACTTCGGTGAACTTAATGAGTAGCAACCCTCCCTATTTCCATGTCCCAAAGCCATAATAAGGAAGGTGTTTCAAGCACTGCTAATCTTCACTTCTGTGGGATTTGCAGAGTTGTGGCCATTCTTAACAGGGTATGAGGCCAGCATTGCAATTCCACACTTTCCGGTGTAAGTGTTGGCATTACGCTCAATCCTGATGTAACCATTCTCACCCCAGCCAGTGCCCCATGAGTTCCTCACCAGCCAATAATCAACACCACTTTCAGTTCCATATCCAACAGCAACCACAGCATGGTCTAATTCTGCCCCACATTCACCAGTGAAGACACCCTGACAAAATTACAATTATACACTCTGTACGTTACAAAGGAACAAATAAACCAGATAAAGCCTATATTATGGTTTGCATTTGATATCAAAGAATTGATTTTTATTCAAATTTGGTGTAAGCATATTTCTCATATTCTTATTTTGCAGAAAAGTGTAAGAGACTAGGAGTAAACTTACCGACTGGTAGAGTTGCAAAGCCCTTCCACCGGCTTCAATGGCAACGCTCACAGGCTGGTGAGCCACGGCTTTCTTCAACGCATTCTCATCAAATACTGGAACATCCTCGTACCCATCAATGCTCACTACCTTAGTATTCTTCTGCAGTAACATAAGAAAATGAAACCATTACAAAGGAACAAGTAATCGATTGAAAATTTAATGATAACCTTAAATTACTTACCCTAGTTTGATCACATTTGCCATCAACACCCAAGTAAGGGTAGTCATCGTCTGTGTCGATGCCGCCATTTCCAATGATGAACTCAAAGGCGTGGTCTGGAAGACCCCCGTTGCATCCATTATCGTAGGATGTGTCGCAGTCCACGAGTTCTTGTTCGGACAAAGAGACAAGCTCGCCGGTGACTATCTTATTTATGGCTTCCACTGCAGCCACCGTCGAGAACGCCCAACAACTTCCTGCACGCAACATGTCAACTCACACATGGGCTCATTTAACAAATGCGTATTTAATAAGTGGGCCCAACATTGATGTATATTAAGGCCCATAAAATCAACTGGGCCTAATCTGTATTTAATACTTTTTTTCGGTTGATTTAACGTGTGACTACCAGTCAATAACGCCCATGAAGACCCAATAGAACTACACTTCAACCAAAACAACCATCATTCCTTTTTTTAAAAAAAATAAAAATTTAATGAACAACTTGTGCCAAAGAAAAAGGAAAAGAAGAGCTTACCGCAACTTCCTTGATCTTTGATTGGACTAACGGCACCCTTGACCCTCCAATCGACGTGCACCGGCAACTTATCGCCTGCGTTGTAAGCATATCGGTGACCGGAGTTCTTGGCTTTCATGACGATGCGCTTAGGATCAGGTCTTGTGCCAAAATACTTAGCACGGTATTCCTCGTTAGTTAAATCAGCAAAACTGTTCAACCCAAGTTTGTATGTGCGATTTTGAGCATTATGCTCATCAATGAACCTCAAATTATCCTTAAAAACTAGGAACCTCTTATTCTTCTCTCCCAAAGCGTTATACACTTTCTGGTGCTTAACCAGCCACGCCTCATAAATGGACATGACCTCCTCTTCGCTTCGCCAATTGGAATGGTTGACATCGACGTGGTGGTGAGTGTTACTGGTGATGGACAAATCCAAAGCGAATGCTGATGAAATGAACGAAAGGAAGAGTAAAGTGGATATTGCCATTGCAGCCATGGTTGAAGAGAGAAGGATATGGGTTGAGGCTTGAGGAAAGGAAGGTAATTTAAGCAGGAGAGAAAGGAAGTTGGGAAAGGTAGTTGGTGAAGAAAAGCAGAGGAGAGTTTGGGTTATATAGAGGCGTAATTGGGATAGTGAATGCAAGAAAAAATTTAAAAATTAATAATAATAACATAAACAAGTGGTGAATAATTTTTAAAGAGAAAATAACATAATCAAAAACTGCTACACCATGTGGCATGCATGTTGGAGATTAAAAATCTGAAAATTACAAGAGAAACCCAATTTTCTATATCTTTTTTGTATTCTTAAATGAAAACTTTATTAAAATAGTGAATAATTTCGGGATGGAAGTAGATTTCTTCGATAAGAGGGAATTCTCAGCTCGAACTTTGTGCTTTTTCTTTTATTTTTTTTTTAAGTTTTCTAACTTTCATGAGGAGTTAAAGAGGGTGATAAAGGGGAAATGAATGCCCTTTGACACTTTTTACTTTCGGTACATCTCATGTAGTAGCAGGGTAGTGCCCTTTGATTAAAGAGGTTGGAATCTTAAAGATGAGGCATGGGTTAAGTGAGTTGTGTCATAGGAGCAAATGGGCTGTGACTCTGAATCAGAAACTTGTGATTGCTGTTGCAGTGGGCAATTGCTCTTTCAGATGAATAGCTTGTAGATTCGAGGGTCGGTGCAATCTGACAGCCGCAAACGGATAGAGTGGCAATAAAGACATTACAATAGGACATAAAATAACGTTGCAACTTGCAACTCCCAAGCACTGAGGAAGCTGCTCCAAGGGTATGGGCATGCCACCCTTGTCTTTTGGGACCGAAAACTACACCTCCACAATAATACATTTCTACCTCCTTCACTTAGTTACATTTTTTCTTCTGAATATCTTGTCCATGAGACAAACATTTCCATTCGTTTCACAATAAGAAAGCATAAAAAACTCTTCATTATTAGATACACGATTGGCTTTTAAGAAGTTATCAAATTATGCCTTTGTATCATATGCTATAATAAAACTGCAAAATGGAGAAAGAGTTTATAATTAAGCTTTCTAATTTATTTGGTTCTTTCTTGGATTAATCATTCAAAGATTCATGAAGATATTTTACCCGACAATCGTATCGAATCAATGTCGGACCCATCTCTCAACTCGCTGTTAGTTTATTGTCTGTCATATTAAATCATAACAGAATTATCACCCCTCTTCCACTTGCAGTAGATTAAATCATCAGTTTCAGGAAAAATAGAACAATTTACCCATAAAACTACTATTTGAGATCTTTTTTTGGTACATTTTTTTATTAAGATACTGTGCCAAAAGCACTGCTTTGCAACGTGCAAGTGATAACGTGATATTTAAATAATATGATCCACATTTTCGTACTCGTCACCTTGCATTTAGAAGAAAACAAAGACGCGTAATTTCCCTGGAAATGGGAAAAGAAATTTGGAGGCCCACTTTGTTTATAAACAAACACTCGAAGGCAGCAAAAACTCTTGTCCGAAGTCCTAACTGGTCAGCTTCCCCCATCCTTTCCAAGGGTATTACCTTCTACCACCCCCACCTTTACCATCTACCACCCCCCAATGCGCGAAATGATCATAATACCCTTGTAGACAGAAATAATTCCTCTTACATCTTTCTCCACCCCCCGCGCACGATGGCTAAATGAAACCTAACCATTTTTTCCCATTAAGATTGATATTTTTTTGATTTGTAAGAATAAAAAAATTAATTTTTGGTCTATATTATTTGTGCAGAATTCAATTACATATAAAACAATGTTTGTATATTCTATTTTTTGTTTCGAATCGAGTAAAGTTTTTTGGTGCAAGAACGCTCATGCACAGGTGTTAATAGCTCCAAAACGCTCATACACAAGCGTTAATGTCTCAAACGCTCATGCACACGCGTGAGGAGTTATAAAACGCCCATGCACAAGCATTAATGTCCCAAACGCTCATGCACATGCGTGAGGAGTTACAAAACGCCTATGCACAAGCGTTGGGTGTAAAATATGCATATATATATAATTAAATTTAAATACATTACTTGATATTGAAGAAATAAATTTAAAAATAAATATGTAATAATTAATAAAAAATTTAAAATTATACATATATTATTTAAAAATAAATATATATTATTTAAAAATAAATATATATTTTATAATATTTTTAAAATTATATATATATCTATATATAATTTATAATTTATGATTATTATGATAAAGATGTATATTAATTTATTTAAAATATTTTAAATTTTTATTTAATTTTAAAAAATATATTTATTTTTAAAAATATTATAAATTATTTTATATTTAATTTTAAATATATATGTTATGAAATTTTATTACTTGGAGCACAAGTAACATATTTTTAAAATTAAATAAAAATTTAAAATATTTTTAATAAATTAATATAAATTCTATCACATAATAATTAATTTATTAAAATTTTATTTTATTAAAAATATTATAAAAAAATATATTTAATTTTAAAAATTATATATATTTAATTTTAAATATATATTTATTTAAATATAAGTAATATATTTAAATTTAATAATATATATATATATATATATATATATATATATATATATATATATATATTTCATTCAACGCCTCTTTAGAGGTGTTTGGAGAGTTATCAACGCCTCTTTAAAGGCGTCACGAATCTTTAATACTTTTTCAAAGGCATTTGGAGAAGATAGACTGAAAAATTATTAAGGGTATTATTGAAACTTTAAAAAAAAAAAATAAAGGAGGGTGGGGAATGGTAAAGGTGGGGGTGGTAGAAGGTAATACCCCCTCTCCAATTTGGCTTTCTTTTGCAGTGTTTTTTCAGTTTATGTTTTTGGGGTCATGCGGTGCTTGTGTAAGGCTTCGTTGCTGTGTCTTCGATAAGCTAAACCCTCACAAATAGAACAAATTGCCCACATTATAATCACGAACATAGTAAATTATGAGGTATTTGATGAGACAATTGATTGTCTGTACAACTCTATCTAACTCGTACATTGGCATGTCAACAGCAATATTGTTATTGAAAGAAATCCAGATTCCTTTGAATGCAGTTACGAGGGCAGTGATACCAATGGCAAAGGGTAAAGATTTTACTATGTTGGTTTTGTTTCTACCAAAATGCAAACTGAAGACAATTGTGTAATCCTATCAAGAAGAATATGTATAACATCAACGAAGATTGAATACATGCTTCCTGCAAGGCAGCAAGCGTTGCACAACTCAGTTGACATACCTTTCATAAGAATCGGAATATATATCACCCCAAAGAAAAAAAAAATGAATGTAAAAGGGAAAAAAAAATTGTGAAATCAGGCAGGAATGCACATATGCTGGCCATTCACAGATGTCATTGTCAATGTAGCCCCTTAAGATCATGTGCTTCTCCATTTGATCAACCCTCTGTCGATGGAGGCGAGAAGTCTCATATCCACAAAGGCAGCGGTAAATTTCCCTGATGCTCTTACTAACACCTCAATTTTGTTCAGAATGGGTAGAGACTTGCACACCGACCACTTCGGTATCATGCTTTCTCTTACTTCGTCTGCGTTTGGATCTGGAAGTTCGAGTTTTTGTAGAATGCTTCGTTGTGTGCTCTTGTGTGCCAGTTAGCACTTTCTCATTCGATGGGAGCTCAGGAGGGGCATCTGGCCATGGAGTGCGTTTTGATGGAACAGTGATGTCTAAAGGTGGGTCAATTATCCATCTGTATAACATCGCATTAATTGATCAGGGATATAATAGAGAAAAAAAATAATAATAACTACTATGCTCATGAGAAATTGTAAACTCATGTACTATCTGGTAACACAACAAAAGCACAAGAATATGGCTGATATGGACCCTAAAATCGATGCTTCATGTACAAAGCTAGTATACATTTCTGAAAGCCAATAATTTATCTAATTGCTTAGATGGGATGTTCTAGCACGCAAGAGTTCAAAGAATTTTGCTAATGGCAAAAGTAGGGCATCAACCCGCTGTGGTTATTTTGGTTCTTCCAGTTCAGACTGATAACTGGTGACTTGGGAAGCCTGCAAATTGCTCTTTGCCCTCCTTGGCATTTTTCTAATTCCCATACCAAAAAATAGTATGTCTAAATATTTAGACAATCAAAGTGCATATAAAAGCAAACTCCCTTAACTACGTGTGTCCCAAGTGGCTGTCTTAATGTTTATATCGTCACCTACATCCTAAGGCATCAGCTTGCATAAGATATATGAATCTCTATCTGCTGGTCCTTCGTTACAAACTAACCAGTATATCTCTCTCCATTAGATCATCATCATGATCATGATATAATTTTCCAGCAGTTAATTAAACTAAAGATAATCAAACTAAAACTATCGATATTTCAAGCACATTCAAACTTTCAGTTTTACCCCTTTCAGATTATCTGTTCCCTGGAGAATGCATACCATGCGAGTTTTTCTCGCCTTTTGCCAGCTTGATACTGTTCGGGCAAAGCATGCTCTAGATCTTTACCCTTCAAAAGGACTACCTAAGCTGGAAACTATGAACTATCCTAATGGGAGCTAATGGGGCATGACGCATAATGGTCCTGCAAGTAATACAGCTCAAGCATTCCAATTCTCAGGCATCAACTTTTGGCTTCCTGCTGTCATCTTTGCCTCTGCCATGAACAGAATCACGGAAACACTTCCGTGCAATCCAAATACACGTCCTTGATACACATGTATCTAAAATAAAGCTGGCAATGCCTCGATCAAATGAAGAATCTCAACTTAGAATTTGGAGTCCTATTCAAAAATTTCCATTGTAGCTTTAACTAACTCAGTGAACCCTTTGTTTTTGTTCCATGATAGTTTCAAGCTTAAACTTTCTTCTCTCTGATTTTTCCCTTTTTTCTTTTTTTCCTTTTCTGGACGCAAAATCTAATTTCCCCTTGTAAATTTGTCTCTGGATGTGTATATGCATATATGCATGCAAGCATTTAATACTATTCACATAATGTCAACCAACACTTGAACAGAGCAACTTTGCAAACAAAAAATACCGTTAAAATAGAGAAGTTCTAAAATAAAGACAGGTCATTGGGTTATGTACTGCCAGCAGTAGAGAAACTTAAGGCAATTTTTCTTTCCTAATATCAACCTATGGTAAAACACACTATGCATTCAAAAGTCATGTTTCTTGCTCCAACATATAACTAAGAAAAGGTTGTTTACTGCTGTCACTGACCTAATTTAACCCTTCCGCAAATCAAAGTTCCATAATACCCCATGCAGTCTTCCAAATTCAGAATAGAAGAACAACCCAACATGTGTGAAGGAACAAGCACATTACAATGTCAAATAGGAGTTATATATAATTAGTTCATATATCATCAAAAAGGATCATAAAATTTTGAAGACCACTTTAAAAGCACCTTTTTATACTTATCAAGTAATATGCAGAAGATTGATACCTTAATTAAAGCAAATCATGGTTAAGCATATCTAGCGAAAATGAAGAGGAGAGGACTCACCTTGGAGGGAATTTGCTGTCGGTCCGAGCTTCAACACGCAACCACCAAAGCATAACCTGGCGACCACAACTACCAAGTGGTTCCACCATGGAGGTGTCCTTAAGCAAAGACAGCGGGCTTTCTATCTCCTCATCAACTCCATCTAATGCATCAATATCTTTAATCCACTCTGGTTTATCATCACCATCCTTCCAAAGCAACCTGGAATTCATCACAAACCCAGACCACTCAAGCTTTCTGGGCAAGACAGGTGCATGGTCATCGATCTGAACTGCACTTTTTCCCACATATCTTAAGGAATTGAAGGTGTGCCACCCAACCAACTGATTGCTAGAGTTACAAGCAGGACCTTGCACTGGCACTGTTGTGGCCTCCTCCTCACCCTCTCTTTGAAGCGTAGATGAAGATTCATCTGTATCAGTTGAATGAACAAGTATGCCAACTGATACAGCACCAATCCGTTTCACACTCTGAATTTCATCAAATAGCTCCATGCTATGCACATTACTGTCATCAGCAAACATCACAATTCCATCCAGCTTCTCTTTTCTCACAATTCTGTTCCATCACATATCAAATTAATCAAACTATACATTTTAAGAAAAGTTTCTACAGATCATGCTAGAGTACTGACCAAAAAAGAAATGACAAGAAGGGAAAAGCAAGATCCTTTCTTTTCCTCATTCTAACCGTAATGAACAGCTTAGCCTAATAAAGTCCATGCAAGTACTTGGCAGGGCTTTCTAAGTGGAACTATTTGTCCTATACACTGACTAGATTTCAAATAGTGCCCTTAAAACGCAACTTAGCATTTAGTTTACTTAATAATTGAACTCAAGTAGCTGATAGCAAGCAGTTGATCGAGCAAAGTACCAAAAGTTCACCTCAAAGCATGAAGCCGCATCCTAGCCTCCAATTTATGCCTACCCTCCCATGAAATAGGCATCCGCTGCTTGAATCCGACATGGATGGTCCTTAGCCCTGACTTGGCAATAATCGAAGCAGTATCATTGGTGACTCCTCCGGCCTCGACCACAATCCACACTAGATCGTACGGCACCAGCATTAGCGAGTGCATCACACCGGTCAAGTGAAGTGCCTGGAACGTCCGTACATAGGTTGGTGTCACCGCAATCACTGTCCTAGGGTTCTTGACTCCAAACTGAAGCCTCTGCTCCCTCTGAACTCTCTCAATTATCTGGTGAGCCTTCATAACCTCCGTCGGATTTGGGTGCGGCCAAGGTCGGATTCGGATCCCATGGCGCCCAACGACCACTCTGCTGATCGAGCTCCAAACACTTGTTCTATTTGCAGGATTATCGACATTAGTTAACGGATTCGAAGTGAGAGATGAATAAACATCGATAGGTCCACCGATTTCACTGGCACTGCGGAAGGGAACCATATAGAGATTGCTAGATGAAGTAGAGAAGAGAAAGAAGAAGACAAGGCGAGAAAAGCGGAACCCAAGGACGAGGCTTATGAGGCAGCAAATGCCATGAAGAACTAGCCAGAAAATGGCTGCAGGCGACTTGATGGAACCATCACCGGCTGAATCCAGCTGCGGCGATCCTCTGAAGCTGTTGCTCCGGCGGCTGAGGTAGCTCTGCTGCAACGCCGAGAGCTTCATTATCCCTCTCCTTCTCCTCTATTGCTCGTGCGAGTAGAGTCAAGGAGAGAAAATGGAGGTTGGTGATGGAGGTGTGTGTGGGGTTGTGACTTATATTTTGAGTTGCTTCAAAGCTGGGATTTGATTTCTAATAAGCAGTGACAACGACTGGAAGAAGAGGTTGGGGAAGGAGGTTGGAGGTGGTGGGTAAAAAGGAACACAGTTTAATCAAACAAAATTTTTCTTTGGGTTTACGGTATAAATCGGTTTGCTTCATTGTTATCTTTTTGATTCTAGCAACTTTCAGACACATCAGCCAAAAAAATAAATTAATAAACAAGAGCAAGGGAGACACGGGCAGAGGCGGCTACGGTGACGGTAGACAAAGACATTGCCCAATATTTCTGGTCCCCAAATTAGCCTCTTCAGTCTAGGCACACATGGGCAAAATCCTACTCGGTGAACGAGTCCCATCATGGTAATTTCATAGGTATATTACTACTAAACGTTCGCAAAGCACTGTACACGTAGACATTAGGGAGAGGTCACCAATGGAAATGGAGATTGGAGATTATTGAGGTCAGCGGTCAATGGTACATCAACGGTATAGGGAAGTCTATTGTTTCGTATCTGCTGTCTTTGGGATTTCAGTTATTTTCCTGCTGATTCTCGGCAAGCAAACAGAAAAATGAAAGAGTAATTCTGAAAAAAGATAAACTATTTATTATTTAAAAAACACTATTAATGTGGAAATGAACTTTCTTGTCTTTTTTGTATATTACCTGAGTCTGACGCTCTGCTCAGATTCCATGAACCATGAAAGCAATTGCTTGGATAGTTGAACCTCTATTTAATTTTACTCGTCAAGTCAATTCAATTTGAAATATTTAAGAAATAAACTAGTTAAATTAAATTTAAAACGTGCAAATTTAATTAAATACAATAATAAAAACAAGTAGATACATAATTAAATCATTGAATGTATTACCAAAGTAAATAAAAAAATTAAAATAAAATGAAGGAAAATTAGAATATTTCCCTTCAGTGTCATTCTTTGTTTTATAACGAACAATTTCTATGGTGATTCATGTCCTTCTCGATGGCGTGTTTGCCTAATCAAATCATCCACAACCCAAAAATCTCTGGTACATTGGAAAAAATTAGCATTTAATTGAAAGAAGACAGAAACTAATTACTTATCATTGTTTTCTTTCCTCTTAAGAAAAAAACTAAGGGAAAAGCAAGGAAAATTTTGTCGGAACCAAACCCTTCCATTTTAGGTTGGGTAGGCAACAAAAATTTGAGTTGGTGGATTGGTTTAGTTTGTTAGCTAAAATCAATGACCCAAATAGCAATGGGTTTCTTAAGAATATGGCTATCTATCATCATGACATCATGATTCATATACTATTCATGTATCGTTCTGAATTGTTCTGTGATATCATTTGAGACTGAAAAAACAGCCTAGTGCTAATTCTGGGACACAAGAGAAAACATTTCTACTTTGATTCAGAAAGGGGGGAAAACATCCTTTTTCATAGTCTGTCTGTGAAATTAAAGTTAAAAAAAAAAAAAGTACTTAAGACAGAAAGGAGAAATGACGCTGGTGAGTTCTAATTATGCATCACCCTAAATGCGGCATTAAGCTTGGAATGAAAGGAACCTCACCTGTTAATAAGCAAGACATTCTGATATAAACGACAAATAAACTTGATTATGATTGAGACCTGCGTTAGGTCTTGTTATTAGGTAGAGGCTGTTGTCTGTTGAGTGTTCACTCATTGGACTCCTGCATTCTACCTGAAACGAATAACATTGTCAGTCGGAGCTAGCTACCGAGTAAAGTTGCCACAATTTCCATCAACTCTTCCGATATAATTTTAGTTTTGATAATTAAATTATGTACTAATCTAAGTTTAAGATATTTATTTATGATTTAAAGACTTTTAAAATAAAGAAAAAATTGAAGTGATTACAAACAAAATGCTGGAAACACAAAAACTAGCCTATCCTAGTGAGAAGTCACTAATCTCCTTACCAAAATACCAACCTTCCTTTATGAGTTCGCAGGTTAATGTAAACAAGAGTCTTTTGGGCCAATAACATGAGTTCTCCAAAATGGGCCTTCCCTTATCACCCAAAATCAAATATAGTTGGTATGACACGGGCCTTGGTTGGTCGACCAGATGATAATACTTTTCTTGATTATCTTACCTTACTAAAGAAAAAAAAAAAAGGGGTTTGTATTTAATCACATACAATTATTTTTATTTTAAAACTGTATATTTCTCATTTAACATTTTTATTGATCAATTTAAAAATTTACTGGAAATCCTTAATTAAATTTATGATTTATCATTTATAGCATGTGAAATATATAGAATAATGAAATTCTTTACGCGAAACCAACTAATGTGGTGGATATTGTCTGCTCGTGTAGCCATCGGCATTGAAATTCAATTTCAGTTTATTTTTGTTCAAATTAACCTGATAGTCTATTGTTGTCAATTTTGGCAAGTTTGAACGGAAACCCCAAATATGTGATTCTGTCTATGATTATTTGTATTGTATTTTGCAAGATTCTGCTAATAATGAATTCTATCATCCAATTGCTATTTCCTTTCATTAATTTATAAGTTGCTACATCAGCATATCAATATGATACTCGTACGAGTAAATGAACCAAAGGTTTTTTAAGCTATCCTCAGAAAAGATGAAGTTAGTGATAGGCATACTCTTGGTTGAATTAAAAAATATAAATTAATAGTTTAATTAAAAAAACACAAAATAACATAATTTTTTTAAAAAAAATTATTCAATTTTCTTACGTATTCTTTTTATTATGTTTTATTTTAAAATATACACTTTCCTTATAGGAAGTGCTTCCAGTAACTCCCAATTTACAGCAGCGTGTCTGCAGTAAGTATCAGAGTGGCTGAATCGGCGAGCATTGGATTCGGAAGACGGGCAAGTCTGACACGTATCTAGTAGTATTCGGCTCATCCCATCCCATCCGCGAGCGAAATTTCAAGGTTTCCGTCTGAGTTGACTTTATGCAAATCCTGTCTGTCTTAGCAAGCATTTGATTTGTACAACTACAACCCCTCGAAATTTCAAAATGACCTCCAAATAACAATAACAATAACAATAAACAATATTTATTAAAAAAATATTATCTCAATAATGACGACCTTCAATCACGGATATATATACATATGCTCGCAGTTGCAGTCAGTCACCTTTGCTGCAGCCATCCAGTTAAAGTAATTTTTTATTTTAAAACTAAAATCATAGATTCTATCTTTAAAAATAATTTTTTTAATAAAAAAAATAATTTTTTTTCAAGTAAAAATATTTTTAATTATAATATTTATTATAGTTTTATATTTTAATTATTTATATTATTTTTATAAGTCTCATGACACATTATTTTATACAATTTATATAATTTTTTTTTACTTATATAACTTTAAAAAAAATTTAGAACGAATATCATAAATTATTTTATATTTTTATTTATAATCAATTTATTCAATAATTTTTCTCTTTCCTCTTATAAATCTCTTATTTTATTTCTTATAAAATAAAAGTGAGTTTCATTTTTTTAAATTACCAATTTTATATCTAAGCAACTCACTCTCTCCTCTCTCTTCTACCTCATCACCTCTCTAGTGGTGTAATATGTTATGCAACATTACATAACCCTAGGCAATACATAATTACCTCCCACTAGAGATGCTTTAAGCGGTGAAATATAAAATTTTATTTTTTTAAAGAAAAAATTATCGGCTTCTTAAAAAATATTTTTTTAATATTTCACATCATATTATTATTCATTAATTTAATTTAAGTTAAATAAAATTAAAAAAACAAACAAAACTCCCTTCATCCCATTTGACTATAATTATATTTTTATGGCTCAAATATTAACTTTTTAATAAATAATTTTATGATAAAATACTAAATATTCACTCAATCAAAAATAAAGATAATGAAATTGTAAGCCCACTATTATTTATTTATTTATTTTGCCATATCAGGATGTTTAATAAACTTTGATTAGAAATTTCTAAATCAAAGATATTTCCAAAGTTTTTATTTGACTTGAAGTGTTAAACAGGTCTAATTTAGTGATGAAAAATTTATACATGTATGAAATTTGATGTTGAATTCTCTCAATAAAAACAAAGCATCATTCTCTGTTATGATGTCCTTGTTTGGGGCATATTCATCATGAATGATATGAAATTAACCACTAATTAACCAAAAATTACATTATGCCAATACATGACGTGGTCATAAATAGATAATCATACGAATAAAATAAAAAGTAATTAAGAAACTGATTAAAAATAAAAATATTTTCAGATATAATCTTAATGATCTTATTTTTATATTTATGTCTTATTTTTGAAGAACTACATTTGTATTTATATAAGATAATTAAATCACAAATTTTTTAAATACTATTTAAGCTCTTTATTATTCTCCATACTTAGAGTTTTTTTTTTTTTTGATGTGACATACTTAGGAGCTTTCTTAGAGCAATGACATTTAGAATACACAAATGATTTTATTCTTGGAAAAAAATAAATTGCCAGTCACTATTAGATTATCTATCAAAAAGCATATATAATTTATAAGAATCTGATGAATATTTTGTTTATGAAATTTCATTTTTAATGTGTTTTAGCTAAGACCGTGTGCCTTCTTTTAAAAGGAGAAGAAATTGTAGGATAGATATAATAATAATTAAAAAAAAAAAAAAGTGTGGAAGATTGACGAATTTGAGGTGGCGAGGTCAGAAAATACGGAGACAAATTGACAGGAATAACACGAAAAAAATAAAAAGAAGCAATAAAGAATCCTTGGTAAGGTGTCAATACAAGTCAACTATGCTGCAACCAACCAATCCTCTAACTTTTTCAAAGCTCGTGTATTATTAATCAGACGGCTAAAACATTAGGTTTGACCTGATTTTAATGCCCCAACGTCCCTCCGATCAAATATTAACCCCCTGGGTCCCACATCGAGGAAAAGGTCAATTAGCATCAGATCAGATTGCTCAGAAAAATTATAAAAAAAAAAAAACAGAAAAGTTGAATTAAACAAGTGTTTTCTCCGCTCACAGTGACCAAAATACCCTGTTAGATCTTATTCGCACCAACATTTGACGGAAACAGGACTAGCGTAACAGTTCGGTCACCTAGTGGACCAAACCAACCAATAGGCTTTTTTTCCTACACAGTCCATGGCATCAATTTGACCAGGGTAGGCATCTTTAATTCTTTATCAACACCTTTGCTTCTTTCGTTTCCTTTTACCCGTTTTTCTCTTTCTTCCTCCTCCTCTTCTTCCTCTTCATAGATGCTCTAACCAGTATGGCCGTGGAGCTCATGATGGGTTATAGAAACGATAATTTCACAGCCAAAGGCGAAGAGAATGCTGTTCAAGAAGCAGCATCTGGGTTAGAGAGCGTTGAGAAGCTCATCAGGTTGCTTTCTCAGAATCAACAACAATTACAGTCATCTTCAACTTCAAAATCTTCCATGGAAATGGAGATGGTTGCAGACGCCGCCGTTTCCAAGTTCAAGAAGGTAATTTCACTTCTGGGTCGAACTAGAACCGGCCACGCTCGCTTTAGAAGAGCCCCTTTGGCTCCACCTGTTCATCACACCCCGGAAACTCAACCTTCTGAACCCAAAGTTTATTATGCGACTCCGTTGCAGCAGATCCCACCAACCCATCATCAACACCAGACACACAGCGACCACTGTTTGATCCCAAAAAATGGGGTCATTGAGAGGAAAGACTCGTCCAAGAGCATCAATTTCTCATATTCCTCTGCTGCAAATTCATTCATATCGTCTCTCACTGGCGGTACTGATAGTATACAGCCGTCATCTTCGTCGCCGGCAACAGCTTTCCAGATCACAAATCTATCTCAGGTCTCTTCAGCCGGAAAGCCTCCACTTTCCTCGTCTTCATTGAAGAGGAAGTGTAGCTCGGAAAATTTAGGTTCAGGCAAGTGCGGTAGTTCCTCCGGCCGCTGCCATTGTTCAAAAAAGAGGTGGGTGATGAATGATGGGTTTATCTTCCATAATGATACTTTATCCCTCAAACTTAATAAAAACAATATCTCGGGAATTTTTTGTTACTAAATGTTCTGTTCTGTTCTCAATTACTCTTCTGTAGTAGAAAAATGAGATTGAAGAGGGTGGTCAGGGTGCCAGCAATAAGCTTGAAGATGGCTGATATTCCACCCGACGATTATTCTTGGAGAAAGTACGGGCAGAAACCTATCAAGGGATCCCCTCATCCAAGGTACATAAATTATACTGTTCCAAGCTATACGTTCATGGAGTTCTGATTTAAGTTTACCCTTTAAGTAGGAACAAGTTCATTACTCTGCTAACTTACTAGTAGACTCTTTAATTTCAAATCCATAAAGGACCCAAATTCCCACGGTTTCTGATTAGTTTCCTACATTCCTTTTCATCTTGATGGGCTAATTTTAGAAAACATAGCAAAATCTCCGTCCTTTAGAGTTTTTTCTCGGTTTCCTAGTTAATATTGACGCTGGGTTTTTCTTTGAACAATAACAGGGGTTACTACAAGTGCAGCAGCGTGAGAGGGTGTCCAGCGCGCAAACACGTAGAGAGAGCTCTGGACGACCCATCTATGCTAGTAGTTACCTACGAAGGAGAGCACAATCACTCGCTCTCTGCGGCCGAAACCAGTAATCTTATCCTAGAATCTTCTTAGTTCATCATCATTTTCTTGAGAAAGGTTTACCAGACTTAGTGCTCAGAAACGATGAATGTTGAACATTTCAGAAAGAGCCATTTGATAGTTTGTATGTAGAAGTGCAGATTTACTGAGAGTCTCGAAGGAGATTGGTGGGCTACTTACTCCATTTCCCTGTACAATATTGGATTCCTTTTATCTTTGTTTCGTTCCCTTGAAGGCTGAGACACTGAATCCATTATAATTTAAAAAATGAAAAAGGCGAAGATGGTGGATTTGGTTAACGGATTTATAAATCTGAAAGAAAGAAAGTGGGGGTTTATTCCGTTTGATTTTTTCTTATTTTTTTTGTTTAAATATTTGGGTGCTTTATCTTTGGTTCTTATCTTGGATGCTCGTCTTTCAACTTTTATCATCATCATCATCTTCTCTCAGCTGTGGTGTGGTGGTGTGTGTTCAATGCTGAAAGGGTCATCTTTGAAAAAAGAGAGTAAAAAGAAAGAAAAAGCAATGAAAGGGACCGAGTCAAAGAATTGGACAGAAGAGGACGGACATGTCGTGTTGAGGACGGTTGACTAAAAAGAGAGAGGTTGGGAGTTGCCAGT
This sequence comes from Bauhinia variegata, assembly GCA_022379115.2. Classification (NCBI taxonomy): domain Eukaryota; kingdom Viridiplantae; phylum Streptophyta; class Magnoliopsida; order Fabales; family Fabaceae; genus Bauhinia; species Bauhinia variegata. The sequence goes on along the minus strand of CM039436.1, from coordinate 15,596,282 downwards.
TGGGACTGGGACGGCTAAATTGGTGAATGAAGGAAAGAGAGAGAGACAGAGAAAGGGTGGTGATGGGGTTGGGTTAGAGAAGAAAGAAAGAGAGAGAGAGTTTTTTGGTTTTAATTAATTGAATGCGAAAATTGCTGGGGCGTTTGGCTTGTGGGAAAATGGTTGGATGGATTTGGAGGGACATTGAAGGAAGGTGGATGGTGGAGGAAGGCCGTTGTGGGAAAACCGATGGGCAAAGTCAAAATGGGTGGGTGTGGAATTGAGAAGTTCAAATCTAGGCTTGGACTGGGTCCTACCTTGTTCGCAATTTTGTTGTTTTGCTAACTTTGCCTTTGCCTTAACGTCAACTTTGTCATGCAGATAGGGTCCCCTTTGTCAATTCCTCATCATCCATTCATTTCATTGTCCACACGCATGTGGCTACCACCCTCAATTATATGTATGTACATATACATGGTAATACCATTCTGAGTTTTCTTTTTCCGTTACAAAATTTTAAATAATATTTTTCATTCTTAGATTTTAAGTTATATTCAAATAACATCAGATAAAAATAACCTATTATCATCAATCCTGCAGTCAAATACCCATGTTTTCATTGTCAAACAACGTTAGCACGAATAGGTACAAAATTATTTGATTGGCCAGCAGTGACACAAAGCTGCTACTCTCATGCCTTCCTCTGATTCATTTTTGAGCAAGGAAACAACTGATTTTGTGATTATTAATGTTCCTTAATTTCAATCACATAAATCCCCATATACAACGTTTCCCAAAGCAGGAAGCTACCAGTTTTGAGGTTTCCTGAAAGTTGCAAATTTTGTTAATTTTAATGATTTGTTCTTGTGTCTGCGATTGCTGCTAAATCGTCTCGTTGTCCTATTGTCTAGATTTAACTTATATTGTCTATAGATTTTGTTCTGAAAGGAATCGTAATTTGGATTAAGCCGAGAGCAAGTCAAAATATGAGTTTGTCATTTGAGTGATTCAAGGCGCGCAAAGAACATAATAGCTCATCCTCCTTCTTAACATTCAACATAGATCCTTTTAAGTCCAAGTGCACCAATCCTACATGGTACCGTTAAGACAAGTGATGTTGGAAGAATAAAGTGGCCCTTGGCGTATAATAGAGGAAAGAATTAGTCTTGTGTTTGCGTGGAAGGAATTAAAAAATAAAATTGCTAAATTATCTTGATGCCCATTGGTCACAGTTGCATACGGGATTTCGATTTATCTCTCATTTTGTGATCGTGAAAATGATTGGTTATTCATAAAACGAATGCAGTAATTGCAGCGTCGTATCAAATTGGGATTTTAGCTAACATTATGTGTGCGGCTCAGCTTGAAAAATTGCCTCTGCCTTCAAAATTAAATTGAATTCATGCGTGTTTGTTAAGCGGGGTTTACCCTTACCTATAATCTTGACTGGAAGTTGTTTCACGTGATCTAAAAATAAAATTTGGTGTCATTATAAAATCTTCAAAAAAAAATCACCATTTGTTTTGAAGTACCTATCATGGGATGCCTGTCCCTTCCGAATTGCACACCTGGACTGGGATGAGTCGGATGACCCTTCAATGCCGAGAAAGAATCTAGTAAACGGCATGCCGCTTATTGGTGAACGTTGAAGTCGTTTTAGGTCAGAAACACTAACACCCCCAAAATCCCAGCTTCTGGGAATATTGCTTCCAACTCCAACAGTTTATGAAGTAGCCGCAATCCGCAATACACGTTGCTGGCGGCGATGGGTTGCTTGACTGAACCCATCGTCTGCTCATGAAACTCAAACTTTAGGCCTTGTTCGTCTTCTCTGTTTACAATAATTATTATCTCTATAGATATTTACCTACTGGAGCTCATTCCACCATGGCCGCTCAAACTCAAACCCAGATTCGAGCTCACACTAGTTCAAATCCGCCAGAATACCAAGACGACCTCCTTTGTTCTGAACAGCAACTAGAAGATCCAGAGCAAAAGCAAGAATCTTGCTTGGGTTCCCCAGTTCGGTGCTTAACGGGGGAGTCTCGGACCGAACGAGCATGGGCTCACTGGATTAAGCTGGGTCGACCCAAATTCATTGTTGCCCCGATGGTTGATAATTCGGAGCTTCCATTTCGAATGCTATGCCGAAAGTACGGTGCTCGGGCTGCCTATACTCCCATGCTGCACTCCCGCATTTTCACCGAGACGGAGAAGTACCGAAAGGAAGAATTTACCACTTGCAAAGTAATTTGAAAACCATTTGTGTCCTGCGATTTATTTCAAAACTATGATTTCTTTCTGGTCTACGTAATTTTAACTTGAGCAATAATTGCAGAATGACCGACCTTTGTTTGTCCAATTTTGCGCAAACGATCCAGATATTTTATTGGAAGCCGCAAGGAAGGTTGAACCTTATTGCGATTACGTTGATATTAATTTAGGGTATGTATATTATACATTATACTTACTAAAAATTCTACCTTAATGGCTTCTGTGATTATCTTGTGTACCACAGTTTTTCTCCATCACAGAATCTCGAGCCACAAAACTGCATACGGTTGTCTTTTGAAAATAGCATAAGGTGAAATGTTAGGTTCATGAAACTAAGGTAAACTTGTACAACGTATTTAACCAGACCAGTTATCACGAGGCTTTCTGACTGCTGCCACATTAAGATAATTGTCTCTTTCTATCGATATAGCATATTAGATTATCTGTTTTTTGAAGTTTCTATTGAAAACTTTGGTGAATTCATGTGCTTCTGCAGGTGTCCTCAGCGCATTGCTAGACGAGGGAACTATGGTGCTTTCCTGATGGATAATCTTCCTCTTGTGAAATCTCTGGTGGAAAAATTGGCTCGCAATCTCCAAGTTCCTGTTTCATGCAAGATTAGAATCTTTCCTAATCTGGAGGACACAATAAGATATGCTAGGATGCTAGAGGAGGCTGGTTGTTGCCTCTTAGCTGTTCATGGCAGGACAAGGGATGAAAAGGATGGGAAAAAGTTCCGGGCTGATTGGAAAGCGATCCACGCAGTGAAGAATGCGCTCAAAATTCCAGTCCTTGCCAACGGTAACATTAGGCATATGGAGGATGTCCATGACTGCTTGGAAGAGACAGGTGTTGAAGGCGTGCTTTCGGCCGAGAGTCTCCTGGAAAATCCAGCACTCTTTGCCGGATTCCAAACTTCTGAATGGGTAGCGGAAAGTGAAGCTGGCAATATAGATGGAAGACTGGACCAAGCTGATCTGCTGGTCGAATACTTAAAGCTTTGTGAAAAGTACCCTGTGCCATGGAGAATGATTCGTTCTCATGTCCATAAACTGTTAAGAGACTGGTTCAGCCTTCAGCCTCATATAAGAGATGACCTTAATAAACAATCTAAACTGACTTTTGAGTTTCTTTATGATATGGTCGATCGGCTGAGACAAACAGGTACAAGAATTCCACTCTATCTCAAAGATACTCAAATAGGATTTGCAGCAAATGGTTATACAAGTTGATATGGTTCAAGATAACAACAAATTGATGAAATTTACTGGTGGCCACGTTATTCTTTAGGCACATTTTTGTAGCGATCAAGTCAGAAAAATGTACCCATGTTTTCTTTTGTTCTGTTATGACTTTTATGGCAATTGTCACCGTTGTATATGTAGACATACTGAGCTCAAATATATGTAATGTTATTGCCTTGACATCGTCCTTGCTTAAACCTTATTTTCTTATCTTAATGTTGGACGTTTGTTAATGATAATGAAACTGTAAGCATTAGGATACTAAAATGGAGATCCAAGAGGGTCGATGGATGACAGAGGCCTAACTTGACTTCCTCGTTTACACAATAGAACACACAGGAATTCACAAGTCAACAAAATTCGTTAGGACCTTGCTAACTAGATGCTCTCCATAAACAGCTCTTTCAAACTTCCTGTCTCCATTTTCCCTCGTTTTACATGTATCTAAAGGCTCTACTGCAGTGTCAAAGTTGGTCTGGACATGCAACAGAAGCATACGAAAGTATCGGATTAGTATGGAATAAATGGAGGAAGAGAAAAGGATAAAGAAGTAGAAGAAAATGGTTCACCTCATAGAAGAATACTACGCTGACTCTATATTTTGGAGAGTTGTTTATTACCCGATGCAAAGTTGACTCGTAGAGACCATTGGAGTATATCTGCGTTCCCTTTCCACAATTAATCAGAGGATCCATCAAATCTAGGTAAATATTGCTAATACTGAATGGACAAAATATAAGATACCTTTAGCATATCACCAATGTTACAGACAAATGCCCCCGAAACAGGAGGAGCTGATATCCATTCTCCAGACAGGTTTCTCACCTTCAACAACTCGTCCATATTAACAATGTGGAATGGGAAGTAACAAAATTTCTAACAGAAACTAAGATAACAGAGGGAGCTAATTTCAGTGAACAGCCAGAGAAAACTGTTCAACTTTTTAATAAGAGAGTAGAACAGACAGATAGATTATCTTAAGGCTAAGGCCAAACAGAAGGGTGAGAAGTGGATTCATGGTCAGACATGATAAATAGTAAGAGAAATAAAACAAAATGCAATTGGTATAAAATTCACCCTGCTTCTGCAAGGTACTAGACTGGTGATAGTAGTCAAGGTAGTAAAATAATGAATTTCAACCAATCACAGGAAAGTGTATACCTGTAGTGCATTTATATCATCATCTTGATTAAGTAACGTCAATAAGCCTGTGAAGCAACATCTCAAGATGATTAAGGATGACAAACCAGAGATTCTATGCTTCTCATAATCTGAAGGTTAAGGAGACATACCATAATCAGTGTGAGCTCCGCTGGATTGGTTGTGACCCAGAGAAATGGAGACGAGAAAAGTAAGGCATGACGAAATGACATCAATGATAAGGCCTAGTGATAAAGCGACGACAAGGGTAAATAAAGTAAAGTACTCTAGAACAAAAAATCCAGTATTTCATTACCATCCAACGTCATGTTTCAGACCATTTGTGCCATTTGCCGTGGATACACCTGGGTAACCAATTAATCGCATTACCCAAAATGGATCCCCAGCTCTCTGACCTTCAAATTCATCTGGTGATCCACCCAATGCTAAAGCAATTCCTCGCATAATTTTCCGTGCAAGGTCTGGCCGCACCAAAAAGGCAACGAGAACAAACATTTAGTCATAGACAACACAATAATGTTACGAATGATGGGAAAAGGGGAATATTACAGAAAGCATGCCTGTACAGAGACTAATATACTCCTCCATAAGAACTTTGAAGATTGGAGGATTTTGTGGCCTGCACCACGGGCCATAGAATGAATTAATCAATAGACAACACATATATTATTAACTTATGTCAGCACAGAAAGACCATCCTGATGAATCTTGATACTGTCAAATCCAATCAGATGTATAAATATGGGTCTCACTCATAATTAGAGTCTGTCAATGATGCAAAAGCCAAATAGACCATCTTATTGTAGTGAAGAATTTTGAATAAGCCATCGATCTACAACAAATAAATAAAGAAAACCAAGACTGCCATCAATTAGATAAACTGCGATTCAACATACCATTGATTACATCCTTCCATAGTTTTGCCCAGAGTTCCATACATGCCCTTCGTCACTTTCCTGTAGCACTGTTATAGTAAAAGAGACCTGAGAACGTGCTACTATGTATCACCATTGCTATTAAATGGTTATTCTTATAAGTTCTGCCAACTAGCTAATAATAGATAACGCGAGAATAAACATAAATGGCTGATTGAAGGGAATAAGAAAGACCTACATCAATAGCTTCATGCATATCGGGAACACCTTTAGTGATGTTGTCTCCAATTCTTTGATATCCTCTGCATTCCAAAGTTAGGGGCATCGAGATAAGTTGTACAGACAGCGACAATGTGGCAATACTAGAGATGCAGAGATAGGGGAGTTATGCAATCAAGTAAACCTGAAACCAGTAGCAGGAGTCATTTTGATCTCGATCTTTTCTTCATATGGAAGAGCAAAAAATTTTCGTGTCACATCTTTAACCTCTTTGAGGAGAGTATCAGGAATGCCGTGGCCTTTCTGGTCAATCAAAATGCATAGGAAAAGAAAACACTTATTTTTCAAAAGATTGCTAAATTAAGTATGTCATAAAAGTTATAGATAAAACAGGAATGAGAATCTATGCGGCAGAATGATGAAATCATACTTCGAATCACGAAGAAAATACGACATTAAGAAGCACTGGAATATGGATGGTCAATTTCCCAAAAGTGTGTGAATGAAAAAACTTTTTAGAAGGCGTAACCGGTTATGAGTAATTTCCTCCTTCGTCGTCATCATCCTATTTTTTTATGTGTTATTTTTTTAATTCTCAAATCATTGCAAGTATTTGTTGCTGTTTTATTCTGTCTCAGATTCCCAAAATATTTTAAAGTATCCGTTATTGACTATACCAGTTACCTTTCTGTTCCAGATTTCTCAAATATAATAAGCTTCGTTTCCACCCCATTTGAAACTTACGAGAAAATATATATGGACAAGACAAATACCACGTAGAAGAAGCCTGCCTCTCGACAAGCCTTATCCAATAGTCGAACAACGTCTGCCACACCAGGGTCTTCTGCCATTTTTGGATCATCGGACTTTCCTAAAAGGGGACTGATATCTGCGTCATACGTAAAATTGAAAAGTGATATCAGAAACGAGCACAAAACACCTTCCATCAAAGAACTGTCAAACATTTCAATCCGAAATTCTTCAATTATCAACGATTCTTTTCGACCCTATTATTCTCAATATTAATCATTGAAAGCTACAAACAAGCCCTAATCGTAACATATATCGAGCATTTGGATTTCTTGCTTAATTAAACTAGGAGCAAAGAAACATGCTTTCAAGATCAAGGACCATTAGTATCAACAAATTCAGGTAACAAACGTTAACTAGAATCCAATTGCGATGGGATGCTGAAGAGAGAAGAGTCCTAGAGAAAAGTCTACCAATTATAGGGATGGAACTAAATTCGGTGGCCATCGGTGGTGGTGGTAGTGAGGTCTATGCTTTCTGGCAGAAAGTCTACCAATATACTACGCACCCGTAATTCTCAATGGAGATTTGTTTATATGAACTAATTCAATAGTGAGCTCCTTGATTATTGTGTGGCGACATTTTTTATAATTGTTTCAATGTATTGTCGTCGTCTTTGAGACGAGGGACCACGTAAAGAGACAATAATGACGACCATTTCTTATTCATTAAAAAGTATAATAACAAGAGTTGTTTGTCTTGGATTCGTATCCTACTTTTGACGATTTTGTTTTTTATGAAGTAATTTATAAGTACTGTTATAAATTTATATTAAGGCTTAAACTATATACTCACCTTAGCATATGGTAAGTTATGTTTACCGTAAACTTTGAGTCAAAGACTATATTTATCAATAGAATGTGATGATAAATTTTCAAGAGAAGTTTATAAAATAACTTCTAAACTAAACCAACTCACAAACTTTCCTCTCGTTGCTGCCAAGTGCTGACCAAGAGACTGACTCTTTGCGGATATGTCCCTTCCCATTTCAAAAAAGAATTATTGGCTTCCAAGCAATATGTTATTGGAGCCACCTCCACTTGACCCTTTTGTTTGTTTGTGTCTTAAACAATAGCAGAGGGGGTAATGGCGACGCAAAGGGTGAAGTTGACTTGTGAGCAACCCCAGATTCTTTCTTGTTTAACTAGTTGTTGAATCCATATCTATACAACTGATCCAATTGACATTCAACTTGAAAGCCGTTTGTATTAGTTCGTGGCCGTTGCATAACTAATGCACCAACATACCTAATACCATTAATTAGTGACGCTCAATCCCTAAACTCTGAAATGAATAGATTATTAACCTAATGAAGCATAGCAAGTTGTTAGCTTTTCTTATTCTTGGCATTAGGGGCTCTCTAACTGTGTGCCAGGAATTGATAGGCTTGTTTTCAATGCCAACAATGAAACCCAGTTTCTTTTTCAATGCTCTTGCATGACTTCATTTTTTTGCACATTATGTAACTGCAACCAACATCCTGAATTGTAATTGATCAATTAAAATTTACTTTTTCCAGTGGGAGAAAAAAGAATTATTTTTTACAAAAAGCTTCGGCCAACAAGTAAACAAATTGTAACAATCAAATTGATGATAAATACCCAGATGAACCTCTTATGCCATTGACCACTTGTGACTACCATGATTTTGAGTAGCTTAACAGAAAATGCACGACAGTAACTAAGAAGACGAAGAAACTGCTGCTGTTGCTGATGATGATGACTGGTTCTTACAGTACTGGATGCTACTCTCATCCATTCTTTCCAACACATAATGAGCCAAATTCTCACCTTCCTCTACTAAATTCTCTTTGCACAAGAACTCATTCCCACAGGTTTTTTCTACCTTCCCACTGAAATCATGCACAAACACGTGTGTCTTTGGATTCCCACCCTTCTTGCTTCTAGCCAGCACGCCGGCGGTGAAGATAGGTGACATCCTTCCCGGCGCGTCTGGCCAGTCCCCACGTGGTCCGTCAACTAATATAACATCCCAATCCACCTCGTACACATGGTTGGGAAGGTCATTGAGTCCAAGTTTGCATTCTGAAAACAGAAGATTCTGCACTGGCCTGCATTCATTTCTTACCTGTTCTTTAACTGAAGCTACGAGCTCCTTCAATTCACTCCTCTTTGTTGTGTACTGCACATCATAGGCATCGATTTCAGGGTGCTTTTCTTCCATGTACGCAGCATAGTAGCGGTTTTCGTCGATGAAAACTGTTCTGCCATTGTGGTTCAGAGCTTTCCAGAGAAGGGTCTCGTGGGTGAGGCCGAAGATGAGGAAATTACATGGCGACGAGCATTTTCTGAGCACATCAGAGATGGGTTTCAGGTCTGAGTATGGCATGTGGTATGTGTCATTGGACTTGGATGCATAATAGAGGAGAGTGTTGATAACAGTTGCTGGCAAGGGAGCACTACCAAACACCGAAACAGGGGAAGCATAGGAGCCAATGAAAGAGGCACTGCTGGATGCGGTGCCAGTTGATTCTCTAGTGTAAATGAGAGTAACAAGGAAGGCTATTGCGAAGAATGATATAAAAGCTAGAAGCCATAAGCGATTTGAGCTTCCTTGCTTCTGGATATAAGGATGGAGAAGGATAAGTTTTGTGTTATTGTTGGTGTTCTTCATGGTTTTTGGAGAGAGGGGAAAGATGGGTTTAGCTTATAATCCTATAATCTTCCCCTTTTGTAGCTGGAGTTGAAGAGATTCTTGGCTCTGAGGGAGAACTGAGAAAGAAGGTTTGATTTTAAAGAAGCATGGGCATAGCAAAAGAGAGCATTCAACCAACGTGAAAGGCGAGAAAAAAACTGAAGGCGACCTTACAATGAACCTACTATAATTAATTAAATTCCTAATAAAGATTTGTTTTAGTTTGAAAGGATGGTTAATACTCAACCAAAATGAGAATGGGATTAGCAGAGCAGCTTGGGGTGGTTGTGGTTGTGGTTGTGGTTGTGGTTGGAGCTGAGATAGAGGCCGGATCTGCAGCGACCCATTAACTAATGACAAGTGACAAGTCGCTTTTCCTTCTTGATTTGAACGTTAGTTCCTACGTAAACCTCTTAGAATATTGGCAATTTCTTAAACAACTAGTTACCTCTGAAGCGGACAAATTACCTGCAACCATTCCTACTCAAAAATATTTACACGTCATCATCGTTTATGTATGTAGCTAGTATGAATGGATAAAGGGCTATATCGATTCGTTGATCAACTTTCTAAAACAAAACAGTGAATTCATGCTTCAGAGAGTGAACGGAAAATTCTATTTAACAATTACTGCTCAATGGTTGAATATGATAAAGAAACTGAGTTCAAATTCCATTCATAGGACTTCCGAGGATGTAAAGATTACTCTATATTGCCATTTAGTAACGGAAAAAGATAAACCAATTATTCTTTTCTTTTAAACAAAAAAAATTGTGGCCAAGTTTGTCTGTATACTGATTGGGCTTGGGCCTATGAGGAAATGAGTTGGGCTGAAGCATGAAATGGGTTTCACTCTGCTATGGGAAAGGGCCATTTTAATTGGTGCACTCCTCAATTTCTAGTCACACACCCCATTTTGGTTATATTCAGGCAAGATGGGTCCCGAATTGACGAGGACCCAATTGGTGGTAGCGTTTTGAAGAACAAACAGGTGAAGAAGCAAGCCAGCAGCCGAAAAGGAATAAAGCAATCCTTAAGCGCCAAAAATAGGAAATAATAATGTGATTGTGAAAGGTGCAATTTGACCTTTCTGTCAACATTTAACAAAGTTAACGAACCCTTAGTTTACTAAGCACTTAATTTAGAGCAAAAGTGATTTCTTTGTGTTGGCTCATGGCTTTGTCAAGATGCTTTTGGCCTAAACTCATGATTATCCTCTGCTCTGCTGTGGAGAATAATTCACTCCGACATTATCTTTTTCATCTTTTTGTGGAGTCTGTGCTCTGTTTCTGGTCAACAAGTATTTTACACAGCCATTAGAAAATGTGGAAAAGAATGGCAAAAAGAATCACTAAGGGGCCTCCAAGTGGTAAAGGATGGCACGTATTTTAAGCATGGCCAATAATAGATGGGAGATTATATTATTGGCTTTCCAAAAGGATGAAAAGATTGTTTTCTGGAATCGCCATTCTAATTCCATCACCAAACTCACTAACCAGAGACAATTTCAAGCCTTATTTTGCCGTTAAAGTATATAGATTTCCAAAAGTTGTGATTACAATTTTTGACCAAGGATACACTTGTCAGTCCCCGTCATTGAACCGTTTCCAATTGCCATCTTCTTAATCCTCCAATTTCGTTTTTCTTTTTCCTCATAAATTTGGATTAAAAAAATACAATTATTATCGTATATAAATATAAAATAAGAATTACTCGCTTTAATTGATAACTTGTTAGTTTATTAGTACATCTTTGTATAATTTGATCTTGAACTTAAATGAATTAAAAAACACCTTTAATAGATTGTACTTGTAAAAATTAATTAATAATTCATTATATAACTTTATTTTAATATAAAATAAGTTTTTAAAATTATAAGTAAATGTCTTTGCTCATATTAAATACTTATAAATTATATCCTTGTACAAAATTTAACATAAACTATTAATATAATAATATAATATGATTTAATGGTTTAATTGACAAAAAATATTTTTTAAAAAAAATTAAATATTCAAATTTCACCATAAAATATAAAATATTTTTAAAAAAGTTAGTGAATTCATGTAATTGCAAGATAATAACGTGCCCTTTAAGTTTACTCACCTTTTATATTTTTGTGTACAAGTACTCATATTATTGCACGGGGGAAACTCATTGCGGTTCATAATTCTACCTTGGTGTGAAAGTGTTGAGTACTTATTAGATGATCATTATATCCGTTGTTTGTATATTACTACTCCCATTACTTACGCATTAAAAAAAGAAGAAGACGTTAGGAAGCCCACCATATGTAGTTTACTAGGGATGAGTTTGGGTATTATTAAAATTTGATTCTTTCACGTAATATAAAGGAACACGAAGGGGAAAACAAAAAATAGTTGTTGTGTTTCACAATCATTCATTTGTTCACATGCTTTGGTTTATATATGAGCTAGCCCGTGTCATCAGAATCAGATGTGTCATGTAAGGAATAAATCTAATATTTTAAACCTAAGCCACTCTTTTCCTTAACGAGGGAAGAATACTATATTGTTAAAATCACACATGAAAATATAATAAACCACCCATATAAAAGTTGTCACGGATTCCTTCTCCTTCCAAATCTCTCTATTTATTGTTTAATGTTTATTCTTGTTTTGACATGCCATTGTTTTTGGTTGGTCGATTGGACATGCTATATTTAGACCTGGGTCGCTATATTGAAATTAGTGGTTACTCCGAGTGTTGAAAAACAAGAAAATGCATGGGAACGTAACATTCCTCTCTAGTTATAATCACAAACCAAATGGTAACACTTAAAAGAGCACATGGCACATGGGCATTTTATTGATAATCCAATCCAAATAAGTGAATGCCTAGACTCAAATCAACTCAAAACGAATCAAAGCTAAACGCTTCCCAACAATTTTCCCCATTCCCCACTTGCACGTGACTTGAGTGAGTCTGCTTTGAGAGCCAGCTGCTCCGCACTATGCCAATAATAAGCACAAGCAGAGACAGGCCTAAGCTTTCCTTCTCACCACTCACTATTCGCACTCCTCTACTCTACTCGGCTCTCCTGTGTCCTCTCCTCTCCTCTTTCCTCTTTTTCTATTCTTCTCCATTATCATTTCCCCTTTTGCCTTTTCAAATTCTAAGCATCAAATGCAAAAAAAACATTGTGAATCTTCGTATCCTTCTGCGCCTCCACTCCATATTGTAATATCTACCGCTGCCACCAACACAAGCTCCACTCAATATTTTCACTCTCACTATGCCTTGTTCCAAAACACTGTTCTCTCTCTTCTTCTTTTGCTTCACTCTCACTTCCACTCCACTTTCTACCGTCATCGCCGACGTGTTCGCTGGCGTCCCCGACCAGTTTCCACAGGTGACCAACTTGCTCCTACCGTCAGACGCTGTTTCTTTGCTTTCTTTCAAATCGAAATCGGACCTCGATAACAAGCTCCTCTACGACCTCAATGAGCGTTATGATTACTGCCAATGGCAGGGTGTGAAATGTGCCCACGGTAGAGTAGTTCGCTTCGTTCTTCAAGGCTTTGGTCTCCGTGGCCTCTTTGCTCCCAACACCTTGACTCGCCTTGACCAGCTCCGAGTCTTGAGTCTCCGCAACAACTCGCTCTTTGGTCCTATTCCGGATCTCTCTGGGCTCTTCAATCTCAAGTCTCTCTTCCTCGACCATAATTTCTTCACAGGTTCTTTCCCTCCTTCGATTTTGTTGCTTCATCGCCTTCTCACTCTTTCCCTCTCGCATAACAATCTCACCGGTTTAATCCCGGTTGAGTTAACCGTTTTGGACCGGCTTATTTCTCTTCGGCTTGAATCCAACTGGTTCAATGGTAGCGTTCCGCCGTTGAACCAGTCCTCGCTTCGAATCTTGAACGTATCCAACAACAACCTCACCGGGGCCATTCCGGTGACGCCGACTCTCGCCCGCTTCGAAGCGGCATCGTTTTTGGGGAATCCAGGTCTCTGCGGGGAGATCATTCACCAAGCATGTGGCCCTCGATCTCGATTCTTCGGTCCCACCAATGCTAGTTCCTCCTCGGCGCCACTCGGGCAAAGTGCAGAATCACAAGGTATCGTAGTAGTACCTTCACCCAGTGAAAAGAAGAAACATAAAGGCACCGGTTTGATACTTGGGTTCACTATTGGAGTATCAGTACTCATTGCTTCTGTTCTCTGCGTCATCGCATTGGTTAGAAAACAGAGCACTTCAGGAAAGCTGGAAAGCCCGAAAATGCAGTCATCTGAAATCATGAATGCTGTTCCGGCAACTTCCGTTGCCCAAACTCAGGTTGAGCAAAATAGTGAATTTAATGCTAAGGCAAACAAAATGGCGGAAATTCAACGAGCTCATAAGAGTGGGAATTTGGTGTTCTGCAGTGGGGAGATGCAGTTGTATACACTTGACCAGTTAATGAGGGCCTCGGCAGAGTTACTGGGTAGGGGCACGATCGGGACTACCTACAAGGCAGTGCTGGATGGGCAGCTTATATTGACGGTGAAGAGATTGGATGCTGGTAAAACTGCAATAACGAGCAGTGAATTGTTCGAACAGCATATGGAAATGGTGGGAGAGCTTCGGCATCCAAATTTGGTTCCAGTTAGAGCTTATTTTCAAGCTAAAGCAGAGAGGCTCGTGATATATGATTATCGACCCAATGGTAGCCTCTTCAATCTCATTCATGGTAAGTCCGATCCTCCTCTATTATCTTTCTTCACGAGTTATAACTCTCTGGTTCTGTCCAAATCAGAATAGGAATAAGAGGGTGTATTTCTCTGTGGTTCGGACAAACGCTCAGGACTTTCAATTGTGGGCCATCTGCGGGAAATAGAGTTTGATTTATGACGTGTGATACTCCCATTGATGAATGGTGGGTGACCTTTGATCCTCACTTTAAATTGGTCCCCCCTCTGCCCTTTGCCCTCTGCCTTGGGGTTATATGGGTTATCAATTACTGTTTTTCCCCTATTGGTTTTGGTTTTGGGGGCTTTTATCACCTAACGTCTTTTAACACATTGATATCCTACAATGCCGACAATTACGGGGTTGGTCCTTTTGAGGTTTTTTATGGCACTAGGACTATGCAAGTCATTAATGTTTGGCTGGATGTTTCACACAAGCTGACAATGCTTTCTCCAACTCACCTATTGCAATTTGACTGCTTCAAACAGGCCATTTTTTTGTCCTTTCTATTTAAAAAATTAAAACTTTTGGTTTTTCTGCTGAACACACAACGCATGACTGTGCAATTGTATGAGTATGGAAGTGCAGGCTCCTGAACAATGTAGCCTTTAAATTTTCGAAGCAAATGGAAGTAAACCAATTTTTTGATTTGATGATATCTTACTAACTGGATAAAGCTGCGAATATGTGCAGGTTCAAGATCAACAAGAGCTAAGCCGCTTCACTGGACATCATGCTTAAAGATAGCTGAAGATGTTGCCCTTGGACTTGCTTATATACATCAAGCCTCAAGATTAATTCATGGCAACTTAAAGTCCTCTAATGTTCTCCTAGGAGTGGACTTTGAAGCTTGTGTTGCAGACTATGGTTTAGCCTTTCTTGCAGACACTTCTTCCATGGAGGATCCTGATTCTGCAGCCTATAAGGCCCCGGAGATCCGCAAGTCTAGCCGCCGAGCCTCTCCGAAATCTGATGTCTTTTCCTTTGGGGTGCTTCTATTGGAGCTTCTAACGGGCAAACACCCTTCTCAACACCCTTTCCTTGTGCCCACGGATTTGCAAGATTGGGTTAGAGCAATGAGAGATGACGGTGGTACTGAAGATAATCGCCTGGGAATGCTCACGGAGGTTGCTAGTATTTGCAGTTCCACATCACCTGAGCAAAGACCGGCAATGTGGCAAGTCTTGAAGATGATACAGGAAATAAAGGAGAGTGTAGCAATGGAGGACACTGTCTCTGTCTAACTTACACGATTCCATGCAAAGAAGAAAACGACTGGCAATTCTGTGTTGTCAAAAAGAACTCAGAAGGGTGATTCTGCAAGCCATGGTAATAATATCATTTTTGTAGGAAGCTTCAGTTGAGGAATACAGTAAATTCATATCGAGGCTTTATGGTGCAGTGTCATTTAGTTCAAAGGCTGTCTCTCTTGCACTCTTCAAATTAACATTGATATGCCATATTTAAGGAATCTAGCTTGTTAAAATTAATGTTCTGTGCGTTGTATCTTACAATGTAATATACGAACATTCAACTTTCTAAGGAACGTTGAGATGCCAAAAGTGGTCGGCTGAGATTGTGTGGTGCTAAATCTCGTGAATGGTGTAGAAAAATTTGTGTTTATCTGAAAGACCACACTGTTCGCGATAAGAGCCACACATCTCATCCGCTGCCTTCTCGATTGATTCAAGAAAATAATAGAAGACAAATCAAGAAGGATAGTTGACCGTTGCTACGTCCATCTCCAATTACCTTACGAACTGCAGCTCACGTACCAGCTAGAATTGGAATCACTGCCTCGAAATTCTAAGTTAAACCTTATTAAGAAAAAAGGAAACCCGTTCTCCCATTTGTTCAATCAAAAGTTCAAAACCCAGTTGCTCCTACGAAAGAAGTCAATGAGAAAAAGGACAAAATAGGGTTACGTCTTTATCCCCGGTCTCCCTATCGGGTCGGGGAAGGGGAACTGGGGAATTAATTTTAGAACTCCCATTCCCCATCCCCTTTTTGTCAATTTCTCTTTCAAAAATATCTCTATCCTCTTTTGTTTATTCGAACACCTTCTCCTCTCAGTTTATTTTCCGAAAAAACAAACACTCCCCCTCTCTCCATATCTGTCCTTGCGAAAATTCAAATTCTACACATATGTTGATAATGAATTCAAAAATCAAATTTTCAAAAGAGTTAAACTATGTGTTTTAAAAATTCAATTTTTGCCGAAATAATTTTGTTTTTCAAAAACTTCATTTACATATGTATATTTGTAATGAATTTGAAAATTCGATTTATACGTGAGTAATTTCATTTGTTATATGAATTCAAATTTTTTGCATATATGTTTGTAATAAATTCAGAAATTAAATTTATGCAAAGAGTTAAACTATGTATTTCATAAATTCATTTTTTACATATATGTTTATAATAAATTTAGAAATTCAATTTATGCATGAATAATTTCATTTATTGTGTAAATTTAAATTTTACATGTATGTTTACAATGAATTTAGAAATTAAATTTTCATAAGAGTAATTATATGTGCTTTGGAAACTCAATTTTTGCATTTGTTTGTAATAAATTCGAAAATTCAATCTATACATGAGTAAAGGAGAAGAAGTTTAAAATTAATTCCTGGGAAACTGTTTAGATGAGATTGCACGCGTTCAACAAGGCAACTAGAAAGATAAAATTGGCTAAGATCATCATACACAAGCAATCTGGGAAAAATTTTCATCTGTACACAACCATCTCCCCCTACTGTTAGTGATAACAATTTACAAAATTATTTTTTTAAAAAAAAAAAAACATGAATCAGCGCCATCACAAAACATATCGCCCTCTAATATAAGCAGTGGCAGAGGAGTGCAGCACTTATCTAACGAATTGAACAAAATAATCCTTTCCTGGGATATTATTAACGTCAGAATTAGCTTCCCGTGCGTAATTACAACCCGCATACAGAGAAATGAGACAACTTCTTCAACAATCGCAAGTAGAAAGAACAACAAGCTCTTGGCTATTTACAACATGCCTGCAATTGCATACGTACAGCAAATCATTAGATCCATCAAGGGCAGTTGGCAACCAGAACTGCAGTTAAACAAGGCAAACTCTAAAGAACTGTGTGCCTCTTAAATCCCCAGTCGGTTCATTCTCACGAAGACACTATCTATTTTTGTGGACATTTTCATTAGCTCAGTCTGATGATTTATTTTTCTTCGTGAAAATCTAAACTGACCCACATAACTATAATAGGCCGGAAATGAAATATAACATGGATAGATTACCTGCAACTATCTGTATTCATGTCGAGGTATGTATAGGAAACGCGTCTGGCAGTCCATATGTGTACAAAGTCAAAAGGCCCGTGATTATGCGGTTAGGATCACACATCAATTAGAGCTTGTGCTCGAGGTCTTGACTTCATGATTGTCTCATCACTGTGCTTTATCCATTCTGAGAGTTTCCACGGCTTCTGCCACTTCCATTTGAACTGTAGCAGCCATTGGTGATGACTCCTTTTCCACCTCCAGAGTTTTCCAGCTTGTCCTATAGTTGCTAGTCTCTTAGTTGATAACTGTCCAATGGGTATCATCTGAATATAAAAAACCACTATTAAATGATTCATCGCATAAGCAAAAATTAACATCAAACAGGCAGCATGAAGCAGAGGATTTTTACTTTTCGTGTTTCGTCTAGAAAAGTAGCTGAATCGCTGATTGACCCATTAACAATCCCAGGAGTGAATTTTAGTTGTTTGGGTGCAGGAAGTGACATGGGAGACAAAGGACCACTCATTTCATCCGCAAGGTGTTTCGTTGAACGCGAGTTTGCCTGTCAGTTCCAATCAGAAACTTAAGAAAATATAAACGGATTATGAAAATGAACAAAGATTATTAAGTTCCAGATGGTAGTTCCAACATTATCTGCTCCATTTTGCACCATACAATGAATTTTTACATCTAAAACTGAACTTCATCAAATAAGCAGTCTAATGTAGAGTTCAAAACATTTTATTGGTCAAGCTGATACTAGCAGTTGATGTCCCAATAGATGAACAAAAATCTCACCGATGCTGATGTACTTAGTGCAATGGCAACAGCTTGTTCCCTCAGCTTTTGCTCCTTCACAAGTTCTAGTCTCTGTGCTTCACTCTGTCGTAATAGTGTTATAAGGTCATTCAGTTGCTCTTTCATGTCCTTAAGTTCCTTATTCTTTTCCCACAATTGGCACCTGCAAACAATCGAGTAGACTGCCACTACTTCAAATAGGATTAAAAAAAAAGTCTCTAAATTTTGCAACAAAATGAAATAACGTAGCAACAGAATACCGAGTAAAACAAAGACAGAATATACTTAAGAAACAATGAGCCAGGACAGCAGCATTTTACTATTCATAAGAGCATATTCTTGTTGCAAAATCTTGAAGTTGCAGCTGAGCACAGCATATTTATTCTATCATCATTTTTTTGGCTGGTCTTTATATCATCTTTCAAAGACTACTTTAAGATCTTAGTAAATGAACAAATATATTCGTTAACTCAACAATTTGCATGAAAATAAGTCCGGAAAAGCTTATTAAGATTTTCATAAGGTTGTTTGAGCACCTAGCTTCTGCTGCAGCATTAAACAAACACTGAAGCATGTTCTTTGCATCACCCATTGAGCGTAGCTGGCTCCAACGTCCACGGCAATTTAACGTACGTTCCCTTTCCTCTGCCTCAGCGAGTTGCGAACCCATGGATTTCAAAGCGACAGAAGACATACCCAACATGTTCTCAATAGAAGCTATTCTAGCCATTCTTGCGTCTGGTGACATGGATAACAGTCTAACAGACGGGAACCAAGGTAAGTTAAAAAAATGTAGAATGCCCCAATAATAGCAGGCAAAAAGGCATCTGCAAAGACAGACACAGAAAAATTTCTACAACAGATATTGCTGTAAATAAGCACCTGGAATATCCTGTCTTTCCTGTAGGGATACCCTGCCCATCTGAAACCTGATCTACATGTTTCAGTAAAGCCAACTCTTCTTCCAGTGCCACTCGCCTAAAATAAAATTCTGATCAACAGTGAGAAAAGAAAAGAAAGTACGTAATATCTTTCACTCCCCCCACAAAAAAAAAAAAAAAAGTTCTGAACATATACACTTGGTTTTGCTTATCAAATTCAGCACGGACTTCATGTACATTCACCATGACCTCAAGCTCGTGATCAAGCCACCTTAGGAGAGACTTCTCATTGATCTAAAAATGCAAATAAGGTTAAAATTGCTCTGATACAAATTTACTGGAAAAGTAAAAGCATGTAAAAGACAACTGGGTTTGAGGAATTACAACAGATACTAAAATCAACCTGCCGACCAAATTTAATAATACATAAAGAATGATCAAGTATACGATTATTTCAATTATGGTTCGTCTAAAACAGCAAGCTTAGACCCAAAACGTTCTAAGATGAGCTGCTTGATTGAACAATTTTTTGTCTACTCTTTTAAGTTTATCAATTGCATAACCATACATACGCTAAGCACTGACTGTTACCTGTCCAGGCTGTAGATGTCCATTTGAATTAACTGAAAGAAACAGAGAATAATTAGGAATCCGATGTGTGTAACCAAAATAATACTTCCAAGTGAAGTAGAAACCTGAGTTGTCACGGAGAACAGATTTGCGGGCTTCCAACAATTCTTTTAGCCTCTTTGTAGCCATTGCTGCTTCCTCTGTCTTTCTTTGAAGAACCTGCACATAAAGATTAAAATGAGTGATGTCAGATACAAAAATGTGAAGCCTTCTATTTATACTATAAGTAGTGCTTTTACTGTTTATCCCATTGATTTTCATTCCCATTTCTGTTTATACAAAAATATTTTTGTTACTCATTGGAGAATGAAGTGGCCCAATTTTTTTTGAGAAGCCATCCCCCGGAGAGGAGGAAAAAAGAAAAGGAAAATCATAGTACACTAACATCTCATTTAGATTTCAAGTAACCCAAAATGAAAAATGAAAAAGGAAAAAAATAAATAAATGGAAGACGGGAAAATGAGAAGTAGAAATACCTTTGCAAGAAGCGAGAAAGTAAAGAGGAAATTTCAGATCTTCAACTTACCATTTTCTGGCGCTGGTTTAAAGCTTCAAGTTTATGTCGTTCATACTCATTCCTTCTTCCCTCCTTTTTAAGCTGTTTAGGATTAAAACCGGATGTTAATAACAATTGCAAGAGGTAAGTGCACATGTTAATCCAAGTTTATGGATAATTATACCAAACAGGAAAAACCACAGTAAAGATCAGTAAAATTTCCCTCGAAATAAAAAGCAACTTAGTGGTAGAACTTTCTAAATTACATAACATATGCATTAACAGAAAGTTTTAATAAGGCATAAAAGACGAAGGATAGACAGAACAGTGCAAAATCAAGTAGAATGCGTACAAAAATAAAGTAAACATTTTTCCTGATGCGGTATTTAAATAGCCATAAAAATGTAGGCTTGCGCAATTATTCAGTATAAGGAATCAATAACTCAGAAGCTCGACTTGGGTAACTTAAAAACTCCATTCTTCATTTTTTCAATCTAGAAAATATGACCACGAGAGGAAAAAGTAAAACCACCTGAAGCAACTCCTTCTCACGAGAGGCCTTCCATTGTCTAAATTGCTCTGCCTCTTGCTTCATTTTATGCTGCAACTGAACCTGCAACGTAAAAGAAAAAGAATACTAGATCCCACAATTACCGGAATGGCGGAAATATTTAGTTTACTAAGGAAAAGAACAAAAACTGACCTTTTGGGACTTGATATACTGTATTTCAGCTTGCAGCTTTCTTGCAGCTGCTTCACTTTTCTCCTTTTGCTTCAAAAGTAGAACCTGATTTTCTTGTTTCTTCTTAAGGTCTATGATCTGAAGTTCAAGATTTAAAAATGTATTGTTTTTGTTATTATTATATATTCACCAAGAAAAGTAACTTTGTGGCATGAGAATGACATCAATATACGTGAAAATGTCACCTGTGTTTCAAGCGCTTTCAATTTTTGGGCATGAATATCTTGAGTTTTATGTGCTAGTCCATCCGAGTTAGCAGCGAGATTCTCTATCTCAGCCAACAGACGGTCCCTTTCTTGCTGTCGTTGTTATACAAATCAGTCAACAAGGTAAGCATAGTGGCAGAAATTTTATGCCAGCTTTAATAGATATTTTAATTGAGCATGTCTCATTTAACCTGCGCTTTTCTTTTCTCTTCCTCAAGCTCCATAATTTTCTTCCCAAAGTGCTGTTTGAGTGATTCGGCATCAACTCCTCCAATGAGTTTCATCTCAGACTGCAAGAAGTTGAAGGCTAGATTTAGAAACTCAATGGAAGTCCCATAAAGTTGAAACATAATAGAAAACAAGATAGAAAAATTATGGAAATGTATATTAACGAAATAAACACCATAAGTTCGAAGTTGCATTTAGACATGGATTCTCTGGCCTGTACTGTGACCTTCGCCTATAATTAAACTAAATGATGAATATATATTATACAAAGCCATATCATATTCTACCCCAAAAGACTAGAAAGAACTGAATGATAAAATATCACTATACCCATGATTAACATTTACTTAAACAACCTACTAATTAATGTCACCCTTTTTTCACCTATATGAAGATTGTTTTGCTACGAGTTACCAAGTGGGTTAGTGCTGCAACTAAATTCTTTTCTGCAGACTTCTTAACAGACAGATGAGACGACAAAGGTTTCCTTTGAGAAGGAAACACATGCAGATAGATTTTAAATATGACATAGGTTCACAAATTCGCATCTTTGTCATCACATTTGAAACTTCCTACATGAAATGAATTTTAAATGTTGTAAATAATCAATTACACCCAGAGTTAATTACGCTCATATGTAAAATATGACCTCTTTCTGCTCCAAGCGTTTATTCAACTCATTCATCTCTTTATCCATGGTGTTCTGTAAGAGTGCATGTTCCCACTCTTTTGCTGCTTCATCGGTTTCCCTTGAAATTTCACCTGCAAAAAAAAAATAAGATATTGCTCAAAATATGTTAAAGACTGCACCAAAATAGTAAGAGCCACCCGTACAGCAACCAGATCCTGAAGCACTGCTCACTCCCCAATCCCTCATCTCTAGCACTCTTCCACCTTCTTTTTCCCAGGAAAATAAAAACACAAGGAATAAACTAATCATGACAACACCAACTTTCATAAATGAATTTGTAAAACCCTGATGTCTAGGAATATATCTGGTCGTGTTTCCATTGCAGGGTGCAAAATGCATCAAAGATGTTAAATTATAAATTAATATTTTCTTATCTTGAGTCTTGGCTCAAAAAGACAGCTAAATAAAAGTCCACCTGATATACTTTCAGCCATGGAATGTTCAGATGAATCTGTGCTCTGGAAGTCTTTCTCGAGTCCATCAGTTTTCACAAGGCAAATATCCTAAGAAAAGAAAATTATCACATGTAACAATGTTCTAATAATTTTTTGGGAAGTAAAAACAATATGGTAGTCATACGAATATAAAATCATTATACGACAAAAATTAAAAGAATCTTCCTCGTTAAGTACTTGTTCATCCAGTTCACATCTTTCCACGAAAGCACATCTGCTACGATATTCATGAAGTTCTCGACAGAGGTCCTCATTGGTTGCCTCAAGCCAAGCAATCCTTTCCTTAAGTACCTAAACAACCATAAAATCATTAAGAAATTCGATTCTTCTCATGCTCACTCAACGATAGTTTCAGCAAGAATGAATACCCGCACTTCATCAACCGGAGCTCCCCCACGAGCACAAAGTTCAGCCTGCAAGTACTTTAGCTGCTGGCGCAATTGCTGCATCTCAGAGGATATTAAATCCCTATTAACCTGTGACCAAAAAAAAAATGTATAAAACTTGAAGTGATCGAATTTCCTGGCAGAGAATGAAGTGATAGCTTGGAAATGACAGAAATCACTTACGACAGGCTTGTTCTGAATGTTGCGAGCACGATTTGCATACTTGAGAGTATTAAGGCTTTCCTCAGCATTGATGTCAGCGGGACTAATACAAGCTGGGAAAAGGGACACGATTTTTTTTTATGCAAAAGCATGCAAGAGATTTTAGATTTAAGACAAGATGTCACCACAAGTACTTCAAAATAATTAAAACTTAAAGAGTAGTTCACAAAATTAATAACACTTTTTCTACGCAGCCACTTCAACTCACACAATTGACTAAAAGAGGGGAGTATTCCAGGGGACTGTACAGTGGGAAAACATGAACATTTGAAAAATGCTCAAATTTGTAAAAATGGTTAATCGAGATAAGGCTTTCAGAAGTAGGTAATTACCTATCATGACAGTTTTGCTGTTTCCACCAAGCGAATCCTGCAAAAGGCGACCAGTGACTCGGGATCAAAATATTCCTTGATATTAACATGAAGAAACCAAGATATAGTCCATATTTCATCTCTTAAAAAAGAGAAGCAGCCAACCAAAACCATGATTTATCCTTCTTCCATCACAAGCATCATTGCGATTTGAATATTCTTTATTGAATTCCTTGAAAATTCTTAAAGCTCAGTCACTGAATTATTATCTCAATAATGATGAGTTTTTTTTTTTTAACAGTAAATCATCAACCCATTGGAGTTTTTTAGGATTGGCCATGAAAAAAAAAATATAGATTCTGTTGAGAATGTATTTTACAAATGGCCAAAACCCAGAAAATTAGCATGCCTAGACAAGATTATTCCAGTTGAAACAACACAATGACTATTTATGTAACTTGACCTTTACCCATATGCAACATAATGTTATTCTAACCTGCAAGAGTCGAGTGAGCTTGCTATCCCGGTATGGGACATGAACTCCCTCTTTTCGCTTTTTCTCATCCCCCAGTGCACTGATGACATTGCCAAGTGCAAGAAGACCTCTGTTTATGTGTATACCTGTTAAGAAATTACATTAGGTAGTCATGTCATCATTATTTTGTATTTTTACAGTACTCAGCCAGATGTAGATATTAAAAATAAAAGTACACCATCCATTCAGGTCACCAGTAATCACCAACCTTCTTTTAAGCGGAGACCATCGGAACCTGTTCTTTTAGCTCGTTCAGATCCAGCCAGATCTACCAAATGGAGCTTTGCACAAAGGTATTCTTCACCCATATCCTCATCTGAATTGTCATTGCCTGAAGATACTGAATGGAGCTTGTGCATCTGTTCTAATGTAATTGTGAAGATGGCATGTGACCGACTATTACAAAGCAAAGGGAAACCATTAGATTATACAAATCCAATCTAATGAAAGGAACTGCTTTAATTTTCTATAGTATTTTAAGGCAATGATATCATGATTGAGCATCATTTTTTCACTAGGAGGCAAGAAAGAATCAGGCATATAATTTACCTAGACTGGTTGTTCATATTTGTACTTCCTGTTGCCCTGCTTAATGAACCCTGCTCCAAGCAAGCAGCCATTTCCCGTAATGTACTTACAGCAATTTCAGTGGATCCTGCCAATGTTATCACTCCATTCGATGTTTCACGAATTTGTATTGGTGATCTTCCAGGAACATTGACTTTCCCAGTGTGGCCATTAGAGGTTTCTGATTTTCCCATAGATACTGAATCCAACAAATCCCTTACCTCTTCCTTCAGAATCTTTAAATTCAAACACACTATAAATAAATTCCTTACATAGATATAAAAATATCTGGAAAAAAATTGATACATTTGAAGTTAACCAGATGAAACTTCCATAATTTGAAAGTTACAAGGAACTACCACCAAAGCATTCAAGTCCATATTGCATGATATCAAGAACACAGACTTGCTCATTTATACCTGACTGGATGATATCGTAATTTTTTAACAGGAAACCAACATCTTTTTTTTATATTAAAAAAAAAAGGCTTTGAATGCACGAAATAAATGCATAGGCAGGTTGACAGGGTATACCTCTATGAAGGAGACATGCATCTGGAATTCCGTTTGATGCTCTAATGATTCAATCTTCCTGAACAAGGTATTCATGACCTGGGGAATTAATCCTGTCTGGCAATTGTCATTGTAGCCAGTTCCCATGGTATAAGTTTTCCCAGATCCTGTCTGTGGCAAATGTCAAATACGGATAGACTCCAAATTTTTTCCAATTTCAAGTAGATGACATGCAAGATGAACATTACCTGACCATAAGCAAGTACGGTAGCATTATATCCCTGGAATAAACCATCAACTAATGGAGCAACGCATTCTTCAAACATTGCAGACGAAGGAGATCCCATATTTCCATAAACATGATCAAATGTAAAGGAATGTGACCCAATTTGAACCTGAGTCATCAATAGACTGAAATCAGATTCCCAGGACGTAAGATTGTAAGGAACTCGCTGCAGATTACCAAGGTCATATTTAATAGCACACGTCATTCCAATTTCCCTTTGTAGCTGGCACATAACATTACCAAATAGGACCTACTCTTGCAATCAAGTGTTTTCATTAGGCCTTACACCAAGGAAATTTGTAATATTCAGGCCTGTAGCACTTCAATTACTATGAACACACTATGGAAAGATTTTAAACATTTCTGCAGTTTAAGTCCATATTACTCTGAAACTGATGCAAACAAGAGAAAAAGAGATTTCTTAAGATTGTCCATGGTAAAATTTGTTCATCCCTCTTTTTTTTAAAAAAAACTAACAGGTATGAATGCCGAGGTGTTTTAGGGTGTCCATGGAGCTCAATAAAATTTATCGTTCACCTGAAGAAATCTTAACAATTTGAGTAGTGCTTGTGTTGAAACCACCAAAGCCAAATTGTAAAACTATGTTAAACATGTAATATTGTCACAGAGCATATGCACAGGGAAAGCAACAGGCAAGTAATACATTTTTAATCTTTTCCATGGGGATTAACGCAAACTGATCGTTGATACATCAGAATAAGCTGTTGAGAAAATCCTCTTAACACGGAGTGATATCATAAAAATACCAATATGCTAAGCTGATTGTTAAGCAAAACCTAGCACATGAAAAATTAATCAATTCTTTGTTAAATGACAAACACGAGTGTAAAAATATGCTAATAAAGAAAATTAGGAAAGTCATTTATAAAAATGTCAACGGAAACTCTAACTTCAGGAATCCCAGTCCTTGAAGAAAGTAAGAGCATAGTACCTGGGGCTTTCCAGGTGTAACACTGACGCATTCTCTACAACCTTGTTGTCGTTCATCCGCAATGAGAGGTCGAATGTGAACAGCAACCTTCACAGAACAATTCTCCGATGTTTCCATCGGTCAAAGTTCGGAAGGCCAAAAAAACCAGACAAATACCAGGAAATGGACGTATATAGGAAGTTGAACTTAGAAGAGCTTAAGATTCTGGGGAAGCTAATCTCAGTGTCTAATCAGTTAGAGTTAGAATGGAGGAAAATGATGCAGCAGCGGATGAGATGGAGAGAGAGGAAGGTGGATTTAACAGCAAGAGAGAGAGTGAAATAGCATAGGTTGTTGGAAGAAAATGAATGAAAGAAATAAAGGGCGGTTTGAAGGCCGCAGTACCAGAAAGGAAGAGAAAATAACAGCAGCAGCTAACAACAACAACAACCACCACCACCTCCACCAGGCACTATCACTTTCCTTCTTCTTCACTACACTCTCTCACTCACCGAAGCCTATGCCACTGCCGTTGCTCTCTACGATGACTCTCTTCTAAGTTCTCACAGTCATTTCCCAATTTGCCCTCCATAACTCTGTCTTTTTCCGTTTCCCTCTCTCCTCGTGGCAAGTTCGAGCGTCCAACTGTCACCCCCTCCCTGCCAGCTCCTTTTCGCTTTCTATATTTTTCTGTTTCTATATTCCTTTTTTTGTCTTTTAAGAAGACCACCTCGATGTCCAAGAGGTCATACCAATAATAACACGTAGTTTTCACTTTTTCCCCCCTCGAAGACACGTAAATACACTGTCAACTGTACTGTCTTGTGAGAAAAATACGTAGAGTCATTTTTTATTTTTTTCATATACTTGTTACGTAAAAATTATATTAAAAATAAATAAATTTCCCAGACACATGAAAGGGCAATTTTCTCAGAGAGAGAAACCTCGACAAAACCCAACCAGAGTAGCAGCCGAGGAGTCCCAGGAAACAGAGTCCGGATGGCAGCTTCGTACGCAGATAGAGGGGACTGAGACTGTAAAGCTAAAAGGACCGAAAGGGATAGCCACTACAATGAAACGTAGCATAAGGGCAAGAAGCAGCTTTTGGGCCCTCACTCACATGGTTTTCAATAGCAATTCACAAAGTTTGTAATAGCTTTAGAGCTGCGGTCCCCTGACCAATACCAATTTCAGGGATATTCATATCTTGTTGCTAATTAATCTGGTTACCATCAAAAGTTACAGGCAATTAATTGTTTTTAATATTCAGCTGACCACTCTTTATTGCAAAATATTGTGACCACATATTTCACCATTAATTTCTAGACTAGATTGTGTATAATCTCTTTTCAGTTGTAAGTATAGTATCTTGGAAGCAATTAGTGTCCTCTAAGTTTTGAATGAGAACCGTGTTTTGGGGATCCCCTAACATCAACGACGTTGGTGTCCTGCTGATACAGCAGACCAAACTTCTCTGATTTTGTACCCATAAAATATTGTGGAAAAGCCTGAAATTTTGCACTTTCTATGATATCAGTATTGCTTGGATTTCAATCCTCTAAAAAATAAGTCAAGCAATCTTCCCTTCTCCCTGACTTGAAGTTTATAAAAATACCTAACGTAAGCTGTCAATTTCATATTCCTTCGCGGCTTCACCTAACATTTTCTTCATTGGATTCTTCTAAATTGCACCGTTAGATTGTAAAAGAGCCAAGTAACCTCAACCAGACCCCACTTTTGTATAATATATAATATAATGCTATATTTTGGTCATTTTCTAAGGAACGGAATCTTATATTAAATATGTCTTAGTTAAGGAAATCTACTCCGACAGACACTAAAAATCTCAACACCAAAAGGTGTACATGGGATTAGTCTTGGATTAAAACTAATGAAACCACCACCACCTACTTTTCTTTTTCTTTTTTTTTTTTTCTTTTAGGGTTCTTGGAAGCCTTTGCTCGATGGTTGAATCCGAAGGTTGGCTTGTGCTTGTGCTTGGTCTTTGGGTTCCAAAGAATTTGCCAATTCTAAATTCTTTACCAAAACGCAAAGTGGAGATGCCCATGCCTGTAGCTACTGTAGTGCCTACTGGCGAGATGCTTTCTACAAATCGATAGAATGGTCATGCAGCTACTTTTTTGATGCCGTTAATGTTGTGCCCTGGGCTCATTGCCTCTCTACCATACACATGGGAGGAAATAAAGGATGAAACTATAATTAAGGATTACGACAGAACGTGAAAATCAAATTTCCCAATTTTTTTTTTTTAAAAATAAACTTCCCAGTAGTGATTCGATTAGATTATTAATATATAAATTTTGTTGATAAATAATTGGTTATCATTCTAACGAGTTTAAAAACTCAATTTATTTAAATCTTTTTTTTAAACAAAAAGAAATTTGGTTAACAGGAAGTAAAGAATTATAAAATTTAATAAACCTTGCAAATACTATTCAATGGAATGGTTATGTAGAAAGGAACATTTTCTTTCATCATTAGAAACAAAATAGAAAAGCACCGAATCAGGCAGGTGTTTGAAAAGTTATTCTCTATTTTTATCGTCAGGTTAAATCATCACAGAATCGTATATGTTTTTCTTCCTATGATGTTTCACTAAACATTAATGGAGAAATACCTTTATTTCCCGCTTTTCTCTTATTCTTTCTCAATGCTTTCCGCCGAGTGGACCTCTTTAAATGCACCTTCTAATCCTATCATTACCCATTTTCCCTTTGCCCATTTTTATTTTTGTTTATTTGAAATCTCAAACAGACATTTGCTAGTTTAGAATATATTTCTGTCTCAGCCCCTTACGAAAAAAAAAATAAAAGGAAATTGCACAAAGAGCCTAAAATCTCTTTTGTTTTCTTTTCTATATATATATTTTGTTCTTCCAAAATTCCAATAAAAGCTGTGGTAGTAAAGATAAGAACAGAGACGACTTTTATGGTGCCATTACAGCTGTGGTCCTGTACTAGTACCGAACAAGTTCCCTTCATTTACTTCTTTTTTTTTAAAAAAAAAAAAAAATGAAACTAGCTTTGTCAATGACTGGAACTGAATATCTTGGATCTAATTAGGCCTTATAGTACCTCCAACCTTTAACCTTTATATTCTATCTTTCCTCTTTTATGTGATGCTAAAAAGCACTTGTCAGCGTCAAAATGTGTGCTATACATAGCGTGCACTGATTGCTTGACAAAATGCTGTCAGCAACTCCAGAGTAAAACTTGACGCTGTCTCACAACCAAGCATTATTATAAGGTCACAACTTTGCAAACACATGAGGATGGCATCCTCGGCAGGGAACTGCAAAGATTTACAGCTGTAATCATATGTCCATGTATAGCATAAACCTCGCCGAACCATATCTAATCACATGTCCTGCTCAAATTAACATCAATGTTATGTTACTTCTGAATAAATGCTTAGTCACATTCTAATATATCTTAGTTTGGTAACATAGTATATTTTTAAGGAAATATCAAATAATTAAAGTTTAGATGAATTCAGATTATATAATATGCACATAATTAATGTGAGATAGTATGACAACTATAAGAGTTAAAATATAATTATTATGCTTAAACAAGGATTAGAAAGTGATGTAAAGCGTCCAGAAATCATGTCTCCTATCCTCTCCGTGTGGGGTCTTAATGGGTTGTAATGGATGGCTAGGAATGCAATTTAAAGTCAAAAACAGTTCCTTTTAACTCTCAAATCTAAAACATCCTAGGGTCGGTCATAACGATCTCAGCAAAATAAACTACTAGTTTGATTAGATTTGGTATATGTTATTGGACTGACTGACGTCTCATAACCTTGGGCTTGCCTCTTTACATTTATATATCATTTAAATTAATTTCGAGTCAGTGGCTTGAAAGAGTGGCAAAATGCATTGGCTGCATCTGCATTTCAATCATGGAGGTTAAGATTTGAAAGATTACTGTAACTTTGACTGCGATATCGTCACTCACACTTAGCTACATTACAAACTGAATGGATTAGTAACTCATTAATTTATCAACACTTAGATGATTCCTTAGTTGGTGGGTCTTTATTGCGATAATGGTTCCAACTCCTTCATTTGTTTTTTCTATTACAGTTTTGCATGCTATAAAACCTTTATTAGAATTAACTCTCAAACACCTTGTTATATGTAGTTTCCTTATTTTTTAGAATTTTAGCAGATCCAAAGCTTCTTTGTTTAAATAGAAAATTTAGGTAAATTAAATTTTAAAATTCATTAAATTTAGAGTGTTTAGAATATAAATTAGTTAAATAAAAAATATTGAAGCCTTTGAAACAATTTCTTATAGAACATAATTATTAATTAGATCAACCTTTATTTTTTTAAAAAAAAATTAAAACACTTTTTGATCACGGGGCAATTTTACAGACAAATGCAAGAACTACGCTTATCAACTCTCCTAGTTGATTCACATATTAATTAATCATTTTTTAACGTTTTTGTGATAAAATTTGCTCATAGATTCTGTTGCTAATATTACTTTTTTTTTGTTTTTGTTCTAAAAGGCAAAACAAATCTGAAAGTTATAATTGAACTGATATATACCATTTCACGATGTCTATCAAATAATACATCCCTTTTACTCGACATTACATGTGAGATCCCGCTCCCAAATTTCTTCATTGCTTGCAAAAGGTTGAGCGTCAAAGCTTATGGCTTTTACCTTTAAAGCATTAATGAAAAAACATCATGCATTGGCCTAATAATTTCAGAAAAGATATCATGCCAAATTATTGTCTCTTTAGCAATCTTATCCTATCAGCAAATCATTATTATCTCCATAATCTTTTTCTTAAATATTCTTTACACATAAATTATTCTTCTTCTTGTCCCCCTTCCCCCACCCCCACCCCCCCAAAAAAAATAAAAAAATAAAAATAATTGTTCGTTTTTTAGTTTTTTTTTTTTTTAAAGACCTCACTTTCGTCCCCCATGTCTCTCTCTAAAACAAAGCACATCGTTTTATAGGTCATGAAGCCCACCTAAAGCCCAATCTATTTCCTTTCAAAAGGCCCAAATCATTGTTT
Source organism: Bauhinia variegata (assembly GCA_022379115.2). Classification (NCBI taxonomy): domain Eukaryota; kingdom Viridiplantae; phylum Streptophyta; class Magnoliopsida; order Fabales; family Fabaceae; genus Bauhinia; species Bauhinia variegata. The sequence continues at coordinate 15,565,164 of CM039436.1, read as the reverse complement.
TAAATGGTCCTTTTTTGGGGGGTTCAGGCCCAACGGATCTGGTTAGGTAGCATCCTCGCGACTCGCTGAACCGACTGCAGAGTATTGCCCCACCATTCCACTTTGATGATAAAATTTAGAAAGTGAAGGACCCTGCGTCACGTGATGTCGTCTGGAGTACGGTGGCGTGATTCTCACGCTAGTTAGAAAAACGACGCAAATACTTTGACTTTGTGGGGGCAATTTTTAATCCAAAAAACAAGAAGGAGAAATCGTGATCATCCATATGCTGCTCCTTTGTCTGTCATGATCAAATCAAGGCCGTACATGCTTAGAAGCATTGCATAGAAATTAGGAAGTTCATCACTGGCAAAGATATAGAACGCATTGAGGTAGAGGGTTGAAGGCAAAGCTTCTCGCTCTCTGCTTCGTATTAAAATAAAGACACAAAGGTAACCGGAGACTCTTGCGTGATTTGCTTTGCTGTAAGCGAGAAGCTAGATAGAGTGAGAGAGAGAAACACAGAGAGGAAGAGATGTCTGGTATTGCCCGTGGTCGCCTTGCCGAGGAACGGAAGGCCTGGCGTAAGAACCATCCTCATGTCCGTACAATTTCTCAATTGCCTTCTATTTCTATTTCATTTTAATGCGGATTCATTCATTTTCTGGAATTATTCTGTTTAATTTCGCTTAATTGGAGTTGATGTTTGGTATTCTCTGTAATCTAGGGTTTTGTTGCGAAGCCGGAGACCCTGCCAGACGGTACGGTGAATTTGATGGTTTGGCATTGCACAATTCCTGGCAAG